>JAPVLV010000026.1:32500-2832904 GCA_029168935.1 Oxyria digyna | reverse complement strand
GGAATATTCTATATATCTACTAAAGGAGGATCACAAACTGCTTTTCTCAGAGAGGCTTATGACAGAGGTTGCTTGATTGAGCTAAATGATGTTTATAGTGTTAGGAGGAAGATGTTGGATCTTATGTTGTTGGGTTGTCGTAATACTGGATCATTGAAATCTGATGAGATTGTTGAGGAGAAGAAAAGCTTGATGGGTGCTGATAGTGGAAAATTTGAAGGTAAAAGAGAGGGAGACTGGGTTGTTCAGTTGCTGGAGAGCTCTGGTGATTGAAGATGGTGCAAAGACAAATCAAAGCAGACGATCCTTGGTACTTGTAATTCTGCTGAACAGGATTCAAATGCATCAACCAAAAAGAAGCTTCAGTTTGTTTCTGTTGACAAAAATGCTGCTGTTGAGGAAACTGAGGCAAATGAACTGTAAAGTATCAAATGCTCATGTTAAAGAAGTGAAGGCACATAGTTCTAAAATGACAAACCAACCGTCTGCGGAATTAGTAGCTTTGCAGGAAATAAGCTCTTCTCTGCTGGAATACAAGGCAATAGAAGATAGACAGACTTGTGACAAATACTTAGCACAGGCAATTAGCAATACTGATGTTCCATTTCGTGTAAAAAAAGGGCACACAGTAGTGGCTCTGTTACCTAGCTCAATCTTGATTCGGTTTATTCTGCATCGCCTAGTCCAAGAAACCCTTT
This sequence comes from Oxyria digyna, assembly GCA_029168935.1. NCBI lineage: Eukaryota > Viridiplantae > Streptophyta > Magnoliopsida > Caryophyllales > Polygonaceae > Oxyria > Oxyria digyna. The sequence continues at coordinate 2,832,206 of JAPVLV010000026.1, read as the reverse complement.
TCTTGGAAACTTTTGATGCAAGCTTGTGTCGTTACAATGTGGGTTTGCATCGCCCTGCTGGTTAGTACTCAACCTACATCATAGTTAATAATTCAAGATTATATCACCATATATAGCTACAAAGTGCACTGAAAATATGAGTCTGTTTAGAACTTCCTGATTCTCATAAAGGATACATTGGATAGTTTGCCTTGAGAAACTCCACAATCTCTATCCAGTGTGCTACTGGGCCTGAACATATGCCCTGCTTTCCTCCATTGCTAAAAGATAACTTGATCTGTAATTCCACCAAGGCACACTAACTCATCATTAACTGAAGCTTCTTTTTGGTTGATGCATCATGAACTATTCAGCAGACAACCCTTAGTACCAAGGCACACTAATTCATCATATCAGCTTCCACATCCAGCACTACTATTCAAGAAATGGAAGCTTCCCATCATGCTTTTCTGCAGACAATGGCGATATTTCATTTGAGTTTGTGTTTTGAAGTTCAAACCTGATAGTTCTGGATGAAAATTTAAGAGGTTTTTGCATGAAATCACCCCTTATATGGGTCAATTTACATGGAACCACCCCTTATATGACTATTGATTTAAAACCACTCATTGTTTCATTTTTTGTTACAAAGTCCCACCCCGGGCTAACTTCCGTTAAGTAAACTGTTAAGTATGTGAAAAGACGATTTTGCCCCTCATTTTACAAAAGAATTACATCAAATTACCCGGTTTCTTGAACTCTTTTTACCTGTTAAAGAAAAATTTATTAAATCTGGGAATTAATTGAAAATTAGGGTTGAAATGGCAATAGCCACTGAAGAGGAGATGTCGATAATCGAAGCCGCTTTCATGGCCGCTCGACCTTCAATTGTTGCTTGTTCCCCATCTTCTTTGTCTCTCATGTCCTCCCGCTTTCGGCGAAATTCTAGTTCGGTTGGGTCTCTCACTGTAATGTCAAAAAGGGGCTATCCGAGTTTGGCCGGGGGATCCGATTTGGGGCCCGATATCGAGGACAGAATCCGTCGGAAGGCTGAGAGTCCGATTAGGAAGAGGAGTAGGGTTTTTCGGATCAGTTTCAGAGGAAGGGAAGGCTATTCGTTACTGATTTTACTAGGGCGGTATGGCGTATTATTCATCTTGAATTTCGGTGATTTTGTTCCATCAGTCGGATTCAATTTGTTAGCTGAGTAACTTGTATTTGGGGAATTGGGCAAGATTGAGTTCTATTGTTACAAAGATGCATCAGTTATTGGATTATGGTTGTGCAAGGATGGAGAAATGAAACAAAAATGCATAATTGATGGATAGGGAAGATATGTGCAGAAGGCCGGAATGAATCAAGGAAAGGGGTGAGAGAAGTCTAATTTGATGGTGAGAGAAGTTCTATCAAGAACCCTAAACACTAATCTCCAATTAATTTTCAAAATTAATTAATTTTTCATTAACGGGTAATAATAGGTAAATAACATGGTAATTTGATGTAAATCTTTTGAAAAATAAGGGGCAAAATCGTCTTTTCACATATTTAACAGTTTATTTAACGGAAGTTAGTCCGGGATGAGACTTTGTAACAAAAAATGAAATAATGGGTGGTTTTAAATCAATAATCATATAAGGGGTGATTCCATGCAAATTGGCTCATATCACGTGGTTTCGTGAAAAAACCTCAAAATTTAATTCTGTTTATATCTTTGTATCCCAAAAATCCAAAGCAACAGTAATAAAAAACAGGAACGATGAACAATTAGGTGACGACGTAATTGCCATAAGCTTCTGACACTTGTCATACAGGCGGGAAGCCACGTGGACCTCTGTGCATTTACCGTTAGTTCGTCTTCTATTCCATTCTTTAGCAAGAGAGCTTCACGATCCAGCCGCGAAAGTGAGCGATAGATGAAGGGGGCATCTATTCTTTCACGCATTCTTACTCGTAATCCCAGTTTTCGATTCAATTTGATACGATCGTTCTCGAATCCGGCAGGTAATGGCTGCACTCTCCACTTCGAAATTGAACTCATTGATTTGTATAAATTCGAGATGGGGAAATGGATGTAAACTGAAATTGGGGAAGAACTAATTGAAATGATTGCCAATTTCATGAATTGCCAGTAATTTTTTTAGGGTTTTAGAGTGCGTGCTTATGATATTTTATTAGGTTTCTTAATGATTAACTGGGACAAATACTCAATGTATGTTTATCCACAGGGACACTAGTCCAATACAAGCGATTGGTTGAGCAAGGAAAGCTGCAACATGATCCTCACCAGGAAAAGGTGGCGGTAGAGTTGGAAAATCTTTTAGGGAGATTGGAAGAATATGATAAGAATATGGCTGAGTATCATGTATGTGTGTTTTTAATCGCGAATTTAGCTGTAAGATGATTTTTTTTGCTTTGATGATTATGTGGTTTAATGTATGAATCTGCAGGTGAGACTAGCAGATTGGGAAAGTAGAAGGGAGGAAGAACGGCGTAAGCTATTGACGAAGGAAGCAGAGCAACAACAAGAGGGTGGTGGATGGGCAGCAGTTAAGAAAAAGCCGAAGCGGGTTCTTGATAGCTTGATGTTTGGGTAAGGCATATTATTTCACCTAAAGATGATGAATTGGCATATTAATGTTTATTTTACCTTCACTTTTTATTTGTGCCAAATCTTACATGATTTCACATGATGGTATAAATTCAGTATATGGAATAGGTCCTCGGGTGAATAGATTATAGCAAAGGGATTGAAATGTAATCACACTTTCTGGAACAAGAGTGAGATAGAATGACATTTATCTTGTTAAGCTGGTGATGACTTCAAAAAATGTTTTCTGGTTCCTACTGAAGTCTTGAATTTCTCTTAATACTTTTATGTGGATTTAATCAGGAGAAAGTCTGATGATGTAGAACTTGGTGCTGGGAAACGGGTATCGTACCTGAACCGAGAGAGGAAGTTAAATTCTTTAGTTGGCCAGCCTCCAGTTGCTCCTCCAGCCCCAAAAGGATTATATTTGCATGGGAATGTTGGAAGTGGTATATTGCGTTTTTGACGTTTAGTCGTTAATTCATCTCTCTCTGAAACTTAATAAATAAATTCTCCTAAATAAAGTCCGAAGAAAACATTTTTTTTTGGGTGCTTTATTTCTCGTTGGCTTCTTGATAGGAAAAACAATGCTTATGGACATGTTCTTTGCCGCTACTGAAGGGGTCGTTCAGCATCGAAGGCGACTACATTTTCACGAGGTGAGCTATCTTATTTCTGGATGTTAAGGTTTCTATCTATCAAATTGGCATGTGGGCCATTTGCAATGTATAACCTTCCATCAACAGGCTATGCTTGAAATACATTCGCATATGCATCAAATTTGGAAGAATCACGTGGAAGAGAAGTCTTTTCAATCCAGTATATCTAGCTGGGTTATGAATCTTCCATTTGATACTAGAATCAAACAATGGTTAGCTGAAGAAGAACAATACAAGCAAGCATTACATGTGAAACACATTCTTCCTGCTGTAGGAGACAGATTTCTTGTAGATCAGCAAGTGGAGAAAAGAGGAGCTAGCATACTTTGCTTTGATGAAATTCAGGTACGTCAGCTTAGGAGAATGCATCCGCAAAGATTTTTGTACAAAAGATCTCTGCTTTGCTAATGTTGGCTGCAACTTTTGCTTTTGACTTAAATATTTTGCCTTTTAATGCAGACTGTTGATGTATTTGCTGTTGTGGCTTTATCTGGAATACTTAGTAAATTGTTGAGCTCTGGAACTGTCCTTGTAGCCACCAGTAATCGAGCTCCCCAGGATCTAAATCAGGTAGATGCCAAAATAAAATTTCTAATCCACCGTTGTTTTCTCTCTCACGTGAACATGCGTCATCTAATCGTGAGTTGTTTGTACAAAGAAGATGTTACTACAGCTGAACTAAATTTGTAAAGCAAATGAATTCAACTCCAATTAGTTTGGAGATAATATTGCAGTATAATGATTTGACTGCAGCATAACTTTATTTTTAAAAGTACAAATCATTGATTGGACCGCAGTTGGACGGGACCTTGTGATACAAGTTCATATGTGACACTCCTTCCCCGAGGGGTGTGATACAAGTTCGTATGAAAATTGTATTTTGTTAAGTTAACTAAATCTTAATTTGCAGGATGGAATGCAAAACGAAATTTTCCTTACGATGGTAGAGAAGATGGAAAAACACTGCCAGCATGTTCTTATTGATAGTGGTATAGATTTCCGAAGGATTATAGCTCAAACATCTAAACTTCAAGTGAGTCTTCATGTAGTGTAAAGTGACCCTCCTATTTTAAGCTAACATACATGATTCTAATATTCTATTTCTTTTTCTAATTCTGTAGAATAACTATTTATGGCCTCTGGACGATAAGACAGCAAAGGAACTGGATGAAATCTGGCACAAGTTCACGCGTCAAACTGGAGAAAGAATTGAATCTAGTACCATCCCAGTAATGTTTGGGAGGTATAACTCATTACGTGAATCGTATTTAGCTTAATCTTGTCAGCCGTTAAATTAATAAGCATTTGCATAATCTATCAGGACACTGGAGGTGGCAGAAAGCTGCAATGGTGTAGCAAGATTTTCATTTGAATATCTCTGTGGTCGACCGGTAATTTTTCTACCGTCACTTTCAGATTGTTTTACTCAAAAGTTTGCCCTTCTGATGATTTTATACTTCCCAAGTCTATCATTTTTTATCTCTATGATGATCTGTTGTCTAAAATCTTGCAATTCTGTAGCTGAATATATTACTGTTTGAAATTATGTGTTTGCAAGACTTCTATGCAGCTTCTTGTAGTGTTAACAATAAACATATATCTCTCTGGTTTTATATTTGTCAGTTTCCATATTATTGCAATAATAACGCTGTTATAAATCTGAAATAAACTCAGGTTGGGGCTGCAGATTATATTGCACTAGCGAATAACTACCACACGGTCTTCATATCTGGTATTCCAGAGATGAGTATGCGTATCAGAGACAAGGTTTCTCCTTAATTTGCAACTCAAATGCATCAATCTGACATAGGTTTATGTCTAACACAGGCGTTTCACCTTTTCAGGCTCGGAGATTCATCACTTTGATAGATGAGTTATACAATCATCACTGCTGCCTATTTTGCACTGCAGCTTGTTCTGTTGAAGATCTTTTCAAGGGAACTGAAGAAGGGTCACTATTTGATCTGGAAAGGTTTGTCTTTTTTAGTTCTTTTTAAAGAACTAATCACTCTAAATCCCCCTTAGTATAATTTTTTCTAGACACAAACTTATTCTTGGTCTTGCAGTTTCCAATTCGAAACAGAGATGGAAGGTGGAAAACTTCGTCGCGACGTATTAGCAGAAGGTCATGTAAGTACAGGCGGTTCTCCATCTGCTATCATATCCATTCTTTCTGGGAAAGAAGAAATGTTTGCATTCAGACGGGCGGTTAGTAATTTTTTACCTTAATCTAAATGAGCATTCATAATGGCAAAGTTAAAACATTCAAATATAGCTTGCTTTTTAACTGTGAAGTTGGTTTTGCAGGTGTCAAGGTTGATAGAAATGCAGACACCTTTGTACTTGGAGGGAGTTCATCGTTATCACCCGCACTTTCAAGCACATTTGAATGACTCTAGTCGTGTTCAACAGCCTCAACCATCCTTATAATCCAGTTTTCTCCTATATAATTCTTCATTTAAACAATCTACAACAATCTTTACAGTTCAATAAAAAAAAAGGCGCCCAAGTTCATTTGGAATTGGCAGATGAAGAGTATCTGGAAACTTGATTATTTTATGTACCCTTTGCTTCTACAGAAGCTTACATTATACAAGAAAAAATACTAATTCGAATAAAATAGCTGTTCCAAAACAGTTTTTGTCAAGTTCAAACGCACCAGCATGGAGACCACATTATGTTAAAACCAGGCTCACAAATACAATGAATTTAATTCATCAAACAGAGCAATAAATATGAACTGCAAATTTGGAGAACACTGGACGGTTCTCTGTTGCAGTCAGAGCTTGTACATTTTTTTTACTGAGAAAACAGGAATCTAGACTGTGATCCAAAAACCGTGCAAATAGCAGCCGAGTAATTCAGAGAGAAATTGATTCATCCTTGTTCTTCTCCTTCTGCTGCCTCTGCTGCTGCAGCAGCCATCAACTCGTCGAAATTCTCTGACTTCCCGAGCACAATCTCAATCTGGCAAAAATATACTTACTTATTTCGAAGAACAGAAAGAGATACTATATGCAACTAATGCCATGAAAAAACGGTATGTTATAACTACCTTTGCTTTTTGAATTGGACGTCCACCTGATTCGTTGATGTCAACTGTTGAAGTTGTGATTTCTGTTCATGTCAAGGAAAGAGCTTCAGTTTATGCATAAACTAGAAAACTCAATGAGAAGCTAGAAAGAAGGAAATCTAACTCTTCTCAAGAGCTAGTCCATTGTTCTTCAAGATCTCTGCAATTGTGACAACTGTGGTAATGGCTGCAGGATAAAAACATGACATACAACCAATAAGTATATTTCCCATGAAAAATAACCAACAACATTGGCTGCTCATAAAGAAAGGATAATAAGGACGGATATAGACAATAGACATGGTTGAGAATGTATAGAAAGAAGGACCAACAAAGAACATAACACACCATTACAAATTAGCATCAGGCTAAGTCTAGCAGAATTTATAATTTAAGGGGAATACTAATGACATCTCCTTTCCATTTACACTAATCATGGTAAAAGTAAAAGATAATTGAAGAAGATCAGATTAGAATTCATATGCCTCAAAGGCTACAGCCTGTGCACTGTCATACTTAATCTATATTTATTTGCAGTAGTCAGAAGTTATTGATTACATCATTATAAGAAAATACAGGTTACCTGCTCCTATATACAATGGAGAATCAATGAAGCCAATCAGCTAAGGTACTAAATCGATTGCTTTAAGGGAAAGGGTCAGAGTTTGGGGGAAAGAACAAAGAACCAAAAGAAATTGCATTCAAATATAGATAAAAGGTATTTTACAGTTTATACTTGCAGACATGTAGTTTACAGCCATGAAAGAAAACAGGCCTTCCAATTGTGAGCAACACTACAGATTGCAAGCAGTTATATAAGAGCTAAGTTACTAGAAGCATTACTTTTTTGGCTTCATTAAACACATTTTACTCTCCATATATGAGCATACAAGTCCAAATAACAAACGAATTCAACAAAATATAATGATTTACTCAAGTGAAGAATGCAAAGAAAATCTATCATATTAAGGTAAGAGTACTACCCATCCCAAGTGCAGAGAGCTCCACCTCAATATGTTGTTGCATGTACCTCTGTAAAGTTCATCACAGATGGTTACTTTTACATTATCTATCATTATTATGATAAATTAACCGAAGGCTAAGATTTTGAATTCTTCATACATTGATAAGACAGGAAGTATCACAGGAGTAGGCATCTTTTTACACCAATGTCATAAAAGAATCCATTCCCTAATCCCTCTCATTAATCACTTCAATACTTTAGTTAAGGACTCACTTCCAAAATCCAAACTACACATGCAAACGACAACAAACTGTCTCTTCTCCAACTTGTTTCATTGTTTGTGTGGAACACAAACCATAGTATGATTTTCTTTTACAAATCAATACCGAAATCTCTGACTTGGGAAATACAGAAAATTTGACAGAGACATTCAAAATATGCAGGGAGAAAAGGGATCATACTTTGGCGAGATTGACGTAGAAGAAGAGGGGCTTTTTGGTGTTAGAGACCTGGATGCGATTCTTCTTGATGAAAGAATCTGTGATGTTAATGTTGGTCACTCCTTCAGTAATCTGCTCCATTTTCTGTCGCTCCGAAAATGTTTATCCTTCTTCTTCTTCCTCTGTGGAGAAACCCTTGACCACTTCTTGTGCAGTTCTTATTCTTAACAGCATCGACCACTTCTTGTACATCAAACGGCGTCGTTTCAAATGTCACCTTTTTCTCTGTATTATTGGGCCTTTTTTTATTGGTCCATCGGCCCAGCCCAGTTTGTGATCTCGCATCTGTTTATCACTTATTAAGTTATCAGTACCCTAGCAACATAAGATCCAGCATGATTTATTTTCAGTGAAACTTTTTTCTTATACAACTATTTTTTGGCACTTTGTACACTTTTCCTCGCAGAATTAAATCATTTTATTAGGTTTGTCGACTGATAGTATACTACTTGTGCGTTTGATCATTATTTATTATAAAAAGTTTAGAGCATTTTGCAATAAGTCAAGTGATAAGTAAAGTAATCAAAGAGAGTTGACATGCCTAATGATAACACTAAACTACACTTACGTTATATAAACAACGACTCGTACAACAGCATTTTGCAAATTGACTTTACACCAATTCGCTGCTTTTTAGCTCGAATAAGAACTAGCTATGTTTATGAAAGACCGATCAAATTAAAGAGGATAGATATAAATCCATAGAAAAATTAAAGATACAACACCACAAGAAACGAAGAGAATAACAACGGTTGAGTTATCCGACAAAAAATATCATTATTAAGTTAATCATGAAGGATTGCCATGCAGCCTCCAGAGATGAGGATAGATCGAGATTTTGGAAATTAATCATGAGTTTTACTTGAGATAGAAGTCAATAAAAACAAACGACTGCAATGAAAAAATATTAATTGTTTATATGTACGTAAGATTCGGTTTCATGGTTATGATAATATTGTCTATAACCTCCATTAATCACATTTGAAAAGCATAATCTTTTCCGTTTAATGTCACCATAGCATCACTTCATTTCCATGCTTAGTAAGATTGAGAATGATAAAAAGAACATGAGCCTTTGATTTCAAAGGTCAGGATAGAGACATAGAGTAGGGGGTATTGTGTTTTCAAATAGAGCACAGATTCCATGTATAATTTTGCCCTAAAAAGCTAACAAATTTAGAAACTATAGGAAAACCTTTTACATGAGTGTTGGGGTCAAGTTTGATGTGATGTTATCTGCTTTAGTCTTTTCCTGGTCTTGTAACGACTAACGACTTCATACTTTATAACAAAAAACTTTTATACCTATATATATTGTTCATCAGTGCAAAAATCCATCTCAATTTGTGTTTGTGCAAGATGAGTTCAACTGGAACAGGTTAGTTGTTTTCTTACATTTCGACGGGCTATAATTTACCGGCTTACGAAAAGTGTAATGAGTTGCATTGATTCAGATAGTAATGCAACAACATGTATGTTTGGGAGGATCTATGTTGTGAAACCGAAGCACAGGCATCAGGCCACAATTGTCTGGCTACATGATCTTGGAGACAGAGGCTCAAGGTAATCATTCATTTCCTTAATTAATCACTTGTTTAGCATAAAAAATCGAGAAAGTTTCTGGTGAAAACATAACAAACTTTAACTGTTCACAATTCGCATTTCGCGTTACTAGTTTGTAATTTTGTATGGTTTTGTGTTGCAGCTGGACTCAGCTTCTGGAAAACTTGCAGCTCCATAATGTAAGAAAAATCTCTCCATGCAACATCATATATACTGTTCTTTTTTTCTCTCATGGATCTAGTTTGGATTTATAGGTTAAGTGGATCTGTCCAACCGCTCCTACTCGTCCTGTCACCTTATTCGGAGGCTGTCCATCAACTGCTTGTAAGTTGTAACCATCTTTCTTCGCTTACTCTACTGCGTTTTCGATCATTAGCAACTAATGACTTAGATTTTATTTCATCAATCTTCAGGGTTTGATGCAGGGGACTTGTCAGATGATGGTTTGAGTGATTTGAAAGGCTTAGATGCTTCTGTTTCATACATTGCAAGTCTTTTGGCAGCTGAGCCTCCAGATGGTACACCTTCATCAAACAGAAAACAAAACTGATCATATCCAAATTTTACTTGAGTTGAATCATCCAAGTTGTTGTTTAAATGTTGCAGTGAAGCTTGGGGTTGGGGGATTTAGTATGGGTGCTGCTGCTGCACTTTACTTAGCCACAAGTCAAGTATTGAACCCTTACTCAATTAAGCTAAGCGCTATTATTGGCCTTAATGGTTGGCTTCCCTGTTCTAGGTAATCATAACTTCATATTTCAACCATGTTTAAAGCTCTTTTTAACTGAGAAAAACCTTGCATACAAAAATTTATTACCTACACCCGTTTTGGGCGCAACAGACATTGCGCGCAGCTTTTTAAAAAAAAACCGGTTTCAATTTTAGGCGCAGACAGGTTCTCTTAAAACCTTACATATATATTTTTAAACCGATTTAGTTCTGGGCGCATCAGTAGCGTCCAAGACCCGTTTAGGTCTATGCATAAAAAAATTTGATCCTATGGGCGCAGTATAGATGTACCCAGAACGGTTTAAAAACTGGTTCGAGTTTTCTGGTTCATTATTATTTTTTAAATATTTTGGACCCAACCTGGGCGGGTCTATATTGCGTTCATAATCAACCCGGTTCTTTTGGGCGCATTAAAGTTGCATCCAAGACGAGTACGAGATATAATTTCTCAGGTGCGAGGTTAAATGCACTTATGAAAGTCTTACCTTGTTTATCTCTTCAGTACAGTGAAGACATGGATGAAGAGATCCGAGGAAGCTCGGGCTCGTGCAGCATCTCTTCCCATTTTGGTTTTCCATGGCTTAGGTAACAATCTCCTTGTTTCCATTTGGTTTTGAGTCCATACACAATGTAACAATCTCCTGATTCAGCTGATGAAGTGGTTGCATTCGAGCAAGGGCAAAAAGCTGCTGAAACTCTAACTTCATCTGGATTTCAGAATCTTACATTCAAGGGTTACCAAGGGTATTTATTATCCCTTTGTTTCTCAACTTAGACAGTTCATTTGGAATGCTGAGTTTTTTTACAAGTATATTGCATTATGCAGGCTCGGGCACTACACTGTTCCAGAAGAAACAGCCGAGATGTGCAACTGGCTTAGGGCGACACTTGATCTTGATGGAGCCTGATGTTCAGCTCAAGTCTTACACAGATATATAAATAAATTAGACCTGTATAAACAATAATTATATGTAAGAAGCCGTCTAAGCTTGCTTGCTGTTGGTGATAGCCTAATATGTCAACTGAGAAATAATGACTTTGAAATATAGTTAGAGTTTCATCATTTGTAATGGCCAAAATCTGCCACTCTTATAAGAATATCAACATCAGAAGAAAAATATAGCAGTACAATTGCTTAATCCCAATTCCAATCTAGAGGAATCTGATGAGGATTGTTCAGTTGCTTGAGAGCTCTGTGATTGAAGTTTTAGAGGAATCTGATGAAAAGAGTTTAATGGTAATCAGCATGTGTGCAACTCAAGCTATGTTTCTTAATTTCTAACTGATGATTTAGCAGTACAATTGCTTAATCCCAATTCCAATCTACTCCGTATTTATCAAGTCGATCACTCTTACCCTCTTGATTTGTCAACCAGATTAAGCTAAATATAGACAAACTTATAAATTAAATGAATCAAAGGATAACTCAAACTTAGAAGTTATGTTTTATTGTTCTACATAACGATTTGCGAACAATCTATATGTTACACATAAAAATTCCACAACCAACACAAGTGCAACACAAGGCTTCAGCTTGTGGCCTTACAACTCTCATTGGTCAAGTTAGTCTTTTTGTCCTGTGCTAGATCGTGTTTGAGAATTTTGGAATCTGTTGTTGATACATGTGCATCAACATTTTGTCTCTTCTTATACAACACTTCCTAAATACTTTTTTTCTATCCTAAGTCATAGATTAAGCTTACAATTAATGGAAAATGAGTCCCTAAGCAAAGATATAAACTTATCAGAACAAAAAATATGACAAAAATAATGAGTTTCTTATCCTTACATTACACAAACAAAATTCCACAACCCGGTCCAGAAATAATGAGTTTCGGATTTTAAAAAATGAACCGGAACCGGAAACCGAAAATCACAAAGAGAAAGACCTAGTGAGCAATTCTACAAAAGCCCTATTCGCTCCAAACCAAAACCCCACAAAAACCTCCGCCATTGATTGCTCTGTGCTCCAATAGTTTCTCCCCTTCTTCTTCTTCTTCTTCCTTCTCCACCGATTCGCAGGTATTCGCTCCATCCTTTAATCCTCCATTATGTACCTAAATTTTATTGTTTTTTCTGTATTGCTGCCGTTAAGAAGTTGGGTTAGGGCTTGTTTGTGTATATTAGTTTAACTGAGCTGCTGATTGCTTTAGGCTGTATTGTCATGGATTCTGTTAGTTGTTTGTTCTTGGTGCATTTTCTGCCGGTTAAGGCTCAGTTGCAGTTGATGGCATGCTTTCTTTTAAATAGGCTATGGAGATAGCTTAGGGCCCATTTGGTATCGATATGTATCAGGTATTGGCCATATTTGCGTTTGATATAATCAGTATATCCTACTGTTTTGTATGAGCCAAGTATACGAGGTATTAGTATCAAAATCATTTTAGGGTGTGTTTTTGATATCTCTCAAAATTTGAGTATATCAAAAAGTATCACTGATACTCATAACCATACCCGATATCTAGATATCGATACCAAATGAGCCCTTGTTGTTGCGTGATTTTCTTTCTGAGTTTTGACACAAAATTGCACCAACGCAGTAAATGGCGAGGAAGAAGGCAGCGGCTATTGCAATCAACTCTCTGTGCACTCTGAACAAGGTATCCTTGACACCAAATCACTCCCTTATTCCTCTGAAATCCTTCGTTTTGCTCAACAATCTAAACACTTGGGCTGCTGCGGAACGAGTCGATTCCCATTCCGATGGACATAGCAACCCTGAGAGTGTTAATGGGGTTTCTGGTGGAGGTTTTAATGGTACGAATGTAAATCATCAGAACCAATATGTGCAAAATGGATATTACAAGCAATCATCTGAGAATATTTCTAATGTTGATGGACAAAGGCAAAGTTATGGGGATCATTATGGTGGAATAGGGCACAATTCAAGTGGGCAGAATGGATATAACAAGGAATCAACTCAGCATAACTCTAATGGGGTTCATGGGACTGATAATCCTGGTAAGATTGTTGGGCAAAGGCAAGATTTTGGTAATCAATACTATGGTGGAATAGGGCAGAGTGCAAATGAGCATTCCACTTACGGGGCAGGTAGTTCTTCTTGGCAACCTGGGATACCGTCTCAAAATTCATATGATTCTTTTCAACACGGTGGTTTTAGAGATCAGAAAAATTTAGGATTAGGTAGCACAAGCTCTAATTATTCCAGTCATAATCAGGGTAACTATAATTACAATGGCACTGGTGTGGGAAACACAATGCCGCAGCAAAGTTATGGTGATTATCAGTCTGGAAATTTTGTTCAAGGACCAGCTGGTGTTATGCCCGAAGGGCAATCAACTGATGATAACCCGCCTCAAAGTACTCTGGGGGATTTAGATACGTATTGCCAGGACGGGAAGATTAAAGAAGCTGTGGAGGTATTGATTTTATTGGAGAAACAGGGGATTGCTGTAGATTTGCCGCGGTATTTAAATCTTATGAAGATATGCAAAGATGAAGACGCTCTAGAAGAAGCAAAATCGATCCATGAGCATCTTGTAAAGTCATCTTCTCCATTAAAAGTCAGCACTTACAATAAGATTTTGCAGATGTATGCAAGATGTGGATCGATGGATGATGCAAACACTGTCTTCAGTAAAATGTCGGAGCACAATTTGTCGAGTTGGGACAGTATGATAAGCGGGTATGCATTAAATAATCTTGGAGAAGAAGCTATTGATATGTTTACTCGTTTTAAGGAGGCAGGATTGAAACCCGACAGTCAAATGTTTATATCAATGTTTAATGCTTGTGCTGTTCTAGGTGATATCGTTGAAGGAATGCTACATTTTGAATCAATGAACAAGGTTTATGGAATTGTCCCCACCATGAAGCATTACGTCAGCATTGTGAATATGTTGGGCAGCTGTGGTTATTTGGATGAAGCTCTGGATTTCATTGAGCAAATGCCAGATGAACCGAGCGTTGATGTTTGGGAAACTTTAATGGATCTTTCTAGAATTCAGGGAAACTCTGAGCTCGGTGATCGTTGTGCTGAGATTGTTGAGCAAATGGATCCCTTACACTTGACAAAGGAAATGAAGAGCGGTCTGGTTTCAGTAAAAGCTTCTGATTTGTCAAAGGGGAAACAGAAGAAGAAATCAGGTCAAACTTCACTGGAATTAAGAAGCAAGATTCATGAATATAGGGCGGGAGATAAATCTCATCCAGAAAACGATAAGATATACGCGTTATTAAGAGGCATGAAAGAACAGATGAAGGAGGCGGGTTATGTGCCAGACTGCAGATTTGTTCTCCATGACATTGACCAAGAAGGGAAAGAGGAAGCGTTAATGGCTCATAGTGAACGACTTGCTACTGCATACGGGCTCATTACCAGCTCAGCTCGTTCGCCTATTCGAATCATTAAGAATTTACGGGTTTGTGTCGACTGTCATAATGCGTTGAAGATTGTGTCGAATCTCGTTGGAAGAGAGCTTGTTATGCGAGATGCCAAAAGGTTTCACCACATGAAAGACGGGAAATGTTCATGCAATGACTACTGGTGAATCGCATGATAAGGTATGAGAGTCGGCTCAGTTTCGCTCTGTTGTATTGAACATTGTCTTGAATTTCGACTGTACTGGTTTTTTGAGATAAATTATCATTTGTGGCAGAAATTCTAAACAACATATGTACTGAAGCATAGATAATAACCAGGAAACAAGGAATTGTGGTTATTGGTTCAAGTTAAGAGTGAAAATTCTTAGTAAAGAGTGTAATTTTGTCACTTGAAACCCTATGATTGAAGAAACACCATCATCTCTTGCGCCAGTTTCAGTCTTTCAGATTCTAATCCACTTGTCCTTGGTGCTACTCGATCTAGCAAAATTGTATCTGTTTCATCGAAAATGTCTTCAACTCCTTGAATAAAAGATAGATTTATGTGTACATGATGATACTCGGATCTCTTCAAGCTATGAAACATGGTTTCTCGTTTGTAACTTGAAATCATGTTTCATAAGATTTAATGCTATTAAAATTGAGATTTTAGGATCAGATTGAATGAGCCTATTAAAATCGAATCGTAAGATTTATATGTTAATAAATCATGATGATGATTAACTTGACATTATATATTTAAACACGATGATATAATAGTAATTTGTGTAAAATCGTATGTAAAATCCAAATCCCGTACAAGATTCTACTATAAATTAAGATTCTACTATAAATAAGATTTTAGTTAAAATCGATGATCCCTCTTACTAATATTTGAATTGTAAAATCTTAGATTCAAATTTAGATTTTTTATCATTTTTTTTCAGTATATGTAATTACTTAGATCCATGTTTAAATATGTTTAACCCATCGTGTTTAAGCCCAGCCTCTTCGCTGATTTGAGTTTCCCATTTTTACCAAAAAAATACACTAAGGTCCATTTAGCAAGCAATAAAACTTTACGGAACAAATTGAATTTTTGTATTTAGAAAGGTGTGAGAGCGCAACTTATTTATCGGCTCTCATCCAACTTTATGTAATCAAATGTCATTTATTAAATTTTATGAAATAACAGAAAAACTAAAGTTGTAGTAATCATAAAGTTTTTTTGAATCCAGACAATAATCATAAAGTTTATATTAAACTTGAGGCGTTTGATCAAATATATGTATATAGTTTCCTATAAAATATTTCCAACTCTTTATAATGTTGTAATAGAAAAATAAGGTACTATACGAATTCCTTTTTTTTGTCCGAACAAGGTAAAATAATGAATGAATAATCCCATTAGTTTGTATTTCATACTAAAAGTCTGTTTTTTTTATAAATAAAAAAATAGTTTTTGGGGCTATAATCAAAATACTTATATTAATCAATAATCATACCGGCGTGGCTTCAATTTTCTTTTTCTTAAAAGTAAAGTAAAATATAAATGTCGCGTTTCTAAAGAGATTGATCGGACGGCCTAGAAAATCGCGTAATCTTTTGCTAGGAATAAGATCGGACGGTCCACAATCTCGCGTTGTTTGAACGCCAAATATCCGCCATTCTATCAAAGGCTCCAAGGCATAAAACCCTAGGCGTTAGGGATTCTTTCTCTCCAGAAAACTCCTCGCCTCTTCGCTCTTCAATCTCACCTAGCTTTTGCATTCATCGCAGCCTCCTACAGATCCTTTCTAAATGGTTAGTTTCTCTCTTTCTTCTGTAGTGTGTTTCGCGATCTTATGACCTCCTTCGTTTGATAAGTGTTGAATTTGAACCAATTGCATTCTTGTTGGATGTTGCAGGCGTTGGCCGGTCAGCAAACCGTCGATTATCCGAGCTTCAAGCTTGTCATCGTCGGTGATGGTGGAACTGGTAAGATTGGTTGTTTTTGTTTGATTCTTTTGAGTTATTGTGAAATCGCTATATAGATTTGTTAGATATTCGATCTGGTTCAGTTTTCTCATTAAGCCATGCAGTCTATATCTGATCTTGTATGTTGTCTGTTTTGAATTCAAAATCAGAACGTTTAGCGTTGCTTAATTGTATGAGCTTGCGATGTTTCACGTTTGCTCTCGTTGATTATATGTTTACTGACGATTTTACTTGTACTTGTAGGGAAAACAACCTTTGTGAAAAGACATCTTACTGGTGAATTCGAGAAGAAGTATGAACGTAAGTGATCTGGGCTTAATCATAAATTGATCTGTTAAATTACTCATCTTTTTGGATTACTAATAGTTTTGTTTTCCGTCTGTGATGTACAGCAACTATTGGTGTTGAGGTTCACCCACTAGACTTCTTCACAAACTGTGGAAAGATTCGGTTTTACTGCTGGGATACTGCTGGTCAAGAGAAATTTGGTGGTCTTAGGGATGGCTACTAGTAAGTGGTTATTGAAGTCATGTTGTTTTGCTATATCTTGTAGTTTTGGTTTATGGAATTTGTTTAAAATATATATCTGATCATTGATTCTTTGAAGCAAAGCATGATTATAAAATCTCTGTATGAATACTGATTATAGTGATAAGAAATTTAGAATTGTGTAGGAAATTCCACTTCTTGTTAAAGTTAATTCCACTATGTATGCAGTTTTGTTAATAATGTCTCATAGTTCTGGTTAGTTCTACCAAAGTGAGTTTCAACCAAAGTGTGAGTTTCAACCATAGTGGCAAGTCTTCTGTTAGATTTTCTATCATGGGTCTGCCACACAGCTTCATCTGGTTCTACTTGATTGAGACAGAAAATAAAGTTGCTGCTGTTGAATTGCTTAATTATCCCAATAAGCTTACAAGCCTACAACTTTATTTTCTGTCTCAATGGTCAATTTTTTGTAAATGTTGGCTTTATGTTATTGAAAACCTATACAGCACTATTGGAACATGTTCAATTCATTATAATATTGTCATAACACATGTACTAATCCATTGAATTGCTTAATTATCCCAATAATCTACAACTTTATTTTCTGTCTCAATGGTCAATTTTTTGTATATGTTGGCTCTGTGTTATTGAAAACCTACACAGCACTATTGGAACATGTTCAATTCATTATAATATTGTCATAACACTTGTACTAATCCATGAATACACTTCTGGGTTTGCAGCATCCACGGACAATGTGCCATCATCATGTTTGATGTTACTGCTCGTTTGACTTACAAGAATGTTCCAACATGGCACCGTGACCTCTGCAGGTATTTTCTTTTGCATTCTCTGCATACTCCACACACTATCTATATTTCTGTGTCTCTGGTCATTAAGTCACTTTTAATAATATATCATTGCCTTTCAGAGTTTGTGAGAACATTCCAATTGTTCTTTGTGGCAACAAAGTTGATGTCAAGAACAGGCAGGTGAAGGCAAAGCAAGTTACCTTCCACAGGAAGAAGAATCTTCAGTACTACGAGATATCTGCTAAGAGTAACTACAACTTTGAGAAGCCATTCCTCTACCTTGCTAGGAAGCTTGCTGGGTAACCAACCCAACACTTCTACTAAGTGTCATCCTTTCAATATCAGTAAAATTACCTTTCAGTCTGACATTTTTATCCGATGTTATTTCAGTGATCAGAATTTGCATTTTGTTGAGTCCCCTGCCTTGGCTCCACCAGAGGTTCAAATCGACTTGGTTGAACAGGCTAAGTAAGTATCCAATTTTTCTTTGTTTATTTATTTCTTTTTGAAATATTGTTATACTGATACTAAAATTGATACAATGTTTACAGGCATGAACAAGAGCTGAGCTTGGCTGCAAATCAACCCCTTCCAGATGACGACGATGACACATTTGAGTAAAAAAAGAGAGCTGTTGATCAAGAGTTGTTACCTCATTGGGTCATGTTTCTATCTTTCATGCTATATTAGTGTATTTGTTGCATTTGGCGTTTTGGCATGAGATTTTGGACACAAAATAGCCTATTTTTGTGGGAGAAACTCTGAGATCTTATGCAATGTTTTCTCTACCTTTTACAGAAATTTGCTCTACTTTTATTATGTAATTTGGTTTGTGGTTTTAGCCACAACTTCTGCCTCTTGTTTCTGTTGCTCTCCTGCACTTTTTTGTTCCGAGTGATCCTCTTTATTACAGTTCATATCCCTAGCCCTAAATTGCAAATCAAATGTGTATTACAGTCCTTGTCCCCTATCACATTTTTTTCAACCATCATATGATTTATTTCTTTTATAATTCCAAGTGGGTACATTCCTAATGTTTTCCAAGTTTGAACATGACCTTCTAGAGCTTGTACCCTATTACAACATTTTTTTCTCATTATGTTTTGAATAAAGAACTGATCATTTTTTTCTTATTATGTTTTGTTTCCATTACAAATTAACTTCGGACATAAAATAAATACATTCATCTAATTTGATCATCAAAACCAAGAGATATCCCAAGAACAACAATGTCAAGATATAATCACAACAAAGCTCAACCGCCATACGGTCAGCTGTAGCTCAAGACAATTTTCTCAATCTTGCTTGGTAATTGACATATGCTACTGGTTCTTATGATGACAAAACTAAGCTGCTTTAGAAGGCCAAGTTGCTTGGGCAGACATTATAATTCCTACAATCACTCCAAACAATCCAAGTGCACTCCCGAAAATCTCAATCACAAGAATCTTGACAAAAAGAGATGAGTTCTGGGCGTCAGAGAGAGCGCAGCTACTTCCAATTATGCCCACACATAATCTGTTGCAATCATCCAGATCAGGCAAGGATAAAGTAGATAGTACTATATGAGATAAATTAGGACTTACCCACAGACGAGGTTGGCAAATCCTACAATAATGCCAGAAGCAAATATTGCGTATCCTGCTCTAAGGGACTCGGGTTCGTTCATTAGGGATGTTGGGACGCTCTCTAACTTTGTCTGGAGAATGATGGCTACTATTACGCCATATATAGCAACAGCTTCACAGAAAATAACACTGAAATAATATAGGGCGATAAAATTTCAGAACAGTAGTAGTTGATGATGGTACATTATAGCCATCTTATCATCATAGTATTTCAAATAACTTTTTAGCATCATACACTAAATTACCAACTTCAATCACTCAGATTGCGTCTACTATTAACAAACCAAAACATCATCCTAGAGAGCACAAATTATCTCATATTAAACTACATCATCCTAAAGAATAAAACTAACTAATCACTATCAAACTACTAACTGGAGGCAATTCTCACCTATAAATTATCCTAGGATAAAATCTAAGAAAAGTATTAAGTGTCATTCAGACATTGTGATATGCACCTCTGCTGAAGTAGGACTTCTACACGGTAAACTTCTCTACGTCACGACTTAGCATCATAGTATTTCCAATATAAACTATCAATTACCAACTTCAATCACTCACATTGCCTCTTCTGTTAACAAAGCTAATCACATACCAAACTACATCATCTCAGAGAACAAAACTATCACTACGGAACTTGTAAGTTCGGGAGCGTACTCGGATTGCACACTTAACACTACAGCAAACACATCTCTTAGTAAAATATCATGGCAATTCTCATGTATAATCCTAGGATAAAATCTAAGATAACCAAAACAGAATATTGAATGACACAACCTTGAACTACCAGGAGCTAACTTCTGAAGGAACTACTCTCTGTTCACTCTTACTTCCTGGCTTCCTGCAGTGTCATTGTGCTATGTATGCTGAAGTAGGATTCTACATGGTAAACTCCTCTAATTACCATCTACAACTATATGTCACAATACCGAGCTAATCCTCATGTCAAAGGAAATTTATACATCTGCAACTGAAGTTTACTTACACAATTTCTTACTGACCAGTTCAAGTTTTAGCTGTAAATATAAACTGAAATTTAAAAAATGCATAGCCAAACAACCAACTTGATGTCATTCATGAATCATCAAAGCTCCAATAATCACAACGCAGAATAAATATAGTTCTCTGCATACTAATCTACAAACAAGCTGAATCCAAATAATCTACAGAGTCAAGAGTAAGGGCCTTACTTACCTAATAAGATTCTTGGAAGTAATTCTAGGAGCCTTTATAGCCGCACCGATCAAACTGCTACCGGTTATGTAGATGCCCCTACAGAAATTCCCAATTTGACACCAATCAATAAAAGTATTCCAAAATCCCTATGCAGTTGCATTGGTGAAAGCACCATACAGATTTAGAATCCCTAATTGAGTGAAGATAGGAGTACCAGGCGGCACCGAGAACAGAAACGCCGATGGAGAGGGCAATTCCGATGGCGGAGAAAGTGTAAGGGGAGATATGAACGAGGGCTCGGGACCATGAACTCTCATATCCTACCATCGTAAATTCGATCTTCTTCAATCTTCTTCTTCTTCTTCTTCTTCTTCTTCTTCTTCTTCTTCTTCTTCCTTGTGTGCTGGTAGATCGATCTGATCTGTGATTGTTCTTGCGTGATTTTCAGTCTTTTTCCCCAAAGACAGAAGAGGAAGAAGCGAGCCAAACGACAAAATTACAGATTTCGGATTCTACCTTTTTTTAATCCATTAAACCGTTTTCTAGCCTACTCCGTATTTCTTACCGAGTTAATATCATATTTTTACCCTAAGTTATCTGTATTTGCTTTCCCATATAATAACTTGGATATTTGTTACTACTTGTGTGATAGAAAAATATATTCTTACTAGGATCCCAGAGCCGTGCATCAATTTTTGTGATCTGTAATTAAAAACTCATTAGGTTGTGTGCATATTTTGATGTAAATAAACAATTTATATCGACGAACATGACTGTAATCATTAATGGGCCTATATCGGCCAAGGGCACAAACGAATCAAAAGGCCTATTCTCAAATACTATTAGATTGGAGATTAATAAAAGGAGATTAATGGCAAGAGAGTGAAATTTATTACTTGAAACATCTAAGTTTATAATATACGGAGTATATTAGGATATGATAGGATAAGATAGGATTTTGCGTATGTGTGATTATATAGAGTGAATTTAATCTAGTTAATACTAATTTTTTTGACTTAATTGACTAGGAAACTTTAGTAATTAAGCTTATTTTTTTCATGTTTTTAACAATGCTTGCATTATTTATATTGTCTCGATTCATAAGATACATAGGGTACATAAGATTATGAATCTTAACCTCATTTGTCCTTCCCATCTTACGGACCTAACTTATAATCATCATATTTCATGTTTTAGGTACTGTGAAATCAATCCAAGTTTACGCTAATTTCGCATTTGCTTTTCGAAATAACAAATTAAATATTCATTACTCATGTGATAGAAATAACATTCTTGTTTTACATAAATAAATATTTACAAATCAAGCTCATCAATTAATTTTAAATTTTAGATACATTGAGACAAAACGCTGCGTTTTCCTCCCGTTGAGATTAAACGGTGCGTTTTTTCGCAGTAGTCCTCATCTCTTTTGGAAATTGAGTGCCTTGATAGAGTAAGCAAATATGAAGGCAAACAATGCAGGAAAGACAAGAATAACACCAGCAACCACACTCAAAAACTCATACTTAAAATCAAAGTAATCCCTCAAGAATCCTTTAATCGTTTGCTCGTCTTCAAGCGTGCGCTCCACATCTCCAAACTGCGAAACTATGGCTCCATATAGCGACCAAGCTACCGGACATGCCCAATAGTACCATCTCCACCATATTGGTATCCTCTGTCACCACCAAATAAACAAGTTGAAAACATAACAATATCTATAGAGTTGAGAAAAGTTCAGGTGAAGATAAAGCTTAACCTAGGAAAATACTAAGTTTTTCGCTTTAAAAGGTAACAAGTTAATATTCATAATCTGAGTGATAAATTTTTTTGAGGTCATTTTGAGAAAAAAACAAAAAAAAATTGAAGTTCGTAGTAATTACAAGTATGTCACTGCGTCCCTCACTGAAAACGTTCAAAAAAATTCATGACCCAGTTTATGAACATTGTTTTCCAGAATATGAACATTCACGTATAATCTGTGAAGGTGTTTGTACTTACCGTGATTGGAATGACATATCCTGAGAAAAGGTCCCATATGTTGTAAAACAATGAGGAAGTAACCGTTGAGATTGTCTCACTTGGAGAGATTGCAACTGCCATCATTCCATAGTAAGTGAAGTATAGCAATGTGAAGAAAGTGAAGTACATGAACCAGAAGAATTTCGCAGCTGTTCGCTCGAATCCCATCATATAGTACACGATGAATCCGTATGTGACAGCTTGAGCTAAACAATATGGTATTTCAATCAACACCTGCACATTTTCAAGTAGTCCAACACAAAATGAAACTGAGTATTACTGTATTAGGATTTAGGACACACTTTAATTGTGTTTTCTACTTGTGAACTGTACCCGGAGAAAATAACCCGACCCGACACAACCTGAAATTTCCGTGTCATAACCCGTAAAATTGAACCCTGACTCGTTTTTTACCCGAAAAATTTGGCCAAAAGAAGAAAAACTGAAAATTGAAAAATGAGCTTCCCGATCTTTTTGTAAGTTTTGACCCAAAGCGACCGACCCTACAATAACTCTGTAACAAACCGATCTGTTTTGACCCGTAATTTAGACTCAAAACCTGACCGACCCGGCTATAAAAACGTTATAACCCGACCGTTTCGACCCGATCCGAAAAATACTGGACCCGGGACACTCTGATCCGAACCTGACTGACCCGATTGCCAGGTTGTATATGTTTATGTCATGTTTCAGCCGATTTTTTTTTTTTGTTTTTTCACCGATTTTAAAAAGCTACCGTAATTTTGATTTTTTTTAAATCCTAGTTTTATACACCGGTTCTGGAAACTACGGACTCTAAAGTGTTAAAACGTGATGAAATGACATTTAAAATCCAACTTTATAACCCAGTTTCCCTAGTACGGGATATAAAGTAGACTCTATTTTAAGAACTCAAATGTAAAGTAGGCTTTATAAACAAGATTTTGCATATAAAGTCTATTTTTAAACGTCAATTCATGTGTTGGTTATTATAAACATTTGATGTACCTGGGATAAGGCGTAGGCAATAGGCGAGTACATGCCTGCAGCTCGCTCTCTATAAAAGACCGGTCTCTCAATCGATACAACAGGCTGAACCGATGCAGCGTTTCTTATACAAAGAAAGAGAATAGTGGCAAACATTGATCCCATGGCATTAATAAGATCTTGTTCTCTTCTTCTAAGGCTGCCAAGATTCCAAAACATGGATCCTATTGAAAGGCCTAAAAAGCCAGCAAGAAAAAGCCTGACAGAATTGTATTCTGTGTTCCTCCAATATAGCCAATGTTGTTTCCATAAGCAAGTGAAGAACTGTGAAGAGAATGTCTCGGAGTATTTGTTGGAGAAGTGTAGATCTTTTGAGCCTGGTGTGGGTATGCTTGATAAGCGGTGTTTTACATACCGCAACTATGGATTATTAGCTAGTTTTGTATAGGATTATGTTATTTGTTTCTATGTAATCTGTATCATGGAGCTGTTCGAGAGAAGATTTACATACGAGATTCCAAGAGATGATACAAGCATTGGAAGCATAAGGAAGAAGCTGCTGAAGACGAAGACGAAGACGAAGACTTGAAGAAATCAGTAGTTCTGCCTCAGACAACAAAGCCGCACCCGTGGGTCTCAAGCCGCACCCGCGGGTTTCATCCTCAGACAATGATTCGAGAAAGCTCAAGCCGCACCCGCGGGTTTCACCTTCAGCCAAGGTTTTCCAGAAAGCTCAAGCCGCGCCCGCGGGTCCCAAACCGCGCCCGCGGCCCTCTGCCATCCTGAGAATCTGAAGAAACCCAAAACCGCTCCCGCGGCTCTCAACCCGCGGGTGCGGTTCCTCGACAGAAGAATCAAATTGATGTCTTTGCCATTTGAAGTAATTTGTGTTTAATTTTGTAACTTTCCATACGTTTTTTAGTACCTTAATTCGGCTGTTACATTAGTTGATACTATATAGGTAGTGGATGATCATCCTTGATCATCTAGTCTTTGTTTTGCTTAAGTTTTTGGAGAGTATTTCACAAAATTATGAGTTGCTAAGGTTCTTTGTTTCACTTGGCGTTTGAAGCTTTTGGATTCAACAAGTTGTGAGTTTATCCTTTCCTTTTGTCTACTCTTTGATTGTCTCAACACTCTTGTTTGTATTGTCGATGAACTAGATTTACTACTTTAGATTGATCACCTAAGTTAGTTGTGTCTTGTTCATATTGCTAGAGTTTGATACTTCTAGTTGAATTATCACACTTGTTGTGTAGCACAATCTATTTGCATGAACTAGTTGTGATTGTTATTAGAGAAGAGAGTTGAGTACATGTCGAGTATCCGACTAGTTGTCCATGATATTGCATGTATCTATCTATTCCTGAATGCATTGCTACTTTGTTATTGAACTTTGATAGTTTCGAGGTTATAATCGAGTAAGGGTTATTAGGACTAATAACTATTCAAGAACAGGAATTAGAACGATCACTTGAGAACTTGACATAGGGATAAAAAGGATTTTAAGATCAACTTGTTAATCTAATTGTAGATAATCGCTAAGTGGAACACTTTGCTTAATCTTGTTATAACCAAGTTGACATTCGATACTTCGTATCAAAACCACAAAAAACCCCCTTTTGGTTACGTTTATTGGTTAGTCATTGTGATAACTTAAGAATTTGATAAACTGATTCTCTTGGGATTCGACCCTTACTTGCGCACTATATTACTTAGTTTTCATGTTAGGATTACTTGACTTGGCACACGACAAATTCTCCTCGTCAATGCTCAGCTCAGCTATTAGAGATTTTGTTGTCCTGTGATGATGATAAATACCACTCTAGGTTAGGATTAAACCAAGAGCAGGAATTTTGTAGGAAACAGCCTAACTCTTTTCTTTAATTCTACGATGCTTACAAATGAGATTGAACATGAATTAAATATGCAGCAAGAGATAACTAACCCCTAAACCCACTAACAAGACCAACTAAGTAAGTAATAATTGACCACTGAACCCACTAACTCATAACTTAGATAACAGAAACTGATTTAACTGACCCACTAAAATTAATTCAGTAACTAATACTAACTCCTAACATAAATTAATGAATTAATATAAAATAACTATTATTAGATATATTTTAATTGCTGGAATCCTATCAGATGAATGTAATTCAATGAAATTTAATGGATTTTATAGTTTTGTGTAAGGATTGGTTTACCTGTGGAGATCAGAGTTGCAGTAGATTTCAGCAAAGTTAAGTCCTAGATTTGCTTCTTGTGTTGCTGAGGTGATCTCCATCATCCAAGTAGACGCGTTTTGCCCGTCTTTTGTTGAAATATAAACTTGTTTTAATAAGGCCCAAGTGTATATGTCCAAGTGCATATCCAAATCTAGCCCAAGTCCAAGAAAATGCTAGAAGAAAGTAGAAGATAAAAGAATATCCTAGAATGTAGTAGAAGTTAGAAGAAGAGTATAGAATGTTGTAGAAGCATTAAATGAGTTGGTTGAAAGTTGTATGGAGTGGATTGCTCTCACTATAAAAGGGACCATCCATTGAGTTGTAAGTATCAAGTTGAGAAACAAAAATCTTTTTCCTTCAAAACACAAGTGTCCTTAGTGTGAGCTCCTCAAGAATTAGAGTTGTGTTTCCCTCTTTAATCTCCAACAAAGTGGTATCAGAGCCAGGTTACCGGTGTTGAGTGCGCACGTTTCGTTCACAGGTGAAGATCTCATGTTGGTGAGATGGCGTGAGGTACTAAAGAAGGAGGGCGTGAGGTACTACCTTGGAATTGAGGTGAAGCAAGAGAAGGAGGGCATTTTTATCTCCCAGAAAAGTTATGCCAAGGAGATACTAAAGAAGTTCAAAATGGAGAATTGCAAGCCAATAAGCACCCCGACCGAGTACAGTTTTAAATTGTCCAAGTATGAAGACGGCGAAAGAGTAGATCCAACTCTGTTCAAAAGTCTGGTCGAAAGCCTCCGTTACCTGACTTGTACAAGACCCGACATCCTCTACGCAGTTAGACTTGTTAGCCGCTACATGGAGTCTCCAACAACAACCCATTTTCAGGCAGCCAAAAGGATTCTTCGCTATCTTAAAGGTACGATTGATCTTGGTCTGTTCTATTCAGTTTCTAACGATTACAAGCTTGTTGGATATAGCGACAGCGATTGGGGTGGAGAAATTGATGATCGCAAGAGTACAACTGGACTTGTTTTCTTCATGGGAAACACGGCTTTCACTTGGGCGTCGAAGAAGCAGCCAATTGTGACATTATCCACTTGTGAAGCGGAATATGTGGCCGCTACCTCATGTGTCTGTCATGCAGTTTGGCTGAGGAATCTGTTGAAGAAGCTTAACTTGGAGCAAGAAGAGCCGACTGAGATTTGCGTTGACAACAAGTCAGCCATTGCCTTGGCAAAGAACCCGGTCTTTCATGATCGAACCAAACACATTGACACTCGTTATCATTGTATACGGGAGTGCATTGATAGGAAGGACATGAAGATGGAGAAAGTGAAGTCTCAAGACCAGATCGCGGATATCTTCACCAAGCCACTCAAGTTCAATGACTTTGCAAGATTAAGAAGTTTACTTGGCCTTATAAAACAAGTTTAAAGGGGGGTGTTGAAATATAAACTTGTTTTAATAAGGCTCAAGTGTATATGTCCAAGTGCATATCCAAATCTAGCCCAAGTCCAAGAAAATGCTAGAAGAAAGTAGAAGATAAAAGAATATCCTAGAATGTAGTAGAAGTTAGAAGAAGAGTATAGAATGTTGTAGAAACATTAAATGAGTTGGTTGAAAGTTGTATGGAGTGGATTGCTCCCACTATAAAAGGGACCATCCATTGAGTTGTAAGTATCAAGTTGAGAAACAAAAATCTTTTTCCTTCAAAACACAAGTGTCCTTAGTGTGAGCTCCTCAAGAATTAGAGTTGTGTTTCCCTCTTTAATCTCCAACATCTTTTATTCTTTTGAGCCCATGAATCCCCTTCATATTTATTAAGAACTTGTAATTCAGAATCAGCTATGATTTGATCATCTCATCAACAATTTTTGTTAGGTTTATATGCAAACTTACCTCAAAGTAGTTGATCAAATGGCAGGCATGAGGTCCTAATGAGCCAAAGTAAATTTGTTCTCCTCCTTGTTTCAAAAGAAGCAACTGCATTTGTACCTCAAATCTTGTAATGTTATGAAAATAGCACAAATGTGTACAAATATGTGAAGAAGAAGTTAACCTCATCAAACGTATCGAATATGTCAATGCTCGGTTGATGGATGGTGCAAACGACAGTTCGCCCTGTATTGACAGTGTTCTTGACAGTCCTCATCACAATTGCAGCTGCTCTGGCATCTAGCCCTGAAGTTGGCTCATCCATGAATATTATTGAAGGGTTTGCAACAAGCTCAACCGCCATTGTCAGCCTTTTACGTTGCTCGGTAGAGAGTCCATTCACTCCAGGCAATCCTACTAATGCATCTTTTAGTGATCCAAGCTCCACTAATTCCATAACCTCCCTAACAAACATCTGAAATACACATAGTAAAGAGAAGGAAAAATGACCAAAAATGGTCCAAACTTTGGCTTATGAACCAAAAATAGTCTTTAATTTTCATATCAACTAAAAATAATCTCAACTTTCAATATATGAACAAAAAATGATCCAAATGACTTTTTCGATTGAAATTTTGCTTAACTTGATGCTGTCTACTAGAGATTTTTTCATAATTGGTCATAGTAATTGATGTTTATGTGTGTAATCTTTATTATAAGATGTCGTCTTATTATAAAATCACCTTAAATTTAACGGAAAAAATCGTTTGGACCATTTTTTGTTGGTAAATTGAAAGTTGAGATTATTTTTGGTTGATATGAAAGTTAAGACTATTTTCGGGACATAAGTAAAAGTTGAGATTATTTTTGTCACATTGTTTTGACCAAATCTATGTTTTTTCTTACCTTTCTTGTTGCAGAATCTATCTTAGGAGACAGCCTGAGCCAGGCAGAGAAAAGAAGTGACTCATAAACTGTAACATAAGGCGAATGGATGTCGTTCTGCTCAACATAACCGGATACACGAGCAAACGTTTCTTGCTTCTTTGGATACCCCGAAATTGTTATCGTTCCTTGAACATATCCCGTGGTTTTCCTGCCAGATAAGACGTCCATCAACGTCGTCTTACCAGCCCCACTAACGCCCATGAGAGCGGTCAAGACTCCTGGTCTGAAGGCACCATTAATTCCCTTTAAGATTTCTATTTGATCTCCATTTTCTCCATCCTCCTTCATTTTCTATAACCATAACAAAAAACAAAGTTGTAACAGAAACTTCTCATTTAGCTTAAGCTCATGTTTCAGCTGGAGGTACCTGAGGTGTATCTACGGCATATCTGATGTCATCAAATGTGATGGATAGTGGTTCAAATGGAAGAACCATGCCTCTTTTTCTTCCTTGATTATTTTTCGATACTTGCCTCATTTCTATGCTTGCTGCATTTTCTTCCTTGGAGTCATCAGTTGTCACTGCTGTGTGATGCTTTCTTGTTGCTGAAAACAACTCATGCAAAATTTTAGAGCAATTTATGAATGTTTTATGATCCAATGTGAAATAGAGAAGCACTTACGGTTGAGATATCTTAGAGCTAACATAAAGAGCAAGTTGAACAGCACACAGAATCCAACCAATGCTGCAACTCCAATTGAATACCAATATGATCCCTTCATTATCCCACGAGAATTTAGAACCTGGACTCCTAGTGTCTCGGTGCCATTTTTCGGTACCTAGTCCATAAAAAATCCTGCATCAGAATCTACTTATAACTGGACAATCATGCTAATGTATAAGTTTCCTTCATCAAGATTCTTCAGCTGACATGACTTGAGGAGTAAGTGAATTTATACAAGGTAGAAAGAACATACATGGCTCCAGCTTTTTCCGAGGAATTCATTAATATTCACGGCATTTTGCGCATACATCAAAGGAGAGAGCCAGTAACCCCATATCCACCATGGCTTCAAATCATCTGCAACAAATTCAGTAAGCATCTATACATTCTACAGGATACTATAAGTTATAACATAAAAAAATACTCACCTTGGGGTATAATGAATCCACCTAAGACCATAAAAGTGCTAAATATAGTAATTCCAAATGCATAAGCCATGATCATGTCCCTGCCTACTCCTCCAATGAGCCTGAACAATGCAGATGCCATTTGGTGTAGTAGTAAGAACACTAGACCTTGTCGAAAGAACCGGGAAAGATCTGCATCATATCCGGTTCCATAGTAAGTTATTGAAACCCAAATGGACACTTCTATGATTGAGATGGGAATCTTGAGGATCCATTTAGGCACAGAGTAGGCCCATGAAGGGTAAAATAGTAAGTCTTTTTGCTTGTAGTACACTGGAAGCTGAGAAACTGTAACACCAATCTCTTCCAGCCCGCTGAATACAATCCTAATGATCCCGAGAAATAGCGAGCCCATATATATCCTGCCGTCAGATACTGATGTTCTCGACATGTTTGTTCTTGAGAATACTGTAATTGCAATCACTGCCGTCACTGCCATCTGAAATGATTAATATATAACCGAGATTCAGCAAGAAACTTTTAACAATAAACTGATAGAGTATGAAACTAATCTTGGGACTTCAACTATCAGCTTAAGCTTTTGGTTGAGTTGGTTTTTTGACATGGTATCAGAGTCAGAGTCCATTCAAAGTGGAATATTGCTTTGGGTATGAGCAGGCACATGTTGCATCCATACTTCAAGCCTAAAAGGGCTTTCATGTGAGGGGGCGTGATAGAGTATGAAACTAATCTTGGGACTTCAACCATTAGCTTAAGCTTTTTATTGAGTTGGTTCTTTGACGTAACCGAGTTTTAATGGTTTGGTCACTTACTTGTATCATTTTGAACACATGGACAAAATAGTTTCTCTTCATGAGCAAATACTCCCTTGACATACATGCCCTGAAGATCTCTTTGGTTCCGACGCCATAAGTTTTAGTCGACGATGAAGTTGGACGCCTTTTCTCATCGAACGGAGTGGCAAGGTCCATCTCTAGTTTCTTTCCTACATGAAATGCACTAAATGCTATTGCAAAATCCTTAGCAGAAACAAATCTGTAAGGTACATCTTCATGAATCCAATATTGTTCTTGCTCCCTTCTAGAGGTCACCTAACAGAATAACAACCCATCAAAAGCAAAATCTACTGACACTGAATGAAAGAAAACTCGAGCAGATAGTCAGCAAAATCTTCTATTCCTCCCTTCTAGAGTTTTCTATCCCAGAAAGGCAATGATATATCACCCTAAAGAGTTTAGTTACTTCTTGCAGATAGTCAGCAACTGCTTTTCTTTCAGGACATTTGAATCCCATGAACTCAAAAAACTCGAGCACATTTTCTGTCGGTCCTTGGTACGTAATGTGACCATCTGATAAAAGAATCACATCATTAAAAAGCCCATAAACTTCAGGAGCCGGCTGCAAGAGAGATACGACAACGGTTCGATGAAGAATGTGGACTGATTGCCTTATTGCATCAATGATTTGGAATGTTGTTGATGTGTCGAGACCCGTTGAGATTTCATCCATGAAGAACACTCTAGCTGGCCCAACTAGCATCTCTCCTACATTATGTTTAACTAACTTAATAAACTGTATATTACACTATTCTTTGTAAATCATGGATTATGGTACAACCTGTAGTGAGTCGCTTTCGCTCTCCTCCAGAGATACCGCGTATCATCTGATTACCGACTAATGTATCAGCACACGCTTCAAGCCCCAAAATCTGCAGTTTCCAACATTAAAATTCATGTCAAACATGTTATACTTAAAATCAATGCTTAAAAAAAATAAAACAGAGATTCTTACTTTAAGGACATAATCTATGACTCTGTGATGGTCCTGATCCCCAAGATCTGCATTCCTTTGTACAACCGAGCACACTGATTTAGCAACAGAAATTACAAAGCTGAATCTGAACTGAACTGATCCAAATCCAACTTAATGTAGTTGGTTCCTGGGCCTTGGCATCTTGCAGAAAAGGATAGAGTTTCTCTTACTGTCATCTCTGGGATATGAACATCATGTTGGCTGATATATGCTGACAACCTCTGAGATACAAAATCTTCTATTCCTTGTCCATTGTATGTAACTTTGCCTGACACCTAATGTCATACACATTAATTAATCAAATTTCTGGATCTGTCTATTATGTATTTATGTATAGATCAAGTTAAAGGCGAATATTGTTGGGTTTTTTGATACCTTGAGATTGTTGTCAAGTTTGCCAGCTAAAGCCAAGAGCAAAGTCGTTTTGCCTGAACTTGGAGGTCCCAACAGCAAGCTCATCCTGCAAATTTAGGCTTCTTCAATCAGACAAATACAAAATCATTCATAAATATTTACAGAGAACTATTATGGTTTTAGACTAAACCAATCACAGGCAAAAAGAATAATTTTGATTTTATACCCGGCTTTTTAATAACCGGCTTATAAAGTGTTAAGCGAGGCATTAAAAATTTAAAAGTAGATTTTCTAACCGGAATATAAAGTTGACTTTACAACCCGATTTTTATAGAACCGGGGTATAAGTCCATAACCGGTGAAAAAAAATAAAATGCCTAATTATATTTTATTTTACCTTCCAGGTTTGATGACGCCGCTGACGTCATCCAAAATCCTCAACGGTGTTTTGGTGTTGGGAAGAATGTGAACAAAATTTAGGAAACCCTTAGATGATGAGACAAGTTAAGAGCGATGATTAGTGAAAATACAAGTCTGAAAATGAAAGAGCAGCAGGAGAAAAACTATGCGTTTCATACTATATAATAGATGTAGTAAGTTACCTCTAGCACGTTGAGAGCAGAGTTTAGAAGGGAGGGCAAAGCTCTACGTCCAGTGCGAATTCGCGCCTCCGCGCATAACTGCTCGAACCGAACCTCGATTCTTGGAATCTCGAGCCCAGCCCTAGGATCAATATGTTATGCGAATTCAAATATAAAACATTGATTTGATATACATGTATTTATGTTTGTGTGTTAGAATAAAGTTAGTATTTTTCTTAATCGGTATATATTTAAGCGTACTAATTTTTACCTCGAATTCAATAATATGATTATGCTTTTATATATAGAGTTGATTAAATATGTGAAGTAAATTTTAGGATTCGTAGACCAATTACAGATAAATTTATATATGTCTCATTTCAAGAGGACTAAGAGGAGTGAACCTGCAAGTTATTATACCTCACTAAACCAAATCCTTGAGGTCAACAACGAATGCTTGAAAATACTTAGTATCGCCATTCACTCGATCAATCGATCTGATCGAGTGAATGGTGATATAATAATATGGATTAAGATCGAGGAGAATACCTATTAATACGTTGGGTTAAACTTAAGAGGAAGTGATCATGATTTTGATTAACCATCACCACCTCGCTTGTCTCCTTCTTCACCTCTACTATTTCTCTCCTCCATGAACCGTTCTTGCTGCTCTCTGCTGTATCATTATCTTCATCGTCGTCATCAACAACTCTGCATGGATCGCTTGTCGACTCCTTCATCTTCGATCCTCGAAATCTATCTCTGCATCAAGTGAGAATAGCTTTGCAAATTTCTATGTGCATATACATTAACTAGTACATATATATAGCCTCTAAAATGTCACCTTTTCGTTGATGTTATAGATACGAAACTTTCTTACATTTAGTTCACTAAACAATACATAAGCATTCAATTACTGTACAATATATAATATAGTTACTAAGTTATGGACACCAATCATCAAATAGCCTAATGGAACGTGGCATTACTGCATCTATCTGTCCGCTGAATATATACTATATATGATTTCTGCTAGAAGGAAAGAAATAGATATTAGAGGGTTTGAATCAATCTTTGTGTTTTTTTTATGAAGGCTAATAGCATAATGTATTGTCCTGACCATCCAGCGGGATATATAGTTTCAAAGAAATTCGAGTAGTTGTGGAACACACTTGATTTGAGAAGAATTGATCTCATAATTCTGATATAGTCATCTATCAGTACGAGTACACTAGAGAATAATTTTGATGAAATGAGGTGAGGATTTGTTAGAAAGTCATCGACCTTATTACAGTATTTTGCTAGAAAGTTAACAGTCTTAATTACTTCTAGTCTTTGAACATTATCGAATGGAGTATGTATTAACACTGGCCGGCGGGGATATATCTCCCACAAGAATAAAAGTTTGGAACTATTCATGTGTGCATTTAAGTTTTCGGGATTTTCGAAACGCTCAAGTTTAGTGTATGTCATCATTAAATCAGATGTGATACTTATCGTATTGGAATTTAATTTGTGTATATAATATAGTTAGTCATATCTTTGAAATCCAGTCATTGTACTATCGATCAAGTAGAAGATTTGTTTTCATATTCAATATTCTCTGTATTATCGGACGTATTCAAAGATTTATTATCATATTATAGTTGGTCATATCTTTAGCAAAGAGATGTATATAGTTAGCAATATCCTTGAGCTCATATCTCTGTCTTAAAACTGCGTACACGTTAGCTATTGTGAATAATAATAATAATTCAAAAACATTTCCACGATAATCTTGTGATTCTATAAAAGAATATGATCATAGCGACGTGCCATGATCAAATTTAGTTAAATAATAATACGAATTACTGAGTAGCTTATAAGCAATCGTGAAAAGTTGCCACAGATTATGAGTCCCGCGCACGAACCACAATTATATCACTTTGTTTCTACAAAGGTAAATCGTAAAATAATATACAACTATATTAATATACGATTAATGCGTAACTGTAACTCTGTTAGGTTTTGTTTTAATTTCCAAGAATAATATATACTTTCGGGACTCGTCTGTTAATTGATCTACGTAAGGATAATGTGCATGCATGATCGTCGATCTATGCATGAGTTTGACAATCTTAAAGTACGTAAAAACTTGCGAATGGATATAGATAACAGTAAATAACGTACATGCATGCAAAAACCGAACAAACAATAGCTAGGTATAATAGTCTTATAGATAATTATTATTGTTGTTGTTTCAAATGGGGTCTACCAAAGTTTGCTTCTTATTTTTTTTGCATATGATTAATTGTAAGAGAATTTATCAATTCTATCCGGATAACATGTACGGTTATTTATCGAAAATCACCCGTATACTTTGCCCAAAACCACCATTTTAATTCAATATTATCGGAAACCATCCGTATATGGATCTCCCTTAGCCAAACGCCACCCCTTATCTAACTCCGTTTACCTTTCGTTACACGTGGCATATTTTAATATTTTTTTTATTCATGCACCAAAAAAAATATTTTTTTTATTCAAAATAGATATAAATAAAAAGAAAAACAAAGCAAAAAGAAAATAAACAGTATCGTCTTCCTCCTCCCATTGTCTTCTTCTTCCTTTCACTCTCAGTAAGAAATTTGCTCATCAATGGAGGACCATCCTCTCTCGTCTTCTACCTCCATTGACGCCATCGGTGGCAGAATTGTTCCGCTCCTGGAAAAGCTTGCACGCTAACGTCCTCCTCCACTCTTTCTTTCTCCTCGTTGACCCCAGATCCGACATATCCGACATATGCGACTGATCGTCTTCCTCCTCACATTGACTTAAAGATCCAGTGTACATATTCTTCCCAAAGCCCCAACTCATCTCCTTTCGTCGACACATCGTCCACCGGCAACGATCGACACGATGAAATTTCCCGAATTGAGTCAAATTCATTGAAATTGAGTCAAATTCTTCATGAACGAGACTTAGTACGATGGAATTAATCAAAGCCCTATAATAATTTACACAATTATATAAGAAATATTGGATCTCAAAAAATCAGGTTTTGTATCAAGACGTTAGGGAAATAGCTGGGAAAGAGCATTTTGTGAAAATTCGATAGCTAAATAGGGGTACTTTAGTCAGTTATATTTAATTGTGTTTATAAATCAGAAATCACTTAATATATTTTACTATATTAATTAAGACAAGGTTAGAATGGTAATTACAGTATATTTAACAGATTTTTTGACGGAAATATGGGATGGGTGGCGTTTGGCTAACGGATACCGATATATGGGTGGTTTTCGGTAATATTGGATTAAAGGGGTGGTTTTGAGCAAAGTAGCGTATTTTACGGGTGATTTTCGGTAAATAACCCTAATATGTATACCAAATCCATACTATTATATATTATATATACTATTATAGAGTAAAGCTCTGGTGAGAACACAAGGTTACGATCAGAATTGCAAACTGCTAGCGTTTACATATAACAAGTTAATGTTCATAATTTGAGTGATCATGTTCATAATTTGATCGGTCATATTCATAATCTGACGATTGTTCTTTCAGGTCATTTTCAGAAAAAACAAAGTTCATAGAAATTACAAATTTATCACCGCGTTAAAAATTTCAAACTTTCCATTGCTCAAATTGTGAGGATGGTAACATTACCATCCAAAATATTATCATTGTTATGTAATTTATAACGTGAGCGTTTTGCACTTCATACCATAACTTATTTCCTACCGAAACCTTCCTCTTATATTATATATCAAGCTCCGTCAAATCAAGAATGACCTACCAATGATTTGGAAATTATAATGCATCGGATCCACTAGGGCTGTATTGTTGTACAACGAAAGAAAATGCATTTTTCTACAAAACATGTCCTAAGTATAATACATGCCAGACCCAAAAACACTAATGTCATAAGGTCCTACAATAGAAAAACTACAATATAATGCATTTTGAAATGTCATCTAAACGGGCAGTTCATAGGGAA
Source organism: Oxyria digyna (assembly GCA_029168935.1). Lineage (NCBI taxonomy): Eukaryota > Viridiplantae > Streptophyta > Magnoliopsida > Caryophyllales > Polygonaceae > Oxyria > Oxyria digyna. The sequence continues at coordinate 2,795,940 of JAPVLV010000026.1, read as the reverse complement.
TGGCATTTCCCCAAAAAGAATGAGCTATGGTGAATGAAACAAGCCTAAGCTGGAAACATCTTCTGAAGTTCTTTTGGCAAGTTGAGTACAATCTCTGCAAAAGCTGAAGCAATAGGCCAAATCAGAAGCTAAATTATTTTTATAAACAAAATGTGCAAGAAAAGATATTTACCTTCAGGCAAGCTCATAGTTTGTAGGGCATCCTCTGCATAAGAGAGACGAGTCGGAATCAGGTGGTTTGGAAATACTCCGCTTGCAGCATTTTTGTTTGTTTCTGACGAGACGAGATCCTTGCTAGGACAGTTCAATGGCCATGCCAGAACTTTCACACGTGTTGGAAGTACAGAAAGCAGATCCGCATATCTCAGACTCACTCTCACCTTGCTGTTAAGCACATTACTGTAATCAGATGCCATTCATAAAATATATAAACATGAATTATATATAGCCAAGGAACAAAAACTATTACCAGTCAAAATCATCTAGGACAAACTCGATCATATGGTAGGGAAGACTGTGATAAAGTTCCCCAATTTGATTACCATACAGCTCTCTCATAAGACGAACCTACACAATGAAAATTGAGAGCATATAAAAGACTATCAAGTTCTCTATCTTTAGGAAGAAATAAAGAAAAAATGCAGCAGCAGCAGCAGCAGCAGTCATTCTAATTTATTTGTACATTATTTTCTAAAGGCTTATTTGATTAAATAAAATATTTAAAGAAGATTGTCTGTATCATACCACTTGACACGTACCTGTTCCCGTCTATCAACATATGCTTGCAAAAGTTCTCCTATATGATCTATAAATTTCTGAAACATAAAAGCAACCAGCAAATTTTCCTCAGTAGAAGGTATGAGATGAAGCATAACAAAGTAGAAGAATAACCTAATTAGAACAGACCTTACCATTGCATTAGATGATAAAAGGTCATTTTCTGCTTCTCTAATCGGCAAGAAGAAAGGAATAGTGTGCTCAAGAACAGTCATCTTCTCTAGAAACGATTTACTTTCAAGGACACAGTGGTAGATTTCACATGGTTCTCCTGAGATTCAGAGGAGCCTATTAGATTACTTTGAAGGTAATTGTGGTGTTCTTAACAGTCACACAATCAGAGCAATATTTTCTCAGTTTCCACAGAAAAAGAAATGTAACAGATTACATTTAGGCATTTATTAGAATAATTCATTGGTATAAAATTCCCTAGAGAATGAAGCATACATAAAAAATCAATGGTATGCATCAAAACAAATTAATGCTACTGTACACCTAGAACAAAAATACATAGTACTTTTTGTCCCACAAAGCATTCTTACGGGAAGAGAAGCAGTTTTGATACAACTAAAACATTACCTGCAAAAGATGTCTCATATTGTATGCCGATCCTCGCACCTTCCAAGCAGCATATCATCTGCTCAGACAAAATACATTATAAGGATGAGCTAATATAGCATACAATCTAGAATAAATCCAAGATATATCAGCCAAACTAGCTTTCTCAAATATTATCTGTAATTTCCCTAATGAGTATTTTTACAAACAATGACTTGGTGCACACAAAACTGTCTTCATACCTTATTTGTCCCCACTTTGTATGTAACTTTTGAAAGGAAAGGAGGATCAGACTGTGTATTTGTATCCCCTGGTATTATTATCTTCCGCTCTGCCTCCATGTGAACCTATTCAAAAGGAAACAAACTATATGGAGCAATTCAACATAGTCCACAAAAAAAAAATTGGATGTGAAATATTCAATATGTTACAAGTAACAAAGAGATCAAAGCATTATTAGTAATTTAGTATACATATAAAAGCAGTTCAACAGCAAATTAGCAGATGCAAGAAGACAGAGAGAATAAATGATGATAAACAAAATGCCACTGGTAGTAATCTAACCATACCCTTTCCCGTATAGTTGCCAACAGGCCGTCATTCCACTCTTCACCATCTAGAAGTAATTCTGAAAATTAATAGTTGCATTAAGTTAGTACTAGATACCCTCGAAAAGAGAGATCACTCAAATTGTCATGAGTATCAGAAAATCACACAAAGCACAAAATAAAATCAATTTCAAAAAAAACTACCTTCATCTTGAGAAGACCGAGCAGCTTCAAATTCCTTCTGCAGACGCTCAAATATCATCTTGTCTGAATCTCTATAGAGGAGAAAAAACCGTGTTGATCAATATTTATCAATATAAAAACAAATGAATGCAGCACTCTAAATGAAAATGATTACAGACACGACAAAAAACAGTAAGGACGGTAGATGAAAATGATTACAGAACACAACACGACAAATCCAGCAAAATTTCTAACAAATTTCCAGTTTCCATAGAGTGGATACCAATCTAACTAACTTAGATTACTTTTCATGCAACCTGATTTTATTTTATTTTGCAAAGAATCTTATACTAATATAGACATGTAGCTGAAAAGATCCCAATTGTGGCATGTAGCATCCGTAACTGCGTCGATACACAGTATGCTCACTAGGATATAAAAGTACAATTGGACATGAAAAGCTAAATCACTTTACTAAGTTATCCTAAAAATTACCCAAAAGAACCTGAATTATGGGGTTTTAACTATTCTTGAGAGTCACAGTGAAAAACACTAGAACAGAAATCTTTATGCACTCATAAACGTACCTGGAAAGGCGCTCCGTAAGGTCAGCATGTCTCTTGATGACATTTTGGACTGTCAAAATGTAGATGTTATTTACCAAATTACAGGCTTAAACACCCAAACTTCAGAAAGAAAGAAAATGAAGTGACTGAGAATAAGATAGTGAAACATACATCTAGCTCTTATTGCCTCAAAACTTTTATCACCTTCCTGCACAAAACTCTGCTGCAGAAGTCACAATGCCAAAATGTATCAAAATTCAGTCTTTCCGCAACCAATTTTATTGAGGCATGAAGCGAGCAAACACACAAATTCCGCATCTCAAACAACTATGAAGCTAAATTGAATAGGGAATCCAAATTAGGGTTTGTAATTGAACCTTGGGAGACTGCAAATTTGACATCGATCGCTAGTAATTGAGGCCAAAACCTCAAATTGGAGCGTCACTTAGCTGTTGTATGGATGGAAATCAACAGAATCGAACGAGGCTTTGCAGCTATATGGACGATCCCCAGTAGCGGAAGTTTGGGAATTGGGGCCGTTAGGGTTTCGGTGCCGTCGGACACCGGTTGAGAAGAGGAGAACGACAAACTGTGTTCCTAGTTCCTACTGAAAATTTGGGTCGGTTACAGCTTATTCAATCAAACTTAAAACCCAACTGTAAACCCGATTATAAAATGTGAACCGGTGATCGACGTGAATAAACCCGGTTCATATGCAGTGAGTTATGAGTAAAGTTATAGTCAACAACAACAGCCATCAATCCAACATGATCCCGTATGGGGTCCGAGAGTTCAGATGTAGATAAATTATTTCTCGAGCATGTCGACAATCTTAATCTTATCCTTCCACGGTTTTCTTTCTAGAGTTATATTTGATGAAGCTTCGTTTGACGCGTTTGTATGTGTTATCCTGACGTTCTCTACATAAATCCCTAACATCACCAAATTTGAATGCTCAAGAAGAAATCACCTTTGACCTAACTCAACCATTGCGTGCAACGTTGCAATTCCCTATGACGCTCAAGAAAATTGTCACCGTCTATGTTTTATTTATTGGAAACAACGACACTCCTTTGCTAGTGTACGTTTTCTAACTTCTAAGAAGACAAGAGTTTCAAAGATTACATCACAACAACAGAGCGCGAGACCACAACTCAACAAAGTTCTGAACATTGAGTTGGACCAAATAATTGAGGCATACAAGTACGAGAGTAAGGAACAAAGATTCAAAAACATTTCATTGCGTTCCTTGCAGATATTGCGATCCTTACAAACCAGTGGAAACTTCACTCATATCTCTTCCAACTCATGTTTCGATTCCTGATTTCAGGCACCTGCCTGCATCTCGTGTCACTATTTTCAACTCTACCACATGCTTCTCCCAATGAGCCAAATAAAGACACACACAAGTTCTTGAGAAGTAAAAGTTTTCATTCATCAAAAGAGCAACTTTCACGAACGCATTTTTGTATTATATTTTTCAACGCACTCTAAGCAGTTTAACTAACGCGAAATTCTTTAGTGTCCTCTGTCAAACTCAAGTGGGCGAGATCCTTCTTAATCACTTTTTCTAACTCTTCGGACGACTTTTACCTTTCCTCAATATACGAAAAATCTAATCTTTCGTATCTATGAACTGGTGCGTCTAGTTGTTTTCGCAGCACATCTCCCGATCAGCAATTTTATTTCCCATTGTTTGCCTCTAATATACACCGAAAAAAGTAATACTCACCTATCTAATATTGAGAATGGAATAAATAAACTTAACTATTGATATCGTGAAAAATAGTTTCATGGAAAGACAAAATGAGTGAAATGATGAGCTTAATGTTTAAGTTAAATTGTATATAACGTTTCTAGAAGATATTATTTTCTATAGCCAACTTGACTCTTTTTATTTGTTAACAATTTAATAGTTAAAGCGGAACATTGGCTTGTTGTGAATAACTAAATAGGTCCAAGGCTTGGGCTTCTTAATTAATGAGATTGTCTTGAGATTTTATGTTTAGATAAGTGTCGGGCGGCGAGAATAACTTTTAAAATACGAATGTGATAATGATGCACATTAGTAGTAAATTGGTGCACATTTAATACTAATTTGGTGCACATTCATTGATAAACTTAAAAACATCCAAAATTTGAAAAACATTCATTTTTTAAAGAACATTTATGGAGAAATTGAAGAACATTAGGTAAAAATTATATATGTGCATCACTTTTTCAAAGGATGTGCATCAAAAAAATTAATGCACATTTAAGTATATTTTGAGGCACATTTAAGTATATTTTGGTGCACATTAGTCATTCTCACGTTCTCATTATAAAAATTATTCTCGCCGGAACCAAACCCAATAATAAATATTATACATAATTTTCACTAATCTCTTGTAAACATAGTATATCACTAGTACATGCATATTTTTTTAGTACAACTTTCATCTAAATATAAGAAAAAGATTGTTAGATTTTAGTGATTCAATTTTGGTATGAAAAAAGACCACTGAGAAAAAGATCCTAAAGCCCACTTTAAACTTCTTTGTCTCCCACTTTGCTATCACAAGCCTATTGGGGCAACAAATATATGTACAACATAAAAACAGACATACGGAGTATTTAATAAGAGCCCCCATATCCATAGGAAAAAAACAAGCACAATTCATAAGGTAGCTTGTTACAATAACGTCAATCCTTGCTCCATTTAGCTTACAAGAATCTGCCCTATAAAGGGTATGTTTCTCGTTTACCTATCTCCACAAGCAACACAAATGGGTATTATTCTGGAATGACAAATTCTTGATCTTGGCAGTACTAGTTCCGATTGCGAGAAGCTACAAACACAATTATAACACTTGTGTGCTTGTTTTTTTGACTTGAGCCAAACAGAACCTAACCGTAAAGTCAATCTCTTACTCTCTCCCAATCTATGCGCTTTTCGTTTTGCCTCTCTGCTTCTGCTCACTGCTCAGATTCTCTCTCCTCCTCTCGCGCTCGCCTCCGGTTACATCAAACCCTAGTCTTCAGTCACTTCCGTCGTGGGTAATTTCTCTTTCTCGCTTTTGATTTTCCTTTTCTGGGTTTGATTGGAATGAGTGTAAAAAGATCTGGGTTGTGTAAAGTTGTGGAATTTCTAGATCTGTTCTTTGCTCGGTGGGTTTTTTCTGTAATGTTTAAACGCAAATCAGTGGCAAACATCTGATACGCATCGAATGCTGATTTTTCCTTTTTTGTAGAGCTGTCTATCTATCATGGCTTTTCTGCCGAGTCACACTTATAGTAGCCTGATTTGCTGATTCGGAATTTTTTAGGGTTTGGGTCAGTTTTCTTGTTGGGGTAGGAATTCTACTTAGTTTTTGTGAATTTAGGGTTTTGGATTCAAATTCTTAATGCGTTTGTTTGAGCAGGCTCTGGTGTTGCAGCTGATGGAATGTTCATGTGGGAAGTCTTTGAGTTCATGAGGTGTCTCTGGTTGGTTTAGCTGCTGGAGTGTGCTGCAAGTTGTGTTCGTGATAATGCTACCCGAAAAGAGTTCCAGAGTCGATATTGCGGATTTGAAAGCTATGATGCTTAAGAAGATTGGGCCAGAGAGGTTTAAGCAGTACTTCTATTGTTTGGATAGGTTTATAAATCAGAAGCTGAGCAAGGCTGAGTTTAACAGATCATGTTTACGGGTTTTGGGCAAGGAGAATTTGCCTTTGCATAATCATGTAATAAGGTCCATCCTGAGGAATGCTTGTACAGCAAAATCGGCTCCTCAGGTTAATCAAGTAGGTCCCACGAATTCCACTACAGCAGTCGGCAAAAACTCAACTGTCATTGAAGATGGCCTTCTAAATAGCGGGTTTGTCGTGCTCAATCAAACATCCAATGCCCCGATTCGTACTAATGGAGTTGTTTTGCCTATGTCTCCAAGAAAAATTAGGTCAGTTGCTCGTGACAGGAAGTCTAGGGACAGGCCTAGCCCTCTTCGACCGAATGGGAAAACAGATTCGGCTTCACATCAATCTACCGCGACGGAAGATAGTGGTGCAAAAACAGTAGATGATGGGGAACTAATGCCTTGTGATTTTCAGAGGCCTGTTCAGCATTTTCAAGGGCTTGTTGCAGAGCAACCTGAAATTGTTGATAAAATGAGGTTCAATAAGTTTTCAGATCTACCCGATGCCATATTGGGTAAGAATCATAGTAATGCAGCGATTGTGGAAGAAGGAGAGGAGGTAGAGCAGGCTAGTCATTTAGATTTCTCCAAAAGCCCGCTTGTTGCTCCTTTAGGAATACCTGGGATCCACAAATCATCACCAGTATTTAGGGCTCTTAACTTTTTAAGCTCAGTTGACAGTGGAGCGTTGCCTGATTCGGAGATGCTCAGGCAACGGATGGAGCAGATTGCATCTGCATGTGGAGTTGCTGGTGGTGTTACCATGGAATGTGCTAATTCATTGAATAACATGTTAGATTTATATTTGAAGCGTTTGATTAAGTCTTGTGTTGGATTAATTGGGGAGAGCTCTAATAGTGATCCAGTAAGGAGCTCTATCCAGAGACAGCAGATGATGCACAGTAAGCTTATTATGAACGGTCTTTGGCCGAATAATCATGTACACATGCAAAGTGCGTCTGGTATGATGGAAGCACAGAGAGCTAAAAAATTGATATCTGTGCATGACTTTAAAGTTGCCATGGAGCTAAATCCTCAACAACTTGGGGAAGACTGGCCATTGTTGATGGAGAAAATCTCTATGCAGTCATTAGAGGAGTGAGGAATGGTAAAAAAAATTGAATTGCTTTGAAAGTCACTCTTTGGGCATTTAGTACTGTGAAACATGCTGCCAATACACTACCGGTGATTTTACATGATTTGTGTAAAAAACGAAGCAGGTGTTAATGTGACAGTACAGTACTATGCCATGCTGCTGCAGCTGTTCGTGATTGGGGAACGATTTAGCAGCCATCAGAAAATAGGGTACTTCAAAATGGAATTCCCATCTCTGATTGCTCTGTTGTATGTTTAGCATTCTGGATCTCCACCACAGAGTTGTGTAATTTACTCCCAAGAGGAAAAATATTGCTGGGATAACCTTATGTAGCTCGGTAAAAGGTAAAACTCATATAATGCAAGAGTTAAAATATTGCTCTGTACATGCTCTATGATTTTAATATGAATAACAGTTTGACTTTCATGATTTTATCCTGCTCTTGCTGCTATTTTCATTCTGAGTGATCTGAAAGAATAACAAAAGATTTTATTTCTACTTCAGAAAATATTACATCTTACTTGTCTTCTACCATATAAAGTCAATTCAAGTTGCATAATATAATAATGGCTGATAATTCTCTTGTAACTGTTTTTGATATCAGGAAATTGATTCAAGATCTCTTAACCTACTTATTAATTATTATGGACAATAAAATATATGAGTTGCTGTCTATTCTTACTGTACATAAGGAACCTGAACAGACCCAGTAGGTAGGTACACAGAGAACAAACAAAGAAGCAAGCAACTTGAACGGAGTTTATCAAGAAGGCGATCCCAAGGTCTTGCAGATTGGTAATTTTCCAAGAAAAACGGGTGCCTGGCAAATGCTGTCATATCTGATCTCATTATCAACTTGTTCAGCGACGCGGCATATGATCTTGAGGCGCTTTTAGAGTGCTTCCTCAGATAATCCAGTGTTTACATTTCCCATTCTCTCCTCCAAGACTAACAATTCCTGGTAACGGTAAGTAAAACAAAACAAAGAAGCAAGTAAAGCATTGTGTATGTACACGTGTCATCATGGAAGCCGACGCAAGGTACGTATATGAACCTAATTTGACATGTCATCAATGTTGAGCCTCATTTGTCTGTGCTGATCAAGGAAGGAGAGACTTCGTCCTGTTCCATTCTCTCTAAAGCTAATGGCATCTGAAAAACTTATCAAATTCTTTTTAAGTGTATAAATAAAGCCATTGTTTAAGGCACATAAAGTGGTACCTCAGCTATCTCATTCAAGTTGTGCTGCCCAACGTTTTCATCGTTGAATCAGTTCCTATCTTCTTGTTCATTTATCCTCCTACCTAGCAGACGATCTCTGTATCCCAACAGATTTAACAATATTTTCATGGAGATTTTGTTGTCCTTGTTGGTCTCACTGATTTTCTTCTTACCCAGATTACCTTTCATGTTTCTGAAGCTATACTTGCTCATACTAGCTCCATTTGCTACTCTATGGTTTACTGTTATTGAATGCTAGAGACAAAAAGGCGCACATTGACCTTATTAAGCTTAATCTTGGGTTTAACAGGCATGATTAAGGGTTTAGAAGCTTCTACTTGAAGAGTTTTGGATGAACTTTTGATAACTTGTTTACTACTTGCTGGAGATCGAATGTGGTTAGCTTCTGTAGAACTCATTCTGTCTTTGCTCTGAGCCGAGTCCCCGAGAAGAAGACGAGATGACGCCCTTCGAGCAGAAGAGGGCCTGCAGATTGAAGATAGATTAGCTACATGGAAAAGAATCTTCATAGCTCATCACTATGTAGTATCTAATTCGATTAAGATCATCACTATGTAGTTTCTAACTCGATTAAGATCATGTAATACAATCAATTGAACGTGGAAATTCTCGTACAAAGTCACCATCAAACCATATAGCTTCTCCAAGATCATTAATATTTCTCTCATATTAACCATATAGCCTCCCTGCTAATTAACCAATTGCATAAAGATCGATACATATCATTATTGTCGAATTTCTAAATTAAATCCTACTTATTACCATAACAAATATTATAACACAACATCAATCCCCATTTATCCCGAAAAATGGGATATGAGGTGGTCGAGATTGGTATTTCCTTATTCCAACAGGTTGGGAGAAAGTAATCGATATGACCAAGATTGTGTCAATTGCATGAGTCATTTTGCTTTATTTCATATAATTTTGAAGCAAAAAAATAGTGAATCTTTGATTTCAATGGAACAAAATATTAATGGTACAGTAATAGCTGTGTTACATCGATATGTCATTAGTTTTTTTATTACAATAGTATCCGTCATCACGTTGTATAAGTTTTTAACGGTGGGTAACCAACTTAATTATGCTAACAAACTTTTTCAGGACTAATTAATTCTGTTTTTCTTCCTAACAAACTAATTTGTCGTGTAGCGCCCTTCACATTCCCTGCTGTAACTGTAAGGAGTATGAATTCAGTGGAAGAAGCGGAAGGAAGGAAGAGGCTATAAAAGCATTTAATCTCACGCCATTTTCGCATTCATTCATTGTTTCTTTCTCTCTTTCATTATTTTTTCTCCATCAAGATTTCTTCTCGCCTCCTCTCAACTGACGTACAATCTTGCTCTGAAATCCAAATTCGGTCTCTTCGCTTCTCGCTTCCTTTCTTTCATCCTTACGTTCTTCTTCTTCTTCTGTTTTGGAATTCAATTACTGAAACTGGATTTCTGGTTTTCTGGTTTTCTTCTTGAATAGAGATGTGGAGAGCAGCGAAGAGGATGATTGAGGCGCTGTTCAAGGATACTCCGCTATGGAGTGAAGATCTGAAGCCCCACGCTACTGGAGAATTCTCAATGGCGGTCGTTCAAGGCAACGCAACTCTTGAAGGCAACCAGGTGTTAGGATCGATCTTGAGAGACTTCATAATAGTCCTTATGTGGTTTCCATGGTCGGTGGTGTTTGGAGGGTAGGAGGTGGGATACAGGTAACATAATTCCTTTTATGAATTCCACATACTGTATATGAATTCTGAATGTGCTGGCTTGTTGATTTCAGGTCTCAAGATCCATTGGAGATTACAACTATAAGCAACCCATCCGTAACAATGGTCCCTCATTAGTCTCACCTGAACCTGAAATACACCGAAGAAACATCACCAAAGAAGATAAGTTCGTGATCTTTGCAACGGATGGTTTATGGGAACAAATTGATGATGCAGAAGCTGTACAGATTGTGTCAAAAAATGCCAGAAGAGTAATTAACTCCATATAATTCTTTTGCACTATCAATAAATTGGTTGTCTTAAATCTCAATACTCTGTGTGACCTATTATATGCAGGGCATTGCTAAGATGCTTGTGCTAACTGCTGTAGAGAAGGCTGGAAGCAAGAGTCATACAAAGAAGGGAGACAGAAGACGAAGAATCCATGACGATATCTCCGTAGTTGTCGTCTTTCTGGATGGTGGTGAGACTGAGTTTGATGCTGGATCCACCTTCACCTCATGCCCTGAAGACATCTCTGCCCATATTAAACAAATGAGAGGGGAGGTAGTACTCAGGACTTGCTTTGCACTTGTTTAGAATACAACACAAAGTTATGAGCTGTGTCAAGTGCTTAGAAAATGGAGTTTTGACTTCATTAATTGTTTAGAATCTCAATTCTCTTTTTAATTGTTTGACTTGAGCTGAGGAATTCTCTACTTGTAATATTTTCAGATTTTAGCCATTGAATAGAGAGAAATAAAGAGTAATCTTTCATCCCCTGTGATTTGCCCCTTTTGATTTAGCTCATTAGTCATTACCTTGTAGGAGAGAAAGGGTTTGTATGTTTCACTTATGTATGTAATTAGTCTCTTTCTGTAATACTCAAGCTATGTTTTTATTTTCTCTGCGCACACAAAAAATCAGCTGTGAAAAAAAAAAACAGAATTGGTTGGAGAATTGATTTACAGTTGAATGTTTGGGGTGAACAATGGGGGAGAAATAATCTTCATACGCCAGCTTGGGATTAGTGAGAAGGAATTGGTTTTGGCTTGGCTTGGCAGACGAAGACGTACGAGTGCCTAGATATTGTTTGAGGACTGCACACAGAGAATAGATATTGTTTGAGTCAATAAGAACAAGAAAAGTCGGAAATAAATATGAAGAATAAACATAAAACATACACATTTCCCTCCTCAAAGTTGTAACTAGAAGCCACATCAAATAGACGACCATCTCGGCTAAGGGATAATGCAGCAACGCTAAACGTACACCACATCTTCACATCATATTATATGTTAACTATATATATATCAAACACCACCTACTAAGTTTTCTCCGTACTACTTTGTGTTATATTCTAATGCATATGAGATTCAACGATCGATCCGAGTACCGAAGACTTGTTTTGCAGTGATCATTGAACACATCAGAAAGTGGTATAAAGAAAACTTAGGAGGTGGCTAAGTTTTCTCTCAAATGATCTGTGCAAAACAAAATTCAATACTTGAATCGCTCCATTGATCTCCTTTGCGTTTAGAATACAACACAAAGTAATACATAGAAAACTTAGGAGGTAGACTTATTGATATGTAGTTAGCATATGATATGATATGATGAGGTAGCATACTAAGGGGTAATGATAACTGGGAACCGTTGTGTCAACTATTGAACGACTTCAGCTGAAGTCGTATGGTTAATCAAAGAAATCCTAAAGTATAGTAGAGTACTAGCGTGTGTTCTCGTACCATGTACGAGGTCGCATGTAATAAATATTTTAATAATATATTTATATTTTATACTTTAATTAGTTTATAGATTGTAATTTTTACTTTATAGTTTGTAATTTATAGATTATAGTTTATAGTTTACGATTTATGTTTTATAGTTTAAGTTCATCAATAATTCAATTTAATTAGATTGATAACATAATAATAGATAAAGATGTATGTATATATAAAATAAAGGTATAATATGATAAAAGATAAAAGATAAAAATTTTTTTTGTAATATAGCCTCTTAGATATCTTTTTGATTTTTTTACTTATTTAATTTAAAGATATATATTAAAATATAAAGTCGGGTGATGTTGAGAATGACATGGTAGATGATGTAGCATAGCTTAGAGGTTGACACATAGGTGAATTGAATATAAGGACGACATGTGGCAAAACAACGTTCTGTTTTAGTATATGTATAGAAGATAGATAAATTACAAACCAATACTTTTTGAATGAGAAAATAAACCTCCACAATGAACAAGTCTTGTATTGCAAAAGTACGTTTGAAATCAAATAAATTCCAAAGATAATTTTAAGTATTACTTAGATATTATTCCTGTAAAATATAAGCTAAATCAATGCCTAATAATATCTTCAATTAACAAATTGACAATAACAATAAAACGGTTTTCTAAGAGGCTGTTTTACGAATCAGATAACTTGTTAAATCAGATCAGTGAACTTGTTTTTTTGGTCTGAGATCAATAAGGAAGATCAATAAATGACCGATCATGTACCTATATACGATATATCCCCTATATAGAGTAAAGGCAAAATAGATCAGGATTACAAATTAAATGAAAAAAAAGAGAAGAAAATTGTTCAGAGTTAATCGGATATAGAATCGATTATATAGAAACTTAAATTCGGACTCAATTAAACCAACACTTACGGACATAACATATATGGACTTGTTATGGGCTTAAAACTGAAGCCCACGACTTAAAACTAAAGCACTATATGGACAATTTAAATGCAAAGCCTTTATTTAGCACACCTTCAAATTTTATTTAGCACACCCATACATTCGTCACGAATGTATTTTACCATACCTTCGTCACGAATGTCATCCATACCTTCGTCACGAATGTATTTGACCAAACCTTCGTCACGAATGTATTTCACTATACATTCGTCACGAATGTATTGTTAACCTTCGTGACGAAGGTCTGGATAACATTCGTGACGAATAACCATAAAGCATTCGTGACGAAGGTAGCTATATCTGCAAAAGTGAAGCTATTATGTCTAATCCACACCAACTGCATTTAATTACCATCTTTACATTCATATATACGAACCACTTCTTCTTCTACCTCTTCATTTCAACTATCAATCTAGTTTTCACCCTAAACACATTCATTCAAACACATTGTTCAATTGAAAATGTCAAATTAGGATGATTACATACACCAAAATGTTGATGAAGATGGTCCATCATGGGGGAACTACAATAAGGTATGTTATAGTTGTTTTTAATAATGTTAATGTTAGGGTTTGTAGATAAAATATATGTTTTTTTATGAAATTGAATAGTTTGAAGTTAGGTGTTTGTGTTGAATGTGTGAAAATCATGTTGTAATATGTTTATTTTAGTTGTTACATAGTAGGAGCATGATTTGTGTTTGTGTGAAAATTTGAATATGATGTTGAAGTTAGGGTTTGTGTGAAAATTTGTGTTTGTGTTGGAATTTAGGGTTTGATTCGAATTTAGGGGTAAAAAAGTGTAAAAAACATTTTGAAATGGGGTAAAATGTACATTCGTCACGAAACTAATAGAAACCTTCGTCACGAAACTAATAGAAACCTTCGTGACGAATGTATTTGCACAAGAAATGTGCAAATTTCTTCGTCACGTAACTAGTGCTTTTATCCGTGACGAAGGTTTATAATTTATTCGTGACGAAGGTATAAAAATCTGGTTTCTGAATGCAGTTTTATTTATTTTGTTGTTTTTACAGAATAATAGTCCAGCGTTCAATCGTTTAAGAAACTTATCGATCAATGCCGATATTCCTTTGGGACCTCATGGAGTGCCTTCGTTTGATCTTGGTTTGGATTTTGATATTCCGCCAATAGTCTCTCAGCTTGAACCTCCTCCATATCATTCTCATCAAACTGATTGGTCTAATGTTCCTGAATACCAATCTTTATCGCAACCATATCAAGACATTGAGTATTTCCCGAAATTGAAGACAGTACCACAGTTTGACAGTGTTGTGCCTTATGAGGACTCACATATATCATTAGATTATTCAGAAGTTTTCGTCACTGATAAGATCTTCAGCTCAAGAGCAGAAGCAGAACAGTGGGCAAGAGATATTGGTAAAACTCATAACTTCATGTTGAAGGTTGGTAGAACTGACTTCAAAGGGAAGTTAGGAAGGTCTTGGCTTAAATGCGAGCGCAGTGGACATTACATTCCTGATTCAGTTGGGAGAACTAGGAAATTCACCCACACAAAGAAATGTGGTTGCAAATTTCAGATTGCATGTAGAGAGACTGAAAATGGGGAATGGATCATAAGGGCTGATCATGGAACTCACAACCATATTATTGGTGAATCCTTACACGGTAACGCATTTGCTGGAAGACTTACACCTGAGGAGGAAAAGGTGTTACTAGACATGAGGAAGGGAAATGCTAGACCAATACAGATGTACACAAGGCTCAATGAATCTCCTGACAACATGACTAAGAAGTCACAAGTGTACAACTTTTGTAACAAGTTCAGAACAGAGAGGATGGAGGGAAGAACTGTGATCCAAGAATTCTTCTATCGTTCGAAGGAGTTGAACTACTTCGTAAGACACAAGAGCGATGAAGTGACAAATAAGATCACAGATGTGTTCTTCGCAAGCCCAGAGTCGATGAAACTGCTTAAGGCGTTTCCATACGTAATGTTGATTGACGCAACATACAGCACAATTCAGTAAGTATAATTAAGTTAAAAAGTCTTATGTTTGTTTTAACTCTATAAATTCTTATAGTAATGTACTATTTTGCAAAGGTACAACATGCCCTTCATAGAGATTGTTGGAATAACATCAACGTGGAAGAACTATGTCGTTGCTGGGGCTTTCGTGTCAGAAGAGAAAGAAGAAAACTACGCGTGGTGCATGTATCAATTGGCTGAGTTGTTTAGGGTTGTTAAGATGACGCCAACTTGCTTAGTCACTGATCGAGAGAAAGCTTTGATGAACGCTTTGGATAGGATCTTTCCAGATTCTACTTTCCTCCTCTGTAGGCGGCACATCCAAAAGAACATTGAGGACCATGCTAAGCTAGCAATGCGGTCACAAGCAAGGGGGACCCATTTTGCAAGTGACTGTCTTAACTTATTCAAACAGTCGACAGATTTGGCATACAACATTCAGCTGGGCCGTATTGAACAAGATTGGGCTGCATATCCATCTGAGATTAGGTACCTGAAGAAGAATTGGCTAAACCCCTACGGCAATAGATTTCTTTCGATCTATGTGGATAAAATCTTTACATTAGGCTCCAACACCACAAACAGGTTAGTAATGTGATTACGTTTGAGATTGTTTTGCAAATTATGTTACCTTTATATTTGTTGTTATAAAAAATTGTTTTTATTATGCAGGGTTGAAAGTGAACATTCTAGCTTCAAAAATTATTTGTCACTGCCAAGCCAGAAGATAGACACTGTGTTTCAAAGATACAATGCGAAGATGCGCAATCAGTTCAAGGAGATCTTGGGTACTTTCAATGAAAGTCAGCAAAAGACTGTAAGTAACATTACAGACGTTGATCTCTTCAAGCTTCTTAAATACAGAGTGTCTTATACTTGTTTGAGTCGCTTGCTAACTGAATACAAGAAAGGGGAATACGGCATGCATCTTGATCATTGTGAATGCGTAATAAGGATGAGAGATGGATTGCTATGTGTGCATGACATTTATGAATATGTGAGGCGTCAAGAACCAATTCCAGTTGAAGCGGTTCATGCCTTTTGGAGGACATTGACTTTGAAAGAAGTAGAGACTGAAGACGAATTACAAGTGCGGAGGGTAGTAGCCAGAAACTTGATGGATGAGTTTATGGCTGAGCAATGGGAGGGAATGTCACCTTATGACCAACACGAGTGTGCAATGAAGTGTTTGGCAATAGGTAACCCCCAAATGACCAACCTACAGGAGCCAGCTCGTGTGAAAAGGGGGAAGGGACGACCTCCAGGAGCTCCAAACAAAGAGTACAATCCAATGAAAAGACAACCTTCACATTGGGAGCACACTGATGCAACACTTGAAGAAACGCCTCCAAAGAAGCAAAAACCGACTTCATACGGGAAGGGTAAGAGTGGTCAGTGGGCTTTGCAGAAGCTTACAAAGTATAATGCTCTCGTACCTCCATGCATGCGTCCCTACGTGCAAGGTTGGTATCCCATTGTCGCTGATGGAAATTGTGGATACAGAGCTATAGCACAACAATTAGGGTGGGACCAAGATAATTGGAGGAGAGTTAGATCTGAAATGGCTCAAACGACATTTGCACATTGGAATAACGGGTTGCAAGCTTGTTGGGTATTGCCAGTTGAAACGCCTGATGTTTTGAGAGCAGTTACAAATCTAGCTTGGACTGGACCAGGAGAGATGGCACCCGAAGAGACATGGTTACAAGTCCCGGCGATGGGGTGTGTAGTAGCTACGACTTTCAATTGTGCATTGGTTGTGCTTGCGAAATCAATTTGGCAAACATATTTGCCTATAGTATTGGACGACAACATCGCTCCAGGAGAGAAATTGCCCATATGTTGCATTGCCCTTGTTGAAGATGAAAGACACTTCGTTTCGGTAATTTCTAACTCACTCTATCAATTTGGTGTTTATATTTTGAAATCAATACCTCGTACATTTGTCTTGTAAATCATTCATTTGCCTTATTGTAGATGCCAATTGCCGATGACTCTCCATTACCTGAAGTTTATCATATGTGGCATCGTCACTGTTCACCGGCAGCTCGCTCCTTAATAGACCCTTTTACTGAGCAACTAGCGGCGTACAGAAGGCCTAGAGCCCCAACAAGAAACAAGAAAGGCAACAACGTAATTAATCTTAGCGGTTAAGATTCAGTCGAAATGGATTGTTTAGGAGTTGTAATGACTAAGATTTTTAATGTTTGCATGTATTTGGACTCACTTAGAGAAGTAGTTGGATACAAGAAACTGGAAAGTGATCGAACTTACACAAACAACAACTTAAACAGACAACAACTGAAGCGAACAAGAACGTAAACAAACAGAAACTTAAACAAACATTAAACTACTTAGTCCCACTGCAACTTGCTCCAAACTTCTCATCAACTAAGGCCTGCTTCTCCGCGGCAAGTGCAGCATTTTCATCCATGAGCTCAGCATTTTTCTCCTGAAGTTCAGTTACGTCGTCGTTTAGGCTTTTTGACATTGCCCTCAACAATTCCGTTAGCTCTTGCAGTCCAGCGACCTCTGTAGAGTGAAACAAATTATCCTCATTCAGCTGTTCTATAACCACCCTTGCTCGACCTGAGTATGGACGGTCGATCCAATGCTTGTATTTGCACCCTCCATCTTCATCAATCGAGTTCCACGTCCTATCAGGGCATCCCCAATATCTTCTCCCGTAGTTCACCTTATCATGATTGAATTGCTCAGTACAAGTCTGTTCAGTTGGCACTTTGTTGCACCAACAGAGCTTCCCTCCTGGATCCATAATTTTTTTTCTGTATTAAGTTGAAATGTGTTGCTTATTCCATGCTGAAATGTCCTTTATATAGAGTTGAAGGTAAGTGAGTTACAGCTAGCAACAGCTGTAACTCACTTACTCAATTTAAGTGAGTTACAGCTAGCAACAGCTGTAACTCACTTACAACAAGTAAGTGAGTTACAGCTAGCAACAGCTGTAACACACTTACTTGACGTCTTCAACATCTTCTGCTGATCTGCACGGTTTGCAGCAATCCTGCACGGTCTGTAGCAAACCGTGCCGTTTTACTGGACGGCTTCAACATCTTCTGCTGATCTGCACGGTTTGCAGCAATCCTGCACGGTTTGCTACAAACCGTGCAGAACCATCTTTCTTCTTTTCCTCGCTCGCTGCGTCCCTCGTCGAGTCCTTTAGCTCCCCTGTTGCAAGATATCATCCAATACACACCAAACCCGTATATGAATTGGATGCTATCAGCTGTAACGCACCATCTTCTGATCTACATTTGATGGGCTGGATATTGATTTGGATAAGTGTGAAATGGCGTTTTGGGCCGGACATTGATTTGGATCAGACAATTGCAAACAAACCAAATAACAAGTAATTCGTTCAAACACTACAAAGCATGTTCTTAAAACTGAAGCACAAACTAAATCCAACACCAACATCAATCCAACCTAGTCAAGGAAAGGATAGAACCCATCCAAAGTGTGACAAACAGCGTCTTTCATACGGGAATACTCCTCCTCATTATCTGCATCTCGATACGGCTCCAGATTGTACACAGAAGTCCGAATTGCCTACAGTGAAGTGCAAAATAAATTAAGTCAGACATTGATTATGTTATAGATTTATAGAATTTGAAGATTAATTACAAACCTGCATGAGTTGCTCCTTAGTATAAGGAGAGATTATTGGATGAGTATGAGCCAAGTACCACTCCAAGTAATCATCAGTGCAGAGAGATGGAGGATCTGCTTCTACACCCATTTCCCATAAGCTTACAGAGTTGTTCTCCCTTTGCTCCCAACTCCAGTTGGTGGGATCATACTCCACTACGTACTTACGATTGTTTCCACACCTTCTAGCTTTAATTGGTTGAATGGGAGGGATTGGCACACCTTGAACTCGACCAAATTGTCTGCAAACTCGAAGTGGCATGTGAGGCTCGGTCTTCTCCAAAACATGCAGGATCCCATGAAAGAAAGCCGGCCGAAGTTCTTCTCTACGAAAATCTAGGCGTCCATATGGTTGCCACTCAACCTGTTGTACATAAATCATTAAAACAAGTTCAAAAGTACAATAACAAATTAACAGCCAGTTTGCAATAATCATACCCCTTCTATGCTCATATTGTCTAGCTCCTCTCTGTAGTTGCGACGATTGTCCGGTCTTTCAGACAAATCAAATTTGGCTGCATATGGCATTGTGTCATCCCACTCATAGTTTTGTGGAGGGGCAAAAGCAGGAAAGTACAAATAGATCCAACCCTACATCATCAAACAAAACTAAGGAAAACAAAAGAAACAGTATTCAAATCAGTGCATATAATTAAAGACAAACATACCATCAGCAAGGTGTAACAGAAAGACATCGTTGCACAATCTCTGCGGGAGTATTTACCCAGTTGTCCATACAAAGCACACAACGCACCCGAACCCCAAGACACACCATGGATATTTGCCATATCATTAAGCCATTCATGGTGAATCAACTTGATCATGTACGACGTCTTGTCAGGAAACAATGTCATTCCCAACAAGTATGTCAACCAACCCTTAGCGATTGAGACTTGATCCATTTCAAAGTTCCCCTCATTATCCACTGCCATGCATTGTTCCCTCAAAAGCTCCGGTGAAACTTCATTACCAGCTTTGACTCTTCTGTCAAGTAAATCTATACCAAAAGCCTTCTTTGCTCTGTTGACCATTACAGCCTTCGTGTCAGCTTTGCCAACTCCATCAGCAGATGTGCGAAATCCCATGCCCTTTCCGTTTATAGGGATACCCAAAATCTTGTGCACATCTAATAGGGTGATTGTCATTTCACCAAATGGCAAGTGAAAAGAATTTGTTTCTGGCTGCCACCGCTCAACAAATGCATTGATCAACCCTTGGTCGTGGTTGGGATACATGAGGGTCTGCAAATGTGACAAACCAGAAGCCCTAGCCAACGAAACCCAAGGATAGTCGCCCTGTAACTTCCATTTTTTCAAACCCTCTTTTCTGACCGTATTTCTCAATTGCGGTCTCTCCTATTTATCATATTTCAAAAAAAATTTAAGTACTTTTAAATCAATTAACAAATCATGTCTAAATTAACGAAGCATGGAAATTACGCAATTAACAATTCAACCAAAGGTGATAGATTTACTTACATGTCCTTGCCAAACCATATAAGCAGTGTGCCCGCTGAAGCTATGCAGCAAGTCTATCTCCTTAGGACCTCCAGGCACAGCCCACTGTAACTTCGGGTAAATTTCGTCTTTCTCATCGCCATGTTCATTAAGATCGACCCCCCCGTAATGGCCCTCAAACTGTCCTTCAGCCCAGGAAGCAGTTGGACCAGATTGCCATTCTGGTGTTTCTGGCTGAAAGGCCTGTTGACGTCCTACTGCTTCATCCCATGCGACTTGTGGAGAAGAGGGGGGAACCCATGTAGGGATCTATTACAAAAAAAATTGGTTATTAGTAAAATGTACAACTTTCACTCATAATCGACTATATATTAAATTTTAAACTAATACTTACAGCACTCTGCGGACTCCAAGTTGGATAATCTGCCTCATAGGTTGGAGTCATCGGGATTTGCTGTTGTAATAAAATAAATTTCATAAACTATTAATTTAATAAAAACAAAAAACAGTAATATAATGTGAATTTCAGATTAACTAACCATGTTCTCGTAAAGGTTCGAATATGCACTAGGGTCAGCTAGCAGTTGTTGTTCATGCCAAGAAGGTTCTGGGACCTCTTCACTTGCACTTGTACCCTCGTCAGCTCTTCCACGCCTCTTCCTCGGCTTGGGCTGATAAGCGGGCCTTCCTCCAGCCACGATCTCTTCACGAGTTTGATTACGCGCATTCTTCCGGGCACTTCTAGAAGACGGATGCATCTACAGTAACATAATATTTTCAAAATTTACGCATACCAAACCAACAAAACAAAACAAAAAAACTTCACAAATATGCAAAAACATCCGTCACGAAGGTCCAGTATACATTCGTGACGAATGTATATTAAACCTTCGTGACGAATATAATTATAACCTTCGTCACGAAGAACCAGTAACCCTTCGTCACGAATGTATACTGGACATTCGTGACGAATCTTCATCCAACCTTCGTGACGAAGGTTTTTGCAATATTGCAAAAACGCAGAAGTGCCAACATATCCGCTGACGAATGAATTTGCACAAAATTTGCACAATTTGAAGCACAAAAACAGTTTATGAAGGTATCCAAACACATTAGCCCCTAAATCATTTCATTCCATAAGTTTCTTAATCAAATCAAATTTACCCTAATTCATGAACAAATATCAATTTTAGGGATTATATCTAAAATTTGAAACAACTCTCAATTACACATAAACAAACACCAATTGAACTAAAAAAACATGCTTAATACACATATCAATCTAGTTTAATCACCCCATTTCAATGGTTTTGACATATATTCATCAAACATGGAAAATTAATGCAAAAGAGAGTTAGAAATTACCTTATTGCTTGATTTGTTGATTATTGTAGTGAAAGAGATGAAGAATTGTAGAGAATGGTGTTGTGAACTTGTTGTAGCTGCGCCGAAAACGAGTATAATGGAGAAGAAGAAGTTACATTAGGGTTGGGTAAAAAATCTCTTTTATATCTGCAAAATTAATACATTCGTCACGAAGGTATGACTAACCTTCGTCACGAAGGTTTTCAAAACATTCGTCACGAATGTTTTCTATACCTTCGTGACGAATGTTTATAGAACCTTCGTGACGAATGTAGACAATAGTTACGTGACGAATGGTTGGGTGTGCTAAATAGAATTTTAGGGTGTGCCAAATAGTAAGTGGGAAAGGTCTTAAAAATTGGTGAGGAATCCATTGTCCTTATATAGACATCAGAAACTTGAGTTTGGAAACATATTGTCGATGTGGGATTACATTGAAGCATATGAAAAGGCAGAGGCTAAATGCACTCGAATTGACGGATGGACGGGGCGAATGACTACTTTTTTCCGGCGCTCCGCGCGCTTCCGTAACATCGCCCCGTACCTCACGAATTCTGAATTCGTGAGGTTTGCTTGAATTTTTCTTCCGACCGGTTTAAATAAATAAAATATATATGAGGCGACCAGTTCAGTAATAAATTGAACCGGTTCAGTAATTAAGTTTTTCGGAAAATCGGTTTTGAAATGATAATCCGGTCTAGCATGTACAGACATGAGGTGTTAGAACAAACCTCACGAATTCATAATTCGGGAGTTTGTACGTAATGAATTCCCAGTTTCGTCAGGAATCTAGGGCAGGGATGTGATCGGTTTCCCGAGGAAAAAGGCTCGAAGACCTCGCGAATTTAGAATTCGGCTACGTTACATGCCCTAATTGATTTAGTCGGGTATATATATAGTGTACGTGATGATGAGGTTGGGAGAAGAAGAAGGAAGAAGGAAGAGAGTAGGAGAAGAAGAGGAAGGAAAATCGACATTATTTCAAATAAGAGATTCGAAGAAAGAAAATAAGACAATTATGGTAAGTTACATAATGTACTTGTAATTTAATTGTTTCAGTCAATATTTTAGTTTTGTGAATATATATATATATATATATATATATATATATAAATACATTGTATGTTAGAATACGTATCCAAGATTACAATTTTTTAAGAGTGTAAAACGTCATGATGTGTACGTACATATTGTACTGTAATTTAGAGGTGGTGAAGCTAATATTTGCGTACTATATTTTTAGAAATGGAGTTAGAAAGTAAACTGTTGTAGATGAATTTGAAGTAAAATATGAATCCTGAATTGAGGATTCAGGAGTATGAATTGTGACTTGCGAATTTAGGATTCGCGAGGTAGTTAAGAATACACATTGTTCTGTTTTAGCATTATTTATGTTATTTTAACTGAATTATTTAATAAAGCGGAGTACATAGTTCATGAGTTATATTGCACATCGTTATTTGTAGGAAGACTACACATGGTTATTTGAAAACGATTATGTGTGGAATAACAAAGAAGATGTGTTATGTTGGGCACGTGGAATCGGTACAGAGAACAACATGGTCTTAATAATTGACCGTTCAGGAGAGAAGTATGTGAAGCTTACATGTGAGAAATATGGGGCTTATCGTGGGGTAAAAAATTTGTTGATTCGCAACCCGAAGTCCAAAAAAAGTATGTGTCCGTTTCGCCTCCATTGTCACTGTGAGGATAACGAATGGACATTGAGAGTGGTGTGCGGGTGTCACAATCACCCCCTCCCAGAAAGACTGGTGGGTCATGCATATGCCGGAAGAATGAACGAGGAACAGAAAAGGGATATCATTTCTCTGATAAAAGCGCATGTGAAGCCGGCGAAGATTTTTTAATTTTTGGCAGCGAAGCATGGTGGATGGGGGATGATTACGTCGAAGACTCAAATTAAAAATATGTGTTACACTCTACGTCTTAAGGAGATGGATGGAAAAGATGTAACAGAGTTTACACGAAGTTGGTTGTTGGAGAGGGGTTATATGGTACGATCCCGTGCTATGTCACACGACAACGACATAATTCAAGATTTTTTTTGGGCAAACCCGAAGTCGTTGTTTTTGTTGCGGTTATTCCCATATGTCATCATCATGGACGCTACGTACAAGACGAACAAGTATGATAAGTGTATATGTTTTTGTTTAATTTGAATAATTTGTTAGAAAGTGTGAAGTAATAAATATTATGTGAAAATGCAGGTACAATATGGCGTTGTTGGAGATTGTAGGGTTTACTTGCACCGGGCAGACGTTCAACGTTGCGTACTCGTTCATGGCACGAGAGAACTTTGACCACTACAGGTGGACTCTCTTGAAGGTGAAGGAAATGTACGATCACATTGGACAAAGTCCTGGAGCGATTGTGACGGATCGTGATATGGCGGAGATTAAGGCAATTGCTGAGGTATTTCCTAATGCAAAACACCTATTGTGTTGGTTTCATATATTGTGTAACTGCAAGGCACAAGTAAAAACAGCAACGGGAAATCATAATTTTGCTGAAGCGTTTGGGAATAGTTGTAGAGGTGTATTCAACTCTAAATCAGTAGAGACGTATAATAGCCGTGTCGCTGAGATAAGGAAGAAGTATCCAAGCTTTTATCCTTATTTAAACGAGACGTGGTTGTCTCCTTACAAAGAGTGCATTGTACGGGCATGGACGGACAATATATTCCATTTGCTTACGAGGACAACGAATAGGTATTACTGTTGTTATTTATGTATGTGTTGAATTTGTATATATAATCATGTCTTACAATCATTGATAGTAATTATTAATCTGTATTGTAGAGTTGAAGGTGCTCACTCGAGGTTGAAAAATTTCATAGACAACAGTGTTGGTTCGTTTAACACCATAGCACAAGAGATCCACTCAACTATCTTAATTCAGATTCTGGGTATTCAGCGGAAAATGGAAATGGATGTCAATACCATACTCTCCAAAGTAATTCGCATGGAAGGAACTGGGCGGTATACATATTATGTGGAGCTCGTAAATAAGGTTTCAACTGACTGTATGAATATACTTATGGAGACCATGGATAGGATCGAGAATCCTTCCAAGGGTTTCCACCCTCATTCGTGCAGCGATAGATGGTGGAGAAATGTAAGAGGCCTTCCTTGTGCACATGATTTGTACAGCTACATGAGTATGGGTGTGCCAATTCCTTTAGGGGAAATTCACGAGTTCTGGAAACAAATTGTCTGGCATAAACCAGCAGAAGGATATACAGTCCCCCTAGATGAGGAAAATGAGGTCAACAACGGTTGCAGACGTCCTTTGCAAGAGCCGCCACCGGGATATAATAAAAAAAAAGGCAGGCCATGTATGACTGAACCTGAGAAGAGGAAGCAGACTTGGTATGAGCATGTATCAGGCAATGATAATATAGGTCGGAGGAGGTACAGAAGGCCAAAAGGGGAGATATTTGTGGAATCCGACGAAGAATTTGAGGACGAGGACGAGGACGACTTGGAAGACGATGCTGATGATGAGCAGTCAGGTGTAAGTCAGGGTATTGATTATAAGAAAGTGTTTGGCCAAAACCAGATAGATCATTTCATGTTTGGTTACATTACGAACTACAAAACCGTAAGGGGAGATGGTCATTGTGGGTACCGATCTCTTGCATGGCTTCTTGGTTTAGAAGATGAGGATTCATGGAAACATGTGCGCACAACAATGGTGAACGAGGTTCAAGAGAACTACAACTTTTACAACAACATTGGTTACACATTCACAAGATTACATGTATTGGTCCAACGTATAGGTTGGTTAGGGCAATGTACAAACCGAGAGTTTTGGATGGAGATGCCTGCTTGTGGATTTATAGCTGCTACAGCATTCCAAAAAGTTATTGTGTTGTTATCATGGGGCGGTTCACATACTACGCTCCCATTCTACTCCAAGGGTAGCCCCGTAGAGCCGAAAGACGTAATTGTCATTGCTTTGGTGGGAAATCAAGATCATTACATACCGGTTAGTAAAATGTGATGTACTTTAATTATTTTTCGAAATCGTATGACTTGGAATATTTTTGACATTATATTTATGTTTTATGCAGGTCAAGTTATCAGATAACGCTCCTATTCCTCCGGTTGCTTATAATTGGACCCACCACCATCATTCTAGCGTAAGCGGTTGGGAACATCAATTTCAGGATCGTATAAACCATTTCCAATATTTACGACAGCTACACAGCAGACCTTTAGTGTAGTCGATGCGTATGTTCATTATTCAATCCGTTTGTTGGTATGTTTATGTAGTATTTATTTTGACTGTTGTAGTGAATATTCAATCCGTTCCGTTAACGAGATTCATCATAACTTCTTACTGAAAATAACAACTGCCTTGCATAAACAAACAAAGTACGACCCCCCCCCCCTCTAATGCCTCGAAAAGCCGTAGCTGCAGCGCCCGGTTCGCTCGGTCGGCCTAGAATACTCACGGGACATCAAAATCATCATTACAACAAGAAGGATAACCGTAAGAGTTTTAGCATATCTATTGCTTTGAACTGAATTTGCGTATGGCATGGCAGGAGCTTGAAGAACCTCTTTCGGGTATACCTCCCCCGAACTCAACATTTTCTTATGGTCCTCGTACTTCTCCTTATACCAAGACAATTCGAATTCCAAATCATCGATTGTCATTAGAAGTTGACTATTTTTTTCGTTACCCGCATCTAAACGCTTCTTCAATATGTTTACTTGGTCCGGGTAGTCGCAATCCTGTATTTACAAACACAATCAGTTATGCACATTCAAATTTTCGACCACATATACGTAAGAAATACAAGTTGGAAGCAGTATACCCCTAAATAATCGTAAAATCTGTCAACTTCGGGAACCGAGCGAGAGGAGTTGCTAGAACCTTGACTGACCATATTTCTTCTGGTGTTTGGTTTAGATGAAAATTTATTTGTTGCACATGGCCATATATATAGGGAAACAAAACCTCACGAATCCATGCTTCGTCAGGTGATGCATTGGTGAGGTTTACGGTGTTTTGAGGATAGAGCAATATGTCAGGAATCTAAGGTTTTGGGAAATTGTAAATTCCACCCTCCCGCATTCTGAATTCGGGACCTATTCACCCTCACGAATTCTGAATTCGGGATCTATTCCGGATAGGATTCCCTTAATTTTTCAGCAGATATGGCAGAGGTTTGTACTGCGCAGGGAAACGTATATTCCAGACCTCGCGAATTCACGATTTGGGCACTATTTCAGAAAAGAGTTGATAACTTTTCAGAACCTAGGGCAGAGCAGAGTAGTCTGGATTTCTGTAAAAAGTAGATTCCACACCTCGCGAATTCACAATTCGGGAACTGTAAGAAAAGACTTCACAACTTTTCAGAATCTAGCGTAGAGTAGTCTTCATTTCTGGTAAAAAGTAGATTACAAATGTTATGGAAAACCGCCAATACATGTCACGAATGCACAATTCGGGAAGAGTTTACTGAGGCCATTTTCATAGCTTAAGAATTCACAATTCGGGACCTTTTGGAAAGCATTTTCGTAATTTGGGAAGGACTACAACGTTGCACTACGTCTATAAATGGACGACTCCAAATCAAGGTGGGACAACAGATAGTTTTGACTCTGTGTAACTGTAAGCTATTGAAATCATGTCCGAACTCAGCTCATCTGGAAGCAGCAGAGTACAAATGTGCCAATGCAATAAGGCAGCCGTAATGGCG
The DNA here is from genome assembly GCA_029168935.1 of Oxyria digyna. Taxonomy (NCBI): domain Eukaryota; kingdom Viridiplantae; phylum Streptophyta; class Magnoliopsida; order Caryophyllales; family Polygonaceae; genus Oxyria; species Oxyria digyna. The sequence goes on along the minus strand of JAPVLV010000026.1, from coordinate 2,768,678 downwards.
GAGTCGGAATCGAGGAGAAACTTAGGCAGGAAGTTCTGGTCGTGCCCTGGCACCGGTTATACCATGTGCTACTTCACTAAGTGGATCGATCCTCCTCATCCCGAGTACTCGCAAAACGCCATAAGAAAACTACTGCAGCGTATTTCTTCGTTGGAACATGAAGTCTCTACTCTAAGGGAGACCATGGCTCCTAACGACCGTGCCGACTAGGCTTTACTATTTGAAACTGTAAGTGTGAACTTCTGTGTTCGTCTCATAACTACGTACCCCTTTGTTTTCCAATGTTTTCAGATTTACCATGGTTGTAATGTTTTAATTGCGCGATTGTTGTTATATTGTTGTTTCACCAATGTTGTGATGTTTGAGTTGTATTAATGTTGTATGTGATGTTTGAGTTGTATTAATGTTGTAACGTACGTGTGAAATCCAACTTTCAAAATGCGATTGTCGATTTGGACGTACGGATCTGAGTCCCTCAAATTCTTCCATATCTAAAAGTCACACTCCATCTCCATGTATTTGATGCGGAATGAGTCATAAAACACGGTTATTACGTTGAAACGCATGAATTCATCGTAAGCCGTACTTAAGTTCTTTCGTAGAACTGAACGACGCATATCTGGAGGTAGTTCTGCACTTAAAATGAATTTGACTTTGCTACAATTCAACCCTCACGAATTCACAATTGGGGCCCTTTTCCAGATATGATTCCATTACATTTTCAGAAGATGTCGTACAGGTTTGTACTGAGAAGGGGTGGATTAGACGCCAAATCCTCACGAATCCACAATTCGGTTGCCTCACAACAAAATAATCGAAAACTATGAAAAACTTTCATAACAGGACGGAATGCAGAATTGAAAACAAACGTTCGGAATAGAGCATGCATGATGTCTGTCATGCGTCATTCAATACCCAGATGTATGGCCTGTATCATAACCGTCGAAATAGTTCGTAGTTGGCTCTCTGGACGGGGGAGAACCATAACTTCGGGTACTGCCTAAACCAGTTGCACTTGGTGTTCTGAAATCTGCAAAACCATAACCTTGACTTCGATGTTGTTCGGTCAAATTGAAGGGTTGAAAGGATGATTCAGGTTGGCTGTATGAACCGGGCATGTACGAGCTAGGTCCGGGATTCCCGAGATTGTACGTTCCAAAGGTTTGCCCGCCGCTATATCTTCGGGGTGATCCGTCCTGTAACGTTTCGGCATCTGAGTCCAACCGCTCTGCCCTTGTTCTTTGGGAAGAACCAACACCTGTATTACGGAATACCTCTGGAAGACCTGGATTCATGACCGACCCTATTACTTGCATTATAATTTTTTTCAGTGGATCGTCATCTGCATAACCTCGAAGTACTTCCACATTCTCCAGAATAATTGATTCAATGTGGTTGAGGCGCTGTTCAAGTAACCAGATGGTTGGAGTTAGTATTTGTCACACTGCTACAAGTAGTTTTAAAAAAATGACAGGTTATATGAATTTTACTTACACGGACAGCTTGTAGTGCTAATGGCATGGGTTGTTCGTCAAGTTCAGCGACTAGTTTCGCTGACTCTGCATCGTTGTAAGGATGAGAGTGTTGTCTATACCAGTCCATATAATCGCTTGAAGTTTCCCAAACTTGATTGCTGATGGGCAAATCATCTTCTTCCAGGCAGTGTTCGAACCAAGTTCCAAAATTATTGTCTGCCCAGTGATATTTCACCTTATAACCGCCTACATTTCTTGATGGTCTGTTACTCTGCACTGGCTGGATAGGTGGATTTCTCGGTATTATCTGTTTTCTTCCAAATTGTCTTACAAACCTATCTGGGTTATAACCTTCTTCCATACCCAGGTATTGCAGCGTCCCTTTGTAGTGAGACACTTTGAATGCGCGTTTATTAACCACTTCCTTCCACGGCATCCAACATACCTACAAACAATTTGTATTTATGAATACATGGTATACGAACAATATTAGGTACAAAACGGGAACTAGCTCGAACCTCGTCCACTCGCATTAAATCTAGTTGTTTTCGTATTCCTTGAATCCTCTCTTGTGGTGACTTTCTAGCACGACGTCGATCGTTACAGTAAGCGTACGGCCCGGGAGTTGTACAAGATGGATCTGCTGTTTCATGACCTTTGAACATTGGGAAGTACGCCCATATCCAACTCTGAAACGAATTACAGTTAATTACTCCGTCATTTCAATAGTAAAAACAAATCAACTTTAGTTAGGAAATCAATACCTGTAGAAGTAAAGGGGATCCACTAAATTGTGCAACATATCGTCGACTAGCCATTCCCAATTCGCGATAAAGGTATGCTAACGTTGCAGCTCCCCAAGCGTACCTTTGCGTGTTAGTGTGGTCTAGCAACGGATGAAAATTCCGAATATTCATTTTTGTTCCACTCTTGTCTTGGAACAAAAGCGAAGACGTAATGGTTGCGAGGTACACAGAGGCAATGGTGTGTTGCTGATCTTCATGTACGACTCTTTCTGTCATCATTTCACGTAAGGTTGCAATGGTAAAACCTTTGTTTTTTTTGTACACATACACTTCCTCAACGTCCATGCCAAACATTTTGGCTACTTCGTTGAACAACTCTTTGTCCGTCATTGAAGGGGCTACCGGCAGTCCAACAACTTTAAGTCCAAGCAGTTGATACACATCATGCAATGAGGGCGCCATTTCTCCCCACGGAAAATGAAACGTATTTGTTTCGGGGTGCCACCTCTCTATGAACGCCGAAATGAGGGCCGAATCAAATGTAGTGTGAGGAATCTGCAGTAATTTAGTTAAACCGCTTGTTTCAGCTATTCCCCTCCAAGCCCCATTGGGCATTGAATCCCACTCCGACACTCCTTTACTACGAGCATGCACTCTCACGACCTTTTTCATCTATATGACATCAATCATTTAGCATCAACGGTAAATCTATGTAGTAGTAAGAGGAATGAAGTGACCTTGTAAAAATATTTTCATTGACATACCACTGCGTCGTTTGTATTGTTCCATAAGAAACGTGCAAAATGCGTGTTGAAATCTCGCAATAACGAACTGTCTGCAGGGCCTCCAGGGTACTCAGTTTGCCGCATTTCATCAGCGTCTAACTGAACGTGACTTGCACTAGTAGATCTTTGCATTGTAGGTCCACGACTTTGGGGAGTGTCTGCAACAGCAGAACAACTCCTCCTTGCTCTTACAGTAACTGGGGTACTGCTTCTCATCATAACAGTGTCTTCGTGAGGTAACGGAGCTTCATTTACGGTGCTACGTGATGGAGGGTTGTTCATGTTCCGACGGGAATCTGTAGACGACCCCGCTCTGCTAAATAGGTTACGCGTTGAATCCTGAAACGTCATATGAATACATACACGAAATTTACATCCACACATATTTCTTATATTTAAATTAAGTGAACTACATAGGGACTCCATATTACTTACCCATAACCGAGTTCGAACACTAGATCGTTCATTTCTACGAGGAGGTGGACCAGGGCCATCATGCGTTCTTGCCATCTTCTAATATGTTCAGAATATTTTTCTACACTTCGGGACTACATTTACAACCATGCAGTTACACAATTCTATATATACGATTTTGTTTACCTCAGAATGTTATCCCGAATCCTGAATTCGTGTAAAAAAGGAGAATATCCGACACCGTCTTTTCAGTGATTTCAGATGTTGCCATGCCTCGATGACGGATAAAGCACAAAGTTGCCGAATCCTGGATTCGGCAACTTTGGCCATCGAAGCAGAATGTTGCCGAATCCAGGATTCGGCAACATGTTGCTTTTTCCGCAACATGGTGCTTTTTCTGCAAGTCAGGAAAAGTCAGGCATCTCTGCAGGTCAGGAATAGCTGCATGCTCTCTCACGAGTTCAGAATTCGTTGGCTCCAATGATATCTTATAAAGAACCCTAAGAGTTGTGAATTCGGGAGATTTCATGTGAATTACCCTTACCCTACGAGTTGTGAATTCGGGAGATGTCATTTTCATTTGAGCCTATTAATACGCCTTAGATTGTAGATACTCACAAGCACCCCAACATTAGTTTTTCCAAAACACATTCTGAAACGCATTTATAATGACTTTGAGGTACGGAAGCAGCAACGGTCATGCAACGGTAATTACCTAAGTTCGTTTTACTTACCTAATTTTTTTCTGAACTTCGTTTTCCGTCAAGTTTTTTTTTGTAAAAAATACTTGACACATTCAATTCGCAGGACGACATTCCTTTTAGTTGCCCTTACACCGAATGCTCGTTTTTCGGTCCACATAATGACTTGTACAACCACTTACACTTCGTGCATGGAGACGCTAAGTATGATCTTACCCGACACTTCCAGTTTGTGATGAGAAGAACCGATGCTTTTGTGGTGTTCCTTGACGAGGACGAAGATTCCAATATCTTCGTACTTGACACCAAAACTATGGAAATTAGTTCAATTGCTGACATGAACAACGTAGTTGACCCTCCCACATGGCTTGGTACCTTAGTTATTAAACGAACCTTTGGTGCGTTTTGGTATTGTCCACTTACGAACTACATTCGGTGTAATTCTGAGCTTTTCTGGGTAGGTGGTTCAATCTATACAGGTGACAGTGTAGCTAGGTCACAAATCCTAGCCCTATTATATGATGAGTATGAATGTTTGTTTGTGGAACATGTCCCCGGGGAAAACTAAAGCACTTTTAGATCTTGCTTAAGAAGTTTCTAACGCACTTTCCTTGTATTTCAGTTACTAATCTTATGTAGCAGCTAATTTTTTATTTACTACCCATGTACAAACGTTTTTTTAAATACTAAACTTAACCACGAATGCAGAATTCGCTGGGTATGACGAATGCAGAATTCGGGATTTCTAGGTTCATTATGCATTTTCAGAAACACTTTCTTTTTTTACATAGTATATTTAAGTAATTTAAGTTGAATAATAAGAACTCATCTACGAACAACTACTGTTTCAAACACCGTTAACAGTAATGAAGTTAAACACCAAAATGTTTGTAACGAACATAACGTTTTACCGAGAAACGCAAATACCGTGTTCAACACCAAAATGTGACGTACTAATACATCAAATGCAATACGTATCATCAAATCAACCATGTCTTATCAAACACAAAAGTTAAATGTCTAAAACCAGGAACATACAAAAAACAAGTAGCCATAAACATGAGACAATAAAAACATGAAAACCGTCAGACATCATCATCAAGGCCTGCATCATTAAGATCTTCCTCGGGGTCTGCCCCACCTGCTGGCTCGGCTGCAGCGCGCTCCTCCGCCATACGAGACGACTACCCTCGCTCAAATATAGATGGAATGTCAGGTCCGGCTATCGAAGAAGTCCCTGGATCCATCTGTGTCGCCCTAACAAGAGGAACATCATCGGTGGCAAGTTGCAAAATATTTCTCAACTGTTCCTTGCAACAAGGAGAGACTATCTGCAGCTGTCTCTCGACGTAGGACGTAATAAGAGCAAGACGCTGTAATGAAAGAACAATAAGTACGTAAGTAGATGTAAACTGTATAATAAAATATTGTAACGCATGATACTAAAACAAACTTACCCGATGAGTGTCAATAAACGGCGAAGGAACAACATCGGGAGGGGCCTGCCTCTGTGAGAACCGACTGACATATGGATGTGATATCTGGAGGTACCAGTCTAAGTATGCAGGATCCACCGACCAAGGAGGAGAAGCTACGGGGCTCTCCAAAATGTACGGACAGAGATGGTCTTGCATGCTCTCCCAACGATCCCACTCCTCAGCAAACTCCACAATATACTTGTTCTTCCCGCGTTTATTAATTGGTCGACAGACCCGTGATGGTGGAATAGGATCTAGTGGTCTGCTCTGCTGTCGTCCGAACTGACGTACCACCCTATCCGGCATATAGGGCTCCTGAATATCGAGGAACCTCAACGTTCCTCGATATGTAGAGGCCTTAAACCGGTCAATAAAATCTAGTTGCCCGTAAGGCATCCAACATATCTACAAGATTACAATGCAAATGTAAAAAGTTAACAATTTGCCAAGTTCAAATAATGTACGTATACAACTAGTCGTTAAACAATACTTACATCCTCTGGTCGATACTCATCCAGAATCCGCCTGTAAACATGGGGGCTCAACTCGTGCTGCGTAGCAGTCCTGTCAGTGTGGTAAAGGGATGCGCGTCTCTCATCATCACCTGCCATATCACGCTGGAAGTTCGGGTTCCCCGGGAAGTAAATGAAGTACATCCATATCCAAATCTGATACAATTAATGCAAATCGTTAACGTCAGACAACTTTACAAGTGTATATCACTTCTACTATTACTACGAACCTGTAAAAGATAAGGACAACCGCCGAAACCAACCACTCCACTCCTAGATGCCTCGCCTAATTCCCGATACAGATTTGCGAGGACAGCAGCGCCCCAAGCCGTATCGACTACTCTCGTCGGATCGTCAAATAATGGCAACAAGCGGGTCTGCAGAAGGGTGGTGCTCTTGTCCACAAACAAACTACTGGACATAAGATACCACAAATATCCAGCGGCAATGCAATCAGGATCATCCTCGTCCTCAATCATCCGCAACACGTGGGGCCAAAAACTACAAGCCCTTACCCGACCCTGCCTCAGAGGCCCTGTCATGTTCCACTTATCTAGTGGGGACACATAACTGGGATCAACTCCGAACATGTACCCAAACAGATCATTACAATACTTCCTCTCTTGCATGGCATTAGCAAATGGACCTGTAGTCGCAGGTAATCCCTCAATAGAAAGGCCCAAAATCATTGCTACATCATGCAGCGTAATCGTGATCTCTCCCCAAGGAAAATGGAAGCTGTTCGTCTCCGGGTGCCAATGCTCAATGAACGCTCCAATAAGGTTGTGATTCACAAACCCATACTGCAAATCCCTGTTACGTGTTAACCTCGTCTGCTCAGCGATCCGGAACCAAGAACCAGGAGGAGGATCATGTGGTAAGTACGGCCTAAAACGTCCGAAATCAGTGGGCCGGGTGTAGCATCGGGTTCTCCGTGTGAACTCCCGTGGGGGATCGCCTGCTAGTTCCTCATTTGCAATCTTATGAGCAATGTGCGCCTCGAAACTATGCAAAACAGGATCGGCCAGAACGGGAGGACGAGGTGGTGTATCAACTGGTGCAGAAGGTTGGGGGTCAGCTCTAGGAGGAGACTGAAGAACAGGATGTTCATCACCAAACCCAATCGGTGATCCATCCACAATACGCGGGGACTGTGACTGCAACTCAACAGGTGCAGTGGAAGTAGAGGGCTCAACTGAAGTAGGAGGCACGCTCATACAGGGTACTACTGGAGGCTGTGAAAAAGACGGGTCAGCAAAATCGTCAAGGCCTACTGATGACTGCACCTGATCAGAAGCGACAGGCCTACCCCTACCGCGACCTCTACGCCCCCGGGATGAACCAACACCCCCTCTAGACCCACCTCTCTTGCGGCCCGAAGCCGTGACTATACGCTCGGAAACTCTTCTTCCACCCGCAGTCATTCTCCTAATTTTACCAGCTATGGCCTAACATTTTCACATTTCTTATACTAATTAGTTATTTAAACACACACATGTCTATTAATATAACATTCTGTACTAACGTCTTTAATATCTTTTTACATGCAATCAATTCAACTTAACGTTTTAATCTCTTTTCAAATGCAACTTATGTTGTTACTAGTTTTCCTTCTTACAACACTATAAATTAAATGCTAAATAATTACATTTAACGATTTTGCTTCATACCTACATAATTACACTATTTTTACAATTTTTTCAATATTTACAATTTTTACCGTTTTTTAAACTTCAAAATTAAATGCTACATAATTTTTACAACTTTTCATTACACTTTTTACACTATTTATATTGTTACTTACACTATTTATACTTTAATTACTATTTTATATCATGCCAAATATATACATTTACTATTTTATATCATGGTAAATAATTACAACTTTTATGCCATGCCAAATATTTACATTTACTATTTTATATCATGCTAAATAATTACAACTTTTATGCCATGCCAAATATTTACATTTACTATTTTTAATAACATTTCAATTACTACTTTAATTATTACGATAAAACATTTAAAACTTTTTAATTTTACATACCTCGTCGCAAATCCGTCGGGCTCTTTTCGGAGGAGGGGGATCAGCAATTAATTATTCCGCCATCTTCACCGCCTCTGCTCCGACCCTTGCTGCAATGCTTATTGGGTCACCTTCAGAATCGCTTTCCTCAGACCTCCCGAATTCTGGATTCGGCTGCCTCTGCCCATACTCATCTTCTACCTCCCCTACCGCAGCCTTCCCCTTCCTCCTTTCTTCCTCACCCACGCCGCTCCCCTTCCTCCTTTCTTCCCCTTCCTCACCCACGTCTTCAACCTCCATATTTCCGCCTCCATCCTCTTCCTCCGCCACCACTGCACCCAAACAAACTCCTCCGGCCAAACCCGCCACCCATTCCATCGAAACCGCCGGATCTACTCCTCCCACCAAACCCGCCTCCAACGTCTCAGTAACTTCTCCCACCGACCCGGGCTCCATCGCCTCCTCCCGATTCAGGCCAACTGTCGGATCTACATCCGACCCTCCTCCTCTACTCGGATCTGCAACTTCTTCTCTAGCCACCGTATCACCGCCTCCGTTCATCTCTCTCGATTGCCTCATCACCTCTTCAACAGAAATTTCCGAAGGCGATACATCGAAAAAATTGCCGGCCATTATTTCAGACCACCAGTTGTTCTCCATTTTTTTTTGGGGATGATGAAAACACGGCGACTTCACAATTCGGATGGTTACTTATAGGAATTTCACCGTTTTTTTTTAACCTATTCCAAACTCTCCCGAATTCACAATTCGGGAGTTTCAAATACAAATTTCAACCTCTCCCGAATTCACAATTCGGGAGGTTAAATTACAAATTTCAAATTCCAAGGTCAAACTTGCATTTACGAGGCAAATCCAATTTCCGAGATTTTTTACTGTTGTTACCATCTTACGAATGCAAGATTCGTGAGGCAAATACATATTTCAAACAAGCCCGCATTCACAATTCGGGAGGTTAAAATACAAATTTCAAATTCTAAGTTCGAAGGTCAAACTTGCATTTACGAGGCAGATCCAATTTCCTAGATTTTTTGCTGTTGTTACCATATCACGAATCTTGCATTCGTGAGGCAAATACATATTTCAAACGCGCCCGCATTCACAATTCGGGAGGTTAAAATACAAATTTCAAATTCTAAGTTCGAAGGTGAAACTTGCATTTACGAGGCAGATCCAATTTCCTAGATTTTTTACTGTTGCTACCATATCACGACTGCAAGATTCGTGAGGGAAATACATATTTCAAACGCGCCCGCATTCACAATTCGGGAAGAGCTTAAAATACAAATTTCAAATTCTAAGTTCCAAGGTCAAACTTTCATTTACGATGCAGATCCAATTTCCGAGATTTTTTACTGTTGTTACCATCTCACGAATGCAAGATTCGTGGGGTTTCCTTTCACAAATCCGAAGGTTTTTGCACTGGTTTGTCTGCCATTTGAATTGATATAGGAAATGATTTTGCACTATCTGCCTTTGAAAATTCGGATACAGGAAATGATTTTGCACTGGTTTGTCTGCCATTTGAATTGATTGCATGCATGGTCAGTCTCAAATTTAATACAGTACTAGTATCCAAAAACTGATTTTCAATTAAAAGAGCATCAATACTAATTATTTTCTTAATATATATGAAAAACTCTAAATGAAAAATAAATAGAAACAAAGGGAGTATGTTATAGGCTTGTAGCATTACGGTTACAGAAAAAAACGCTCTCAAGAAAGAGCGAACTGCCTCTATTCCTTGTTGGCTATCGACTACTAGAAATTTCTTTATTGATGTCCTTTGTTGTAACAAGACAACACAACTGAGCATTACAAAGTATATAAACGTGACCATTTCTAATCATCATCATCATCTTCTTCCCCACCATCTTCTTCAACGTCATCATAACCATCTTCATGTTCTTCTTCCGATTCGTCTTCACCTTCGTCTTCACTTTCGTCTTCACCTTCGTCTTCACCTTCGTCTTCACCTTCGACTTCACCTCCGTCTTCACCGTCGTCTTCACCTTCGTTGTCTTCATCATCTTCACCACCATCTTCAACTACATGATCGTCATCATCGTCATCTTGGGGTATCGGGTTAATATTTAGAGGCGGCATTGGTTTGCACGGTTATGACGTTAAAGAAATCCGGGACTCACCGCATGGCTGCCATTTATAGACGAAAAGATAAGATCTGTTTGGGATACGTCAGCATCTCGTTCGGAATGGGGTTCCGAACGAGATGGTGTGGGACCCGTTCAGATATTTCCGTCATTGATCTTATCTTTTCGTCTATAAATACCTCCAAAACAAACCATTTCAAACACACATTCACTATCATTCCATTATATTTATTTTCTCTCAAATTTCCTTCCTCAAATTTCGATATGTATCCAAATCGTCCAACTCTATTTCCCGCCTCTTCCTCGACAATGGATCCTGGTCCGAAATTGTGTTGGTGTCAGAAAAAGCCCACGGTGCATATGTGTACCGAACAAATAGAGTGGGACAAGGTCAACTATGGGAGAAGATTTTGGGGATGCCCGGATGCATGTTGGGATGCTCTTACTGAAGAAGAGGAAGAGAAAGGGTGCAAATACAAACATTGGATCGATCCACCATACACAGGTCGTGCAAGGGTCGTTATTGAAGAACTAAATGCAGACAACTTATGCAACTGGTCAAAGGCTGAAGGAATTGAGGAAGGGATGGAGCTGCTGAGGATTGGAACAAAAGAATGGGCCAACGAAATAGATGAACTGAAAGCCAAAAACACCGAGCTCATGGAGGAAAACGCTGCACTTGCTGCAGAATTGGCAGCAACACGTAACAAATAGAGAATTAAGTATTTTTAATTTCTTGTATCGTTAGTTGTTCCCCTCGTTCGGAATGGGGTTCCGAACGAGAGGGTGCTGCCGGGCGCAAAAAGGGTGCTGCCCGGTTGCAACCCGTAACTACGTTTCATTCCTCCCGAATCCACAATTCGTGAGCTTGTAATTCAAATTTTAAGGTCAAACTTGTTCTGACTTGGCAGTTACAATTTCCGAGATTTTCTCGATTGTTACTACCTCACGCATGCTCAAATCGTGATGTGTGGTTTCAAATTTTTATCTTCCAAACCCGGTTCAATACCCGATTTCTCAATTGCCCAAACAGGTTTACTAGATCGGGTTCACTATTTGCGGTTCACTATATCCGGTTCCCTAATTCTGCACCGGTTTGTTTATTTTTCTATTTTCCACGCTCACGAATGAAGAATTCGGGAACGTCCATGAATACTTTAGTTCCCGAATTCAGCATTCGTGAACGTTTATTTTTCTATTTTCCACGCTCACGAATGCTGAATTCGGGAACGTCCATGAATACTTTAAGTTCCCGAATTCAGCATTCGGGAACTTCTATTACTATTTAAGTTTCGCGCGGAGCTGGGCGCCGCGCGGCGCCCAGCTCCGCGCGGAATTTAAATCCTGACACACTGTGTGTCAGGAGTGCAATAAGCCTTTCTGTAAAATGGTGAAATAGAAAAGCAATCATTGTTTGTCAACCATTTTTTGTCTAGCTTGTAACTATTAATGCGGATTGCACCGTTCTTAAACATTCTTTGAAGCACCTATACTGAAGTGGAAGTGTGGGTCACCCACCTAATTAAACTTCACTATATCTCAAACAGTTAATGTAAGTGTTATAATCCTAAGTTCATGTATGACCTAAGTAGTTTGCACATTAGTATAACAAAACTTAAGCGTAGGAATTGGTAGATAGTTTAGGACTTAGTTCTAGCTTTAAGATTAAGTCTGAAACCGGATAATTTTGCAATCCCGGGTAACCGGTTGGAAGGCAAAATCTGGCATTGGATTATATCTTTAAGTTGTGCTATTGTTCTTGGGCTGTGTTTGTTTGGGCCGTATCTGTTGATCAAATGGATGTGTTTGTTTGGGCCGTATCTGTTGATCAAATGGACGAAGCCCACTTGAGCCATCTGGTAAGACGTGATATATAAAGCTTCTGTGAAGAAGATGTTTGCCCTAAGTTCATTCTCATTGTTGACGGCGCCTCATTACATAAAAGAGAGATTACAGAGAAAAGAGAGAGAGATCTTGAAGTGCTTCTGCGGAGATCCTAGGGTGGTGATTTCTGAAGATTGAAGACTTGGTTTCTCAGTGTAGCTTCTGCCTTGAAGCTACAACAACCTATTGGGGGCCGAATCTCAAACTCCTTCTCTTACATATCTCTCTGTTAGATTTGAGTTAGATCTTGCATGTATTCTGTGATTTGCCGTTCTTGCCTTGTTTTGTAACTTCTGTGCGAACTCCCTGAGATTCTTAGTGCATTGATTGGGCCGAGTCTCCTCACTGAGACTCCGCGGATTAGGGATTACCGAACCGCGTGAACATACCTTGTGTCCCCTTGCATTCAGATTCTTAACTTGTTTGTTCAACGAATCGATTGTGGTTTGAGAACTGTCGGTTCAACAACCGGTTCTGTTGTTGAGCGAATAGATCAAATCAATATCACAGTTAAATATAGGCCTTATTCAAACTTCTTTTTTGTTACATTGTAGGGTTCATCCGAGACACCAGAGTCAAGCGGGATGGTGACTAGTTTGTGCAGAAAATAAACATGTAATTTATATTCTGATTTCAAACTGAATCCCAAATGCAGGCGATCATAAGGTATCAACACATTACGCGTACTTGCGCCCTTACCGAAAAGTGCAGTGCAATGGGGCAGTGATCATATATAGCTCTGGTTTCATAATTGGCTTTCACAAAAGATAGTGAATGAAATAACTTTGCAACTCAAGGAAGGTAACAAACCGTCCACATACGACATTGAAGTTTTGTACTGAATCTCCAACTACATATCTATCTCATCACCTGGTTTTGTATATGGGTAATAAGTTGGAGATGTAGAGAGGCAGATGAGATATCAGTGCAGTTGTTTATCTCATATGATTGAGCTATTCCGTGGAACACAAGACATATAAGCTAGTGTTTTATTGGTTGTATTGGTAATGAGCTTTTTTATTTAGATTCTGGTGCAAAGCTCATAATTCTAAGATGATTTCTGTTTTATTGGTTGATGTTAATTGCTTTTTGTTCTGCATGTTTGCCCCTTTTGATTGTGTACATAACTCTGAAAATAAAACCTTGATTGCTTGGAGAATTGATTTACAATTGAATGTTTGGGATGAAGAATGGGGGAGAAATTATCTTTATACCCTGAATTACTTGATGTTACATTGCTTTTTGCTTTTTGCTCCGCATGCTGGTTACCTTGTAGGAGAGAAAGGGTTTGTATGTTTCACTTATGTATGTAATTAGTCTCTTTCTGTAATACTCAAGCTATGTTTTTATTTTCTCTGCGCACACAAAAAATCAGCTGTGAAAAAAAAAACCAGAATTGGTTGGAGAATTGATTTACAGTTGAATGTTTGGGGTGAACAATGGGGGAGAAATAATCTTCATACGCTAGCTTCCTTGCTACTGCATTATTTTTCTGTAATTGATTATACATATGGAAGAAAGTTTACTGCATTATTTTTTCTCAACTGATTTGTACTTAGGGAAATCCTATTTATAATTCAGTCCTTTGTCTTTGTGTGTGTTTGGTTGTTTTTAAAGAGGAGTTATACCATGTAATGAAAGATGAAAAAGAAGTGCACTTCACATCAGGAAGCCTATCACAGAAATACAGATAAATTATAAATAAGGCCTACCATATTAATTAAAGAGCAAAGTGCAGAGAGGTTTTCTGCTGCGTTAGGAACCAGCGATGGTCGAAGGCAACGTTCGACGATTAAAGCTGACTTTCCTCGGTCGAATCCGGCGATTAGGTGGTGAATTTCCCGACCCCAACAATCACCGCTATGTAGTTTCCCGACGATTAAAAATTATGAAGAATAAACAGAAAACATACGCCACATTCCCCTCCTCAAAGGTGTAACTAGAAGCCACAGCCAATAGACGACCATCTCGGCTAAAGGATAATGCAGCAACGCTAAACGTACACCACATCTTCACATCATATTATATGCTAACTATATATATCAAAATGTCTACATACTAAGTTTTCTCCGTACTACTTTGTGTTATATACTAGATACATAGTCGATCGATCGATCAATTTCCGAGTGCACTGATCATTTTAAATACAACAGAAAGTGGTGCAAAGAAAACTTAGGAGGTGGCTAAGTTTACTCTCAAATGATTTGTCCAAAACAAAGTCTTCAATATATTTGAATCAAGCGATCGATCTCCTATGCATCTAGTACACAACACAAAATAATACACACAAAACTTAGGAGGTGGACTTATTGATATGTAGTTAGCATGTAATATGATATGAGGAGGTAGCATACTAAGGGATAATGATAACCGGTAACCGTTGTGTCAACTATTGACAGACCTAAAGTCATACGCTTAATCAAAGAAATTCTAAAATACCTACGGTATAAATTTCAAACCAATACTTTTTCAATTAGTATATAAATTTCAAACCATATACTTTTTGAATGAGAAAATCAACCTCCACAATGAACAAGTCTAGTATTGCAAAGTTGTTTGAAATTAAATAAATTCCAAAGAAAACTAAAAAAATTACTTAGATATTATTCCGGTAAAATAAGCTAAATAAATTGACATTGCCTAATAGTAATATGTTAGGTGAGAACAATAAAACGGTGTAAAGATGGAGAACTATAATTGTGCTAGTTAAGGCTGATTTACGAATCAGGTCATGTCAATGACCACTTTGCAGCGCGGAGCTTGCTGCACTTAATACCGTCTCATACCTCACGAATTCTGCATTCGTGAGGTTTTCTTAAAAAAAAATCGGTTTTTGAAAACTTTAAAAAACTCAGAAATTCACAATTCATGGGCTTTGAAACTTCAAAGAGCTCACGAATTCACAATTCGTGAGCTTTGAAACTTCAAAAAACTCACGAATTGAGCTTTGAAACTTCAAAAAGCTCACAAATTCACAATTCGTGAGCTTTGAAACTTAAAAAAACTCACGAATTCATAATTCGTGAGTTTTGAAACTTAAAAAAACTCACGAATTCACAATTCGTGAGCTTTGAAACTTAAAAAAACTCACGAATTCACAATTCGTGAGCTTTGAAACTTGAATTCAGCTTTAAAACTTCAAAAAGTTTGAAACTTTAAAAATTCAAAAAAAATAAAAAATAAGTCCACGAATTCTGAATTCGTGGACTTTGCGCGGAGCTGAGCAACGCGCGGAGTTAACCTCGTGTCAGACTGTGTCTGACACGAGTGCAATAAGCCTTTCCGTTTTTTAACCATTTTATATTATTAATCTTTCAGCAGTTATTTTATCTTTTTCTGGAAAATTACAAGAATAATATTTTTGGTGTCAAAAACATACGTGGCAGAGATTTATGCCTTGGTGATACAAAATTTTCTCTCTCTTGTGTTTAATGGGTTTCTTACTAAACAACTCGAGCAAATTTTTTTACAATACAAATTCATACTATGGATGCTCTCATATATGGCAGATCGACCGATCGGGATTACAAATTAAATGGAAAAAAAAAGAGAGAAGAAAATTATTAAGTTAAACGGCAAATTAAAACTAAATGGGCTTAAAATTAAAACTAAATGGACTTAAAACTAAATGGCAAAGGCCTTAAAATTGGTGTGGAATCCCTTGTCATTACATTGAAGCACATGAAAATGGTGAAATAGAAAAGCAATCATTGTTTGTCAACATTGTTTGTCAAGCTTGTAACTATTAATGCGGATTGCACCGTTCTTAAAAAAAAAAACCAAACTTTTAATTAGAAAAACCTTTTTTCCACAATCTTCTACCTCCTCGATCTCCTACAAATATGTCAATCAAGTCACATATTCTAAAACTTTGGTCATTTATAAACCATGTTTAATAGAAGCATACAATATGCTTTGGTCAATTCTAAATTTTCCCTTAATTTTAGAAATTTATAATTAAGTGTTATCATTTTAGTGATTAGACAGAATAAGCTTACAATTAGACAAAATCGCCTATAACCACGTTTTAGGCGATTTTTGTGTACTAACCCCTTTGGATTTTTGTCAAACATTAGTATTTTCATTTTCAAACACTTTGGGGGTTAATAACTTGAGTAAATAATAAGCTTACAATATTTTCAAAAATCTTGAGATTTCAGTATACTACCCCCTTTCGATTTTTTTGAAAAAGAAATATTTTTATTTTTGAACGTTTTAGGCGATTTATGTGTACTAACCCCTTTGTATTTTTTTCAAACATAAGTATTTTCATTTTCGAACACTTTGGGGGTTAATAACTTGAGAAAATCATAAGTTTATGAACTTTTCGAAAATCTGAGATTTCTATGTACTACCCCCTTTCGATTTTTTTTTAAAAATAAACATATTCTTTTTTGAACATTTTAGGCGATTTCTGTCGACTAACCCCTTAGGATTTTTGTCAATCATAAGTATTTTCATTTTCAAACACTTTGGAGGTTAATAACTTGAGTAAATAATAAGCTTACGATATTTTCAAAAATCTTGAGATTTCAGTGTACTACCCCCTTTCGATTTTTTTGAAAAATAAACATTTTCATTTTTAACGTTTTAGGCGATTTTTGTGTACTAACCCCTTTGGATTTTTATAAAACATAAGTATTTTCATTTCCGAATACTTTCGGGGTTAATAATTTGAGAAAATCATAAGCTTACAATATTTTCAAAAACCTTGAAATTTTAGTGTACTAAACCCCTTAGGATTTTTTTGAAAAATAAACATTTTCATTTTTTATCGTTTTAGGCGATTTCTGTGTACTAACCCCTTTGGATTTTTTGTCAAACATAGGTATTTTCATTTCCGAATACTTTGGGGGTTAATAACTTGAGTAAATAATAAGCTTAAGATATTTTCAAAAATCTTGATATTTCAGTGTACCCCCTTTCGATTTTTTTGAATAATAAACATTTTCATTTTTGAACGTTTTAGGCGATTTCTGTATACTAACCCCTTAGGATTTTTGTCAAACATAAGCATTTTCATTTTCGAACACTTTGGAGGTTAATAACTTGAGTAAATAATAAGCTTACGATATTTTCAAAAATCTTGAGATTTCAACCCCCTTTCGATTTTTTTTGAAAAATAAATATTTTCATTTTTGAACGTTTTAGGCGATTTCTGTGTACTAACCCCTTTGGATATTTGTCAAACACAAGTATTTCATTTTCGAACACTATAGGGGCTTCTAACTTGAGAAAATCATAAGCTTATGATATTTTCAAAAATCTCGAGATTTCAGTGTACTCCCCCTTTCGATTTTTTTAAAAAAGAAATTTTTTCATTTTTGACGTATTAGGC
The DNA here is from genome assembly GCA_029168935.1 of Oxyria digyna. Taxonomy (NCBI): domain Eukaryota; kingdom Viridiplantae; phylum Streptophyta; class Magnoliopsida; order Caryophyllales; family Polygonaceae; genus Oxyria; species Oxyria digyna. Next base: position 2,751,190 of record JAPVLV010000026.1, on the reverse strand, counting down.
GATTTCGTTGTACTACCTCTTAGAATTTTTGTCAAACATAAGTATTTTAATTTTTGAACACTTTGGGGTTAATAACTTGAGTAAATAATAAGCTTAAGATATTTTCAAAAATCTTGAGATTTCAGTGAAGTAACTTTTGGATTTTTTTGAATAATAAACATATCTGATCCATTATCAACTTGTTCAGCGACGCGGCATATGATCTTGAGGCGCTTTTAGAGTGCTTCCTCAGATAATCCAGTGTTTACATTTCCCATTCTCTCCTCCAAGACTAACAATTTCTAAATTAAATCCTACTTATTACCATAACAAATATTATTAATGCTAGTTTTTTAGTACAGTACAGTAATCCGTCATCACGGTGTATAATTTTTTGACGGTGTTAACCAACTTAATTATGCTAACAGACTTTTTCTGGACGAATTAATTTTGTTTTTCTTCCCAACAAACTAATTTGTCGTCTAGCGCCCTTCACAATTCTCTGTTGCATTCAGGAAGAGGCTATAAAAGCATTTAATCTCACGCCATTTTCGCATTCATTCATTCATTCTCTCTTTCATTCTTTCTTCTCCATCAAGATTTCTTCACGCCTCGATCTCAACTGACATTCATCTTCTACCTCTGAACGCCAAATTCGGTCTCTCCGCTTCACTCCTTTCTTTCGTTCTTACGTTCTTCTTCTTCTTCTGTTTTGGAATTCAATTACTGAACTGAACTGGTTTTCTTCTTGAATAGAGATGTGGAGAGCAGCGAAGAGGATGATTGAGGCGCTGTTCAAGGAGGATACTCTGCTATGGAATGAAGATCTGATGCCCCACGCTACTGGAGAACTTTCAATGGCGGTCGTTCAAGCGAATCAGACTCTTGAAGATCAATGTCAGGTCTACACTTCCGCTAATTCTACACTCGTTGGCGTCTACGACGGCCATGGAGGCTTCGAAGCATCTCGCTTCGTCAATGCCACACTGCTTCGTCGTTTAGTCGGTACGTCTTTCTTTGCTTTCACTTACACTCTCACTTTCTAGGGTTTATGTATGTTCTTGATTTCACAATCAATTCATCGTTTGATCTGATAATGTTATCTGCAGAAGGGGGTTTCTCAGAGCCTACGATACTTCAAGTGTTCAGTGAATTAGAGCAGCAATTCTCGGCGAGAGTAACAGATGCTCTTGCGGTGCAGTCTGATCCACAAATTTTGAAAGCTGGTAGCTGTTGTATTGTGGGTGTAATCACTCCTGGTTCTTTGATTGTGGCTAATCTTGGAGACTCAAGAGCTGTTTTGGGAAATTTATCAAGGTTTGGTGCTCTTAGGCGTATGAGGGCGGAAAGATTGAGCCGAGATCACAACGCCCGTGATCCAGATATTAGGCGCGAAGTCGAGACACGTCATAACAATCCTGGTGTGGTTTCCATGGTTGGTGGTGTTTGGAGGGTAGGAGGTGGGATACAGGTAACATTATGAATTCCTTTCATGGCCTTTTTATGAACTTATTTGAGAGACTGTATATGAATTCTTAATGTTCTGGCTTGTTGATTTCAGGTCTCAAGATCCATTGGGGATTACACTTATAAGCAAGCCACCCCTAACAATGGTCTCCCATTGCTGTCAGCTGAGCCTGAAATACGCCCAAGAACCCTCACCCGCGACGACAAGTTCGTGATCTTTGCGACCGATGGCTTGTGGGAGCAATTGGATGATGCAGCAGCAGTAAAGATTGTTTCAACAAACCCAAGAAGGGTAATGAACTACCTATAATTCTTTTGCACTATCAATAAATTGGTTGTCTTAAATCCTCAATACTCTATGATTTGTTTTATGCAGGGCATTGCTAAGAGACTTGTACAAGCTGCTGTAGAGAAGGCTGCACACAGGAGCTATAAACTTCCTTTCATGGTAAAGATCACAAAAAAAGGAGAAAGAAGACGAAGAATCCATGACGATATCTCCGTAGTGGTCGTCTTTCTGGATCGTGCTGAGCCTCAGTTTGATGCTGGATCCACCTACACCTCATGCCCTCTAGACATCTCTACCAATCTTCAATAAAATGCATAGGAGATCTGTTTTGCACAGATTTTGAGACTTTGTTTTGCATCTGATATATAGGATATGATTGCTGTGATGATGTAGCATATTAAGGGAATAGTGATAACTGGTAATTGCTGTGCTATAACTGTGAAGAAAATAAAGGTTTGATTTCATTCATTGTTTGATCAATATTCTGTGGTAACTGCTGTTCACCTGCCAGTGTGCAAATTCTGTCAATGAAGAAGGTAAGACATAAAAGGTGTCTGTAATGATCATATATTGCAAATTCTTTGGTAACTGCTCTTCCACCGAATGTTTGGTCTAGATAAGCTTCTCTTTCCAATCATTTTCGGACATTCATACAAGTCACTTGAATTTTTTTTGTTCATTATTATTATAATCACAAGCTAACAAAATATTAATCAGTTTATCTGGAATCCGATTTCAATTTTCAAGTATTTCTATAACAGGAAAATATGAATAATTCAATTTTGGAAAGGAATAAAAACAAATCATGTGTTCCACTTCCCCTGGCTTTCTATAGTATTTATTTGATTTTTCTTAATTTGAGTTCTTTGCTCTTCTTTCATTTCCCTAAAAATCTCCAACGCAATTTGTGGGTCATTTTCGTCGTTCAAGGTAAACGCATCTCATTCTTCAATTTTACAAAAAGAAATCCTCAATTTTACGTAAAAACACTAGATTATGGATTCCTTTCATGATTAGAGAGTAGATTAAAATTGACGTATTTGATCCGTGAAATTCCTGCTCTTTCTCTGTGGATTTTGTTGGTCGTTTTAGGGATTTTTTGCAATTTGTTGCTTTCCACATTTGATGAGAATTTCTTTCAAGATTTTTATTTGGTCTGATCATCATTTTAGCTGAAGATTGATATATACATATGTAGCTAAAAGATTTGAGAAACATAATGGCAACTACAATTAAAGACAAAGGAGCAGGTTCATCAATGGAGAAGATGAAGAAGAAGAACTCCTTAAACATTGCAAAGAAAACACCAACAAAATCATCACAAGCCTCTTCTTCTGATCAAAAGCCAATTGAGAAGCCTATCCCCAACTACCTCAAGCCCACCATAAGCTCGAGTCTCGACTTCTCGGTTTCAAGAATTCTCAGGCGATCCACAACCGAAATCTCCACCAAGCCAACCAAACCCGCCACCACAATCCGAAGACATCCGGTTGAGAAGCCACCATTACCGGTCCAAGCCCACAAGGCCCAATCCGCAAAACCCGCACCTCAGAGATCGGTTTCGACCCTCTCGTCCAAGCCCACCAAGACGAGCATAAGGAGAAGCCTCTCATCTAAGGCAGGCTCTAGCAACAACAATGGTGATCCGAAGAAAGTCGCGACAAAGACGGGTTCCAAGAATGATTTGGATGTGGCTCACAAGCAAGCGGTTCAGTCAGATCATGATGTGTTGGAGAATCCTGCTACTGTGATGAAAGAAGAGGTTGATGATGATCAAGAACAGAAAGATGAAGAAGCACAAGAACAGGATGACAACCGCGGAACTGATGAGAATGTAGAGTTGGCAGTTGTGATTGAGGAGGAAAAGAGCATTGATAACAAGGAAGAAGAAGAAGAAGCCTCTGAATCAGAAGAGCATGTTGAACAAGAGAAAGTGGAGGAGAAGGATGAACCGTCCGAAGAAGGAAGCGAAGAGGCGAAAAAGACTGAGAGTTCTGCAAAGCAAACAGAAGAATCAGGGAAAGAAGCTCAAGATAACAATGGAGTGATAGAGGAAACCGCCACAAAATTGATGGAAGACAACAAGAACAAAGTCATGGCTCTGGCTGGGGCTTTTGAGACTGTCATTTCCTTGCAAGACACCAAGTGATGATCGTTTCTTTTTATCATTGTCCAGAAATTGGCAAGGAAAAGCAATACTATGCTTGTTTCTTCATTTGATTGTTAATCTCTTAAATTTCCATGCAGCTTTTCATAATCAAGAGGAGATTTTTAGTGCTGATTTCTTGATATTATTATTATTGATGAGGAGCTGAGATTACATATAAACAATCAAAGGTCATACAGTAATTTATGTGACTCATCTGTTGAGAAATGTGGAAAATGAATGATGTTTGTTTTTGAAACAATACTAACCTATGAATTCTTTCTTCTCCTTTGATCCATGGAGTTGTAGTAGACTAGTAGTAGTGAGTTGCACAATGAATCGCAAACTCATAAAATAAAGCATATATCTTATTATAAATATAGCTAACTGAATGCCATTGCGTTTCTGAGTATCACCAGAAAGAGAAGGTGTCATGGCGAAATCAAATTGGGGAAGCAATAAACCAGCAGCAATTGGTATTGCAATCATATTATAAGCAACAGCCCATGTCAAGTTCTGGCGTACTTTCGTCATTGTTGCACGAGCTAAATCTATGGCATCTACAACCTAAGAAGTGCGCCAGAATAAAAACATTATGGAACAATCAAACTCCAATACTGCATAATAACCTAAGCAACCAACCTGTGAAACTCTATTGCCTAAAAGGACAATAGACGCAGCATCAGATGCAGCGTTTTCTTGTGCTCCATTTCTCAAAGCAATTCCAACATCAGCCAAAGCCAAAGAGGGAGGGTACCTGAATTGATCAATAAAGTAGTTGCAAGGGTACATAATCAATGATCACTCTGTGGAGATACTATATTTAAGCTTAAAAAAGGCTATAATACCATAGCTATTTGATGTCCACACTCTTGAATTTCTGCTATAAATTTCGATTTCTGGCCCGGAGTAAAGGATGCCTTCACAAATTCGCTTTCTATACCTACCGTTTTTGCAACAGTTGCAACTGCCTCTTTTCTGTCACCTGATACCAAGTACGTTTCGATTCCCATCCTTTGCAGTCTGCCAATAACATAAAGTTAAGAATATTAGTTAAAAATGGCATAAAAGTGTCAAACTCAAATAGCTAGATCAGGTACCTAGCAACAGTGAATTCAGCGTCGTGTCTCAAGTTGTCTGAAATCTCAAAAGCACCTACGACACCTTTTTCTTCATGACCAACATAAACAGTTGTTTTTGAATAATTTTGTGCAGTAATTTCCTTAGCTGAATCATGAATCAGCGTGTTTTCCAAACTCTGTAGACCAGATTGGCTTGTTTTCTTCCCAAAGCGTCCTAGAATCCATTCTAAAGATCCAACAGCAATCAAATGTCCGTTTACTTCAGCTATGGACCCAAAACCTGGCTCTGTTAACTGCCCTGTTGTAGCGGGAATCATGAGTCCTAGTGTCTCTGCTTTCGACACTATAGCCTTTGCTATAGGATGTGATGCAGTTTTCTCCACTGCAGCAGCAAGCTGTAAAACTTCTGAATCATTGTTAAAAGAAGATGCTACTGAAGTGACACGTGGTGTTCCCTCAGTCAAAGTTCCTGTCTAGAAGTTGGAAACAATCAAATCAATCCAAGTTGTATGCAGAAAAGAAATTAAACAAAGAATAGTTGAATTTTAACTACACCTTATCAAAAGCAACGGTGTCTACATTGGCCAAGCGCTCTAGCACATCTCCGCCTCTTAAAAGAAGTCCTTGTTTTGCTCCTGAACAATTTTTAGGACAAAATCAGAGTTAGGATGAAATGAAATAGGATGTACCAATGAAATAAAAATTAAAATCAACTGACTTCTAATCACAAGCATGAAAAATAGAACTATCTATGCAGCAAGAACACCTCATACTAATAGTAGATGCGGTGAGGACTTAGAAGACATACAAAGTTTGCCTTTTTTCTGTTTCTTTTAAGATGAGAAAGACATTTTTATTACATGAGTTAAACAAATAAACAGTAAACATTTGAAAAGTAATATTTCTGTGGGTGTGGCAAGACCCAGTGCACACGGGCAGGAGACTACCTGAAACAGAGAGGAGCGTGAAGAGGTATGATTAACAAGTAATGTGAAAGCTGCAACTACATGAGAACAAATACATTTATGATTAAATGCAGAATTGAGTGAAAACACACCAATACATCAACTGCTAGTTTCAAGCTTAGAAGCAACGGATTCTCTTCAGGTCCGGCTATATCATTAAGCAAGACATCAGGAAAGATGTGTGTCCCAACTGAGTACCTAAACGCAAAGGAACTATTGTAAGGCGTATAGAGCTAACCCAATTCAAAATCTTGTCCACCAAAAATAATGTTTGTGTACTGCTTTTAATTTTATACTCCCTGAATTAAAACTTGATGATGGGACATACCAAAAAGCAAATGTTGGAGCTGATAATGTCATGACACTGTAAACAAATGGTCCAGCAATGGAATCTGCAAGTCTTTGTATGGGAGCTTCTTGACCTTGAGCATCTTCAACCTACAAAAAAAAAGTTTTAAGCTATAATGAGCATTAAGCAAACAGTACTAAGGAAGTGGTAGAATTTGATCTCTGCCTATTTTTATTATGTTCATTTTACCATGCGAACAATCTTGGATATTGTAGAATTTGACCCTGTAGAAGTAGCTTGTATCCTCAAAGGACCATCCTGAAGTGATGAGCAAATTTTTCTTTAGAACAAGATACACCAGTTCTCTACCAGATTAAACTTCTATAAATCTATAAACTTTGAGGGGAAACTTTTGAATCTAGATCTTAAACAAGTACCCAATTGATGGTTCCGGCTGAGACGACCAGTCCTTCCTCTTTGAAAACTGGAAGTGGTTCCCCTGAAAGCATAGACTCATCCACAACACTCCTTCCTGCAATAACCTTCCCCTGTACAACATACAGAAGTATGATCAAATCATGTACTAAATGAATTATCAAGTGTCTTTTATAACGATGATAAATTGACTATAAAAGGAAGAGAGTGATGGATTTGATTAACGTACATCCACAGGAATTGTTTCTCCGGGTAAAACTAATATGGAGTCCCCAACTCGAATATCATCTGTTGGGATTTCAATGCATAATGCATCAGAAGACAGGAACGAGTTGGTTGAGGAATCACTTTGTGAGGATGTAATCACAAGGCGTGACTGTGTTGATCAACAATGCCACACATAGCCCGAAAAAAGCATAAACATGAAGCTGGTAGATTCCACTCACCAAAAGTTCATTCATATCGCTAGATGCTTGGATCCTGGCTTTCTCCTCTAAAGAGCGTCCTAGGAGCACAAAACCAAGAAGCATCACCTGCACACTAATAACCAAGAAACAAACATGAATAACATAGCCCCTTAATAATATATATTGCAAAAAACCTATTTTGAAAATTCTTAATTAACCATGTATTATAAACTCTGTTTCGAACCCTTAGTCTTAGGTGAGTGGAGTCAATCAAGACTAGTCCTTAGTAAAAAGTATCTGAAAATAGAAAATGAGTTGGAGATATAGGAAAGTGCACCGGTTCATCAAAGAATGATGCATCCCAATCAAGAGTAGGGTTCAGAAGTGACACCTGCGACACAAATTTAACTGCAATTAGTGCTTATAGCATTATGACAACTATTTAAGCGAAAGATTAATCCCTACCGCACTAATGGCAAATGCAGCCACAGATCCAAATCCAACAAGAGAATTCATATTTGGGGAACGCTTCATGAATGCCCTGAATCCATCATAAAGGAGATCTACAATACAACACAATCTAAGATTCATCAATCAATTGCCAATTCAAGTGCAACCTTCTATAGAAACCAAGCTCCTAAAGCCAAGCCACCCTTGACATAAGAGTTGTGTAATAAATCCCAAACTCCTCCTAATTAATCCAACCAAAATAGCAGCATTAATCCACATCATATCATACTCCAAGAATATCATAATAAATAGAGTATTCTCTCATACCATGAGCAATATGAATGCTAAGAGAATGCAGTACATGAGAAGCATGAGAACCACAACACAAAGCCACCAAAATCCAATCAAAATCACAGCATTATTTCACATCATAGCACATTGCAATAATATCATAATCCAATCAAAATCACAACATTAATCCACATCATAGCACACAGTAAGAACATCACAATCAAGAGAGCAATCTGCCATACCATGAGAAACATGAATGCCAAGAGAAAGCAGTATATGAGAAGCATGAGAACCACAGCACAAAGCCACCAAAGTCCAGTCAAAATCACAGCATTAAATCCACATCATAGCACATTCCCAGAACATCAAAACCAATAGAGCAATCTCCTATACCAGAGCAACATGAATGCCAAGAGAATGCAGCACACGAGAAATATGATAACCACAACACAAAGCCACCAAAGTCCAATCAAAATCACAGCATTAATCCACATAGCAAGAATATCATAATCAATAAAGCAATCTCCCATACCATGAGCAACATGAATGCCCAGAGAATGCAGTATATGAGAAGCATGAGAGCCACCAAACTCCAAGCGAACACAACACGATTCCGGCTCTTCTCCAGCAACTCCTCTCTCTTCTTCACAGTCTCCTTCCACTTCCTCACTCTCACTCCAACTCCCGTCCCAGGCATTCTCCTCCTCGCCTCGAACCCGCACTCACTCAATCTCTTCGCCAGCATATTGACCACCGCCGACTCGACACGCGCGATACGCAGGCGCCGCACATCATGCCTGTCACGTCGAGTAGTATCGGCGAGTCAGTCGCTGGTACTGGTTCGGATCTGGCGATTTGTGCCCTAAATTCGACCGCCTTCGCGAATATAGGGATTCGGCGGTTGGGAGCAATTGGCGACCTGATTTGGGAGTAGGTGCAGGTGAAAGTGTGGTGGCGCGTGGGAGTACAGAAGGTGGGATTGGGGGAGAGAGAGAGAGCTTGATGAGTTCGGCCGCCATTGTTGAGCGACCTTCGAGAATGGAGAAGAGATGAGTAGATAATTAGTGGAATATATTTGTTTATTTTGTGTTATTAACGTGGCAAGTTGACACGTGGGGGAGTGTACGACCGTTGATTCAGCAGAGATAAAATCCGATCTGGGTAATCAGACAAACTTGATCTCCAAGGTAGATAAGATCTTCTACAAAAATAGACTTCTAACTAACCATATATACACAAGATATGATACGGTAATATCTATTTTATATACTCCAATAAGTTACCTAGTCCAAATTCTATCGATTACCCAATAAGTTATCTAGCTCAAATTCTATCGATTAGCCGGCTAACCTTAGGTTGTTTTTCCAACTATAAATAGGGTGTAACTTTTTTATTTGTATCAATGCTCATTGTTGAAAATCACTTTGCTTGATTATTGAAAATCCCAAGTTTGATCAGTACGTGAGTGAAGTTGCATTATTATTTCATGATTTTTGGTGTTGTATACGAGGGTTGATTGCTAATAGAAAGCTAATTGAGTCAATTATTGTGGGCAGGATGTCGATTTTCGTTATGCCATTCATGAAGTCAAGGCAAATAGGAGAAGAAGAAGAAGAGCCATTTTTCTCTTCACCACCTTTTCCTCTCTCACTCTCTATTCCATGCTCCACATTTCAGGTTACATGTTGTTTTTTCACTATCTTCTTAATCTTCTACAATTGGAATTTTAGGATCTGAACTCTGAAGGTGTTTAACTGTTTATGGTTGGCTTGCAAAAAGATATATTTTTACAGTTTATAAATATTGAACAATTTGATATCATAATGTTGGATATCATAGTTCCAACGACTACAAATTCTCTTCTTAAGCTTTCTCTCTCTTTATCATAATTTTGATTTCAATTTTCTCTCTTATTTCTACAGCCTAGTAATTTTGGGCCAACCAAATATTTGTTGCATCACAGTGTGGTTGTTGTTAGTGTGATCTTGAGTAGGCAATTCTTATCTTGGTAAGTTTGATTAGTCTTGATTTTGCAACCTTTATTTAATTAAGTTGCTTGAATTGTGACATTCTGTAATTTTTGTACCAATTGCTTATAGGTTGTCTCGAAAGAATCATGTATTCATAATCCCTTGGAGGAAGATCACTATGTTCTTTACAACTCGGTCCCTTAGAGGTTTGCAATTGTTGTTTCCATAATAAATATATACTTTTTAAAAAATACAAAACAATTGATTAATCTTTTATGCGTATAGGTTTATCATCTCCTCCAAGGATAACAAAGAAAACTTGTCTCATTACAACTCTGCCTGGATCCTCGACTAGGGATGATGATGCTTGGAGAAATCTCCCGCTCGATTTGTGCTGGGAGATTGGAAAACGTATCGAGTGCCACATGAGCATTCATCGGTTCCGTTTAGTGTGCGCGAATTGGAGAGCATCTCTTCCGCCGCCAACTAGATTCTCACTTTTGGTGCCACCTCCACCTGATTCTGATTCTGACCCAATGGCCCGTTTCTTGATCAACCAAGTCAACTTTTATCACTCTGGCTTGCACGGTGGAATGAAACGTGCATATGTGGCTCTTGAGATGGTTGGGGATAGCGGAAAATTCAACGCCGTCACGATGATCGACGCGCAAATACAGTTGTGTCTAGACCGTCGTATATCTGAACTCTTCTTCATTTCTAAAGCCTACCATCTTCGTGTCAGTTCACCCAGCATGAAAAGATTCGAAGGGTTTGTGAAGGAGATCATCGTGATAAATTCCAATGCAGAGACTAACCCTAATTATGCTAGTTTATCTCATATCTGTGTAGTTGCTCATTTGAATTCGGGGAGACTGGCTTTGTTAAGGCTAGGAGAAGGATCCTATGAAGATTGGAAATGGATCACTCCATTTGGTTCTGAGAAATTTAAAGCCGTTGGAACTTATAGAGGGAGATTATTTGCTCTTGATGAGTTAGAAAAGCTTCTTGTTATGGATTACGAGTCCTTACAAATGACCCAACTTGCACCTCCATCATGGAACCCTGGATCGATGTGTACGCATTTGGTTGAGGCCTTCGGAGAGCTATGGTTGGTTAGACTTCGGAGGCCTTCTTGTTATAAGTTTAGTTTTCAGCTCAACAAGTGGATTGAGGCTCGTGTGAATCATGTCACGCCCCTGCCTGATCTCATGAATTACTTAAAATGATTATAAGCATTCAGCACATTCGCCGTCAAACCAACAGAGTTGCCCATGAACTGGCTCAGCAGCAATAAGTTTTTGGTAAATTGGGAGCATGGATCGAGGAGCATCACCCCAGTAATTCCCTACTATGTTGCTGAAGGAGAACACAGATGGAAGTTAGTCAAACAATTGAGTACAAGATGTTTGTGACAAAAAATGTAAAGAATTTTTTTGAAGATATACCTGCACGTGTCCCAAGGTTAACGGATGTCGGTTTTATTGGCATGTAGAGCATTCTGTACATCAGGACGATTGAAATACTCCTTCGAGTATCTCTCGGTACATGGATCGTAAGCTCGTGTCATCCATGGCTAGTGAAATTAACAGAACAGTGAGCCAAACCAAGTATGCAGTTTATAGTGAGCATTTACAGTGATTCATTAAGTAAATAAAATTCTGATGAAAAATGATGACAGATCTATTAAAATTAAATAGGTGAAGTGTGAATTTGACATACAAGCTTATAAGCTAGTTGGAACTCATAAGTATAAAAATCTAGCTAATACATATAGTGTGCAGATCTTCTAGTCATGTAAACTATAACTGAAGTAAATTTTTCCGAGTTACATACTCAATTAGTCTCAATCGGCACAATGATTTTAGTTCCTCGGTTGTTGAAAATTGTCAAACAGTGATCAATCTGTTGCTCCAGTTTCCAATTACAGTTTCTACAACTTAAATTTTATGATAAGAATTAAGAACATGTCTTTGAGAAAATTCTAGAATTTGTTTAACAATTGATATAAATTAAGAGGCAACAGTGCTACTTACATAATGACCCCGTAAGTTACGCTTCAGTGCTGCTGAACTGTTACAGGGACGGGTGTATATGCTGTAAGGATCTATATTCCCAAACTCATTATCAGCAGCATCAAGAGCGCTGGTACATCCAATTGATGGGTGTTCAGATGAGCCAGAATCACAAGAACTCTTCAGGCTTTTGACGTTGTATCAGACATCAAACCGTGGGTCCACCAGTACTCGAACGTGCCAACGTAATCATGATAATCATCTGTAACAGCATTGCCCACCTATAATATGGGACAGAAATATCATCATACTCATGATATTGCAATTCAGTGTGGGAAATGGGCTGTTTATTTACCAGGAATCCTTTGAAGTTAATGACTGGGTTTTTGTTTCCTTTGTTTTTCCTGTAAATGAATTGGGATAGTTGAGGAACGTAGTGTCCTGCATATGGATTTAGTATAGGTTAGTAAAAAAAAAATGCAAAGCAAGCAGTTTGACACTTTATGGTGATGACAAGGAAGCAAAAGACAACCTGCATAACTTTCACCAGCAATATAAAACTCCCTGTGCTGGTATTGAGGAAACCTCTTGAACCATTTTGCAATAAACACATAGGCATCCTCAGCTGAAGCTCAAAGCAAAAGACATGCATATGTCAGAATTATGACAAAAACTAAGTATGCTGAATTGTCACTAGAATATATAAGAAAACAAACTCCATGATCAGCAGTGAGTGGAGAGTTTGTTTAATAGACAACACAGAAACAATACCAAGAAACTGAAGTATCTAATGTGGCAGAATTGATAGAATAAAAAGGTGCAGCAAGATTCCATACCTGTTCTGTTATCACCAGCAGTGTAGTAATCTGATGATGTGTTTGAGTATGAAAAGCCAACTCCAGCAGGAGATTCAAGGAAAAGCAGATTTGCCACTACACAAAAAGAAGACAATAAACAAAGAGATTAACAGTAAACACAATTATAAAGAAAAAAAACAAGAACAGAAAAGCTAGATGAAGACAAGTGTACAGATCCCATAAAAATCAAATTGACCATCAAATCCGATCTCAAAAACATACATTTGTTCCAAGCATATGGGTTATTGTAGAGAGTCTTCCCATCCAAGCGGATACGAAAAGGCCCAATTTCCTCAGCTGCACCATATGCAATAGATGAGCAACCAGGACCTCCATTAAGCTACAAAATCAATGGCTTCCTATGAGCTCTAGTGGGTGACTCAGTAAGCCAGTAGAACAATGCTCTTCCTGCCTTCTTGTTTACAGTAACATATCCAGAATACTGAGCAAAATCCACCTTTGATGGTTGTCCCGGTAAATAACTGATCTTGTCACTTATTTGACTAGCAGATGACAAGAACAGAAGGAAGGAGAAGATGACAAGAAAAAAAGGAAGCATTTTGAGATTCAAAGTCATGGTCTTTCTCAACCAATCAATCAAAAATGTAATCCAATTATTCAAAAGCTAAATTATGACTACCCAGATGCACAACCCCTCAAGATAAGCCTGGGTATTAATCAATGGATGGAAATATCTCAGAGAAAATTCCTCTAAGATTGTTACATTAAGTAACTGAAAGAGAGAGGGAGAGAAAGAGAGTGTTTTCTGTGAAATGAGTTGATAATGAAATATATACAAGAAAACTACCAGATTCATGTTGCTTGTATGGATTGAGTATAATATATTTTTTAGAAATAAAAGAGGAGTGATCTTTTTCATCATTCATATTGATTGCTGGGAAGACTTGATGAGCTGTTACTGCAGATGACTGCTTTGAATACCAAGCCAAATTCCAGCTCTTCAGCTTGCATCATAATTTAGCAAATTTTCCTTTGGGGCATTTGACCGAGCAGTTGGTGTGCGCACATGGCTATTGAAATTCCAGCGCCGCTCATTACGACGGTGCGAGCCTGAAATTCATGGCAGGAAAGGGAAAGGCCATTAATCATAACTCCAATAAAATTCAATTAAGAAACTCCAAAAGTGTAGTGGCTTTTTGTGAATGTGATGAGAATAATACCTAACGAGGATGCAAAAGAATTTAATTACTAACTCCCATGATATCACGCATTGGCTTAACAATAATTTTAATTTAATCAAACTAACATACGGGGTGGTTCTTGGATAATTTAATTAAGAGTGATTTTTTCTAAAATAATTTTTGAAATAATTTTTAAGCGGTGATTTTGAACAAAACGACCATTTTTAAGGGTGGTTTTCGGTATTTAAGCCTATAAAATATTGATACATTAGATTATTATATTTATTTCTAACTTGGAAATTATGTCATGTGTTGAAAGTATAGATTTGGGATGTGTTCGGATGCCCCAAATTAAGTACTTATATCTACTTATTTTTCCTGATGCTTATTTCTAAAAGAAAGAAAGTAGCGGTAGGCGTGTTAGTGCGTTTTTCGTGACGCTGCTTAATTCTTCTACTTCCTTCGATTTTGATGCTTAAAAGTATAAAAAAAAAAGCAATGGATCCATGCTTGTGAAGATTTGGAAGTACTTATGGAAGAAATCATTGTTCCAATTCTCATTCTTACCCCCGATATCACTTTCGTTCTGCTGAAGAGAGGAGAAGAACAACGCAGATTCTCGTTCTTCATAACAGCTTCAATCGAAGGTTTGAGCCCTTTGTCCAGCTTGATTGTTGTTTCTTTACTCGTTTTCTTGAGATTCTCATCTATTTCTTTCTTCTTTGCATACTCTTCGCGAAGAGCATTCAGATCTGGGATCCACTGTTTTGGCTTGAATCGAAGGTTTGAAGCCAACTTGAGCTTCATTGTTGTTTGTTTACTCGTTTTGTTGATTCTTGACTCGTTCTCTTTCTTCTTTGCATACTCTTGGCGAAGAACATTCGGATCTGGGATTTGCTGTCATCGCTTGAATCGAAGGTTTGAGCCGAAATCGAGCTTGAATGTTGTTCCTTTAGTCGATTTCTTGATTCTTTACTCGTTTTATTTCTTCTTTGCAAGTTTATGGTGTAGAACATTCAGATCTGAGTTGAGTTCTCTGTTTCGAAATCTAGGGTTTCATTAGGGTTCGAACTCGATTTTTCAAAGCTGAGTTTTTTGAGTTCACTGTTCTAGGGTTTGTTAGTTCCCAAATCCAGGGCTTGTTTTAGGGTTCGAACTCGAATCTTCCGAGGTCATATGACAGTTCCCAAATCAAGGGTTAATTTTAATGTCTCACAGGATGAATAAATTTTATCATATACAAACAAGGAGGGTCATCCTTTATTGATGGTGAAACTGAATGCTATGATCTTAAGCCCCAACTCCAGCCTTGAGCTTTTGTGTTTTCTGTTTGACAAAGAAAGAAGAAAGCATGCTTCTCGATCGAGGAGGCGCATAAATGATCTGCTGATGTCTGGCAGGATTGTCAAATGATTTCAATGGCGGTATTGGCCTTGATCTTACAGATGAATCCTAAAAACAAAATTATGAATGTTACAATTTTCTCTGGTATCTTGTATATATTACATGTTTCAGATTTACCTTATTTGTGGGGCTTAAGGGATGCACTGGTGCACCCGAAGCAGGGTTTCTATCTGCTGCAGAAGATTTTGCCCGGGTATCGTCTTCATTGTCTAAAGATAAATGGATTCAGACAAAGAGTTTATATAGATTCATCAGCGCGCATTAGAAAATAAGTAGACATACCTAAGAGATGAAAAGCACTAGCTGGTTTCTGTGATGTTCTTTGGACTAAAGAACTGCAAAATATGATTGAAGCTGACAAGATGAGAAATCTAAGCTGACAGGCATACACGGCTGCAGACGTGGTTGTTTCCAGAGCCGGGGCTATGACTTGCTCGGAGTTAATGGCGACAGGCAAACCAGCAATTTTGGTACTCAACATTCTAGTCATTTCATCTTTGTGCCATAGCCTCTTCTTTAAGTATCAAATAGTCTCTGAATCTGGTATCATATAATCTGAATTTGCAGATACCGTCCCCAAACGAGGAGGAAGGACATCAATTCAGTAATGCTACATTGATGGCCAATTTAGCAGGTTCAAGGATGATTATAGAAGATGAACTAGATTCCACAACTCTTCGAATGGCAATTGAGGAGACAATGGGTATGTCATCACATACTCTTTTCATTGTAAACAAATCTAAGCTTCTTTAATTGCTAAACAAATCCACTTTTTTTTTTATCAGGGAGTGAGTATGTGATGTCAGTGATGTCAGAAAGAGCTCTTCAAGCAGCAAAGCCTAAGGTCGGGGCAGAGATTGCAGAGCGCATACTTTCACTTGCTAATTCTCCAGTGAAATTGACTTGGCGAGGATGACGCCTACATCCAGATGAACCATGTTGCTTCATGTCGACACATCAGGAAAAGTTGGTTCTTAACATCTTACTCTTTGTGTGCAAGAACATCTTATCAGCACAAGCTTATATATGAATTTGATCCTCTATGTAGATTGTCGAGACTAGAGGAGGTCATACCAAATAGTGAGTTTCACTTGATAACTATTAGCATTTGTTGTAATTTGACAATATCGTTTGTAAGTTTCAAGTCCAGATTCCACTTAAAGTTAGAAATGAAGTTCCATAAAATCTTCGCCTCCTGAATGTACAAACCAAGGAGTAGGAAAATGCAATGATCTGAAAAGATCTATCTACTACGAACCAGCAATTTCAGGAGCCCAACAAAAGTAATGTACAATAGCATGAAAGAAAGCAAAGTTACATCCTCAAAAGAAACAGAGCAAAGATTCATACAAGATCTTGTCTTGTTAAACAAAAAAGACCATGTATACTCCAAAATTCATAAAGGAAGGAACAAGCAGCGCCTACCCAAGAAAACAAATTCTAGAATCTATATGTTTTGAGACTTGTTGAGGATCACTCCTTCATACTTCATCAGGAACCACTTCATGGCATCATCCTTGGTCACTCTGTGCTGGATTCCAACACGGGCCTTGCAACGTCGTCTACGAGCAACACGATATCCTGGCCTCTCTAGGACTACAAAGAAGTCCATACCATAGATACCGGTAGATGGATCATATCTGTCAAGAGAGATTGAAAATAGAATATATGTTATCATTTTACAGAGAAAAGGATTTGTCTACTTTTTATACAGCCATTTGATGCATGTCTCATATGATATGAGACACTGCAACACACAAAACTTGATGTAGACAAGTGGATTCAATCGTAAGACAAGTGCATTATACACAAGAATGTAAACTTGACAGTACCATAAGTTGCAACATTCATTTTTGCAAGCCTCTGTTATATATACGACTCCCTAATTTACTTCATATTAAGCAGCAAGTTATTCCCAATAACCTAAGACCAGCTGCAGCCTAATCTAAAACACCAACTAATATCACTTATCACCGAAGTCATCATTTGCAAGCCTCTAGAGATGCCTCGAAGTCATCAGCCTGAAATTCTTGAATTTCTGCAGAATCATCATTTTGCTGAAACAAATTAGATTGATCCTTTGATAAAGAATCACGAGCATTGCGCCCTTTCCTATTTTTTTTTTCTGGATTAGAAGGAAGTTTTTTCCAGGATGACATTCTGTATCCGCTTGAAGAAGAATCAACACTTTTGGCACTGCCCACTTCCTGATCATCTAAGCAACTGATATGAAGAGTATCATGTTGCAGAGTTAAACTAAGTGCCTGATGGGGAGACTCTTTTCTCGATTTTTCATTCACATTCACCCCAGGTAAATTATCATTGGGTTCTTGATCCTCTATCTTGTGAGTATTATCTCTATAGACACCAAGATCACTCAGTTGGTGAAAAAAAAGAACATTGCTCTCTACTCAATTCACATTATTCAATAAGCTCATGCCCTACTCAATTCTTCTTCCCTTTTTCTCAACACCGTTCTTCTAATGCATTTATGTGTATTATCTCTATAACACTTTTCAGGATATGGACATTTTTAGTGAGCATTTGGTCTTCTCCTTGAAGATAAGGGATGTTCTAAGATAAGGGATGTTCTAAGATGTGTTGTATCGATTTGCCTATGAAAATCAATGACGAGGTACTAGGTGAATGATGTGATGTTTGTTTCTCAATGCTTTACTTAATAGTATTCCGCTATTCTTACAACCACACCATTGTCTTTGTTGCAACATGTTATGGTACATCATCAGTGTAAGACTCAAGAACAAGAATTGTATATCATGATCTTTTAACTATTAAGCTAGATTTTTCTTGATAATGCAGTGGTTCAAATACCAGCCGGTTTCATGATCTTCTTCTCCGTTCCAGGTTCATTTTACCTCATAGAAAATGCACATGTTTTCTCTCTTATGTTTGTTAAGACGATTGAACTAATTTGAGGATTTAGATTGGAATTGAAATTTAGGCTTTGTGCAGAATGGTGTAACCATTTATTCACATTTTGAAACTGGCTTTGTGCCATCATATTCTCTAAGATCAAGGTCAGAAATTCTTGCCCACTTCATTTTTTTCCGCATATTCTTCTATGTTGGTAAACTTCATCTTGCATAGTAACGTGGTGTTTTTTCTACTCCTGAACAAAGATTGGTGTATGGAGCCAAAGCTGAAGTTGTTGTTGCAATAGGATTTGACCCCTACAATGTTGATGCATTGAAGGGCCCAAACACTGTGTTCATCATAAGGGTAATTTGGAGATCATGAAAGCTGATGGCAATGCAGCTGAACATGTATTCGAGAAGACCAAGGGAAAGTTCTGCTTATCAAGGAGTAATGTACAGGAAGATCCTGCTATCAACTTTTGAACTGGAGCTCATCTAGGAATCTTTTTCTGCCACAAAAGAGTAATAAGCAGAAGTTGAACATGTAAAGCTCTTTCTGATTTCTTCTGCTTTCATCTCTGTTGAAACGTTTGTAAATTTCAAACAACTGCTTTTCGTGTTCATCATTAAACAGTTTCAGCTCAAAGTTGTCGAAGGTGAAATAAAAAAACTGTCTTTTGGTTTCTTTTCTCGACTGGTGAATGGATTCTGTACATGAACGTTTTTTTGAAGCTATAGTTGGTGATTTGTTGGCAGATTAGGGATATCTGGGCACATTACTTAACGCATCGATATCGATTCAGTCTCATGTGAAGAACAAACCACTTTCATTTTTTGCCCTTATTATTTAGTAGATCTTTTGGATATGCATTGATTCACTTCTGTTTTAGAGGCTTTTACCATGTGGTGAAGGCAAATTAGCATTGTTTTCGATCAAGAATATAAATACTATACGCATTTAAGCATTCCATCGACCAAACTTAGTGAAATTTTCAAAGAGGAGTCTGTTATGTTGATAATGCAACCTAACATGTAATACACACAAACATTCAGCAACTAGGATCAATATAAGTGGACTATTATCTTTTACATTAAACTCAAGCCCCTGATGAAGCTTCACTTATGAGTCCTAAATCAGTTTGCGGAAATCACGAAAAAGCGGTCGAATGCTGAGGAGGAAATTATATCAAAACTTGAGAATGCTGAAGAGCAGAAAATCATATGAAAACCTGAGAATGAGCTAACATATGCGAGAAGCGAAAAGAGAACCATATCTCACAATTGGAGGTGCATTATATTTTATTATTCACATACTATTTGTCTACATAATTGACCATGTTCATGGAGAAGGTATCACTTCTCCACATGATTGTCATCTCTTATTAAGTTCCAGATGCATGTTAAATATTGTATCCATTTTTTTGATTATCGAACCGTCTAGACAAGCCTACTAATCTCGATATGTCCTTTATTTATGTTGTTCATTTTGTAATGCAGAAAGTTATATTTCAGAAGCCTAAATCTATCTATCTATCTATATATAAATTGATGGTTTGAGAAAGTAATATCAATTGAAATTAATTAATGGTAAACTTAATTTTTCTTCTATCTTTCTATTTTCCATTAAATGTCTACAAAAATCATAACTATGTGCTTAACTGGTTAATATTTTCACCTTTTTCATCTTCTTTTTTCTCTTCGCTCTTCACCTCCAATACGTATGGTGATGGAGAAAAACTAAGCACCATCAACGACTATCTGATTCTGGTTTATATATGAGAGATATTCAATTAATTTATTAAAAATTACTAAAAATATATATATGAAAAAATATCTTAAGCATATGAATATTTGCAAAAGATAAAACGTGTTTGACTGTTTCCTTACCAATTAGTGATAAATTGACAATAAATTAATTTTTCTACTCCAGTCAATCTCTTTTTCACCCAGTTCGTCAAATCGACTAATTGTGTTTTCTCAATGGCAACAAATTTAAATTGACTATATAAATAATTTATTATAACACTATTAAAAATAATAATTTATATATTACTAATATTTAAAATACATGTTAATATTAATATGTTTAGTTAAAAAAAACATCTATTCATTTATTACATAATTATCATGGAAATAATATATAAATTTCGATACAAGTAAAGCGCGTTATTTCGCACGGTCTAGTAATAACCATATTATTCATGTCGAATTTCTAAATTAAATCCTACTTATTGCCATAACAAATATTATTAATGCTAGTTTTTTAGTATAGTAATCCGTCATCACGTTGTATAATTTTTTAACGGTGGGTAACCAACTTAATTACGCTAACAAACTTTTCCTGACTAATTAATTCTGTTTTTCTTCCTAACAAACTAATTTGTCGTCTAGCGCGCTTCACATTCTCTGTTGTATTCATGTTTCTGCAAGGAAGGAAGGAAGGAAGAGGCTATAAAAGCATTTAATCTCACGCCAATTATTCACACATTCATTCATTCTCTCTTTCATTCTTTCTTCTCCATCAAGATTTTCTCTCAACTGACATTCATCTTCTACCTCTGAACGCCAAATTCGGTATCTCCGCTTCTCGCTTCCTTTCTTTCATCCTTACGTTATTCTTCTTCTGTTTTGGAATTCAGTAACCTGAACTGCTTTTCTGGTTTTCTGGTTTTCTTCTTGAATAGAGATGTGGAGTGCAGCGAAGAAGTTTGTTGGGGCGCTGTTCAAGGAGGATACTCTGCTATGGAATGAAGATCTGATTCCCCACGCTACTGGAGAACTTTCAATGGCGGTCGTTCAAGCGAATCAGACTCTTGAAGATCAATGTCAGGTCTACACTTCCGCTAATTCTACACTCGTTGGCGTCTACGACGGCCATGGAGGCGTCGAAGCATCTCGCTTCGTCAATGCCAGACTGCTTCGTCGTTTAGTCGGTACGTCTTTCTTTGCTTTCACTTACACTCTCACTTTCTAGGGTTTATGTACGTTCTTGATTTCACAATCAATTCACGCTGCTCTGAATCTGATAATGTTTTCTGCAGAACTTGAAGCTCAACATGCAGCCTTGTCTAATAATACGATACTTCAAGTGTTGAGTGAAATAGAGCAGGGATTCTTGAAGGAAATAACATCTCCTTTTTTAGACTGCGATCCTTATATTGTGAAAGTAGGTAGCTGTTGTATTGTGGGAGTAATCACTCCTGGTTCTTTGATTGTGGCTAATCTTGGAGACTCAAGAGCTGTTTTGGGAAATTTATCAAGGTTTGGTGCTCTTAGTCGTATGAGGGCGGAAAGATTGAGCCGAGATCACAACGCCCGTGATCCAGATATTAGGCGCGAAGTCGAGACACGTCAGAACAATCCTGGTGTGGTTTCCATGGTTGGTGGTGTTTGGAGGGTAGGAGGTGCTGATGGGATACAGGTAACATTATGAATTCCTTTCATGGCCTTTTTATGAACTTAATTGAGAGACTGTATATGAATTCTTAATGTTCTGGCTTGTTGATTTCAGGTCTCAAGATCCATTGGGGATTACAGTTATAAGCAAGCCACCCCTAACAATGGTCTCCCATTGCTGTCAGCTGAGCCTGAAATACGCCCAAGAACCCTCGGCCCCGACGACAAGTTCGTGATCTTTGCAACGGATGGTTTGTGGGATCAATTGGATGATGCAGTAGCAGTAAAGATTGTTTCAACAAACCCAAGAAGGGTAATGAACTCCCTATAATTCTGTTGCAGTGTCAGTAAATTGGTTGTCTTAAATCCTCAATACTCTATGATCTGTTTTATGCAGGGCATTGCTAAGAAGCTTGTACAAGCTGCTGTAGAGAAGGCTGCACACAGGAGCTATAAACTTCCTTTTATGGTAAAGATCACAAAGAAAGGAGAAAGACGAAGAATCCATGACGATATCTCCGTAGTGGTCGTCTTTCTGGATCGTGCTGAGCCTCAGTTTGATGCTGGATCCACCTACACCTCATGCCCTCTAGACATCTCTACCAATCTTCAATAAAATGCATAGGAGATCTGTTTTGCACAGATTTTGAGACTTTGTTTTGCATCTGATATATAGGATATGAATGCTGTGATGATGTAGACATCTCTACCCTTCTTGAACAAAATGCATAGGAGTACTGAAGACTGTTTTGCAGGACTTTTGGATATATAGTTAGCAACTTAGCATATGATGATGTGATGTAGTGATAACTGGTAATGCGTCAAGTGTGAAGAAAATGGAGTTTTGACTTCATTAATTGTTTGACTTGGACTCAGGAATTCTTGTAATATTTTCAGATTTTAACCATGGAATAGAGAGCAATAAAGAGTAATTTTTCATCCTATGATTTTACCTTAGTACTTAATCTCCAGCTACATATCTATCTTATCACCTGGTTTTGTATATGGGTAATAAGTTGGAGATGTAGAGAGGCAGATGAGATATGAGTGCAGTTGCCTATCTCATACTATGATTGAGTTATTCCGTGGAAGACAAGACATATAAGCTAGTGTTTTATTGGTTAGCTTGGTAATGAACTTTTTGATTTAGCTTCTGGCAGAAAGCTCATATAATTCTAGGGGGATTTCTGTTTTATTGGTTGATGTTACATTGCTTTTTGTTCATCATGTTTCCCCCTTTTGATTTAGCTTCTGGCACAAAGCTCATATAATGAACTTTTGGATTGTGACAACATAACCAGCATTTCATAGCACATCATGTCTTGCTGATGCTCAATAAGAATCAAGAAGGAGAAGCTCATAACATGTCAAAAAAAGTAGTGCATCAGAAATCAGTGCAAGATAGATAGACTAAGAAAAAGAGTAGAAGCTCATAACATGTCAAAAAAAGCTCATAACTCATTCTGTCTTTGCTCTGAGTCGAGTCCCCGAGAAGAAGACGAGATGACGCCCTTCGAGCAGAAGAGGGCCTGCAGATTGAAGATAGATTAGCTATACATGGAAAAGAATCTTCAAAGCTCATCACTATGTAGTATCTAATTCGATTAAGATCATCACTATGTAGTTTCTAACTCGATTAAGATCATGTAATACAATCAATTGAACGTGGAAATTCTCGTACAAAGTCACCATCAAACCATATAGCTTCTCCAAGATCATTAATATTTCTCTCATATTAACCATATAGCCTCCCTGCTAATTAACCAATTGCATAAAGATCGATACATATCATTATTGTCGAATTTCTAAATTAAATCCTACTTATTACCATAACAAATATTATAACACAACATCAATCCCCATTTATCCCGAAAAATGGGATATGAGGTGGTCGAGATTGGTATTTCCTTATTCCAACAGGTTGGGAGAAAGTAATCGATATGACCAAGATTGTGTCAATTGCATGAGTCATTTTGCTTTATTTCATATAATTTTGAAGCAAAAAAATAGTGAATCTTTGATTTCAATGGAACAAAATATTAATGGTACAGTAATAGCTGTGTTACATCGATATGTCATTAGTTTTTTTATTACAATAGTATCCGTCATCACGTTGTATAAGTTTTTAACGGTGGGTAACCAACTTAATTATGCTAACAAACTTTTTCAGGACTAATTAATTCTGTTTTTCTTCCTAACAAACTAATTTGTCGTGTAGCGCCCTTCACATTCCCTGCTGTAACTGTAAGGAGTATGAATTCAGTGGAAGAAGCGGAAGGAAGGAAGAGGCTATAAAAGCATTTAATCTCACGCCATTTTCGCATTCATTCATTGTTTCTTTCTCTCTTTCATTATTTTTTCTCCATCAAGATTTCTTCTCGCCTCCTCTCAACTGACGTACAATCTTGCTCTGAAATCCAAATTCGGAGAGACTTCGTCCTGTTCCATTCTCTCTAGAGCTAATGGCATCTGAAAAACTTATCAAATTCTTTTTAAGTGTATAAATAAAGCCATTGTTTAAGGCACATAAAGTGGTACCTCAGCTATCTCATTCAAGTTGTGCTGCCCAACGTTTTCATCGTTGAATCAGTTCCTATCTTCTTGTTCATTTATCCTCCTACCTAGCAGACGATCTCTGTATCCCAACAGATTTAACAATATTTTCATGGAGATTTTGTTGTCCTTGTTGGTCTCACTGATTTTCTTCTTACCCAGATTACCTTTCATGTTTCTGAAGCTATACTTGCTCATACTAGCTCCATTTGCTACTCTATGGTTTACTGTTATTGAATGCTAGAGACAAAAAGGCGCACATTGACCTTATTAAGCTTAATCTTGGGTTTAACAGGCATGATTAAGGGTTTAGAAGCTTCTACTTGAAGAGTTTTGGATGAACTTTTGATAACTTGTTTACTACTTGCTGGAGATCGAATGTGGTTAGCTTCTGTAGAACTCATTCTGTCTTTGCTCTGAGCCGAGTCCCCGAGAAGAAGACGAGATGACGCCCTTCGAGCAGAAGAGGGCCTGCAGATTGAAGATAGATTAGCTACATGGAAAAGAATCTTCATAGCTCATCACTATGTAGTATCTAATTCGATTAAGATCATCACTATGTAGTTTCTAACTCGATTAAGATCATGTAATACAATCAATTGAACGTGGAAAAGAATCTTCAAAGCTCATTCTGTCTTTACTCCCTTTCTTGAAGGTATGCTCTTCCACCGAATGTTTGGTCTAGATAAGCTTCTCTTTCCAATCATTTTCGGACATTCATACAAGTCACTTGAATTTTTTTTGTTCATTATTAATTATTATTATAATCACAAGCTAACAAAATATTAATCAGTTTATCTGGTATCCGATTTCAATTTTCAAGTATTTCTATAACAGGAAAATATGAATAATTCAATTTTGGAAAGGAATAAAAACAAATCATGTGTTCCACTTCCCCTGGCTTTCTATTGTATTTATTTGATTTTTCTTAATTTGAGTTCTTTGCTCTTCTTTCATTTCCCTAAAAATCTCCAACGCAATTTGTGGGTCATTTTCGTCGTTCAAGGTAAACGCATCTCATTCTTCAATTTTACAAAAAGAAATCCTCAATTTTACGTAAAAACACTAGATTATGGATTCCTTTCATGATTAGAGAGTAGATTAAAATTGACGTATTTGATCCGTGAAATTCCTGCTCTTTCTCTGTGGATTTTGTTGGTCGTTTTAAGGATTTTTTGCAATTTGTTGCTTTCCACATTTGATGAGAATTTCTTTCAAGATTTTTATTTGGTCTGATCATCATTTTAGCTGAAGATTGATATATACATATGTAGCTAAAAGATTTGAGAAACATAATGGCAACTACAATTAAAGACAAAGGAGCAGGTTCATCAATGGAGAAGATGAAGAAGAAGAACTCCTTAAACATTGCAAAGAAAACACCAACAAAATCATCACAAGCCTCTTCTTCTGATCAAAAGCCAATTGAGAAGCCTATCCCCAACTACCTCAAGCCCACCATAAGCTCGAGTCTCGACTTCTCGGTTTCAAGAATTCTCAGGCGATCCACAACCGAAATCTCCACCAAGCCAACCAAACCCGCCACCACAATCCGAAGACATCCGGTTGAGAAGCCACCATTACCGGTCCAAGCCCACAAGGCCCAATCCGCAAAACCCGCACCTCAGAGATCGGTTTCGAGCCTCTCGTCTTCGAGCCTCTCGTCCAAGCCCATCAAGACGAGCATAAGGAGAAGCCTCTCATCTAAGGCAGGCTCTAGCAACAACAATGGTGATCCGAAGAAAGTCGCGACAAAGACGGGTTCCAAGAATGATTTGGATGTGGCTCACAAGCAAGCGGTTCAGTCAGATCATGATGTGTTGGAGAATCCTGCTACTGTGATGAAAGAAGAGGTTGATGATGATCAAGAACAGAAAGATGAAGAAGCACAAGAACAAGCACAAGAGAAAGTGGAGGAGAAGGATGAACCGTCCGAAGAAGGAAGCGAAGAGGCGAAAAAGACTGAGAGTTCTGCAAAGCAAACAGAAGAATCAGGGAAAGAAGCTCAAGATAACAATGGTGTGATAGAGGAAACCGCCACAAAATTGATGGAAGACAACAAGAACAAAGTCATGGCTCTGGCTGGGGCTTTTGAGACTGTCATTTCCTTGCAAGACACCAAGTGATGATCGTTTCTTTTTATCATTGTCCAGAAATTGGCAAGTAAAAGCAAAACTATGCTTGTTTCTTCATTTGATTGTTAATCTCTTAAATTTCCATGCAGCTTTTCATAATCAAGAGGAGATTTTTAGTGCTGATTTCTTGATATTATTATTATTGATGAGGAGCTGAGATTACATATAAACAATCAAAGGACATACAGTAACTTATGTGACTCATCTATTGGGAAGTGTGGAAAATGAATGATGTTTGTTTTTGAAACAATACTAACCTATGATTTTACACTAGGTAAAGAGGATTTTTCTCTGAATTCTTTCTTCTCCTTTGATCCATGGAGTTGTAGAAGTAGTGAGTTGCTAACCACAAATATGGAGCTCATAGCCATCAATCCACCTAGCACAATAAATCGCAAACTCATAAAATAAAGCATATATCTTATTATAAATATAGCTAACTGAATGCCATTGCGTTTCTGAGTATCACCTGAAAGAGAAGGTGTCATGGCGAAATCAAATTGGGGAAGCAATAAACCAGCAGCAATTGGTATTGCAATCACATTATAAGCAACAGCCCATGTCAAGTTCTGGCGTACTTTCGTCATTGTTGCACGAGCTAAATCTATGGCATCTACAACCTAAGAAGTGCGCCAGAATAAAAACATTATGGAACAATCAAACTCCAATACTGCATAATAACCAAAGCAACCAACCTGTGAAACTCTATTGCCTAAAAGGACAATAGACGCAGCATCAGATGCAGCGTTTTCTTGTGCTCCATTTCTCAAAGCAATTCCAACATCAGCCAACGCCAAAGAGGGAGCGTCGTTTATTCCATCACCAACCTGAATTGATCAATAAAGTAGTTGCAAAGGTACATAATTGATTATCACTCTTTGGAGATACTATATTAAAGCTTAAAAAAGGCTATCATACCATAGCTATTTGATGTCCACACTCTTGAATTTCTGCTATAAATTTCGATTTCTGGCCCGGAGTAAAGGATGCCTTCACAAATTCGCTTTCTATACCTACGGTTTTTGCAACAGTTGCAACTGCCTCTTTTCTGTCACCTGATACCAAGTACGTTTCGATTCCCATCCTTTGCAGCCTGCCAATAACATAAAGTTAAGAATATTAGTTAAAAATTGCATAAGAGTGTCAAACTCAAATAGCTAAACCATGTACCTTGCAACAGTGAATTCAGCGTCGTGTCTCAAGTTGTCTGAAATCTCAAAAGCACCTATGACACCTTTTTCTTCATGACCGACATAAACCGTTGTTTTTGAATAATTTTGTGCAGTAATTTCCTTAGCTGAATCATGAATCAGTGTGTTTTCCAAATTCTGTAGAACAGATTGGCTTGTTTTCTTCCCAAAGCGTCCTAGAATCCATTCTAAAGATCCAACAGCAATCAAATGTCCGTTTACTTCAGCTATGGACCCAAAACCTGGCTCTGTTAACTGCCCTGTTGTAGCGGGAATCATGAGTCCTAGTGTCTCTGCTTTCGACACTATAGCCTTTGCTATAGGATGTGATGCAGTTTTCTCCACTGCAGCAGCAAGCTGTAAAACTTCTGAATCATTGTTAAAAGAAGATGCTACTGAAGTGACACGTGGTGTTCCCTCAGTCAAAGTTCCTGTCTAGAAGTTGGAAACAATCAAATCAATCCAAGTTGTATGCAGAAAAGAAATTAAACAAAGAATAGTTGAATTTTAACTACACCTTATCAAAAGCAACGGTGTCTACATTGGCCAAGCGCTCTAGCACATCTCCGCCTCTTAAAAGAAGTCCTTGTTTTGCTCCTGAACAATTTTTAGGACAAAAAAAAAGTAAACGAAATCAGAGTTAGGATGAAATGAAATAGGAGGTAGCAATGAAATAAAAATTAAAATCAACTGACTTCTAATCACAAGCATGAAAATAGAACTATCTATGCAGCAAGAACACCTCATACTAATAGTAGATGCAGTGAGGACTTAGAAGACATACAAAGTTTACCTTTTTCTGTTTCTTTTAAGATGAGAAAGACATTTTTATTACATGAGTTAAACAGATAAACAGTAAACATTTGGAAAAAAAATATTACCAAGAGAAGTGCCAACTAATACTGCTGTAGGTGTGGCAAGACCCAGTGCACATGGGCAGGAGACTACCTGAAGCAGAGAGGAGCGTGAAAAGGTATGATTAACAAGTAATGTGAAAGCTGCAACTAAATGAGAACAGATACATTTATGATTAAATGCAGAATTGAGTGAAAACACACCAATACATCAACTGCTAGTTTCAAGCTTAGAAGCAATGGATTCTCTTCAGGTCCAGCTATATCATTAAGCAAGACATCAGGAAAGATGTGTGTCCCAACTGAGTACCTAAACGCAAAGGAACTATTGTAAGGCGTATAGAGCTAACCCATTTTAAAATCTTGTACACCAAAAATAATGTTTGTGTACTGCTTTTAATTTTATACTCTCTGAATTAAAACTCGATGATGGGACATACCAAAAAGCAAATGTTGCAGCTGATAATGTCATGACACTATAAACAAATGGTCCAGCAATGGAATCTGCAAGTCTTTGTATGGGAGCTTCTTGACCTTGAGCATCTTCAACCTACCAAAAAAAAAGGTTTTAAGCTATAATGAGCATTAAGCAAACAGTACTAAGGAAGTGGTAGAATTTGATCTCTGCCTATTTTCATTATGTTCATTTTACCATGCGAACAATCTTGGATATTGTAGAATTTGACCCTGTAGAAGTAGCTTGTATCCTCAAAGGACCATCCTGAAGTGATGAGCAAATTTTTCTTTAGAACAAGATACAACAGTTCTCTACCAGATTAAACTTCTATAAATCTATAAACTTTGAGGGGAAACTTTTGAATCTAGATCTTAAACAAGTACCCAATTGATGGTTCCGGCTGAGACGACCAGTCCTTCCTCTTTGAAAACTGGAAGTGATTCCCCTGAAAGCATGGACTCATCCACAACACTCCTTCCTGCAATAACCTTCCCCTGTACAACATACAGAAGTATGATCAAATCATGTACTAAATGAATTATCAAGTGTCTTTTATAACGATGATAAATTGACTATAAAAGGAAGAGAGTGATGGATTTGATTAACGTACATCCACAGGAATTGTTTCTCCGGGTAAAACTAATATGGAGTCCCCAACTCGAATATCATCTGTTGGGATTTCAATGCATAATGCATCAGAAGACAGGACCGAGTTGGTTGAGGAATCACTTTGTGAGGATGTAATCACAAGGCGTGACTGTGTTGATATCAATGACTGCAATGCAGAGAAATGGTATTTGATCAACAATGCCACACATAGCCCAAAAAAAGCATAAACATAAAGCTGGTAGATTCCACTCACCAAAAGTTCATTCATATCGCTAGATGCTTGGATCCTGGCTTTCTCCTCTAAAGAGCGTCCTAGGAGCACAAAACCAAGAAGCATCACCTGCACACTAATAACCAAGAAACAAACATGAATAACATAGCCCCTTAATAATACATATTGCAAAAAAACAATTTTCAAAATTCTGAGCAAAAAGTATCTGAAAATAGAAAATGAGTTGGAGATATAGGAAAGTGCACCGGTTCATCAAAGAATGATGCATCCCAATCAAGAGTAGGGTTCAGAAGTGACACCTGCGACACAAATTTAACTGCAATTAGTGCTTACAGCATTATTATGACAAGTATTTAAGTGAAAGATTAATTCCTACCGCACTAATGGCAAATGCAGCCACAGATCCAAATCCAACAAGAGAATTCATATTTGGAGAACGCTTCATGAATGCCCTGAATCCATCATAAAGGAGATCTACAATACAACACAAACTAAGATTCATCAATCAATTGCCAATTCAAGTGCAACCTTCTATAGAAACATGAATTAATACCTCTTCCAGGCCCAAACAAAGCTCCTAAAGCCAAGCCACACTTGACATAAGAGTTGTGTAATAAATCCCAAACTCCTCCTGATTAATCCAACCAAAATAACAGCATTAATCCACATCATATCACACTCCAAGAATATCATAATAAATAGAGTATTCTCTCATACCATGAGCAATATGAATGCCAAGAGAATGCAGTACATAAGAAGCATGAGAACCACAACACAAAGCCACCAAAATCCAATCAAAATCACAGCATTAATTCACATCATAGCTGTTAGCACGCCTGGCAAGGCTGGAGGAGGCCCATACCTTGTCTACAGCCGAAGGCCCAAGGCTAATTAAGATTAGTATTATTATTATTAGTAGTAGTGGGAGCAGAATAAGGAGTCAGTTATTATTATTGTTATCCATATCTGATTATTATTATTATTAGCAGTAGAATCAGGAGTTAGTTATTATTTATTATTATTATTATTAGGAAAATATATAAGGCTTAATTAGGGTTTGGGAAGGGGATTATCCAGAATTCTGGCAAGGAAGGCGTAGTGCCTAGGGCTCATTGGAGGTGTGACTCCTTTGAGAGTGTTTTGGTTGCTTTGGTGGAGTTATCAATAAAGGAATTCGTTTCAGTTATCCTCTTGTCTAACAAATTGGTGCTTTCATTGAGAGAGAGATTGCCTAGCCATGACTAGGTCTGGAGAGTTGGATTCGAGGATGACGGCAGTAGAGGGGGAAATCGGAAAGCTTCAAGAGGAAATCCGGTCTTTAGGGAAGGATTCTGATCTCAGGATGGGGAGGATTGAAGCCAGCATGACTGACATGCTTCAGGCGATGGCTGATCAAATCAAGCAGGGATTTGCGTCTCTGCAGGGGGGTAATGGTTCTGATGAATCGCGAGCACCGGGAGATAGACTGGACAAGCAAAAGGGTCCAGAAGGGGATACCTCGTCAGGGCAGGGAAACCAGGGACAATTGCGCCACACCGAAGAAGAAGTGTGCCCGAGGCCCTTGGTAGCACGCAAGGTTGAATTTCCAGTGTTCGATGGAGAAGATCCTTTAACATGGATCTCGAAGGCAGAACAATACTTTTCTATTCAATCGACAACTCCAGCAGACCGTGTGACTATTGCCATGGTAAGCATGGACGGCGCAACCTTGAATTGGGTTCGCTGGATCGGACAACAACGACCTGATTTTTCGTGGGAAGAATTGAAGGCTGAGTTAGTCAAGAGATTCATGGGTGCTGAGGCAACGAACCGCTTTGAACACTTGAGCCTTTTGAAACAGTCTGGTTCGGTCAATGAATTCATTGATGAAATTGTGGCGTGTGCTGCCCACACCACAGGCTTGGGTAATGACCAGCTATTGGGTTACTTTTTGGCCGGAATCAAACCAGAGATCCGAGTGGATCTGCAGCGTTCTGAGGAGTCAGAACTCTTCGCAGCGATGGACGGGGCGAGGAGAGTAGAGAGGAAACTGAATTTTGCAAAAGGATTGGGTCGGACGCCATGGAAGAAGGAAGGGGGTGGACAAGGATTCAAACCATGGCCAAGCAAGGGATCATCTCAGAGTAGCTTTAACAAATTTTCACCCCAGAGCAAAGACAATAACAGCCAGCTGAAGCCTAAAGATAGCAGCTGGAATCAGCCAGCTTCGTCAATTGGGTCCACTGCCTCAGTAACAGGAAAACCAAGATTGACCAGGTCTCTATCCCCAAGGGAGTTGAGTGAGCTGCGGGCAAAAGGATTATGTTTTAAGTGCCGCCAACCTTACAGCCCATTACATAGATGCAGTGAAAAGGTGTTTAAGCTCGTTGAATTGCAGGACGACGAACTAAATGATCCAGATGCAGATGTAGAGTTGATTCAGATCGGCAGTGAGGATAGTTTACAGCAGGAAGACAGGAATACAGGATCTGAGTTACAGTGGCTGGAGTTCCAACCTTGTGGACAAGGTTTGTTTTAACGGGGGCGGTATTGTTAGCACGCCTGGCAAGGCTGGAGGAGGCCCATACCTTGTCTACAGCCGAAGGCCCAAGGCTAATTAAGATTAGTATTATTATTAGTAGTAGTAGTGGGAGCAGAATAAGGAGTCAGTTATTATTATTGTTATCCATATCTGATTATTATTATTATTAGCAGTAGAATCAGGAGTTAGTTATTATTTATTATTATTATTATTAGGAAAATATATAAGGCTTAATTAGGGTTTGGGGAGGGGATTATCCAGAATTCTGGCAAGGAAGGCGTAGTGCCTAGGGCTCATTGGAGGTGTGACTCCTTTGAGAGTGTTTTGGTTGCTTTGGTGGAGTTATCAATAAAGGAATTCGTTTCAGTTATCCTCTTGTCTAACAATAGCACATTGCAATAATATCATAATCCAATCAAAATCACAACATTAATCCACATCATAGCACACAGTAAGAACATCACACTCAAGAGAGCAATCTGCCATACCATGAAAAACATGAATGCCAAGAGAAAGCAGTATATGAGAAGCATGAGAACCACAGCACAAAGCCACCAAAGTCCAGTCAAAATCACAGCATTAAATCCACATCATAGCACATTCCAAGAACATCAAAATCAATAGAGCAATCTCCTATACCAGAGCAACATGAATGCCAAGAGAATGCAGCACACGAGAATATCATAATCCACATCATAATAAATAGAGTATCATAATAAATAGAGTATTCTCTCATACCATGAGCAATATGAATGCCAAGAGAATGCAGTACATGAGAAGCATGAGAACCACAACACCAAAATCCAATCAAAATGACAGCATTATTTCACATCATAGCACATTGCAATAATATCATAATCCAATCAAAATCACAGCATAAATCCACATCATAGCACATTCCAAGAACATCAAAACCAATAGAGCAATCTCCTATACCAGAGCAACACGAATGCCAAGAGAATGCAGCACACGAGAAATATGATAACCACAACACAAAGCCACCAAAGTCCGATCAAAATCACAGCATTAATCCACATAGCAAGAATATCATAATCAATAGAGCAATCTCCCATACCATGAGCAACATGAATGCCAAGAGAATGCAGTATATGAGAAGCATGAGAGCCGCAACACAAAGCCACCAAACTCCAAGCGAACACAACACGATTCCGGCTCTTCTCCAGCAACTCCTCTCTCTTCTTCACAGTCTCCTTCCACTTCCTCACTCTCTCTCCAACTCCCGTCCCAGGCACTCTCCTCCTCGCCTCGAACCCGCACTCACTCAATCTCTTCGCCAGACCATCCGCATCCATCTCAGCTCCCTCTTTAAGCTTCACAGCAGCTGTCTCGGTCAGCATATTGACCACAGCCGAGTCGACACGCTCGTCTGCAGTGAGGATCGACTTGACGCGAGATACGCAAGCGCCGCACATCATGCCTGTCACGTCGAGTAGTATCGACGAGTCAGTCGCTGGTACTGGTTCGGATCTGGAGATTTGTGGCCTAAATTCGACCGCCTTCGCGAATATAGGGCTTTGGCGGTTGGGGGCAATTGGAGATCTGATTTGGGAGTAGGTGCAGGTGAAAGTGTGGTGGCGCGTGGGAGTACGGAAGGTGGGATTGGGGGAGAGAGAAAGCTTGATGAGTTCGGCCGCCATTGTTGAGCGACCTTCGAGATTGGAGAAGAGATGACTTCAACGCTGTTCTGGATATAATATTGGCAGGTGGCGTCAAAAGACCGCGCGCTATTTGTGGTAGGCGTTGAAAATGGATTTTCTTGAACATTTTTAAATACAGTATAATTTTATAATGTTGTAGTTAAAAACAAAAAGAAGTAAAACTATGGTGTCTACCAACGAGGGTTAATAGATTTTATAAAAGGAAGTGATTATTGTCGGAGTGATATTTATTCGTTATTGTATGAATATAGGAAATATACTAATGAAAAAATGTATACAAACATTTGTTTATACTGAGTTATAAATACATGTATATTCTTGCAGATTATATGAAAAATACATTTTATGTGTACATGTAAAGGTAAAGAAATGTGTATTGTATATTCATAGGATAATGATTCAATTCCTTAAGGGTTCGTTTGATATCAAGATAGGAATCAGGTTGGATGAGGAATGATTTTGAATGATTCTTAGCTTTTAGTGTTTGGTAGAAGCATATATATGGATTATAAACTTAGGTGTAAGTCATACTTAATTTTAATTTGAGTATGAGATCTTGTATAATTTGTTGGTATAAGAATGACTCATACTGATTTCTTATGTCCATGCTTATTCTACCAAACACAAAAACAAGTTTAACTCATTCTCATATCAATTCCTTATACGTAAAATATACAAACAAACGAGCTCTCAAAACTACAAATTACATAATTATTGTAAAAAATTATACATTTGGGCCTAATATTATCAACTTTGCTCAAGTGGATCGGCATGTCTGATATTTGGGCTTTGAAGTCTAACTCGGGCTGTGGGCCTAGAGTTTATCCAATGAAAAACAAATCATAGGCAAAAGTGGAAAATAATCTGCAGCAATTAATGCATACTTTTCACCCAAAAAAATGCATACCAGTCAATATCAATCCAGCCGGTTTCAAAGTAAAAAATGCATACTTTTCACCCAAAAAAAAAGTAAAAAATGCATACCAATCCAGCCGTTCCGTTCCGTATATAATAAGATTAGGCCTTACTAAATACAGCCCCGGGCCCTTGCGTAACGCGAGGGTGTTTTTTCCCTATAAAAGGGGAAAAACCCTACTCGGCCCATTTTTTACCTCACACATAATTTTCTACCGCCGCCTCTCACCATCTCTCTCGGTTCAAACTAGTTTTTCTTCCTCTTTTCACTACAAATC
This sequence comes from Oxyria digyna, assembly GCA_029168935.1. Taxonomy (NCBI): domain Eukaryota; kingdom Viridiplantae; phylum Streptophyta; class Magnoliopsida; order Caryophyllales; family Polygonaceae; genus Oxyria; species Oxyria digyna. Next base: position 2,716,310 of record JAPVLV010000026.1, on the reverse strand, counting down.
TCCATATAAGGTATGTTTCTTATACTCTTATGTTTTCTAATGTTGTTTCTAGATGAATATATGTTGTTAGTATAGGAAATTGCATATTATATGATGTTTTGATATTGAATGTTGTTTTAGAAATGGTTGTATAATGGATGAAAGATGATGATTTTGAATTATGGTGGATGAGTGGATGTTGATTTTGAATTTTCGCCTGAAATTTTCGCCGGAAACTGTTGCCGGAAACTCATGATAATGCAAATTGACGCAGAACGCTACACCCCTCGCAGAACGCGAGGGTCATGATACTCGCAGAACGCGAGGTCATGCCTCTCGCAGAACGCGAGAGTCATGCTGTCGCAGAACGCGAGAGTCATGCTGTCGCAGATCAAGACTACTATGATTATAAGCATTGTTGTTGTTTGTATAGATTATGAATTTGATTGAGTATGTAACTATAATTTCGTCAGGTTTGTGATTATACAGATGTCCAATTCCAATCAAGAATCTGATATTTCTGATATTAGTACGGTGTCTAGCATGGGAGACAACTTTGATATGCTTGAACGGGAGAGACGTGAATGGGAGTGATAAGCGGTGTTTTACATACCGCAACTATGGATTATTAGCTAGTTTTGTATAGGATTATGTTACTTGTTTCTATGTAATCTGTATCATGGAGCTGTTTGAGAGAAGATTTACATACGAGATTCCAAGAGATGATACAAGCATTGGAAGCATTGAAGCATAAGGAAGAAGCTGCTGAAGACGAAGACGAAGACTTGAAGAAATCAGCAATTCTGCCTCAGACAACAAGCCGCACCCGCGGGTCTCAAGCCGCACCCGCGGGTCTCAAGCCGCACCCGCGGGTTTCATCCTCAGACAAGGATTCGGGAAAACTAAAACCGCACCCGCGGGTCTCAAGCCGCACCCGCGGTTCTCACCTTCAGCCAAACCATTCGAGAAAGATCAAGCCGCGCCCGCGGGTCTCAAGCCGCGCCCGCGGGTCTCAAGCCGCGCCCGCGGGTCTCAAGCCGCGCCCGCGGGTCTCAAGCCGCGCCCGCGGGTCTCAAGCCGCGCCCGCGGGTCTCAAGCCGCGCCCGCGGCCCTTTGCCATCCAGAGAAGCCGAAGAATTCCTAAACCGCGCCCGCGGCTCTCAACCCGCGGGTGCGGTTCCTCGACAGAAGAATCAAATTGATGTCTTTGCCATTTGAAGTAATTTGTGTTTAATTTTGTAACTTTCCATACGTTTTTTAGGACCTTAATTGGGCTGTTACATCAGCTAATACTATATAGGTAGTGGATGATCATTCTTGATCATCCAACCTTTGTTTTGCTTAAGTTTTTGGAAGAGTTTTCACAAACTTATGAGTTCTAAAGTTCCTTTGTTTCACTTGGCGTTTGAAGCTTTTGGATTCAACAAGTTGTGAGTTTATCCTTTCCTTTTGTCTACTCTTTGATTGTCTCAACTCTCTTGTTTGTATTGTCGATGAACTAGATTCACTACTTTAGATTGATCACCTAAGTTAGTTGTGTCTTGTTCATATTGCTAGAGTTTGATACTTCTAGTTGAATTATCATACTTGTTGTGTAGCACAATCTATTTGCATGAACTAGTTGTGATTGTTAATAGAGAAGAGAGTTGAGTACATGTCGAGTATCCGACTAGTTGTCCATGATATTGCATGTATCTATCTATTCCTGAATGCATTGCTACTTTGTTATTGAACTTTGATAGTTTCGAGGTTATAATCGAGTAAGGGTTATTAGGACTAGTTGGACTAATAACTATTCAAGAACAGGAATTAGAACGATCAGTTGAGAACTTGACATAGGGATAAAAAGGATTCTAAGATCAACTTGTTAATCTAATTGTGGATAATCGCTAAGTGGAACACTTCGCTTAATCTTTTTATAACCAAGTTGACATTCGATACTTCGTATCAAAACCACAAAAACCCCCTTTGGTTACGTTTATTAGTTAGTCATTGTGATAACTTAAGAATTTGATAAACTGATTCTCTTGGGATTCGACCCTTACTTGCGCACTATATTACTTAGTTTGCATGTTAGGATTACTTGACTTGGCACACGACAAATCCGCCTCGTCAGGGAGAGACAAGAACGTGAGCGACGTGAACGGGAGAGACAAGAACGTCAAAGGGAGAGAGGGGAACCATCCACTAGACCAAGGATGACCGCACGAGAATTCAGGAACCTCTTCAGGCCGTTCAACCCTCGTCGTTAGATCTTTCTTTTGAAAATTTATCGACCTTCTTTGTTTGCTTGTTCCTTTTAATGTTGTTTGTTTAGAATTACTTATTATGTTGAACCTTATTATGTTGCACCATTGAAGTGTTGAACCTTATTATATTTCTTTATTTATATGGTGTGTCATACATATTGCGACCTCGTTCGGTTTTCAAACTAGGTTTCACTTCCAAAGGAAGAAATCTTAATTTCAAGTTACACACATGATCAAATAGACATTATAAGGATTGAAACAAAGTTTCATTCCATTTCGATAAAGTTTCGATGACGTTTTTGCCGAATTGGGCTTTATCGCCTTAAAAAAGACACTAAAAATGTGTTATTTTGCACACTTAACTACAATGCTTCTGTTAATACGCTTTAATGTGCATCCTCGCGTTTCCTAAATAACGCACCCTCGCAGAACGCGAGGGTGCGTCACCTCGCAGAACGCGAGGGTGTTTTTTCCCTACAAAAGGGGAAAAACCCTACTCGGCCCATTTTTTACATCACACACAATTTTCTACCGCCGCCTCTCACCATCTCTCTCGTTTCAGCCTACTTCTTCTTCCTCTTTTCACTACAAATCTCCATATAAGGTATGTTTCTTATACTCTTATGCTTTCTAATGTTGTTTCTAGATGAATATATGTTGTTAGTATAGGAAATTGCATATTATATGATGTTTTGATATTGAATGTTGATTTAGAAATGGTTGTATAATGGATGAAAGATGATGATTTTGAATTATGGTTGATGAGTGGATGTTGTTTTATGTTGAAATTCATTAGGGTTAGGGTTTTTGATTAGGGTTGTTGATTTTATTTAGGGTTTTGATGTTTATTTGGTAATTTACTTAAATTGATAGGTATTTTAGCTAAAATATTGAATTTTCGTCGGAAAATCTCGCCGGAAACTGTTGCCGGAAACTCATGATAGTGCAAATTGACGCAGAACGCGAGGGGTGTAGTATACTCGCAGAACGCGAGGGTCATAGTACTCGCAGAACGCGAGTGTCATGCTACTCGCAGAACGCGAGTGTCATGCTACTCGCAGAACGCGAGGAATTGACATAACTGGAAATTCTTTCCTCTTCTGCAGATACATATTTATATACTGATTTTACTTTATATACTGTTATATTTATATACTGATTCTACTTTACATTTTTTTAGGTAATGGATCGTCCTGGACGTTCAACCCGTCGAAGAAATTGGAACGCTGTGAGAGAAAATCCACCGGTTGAAAATGCAAAAGGGAAAAGGAAAGCAAAGAATACAACACCGGTAGAGCTCTTCCCCGAGGGGCTCCCCGACGTTGATTATCGCGCCATAGAGCGGTACAGTGGTGTCCATAGTTATGCCGGGGAAGACTGTTCTGTGCCTAGTGGGATAGAACGAGCAGATACATATCAAGGGTATCGAAATGATGATTGGGACCTTTATTCTCAAGAGTCAGTTTCATGTGCACAACCGTCAACTCAATGGGCACCACAATCAACTCCATATGAACAATCGGGTAGCACTATTGGTGGCTGGGACAATTTCATTCCTCAGTATGCTGTAGTGGAAGTTGGACAAGGGTGGGGTGGACAAAGTTGGGTCGGTGGACAATGTTGGGTCGGTGGATTTGGTGAGAGAAGTGTTCCTGAAGACATGGGTCAAGGAAGTGGACAAGCTTGTTCTTCTTCTTACAATCCTCAACCAGAACCGATGGAACAAGAGTACCAGGATGAAGGTGTTGGGGAAGAACACGAAGAAGAAGGTGATGATGATGATGATGATGAAGAAGAAGAAGAAGTGGTCCAGAAACCAAAAAGAAAGAGGAAGTCCAAGAAGAATGAGCCAAAGTATGATCCTGAGCTCACTCATGCCACACCTGGCGGTCCAGAAGATCCCGAGTTGCTTAAGGGATTTGACGCACATGTGGCGTTCCACATCCAGAAAGGGGAGGTACTTTACTAATTTATTGATTTTCTGCATTTTTAATACATTAACAGAAATTCTGCAGAATTATCAGAAAATGCAATTTCTGTGCATTTTCTCGCAGAACGCGAGGAGTGGCATACTCGCAGAACGCGAGGAGTGGCATACTCGCAGAACGCGAGGGTGTTACTCTTCGCAGAACGCGAGAAAATGCACAATTCTGCAGAAACTGATAATTCTGCAGAAACTGTATTTTTTGTAAATTTGGCCTGCAGTGTGTAATTTTGTATTTTTCTGCAGTTGAAAGGTCCGATGAAGCCACAACAACGGACAAAGCAAAGCAGTGATTGGCCATTGGACAACGATGACTGGTCAGAGATTCCCGGTGCTGTTGGACTGTCAGATCTACCTGGCATGATGTACGAAGCAATCGACTATCCGTTGATTGAAGCGTTCATCGAACGATGGCAACCGGAGACTAACTCATTCCACCTCCCTTGTGGTGAGATCACTATTGGCCTTCTTGATGTACATATGATTTTAGGCCTACCTATAGAAGGGAAAGCAATGACTACTTGTAAGAAACTGGGTGCCAAGTTTAGTCATGATGAGATTATAAAATACTATGGTAGGAAGGGGGCGGAAATTTTTGGAGTAGATCCTCACACTTTAGATTCTGGGAGGGTGAAAGCTGATTGGTTTAGAAGGCATTGTGAAAACCTAGGTCCAGAGCGAAAGGGTTTAGGATGGGTGTTGTATACTGCTTCCTCGCTCTTATTTCCGGACAAGTCACAGAACTTGATTCGGCTTAGATATGGGCCTTATTTGGAAACCTATGCCCATGCTACGGGCATATTGTGGGGTTCAGCTGCTTTGGCCCATCTGTATAGGCAGCTGGGGGTATGCACACGACAGGGTTGTGCCCAGATGTCTTTCTGTTACACCTTGTTGCAGGTATTATACTTTCTAAGCGTTTAATTTACATACTTATATATATTTTCATATTTAACGTACTTTGTATTTCTTAGGCATGGATCTACAACTACTTCCCACACTTCCGACCTACTGAACGTCCTCGGTGGAGAGCGGAGCAACCATGGGCATACCGGTGGATGCCTAAGAATGTAAAGCTGAAGAAGGGACAAGTCGGAAGGGACTATAGGGGAGCGCTCGATATTCTTATGCCGGAGATGGTAAGTTTCTGCATTTTCTGGCCTTTCTGGTGTACACCACTCGCAGAACGCGAGGAGGCACATACTCGCAGAACGCGAGAAAATGCAAGTTTCTGCATTTTGTCCAAGTTTCTGCATTTTCTGGTGTTTTACAGACTTCACCATGCGTTTTTCTGTCATTTTGTTAGGTATGTTGGAACCCGTATGGAGCACAAGACTTCACCGATCCTGAGCTTGCTCCCGCTCTATTTCACGGGGTGCTATCTTGCTGTGACATCACCGAACCACACATGCCTGATCGGTGTCCGAGACAATTTGGGAGAGTGCAGCGTATTCCTAGGCCAGTCATCGAACCGCTCAAAGCTCATAGGTTGAAAAACATTAGGTGTTATAGTGTTTTTTATGACGCCAACCAATGGCTTTGGGAGTCAAGAGATGTTCACTCTTTGTCTCTCGATGATATGGGGCCAGTTGCCTATGCACCACATGAATGCTCCCATGATTACATGGATTGGTACATCAAGAGGACCCATAGGTATATCCGTCCTGCAATCCCTGGGATGATTACTGAGAGACAGGTAATATTAATTGTTTTGGTTTATCTTGCGTTTCTAGTCTTTGTTTGTCTCTAATATTAACATATAATGAATGTTTACTTGCGTATAGGTGATTGGCCGGGTGTACAATGACATGGACCGGTATCGGTTTGCCACTCCAGAGGATTTTGATTCATATCACGCCCAAATGCTACTATGTATGTCAAATCTCGCTCCCTTCCGACCACGAGAAGACGAGTAGCCTTTCGTTTTGTGTTTTGGATTGTGTTTTGGATTGCTTTCTTAGGTGTTTTGTTGCGTGGATAATTTTGTTGGATTATGTTTAGGGATATGTTGGTGTTGCTTCAATTCTGTTCGTTTTTTGCATAACCTCGCAGAACGCGAGGTGTACACCACTCGCAGAACGCGAGACGAACCTATAGGAAACAGGGTGCTCCCAGTTGATATGCACGGTCTGTGGCACGGTTGGTGTCACTCGCGGGGCAGTTTTCCTCATGTTTAAGAATTTAAAAAACCATCTCCAGTTCAACATTACATTACAAATTCAGCGAATAAAACATAACTTCAACATTACATTTCAAAGGCGGCACATCGATGTGACACAAGATCGTGCAAAGAAAAAGCATCTCTTTCAGCGTTTCGCCACCAAGGAGTAAACACATGAGGTAATGGGCAGTTTTCTTCAAGACGCAACTACAAGAAAACAACAATGTTAGGAAGTTGCATATTAGATAGTAATTCATAAGTAGATCCAAAAACTTACCGGAACAAAATGTCTCTCACTCTGAATATAGAATAAGCAGAACGTCGGAAGTGTGTCACCATCTTCTAACCAAGTAGGACGTTGTAGAGGAAGGTAAGTGTAGTTAGCATTTTTTCCCACCGTTACGAACACTATGTTGAATGTGGATGCCACAAGGCATCCCATTTCCGGGGTAGCTAGCCAGTGATCTTCTGGAGCCCTTCCTATTCCTTCCCATGTAAGTTGGTGTAAAGCGCTCTCCAAAGTTGGTTGTTGTGGAGGTCCAATCCAAGTTCCTTGAACTAGGTGTCAAATCTCTTTGACCTTAGCTATCATCAAATCTCTTACTTCCCTCCATAAGTGTTGGTTGTCATGCAATTCATGAGCTATTGCTCTAAATCCACAATTTCCATCTCCATTTACCTCAAACCAACCATTCACATGGGTGCGCATTGACGCGGGTATGTGAGACTTGTACTTGCCAATCACCTTAATCTTTGGTTTCTTGAATGTTTCAGAATTAGAAGCATTTTTTTGCTTCTTTGGGGCTGTTTCTTCCAAATCTCTAGCATCCATCTCAACATTAGTGTGCTCCCATGCAGACGGTCTTCTTTGCGTTGACCTAGGTTGTTTGTTAGGAGCTCCGACTGGACGACCTCCGGTGTGCTTTGAAATAGCCGGCTCTTTTAGAGGAGTATTTACTTTCCCAATGTCTAAAACAGTTTGTGCACACTTTTCTTGATCATGGGGGCACAATTTCGGAAACGTTTCCTCATAGAAAGTCTGAAAAAGACGTCTTGCCACCTTACTCTTAACTTCCAGTATGCCGGGAACATCAACTTCTTCCAAACTCAAAGTACTCCAGAAAGGGTGCAACTCTGATACTCTTAGTGGTCTTTGCTCCTTCCAATGTCTTACAATCTGATAAACACACATCAAACCATCTCTAATCTTGATCTCGCAGCTACAAAACATATTAAAGTGCGCACCTAATCTCTCCCCCTTCGTGTATTCCTTAAGCAAAAATTCTATGCATTTGTAAGAGACTTTGAACTTCAAGACTTTAAACAAGTCCGCCCCTTCAACAACTGTGAAGCTCTTATTCAAACTCTCGGTGAAAGACACAGTAATCTCCTTAAGTTGGTTCTCCGCCATTGTTTTGTATTATTTGAACATTGTGTCTAGCCTAGCATTTCCACTTGACAAGTATGACTTAAGACATGAATGTGCTCCTTCAACTCTAAAATGTTCGAAAAACAATAAAATGCAAATACAAATCAGAACCTGTGGATCCTTCTGTAATGTGCAACTCCTCGCGTTCTGCGAGGTCTGTACACCTCGCGTTCTGCGAGTTCATTGATTGTTCCAGGATCTTTGCATTCGAAAATGCATCAACACTGAATCAAGGAATTTACTCGCGTTCTGCGAGGTGGTATACCCTCGCGTTCTGCGAGGTGTGCATTACAGAAGCTCTTTTTATCATATGTAGAAGGTAGACATAAATAACAGAACATACCTGTTTGTCGTGTTATTCCCGAGAGTGAAGACATTATCCGTCCATGCTGAAACAAGTCTTTCTTTGTAACGGTTTAGCCAATTCGTTCTCACGTACTTCAATACGGTTGGATAAGCTCGCCATTCGTCCTCAAGTTTCTTCAAAGTACTCTTGTAATCTTCTTCAGTGGTTTGTTCGAACACGTTATAATAATCATTTGAAATATGAACCCCCAATGCTTGTGTGCCCATAGCTATCTTCGCTCTCGCCTCTATGTTCTTCCTTACATGTCGCCTACATAAGAGAAACTTTGCATTTGGCCATAACTTGTTTGTTGCATTCATAAGAGCCATCTCACGGTCAGTGACGAAGCAAGTAGGCGATGCTCCTATTCTCAAATACATCGTCTGCAGCTGCTGCAACGCCCATAAATAACTATCCTCGCTCTCAGCCTCTAACCATACCCCGCACACAACAAAATTCTTCCATGTAGAAGTCAAACCGACTATCTCCAGGAAGGGAACATTGTACCTGGAACCAAAATACAGTAAGATAAATACAACATAAAAACAGAATGATAAATACTTACCTGTTCGTGCTATAAGTCGAGTCCATCAAAAGGACATATGGAAACGCCTTTAAGAGTTTCATTGATTCGGGGCTAGCAAAGAACAAGTCGCCTATTATCGAAGGGTTCGTTGCACTTGGCCTATACTCCATGAAGCAGTTGCTCTCTTTGCATTGGTGAAAGAATTCTTGAACCACGGTTCTACCTTCCATTTCCTCTTCCCTTATATGTCTTACCAAATTGTACACTTGGTTCTTCTTTGTGCAACTTCCGGGATCCTTGTTTATCTCAGTGTAAATCTGATTTGGAGAACAATGTGAAAGTACCATCTCACGAACCTTTTTCTTTTGATCCGGGGTTGGCCTCCCGGCAAATGCATTCCCGACCAAAGTATCTCCAATAGGATGGTTGTGCAAACCACAAACAACCACTAATCTCCAATTCTCTTCAACCCGGTTCTCCATGAGCTTCAACTGAAATTTACACCCCGTTTTCTTGCTCTTTGTGTTTGATCTAACACCGACACCTTTAGGCCTATGGCTTCCCCCTTTCTCACAAATGATTTGAATCTTACCACTTTGCCCCGGTTTAGATGGTACACTCCTTCCAATAGAGATCATAAACTTGTGTTGCTTTGCAACATTCAAAGCCCACAAATGACCGATCTCCTTAGAGGCAAACACTTGCTCCGTAGTGAAATATTCCGAATAATCCCTAGAAACAACCTCTTCCTCACATACGAGACTATCAAACTTTGGTGCAGTGCGTAAAGAGGGAAGAAAACACATCTCCTCTCCTACGTTTGTTGGTGGGTTAGCAAATTGTGAATCAAACGCATCATAGCTTGATGGCACCTCATATGTACATGGCATGGAATAAGTAGATGGCACGGGCAATTCATAAGTAGATGGCACGGGCAACTCATAAGTAGATGGCACAGGCAATTCATATGTAGATGGCACATGTTGTTCATATAAAGATGGTTGATGATAATATCCAAAGTCGTCAATCCCTAAATCAAATGACGGTGGCGAAACGGGCACCGTATTCCGCGAGGGGTAGGTGTAGTCATTCAACTGGATTGCATTCAATCCAGTGAACAAAGAAAAATTCACCTATACACAATGCTTCTGTTAATACTCTGTAATGTGCAACTTCTCGCGTTCTGCGAGGGAGGCACTTCTCGCGTAACGCGAGGGGCTTCCTCTCGCAGAACGCGAGAAGTTGCTATTTCCTGAAACTAGTCATTCAACGGGATATTTTAACATAACATGAGTTTCTACATTAAAAACCATAAAAACCCTAAAAACATGAACACATCTAAGTTTTTGACATTATATGCAAAAGTCATCTCTTCAACACTTACTACTACTACTAGATTTAACATGAAATACAACATAATAAGTTCATTTTAGCTCTTAATGGTGCAAAACAAATTAAAATTCAAAAATTAAGTAAGAACATTACCTCATTTGAATGGTAACTTGATGAACCACCATCTTCATTCCCTCCTTTGTTGAATTCCTCTTCATCTTCCATTATTTTAGGTGTTTTTAGAGTGTTTTGAAGTTTTAAGGTTTTGAAAATGGGTTTCAATGGAGGGTGAAAGAGGTGAAAGATGATAAAAAGAGGTGTTAGGGTAGGGTTAATAGGTGTTACGGATTACTTAAAATAAGGCGTAGTTATTATAGTGAGGTGGGGACAAGACATGTAGTAATGGCGCACAACAACGTCCATCTGACATGCTAATCTCGCGTTCTGCGAGGGACGTGACACTCGCGTTCTGCGAGGACACGTACACTCGCGGAACGCGAGATTAGCATGCATGTAATTAACCTAATTTTTTGCTAATCTCGCAGAACGCGAGTGTACGTGTCCTCGCAGAACGCGAGTGACCCGGCGTTGTTTGAATAAAGCACCGGACTGTATATAAGAACCGTGTAAGATTAGCCCATCCCATTTTCTTTGTCAAACTCCACACTCATCAATATCCATTAGCATCACTTATTGATATGGGCATGAAGTTGAAGAACGGAATTTACTGGTACGAAGAAGAGCTCCAAGACGATCTCAAATGGTCCTTCTCTCTTAACCGGTAAATTAAGTTTTACTGCTATACTAATTTCACCCCATACACAAATACAATTCTTAGCTACGTGATACTATTAACTCTAGATAAAATGAATTTTTGTGCAGGGTGATCCAAAAAGCTACCAGTCAATATCAGGACGTACTCCTTGTTGATAGCAAGATTTTCGGAAAGGTTAGCAGCAAATTTACGCACATGTATTATGGGACCGCGGTCCCAGAGTGCGAGACTCTTTTACGATCACGCATGCGTGTACGAGACTATCTAAGTAAAAAAAAGTGTAAAATTTGAGTGGATTTAGCGTCCGTTAATAAAATCATCGATCTATACGAGTAAATTTTATAAAATGATTGATGGATAATGCAGGTGCTGGTAATCGATGGGATAATACAGAGTGCGGATGTGGATGAGTTTGTGTATCATGAATGTCTCATTCATCCCTCTTTCTTGGTACACTCTAGGTAATCATGTTTAATTACTACATGCAATTTGATCGTATATTTTACATTTTGATGAGTTATTGTTTTGCATTGTCAAACGGGTTGTGCGGGTCTGGGTCGGGTTCTGGCCCCTCTGGGTCGGGTTGTCTCCATGTTAACTATTTACGGGTAGAATAGCGTTCGGTCAAATTTCATCGAAATAATTATTAAATAATATTTCCATTAAAGATTGTTAAGTCGAAATTATGGATTTGCGGGTCGGGTAAATGACCCACGATTTCAGATGCAAAGAATCGGGTCGAATTAAAATATTCTCTTAGACCCACAAAATTCAGGTCGGGTTGAATTTGCGACAAGTCTAATTGCATTCAATCTCGATCTAATATATTTATTAGTTTATTACTACTATAATCCGTATATTAATTGTTCAATAAACGGTTCATAATTAATGTCAAGTGATTAAGTGAATGCATGTAATTAAAAATGTATGTAATCTCATTCCATTCTGATATGTTTCATTTTAGTCAGCATTTTTTTTAAAAGAAACATAATTATTTGGTGAAATGGTGAATTAGATGCAAGATTTAGAGGAAGGTTCCGGTAAGAAATAAGTTAGAGTGTAAAGCGCTTGCGTTTACAAATTATACGTTAATGTTCATATTCTTAATGAAATGGTTCATAAGTTAGGCAGTGACAACTTTAAACATTTTAAGTGAGTCACCTGGTGATAATTTTGTTATTTCTGTGAACTTCAACTTGCTAATTTTTTATTTTTGAAAATGATCTGATCGGATATGATCTTCAGATTATAAATATGAACGGCCAAAATCATTAACATTAGTTTATTGTCTTCAGATTATAAATATGAACGTCCAAAATCATTAACATTAGTTTATTGTCTGTTAATGTGAGCACTTCGCAACCGTAAAATTTATTATCACCGGAACTTTTATATCATAGACAAGCAATAAAATACTTACATTCTGTTGATATATTAGAGTCCAAAAAGTGTGTTCATAATGGGAGGAGGCGAAGGCTTAGCCGCTAGGGAAGCACTCAAACATTCTTCCGTAGACCGGGTTGTGATGTGCGATATTGACAAGGTTTGATTTTTGTATATATGTTATTTCTTTACATCAATATAATTGATTCATTTTGTTAATTGGGATTTACTATTTAGGTAGTGGTAGATTTCTGTCGCAAGTACTTGAGCAACATCGAAAACACCTTCCGTAATCCCAAGCTCGACCTTGTTATCAATGATGCAAAGTAAGTAATTAATTAGTATCAATTATTATATAGGCGTGGTTCCGGTGAGAACAAGTTTTAAAATGAGAACCTGCGAATATATATAGAAAGATTTAAACTATATATATAAGTGCGAGAAAGGTTCGGATGAGAACAAAACACTACAAGAAAAACTGGATTGGGCCACAAAATTATTCGTCGCCCAAGGTCCATATTTTGCCGCCTAAAACCTTGGGCGACAAAGTGCGTTTTGTCACGAGTCGTCGCCATATCCAAGTCGCCTTTTACCTACAACTACAAAAATTAGTTTGTCGCCCAAAATAACTTACTGTGACAAAATATATGTTTGTCGTCCAAACTCTTGTGCTACGAAAATTTTGTTTTGTCGCCCAAGCTCTTGTGCTACGAAAATTCCTGTTTGTCGCCCAATGTCTTGTGCTACAAATTTTTCATTTTAAACTTAATTAAGGTATGAAAAATAAATGTTCGCGTCCACAAGTAATTAACTAAGTTTTATATTCTGGATGGTAATTTTAATTCAGAATCTGAGTGTTGATAATTTCAAACTTTTTTGTTTGTTAATTTTTTAAAAAAACTTTTAAAGTGAGTCACGGTGACAATTTTTCAATTTTTGTGAATAATGGTTTTTTAACATTATCCTCTTTATATCGAACATTATCTTCGAGAATATGAACATTAGTTTAGTATCTGTAAACGTAAACGTTTTGTTTTTCCTACGTTAAGCCTTCTTTTAACCCGATTTTTTCTGTGTAAATGTATTAATTAAAATATACATTCATAAGTAGTGCGCACTATATATATGAATGTGTGCAGGGAAGAATTAAGGAAGAAAACTGAGAAATATGACATAATAGTGGGAGATTTGGCGGATCCAGTGGAAGGAGGGCCTTGTTATCAACTCTACACAAAATCTTTCTATCTTCACATTATCAAGCCAAAGCTTAACAATGCTGGAATCTTTGTTACTCAGGTCTGTTTATCATCTCACTTTTTTGTATTGAAACCTAATAATTAATCTAGTACTTATAAATTAAGTTGTATTTTGAGTTGAGTATATATCTTTATAGGCTGGACCAGCAGGATTATACTCTCACACGCAAGTATTTTCTTCCATCTACAATACCCTACGCCAGGTTTTCAAATGTAAGTTGGTCTTCTATGTGTAACCTAAGATTCGCTTAGATCTTCAATTACAATATACTGATCGAAGTTGTATTAAGTAGCTAGAAGTGCAGTTGGGATACGAGAATCAGGAACATGTTTTATGATTCGAACGTACAAACATATGATATTGCTATTAATTGGGATGAACATATACGATAAATGTGTGAATTCTCTTCAGTTTTTCAATAAACAACAACAACATCAATCCTCATTTATCCCGAAAAACGGGGTATGGGGTGGTCGGGATTAGTATTTCCTTAACCCAACAGGTTGGGAGGAAGTAACCGATATGACCAAGATTGTGTCAAAAGTTGCATAGTCTGACTACTACTTCACAGAATAGGAAGCATAGGCACTTAAATGAGTCATTTTGCTTTATTTCATATAATTCCGAAGCCAAAGAATAGTGAATCTTTGGTTCCATTGGAACTATTATGTATATTCGTACGTGATATTTTATATAAATTTGATGATTTATATACATAGGGGGCTTCCGGTGAGAGTATATCTTACACTGAAATGCGAACATACCTTAAGTGTGAACATTATTATCTTAATCTTATTGCTAATTATGTGTAATGCAGATGTGGTAGCATACACAGCTCATATACCTTCATATGCAGACACCTGGGGCTGGGTTATGGTTAGTAATTAATTTGTGTCCAAAGTGATTGATTAATTATATATTTTGTACGTACTTAACTTGTTAATTGTGCATATGCAGGCTTCGGATGAACCAATTGAAATCAATGCTGATGAAATCGATAGGAAGATCGAGGAAAGGATTATGGGTGAGTTGAGCTATCTCGATGGAGCCACCCTTGTATCTGCAACAACACTAAACAAACCCCTGAGCTTAACGTAAGAATTTATAATGTCCCTAATTAAGTTTGGCTAATTCGAATTAGTACTTAAGAAAGTTGTTAATTATATATGTACGTGTTGGAAATTGCAGGCTGAAAAATGAGACGAGTGTTTACACAGAGGAGACTGCCAAGTTCGTTCATGGCCATGGCATATCAGAATCATCCGACAACATTTAATTAGAAATTTAAAAATATAAACCTTATTCTCGTAATAAAATAGTTGCCAAGTGAATCTGAGATCATATAAGGTCCACTTTTGACTTTCCATTTCCATTTATCCAGTATACTATATGGTTCCTTTTAAATTATTATTCTAGACTATTTTCTTCAAATGTCATTTTAGCTATTTTTCGAAAATTTTATCAGATTTATCTATACAATAATTAATGAAGGTTGTTTAATTTGTTGGTGTATGTAGTCCACGTATATAAGTTTGCGTACTAAGCTAGCTAGTTTGCGTTAGATATAAGTTTGCATGCAGTAATAATGGGATACATATTGATATTGGGTTATTTATATAGGTCATATAAGTTTGAAAATTTCACATTTGAGTTTTTACGAAGTATTCTTAGTCGGGTATTTCGATTATTATGCTCATGCCAATACTTCAATGTGATCTCTTAACATTTTAGACTAATTACAAGCTCAAACTTCAAATACATATTTATAGCTATTATAAGGAGATCTTCTTTTAATCAGGCTCCTTCCTGAACAAGTTGATCCTTATTTATGGTTCATCTTCTCGATCTTAAACATCTGCGATAATATGAACAAAGTAAAGGTGAGCTCCAAAGTTATAGATGAATCAGATCCAACCTCAAAAGTAGTAAATTTTATCAACTGAAAAAAGTCAAACTCCAAATACAATCCAAAACTTACGTCAAATAAATACGTTATGATTGGATTTAAGGGCACTTAAAGTGAAGCGGAATGGAGTAGTCACATTGACACATCAAATTGGTGACTTTAAGGGACAAAATATCTTTAGCCATGAAATTGTGAGAACGAGATTCACGTTCTTTCAAGCCATCGCAAACGCAGTTTGCAGTATCAATATCACTGATACCCATTAGATTCTGTATGGCTTCGCAACAATGAAACTTTTCTACTAGGAATCCAAAACCTCGAATGTAGCGCCTACACGCGCTCAATCCCTCGAGATTCATACAAGTTTCAGTTGGAAAATATACTATCGCTTCAGCTGGTAACGGAGCAGATAATGTTGGAATTGGCATTTCTAAAGGAGAGACTGAGATTGAGTATTGAAATGTTAACGGAGATGGGGATGGAGATGGTGGAAATGAAGTAGCACTTAATGTTGGAATGAAATGGAGGCATAAGAGGGATACGAGCACCAATACTCTATGAATGAAGATTGAATTCATGTTTTGATTTCGGTTTGAAAAGCATATGTATATGGAACGTACATTAACATCTATTTATAGTAGAATTACTCGATTTGCATTTCCCTTATAATACAAATTATTAAAATATAGTACTCCTTTGCTTGTTTATGAAATATGTGAACGTACATGATATATAGTAGCGTGTGTAGCTTACAATACAAATTATTTTCTCAATAGCCTTTTTTATATAATCGCGCGAGAGTCCCGTCTCTCCTTAACAAAAAAAACAATACAAATTGAAGAACGCAATGAAGACTACAACCGTATTACGTGCTAAACAAAATTTAAGTTCGATGAGATATGCCCACTATATTCAAGAGGAAGTTTTCGGCGAAAGCATATATTGTGGTGTAAAATGCAAACTGTATACATTATTATCTTATAACATTATTATCTTATATATGTATAAATATTAGTTGTGTACCCTAATTGTTCACAATTATGATTCGCATATAAGGTATTGATCGCTTTACGTTCACAAATTAAAACTACTACCTTAATTTTTTGTGAAAAACAAGTACTTTCATTTTTGAAATTTCCGTGGATTAATTTCTTAATAAAATCATAAACTCTATCATAAAATCTTGAAATGTTGATATTTCTGTATAACCCCTTTGGATTTGGGTGAAAATGAATATTTTCATATTTGAACACTTCGGGGATTAATAACTTAATAAAATCATAAAATCTTGATTTTCACTAAAATGATGATATTTCTGTGTACTAACCCCTTTGGATATTGGTGAAAAACGAGTATTTTTTATTTTTAGACATTTCAGAGTATAATAACTTAATAGAATCATAAACTTTTGAGTTTCACCAAAATATCGAGATATATGTGTACTAGCCTCTTTAGATTTTGATGAAAAACGAGTCTTTTCATTTTTTAACACTTTGCGGGTTGATAGTTTAATTAAACTCTTGATTTTCGCCAAAATGATGAGATTTCTTTGTACTAACCCCTTTGGATTTTGGTGAAAGAACGAGTATTTTCATTTTTAATACTTCGGGGATTAAAAACTTAAGAAAATCATAAACTATTGATTTTCACCAAAATATTGAGAATTATGTGAACTAACCCCTTTGGATTTTTGTGAAAAATGAATATTTTTATTTTTAACACTTCAAGAATTAATAACTTAATAAAAACATGAGATTTCTCTGTACAAACCTCCTTTGAATTTGTGTGAAAAACGAGTATTTTCGTTTTTGAACACTTCAGGACTTAATAACTTAATAAAATCATAAACTCTTGATTTTCTCCAAAATAATGAGTTTTTTGTGTACTAACACCCCTTTGAATTTTGGTGAAAAACGGGTATTTTTGTTTTTGAACACTTTGCGGCTTAATAACTTAATAAAATCATAAGCTCTTGATTTTCAACAAAGTATTGAGATTTCTTCTTTTTTTCTTGGAAAGGAAGTATTGAGATTTCTTTGTACTAACCCATTTGGATTTTTGTTTAAAATGTGTATTTACATTTTCGAACACTTTGAGGCTTAATAACTTAAAAAAATCATAAACTCTTGATTTTCACCAAAATATTGAGATTTATGTGTACTAAGTCATTTTGATTTTTGTAAAAAACAAGTATTTTTATTTTTGAAATTTGTGGAGCTTAATTTCTTAATAAAATCATAAACTCTTTATTTTCACCAAAATATTGAGATTTATGTGTACTAGCGCCTTTGGTTTTTGGTGAAAAATGATTATTTTTATTTTAGAACTCTTAAGGACTTAATTTCTTAAGAAAATCATAAACTCTTGATTTTCACCAAAATATTAAGATTTATGTGCACTAAACCCTTTTGATTTTTGTGAAAAACAAGTATTTTCATTTTTGAAATCTCTAGGGATTAATTTCTTAATAAAATCATAAATTTTTTATTTTCACCAAAATATTGAGATTTATGTGTACTAACCTCTTTGGATTTTGGTAAAAAATGATTATTTTCATTTTTTAACACTTTGATGTTTAATAACTTAATAAAATCATAAACTCTTGATTTTCGCTAAAATGATAAGATTTCTGTGTACTAACTCCTTTGGATTTTAGTGAAAAATGAGTATTTTGATTTTTTTTAACACTTTGGGGCTTAATAGCTTAATAAATTCATAAACTTTGACTTTCACCAGAATGATGAGATTTCTGTGTACTAACCCTTTGGATTTGGGTGAAAAACGAGTATTTTCATTTTTGAACACTTCGACTCTTAATAACTTAATCAAATCATTAACTCTTGATTTTCAATAAAATGTTGAGAATTCTGTATACTAAACTAACCCATTTGGATTTTGGTGGAAAATGATTATTTTCATTTTTGAACACTTCGAGACTTAATAACTTAATAAAATCATAAACTCTTGATTTTTTCCAAAATGATGAGATTTCTGTGTACTAACACCTTTAGACTTGGGTGAAAAACAAGTATTTCATTTTTGAAATATTCAGGGATTAATTTCTTAATAAAATCATAAACTCTTTATTTTCACCAAAATATTGAAATTTCTATGCACTAACCAATTTGGATTTTAGTGAATAACGAGTATTTTCATTCTTTAACACTTTGGGGCTTAATAACTTAATAAATTCATAAGCTCTTGATTTTCATCATAATGATCCTTTGGATTTGGGTGAAAAACGAGTATTTTAATTTTTGAACACTTATAATAACTTAATAAAATCTTAAGCTCTTGATTTTTACCAAAATATTGAGATTTTCTGTATAATAATCCCTTTGGATTTTGGTGAAAATTATTATTTTCATTTTTGAACACTTTGGGGCTTAATAACTTAATAAAATAAAAAAATTCTTGATTTTCGCCAAAATGACGAGATTTTTGTGTACTAATCTCTTGGGATTTTGGTGAAAAACAAATATTTTCATTTTTGAACTTTTTTGGAGCTTAATAACTTAATAAATCATAAAATATTGATTTTTACTAAAATGATAAGATTTCTGTGAACTAACCCTTTTGGATTTAGGTGAAAAACAAGTGTTTTTATTTTTGAACACTTCATGGCTTAATAACTTAATAAAATCATAAACTATTGATTTTTACCAAAATATTGAGATTTCTGTGTACTAGCCCCTTTGGATTTTGGTAAAAAAACATTTTCATTTTTTTAACACTTTGACACTTAATAAAATCATAAACTCTCGATTTTCACCAAAATAGTCCTTTGGATTTGGGTGAAAAACGAGGCTTTTCATCTTTGAACACTTTAAGGCTTAAAAACTTAATAAAAACATAAACTCTTGCTTGTCACCAAAATGATAAGATTTCAGTATACTAACCCTTTTGGATTTGGGTGAAAAACGAGTGTTTTCATTTTTGAACACTTATGAGATTACAAACTTAATAAAATAAAAAAATCTTTATTTTTGCCAAAATGACGAGTTTTTTGTGTACTAACCCCTGGGGATTTGAGTGAAAAACAAGTATTTTCATTTTGAACACTTCAAGGCTCAATAACTTAATAAAATCACAAACTCTTGATTTTCGCCAAAATGACGAGATTTTTGTGTACTAACGCCTTGGGATTTTGGTGAATAACGAGTATTTTCATTTTTGAACACTTCAGGGCTTAATAACTTAATAAAAACATAAAATCTTGTTTTTAACCAAAATATTGAGATTTATGTGTCTTAACCTCTTTGAATTTTTGTGAAAAATGAGTATTTTCATTTTTAAAATCTTCGGGGCTTAATTTCTTAATAAAATCATAAACCCTTTATTTTCACCAAAATATTGAGGTTTTTGTGTAATAACCCTATTGGATTTTGGTAAAAAATAAGTATTTTTCATTTTTGAACTCTTCGGAGATTAATTTCTTAAGAAAATCATAAAGTCTTGATTTTCACCAAAGTATTGAGATTTCTGTGTACTAACGTCTTTGGATATTGGTGAAAAATGATTATTTTCATTTTTTAACACTTCGGGGCTTAATAACTTAATCAAATCACAAAGTCTTGATTTTCACCAAAATTTTGAGATTTTTGTGTCCTAACCCCTTGGAATTTGGGCGAAAAACAAGTATTGTCATTTTTAAACATTTCAGGGCTTAATAACTTAATAAAATCATAAACTCTTGATTTTCGCCAAAATGACGAGATTTTTGTGTACTAACCCTTGAGATTTTGGTGAAAAATGAGTATTTTCAATTTTGAACACTTTGTGGCTTAATAAATTAATAAAATAATAAAATCTTGATTTTAACCAAAATATTGAGATTTTTGTATCCTAGCCTCTTTGAATTTTTGTGAAAAATGAGTATTTTCATTTTTGAAATCTCTGGTGCTTAATTTCTTAATAAAATCATAAAATCTTTATTTTCACAAAAATATTGAGGTTTCTATGTACTAACCCCTTTGGATTTTGGTGAAAAATAAGTTTTTTTTTTGAACTCTTCGGGGTTTAATTTCTTAACAAAATCGTAAACTCTTGATTTTCATCAAAATATTGAGATTTCTGTGTACTAACGCCTTTGGATTTTGGTGAAAAATGATTATTTTTATTTTTGAACACCTAGAGGCTTAATAACTTAATCAAATCATAAACTCTTGATTTTCACCAAAATGATGAGATTTCTACTAACGCCTTTGGATTTGGGTGAAAAGGGATTATTTTCAATTTTTAACATTTTAAGGCTAAATAAAATAATAAACTCTTAATTTTTGCCAACATGATGAGATTTCTGTATACTGGCCCTTTGGAATTTTGGTGAAAAAACGAGTAATTTCATTTTCTAACACTTCAATAACTTCATAAAAACATAAATCTTGATTTTCGCCGAAATGATTTGATTTCCTTATACTAACACCTTTGGATTTTTTTGAAAAATGAGTATTTTCACTTTGAACACTTTAGGGCTTAATAACATAAAAAATCATTAGCTCTTGATTTTCACCAAAATGATGAGATTTCTGTGTACTAACGCCTTTGAATTTGAGTGAAAAATGATTGTTTTCATTTTTTTGAACACTTCCAAGGCTAAATAACTAAATAAAATCTTAAACTCTTGATTTTCGCCAAAATGATGAGATTTTTATGTACTAACGTCTTTGAATTTGGGTGAAAAATGATAAATTTTATTTTTGAAGACTTCAAGACTTAATAACTAAGTAAAATCATTATCTCTTAATTTTTGTCAAAATGATGAAATTCTGTGTACTAACCCCTTTGGATTTTGGTGAAAAATAAGTATTTTTATTTTTGAATACTTCAAGACTTAATAAATTGATAAAATACGAGTATTTTTATTTTTTAACACTTCAGAGCTTAATAACTTAATAAAATCATAAGCTCTTGATAAGTATTGAAATTTTTGCTTACTACCCCTTTTGGATTTGAGTGAAAAACGAGTATTTTCATTTTTGAACTCTTCTCGACTTAATTTCTTAAGAAAATTAAGAATTTATGATTTTAATACTATAAATTAACATATAAGATAATAATATTTAGTACACATTTTACACTTTAAGATATATTTCCATGTGATCTTACTCCCTATATTCACATCCTCAATTTGTTGCGTTTAGAAAGAGGCATTAAAGCACAACAACTACAATAAAAAACTCTCGTATACTTACTGTCGAAGAAGCTATGATCCTGAAAAACAGATATGTAACTTCCGTATGGTTTCCACGTATTCATGAGAATAAAGTCACGTTCGAAATAATATAAGAAAAAGTAAAGTATAACTTCATGAGAATGAATTCGCCTTTACGTGGAGTGTACATATGAGAATAAAGTCGTATAAAAACCAATATATGCATGACTTATGCATGCATTTAACATTTGCATTTTTGCATTTGCACGTATTCAGAATTTTGGATGTACCTACATGAATATCGTTATGTTTTAGAAAGAGAGCGAAGAGCGATTGTAAAAAATTCTTGTATGATAGTTTTCTTTTTCTTCTTCTTCTTCTTCACATTAAGGGAGTTTATAATTTTTTCCCATTAATAATTGAGTGTTTGGTTTCATACATCTAGCTAATAATGTGAATTAAATTAGCCTAATTTTTTAATGTGGTACTCCTTCATTAATGAAACTCAATTAGTTAAATGTAATTTTTAATTCATCGTTAAACTTTTTTTTATCATATTGACCATTAATCTTTATCAATAAAATATTCAAATAATTATATTATATTTTTTTCGTAATTTTACATTATTATTACAAATTTGGGTGAGTGATTTTTATGGCAAAAATGAACGAATGTCTGATGTTCACTCAAATATACATAAACGTTCATTAAAATGTACTCTATTGTTCATCAAAATTTTGATGCACGTCCTTTGGAAAAGTAATATACATATACGATTTTTGTGTGAATGTTCTCCAGTTTCTCAATATTTAAAAAAAAAATGTTCTTGAATATTTTTAATTTTATCAACGAATGTTCTCCAATTTAATAATTAATATTCATTATTCTCACGTTTTCATTTTAAAATTTATTTTCACCCAATACTTTTTCTATTATATTATGTAAATAATGTATTTTGGGTCTAGCTTCTCTTACAAATTTTGAAAATAACAGTCTTGTACCATTTTAAAAAGAGGAAACTATAGAATTTAAACATAAAATCTCATCGATATTTTTTTTGGTGAAAGAGAGGCGGCACTCTCTGACATTTTATTGAAATAGTAAAAACAAGCTAATTCGTAATAAGACGGAGAATAGCTAGACCCCTTACATCATCTAAAATAATAAAACCAACAGTATTAGGCATAGCCTGAAGGAAATGAAAACCTAAGCTAAGCGAGAAAACATAGTTTGTCAATCCATCAACAAGACGATTGACCTCCTTATACACATGAGTCACCCGAACTATCCAGTCCCTAGTAATGAAGCCGTGGCCGATCGATGTAACAATACTCTGTATTCAAACAAGTAATATATATCGCTTTTTTATATAAGCTGGATATAATAAAATAAAAAGTACATGTCTTTTCCAATATAGACTTATACTTGATCTTAATTTGGATCACTAGATTGATCCTTATTTATATGTTTGACCTGCGTACAATGCTTCATTCTTCTGTCACTGAATCTTCGGTAGCTGCATAAATAATTAGAAAGAAGTTAAAGAGAAGTCCATCATATTTGTTATCCACATTATTTGAAAACATATACCTTAACTGTATGGGCATCGAAATTTAAGGGACACATCTTTGTCACATAAATCCATCAAGTTGATGACTTGAAGCGAGAGTTTAAGATTGGGATCCAAGTTGGTAAGACTTATGGAGTTTGATTTGAAGGCATTACACACGCAGTTTGCAGTTTGTATGTTGTTGACGCCTGATCCAACAATTGCACTGCAACAAGCGGCTTTCCTCTGTGATAATTTTGAACCCTGCAACACGACTTGCGCACATTTATTAAGGTTTTGTTGATTTGAGCAAGTTCCGGGAGGGGGTGGAGGTGGTGGTGATGGGGGTGGAGGAGGTGGAGACATTGGTGGCGGAGGAGGTGGAGACACTGGTGGTGGCGGAGGAGGAGATTTCGGTGTTGGTGGTGGCGGAGGAGGAGATTTCGGTGCTGGTGGTGGAGGAGAAGATTTTGGTGGTGGTAGTGGAGATAATTCTGGAGAAGGTAATGGTGTACGTCGCGGTGGACTTGTTTGTGGAGAAGGTGATGGTGTACGTTGTGTTGGGCTTATCATAGGGGAAGGAGTTGGTGAACGTCTTGGTGGGTTAATCTGTGGAGAAGGTGAGGGTGTACGTTGTGTTGGACTTATGATCGGGGAAACTGTTGGTGAACGTCTGGGTGGATTTGTCTGTGGAGAAGGTGTGGGCGTACGTTGTGTTGGACTTATCATAGGGGAAGGAGTTGGTGAACGTCTTGGTGGGTTAATTTGTGGAGAAGGTGAGGGTGTACGTTGTGTTGGACTTATGATCGGGGAAACTGTTGGTGAACGTGTGGGTGGATTTGTCTGTGGAGAAGGTGTGGGCGTACGTTGTGTTGGACTTATCATAGGGGAAGGAGTTGGTGAACGTCTTGGTGGGACAATTTGTGGAGAAGGTGTCGGTGTACGTTGGGTTGGACTTATGATTGGGGAAACTGTTGGTGAACGTCTGGGTGGGCTTGTCTGTGGAGAAGGTGTAGGTGTGCGTTGCATTGGACTTATCATAGGGGAGGGAGTTGGTGAACGTCTTGGTGGGTTAATCTGTGGAGACGGTGACGGTGTACGTTGTGTTGGACTTATGATCGGGGAAACTGTTGGTGAACGTCTAGGTGGGCTTGTTTGTGGAGAATGTGTGGGTGTACGTTGTGTTGGACTTATCACTTGGGAAGGTGTAGGTGAACGTACGGGTGTGTTTGTTTGTGGGGAAGGTGTTGGTGAACGTCTGGGTGGGCTTGTATGTGGGGAAGGTGTTGGTGAACGCATTGGTGAGCTTGTTTGTGGGGAAGGTGTTGGTGAACGTGTGGGTGGGGTTGTTTGTGGGGAAGGTGTTGGTGAACGTCTGGGAGGGCTCGTCTGCGGGGAAGGTGTTGGTGAACGTGTGGGAGGGCCTGTTTGTGGGGAAGGTGACGGTGTACGCTGTGTTGGACTTATCATTGGGGAAGTTGATGGTGAACGACTGGGTGGGCTTGTCTGTGGGGAAGGTGATGGTGTACGTTGGGTTGGGTTTGTCTGTGGAGCAGGTGTTGGTGAACGTGTGGGTGGGCTCATCTGTGGGGAAGGTGACGGTGTACGTTGTGTTGGACTTATCATTGGGGAAGGTGTTGGTGAACGTCTAGGTGGACTTGTATGTGGATAAGGAGACGGTGTACGTTGTGGCGGAGGCGGTGGTGGCTGACAGTTCTGTTTAGGTGGCGGTGGACGATTAGGTGGTGATGGTGGACGATCGGACGGGCGAGAATCGGCTAATGTCGAACTGAACTGATTGAAATACAAGACAAGCATCAATATCATAACTCTCTTCCGAAATGATATCGAAGCCATCTTTGTTTGGCTTCAACTAAGAATGTTTAGATGGTTTTTTGCAAGGAAACGTTACTCGGTATTTATAGTGGAGTCTCATCTCATATACAATATATTGTTTCTAAATTAAACAACACATTAATAAAAAAAATTTATGAAAACAAAGTAGACATTTGACAACTATACGTAATTTTGACTTATAAAGATATCATTTGATATAGTCTATTAACAATACTATTTAGCTAAATCATATATTTCTTTCTAAATTTTGAGAGAAGTGGAGAAAGCTAGAGATTGTTGGGATATTTGGAGTTGAACATGCCTTAATACTTTAATACTTTTGGTTAAGATACGTTTGTTATCTATTTGATTTTACCCGAATTAGATAATAGATACTATAATTCCAAATGATATACACATAATTTTTTTTTGAAAACATATATAGATTTCTTAAAATAAAATTTATAGCTATTTTCAAATAGAAAACATTCACAAATAGTTAGATAAGAGCAAAACAACTAACCGAGCTCTAACACCATAGTTCAAAGCAAAACGCAACTTCTGAAAATTGAAAGAACGAATATTAGCATTGGTTGCGTGACTCTGAGCAACACGTATGACCTCAACCCTCACATTCAATTCACCTACGTGTTGTTGGACTATGCCACTTCATTCGTCAAATAACCAATCATATCATAAATTTTCATCCTTTTATTATATATCTTTGATAAAAATAATTAAATTAGAAATAAAAAATCTAATAAATTATATTATACTTTTTAAATCTTTTGTTATACATCTAATAAACAGTTTTATCAACCTATCAACATAATGAGAACTTAAACTCTAAATCTTAAACTAGAAATATTATTTAATAATATATATGTAATTATATTAATATAATATTTAATACATAAGACCATGTACGACATACATGGCTCGGGAGCACGCGTTAATTTATAAATTATTCATTTATAAACGAGTGAGTCTTATGGCTCCACACTTTTAAAATAACATTAATTTATATTAAAAGAAATCTAAAACATATTGGTCTAAAATGCTTAATTATACTGCTATAAATCTATAATCTATAATATTGATAAAAAATAGATAACGATACATTTAACTTGAATATTCATGTTTATGAATTGTCCCCCTCGTGCACGGTTTTTCGGGTTTGGTTTCGCGATGACGAGTATATAGATGTATTTAGATAAAGATCTGCACGCATGAATTATAACTTATGCACAATGTATGTTTGTATCACAGATTTGTGCATCACCAAATATTGTGTACATGAGTTATAACCTGAGTGCATTTATTATAGTGGTTGTGTGCATCATCCTCGATCCTCATCTAAGTATTTATCATAACCATATCTTTTCCCCTGTTTTCCAGCTATATTTATTGAGCAATTCTAAATATGAAAAAATAGGTAAGATTCGTTAATCTAAACTTTTCTTGTTAAACCAACTATAATCTCTATATAACTATTAAAGCAAAACACATTTCTTTCATTCTAGCTATGACACGTGGCATACTCTTCATTCAGGTCATCAATTTGTCGTAATTTCATTGATCACGATTGTTTTACTATTTATTGTAATTTTCTTGAAAATTTGATTAAATTTGAAAAATGATATGCAAAAATATCACAAAAAGATTTTTATGTGCTAATTTTTTAGGTTTTGACATGTCAATATCCTATTATGTTATTTTACAAATTTATAATTTTATTCTTATGATATGATGTATCACAAAAAGATTGATTTCTTAAAAAATAAGAGAAAATATTATATTTTTGTAATGTGGTAGTGCTTTAAATTATATAGTTTTATATATATTGAAATCAATTTATTTAAATTTGTTAAAAATTTACTTGATAATTTGATCAAATAATTTTTTTTTGTATAAAAACTCATTTATATTCGTTGTTTATTTTATTTAAAATTTTAAAACTGAATCATGTATCAATATCATTTCAATATATCAATTTTTTTATATAATATAAAATTATATATAATACATAATACTACTTACAAAGTATTAAGTATATTGAGTTATATAATCCCGCACATGACGCGAAGATACTAATTTTATTTTTGTACCCTTACAAGATACTAATTTTATTTTTGTTAGTATGATACTTCATAGTTCATACTGCAGCTAGAATAAGTCGGATTGGGGCTAAAAAAAAGGCCGTTACTATTTAACGCCCACTCAAATTGTTATTTACCGCCCAGTTTTTGTGCGTCACGCATGGAATAAAACCCTACGTCGCGCACGAATTTTTTTTTGTTTTTGCTTGTTTTTTTTCCATAATCTTGTAGATAATTTCAATACGATCGCGTGCATATAAAATTCGTCCAAAACGGACATCGTTTGCCCCTTCAAAAGGCCAAAATACAAATTTATCACACATAATTTCTTGTATCAACAAGTCCGTTAAAACAACACACCATTTTTCAAATTTTTTTATAATATAGTAGATAACTTAGCAAAGATTTTATTTAGTGATGTTAATACTTAAATAAAATTAATAACTACAATTTATAAGTACGGAGTAATAGATTTGTTACACTTAATCATAATTACTTCACTGTTTTTTGTTTTTTAGCCTTTTGAAGGGGCAAACGATGTCCGTTTTGGACGAATTTTATATGCACGCGATCGTATTGAAATTATCTACAAGATTATGGAAAAAAAAGCAAAAAAATAAAAAAAAATCCATACGTGACGTATGGTTTTAATCCATGCGTGACGCACGGATTTTTTTGAAAAAAAAAAAATTCGTGCGCGACGTATGGTTTTATTCCATGCGTGACGCATAAAAACTGGACGGTAAATAGCAATTTGAGTGGGCGTTGAATAGAAAGTATGAAAAAAAAGTCTGGTTAAAGAATTGTGGGCCAAGGAAATCTAAGGAGACTTTGTATCGATCATCTTTCTCTTCAATTGATTCTTGTAAATAGTGATTACTGTTGATTTTTTTTCTCCTTATTACATGATGCTACATGCTAGATGACAAAATATTGTACAGTATTTGACAATTAACGAATTTAAGAGGCATACAGTACAGTACGTTGTAGCTAAGAGGAGACCAAATATGTCTATAAGCTGATACCCTAATATAGGGGACATTTATTAAGGGGCACATGTACCTATGCGGAGATCAAATATATCTACTCCCTCCGTCCATTTCTTTTTGTTTGTCCACAAGTACGATTTTCGCGGTAATTAAAAAATTGTAGGAATATAATGATTATAGGAGAGAGAAAAGTATAAAGTGAATGGTTAGAGGAGAGAGATAGAGAGAAAGAGTAAATACAATTGGAATTTGGGAGAGAGAAAAAAGTAAAAATGTGGTGATTATAGGTTGATAGTAGGGATAAAATTGGTAGAATAAAGGAACATAAATGGAATAATAGACAAACAAAATGGGACACCCGAAAAAGAAAGTGGACAAACAAATAGGAACAGAGGGAGTAATAAACTGATACTCTTTGTCCCCTAATATTATAGACATTTCGTTTTTCAACACTGTTTAAAATTAGAGAAAATTTTTCGTTTTCTTTCAATATATGTATATAAAAAAAAAATTATATGTGTTTTTTTTATTCATCTCAACGAATACTTTAATAATATAAAAAATTATAATTTTTTTTAGATGAAGATAAAAAAAATTTCTAATATTTATTATTGTATAATGAGAGATATTAATATTACAAAATGTATGTCAATAAATGTGTGGAAAAAATGTCCACACAATGAGTGGCGAAAGACTATTAACTTAGACCTTCATTTCATTAGACTTGCAATTAAGATTGGGAATCACACATCTATATAGATTCCAAAGTGCTAAAAACTATCAGCTACTCCCTCCGTTCCTTAATGTTCTTCCCATCTCTTTCCGGCACATTCGCCAAGACACGTTTTGTAACGTTAATATCTTTAAATACACATTAATAAAAATTATAAAATTTTGATATTGTTAAAGCTCTTGATGAGACGAATCAAACAAGACCCCATATTACTATATTTTTTCCTATATATTAGAAGATATGTCGAAGATTCTCTTAAAACGTGAATAGTGTCAAAATTAAGGATGAGAAGAACTTTTGGGGACGGAGGGAGTATATAGCATTTTCATTTATTATTGAATATCATAAATCACCTGAATAAGCCATTTTATTAAAATATCATTCCGAGTTAAATGTTTTGATATTATAATTCTTTTTTAATCTTTCACCTACAACTTTATCCTCTCCCAGATCTCAAAAAAATATACATAAATCCGGTGGCTTTCACTTTTCAGTAAAACTAGTGTATTTCTACACCTTGCGCTGGTTAAAATATGACTGAATAAAATAAACCAATCTGACTTGCATGTATTTTAACCCGATCTGACCGAACTAAAGTCGAATTCATCGAACCCGAAGCTAATAAAAAAATAGAATTACTAGACCTGATCGACTCGTAGTCCGACCGATTAATTAATACATTTTGGTTTAGAAGTTGAACCCGACTTGACCAACCTGATTGACAACTCTAGTAATTAGTGAACTTGTATGAAAATGTGTACAAGTTTATATAATTTATTGATTATTCAATTTTTTTTTGGTTTAACAAAGTTTTTAAGTTTGCTTAAAAACTATTTATAAATTAAACTAATCTATTGATCATATAAAAGTACTTGTAAACAATTGAGGCAAGCTAAATAATATTTTATTTATTATAAAATGTCAAAAAATTTAAAACTATTATACAAGTTTAAAACTATTTTCAAGGAACCAAACCATACACTCAGCAAAACCATCATCCTCATCCTTTTTCCCAAGTACAAGCAATTTAGATGAGATAGATCAAATGTAGTGAATTAATTTTCGAAGGATACTTTTTTTGTCTCCACATCCAATTTTTCCCAAATATAAACGTAGATCTAGTCTTTTAGAGCCGAGGTTGATGGGGTACTCAACGCGTCAATAGAGGCTCTCCGGTCACAAATGAGACCAAATTATTCGGCTAAAAGTAAATTTGAGGGATGAGTGTGTTTGTGAAGTGTTAAAAATGAAAGGATAAAAGCTTGAAGTGGAAAACAGAAGGTTGAAGAAAAAGGAGTTATTATTTTTCTCCGTACTTTTTGCTTTAACTCAAATACAGAATAAATTAATTAAAAAAAATAGCAAATCAAACGAATAATATCGAATAATTTGGTAGACACGAATCAATGAAATCGTAATATGATATGATAATGGTATACCCACTCCGTCCCATATTGATCTTCCATTTGTTTTACATAATATTATCGAGATAAGTTTTGTAACGTTAATATCTCTAAATATACGATGATAAAAATTATAATTTTTTATCAAAATATTTATTGTGACGAATTAAACGAAATCTCACATGTCTATATTTATTTCTATATATTGGGAGAAAAGAAAGAATATTTGTAAATAATATTGAAAAACAAATATACTTTATATTAAAGAACAAAGATAATATATAATTTACTACATCGAAAACAAATCCAGTTTAATTCTCGTGGATATTAAACAGTATTAAACAAAAGACTCCCCGTCCTGTTTTCTTATGAAACATATTCAAGAAAATCTATTCATTTTCTTCACATGTAAGATATAATATAATCATGTGATGTGTTGTTTAATTTGTTTCAACGAATAGTTTTAAAAATATTAGAATTTTATATCATTTATTATCTTATAATTAAAAATATTTTACAAAACAAAGTGCGTAAAAAAACCCTTATTACTAAAATACTCCGTACCGTTTTTTTGTAGCCCAAGGAAGTAGGGATTAATTTGTACATAAAACAGGACATATGTTAGAAGAATAAAAGAACTATAACATACAGTTTAAATAACTATAATCTTACAAGTTACAATATAGATTGTGTGGAAGATCAGTAACCTAAATCCTATTATATTATCCTCTCTAATTCTTCATGCTATTTTTAAAACTGTTAACCCCTTTAACGATGAACTTAAAACACCAAATCACATAAGAGTACACAACAGTTTTAAAAATAAGAACAGAATATATGAACAAACCAACTAAGAAATAAGACGAGTTAAACAGATATCGAAAGCAAAGATCAATAGGAAGCATAGACATCTTGAGAAAGAGAGCAAATAAAAGACAAGAGTTTAAAAGACAACGAAAACAAGCATAAGCAAGATTAACCACTCAAACCGAAGAAGGAATCTGTTAAAAGAGAGCAAATATCAGAAAAGGAGATTAACAGACAAGGAAAAAAAGAGCATAAACAAGATTATCCACTCAAACCAAAAAAGTAATCGGATAAAAGAGGGCAATTATAAATAGGAGATGCCAGAAGCAAAAATAGATTTTGTCAAACATATTATAGATCAACTGATGAAGAGCGAGTGTAAGATAACAAAGAAGGCCAGAAGAATATAGAAAAACAAAAGAAGATAAGTGTGTCACAACAACAGGAAGCATAGACATCTTGAGAATCACAAGCTCGGCAACACACACAAGGACAACGAGACAGAAAAAAGACATGGACATTTGACTATATGAAAAATCAGCTTCCTCACACGTTTCTCATGTAATCATAGAAAAGAAGCGGTTAACGAACACCAAAAAAGAAATCGAGCAAGAAAAACAACAATAAAAAATATTAATGGTAAAATAGAAACCAAATAAATAGATTACAAATGAATCAACTTGTCCACACCAAAGAAGAAATCGAGCAAAAAAAAAAACAGCAACCGGAAAAAATAATAGAAAGGAAAAGAGAAACGAAATAAATAGAATGAATTATTTCAAGCAACAAACAAAAAGAAACCGGAATTAGCTTGTCTACACGAAACAAGAAATTGAGCAACAAAAGAGACACCCGAATCAGCTTGTCAACACCAAAAAAGAAATCGAGCAAACAAAGAGACACCAGAGTTCCTTTTGTCAACGCCAAACAAGAAATCGAGCAAATAAATAGAGAGGGGAATCAGCTTGTCAACACCAAACAATAAATCGAGCAAGCAAAGATAGACCAGAATTAGCTTGCAACACTTAACAAGAAATCGAGCAAAAACAAAAGAAACCCTAAAGATTACTTGATTCAGACAAAACATTAAATGGAAATGAACACAGAAATTATATGAATTCAAATAATCATCAATCACAATACTTATAATGCACAAAAATCAATAAAGTACTACAGGAGAACTAGATAACAACAAACACAAAACACTAGCAGAGATAAAAGATTACGTAGAAAAAACTAGATAAATGACAATTTATGACAAAACACACACATAAATGACAATTTATCAGAGAATCTATCTAATTTATGGCTAAATCTGTCCTTTATGCATGTTTCTATCAAGCATTTTAGGGTACCCCATGCAAAGGCCCTGATTTAGCCTCAGTACAAAATCCCAATTTAAATAGAAAACCAAATATCAGTTATAATTCCCGCCGCATTAGTAAAATAAAAAAATAGAAAACCAAATAAACTAAGATACCTTGTGCATCTGATATTCTGATGAACTTTCACAGCCTGGACACTTGCAATCAAAAAATTCTGGTCTCATAACACAAACACAATGAGGCAGACCTATCAAGAAAGAGCCCGTTATTAGGCCCTGGATAGTGAAGAATTCACTCAAAAGTGTGCAGAACACTTGTAATAGGTTTAATGTGTCTTTCTAACCGTTCAATTCAAGAGCTTATAATAGCATATTTTTCCATACACAACCGAAACAAGTCAAGAGATGAAATCAATGGAACAATAATTAAGTGAAACAAGTCAAGATATGAAATCAATGGAAAACAATAATTAAGTGAAACAGAGGTAAAACGAGTAAAAGAATTGAATCAAAAAGACTATCTTCAATTTTGAAAGAAATTCGATGTAGCTAGTTCCTAAGCCATGTACTTGCCTTGTAAAATTGTTATACTTGAGCTCTGATTCATAGTGAAATATTAATCTATTGGCGCACAAACTATACCGCAAAACCATGTACCCCATACACGAAATTGTACCCCTAAATCAAAATCCTCAAAATCCTATTATATTATCCTCTCTAATTCTTCATGCTATTTTTAAAACTGTTAACCCCATCGAAATACAATAAACCCTTTAACAATGAACTTAAAACACCAAATCATATCATAGTACAATATAATAATCAGTATAAAATCTTGGAGAACTTCTAACTCCTGTCAACTTAAAACATCGGATCACATAAATGTAAGCAGAAATTAGTAGTAGAACATAATATATGAACAACCAACTAAGAAAATAAGAGAAAAGGGGAGTTTAACAGATAGCGAAAGCAAGATCAACCACTCAAACGAAAAAAGTAATCCTTTAAAACAGAGCAAATATATAACAGAGGAGTTTAACAGACAGCGAAAAACAAGCATAAGCAAGAATAACCACTCAAACCAAAAAGTATTCTGTTAAAAGAGAGAATATCCAAAAAAGAGATTAACACACAGCGAAAACAAGCATAAGCAAGATTAAACACTCAAAGGAAAAAACACGCAAACCAAAAAAGTAATCTGTTAAAAGAGAGCAGATATCAGACAAAGGAGTTTAACGGACATCGAAAACAAGCATAAGCAAGATTAAACACGCAAACCAAAAAAGTAATCTGTTAAAAGAGAGCAACTATCAGACAAAGGAGTTTACCAGACAGCGAAAACAAGCATAAGCAAGATTAAACACGGAAACCAAAAAAGTAACCTGTTAAAAGAGAGCAAATATCAGACAAAGGAGTTTACCAGACATCGAAAACAAGCATAAGCAAGATTAAGCTCTCAAAAAAAGTAATCTGTTAAGAGAGAGCAAATATCAGCCAGATCAAGCAACACTAAAACACAAAACACAAACACCGGTGTAGATAGGAGATCAGGAAAAACAAAACACAAAACAAAGAAGGCCAGAATAAAAATAGATTGTGTCAAGCATACTATAGATCAACTAATGAAGACCATGAATAAGATAACAAAGAAGGCCAGAAGAATATAGAGAAACGAAAATTATAAAGCATAACACGAAAACAAATGAAGATAAGTGTGTCGCAACAACAGGAAGCATAAACATCATGAGAATCACGAGATCGGCAACACACACACGAACAACAAGAAATATGAAAACGAGAAACCGGAAAACGGAAAGATGGTAAACAGACAGAAAAAAAGAACTAAACAATGAAAATAGTAACAATCAAATACGAAAAAACAAATTTGGAATAAAAAAGTAGGTAACCAGAAAAGAGAAATATAATGAGAGAACATACTAACATTGTGTAACAGCCAACTGAGAAAAATAAGAACAGAGGGAAGATGCAATCAAATCAAGTGTGAGAAGAAAATTCACAAACACCGGTGTAGGCCTGAGCCCCACAGAAAAACTATCCTCTACCTATACAGGGTCTATCACCGACATATTCTCAAAACGGTCAACTAAAATACAAGAGCTGAAAGATCGAATAAACAGAGGAGAAACCGAATAAGTTAGATTTGACCACTAGAAGAATTAATATATAGAATACAAATGAATTATTACCATCAGCAAACAAAGAAAAACCGGAATCAACTTGTCAACGCCAAACAAGAAATCGAGCAAAAAAAAAAACAGTAACCAGAAAAAATAATAGAACAGTAAAAGAGAAACCAAATAGATAGAATACAAATGAATTGCAAAGCAAACAGAAAGAAACTGGAATTAGCTTGTCAACATCAAACAAAGAGACACCGGAATCAGCTTTTTGTCAACGCCAAACAAGAAATCGAGCAAACAAAGATAAAACAGAATCAGCTTGCAACATCAAACAAGAATAGAGCAAAAAAAAGAAACCATAAAGAATACATGATTAAGACGAAACATTAAATGGAAATCAACACAGAAACTATATGAATTCAAATAATCATAAATCACAACAGAAAGTTCAACAAAATAAGTACATATGAAATCGAGCAGAAAACAAAACCATAAAAACCAGAAGAAAATCAATACAGTACGAAAAACTCACAAAGCACTAGCAGAGATTAAAGATTACGTAGAAAGAACTAGATGACAACAAACTCTTTCTCTATAACTTATAATGCACAAAACACACACATAAATGACACATTTATCAGAGAATCTGTGTAATTTACGGCTGAATCTCAGTACAAGATCCTAATTAAAATTGCTTCATCTAACGATCTAGCCAAGAAAGGAGAAGAAAGTTAAATTTCTAGCCACATTTGTAAATAGAAATTTAACTTTCACAATCTGAACACTCGCAATCAAATAATTTTGGTCGCATAACACAAACACAATGAGGCAGACCTATCAAGAAAGAGCCCATTATTAG
The DNA here is from genome assembly GCA_029168935.1 of Oxyria digyna. NCBI lineage: Eukaryota > Viridiplantae > Streptophyta > Magnoliopsida > Caryophyllales > Polygonaceae > Oxyria > Oxyria digyna. The sequence goes on along the minus strand of JAPVLV010000026.1, from coordinate 2,681,089 downwards.
GCTATTCAAAGCAGAGGGAGAGTGAAGAATTCACTCAAAAGTGTGCAGAACACTTGTAATATGATGCACGATTGATAAACGAGGTGCATCATACTACATCTTAATTTGCATATTATTGACATAGTAGAAGGAAGATCATAAGAAAAGATACACATCATAGGACAGTAAATGCATTGATGGAAGAATGAAATCAGATATGTGAAGAATGAATCAGAAAATAGTATAACCACAAATTGTGGCAAAATGTGGAAGTAACCAAAATCAATTTGAACCCAGAAACAACCCTATTAACTGTAATATTCAATTCCCAGCAGTAAAAACAGATCAAACAGAACAGATAAACTGAAGCATGGAAAACTCTTTCATTAAAAAGATCAAGACAAAATTTCTTACCTTGAATGAAGGATCCTGCTCAAGGCACAAAGGGGTCCCTGGCGCCTAAATGCAAGGCGCAAGAAACGTGTGCCTTTCGTATGTGAGGCGCACCTTTACTAAACTGATAGTAAATTAGTTTTAACCAAACCAATACTGCAGAATTTCTGCATAGAGAAAGGTGAACAGTCACAGGGCGAGAGCGAGAGATATGGAAGAACAGAAGTTAAGAGAGAAGAATACCTGCTAAAACCTAGTTCGTTGTTGGGTTGCTGCTCATTTTCGCCTCCTTCCATCTTCTTTTTCATTTTCTTTTATAGAAAACTACCTTTAACAACATAAAAATACTTTAGAAAAAGCTGCTAGACTCCAAAGAAAATCGCTCCAGGGGTGCGCCTTTCGTTTTTAAGCGCGCATGTCCTGGCTAGGCGCGCCTTTTAAAACCAAGCGTCCAAGAGCAGCATCAGTAGGGAAAACAAGCAAATCTTAAGAATTATGAACCTTGAAATAGAAAAAGAACAGTCAGTTTACAGAAAAATAAATAGCATGCTAAATCACACACCAATAACTGTATTTGATCTAATAACCTTGAAATAAGAATTATGAACCTTCAGCCACCGGAAGATTGTCCTCCTGGAGCACCTGGTACATCAATATCACAATAACAGATCAAAGACATTGCTGCACAGCATTAAAAAACAGTCAGTTTTGGATGAAGTGTTGCCATACCTAGAAGCCCATTTTCTGATACAATTGTTGTGCTGCTGTATTATCTCTGTCGTGTTAGCTCTCATTATAAGTAAACACCCTAGGGAAAGATATGGGATACTTAAATCTAAAGTTCCGACCACACACTTCAGTACAGTAAGCTTGAAGTTTTTGTCTTCCTTCTTTACCTGTCAATCGTGTAAGCTGCTTGACCAATAGCTTCCAATCAATTAAGGAAAAAAAGATGATTATATAATATAATTAATTAACATGATTTCCTAGAAGCTTTATCCAGATGGATGAAAGATGTTTCCGCTACTCGGGATGGTTAATGCGTGTTTCTGACAAATAATACCTGCTTTTTAGAGTAAATGCTCCTCTTTCATGAGCTAAATCGAGCTCGACTGGACAACTTAACATTACCTGACCGTTCAGTTCAAGAGTCTATAATAGCATATTTTTCCATACACAACCGAAACAAGTCAAGAGATATAGCTAGTTCCTAAGCCATGTACAATGTATGAAACAAATATAAAAGAAGAATTAAAAAAAATTGATGAAAAGTAACAATATGAAGATTGTGCTATAATCTGAAGATAAATGATTTTTTATTTAGAATTCTACTACTCTTATATACAGAAGTAATGTTATGCACAAGCATTCAATACAAGGAAGTTGTTTTACCATTTGAGCTTCGTCAGCTGTAGCAAATTAAACATGTCCAAAACCTTTGAATCTCCCATCTTGATCACAAGAAAAACGAACATCAATGCCTTGGCCAACATCTTAAAAGTCCTCCCTGTAAGAAGTCAGGGTTATAAAGCACGATACACTATTGGAAAGTCGACCAGAATTCAGGATCAGAGATGGAAATACATACACATCAGCTTGCTCAATCTGGAAAGACATGTTCCCTACGAATAGAGTTTTTGAACCTTGAGCAGCCATCATAGGGCTTTTTGGCTGTAAAATACAGTATTAATCCATACACAGAAGGAGGAAAAAAAAAACTAAAAAAGCCATTAAACGTAATTACTCACAACACTCATTGGAGATACAGCATCGACCATTTTGACTTCGGTGTCCTGTATATCAAATAACCAGCAAGTCAATGCTCACTTGAGTACATCCTGATCTGCAATACTGGCTTGACATACCAAATTATTCAGCCAGAACAACAGAGTTTTTCCAAAATTATGCATAATCCATGTTCTAATTCTAAATTATGCATAATCCATAAATACAAACAATAGCTGCAAACAAGCAAATACCTAGAAATCTACCATCAATTTCCAAATTTGTAGCTTTATACTGATGCAATACAAACAACCATATGAGTAGTCAAACATTGATTAGTTGTTAAGATACACACCGGGAATAAAGAGCCAATGCAAAGTTGGTGTATAAAACTGTTAGAAAGCTGTTTAAAAATTACTTGGCAAACAAAATTTTACAAAAAACTAAAAAATATGGGACAGATGCAATATAAATGACAACCACATGAGTAGTCAAACATGTCCGTCGCAATGATTAGAGCACTCACACTGCATTACAAGTGTCTACAGACAATAACCCAAACACATAATGAAAACACGAAATGTATCTACACAAATACTGAGACGAAATTAGGTGGAAAGAGATACCAGATAATGACCATGGCTGAATTCCTCCTAGTTGCATCCGTTATGAGCAATATTTCATGGAGAACTACAAACAACGCTATACTTTTTTATGGAAAATTGGCCAGAGAACTACAAGACGTTAACATATAATATTCGAATAGAAAACAGTTAGACACGAGGATGCAAAACAGTTAAACACTAGGAATATCATCAAAAAGATATGCAAAAATAGGATTAGTTAAAAATTCTGAATTGTAGAAAAGCCACACAATAGTATAACAGGCAAAAAAAAAAAATTTAGGGGAAAATAATCATATATCAAAACTGGCCATCAACCATAAAAAACCTAGGATAAATCCATTAAAAATCTAATAAAGAAAGAGAGAAAATATTTAAAAAGAAATGCATCAATCTATGGGATAGTAAAGAGGAAGTAAATCAGAAAATAGTATAACTTCAAAATTGTAGAACCATCAGCTATAGAAACGTAAATCACTAAAAACTGCAAGTCTGACATAAATCTATTAAAAATGCAAACAACTAAGAAAGGTAGGACACATTGAAATGCAAACGATGAAAAGGCTGAAGTAAGAAACCGTAATAAAAATGAAATGTAGATCACACGGAAATGCATTGAAATATAAATAATCGATTAAAAACATTGATTAAAAATCTCAAAAAACTCATAGATGTGCAAATCACATAGAAGTGCAAATCTAAGATAAAACATTGATTAAAAATCTCAAAAAACTCATAGATGTGCAAATCACATAGAAGTGCAAATCTAAGATAAAACATTGATTAAAAATCTCAAAAAACTCATAGATGTGCAAATCACATAGAAGTGCAAATCTAAGATAAAACATTGATTAAAAATCTCAAAAAACTCATAGATGTGCAAATCACATAGAAGTGCAAATCTAAGATAAAGCATTGATTAAAAATCTCAAAAAACTCATAGATGTGCAAATCACATAGAAGTGGAAATCTAAGATAAAACATTGATTAAAAATCTCAAAAAACTCATAGATGTGCAAATCACATAGAAGTGCAAATCTAAGATAAAACATTGATTGAAAATCTCAAAAAACTCATAGATGTGCAAATCACATAAAAGTGCAAATCTAAGATAAAACATTGATTAAAATTCGCAAAACATCAAATATAGAATTCGAAACTAGTCTTAAAACGGATTTGTGTTTACTAGTCTAGCTATTTTCAAAGCACACATTCAAATTGTGGAAGTAAACAAAATCAATTTGAACCCAGAAACAACCCTAATAAACCATAATAATCAAATGCAAGCAGAATAAGAAGATCATACAAAACAGATCAGATAACTGAAGCATGGCAAACTGTTTAATTAATAAGATTAAGACAAGGATCCTTGAAACGAGCAGCATCAGTTGCAAAAACAAGGAAAACTAAAGAAAGCCAAAATCAGTTTACAGAAATAGAAACAACATGCCAAATCATAGACTAAAAATTGTATTTAATCTAACCTTGAAATAAGAATTATGAACTTTCAGCCACTAGAAAATTGTCCTCCTGGAGCACCTGGAACTTCTTTCTGTCATACAAGAAGCAAACATGAATGCAGTTCAAATTGATAGATATGCTGAGCAAAAGTTCTTAATTTGACAAAAGTTAGGGAAGAACTGAAAAGAAAAAAAAATCATATATTCATATATTACCGTATCACCCCAACCGCTTCGTTTCAGGTCTAGACCACCTCCCCAATGCGTATGCACCAGATAAAGCAACAATGTCCTGTACAGAAATAGCTATGGAATCACAAAATGCTCAAGTTGGGGATAGGGATTTTATGTAAAAGCATGAAAACCACAAAGAATCCCCCACAGAGGCCCATTGAGAAACAGATAACAGAAATTGGTATTATAGTTAGAATCATGTAAGTTGAAGAAATGAGTTTACATGATATAATGCCATCAATTTAAGTTACTAAAATCATTTACAGTGTTGCAAAACAAATCGTACTACTATAAATTAAACAAATTATAAGTTTAATCATGAGCAATGTAGTCGGATAAAAGAATAACATTTACCACTTCACTGGAGTCTTATGTAGCTCTGCATTTCGTAGGTACATAAAGCTTAAAAGAAATAAAGGTAGATAAAAGCATAATCAGGAACTGAGTCTATCATACGACAAAAGAAAACAAACCAACCTAAAGAGAAGCACTACATAAGAAAAATTTCTGCATCAGTGGTAAAATTCCTAGACGATATAGAGAAAAAGTTTCATGCTAGTGAGTATCTATGCAGCTCAAAGCATCATTGAAAAATACACAATCCAATGCCGGAAAATCATAAACTATCATACCTCTGCAAGTTAAACAAAAATAACAAGCAAAAAATCTACTAACATGTGAGCCTAACATCATTACGACTAAATGTTTCTCATACAAATACAATTCGGTTGACCTATTCAAAGTTTCCAGAAACAAGAGAAAAATAGTCTATAAGAACATGCCAATTAAAAACAGGAACGTAATTTTGTCAAGTAAAATAATGCCAAGTCGAGCTAATTGGCTTCTAATAACCTAGTTAATCAATTAATCATGCAATTAAATTGCATCTCAAAGACTATCTCTCCAAGAGTCTCACTAGCATCTCCACATTTATCCTGCAATAGGTCTATCTTACTGGCCTTAAAAAATCAATTTAGCAAGCGACGAGCAAGCAATTGCAAATCCATAATCAGAAACGCCTGCTGAGGACCACATTGCAAAACTACATAAATGTAGACAAGAAGGAAGAGAAACTCACAAAGACGGATAGACCACGGAAGACATCAAGCGAAGCAACACGGGGAAGCGAATCACGAACCGGAGCAAATATGGAGCGCAACGTTCCGATTCGCCATCATTTGCGTTTGAATTCTCCATCTTCAGAGAGAATTGAACAACAAAATGAAGAAAGCTGGAGAGAGAAAGATCGAGACGGGGAATTGAGGAAATGAAGAAAGAATATTTAAACCCTAAATTATGAATAAAGAGCGTCTAATTTAAAATTTGAAAACACGTCTAATTTTCTTATTGTTGTTGTTATTACTTTTCTCATGTTAGATACGTTAATTTTTCAAAAATTACTGCTCTCCGTCCCTTAATGTTCTTCCCATTTCATTTTGACATATTTGTCGAGACACGTTTTACGTCGTTAATATCTCTTATCATATCTTTCTAAAAATTATAAAATTTTGATATTAATAAAGTACTTAATGAGACGAACAAAACAAGATCCCGCATGACCATGTTTGTTCTTATAGATTGAGAATAATCTAGCGAATTGTATTGAATTGTAAATAGTGTAAAAAATAGAGATGGAAAGAAGATTAGGGGACGGAGGAAGTACATTCATTCATCATTTAGAATAAAAGGTGAAATCAAATATATATGTAATATACAATTAGGGATTAGGTGGAAAATTTTGGATTTTAAAACATATATTTCTTAATGTTTTTGGGATTAATGAAATATTATTTTACTAATTCATAGTTCGTAGCCTATATCTATATGTTTTAGGGTTTATTTAAGATTATATAGGTAGATTTGTTAAAGACTAACCCAACTTGGTAGGTCGATTTGATCAAAACTAAAATCGATTCAATCTGATTTGAAAATTTTATTAAACTCAATGACTGAAAGTCTATAAGAATTGAAATTTGTTATGTTAAGTTCATGAAACTCAATAGCCCAAAATCTAAAAGATATGAAATTCGTTGTGTCAAATCCAGGAATATTTATGCATGAAACTTAGATTGCATATTTATGTTACTCAAAAAAATATTTCATGGATAAAAGGTGTTCTTTTGAAATGATATCAAAAAGAGATTTTCAAGAGTTTATATTTCATTAAAGGTTTTGAAGGTTGTTTTTATGAGGAGCTACAACACTCAAAATAGTGAATTTGACGTCAAATCTCTACTACTAAAAAGAGGCTGGCACTCAAATGAATAGTCCCTTTATTTTGTCTGTATCTATATTTGGGCTTTCCTCCCCCTTTTCCTGATCAGACCAGCCCAGCCCAACTTTTCACTTAACCGTTTGCTGCTCTTTAGGTTTAAAAAATTGTGCAGCACCTCAGTAAATCAAACACGATTTCCAGCATTCTACCGAGCATGTTACCTTTTTATTCTGCAAGGCAAGAGATCCGAGTAGAGGAAGGTACTATCTCTCTTTTCTTCCTCCCTGAAATTTGTTCCGGTGTCCTTTGTTAGACTCCAACTATCTATAGAAATTAAGAGAAGCTTGTAATCTCTAATTACGATTTTTTTCGGTTTTCTTATTTGAAAATCAATTACAGACAGTAGGTGAACCGATTTCCCAAATTTTGTTTTCGTAGTTTTAGAAAAGGGGCCACATTTGGTTGGTGTTCAGGCCTGATTTGTTGTTCATCCTGATTTGTTAATTTAGCTTTGTTTCAATATTGTTTTTACGTGGTTGGTTTTAATTAGTACTTCCTTTATTAGTTATTATTGTTATACTGATTAATCATAATTTTTTAATTAAACAAATCAAGTTACTTTATTTACAAAAACTTTTTTTTTTTTTGATAAGTGAGAGTATTTACTATACAGGTGTCTACAGGTTTCACTACCTTCTACTATACGTGTCTTTCATTCCAGGTGGTGCAGATGAATTTCACTTTGTTACTTCATGGTCAAGGGAGGGATTTTTTTTCTGTACGTATCACTCTCTACTCTCTCTCCTGCTTTCCTCTCTATCGTCGTTCAGACAAACACCACCTGCTACAAGGTTGGTATTCAGCCATTTTTTTCAACTACATATGTTTACTTGTATTTCACATGCTTCCTTGCGCTGTTGTAGTTATCAATTGTCGTCGTCTGCATCTAAATTGAGGTGTTTGGCTGTTATTGGGCCCCTTATTTCGTTATTTGTCTCTGTTGTTATGCTTTTTATACTGCTTTGTTGCTTGTGTTGTTGTGGTTTTTATACTGCTTTGTTGCTTGTGCTGTTGTGCTTTATATATTGCTTTTTTGCTTGTGCTGGTTTAGTATATATGTATGCATAGGGCCCACTGTTGTCGCAGTTTCTTTGACGCATTTTCTTTGAAGACATATGGTTTTGCTGAAACTGGTTCTTTGTGATGACGATTACCCTTTTAATAAGGTTACTATGTCAGTTCTTCTACACATCTTTTTCGCTGAATAAATGGGGTTTTTCTTGCTCTTACGGTCTTTGTTATACGGTTAATCAATTATTTTTTCTGAGTTTTCATTTAAATTGACACGAGGAAGGAGGTCTTTTATGTGTTCTTGAAGTTTGACCAAGTTTAAGTGTTCTTTTTGTGTAGGAAGAATGGATCACTACTTACTGTTTATAGGTAATATAAAATCAATCTTTTAGATATCACAATATCTTGGTAAATCTGTTAACCTTAATTTGGTTCAAGATGTGCATTAGTATGTTGCTATACTGTGATTGATGTTAATGCTTTGTGGACTGTGATACTTGTCAAATGAATATAATTAAAGTACGAGGATGATTTAAGGGAGTGAATTGACTTGTTGGATTCTCTGTTCAATAGGTTTGTGCATTGAATCAATATATATATATATATCAATCAATATCCTTAGGGAAATTTATGCCTTGATGCCAACATTCTATCTTTGAAATCAACATATCAACTTCCTTGGCCAATCCACACATGAGGCAAGCCTTGTGGGTTTAGATTTCCATCGGGTGTGTTGCGCATCTCTTCAATCAAGAAGAGCTCCTCTACATATTAATGACTAGCTCCAATCAATTGTATGTTGTAGGTGGGATTGATAAGCCTATGCACAATTCTTAATAATCAAATGACCAAAATTCTCAAACATCAATTCTAAGGAAAAATAAGCTACCCCATTGATCAATTTGTCATCTGGAATGTCCTTTTAACTATTTTAATTCATAGTTATTAATGGAAAGATTGATCAGCCTTCCGATGAAAGATCTTGCATTTCTCCTACTAGAGTTTGAAGCCTCCATTGACGGTCATACCATATCGATGTCGGTGTGTATTAAAAAGAAACTTCAAATAATTTGCATTGCTCCTATTAGACTTCAAAGATTTTGTATTGACCACTACAGTTTAAAGATACTTCGGCTGATCTTACCCCTAAGCTGTATTGAAAAGCAAGACCCATTACCAGCTTCATTTATGTTGTATATTTTGTTAGATTATATCACAATTATATATATCTTTCCCTAGAAGACAAAACCAACATTTTCTTTCTAATATGATAGGTTATTAAGTTGATGGACCGATTTCTTCTTATTAAATCTCATTTTCTTTCTAATATGTTGCTTCTGAGTTCTTGTATTTACAGAATCTTGGTTGACATGGAGTAAGATTCTTAATTTCCAATCTCTGCTGCTACATATCATATTAGGACATCATATAAAATATTATAAAGCTGAAATACATACTTTTACGAAACTTCACTATTGCTTTGAACGTGCGAGTTAATATGCGCCTTCCTTATACTGTATGGGCCTAATCGTTTATTGTAGGATGAAGCCCAAAAAAGTTTACTTCGACTCCTTGGTTACCAAATCCCGAAATCATGAAGTTCGTACTAAGGTAATAAGCAAGAAAACTACTGAAGCGCGATCAGGGAAACAAAAATTCCAACGGCTTTTTCTCGTCGACGAAAAGGTATGTCTCAAATAGCACCAGTAGTTGTACTCATGCAAAATTGATGGCCTAGCATTTCATTTTTGCTTCTCGCTATCTTTGAAGGGTCTTACGATGAAAGCAGTACTGTTTGGACAGAATGTAGACCACTTCGACGAAATTATCAGCGAAGGACAATGTTATGACATGAGTAATGTTGTGGTGTCATTAGTAGATCCATCCTACCAAGCTTATCCTGAAGAAAGGCAACTACATATAAACACATCATCAACGATAAAAAAGGTCGAACTTGGGGAGTCATCATCCAACTTCACACCTAGGCTCACGCGTATTTCTGAAATACCAAGAGAGCATCTGCCTCACAATGCTACATTTGGTACTTCGTTGGATTACAACTTAGGTCTTATTTTTTTTAAGCTTTGCAAATGCATCAATTATTGGTTATCTTATTAGTTGCTTTTGTTCCACTGTTACCTAGATATGGTGATGGTAATTCTCCACTTCACACCTCCTAGGAAGGTACCAAACAAGCTCAGTCCTACACCTACTGACCTGTCGGAGTTGTACGTTACAGATGACAGGTGCGTATTCTAATATACTGTGTATTACTTCTTTGAACTTCGCTTTAACTTACTTGTATACCATGTTGCACTTTATTTAGTTGTTCTGATCCAGTGCTCCTTTCGCTTTGGAACGAGTTTGCATTTGCATGCACGACATTCGGTAGTTCAGATCTCCGTGGATCAGTTATTTGTGCAACTGGTTTGAGGACAAAGGCTTACAAAGGTATGCTTTCACTTTTACGCATTGCGCTTTCTTCAGCCTTTTACTAATTGTAAGCACTTACTTCGTTGCCAACTGCTTCAACTTGCTGTTGTTTGTTTCAACAGGGTTTTCTCTGTCCACAACAAGTTACACTAAGCTTGACTTCAGTCCTGTTGGGACTAGAATCGAAGAACTGCGCAAGTGGTATGTATTCCTTTTTTCCTCCCCAAACTTCAGCTTCTATATCCACTTTACGTTCACCAACATTTGTGACCCCACCTACAAACGACACTTCTTTGGTTGTAATTACTGTGTACACGATTCTTCAGAGCTCTCTAATATGGATATGATGCTTTGCAATTTCAAAACTCCTCCTAACATAGTTTTGTTAATTTGGCACCATGAAGGTTTCTCGAGAAACGTGATACGGTCTTAGCAAGGGAGATCAACATGCCAACAAAGAAAATTGTACCTTCTGATACTCGTGTGTTCACTATAGAGCAAGCTTTAGCAGTGAAGGTGCTACGTTAGTTCTTTCATTTGACTTTATGCATTTTATTGTGAATCTTGTTTAACAAGTTCTTTCACATCTCATTTTTTCATGTTCGTTACGAAAACTAGGCTGAAGAAATCACCAATGGCGAGATGGTCAGAATTGCCGCTTATGTTACAGATTTTACAGCCGACCATTTACGCTTATCGGTAAGCTGTAATTGGTGCAGTAAGGTTTGTGATGTACCTCCAGAATCGTCATATTTTTGTGATTCATGCGCGAACTATGCTTTGTCCACGCCAAAGTACGACAACTATTCTTTTTATGGGTTGAATTGACGTAAACTATAATGTTTAGTTTACATAGCTGATACGTTCCTGTTTTCCTCTTTCTTCTTTGCCAGGCTGTTTTTCGATTTCACTGCTATGGATGGTACTGGAACAATTAAGTTGGCCGCAAATACAAGAACTGCAGAGCAATTGCTAAAGACTAAGCCGACTGTCTTGTATAGCATGTCTACCCAGGTAAGCCCTTACTTTAACAAGTAGCATCTTCGACCTATATTTTACATGTGCATGAAAGCGAAAACCATATCAACTTATTAATTGTTAGTGATATATAGTATCTGATTGCACCTACAAATCCATGGAAGCTATATACGTATTTCTTCCATCTTGGGTGTTAGACATAATTACAAAATAACACCCAAGTGCATCATCCAACAATTGTCCTTCTACATTTTGTTTTACAGAACTATCAGTTATCAAAAAAAAGACATACATATTAATTACTCCGTATTATATAGGTACTAATGGAGGCATATACCTTACTTTTGACTCATGGATGCATCTACCTTACAGATTGCACCATATGCTCTTCTTAAATATGGGTTTATTTGTGTTGACTATGACTATTAGTACAACAAAACAGGGATTTAGTTTTACTCTCACAATCTTACAACATACATATTAATTGCTCTGTAGTATATAAGTACTCATGTAGGTATTTACCTTACTTGTAACTCATGGATGCATTTACCTTACTTATGACACCATATGTTCTTCTTGAATATGGGTTTGTTTTGTGTTGACTATGATTATTAGCATAACAAAACAGTTTCTATATCTCTATTTGTTTTCTTCGTATTGCTATCTTTCGTATTTACTGTTACTCTCATAATCTTACAACCTTTTTTTTTGAACAGGAGCGTGCTTCCTTCACTGATACAACAAACACAGCACTACGTGCTAAGAAGACTAATATGGTTCTTACCCCTGTAACCACACTTCTTGAAGATCATAAGAAGGTTGTGTGGACTCTGAAGGAGATACTCTAAAACCTACCATATCCTGCTATAGCAGCACTGAAATAGACTTAAAGTAGTTTTTGCTCGTTATATGGTCTATGTACATATACTCTAACATGTTGTGTAGCATGTAAGACCACCCCTTTTGGAATCCACCTATGAACGGTGAAGAAACTTTCTGGTCCTACGAAAGGACGATGTACATATACTCCTAATGTGATAAGAAGCACCTTTGCAAAACCCGCTCAAATTCGGATACATACTATGGAGAACTAAGTTTTCACTTTATTTTGGAGTAATTGTGCATTTACAGCAGCACTCACCCGCTTTGTATTTGCAACACAGTTGGCCCTGCTTTTTGGTTGGAAATTTTGTGCTCATGCTTCTTTATCATGCATCCCTTCTCCTTCATATTGTTACCTGTTCTTGCTTGTGCCTATTTTCTTTGCTATTTCACCTGCAACGCCACATACGGATTTGTGTAAATACTATCCTTATTCTTTGTGTGAATTACTATCCTTGTTATTTGCATACACTAAGTTAATAGTACACTTTTCTTAGGGTTTGACTTTTTTTTGTTTTTCGCATTTCATGCAGCAATAACAGAACACCACAAATTTAGTTTACTAGATTACAACTGATGGCCAGCACCTCTACTACAATACCGGTTTTTGGGATCAAAAGGAGGAGAAGTCGTATTCCTGTAGCACCTATCTACCTTGCACAAGGTATGTCACACATACCATCATCTCCACTTAGGTTGCCTGTTGCAACTACATGCAAGGAATGCAATGCGTTGAAATTCGCACATGAATGGCCGACCTTTTGTTGCAACAATGGCAAAATTAAGTTAGCTTCAAATGAAACCCCTCACGAACTTATTCAGTTATACACAGCAAATGATGAGCGCGGTAAAAATTTCCGCATCTACGCTAGACTTTACAACAATTTCTTTGCTTTCACCTCTCTTGGTACAAAATTCAAACAAGATACTGCTAGAGGTATTTATACATTGTCTCTTCATGGACAACTTTACCACTACATTCCTGATTTGCTGCCCGACGCAGATAATCCAAACTATCTTCAGATGTATTTTTATGATGGTGCTGCTGAAATTGATACAAGGAAAAATTGTTACAAGGAGCTACATTCTGATACTATTTCGATTCTAATGTCGCTTATGGATCAAAATCCTTATGCACATTTCTTTAGATCCTTGCGTGAGGTTACCATTACTGTGAATTCCAGAATTACCATACCTCATAACCCAGTGCTGGATCAACGTGTCTACAATGCTCCAACATCAGACGAAGTTGCTGCAATATTTGTTGAAGAAACAAACTGTAATCAGATACATAGCCCCCACATTATAGTGTATGGTAGGTCAGCAGAACGACACAGAGTAATGCACTACTTTGGATGCTACGACCCTTTACAGTATCCACTTTTATTTCCAAAAGGAGAATCGGGTTGGCATCAAGGTATCAAAACAATAAGAGCTTCAAATGTGAGTACCAGTGAAGACTCCTCCTTCCCTATATCAACATGTTTGGTGCAAGACGCATTTGATCTTGTACTTAGAGAAACCACAGGTCAGACACCATGCTTTTGATGCATTTTACTCTACTTACTCAACCTCATACTTTCTACATTACTTACTCTTACACAGCTGCACAGAGAAGGCCACCACAAGACGACAAAGAGGTCTCTTGTAGGGGATACTATGCTTATAAACTTCAAGTGCGATTGAATAACTTTTTGCTCAGATCAGGAAGAATCTTTCTTCAATATGTCGTCGATATGTACATTAAAACGGAAAACACACGCTTGGATTTTTTTCGAAGAGATCAAGCGAAGATCAGGGCTGAATTGTACCAGGGTATTGTCGATAGCGTACAAGACGGCAACAGAAGCGCAACATCTGTTGGAAAACGTGTCATTCTTCCAGCAACCTTTATTGGTGGTCCAAGGGACATGAGATGCAGGTACTTGAATGCTATGACTCTTGTCCAAAAGTTTGGTAAACCAGATTTGTTTATAACTGTTACTTGCAATACTAATTGGCCTGAAATAACGGAAAGACTTGAGGAAGGAGAAAAAGCACAAGACAGACCTGATTTGATAGTAAGGATTTTTCACTCAAAGCTTGTGGTACTAAAAAATTTATTAATGAAAAAGCACATATTTGGCCCAATAGCTGCAAGAGTTGAAGTTATTGAATTCCAGAAACGAGGCTTACCACACGCACATATGTTAGTCATACTTCAGCAGAAGAATAAGATTCTAAGTCCGGAAGCCTTTGACAAATTTGTGTGTGCGGAACTTCCATCTAAGGAAAATCCGAATCTAAGAGCCCTTGTTATAAAGCACATGATGCATGGACCTTGTGGATCTCTTAACCCAGACTGTGCTTGCATGAAAGAGGAAAACCATCGCCGCTATTGCAAGTCTCGTTACCCCAAAGACTACGCAGAATTTACGACTTGTGGTGATGACTCTTACCCGATTTACCGTAGAAGACAGAACGGAGATTACACTCGGGTTAGGGGTGCTGAACTTGACAACCAATGGGTGATTCCATACAACCCATACCTTCTAGCATCCTTTGATTGTCATATCAATGTAGAAGTTTGTTCTACTATAGAAGCTGTGAAATACATTTACAAGTACGTATACAAAGGTCACGATCGAATAAGCTTCAATATTTCTCAGAATGATCGTTGTCAGGAAGATGAGATCACTGCGTTTCAATCAGGCAGATGGGTATCTCCTCCCGAAGCTTGTTGGAGAATATTCGGCCTTCCGTTGTATGAAATGCACCCTCCAGTAATTCCATTGCAGATACACTTGCCCCAGATGCATGTTGTAACATTCAATGAACATGAAAACTTGCAACAGGTTGCCGCAAATGAGGATCGACAGAAAACTATGCTAACCGGGTTTTTTCAATACAACAGGGACCACCCAAAATCTATACCATACTTCTATCATGAATTTCCTTTGTTTTATGTATGGGATAAGTCGTGCAAAATATGGCACACTAGAGCTGTACCTGAAACATCGATTGGGAGACTAACATATGTCAATCCTGCAGAAGGAGAGCGCTACTACTTGAGGCTTCTTCTAACACATATCAAGGCTCCAACTTCATTTGCTTGCTTACGCACAGTAAATGGTTTTACATACAATACTTTTCAAAAAGCAGCTAAGAAATACGGCTTAGTAGAGCAAGATAACTACGCTGACTTATGTATGGAAGAAGCAACACGTGCACACATGCCATCGGCTTTACGCCGCTTGTTTGCTACATTACTAATGCATTGTGACCATGTTAACCCGTTATCCTTATGGAACCATCATTACAGGGCATTCTCAGAAGACTTCGCACATCGCTACCCAGGAGAGGACGCAAGAGTCTTACACCTAACATGTGTCGAGGTTGATCAATATTTGGACGCAATGGGAAAGAGTCTGAAGCACTTCAAGCTAGATATGTTCCACCAGGTTGAATCATTTGGCCACAACATCTCGCGAGACATCAGCGACGCTTTATACGCTCCTATTCCATGTTGCTATGCTAATGCACCTGAACTTCTTACTCAAGAACAACGAGCTGCATACGATTGCATAATGGGTCACGTCGAAGGAGGTACGCCTGGTGCTTTTTTCATTGATGGGCCGGGTGGAACAGGCAAGACCTTTCTTTACTGCGCTCTATATGTAAAAACCCGTTCACTGGGGAAAATTGTTCTTCCAACTGCAACATCTGGAATTGCAGCATCAAACATACCCACAGGAAGAACAGCACACTCACGCTTCAAGCTACCAATTGATGACACAGGATCATTAGTCTGCAACGTTTCCAAGCAAAGTACTCTTGCACACTTGCTCAGGCAATCTTCCCTCCTAATCTGGGACGAAGCATCTATGGCGAAAAAAGAAAATATTGAATCACTAGATTTGCTCCTACAAGACATATGTGACAACACTAAGATTTTTGGAGGAAAGGTAATAGTCTTTGGCGGAGATTTCAGGCAAGTACTACCCGTATTGCCACACAAAACACAACACGAAGCAGTCTGTGCAAGCTTGGTAAGCTCCTACTTATGGCCGCAACTCCGTAGGTTTACGCTGACTCAAAATATCAGAGCCGCACAAGATCCTATATTTTCAGAGTTTCTGCTACAACTTGGAAATGGATATCTACAGAAAGTGGAAAAAGAGCTTATTCAAATACCCACTGAAATTACGGACTGCATTACAATCAATGATGACTGTGTCAACCTGCTTGTACGCCACATATATCCTGAAATGCAAGAACATACAGTAGATTCATCGATTTTTAGCAACAGAGCCATTCTAAGCCCCACAAACGAAGATGCTGATACAATAAATGCTGCATTGATTGAAAAATTCCCAGGAGAGTCATACTCATACAAAAGTATTGATTCCATCATAGAGGAGAACTGCAAGATATACCCAACAGAATTCCTAAACACTTTATGTCCTTCTGGCATGAGCCCTCATGAATTGATTTTGAAGAACGAATGTCATGTTATCTTACTAAGGAATCTGGATCCATCTTCTGGTTTGTGCAACGGTACAAGAATGATTTGCAAAAGCTTTTACCGTAACACAGTGTTATGTCAGATTTCATCAGGCTATTACAAAGGTGAACAAGTGTTCATTCCACGAATTACACTCAGAGCGCCATCAACATTGCAGTACCCTTTCCAATTCCAACGAAAACAATTCCCCATTAAGTTATGTTTTGCCATGACAATTAATAAAGCACAAGGACAAACGCTAGATCGGGTAGGGTTATATCTAAGGCAACCATGCTTTTCACATGGACAGTTTTATGTTGGTTGTTCGAGAGCCAAAAAAAGGACCGATCTCACGATATTTACCCCTCCTGTTGAAAAAGGTCATCACGACAAACAGACTGTAGAAAATGTTACATCATTTGAGATCCTTCAGAAGGCGCACATTATATAAGCAAGATCTGGGGCGCTTCACATTGGGGGTGTCCTTCTTGGTAAAGAAAGTAAGCATACTCTCTCCACTATTTAATATTTCATCCTACTACTAACACTGATACTAACCTTTAATTTTATGTCTCAAAACCAGTACTCATGTGAAAAACAGTCAATGTTGACCTAACGGTATCAACGCACCTCATAGAATCAAAATACTCAATCTGCTGGTAAAGTTTCGCATATTGTTGTAATATATATACATAGTTTAAATATGTTGTCACTGTATAAAAACTTTATTTGCTCTCCATAATGTAAGCTCTTATCTATAGTTGTTTCACTACATTACTACATCCATTGTGTCAATTTAGAACCACCAAATAACATTCTGCGGACCATCCGCGCGCGCTCGCGCGCGCGCCTCTACCTAGTGGAAGAAAAAAGGGAAAGAGTTATCTCATTTGAAGGCTTTTCTAGAATATTGAATGTATCTTACAAATGAGTCAAGATATTGTTACACTTTTATTGCTTTTGCCTTCTCCACTTTTGGGGAACTTGGAGGTGATGCTCTCGATTTTTTGTCTAAGGTCACACGTGTTGCTCAAAGCCACGCAACTAATGTTAATATTCGGTCATTCATTTTTCAGAGATTGAGTTTTATTTTGAACAAGGGTGTAGGAGCTCAGTTAGTTGGTAGGCTCTCATCCAACTATATGTAAATTGATATCTTTTTTAATTATAAAGAGTATAGTTAAATAATCAAAAGGAATGATACTAGAGATGTAATTTGAACACTTATTGGTGAAAAGGTAGAAAGATGACTCAACCTCTTGAAGGTGTAAATGTGGATGAAGAGCTCAGTTTGTGTGGATGGAATCAAGAGAGAGCAAACCAAGGGCGAGAATCATGGCCAGACGAAGAAGGTGGGATTGGTTCCTTCGGTGTCTCAATGTTTGGGCCAAGCATGTGTCTCTTGGCGCCACTCTTGGGGTGCTTTTGGCGCCACTGAACCCATGAGTGTTGGTGAGGGAACCATCCAAGGCGAAGAACCTGATCCTTTCCTTGGACGCGCAGGCGCGCTCGGGCGCAAATGATGGGCTTGTCACTTTGGATTTTGGGGAGCCACTTGCGAGAGCCAGTTGGTTTAGACATGTCCTTGAGTTTGTACGAGACCATTGGTCAAGAAGGCACCTGGCCAAAGTGGTCTTGATTAACAAATGGACCAGGTGCCCTCGAATGTGGCTTGATGGGGTCGATCCCACTTGTAAGAGCACATCATTGCCCCCTTCTTGGATGTGAGACGTCCTCACCTCACCAAGTCTAGCTCCCTGAAGTGCAAGATGAGCGTCAGTACGTGTTGGTTGAGCCATAAGTAAAAGGATAGCTTTGGCGTGTTTTTGATCGGGCTCAGTGGGTGTAAGACTTTGATAGGCTTCACAAAGTTTATGTAGATGCTTGGTGTTGAGGCAAGAGGGACTCGTTAGGGGAGGACGTCTGGATAGGAACGTGGCGCCACTTGTGGTTTAATTGTCAAAGGCAAAGGTGCAACTATCTTGTATTGGCGAAGTGTCCTCCCTTGGGCACTTGTGGAGCAAAATGAAAGCTCTCTTAGCAATTGATCCTTAACCTTTTCGTTGAAACGGACCAAGGAAGCTCCACCTTGGATGCCGAAGAAAGGGCAAAGAACAAGGCGACTCAAATTTGGCTTCATGTTCCCCTTCCTTAGACGACATAGGCAGAATGGTTAGAGATTTTTTCATGGACATTAAGTGCTAAATGAAGAATCATTATTCCCAAGTGAGAATCAATAATGTAAAAGTATGTAACAATTATAGATTCAATACGCCTTGTCAGGTGTTCGTGTAATGTTTCTTTTTAGTGAATCATGGGAGTACCGTTTCTCTTTCAATAAAAAAAAATATAGATTCATTTTGACACATTTATCGAGACACGTTTTACGTTGTTAATATCTCTTATTAATTTATTATAAAACTTTGATATCATTATAATACTCAATGAGACAAATAAAACAATTACGGTAAAGATTTGAAGTTGGTACACAAGAATTAATTTGTAAACTTTAGTATCATCCAAGCTGGCCAAGTTGTGCCGCTGCTTGTTCGTGTCTCTGGTAGTTAAACGTGGGAACGTAGTTATTTGGTGGAGGTTGATCATTATGAACATAATCTCCTTGCTCATCCACTTCCACATTGTTTTGACCTACATGCAACATATTCATCGATATTTACAAAGCTATGTACTTTTAGCGCGTCTTTTGTATGTATCCTATCGATTGATATTCATTCGTACCATATGAAAAAAAAACATTTCATTTGTAATGTATGAACACCGTTTGATACGAAGTGTATGAACCGTAATATTCATGTAATCTACGTTCATGCAAATTTGCAGAAACACATCTAACATTCATATAAGGAACGTGAGAAAAGTTTTGGTGTGAACAAGTTTTAACGTAGGAAAAACGAACAGTTCATATTCTGGATAGTAATGTTCATAATACGGGTCATGAAATTTTTTGAACGTTTTAAGTAAGGGACGATGGCATACTTATAATTAATGCGAGCATTGATTTTTTCTTATCCTCAAAACATTTCATCGGTCAGATTATGAACATTACCGACCAAATTATGAACATTAGCTTGTTATCTGTGAACGCAAATCTTTTCCTACATTTAGTCTTGTTCTCACCCGAACTTTTCTCACGTGACATATGAAAAATGTGGGTTCATATGTTCTGGATGAACCTATTAACTTTTTTTCTCATTCGTCACGCACGTTTCAACTCTATTTCATTCGTTACGTATTAAAGGTGCGTCAAAAATAAAAACAATGTATATATACGTACCATCGGCAAAGAGCACTGGAGAGGTTTCATTTTGAAGTGGGATGTGAGCTTGAAGTTGTAGGAGTAATTGTTGTTGTCTACGTCCATGCACAACACAATACACGACGAACGACACTACGCCAAGAAGTAGGGCATATGACACCAAAAACCCCACCACCCCACTCACCGTCGACTTACCATTATTATCACTTCTACTCGACGATGATCGGCCTGATTGTGATGAAGACGAAGAAGACGAAGATGGTGTTGTGGATGATGATTCATGAACTATGATGCGAAGCTTTTGATTGCAAATGCTGTCGGCGTCGATGGATATGAAGTAAAAGATGCCAACTATATCCAGCTTTAAGCTTTGGGGCGAGGTGCGGGATATAACGGTGCTAGTTTCGTCGATGGTTGAAACCCCGGAAATGCAATTCTCGTAAGTCTCTTTCAATACAAACGCCACCGAGTTTGAACCCATCTCAAAGTTAAACACTACGTAAGTACGTATGTTAGATTTCGGTATTAATCATGTCTTAGTTTTAGCTAGGTAACAATGTCATTAATCATGATCATAAGGATGAATATTAGTATTCATGATTACAAATACCGATGCTCGTAACCCTTGAAGAACAATGTTCATACTCACATTAATGAAGATGATCAACCCCGCACCCAAAATTTTATATTTCACATGTGCAGTCGAATCGGACGTGTTTTTGGGCGCACTCGGGATGAGCCCTCCAAAAATTGCCTTCAGAATCCGGTTTTCTTTATAAGGGTGCGAGGTTTTTTCCCGTAAAATAAATTATATGAACACAATCTACGCCAATGTTAAGCATAAGTCCATAGCCTTAAACATTACTATTCATGACTCTGAACACAAAATGTTGATGAATGCTGATAGCAAATTCATAAACCGCTAACTTAAACTTTGACCCAACCGCTATTGAATTCCAATACCTTAATTAGCTAGCAAATATTTCTCAAATAAGAAAGGGTGTTTAACCCTTTCATATCTCGCTTCCGTTTTGAGCGCGTCCAAACGAATCGGTTCAATCCTGAAGGCACCCTAGATACGTCCAAAACTTCAAAATGCCTAAAAAACGATTTAGTTTGGGCGCACCCAGGATGTGACCAAAATTGAACCGAATCTAAAAAAAAATATGGACGCATCGTTATTGCGCCTAACAGTGAGTACGGATTATAATTTTTCGGGTGCGGAAGAGAACAAGTAGACGCACGTACGTACCGAGTTCATCATTGACAACGAAATTGTAAGGTTTAGCCCACAAATCATAATTGCATCCATAAACCCATGCATCGTCGGGACATACTCCCTCTCCGACCACATATTGCCTTCCTAATACGCACCGTATTGACACTATTGCTAAGGCCATTACTGCAATCATCACAACACCACCCATGTCAAATATTGTTTGTAGTTTTGATTGGCATGGGTTGGTGACTTGGTGTATTATATAGCACAAATATCAAAGTATATATGCCAAATTGGAATTAACTAAAGCGTTTACTTCGGTCATTTTAGTGCACGTAATATTATACTCCAATGTGTATTGATTGAGACGGTTTCTAGATTTGACTGTGTATTATGTATACTAAGAAATTGTAGAATTCTTCTTGTTTACTTCAACTAGCTTGTTGATTGGTTGACGCAATCGGAATCAGAAAGGAATAGCAAGCGCTAAAGCCTAAAACGAAAGCGATAAATCTGTTAGATCGATAAAGCTCTGAAATCCACCTGAAAGATAAAAACTCTCGAATTTAATTATGATAAAAAATTCTATGACGGTCACGTCTTACGAATGATTAAATACCGAAAAGAAACCCCTAAAACGAAAAATATCCAAAACAGAAATTGCATAAGATATTAAAATGTTTTTTTTTAAACGAACTATGATGGCCTAAACACCTATAGGTCACCGCAAAGCAAAGTTAATTCTCTATCCGAGAAGGTATGATAATTGTCATTTGATATTGAAAGTCAAAACGATATGCAATTTCTTTTTCGATACGTGCGATCAACCTTCCTACATCAACCCTAGCCAAAGTGCTTGCGCTATTTCATATCTTAAAACTTGACACTATGAAAAAGCGAAGACTCCATCGTGCCTTAATATTTACAAATTAATGCTGGTCTACACATCTCGATCTACACCATGGTGTGCAAATAAGTTAATTTGTTATAGATGACGAGGTCCGATAGCACGAACTTAGTAGCGTACACGTGCTCTACAATGTTCCAAACTTAAATTATTGTTTGACTTTAGCTAGAACATAAAAAATGAACATGTACAATTGTTGGAGCTCGATCAACATGTCTATCGACTGTATGATTTATACACATATCATGAGCTAGCATGACTAGTTTAACCATAACATGCAGATCACAACAACATTAACCAGGTTAATTAAACAATTCCGAGATAATTTTTTTGCCCGAATCCAGACAAGAACCGGAACTCAGTCCCAAAAAATGAAGTTTGTTAGTGAGACACTTGTATTAAATATTTAAATAGTCATTGTTAATTATAGTAAAAAAATCAGAACTAAAGATAGTGAGAGTGATTCCAATTGGATTGTTTTTGTTGTTGTTGTTAGAATTTTATATTCGACAATGGAAATACAAAACTTAATTAATAAAGTTTAATGTGCAAATGAATTGGCCAAACCTCAAATTGTATATATACCAATTTTCGTTGAGTCTTTCAGAACGTAATAAAGCCTACCACCTTCGTAAATTAATTCACATCTTCTATACTTTTTATGCTTTCTCTTTAGAAATTTAGAGTTAATAGCTCATATTTTAGGGTTTAGTGGTAGAAAATCTAAATATTTAAGAGACTATATATTAACGATGAAACCAGAACATTTATACGTGGTTTAAGGTACATTAAAAAACATAATAAACAAAGTAACAAATTAACAATACAACTTGTGTTTGATTTCAAACTTGCGAATGTGATTTGGTCTGTTGGTGTTGTTTCTCAGTGGTATCGAACATAGGATCTTCCCCAACCTCAATACTCGAATGAACCTGACCATTCATTAGCTTCTGCTTCTTCCTTCGATTCACGCAATACGCGACCAGCCATATCTTGGCTACAAACGCCGCCGCCCCCAAAATCGCTCCCCATACCGCTCCTGCAGCACTCGAACTATGATGAGTTGGTGGCACAGAAGACGTTACAGCAGCCGACGTGGAATTCTTGGATGCTGCAAAAAACAAGAGAAAGTGTGTCACATTGGCCCCGTGGAAGTTTCCGAGTAGGAAAACTAGCCCTACACAGTTTCTTTATACTATTTTTTGGGGGTAGGGATAAGTTTCTAGAGAAAAGTTGTGTTCGCGTGCAGAGATAACAAGTTAATGTTCATGTTCTGAATGATAATGTTCACAATCTGGCGATAATGCTTGTATCAGTCATTTTTCAAAAAAAAAACATTGTTCACAGAAATTGCAAAATTGTCACCACGAGACTCACTTAAAAAGTTCAAAATTGTCACTGTCCAGACTTTGAACATTTGTCATCCTGAATATGAGCGTTATCTAGTGAACGACGCTTCGTATTTTTTACGTTAAACTTTCTTCCTACTCGAACCTTTAGCTAGTTTCTAAATGAGTTGGTTTCCAAATAAAAAAACGTATAATTTATCATGCCCAACTCACCAGCAGAAGAAGGCGAGGAATGAACGGTCGGGACGCCAGGTGGCGATGGCACTTCGCTGCTAGGTGGCGTCGGGACGTTGACCATGATGACGAGTCTTTGTCTTTCACAACCTTCGATAGTGTTGGCTATGTAGAAAGGGCCTGCAGTAGTCAAGTTGATTGTTTTGAAGAAATGAAAATAGCAGGAAATGAAGAACAAGAAAGCATTTGAGAATTTTCTCTGTATTGGATTTCGATTGTGTAAACTGTACAGAAAGAGGAAAGTGTTCTTAAATACAAGTTACAGGCTAAGCTGTAACAGAATTCTCTCAGTCCACAACAACCATTCTCGCGCGGTGGTGTCACGTTCTCCCTCGTGGGCTTGTGCTGATGTGGAAGCTGACGTGGTGTATAGTACACTCATATTCCCCCCTCAAGCTGGACGCAGTGTAGACACAAGTCCAAGCTTGTCACAAAGAAAACGATGTTGAAGTTCCCCCAAAGGGTTTGGTAAAAACATCTGCTAGCTGAAGAGCAGACTTGACATGATTGGTTTGGAGAAAACCTTCTTGAACTTGCTCACGTACAAAATGGCAATCGATTTGTAGGTGCTTTGTACGTTCATGAAACACTGGATTGGCAACCAAACTTTCGGCTGCCTTGTTGTCACAATGTAATGGTATGGGAAGTGGTAGTCATGGCTCGACCGGACCGGGACCGGGTCAAAACCGGAACCGGTTCGAACCGGTTTGGTCACGGTTCGGTTCCGGTTCGAGAAAAACACATTTTCGAACCGGCGGTTAACCGCCGGTTTTTTATTTTTTTAAAAAAATTTTTTAACCGGCGGTTAACCGGAACCGCCGGTTTTTAAAAAAAAAAATAATAATATAGAACCGCCGGTTCCAACGGCTACAAAAGTAGCCGTTGCCGGTTAACCGGCGGTCCTAACGGCTATTAGCCGTTAGGAAATTAAAAAAAAAAAAAAAAATATTTTAATATTAAAAAACCCATATCAAACCCCTATAAATACCATACCATACAATCTTCAAATCACACATCCAACAACAACAATCTCTCTTCTCTTTCTCAAATCTCAATCTTATAATCTCTCAAATTCCATCAACAATCTCTCTTAATCTCTTCCTTTTAATTAGCTTTTGTCTTTCAATATTTTATTGCTTTTACATTTTTAATCACATTATTATATTGTTCTAAGTTTTATTGTTTTATTGTTTTATTGTTTTATTGTTTTATTGTTTTATTGTTTTATTGTTTTATTGTTTTATTGTTTTATTGTTTTATTGTTTTATTGTTTTATTGTTTTATTGTTTTATTGTTTTATTGTTTTATTGTTTTATTGTTTTATTGTTTTATTGTTTTATTGTTTTATTGTTTTATTGTTTTATTGTTTATTGTTTTAATTGTTTTAATTGCTTTTAATCATATTATTTAATTGTTCTTAATCATATGGCGGAACATTTTGACACCCAAGAGAGTGATAATGTCACTTCTCCCACTCTCACTCCCACCTCTAGGCCCGGTAGGGGTAGGACCGCTAGGCCTCAAGGGCAAGCTAGCGGTTCGAGGCCGGCTAGGGGTAGGGGGGGAGGACCGGGACCGGGTCCTCCGGGAACCAATCCCGGAAACTAACATCTCCTGTTTTTACAAAGTGGTTTACTAAATTAGAACCCGGTATCAAGGAACTCGAGGCCGAGGATTATGATCCCGGTCTAATTATTGTTTCTTGTAACTTTTGCGAGGCGACATTCCAATGGATGAAAAGTGGAGGATATGGAACCCTTCAACGACACATGGAGCACAAACACGTCGCCGAGATGGGAATGCTAGGGGGACAAACACAAATTTCCGGCGGATTTGCATCTTCAACTAGCGGTAACCCTTTATTTCGTTTTGATCATGAAGCTAATAGTGTAGCATTAGCCGAAGCTATTTGTGTTGATCATTTAGCATTTCGATTTAGTGAAAATGTAGGATTTAATGAGTATATTAAAGAGCATACACAATCCGCTTTTAAATCCGTATCTAGGAAAGTGATTAAGAAAAACGTAATTAAGGCTTATAAAAGACACAAGGCCGAATTAGTTTCTTATTTTTCGCAAAATGATATGCATGTTTCTATTTGTAGTGATATATGGAGTGATAATACTCAAACCCATTCTTACATGGGTGTTACATGTCATTTTGTAGATCATCATTTTACAATGCAAAAACGTTTATTGGCATTTAGAGTCTTTGATGATTCACATACCGCACAAAATATTGCTATGATGATTCGTGCAATTGTAGAAGAATATAGACTACTTAATAGAGTTTTTTCAATTGGATTCGACAATGCATCTGCTAACACCGCATCTATTAGAGATTTACAAGAAATGTGTCAACCTTTATTTGGTGGGAAATTTTTTCATATTCGATGTGCTTGTCATATTTTAAACTTATGTGTTCAAGATGGTTTACGTGCTATGAGTTTTCATTTTGAGCTAATTAAGAACATTATTAAGTATATTTGGGGGCATCCTAAAGTTACAAGAGATTGGATGACCTTTTGTAAAACTAACGGGGTGCACCCAAAACGTTTTTCAAAAGATGTGGGTACCCGATGGAACTCTACTTACATATTACTATGTGAATGTATAGAATATAAACAAGTTTTAACGTCTTTTGTTTCTCAAAACCTTTATGGCTCTCCTTTCTATTTAAGCGAATCAGGTTGGGATATATGTCAAAGTATTGCAACGTTTTTAAAATGTTTTAGTGATGCAACAAAAAGATTTAGTCATGTTTATACACCAAGTAGTAATGTTTTTGTCTTGGAAGCTTGTAATGTTATGTGCGGTTTAAGTGAGGGAGCTAAAATTCCCGGCATTGAGGAATCCGTTGCAAGCATGAGGAGTAAGTGGTTGCAATACTATAGATATATTCCCGATTGTTTTCTTGTTGCTTGTGTTTTAGATCCTAGACTTAAATTAGGAGTTTTACACGCTCTTTTAAATGACTATTATGGATATATTTTAGGCTTTTTTAGCCGAAGGTGAACTAGAGGATATTTTAGGTATGGTTTCTAGAACTAGAACAAACATTGAAACTTTATTTACTTATTTTTCGGATTCTCCGACTACTTCACAATTACCTCCGGCTTCTTCGAGCTCTACTAGCTTGGGGGCCTTTGGAGCTAAGTATTTTAGTAACAGACCAAGAGTTACAAACACGAATGCGGAAATTGATAACTATCTTAACACCAACTTTGAGTTTGTTAGTTGTGAAAATTTAGATGTTTTGAAGTGGTGGGAGGATCATAGGAGCATGTTTCCAACGCTTGCGAAGATTGCGGCTCAAGTTCTTGCCGTCCCCGCTTCAACCGTGGCGGTGGAACAAACTTTTAGTGCAGGAGGCAACACTTTAACGAGGAAGAGATCAAATTTGGCACCGGAGTCATTGGAGGCGCAATGTTGTGTTTGCAATTGGAAGAGAGCCGCAATTAGGCAACAACGTAACCTTAACGAGTCATCGGAAGACGAGTGGATTGGAGATTCTACTACGATACGCACCGATTCATCCGCCGAAGATTCGACTTAGGTAACGGGTTTTGAAAAAAGGTAAAGAACTACGTGGGCTTTGATTCCTCTAACCCGAGAGGATACGTAGGCAACTTAACAAGTAAGTCACTGTTAAGTGCAAGCCCAATTTTTTTTAATTTTTTTGTTCCTTCATATTTAATTTAAAAAACTTAAAAAAACAAAACATTCTTTTTAATAGCGTTTTTTTATAATCATTTTTTTAAAGTTTTTTAAACATAATTTTTAAACTTAAAAACAATGACAAAAAATTCTTTTTTAATAGCGTTTTTTAAACATAATTTTTAAACTTAAAAACAATGACAAAACATTCTTTTTTAATAGCGTTTTTTTATAATTATTTTTTTTAAGTTTAAAAATTATTTTTACATTTTTTTATTTTTTTTTAAAGTTTTATAAATTTATAAAATTATTTTAAAAAAAAAAAACCGCCGGTTAACCGCCAGTTATATATATATTTTTTTTAAAAAACCGGTCCGGTTCGGGCCAGATTGAACCGGAACCGTAACCGGTGGAACCGGACCGGACCGGACCGGGAGCCATCACTAGGAAGTGGAACTTTGATGCCAAGATCCTGCAACAAACCTTCCAACCAAATGAGCTCACTAGACACATATGACATAGCTCTATACTCCCCTTCAGTAGAAGACTTAGAGACAGTCTTCTGCTTCTTAGCCTTCCAGGAAATGAGGGAGTTCCCTAGGAACACACAATAACCAGAAATACACCTGGAAGAATACTTGCAAGTTCCCCAATCAGCATCTGAATACGCAATCAAATTCATCACAGATGCTCGAGGATATGACAAAGTCATATTAATAGTTCCTTTTAAGTATCTAAGAAGATACATGGCAGCTTGCATATGTGGTTCACGTGGACAAGCAAGGAATTGGCTGAGTTGTTGCACACAAAACATAATATCTGGACGAGTCAGAGTCAAATACAATAGTCTTCCAATCAGCCTTTTGTAAGACTCTGCATCAGGCACAGGTTTCCCAGTGTGTGTAGACAAACCAAGACCCCTTTGCATAGGAAAAGAAGCTGGCTTACAATTCAGCATATTCATATCACTAAGAATATTGGTCACATACTTCCTCTGATTCAACAATAAACCCTCCTTGTTCCTAGAGATTTCCATTCCAAGAAAGAATCTGGCATGACCCAAATCCTTGATTGTAAAGGCCTTATCAAGAGCAACCTTTACTGACACAATTTCCTTCTCATTATTTCCAGTGAGCAACAGATCATCAACATACACCAATGCCACAGTAATCATGGAATTTTGCCTCTTAACAAACATGGAATAATCTTGTTTAGACTGAGTGAAACCAAGCTTAATAAGCAACTTGGTCAACTCATAATTCCATTGTCTACTAGCCTGCTTTAAACCATAAAGAGACCTCTTAAGTAGACATACCTGACCAGGCAAAGCTTTTTCATATCCTTGAGGTGGTACCATGTACACCTCTTCATCCAAAAAACCATGAAGAAAGGCATTATTAATATCCAACTGATGTAATGGCCAATTTTGTGCAGAAGCCAAAGCCAAGATTACTCTAACACTTGTAAACTTAGCCACAGGTGAGAAGGTGTGCTTGTAATCCTTGTCTTTAACTTGGTTATATCCCTTAGCAACTAGTCTGGCCTTCAATCTTTCCACTGTGCCATCTTGCTTATGCTTGACCTTATATACCCATTTAGAGCCAATTGCCTTTTTACCTGAGGGAAGAGCAGTAAGAATCCAGGTATGATTCCTTTCAAGAGCATCTAGCTCAAGCTTCATGGCTGCAGCCCAAGCTGGATCTTTACAAGCTTGTGAATACAAAGATGGTTCATACACCTGAAAAGTATTAAACAAAGAGTGCACATACTCTTGACTAATATGAGAGAGATCTTCTGAGTTGAGTACTTGCCTAGTAGGGAGATTTTGGCACAAAAAATCATTTAAATGTGTTGGTCTCCTAATATTCCTCACTGGTCTTTCTGAATCTGTTGGAGGAACATCTGGTGTGACAACATGTGGAGTCTCCAATGAAACACTCTCAGTGCTTGTGGTCTGTGTGATCATTATCCCCTCACCAGGGTCTGCAGAAGTAGGGCTATCAAACACTGGAACAAATTCTTCTTCAACTGAAGGAGTGACCAAAGGAAGAGAAGTCCTTTCTGTTACAGAGGGAGTGGTAAGATAAACTTGTTTAAAAGGAAATACAGATTCTCTAAAAATCACATGTCTACTAACAAAGAATTTCTTTGTTTGGAGATCATAAAGCTTGTAAGCTTTCTGCCCTGGTGGATACCCAACAAACACACACTGTCTAGCTGTAGACTGAAACTTATCCCTGAAAGTCTTGGGAACAAGAGCAAAACATAGGCATCCAAAAATTCTTAGATCATCATAAGAAACTTTGGTGCCATGTAATACCTCATAAGGAATTTTCCATTCTATGGAAGAAGATGGCAACATGTTGATGAGATGTGTAGCTGTGAGAATACATTCTCCCCAGAAAGAAAGTGGCAAACCTGCTTGCAATCTAAGAGCCCTAGCAGTCTCCACAAGATGTCTATGCTTCCTTTCCACCCTTGCATTCTGTTCTGGCACATAAGGTGTAGATTTCTGATGAACAATGCCTTTCTGAGCAAATAAATTCTGTAATCTGTGTTGTGTAAACTCACTCCCATTGTCAGATCTGAAACACTTCACCTGGCAACCAAACTGTGTGCCAACATAAGCCAAAAAACCAGAAATGATGCCAAAAACTTGATCCTAACTCCTCATCAAAAAGGTCCAAGTGTATCGAGAGTGATCATCTAGAACAGTAAAAAAATATCTAGCACCACAAGCTGAATCAACCTTGTAAGGTCCCCATACATCTGAATGAATCAAGTCAAAAGGTTTACTAGCTAAAGACATACTTCTTGTAAAAGGAAGCTTATGCTGCTTAGCCAAAACACATATATCACATTGCAACTGTGTTAATTCTTGTTCTTTACAAACATGTAAATGAGACATTTTGGAAACAGAAGAATGTCCCAACCTAGAATGCCATAAATGCATATTTTCTAGTTTATTACAAGCTAATATAGCAGGCTCCTTTATTTCTCCAACTGCATTATATAATGCTCCATGTTGGTGATGAATTGGCAGCCTATACAAGTTTCTTTTCCTTATAGCAGTCCCCATAATCCTCTTACTGATAAGGTCATGTATCACACAAGTATCTTTATGAAAAAATACTCCAATATTCTGTATATCAAGCAACTTAGGCACAAACAATAAATGATGCTTAAAATCTGGCATGAATAACACATCCAATAACAAGAATCCTAGAGCTAGGTAAACACTCCCTGAATGTGTTATAGTTTTTGTAGTCCCATCTGGAAGCCCTATGATCACTGGTATTGGTAAACAATTCAACTCAACAAACAGTTCCTTAGCAAAAGTAATATGATTTGTAGCACCTGAGTCAACAATCCAAGATTCTGCAAGATTAATAGATGATAATGAGTTAGATTGATGAACCTGACCTGCAAAATTCATTGAATTATGTTGATCCTCAGAACTGGTCTCCAATAGCCCTTTGCCTTTCACCATTTTGCAGAATTCCTGAAACATAGCACTGAGATTAGCCTGAGCAATCTGATTTGATGAGCCTTCATCTGTATCCATGGGTGAATTCTGCTGACTTAAGTTGTTTGCACTGCCTCTGTATCTCCCATTGCTACCATTTCTATCATAGCATGTAGGATTCCTATTTCCTCTTGATCTGAACTTTCCAGATCCTGCATCAGCATTCCCATCACGTGGTCCCTTGTACCACTCAGGATATCCCACAAGCTTGAAGCATGTCTCCTTAATATGCCCTTTCTCATTGCAATGAAAGCAAGTTCTGTCTTCCTTATATCTCTTTTTGCCATCTCTGTCTCCTTTCCCTGCATACTTATCAACAGCCATAGCCTCATGACTTGGACTCCCAGAAGAAATATGTCCAGTAATTTCTTTCTGCTTCTCAACTCTAATAACCAAGTGAAAAACCTTATTCACATTTGACAATGGTTCCATAGACAAAATGTGACTCCTAATTTGCTCATAAGTGTCACTCAAACCCATCAAGAACTGCAAGACCTTAGCCTTGGACTCTCTATCCACCAGTTTCTTGAGGATTCCACATTGGCAAGTAGCCATGTGACCACAATTACAGACAGGAAAACCCTCAATAACTTGTAATTCATCCCAAATCTTCTTCATCTTACCATAGTAAGCTGAAACACTCAGATTTTCTTGCTTAATATTCACTAATTCCTTTTGTAGCTGATAAACTAGAGGCGTACTTGATTCATCAAAGCGTTCAACCAGATCATCCCATAATTCCTTCGCAGACTGAACATGAGTGAATGTCTCAGAAATTTCACTCGTCATTGAGTTTATCAACCAACTCCTAATCATATAATCGCATCGTATCCAACGTGACAGATCAATATCAAGATTAGGTCTAGGACATGTTCCATCAATGTATCCAAGCTTCATTTTAGAGCCTAAGGCCATAGCCACACTTCTACTCCAGCTAATGAAGTTGGATCCATTGAACAAAGTAGGAACAAGCTGATTACCTGGATTGTCCGAATTGGACAAGAAATAAGGATCGGAATAGCTTCCAGTGCTCATTCCTCCAAGATTATCACGCACTCCGCCTCCAGTGCTCATTCCTCCAAGATTATCACGCACTCCGCCATTACCGGTGCCATTCCTTGCTTCCATTACGTCCTGCTAGGTTACGATGAGAAGTACTTCGATTCTGTGGATATAAGAACACAAATCGAACACTCAATTTCGCAAATCAATTCCTCTGGCTCTGATACCATTTGAAGAAACGAAAATAGCAGGAAATGAAGAACAAGAAAGCATTTGAGAATTTTCTCTGTATTGGATTTCGATTGTGTAAACTGTACAGAAAGAGGAAAGTGTTCTTAAATACAAGTTACAGGTTGTCATAAGCTGTAACAGAATTCTCTCAGTCCACAACAACCATTCCCGCGCGGTGGTGTCACGTGCTCCCTCGTGGGCTTGTGCTGATGTGGAAGCTGACGTGCCGTATAGTACGCTCATAATTGTCACGGGAGATAGTTCGTAGACTCGAATTGGTTTATCCGGTAGCAAGTTCTTAGCACATCCATCGAAATCCTCCTTTGTTACTTCTGCAACCGTGCTTGATCCTGACGTGAACCTGAAAACTATACATACATACAGACTACAGTTGTGAATCCAGGAATTAAGGTAAGTGGAGGTCAGTTTAACTACAAAAAATTTCGAAAGCATAATTTATATAAGAAAAAAATGATTAAAGAAATTACATCGTACCCTCTTAAAAGAAATCTCACCAAAAAAAACTTTTGAATAGGATAGGAAATTCAACACAATTGTTGTCAAACATATATATGAAACAAAATTAGTAATGAGTGCAACATTATTCACATCAAGAATCAAGCATATACACGAATAAGATATTCACATATCACTTCATCACTATTTCCACGACATAGTTCAACAATTATACAAAAACTTTAAAGCTAAATCTTTTAAAAAAATCTATTGAATGAATATTTGTTTCTAGCATGTGATTCTTCAAATTTAAACAGACCGGAAACAACGTGTAAAGAACTAAAAGAAATACCTCTAAAAACAACATTACTGATTAATTTAGTATATGAACTACCTTCCACACCAAAATAAATTATAAGAAAATCGCCTTTTTTTCGGAGTCGGGTATTTACTGGTCTCTGTGTACGTTCGTCCATGCGTAATGCATGAATGCATGTAGTAATTTCATAATGTATAGATTATAAAAGTGAAATGATTGGAGTAATATACCTAACGTATCACCTACAAAGAAATCTTTGTCTGTAGCCCACCAGTACTGTACACCACAAAACCTTGTCCATTTAGCTTCACAAAACCCTTCTCCTACTGCATATTCCCTTGCTAGAATGCACCTCATCGACACCGCTAACACTGCCAAAACTAACACAACCTTGTCCATTATTTGATGGAATTTAAGCCTCAGTTTGTATATAAGTATATATCATGAGAATCAAACAATCACCTGGAATATATATACACGTACAAGGAGCCAACGATTTACTATTATATATGGCAACTTGGCTTAAATTACTTCGGTCAAAATGTATTAAACACCAACGTTATTCGCATTAACTGATTAACATATACAATGTCGAAGTTTTCGATGGTTGCCCCCCACTAGTTCTGAAAAATATATCATTATTTTGATTTGCATTTCAGAAATTTGTTTAGCGATTAAAAAAACCAATAAACCACACATATTCTGTCATTTCCACGAGGGATTGCACAATAAAGCTAATTAATTAAGGCCGTTTAACCCCGCACCCATTTTTTTATAACTGACACCCGTCTTGGGCGCATTCCGGGTGCGTCCAAATTTTTTTTTTGAACTGGGTCATTCTTGGGCGCATCCTGGCTGCGCCCAAGAAAAAAAAAATTTTTTTTTTTTTTTGCCGTCAAAAGTTTAAAAAATCCGGTTTAAGTTGGACGCATCCTGGATGCGCCCAAAACTGAACCGGGTTTTTTTAAAAACATTTTGGACGCATCCGGGTTGCGCCCAAGGCGGGTGCCAGTTATAAAAAAGTGGGTGCGGGGTTTTTCGCCGTTAATTAAGGGTGCTATACACGAATTGCAAAACCCACGATACATGCATATACAAGAGAAAAGTTCGGGCGAGAATAAGGTTTCACGTAGAAAAAACGATGTAATCTGAGTTATATTTTTCATAATCTGGACGACTAAACTTTTTGAGATCATTTTAAGAAAACAAATTTTAAGTTCACAATAGTTACAAGTATGTCATCACGTCTTTCACTGAAAATTAACATTCAAAAAAATTCATCGCCCAAATTATGAACATTGACATGTAATTTTGTAAACGTGAGTTCGTTTTTCCTATATTAAGACATATTCGCATCGAAAAATTCTTCATACATGTATAATCCATAAAACTTTTGTTAAAATTAAGGATTCTGTATCACAGTGTTTTTTTCCTTATAAAAACCAAATAACTATACTTTTTCCGTACAAGCCAGCTAGTTTAAATATTAATCCTATAGTCTAGCTAGGTCAAAAGAATAGACATAGTTGAGAAAGGTCGTATATGTAATGTAAGACGATTGACTGCCATGCACAACCCTAAATGATTATTGGATGTTCTAACATTTACTCCACCATTCCTCTAACAGCCCTGCCAGTTAGTCAATGAATCAACGAAACAGAACCTTGTATAATAAAAAATGCAGTTAGTCAATGAATCAACCCTAAATGATTATTGGATATTTACAAATTCGTTCCTCCATATCACGCGATGAGAGACATATCTGGTGAAAGCTTGGATCAATACGGACCCAACGAAACTGGTCGTGGTCAATTCCGATTCCGAACAAGCCCATACGAGCCATCCAAACAAGCGTAAATCTCGTGCATACCTTCTTTCACCAGTTCGGAATCGGAATTGATCACGACCAGTTTCGTTGGGTCCGTATTGATCTCAGATTTCACCAAATATGTCTCTCATCGCGTGATATGGAGGAACGGATTTGTAAATATCCATTTACAGTAGAAGGTACGCACAAGACTTACGCTTGTTCGGGTGGCTCGTATGGGGTCGTTCGAAATCAGAATCGAGCGAGAGACATATCTGGTGAAAGCTGGGATCAATACAGACCCAACGAAATCGGTCGTGATCGATTCCGATTTTAAACGAGCCCATACGAGCCACCTGAACAAGTGTAAGTCTCGTGCGTACCTTCTACTGTAAATGGATATTTACAAATCCGTTCCTCCATATCACGCGATGAGAGACATATCTGGTGAAAGCTTGGATCAATACGGACCCAACGAAACTGGTCGTGGTCAATTCCGATTCCGAACAAGCCCATACGAGCCATCCGAACAAGCGTAAATCTCGTGCATACCTTCTTTCACCAGTTCGGAATCGGAATGGACCACGACCAGTTTCGTTGGGTCCGTATTGATCCCAGCTTTCACCAGATATGTCTCTCATCGCGTGATATGGAGGAACGGATTTGTAAATATCCATTTACAGTAGAAGGTACGCACGAGACTTACGCTTGTTCGGGTGGCTCGTATGGGCTCGTTCGAAATCAAAATCGAGCGAGAGACATATCTGGTGAAAGCAGGGATCAATACGGACCCAACGAAATCGGTCGTGATCGATTCCGATTTCAAACGAGCCCATACGAGCCACCCGAACAAGCGTAAGTCTCGTGCGTACCTTCTACTGTAAATGGATATTTACAAATCCGTTCCTCCATATCACGCGATGAGAGACATATCTGGTGAAAGCTGGGATCAATACGGACCCAACGAAATCGGTCGTGATCGATTCCGATTTCAAACGAGCCCATACGAGCCACCCGAACAAGCGTAAGTCTCGTGCGTACCTTCTACTGTAAATGGATATTTACAAATCCGTTCCTCCATATCACGCGATGAGAGACATATCTGGTGAAAGCTGGGATCAATACGGACCCAACGAAACTGGTCGTGATCAATTCCGATTCCGAACTGGTGAAAGAAGGTATGCACGAGATTTACGCTTGTTCGGATGGCTCGTATGGGCTTGTTCGGAATCGGAATTGACCACGACCAGTTTCGTTGGGTCCGTATTGATCCAAGCTTTCACCAGATATGTCTCTCATCGCGTGATATGGAGGAACGAATCTGTAAATATCCATTTACAGTAGAAGGTACGCACGAGACTTACGCTTGTTCGGGTGGCTCGTATGGGGTCGTTCGAAATCAGAATCGAGCGAGAGACATATCTGGTGAAAGATGGGATCAATACGGACCCAAAGAAATCGGTCGTGATCGATTCCGATTTCAAACGAGCCCATACGAGCCATCCAAACACGAGTAAGTCATGTATAATAATATATATATATAAACTTTGAAAAAAAAAAATTAACAAAAGGTTTGTATAAGGCGCTGGTTCAACCAGCGTCTCTTAAACGGGGAATTAAAAAAAAATATGTATAAGAGACGCTGGTTCGGCGAGCGTCTCTTATACATAAAAAAATCAAAAAAAAATAGCTTCAGCTTCTAAAAAAATTCCGAAGCTGAAATAAGTGCCTATTTTGGGAAATTGTTTTGAAAAGAGCCTGGAATTTTTTCGGGTAAAATGCTTATTTTAGAAAAAAATTCCTCGTTATGATCTTAGTTAATTTGGATATAACAAAAAAAAATGATCTTAGTTTGGACCACTTGATCCTTATTTATGAGTTCGATCTGCATTCAGAGCTTCATTCTCTGTTATTGAATCTTCCCTAGCTAGCTGCGGAAATTAGAAAGAAGTTATACTATACAGTAATAATATAGATTTGATATCGATTCTTCAATTGTATGTTCTAATATATATAAAAAAAGTCCAAAACCAAAAATATGAACCATAAAATAAATTTTAGCTAACCTAACTTTACGATCGAAATCTAATAACCTTTAACCATAAAATTGAAATTATATAGAATGTAATCAATATCTCGAACCCTAAAGGAAGCTATACCATAAATGCAAGTTTTTTTGACAAATGGTAAATGTGTATGAGTAGTAGGAAGTAGGGACTCATAAATATGACACAAATTTTTATTTGTTAACTACTTACTATAGTTTGAAAACATGTACCTTAATTGTATATGGTGGTAAAACTTCAGTTGTATGGGCATCGAAATCTATTAGATACATCGTCGTCACATAAATCCATCAAGTCGATGACTTGACGAGAGAGTTTACGATTAGGATCCAAGTTGGTTAGACTTATGGAGTTGGTTCTAAAGGCACTACACAAGCAGTTTGCAGTTTGTATGTTGTTGACACCCGTTCGAGCAATCGCACTGCAACACGCGTCTTTCTTCTGTGATGTTTTTGGATCCTGCAACACGACTTGCACACATTTATTAAGATTTTGTTGATTTGTGCAAGTTCCGGGAGGGGGTGGAGGTGGTGGTGATGGGGGTGGAGGAGGATGAGACACTGGTGGAGGCGGAGGAGAAGATTTTGGTGGTGGTAGTGGAGATAACTCTGGAGAAGGTGACGGTGAAAGTTGTGGTGAGTTTGTTTGTGGAGAAGGTGACGGTGTACGTTGGGTTGGACTTATCATTGGGGCAGGCGTAGGTGAACGTCTAGGTGTGCTTGTCTGTGGGGAAGGTGAAGGTGTACGTTGTGTTGGACTTATCATTGGGGAAGCTGTTGGTGAACGCATGGGTGGGCTCATCTGTAGGGAAGGTGTTGGCGAGCGTCTGGGTGTGCCTGTCTGTGGGGAAGGTGTTGGTGAACGTCTGGACGGGCTTGTCTGTGGGGCAGGTGTGGGTGAGCGTCTGGGTGGGTTTGTCTGTGGGGAAGGTGTTGGTGAACGTTTGGGCGGACTTGTCTGTGAGGAAGGTGGTGGTGGTGGTGGAGATACAGATGGTGGTGGAGGTGGTAGAGCACTTGGTGGTGCGAGGAGAGGCGGCAACCCCGGTACGGATGGAAGAGAAACGGCTAGTATCGGAGAAGTGAACTCATGTACACATAAGATAAGCATGAACATCATAATATGTGAAATAGAAGCCATATTTGGTTGGCTTTGCATGTTTTAGATGGTTGTTTGCATGTAGACATCAACGCTTATTATTATGTACATACAACGTTGACATTTATAACAGGTAAGGAACTATCTTTTACTTATTGAGATATCTTTCGATATAGTCTATACTATAAGGAATCTAATTGGATGCAATAATACATGGATACAAGTAGAATTCTATCAAATTTAAGGATGGTTATAATTAGATAAAAATAGAAGTACCCATCTTGTATATTTAGTGCGTTAAATTACATTATTTTGTATTTTAATGTAAAATTACAGTACATGTCATACATATTGATACAATGTGTCAATGTTACCATTTTAATTTTTGTTGGGTCCAAGAATAAGTGAGTTGAAACTTGAAACAATTAGCATGGGTTAGATTAGCCCCAAAGATATAAAAGCCGCGACTTTGTTTCGATCTTCAGTTCCCTCAATTTTATTCTTACGTACACTAATTATTACTGTTGAATTTGTTTTCTCATTACATCCTGCCAAGTTGCTACTAGATCAAATCTAGTAATGAAACGTGAAGCAGGGATAATCTTACAAGAGAACTTGAACCTTCCTAGATCTAATCTAGTATCCATAAATCATTAAACCCTAATGCATAAAATATGCTTGGAAATTTCTCCCTTTGGGCTTTCTTTGGTATGAAGCTAGCTTGGGACTTGGGGTTTCGTCTAGTCTAGGTTGAGTTTGATTATATATATATGGTGGTTGTTCAGTTTCTTGAGAAGGGCGTTGAACCTGTCCACCCTCTCCACAGTCTGATACTTCGGTGTCAAAGCTTCATTAAGCGAGATTGGCTCGTTAGTGTTATTCATGTGTTTCGGGAAGGAAACAAGGTTGCTAATGCTTTGGCGAACTTTGCTTTTCCTTTGTGTTTGGGCTTTCATGCTTTGGGGCCTCGACCACCGAATCTTGGGAATTTGTTGTTAGATGATCATAATGGGTGTTTCGTTTCCCCGGGTTATTGTTCGTTGCATCTGAAGTAGACCCGACCGGCAAACCCGGTCCGTAATTTCTCGGTCATGACTCGTCAAATTGAAACCGAGACACATTTTTCATCAAATCCAAAATTTCCCCCAAAGGGGAAGGAAAATTTAAAAAAAATCCATAACAACTCGATTTTTTTTACCAGGTAGGTTTTGAGCCAAAACGACCGGATCCGATACTGAACCAATACCACGCGACAATTAAATTAACGAGCAATGGATGTCGAATAAAAACTGAACATAAAAATGATATCTTATGAAAACAATCTACATATACAAATATAAAGAATGAGAGTAGAAAACAATCTTCTATCTATATACTCGTATAAAGAATGAGCTTGTAGGGAGTATAAATAAGAGCAGTTCTTGGATCTCTCTTGCATAAGCATTCCCGCTCTATGTCCTCCTCTGAATGTGCCTCACAAATCATTCTTGTCTTGAAAGAAAACTC
Organism: Oxyria digyna; assembly: GCA_029168935.1. Lineage (NCBI taxonomy): Eukaryota > Viridiplantae > Streptophyta > Magnoliopsida > Caryophyllales > Polygonaceae > Oxyria > Oxyria digyna. Next base: position 2,641,960 of record JAPVLV010000026.1, on the reverse strand, counting down.
TAGTGTGAATTGAAATAAGAACAGAAGCACTTATCGTTAGAACTCATCTATTCCTGGTCCAAGCTTTCAAAACTTCAATCATTTCCTACTCACAAATTCTTACTCTTTTTCTTAACTCGTAACCAGAAAAGCTTCAATCCATTAGGAGTTGTCAATGTCCCCACATATCTTCGAAGTATTTCTGGCACTTACCAAAGCCCCCATTTGGTGACAAAATTTTATCTGGTTTTGCCCTTGTAGCTACCCTTTTGTTATCAGGCTCACTCACCATGTGAATGTTGTGAATGTTGTGTCTGTACTCTATAGTAACATGTTCAAACACTTCCACTTGAAACATGTTGAGATTCAGCTTAGGGATCATCTTGTCCCTCACAAAGGCGAAAGCAAGTTGGTCTCTATGGTTGAATCCGTCTAGCTCATTGAACATCAAACATGAGAATAGATTGCTTGCTTCTCCATGCTTTCTAATAATCAAGGCGGTGTCTGGCACGTCTGCCATATAGAATTGTTAGTACTTGATGAAGTAATGTTAATTGATAGTCGGTGGTACCCATTTAATGCATGAAAAGAAAAAATGTAGCTTAATGAAAATCCTTAATTTTCGGGTCCAAATCTATATGTGAGTGTTATCTTTTGATAAGATCTATTTCTCTACAAGATATTCCTCTATCTTTTAGTCTCATTTAATTATGACACCCTTATTGATATACGTTTTAAACTGTTAATATCTTTAACTACATGTTGGTAAAAGTATAGATTTTGATATTGTTAAAATACTCATTGAAATGAATAAAACAAGACTCTAAATGACTATATTTTTTCTTATAGATAGAAAGTTTCTCTCGAATGGTGAATAATAGTGAGATAAATACTTAGGGACAAAGGGAGTGCATAACTAGATCGAAATATCTAAAGTTTTTATTAATTGACTCGATTTATAAAGTATGTTAGTAGTTGAAGGGCGAAAGCCATGTTTAAGGTGGAATATTAAATCCCCAATCAATACAATATTTGAACTTACAAAACAAAAGAAGGTGCATAGACAAAAAAAAAGGGGGGGGACACGACATTCAGAGAAACTTCTATGGCACTGAGTAGGAAATGATTGACAAACTAATTGGAAACTTGACACACAATATGTTGTACTCCCTCCGTCCCATATTGTTCTTCACATTTCAAATAGTAGACACTATTCACGGTTGAAGAGAATCTTCTTGTTTTGTCTTGATATATAAGAAAATATATAGTCATGTGGGGTCTTGTTTGATTCGTATTAATGTGTACTTTAATAATATCAAATTTTAATTATTTGTATTAACATAAAACATATTAATGATACAAAACGTACCTCGGCAAATGTGTCGTGAAAAAATGGGAAGAACATTATGGGACGGAGGGAGTACATAATCAAAAGGAAAACAATAAGAAAAAAAGAGTACTCTCCTCCGTCTCTAAATGTAAGGGTCGTTTACTTTTTTGATATTGTTCATAGTCGAAGAGAATCTTTGGATTTCTGGTCATTGTATAAGGTGAAATATAGTCACGGGTCGTCTTGTTTGATTAATGTTAATGAGTTTCTAATCAATATCGAAATCTTACGATTTTTAATAACCTGTAATGAAAGATATTGACTATACAAAACGTTTCTCGACAAATGTGTTCATTTGAAACAGGTAGATCAATAGGGGACAAAGAGAATATGTTTTAAAAGGAAAATAAGGTTGTGTAGGACCAATCCAAAAGTAAAGTATGTTTTGAAAGCTTGGACCAGGAATCATAACACATGTTCACTACTGTCTACAAACCACCAGATGCAGCAGGTAATGCATGCATCATGCCAGATGATTGAAGTTTAGGTCAAGTATTTCATGCATGATTCATCTGTGGGCAAGTTTGTTTTAATTTGAGGACTCTTTCACACAATTTCTCATATTAGGCAAGTTGGATCAATACAATACTACTGTGATTTAACGTAGAAAGTATTTCCTAAAATTAAACGGAAAAACAATTAATAAAAGAATTAAATCCATTAAAATGATATAGTAATACTTAAATAAGAATTTAGTTCTTAGATGAATTCTATCATTTCTATAACGGGTAACTGTTTTGAGCTAATAGTTTTTGTCTTTGAGCCGGTTAAACTTAACGCTACGTAATAGCGCTCTAAACTTTCATGCACAAAAACGAAAACGCCTCATGCTTGCGCTTTAGTTTAATATATCCGGCTCAAAACTTAAAATACCCGGTGTAAATTAAAAAACAACCCCCTTTTATAATTATTATCAAACCCACACTTTAAGTAATATATATATGAGGTGAGAATTACTCAAGGAAGGCTGTATCATGAGGTGAGAATTACTCAAGGAAGGCTGTATCATGAGGTGAGAATTACTCAAGGAAGGCTGTATCATGGATCAAGACCATACAAAATTTATCATTTTAGTCATGTACAAACTTTTTTTAAAATAATGGATATTATCATTTCAAATCACAGCTAACTTCAAAAACAAAACTACAAAAGCAAAGCAACCGCCTCCACTTTAAGAATCATAATTTGGATATCTTTGTTCCTTTGACAATGGAATAAAACCGAACATCATAGCTAAGGGAGCCAACTCATTATTTAATGTCTATTGATGTATTATTCCCTTGAAAGTAAAGCGACCTATTTTGTTTGGTTTAACTAGCCAGCTAGCTTATAGTTTGGTGGCTCGTCCTTTTCCAAACTCTAGTAATTATGGGATGGATAATGAAGTCACCATGAAGATTGCATTATTTCTCCTATAGTTATAGGTTTAATCAGGAAAACTAGATTAAGACCCTTACGTTATGCGAGAGACAATTACGAATTTTCGTATATGGTATAATGGTTTAAATATGTGATTTAGGGTGTAGATAGGCGACGAGCGACAGTGGAGATGAGCTGATGAAGAGAAGACGAAATCTTCAGGCGGAGGAGAACACTTTAATCTAGTGTCAAACCACTAAATAATTGAATTTTGGTGTTGACATTAATTCATTGCATGTGATTAGACTCTACAACTCTAGACATAATTCAAGTCATTATTGGTGCAACTTTAACTAGTGAACTCAATAGTTATTTGTGTGCTAAGGTTGATTATGTTTCACAGGAACATTTTAGGCCGCAACAATGAATTTGAGATGGGGTATTATTTTATATTAAATAAATTTATGTAGGATAATGTCATTTTTTCATTGTTGTGGATCCATTGTTGTGGATCCGTTTAGACATGGCATACGCAAGATAAATTCTGCATGATCACAATTCAATGTATTTTTGCTAAATTTAAATTCTAAAAATATTATGTAATTGTAGTAAAATGTGAGTTAAATTACCTGATTTGTAAGGAAGTTTGTTAGGCGACCAAGGCAATAAGCCATGTTGACAATAAGTGTCCATTTGCAACCTCAAAGCCTCAACATCCAACCACTTCCTCCACCTTGAAGTAGCCATAGCTTCCTCCATTGTATGCTTAAAAAACGGGTGTCTCGAAACCGCCATATCCGCTCCTTCTTTCACAACAAGCGAATGGATCAACAAAAAGGGATCAACCACTAATTGGAGCTTAGCATCAACCCATAAACTGTACTTAACATTTGGGAAGAGTCTATGCACAAGATACTTTGGTATGACTCCATTCATAGCCGGATTCTCATAGAGTTCATCGGTCGAAACGTTCACAAGCCTCCATATACCGACTTTGTAAGGGATTTTTGGCTTGTTTTTGGGAATGATTTTGTGAGTTTGGAGCCCTTTTAGGGTTTTTGAATCAACGAACATGAAGAAGCAAACGTCGTTTAGGGTTTTCGACCCGAGTCCCTTTGGTTGTCGGATCCGGTCATGGTCACCAAATATGGCTGACACTACTACCACTCCTTTGCAACTTTCCATTGCAGCTCTATCTGATTATCACAGCAAAAAATATAATTCAAAATAAAAAATATAGTAATTTTTTTATTACGAGCTTCTTAACCTATACCCTAAAAATCGATTAATAAAAATGGTAAAGTTTAGGTTTCTAAAATAGATAATCATACAAAAAGTAGGGGAAACTCTTTTTTTTTTTTATGGAAAATGAGATTGAAAGTTTCAGAAATGGTAACCGAATCCCCAAAGATCTAGGAATCTCATTCCCCAATAACAAAAAAGACACATCTGACAAGAAGCAGAAAAAAAGTGTGAAATATTGCAGAATCCTATTCGTTCTCCATTCATTTCTGCTGATTTGATTCAAGAACAAAGGAGATGAACACAACCAACAAAAGCAGGATAAATTTATGAAGAAACTGAAATCATTCATAAACTAACCATGAGGATGTAGAGGAAAAGGCTTGAAGAACCCACAAGGAACTTGAGTTCCATTATTCACGTGATTAAACATTGAAAATCTCTCAGCAGCACTGAAATTCCCTCCAAAAGTGGCTTTCGAACCTTCCAAATACCGCAAAGCCGACGCCGAATTCCGATTCGATTCATCGATCTCGGCCAAAGCCCTCGAGTATTCTGATCCAGAAACCAAAAACCCATGTATTAGAATCCCCTAAAAATAGGATCAGAATCAGAAAATTCAAGAGGTCGCTTATTTTATGTTACCAGAGAAGACAACTGGAGAGGAGCAGTCGGAACGCAGCGTTTTGAGTGAGTGTTTGGATTCTCCATAAGAAGGAGGGTATGAAAAGAGAGGGAATTGGATGGGATCAAAAGGAGAAGATCGGAAGAAGCATTTGGAAGAGGGAGAGAAAGATAGGTAGAGGGAAAGATAGAGAGTTGTGAGGAGGTAAAGGCAGCAAAAACAGAGGAGTTTTGATTCGAAAAACAGAGGCTTTTGAAGTTTCATATCCTCCTCTGTTTAGGTTTCCTCTTCTTGTATGTGATGGAGGTTTTAAGCCTCTTTTTTATTTCTTTTTAATATCATTTATTTCTCATGTGTTTGGATTTGATTGTTTGTTGGGAGAAGGTTGGTTATACTTTTAATTTACACTACCTTAATTTCTCGTGTCGTGCCCGATTGACATAATATAAATAGATTAATAAAAATAAATTATTATAGTTGAATTATTATATTTTTTTATTGATATTGATATTTGTTGCTTTTCTATTTTTTAAATGGAAATATATTATTATTTGACATATGGCAAATGAAATATAATAGTTATTTTAATATATAACTAAATAAAATTTAAATGAAAAAAGATAAATGACATGTGACAAATGAAATTAGAGTTTGTTATGTTGTACATTCTTAATTACATATCGGTTTTTTATCCTATGTCCTTAGAGTATAAGTTAAACATATTTCAAGTGTAAATTGTTTTCCTACATGACAAAAATATAAAATCAGTGAAAAATCTCTATATATATATATATATTAAAGTTATTTAGAGTTGTCATTTTGCTATTAAGTCTCGAAATTTAAATTATTAGTAATGTTTGTAATCTTTAATATTTTGATAATTTGTTAGTTTGTTAGCTATTTTGTAGTCTCAAAATAAATTAATATTTTTCCATCTTCTTTAAAAGCCCTATGAATGTAGCAAATGTATACAATAATTTATTCTTATGTATATTGTTTTAATTAGAACTTTGATATATCATCCTCAAATTAACAAAGAAGATGAAATATCAAAACACAAACGAATAAAGGTCGGGTTAGGTCGGGTTTTAATATCGAGAAAATGTCAAATACAAATAAATTTATAATATTAATGTACGAACACAATATGAACTAAATAAACTCGCGGAAGGCGTGGGAACTGTACTAATATAACTCAAAATCAAAATATATATATTACATTTATAAACTTCAGATCACACGAGAATTTGGATCAAATATAGTATTCATAAGAACCCAGTTTTTGGGTAAATACATCAAAACTGTAATGTTTTTTAAGTTTTTACATCACTTTTTTAAGTTATATGAAAATACCTCTTTGCTGACGTGACAATTATAACAGAGTTGTCAACAAAATTTGTCAACAAATTTTTTAACAGAGTTGTCAACAAAAATAATAAGTTGTCAACAAGAATAATAAGTTGTCAACACCAATAATAACTTGTCAACAACATAACAAAACTGTCAACACGATTAAACTGACAACAAGAGTAATGAAACGAACAAGAGTTATTAATATTTTCAACATAATTAAACTAAGTTGTCAACACGAATAATAATTTGTCAACACAAAAAATAATCTGTCAAACACCACTAATAACTTGTCAACATAACAACAAACGAGTGTCAACACTACAAATAAGTTGTCAACACGACTAAATAAGTTGTCAACACGACTAAATAAATTGTTTACACGACTAATAAACGGTCAACAACATACAACACGAGTAATTAAAATGTCAATGCGAACAGTAATTTTTCAACACTACTAATAACTTGTCAACCCAACTAAATAATCTGTTAACAACCAATAAAAACTTTACAACAACACACAAATAAGTGTCAACAACTAATAGCTAGTAGGAATCCATTATGATCTAGTGTTAAATTGTCAACACCGCTTATGATACCTTGAAATCAATGAAATCAGTTTTCTTGAAGAAGTATACTGGAAGAGAACAAGTTATTATTCTTTTCCCCTAGAATGTGAACATAAGAAATTCGGTGCAGTAACACAAATGTAGAGCTAATCATTCACAAGCACACATAATGACAGTAAAGTGTAAACATCAGATTCTCCACTACAAAGAAGTGTAGTGCAAGAGGATAAAATGTATTCTGATTTCTGACTTAGAGTTGCTTCAGTTCTTCAAATGCTTTCATTGTTTCCATATCAAAACCACCTGCAAACTGTGGATTCATTTGATTAGGTTTACACTAGGAATTCTGAGCAGTAAGGGTTGTAATTCAACCTACCTGGTGTACTCGATAACGAAATCGAACACCATGGAGAATGAGTTCGTCCATCTTTGAGCATTTAGGACTCTGAAGCTCCTTAGCTATTTTTTTCATGTATTCCATTGCTGCCTTTAATGATTCAGAGACATTGCATGAGAGCTGCGGGGAGATGCACTTGGTGGAGCAAACGACATAAACGCAGAATTGGAGTAGTATTGGCTGTAAATAGACCGCAGAATGGCATAAGTAATGTGTGCTTCTAGACTGCTTCTTGAAACATGTGGACAAATCTCACATAGCTGGTCTAGGAAGAGCAGTCTTGGAGCTAAATCAGACATGCACAGACCAGGAAGACATTCATACATTAGAAAATATTTTCATTTTTTAAAGTCTATCGATGCCTCATATTGATAGTATTTTCCACACAGTAGTTGTACCTATTACTTTCATTCCAGGAGTCCAAGATGAACCCAACAGATAATTTAATAAAAATTTGGAGTGCAAACTTTATGCTGCCTTCAGCAGTCAGACGGACAAGCATCTCAGAGTATAAGTTCTCACCAGCGTGGCCATTTGAGAAAGAATCTGATTGTTGATGCTCCCGCTCCAAGCTTACATATTCACTCCCAGCAAGTACAACACTAATGCACCTGCAAAGTTATTTTGTGAAGAGATGTAGGTGCACCAGATAGCATAACGCAACACATTCCGATTAACCAAGCTATTTGTCACTAAAGCAAAATGAAGAACAAACCTTGCTAAGAAACAGAACTAAAGCTATTTTTCAACAGTAACAATTTGTTTTTGTTGACAGATGATGAACAATAAAACGGAACTGAGAAACAAGCAGAAGCGAAGAAGATTTGAAATTCATCCATTATCAAACACAACTTTACAGAAGCGACGAGATTTGAGAATGAAAACTAACCTTACTCCTTTTGCTTCCATGGTGACCATGGCTTCTGAAGTGGCTATGTGGTCCAGAAGGTTCAGGGGCAAACGCTGGTGCGAGCGAAGGTCCTGGTGTCTTGGCTTCGTAGATTGGGAGAGATGGAGAAGGAGAGAACGGAGGCGGCGAGTGAAGGAGATTCAGATCTGGGGAAGAGATTCAGATCCGGGGAAAAAGAGGAAGTGAAGAAAGGGGGTTTGCAGATTGGGAGAGGGAGGCGATTCTGGGGAAGAGAAGAAGCGCGTGTTTATAACGTGGGGCATTTGATTAATGTTTAGTTGGGAGAGTGTAGAAGTTTACCCTTTAATTGAGGAAGGTGTATTGAACACAAATTGTTCCACAAGAACCGAACTCTAACTTGGGCCGAAAGGCCCACATCTTAATATCATCAAATTTATTTTTCCATAATAAAATAAACTTTTTTTAAACATCGAAAATTTGCAGGAGAATATATCATCAAATTCCAACAGAACCCTTAAAACCTAAACAACAAGTGCAGAAGAGAAGGAGGAAGAAGAAGAATGGAGGACGAACGGAGATACAGAACAAGGGCCGGAGACGAAAGGGGTGAGTACATGTATACCAATTTTGCTTCTTCTTTTTTCGTGTTGAATTAGAAAAACCCTAATCCTCAATCCAGTGAACTCAATTTACACCCAATATAACAATTCATCCACTCAGAAATTGATAGGTGTGTTGAAGGTTTATTCTATGAAGGAATTTAACAGATTCCCTTGTTTGATGTAACAGATAGTCTACCCAGATCTCTATATACCTCATATACAGAACCAAGCTATAGCTCTCTGGCATCTCGCAATCTACTCTATCCCAGTTCACACAGATCATCTCTAGATTACCTTGACCCAGATGTAAGTATAAACTGATCATACTAGTATACTATTAAGTGAAATTTGTTGCTTCTTTACAATTTATACAATTTATTTTGATCTCAATTACAGATTGAAGCAATTAGGTACCGAAATTACGGGTTAGATGATGTAACGGAATTGTCGGTTCGTACTGAATCTGGAGTAAGTGGCATTAGCACAGGGGTCAACATAGGAAGAAGCTACATATCTCCATTAGATAGTCAATATATTTACTCAAGGCCAGATGTTTCTAGGCGTATAAGTCCTACCATTCCAGAGCCGTTGTATGAGCGAAAAAGTTCGTTGCAAAGAGACGATGCCCGTATTTCAGAGCCGTTATACGAGCGAACAAGCTCTTTGCAGAGAATTGAAAGCTTATCTAGCCCAGATGAGTCGAGCATGCTTTTTGTTGACGGGCTACCTAAAGACTGTACACGAAGGGAAGTAGGCCGTATCCTTACCATTCATAATCTTTGTTTTTTGTATAGGTGAATATCATGAATTTTGACAATGTAAACCGTGTAGCATATGGTTTTGCTTGTTGTGTATGTCCTTGACATAAAATTTCAGATCTTTTTCGGCCTTTTGTGGGTTTTAAAGATATTAAAGTTGTGCACAAGGAGCCTCGACGGGTAAGGTTCAGGCTAATAATGATGGTTTAGTGAACTGAAATTGCTGTTCTTGATGTTGTCATTTTGTTGTTGTTGATATATTCATAAATGTGCCCTAATTTGAACTGAAAACTTCAGACTCGAGATAAGGCAACAGTTTTGTGCTTTGTGGAGTTTGATAGCCCGACTTGTGCTCGCACTGCAATGAATGCGCTTCAAGGTATCTTCTTCATTGGTCCTATTATCATGATGAACATACTTAAAGTTGAGGATCAGGCTAGCTTTTACTTTTTATTAATGAAATGTGATGAACAACTCCATAATAGATGCAAGTATTGTGCAGGTTACAAGTTTGACCATAAGAAGGCGGATTCCCCCGTCCTAAAGATCCATTTTGCGCACTTCCCTTTCAAGCCACCATCTGCTGATGATAGGTAGTCAGTTTTGAGATTGCATATTCCTAATCTCTAAACTGAAGGTCAAAGAAAAGGTTAATAGGCAGACTTGCCTTAGACTGATGATGCCTGTGGTGTACATAGAGCAACTTTATTTAACTAATCTGTGAATGATTTGATTAGTTGTTTTTCGCTCTTCCTTTGATTGTCAGTTGCTGCAGGCTTGTTGCTTGACTTGCAAATTGCAAAAATTCCTGAGTAATCTGGAGTTGAAAATATCACAAAGGTTTTTGATAATCGATTTGATTTTTTCTGCTTCATTGTTTATGATGATTTTAAACAGTTGCAGTACAAAGTAAATTGTAAAGACTGGATTTTAAGACGTTGGCCTTGTCCTAGCATGAATGCTGTTGCGTTATATGACTGATACCATATGTCATACACAATCTATATGCAGCTTTTACTATAAGCTTCACTTGGCTCTTCAAATCCGAAAGCAGAAGTACCCAAAAAGACACTGAATTTTAACACTTGTTCCACCTGCAGTGTAAAACTTAACACCTAATAAAAATTTCTAAATCAATTTGTACTCCAAGACAAAAAATTCTAACCTCAAAACTTAAGACAATTGTTTTAAAATAATATCACACATTCAAATCTTTCTAATCAGAGACACATAGGTTAAGAAAAATATAAACTTATGGCTAATTTTATTATTTTAATGAAAAACTTGGAGAAGCGTTGACTGGAAAAGATTCATAATTTGACCAGCACAATCTTTGTTATTTTCCTGCGCGCAGAGAAGAAAATAAAAAACAAAACCGAACGAAAAACAACTTCTGCATCACAACTCCTCAATTCTCACGTTTCCTGATTCCACGCCGTCGCTCTCCCTTCAAACATCTTGCTAAACTTCGTGATCCAGGCTTTGTCAACCCTCAACTCTTCTGCTGAGTATTCTGTGTCGGTATGTTTGAAGTTTCTACCTTTTAAAACTTTCGGAAGATCGGATATGCTCAATATCTGTTTTCCTCAGTTGGGTATATGATATTCTAAAGGTTTCACTTATAGGGAAGTGAGGAAGTTGCTTTGTTAGAAATAAAGCATCTAGTTTTCTGCTCTCAGATCTGTTTATTTGACTGGCTGAAAAACTGCAACTTATCTGATTTGATTAAGTTCAGATTGTGGATTTGACATCTGTTGGTGGAAAAATACTCAGATTAGAGTTGATTAGATTAGGGTTTTGTACATTTGATACATAAAGATGCAAAGGATACCTTCTGTAGAGGAAGGGAAGGATTTAAGCAATCCACCAAGAGCTGTTCAGGTTAGGGCTTTACCATGGAGGCTAGTTCTGTTGCTTGTACTTTTTTTAGGGGCATGTCTTCTGATTTCCTTCATAAGCATGTATTCGGTTCGACGGTTTGGGGTTACCAACTTTGTAATGGCTACTACCCCTAGTTTTCAGCCTTGCTTCACTGAATCCAGTAGTTTGGATCAATGGATTAAGCCTCCATCGAATCTGCTTCACTCTATGAGTGATGAGGAACTCTTCTGGAGGGCCACTTTTTACCCTCAAATCAAGAGGTATCCATTTGCAAGGACACGGAAGATTGCATTCATGTTCTTGACAAAGGGGCCGTTGCCACTGGCGCCGTTGTGGGAGAGGTTTTTTAAGGGAAATGAAGGACGGTACTCGATATACATTCACTCTTTGCCATCTTATCAGGAGGAGTTCCGGTCTTCATCTGTTTTCTATAAGAGACATGTTCCAAGCCAGGTATATTACAATTTGATTTCAAGCTCTATATATGCTGTAGTTTTTTTGTGTAGAATTGTGATCCTTCATATAGCTAGAGTTGAATGGTTCAGAGTTTTCCCTATGCTCGATACAATAGGTGAGTTTTTTTCTTGTAGGTAATAAATTGCTTTGTTGAAGCTAATAAGGCTATGCCAGTATAATAGTCCCATAACTTTTTGAATGGAAAAGTTGGCTAATGTGAAAAGAGAGCATGGCATCATTGTTTGTATAGAAATGTTTAAACTAGATTGTACAAGCCCATAAAAGTATATTGTAGTACTTAAACGGCACCTATTGTTTGATGCATTTTAAAATGTTTATAACGTGTTCTGATCTGCTCATGTGATACATGCTGTATGAATGTTGCTTCTTATAAGATAAAAGAAAGAGGCATATCTGAATCGATTCCGCTTTTTTTGGTGAATGTAAGAGGGACATGCGAATGTGGTGATATTTGAGTAAGCTAGCTCTCCTTTTCACTAGTTAATTTAGTGGGACGTGTCTATAAGACTATAATAACAGTGATACTGCCTTCTCATTTAGGGTGTTTGTTTTATATTCAACTTTGCTTAGAATTCTTCAAGAAATTCTTAGCTACATCATTGAGATAAAAATAAGTGGAACAAGGGGCAGGGTTTTCACTGTATCTGTATTCAGACCCCTGTCTTTCTCAGTCTGCCCCCATAACTTTGTTTAAGGAAGTTTATGGTAGTTTTCTGAAAGAGCAAGTCCAAACTATAAAGATATAAAATGCAACACTCAGAATAATACAAATTCGTGCTGGAATGCATTTGAGTTATTTGCTTCATCCTATTGCATTAGCTGAACAATTATCTGTCTTCTGTCTCTGTCATGCAGGTAGCAGAGTGGGGAAAAATGAGCATGATTGACGCCGAAAAACGGCTCGTTTCCAACGCATTGCTTGATATCTCAAACGAATGGTTCATCCTCCTCTCAGAGTCGTGCATCCCGTTCTACAACTTCAGCTCAATCTACAACTACATATCAAAATCCAAATACAGTTTTGTAGGAGCCTTTGATGACCCGGGACCTTACGGTAGGGGAAGATACAACGGGAATATGGCACCCGAGGTAAATCTCTCAAATTGGAGGAAAGGGGCACAATGGTTCGAAGTCGACAGAAAACTCGCTGTCAATATAGTGGAAGACACCATTTACTACAAAAAATTTGAGGCTTTTTGTAAGCCAAATTGCTATGTTGATGAGCATTACTTTCCTACCATGCTCAATATTCAAGCCCCAAAATTCATGGCTAACCGGAGCGTCACCTGGGTTGACTGGTCAAGAGGCGGGGCCCACCCTGCGACGTTTGGGAAAGGAGATATCAAGGTGGAGTTCTTCGAGAGGGTTCTTGAGAAGCAAAAGTGTACCTACAATGATGAACCCTCTTCGATTTGTTCTCTTTTTGGTAGGAAATTTGCACCTAGTACTTTGGAACCTCTTCTTCAGCTCTCCTCTACAGTTTTCCACATTTGATGTATAAGAAGCCATTGATTATAGCACGAAGCATCTATACTTGATGACCTTGTCCTTTATAAATCTTTTGACATGTATTAGTATGGCTCTGATTTATACAGCACGTTTTTTGTAATAGATGTATTTTCTTTTGTACCTTTCTTGAACTAGATACTGTTTTTTGTAAAGCATTAGCATTTGTTCTTCTAGTTTCTTTCTTCTTCTTCTTTTTCCTTAATGTACTTGAATTTTCGATATTGCATATACTGATTAATTACTGTCAAGTCTTAGGCTGTCTTTTGTACTCTAAACTAATTATTAGTTATAGAACAAGTTAATCATAATAAGGGATTTAACTTCAACTAAAATTAGTTAATTGACTCAAGATTCACCACCACTACTGAAGGATAATTGTGTACAAAATATAGAATACTAAACTTTAACTGAAGGAAATTGTCCCAAAATGAGACTTAAAATTTCAAATGAAAACCTGTTCAGATTTATTACCAGCTTCAACTACATGAAAATCTTCACATGATGGAGAAGAAAATTACAATTCATAATCCACCTGATAATCCACACCATTTTACAACTCCTTGTCATATGAAACAACTTCCAACCTCCAAAATGACAAGACAATCTACATGGTCAATGTTTCAAGCTACAAAAGTACAGTCGACATTTTACACAAACATCAATACAGAAAGATACACAGAATAGAAGCACAGACTCACAGAATATCTAAGCGCTGGATTGGTTGTTCATTAGCAGGAGGAGTCTTCTTCTGAAGCATCTTGGGCAGGTCAAAGTCGTCTTGTATGCAGCGCTGTTGTGGGTGGGAAAGTAAACTGCACATTTGCCTGAAGAGATTGCGTTGCAGGCCTGTCCCGCTCTCAAATATGTAGCCTTCGTTCTCTGTCACGGTATCGAGGGCTGCAACAAGAGCGTCATACACTTTCTGGGGACAGTTGTCTGGACCGGGCTTGTCATGAAGATAAATGACATCAAATGTGAACAGCTTCTCGTTAACAGGCCACTGGAAAACTGGTGGCAATGATGAACGGCAGTATATAAGGATCTGGACATGGTAGAGAAGATAGTTAGTTCATGAAATTACTGTTTTGGATGTTCTAGGAAGATTTCTGTATTCAAGTATGAGCATGGTGTAAGGAATTAGGAAAGAGTTTTTTTTTATATTTTGGATGACAAAAAAAACATCAGAAGATTCATCTTATCAATTTATGAAGCTTTCTATGATTGTTTCCAATATGAGGAATTAATGAAGAGATATTCTACATGATAGAAGATGAGTTAAACATCAGTCATTGAAGGGAATGATCTCAGACGATTCAAATTTCAAAATACACAGCAATTGATTTAAAGTTGGAGTGATTGTTAATGGTTGTGATTGTAATGAGTAAAAAACGCATATGTTCTGCTTTCTGATCTGCTAACTCATTCTAAATGTGATCAAACAGGTAATTCTCTTTTAGCACAATCAAACAGTACATATTATATAATAAGCTATACATGTTTGATGACAAGGGAATGTATCCAAAGATAGGATATTGATTCAGTTGATTGATAATGATGAATTCAAAGACCTTAAAAAACAATCAGACAGAGTAAAGTACTAGCACAGGAAGTGCAAAGCCACAATGGCAGCCAACAAAATCACAAAGTAAAGAATCAAAACTCACCACTCTCAAAATCCGATTAAGTGCACGAGACTTTTTGGCCTCATGAGCTGCCATCCGAAATAGTTGAGTAAGATCCGCATGCCCACTAGACGAATCACCAGTAATAGTCCGCAGTGCAGCAAATGCAGAGTCCATATCAGCATTAAACTCTTTACGAAGCTTCAAAAGAGAAGAAATATGTATAAGACTAAGGACTTCGATAATGATAAAGTTTATATGTGATTTGTGACATTGTTGTACAAAATCCAAAATGTCTAAGGAGGAACAATAGGAGACAGATTAACAAAGACAACATGACTAAAGATGATCTGGAAGACTGCCAAAAAACAAGAAACTATAGTTCTACTTCAGGAAATCAATCAAATGTGAAAAAAGTCCTGAAATACTATTGCCTATCAGAAGAAGCTATAGTTCAATTTGATGAAGCATCATATGTAGTAGGGCTGGTAAATGAAGATTGGGATTACTAAGGACTAGATACGGGTATGCTGCGTTTGGTATAATCAATATATCAATATCAAAGTGATATTATCTGTTTGGTATGAGCCAATTATATCAGTTATGTGCAGAAAAGAGTGCGTTTTTGATATCTTTCGAAAAGATATCATTCCCACCTATACCCATACCTCATACCCATATCTGGATATACCAAACGAGCCTATGGAAGACAAGAAGGAGTAAAATTAGGGCAAAGAGAAGGAGAGATACCCAAGTGGTGGATCTTCCGAGGGCGGCGAAGGCGAAGCTATGATCTGGGTTGATAGTGAGCTTGGCGTTCATGAAAAGAACAATTGATTGCTTGATTGATTCGAGGCGGGTGATGGGGCGTCCATTGAGGCCTGGATTCTTCATCTCCACGAGAGACTCTTTGTCGACATCGATACAGAAGAGGATATCCTCACTGCAATAGCGCGTCGGATGTAGACTGTACGGAGCTCTCGATGGAATGATCTCTTCCATGGCGTCCATAGTTGATCCAACTGTTTCTTCTTCTTCTTCTTCTTCTTCTTCTTCTTCTTCTTCTTCTTCTTCTTCGGCCTTGTAAGATTGGAAGTTGCTTTGCCCACTACTCTCACATTATTAATCCTTATTTGGTCATTTTCATAGATCACTTGCAAAAAATAGAAATAAATTTCTATGTAAGGATACTTCTGTAAATTCGCTTGCCCACATCTGGAAATTTATTGCGCTCGTCGAACCCAGTGAGACTGTGAGACCCTGAGCCAAAAGAAAAACTTTCAAGTTGGCAAAACCGGTCTAGTTTGTAATGCGTCCAACACTGAATCGCGTCCAACACTGAATCGCGTCCAATACTGGTGTAGA
This sequence comes from Oxyria digyna, assembly GCA_029168935.1. Classification (NCBI taxonomy): domain Eukaryota; kingdom Viridiplantae; phylum Streptophyta; class Magnoliopsida; order Caryophyllales; family Polygonaceae; genus Oxyria; species Oxyria digyna. Next base: position 2,625,964 of record JAPVLV010000026.1, on the reverse strand, counting down.
TTATAAAAATACAGGTGTGGAATTTTTCCCAATTTGTTTCGCAATTAGAAGTCATAATGCCCAAAATAAAGCTTACATATTTTCCAAAAAAAAGAGCTTACATCACAAAGCTGGAAATGCACATTGCTCTCAGAAAATCTCAGTGAGCTCAAACCATGGCAGAGATGACAAAAAACATAATAACAACAAAAATGTACAAATTAGTTCGAAAAGAGCAGTATCCCACTTACATGTGGCTGGCTAACTTATTGGAGCTGGAAAACTTATAAACACAATTTGAGAGAAAATCGAGTGATTTTACTTGGTCCACCAATGAAGGAAATTATTCCTTCTATTGATCTTCTTTTGTAGCAGAAGGATTCTGTATAGCAAGGCCTCTGCAGTAGGCGGCCCGAGACTGATATAAAGGTTAGGTCAGGCGCCCGTGTTGATCGTTTTTCTTGCAACAAAGTATCATGAATCAAGCAAACTCCATGGTTTTAGAACTGACTGTTGCTCTTCAGCTTCAAATTCAATATTCAAGAGTTGTATCATATCATATGATCATACAATATACAGAGTGTTTCTGTTCGATTACATCAGAAATCCTTCACAATTTCTCCTCGTGTTGTCTAAACTGATACACCACACTGCTGATATAAAAGAAACACACGCAGCATATTTACAAACCCACAACATACAAAAGAACGGCAACAAAAATTTCGTTAATTACAGCACCCCAGAAACTGGAATGTTGTCACCACTGACCTCGCTGAGATCTACAAACTGCTTCTTTGAAAGATTGATTATGGAATCTGCAATCACTCTTGCACTCGACTTCATATATCCACCTACAAGAACCAACTTCAGTTACTGGGGACAGTTGATGAGAATATGAGCAAGTAGTAGAATAAGAATGTGGAATCATACCTGATGTCAGCATCAGGAGAGGGACGTTCTTTGTACGAGCAAAAGCAAATACCTTTTCATCTCTGCTGACTACACCATCAGGACTAATCTGCAAAGGAACCCAATATAAATATATATAATTGAGGTAGAATATATTGTTGAAAAGGGATGAATGAAGTATGTCAATACCTTCAGTTGACCCAATGGATCTCCATCTAGAATATCTGTACCAGCATTGTATAAGATCAATTCTGGATCAAACATACGCCCTGCAACCTGTCATTAACACAAGTTATGACCAGGATTAGTGGACTTGCTAATGTGGATGATTACACCAGTAAACTTTCTTATTAAGAAATTTAGTATACCTCAAGTGCCTTGTCTAATTTCCTCAAGTACTCATTCGTTGATGTCCCACTCTGCAAGGAGATAAAAGTAACACCAATTACTTAGGGAGAAAATAGAATAATAATTAATAAGCCCGTCAGATAAAGCTTATAGCTTACCGGTACTTCAACCTTCTGATTGATATACTGTTGAGCTTCATGATCCTGAAGAGAAAAATAAAATACGAATAAGAACATGTTATCAACTTCGACATGAGGTAAATGATATTTCATAGATCAAAGAAGATAGCCTACAAGTGGATATATCCCTGGGTTGAACATGTCCAGAATGTATACCCTCCCTGATGAGAATGGATATGTCTCATTAGTGCTACAGCTGACTGACTTAGAGATTAAAATTATAACTCATATTAATCAACTCATACCATCTGTAGAAAAATCTCTTTCGTGGCCATTGCCTTGATGGGCATCAAGATCAATTATCATTACCCTGATAATTTCCACAAAAAACGCAGATTACCGTCTACACATCAAGGTATAAAAAGCTCCAGCAGTTATGAACCTCAAAGCTACAGCGTCAATACTTTGAAATGTTCAAATAGACGAAGGCAAAATGTATGCACAAAGATATGTCAGCATAGGCACAAAATCCGCCTCCACTTTCTGCTGAACAATGATGGAAGCCCCCACCAACATTGATGGCCCACCCGCGCTCTTTTGCAAGCTTTGCAGCTAGAACACTTCCACCAACCTTGCAAGTAATATTATTTTAGAAGATAATTACAGTGCTGATGAGAAACTACTACCATCATCTATAAAACTTGAGAAAAATGTAGAGATTACCTGCTTTCTAAATGGAAAAAGAACCCTCTGTTGTACCAGCAAATTAGGGATCATGGCAACAGGAGCAACCTACACATTAAACTGATTACCACATTAAATTCTTCAATGACGAAAAAATATGATTCGGATGTTTACAAGGCAACAATACCTCAGTAATCTTTGCAACTGTAGAGCTGCTCTTCAAACTTTTCAAGTATTTCTCTGAATGGACCTAAGCAAGAAACAGTTCCATCATCTCATCATAAATAAATTAAAAAATAAATACAGGACTCATCACGGAATAAATTATACCACTAAAAGATCATCTTCAGAGGCTTCCTGAGGCTCAACTATACGTTTTTTGTCAAGAACACCAGCTGCAATAAGGAACTTGCATATCCGACCCCATTTTGAGGAATCAAAGGGATGCCTACAGTTGTAAATAAAGAAGTGAATTCAGTACAAATTCTCTTCCTGGAAAATAACAACATTACCCCCAAGAAGCCTCACAATTTCTCGATTCCGAGGAGCGATATATCGTAGGAAGACGAGTAAATCAAAGGAACCTAGAACGGAAACAAAATTAGCAGCCAAGAATATCAAGATGAACAATCATAATCCTTATCGCTGTAGATTAGGTCAAAGAGGTGATTACCTTGGAAGGCTGGACATCAAAGTAGAGCTTGCTGGAGAGGATTCGGCTGCGGTTAAGAGATGCGGAATCAGTCGGTCCAGTGGAAGAGGAAGAAGGACGAGGACTAGTGGCCATATTTGAGCGAGCTCGAAGAATATGAGAGAAGAAGGAAGAAGAAAACGGAGACCTAGCAATGGCTTCAGAATCGTGAGTACGGGATTGCAACGACTGTTTGCCGCCTTGCCGGAAGAAAAGAAGTTGGTAACTTCAAAGTGGCAGAGAATCTTCCGCGTGGAGATTAAATTTTACTGTATTTTATTTTCTTCTTTGGAATAAAATTTGGATTAAGCAACCCTTACAAGTTTCGTCTCAGCATTTTCTTCGCCACATGACAAACACCCATTCCAAGGAGAGACAAGAATCAGAACATGGATCTTAGCACTAAAAATCATGGTTATCCCAATTAAAGAAGCTATTAGCTTAAGCTTTTGTAACTCGGATCTTTGTGGATAATGGTTCACTTTGTTTGTGTGAAATCTTTATATCTTAAACTTCTCATGGATTACGAAAACTAAATCCTAAATTGAAATCTAAAGCTACGTCTGAAAAATCGCTTCAGTTTTGTAAGTGATGATGGTTCACTTTGCTTCTAACTGATGATGATTCATTTTGTTTGCGTCAAAGATGTTACTTCGAGAATTTATCGTTTATTTTTGATTCAGAGAAATCCATCTGCTAATTTGTGCGAAAATCTTTACCCTTTAAATAGAAATATACTATTTTCAGTAGTAGACGCGGACAATCAAAAATACCTGAACTGAATAGAGTACAGTACAGATAACTAAAAACTGGCTTCACTTCTAACAAAACAAAGTTACAAAGTTAGTTGCCAGAAAAATCCAATCTTTATCTCGATTAATGCTTAATCAAGCAACTAAATAGCTTCGCAATGTACATTATGGGTTTATTTTATAAAAATGTTACACAAGCAGGAAATTATTCAACTGTAGGTTCCAAAGTTTACCAGAGTAAAAGTAGATCTGGGGGTGAAGTTATCTTTGCTCAAGCGTCTGGCCACAAATCTTCAGCCATTGTCCCCTCATTCATGAAGCATGCATATATAATTATCTGAAACAAGAGATGAAGTCATATTCACTATGTCCAATGTCAAATCTGTTTGCATTTTACAAGCTTACCTCCTACAAACATAGCCATTGTTATGACCCCACAGGTGCTGTTCCTTTGCTTTTGGCGGCTGCAGCTGCTGCTGTAGCGGCAGCTACAGCTGCTGATGCGGGACTCGGGTTGGGTTGAACGGTCGGTTGCTGACTGATTACAACCGCCTGTTGCTGCTTAGAGTTGACCTGAGCAAGAAGAGACTTAATTTGACTTCCCGTTAGAGTCTCGTTCTCGAGCAACGCGTTAGCAAGCTCGTGAAGCTCCTTATTATGAGTTACCAATATCGTCTTAGCGTTATTATACGCTCGTCCAAGAAGCTCCTTCACCTCGTTCTCTATTAAAAGTCGCGTCTCGGTACTCATGCTCTTACCATCGTCGTCGTAGTTGTGAGAAACGACTCCGACCTCCTTACTCATCCCGTACTTGGTCACCATTGCCCTAGCAAGCTCGGTTGCCTGGCTGAGGTCAGAAGACGCTCCCGAGGTGACCTCACCCTCTCCAAAAATAAGCTCTTCGGCGACACGGCCCCCCATGCAAATGTCAAGCCGTGCAAGCATCTGCTTTCGGGAGACGCTCGTCTCGTCTTTCTCGGGAAGCTGAGTCACCATCCCGAGGGCCATACCACGGGGCACGATCGTTGCTTTGTGAACGGGGAGGGCGCCCTCCGTATGCATGGCTACTAACGCGTGACCGCCCTCGTGATACGCCGTTAGCTTCCTCGACTCCTCGGAAATGACGGCCGACTTTCGTTCACTTCCCATCATGATTCGGTCCTTTGCGTACTCTAGGTCAGCCATTGTCACCGCCTTGGACCCGTCCATTGCAGCCTTGAGGGCGGCGACGTTGACTAAGTTTGCCAGGTCAGCACCCGAGAAGCCCGGAGTTCCTCTTGCTATGATCATGAGGTCGACGTCGTCTGCCTTCAATACTTTGGTCATATGAGTCTCCATAATCTGCCTACGGCCTTCAACGTCGGGATTCGGGACGACAATGTGACGGTCAAAGCGGCCAGGTCGGACGAGAGCCTTGTCTAGTGATTCGGGGAAGTTTGTGGCTGCAATTACGATAATGCCCTCGTTTTGCTTGAAACCGTCGAGATCGACAAGCAACTGATTTAATGTCATTTTCATGTATTGTTGATCCTTTGGGTTACGGCTTCCTCCAATTGCATCGATCTCGTCTATGAATATGATACAGGGTGACCTTTTCTTGGCGGCGGCAAAGAGATCCCTCACTCGTCTGGCTCCAACGCCGACAAACATCTCTTCAAACTCACTACCACTGCATGAGAAAAAGGGAACCCCGGCTTCTCCAGCAATGGCTCGAGCTAGCATTGTCTTGCCAGTTCCAGGTGGACCAACAAGCAACACTCCCTTCGGAAGCTTTCCTCCTAGTCGGGTAAATCTCTGCCATAAACAAAAGATTAGTACATAAACTTTCATCCAATTACCACAAAAACAAGGACTGTACACCAAGAGTTTTGTGTTGATACGTGCACAACCATATTTGTCCTCAGCCATAGAAAATCATATACAACTAGTTTTTATTTAAAGGAGTTATAAGTCCATCCTCAGGAATCGTCACAAGAGGTATCAAATGTACATGCTTACATGCAACAAAAATACTAGCCATTGCCACTCCAAGTTTTATAACATCTAGAAAAAAAATGATTGCAATTCAAGGCATTAATTTGATGTATAGACACAGGTATCACACCTACATGGTTATTGCCCCGCCATTGAGCAGACTAGAGATTTGAACACAATACATAGCATCTAGGAAATAAGGGAAATATTCAACATGATGCAGGAAAACATGGATAGATTGAAAACCTTGGGATCTCGAAGGTAGTGAACAATTTCTTCCAATTCAGCTTTTGCTTCATCAACACCCTTTACATCACTAAATTTAGTATCAGACTCCATAGTAGGCTGAACCTCTTCACTGAGACCAAGACCTGAGAAGCCGAGAAATGAAAGACACAAATTGAAATCCTCTGTCATTTGAAATTATTAAATATGCTCTACAACGGCATCCTCTAAACATTTCCATTCTCAGCTACATGACTACAAAAGGATGGATTGTGGTGAACAGTGAAATTATATGAACTAGAAGAACAAGAATAATACCTTTACTGATTCCTCTATCTTCAATTAGGGCCCCAACTCCTGAAATTAAGAGAAATGTAAGTGCAATGGATCTAAAAGTACGCCACAACTGTTCTTTAAAGTGCCCTCCTTCAGTTGCTACCATATGAATAGGGGCACGAGAAGTTCCAAGCAATCCATTCTTTGTGCCACTGCCCACATTCCGGAAAGTTGACAGACCAGAAAAGTTTTCTTCCAAAGCTGAAGACTGACCAGCATTGTATGTTCCTGAAAGATACTAAACTCATTCTTCCAGTGCACACAAAAAGGAGAGCTACACAGGTTAAAGCAGAAGTGGTATGTAAGATGTCCAAAATTTGAGCACATAATAACTCGCTACTTATCACATACATGTAAACTAGCAAGTGCTTCTAGTAAATTTACTAGTATGCAAGATAAATTCTTCAATAAGTAATCTGAAGAATGAGAAAGCACAAGTGCATGTTTTTCTTTTTTTCAAATGAGAAAGTGATTACGATTGTTGAGCAGTGTTGCATTTCTTTCTCTAATTTTTCATTAATTGATAATTATATATTATCCATGGCATGCTTAGTGTTGATAACTTGTCAAAATGTATCATGTTCAATATTGGTAGAACTGATTTTCTGCTTAGTTCCAGAAACCCAAAAAACATAGTCAAAGAAGATGACATTCAATCATTAAATGTTGATTTGTTAAGAATGGAAACATATCCCGACACCCACCTCTTTGCAATGTCCTAAACAGCTTGCTTTCATCTAGTCTATCCACCTTGACCAACGCCTTCACATACTCAGCAACAGCTGTAGAGGTAGAATGGAGTGAAGGATGAGATTCAAAAATTCGGATGACTGCTTCAGGATCATTTCTACGTGATAGCTCCGTTAGATAATATGCATCAACTGGACCATCTCTGTTACGAACACTGCGAGCAAAACTCCCTAAATATCTCGACTGAAATCTGTCCCGGATGCCTGCAGACAGACTGCCTGTAGAAATAAAACTACATGCTTAATATGAAAAAGGAAAGCAGGGTCTCAATTTTTTTTAAAAAAACATCAACAACAAAGCAAATTCAAGAAGAATTCAGAAGAAAAAACATAACAAGATTTCAGACTTCTCTAAATGAAAAATATTCAGTTGGAAGTGAAGGACATAAAGCTTTTGTAGATAGGAACAAATGTTTAGATTTCAGATAGTCTCCCACTTTGACAAAACTAAATACCTATATTAAACTAAGTAATGATATTTTTCACCAAAAAAAAACTAAGTAATGATATACAAGAGGAAGGACTAGAGAACCCATTGATTGATTCATTCATAAAAAATCCATTCAAATGGCAAGTACACAGTCAGTCACACATGCCAGTTCTTCAGCAAAGATAAGATACCAGAAAGCTGTCCATGCCTCTGTAGGATTGTAGTCAGTTCTGATTGGCGTTTCGAAACCTGCAAAGGAAACGAGATAGGAATGAGAACCAGTTAATCTAAAGATGAACTCAGAATCTTCTTCTTTAATATTGAGAAAAAGGGCCATTAACGAGAAAACGAAAGCAGCTCAATTAATCCTAAAGACGAATGCTTTTAATACCATAGCTCAGCAAAACCCTAATCCCACAAATCAAAAAATTGCCCTAGAATCGGCAAGGTAAACGGAAATTGAAAGGTGCAGAATCAGCCAGAGAGAAGAGTGAATCAATAAAATCTGTAGGTAGACGATCAAACAAGAGGAGAACTTCAATCGGAAAAACTGAATTGAGGTATACTGACCTGCCGAAGAAGTTGTCTCCAAGCCATTTCTATCGACTATCTCTTGCAACAATCTCTCTCGTTTTCGATGTAAGGCGATTTTTGGGGTTTAATCGAAGCTTTTTTCCCCTTCCACAAGAACAATGAGAAACTGATAGGGGCTACGGCAAGAAGACGAGAACGAAAGATTGGACAAAGGTCTGTCAAAATTTCATTTAAGTACTTTTAAAAGTAAAATTACAAAAACCCACCCGCTAATTTAAACTTTGTGAATATAATGGACATTTTATAATTAAGGCAAGATCCGAAGATGATGTCGAACGATTATTTTCCATAAAGTATCTTGGTCTTGAAACGACACAACAGCAAACTTCGAAGTGGAATTTACATGGTCTATATGTTTTTTATTACAATAAACCTGAGTTAGCTCGATAAAACTATTAGGTACTTTCGTTTTAAGAAAGTGTACCTTAAAACTTTATTACAAGTGATATGATTTCAGAACATATAGCTTAATGACATTTGTAAGTGAAATCATAATTTCGGTATTTGTAAAACATTTCTCATCCACTAAAGGATAGGCAACATCTCAAACTTTGATTATAAAAAGTGATTGAATAATACGTTTTCAACTCAATGAGCAAATCTATAATTGCAAGGATTCTTTATATCATACCCACCTATAATCGTTATATCTGAAAAATATAATAATGTAAATTTCTTAACAAATATAACATAGAATTATTACTCAAATTTATAACATAAAAATAATAATGTGAAGATAAAAAATATTTGGCATAGCCAGGAATCGTTGGTGACTCGATCAATTATCAATTTGATTTGTTTGATTGTGCTACTAAGGCTTGTTGTATCAAATAACATTATTAACAACTATAACGTAGTATATTATTAATAAAACCTATAACAAAAAACTGTTGTCTAATTTGTTGAGAAAAAATATTTGTCGTAGTCAGGATTCGAACCTGGAATCATTGGGATTGACTCGATCAATTAAGTTTTATTGTGCTACTACGCCCTGTTATATCAAATAATATTATTAACAAATATAACATAGTATATTATTAGTAAAACCTATAACAAAAAAAAAGTTGTCTAATGTGTTGGGAAAAAATATTTGTCATAGCCATGATTCGAACCTAGAATCGTTGGGGTTGACCCGATCAATTAAGTTTGATTGTGCTACTACGGCATGTTGTATCAAATAACATTATCAAAAAATATAACATAGTATATTATTAGTCAAACCTATAACCAAAAAAATGTTGTTTATTGTGTTGAAAAAATATATTTTTCGTAGCCAGGATTCGAACCTGTAATGGTTGGGATTGACCCGATCAATTATCAATTTGTTTTGTTTGATTGTGCTACTACGGCTTGTTGTATCAAATAACATTATTAGCAAATACAATAGGAGGGGGGTTCGGGTGAGGACAAGGATTCCAGTGAGGACATGAGGAAAAATCTCGTCCATTAGATTAAAATATAGACGGTCAAGATTAAATTGGGGAAATAATTCGCTGCTTCGCGCGCACTCTTAGACGCGGTGGCTATTTTGAAATAGAGGACAAATTTTAAGGGTAGAAGAGTAATTGTGTCCAAACAGTTAGGGTTTGCCCTCCTCTTTTTTCGATCTCATCCTGGAAATCGCTCTCGATGGTCTCTCCTTCCTCCCATGGAAGCCGATCAAATTTTTGGCTTCGTCTTCGAGTGTTCGAACTAGATTTCAACACCACAATATCATCTCATCCACCTTCAACGAATCCTCCCCGTTTCAATGGATTCGATGTTGTACATTGTCCTCAATCGCACCTCCGACATCGAACTCTAATCCATGGCCGATCTGAAGAAGTGATGGTCGCGACTGATATTACAATCGGATGGCGTCAAAACTCACACCAGCAGACCGATGAAGACGAGCTTGTACTCGATGACCAGCCCTCTTGGTATATTATTGGTCAAATCTATAACAAAAAAAATGTTGTTTGATATGTTGAGAAAAAACATTTGTCGTAGCCAGGATTCGAACCTCGAATCGCTGGGATTGACCCAATCAATTAAGTTAGATTTGTTTGATTGTGCTACTACGGCTTGTTGTATCAAATAACATCATTAACAAATATAACATAGTAGTATATTAGTCAAACCTACAACCAAAAAATGTTGTTTATTGTGTTGAAAAAATATATTTGTCGTAGCCAGGATTCGAACCAGGAATCGCTGGGATTAACCCAATCAATTAAGTTTGATTTGTTTGATTGTGCTACTATGGCTTGTTATACCAAATAACATTATTAGCAAATACAATAGAGTATATTATTGGTCAAATCTATAACAAAAAAATGTTGTTTGATATGTTGAGAAAAAACATTTGCCGTAGCCACGATTCGAAGAGATTGACCCAATCAATTAAGTTTGATTTGTTTGATTGTGCTACTACGGCTTGTTGTATCAAATAACATCATTAACAAATATAGCATAGTAGTATATTAGTCAAACCAACAACCATATAATGTTATTTATTGTATTGAAAAAATATTTGTCGTAGCCAGGATTCGAACCTGGAATCGCTGGGATTGACTCAATCAATTAAGTTTGATTTGTTTGATTGTGCTACTACGGCTTGTTGTATCAAATAACATTATTAGAAAATAAAATAGAGTATATTATTGGTCAAATCTATTACAAAAAAAATGTTCTTTGATATGTTGAGAAAAAACATTTGTCGTAGCCAGGATTCGAACCCGAAATCGCTGGGATTGACCCAATCAATTAAGTTTGATTTGTTTGATTGTGCTACTACGGCTTGTTGTATCAAATAACATTATTAACAAATACAATAGAGTATATTATTGGTCAAATCTATAACAAAATAATGTTGTTTGATATGTTGAGAAAAAACATTTGGCGTAGCCAGGATTCGAACCTGGAATCGCTGGGATTGACCCAATCCATTAAGTTTGATTTGTTTGATTGTGCTACTACGGCTTGTTATATCAAATAACATCATTAACAAATATAACATAGTAGTATATTAGTCAAATCTACAACCAAAAAATGTTGTTTATTGTGTTGAAAAAAATATTTGCCGTAGCCAGGATTCGAACCTGGAATCGCTGGGATTGACCCAATCAATTAAGTTTGATTTGTTTGATTGTGCTACTACGGCTTGTTGTACCAAATAACATTATTAGCAAATACAATAGAGTATATTATTGGTCAAATCTATAACAAAAAAAATGTTGTTTGATATGTTGAGAAAAAACATTTGCCGTAGCCACGATTCGAAGAGATTGACCCAATCAATTAAGTTTGATTTGTTTGATTGTGCTACTACGGCTTGTTGTATCAAATAACATCATTAACAAATATAGCATAGTAGTATATTAGTCAAACCTACAACCATAAAATGTTGTTTATTGTGTTGAAAAAAATATTTGCCGTAGCCAGGATTCGAACTTGGAATCGCTGGGATTGACCCAATCAATTAAGTTTGATTTGTTTGATTGTGCTACTAAGGCTTGTTGTATCAAATAACATTATTAGCAAATACAATAGAGTATATTATTGGTCAAATCTATTACAAAAAAATGTTGTTTGATATGTTGAGAAAAAACATTTGTAGTAGCCAGGATTCGAACCTGGAATCGCTGGGATTGACCCAATCAATTAAGTTTGATTTGTTTGATTGTGCTACTACGGCTTGTTGTATCAAATAACATCGTTAACAAATATAACATAGTAGTATGTTAGTCAAACCAACAACCATAAAATGTTGTTTATTGTGTTGAAAAAAAATATTTGTCGTAGCCAGGATTCGAACCTGGAATCGCTGGGATTGACCTAATCAATTATGTTTAATTTGTTTGATTGTGCTACTACGGCTTGTTGTATCAAATAACATCATTAACAAATATAACATAGTAGTATATTAGTCAAACCTACAACCATAAAATGTTGTTTATTGTGTTGAAAAAAAATATTTGTCGTAGCCAGGATTCGAACCTGGAATCGCTGGGATTGACCCAATCAATTAAGTTTGATTTGTTTGATTGTGCTACTACGGCTTGTTGTATCAAATAACATCATTAACAAATATAGCATAATAGTATATTAGTCAAACCAACAACCATAGAATGTTGTTTATTGTATTGAAAAAATATTTGTCGTAGCCAGGATTCGAACCTGGAATCGCTGGGATTGACTCAATCAATTAAGTTTGATTTGTTTGATTGTGCTACTACGGCTTGTTGTATCAAATAACATTATTAGAAAATAAAATAGAGTATATTATTGGTCAAATCTATTACAAAAAAAATGTTGTTTGATATGTTGAGAAAAAACATTTGTCGTAGCCAGGATTCGAACCCGAAATCGCTGGGATTGACCCAATCAATTAAGTTTGATTTGTTTGATTGTGCTACTACGGCTTGTTGTATCAAATAACATTATTAACAAATACAATAGAGTATATTATTGGTCAAATCTATAACAAAATAATGTTGTTTGATATGTTGAGAAAAAACATTTGGCGTAGCCAGGATTCGAACCTGGAATCGCTGGGATTGACCCAATCCATTAAGTTTGATTTGTTTGATTGTGCTACTACGGCTTGTTGTATCAAATAACATCATTAACAAATATAACATAGTAGTATATTAGTCAAATCTACAACCAAAAAATGTTGTTTATTGTGTTGAAAAAAAATATTTGCCGTAGCCAGGATTCGAACCTGGAATCGCTGGGATTGACCCAATCAATTATGTTTGATTTGTTTGATTGTGCTACTACGGCTTGTTGTATCAAATAACATCGTTAACAAATATAACATTGTAGTATGTTAGTCAAACCAACAACCATAAAATGTTGTTTATTGTGTTGAAAAAAAAAATTTGTCGTAGCCAGGATTCGAACCTGGAATCGCTGGGATTGACCCAATCAATTATGTTTGATTTGTTTGATTGTGCTACTACGGCTTGTTGTATCAAATAACATCATTAACAAATATAACATAGTAGTATATTAGTCAAACCTACAACCAAAAAATGTTGTTTATTGTGTTGAAAAAAATATTTGTCGTAGCCACGATTCGAACCTGGAATCACTGGGATTGACTCAATCAATTAAGTTTGATTTATTTGATTGTGCTACTATGGCTTGTTGTATCAATTAACATTATTAGAAAATACAATAGAGTATATTATTGGTCAAATCTATAACAAAAAAAATGTTGTTTGATATGTTGAGAAAAAACATTTGCCGTAGCTAGGATTCGAACCTAGAATCGCTGGGATTGACCCAATCAATTAAGTTTGATTTGTTTGATTGTGCTACTACGGCTTGTTGTATCAAATAACATCATTAAAAAATATAGCATAGTAGTATATTAGTCTAACCTACAACCATAAAATGTTGTTTATTGTGTTGAAAAAAAATATTTGCTGTAGCCAGGATTCGAACTTGGAATCGTTGGGATTGACCCAATCAATTAAGTTTGATTTGTTTGATTGTGCTACTACGACTTGTTGTATAAAATAACATTATTAGCAAATACAATAGAGTATATTATTGGTCAAATCTATTACAAAAAAAATGTTGTTGGATATGTTGAGAAAAAACATTTGCCGTAGCCAGAATTCGAACCCAGAATCGCTGGGATGGACACAATCAATTAAGTTTGATTTGTTTTATTGTGCTACTACGGCTTGTTGTATTAAATAACATTATTAACAAATACAATAGAGTATATTTTTTGTCAAATCTATAACAAAAAAATGTTGTTTGATATGTTGAGAAAAAACATTTGTCGTAGCCAGGATTCGAACCTGGAATCGATGGGATTGACCCAATCAATTAAGTTTGATTTGTTTGATTGTGCTACTACGGCTTGTTGTATCAAATAACATCATTAACAAATATAACACAGTAGTATGTTAGTCAAACCTACAACCAAAAAATGTTGTTTATTGTGTTGAAAAAAAATATTTGCCGTAGCCAGGATTCAAACCTGGAATCGTTGGGATTGACCCAATCAATTAAGTTTGATTGTGCTACTACGGCTTGTTGTACCAAATAACATTATTAGAAAATACAATAAAGTATATTATTGGTCAAATCTATAACAAAAAAAATGTTGTTTGATATGTTGAGAAAAAACATTTGCCATAGCCAGGATTTGAACCTGGAATCGCTGTGATTGACCCAATCAATTAAGTTTGATTTGTTTGATTGTGCTACTACGGCTTGTTGTATCAAATAACATCATTAACAAATATAGCATAGTAGTATATTAGTCAAACCTATAATCATAAAATGTTGTTTATTGTGTTGAAAAAAAAAATTTGTCGTAGCCAGGATTCGAACCTGGAATCGCTGGGATTGACCCAATCAATTATGTTTGATTTGTTTGATTGTGCTACTACGGCTTGTTGTATCAAATAACATCATTAACAAATATAACATAGTAGTATATTAGTCAAACCTACAACCATAAAATGTTGTTTATTGTGTTGAAAAAAAATATTTGCCGTAGCCAGGATTCGAACCTGGAATCACTGGGATTGACCCAATCAATTAAGTTTGATTTGTTTGATTGTGCTACTACGGCTTGTTGTATCAAATAACATCATTAACAAATATAACATAGTAGTATATTAGTCAAACCTACAACCAAAAAATGTTGTTCATTGTGTTGAAAAAAATATTTGTCGTAGCCAGGATTCGAACCTGGAATCACTGGGATTGACCCAATCAATTAAGTTTGATTTGTTTGATTGTGCTACTACGGCTTGTTGTATCAAATAACATCATTAACAAATATAACATAGTAGTATATTAGTCAAACCTACAACCATAAAATGTTGTTTATTGTGTTGAAAAAAAATATTTGTCGTAGCCAGGATTCGAACCTGGAATCGCTGGGATTGACCCAATCAATTAAGTTTGATTTGTTTGATTGTGCTACTACGGCTTGTTGTATCAAATAACATCATTAACAAATATAGCATAGTAGTATATTAGTCTAACCTACAACCATAAAATGTTGTTTATTGTGTTGAAAAAAAATATTTGTCGTAGCCAGGATTCGAACCTGGAATCGTTGGGATTGACCCAATCAATTAAGTTTGATTTGTTTGATTGTGCTACTACGGCTTGTTGTATCAAATAACATCATTAACAAATATAGCATAGTAGTATATTAGTCTAACCTACAACCATAAAATGTTGTTTATTGTGTTGAAAAAAAATATTTGCCGTAGCCAGGATTCGAACCTGGAATCGCTGGGATTGACCCAATCAATTAAGTTTGATTTGTTTGATTGTGCTACTACGGCTTGTTGTATCAAATAACATTATTAACAAATAAAATAGAGTATATTTTTTGTCAAATCTATAACAAAAAAATGTTGTTTGATATGTTGAGAAAAAACATTTGTCGTAGCCAGGATTCGAACCTGAAATCGATGGGATTGACCCAATCAATTAAGTTTGATTTGTTTGATTGTGCTACTACGGCTTGTTGTATCAAATAACATCATTGACAAATATAAAATATTAGTATGTTAGTCAAACCTACAACCAAAAAATGTTGTTTATTGTGTTGAAAAAAAATATTTGCCGGTGCCAGGATTCAAACCTGGAATCGATGGGATTGACCCAATCAATTAAGTTTGATTGTGCTACTACGGCTTGTTGTACCAAATAACATTATTAGAAAATACAATAAAGTATATTATTGGTCAAATCTATAACAAAAAAAATGTTGTTTGATATGTTGAGAAAAAACATTTGCCATAGCCAGGATTCGAACCTGGAATCGCTGTGATTGACCTAATCAATTAAGTTTGATTTGTTTGATTGTGCTACTACGGCTTGTTGTATCAAATAACATCATTAACAAATATAGCATAGTAGTATATTAGTCAAACCTACAATCATAAAATGTTGTTTATTGTGTTGAAAAAAAATATTTGCCGTAGCCAGGATTCGAACCTGGAATCGCTGGGATTGACCCAATCAATTAAGTTTGATTGTGCTACTACGGCTTGTTGTATCAAATAACATCATTTACAAATATAACATAGTAGTATATTAGTCAAACCTACAACCAAAAAATGTTGTTTATTGTGTTGGAAAAAAATATTTGCCGTAGCCAGGATTCGAACTTGGAAACGCTGGGATTGACCCAATCAATTAAGTTTGATTTGTTTGATTGTGCTACTACGGCTTGTTATACCAAATAACATTATTAGCAAATACAATAGAGTATATTATTGGTCAAATCTATAACAAAAAAAATGTTGTTTGATATGTTGAGAAAAAACATTTGTCGTAGCCAGGATTCGAACCTGGAATCGCTGGGATTGACCTAATCTATTAAGTTTGATTTGTTTGATTGTGCTACTACGGTTTGTTGTATCAAATAACATCATTAACAAATATAACATAGTAGTATATTAGTCAAACCTACAACCAAAAAATGTTGTTTATTGTGTTGAAATAAATATTTGTCGTAGCCAAGATTCGAACCTGGAATCGCTGGGATTGACCCAATCAATTAAGTTTGATTTGTTTGATTGTGCTACTATGGCTTGTTGTATCAAATAACATTATTAGCAAATACAATAGAGTATATTATTGGTCAAATCTATTACAAAAAAAATGTTGTTTGATATGTTGAGAAAAAACATTTGCCGTAGCCAGAATTCGAACCCGAAATCGCTGGGATTGACCCAATCAATTAAGTTTGATTTGTTTGACTGTGCTACTACGGCTTGTTGTATCAAATAACATTATTAACAAATACAATAGAGTATATTATTGGTCAAATCTATAACAAAAAAATGTTGTTTGATATGTTGAGAAAAAACATTTGCCGTAGCTAGGATTCGAACCTAGAATCGCTGGGATTGACCCAATCAATTAAGTTTGATTTGTTTGATTGTGCTACTACGGCTTGTTGTATCAAATAACATCATTAACAAATATAGCATAGTAGTATATTAGTCTAACCTACAACCATAAAATGTTGTTTATTGTGTTGAAAAAAAATATTTGCCGTAGCCAGGATTCGAACCTGGAATCGCTGGGATTGACCCAATCAATTAAGTTTGATTTTTTTGATTGTACTACTACGACTTGTTGTATAAAATAACATTATTAGCAAATACAATAGAGTATATTATTGGTCAAATCTATTACAAAAAAATTGTTGTTGGATATGTTGAGAAAAAACATTTGCCGTAGCCAGAATTCGAACCCCGAATCGCTGGGATTGACCCAATCAATTAAGTTTGATTTGTTTGATTGTGCTACTACGGCTTGTTGTATCAAATAACATTATTAACAAATACAATAGAGTATATTTTTTGTCAAATCTATAACAAAAAAATGTTGTTTGATATGTTGAGAAAAAACATTTGTCGTAGCCAGGATTCGAACCTGGAATCGATGGGATTGACCCAATCAATTAAGTTTGATTTGTTTGATTGTGCTACTACGGCTTGTTGTATCAAATAACATCATTGACAAATATAACATAGTAGTATGTTAGTCAAACCTACAACCAAAAAACTTTGTTTATTGTGTTGAAAAAAAATATTTGCCGTAGCCAGGATTCAAACCTGGAATCGTTGGGATTGACCCAATCAATTAAGTTTGATTGTGCTACTACGGCTTGTTGTACCAAATAACATTATTAGAAAATACAATAAAGTATATTATTGGTCAAATCTATAACAAAAAAAATGTTGTTTGATATGTTGAGAAAAAACATTTGCCATAGCCAGGATTCGAACCTGGAATCGCTGTGATTGACCCAATCAATTAAGTTTGATTTGTTTGATTGTGCTACTACGGCTTGTTGTATCAAATAACATCATTAACAAATATAGCATAGTAGTATATTAGTCAAACCTACAATCATAAAATGTTGTTTATTGTGTTGAAAAAAATATTTGCCGTAGCCAGGATTCGAACCTGGAATCGCTGGGATTGACCCAATCAATTAAGTTTGATTGTGCTACTACGGCTTGTTGTATCAAATAACATCATTTACAAATATAACATAGTAGTATATTAGTCAAACCTACAACCAAAAAATGTTGTTTATTGTGTTGGAAAAAAATATTTGCCGTAGCCAGGATTCGAACTTGGAAACGCTGGGATTGACCCAATCAATTAAGTTTGATTTGTTTGATTGTGCTACTACGGCTTGTTATACCAAATAACATTATTAGCAAATACAATAGAGTATATTATTGGTCAAATCTATAACAAAAAAAATGTTGTTTGATATGTTGAGAAAAAACATTTGTCGTAGCCAGGATTCGAACCTGGAATCGCTGGGATTGACCTAATCTATTAAGTTTGATTTGTTTGATTGTGCTACTACGGCTTGTTGTATCAAATAACATCATTAAAAAATATAGCATAGTAGTATATTAGTCTAACCTACAACCATAAAATGTTGTTTATTGTGTTGAAAAAAAATATTTGTTGTAGCCAGGATTCGAACTTGGAATCGCTGGGATTGACCCAATCAATTAAGTTTGATTTGTTTGATTGTGTTACTACGACTTGTTGTATAAAATAACATTATTAGCAAATACAATAGAGTATATTATTGGTCAAATCTATTACAAAAAAAATGTTGTTGGATATGTTGAGAAAAAACATTTGCCGTAGCCAGAATTCGAACCCAGAATCGCTGGGATGGACCCAATCAATTAAGTTTGATTTGTTTTATTGTGCTACTACGGCTTGTTGTATCAAATAACATTATTAACAAATACAATAGAGTATATTTTTTGTCAAATCTATAACAAAAAAATGTTGTTTGATATGTTGAGAAAAAACATTTGTCGTAGCCAGGATTCGAACCTGGAATCGATGGGATTGACCCAATCAATTAAGTTTGATTTGTTTGATTGTGCTACTACGGCTTGTTGTATCAAATAACATCATTAACAAATATAACATAGTAGTATGTTAGTCAAACCTACAACCAAAAAATGTTGTTTATTGTGTTGAAAAAAAATATTTGCCGTAGCCAGGATTCAAACCTGGAATCGTTGGGATTGACCCAATCAATTAAGTTTGATTGTGCTACTACGGCTTGTTGTACCAAATAACATTATTAGAAAATACAATAAAGTATATTATTGGTCAAATCTATAACAAAAAAAATGTTGTTTGATATGTTGAGAAAAAACATTTGCCATAGCCAGGATTCGAACCTGGAATCGCTGTGATTGACCCAATCAATTAAGTTTGATTTGTTTGATTGTGCTACTACGGCTTGTTGTATCAAATAACATCATTAACAAATATAGCATAGTAGTATATTAGTCAAACCTATAATCATAAAATGTTGTTTATTGTGTTGAAAAAAAAATTTTGTCGTAGCCAGGATTCGAACCTGGAATCGCTGGGATTGACCCAATCAATTATGTTTGATTTGTTTGATTTGTTTGATTGTGCTACTACGGCTTGTTGTATCAAATAACATCATTAACAAATATAACATAGTAGTATATTAGTCAAACCTACAACCATAAAATGTTGTTTATTGTGTTGAAAAAAAATATTTGCCGTAGCCAGGATTCGAACCTGGAATCACTGGGATTGACCCAATCAATTAAGTTTGATTTGTTTGATTGTGCTACTACGGCTTGTTGTATCAAATAACATCATTAACAAATATAACATAGTAGTATATTAGTCAAACCTACAACCAAAAAATGTTGTTTATTGTGTTGAAAAAAATATTTGTCGTAGCCTGGATTCGAACCTGGAATCACTGGGATTGACCCAATCAATTAAGTTTGATTTGTTTGATTGTGCTACTATGGCTTGTTGTATCAATTAACATTATTAGAAAATACAATAGAGTATATTATTGGTCAAATCTATAACAAAAAAAATGTTGTTTGATATGTTGAGAAAAAACATTTGCCGTAGCTAGGATTCGAACCTAGAATCGCTGGGATTGACCCAATCAATTAAGTTTGATTTGTTTGATTGTGCTACTACGGCTTGTTGTATCAAATAACATCATTAACAAATATAGCATAGTAGTATATTAGTCTAACCTACAACCATAAAATGTTGTTTATTGTGTTGAAAAAAAATATTTGCCGTAGCCAGGATTCGAACCTGGAATCGCTGGGATTGACCCAATCAATTAAGTTTGATTTGTTTGATTGTGCTACTACGACTTGTTGTATAAAATAACATTATTAGCAAATACAATAGAGTATATTATTGGTCAAATCTATTACAAAAAAATTGTTGTTGGATATGTTGAGAAAAAACATTTGCCGTAGCCAGAATTCGAACCCCGAATCGCTGGGATTGACCCAATCAATTAAGTTTGATTTGTTTGATTGTGCTACTACGGCTTGTTGTATCAAATAACATTATTAACAAATACAATAGAGTATATTTTTTGTCAAATCTATAACAAAAAAATGTTGTTTGATATGTTGAGAAAAAACATTTGTCGTAGCCAGGATTCGAACCTGGAATCGATGGGATTGACCCAATCAATTAAGTTTGATTTGTTTGATTGTGCTACTACGGCTTGTTGTATCAAATAACATCATTGACAAATATAACATAGTAGTATGTTAGTCAAACCTACAACCAAAAAATGTTGTTTATTGTGTTGAAAAAAAATATTTGCCGTAGCCAGGATTCAAACCTGGAATCGTTGGGATTGACCCAATCAATTAAGTTTGATTGTGCTACTACGGCTTGTTGTACCAAATAACATTATTAGAAAATACAATAAAGTATATTATTGGTCAAATCTATACCAAAAAAAATGTTGTTTGATATGTTGAGAAAAAACATTTGCCATAGCCAGGATTCGAACCTGGAATCGCTGTGATTGACCCAATCAATTAAGTTTGATTTGTTTGATTGTGCTACTACGGCTTGTTGTATCAAATAACATCATTAACAAATATAGCATAGTAGTATATTAGTCAAACCTACAATCATAAAATGTTGTTTATTGTGTTGAAAAAAAATAGTTGCCGTAGCCAGGATTCGAACCTGGAATCGCTGGGATTGACCCAATCAATTAAGTTTGATTGTGCTACTACGGCTTGTTGTATCAAATAACATCATTTACAAATATAACATAGTAGTATATTAGTCAAACCTACAACCAAAAAATGTTGTTTATTGTGTTGGAAAAAAATATTTGCCGTAGCCAGGATTCGAACTTGGAAACGCTGGGATTGACCCAATCAATTAAGTTTGATTTGTTTGATTGTGCTACTACGGCTTGTTATACCAAATAACATTATTAGCAAATACAATAGAGTATATTATTGGTCAAATCTATAACAAAAAAAATGTTGTTTGATATGTTGAGAAAAAACATTTGTCGTAGCCAGGATTCGAACCTGGAATCGCTGGGATTGACCTAATCTATTAAGTTTGATTTGTTTGATTGTGCTACTACGGTTTGTTGTATCAAATAACATCATTAACAAATATAACATAGTAGTATATTAGTCAAACCTACAACCAAAAAATGTTGTTTATTGTGTTGAAATAAATATTTGTCGTAGCCAAGATTCGAACCTGGAATCTTTGGGATTGACCCAATCAATTAAGTTTGATTTGTTTGATTGTGCTACTATGGCTTGTTGTATCAAATAACATTATTAGCAAATACAATAGAGTATATTATTGGTCAAATCTATTACAAAAAAAATGTTGTTTGATATGTTGAGAAAAAACATTTGCCGTTGCCAGGATTTGAACCTGAAATCGCTGGGATTGGCCCAATCAATTAAGTTTGATTTGTTTGATTGTGCTACTACGACTTGTTGTATCAAATAACATCATTAACAAATATAACATAGTAGTATATTATTAGTCAAACCTACAACCAAAAAATGTTGTTTATTGTGTTGGGAAAAAATATTTGTCGTAGCCATGATTCGAACATGGAATCTTTGGGATTGACCCAATCAATTAAGTTTGATTTGTTTGATTGTGCTACTACGGCTTGTTGTATCAAATATCATTATTAACAAATACAATAGAGTATATTATTGGTCAAATCTATAACAAAATAATGTTGTTTGATATGTTGAGAACAAATATTTACCGTAGCCAAGATTTAAACCTGAAATAGGTGGAACTGGCAAATCAATTAAGTTTGATTTGTTTTGTTTTTTTAACAGAAGTTTGATTTGTTTAAATATTCCGTGTTCGAATTTGAGCGAGCCATCCACTTGTGGTGACTTTTTATACAACGTAGATCGTTTAGTGGGCTGTCCAATCTCAACTGTTTTTTTCTTAGGGTGGCCCAAAGAGCAAAGGCCCACATATTGATCACTTATAGTTATATATGCAGTAGTAGGGCTATTGTATGACTTGCATCATTGAGGTATCACATACCACAACCACTAATTAATTATCACCCTAATGTTTCATGTTAGTAGTCCATTCCATGTGATTACGTACGGGAGTATCTCAATTAAAAAATATATAAAGCGTCAATATATGCATTAGATTATACATCAATTATGAGAGAGATTCACTAGAAAATAAGTTACGATATGAAATGTGAAGCGTTCGTGTTCACAAGTTATGTCAATGTTCTTACCCTGAATGATAATGTTCATATTCTCGTTGGTGATAGTTTTAAACTTTTTAAATGAGTCATGCAGTGACAATTTTATAATTTTTGTGAACTTTAATTATTTTTCTTTTTGTTTTAAAATGACTTGAACGGGCATGATCGTCGGATTGTGATCATGACCATCCAAATTATGAACATTAGTTTATTATATGTGAACGCAGGCACATCACTACTTGAAATATTCCAGAGACTTGTAAAGTTAGACGGATGTATTACAAATCTACAAATCACTAGATCAATTCTATTAATATCAATATAAATAAAATAACTTTAGTAATGACATAGAATAACAAATACTGAGTAATTAGTAACACGCATCATGGTATAAAAGTATCTTTTACTACTAACCAAACAAAGGCATTATAGGGTAGGGCCTCCCATAATGGGTTATGAAGTGTGTTTTTCCACAACCACAACACTAATGAATATGCTCCATTGATGTGAGATTCAAGTTCAGAGATTCTCCATCTTTTATAAGGAGTGAGTATGTGATTGAAAACTAAAAAAGATTCTTTAGAAATGGGTCCATCCATTGCTAAAGAAACCATTAAAAGGGAATAACATGATTGCACTATCTTCCATTTTCAAGTGCAAAATAGCTAATGACTAATGTAACACGTTAAAGAATTAGTAATGCTCTAAGATGTAGTCATGGAATTTTGAAAGTTGATCGAGAATGGGAATAAGTATAGGAAAAACTAGTTTAGAAAGATATGTTGATGTTGCAAAAGGCCTTTGTTAGGCTCAATGAAGATTCTAAAGCACCAACATGCTTAGATATGTTAACTTGATGAACTTGCATTCAGTTAATCAGTATGATATTATGGAAATATATGTTTTGCATAGCCAATTGGAAATACTCCCAAGATCATTTGTAAGAGTGTAAATAATATGGGCCGATAGCTTAGCAGTTCATAATCAAGTTCAGCCGCAGACCACAGTGCTCATAAATTGTGCCCACAGGTTACAAGTCGTGTTTATTAATTATAGTGTTTGGTGCATTATATTCGGTTCTCATTTAAAGATCTATCTCCGGATATCTTTTTCCCTTCATAATCAAGTTCACTCGTAATCCAAAAATAGAGATATTAACGATACAAAACACACATCGACATACATATCTAGGAGAAACAGGAAGATAATTAAGGGACAAAAAGGAATTTTTTTCTAAAGTAGGCTTTTTTTCGAATTTTTTTCTCAATTTGGGCTCGTTTTAAAAATTATTCTCAACATAAGCGCTATTATTTGGTTTGGAAAAATTCACGTTGGAGAGACGCCAACGTCTCCCAACCGAAGCATGTACTTTTTTTTAATTCCGCCAGCGTCTCTTACACATAATTTTTTTTTAAAAAAATTGATTTGTATAAGGCGCTAGATCATTTAATCTAATTATTGACAGCACACCTAGCCTATTACAATTTTACAAAGGATCTTGATCGATTATTAGATACAAAACAATTTTTTTTAAAACCAACGTAAGATCTTACACGCGGAAATTTAAAAAAAAAGTATCTGCTTTGGTTGGGAGACGCTGCAAAACCAGCGTCTATCCAACGTGAATTTTTTCCGAACCAAATAATAGCGCCTCTATTGGGAATAAGTTTAAAAACGAGCCCAAATCGAGAATTTTTTTTTAAAAAAAATCGACAAAAAGAGTATTTTAAGTC
The DNA here is from genome assembly GCA_029168935.1 of Oxyria digyna. Classification (NCBI taxonomy): domain Eukaryota; kingdom Viridiplantae; phylum Streptophyta; class Magnoliopsida; order Caryophyllales; family Polygonaceae; genus Oxyria; species Oxyria digyna. The sequence continues at coordinate 2,601,869 of JAPVLV010000026.1, read as the reverse complement.
ATAAGTCAAATCTTCAAAAGAGCCAAAACGAAGAGTGCTATCCGAAATAAAATGCTCAAGGAAATCTAAATGTTAGTACACGAAGGATTTATTGTCCAACATATTTTTATGGTGAGAATCAAATGGGTCCAAAATTTTGTATTCCCAAAATGTAAAAAATAATGATAGACCACGTAAGCAAGAGTAGGAAGCAAGCAAATTAGTGGAATCTGGACTTCTGGAGCCCCTCTTTGGTTCATGGAATCATTAATGATCATTAATGGAATCATTAATATGATGTCACATGTACATCTTTGGCCGCCCTAATTAAATATGATACCGGATCAAGTTCGAATGACTTAACGTACGTACATATGAATATAGTCATTTGCATGCACACACAAACATATACTTTTCACCTATTATCAATAACATACACAATCTTTCAAATGTATGTGTTGCTCGCTTAAATATACAAGTCAATGGCTTAAATGTGCATGCCGATTTTTTAATTCGAATCTCACGTCAATCTTTTTCATTAATTAATCCCATGTATTTAGTACTTGTTTGGTATAAAATCAAATATATATGCTATGAATACAAATTATGAGTTATATACTTCCTTTCATTTAATATGGCCTTAGCTAGCCATGCCATTATCCACCACTTAATTTCCTACACAAACTTTTCTATCTTCCATTCATTACTAATCAATCGATCGATGATGGAGCGTTCATCAATCAAGTCCACATAATACCATTGATCAATCATCAGTACTATAAGATTGAGCTTGGCTCAACGATTGAAGATGATGTGATACAGAGTCAATAATTAACAGAGTCGTACATAATCATGAAGAAAAGGGGGAAAAGTAACATAGAGAGAGAATCGAGTTAGTAAAACCTAATTTCAGAGAGCTCCGGCATCAACGAGCTTCGGCACTAAGAGTCCGCTTAGATGAAGCGCAACAAGGCTCTCTAATCCACCGACACGCGTCCCTCCGACGAACAGAGCAGGCGAATCGCCGACATCGGCGTTCTCGTCTTCTTCGAGCTCGATGACGATCGGATGAACTCGAAGAGTGGAGAGAAGACGCTTCATGACATGGCACATGTAGCAGGAAGATCGGCTGAAAATCACGGCCGGATTCTCGTTTACGATTCGCTGGATCGAAGATTCGGGCGAAAGCGTGGAGGTGGTGGCGAGCTCGAGCCGGATCATCTGGATTTTTTTGGAGGAGAATGGAGGCTTGGGGAAGGGGAAAGGGGAAGAGTTTATAGGGAAGAGATTGTGATTAGTGATAATGAATGATGATTAACTTAAAGTGATGGTTAATCAGGCGCACGCGAGAGAGGTGAGCGTGAGAGGGACGCGCTAGTTACGAAAAGAAAATGGAATCATTGAGGGGTAAGCCTGTCACGTGTTTAGTTGAGTGATGATTCAAATCCTGACGTCATAATAAATTCTTAAAAAACTGAAAATTCAGTATTTTCAATTGCAAGTCTAATTTGATTTTCTTGTTTAATTCGTCTATTTGACAACATATATATGAAGGGGTTGTTTGGTTGGATGTTAAAATCTCAGGAACTGGAAAATCCATAGGTAATGAAAATGAATATATCTGTGTTTGGTTTGGTTGAAAAAAAATATTTGTGAAAATCATCAAATTTTGATTTATGGGATTTTCAATTCCTTCGTTATGTTAGAATTGATTTAATCTTGAATTCTCAGATTTTAATCTATCTTAAATTTTAACCAAACACATTTTCACTAAAACCCCTATATTAAATCATATATATTTAGTTCTCATGAATTAATTTCCCATAAAATATATTTTCTACCGTTCAAACAAACGAGGACAACACAAATTTTATCATGTGTCACGACTTCATTTATTTTGAATCTTTGATATATGTTACAATATCCTCCATTTTACCATATTTTATTTTTCTCATTAATCTTAATTCTTATGAATTATATTTTGTTTTTTCTAACCTATGCGGCTCCCTTACCGTACGCTTGTCTAATGTCTGTGTCTCGTACTCACTCCGTCCCATAATGTTCTTCCCATTTTTTCATAACACATTTGCCGAGGTACATTTTGTATCCTTAATATCTCTAATTTTATGTTAATACAAATAATTAAAATTTGATATTATTAAAATACGCATTAATACGAATAAAACAAGATCCCACATAACTATATATATTCTTATATATCAAAACAAAACGAGAAGATTCTCTTCAACCGTGAATATTGTATATTATTCGAAATGAGAAGAACAATATGAGACAGAGAGTATATATTACGTCACTTATTAATGTAATGAATTAATGATGGTAGGTGTAGTTACCATCAAAGTATGGAACCATGTTTAAGCGCCAATGGTTCCATCTTTGCAAAATCCACCATGTATCACGCAATCGAACTCTTTTGTCGTCTAATGAAAAAAAAAATCTACTTTTTTTGTTTTTGAGATCGAAAAGATTGTTGTATGGCATAAAAAATTATATGTAAGTATGAAAATTGTATAAAATGGATGTTTACGTTATCTTCATTGTCTTGTTTATCTTATACGTAGTACAGAAATTGGGTTTTTCTTGATTAAAAAAAAGCTTCCAATTGGCTAAAGCTAGATATTTGTAAAAAAAAGCTTGTATTTCGATATACAACTCCAACTTGATCGTCATCTTGTATATATTAACTTACAAGTTACAACTCGATCGTATCAAGTGGTATCTTAACATAAACATATATCCTTCATAGACAAACATATAAGTTTATACACGGAGGAAAAATATCAGGATAAAGGAACCAAGTGGAGACGAAATGATCTCATGGTGTATTTTTCTTGGCTTGATACATTTTTCTTGGCTCTACTCTCCTTTGGATATTTTGCAAAATATCCTCTAAGACTTGTTTGGGATACGAGAGAGCGCACACCTCAACCCTAAGGGCTAAGACTCGTATGTGCGGGATTATACTGAGTTGATTGGTTGTTGAATCTTACACATGCTCATGTACAACATTCGAGCTCTTACCACTTTCCCTTTCGTTCGACATTTTTTCATCTGAACTCGAACTCGTATCTTCTTCAGCTGACGAATAACTCGTTGAAATATCCTCGTCGTCAATCTCTTCCACTCTAACCAGGCTACATACCCACTTTCCTCCTTCGTTCGCATCATTCGAAACTCCATCATGAAGCCTACACTTCTCTCCTAACAAAATCTTCTTTGTCCATAATGATTCCTCTTGTATCAACCTCGAGGATTTGTGCACGAGTTCTTCCTCTCTCCCTCGTTCCTTATGTTTTACAAGACTCCCTATTGGCATCAACATTCCTATGCTCCCTGTCGAAAGCCTCCTTCTAGACTGTTTACTCGAGATGTAATTGTGCAATGACGAAGACTTGTCAATATTTGGCTTATTCTTCTTATGATCCAATGGAACTTTGTATATCGCTATTGCAGCTGGAGGTGGCGGTAGAGGCTTGCTTGCCACCTCACATTCGCCTCGTGTTATTGATGTTGTTTTTGTTGTTATGACATTGTTTATGGTTGTTGATCTTAGGCTTTCTTGTCTATTTTGTGGTGGTGATGAAGTGTAGTTTACGTTGTTGTGGTTTCCTTTTCTGGATTTGCGTTTCTTTCGAGCCCGACTGCCACAAATGGCAGCGGTTATTGCAATAACCGCTGCCACACACGCAAGAAAAAACGGAAACGATAGAAGGTGACAATCTGACGATTTCTCATTCGTCGTAGGAATGGGTCTTCCCATGGTTGAGATCAATCAACCGGCACCTTTCTCCCACCGTTATGTTTCTTGTTTCATGATCACCATATATGTAAACAATCTTCTATAATTGCTTGGATGGTCTTTGAAAGAATGTTGATGAGATTCAACTGAAAAAGGGAAAGTTAGTGTGTTAAGATTCAATTCAGAAAAGGAAAGTTTGTGTGTTTAGATTCAACTTTTTCTTGGGTTTGTTTGCTTCCTTAAAATTTGCGCAACAGAATGCTGCAAATAAGGAAAGAGGAGTGTTGACGAAGGGAATGAAAGTGGGAAGAAAATGGAAATAGGGGTCAAAAGTACAAATTTAGATTCAATGTCTCTCTAGTTGACCGTGAAATGAGGAAATTGATTTTTATCAAATTGATCTGAAAATTATTAAAACTTCTAAAAATGCTTTGACCAAAAAACCAATTTTTTATGTAAATCAGGAAAACTAGCAGTACAAGAAACAATAGACACCATCACAATTTACACAAAATTTACAAGTTCAATTACAGGTTGCATACAGGTTTAGCATGACTAATCAATGGGTGAAGAAGAAAAGAAGTAAAGATGTATTTTATACCTAAGAAGTAGAGACCCATTGACCATGAATCCAATCTTGATGTGGCCTCAGTTCATTATGATTGAACTTCAATTCTTCATTAGACTCCTTGAAGTAAACCATATACTTGTTAGATTTAGCAAGCACTTTGGAAACAACTCCTACCCACCATCCATCATTTTGAAGAGCATCAACTTTTTCATAGAGACAGTATGGAGTTATCATCTCTATTTTAGGAGGAGTTGGCCTAATGTGTAAAGCATCCACTTCCTCTTTCATCAATTCTGTATCATCATCTGTCCTTAGCTCCAAATATTCAATAAGGCACTTTCCCTTCTCAAACACTTGCACCACAGTTGCAGCAAACCAAGCACTTGATAGCCATCTAATGCGCTCCTGCCTTGTCTAGAGCCAAGCTATGGCTCGCCTCAACGAACGTCTCCTGCCTCCACTCTTCATGAACATCATTTTGAGGTTAAACACCGTTGGCGCTTCATTTCTAGCCTCGCCCAACGTCTCGTCCATTCATGTCTCAAGCTTGGCGCCAACACCAGAACCACCGACGCCACCACACTTCCTTCGGCGCTATCCTTGGTTCTACGAGCGCCTTCTCCATGGGTGTCCAACCACCTCATCTGCGCTGGCAGCAGCCTTATCGACGCTAGCAACGCCTGCTTCAAAGCCTCCTTCAACATCTCGGCGATCCAGCGCCTCGTGTCCATGCCTCGTCCTTGGCGACCTCCTTGGCTCGACACTATGGCGCCTCACCATAAGACTTGGTCAACTTGGTATGATTGGTATGATAAAGCCATGGTTTTTCCATGTCAATCCTTATCTTTCATATTTGAGACTCTTTGACTATTTTTAGACACTCTCGGAAAACTTACTATTTTTAGCAGGTTGCTATTTTTAGTAAGTACTATTTTTAGTCTTCATTTCCCGAGATATAATTGCATTTCTGAACTTTCTATTTTTAGTAACTTTCCATTATTAACATGTTTCTATTTTAGGGAAGTATAGGTTCGGTTTTGCTAGAGTTTTAGAACTATTTATTTTTGGAAGATTTCTAAATTGGGAGTGGTCCAACCTTGCATAGTTTGGGCTGCCTCAAATGGACTCTTGACCATCAAGCCCAAAGAGGTTCATCTCAAGCCCAAACCTAACCCTAGTCGTCACTTTTTCTAGGGTTTCTAGCCACCACTTCTCTTGCTTTCTAGGGTTTAGACTCGCCTCCTCCTACTTAAGGTCGAGTGCCTCCATTGTGATATTTCACACTTAGTTTATTGAATCCAGAATCATTGTTGAGACGAATGAATTTGTCACCTCAAATCCTCTTTTTTCGGTGATACCAGTTTTGTCAACTGTTCTAGAATGCAGCAATGCAATCAGACGATCAATCTTAGACCTGCATAGCAATTTAAGAAAGTAATAACAAAAATGTATCAACATATAAAATTCATTATCAAAACATTTCTATCAAATTACAGTTTCTGCAGATTTTGTAATCGCAACTAACAACTTCTGTTGACAAATAAAACTAGAGAACAATATCTTTTATGCATCACCATCATCGATTGATCAGAGAAACATGCTAACAGTTCAAATTAAGCCGCAACTAGAACAAGTTAAATTCCATAACAATCATGAATTAAATTCCACACTTGCCTTGTGAATGTCTTATGCTTGAGTATGTTCTCAAGTTACCCAACTCCATCTATTACAAAACCACATTGATTCTTCCCCTCATCTATCTCTCCCTCCTGTTGGATCCAACTCTTCCAAGCAGTAGAAGGAAGAAAAATAAATTTCCATTTTCCATTACATTTGGTTACACTATTTGTCAAATGTACAATGACATCAAAGTGCACACAACTATAATTCAAGCATGAATGATCACTTGGTACCGTTATGATATTTTCTAGATGATTCTGCCCATTTTTGTATGATAAAATCAACACGCAATTCAACAATTTGAAATTTCCAAGAGGATTGTCCAAAGGCTATGAAAAGATTAACACATGGTTGGCAGAAATTGAGGAAACAGAAGTTCAAAATAGTAGTTGGCTTAGCAATTAGGTTTTTTACATGTAGGCGAGTGAAAAGAAGGAGGAGGAGGAAGGGGATGGCGGAAGATTGAGGTGATGACTGATGAGTCTCGAAGCAGGTTGGAAGATTCTAAAAAGCCAGCCATGGTCATCACAATCTTCCGCTGAAATCGACATCGATCTGCAACTTCGGAATTACGCGAGCGGGAGAAGAACCAAAATTTAAGGTTTTTACGAGCAGAATCAAATGCGCACCACACAAACACTACCGTTTAAATTCGAAATTGTTGCCTGAATTTTAAAATTTTGAGTTGGATTTAGTACAACTCTTTTCAAAATGTTATTTTAAATGGCATTGGAAGGATAGTTATTCAGTAATGTTCAATGCACTCCTTAAAATGAAGAATTTCATGATAATTTAAGGGGGTTTCTATTCAAAGTAAAGCTTGCTTCTTGTCTTCCAATAAGATTCATCTAAAATGGTGCATCATTCATCAATTCCAAAATCGTAAAATCGTAAAATCGTAGAATCGTAAAATCGTAGAATCGTAAGATCAAGATGGATTTTACAAACATGTAGTGAGATGCTACGATCTTGAGATTGTAATTGTAACCCCTACCATAGTTAAGCGGTCAGTCAGGCCGGGCATTAGGGTGTTAAAAGTGGGTGATCGAACAGGAACCCTAAAATTTCGGGGCCCCATATTTTAGTTTGGGAAAATGTCGGATTAAAATAACTTTTAAAATACGAACGTGAGAATGATGCACATTAGTAGTAAATTGGTGAACATTTAGTATTAATTTGGTACACATTCGTTGACAAACTTAAAACATCCAAAATTTGAAGAACATTCATTTTTTAGAAACCGAAGAAAATTCAGGTAAAAATTGTATATGTACATCACTTTTTTAAAGGATTATCAAAAAATTTGATGCACGTTTAAGTATATTTTGATGCACATTTAAGTATATTTTGATACACATTAGCCCTTTGCACGTTATCATTTTAAAAATTGTTTTCACCGGAACCGTACCCTTTTAGTTTTAGGTCTATTATATATTTTTTATTTATATCTCCAAAATTAAGAGGTTTAATTTCTACCTCTTTTTGTCTAAATTCGATCCCTTTTTCTAGAAATCGGTCTCAGTTCTTTCAATTATTGTTGATTCTCAATTCAAACGTATACATTTAATATCTTAAAAGCATAACTAGTTTACAATGAATCATTTGTCAAATTTTTTCTTATAAATTTGGGTTTTAATATCTTAAAAGCATAACTAGGATTTATATTTTTTAAGAGTTGTAGCAGGGCCTCCAAAATGCTAGGAACGGCCCTGAGTCAGTTATGTGTTATATATAATTGTTAACTGCTCCTTTCTCCCTCTTTCACGTTTTTTACAAACCTTGACATTTACGAGAAACGGCGAGAAGCATTGATGTTTGATAATTAACGACGATCAATTCAAACTCAGAGCTTATGTCACTTTATATTCCGACAATGAGAAGCCTTATGTCACAATAGATTTCTCTCTTTCAATACAGAGATCTAATTCAACATCACATGCAAGTGATAATTTATGCGTGATTATTACCTTCGATAATTTAACGTCAAGTTCACAAATTGCAAATAGGATTTGTGCATTGCACGAGTTCCGTAAAACTAGTCAAACTTATACACACAAAAGCTTCAATCAGAACAAGGATGATCCAACTGCATTGGCCTTCATATGTATATGCATGAACTCGGTATTAAATCAAAGTAGTCGTTAAATCTAATCACCTATATTGATACTCGTACCAATATCGATACTAAACGAGCCGTCTATTCAACTCGTCAATATTAATACTTATGTTGATGTTAGTGGTGATACTTCATATATATTTAATCTAAAATCACTAAAATAACCTCATTATGTGTTTAACCTAAAATATATATTTAACCTAAAATCACTAAAATTACAGCAGAAGTCCTTATGATTGTTGTGTATACTACAATGACCTGCAGGGTGGTTCACGCATTTATCTGGTTCTGTATGTTGATGATATGCTGATTGCTGCTAAGAATAAGTCTGATATTCAGAAGTTGAAGGGTTCTCTCAGTGCAGAATTTGATATGAAAGATCTGGGTGTTGCTCGCAAGATTCTAGGGGTTGAAATCTATAGGGAAAGGGAGAAGAGAAAATTCTTCCTCTCACAGGAAGGGTACATCAAGAAGATATTAAGCAGATTTGGAATGTCTTCAGCAAAACCTATAGATACTCTAATGGCATCTAACAACAAGTTGGAAATGTACACTGTTCAGACTGATGAGGATCAGGAGTACATGTCTCGAGTCCCATATGCCAGTGCAGTTGGGAGTTTGATGTATGCTATGGTCTGCACTCGACCAGATCTAGCATTCGCTGTTAGTGTGGTAAGTCGATATATGGTCAACCCTGGGAAGGAACATTGGCAAGTTGTGAAAAGGATTTTCAGGTATCTTAGAGGTACATCTGATGTTGGTCTTTGTTATGGGAATGACACTCAGTGTTTGGTTGCTGACTATTCAGATTCTGATTATGCTGGAGATGTGGACAGTAGGAGATCTATGACTGGTTATGTGTTCACTGTAGGAGGTTCTGTGGTAAGCTGGAAGGCAACTCTACAGCCTACAGTTACTTTGTCTACTATAGAGACAGAGTATATGGCTTCGACAGAAGCTGCTAAGGAGGGAATATGGCTAAAGGGGTTGGTTAATGATCTAGGCCTACATCTGGATCAAGCTTTAGTGTATTATAACAGCTTGAGTGCAATATGCTTAACCAAGGATCAGGTCCATCATGAGAAGACGAAGCACATTGATGTCAGGTACCATTTTCTGAGGAATGAGAAGAGAATTCAGGTGAAGAAAGTAGGGACAGCTGATAACCCTGCTGATATGTTCACCAAGCCACTTCCTGAGAGCAAGTTCAAACACTGCTTGGTGCGTCTGAGAGTCTACCTGGAGAATTCAAGTCAAGGTGGAGATTTGTTAGTATGCCTTGAATCTGAATCACACACTGCGACAGGTAGCACGGGGGCGATATCTTTTGTATGGGCTTTATTGGGCCTATCAGTTTTGTTGTTGGGCTTAGGGTTATTTAGCGCTATATATAGCGGCTTATGTGTAAATCCTAATTATACCGAAACTGTAATCTGCCTCCGTATAATCTGATCTCCCTCTTCTGTGGACGTAGCCAAATTTAGTGAACCACGTAAACCTCTGTGTCTTTCTTGCGTTTATTGTTCTTGTTTCGTTTCTGTTACAACATCATCACTTGTAAAGAACGAGTATGTGCACTTCGAAAAGTTATGTGCGTGAATGAAATATTATTTCTCTAATGTTATCATTTCGTTTCATTTTCTCAAGTTAATAGCAATAACATGTGGCAGTTTGTACGTAGATAAACCCCTAACATCATCCAACAAACAAAGTGATATCCGGTCGGACAGAGAAACTAAAAAATGAAAACCAACCAGAAAACTAAACACAACAGAGCCAAGGCGATTTGCAACTGAACTGGCCTCGTAAAACACTTGACAAAACTGGATCTCACAGTCCCTACGAAAGAAGCCTTGTGCCTGAAAGACGGGGCGACAATGATTCAAAAGTTTGTTAAGTAACGTCAAGCACAAATTGGTTTCAAAACAAACCTTTTATATCCCCTATCCCAAACAAGTATGAGACCCGATAAAATTTCCCACAATTCCGCCTTAGAAACGGAGCAAATACAAACATTATGAACAAACCCACCAAGCCACACAGACTACATACGTGATACGTGCAAGCTAGTGTCGATCCCTAGCTTCGATCCCTTTTTTGTTTATAATTAAGTTAACTGGCGAAAGAAAATTAAAAATCACAATCAAGTAGTATAGCTTTTGAATTTCCATCCACATGTATCAAACAAATTAAAGTGGGTTAATTGTGATAGCATGCATGTGTAAAAGGGTTGCGAACCAACCACTCTATATTAATCAGTTTCATGAACTCTCATTCACGTACATATATCTTTTCGATCACCTTATTCCTCTCCTCCTTCCTATTTTTTATTTTATTTTGGGCCACATAAATCTTTCACAAGTGGCAATGTTCATCACCATTAATGTTGGTTAATTTGAAGCTACTTAGAAATACACTGGATAAACCGATTAAACATATAGACAACATATCATATGATCATTTATCACGTACAAAGCTACGAACTTAGGTCGGATGAGGGAGTTACTTATCACAACCGAAATTGATTAAAAAGGGGCGTTGTCAAAAAGATGTTTAATCCGCACCCATATTTTTATATCTCGCAACCGTTTTGAGCGCATCCTTAATACGTCCAAACGAACCAGATGCGCCTAAAACCTTCAAAATGCCAAAAAGACGGGTCTGTTTTGGACGCAATATAGTTGCATTCCGAGTTGAAATTCGATTTTTAAAAAATGACCTGAAAGCATCTAAGTTGCGTCTAAAATAAGTGTCAACTATAAATTTTCGGATACAAAATCTTTTGCCGTTAAAAAATAAACAAACAACAAAGACAAGGCATGCCACGATCAGGACTCAAGACATACATGACCAATCTCTATGGTACAAACATACGTGGTGGTTCTGGATCAATAAAGTCCACAATTCTCAATTTCAGTAAATTTCCGTTCCATCTTTTAATAAGTTAAAACAATTGATTTTTTTTGTCCATTTTTATCTATTTTATTTGGTTTTATATGCACACATTAAACAGTTTAAAATGAAGTATTTGTATTGAAAATAGGATGTTTTTTGTTGTGATAAGTTTTTATTTTATTTTCCAATGCATACATTAAACAAATCCATTTTATTGTATTACATGAGTCGCTGGACAATAAAATTTTCAATTTGTTCGAAATCAGAATCTACAATGCATGTTAATTTTACAAACAACAACAATAATCGACTCGATTTGTTCTCGTCAGAGTTGGGTATGAGAAGCCAGATGTTGATGATTTGTTGTGGACCGAATATTGCTTAGATCTTTTATTAGAGGATTCTCTTAGTTAAGTCTTTCGATATACATGAATAAATTTAAATTCCTCTTCTCATCTCAGTAGGATACATGGTGATTAGTTATACTCACAGCTTTTAATTTCCGTATGTTGGTACAGCAAAGATAACCTCTACTAATTTACGGAGTTGGATACCATGAAAAACAAAAAGACGAGGCATACCACGCGCATGGCGGATGGTAATTCTGGATCAAAAAACTCCACATATCTCAATAAATTCCTGTTCCATCTTTTAAAATTGTTTAAACTATTGATTCTTCAATCCTGCACATACCCAAACAAAGAGTCAATTTAGTATATTTTCAATCCAGAAACGTCCGAAAATTTCCGATTCGATCCAAAAAAATTCCGATCGAGTATCCGGCCTATATTTTAAGAAAATTCCGGTCCACAGATCCACCCCAAAATATTCCGATTCTCGATCTAAAGGTTCAGACCAGACCGATTGTGAAACCCTATTCTATATACATGTCAAACAAATTTTAACTAAAATCTCTAGACAAATGTGTAATTATTTTAATTCCTGGTCTCACTAATCTAGATGGTGATTATACGAGTTAATGGGCGTTTAACCCCGCACCGAAAAATTATAACCCGCATCCGTTTTGGGCGCATCCTTAACGCGTTTAAAAAATCCGGGTTGGTAATGTTTTTTCTTTGCCTTCAAAATGCCCGAACACTTGGTTTAGCTTTGGGCGCATCCTAGGTGCGTTCAAAACTGAACCATATTCTTAAAAAAGGGTTTATTGCGCCCAATATTAAGTGTAAGTTATAATTTTTCGGGTGCTGATTTTTCCATGTTAATTTTTATATGTTCAAATAACAAAGTAGGGACTAGGGAGCAACTAAAACAATTTTGCAAAAATGTGCGGCACAATACAAAAAAGTTATCCAGGATGCAAAAAGAGTATATCCAGCGGGCCCAATTCCAAAAAAGTGTAATATACTTACTCCTTAACACCGCCTAATCCCGTGAATCCCTATAAATAACCAACACTCTTCCTTTCCTACTTCCTATCAATTTCAGTTTCCAAATCACAATGAAATCAGACCTCCCTCTTCCTCGATCTCAACCCGACGTCGACGACAGTGTCGCCGACGCCTGGGACTACAGAGGCCGTCCCGCGCGCCGATCCATCACTGGCGGTTGGATCAGCGCTGCTATGATTCTGGGTAAAAAGAACGGAGAGATTGTTTCTGATGACCCAAAATGAACCGTAATCTGACTGTTTTGACTTCTTATTTTGCAGGAGCGGAAGGAAACGAGAGGCTGACGACGTTAGGAATCGCGGTGAACTTGGTGACTTATTTAACCGGAGTTATGCATCTCGGAAACGCCGTTTCGGCTAACGCCGTCACCAATTTCATGGGAACCTCCTTCATGCTCTGTCTCCTCGGCGGTTTTCTTGCTGATACCTTTCTCGGAAGGTATTTTTAATTTCAAATTTCCATTTCCATTTCTTTAAATATTTTATTTATTTTATTTATTTGTTAATAGGTACTTGACAATTGCGATTTTTGTCGTCGTTCAAGCAACGGTAAGCAACATTTTATCGCTATATCGCCATTCGAGTAAAATGGTTTTCTGATTCAGATGAAAACGTGTAAGGAAATTAATTGATTAGAAGACTAGATTCAATGTTGACAAGATTATCCATTGTATTTCTCATTTTAGGAAACTTTGGAACATTATCCAGTGCATATCCTGTTGTGCTACAATTCCATGCACCTTATTTTTATTTTAGGAAGTCACTTCAATTTGACACGCATTGCTATATTGACCAATTTTCCATGTATTCTAACACTTAAATTAATTAAAAATGATCTTAAAACGTAAGTTACTTCAATTGACACAAAAACACCGAGTTGACGGTCGCGAAACACTCAAATCAATGACTGTTTTGTGACTCCCGACTCAATCTTTTCTTGTCTGCTGCGTATTTGGCTTTGTCAGTCAACATCCTCTTGACGAGGTCCACATCTCCCTCATGTCGATTGTTGTTGTAGTCAGATTGACACGAAAACATTGAGTCAATGAAGTGTCTTATTTAATGTTCATGATTATTGTTACTATGTCTTTTTTTTTTGTCTTAGAGTTGCGTCCTTTTGATGAGTGGTCGGGATATGAATTGTCCATGTCTCGCATCCATATCAATTGTTGTAGTCCAATTGACAACAATGCAAATGACAATTTTACCTTTGCTTGATTTGTATTTACAGGGAGTGATAATACTAACAATCTCCATCATTATCCCAAGCCTACGTCCACCCCCATGCTCAACCAACCCCTGCACACCCGCCTCCGCCACCCAACTCGGGATCCTATACCTCGCGCTATACACGATCGCGCTAGGCACAGGCGGCCTGAAATCAAGCGTATCGGGCTTCGGATCCGACCAATTCGACGACACCGACAGAAAAGAAAGAACCCACATGATCAAGTTCTTCAATTGGTTCTTCTTCTTCATAAGTCTGGGGTCACTGGCGGCAGTTACAGTTCTGGTCTACATAGAGGATCATATGGGGAGGCAATGGGGGTACGGGATATGTGCCTGTTGTATTGGTGTTGGGCTTGGTGTTTTTCTTGCGGGGACGAAACGGTACCGTTTTAAGAAGCTGGTTGGGAGTCCTTTGACGCAGATCGCGGCGGTTTTCGTTGCGGCGTGGAGGAAGAGAGGGATGGAGTTGCCCTTTGATGCTGCTCTTTTGTTTACTGTTGATGATGTTCCTGAACATGAGAGGAAGAGGAAGCCTAGGTTGCCACACACCAAACAGTTCAGGTTAGTTTATTGCTTAAGTAATCTATATAACATAAACCGTCCTCTAACTATACATTTGGTTGATTATGAGTAAATGATTGAGGGTAATTAAGAGCTCGTTTGGTATCGATATGATTATCAAATATCAGCAATAGTCATACTGACTTAGACAAGCTCTCATATTATCAAAAATATCAGTCTTACTTACCCTCAATCATAGTATGCTGATATTTTGTGCTCTAACTTTACTCAAAAATTGAGTAAATTGTGCACTCAAATGTATTAAGTACGAGTATGGTTGCTATTTTGATATACTCAATTTTTTAGAGAATACAAAATACACTATAAAATCATTTCAATTTTCACATTACACGAAGGTGGGTGATAAATTTCATTTAGATTTATCTTTTTACTTAGAAATATCTAAACTAAGTTAGATTTGTCATTGAATTTATGTCACCATGTTATGACTGGCCATGCTCAAGCCTTTAGCAATTTTCCAAGAATTTTTTGTGAATTGAATGACGGTCAGATCGTCACATTTTTCCAAAATCTGTCGCTTTTTTAGGTGGTGCTCAATAGAAATGTTTCGATCAGTATGCACCTTAATTAAAAAATGCATGTTACATAAACTTATGATGAAGTCTATTCATTGATAACCAACACGTACATACACAACGTGTCAGTTGATAATGCACAATTATTTTATTGTTGTACAGATTCTTAGACAAGGCGGCAATCAAAGACACATCAATCCCAAAACCAACGAAATTTCAAATCAGCACAGTAACAGACGTAGAAGAAGTAAAAATGATCCTCCGGATGCTTCCAATATGGGCCACAACAATCCTCTTCTGGACCATCTACGCCCAAATGACAACCCTCTCCGTGGCCCAAGCCTCCAAAATGGACCGGTCCGTCGGCCCAAATTTCCAAATCCCCGCGGCCTCATTAACAGCCTTTTTCGTCCTCAGCATTCTTTTAACAGTCCCGTTCTACGACCGATTAATCAGCCCACTCTTCAGGCCCAATGGACTCACCCCACTCCAACGCATCGGATTGGGCCTATTCCTCTCCGCTATCGCAATGGGCTGGGCCGCGGTGACAGAAATAAAACGGCTTAATTCGGCCCATAACGATCAACGCTTGACTGTTTTCTACTTGGTTCCTCAATTCTTCCTTGTTGGAGCTGGAGAGGCTTTTGCTTATACTGGTCAGCTTGATTTTTTCCTTAGGGAGTGTCCGAAAGGGATGAAGACGATCAGTACGGGGCTGTTTTTGAGCACGCTGAGTATGGGGTTTTTCGTTAGCTCGGTTCTCGTGACGATCGTGCACGCGTTTACGGGGGATCGTCGTGCTTGGATTGCTGATGATCTTAATAAAGGGAGGCTGTATAACTTTTATTGGCTGTTGGCGGGGCTGAGTGTCGTTAATTTTGCGCTGTTCTTGGTTTTCGCGAGGTGGTATGTTTACAAGGTTGATGAGGAGGGGTATTGTGGAGATGATGTTGAATCCAAGATTTCCCATGCTTGATTGTGTTTGGTTTTATTATTAGGTATGTTAATTCTTCATTTTTGAAAGTTTGGGTATACATATAAGGGGGCCTAATTTAATCCAAGCTAAGACTTGCTTTTGTATGAATTTGTGTTTGATATAACAAGGGTACAAGCTTTCTGTTGGGTTTTAGATATACAATGTGTAAGCAGGGAATTGACAAATGGAATAATTTGTAAGTTGTATCTATGATTTTGTCCTAGACTAAGATTTGTATTATCTATAATTTGCAACAAATTAAAGCGTTTTTTTGTTTATTAACATCAATTCTTACTATTCTCTTCACCAAAAAAAGCAATTCTTACCATTCATAAATATGGAACAAATCATATAAATGACATAATCCTTACTCTATCATCTTTTTTATGATCTGTTTTATCGGTGTTGATAAAGCGACTGCGACAGATGATGTATTAACGAAGAATATTATTGTTGTATTTGGGTGTTGAAGTTGAAAAAAATAGATAAATTAACATACTTGGATTCAATTTTAATGCCTCTCTCTCATCTCCATTTTTACATTTTAAGTTGATTGATGATATTTTCTAGTAAAACGTATTTTTCTTGCTAAAAATAGACAGATATCTTTTATTTTATTATAAAAAAAACCCTAACTAGCCCGTGGTTCTTTCTCGCCTCTTTCGAGTAGCCGCTGATGCCCGTTTCAAGTTGACGATCACCACTCTTGCGCTCCTGCTTGTGGGTTCATCCTCATCTGCGAACCCTAATTTTGGTTTTTCGCCTCAGTAGGACCATAAGGTACACTTACTTACAAGCCCTAATCTTGCTTCCGAAACTTACCCATTTGGTTTTTGGTTCTACTTGTGCTTGCAAGCTTGAAGTCATGGTAAAATTAGTTGCCGAAGTCTGGTTTCTTCATGCATTTTAGATTGTCAAGTAGTTTTGTTTATGTGTATTCTTGCATTGTTCTGCAGGGGTTTAGTTGAGCTTCAAAATTTAAAGAATGAGCGGTCGTTTCTCTCGCACTATCTATGTTGGCAACTTGCCGGGAGATGTCAAAGAGTGGGAGATTGAAGATTTGTTCTACAAGGTGATTCAGTCATTTCTAGGGACAGTCAATTGCAATGTACTTATTTTGTATTTCAGATTGCATTATTTCAACTATTTACTTGAGTCCCAGAAATCTGTGATACTTGACTGAAACTTTTAGTATTATGTAATTACCTACAAGCTCCTGTCTATCATGAATGAGTGAGATGGATCTCTCCTCTAAAGTTATGATATCTTCCCTAATGTTTGTCTGATCACTGATAGTTCTTTTCTTTCTGTTTATATTGTAGTATGGACGAATTCTGGACATTGAATTGAAACTTCCACCAAGACCTCCATGTTACTCGTTTGTAGAGGTATCTTGATCTCTTGCTATATTCTTTGTTATGTCCTTTTTGAAGTCTATTTAAGTTTCATTTATCCTTACATGTATGATTCTTGATTGCAGTTTGAGAGTTCTCGAGATGCAGATGATGCAATTAGGGGACGTGATGGATATAATTTTGACGGCTGTCGTCTTAGGGTATTGGTTCATTAACTATTTTATCTAGATACAGATTCATTTTATGTAGCTAAATACCTTTGAATTTATCCAGGTTGAACTTGCTCATGGTGGTCGAGGTTCATCAGGAAGTGATCGACGTGGTTATGGTGGGGGAGACAGAGACAGAGACAGAGGTGGAGGTGGTCGTGGTGGACGTGGAGGTGGAGGTGGAGGCTCTTTTGGTGCCTCACGCCACTCTGAGTTTCGAGGTATGTGGAGTCAAATAGGATACATTTTTTATAAAATCATTTTTACGAATAGTATCATGTAGATTTCAGATATGCTGAATTCGGTCATCTGTTTGTCTTATATGTAGTTATTGTACGCGGACTCCCTTCCTCTGCCTCATGGCAGGATTTGAAGGTAGGAATAGTTCTGTGCGTAATGAACTTGAAATCATGGGAATATTTTTCTGGAACCATTGATAAACATGTTTCTTAAACAATTCAGGATCATATGCGAAAAGCTGGTGATGTCTGTTTTGTTGAAGTTTCTCGTGATAGTGAAGGTATTAATTCTGCTATCAACAGTCATCATCTATTTGCAAATTTGAAAATCATATTGGAATAGTTTAGATGTGTTAAGAGAGAATTTATTTGCTGGTATTCTTTCATATTATAAATATGCAAACTTCGCACTTCAGGTTCATTAGAAATTGTAAAAAATTCCTACAAGAATTTGTTCTCTTATTGGTAACCATGCTAACTGGTTTTGTGGGTTTGTGCTATTTATATGTTACGGAAAATAGTAGTCGCATTTAAGCTGTAGCATGAGCTTTTAAAGATTGACAAGTTCACAGAATAGTTTTGTTACTCGTGCAGGAACCTTTGGTGTGGTTGACTATACAAATACCGAAGACATGAAATATGCTGTAAGTTATATCGATAAAACTCAGTAATTGCTACACCACCCTTTTGGTTTGACTCAGTAAATCTATTATTTCTTTCTTATGTAGATGCGCAAACTTGATGACACTGAATTCAAAAATCCATGGGCTAGGACTAATATCAGAGTGAGTTGCCATAGGTTCCAGTAATTCCTTTTTGTTTATTGAAGCCGTTATTTTGTCTTATGGGCTTGTCTATATACCACAGGTGAAAAAATATGAGAGCAGCCCTATTAGGAGCAGGAGCCCGAGTCGCAGTAGAAGCCGAAGCCGAAGCCCAAGAAGGGACAGACGGTATGAAACTGCTAATATGTATGATCTCATTTGTTGTTTTCATATTGTTTTACGAGAGTCCTTAATTATCTGCCAGTATCACCAGAAAATCAGTGGAAAGATCAGTCTCAAGATCAAGGTCTAGGTCTGCAACTCCTCCTGTGAAATCATCAAGGTAAGTGGATTTAAATATTTTATTATGCCAAGCCTCTCTTTACTACCATTTTTCACCATATCCTGTCATGCAGGCCTAGATCCAGGTCCAGATCACTTTCAAGATCTAAGTCGAGGTCAGCTTCTCCACAGGTAACAATTTCTGCAGATCATGAATCAGAAACTTGAATTTTCCTGCCATCAGTATGTGATTTCTGATTTTTATGCAGCAGGCACGTTCTGGTAGCAAGTAATCTTTAGTTGGAGGTTTGGTTTTACCTTTACGGGTACTTAGTGTTGAATTAGGCAAGCCATGCTTAGTGTCATCCAAGTGATTTAGCACTCTATTGTGTTTGTTTCAGATTGCAGAACTATTCATCTACAGTTACCGTTATGCTTCATTGGTCTGAAGAAATATGAACTCTGTTTGGATTATAAAGAATCATTGCATCAAAACAATCGTCACTCAATCCACATTGCTTAAAATCAAATTAGCATTATTAAAAGCAACATTAATTTTCATATTAAACCGAAAAACCTGTTTTTTTGGTATAAAAGAGTCCACACTGTCGCTTTATTGAAAATCAAAATAGCTAATTTGTAATTAATTTGAGAATCTGCACCAAGCGAGTGTGCATACTTTACCCATCTATAAGCTAGACGGTTTTCCTTTCCACATGAATTGCCTGAACTATCATTGTCAAGATGACATGATATAGATGATACATGCGTATCAGGAAAGAAAGAGGGTGTGAATCAACATCCACAAAAATCCGACCAAATCTCAGTTCTCAAGCAATATGACATCTATAATAATGTTGTGCAGATAGCCGGATACCAATGTTGAGCGCAAATCCTCTCTCCATTTACATCTTAATAACCCCGCCTGCAGCAGCAAGGCATTGGTTATTTCCCGCTCGTTTGCTATTTTCGAATTTTGGGCCTTCAAATTTGGGCCAAAGCCCATTTATTGGGCCCATTATACCCCAAATTCAAAAACCTTGAAACGATAGTGATTTTGGGTGTTGAAAGCACGTGGAGAGTAAACCTGGTCAGAGATAAGTGAGTCACACAATGATTAAAGCAGTACATTTGGCTTTACTCATCATCATCATCATCATACTTTAGTTTTTAATCCACTATTTTATGGATAAGGAAAGTAAAGTGTTTGTGATGTGAGTGTGCCCAAAGCAAAAGCAGCTTGATTTGGGATCGATCACCGCTTAGATTTCTCTGATTGATTTTGTAAACAAATCAATGTTTTAGGAATAAAAACGTTGTTAGAGAGTAGATTAATAATCCTAAGTGAAAAAGATAAAGGAGTCGACAATGACGGTTTAGCCAGATAGATGTTGTTCAGTTCAGATTTCATAAGGTGGGCCCTTCCTTCTCTAACTATTCAATCATAAAAGTGCTTTGTCTTGTGAGCCATTGGGCCCAGTCCAGTTTAACAATCGGTTCTTGAAATGTTTGTTTTTATTAATTAGTGCAAGCCACCTAAACGTCTAGCAAGAGAGCGTTTTCGAAACAGTGCGATATGCGGAAGCTCTCGAAAATTTCATAAAATGATCAAATCATGTGTCATAAACAGTCAATGAAACGAAAACACATCGAAAACTTGAAAAAATCTATGATACTTTATTAAATTAGTAAACTAGTCATTTAGAAATAGAATCCTAATCTAAGCCTTTTAATAAGGTCAATCTATTAGTGTTTTCAAGAGATTTAAAATTATATATAATATATATCGTCGTTTTCTATTATTTTTTATTTTTGTATATTTTAAGATCGCAGTTTTTCGATGGCCTGTCGTTTTCCGTGATACATAGGTGCTAGCTCTTTTAGAAATTATAATTAGCTCCTTCCTTCAAACACAATATCAACAAAATCAACTTCCATGGCCTTTATCTATAAAACAAGAAAGATCTCATGCTACGTAGAGAACGATAAAGCTAGACATATAAAAATTGAAT
Source organism: Oxyria digyna (assembly GCA_029168935.1). Lineage (NCBI taxonomy): Eukaryota > Viridiplantae > Streptophyta > Magnoliopsida > Caryophyllales > Polygonaceae > Oxyria > Oxyria digyna. Next base: position 2,581,296 of record JAPVLV010000026.1, on the reverse strand, counting down.
CAATGTAGCACCTAGGATTGTAGAGGTCCAATTTTATAATCCCAAACATCAAGGATACATAAACATTTCTGCAAAGCTAAATATATTTTATTTTAATAAGCTGTCATTAAAGTTTTAGTGATTAGGTAACATGTGACTTAAAATCTGTGTAATACTAATTTTGAACAAAAGAAAAACAATTACGTAAGAAAACCTACGCTTATCTTCTGGAGTATTTACTTCCTCCGTCCCTTAATATCTCTTATTATATTTTTTTTGGTAATTTTAAAAATTACCAGCTTCGGACGAAAGACGAACACATAAAAAAAATCCGAAGCTGACATAAGTGCCTATATTGATAATTTCTTTTGAAAATAGCCTACGTCGGTAATTTTTTTTGAAAAAAAGCCCATTTCAGAAGAAAAAAAATTCGAAAATAGAAGCAGCAGCAGATAATTGGTGACCTAGCTAATCCACTGAGAGTGATTTTTTTTGGTAAAAAAAAAACACTGCGCAGTGAATCCATTTATGAATAGCACAATCTGAATAGAGTTGCGTATTGCAGGTAACGACGGTTAAAGTTTTCGCTGGACCCCACATGAACCTTTACATGTGGTCCCCATTATCAAAAGAAGCTTCTTATTTGGTTTTTCACACCGCAAGAATAACGTCTCTTCTCCATAATCACGATCATACCCACACAACAGTAACGCAGACACAGGGGTAGTCTCGTAATTTAACCCCCTAGCCCATCATCAACAGTCGGTTATAATAATCCTCATTCTCCTGCAACTCCACATTGATCTCCGTCTCTCTCAAGCTCTGAAATTATTCATCAATGGCGCCGATGAGTCTCCCACCCGGCTTCCGATTCCATCCCACAGACGAAGAGCTCGTCGCTTACTACCTCGATCGCAAAATCACGGGCAAACAAATCGAGCTCGAGATCATCCCTGAAGTCGATCTCTACAAATGCGAGCCCTGGGATTTGCCTGGTAATAATTCATACTCTCAAAGAAAATCTTCGATTTCTGGTCAATATATAAGAAAAACATATTCGTCTCATTCAAATAGTTCAATAATATGAAACTTTTACTGACTTATAATTAGAGATATTTACGTCTTTGGTGATATAAAACGTGCGTCGACAGATATGCCCGTTAAATACAGGAAAAAACGAAGGGAATAATAAATCATACTATCTCGGTCTCTTTACGTTCTTTCTCTTTAGAATCTTAACACTATTCAGGGTTGAGGAAAATCTTCAATTTCTTGAGAAAAAACATAGTGATCCGATTTGATTCGTTTCATTGAGATGTTTTAACAATATCACAAATTTTACTAATTTGATGATATAAAACGTGTATCGACGAATATCAAATAACTCATTAGTTGTGTTTTTTCCAATTAATTGCAGAGAAATCGTATTTGCCGAGCAAGGATATGGAGTGGTACTTTTTCAGCCCACGGGACAGAAAATATCCAAACGGGTCGAGAACGAACCGGGCGACTCGAGCCGGTTACTGGAAAGCGACAGGAAAGGACCGGTCGGTTCAGTCGAAGAAGAAACCGCTCGGGATGAAGAAGACTCTAGTTTATTACAGAGGTAGAGCTCCACATGGGATTCGTACTGATTGGGTTATGCATGAGTATCGCCTTCTTCAATCTTTTCCCGGAACTCCTCCCTCCTTGAAGGTATGTATAATTATTATTAGGCCCTTACTATATATCGTCAGAAAATGATTCTCGAGTTACAAGAGAAGAGAAGTGCATATCTCGCGTTATGTGAGAAACAATGAACATTTATTTTTGGTTCTGTCTCTCGCGAGATCTGCATTCAACGAGATGGTTTTTTCTATTTTGTCCACGTAAATCACTTGTTCGTCGATTTCAAAGGTTTAGTAATCAATCATCGTTACCGCTCAAATATATTATGATACATTTTTATGTTACAATAGTACTATGTACGTAATATGAGCCTAACTTCATTTTTCTGCTACTATATATTTGTGACGATAATTAATTGAACCTTAGAATATAACCGATTAACAATTTAAGGTAACATATAGGAAAAAACAGCTGCATGGTGTTTGAACGATCTATACTTCTCTTTCTGTTTACAACAAGATCTCTATAAGACTTCTGAGATCTATTTTATGAGAGTTCTTCTTGTAAATAAGTCTCTAGCTCTTATTTGGTGCTAGGTTTTTCACTAAATCGTTTGTTCGTCGGATTCTAAAGTTCATTCAATCATCGTTACTAAATTTTTTTCGATGTAGGATTCGTACGCACTCTGTCGCATCTTCAAGAAAACGCAAATAGAAAATCTCAAGGAGCAGCAAAACAAAGGGTCAGATGAACAAGGGGAGGCTATTGAAGAAGAGGTGTTGATATTAGGGCAGAATGAATTTGATTGTTCCAAGCTTCCTTCAGAAGCTTCTTCTGAACTTACACAAGGAACGTTAACGTCGACTCCAAATGACGAAACGAACGCGCATCAGCCTCCGTTCAGCTCCGATGAGGCCAACAGTCTCGCTGCAGCTTGTCACAATGTGCACTATGCTCCCCATAATAGCCATTGCTTATCAAGTCTGTTTCATGAGGTACGTACAAATTAGCTTATCTAACATATACATATGCATTTGTACTACAAATAAAAGCATGCATGGATAAATAAATTGTTGAGTATAGATATCGTCCCAAATCGAAAGTTGAGGCTTAATGTGCATAGTATAGTTTTAGGATTAGTGTAGGGTCTAATGTGGAGAGAAAAGTTCGGTGAGAACACCCCTTAAAAGTTGAAGTGCGAAGTTTTCTGCGTTCGTAGAATACAAGTTAATGTTTATAATGTGGTGATAATGTCCGTTCAAGTCATTTTGAGAAAAAACAAAAAAAATCAAAGTTCGTAGTAATTATTAATTAGAAACATGTCACCGCGTTTCTCACTGAAAACGTTCAAAAAATATCATCGCTCAGATTATAAACATTAAAGTGTAACCTGTGAACGTGAACTGTTCGCACTTCGAATTTTAAGGTATGTTCTCACTTGAACTTTTCTTCTAATGTGTATGTGACTCGTAAGTATGTGTACGATCCCTAATCTGTCTAATCGGTTCTTAGACATTATTGTCGGTAGACCCACATATTTTCACTAATAATTCTTACGATGGGCAAAATTTAAGAAATAAACCCTATTTATCTATGAAACAGTCGGTCATTAGGTGAAATATCTCTAGATCTTATCCTTATGAGATGAAAAGTACGTATGGTAGTCTTGTTTTTTGATGTAGTCTTCCTTGAGAAAAAAGGAGAGGCAAAAGAAAAGTAGAAGCTAGGGGCATAAATGAGTATATGATGAACTGAAGAAGAAGCTGGAAATGAATGGTCCATGAAGAAAAAGCCCTTTGAAGCTAGCTTCTCTTTTGATCTCAAAAGTGTAAAAAGTATCAACAACTGATAGAACATCTCCCTTTCTTTTACTAAAGCTATGAGCTTCTAGTAATACTATATACATATAGTCTCCAAACTTATGCTTGACTCACTCAGATCAGATCGCCTTTTATTTCATCTTCCCTAGCTTCTTTTTGACTCATCTATTACCAACATCAAGATCTTCACTTTGTTCATTATGTCTCTGTTTGAAACTTTGTGGGCTATGACCAATCCATATTGTGTGGGTCATGTGACAACCACAAACTGTCTGAGCCTAAGGCCCGGTTAAGTGAGACTCCGTTTACCATTCTCCCTGATTACACTATCTTTATTATGAATGCAGGATATGCAGATACCTCCGTACTCGTCTTTATTGCTCGACGATTTTCCTCAGATAAATGTTGGAGACGTGTACGAAGAGAAGTTCAAGGAGTTCATGAACGGGACAGTTATGCTGGAAGACATTTTTGCGCTCTGTTCGTCTCAAGACGCGTCTATGATCCCGTTACTATAAGTCTTTGAAGTAAAAGTTCATGTTTGGTTAGTTAATTTTTTTGAACTTGAATACACACACAATCACATAGACACACATACTATCTGACATACGTACAATACGTACGTACTTGGTTTTTAAGAAGAAAAATATCATCGATAATTAAGATGATATCAAGCATGCAACTTTGTCATGGGATGATACGCATGCATATTCTTTTGTTTCTTTTGATTTGTTCTTTTTAGTTTTATGTCCTGATTAAGCTAAGGCTTTGTTTGTTTTTGTACTATCTATAGTTTGCAACTATGGTACATTTGTAGTATTAGTCTTGGGTTCGTTATATCCGGTCCTGAATTCTCCTTGGTGTACGTATACATTGATTAAGAAAATGTATCTTTTTAACTTGTCTCATCTATTATTTATGCGCCTAATTAGGTTCAAATAGCAACCATGTCTTAGGAATTTTACTTGACACGGACATTACGTAGAGAGACAAAACGATCAAAAGGTGGCTAATGAAACTAGATGATGAAGATCTATAAATAAAGTTAAAAAATTGCATGTGTTGGATCGAGAAATCCACCACCTGATGGTCGGACTTGACCATTTGATGCAACCGTCCCCCTTCGAATATCGAACGTGACTGTCGCTTGGTTCTTGGACGCAACTGAAAAAGCAACATTTTATCTTTTGATGTAACAACTCCGAGACTTCCAACAACTATTTACATTATTTGTAGCTATCAAAAGAAGGAATCCATAACCAAAACTAACTTTGAAAGTAACGCTCTCCATAAGTGAATTGTTCACTACTCTCTGTAATCAATCGCAGATTGTAATAGACGACCATAAGTGAATTGTTCACTACTAAGCTTTTGTTTGTGTGAAGAATTGAAAGCACAAAAGAAGAGAAGAATGCTCAATTACTTCATTGATTTCAACCAATATTACAGGAGGTGTTTATATAGAGCAAAGAGGAAGAAGATGCAGATTGAAGATTCAGTTACGAGCACGTGCTTTGCACATGTTTTCTCGTCTGAATCTGTTACTACATAGCACGTGCTTTGCACGTGATTATAACTTCCTATATCCCCCCTCAAATTGGAGGCGCTGGCAAGAGACCCAATTTGGGTAGAATGGAGCTGTGATGAGGTCCAGATAATGGCTTGGTGAAGATGTCAGCCAACTGTTGCTGAGTTGGGACATGACTAAGTGTCACAAGTCCTTTTGTGAGCTGAGAACGCACGTAGTGACAATCCACTTCTATGTGTTTTGTTTTCTCATGGAACACCGGATTCCTGACTATGTGTATTGCAGCTTGAGAATCACAATTGATAGGAACAGGGTGGATGTCTGGAACCTCAAACTCGCTGAGCAATCTGGTGAGCCAAGCCAACTCAGCTGTCAATCTCCTAAGGGATCTGTACTCTGCTTCTGCTGAGCTTAAGGAGATGGTGGTTTGTTTCTTGGATTTCCAAGATATAGGAGATGTGCCAAGGAGAATGAAATATCCACTTACAGAGTTCCTTGTGCATACACAACTAGCCTAGTCTGAATCACAATAGGCTTGAAGACCAAGGCCAGGTGATGAAGATAATAAAAGAGCTGAGTTCATAGTACCTTTAAGGAATCTTAATGTGTGAAGAGCTGCTTTAAAATGAATATCAGTAGGACTGTGCATGAATTGACTAAGATGTTGGACTGCAAAACAGATGTCTGGTCTTGTGTTGGTGATGAAGTTCATCTTTCCCACCAATCTTCTGTAAGGAGTTGCATCTGGGAGAAAAAACACCTTTTGAATTAGATAACTTGATGGAAGGATCTAATGGACTGGAAGTGATAATAGCATCCTCTGTATCAAAATCTTTTAGGATTTCCAAGATAAACTTCTTCTGTGACATCACAATTCCTCTGGATGAATGCAAGAATTCAATTCCTAAGAAGTAACTCAGTGTTCCCAAGTCTTTGATTTTGAATCTTCCATCTAGATAATCCTTGATTTTCTTCATTTCCAATGCATCAGTCCCTGTTAGTAAGATGTCATCTACATATACTGCAAGGAATACTAATGAACTACCCTTCTTTTTGTAAAATAGGGAGTGATCATTAGGAGACTGGATGTATCCTTGAGATAGTAATGCCTCTGAAAGCTTGGAGTGCCACTGCCTTGATGCTTGTCTGAGACCATATAGAGACTTGTTTAATCTGCAAGCCATTCTTGGAGTTGCATTGATGCCTTGTGGGATCTTCATATAAACCTCTTCTTCTAAATCTCCATGAAGAAAGGCATTGTTGACATCTAACTGTGCTAAGGGCCAAGAATTCTTCACAGCTACTGCAATGAGGCGCTTCTAATTGTTGTCATCTTCACTATTGGTGAAAATGTTTCTGTGAAGTCTATGCCAGCTTTTTGTGTGCATCCCTTGATCACAAGTCTAGCTTTGTGGCGCTCCAAAGAACCATCTGCCCTGTACTTCAACTTGTAGACCCACTTTGAACTTATTGGCTTCTTTCCTGGTGGTAGAGGAACAATATCCCATGTATGTGTTGCATCTAAAGCAGCTAATTCAGTGTCCATTGCCTTCCTCCAATCTTCAGAAGTGTTGGCACTTTCAAATGATGTAGGTTCTGTCAATAATGAAGCTTGACAAACAAAAGCTTGACTGATATCAGAGAGATCTTCAAATATAATATTGGAAGAAGGATCAAGTTTAGTAGAAAAGACACTGTTGCAAGAAGCACTATGACAAATAAAGTCATTAAGATAAGAAGGTTCCTGTCTTGCTCTTGTTGATCTTCTAAGAGAAATATCTTCTTGAGTGTCTTGTGGAATAATATTGTGCTCAATAATAGGTGAATCAATACCAGGAGGTTGTTGATGTTCTGAGATAATATCCTTTGTCATATAGTTGTCATCCCATTGTGAATAATCAATGACAGGAAATATGACAGAAGAGAAATCCTTGATAGAAGAGAATGGCATTATACTCTCATGAAAAATGACATCCCTAGAATAAAAGATCTCCTTTGTATCTAGATTAAGAAGTTTATAAGCCTTCTTTGTAGATGGATAACCAATGAATAAACACCTTCTTGCTCGAGACTGAAATTTATGTCTTCCTACTGTCAATGTAGAAGCAATAGCTAAACAACCAAAAATTCTGAGATGTGTAATAGAAGGTGGTTTAGAAAATAAAACCTCATAAGGTGATTTTCCATTCAATACTTTTGATGGATATCTGTTTATAAGATGAGTTGCAGTCAAAATAGATTCTCCCCAGAAAATGAGTGGCAAGTGAGCTTCAAACATAAGGGCTCTAGCTACCTCAAGTAAATGCTTGTGTTTTCTTTCAACTACTCCATTCTGTTGAGGAGTATATGCACAAGAAGTTTGATGAATAATGCCTTTGGCAAGATAAAAATCAGAAGCTAACTTGCTACCACCCAACTCCATTGCATTATCAGACCTAATGATATTTATATTGACATCAAATTGAGTACATACCATTGCTACAAAAGACTTTATCACAGAGAAACTGCTAGCCTTATCTCTAAGAAGATGAACCCATGTAGCTCTAGAAAAATCATCAACTATAGTTAGAAAGTAACTAAAGCCATCATGAGTAGGTTCTCTAAATGGTCCCCATGTATCCACATGGATTAAAGCAAAAATAGATGTAGTTGTAATAGAACTACTTGGAAATGGCAACCTATGTTGTCTACTCTGTGCACATACAAAACAAGGTGGTATATCATCCTTTGACAAAGAAGCTCCAATGATATCTTTGAGTTTGTAATAAGGAAGATGACCAAGCCTTTTATGTGAAGTGCAGTAGTCCTTTATTGAGGCTGATTTGTGTTGAGTATTGACTGCATATGCATTTGCTTCAAATGTAGCTTGAACACCAGCTTGTTCAAGCAAATATAGACTCCTGGACTTCTTACCAAGAGTTAGAGGCCTGTGTAGAGCAAGCCCCTGCAACCAACAATGAGAATCAGAAAAAACTGCTAAACAACTCATCTGAGCAACTAGCTTTGAAACAGAAAGTAAGTTGAACTTAAACTCTGGCACAAACAATACTTCTTCAAGCAAAATCTCAGGTGTGATCTGAACTGAACCAATCATCTTGACTATCAAAGAAGAGCCATTAGGAAGTGTCACTGAAATAGGATTACTCAAACATCTATGATTAGCAAATAATGACAGTGAGTGACACATATGATCAGAAGCACCAGTGTCTATAATCCAGACCTTACTACTATCAATATGCTTGGATGCATGAATAAGAGAGGTTGCAAATACTTGAGAATTACCAGCAAAGTTCTCAGAACTAGATGTGCATTGAAGAAGATTCTTCAATTGAGTCAATTCTGTGGCAGATAGACCAAATGAAGAATCAGAACTAGACACAACATTTGATGAAGCTCTTGTTTTCTTGAAATCTTTTGGATAGCCAATGATTTTGTAACAAGAATCAACCAGATGTCCAGGCCTCTTGCAATGTGTGCAAATTTTGGGATTCTTCCCTTTGTAGTTGCTTGGCTTCTGAGTGTTGACATTGAAAGAACTTGCTTCTGTCTGGAAACTGGTTACTGAGCTAATCTCTCTCTGTTGTTCTTCTTGAATAAGAAGAGAATAAGTTTGATCTATATCTGGAATAGGAGACATAAGGAGAATGTTTCCTCTAACTGTAGAATATGAGTCATTCAATCCCATAAGGAATTGATATAACTTTTGCTCATCATCAAGAACCTTCATAGCTTGCGCAGAACCACAAGAACAACTAGGAATTGATCTTAAAGACTCAAGTTCATCCAATAGGCATTTAATCTTGGAAAAATAACTCGAGATATTGTCAGTACCTTGAGCAAGAGATGAGATCTCCTTCTGGATTGAAAACTTCTGTGCACCATTGACTCTACCATATCTGGAATTCAACTGTGACCATATAGCTTGGGCTGTAGTGGCAAATAGAACACTATCTGCAATTGTACGATCAAGTGAACCAACTATCCAAGATATGACCAAATTGTTGCAACGATCCCACATTCGAAGGCGAGAAGGATCTTCAGCCTCTATTGAACGCGGATAAGAACCATCGATGAAGGCTAGTTTGTTCTTTGCGCTTAGAGCAGCCCAGACTGCTCTCTTCCATGACAAAAATCTCTTGCCGTCAAAAGCTTTGGACACCAGTAGCATTCTAGGACCATCAGATGGATAAAGATGCAGTGGATCACTAAGATCAGTGATCGGAACAAAATTCACCACCATTTTTGCAAGAATTGCAATTACAGACAAAGAACCCTAGAAATTGGGGATTTTCTGTAAACGCCAAAATTTCAATCACAAGCTGTGATCCAATACTTCGTTTAGCTCCAAGAAACTCTCAGAAACTAAAACAAACGCAGATCAATGATCTGTAATGCGAGACGAACTCGAATTCGAGAAAAAAAAAATCTCAGAAAAAGTGCGGAAAGATGCGATCGAAACGCATTGGCTGTGATACCATGTTTGTGTGAAGAATTGAAAGCACAAAAGAAGAGAAGAATGCTCAATTACTTCATTGATTTCAACCAGAATTACAGGAGGTGTTTATATAGAGCAAAGAGGAAGAAAATGCAGATTGAAGATTCAGTTACGAGCACGTGCTTTGCACATGTTTTCTCGTCTGAATCTGTTACTACATAGCACGTGCTTTGCACGTGATTATAACTTCCTATAGCTTTCACTTGCCTTCTTATCATCAAAACCCTTACCTATGCATATTGCAACTTTTTTACCCCAATGTATCACAAAAACCACCATTATCGTTTTAGCTATCGTTCCCCTCCTCAAATAAACGGATAAAGATCTATTGGTTCTTTCTTCTAAAACAGAAGGTGAAAAGTATAACATGTCTCTAATGTTGGGAGCCGTAACAGTGCGTCCAAACTAGACCCGACTATTTAGGGTCTTATCTGATTCACCTGAGCACGTTTCTTTTAATTTGCGTTCCAAACGATGCGAGATAACCTATGCATAATGGCACTGCAACCTTTTTTTTTTCCCCTATATCACAAAAACCACCATTATCATTCTAGCTATCGTTCCCCTCCTTAAATAAACGGATAAAGCTAGATCTATCGGTTCTTTCGTCTACTTAAAACAAAAGGTGAAAAGTATAACAAGCTTCTAATGTTGGGCGCCGTAACAGTGCGTCCAAACTAGACCCGACTATTTAGGGTCTTATCGGATTCACCTGAGCGCGTTTCTTTTGCGTTCAGAACGATGCGAGATACAATATAATTTTTCGAATGTCGGATTAATTTTTTTTTTTTTATGTTACGTTGTTCTTGGTGATCATTATTTTTGTGGGGGTATTAACTCCCCTGAGGCTGAGGCTGAGCTAGACCTGGCCAAACTAGGGCTTGGGCCGGGCCAGGGCAGGGCCAAATTCCAAATTCTACCCATTTACCAGGGCCGGGCCAAGCTCTCCCATTTAAAATGGGCCAATTCCTCTACCCATATCCTCCCATAAGGGCCCTAAGGGCGGCCCTCGACTACTTACAACCGAGCTAAATGGTGTTACTAAAACATTCAAAACCTTTTTAGTGCTTACAAACAATTCACCATCCAAAAACGCATGTTAAAAATGTCCAAAATGCATGCTTAAATAACAATCCTCATAACCGATTCAACAAAAAAAATCCAAAAACACAATATAAAAATTATGTCGTGGTAATAGTACTCGCATCTAAATCCTCATAACCTTAATATTATATTATATATATAATATGGGCCGGATAGGGCCGGCCCCCAGGGCCCTACTCCGATCCCATATCCTCCCACTTTAAAAAAGGGCCGGACAGAGCCGGTCCTTATGGGCTAAATCTCCTACCCAGATCCTCCCATATTTTAGGGCGGACTGGGAGGGCCGGGCGGGCCGGCCCTAGTTTGGCCAGGTCTAGGCTGAGCCAACCAAAATTGGAACAGAAAGCCCTACTTACATTTCTTCAAAAAATCGCGAAACAAGTCAAACTGATTTGAATTTGAAAACATAAATTGAAATCTGTCCAACCCAGTTCAACAATCAATTGAACCAAAACCCAGATCTCCCTCTCCCCCAAAACCCTCGTTTGGCATCTCAAATGGCGGCCTTGCCCTCCGGCAGGGAGCTCTCCAATCCTCCAACTGACGGTATTTCCAATCTTCGCTTCTCCAATACCAGCGATCACCTCCTCGTTTCTTCCTGGGACAAGGTTTATCCCAAATCTCTCTCTTTTAGTTCATTCACTTTCCTCCACTCTCACTGATTTGTTGCTTTCTTAGAGTGTTCGATTGTATGACGCCAGCGCTAATGTGTTGAGAGGAGAGTTTAAACATGCCGGCCCTGTGCTTGATTGCTGCTTTCATGATGATTCTTCTGGGTTCAGTGCTGGCGCTGATAACACTGTCAGGCGGTAATTTATTCATTTCTTATTTCTAGATTCAGCTATTGAACTGTCATTATTGCTGTTTGAGATAGTTGAACAGAAGCTTTTGTGTATGCTCTTGATTGACTTGATCATTCCTTTAAATGTGCAACCTAGTATCAAATGGCATGTAAACTTTAGTTGGGGGACATATTTGAGACATGAAACTGATGTCACTTGTGATGTTTTAGGCTGGTTTTTAACTATGGAAAGGAAGATATTTTGGGAAGGCATGATGCACCCGTGCGCTGCGTTGAATACTCATATGCAACAGGTATTTTTATATGCTCCAGGGAATGAATGTGACCAGAGCTTTGTGTTTGTAACAGTGACATTTTCAGCTTAGCCTATCCAGTTTGTATCTAATTGTTGGAGTTTGTAGATGATATCAGTTCAGGGATGTGGTGTGGGGATGGATAAAAGGAAGAAAGGGTTCCCTTGAAAATTTTGTAGGTCAAATTTGTTGAAAAATATCTGACAATTAGGAAAGGTTGCAGTACAAAGTTCATTGAGTGAGTGCATTGAAAAATGTTCATTATACTGGAAGGAGTGAGGTTTGAAGAGATGGTTAACAATGTTCTGTTGGCTGCATAGAAATTGCTACGGGCCTACTCAGTTGCAGTAATTTGGCAATATTTTGTACTTCTAGTCTTGGTTTTGTCGGTTCTCTCTATGGCCAGATGTATTTGTATTTTCCTGTGTGCTAATGCATGTTAGAAGTTTTCTTTGTTGAGATAAATTGGTGGCATTCTAAAATCACTGCATGTCTAAACACGAGAAACCTTTTTTTGCTAGCTACGGCTATTTACTGTGACACCGTTAGTATTGAGCATTATGTAGACGGTCGATACTCTATTTCCTTCTTGTCGGAGTATTAAATATAGATGTTTGAAATGTGCTTCACTACTGAATTGTACTTCTCTATTTTCAAGGGATAAAAAGACTTTGGATACCTTCTTTAACACAATTATATGTTTTGTGCTTAGTTCACTGTTAGTTGTTTAATTACGAGTACTTATATACTTGAGTATATTGTGCTAGGTCAAGTAATTACTGGCAGTTGGGACAAAACATTAAAATGTTGGGATCCAAGAGGTGCAAGTGGGCAGGAGCGTACTATGGTTGGAACATATCCACAGCCTGAGCGTGTTTACTCTCTTTCTCTTGTTGGTAACCGCTTAGTTGTAGCTACTGCTGGAAGGCATGTCAACGTCTACGATTTGCGAAATATGTCTCAACCTGAACAAAGACGGGAGTCTTCACTTAAGTATCAAACTAGAAGTGTATGCTGTTATCCCAATGGCACTGGTATGTAGCTCAACCTAAAAGGCATTGTGACTGTGCATTTGAGGCTATCTAATAATTCTGTAAAGGAAGAAATACAAAGTTACACAACATGTTTCTTGCGTTTAGCTTTATATTAAAATTTATTTTTGCAACCTCGGGATTACTGTGATTTGATTTCATATGTTAAGAAAAAAGTGTAAATATCCAGTTTCTATTACGGAGCTGCTCCTGAATTAAATGGTGACTTACTTATTTCGTTGTATTACTTGGCAGGTTATGCTCTTAGTTCAGTGGAAGGTCGGGTTGCAATGGAATTCTTTGATCTTTCTGAGGCCGGTCAAGCTAAAAAGTAAGTGCAATTCATGGAACCCTCTTAAGCTGTATACTTTGACTTTCTGGGTATTCAAGTAGTAACTGATTTGGCTATTTTTTACATGATCGGATTAATATGTCTGGGAGTGTAGTCTAAGTTAATTAGGATTAGGGAGCTACAGAAACAGAATGGACAAAGGCATTTCTCGTTGAAGATTTGAACTTCTTTAGGCACAACTATTTCTCAATTGTATCAGGGATTAATTGACAGCTTAAGAAAAGTAGAATTGATAACGGAAAGAAAAGTATACGAGTGTTGTAGTTTATCCTGTAATTTTATTAGGATAGGCTACCACATTTAAAAATCAAAATTTTAACTGTTAGTTAAGGTAGCTAGTCAAACTTTCATGTCTGTTTTCCACATTACGGCAAATCCTTTCTGTCATTTCCAGAGTATTTAGGAAAAATCTCATGCTAGGTACACTCATTTCCCCCTTGATCTGATGAGGGGATTTCTCTCTCTCGTTATAATCATTATATTCTGCCAAAATATCTTTTTGATATTTACTCTATATATATTGGTTGGAAACCAGGCATCAGTTTTCCAATTCTTACCAGCACAGATGGCTTTATCTTTTAGTTTTTATTGGATATGAACTGTATTTTTACTGTTTTGTGTCCTACATTACTAGCTTCTGAGCAATTTCACTTCACTCTACATGGTGCTCTAACGGTTAACTTTCTGTCCAGGTATGCATTCAAATGTCATCGGAAAACCGAAGCTGGTAGGGACATTGTCTTCCCTGTGAATGCCATTGCGTTTCATCCCATGTAAGTTTTTCAAATTTTACCTTCAGGTTATAGATATATGATAGAGTTGAAAAATTTCTGTTCGTTTCTAGTTAAGATAAAAAATATAAGCATAAAACTAGGATACATAGTGAGGCGCATATATGAATGATATTATTTAGTTGGGAAGTGCTAACATTTCACATAAAGAACAAATTGTCTTTGTAAGTAAGCTAGAAAACAAACCCTAGTCTCTTAATCTCACCATCTGAGCATTTTAAGCACATAAAAACACTTCTCTTCTGTGCTGATGCTGAATTTTTTGTGTCACTGTATTCTATGGTTTATAGCTACGGGACGTTTGCTACGGGGGGCTGTGATGGAATAGTAAATGTATGGGATGGAAACAACAAGAAGAGGCTATATCAGGTATTTTTTAACTTACTTGCTTGAAATGGACAATTCTTTTATTTCAAAACACAACACAAAATGCACAATTCTCATTGCTTCTGTTTCAAATTCTCAGTATCCAAAGTACCCAACAAGCATTGCTGCATTATCCTTTAGTCGAGATGGTCGTCTATTGGCTGTGGCTTCTAGTTACACCTTTGAGGAGGGGAATGTGGTGTACGTTTTATTTTTATTCTCCATATTTCTTTTCACCTTCTCTTGTTCTTATTGACCCAAAAACTTTTTATTTTCTGAATGCAGTCATGAACCAGACGCTATATTTGTACGAAGTGTCAATGAAATTGAAGTGAAACCGAAACCAAAGGCGTATCCTAATCCACCCGCCTGAGTGATTCGGTATTGCCTTGTGTATTTTGACAGGGGCAGTATTCTATGTATGTGTTCATTGTTAGGTTTTATGAACCTCATCAAGTTATTCTTATGTTCTCATTTGGAAAGCTGCACTTGTTAGTTCTTACAGGGTAAGACTTTATAGGAACTTGGATTTTGATGTGGTCATAGGAACCTAACTTATAATCAGGTCCTCTTCAAAATATGTGGCAGCCTAATGTTTATTCACATGTATTATAGTAGCATTTATTACAATATTTATAAATTTATACTCTTTGAGTTGATTTGTTCGGTTTTGCTTTTAATTTGTAATCTCTCTGTGATCAATTAGCTTCGAGGAATGAATTAGCTTTTCACTACTGCATGGCGTGAACCTTAAATCCATGTTCCAATGAATATTATAACTTTCACATATAAAATGCTCGCAGTAGCAGTAAAGATCATTGAGTTAATAAGAACAAAAGAACTTGAAAAGAAATATAAAGAATAAGTAGAAAATTTACAGTACATTCCGCTCCTCAAAGGTGTAACTACAAGCGACAACCAATAGACGAACATCTCGACTAAAGAATTATGCAGCAACGTTAAACCGTATGCGACATCATCACATCACATCATAATGCTAACTCTATATATTGTGGTACAGAGAAAACCTATGAGGTGGATCCTTAACCTATGGCTGGAATCAACAATCAGAGATGAACATTGGTGTTTCTATTGGGCTATTATGAACCAGGAACCATGACTTTTCTTATAAATCTCACATGGTGCACCTTGATGGATCCATCACAAATTGCATCACGCTCAATAAGGAGATAGCTTGGCTATAATCTACTGTCTTCAAGTTGGTCGTAGGAATTCATCTATGGATTCTTAATCAAGATCTTTATAATCTTTTTTTTTCTTGTTTGGTCTGTGAAGTGAGACATTTTTGTGGGTTTTCTCTGTGGATTCTTGTTTGGTCCAACTTCTGGAACTGATATATTTTGAATTGCAATATATGATCATTACAGAATTTGCACACTGGCAGGTGAACAGCAGTTACCACAGAATATTGATCAAACAATGAATGAAATCAAACCTTTATTTTCTTCACAGTTATAGCACAGCAATTACCAGTTATCACTATTCCCTTAATATGCTACATCATCACAGCAATCATATCCTATATATCAGATGCAAAACAAAGTCTCAAAATCTGTGCAAAACAGATCTCCTATGCATTTTATTGAAGATTGGTAGAGATGTCTAGAGGGCATGAGGTGTAGGTGGATCCAGCATCAAACTGAGGCTCAGCACGATCCAGAAAGACGACCACTACGGAGATATCGTCATGGATTCTTCGTCTTTCTCCTTTCTTTGTGATCTTTACCATAAAAGGAAGTTTATAGCTCCTGTGTGCAGCCTTCTCTACAGCAGCTTGTACAAGCTTCTTAGCAATGCCCTGCATAAAACAGATCATAGAGTATTGAGGATTTAAGACAACCAATTTACTGACACTGCAACAGAATTATAGGGAGTTCATTACCCTTCTTGGGTTTGTTGAAACAATCTTTACTGCTACTGCATCATCCAATTGATCCCACAAACCATCCGTTGCAAAGATCACGAACTTGTCGTCGGGGCCGAGGGTTCTTGGGCGTATTTCAGGCTCAGCTGACAGCAATGGGAGACCATTGTTAGGGGTGGCTTGCTTATAACTGTAATCCCCAATGGATCTTGAGACCTGAAATCAACAAGCCAGAACATTAAGAATTCATATACAGTCTCTCAATTAAGTTCATAAAAAGGCCATGAAAGGAATTCATAATGTTACCTGTATCCCATCAGCACCTCCTACCCTCCAAACACCACCAACCATGGAAACCACACCAGGATTGTTCTGACGTGTCTCGACTTCGCGCCTAATATCTGGATCACGGGCGTTGTGATCTCGGCTCAATCTTTCCGCCCTCATACGACTAAGAGCACCAAACCTTGATAAATTTCCCAAAACAGCTCTTGAGTCTCCAAGATTAGCCACAATCAAAGAACCAGGAGTGATTACTCCCACAATACAACAGCTACCTACTTTCACAATATAAGGATCGCAGTCTAAAAAAGGAGATGTTATTTCCTTCAAGAATCCCTGCTCTATTTCACTCAACACTTGAAGTATCGTATTATTAGACAAGGCTGCATGTTGAGCTTCAAGTTCTGCAGAAAACATTATCAGATTCAGAGCAGCGTGAATTGATTGTGAAATCAAGAACGTACATAAACCCTAGAAAGTGAGAGTGTAAGTGAAAGCAAAGAAAGACGTACCGACTAAACGACGAAGCAGTCTGGCATTGACGAAGCGAGATGCTTCGACGCCTCCATGGCCGTCGTAGACGCCAACGAGTGTAGAATTAGCGGAAGTGTAGACCTGACATTGATCTTCAAGAGTCTGATTCGCTTGAACGACCGCCATTGAAAGTTCTCCAGTAGCGTGGGGAATCAGATCTTCATTCCATAGCAGAGTATCCTCCTTGAACAGCGCCCCAACAAACTTCTTCGCTGCACTCCACATCTCTATTCAAGAAGAAAACCAGAAAACCAGAAAAGCAGTTCAGGTTACTGAATTCCAAAACAGAAGAAGAATAACGTAAGGATGAAAGAAAGGAAGCGAGAAGCGGAGATACCGAATTTGGCGTTCAGAGGTAGAAGATGAATGTCAGTTGAGAGAAAATCTTGATGGAGAAGAAAGAATGAAAGAGAGAATGAATGAATGTGTGAATAATTGGCGTGAGATTAAATGCTTTTATAGCCTCTTCCTTCCTTCCTTCCTTGCAGAAACATGAATACAACAGAGAATGTGAAGCGCGCTAGACGACAAATTAGTTTGTTAGGAAGAAAAACAGAATTAATTAGTCAGGAAAAGTTTGTTAGCGTAATTAAGTTGGTTACCCACCGTTAAAAAATTATACAACGTGATGACGGATTACTATACTAAAAAACTAGCATTAATAATATTTGTTATGGCAATAAGTAGGATTTAATTTAGAAATTCGACATGAATAATATGGTTATTACTAGACCGTGCGAAATAACGCGCTTTACTTGTATCGAAATTTATATATTATTTCCATGATAATTATGTAATAAATGAATAGATGTTTTTTTTAACTAAACATATTAATATTAACATGTATTTTAAATATTAGTAATATATAAATTATTATTTTTAATAGTGTTATAATAAATTATTTATATAGTCAATTTAAATTTGTTGCCATTGAGAAAACACAATTAGTCGATTTGACGAACTGGGTGAAAAAGAGATTGACTGGAGTAGAAAAATTAATTTATTGTCAATTTATCACTAATTGGTAAGGAAACAGTCAAACACGTTTTATCTTTTGCAAATATTTATATGCTTAAGATATTTTTTCATATATATATTTTTAGTAATTTTTAATAAATTAATTGAATATCTCTCATATATAAACCAGAATCAGATAGTCGTTGATGGTGCTTAGTTTTTCTCCATCGCCATACGTATTGGAGGTGAAGAGCGAAGAGAAAAAAGAAGATGAAAAAGGTGAAAATATTAACCAGTTAAGCACATAGTTATGATTTTTGTAGACATTTAATGGAAAATAGAAAGATAGAAGAATAATTAAGTTTACCATTAATTAATTTCAATTGATATTACTTTCTCAAACCATCAATTTATATATAGATAGATAGATAGATTTAGGCTTCTGAAATATAACTTCCTGCATTACAAAATGAACAACATAAATAAAGGACATATCGAGATTAGTAGGCTTGTCTAGACGGTTCGATAATCAAAAAAATGGATACAATATTTAACATGCATCTGGAACTTAATAAGAGATGACAATCATGTGGAGAAGTGATACCTTCTCCATGAACATGGTCAATTATGTAGACAAATAGTATGTGAATAATAAAATATAATGCACCTCCAATTGTGAGATATGGTTCTCTTTTCGCTTCTCGCATATGTTAGCTCATTCTCAGGTTTTCATATGATTTTCTGCTCTTCAGCATTCTCAAGTTTTGATATAATTTCCTCCTCAGCATTCGACCGCTTTTTCGTGATTTCCGCAAACTGATTTAGGACTCATAAGTGAAGCTTCATCAGGGGCTTGAGTTTAATGTAAAAGATAATAGTCCACTTATATTGATCCTAGTTGCTGAATGTTTGTGTGTATTACATGTTAGGTTCGATTCTGCTGCATTATCAACATAACAGACTCCTCTTTGAAAATTTCACTAAGTTTGGTCGATGGAATGCTTAAATGCGTATAGTATTTATATTCTTGATCGAAAACAATGCTAATTTGCCTTCACCACATGGTAAAAGCCTCTAAAACAGAAGTGAATCAATGCATATCCAAAAGATCTACTAAATAATAAGGGCAAAAAATGAAAGTGGTTTGTTCTTCACATGAGACTGAATCGATATCGATGCGTTAAGTAATGTGCCCAGATATCCCTAATCTGCCAACAAATCACCAACTATAGCTTCAAAAAAACGTTCATGTACAGAATCCATTCACCAGTCGAGAAAAGAAACCAAAAGACAGTTTTTTTATTTCACCTTCGACAACTTTGAGCTGAAACTGTTTAATGATGAACACGAAAAGCAGTTGTTTGAAATTTACAAACGTTTCAACAGAGATGAAAGCAGAAGAAATCAGAAAGAGCTTTACATGTTCAACTTCTGCTTATTACTCTTTTGTGGCAGAAAAAGATTCCTAGATGAGCTCCAGTTCAAAAGTTGATAGCAGGATCTTCCTGTACATTACTCCTTGATAAGCAGAACTTTCCCTTGGTCTTCTCGAATACATGTTCAGCTGCATTGCCATCAGCTTTCATGATCTCCAAATTACCCTTATGATGAACACAGTGTTTGGGCCCTTCAATGCATCAACATTGTAGGGGTCAAATCCTATTGCAACAACAGCTTCAGCTTTGGCTCCATACACCAATCTCTGTTCAGGAGTAGAAAAAACACCACGTTACTATGCAAGATGAAGTTTACCAACATAGAAGAATATGCGAAAAAAATGAAGTGGGCAAGAATTTCTGACCTTGATCTTAGAGAATATGATGGCACAAAGCCAGTTTCAAAATGTGAATAAATGGTTACACCATTCTGCACAAAGCCTAAATTTCAATTCCAATCTAAATCCCCAAATTAGTTCAATCGTCTTAACAAACATAAGAGAGAAAACATGTGCATTTTCTATGAGGTAAAATGAACCTGGAACGGAGAAGAAGATCATGAAACCGGCTGGTATTTGAACCACTGCATTATCAAGAAAAATCTAGCTTAATAGTTAAAAGATCATGATATACAATTCTTGTTCTTGAGTCTTACACTGATGATGTACCATAACATGTTGCAACAAAGACAATGGTGTGGTTGTAAGAATAGCGGAATACTATTAAGTAAAGCATTGAGAAACAAACATCACATCATTCACCTAGTACCTCGTCATTGATTTTCATAGGCAAATCGATACAACACATCTTAGAACATCCCTTATCTTAGAACATCCCTTATCTTCAAGGAGAAGACCAAATGCTCACTAAAAATGTCCATATCCTGAAAAGTGTTACCTCCGTCGGGCAGTAAAATATTATGAGATCAAACATAAACCGCCGGGCCAGCTCTTAATCCTCAAATGATCGGGTCGACAATTATGTTGCTGAAGTGTTGTTCTCTGTATGTATGCATAAATTACACATAAATGCATTAGAAGAACGGTGTTGAGAAAAAGGGAAGAAGAATTGAGTAGAGCATGAGCTTATTGAATAATGTGAATTGAGTAGAGAGCAATGTTCTTTTTTTTTCACCAACTGAGTGATCTTGGTGTCTATAGAGATAATACTCACAAGATAGAGGATCAAGAACCCAATGATAATTTACCTGGGGTGAATGTGAATGAAAAATCGAGAAAAGAGTCTCCCCATCAGGCACTTAGTTTAACTCTGAAACATGATACTCTTCATATCAGTTGCTTAGATGATCAGGAAGTGGGCAGTGCCAAAAGTGTTGATTCTTCTTCAAGCGGATACAGAATGTCATCCTGGAAAAAACTTCCTTCTAATCCAGAAAAAAAAATAGGAAAGGGCGCAATGCTCGTGATTCTTTATCAAAGGATCAATCTAATTTGTTTCAGCAAAATGATGATTCTGCAGAAATTCAAGAATTTCAGGCTGATGACTTCGAGGCATCTCTAGAGGCTTGCAAATGATGACTTCGGTGATAAGTGATATTAGTTGGTGTTTTAGATTAGGCTGCAGCTGGTCTTAGGTTATTGGGAATAACTTGCTGCTTAATATGAAGTAAATTAGGGAGTCGTATATATAACAGAGGCTTGCAAAAATGAATGTTGCAACTTATGGTACTGTCAAGTTTACATTCTTGTGTATAATGCACTTGTCTTACGATTGAATCCACTTGTCTACATCAAGATTTGTGTGTTGCAGTGTCTCATATCATATGAGACATGCATCAAATGGTTGTATAAAAAGTAGACAAATCCTTTTCTCTGTAAAATGATAACATATATTCTATTTTCAATCTCTCTTGACAGATATGATCCATCTACCGGTATCTATGGTATGGACTTCTTTGTAGTCCTAGAGAGGCCAGGATATCGTGTTGCTCGTAGACGACGTTGCAAGGCCCGTGTTGGAATCCAGCACAGAGTGACCAAGGATGATGCCATGAAGTGGTTCCTGATGAAGTATGAAGGAGTGATCCTCAACAAGTCTCAAAACATATAGATTCTAGAATTTGTTTTCTTGGGTAGGTGCTGCTTGTTCCTTCCTTTATGAATTTTGGAGTATACATGGTCTTTTTTGTTTAACAAGACAAGATCTTGTATGAATCTTTGCTCTGTTTATTTTGAGGATGTAACTTTGCTTTCTTTCATGCTATTGTACATTACTTTTGTTGGGCTCCTGAAATTGCTGGTTCGTAGTAGATAGATCTTTTCAGATCATTGCATTTTCCTACTCCTTGGTTTGTACATTCAGGAGGCGAAGATTTTATGGAACTTCATTTCTAACTTTAAGTGGAATCTGGACTTGAAACTTACAAACGATATTGTCAAATTACAACAAATGCTAATAGTTATCAAGTGAAACTCACTATTTGGTATGACCTCCTCTAGTCTCGACAATCTACATAGAGGATCAAATTCATATATAAGCTTGTGCTGATAAGATGTTCTTGCACACAAAGAGTAAGATGTTAAGAACCAACTTTTCCTGATGTGTCGACATGAAGCAACATGGTTCATCTGGATGTAGGCGTCATCCTCGCCAAGTCAATTTCACTGGAGAATTAGCAAGTGAAAGTATGCGCTCTGCAATCTCTGCCCCGGCCTTAGGCTTTGCTGCTTGAAGAGCTCTTTCTGACATCACTGACATCACATACTCACTCCCTGATAAAAAAAAAGTGGATTTGTTTAGCAATTAAAGAAGCTTAGATTTGTTTACAATGAAAAGAGTATGTGATGACATACCCATTGTCTCCTCAATTGCCATTCGAAGAGTTGTGGAATCTAGTTCATCTTCTATAATCATCCTTGAACCTGCTAAATTGGCCATCAATGTAGCATTACTGAATTGATGTCCTTCCTCCTCGTTTGGGGACGGTATCTGCAAATTCAGATTATATGATACCAGATTCAGAGACTATTTGATACTTAAAGAAGAGGCTATGGCACAAAGATGAAATGACTAGAATGTTGAGTACCAAAATTGCTGGTTTGCCTGTCGTCATTAACTCCGAGCAAGTCATAGCCCCGGCTCTGGAAACAACCACGTCTGCAGCCGTGTATGCCTGTCAGCTTAGATTTCTCATCCTGTCAGCTTCAATCATATTTTGCAGTTCTTTAGTCCAAAGAACATCACAGAAACCAGCTAGTGCTTTTCATCACAGACATCAGCAGATCATTTATGCGCCTCCTCGATCGAGAAGCATGCTTTCTTCTTTCTTTGTCAAACAGAAAACACAAAAGCTCAAGGCTGTAGTTGGGGCTTAAGATCATAGCATTCAGTTTCACCATCAATAAAGGATGACCCTCCTTGTTTGTATATGATAAAATTTATTCATCCTGTGAGACATTAAAATTAACCCTTGATTTGGGAACTGTCATATGACCTCGGAAGATTCGAGTTCGAACCCTAAAACAAGCCCTGGATTTGGGAACTAACAAACCCTAGAACAGTGAACTCAAAAAACTCAGCTTTGAAAAATCGAGTTCGAACCCTAATGAAACCCTAGATTTCGAAACAGAGAACTCAACTCAGATCTGAATGTTCTACACCATAAACTTGCAAAGAAGAAATAAAACGAGTAAAGAATCAAGAAATCGACTAAAGGAACAACATTCAAGCTCGATTTCGGCTCAAACCTTCGATTCAAGCGATGACAGCAAATCCCAGATCCGAATGTTCTTCACCAAGAGTATGCAAAGAAGAAAGAGAACGAGTCAAGAATCAACAAAACGAGTAAACAAACAACAATGAAGCTCAAGTTGGCTTCAAACCTTCGATTCAAGCCAAAACAGTGGATCCCAGATCTGAATGCTCTTCGCGAAGAGTATGCAAAGAAGAAAGAAATAGATGAGAATCTCAAGAAAACGAGTAAAGAAACAACAATCAAGCTGGACAAAGGGCTCAAACCTTCGATTGAAGCTGTTATGAAGAACGAGAATCTGCGTTGTTCTTCTCCTCTCTTCAGCAGAACGAAAGTGATATCGGGGGTAAGAATGAGAATTGGAACAATGATTTCTTCCATAAGTACTTCCAAATCTTCACAAGCATGGATCCATTGCTTTTTTTTTTATACTTTTAAGCATCAAAATCGAAGGAAGTAGAAGAATTAAGCAGCGTCACGAAAAACGCACTAACACGCCTACCGCTACTTTCTTTCTTTCAGAAATAAGCATCAGGAAAAATAAGTAGATATAAGTACTTAATTTGGGGCATCCGAACACATCCCAAATCTATACTTTCAACACATGACATAATTTCCAAGTTAGAAATAAATATAATAATCTAATGTATCAATATTTTATAGGCTTAAATACCGAAAACCACCCTTAAAAATGGTCGTTTTGTTCAAAATCACCGCTTAAAAATTATTTCAAAAATTATTTTAGAAAAAATCACTCTTAATTAAATTATCCAAGAACCACCCCGTATGTTAGTTTGATTAAATTAAAATTATTGTTAACCCAATGCGTGATATCATGGGAGTTAGTAATTAAATTCTTTTGCATCCTCGTTAGGTATTATTCTCATCACATTCACAAAAAGCCACTACACTTTTGGAGTTTCTTAATTGAATTTTATTGGAGTTATGATTAATGGCCTTTCCCTTTCCTGCCATGAATTTCAGGCTCGCACCGTCGTAATGAGCGGCGCTGGAATTTCAATAGCCATGTGCGCACACCAACTGCTCGGTCAAATGCCCCAAAGGAAAATTTGCTAAATTATGATGCAAGCTGAAGAGCTGGAATTTGGCTTGGTATTCAAAGCAGTCATCTGCAGTAACAGCTCATCAAGTCTTCCCAGCAATCAATATGAATGATGAAAAATATCACTCCTCTTTTATTTCTAAAAAATATATTATACTCAATCCATACAAGCAACATGAATCTGGTAGTTTTCTTGTATATATTTCATTATCAACTCATTTCACAGAAAACACTCTCTTTCTCTCCCTCTCTCTTTCAGTTACTTAATGTAACAATCTTAGAGGAATTTTCTCTGAGATATTTCCATCCATTGATTAATACCCAGGCTTATCTTGAGGGGTTGTGCATCTGGGTAGTCATAATTTAGCTTTTGAATAATTGGATTACATTTTTGATTGATTGGTTGAGAAAGACCATGACTTTGAATCTCAAAATGCTTCCTTTTTTTCTTGTCATCTTCTCCTTCCTTCTGTTCTTGTCATCTGCTAGTCAAATAAGTGACAAGATCAGTTATTTACCGGGACAACCATCAAAGGTGGATTTTGCTCAGTATTCTGGATATGTTACTGTAAACAAGAAGGCAGGAAGAGCATTGTTCTACTGGCTTACTGAGTCACCCACTAGAGCTCATAGGAAGCCATTGATTTTGTAGCTTAATGGAGGTCCTGGTTGCTCATCTATTGCATATGGTGCAGCTGAGGAAATTGGGCCTTTTCGTATCCGCTTGGATGGGAAGACTCTCTACAATAACCCATATGCTTGGAACAAATGTATGTTTTTGAGATCGGATTTGATGGTCAATTTGATTTTTATGGGATCTGTACACTTGTCTTCATCTAGCTTTTCTGTTCTTGTTTTTTTTCTTTATAATTGTGTTTACTGTTAATCTCTTTGTTTATTGTCTTCTTTTTGTGTAGTGGCAAATCTGCTTTTCCTTGAATCTCCTGCTGGAGTTGGCTTTTCATACTCAAACACATCATCAGATTACTACACTGCTGGTGATAACAGAACAGGTATGGAATCTTGCTGCACCTTTTTATTCTATCAATTCTGCCACATTAGATACTTCAGTTTCTTGGTATTGTTTCTGTGTTGTCTATTAAACAAACTCTCCACTCACTGCTGATCATGGAGTTTGTTTTCTTATATATTCTAGTGACAATTCAGCATACTTAGTTTTTGTCATAATTCTGACATATGCATGTCTTTTGCTTTGAGCTTCAGCTGAGGATGCCTATGTGTTTATTGCAAAATGGTTCAAGAGGTTTCCTCAATACCAGCACAGGGAGTTTTATATTGCTGGTGAAAGTTATGCAGGTTGTCTTTTGCTTCCTTGTCATCACCATAAAGTGTCAAACTGCTTGCTTTGCATTTTTTTTTTTACTAACCTATACTAAATCCATATGCAGGACACTACGTTCCTCAACTATCCCAATTCATTTACAGGAAAAACAAAGGAAACAAAAACCCAGTCATTAACTTCAAAGGATTCCTGGTAAATAAACAGCCCATTTCCCACACTGAATTGCAATATCATGAGTATGATGATATTTCTGTCCCATATTATAGGTGGGCAATGCTGTTACAGATGATTATCATGATTACGTTGGCACGTTCGAGTACTGGTGGACCCACGGTTTGATGTCTGATACAACGTAAAAGCCTGAAGAGTTCTTGTGATTCTGGCTCATCTGAACACCCATCAATTGGATGTACCAGCGCTCTTGATGCTGCTGATAATGAGTTTGGGAATATAGATCCTTACAGCATATACACCCGTCCCTGTAACAGTTCAGCAGCACTGAAGCGTAACTTACGGGGTCATTATGTAAGTAGCACTGTTGCCTCTTAATTTATATCAATTGTTAAACAAATTCTAGAATTTTCTCAAAGACATGTATTCTTATCATAAAATTTAAGTTGTAGAAACTGTAATTGGAAACTGGAGCAACAGATTGATCACTGTTTGACAATTTTCAACAACCGAGGAACTAAAATCATTGTGCCGATTGAGACTAATTGAGTATGTAACTCGGAAAAATTTACTTCAGTTATAGTTTACATGACTAGAAGATCTGCACACTATATGTATTAGCTAGATTTTCATACTTATGAGTTCCAACTAGCTTATGAGCTTGTATGTCAAATTCACACTTCCACCTATTTAATTTTAATAGATCTGTCATCATTTTTCATCAGAATTTTATTTACTTAATGAATCACTGTAAATGCTCACTATAAACTGCATACTTGGTTTGGCTCACTGTTCTGTTAATTTCACTAGCCATGGATGACACGAGCTTACAATCCATGTACCGAGAGATACTCGAAGGAGTATTTCAATCGCCCTGACGTACAGAATGCTCTACATGCCAATAAAACCGACATCCGTTACCCTTGGGACACGTGCAGGTATATCTTCAAAAAAATTCTTTACATTTTTTGTCACAAACATCTTGTACTCAATTGTTTGACTAACTTCCATCTGTGTTCTCCTTCAGCAACATAGTAGGGAATTACTGGGGTGATGCTCCTCGATCCATGCTCCCAATTTACCAAAAACTTATTGCTGCTGGCCTAAGGATCTGGGTATATAGGTAAGCTTTAAATTTATATTACAATCTATCAAGAACTTTGTGCCCTCTGTCCCAATATATAGATCTCATCTCCTTTTTTGACACTATTCACAATTTGAGAGAATTTTGTAGATTTCTTTGGATATATTTAACAAAGAATATAGTCAAGTGGTATCTTGTTGGATTCGTCTCATTGAATACTTGAACAAATGTACATAATTTTAAATATGGTTACAATTATAACCCCGTACAGGGTCTAACACTAGTTGACAATTACAAGGGGAATCATATGAGGCCAATGCCCGGAATGATTGTAACTGGGGTTGGTTCTTTTTCTATGACAACTATGTTTTTGATGTGAAAAGTTGTGTTATGTCATTGCATTTTGTGACACAGGAGAAGAAGAAAGCGAGTGTTAAAGGATCAGAAACGAAGAGGACAAGAAGGGAAATGGAAGAGATTATGTTTAAGTTTTTCGAAAGACAACCAAACTGGACTCTAAGACAGTTGATCCAGGACACTGACCAACCTGAGGTACATCAATTAGCTTAAACTCCATTAATGCACATATATTACCAACTGTTTTTTTGTTTGTGCAGCAATTTCTGAAAGATATATTGAAAGATTTGTGTGTGTACAACAACAAAGGAGCTAATCAAGGAACGTACGAGCTTAAGCCTGAGTACAAGAGATCAGAGGATGATCCTCCAACATCAAGTAGCTAGTAAAAAGTTTGTTTCTTACCCCCAAATTGTTCATTTCCTTTGGAATCTTGACACATGATAAATAATAGCACAACTAGATAAACTTATACATTTGTTGTCTGCTTATAATCATCTTTTTTTTTTGGTCGAAAAAAACGGGGATTTCTCGTTTACTAAATTTATTGAAATAGGCTAAACATCCTCCAAAGAAGCAGGGAGGTCCAAATTAAAAGAATAAAAAATGCAAGCAGGTAGTTCAGTATAAGAAGCAAACGTAGAAGAAATAGAAAAAGAATGTTGAACCAGTTCATGGGCAACTCTGTTGGTTTGACGGCGAATGTGCTGAATGCTTATAATCATCTTTAAAATGGCAAGTAATCCATGAGCTTAGGCAGGGGCGTGACATGATTCACACGAGCCTCAATCCACTTGTTGAGCTGAAAACTAAACTTATAAGCATCATGAAGTCTAACCGACCATAGCTCTCCGAAGGCCTCAACCAAACGCGCCCTCTGTGAGATCGATAAACCGTTCCATGATGGAGGTGCAAGTTGGGTCATTTGCAAGGACTCGTAATCCATAACAAGAAGCTTTTCTGACTGATCAAGAGCAAATAATCTCCCTCTATAAGTTCCAACGGCTTTAAATTTCTCAGAACCAAATGGAGTGATCCATTTCCAATCTTCATAGGATCCTTCTCCTAGCCTTAACAAAGCCAGTCTCCCCGAATTCAAATGAGCAACTACACAGATATGAGATAAACTAGCATAATTAGGGTTAGTCTCTGCATTGGAATTTATCACGACGATCTCCTTCACAAACCCTTCGGATCTTTTCATGCTGGGTGAACTGACACGAAGATGGTAGGCTTTAGAAATGAAGAAGAGTTCAGATATACGACGGTCTAGACACAACTGTATTTGCGTGTCGATCATCGTGACGGCGTTGAATTTTCCGCTATCCCCAACCATCTCAAGAGCCACATATGCACGTTTCATTCCACCGTGCAAGCCAGAGTGATAAAAGTTGACTTGGTTGATCAAGAAACGGGCCATTGGGTCAGAATCAGAATCAGGTGGAGGTGGCACCAAAAGTGAGAATCTAGTTGGCGGCGGAAGAGATGCTCTCCAATTCGCGCACACTAAACGGAACTGAGAAAGCTTATAAGAGAGAAAATTACTAGGCTGTAGAAATAAGAGAGAAAATTGAAATCAAAATTATGATAAAGAGAGAGAAAGCTTAAGAAGAGAATTTGTAGCCGTTGGAACTATGATATCCAACATTATGATATCAAATTGTTCAATATTTATAAACTGTAAAAATATATCTTTTTGCAAGCCAACCATAAACAGTTAAATACCTTCAGAGTTCAGATCCTAAAATTCCAATTGTAGAAGATTAAGAAGAGAGTGAAAAAACAACATGTAACCTGAAATGTGGAGCATGGAATAGAGAGTGAGAGAGGAAAAGGTGGTGAAGAGAAAAATGGCTCTTCTTCTTCTTCTCCTATTTGCCTTGACTTCATGAATGGCATAACGAAAATCGACATCCTGCCCACAATAATTGACTCAATTAGCTTTCTATTAGCAATCAACCCTCGTATACAACACCAAAAATCATGAAATAATAATGCAACTTCACTCACGTACTGATCAAACTTGGGATTTTCAATAATCAAGCAAAGTGATTTTCAACAATGAGCATTGATACAAATCAAAAAGTTACACCCTATTTATAGTTGGAAAAACAACCTAAGGTTAGCCGGCTAATCGATAGAATTTGAGCTAGATAACTTATTGGGTAATCGATAGAATTTGGACTAGGTAACTTATTGGAGTATATAAAATAGATATTACCGTATCATATCTTGTGTATATATGGTTAGTTAGAAGTCTATTTTTGTAGAAGATCTTATCTACCTTGGAGATCAAGTTTGTCTGATTACCCAGATCGGATTTTATCTCTGCTGAATCAACGGTCGTACACTCCCCCACGTGTCAACTTGCCACGTTAATAACACAAAATAAACAAATATATTCCACTAATTATCTACTCATCTCTTCTCCATTCTCGAAGGTCGCTCAACAATGGCGGCCGAACTCATCAAGCTCTCTCTCTCTCCCCCAATCCCACCTTCTGTACTCCCACGCGCCACCACACTTTCACCTGCACCTACTCCCAAATCAGGTCGCCAATTGCTCCCAACCGCCGAATCCCTATATTCGCGAAGGCGGTCGAATTTAGGGCACAAATCGCCAGATCCGAACCAGTACCAGCGACTGACTCGCCGATACTACTCGACGTGACAGGCATGATGTGCGGCGCCTGCGTATCGCTCGTCAAGGCGATCCTCACTGCAGACGCGCGTGTCGAGTCGGCGGTGGTCAATATGCTGGCGAAGAGATTGAGTGAGTGCGGGTTCGAGGCGAGGAGGAGAATGCCTGGGACGGGAGTTGGAGTGAGAGTGAGGAAGTGGAAGGAGACTGTGAAGAAGAGAGAGGAGTTGCTGGAGAAGAGCCGGAATCGTGTTGTGTTCGCTTGGAGTTTGGTGGCTCTCATGCTTCTCATATACTGCATTCTCTTGGCATTCATGTTGCTCATGGTATGGGAGATTGCTCTATTGATTATGATATTCTTGCTATGTGGATTAATGCTGTGATTTTGATTGGACTTTGGTGGCTTTGTGTTGTGGTTCTCCTCATATACTGCATTCTATTGGCATTCATGTTGCTCATGGTATGGGAGATTGCTCTATTGATTGTGATGTTCTTACTATGATGTGGATTAATGCTGTGATTTGGATTGGATTTATTAGGAGGAGTTTGGGATTTATTACACAACTCTTATGTCAAGGGTGGCTTGGCTTTAGGAGCTTTGTTTGGGCCTGGAAGAGGTATTAATTCATGTTTCTTTAGAAGGTTGCACTTGAATTGGCAATTGATTGATGAATCTTAGATTGTGTTGTATTGTAGATCTCCTTTATGATGGATTCAGGGCATTCATGAAGCGTTCCCCAAATATGAATTCTCTTGTGGGATTTGGATCTGTGGCTGCATTTGCCATTAGTGCGGTAGGGATTAATCTTTCGCTTAAATAGTTGTCATAATGCTATAAGCACTAATTGCAGTTAAATTTGTGTCGCAGGTGTCACTTCTGAACCCTACTCTTGATTGGGATGCATCATTCTTTGATGAACCGGTGCACTTTCCTATATCTCCAACTCATTTTCTATTTTCAGATACTTTTTACTAAGGACTAGTCTTGATTGACTCCACTCACCTAAGACTAAGGGTTCGAAACAGAGTTTATAATACATGGTTAATTAAGAATTTTCAAAATAGGTTTTTTGCAATATATATTATTAAGGGGCTATGTTATTCATGTTTGTTTCTTGGTTATTAGTGTGCAGGTGATGCTTCTTGGTTTTGTGCTCCTAGGACGCTCTTTAGAGGAGAAAGCCAGGATCCAAGCATCTAGCGATATGAATGAACTTTTGGTGAGTGGAATCTACCAGCTTCATGTTTATGCTTTTTTCGGGCTATGTGTGGCATTGTTGATCAAAGACCAATTCTCTGCATTGCAGTCATTGATATCAACACAGTCACGCCTTGTGATTACATCCTCACAAAGTGATTCCTCAACCAACTCGTTCCTGTCTTCTGATGCATTATGCATTGAAATCCCAACAGATGATATTCGAGTTGGGGACTCCATATTAGTTTTACCCGGAGAAACAATTCCTGTGGATGTACGTTAATCAAATCCATCACTCTCTTCCTTTTATAGTCAATTTATCATCGTTATAAAAGACACTTGATAATTCATTTAGTACATGATTTGATCATACTTCTGTATGTTGTACAGGGGAAGGTTATTGCAGGAAGGAGTGTTGTGGATGAGTCCATGCTTTCAGGGGAATCACTTCCAGTTTTCAAAGAGGAAGGACTGGTCGTCTCAGCCGGAACCATCAATTGGGTACTTGTTTAAGATCTAGATTCAAAAGTTTCCCCTCAAAGTTTATAGATTTATAGAAGTTTAATCTGGTAGAGAACTGGTGTATCTTGTTCTAAAGAAAAATTTGCTCATCACTTCAGGATGGTCCTTTGAGGATACAAGCTCCTTCTACAGGGTCAAATTCTACAATATCCAAGATTGTTCGCATGGTAAAATGAACATAATAAAAATAGGCAGAGATCAAATTCTACCACTTCCTTAGTACTGTTTGCTTAATGCTCATTATAGCTTAAAACTTTTTTTTTGTAGGTTGAAGATGCTCAAGGTCAAGAAGCTCCCATACAAAGACTTGCAGATTCCATTGCTGGACCATTTGCTTACAGTGTCATGACATTATCAGCTCCAACATTTGCTTTTTGGTATGTCCCATCATCAAGTTTTAATTCAGGGAGTATAAAATTAAAAGCAGTACACAAACATTATTTTTGGTGGACAAGATTTTGAATTGGGTTAGCTCTATACGCCTTACAATAGTTCCTTTGCGTTTAGGTACTCAGTTGGGACACACATCTTTCCTGATGTCTTGCTTAATGATATAGCTGGACCTGAAGAGAATCCGTTGCTTCTAAGCTTGAAACTAGCAGTTGATGTATTGGTGTGTTTTCACTCAATTCTGCATTTAATCATAAATGTATTTGTTCTCATGTAGTTGCAGCTTTCACATTACTTGTTAATCATACCTCTTCACGCTCCTCTCTGTTTCAGGTAGTCTCCTGCCCATGTGCACTGGGTCTTGCCACACCCACAGCAATATTACTTTTCAAATGTTTACTGTTTATTTGTTTAACTCATGTAATAAAAATGTCTTTCTCATCTTAAAAGAAACAGAAAAAAGGCAAACTTTGTATGTCTTCTAAGTCCTCACCGCATCTACTATTAGTATGAGGTGTTCTTGCTGCATAGATAGTTCTATTTTTCATGCTTGTGATTAGAAGTCAGTTGATTTTAATTTCTATTTCATTGGTACATCCTATTTCATTTCATCCTAACTCTGATTTCGTTTACTTTTTTTTTGTCCTAAAAATTGTTCAGGAGCAAAACAAGGACTTCTTTTAAGAGGCGGAGATGTGCTAGAGCGCTTGGCCAATGTAGACACCGTTGCTTTTGATAAGGTGTAGTTAAAATTCAACTATTCTTTGTTTAATTTCTTTTCTGCATACAACTTGGATTGATTTGATTGTTTCCAACTTCTAGACAGGAACTTTGACTGAGGGAACACCACGTGTCACTTCAGTAGCATCGTCTTTTAACAATGATTCAGAAGTCTTACAGCTTGCTACTGCAGTGGAGAAAACTGAATCACATCCTATATAGCAAAGGCTATAGTGTCGAAAGCAGAGTCACTAGGACTCATGATTCCCGCTACAACAGGGCAGTTAACAGAGCCAGGTTTTGGGTCCATAGCTGAAGTAAACGAACATTTGATTGCTGTTGGATCTTTAGAATGGATTCTAGGACGCTTTGGGAAGAAAACAAGCCAATCTGTTCTACAGAGTTTGGAAAACACGCTGATTCATGATTCAGCTAAGGAAATTACTGCACAAAATTATTCAAAAACAACTGTTTATGTTGGTCATGAAGAAAAAGGTGTTGTAGGTGCTTTTGAGATTTCAGACAACTTGAGACACGACGCTGAATTCACTGTTGCTAGGTACCTTATCTAGCTATTTGAGTTTGACACTTTTATGCTATTTTTAACTAATATTCTTAACTTTATGTTATTGGCAGACTGCAAAGGATGGGAATCGAAACGTACTTGGTATCAGGTGACAGAAAAGAGGCAGTTGCAACTGTTGCAAAAACCGTAGGTATAGAAAGCGAATTTGTGAAGGCATCCTTTACTCCGGGCCAGAAATCGAAATTTATAGCAGAAATTCAAGAGTGTGGACATCAAATAGCTATGGTATGATGGCCTTTTTAAGCTTAAATATAGTATCTCCACAGAGTGATCATTGATTATGTACCCTTGCAACTACTTTATTGATCAATTCAGGTTGGTGATGGAATAAACGACGCTCCCTCTTTGGCTTTGGCTGATGTTGGAATTGCTTTGAGAAATGGAGCACAAGAAAACGCTGCATCTGATGCTGCGTCTATTGTCCTTTTAAGCAATAGAGTTTCACAGGTTGGTTGCTTTGGTTATTATGCAGTATTGGAGTTTGATTGTTCCATAATGTTTTTATTCTGGCGCACTTCTTAGGTTGTAGATGCCATAGATTTAGCTCGTGCAACAATGACGAAAGTACAGAACTTGACATGGGCTGTTGATTATGAAAAGCTGCATGGAAATTTAAGAGATTAACAATCAAATGAAGAAACAAGCATAGTTTTGCTTTTACTTGCCAATTTCTGGACAATGATAAAAAGAAACGATCATCACTTGGTGTCTTGCAAGGAAATGACAGTCTCAAAAGCCCCAGCCAGAGCCATGACTTTGTTCTTGTTGTCTTCCATCAATTTTGTGGCGGTTTCCTCTATCACACCATTGTTATCTTGAGCTTCTTTCCCTGATTCTTCTGTTTGCTTTGCAGAACTCTCAGTCTTTTTCGCCTCTTCGCTTCCTTCTTCGGACGGTTCATCCTTCTCCTCCACTTTCTCTTGTGCTTGTTCTTGTGCTTCTTCATCTTTCTGTTCTTGATCATCATCAACCTCTTCTTTCATCACAGTAGCAGGATTCTCCAACACATCATGATCTGACTGAACCGCTTGCTTGTGAGCCACATCCAAATCATTCTTGGAACCCGTCTTTGTCGCGACTTTCTTCGGATAACCATTGTTGTTGCTAGAGCCTGCCTTAGATGAGAGGCTTCTCCTTATGCTCGTCTTGGTGGGCTTGGACGAGAGGCTCGAAACCGATCTCTGAGGTGCGGGTTTTGCGGATTGGGCCTTGTGGGCTTGGACCGGTAATGGTGGCTTCTCAACCGGATGTCTTCGGATTGTGGTGGCGGGTTTGGTTGGCTTGGTGGAGATTTCGGTTGTGGATCGCCTGAGAGTTCTTGAAACCGAGAAGTCGAGACTCGAGCTTATGGTGGGCTTGAGGTAGTTGTGGATAGGCTTCTCAATTGGCTTTTGATCAGAAGAAGAGGCTTGTGATGATTTTGTTGGTGTTTTCTTTGCAATGTTTAAGGAGTTCTTCTTCTTCATCTTCTCCATTGATGAACCTGCTCCTTTGTCTTTAATTGTTGTTGCCATTCTGTTTCTCAAATCTTTTGGCTACGTATGTATATCAATCTTCAGCTAAAATGATGATCAGACCAAATAGAAATCTCGAAAGAAATTCTCATCAAACGCGCAAAGTAAGAAATTGCAAACAACCCTAAAAACGACCAACAAATCCACAGAGAAAGAGCAGGAATTTCACGGATCAAATACGTCAATTTTTATCTACTCTCTAATCATGAAACGAATCCATAATCTAGTTTTTTTACATAGTTTCTATTTGACGCCCACCCTTTTTGCTATTTACCGCCCAGGCCATCCGTGCGTCACACATGGATTTAATCCGTGCGTGACGCACGGATTGCACATTCCAGAAAACGCATGGATTGTATCCATGCGTGACGCACGGATTAAATCCATGCGTGACGCACGGATACAATCCATGCGTGACGCACAGATTTGCATATATGAATCTAGGGTTATTCAATGTATTCAATGTATTTCTAGTTAAGTGTGCAAAGAAACACATTTTTAGTGTCTTTTTTAAGGCGATAAAGCCCAATTCGACAAAAACGTCATCGAAACTTTATCGAAATGGAATGAAACTTTGTTTCAATCCTTATAATGTCTATTTGATCATGTGTGTAACTTGAAAATCAAATTTAGACCTTTGTAAGTGAAACATAGTTTCAAAACCGAACGAGGTCGCAATATGTATGGCGTACCATATACAATTTGAAATATAATAAGGTTGAACATTCGTCAACATAACAACAATATAAGCATTCTAAATATAAAAATAAGATTTTGCAACATAAAACCATGCGTCACGCATGGAATTAATCCACACACCACGCATGGTTTTACACCATACGTGACGCATGGATTTTCATATGTTTTTTTGTTGCTTATATGATTCATGTCAATGTATTCAATGTATTTTTAGTTATGACACACAAAATAATTCATGTTCCGTGTTGTTTTTTAAGGCTTTAAAACCACAATTCGCCATAACGAGTCGACATGTTTTAAAATACCAACAAAATAGACACTCTTAAGAAAAACAAGTAGTTCTTGCAACACAATAAGGTTCAACACTTCAAAGGTGCAACACAATAAGGTTCAACATAATAAGGTTCAACACTTCAAAGGTGCAACACAATAAGGTTCAACATAATAAGGTTCAACATAATAAGTAGATCTAACGACGAGGGTTGAACGACCTGAAGAGGTTCCTGTATTCTCGTGCGGTCATCCTTGGTCTAGTGGATGGTTCCCCTCTCTCCCTTTGACGTTCTTGTCTCTCCCGTTCACGTCGCTCACGTTCTTGTCTCTCCCGTTCACGTCTCTCCCGTTCAAGCATATCAAAGTTGTCTGCCATGCTAGACGCCGTACTAATATCGGAAATATCAGATTCTTGATCGGAATAGGACATCTGTATAATCACAAACATAACCAAATTATAGTTACATACTCAATTAACTTCTGCATAGTCTTGATGTTGAATGTGGCAATTCCACGCGTGACGCATGGTCACTAACCATGCGTCACGCATGGTTATAACCCATGCGTCACGCATGGAATTGCCACTTCCAGAACTTCAGTACTGCTTTCGAATCTATTCTCAAACCCTAATCTCAACATTTTTTCTGAAATTCAACAGTTTGTCAATAATTTTATTAAAACCACACCATATCAAATTTCAACACCCTCATTTATAACCCTAATTCACAAAACCCAAATTCAGTATCAAAATCCTAATTACACTATCTACACATGAAAATATCAAATTCAACAAGAAACTATCAACAAAGTACACAATCCATTCATATATTACAAGTTTAATCTCTTCTAATCAAAGTATAACATACACATTGGATCTACATATGTAAATATTATCAAAACAACATCAAAACCTCATATATACATCAATATCTTATCATAACAATGAAATATTAATTTGCACATACCTTTATATCCAAAGAGTTGTTGAAAATTGTTGATTTTGGGGTAAATCCGTGCGTTTGTGCTGCTGCTGCGCCGTGAAGAGAATGAGGAAGAGGACAATATGGTAGGGTTTCGATGTTGAGCCTTTTATAGGCAAAAAATTCCATGCGTCACGCATGGAATTTAATGTATATGTTTTTGCTTATGTAATCAATTTCAATGTATTCAATGTATTTGTAGTTATGTCACGCAAAATAATTCATTTGTCGTGTTGTTTTTAACGGCTTTAAAACCACAATTCGCCATAACATCGTCGAAACTTCATCGGAATGGAATGAAACTTGTTTACAATGCCTATTAGAGATATTTAACCATGTCGGTAACTTTGCATCAAAACCTTTTGCTTTTAGAGTAACACCCTCTTTGTAAAACATCAAACTACTCATCACAAGCTTAACTTGTTGCATTATATATGGTCGCAACATTGATCTTTTTGTATGTTTGAAAAATTTATACACAATTGTGTTATAAGACATATAAAGTCCCAATAAGGTCTCACACATACAAAACGGGACTCGAAACTATGCGTAAACGCTAAAAGGCCTAAAAAGGCCATAATGGACTTAAGGCCCAAATCAGCCAAACGACCCTCGAACGATGTCCGAATGGAATGAAACTTGTTTTCAATGACTATTATGGATATTTAACCATGTGGGTAACTCCCAATGACAACTTCTAACTTTTAAAGTACCACCTCCTTTGTAAAAAACAAACTAGTCGTATTTCTCTAACTTGTCGCAATATGTATATTCTACAACATTGACGTTGATTATTGTTGAAACTACTATACAAATTACTCTTATTAGGGATATTAAGTAGCAACAAGGTCTTGCACACACGAAATGAGGCACGTAAACGCTAAAAGGCCTAAAAAGGCCTTAAATGGACTTAAGGCCCAATTTGACGAAACGACACTCAAACGATGTCCGAATGGAATGAAACTTGTTTTCAATGCCTATTATGGATATTTAACCATGTGGGTAACTCCCAATAACAACTATTAACTTGTAAAGTAGCATATCCTTTGTTTGGACTTCTTACGTGACCTAAATGTCCAACCTTTGACAATATGTAATTTTATTTTGATTGGAAATCATGCACACATCAGTGTTACTAAGAATCAAAGGGATCATGTGCCATTTTACACGTCATGCATGGTTGCAAACCACACGTCACGCATGGATGGCAACCATGCGTGACGCACGGATTTTCTTTTCAGAACTCATGCAGCAAGCACGTCTTGTCTCACCTACTGTAATAACTCCATTAATTTTTTTACCATTTCCGTAACACCTACATTAACCCCTATTATCTTCCTTTCTTTCCATATTTCAAATGTCAAAACCCTTTTAACTCCATTGTTGAACATTCTTGAGAGCAAAACACACCATTTTATCCCAAAAAAGCTCTTTCTATATGGAGAATGAAGAGGAATGCACCAATGAAAGAGGTGGAGAAGCACCATTTTCAAGTTACAATCTTAATAAGGTAACATTTCTTGTTCATAATATTAATTTTTAAGGTGTTGACTTCTTTTAGGGTTTGATTTAGTTAGGTTTAATGGATTTCAAATGTTCAAGGTATTAGTTGTATGACTAAAGATGTTGATTTGTGAATTTTTGTTTACTTTAGTGATTATGATGTTTGAAAAGTATTATAATATTAGTTTTTAAGGTGTTGACTTGTTTTAGGGGTTTGACTTGTTGGGTTTTATGGACTTCACATGTTAAAGGTATCAGTTGTATGACAAAAGATGTTGACTTTTGAATTTATGATGTATGATGTTTGAAATGTTAATGAAACATAGTGTGGTTAACAGAATCATACGAACCATGACAAAAGATGAATGAAACTGCATGTTGTATTTCCACACGTCACGTATTGGACGTAACCATGCGTCACATATGGATTGGAACCATGCGTCACGCATGGAATGGAGCCACACGTGACGTGTGGATTTGCCATACAGAAGCTTAACTGGTTTGTTATCTGTGTGTTTGTGCATAGATGAACTTTTCTGTGTTTACTGGATTAAACAAGATTACTCTTAATGACTGCCCACCTCCGTCATACCTCGACTACATACCTTCGTTTGATTTGGGCATTGATTTGACAACATGGGAGCAACCGCAATCACAGTTTGGTGATATCAACACTGGATCTTTTGGAACCGGTTACGGTTTGTCGTAATGGCCTTCGCATTTGATGAGGCCACTTTCAGACACAAGTAGCTTAAATGTGTTTCGTCCTTTGCGTACTGCACCAGAATTTGATATTGAAGTTCAAGAAGAACAATATGTCTCTGTTGATTACTCAGAGTTGTTTGCAAATGACTTGGTATTCGCCTCTAGACAACAGGGAGTGAATTGGGCCGTTAACATTGCACAAGCCAACAACTTTTGCATAGTCAATGGAAGGAGTAGAGCACCTACCGAAACAAAATCTGGAAAACTTCAGCTTATCTGTGATAGAGGACGAGTGAATTACTCAAAAGCTAAGGGAGTGAGGAAAAACATCAAGACGAAAAAATGTAGATGTTGGTTCGAATTAAAGC
Source organism: Oxyria digyna (assembly GCA_029168935.1). Taxonomy (NCBI): domain Eukaryota; kingdom Viridiplantae; phylum Streptophyta; class Magnoliopsida; order Caryophyllales; family Polygonaceae; genus Oxyria; species Oxyria digyna. Next base: position 2,542,244 of record JAPVLV010000026.1, on the reverse strand, counting down.
TTCTAGAGGAGCATAGAGGGGCTTGGAAACTTACTGTAATGTTAGGTACCCACAACCATCCTATTGGTAGTAGCTTGTTTGGGAATGCGTTTGCAGGCAGATTGACGCCTGATGAAGTGTGTACAGTAGTTGAAATGACCAGGGCTCATTGTAAACCAAATGAGATTTACACTATGCTCAACAAGTCTCCCAAGAACCTTGCAAAAAAAAAAACAAGTATACAATTTGATGGCCAAGACGAGGATCGAAAACAGGGAAGGAAGAACTGTTATCCAAGAGTTTTTCTACAAATGCAAACAGAGCGACTATTTCATGGAGTATAGGACAAGCAAAGATGATGCATCTATGATTGGTGATATGTTCTTTGCGTCCCCTGAATCAATGAAGCTCTTGAAATCATTTCCCTATGTACTTATAATGGACTCCACATATGCCACAATCAAGTAAGTTTTGTGTGATTATTGACCATTACATATGATTTTCCATAACATTGCAATAATATTATTTCAAATTATTTCTTTACAGGTACAAAATGCCATTTTTCGAGATTGTTGGAATCACGTCTACATGGAGGAACTTTGTAGTTTGTGGGGCATTTCTTGAGGGCGAGACTAAAGAGCATTATTTGTGGGCAATGCAACAACTTCAAGAGATGTATAGAAGAATTGGAGCAACGCCCACTTGCATTGTCACCGACCGTGAACAAGCTTTAATGAGTGCAACGGATCTTCTTTTTCCAAATGCAAAGTTTCTTCTATGTAGACGACATATAAGGAAAAACATAGAGGCCAAAGCTTCCCTCGAAATGAGATCGAAACTAAAGGGAAAAAACTTATCCAACGACTACTACAACTTGTTCGAGGAAACCACCGTAGAAGGATATGAAAAAAAGTTGGATACTATAGAGAGAGATTGGAACGCGCATATTCCCGTACTGCAATATGTTAGAGACAGTTGGCTTGGTCCTTTCAAAGAAAGATGTGTGTCGGCATGGACGGATGACGTGTTTACTCTTGGAAGCAACACGACAAACAGGTAATTTATCTATAATTGCACTTACACAACTATATTCAGTTTTCTGTGAATTTAAACAGTTTCTGTAAACTGCACATTTATACGTCACGCACGGATTTGTTCAATGCGTCACGCACGGATTTGTTCCATGCGTCACGTATGGATGTGCAGTTTACAGAAACTGCACAAGCACATTCCTGTTTGAACACCATAATAAAAATGCAGAGTGGAAGGAGCGCATTCCTGTTTGAAGTCATATTTGAGTGGTGGACAAGGTAGGCTCGACACAGTGTTTGAGGAATACAGTGACATGGCACGAAACCAGCTGAAAGAGATATTGGGTTCATTTAACGAGAGTCTAACAAAGACGTTTAGACTTGTTCACCAAACATCTTTGTTTGTACATTTGAAGTGCAAAGTTTCGTACAAGGCAATGGAGCTCTTGATTAAAGAATACGACAAAGGTGTACAAGGCATGTACAATGCACAATATTGCGATTATGCAACCAAGGTCAGAGACGGGATGCTGTGTGTCCATGACCTTGCGACTTGTGTGAAGAAACAAATGCCAATTCAGCCCGTGTCTTTGCATCCTTTTTGGAGTACGTTGTCTTTGGAAGAAGTGGATACACAGTGTCATCTTGAAACTAAGAAAAACGTGGCAAGACGTTTATTTGATGAATTTTATGAAGAAACATGGAACACCTTGTCACCACATGATCAAGAGAAGTGTATTGAATCTGTCAGAAAGATAGCTAAAGTGGATACACCTCTCAAAGAGCCGCCTATTTCGAAACACACCGGTGGTCGTCCGCAAGGAGCTCCTAACAAAGTGCCTAGATCTACACAAAGAAAGAAGTCAGCATGGGAATACACCGACCAAGAGATGAGGTCTAGAGCTTTGGAAGAAACACCTCCCAAGAAGCAAAGGGTTCCTAAACCCTTTGGTGCACCTCCCGCTTCACAAAAAATGTATGCGCCTTCTAAGTACATTAGAAAGATACCAATGTGCATGCGACCATATGTGGAGGGTTGGTTTGACATCAGAGCCGATGGGAACTGCGGGTTTAGATCTATTTCTATGGAAACAGGTGACCGATATTATCTTCACTCTAATGTACACTTTATCCAAAATATTCCGTCACTCAATCTGTTTTTGAGAGTCATGTAACAGGTGGGACCCAAGAGCATTGGAAGTTCATACGAGAAGAGATGATAAGAAAGGCTAAAGAGATTTGGCATTTACTTAAAGGCACGTGGATTGGTGGAGAATTGGAGTCCGCTATACATCAACTTACATGGGAAAGCGATTACTACCCAGCTCCAAGGGATAAGTGGCTTACCGTACCAGAAATGGCATGTTTGGTGGCTTCGGCATGTAATTGTGTCTTTGTGTGTCTAGGCGAGCAAATTAAACAGACATTCCTACCTCTTAGACTTCCGACTTGGTATGGTCAACCTGGAGCCAAGATGCAAGTTGTTTGCCTATTACTACTCACACAGGAAGAACATTTCATCCCGGTATGTTTTTTTCAATTGCTATTTACCTAGTGCATTACATGTAAATTTAATTATGCAATTCCATAAAATCTATCTCAGATTCGCCTGAAGGATGGATGTCCACTACCACCTGTTTATAATCTTTGGGAGCGTAATTGTGAAGAATCTGCTGCGGCCTTGTATGACGAAGTGTGGCAAAGATGTGGGGCTTACACCCCCCCGAAAAGAGGAGGACATCAATCGTCCAAACAAAGCATCACAATTCCAGACGATGATGAAAACGATTACTAGTTCAAGAGTTATTGTCAGTCCAGACAATGTTGTAATGTGTATTTTATTTCGAGCTTCGAATGACCTTCTAATGTTGTAAGGTTGTATCTTTTGATGCACATTTCAGTCTTTATGTGGTATTTCTAGGTTACATTTCACGTGAAACAGGTGCTTTGCATCTCAAATGGAAATTCTGCATTCTGTAGGAAGAATGTAATTCCATGCGTCACGTGTGGAACAGATCTGTGCGTGACGCACGGATACAATCCATGCGTGACGCATGGAATTGCATTCTTCCTACAGAATGCAGAATTTCCATTTCAGCTTTACTTGTCAAAATCAACACTTCCGAATTGTTTTATCAAAAGGAGACATATGAGTTGTCTTATCAAAAGGAGACATGAGTTTTCTTGTCAAAAGGAGACATATGAGTTGTCTTGTCAAAAGGAGACATGAGTTTTCTTGTCAAAAGGAGACATATGAGTTGTCTTGTCAAAAGGAGACATATGAGTAGTCTTATCAAAAGGAGACATCGGAATTACAACATAAAACAGATATATTACAACATAAAACAGATACGTTTCAACAAAAAACCGATACATTACAAAATAAAACAGATTCATTACAGCATAAAAAAGACTCATTCTTGAAACGTAAATTAAAACGAACATAACAAAGACAAAACACCAAGACACTTCACATTACATCTTAAAAGGAACGAAATACTAAGACCACTACGCATCGTCAGAATCGGCTGGTTTCTCTTCAAAATCCTCATAGAGCTCCTTCACCCACCATTTAGCCGTTTCCAAATCTTTCTCTTCGTTAAAGATTTTCAGTTTCATGGCTTGTGTCCGGTTTTCCTCCAACAATTTCGTCATAACACGGAGATGATGACGGTCATACTCAGGATCAAGAAACACCCACCTGAAGTTACATTGGCATGTAAAAAACCTTCGGCCATACTGGTCTGGTCTCATCTTGTCATTAGCGCTGAAAACCGTGATAGACTTCCTACACCTCTTATTTGGACACTGAATGGTGCTGCCTTCTCGTGGTATTGAAGATGATGATGAGGATGATGCCATGTTGGTTTCCAATCTGTAATACAATGTAAGAAAACAAGTGAGAAAGTAAGGAATAAGATGTGGAATATGGAGCTTCAAAGAAGAACTTCAAAAATCAACTTACAGGCTGAGGGAGTGAAAAGGAGAGATTAATGAGTGGAAATGGTATGCTGAGGGAGTCAATTTATAGGCGTAGGTTAACAATTCCATGCGTCACGCATGGAAGCAAACCGTGCGTGACGCATGGAACTCATCTGTGCGTGACGCATGGTTCGACATTTGACTAACAGAATGCAGATTTATGTCTTGTGCACCCTAAACAAATAATCCAACAAATTCAACAACACTAACCAGAAATGAAAAGTTCAACAACGTCATAACAAACAATCCTTACGAAAAACGGACAATCCTGAAAATCTGAAAACAAACAGTTCATAAAAAACAATCGAACCCAATCCAACAAGATCACCACCGATGTTGTTGATACATAGTTGTCCACGGCTCAATATCTTGAAGGACCTCGGTTATGGCTCCATGCATTGCAGAAACATCATAGGGATCAGGCAAGGTTGCATATGGTGACAAGTGATCGTAGACCCTGTCAAAAACCTACAAATAAAACGAAATATTGAAATAAGCTATTTGCATAATGTTTACCTTAAATCAAACTTAAAGAAAAATCAAGATCTCAAGTTACATGAGATAAATGTATTACCTGCTGTGCTTCCAAGCTAGCGTGTCTGCCGGGTATCAGAAATCGATGAGTGCGGGGGATGTACCACATAAGATACTCCGGAGCTTCTTCAAAACCTGTCTGCGCAGGTGGTCCCATCTGCTCAAGGGTCGCCCTGTGGATATCCATCCCCTCCCAACTCCACGCCATTCTATCATAATTCACCACATATGACCTAGGGCTGATGAGCCTATGGGCTCTAAGGGGTGAAATTGGAGGCCTGGGAATCATCTGCACCCTACCAAACTGCCTAGGCGACCTATCGGGATGGTGGGGCTCGGTTATGTCCATGCAGCTCAGCACCCCGAAAAAAAGAGCAGGAGCATAGGCAGGATCATTGAAGTCGATTTCACCATACGGGTTCCAATTAACCTAAAAACGATATCAACGTCTTGCATTACTCAAACAGTAATTTCATTAAAGGTCCAAGCAAAGATGATGAAAAAAAGTCCTCAGTTTTTTTTGCAGTTCCATGCGTGACGCATGGAATTGCAAAAAAAAACTGAGGCTTAAAAATGTAAACAAAATGCAACACAAATACCTGATCCGCCCTCATTGCATCTAGTTCAGCTCTGTAGTTTCGTGCTTCAGGGTCGTAGTTCGGCAACGCTTCCTCTCGTAGAAACCGAAACGCATAAGGATGATCAACTGACCAACCAGGATTACGCCGAACGCCAGCTGCTAAGGATGGGAAGTATGTGTATATCCAACCATACCATTTAAAAAATATAGTTAGCATTAAAACCATAGAAATAAGTTATGATTGCTAAAAAAATGTAGTTCCTAAATAATTAAAAACTTACTTGAAGGAGAGTGAAACAAAATGAGATCAAACCACAATTTTGGCGTGTAGCGATGCCCATTTGGCGATAGAAATATGCTAGCGCCGCAGATCCCCAAGAAATACTTCTTGCCTCTTCAACACTCCCTAGAAATGCACCAAATCTCATCGGGAGCTTATGTTGTGACTTGTCAGTGAAGATTGTGGAAGCCAGCAAGTGGAATATATATCCCATTCCATGAACTACGGGATCATTTAGGCCCTCAATGTGCGCCTTAAACTTTTTCGCGCTAATCCAATAACTATCGAGCTGTTCATTTTGAAGATGAAAATTTTGCCGTCCCTTTTCACCAAAAAAGTTCTTGTTCGTAGTTCTCCCGACTGAAGCGGTGGGGTCGGTCACCATAGCTTTCCCGTGAATAGGAAGCAACATCAACTTCTTGATGTCGAGCAACGTCACTGTCATCTCACCAAATGGCATGTGGAAGCTATTTGTTTCAGGATGCCACCTTTCTATAAAGGCGCAGATGAGCGGATAATCAATCACATCGTACATCAATACCCTGAGATGAGTCAGCTCCGTTGCAATTGCGTGATTACCCCATGACAAGTCAGAATTAAGTTCCCAATCTTTCAGCTGGGATTGTCTTGTCTGGTAAGGGAGTACGCCTCTATCCTGTAAATTGATTACGTAATACAAATAATTTTAATAACGCATAAATTTTTTCCAGAAACTGCAGAATACAGAAACTGCATAAATTTGGTTAAGGTGCAATGTACAGAATGCAGAAAGCAGTTTCTGCATTCTGCACAGCACACCTTAACCAAATTTTCAACAAAACTACAAATATTTCAACAAATACTCCATTTGGTTAATCAAATCAATTCATACATTAACAAATTTATTATCACAAATTCTATAAACCAAATTAGTTATGATAAGTATTGAATCTATAAACCAAATTCTAATTACATACCTTTCCTTTTTGCACAAAAAAGGCTGTATGAGCTTCAAAGCTTATGAGCAGCTCCGGAATTTGTGGACCTCCAGGAGTACCCCCCTCTAAGTGAGGGACGTATATGTTTTTGACCGGAGGTTGTCGTCGTCGTCGTCTTCTGGGTTGTTCCTCCTGCTCCTCTTGCTCTTCCGCTTCTTCATGTTCTTCATGAACATTCTCATAGGTCCGATCCTCTTCCTGACCCTGTTCCTCATGCTCATGCTCCTGCTCATAATCAGAATCAGAATCAGCATTGGCACCCCCAGCTGATGGCCCTGCACTGCTACAAGCAACCAGTGCGTACTGGTCATCACCCGTCTGAGGGTTCTGAAAGTGATGAGAACCAGTAGCTTGCCTCATCATCTCCACAAATGATTGGTCATGTTGTGGATAGCCCGGATAGCCTGAAAACTGTGTTTGTTGTGGAAACATAGTTTGATGTGGGATCAGAATGGGGGTGCCAGGAAAGTAATGAGGGGAACCCTGGGGATCGAAACCTGCAGCAGACAAAGCTAGCTGTTGCTGTTGTTGTTGTTGTTGTTGTTGTTGTTGTTGTTGTTGTTGTTGTTGTTGTTGTTGCTGTTGTTGTATCTCATCAGAAAACTCTAAACGACGAGGAGGCGATTCTTGTCTATTCTTCTTCTTCCTTTGTTTTGGAACTATGGGATCTTTTTTCTTCAGATCTCTGTTTCTTTGACGAGTATCCCGTCCAGGTCGACGACCACCATCCATATCTACATCATAAAATGTGCAATTCCACAAAATTAATCAGTTTACTGAATTTAATCAGCATATCATCAAAAACTCAATCAGCATATCATCAAATACAATCTCAAACTGCAGAACACAATTTCTAGAATGTGCAATTCCATGCGTCACGCATGGCTTCCATCCATGCGTTACGCATGGTTTCAAGCCATGCGTGACGCATGGAATTGCACATTCCAGAAATTGTGTTCTGCAGTTTTTCCATGGCTTTCAAACCCTAATCTCAACACTTTTTCCAAAATTATAACAGTTTTTCAATAATTTCATTAAAACCATACCAAATTTCAACAACCTAATTCACAAAACCCTAATTCAATATCAAAACCCTAATAAACTATATACACATGAAAATATCAAATTTGTCAATAAATTATCAACAAAGTACACAATCCATTCATATATTACAAGTTTAATCATTTCTAATCAACTAATTAACATACACATTGGATTTTGAAGTAAATATCATCAAAACAACATGAAAACCTCATATATACATCAATACCATACCATAACAATGAAATCTTAATGTTTACATACCTTATATGTAGAAAGATGATGAAAATTGTTGAAAATGGGGTAAATCCGTGCGTGATAGAGCTTCAGCCGCCGTTGTTGTTGTTGAAGAATATGACAAAATGGTAGGGTTTGATGTTTTTGGGCTTTTATAGGAAAAAAATCCATGCGTGACGCATGGTTTGTGTCCATGCGTCACGCATGGTTTTGTTCTGTGCGTGGCGTATGGATTAAAACCATGCGTCACGCACGGATATAATCCATGCGTGACGCACGGCGCCTGGACGGTAAATAGCAAAAAGGGTGGGCGTTAAATAGTAAGGGCTTTTTTTACGTAAAATTGAGGATTTCTTTTTGTAAAATTGAAGAATGAGAGCGTTTACCTTGAACGACGAAAATGACCCACGAATTGCGTTGAAGATTTTTAGGGAAATGAAAGAAGAGCAAAGAACTCAAAATAAGAAAAATCAAATAAATACAATAGAAAGCCAGGGGAAGTGGAACACATGATTTGTTTTTATTCCTTTCCAAAATTGAATTATTCATATTTTCCTGTTATAGAAATACTTGAAAATTGAAATCGGATACCAGATAAACTGATTAATATTTTGTTAGCTTGTGATTATAATAATTGTTGGAGCCCAGAAATTGCGATCACGCGACACAACACTTCGCGTGACACAGGGCGTCTGGACAATCAACTTGTTCTTAATACACCACTTCGTCTTCTTCCTCGAGACTCACCTTGTTCTTGACACTTACAACACCTACGTGACAAGATCGAGAGAGAGAGAGATTTCCGGAATCGGCTTGCTAACGCTTCAACAAGAAGGATCACACACAACCAAAAATGTCGAAACAACGCAAGTATTTGAGGGAGAAAGAAGAAACAAAGTGAAGGAAGAAGAGTCTTATATGTCAAGCAAACGTTTTGAGTACAAAGCTTACAACAAACTGAATGATTTTAGAAAATACACAACAACAACAACAGAAGCTTGGTAGCAAAACTATGAGTAATAAAGCAAGTGTTTCACGTCCAAACTCTTCAAAGCGGTGAATGTTTTAGGAAGATTGTAGCTGAGACTCGCTCTTGTGTTTTTCTTACTCGAGAGAGGGAGGTGAAGCGTTTTTCTTCTTGTGCAAGTTCTGCCTTTCTTATCCATTGGGTTGCGTTTTTATACTATCAACAGGGACCCACGCGAGTCAATTACCGTTTTGCCCTTCGATACTTAATCTCGTTGTATCCTCTTACTGGGCTTCACCTGTTTATGGGCCGCTTTATTCTTCTGGGCTGACTTCTTGGACCGACCCGGCTCGCGTTTCATGGGCCTAACCCAATTCCCTATGGGCCTCGCATGTCGTCCACGTGTTATCTTCTTATTGCACCCTCTTTCCCCCGATTTTTCCTTATATATACTTGTCTTCGTCTTCCTCTTTTCTCTTCCGCCGTAACTTCCATTCTCTCTGCAACACTGAAATCTTGCTCTCTTCGCCGGTGCTCTCCTTCCTTCTTCACTGCCGTCTTCGCCGTCGTTCTCAGTCGATTCTCTATGGCAGGTTAGTCTTCCACTCTCCCTTCCCTTTTCTACTTCGTTTTCTTGATTTTAGGGCTTCCCATTGTCGTTCGACCTCTTCCCGCTTCAACTGCCGTCAGAAATTCCCCTCGGATTTTTCGAATTGAAAGGCTTCCGAAAGTCATTTTTTGTTCATTGGGTGTTTTTCGTGTCGAATTCCCCTTTCGAATCTCATTTTCTCAATGCGTTTGTTTGGAAAAAACGTGTTTTGGTCAATTTCTGCCATTTTCGACCTTTGTAATGTTCTTCGTGTTCTTGGGCTTGGTTCATTCTGATGTCGTTTTAGCTTCTCTTTCGATTCTTCGAGTTTCAGCTTTTCCAGGGATTTCTTGTTTGTTTACTTCTTACAGACTCGCGTTAGTTTCCTTAGACACGCGTTGTTCCCAATTTTTATGCTCTCTTTTCCCTCTTTCCATCCCTGGAAAACTGAAACTTACTTTGCCTATGCTTTCAGGTAGTGATGATTTTTATGAACGCTCAGCTCGGGCTGAGTATTCGGGGCGCACTACGTCCGGATCTGAGGGGGGTTCGGATGATCGCGAGCAAAACTCTCGTAGACGATCTCGCGTTTCTAGGAAATCCAAGTGGAGCAAAGCGAAGACGCCTAAAAGATCTAAAACCAGACTCCCGTCTCGCGTCATTCAAGAGCGAGCCGAGACCAATTATGGTCAATTCGCCAGCTTTTTCTCTCATAAGGGGTCTTTACCCCCACATAGTTATAGAGAAACCCTTTCTCGCGGACCCCGGCCGCATAAGTATCCTTGCAAAGAGAATAACACATTCTCGCACCTTAATTCCCAACACTGCCCAACGTAGCAGTCTTAATTTTGACGATCTTCGTCGCCTCGCTACGCGATATCCCTTTCCTGAAGGGACCATCTTTGCCCTCCCCGACCTCGAAGGCACTTCTCTCGACCAGTATGGGTCCTTCTTTGCTTTGAGCAGGCAGTCTTTAGAAGCTGGCTTCCGCCTTCCTTGGACGTCCTTCCAGACTGAAGTAATGGCGGATTTAGGCTTCAGCCCTTCCCAGATGCATCCAAACTTCTGGAGCTCACTGATCGTTTACATCATGCGATGTCAGGACATTGGGATAGTTCCCAATACACCCCATTACGCTCTCATTAATTCGTATAAGAAGAACTCCCGCGAGGATGGGTTTTATACTGCTCAAGCCAAGACCCCTAGCGCCTTCCGATTGCCTTCGAAGATCGAGGGGTGGAAAACTTGTTGGTTTTTAGTTTGTCCTCCTCTTGGTTCTGAAATTTCTGTCCAAGTACGCGAGCCTAATGCGAGAAGGGCCCCATGCTTTTTCCCAAAGGAGACTCGCGATAAATTCATTCGTGATTATAAGGATTACCCCGACAAAGCAGTTCAAAAACGTTTTGAGTTGACAATCTCGGACGCTTTACTGGTTGCCAGGGGACTTAGTCGCAAGGCTCATGCTCTAGGTTTTTGTTCGTGTTTGTTTTGGCGCTCGCGTTTATTATTATTATTTACACTTTATGCTCACTTGTGGTGGTTTTTGCAGATGCTGATATGTTTGCCGATCTTCCGGACCTGGGGGGTTGATTTTTGACGAGTCGGGCTCGCTATCCATCGAGGCTCCTACTCGCGATGTTTCATCCGTTCCTGGCTCGACCCCTACTCCCCCAGCTGCTGTTTTGGAATCACCAGTTGAGCTTGCGACGACGGTTTCTGAGGAGGTCCCTCTGGCCAAGAGATCTCGCGTAATTTCGGCTCGTGATAAGGGGAAACAGAAAGTTTCCGAGAAAAGTCGCAAGAGGACGACGGAAGTGGAGTTTGTATCCTCTCCAGAGCCTACTGACACTTCGGTCGCAAACCCCACATTCATCCATGGTTTATCGGCGACGCGTGCTTTCTTTGAGACGATTCCGACTGTCTTCCCCCCCGAACCTAGCCTCTACGAGGAAGTTTCGGATAGGCGTGGTGGCCTGTCTAAACTTCTCTTTGCCGTAAGTCTTCTGTTTTTATCTATTTTTTGTTTCTTTGGGGTATTTTTAACCCTGGAGTTGGTCATTTTGCAGGGGATGAACATTATCGCGAGTGCAAGTCGGAGGGTGCTTGCTGCTGAGGACAAACTCAAGGAGCTGACGGACGAGGATCAGTCAATCCGCGATGCCAACCGAGCGGCCAAGTCTCGGCTTATGGGGGAAAAGAAAGCTTTGGAGGAGGAGCTTTCGAGGGCTAACGCGTTGAGGGAATCCAAAGATGCGAGGATAAAGGAGATGGAGGCCGAGCTCGCGTGTGAGAGGTCTAAAGACGCGAGGATAAAGGAGCTGGAAGCCCAACTCGCGTATGAGAGGTCCACCCATGTCAACATCGTCACTGAATACAATACGCAAGTGAACGACCTCAGACAGGAAAATGAGAAGCTTCATGCGATGATGTCTGAGAGAATCGCCTATGAGAGGAACATGGCGGTGGAGGAGTATTGTGGGGGTTATCGCCAACGTGCTCGCGTCGACTTTTACAAAAATGTTGTCAACACGCTTCTCCTTTGCATGGTAAAGGTTCAGATGCGAAAGTTCAAAGTCAAAGACTTCCCCTTCAACGCTCAGGACTTATGTGGTTTTTCCACTGACCTTCCCGAGTACCAGCCCCCGTTGCCGGGAACTTTCATTGACGATGGGGAGACTCCACTCGAGGCTTGGGGAGTAACGCGTCTCGCGCCTGAGAGAGGCATTGTTAAAGGTAAAGAGAATCAGGTGCCCAGGCCCCCTCTCCCGAAGATGGTCGCTCCCCCTTCGCTCGAGAGGCCAGAATCTGCTCCTCGCACGCTACCAAGCCCTCCTTCTCCGACCCTCTCTCCTCGCAAGAGAAAGGTATTCGCGTCCGATGCCCTTCTTGACACCATTCAGCCCTCGAAGCGTTCTTGTTTAAATCAAGCGGGGGGCTCAAGATCGCGGGTAGCTGGTGTTCAAGACGTCGTGGATCTAGAGGCGGATAGCGTAGAGGACGCGGGGATTGCTAAGTAATGTCCTGGTGGTCTTTTGAACAATGTTTTTTTTTATGACACTCTGTATCCGGAATTGGGATTTTTTGTAATCAACTTTTTGTATATTTAATGTGGGTATGATTGTCGTGAGCTCTATGCTGTTTCTATATTTTTGGTTTTGCTTCTGTCTGCTTGTTTCGTATATACTTATCTCGCCTCATTCCCCCCGTTTTGCGTTTCGGAAAAATGAGTAAGTTTGCGAAAAAGGAAAACGTAAAGAGATAAGTGTTTCATAGTTACGATCCCTCCTGTATAGTAAAAGGCAAAACTGACCTGTTACATAATTTTGCGAGAGTAAGCATTGCAAACTATTCTTCTGCTAACTATTGCATGATCTTTACACGCGAGTTCTTAGTGATCGTTGACACTCGCGGGGTTCGTCTTGAGCTCTTGTTAGTCGCGAAACAGCAGGATAGTTTTTCTTTGGTGTGGTTGTTGCGGAGAATTTCTTGCCTTTGTAGAGAATCTGGGCATGATGTTGCTCTTGCGGGGGATACCAAGCACTGCACATGTAGAGAAGCATTGAGTTTTTGGTTTTTATTTTTAGGTAGTAAGAATTTTTGAAAGGCGGGTGAGTCATGATGCAAACCCGTCTATACTTTCGCGGCCAGGGGGAGTTTTTTAGCTCCGCCCTGGAAGCTGGAAGTTAGACACGCGACCTGGGGGTTTTTTTTAGCCCAGCCCAGCTGTCTATGCTTTCGTGACCAGGGGGAGTTTTTTAGCTCAGCCCTGGAAGCTGGAAGCTTGACACGCGACCTGGGGGGGTTTTTTAGCCCAACCCAGCCGTCTACGCTTTCGCGACCAGGGGGAGTTTTTTAGCTCAGCCCTGGAAGCTGGAAGCTTGACACGCGACCTGGGGTTTTTTTTTAGCCCAGCCCAGTCGTCTACGCTTTCGCGACCAGGGGGAGTTTTTTAGCTCAGCCCTGGAAGCTGGAAGCTTGACACGCGACCTGGGGGGTTTTTTTAGCCCAGCCCAGCCGTCTACGCTTTCGCGACCAGGGAGAGTTTTTTAGCTCAGCCCTGGAAGCTGGAAGCTTGACACGCGACCTGGGGGTGTTTTTTAGCCCAGCCCAGCCGTCTACGCTTTCGCGACCAGGGGGAGTTTTTTAACTCAACCTTGGAAGCTGGAAGCTTGACACGCGACCTGGGGGGTTTTTTTAGCCCAGCCCAGCCGTCTACGCTTTCGCGACCAGGGGGAGTTTTTTAGCTCAGCCTTGGAAGCTGGAAGTTTGACACGCGGCCTGGGGGTTTTTTTTAGCCCAGCCCAGCGAAGCAGCCCGACGACTTGTCTTTCTAGTTGAAGCGCTACCTTTTAGGTGGATGAGCGTTGGTCGGCCTGGTTGTGATACTTATTCCTTGGCAAGCTGGTTTACAAATTCCTGGTGTTGACCTGTGCTTATCATGCTATAGTAATCGAATGCTTTAGTGTCTTAACGTAATAAGTATTGTGACCAAGGGTGAGGGGAAATTTTGCTATTTTAAACTGTCAAAGCGCACCTGAGTTTTGTGGGAGGATTAGGCATAGAAGCGACGAAGTCGCATCACGTTCCAGGAGTTGGCAATGTGATTTCCAGAGTGGTCCTTGAGGCGATATGCTCCGGGCGCGACTTCGCGATCTATAATGTAAGGTCCTTCCCAGTTGGGGTCGAGCTTTCCTCCTTCTGTTCTATGGAGCACGAGGTCTCCTCTGGCAAATCCCCTCAACTTTACGTGCTTGTTGTAATACTTCGCGACGTTGGCTTTATGATTGGCTGCTCTGATAGTTGCCAAGTCGCGAGTCTCTTCCCGCATCTGCAACTCTAGCTGCATTTTTTCGTCATTGTCATCTGGACTGTACTGAATCACGCGGTCCGTGGGCACAATGAACTCGACTGGTACTGTGGCTTCTATTCCATAAGCGAGAGCAAAAGGTGTTTCTCCAGTTGCTTTTTTCACCGTGGTTCTGTTTGCCCAGAGTACTAGAGGTAACACTTCGGCCCACATGCCTTTGGAGCCTTCTAGCCGTCTTTTCAGGTCCATGACAATACTCTTGTTCACTGTTTCTACCTGGCCATTGCAATGCGGGTGAGCGACTGAAGCAATTCTCAAAGTGATCCCTATGTCTCTGCACCATGTAAACAACTGCGGTGAATTGAATTGAGGTCCCCTGTCGGTTACGATCTCGTGAGGGAGGCCATATCTGCAAATGATGTTCCTCCAAAGGAACTTTTTAACTGCCGGGACGGTAGTGCTCGCGAGAGCTTCGGCTTCGATCCATTTGGTGAAATAATCAACTGCTACAATGATGTACTCTAGTTGACCAGGCGCTTTTGGTTTGAAAGGTCCTAATAGATCTAGCCCCCACATCGCGAAGGGACAAGGGCTTGACATTATCTGCAACTCCACACCTGGCTGATGAGATGCTGGGGCAAAGTACTGGCACGGCTTACAGTTCTGAGACTCGCGTTGTGCGTCTTGCTTCATGGTTGGCCAGAAACTTCCCTGCCTTAATGCTTTATAGACCATTGGTCTCCAACCCGCGTGGGTTCCGCACAATCCTGCGTGAAGCTCTCTTATCAGCACGTCACTTTCTATTTTAGACAAACACTTGAGCTCGCGTGGTCCGTACCCCCTTTTGTAGAGTTCCCCACGACACATGTAGAAGCGTGCAGCCATGGAGACAAGTTTTCTCATTTCTTTCGGATCTGAGGGTCCTGTTCCGCTAGCAAGATATTGAATTATAGGGGTGCGCCAGTCGCTGACTGGCTCGTCTATCTCCATCAGTTCCACCTGATTGCTTATGGCGCTCTCAGACTTCACAAACCAGAAGTATTGGGCCTTTCCATCCTTGATAATGACAGTGGAATTCTCGCCGGGATGCTCCATATTCGCATACTGAGTTTGGGAACCTCGCTTCGCGAGTTCATCAGCTCGCGTGTTGTCCTCCCTTGATACCGCTTCAATCTCAAAATGTCTGAACAACGAAATCAGGGATGCGGCCCTCGCATGATATCTGGGGAGATTTCCTGTTCGGGCTTCGTAGGTCCCATTGATCTGATTTACGACGATCTGAGAGTCGCTCAAGCACTTTACCACGTGAACACCTGCGTGAATGGCAATTTCCAGTCCTGCGATGAGCGCTTCATACTCTGCTTCATTGTTAGTGGCCTTGAACCTTAGCGCAATCGCGTGATCTATTTTATCCCCAACCGGGGATGTCAGGACGACTCCCGCCCCGCAACCATCTACGTTTGCTGACCCGTCGATGTGCATTACCCACGCGGGGTGTTCTGGAGCTATAACATCTTTTTCTAACTCTCTGAAACTTGTTTCAACTATGAAATCTGCTAAAGCTTGTGCTTTGATAGCGGGTCGTGGTCTATAGACCACGTCAAATTCTGTCATTTCAATGACCCATTTAGCGAGCCTTCCAGAGGTTGTTGGTTTACTCATGAAAGATGGGAGTGGTAAATCTGTCAATACTTCGATGGGGTGAGCATGGAAATAAGGTCGGAGTTTACGAGCGGCTGTTATCAACGCGAGCACTGCTTTCTCAATGGGCGAATATCTGGTCTCGGCCGACAGAAGTGCTTTACTCACGAAATAGATGGGGACTCGTTGTTCTTTCACTAACACCGCGCTAACAGCACGCGTACCGGCCGCGAGGTACAGCTGCAAGCCTTCACCAGGTATTGGTGACGCAAGGGTTGGGAGTTTTGCCAGATGCTCTTTAAGGTTCACAAATGCCTTTTCACACTCCTCAGTCCATTCGAAGCTTTTTGGTTTCCTTAGTATGTCAAAGAAGGGGAGGTTTCGCTCCGCGAGTTTTGCGCAAAACCTTCCTAAATAGTTAACCTTTCCTACAAACCTTTGGACATCGTGAATGGATCTTGGCGGTTGTAGATCTATTACGGCCTGGACCTTGTCTGGATTGACCTCGATGCCGCGTGCACTGATCTGAAACCCTAGGAATTTGCCCTCGGTGACCCCGAAGACACATTTCTCTGGATTTAGGCTCATACCGTACTTTCTCAGGGTTTCAAAAACCTCCGCCAGGTCGCGAGTATGATCCGCTTGCTTCTTGCTCTTAACTACTATATCATCAACATAGGCCTCTACAGTGTCACCTCTTTGGTCGCTAAAGATCATGTCCACCAGTCTCTGGAATGTAGCTCCTGCGTTTTTCAAGCCGAACGGCATTACTTTATAGCAGAAGGTTCCTTTGTCTGTAATAAAAGCCATGTGCCCCGAGTCGGCTGGGTTCATCATAACCTGATTATACCCAGAGTACGCGTCTAGGAAGCTCAGAGCTTCATGACCCGCGGTGGAGTCTACCAACTGGTCGATCGAAGGTAATGGGTAGCTGTCTTTGGGACATGCCTTATTGAGACCAGTGAAATCTACACACATGCGCCACTTCCCCGTCCCTTTGGGATTTTTTTCTACCATTACAACGTTTGACAGCCACGTCGGGTATTGCACTGGTCTTACAAACCCAGAACCCTGCTTTAATTAGCTTCGCGAGTTCTACCACAGCTGCCGCGTTCTTTGGCCCTGCCTGTTTTCGTTTCTTCTGCCTACGCGGCTTGACCTCCGGACTAATGTTCAGGGAGTGGGTCATGACACTCGCTGGGATTCCTATCAAATCCTTTGGTGTCCACGCGAACACATCCCGGGAGTGGGTGAGTAAGGTCTCAATCTCTTGTACAACTTTCTGATCCAGCTTCCCCCCTACATAGAGCTTCTCCTCTTTGTTGGGGAAAGGAGTGATTATCTGTTTCTCAAACCCATCAAAATGCGGTTTGTGTCCCTCTTCTTTTCCCTCAGTATCTTGTGGCCTGGGTGAGGCACGAACCTCTAACTCGGCTTCTTCAAGCACGCGTGGCAACCCTGGAATATATAACTGGTTGGCAAGAAGGTCTTGGTACTGCCCTTTTCGGACGAAACGTAGCAGATACGGCTTTCCTCTTGGTTTCCTCTCGCGACACCTACTCCTGTCAACGTTGGGAATTTTAAACAAAAATGACATATTGATACGACTGCTTCAAACCTGCACAGAGTCTCGCGTCCCAGTATCGCATTGTAGGAGGATGTTATTGGGATTACTACAAAATCTATCTTTTCTGACCTTCTTGATCCGGTCTCTTCGCCTAGGATGAGATCTAGGGTGACGACGCCCAGGGCCCTCACTCTGTCACCCGCGAAACCCACCAGTGTGGTTTTAGTAGGCATGAGCGTGGACTGATCAATCCCCATTTTCTCGAACGCGTCCCAATACAGTATATCGGCCGAGCTCCCTGTGTCCACACGGATCCTTTTTACAAGCTTGGTTCTTATCTGAGCATGAATGACCAGTGGATCAGCGGCCTCGACTGCCCAGGTATCTACCTCCTTGTCACTGAAGGCAAGCGTATAAGGCTCAGACTTCGATCTCGCGACACTATAGATTGGCTTTCCTTGAGGCTTGGGTGCGTTGTTAATAAGCCTTTGCTCTCGCTTGCCCAAGGGAATGGGTTCATGGCGGCCTGCGATTGTGCCTATATGGTCGTCCATGCGAGGGAAGTTCTGGTGTGGGTGGCGATTAGGCCCCTGATTCTGGTCATTTCTTGCGGGGGTTTGCTGCCTTATCTCGTTCTGTGTTCTACCTCCTCTTCCTCCTCTACCCCCTGCCCCCTGTATGCGATGCCGCGACCTCCATCAACGTTTCCCCTTCGAGCAGTTAGGACTTCCTGCTCTCTTGGGTGATGATGTCGCGACCAACACTCCTCTGTAGAGTGAGTATTCACTCCGTGGTATTCACACCAGGTGGTTGGCCCGTGGCGGTCACGACAGCGATCCCCTCTCCTCTCAGCCTCGCGTCGGTTATCCTGCTCGGCTACAAAATTCTGCGAGTGAAATTGATTCTGATCGTGATTTTGGCCCCTGAACTGCCTTTGACCCTGATTCAGATCTTGAATTTGTAAACCGGGCACTCGCGAGTCAATCTGTTCCTTACCCTGACTACCTTGATGGCGCTTATTCCCCCAGCTCTGGTTCTCTCTCTTCTGACCTTGAGCGGGCTTACTCTGATTATTCCCCTTCAACGCGATACCTGAGTGTGCTTCCACATTAATCTCTGTGTACGCTCTTTCGAGCATGCCCTGGTAGTCCAAATCTTTCTTGCGGTATAGGTACTGCTTGAAGGAGCTTCCATCAGTGAGTCCGTCAAGGAACGCGACCCGAGCGGTCTTATCATGAAAATCTTCGGCCTCCAAGATCTTTTCCGTGAACCTCTTAACATAACCCTCCAGTGATTCATGTTGTCCTTGTTTGACACCCACTACTTCTTGCATTGTCACTTTTCTTTTCCTCGAGGATCCAAAGTGCAATAAGAAACTCTTCTCTAGATCAGCGAAACATTGGATGCTCCCTGATGGCTGGTTAAGCATCCAGGTCATGGCGGGTCCCGCAAGTGTGCCTGGGAAACCTTTGCACATCGTGGCC
Organism: Oxyria digyna; assembly: GCA_029168935.1. Taxonomy (NCBI): domain Eukaryota; kingdom Viridiplantae; phylum Streptophyta; class Magnoliopsida; order Caryophyllales; family Polygonaceae; genus Oxyria; species Oxyria digyna. Next base: position 2,523,548 of record JAPVLV010000026.1, on the reverse strand, counting down.
TCATCAGGGCACCTCGCGAGCATAGCATACTTGTAGCGCGCTAGGTGTTCGCTGGGATCTTCTTTACCATTGTACTCTTTGATAATAGGGAATCTGAAATTAGGCAGAGGGACTGACCTGACTATGTGCTCCGCGAAAGCAGTCGGGCCGAATAAGGTGGACGGGTTGACAGACGGATAGGCCTCAGAAGCCTTCCGCGGGTGGGTGGCCTGGTTGTAAAAAGGTTCCCCCTCGTACTGGCGGCGGGAGGGCCTTTGCTCGGCGCGAATCCCCTGCCCTCTTGCCTCGGTTCTTCCCCTGCAAGATTGGTTCTCCACGTAGCTCACAGGGGGCTGATTCATATCAAACCTATCAGGTTGGCAAGGCCTCTCGCGCCCCTCGACCCTGGTCCTACGCGACACAGAGACTCTATCGTCAGGTACGTGTTCAACACTCCCTTCAGCGACTGATTGTTCTCGTCCGCTCTGATTCTGTTCGTGCTCGCGTGCCCTGGTCCTCGGATGCTCTTGGTTTCGGCCCCTGTCCGCACTTTGTCCCATCGTCTGTAGGAAAGCGCGATACTGAACCTGTGCGGGCCCTACCAGAACAATCTCTTCCTCATGCACGTGTGAAAGAGGTGCTCGCGAGCTATTTACGTCTTGTGTTCTCGTCTGGGGAGGGGTGTTGCCGCTTCTTTCGCCGCTAGTATTCATCTTCTCAGGCAGTTAAGTATTAGGAATACGCGAGTATATGTAGTAAGCCTTACTTGTGCGAGGAGGTCCCCACAGCCGGCGCCAGTGTTGGAGCCCAGAAATTGCGATCACGCGACACAACACTTCGCGTGACACAGGGCGTCTGGACAATCAACTTGTTCTTAATACACCACTTCGTCTTCTTCCTCGAGACTCACCTTGTTCTTGACACTTACAACACCTACGTGACAAGATCGAGAGAGAGAGAGATTTCCGGAATCGGCTTGCTAACGCTTCAACAAGAAGGATCACACACAGCCAAAAATGTCGAAACAACGCAAGTATTTGAGGGAGAAAGAAGAAACAAAGTGAAGGAAGAAGAGTCTTATATGTCAAGCAAACGTTTTGAGTACAAAGCTTACAACAAACTGAATGATTTTAGAAAATACACAACAACAACAACAGAAGCTTGGTAGCAAAACTATGAGTAATAAAGCAAGTGTTTCACGTCCAAACTCTTCAAAGCGGTGAATGTTTTAGGAAGATTGTAGCTGAGACTCGCTCTTGTGTTTTTCTTACTCGAGAGAGGGAGGTGAAGCGTTTTTCTTCTTGTGCAAGTTCTGCCTTTCTTATCCATTGGGTTGTGTTTTTATACTATCAACAGGGACCCACGCGAGTCAATTACTGTTTTGCCCTTCGATACTTAATCTCGTTGTATCCTCTTACTGGACTTCACCTGTTTATGGGCCGCTTTATTCTTCTGGGCTGACTTCTTGGACCGACCCGGCTCGCGTTTCATGGGCCTAACCCAATTCCCTATGGGCCTCGCGAGCCCATCGAGAACCGGCTCCAACAATAATAATGAACAAAAAAAATTCAAGTGACTTGTATGAATGTCCGAAAATGATTGGAAAGAGAAGCTTATCTAGACCAAACATTCGGTGGAAGAGCATACCTTCAAGTTTCAACATGAACATTGAAAGTTGACACCATCGAGACATTTTTCTCACTCAACAATCAACTCTCTTTAACTTTAGTTAAATATTTATATCACGTGTCATATTATATTATTATTTTATTTGAAATTATTGAAATCATCTCTTTAAAATCTTATAATGACATTTTTTCATACGTTTAAAATTTTGAGCCATTTATGTAAATTTTGAAAAAGAAATCAAAATCCCAAAATTCAACATCTTCCCCAAATCTAAATGAAAAATCCTAAATTTTAAATCCTAAATTTCAAAACTTAACCCAAAAATTCATGACCAAATAAAAATTTCTAGTACTCCTAATAGATTTCTATATGGTTGAGCGGGAGATATCCATTCCATCTAGTATAAATAACGATTTTGTGTATGGGCCCTTGTTGGGTTTTGGGCCTCCACATTGCTGCTACGTTGGATTGAGAATGGGCTGAGAAGGAATTGATCATTGGGCCCAATTAATTGAAGCACGCCGACTTTTTGTTTTATTCTATATATATATGGTTTAGATCTATGTATAGAGAGGATCTACTTCTCAACCTATTTTTCCTTATTTTTTTGTTTTGTTTTAAGGCTTAGATAATTACACCGGTAGATATGGTAAAAATATTAATATCATGTTTATGCAATATTATGACATGATTTGGAATTTGAAATCTATAGCTGAATTATATTGTACATATACCATATATATAAACCTCATTTATTCAAAATCTTTACTCCTTGGTAATTAAGATTACTCTAACTTAATCATCGTAAAAATTTCTTTGTTATACATATTCCTTTTGTTTCTTTTGAATATTTTGGACACGTACTTTTTCTTTTTTTCCTACCAACAACATTAGACTCTGCAAGTTACCAGTTATCACTATTCTTCTAGTATTCTATATCATCACAACATATCATATGGTAACTATTATTGTTGGAACTCGGATTTGTTGGAACCTCGTTCCAACGGAAAGGAAACCGGCAACACTCCGGATTCCCGAGTCTTTGTCGTTACTTCTTCTGGTGGTCCCTCTATTCTCTCTCTCGTTGTAAAGTAATAACGTCCATGTTCCTGCAAAAGCCAAACCCGGAGCTGGTGCTCCCCGGGAAGGCACTCCGACGCTCAAGTCAGTAATTATTTAAATGATATAATTGTCAAATGATATCTTAGGGAATTAGAATGATTATTTTATACCCGAAAGGAGATTTAAGAATGTAATTGCATTTTACCGAAAGAGGGTGAAACTCACGCTCAATGCTCTATTCGACTAAATTACCTCGCGAGCCATACACGTACCCATGACTTCGACTTAATCAATTACTCGTATACACGAGTCCCGCGAGTAATGCCGAGGCGGGCTACGGCTTGAGGAGGTGACGCATGCATGGCCGAGGCGGGCCACTGCTGAGGAGCCTTGTCCTTGTTCTTGGGCAGCTGCTGCTGTTCTTTGGAGAGGACGCGAGGCAAGTGGACGCGACCTTCCATGAGGACGCGAGCAGCCATGCCGAAGCCGAGGCGAGCTACGCGAGCCGTGCCGAGCGGCGACGCGAGCCGTGCCGAGCGGCGACGCGAGCCGTGCCGAGCGGCGACGCGAGCCGTGCCGAGCGGCGACGCGAGCCGTGCCGAGCGGCGACGCGAGCCGTGCCGAGCGGCGACGCGAGCCGTGCCGAGCGGCGACGCGAGCCGTGCCGAGCGGCGACGCGAGCCGTGCCGAGCGGCGACGCGAGCCGTGCCGAGCGGCGACGCGAGCCGTGCCGAGCGGCGACGCGAGCCGTGCCGAGCGGCGACGCGAGCCGTGTCGAGCGGAGACGCGAGCCGTGTCGAGCGAGTAATGACGAGTACGTATATATCTACACTTTTTGCATCTTGTTTGTTAGCTTCAGCTTCTTTCATTGTTCTGTAAGTGTTGGCATCAGCCAAGCTTTTTTCCCGTGCAAGGTAGATTTCGTTCTCAATCTGTTGCATCCTCTTTGTGCTTTCTCTCTCCCTAAGCTTTTGCTCCATAATGATCCTGCTAACGTTGGCCCCCTTTTCTGCTTCAGATATCTCCATCTTCTTAAGTGTTTTTTCCCCTTTCTCTGCTTCGTTCTTCCTTTCCTCCTGTCTTCCTTTCTCCTCCCCTCTTTCTTCCTCCTCTGTTCCCCCTTTTCTTTTCTGAGCCCCGCCTCCTTTTTCTCCCTCTTGTCCCCTCTGTTCTTATCTTCTTTCTTTTCTTCCTTCTTTCCTTTCTTTTTGCAACTTACCCCCTTTTTCTCTTTCTTTAGTAATTTACCCCTTTTTCTTATCCCTCGTGCACAACACGCACATATATATATATATATACAAAAAGAATGCTACTGTTGATTGCTTTATCCCGGGTCCAACACAGCTCCCCAAGCTCTTCGTTGAATAAACGAAGGCTTGGTTTTTTGGACCTTTACTAAATCTTATGCCCATTGAGGAATTTCGCGAGTGTGTTATTCGTCATTCACGCGACATTTTTGCGTATTAGATTGGGTAAAGACGAGACAAATTTTAATAGGATGGTATGTTACGGTGATTTTGAGAGTGAATCGCACCCAACCTCCCCTTGATTCTTCTCTTATGCACCTTATAGCCTCTTTCTTAGATTAAGACGAGACTCGAGGAGAAAACTCTCAAGGCTCGTTAGTCGCCAGCCTTGCGAGATCTCTCGTTAATGAACAAAGCTAAGGGAAGCTCCCGGCCTTATTGTGAATGAACGAAGGCTAAGGGAAGCTCCCATGCCTAATGTGAATGAACGAAGGCAAAGGGAAGCTCCCATGCCTAATGCGAATGAACGTAGGCAAAGGGAAGCTCCCATGCCTAATGCGAATGAACGAAGGCAAAGGGAAGCTCCCATGCCTAATGCGAATGAACGAAGGCAAAGGGAAGCTCCCATGCCTAATGCGAATGAACGAAGGCAAAGGGAAGCTCCCATGCCTAATGCGAATGAACGAAGGCTATGGGAAGCTCCCAGCCTTATTGGAAAAGGCACCTTAGGCTCGCTAAGATGTTAGCCTCGTGATCGATCTTGCGATTGAGTATGTTGTTACACGCGTAGTTAATGTAATTTTTTGAGCATGCATAATGTATTTTTAATCTGGTGTGCATTTGTTACGGGCACGCGAGTACGTATGAAATAGAGCATGTTGTTACTCACGTGGGGTGTTTGAGGCATGCTGCTGTTTGCGTCGCTCGCGTGGTTGTATGCATGCAATGAGGTGTATTGGTCCCCGCGTGGGTTATGTATATTGTTGAATGGAATTTGCTCGTGGGATTTGTCTTGTAATAAGTGAATGTCAATACCTGTTATCTCACTTCATGCTTTCGCGATCAAGGAGAGTTTTTGAGCTCACCTTAGAAGCTGGATCACGGCGGGTGAGCTCGTAGGCATAAACCCGTCCATGCTTTCGCGACCAAGGAGAGTTTTTGAGCTCAACCTAGAAGCTGGATCACGGCGGGTGAGCTCGTAGGCATAAACCCGTCCATGCTTTCGCGGCCAAGAAGAGTTTTTGAGCTCAACCTAGAAGCTGCATCGCGGCCTAGGAGGGTTTTTCAGCCCAAACTAGCGAAGCGGGATCACGGCGGGTGAGCTCGTAGGCATAAACCCGTCCATGCTTTCGCGACCAAGAAGAGTTTTTGAGCTCAACCTAGAAGCTGCATCGCGACCTAGGAGGGTTTTTAAGCCCAAACTAGCGAAGCGGGATCACGGCGAGTTCGCGACCAAGGGGAGTTTTCAAGCTCAGCCCTGGAAGCTGGAAGCACGAGCAGTCCTCTCTTTCGCGACCAGGGGGAGTTTTCTAGCTCAGCCCTGGAAGCTGGAAGGAGGACACGCGACCGGGGGGGTTATTAGCCAAACCCGGCCCAGCCGTCTACGCTTTCGCGACCAGGGGGAGTTTTCAAGCTCAGCCCTGGAAGCTGGAAGCACGAGCAGTCCTCTCTTTCGCGACCAGGGGGAGTTTTCTAGCTCAGCCCTGGAAGCTGGAAGGAGGACACGCGACCGGGGGGGTTATTAGCCAAACCCGGACCCAGCCGTCTACGCTTTCGCGACCAGGGGGAGTTTTCAAGCTCAGCCCTGGAAGCTGGAAGCACGAGCAGTCCTCACTTTCGCGACCAGGGGGAGTTTTCTAGCTCAGCCCTGGAAGCTGGAAGGAGGACACACGACCGGGGGGGTTGTTTAGCCAAACTCGGACCCAGCCGTCTACGCTTTCGCGACCAGGGGGAGTTTTCAAGCTCAGCCCTGGAAGCTGGAAGCACGAGCAGTCCTCTCTTTCGCGACCAGGGGGAGTTTTCTAGCTCAGCCCTGGAAGCTGGAAGGAGGACACACGACCGGGGGGGTTGTTTAGCCAAACCCGGACCCAGCCGTCTACGCTTTCGCGACCAGGGGGAGTTTTCTAGCTCAGCCCTGGAAGCTGGAAGGAGGACACACGACCGAGGGGGTTGTTTAGCCAAACCCGGACCCAGCCGTCTACGCTTTCGCGACCAGGGGGAGTTTTCAAGCTCAGCCCTGGAAGCTGGAAGCACGAGCAGTCCTCTCTTTCGCGACCAGGGGGAGTTTTCTAGCTCAGCCCTGGAAGCTGGAAGGAGGACACACGACCGGGGGGGTTGTTTAGCCAAACCCGGACCCAGCCGTCTACGCTTTCGCGACCAGGGGGAGTTTTCAAGCTCAGCCCTGAAAGCTGGAAGCACGAGCAGTCCTCTCTTTCGCGACCAGGGGGAGTTTTCTAGCTCAGCCCTGGAAGCTGGAAGCACGTCACCACCCAAGAGGTCTTACAGCCCTGCCTGGCGAGGCGGGATCATGGCGGGTGGGTGTACATCTCATCTAGGTCACGGTACATTTCGCGTGCCCGGTGACTCGCCCGAAACCGCTAATTGTAATCAAGCTAAATAAATAGAAGAAAGTATGAGCGAGGTAAAAGTCATGCTAAGTGCAAGCGGGACTTACCTGACTCTTTGCCTCTTTATCTTTTGTTAACCTTGTGACTTGTTTTTCATAGCAAGAATAGCAATCTCTCGTCATGACGGATGTCAAACCAGTTGTGTGAGGAAGTCCCCACGGTCGGCGCCAGTGTTGGAACTCGGATTTGTTGGAACCTCGTTCCAACGGAAAGGAAACCGGCAACACTCCGGATTCCCGAGTCTTTGTCGTTACTTCTTCTGGTGGTCCCTCTATTCTCTCTCTCTCGTTGTAAAGTAATAACGTCCATGTTCCTGCAAAAGCCAAACCCGGAGCTGGTGCTCCCCGGGAAGGCACTCCGACGCTCAAGTCAGTAATTATTTAAATGATATAATTGTCAAATGATATCTTAGGGAATTAGAATGATTATTTTATACCCGAAAGGAGATTTAAGAATGTAATTGCATTTTACCGAAAGAGGGTGAAACTCACGCTCAATGCTCTATTCGACTAAATTACCTCGCGAGCCATACACGTACCCATGACTTCGACTTAATCAATTGAAAGTTTACACGGTTCTTATATACAGCCCGGTGCTTTATTCAAACAACGCCGGGTCCCTCGCGTTCTGCGAGGACATGTACACTCGCGTTACGCGAGATTAGCAAAAAATTAGGTTAATTACATGTATGCTAATCTCGCGTAACGCGAGTGTACGTGTCCTCGCAGAAAGCGAGGGTTACGTCTCTCGCAGAACGCGAGATTAGCATGTCAGATGGACGTTGTTGTGCGTCATTACTACATGTCTTGTCCCCACCTAACTATAATAACTACCTTCTTATTTTAAGTATTCCGTAACACCTATTAACCCTACCCTAACACCTCTTTTTCTCATCTTTCACCTCTTTCACCCTCCATTAAAACCCATTTTCAAAACCTTAAAACTTCAAAACACTCTAAAAACACCTAAAATAATGGAAGATGAAGAGGATTTCAACAAAGGAGGGGATGGAGATGATGGTTCATCAAGTTACCATTCAAATGAGGTAATGTTCTTACTTAATTTTTGAATTTTAATTTGTTTTGCACCATTAAGAGCTAAAATGAAGTTATTATGTTGTATTTCATGTTAAATGTAGTAGTAGTAAGTGTTGAAGAGATGACTTTTGCATATAATGTCAAAAACTTAGATGTGTTCATGTTTTTAGGGTTTTTAGGGTTTTTAATGTAGAAACTCATGTGATGAGACGAACACGTTGAATGACTAGTTTCAGGAAATAGCAACTTCTCGCGTTCTGCGAGAGGAAGCCACTCGCGTTACGCGAGATGTGCCTCCCTCGCAGAACGCGAGAAGTTGCACATTACAGAGTATTAACAGAAGCATTGTGTATAGGTGAATTTTTCTTTGTTCACTGGATTGAATGCAATCCAGTTGAATGACTACAACTACCCCTCCCGGAATACAAGGCCATGTTCGCCACCGTCATTTGATTTAGGGATTGACCACTTTGGATATTATCATCAACCATCTTTATATGAACAACATGTGCCATCTACATATGAATTGCCTGTGCCATCTACTTATGAGTTGCCCGTGCCATCTACTTATGAGTTGCCCGTGCCATCTACTTATGAATTGCCATGTACATATGAGGTGCCATCAAGCTATGATGCGTTTGATTCACAATTTGCTAACCCACCAACAAACGTAGGAGAGGAGATGTGTTTTCTTCCCTCTTTACGCACTGCACCAAAGTTTGATAGTCCCGTATGTGAGGAAGAGGTTGTTTCTAGGGATTATTCGGAATATTTCACTACGGAGCAAGTGTTTGCCTCTAAGGAGAGTGGTCATTTGTGGGCTTTGAATGTTGCAAAGCAACACAAGTTTATGATCTCTATTGGAAGGAGTGTACCATCTAAACCGGGGCAAAGTGGTAAGATTCAAATCATTTGTGAGAAAGGGGGAAGCCATAAGCCTAAAGGTGTCGGTGTTAGATCAAACACAAAGAGCAAGAAAACGGGGTGTAAATTTCAGTTGAAGCTCATGGAGAACCGGGTTGAAGAGAATTGGAGATTAGTGGTTGTTTGTGGTTTGCACAACCATCCTATTGGAGATAGTTTGGTCGGGAATGCATTTGCCGGGAGGCCAACCCCGGATCAAAAGAAAAAGGTTCGTGAGATGGTACTTTCACATTGTTCTCCAAATCAGATTTACACTGAGATAAACAAGGATCCCGGAAGTTGCACAAAGAAGAACCAAGTGTACAATTTGGTAAGACATATAAGGGAAGAGGAAATGGAAGGTAGAACCGTGGTTCAAGAATTCTTTCACCAATGCAAAGAGAGCAACTACTTCATGGAGTATAGGCCAAGTGCAACGAATCCTTCGATAATAGGCGACTTGTTCTTTGCTAGCCCCGAATCAATGAAACTCTTAAAGGCGTTTCCATATGTCCTTTTGATGGACTCGACTTATAGCACGAACAGGTAAGTATTTATCATTCTGTTTTTATGTTGTATTTATCTTACTGTATTTTGGTTTAAGGTACAATGTTCCCTTCCTGGAGATAGTCGGTTTGACTTCTACATGGAAGAATTTTGTTGTGTGCGGGGTATGGTTAGAGGCTGAGAGCGAGGATAGTTATTTATGGGCGTTGCAGCTGCAGACGATGTATTTGAGAATAGGAGCATCGCCTACTTGCTTCGTCACTGACCGTGAGATGGCTCTTATGAATGCAACAGACAAGTTATGGCCAAATGCAAAGTTTATCTTATGTAGGCGACATGTAAGGAAGAACATAGAGGCGAGAGCGAAGATAGCTATGGGCACACAAGCATTGGGGGTTCATATTTCAAATGATTATTATAACGTGTTCGAACAAACCACTGAAGAAGATTACAAGAGTACTTTGAAGAAACTTGAGGACGAATGGCGAGCTTATCCAACCGTATTGAAGTACGTGAGAACGAATTGGCTAAACCGTTACAAAGAAAGACTTGTTTCAGCATGGACGGATAATGTCTTCACTCTTGGGAATAACACGACAAACAGGTATGTTCTGTTATTTATGTCTACCTTCTACATATGATAAAAAGAGCTTCTGTAATGCACACCTCGCAGAACGCGACGGCATACCACCTCGCAGAACGCGAGAAGGTGCATATTACAGAAGGATCCACAGGTTCTGATTTGTATTTGCATATTATTGTTTTTCGAACATTTTAGAGTTGAAGGAGCACATTCATGTCTTAAGTCATACTTGTCAAGTGGAAATGCTAGGCTAGACACAATGTTCAAAGAATACAAAACAATGGCGGAGAACCAACTTAAGGAGATTACTGTGTCTTTCACCGAGAGTTTGAATAAGAGCTTCACAGTTGTTGAAGGGGCGGACTTGTTTAAAGTCTTGAAGTTCAAAGTCTCTTACAAATGCATAGAATTTTTGCTTAAGGAATACACGAAGGGGGAGAGATTAGGTGCGCACTTTAATATGTTTTGTAGCTGCGGGATCAAGATTAGAGATGGGTTGATGTGTGTTCATCAGATTGTAAGACATTGGAAGGAGCAAAGACCACTAAGAGTATCAGAGTTGCACCCTTTCTGGAGTACTTTGAGTTTGGAAGAAGTTGATGTTCCCGGCATACTGGAAGTTAAGAGTAAGGTGGCAAGGCGTCTTTTTCAGACTTTCTATGAGGAAACGTTTCCGAAATTGTGCCCCCATGATCAAGAAAAGTGTGCACAAACTGTTTTAGACATTGGGAAAGTAAATACTCCTCTAAAAGAGCCGGCTATTTCAAAGCACACCGGAGGTCGTCCAGTCGGAGCTCCTAACAAACAACCTAGGTCAACGCAAAGAAGACCGTCTGCATGAGAGCACACTAATGTTGAGATGGATGCTAGAGATTTGGAAGAAACACCCCCAAAGAAGCAAAGAAATGCTTCTAATTCTGAAACATTCAAGAAACCAAAGATTAAGGTGATTGGCAAGTACAAGTCTCACATACCCGCGTCAATGCGCACCCATGTGAATGGTTGGTTTGAGGTAAATGGAGATGGAAATTGTGGATTTAGAGCAATAGCTCATGAATTGCATGACAACCAACACTTATGGAGGGAAGTAAGAGATTTGATGATAGCTAAGGTCAAAGAGATTTGGCACCTAGTTCAAGGAACTTGGATTGGACCTCCACAACAACCAACTTTGGAGAGCGCTTTACATTCCTCTACAACGTCCTACTTGGTTAGAAGATGGTGACACACTTTCGACGTTCTGCTTATTCTATATTCAGAGTGAGAGACATTTTGTTCCGGTAAGTTTTTGGATCTACTTATGAATTACTATCTAATATGCAACTTCCTAACGTTGTTGTTTTCTTGTAGTTGCGTCTTGAAGAAAACTGCCCATTACCTCATGTGTTTACTCCTTGGTGGCGAAACGCTGAAAGAGATGCTTTTTCTTTGCACGATCTTGTGTCACATCGATGTGCCGCCTTTGAAATGTAATGTTGAAGTTATGTTTTATTCGCTGAATTTGTAATGTAATGTTGAACTGGAGATGGTTTTTTAAATTCTTAAACAGGAGGAATGACATTTTCCAGAAAATGTCATTCCTCGCGTTCTGCGAGGTAGGTGTAACTCGCAGAACGCGAGTGACACCAACCGTGCCACAGACCGTGCATCTCAACTGGGAGCACCCTGTTTCCTATAGGTTCGTCTCGCGTTCTGCGAGTGGTGTACACCTCGCGTTCTGCGAGGTTATGCAAAAACCGAACAGAATTGAAAACACAAAACAAAATTATCCAAGCTACAAAATTATCCAGGCAACAAAATTATCCAAGCAACAAAATTATCCAAAACACAAAACAAAAGGCTACTCGTCTTCTCGTGGTCGGAAGGGAGCGAGATTTGACATGCATAGTAGCATTTGGGCGTGATATGAAGAAAATTCCTCTGGAGTGGCAAACCGATACCGGTCCATGTCATTGTACACCCGTCCAATCACCTATACGCAAGTAAACATTCATTCTATGTTAATATTAGAGACAAACAAAGACTAGAAACGCAAGATAAACCAAAACAATTAATATTACCTGTCTCTCAGTAATCATCCCAGGGATTGCAGGACGGATATACCTATGGGTCCTCTTGATGTACCAATCCATGTAATCATGGGAGCATTCATGTGGTGCATAGGCAACTGGCCCCATATCATCGAGAGACAAAGAGTGAACATCTCTTGACTCCCAAAGCCATTGGTTGGCGTCATAAAAAACACTATAACACCTAATGTTTTTCAACCTATGAGCTTTGAGCGGTTCAATGACTGGCCTAGGAATACGCTGCACTCTCCCAAATTGTCTGGGACACCTATCAGGCATGTGTGGTTCGGTGATGTCACAGCAGGATAGCACCCCGTGAAATAGAGCGGGAGCAAGCTCAGGATCGCTGAAGTCTTGTGCTCCATACGGGTTCCAACATACCTAAAAAAATGCAGAAATTAGGACAAAATGCAGAAACTTGTACTTTCTCGCGTTCTAAAAATTACTGTTGCGTACTAAAAAATGCAGAAAGCCCAGAAAATGCAGAAACTTACCATCTTCGACATAAGAATATCGAGCGCTCCCCTATAGTCCCTTCCGACTTGCCCCTTCTTCAGCTTTACATTCTTAGGCATCCACCGGTATGCCCATGGTTGCTCCGCTCTCCACCGAGGACGTTCAGTAGGTCGAAAGTGTGGGAAGTAGTTGTAGATCCATGCCTAAGAAATACAAAGTACGTTAAATATGAAAATATATATAAGTATGTAAATTAAACGCTTAGAAAGTATAATACCTGCAACAAGGTGTAACATAAAGACATCTGGGCACAACCCTGTCGTGTGCATATCCCCAGCTGCCTATACAGATGGGCCAAAGCAGCTGAACCCCACGATATGCCCGTAGCATGGGCATAGGTTTCCAAAAAAGGCCCATATCTAAGCCGAATCAAGTTCTGTGACTTGTCCGGAAATAAGAGCGAAGAAGCAGTATACAACACCCAACCTAAACCCTTTCGCTCTGGACCTAGGTTTTCACAATGCCTTCTAAACCAATCAACTTTCACCCTCCCAGAATCTAAAGTATGAGGATCTACTCCAAAAATTTCCGCCCCCTTCCTACCATAGTATTTTATAATCTCATCATGACTAAACTTGGCACCCAGTTTCTTACAAGTCGTCATTGCTTTCCCTTCTATAGGTAGGCCTAAAATCATATGTACATCAAGAAGGCCAATAGTGATCTCACCACAAGGGAGGTGGAATGAATTTGTCTCCGGTTGCCATCATTCGATGAACGCTTCAATCAACGGAAAGTTGATTTCTTCGTACATCATGTCAGGTAGATCTGACAGTCCAACTGCACCGGGAATCTCTGACCAGTCATTGTTGTCCAATGGCCAATCACTGCTTTGCTTTGTCCGTTGTTGTGCCTTCATCGGACCTTTCAACTGCAGAAAAATACAAAAATTACACACTGCAGACCAAATTTTCAAAAAATACAGTTTCTGCAGAATTATCAGTTTCTGCAGAATTGTGCATTTTCTCGCGTTCTGCGAGTGTGCCACTCCTCGCGTTCTGCGAGAAGATGCACATAACTTGCATTTTCTGATAATTCTGCAGAATATGTGCAATGTATTAAAAATGCAGAAAATCAATAAATAATTAAATTACCTCCCCTTTCTGGATGTGGAACGCCACATGTGCTTCAAATCCCTTAAGCAACTCGGGATCTTCTGGACCGCCAGGTGTGGCATGAGTGAGCTCAGGATCATACTTTGGCTCATTCTTCTTGGACTTCCTCTTTCTTTTGGGTTTCTCGACCACTTCTTCTTCTTCTTCTTCTTCAACATCATCACCTCCTTGTTCTTGTTCCTCTTCTTCATCCCCAAAAAATTCATCCTCCATTTCTGCTTCCATCGGTTATGGGGCTTGATTGTATGAAGAAGAACCAGCTTGTCCACTTCCCTCGGCATATCCACCGCCCCAACTTTGTCCAGCCATCCCTTCTCCACCGCCCCAACTGCCTCCCGCCCACCCCTGTCCGACATCCATAAGTGCATTATGTTCAAAAAAATGGTCCCAGCAACCCGGTTGTCCAGTAGAATAACTATCTTGGGAAACAAGATCCCAGCCAACTGGGTATGACTCCCAACTACTAAGCGGTTGTCCAGTTGAATAACTTCCTTGGGACCAATTGGGATTGGGACGTTCTTCAACGTCGGGGAGTCCCTCTGGGAAGAGTTGTACGAGGTGACTCTTCTTTGCTTTCCCCTTCCCCTTTGGTTTTTCAACCGGGGGTTCTTCCCTAACAACATCTCTGTTTCTCCGACGAGTCGAACGACCAGGACGATACATTGCCTAAAACAATACAAAGTAAAATCAATAAATAAACGAACGCAGAAAATAAAATCAGAAAACAGAACAAACAACCAAAAAACACAAACATATATTCTGCAGAACAAACAGAATTGCCAGTTATGGCAACTCCTCGCGTTCTGCGAAGGACATGACTCTCGCAGAACGCGAGGGACATGACTCTCGCAGAACGCGAGGGACATGAGTCTCGCAGAACGCGAGGGATGTAGCGTTCTGCGTGAATTTGCACTTTCTTCAGTTTCCGGCGACAGTTTCCGGCGAGAATTTCCGGCGGAAATTCAATATTTTAGCTAAAATACCTATCAATTTAAGTAAATTACCAAATAAACATCAAAACCCTCAATAAAATCAACAATCCTAATAAAAAACCCTAACCCTAATGAATTTCAACATAAAACAACATCCACTCATCAACCATAATTCAAAATCATCATCTTTCATCCATCATACAACCATTTGTAAATCAACATTCAATATCAAAACATTATATAATATGCAATTTTCTATACTAACAACATATATTCATCTAAAAACAACATTAGAAAGCATAAGAGTATTAGAAACATACCTTATATGGAGATTTGAATTGAAAAGAGGAAGAAGAAATAGGTTGAAATTGAGAGAGATGGTGAGAGGCGGCGGTAGAAAATTGTGTGTGATGTAAAAAATGGGCCGAGTAGGGTTTTTCCCCTTTTATAGGGAAAAAACACCCTCGCGTTCTGCGAGGTTACGCACCCTCGCGTTCTGCGAGGATGCGCTCCCTCGCAGAACGCGAGGGTGCGTTATTTAGGAAACGCGAGGATGCACATTAAAGCGTATTAACAGAAGCATTGTAGTTAAGTGTGCAAAATAACACATTTTTAGTGTCTTTTTTAAGGCGATAAAGCCCAATTCGGCAAAAACGTCATCGAAACTTTATCGAAATGGAATGAAACTTTGTTTCAATCCTTATAATGTCTATTTGATCATGTGTGTAACTTGAAATTAAGATTTCTTCCTTTGGAAGTGAAACCTAGTTTGAAAACCGAACGAGGTCGCAATATGTATGATACACCATATAAATAAAGAAATATAATAAGGTTCAACATTTGTCAACATAATAACAAAATAGACACTATTAAGAAAAACAAGTAGTTCTTGCAACATAATAAGGTTCAACACTTCAAAGGTGCAACATAATAAGGTTCAACATAATAAGTAATTCTAAACAAACAACATTAAAAGGAACAAGCAAACAAAGAAGGTCGATAAATTTTCAAAAGAAAGATCTAACGACGAGGGTTGAACGGCCTGAAGAGGTTCCTGTATTCTCGTGCGGTCATCCTTGGTCTAGTGGATGGTTCCCCTCTCTCCCTTTGACGTTCTTGTCTCTCCCGTTCACGTCGCTCACGTTCTTGTCTCTCCCGTTCACGTCTCTCCCGTTCAAGCATATCAAAGTTGTCTCCCATGCTAGACACCGTACTAATATCAGAAATATCAGATTCTTGATTGGAATAGGACATCTGTATAATCACAAACCTGACCAAATTATAGTTACATACTCAATCAAATTCATAATCTATACAAACAACAACAATGCTTATAATCATAGTAGTCTTGATCTGCGACAGCATGACGCTCGCGTTCTGCGAGAGTCGTGACCTCGCGTTCTGCGAGTATCATGACCCTCGCGTTCTGCGAGGGGTGTAGCGTTCTGCGTCAATTTGCATTATCATGAGTTTCCGGCGAGAATTTCAGGCGAAAATTCAATATTTTTGCAAAAATACCTATCTAAAACAACATTCCAAATAAACATCGAAACCCTAAATAAAATCAACAACCCTAATCAAAAACCCTATATGGAGATTATACTACCATTCATGAACCATAATTCAAAATCAACATCCACTCATCCACCATAATTCAAAATCATCATCTTTCATCCATTATACAACCATTTCTAAAACAACATTCAATATCAAAACATCATATAATATGCAATTTCCTATACTAACAACATATATTCATCTAGAAACAACATTAGAAAGCATAAGAGTATAAGAAACATACCTTATATGGAGATTTGTAGTGAAAAGAGGAAGAAAAACTAGTTTGAACCGAGAGAGATGGTGAGAGGCGGCGGTAGAAAATTGTGTGTGATGTAAAAAATGGGCCGAGTAGGGTTTTTCCCCTTTTATAGGGAAAAAACACCCTCGCGTTCTGCGAGGTGACGCACCCTCGCGTTCTGCGAGGATGCGCTCCCTCGCGTAACGCGAGGGACCAGGCGTTATTTAGAAAACGCACGGGCTGTATTTAGCAAGGGCCAAAGTTTATTACTCTTTTTATTCCCCTCTATATTGTACTGCTTTTTTTGACATGTTATGAGCTTCTCCTCCTTGATTCTTTTCTTGACATGTTATGAGCTTTGAAGATTCTTTTCCATGTATAGCTAATCTATCTTCAATCTGCAGGCCCTCTTCTGCTCGAAGGGCGTCATCTCGTCTTCTTCTCGGGGACTCGACTCAGAGCAAAGACAGAATGAGTTATGAGCTTTTTTTGACATGTTATGAGCTTCTACTCTTTTTCTTAGTCTATCTATCTTGCACTGATTTCTGATGCACTACTTTTTTTGACATGTTATGAGCTTCTCCTTCTTGATTCTTATTGAGCATCAGCAAGACATGATGTGCTATGAAATGCTGGTTATGTTGTCACAATCCAAAAGTTCATTATATGAGCTTTGTGCCAGAAGCTAAATCAAAAGGGGGAAACATGATGAACAAAAAGCAATGTAACATCAACCAATAAAACAGAAATCCCCCTAGAATTATATGAGCTTTCTGCCAGAAGCTAAATCAAAAAGTTCATTACCAAGCTAACCAATAAAACACTAGCTTATATGTCTTGTCTTCCACGGAATAACTCAATCATAGTATGAGATAGGCAACTGCACTCATATCTCATCTGCCTCTCTACATCTCCAACTTATTACCCATATACAAAACCAGGTGATAAGATAGATATGTAGCTGGAGATTAAGTACTAAGGTAAAATCATAGGATGAAAAATTACTCTTTATTGCTCTCTATTCCATGGTTAAAATCTGAAAATATTACAAGAATTCCTGAGTCCAAGTCAAACAATTAATGAAGTCAAAACTCCATTTTCTTCACACTTGACGCATTACCAGTTATCACTACATCACATCATCATATGCTAAGTTGCTAACTATATATCCAAAAGTCCTGCAAAACAGTCTTCAGTACTCCTATGCATTTTGTTCAAGAAGGGTAGAGATGTCTACATCATCACAGCATTCATATCCTATATATCAGATGCAAAACAAAGTCTCAAAATCTGTGCAAAACAGATCTCCTATGCATTTTATTGAAGATTGGTAGAGATGTCTAGAGGGCATGAGGTGTAGGTGGATCCAGCATCAAACTGAGGCTCAGCACGATCCAGAAAGACGACCACTACGGAGATATCGTCATGGATTCTTCGTCTTTCTCCTTTCTTTGTGATCTTTACCATAAAAGGAAGTTTATAGCTCCTGTGTGCAGCCTTCTCTACAGCAGCTTGTACAAGCTTCTTAGCAATGCCCTGCATAAAACAGATCATAGAGTATTGAGGATTTAAGACAACCAATTTACTGACACTGCAACAGAATTATAGGGAGTTCATTACCCTTCTTGGGTTTGTTGAAACAATCTTTACTGCTACTGCATCATCCAATTGATCCCACAAACCATCCGTTGCAAAGATCACGAACTTGTCGTCGGGGCCGAGGGTTCTTGGGCGTATTTCAGGCTCAGCTGACAGCAATGGGAGACCATTGTTAGGGGTGGCTTGCTTATAACTGTAATCCCCAATGGATCTTGAGACCTGAAATCAACAAGCCAGAACATTAAGAATTCATATACAGTCTCTCAATTAAGTTCATAAAAAGGCCATGAAAGGAATTCATAATGTTACCTGTATCCCATCAGCACCTCCTACCCTCCAAACACCACCAACCATGGAAACCACACCAGGATTGTTCTGACGTGTCTCGACTTCGCGCCTAATATCTGGATCACGGGCGTTGTGATCTCGGCTCAATCTTTCCGCCCTCATACGACTAAGAGCACCAAACCTTGATAAATTTCCCAAAACAGCTCTTGAGTCTCCAAGATTAGCCACAATCAAAGAACCAGGAGTGATTACTCCCACAATACAACAGCTACCTACTTTCACAATATAAGGATCGCAGTCTAAAAAAGGAGATGTTATTTCCTTCAAGAATCCCTGCTCTATTTCACTCAACACTTGAAGTATCGTATTATTAGACAAGGCTGCATGTTGAGCTTCAAGTTCTGCAGAAAACATTATCAGATTCAGAGCAGCGTGAATTGATTGTGAAATCAAGAACGTACATAAACCCTAGAAAGTGAGAGTGTAAGTGAAAGCAAAGAAAGACGTACCGACTAAACGACGAAGCAGTCTGGCATTGACGAAGCGAGATGCTTCGACGCCTCCATGGCCGTCGTAGACGCCAACGAGTGTAGAATTAGCGGAAGTGTAGACCTGACATTGATCTTCAAGAGTCTGATTCGCTTGAACGACCGCCATTGAAAGTTCTCCAGTAGCGTGGGGAATCAGATCTTCATTCCATAGCAGAGTATCCTCCTTGAACAGCGCCCCAACAAACTTCTTCGCTGCACTCCACATCTCTATTCAAGAAGAAAACCAGAAAACCAGAAAAGCAGTTCAGGTTACTGAATTCCAAAACAGAAGAAGAATAACGTAAGGATGAAAGAAAGGAAGCGAGAAGCGGAGATACCGAATTTGGCGTTCAGAGGTAGAAGATGAATGTCAGTTGAGAGAAAATCTTGATGGAGAAGAAAGAATGAAAGAGAGAATGAATGAATGTGTGAATAATTGGCGTGAGATTAAATGCTTTTATAGCCTCTTCCTTCCTTCCTTCCTTCCTTCCTTGCAGAAACATGAATACAACAGAGAATGTGAAGCGCGCTAGACGACAAATTAGTTTGTTAGGAAGAAAAACAGAATTAATTAGTCAGGAAAAGTTTGTTAGCGTAATTAAGTTGGTTACCCACCGTTAAAAAATTATACAACGTGATGACGGATTACTATACTAAAAAACTAGCATTAATAATATTTGTTATGGCAATAAGTAGGATTTAATTTAGAAATTCGACATGAATAATATGGTTATTACTAGACCGTGCGAAATAACGCGCTTTACTTGTATCGAAATTTATATATTATTTCCATGATAATTATGTAATAAATGAATAGATGTTTTTTTTAACTAAACATATTAATATTAACATGTATTTTAAATATTAGTAATATATAAATTATTATTTTTAATAGTGTTATAATAAATTATTTATATAGTCAATTTAAATTTGTTGCCATTGAGAAAACACAATTAGTCGATTTGACGAACTGGGTGAAAAAGAGATTGACTGGAGTAGAAAAATTAATTTATTGTCAATTTATCACTAATTGGTAAGGAAACAGTCAAACACGTTTTATCTTTTGCAAATATTTATATGCTTAAGATATTTTTTCATATATATATTTTTAGTAATTTTTAATAAATTAATTGAATATCTCTCATATATAAACCAGAATCAGATAGTCGTTGATGGTGCTTAGTTTTTCTCCATCGCCATACGTATTGGAGGTGAAGAGCGAAGAGAAAAAAGAAGATGAAAAAGGTGAAAATATTAACCAGTTAAGCACATAGTTATGATTTTTGTAGACATTTAATGGAAAATAGAAAGATAGAAGAATAATTAAGTTTACCATTAATTAATTTCAATTGATATTACTTTCTCAAACCATCAATTTATATATAGATAGATAGATAGATTTAGGCTTCTGAAATATAACTTCCTGCATTACAAAATGAACAACATAAATAAAGGACATATCGAGATTAGTAGGCTTGTCTAGACGGTTCGATAATCAAAAAAATGGATACAATATTTAACATGCATCTGGAACTTAATAAGAGATGACAATCATGTGGAGAAGTGATACCTTCTCCATGAACATGGTCAATTATGTAGACAAATAGTATGTGAATAATAAAATATAATGCACCTCCAATTGTGAGATATGGTTCTCTTTTCGCTTCTCGCATATGTTAGCTCATTCTCAGGTTTTCATATGATTTTCTGCTCTTCAGCATTCTCAAGTTTTGATATAATTTCCTCCTCAGCATTCGACCGCTTTTTCGTGATTTCCGCAAACTGATTTAGGACTCATAAGTGAAGCTTCATCAGGGGCTTGAGTTTAATGTAAAAGATAATAGTCCACTTATATTGATCCTAGTTGCTGAATGTTTGTGTGTATTACATGTTAGGTTCGATTCTGCTGCATTATCAACATAACAGACTCCTCTTTGAAAATTTCACTAAGTTTGGTCGATGGAATGCTTAAATGCGTATAGTATTTATATTCTTGATCGAAAACAATGCTAATTTGCCTTCACCACATGGTAAAAGCCTCTAAAACAGAAGTGAATCAATGCATATCCAAAAGATCTACTAAATAATAAGGGCAAAAAATGAAAGTGTTCTTCACATGAGACTGAATCGATATCGATGTGTTAAGTAATGTGCCCAGATATCCGTAATCTGCCAACAAATGACCAACTATAGCTTCAAAAAAACGTTCATGTACAGAATCCATTCACCAGTCGAGAAAAGAAACCAAAAGACAGTTTTTTTATTTCACCTTCGACAACTTTGAGTTGAAACTGTTTAATGATGAACACGAAAAGCAGTTGTTTGAAATTTACAAACGTTTCAACAGAGATGAAAGCAGAAGAAATCAGAAAGAGCTTTACATGTTCAACTTCTGCTTATTACTCTTTTGTGGCAGAAAAAGATTCCTAGATGAGCTCCAGTTCAAAAGTTGATAGCAGGATCTTCCTGTACATTACTCCTTGATAAGCAGAACTTTCCCTTGGTCTTCTCGAATACCTGTTCAGCTGCATTGCCATCAGCTTTCATGATCTCCAAATTACCCTTATGATGAACACAGTGTTTGGGCCCTTCAATGCATCAACATTGTAGGGGTCAAATCCTATTGCAACAACAGCTTCAACTTTGGCTCCATACACCAATCTCTGTTCAGGAGTAGAAAAAACACCACGTTACTATGCAAGATGAAGTTTACCAACATAGAAGAATATGCGGAAAAAATGAAGTGGGCAAGAATTTCTGACCTTGATCTTAGAGAATATGATGGCACAAAGCCAGTTTCAAAATGTGAATAAATGGTTACACCATTCTGCACAAAGCCTAAATTTCAATTCCAATCTAAATCCCCAAATTAGCTCAATCGTCTTAACAAACATAAGAGAGAAAACATGTGCATTTTCTATGAGGTAAAATGAACCTGGAACGGAGAAGAAGATCATGAAACCGGCTGGTATTTGAACCACTGCACTATCAAGAAAAATCTAGCTTAATAGTTTAAAGATCATGATATACAATTCTTGTTCTTGAGTCTTACACTGATGATGTACCATAACATGTTGCAACAAAGACAATGTTGTGGTTGTAAGAATAGCGGAATACTATTAAGTAAAGCATTGAGAAACAAACATCACATCATTCACCTAGTACCTCGTCATTGATTTTCATAGGCAAATCGATACAACACATCTTAGAACATCCCTTATCTTCAAGGAGAAGACCAAATGCTCACTAAAAATGTCCATATCCTGAAAAGTGTTACCTCTGTCGGGCAGTAAAATATTCTGAGATCAAACATAAACCACCGGGCCAGCTCTTAATCCTCAAATATGGTCTGGTTGACAATTATGTTGCTGAAGTGTTGTTCTCTGTATGTATGCATAAATTACACATAAATGCATTAGAAAAACGGTGTTGAGAAAAAGGGAAGAAGAATTGAGTAGAGCATGAGCTTATTGAATAATGTGAATTGAGTAGAGAGCAATGTTCTTTTTTTTCACCAACTGAGTGATCTTGGTGTCTATAGAGATAATACTCACAAGATAGAGGATCAAGAACCCAATGATAATTTACCTGGGGTGAATATGAATGAAAAATCGAGAAAAGAGTCTCCCCCATCAGGCACTTAATTTAACTCTGAAACATGATACTCTTCATATCAGTTGCTTAGATGATCAGGAAGTGGGCAGTGCCAAAAGTGTTGATTCTTCTTCAAGCGGATACAAAATGTCATCCTGGAAAAAACTTCCTTCTAATCCAGCAAAAAAAAATAGGAAAGGGCGCAATGCTCGTGATTCTTTATCAAAGGATCAATCTAATTTGTTTCAGCAAAATGATGATTCTGCAGAAATTCAAGAATTTCAGGCTGATGACTTCGAGGCATCTCCAGAGGCTTGCAAATGATGACTTCGGTGATAAGTGATATTAGTTGGTGTTTTAGATTAGGCTGCAGCTGGTCTTAGGTTATTGGGAATAACTTGCTGCTTAATATGAAGTAAATTAGGGAGTCGTATATATAACAGAGGCTTGCAAAAATGAATGTTGCAACTTATGGTACTGTCAAGTTTACATTCTTGTGTATAATGCACTTGTCTTACGATTGAATCCACTTGTCTACATCAAGTTTTGTGTGTTGCAGTGTCTCATATCATATGAGACATGCATCAAATGGCTGTATAAAAACTAGACAAATCCTTTTCTCTATAAAATGATAACATATATTCTATTTTCAATCTCTCTTGACAGATATGATCCATCTACCGGTATCTATGGTATGGACTTCTTTGTAGTCCTAGAGAGGCCAGGATACCGCGTTGCTCGTAGACGACGTTGCAAGGCCCGTGTTGGAATCCAGCACAGAGTGACCAAGGATGATGCCATGAAGTGGTTCCAGATGAAGTATGAAGGAGTGATCCTCAACAAGTCTCAAAACATATAGATTCTAGAATTTGTTTTCTTGGGTAGGCGCTGCTTGTTCCTTCCTTTATGAATTTTGGAGTATACATGGTCTTTTTTGTTTAACAAGACAAGATCTTGTATGAATCTTTGCTCTGTTTCTTTTGAGGATGTAACTTTGCTTTCTTTCATGCTATTGTACATTACTTCTGTTGGGCTCCTGAAATTGCTGGTTCGTAGTAGATAGATCTTTTCAGATCATTGCATTTTCCTACTCCCTGGTTTTTACATTCAGGAGGCGAAGATTTTATGGAACTTCATTTCTAACTTTAAGTGGAATCTGGACTTGAAACTTACAAACGATATTGTCAAATTACAACAAATGCTAATAGTTATCAAGTGAAACTCACTATTTGGTATGACCTCCTCTAGTCTCGACAATCTACATAGAGGATCAAATTCATATATATGCTTGTGCTGATAAGATGTTCTTGCACACAAAGAGTAAGATGTTAAGAACCAACTTTTCCTGATGTGTCGACATGAAGCAACATGGTTCATCTGGATGTAGGCGTCATCCTCGCCAAGTCAATTTCACTGGAGAATTAGCAAGTGAAAGTATGCGCTCTGCAATCTCTGCCCCGGCCTTAGGCT
The DNA here is from genome assembly GCA_029168935.1 of Oxyria digyna. NCBI lineage: Eukaryota > Viridiplantae > Streptophyta > Magnoliopsida > Caryophyllales > Polygonaceae > Oxyria > Oxyria digyna. Next base: position 2,500,063 of record JAPVLV010000026.1, on the reverse strand, counting down.
TTGCTGCTTGAAGAGCTCTTTCTGACATCACTGACATCACATACTCACTCCCTGATAAAAAAAAAGTGGATTTGTTTAGCAATTAAAGAAGCTTAGATTCGTTTACAATGAAAAGAGTATGTGATGACATACCCATTGTCTCCTCAATTGCCATTCGAAGAGTTGTGGAATCTAGTTCATCTTCTATAATCATCCTTGAACCTGCTAAATTGGCCATCAATGTAGCATTACTGAATTGATGTCCTTCCTCCTCGTTTGGGGACGGTATCTGCAAATTCAGATTATATGATACCAGATTCAGAGACTATTTGATACTTAAAGAAGAGGCTATGGCACAAAGATGAAATGACTAGAATGTTGAGTACCAAAATTGTTGGTTTGCCTGTCGTCATTAACTCCGAGCAAGTCATAGCCCCGACTCTGGAAACAACCACGTCTGCAGCCGTGTATGCCTGTCAGCTTAGATTTCTCATCCTGTCAGCTTCAATCATATTTTGCAGTTCTTTAGTCCAAAGAACATCACAGAAACCAGCTAGTGCTTTTCATCTCTTAGGTATGTCTACTTATTTTCTAATGCTGATGAATCTATATAAACTCTTTGTCTGAATCCATTTATCTTTAGACAATGAAGACGATACCCGGGCAAAATCTTCTGCAGCAGATAGAAACCCTGCTTCGGGTGCACCAGTGCATCCCTTAGGCCCCACAAATAAGGTAAATCTGAAACAAGTAATATATACAAGATACCAGAGAAAATTGTAACATTCATAATTTTGTTTTTAGGATTCATCTGTAAGATCAAGGCCAATACCGCCATTGAAATCATTTGACAATCCTGCCAGACATCAGCAGATCATTTATGCGCCTCCTCGATCGAGAAGCATGCTTTCTTCTTTCTTTGTCAAACAGAAAACACAAAAGCTCAAGGCTGGAGTTGGGGCTTAAGATCATAGCATTCAGTTTCACCATCAATAAAGGATGACCCTCCTTGTTTGTATATGATAAAATTTATTCATCCTGTGAGACATTAAAATTAACCCTTGATTTGGGAATTGTCATATGACCTCGGAAGATTCGAGTTTGAACCCTAAAACAAGCCCTGGATTTGGGAACTAACAAACCCTAGAACAGTGAACTCAAAAAACTCAGCTTTGAAAAATCGAGTTCGAACCCTAATGAAACCCTAGATTTCGAAACAGAGAACTCAACTCAGATCTGAATGTTCTACACCATAAACTTGCAAAGAAGAAATAAAACGAGTAAAGAATCAAGAAATCGACTAAAGGAACAACATTCAAGCTCGATTTCGGCTCAAACCTTCGATTCAAGCGATGACAGCAAATCCCAGAGCAAATCCCAGATCCGAATGTTCTTCACCAAGAGTATGCAAAGAAGAAAGAGAACGAGTCAAGAATCAACAAAACGAGTAAACAAACAACAATGAAGCTCAAGTTGGCTTCAAACCTTCGATTCAAGCCAAAACAGTGGATCCCAGAACTGAATGCTCTTCGCGAAGAGTATGCAAAGAAGAAAGAAATAGATGAGAATCTCAAGAAAACGAGTAAAGAAACAACAATCAAGCTGGACAAAGGGCTCAAACCTTCGATTGAAGCTGTTATGAAGAACGAGAATCTGCGTTGTTCTTCTCCTCTCTTCAGCAGAACGAAAGTGATATCGGGGGTAAGAATGAGAATTGGAACAATGATTTCTTCCATAAGTACTTCCAAATCTTCTGAAGCATGGATCCATTGCTTTTTTTTTTATACTTTTAAGCATCAAAATCGAAGGAAGTAGATGAATTAAGCAGCGTCATTAAAAACACACGAACAGGCCTACCGCTACTTTCTTTCTTTCAGAAATAAGCATCAGGCAAAATAAGTAGATATAAGTACTTAATTCCAGTTTTTGGGTAAATACCCCAAACCTGTTATGTTTTTTTAGTTTTTGCATCACGTTTTTAAGTTATAAGTAAATACCCCTTTGTTGTCAACAAAATTTTTAACAGAGCTGTCAACAAATTTTTTAACAGAGTTGTCAACAAAAATTTCAACAGAGTTGTCAACAAAATTTTTAACGGAGCTGTCAACAAATTCTTTAACAGAGATGTCAAACAAAATTTTAACAGAGTTGTCAACAATTTTGTTAACAGAGCTGTCAACAAATTTTTTAACATAGATGTCAACAAATTTTTTAACAGAGTTGTCAACAAATTTTTTAACAGAGTTGTCAACAAGAATAATAAGTTGTCAACACCAATAATAACCCTTTGTTGACATGAAAATTATAACAGAGATGTCAACAAATTTTTTAACAGAGCTGTCAACAAGAATAATAAATTGTCAAAACGACTAAATAAAAAGTTGTCAACCCAACTAAATAAATTGTTTACACGACTAATAAATGGTCAACAACATACAACACGAGTGATATTACAAAATTGTCAACACTTTACAAAACTTGTCAACATATTAAATAAAATTGTCAAAACATTTTAAAAACTATAAACAAAATGGATAGAGTTGGATAGTACAATTATAAGTTTAAATACTTCTTTGCTGACGTAACAATTATAACAGAGTTGTTAACAAAAATTTTAACAGAGCTGTCAACAATTTTTTTTATAGAGCTGTCAACAAAATTGTCAACAAATTGTTTAACAAAGTTGTCAACAAAATTTATAACAGAGCTGTCAACAAATTTTTTAACAGAGTTGTGAACAAATTTTTTAACAAAGCTGTCAACGCGACTAAATAAGTTGTCAACACGACTAATTTACGATCAACAACATACAACACGAGTAATATTACAAAATTGTCAACACTTTACAAAACTTGTCAACATACTAAATAAAACACCATTAATAAATTGTCATTAATAATTTCACCCGGAGACTTTATCAACAAGAAATTCAGCAGCACTTCTCTCACATTTAGTGGAAGTAGGAGGTGGCCCTTTTCTCAGATTTACCAGGCCATCAAAACATAATCAGCAATACGAGGCTAGCTTCCCACCCTGTTCATGCAAATCACAATGCTAATGAGTTTTGAAAACACTAAAAAATTGAAACTCAGCTTGAGATTTGTCACAATACTACATTAAGAAAACAGATCAATGTTGCTTGGAGTAACACAGTTGAAAGTTGTTGCATCAATATATTCAAAAGGAGCTCCCCAAGGAACAGGTAAATTCTTAAAGGGGAAACCTGCAGCAGAATCTAGTACATTTATTAATAGTGAATGATTAACCTCCTTTGCAGCAATGATAACCAAGTACGCCATTAAGTAAAAGCTCACTTGCTAACTTACTACAATCAAGGAAGTCTATAACTCGTTGTTCAGATTAGCTAGAAATAACTGCGATTTTAGAGACATTACTCATACATTGTTGTCCACCTCAAGATCTTTGATCCAGCTAACAGCTGCATTACCAGCCCGGATGTCACAATGGGGGTGATACCAAGCTCCATGAAAGTTCCCCGGTTGAGGCAAGGATCACTCGCATCCAGTAGAATGGATCCGCTCAAGTTGTGGAATGAATTCCATAAAGAGGAAGCTGACTGCACAACAAGAAGATGAGCAAAGTGATGACAATGTATATAACCTTTTCTCTGAATGGAACCTTCCTGTCAGCACTCAACACTTCTGGAAGAAATGGAAGGAACTGTTTAACCAAATGAAGCACTATGAATCCTCCACCCATGATGGATTAGTAAGAATCAAGTATCACCTGTAACAGATAGAATGTTAGACCATTATTATTAGAATGCATAATTCTGTACGAAATTTTGATTGCCCGAGATAATTAAAGGTAATCTATCTACACTCTACAAAATGTCTACACCACAAATAATCTTTCTATATTACTTATAACTTGTCAGCACAAATAACTTGTCAACAAAAATAATTTGTCAGTATCACCGTACCAAAACCTGAAAAATCCTATTCACATACCACCATACAAAAATATGAGAATCCACAATCTCAATCTCAACTATGTAACATCGAACTTTGAAGTGCTGTATAACAATAGATAATGAGCAGAGAAGGAAAACATGTATCAAAATCTAAAAAATCGGACTTGATTGCGAGATCTCTAGCCTCGTGGAGTGTATTAAGGCATATAGAAATCAAGATCTTATAAAGTGATTATCAACCTATGAGCTTAATCCTTACCTGGAGTGTATTAAGGCATTTTGAAACCCTAGAACACGGAATGCGAGCGATTAAAGAATTCAGACTTGATTGCGAGATCTCTAGCCTCGTCTACGGTGTTCGTTGTCTGATTGTCCGAGCGTCCGAGCTAATCGTTCATGGAAATGTCTGCAATAGATCTCGACCGTGTTACTCGGAGCCTCAGAGGCCTGTGTATTAGCGACAGAACAAGCGAGCGGCGGCCGGAGGAGGACTGTTGTCGGTAGAGCGCTATCGGCGGAGAAGGGACGCCGGAGAAGGAGCGATGTTGGCGGAGAGCGACGTCGGAATAGGAGTGATTTCATGTCGGTGATACAAAGCTTCAGCTTTAAGAGAGAGTGTGTGTGGGACTAGGGTATTTTTCTAAGGTTTAATAAGGAGGTGCATATGTTTATGATAAAATGGGAAAAGGTGTATTAGGCGCAAATAATTTGGGGCACCCGAACACATCCCAAATCATTGTTTTTTAGTCCAACTAATACTTCCTCTTGTCATTATTTTACCCAATCTATACTTTCAACACATGACATAATTTTCAAGTTAGAAATAAATATAATAATATAATGTATCGATATTTTATAGGCTTAAATACCGAAAACCACCCTTATAAATGGTCGTTTTGCTCAAAATCACTGTTTAAAAATTATTTTAGAGAAAATCACTCTTAAACGTACTCCGTTAGCCAAAGGGTTAGATTCACCCTTGTATGTTAGTTTGATTAAATTAAAATTATTGTTAAGCCAATGCGTGATATCATGGGAGTTAGTAATTAAATTCTTTTGCATCCTCGTTAGGTATTATTCTCATCACATTCACAAAAAGCCACTACACTTTTGGAGTTTCTTAATTGAATTTTATTGGAGTTATGATTAATGGCCTTTCCCTTTCCTGCCATGAATTTCAGGCTCGCACCGTCGTAATGAGCGGCGCTGGAATTTCAATAGCCATGTGCGCACACCAACTGCTCGGTCAAATGCCCCAAAGGAAAATTTGCTAAATTATGATGCAAGCTGAAGAGCTGGAATTTGGCTTGGTATTCAAAGCAGTCATCTGCAGTAACAGCTCATCAAGTCTTCCCAGCAATCAATATGAATGATGAAAAATATCACTCCTCTTTTATTTCTAAAAAATATATTATACTCAATCCATACAAGCAACATGAATCTGGTAGTTTTCTTGTATATATTTCATTATCAACTCATTTCACAGAAAACACTCTCTTTCTCTCCCTCTCTCTTTCAGTTACTTAATGTAACAATCTTAGAGGAATTTTCTCTGAGATATTTCCATCCATTGATTAATACCCAGGCTTATCTTGAGGGGTTGTGCATCTGGGTAGTCATAATTTAGCTTTTGAATAATTGGATTACATTTTTGATTGATTGGTTGAGAAAGACCATGACTTTGAATCTCAAAATGCTTCCTTTTTTTCTTGTCATCTTCTCCTTCCTTCTGTTCTTGTCATCTGCTAGTCAAATAAGTGACAAGATCAGTTATTTACCGGGACAACCATCAAAGGTGGATTTTGCTCAGTATTCTGGATATGTTACTGTAAACAAGAAGGCAGGAAGAGCATTGTTCTACTGGCTTACTGAGTCACCCACTAGAGCTCATAGGAAGCCATTGATTTTGTAGCTTAATGGAGGTCCTGGTTGCTCATCTATTGCATATGGTGCAGCTGAGGAAATTGGGCCTTTTCGTATCCGCTTGGATGGGAAGACTCTCTACAATAACCCATATGCTTGGAACAAATGTATGTTTTTGAGATCGGATTTGATGGTCAATTTGATTTTTATGGGATCTGTACACTTGTCTTCATCTAGCTTTTCTGTTCTTGTTTTTTTTCTTTATAATTGTGTTTACTGTTAATCTCTTTGTTTAGTGTCTTCTTTTTGTGTAGTGGCAAATCTGCTTTTCCTTGAATCTCCTGCTGGAGTTGGCTTTTCATACTCAAACACATCATCAGATTACTACACTGCTGGTGATAACAGAACAGGTATGGAATCTTGCTGCACCTTTTTATTCTATCAATTCTGCCACATTAGATACTTCAGTTTCTTGGTATTGTTTCTGTGTTGTCTATTAAACAAACTCTCCACTCACTGCTGATCATGGAGTTTGTTTTCTTATATATTCTAGTGACAATTCAGCATACTTAGTTTTTGTCATAATTCTGACATATGCATGTCTTTTGCTTTGAGCTTCAGCTGAGGATGCCTATGTGTTTATTGCAAAATGGTTCAAGAGGTTTCCTCAATACCAGCACAGGGAGTTTTATATTGCTGGTGAAAGTTATGCAGGTTGTCTTTTGCTTCCTTGTCATCACCATAAAGTGTCAAACTGCTTGCTTTGCATTTTTTTTTTTACTAACCTATACTAAATCCATATGCAGGACACTACGTTCCTCAACTATCCCAATTCATTTACAGGAAAAACAAAGGAAACAAAAACCCAGTCATTAACTTCAAAGGATTCCTGGTAAATAAACAGCCCATTTCCCACACTGAATTGCAATATCATGAGTATGATGATATTTCTGTCCCATATTATAGGTGGGCAATGCTGTTACAGATGATTATCATGATTACGTTGGCACGTTCGAGTACTGGTGGACCCACGGTTTGATGTCTGATACAACGTAAAAGCCTGAAGAGTTCTTGTGATTCTGGCTCATCTGAACACCCATCAATTGGATGTACCAGCGCTCTTGATGCTGCTGATAATGAGTTTGGGAATATAGATCCTTACAGCATATACACCCGTCCCTGTAACAGTTCAGCAGCACTGAAGCGTAACTTACGGGGTCATTATGTAAGTAGCACTGTTGCCTCTTAATTTATATCAATTGTTAAACAAATTCTAGAATTTTCTCAAAGACATGTATTCTTATCATAAAATTTAAGTTGTAGAAACTGTAATTGGAAACTGGAGCAACAGATTGATCACTGTTTGACAATTTTCAACAACCGAGGAACTAAAATCATTGTGCCGATTGAGACTAATTGAGTATGTAACTCGGAAAAATTTACTTCAGTTATAGTTTACATGACTAGAAGATCTGCACACTATATGTATTAGCTAGATTTTCATACTTATGAGTTCCATCTAGCTTATGAGCTTGTATGTCAAATTCACACTTCCACCTATTTAATTTTAATAGATCTGTCATCATTTTTCATCAGAATTTTATTTACTTAATGAATCACTGTAAATGCTCACTATAAACTGCATACTTGGTTTGGCTCACTGTTCTGTTAATTTCACTAGCCATGGATGACACGAGCTTACAATCCATGTACCGAGAGATACTCGAAGGAGTATTTCAATCGCCCTGACGTACAGAATGCTCTACATGCCAATAAAACCGACATCCGTTACCCTTGGGACACGTGCAGGTATATCTTCAAAAAAATTCTTTACATTTTTTGTCACAAACATCTTGTACTCAATTGTTTGACTAACTTCCATCTGTGTTCTCCTTCAGCAACATAGTAGGGAATTACTGGGGTGATGCTCCTCGATCCATGCTCCCAATTTACCAAAAACTTATTGCTGCTGGCCTAAGGATCTGGGTATATAGGTAAGCTTTAAATTTATATTACAATCTATCAAGAACTTTGTGCCCTCTGTCCCAATATATAGATCTCATCTCCTTTTTTGACACTATTCACAATTTGAGAGAATTTTGTAGATTTCTTTGGATATATTTAACAAAGAATATAGTCAAGTGGTATCTTGTTGGATTCGTCTCATTGAATACTTGAACAAATGTACATAATTTTAAATATGGTTACAATTATAACCCCGTACAGGGTCTAACACTAGTTGACAATTACAAGGGGAATCATATGAGGCCAATGCCCGGAATGATTGTAACTGGGGTTGGTTCTTTTTCTATGACAACTATGTTTTTGATGTGAAAAGTTGTGTTATGTCATTGCATTTTGTGACACAGGAGAAGAAGAAAGCGAGTGTTAAAGGATCAGAAACGAAGAGGACAAGAAGGGAAATGGAAGAGATTATGTTTAAGTTTTTCGAAAGACAACCAAACTGGACTCTAAGACAGTTGATCCAGGACACTGACCAACCTGAGGTACATCAATTAGCTTAAACTCCATTAATGCACATATATTACCAACTGTTTTTTTGTTTGTGCAGCAATTTCTGAAAGATATATTGAAAGATTTGTGTGTGTACAACAACAAAGGAGCTAATCAAGGAACGTACGAGCTTAAGCCTGAGTACAAGAGATCAGAGGATGATCCTCCAACATCAAGTAGCTAGTAAAAAGTTTGTTTCTTACCCCCAAATTGTTCATTTCCTTTGGAATCTTGACACATGATAAATAATAGCACAACTAGATAAACTTATACATTTGTTGTCTGCTTATAATCATCTTTTTTTTTTGGTCGAAAAAAACGGGGATTTCTCGTTTACTAAATTTATTGAAATAGGCTAAACATCCTCCAAAGAAGCAGGGAGGTCCAAATTAAAAGAATAAAAAATGCAAGCAGGTAGTTCAGTATAAGAAGCAAACGTAGAAGAAATAGAAAAAGAATGTTGAACCAGTTCATGGGCAACTCTGTTGGTTTGACGGCGAATGTGCTGAATGCTTATAATCATCTTTAAAATGGCAAGTAATCCATGAGCTTAGGCAGGGGCGTGACATGATTCACACGAGCCTCAATCCACTTGTTGAGCTGAAAACTAAACTTATAAGCATCATGAAGTCTAACCGACCATAGCTCTCCGAAGGCCTCAACCAAACGCGCCCTCTGTGAGATCGATAAACCGTTCCATGATGGAGGTGCAAGTTGGGTCATTTGCAAGGACTCGTAATCCATAACAAGAAGCTTTTCTGACTGATCAAGAGCAAATAATCTCCCTCTATAAGTTCCAACGGCTTTAAATTTCTCAGAACCAAATGGAGTGATCCATTTCCAATCTTCATAGGATCCTTCTCCTAGCCTTAACAAAGCCAGTCTCCCCGAATTCAAATGAGCAACTACACAGATATGAGATAAACTAGCATAATTAGGGTTAGTCTCTGCATTGGAATTTATCACGACGATCTCCTTCACAAACCCTTCGGATCTTTTCATGCTGGGTGAACTGACACGAAGATGGTAGGCTTTAGAAATGAAGAAGAGTTCAGATATACGACGGTCTAGACACAACTGTATTTGCGTGTCGATCATCGTGACGGCGTTGAATTTTCCGCTATCCCCAACCATCTCAAGAGCCACATATGCACGTTTCATTCCACCGTGCAAGCCAGAGTGATAAAAGTTGACTTGGTTGATCAAGAAACGGGCCATTGGGTCAGAATTAGAATCAGGTGGAGGTGGCACCAAAAGTGAGAATCTAGTTGGCGGCGGAAGAGATGCTCTCCAATTCGCGCACACTAAACGGAACTGAGAAAGCTTATAAGAGAGAAAATTACTAGGCTGTAGAAATAAGAGAGAAAATTGAAATCAAAATTATGATAAAGAGAGAGAAAGCTTAAGAAGAGAATTTGTAGCCGTTGGAACTATGATATCCAACATTATGATATCAAATTGTTCAATATTTATAAACTGTAAAAATATATCTTTTTGCAAGCCAACCATAAACAGTTAAATACCTTCAGAGTTCAGATCCTAAAATTCCAATTGTAGAAGATTAAGAAGAGAGTGAAAAAACAACATGTAACCTGAAATGTGGAGCATGGAATAGAGAGTGAGAGAGGAAAAGGTGGTGAAGAGAAAAATGGCTCTTCTTCTTCTTCTCCTATTTGCCTTGACTTCATGAATGGCATAACGAAAATCGACATCCTGCCCACAATAATTGACTCAATTAGCTTTCTATTAGCAATCAACCCTCGTATACAACACCAAAAATCATGAAATAATAATGCAACTTCACTCACGTACTGATCAAACTTGGGATTTTCAATAATCAAGCAAAGTGATTTTCAACAATGAGCATTGATACAAATCAAAAAGTTACACCCTATTTATAGTTGGAAAAACAACCTAAGGTTAGCCGGCTAATCGATAGAATTTGAGCTAGATAACTTATTGGGTAATCGATAGAATTTGGACTAGGTAACTTATTGGAGTATATAAAATAGATATTACCGTATCATATCTTGTGTATATATGGTTAGTTAGAAGTCTATTTTTGTAGAAGATCTTATCTACCTTGGAGATCAAGTTTGTCTGATTACCCAGATCGGATTTTATCTCTGCTGAATCAACGGTCGTATACTCCCCCACGTGTCAACTTGCCACGTTAATAACACAAAATAAACAAATATATTCCACTAATTATCTACTCATCTCTTCTCCATTCTCGAAGGTCGCTCAACAATGGCGGCCGAACTCATCAAGCTCTCTCTCTCTCCCCCAATCCCACCTTCTGTACTCCCACGCGCCACCACACTTTCACCTGCACCTACTCCCAAATCAGGTCGCCAATTGCTCCCAACCGCCGAATCCCTATATTCGCGAAGGCGGTCGAATTTAGGGCACAAATCGCCAGATCCGAACCAGTACCAGCGACTGACTCGCCGATACTACTCGACGTGACAGGCATGATGTGCGGCGCCTGCGTATCGCTCGTCAAGGCGATCCTCACTGCAGACGCGCGTGTCGAGTCGGCGGTGGTCAATATGCTGGCGAAGAGATTGAGTGAGTGCGGGTTCGAGGCGAGGAGGAGAATGCCTGGGACGGGAGTTGGAGTGAGAGTGAGGAAGTGGAAGGAGACTGTGAAGAAGAGAGAGGAGTTGCTGGAGAAGAGCCGGAATCGTGTTGTGTTCGCTTGGAGTTTGGTGGCTTTGTGTTGCGGCTCTCATGCTTCTCATATACTGCATTCTCTTGGCATTCATGTTGCTCATGGTATGGGAGATTGCTCTATTGATTATGATATTCTTGCTATGTGGATTAATGCTGTGATTTTGATTGGACTTTGGTGGCTTTGTGTTGTGGTTCTTCTCATATACTGCATTCTATTGGCATTCATGTTGCTCATGATATGGGAGATTGCTCTATTGATTGTGATGTTCTTACTATGATGTGGATTAATGCTGTGATTTGGATTGGATTTATTAGGAGGAGTTTGGGATTTATTACACAACTCTTATGTCAAGGGTGGCTTGGCTTTAGGAGCTTTGTTTGGGCCTGGAAGAGGTATTAATTCATGTTTCTTTAGAAGGTTGCACTTGAATTGGCAATTGATTGATGAATCTTAGATTGTGTTGTATTGTAGATCTCCTTTATGATGGATTCAGGGCATTCATGAAGCGTTCCCCAAATATGAATTCTCTTGTGGGATTTGGATCTGTGGCTGCATTTGCCATTAGTGCGGTAGGGATTAATCTTTCGCTTAAATAGTTGTCATAATGCTATAAGCACTAATTGCAGTTAAATTTGTGTCGCAGGTGTCACTTCTGAACCCTACTCTTGATTGGGATGCATCATTCTTTGATGAACCGGTGCACTTTCCTATATCTCCAACTCATTTTCTATTTTCAGATACTTTTTACTAAGGACTAGTCTTGATTGACTCCACTCACCTAAGACTAAGGGTTCGAAACAGAGTTTATAATACATGGTTAATTAAGAATTTTCAAAATAGGTTTTTTGCAATATATATTATTAAGGGGCTATGTTATTCATGTTTGTTTCTTGGTTATTAGTGTGCAGGTGATGCTTCTTGGTTTTGTGCTCCTAGGACGCTCTTTAGAGGAGAAAGCCAGGATCCAAGCATCTAGCGATATGAATGAACTTTTGGTGAGTGGAATCTACCAGCTTCATGTTTATGCTTTTTTCGGGCTATGTGTGGCATTGTTGATCAAAGACCAATTCTCTGCATTGCAGTCATTGATATCAACACAGTCACGCCTTGTGATTACATCCTCACAAAGTGATTCCTCAACCAACTCGTTCCTGTCTTCTGATGCATTATGCATTGAAATCCCAACAGATGATATTCGAGTTGGGGACTCCATATTAGTTTTACCCGGAGAAACAATTCCTGTGGATGTACGTTAATCAAATCCATCACTCTCTTCCTTTTATAGTCAATTTATCATCGTTATAAAAGACACTTGATAATTCATTTAGTACATGATTTGATCATACTTCTGTATGTTGTACAGGGGAAGGTTATTGCAGGAAGGAGTGTTGTGGATGAGTCCATGCTTTCAGGGGAATCACTTCCAGTTTTCAAAGAGGAAGGACTGGTCGTCTCAGCCGGAACCATCAATTGGGTACTTGTTTAAGATCTAGATTCAAAAGTTTCCCCTCAAAGTTTATAGATTTATAGAAGTTTAATCTGGTAGAGAACTGGTGTATCTTGTTCTAAAGAAAAATTTGCTCATCACTTCAGGATGGTCCTTTGAGGATACAAGCTCCTTCTACAGGGTCAAATTCTACAATATCCAAGATTGTTCGCATGGTAAAATGAACATAATAAAAATAGGCAGAGATCAAATTCTACCACTTCCTTAGTACTGTTTGCTTAATGCTCATTATAGCTTAAAACTTTTTTTTTGTAGGTTGAAGATGCTCAAGGTCAAGAAGCTCCCATACAAAGACTTGCAGATTCCATTGCTGGACCATTTGCTTACAGTGTCATGACATTATCAGCTCCAACATTTGCTTTTTGGTATGTCCCATCATCAAGTTTTAATTCAGGGAGTATAAAATTAAAAGCAGTACACAAACATTATTTTTGGTGGACAAGATTTTGAATTGGGTTAGCTCTATACGCCTTACAATAGTTCCTTTGCGTTTAGGTACTCAGTTGGGACACACATCTTTCCTGATGTCTTGCTTAATGATATAGCTGGACCTGAAGAGAATCCGTTGCTTCTAAGCTTGAAACTAGCAGTTGATGTATTGGTGTGTTTTCACTCAATTCTGCATTTAATCATAAATGTATTTGTTCTCATGTAGTTGCAGCTTTCACATTACTTGTTAATCATACCTCTTCACGCTCCTCTCTGTTTCAGGTAGTCTCCTGCCCATGTGCACTGGGTCTTGCCACACCCACAGCAATATTACTTTTCAAATGTTTACTGTTTATTTGTTTAACTCATGTAATAAAAATGTCTTTCTCATCTTAAAAGAAACAGAAAAAAGGCAAACTTTGTATGTCTTCTAAGTCCTCACCGCATCTACTATTAGTATGAGGTGTTCTTGCTGCATAGATAGTTCTATTTTTCATGCTTGTGATTAGAAGTCAGTTGATTTTAATTTCTATTTCATTGGTACATCCTATTTCATTTCATCCTAACTCTGATTTCGTTTACTTTTTTTTTGTCCTAAAAATTGTTCAGGAGCAAAACAAGGACTTCTTTTAAGAGGCGGAGATGTGCTAGAGCGCTTGGCCAATGTAGACACCGTTGCTTTTGATAAGGTGTAGTTAAAATTCAACTATTCTTTGTTTAATTTCTTTTCTGCATACAACTTGGATTGATTTGATTGTTTCCAACTTCTAGACAGGAACTTTGACTGAGGGAACACCACGTGTCACTTCAGTAGCATCGTCTTTTAACAATGATTCAGAAGTCTTACAGCTTGCTACTGCAGTGGAGAAAACTGAATCACATCCTATATAGCAAAGGCTATAGTGTCGAAAGCAGAGTCACTAGGACTCATGATTCCCGCTACAACAGGGCAGTTAACAGAGCCAGGTTTTGGGTCCATAGCTGAAGTAAACGAACATTTGATTGCTGTTGGATCTTTAGAATGGATTCTAGGACGCTTTGGGAAGAAAACAAGCCAATCTGTTCTACAGAGTTTGGAAAACACGCTGATTCATGATTCAGCTAAGGAAATTACTGCACAAAATTATTCAAAAACAACTGTTTATGTTGGTCATGAAGAAAAAGGTGTCGTAGGTGCTTTTGAGATTTCAGACAACTTGAGACACGACGCTGAATTCACTGTTGCTAGGTACCTTATCTAGCTATTTGAGTTTGACACTTTTATGCTATTTTTAACTAATATTCTTAACTTTATGTTATTGGCAGACTGCAAAGGATGGGAATCGAAACGTACTTGGTATCAGGTGACAGAAAAGAGGCAGTTGCAACTGTTGCAAAAACCGTAGGTATAGAAAGCGAATTTGTGAAGGCATCCTTTACTCCGGGCCAGAAATCGAAATTTATAGCAGAAATTCAAGAGTGTGGACATCAAATAGCTATGGTATGATGGCCTTTTTAAGCTTAAATATAGTATCTCCACAGAGTGATCATTGATTATGTACCCTTGCAACTACTTTATTGATCAATTCAGGTTGGTGATGGAATAAACGACGCTCCCTCTTTGGCTTTGGCTGATGTTGGAATTGCTTTGAGAAATGGAGCACAAGAAAACGCTGCATCTGATGCTGCGTCTATTGTCCTTTTAGGCAATAGAGTTTCACAGGTTGGTTGCTTTGGTTATTATGCAGTATTTGAGAAATGTTTTTATTCTGGTTGCTTTGGTTAAAATTTAATTTTATAATTAATTTTGCAAAAAATATAATTTCCGGTCCAAACCCGGACCCGACCCGGACCGGTCCATTCCGGTCCGGGTTTCGGGTCACCTATTTTCGGAATTCCGGGTCCGGGTCGGTCCGGTCCGGGTTTGGACCGATGCTAACACACCCCAACCCCTTTTTTTTATTCCATGGCTCTCCACTTCATTATAGGTGCTTCTAAGCTTCAAAGAATGTTCAAGAACGGTGCAATCCGCATTAATAGTTACAAGCTAGACAAACAATGGTTGACAAACAATGATTGCTTTTCTATTTCACCATTTTCATGTGCTTCAATGTAATCCCACTTCAATGTAAGTCCATATATCTTATGTCCATATAAGTGTTGGTTTATTTAAGCTATTATGGGCATTGAGTCCGAATTTGCCTTACGTTTCTATATAGGGGGTATATCGTATATACAGGGGATGATTCGTGCCTTACGTTTCTAACTTTCTATATTGGGGATATATCGTTTCTATATAGGAGTAATAGTTTAGTCCTGGAAGAACAAGAAAACCAAATATCTTGGCAAAATTCGTAGCTGTATTGATCTACCTTATTGATCTCAGACCAAAAAAAACAAGTTTATTGATCTGATTTAACAAGTTTTGTAGTTCTCCATCTTTACACTTAGGAAAACCGTTTTATTGTTCTCACCTAACATATTAGTATTAGGCAATGTCAGTTTGTTAATTGAAGATATTATTAGGCATTGATTTAGCTTATATTTTACAGGCATTGATTTAGCTTATATTTTACAGGAATAATATCTAAGTAATACTTAAAGTTATCTTTGCAATTTATTTGATTTCAAACGTACCTTTGCAATACTAGACTTTGTGGAGGTTGATTTTCTCATTCAAAGTGTATCTGGTTTTGTATTTATACTCTGTTAGTAGGTACTTTTGGATTTCTTTGATTAAATATAAGGTATGTCAATAGTACGTTGACACAACGGTTACCAATTATCATTTCCCCTTAGTATGCTACCTCATCATATCATATCATATGCTAACTACGTATCAATAAGTCCACCTCCTAAGTTTTCTCTGTGTTATTTTGTGGTATATTCTAGATGCATACGAGATCGATTAGTATCGAAGACTTTGTTTTGCACAAATCATTTACTAAGTTTTCTTTGTACAACTTTCTGTTGTATTCAAAATGATCAGTGCAAAACAAGTCTCCACTACTTGGATCGATCGATTGATCTGCTATGCATTTAGAATATAACACAAAGTAGTACGGAGAAAACATAGTAGGTGGACTTTTTTGATATATATAGTTAGCATATAATATGATGTGAAGATGTGGTGTACGTTTAGCGTTGGTGCATTATCCTTTAGCCGAGATGGTCGTCTATTGGATGTGGCTTCTAGTTACAGCTTTGAGGAGGAGAATGTGGCGTATGTTTTCTGTTTATTCTTCATAATTTTTTCACCTTCTCTTGTTCTAAAACTTAGTAGGTAGGCCTTATTTATAATCTATCTACTTCATTTTTCGTTGGTGTGGGATTTTGTTGTTTAGCATTCGTTGGAGTTTCTTCTTCTTCTTCTGCTGCTGCTATATGGTTTCTTAGTCACGAGCTTCTCCGTAATCATTGAAAGTTGACCACTCTTTTTCTTTCCCTCTATCATGCACTGATTTCTGATGCACTGCTTTTTTTGACATGCTATGAGCTTCTCCTCTTTGATTCTTTTTTTTGACATGTTGTGAGCTTTGAAGATTCTTTTCCATATAGCTAATCTATCTTCAATCTGCAGGCCTTCTTCTGCTCGAAAGGCGTCATCTCGTCTTCCTCTCGGGGACTCGGCTCAGAGCAAAGACAGAATGAGTTCTACAGAAGCTAATAATTAATTAGCTTGGAGGAATGAATTATAGCTTTTCACTACTGCCATGGCGCGAGCCTTAAATCAATGTTCCACATCAATCGAAACAAATAAAGCAATATCTAGATCCAAATAAAGCAATTAGTAAAATTAGGCTGCGTCTATATGCACACGTTTTTTTTTGCTAAATGCACACTATTCTGTGCGGTAAGAGTTGCAGTACACTTCTGTGCGTTAAGGCTTACCGCACCAAAGGACTCAGGGGCATTGTTGGAAATTTTTCTGAAACCTATACGACGGTTGTGCGGTAACAATTACCGCACAGATATGTGCGTTAACAATTAACGCACCACGTTAATACGAGATTAACAAAAAAAAAAACAGATTTTGATTAACTTAAACCCTGTGCGGTAACAATTACCCGCACAGGATATATTTTTTTAAAAAAAAATAAAACAGGTGCGGTAAGAGTTATCGTACCGTATTTTTTTTTTTTTAAAATAAAACTGGTGCAGTAAATGTTACCGCACCAGGTTTACAAATTGAAAACCCCAGATTTTCCTCCCCCGACCTTCTTCTTCGTCTGTTCTTCCCCAAACCCGCGCCTGACCCGGTTTCAATCGGTGGTGCCCGGAGAGAGCTCCGACGAAGAACAGCGGTGGTGCCCGATCCGGTTTCAATCGGATCCGATCCGATCCGCCCTCAGCCCGACCCGATTCCCGAAGCCCGACCCGACCCGATACCAGCAGCCCAAACCGCCCCGATACCCGCTCCGAGGCCAAGAAACCGAAAGCGACCCGTCCAAAACGTCGGTCCCGGGTACGCTACTCGAGCAAATAGAAGGTTGAATTCTCAAACCGAGGCGCAGCCGGAAGCTTTTTCGACTCCCGTAGATCTACATCAAGTATGTATTTTTATTAAATATTCGATAACTTTTGTAATGTTTTTAAATAGTTTAATTATTTTATTTCGTAACGTTATGAAATTATTTAATAAGTAATTTCATAACGTTATGAATTTAATAATATTTGATAACGTTATGAAATTTTTAAATAAATTTCATAACGTTATCAATTTATTTAGCCTTTATTTAATTTAATTAATTTATTAAATTTATAACGTTGTGAAATTAGTTATTTAATTTTATAACGTTATGAATTTAATAATATTTGATAACGTTATGAAATTTTTAAATAAATTTCGTAACGTTATCAATTTATTTAATTTAATTAATTTATTAAATTTATAACGTTATGAAATTAGTTATTTAATTTCATAACGTTATCAATTTATTTAATTTGATTAATTTATTAAATTGATAACGTTATGAAATTAGTTATTTAATTTCATAATGTTATGAATTTAATAATATTTGATAACGTTATGAAATTTTTAAATAAATTTCATAACGTTATCAATTTATTTAATTTAATTAATTGATTAAATTTATAACGTTATGAAATTAGTTATTTAATTTCGTAACGTTATAAATTTATTTAATTTATTTTATAACATTATGAAATTAATTTATATGGTAACGTTATGAAATTAAGTAATTTATATGGTAACTTTATGAAATTAAGTAATTTATTGTGTAACGTTATAAAATTATATTATTTGGTAACATTATGAAATTAATTAATTTATTCGTAACGTTATGAAATTAATGAAATTTTATAACGTTATGAAATATAATAATTTCATAATGTTATGAAATATGACATTCTATATTGTAAAATTAATGAATTAATTATTTTATGAAATATGACATTGTTCTTCTCTTATTTTGTAACGTTATGAATTATTAGTATATAAAGTATTGAAATTAGGCGAATTATAACGTTAATTTCGTAACGTTATGAACAAAATGTTTAGAAATTAGAGATGATTTTGATTAGGATTGACGTTACAACAACTGTTTGTAACGTTACGACGTCATGGAAAAGACGTTTTTGAATTTGACGTTATTTTTGTAACGCTATGAAAATAACGTTACGCTATAACAACAACATTAGGGGGTGCGAGATACGATGGCTTCTAGTGGTTTTGTTCCGGGGGCTCCTGTTGCTGCAGAGCGTGTTAGGAGGACGGAGATTACAGCGTCCATACGTCAGAGTTTTGCTACTGCTCGAGACCAGCTGAATGCTTCTAGTTCGACACCCACTGATGTTACTGGTGCACTTACAGATACTGGGGCAGTTAGGGATTGTGGTCTGGATGTTGATCCGTGTGCTGATGATGAGGGTTACAGTGAGAGTGAGGAGGAGGATATGGACGTCGATGATACAACTGTTGATTTGGATGATGATATGCTGGGAGACGGTGAGGGTTTAGGTACAGATTATATTGTATCTCATCCCGAGATACCGACAGATCAGCTTAGGAGAGACGACCCTCCTATTATTTCAGAGGATCATGCTGGTATGGGGCCTTCATCACCAGCTCCTTCGTCTCCTACGCCAGATGTACCACCTCCCCCGACTGTACCACCTCCCCCGACTGTACCACCTCCTGCTGTACCTTGGATGCCCGGAGGTCCTTTTACAAATGAGTTGCTGAAGAGTTATGAGACGCACATCGCCAGGGCTATTTATGAGCTTACAGTTGTTGATCCTCCCGCACCTGTGATTCCAGCTGGCCCCCGTCCTCTTCCTCCATTTATACAGAGACAACGAGGAGGCCGAGGATCTCAGGCAGATGATGATGTTGCTGATGCAGACGTTGCTGATCCTCCAGCATGAGGTGGACGCGCTCCACGCGGAGGACGAGGACGTGGACGTGGACGTGGACGTGCTGCAGATCATGCTGATTTTCCACAGCCTGCTGATCTTCCAGAAGGCGAGGCTCCTCTTGATTTGGTATGTATTTGAACTATAATGTTCATATGTGAAATATGAACGACATTCTGTAGAAGTAACTGTGTTATTTTTTTACTTTTTTTCCAAACACGGAAGGTCGTCAAGGTTCACTTCCACACCGCCTACTGCACTCCACTAGAGGCGTTTAGGAGACCTGGTCCAGATTCGTGGTTTCAGCTTGCAGAGCGATCTGGATTGACTGATCTACGCTACATCGGGTCCGGTCCTGTCGATCATGTGTTGGTTTCTGCTTTCGTCGAGAGATGGCAACCAGAAACCAACACATTTCATTTGCCATTTGGAGAGATTGGTCCTACACTTCACGATGTTGTTGAGATCCTGTCGCTGCCTATACATGGCAGGAGTTGTAGCTCAGTTTTGAGCAAGGAGGAGATCTTCACTTTTGTTGCTGAGATGCTTCACGTAGAGGAGGCACTGGTGAAGACTTGGTATAGGGA
This sequence comes from Oxyria digyna, assembly GCA_029168935.1. Taxonomy (NCBI): domain Eukaryota; kingdom Viridiplantae; phylum Streptophyta; class Magnoliopsida; order Caryophyllales; family Polygonaceae; genus Oxyria; species Oxyria digyna. The sequence continues at coordinate 2,480,219 of JAPVLV010000026.1, read as the reverse complement.
TGGAGGCATTCCTTTGGGTTATCTTCAGCAGAGATTGAAGGATATGATGCGGATGGAGGATGGACAGAGAGATGAGAGCCTCATTGCGTCTATGTACTTACTGTTGCTTCTCGGCACTACAGTTCTAGTGGACAAGTCGACTACAGCAGTCAAGCACTGGTGGTTAGTTCTTTTGGCCGACCACGACAGCACTGGCCGATATGCTTGGGGAGCTGAAGTGTTAGCTCATCTGTATCGCAACCTTGGACAGGCGTCGAGGCGATTGGCTATGGGGATGGGGAGTTCTGGCATTCTTTTGCGGGTTAGTACGCAAACAACTATACGATTGGCTATGTTTAGGAAGTCGAGTTCTAATTATCCTTTTTTTGCAATCGTGGATCTGGGCATATTTTCCACATTTTCGTGGACATTTTGTGACAGATCCACTTTCTATGGACCACGCCGCAGCTGCTATGAGGGAGGGCAGAGAGGTGCCACAGGGGAAGAGCACGGATCGTTTGGTTGCCATTCGTGGCATGCTTGACCGTGTTCGTTATGAGGAGGTCAGATTTTAAGAATGTATGCTTTCGTTATATTGTGTGAATGTAAACTATACTAACTGTTTTGTAATGTTTTGTTGCAGGTTAATTGGTTTCCCTTTTCAAATGTGGATTTCAGACTTCCGCAGTACGCCCCGTCTTTGTTTGAGGGCATTCTCCGTTGTCTGGACATCGAGGAGCTCTATCAGCCAGGTTGCCTGCTGCGACAGTTTGGACATGTGCAGGGTATCCCAGATCCTCCCCCAGAGCCCATCCAGGTGACACGTAACAACAAGCTGACGCATTATTCAGTTCACTTTGAGAAGGATCTGCTTGGTGTGTGGGATCAGGACCCCAGGCCTTTGATACAGATTCGGGAGCCACGAGCGACGTACTATTGGGCAGTCACAGATGATTATCTCGATTGGTATGATCGAGTTTCTCATCCTCTGGTGGATCCCAGATCACGTAGACTCGATCGTCCAGTTGGTCCGCTGCGTATTCCACCTTCGGTTGACAGTTTTGCGGTACGATTATAAATTTTATTAGTCATATTCATTCAATTAGTATATTTGATTGTAATGTTTTGATATGTTGTTAATATAGCGGACCCAGCTAGTGACTTGTGAGATTCGAGCTTTCTTGGAGACACCACCAGAGAGGAGGCCTGCAGATATCGATGAGTTCATGAGGTGTCTCCTTCGAGTTTTGACTGACGGGGCTCCACCGATGGCTCCAGCTCCGGTTCGTCAATCTCAGCTTTTTCGGCATTCAATCCACGAGGAAGGCCAAGGTAGTGGGCAAGGTAGTGGGAATGAGGGTCGTGACTTGGAGTGATGTCAAATATTGATAGCAGAACTTGTGTTTTTTGAAAAAGGCGAAAAACGACCAAGTACATCTAATATTGATAAAAATGGTTCAAAACGTGTCGAAACGACTAAGAAACGAAAAAAATCGACTCAAAACGATATAAAACAAGCCAAATCGAAATTTGAAGGAATTCCGAACAAGTTGTAAAAATGTGTAAAAATGTGGCCAAAATGATGGCATAATATGGCCAAATTGAGCAAAACTTAGCAAAACTTGAGTTTTTTGAAAGAGGCGAAAAACGACCAAGTACGTCAAATATTGATAAAAATGGTTCAAAACGTGTCGAAACGACTAAGAAACGAAAAAAATCGAAATTAAAAGGGGATAGTGGATAATGGATAATGGATAGTGGGTAATGGATAATGGATGTCATATGTGTATAGTTTGGGCCCATATCGTTTTGAGGCCTTGAAACGATGAAAATCGAAATTTTGAAATTGAAACATGACAACAAATACGGCGAATATTTATTTTCATTTTTCGGAATCGAAAAATTATTATCGAAAACGTCAACGGGCCTAATAAGGCCTAATGAATTTTGAATGAGGCCCAAACACAAAAAACGACAAAAAATGACATAAAACGGCTTAATAAGCACTTAAAACGTAAAAGTCAAGAAATGTAACATTAATATTTGAGCATTACCAATCAAACGCTATCGTTTTTATAAGAAATTAACAACTTTAACACTTAGAAGTATGTAAACGAAGACTTTCACCTGTATGCTACTACTCTCAAGTATATAAGTTGTATAGTTATACTCATATGTATGTGATACCACTTCGTTACTAAAATGAACTTCATATAATGTGTTTATTTCATCATATAACATTAGTTTAACACTTAATTGTTATCGTTTGACTCAACTGACCTCGTATTTCATTAGTATAATATGATTTTTTATCATATAACTCTTCGTAATCTCATATTACATTAGTAAAACTTGATAAATTTATTCACAAAACTCTCAATAACGACATATTTCAGTAGTATAACATTACTTTGGGTCATAAAACTTTTTATAATATCAAATAGTATAAGAAAACAACATAAAAAATGAATTTTTATGTAATTAGGGTTGGTACTACAACAGTTACCGCACCAACCCTAATACCCTAAACCCTACAAACACCAGAAACATTTGATTCTGGGTAAAAGGGTTGGTGCGTTAACAATTAACGCACAGATTCTGTGCGTTAAGTGTTAACGCACCAGAATCTGGGCTGGGCTTGAATGTTGGGCTGGTCGTCTTTGTTGGGCTGGGATTTTTCTGTTGGATCTTGACGAAGTTCTGTTATCAGTTGTGCGTTTATTGCTAACGCACCACCATATTTTGCTTGAGTGTGTTACAGCTACCACACAGCTGTAAGTCACCTTTGGATGACCGAATTACGTTATTGGGCCTTTGTTGTTGTGGACCTTTTGTCTACATCGGCCCAAATCTAAGTTACCCTAGTAAAACCTCGGCTATAAATTCACTGCCTCAGTGAACCCTATTATCTCATTCTCACTGCGCCGTAAAATAATTAGGTTTCAAGTTCTTACTCTGTATTTCAATTAAAAGTCTCATTTTTTACTGATTTTGTTAGATATCTTCATTGTTTCTAACATGTTTTCTTACTTTGTATTACAGATTCAAACAACCATGGCATCATCTTCATCCTCCCCAGTTCCAGCAAAAGGCAGTGAGATCCAGTGCCCGAGTAGAAGGTGCTCAAGAACAATCAAGGTGTTCACTGGTAATGACAAGAACAATCCCCATACGTATGGACGAAGGTATACCACATGTCAGTGTAACTACATGATCGTGTATCTTGAGCCAGAATACGACAGTCATCATCTCCGAGTCATTGCAAAACTGTTGAAGGAAATAGCTGACCAGCAGTTGAAGCTGGTATATTTACACCAGGCTAAGAGTATTGAAGTAGCCAAACACTGGATACAACAGAGGTTTCCCAATGACCCTGTTCCTAGTTTTTATGACAGTGACTCCGATTAGGGATCTTGGTATCAAATCAGTGAATCTCTGTTAAGTTTGTGTTTAGTTTAAATTTCAAGAATGAGTCTGTTGTCTTTCCTTAATGAGTCTGTTGTCTTTTTAATTTATGCTGAGTGTGTTGTAGTTTATGGATTCACTGATTTCACTTCACTGTTTCACCTACCTCATCTAACTCTACTGAAAACACTATTTAAAGCAAACAAGACAAGTCATTACATATTTCAAAGCAGACAAGACAAGTCATTACATATTATAAATCAATTCCAATCGAAGTCTAAAGATCAAGGCTACTAAACTATTACAAATCAAGTCATGTAGTCCATACGCTTTCCAGCAGTAAAGCGGTATTGTCGAAACAAGTCCACTTGGCCAGCATATATCCCTTCCCACCACTTGATGTTGTCATCTGCAAATCTTCTCCACGAACCAGAACAACGTGGCAATGGTGCCCCATCACGGAGCCAAACCTAGATATACAAAGAAAATTAATCAATAAGTATAAATGATTTCGACGTTTCATGACGTTTGTTTAGATTACCACAGATTCTTACCGGTATCCAGTGATTACTGCATCCGACAAGAGCTATCCCAAAAATCTTATGTGGAGGACCAGGGCTCACTGTAGACTGCCTTATTGGCAAGCATAAACACGACGCATCCCAGGATAGTTGCACTAAACCAACATTATACACTGTGGCAAACACCAAACCCATAAATGGCATGTCCATCCAAAATGGTCTCTCACAAGGACTTCTCATGTAGTTAACTTGAGCAATAAGATCATCCCATGTTCCTACCCGAGTACCCGTAGTCCACGTCGTATGGGCTCCCATGTCTCTTTGTTTCCAAGAAGCTCCGCTGCCAACGCAGCACGGATCATACGATATTGACTCTGTTGCATACCCGTAAGTAGAGCCATTGACCGATACCCACAATGTCCGTCTGAACGCACATCTTTCACAGAAGTCATGTAGGAAAGCCAAAAGTAGTCAATATTTTTCACCCCCAAGTTCACCCCCATATAACTTATGGCTTCTTCAATCTCTTCTTCATCTTCTCCTTCCTCTGTTTCGTTTCGATCTGGATAGCAAGCTCTTAGGGGCACGACATTCATGTCTTCGTCTTCTAAATCGATGGTCTCTGAAAACAATGGTTCAAGTTGGGACTGTGATCCGAAGTCGAACGACACTTGACTTGCTTGCTTTTTAGGACAAGTTGGTCGTTCACTTTGCCTATTTGCCTTCTCCTTTGCGACTTTTTGCGCATTCTCAGTATTTGTTAAGTCTTCTCTAACGTACTCGTGGTAACTCTTTTCCCTCTTTTCTCTCGGAGGAGAATTCCCATTTCGCTGCTTCTCCTTGTTCTTTGATCCCGGCGGCCTTCCTTTTCCTTTCCTAAACAAGTTTGTTGGCTCTACCAAAGAACTTTGTTCCGGATGCTCCAAGTCAATGTACAACTCACTTAATCTGAATAGAGTTCCATCCCTCAAATCTCCACTTTCCCATTTCGCCCACATTTCACGCATTCTGATCTCCGGAATAGACATTGAACGATTGTCGTCGGGTAAGGACAAATTTATTGCATCATCTTCCCATCTCAGTTCCTTCCAGAAGTCATGAAAATCATCCGGAACAAGAGGTGTCTTTGAAATGATTGCCCTAGCAAGATCGTGTTCGCATGGCATCCCAAGACAATCTCGAGCCCAATGATCATCACAAACATTTGAATACTCCTTCTTCAATATTTGCTAGTACATTTCCAACAACAACAGAAAACACCTATCTGACACTCGGTAAAATAGCCTTGAAAACAACATTCGAATGCCAGGAGGAAAGGTTGGGTCATCAAAGACCATTTGCCGAGTGGTAAGTGCTTGGTTCATCGTCGCCCTAATCAGGTCCATCTGAACTATGACCGCATGGTGGATCCTCACGATCACTCTGTTGAAGCCTCCTCTACTAGAACCCACAATTTCTTTCAACACCTTATGCATCCCCTCCACCCTAAATAAACACAATTTCTAATCATTAGCATAAATAATATGGTGGTCCAAATTAACAACTAAACAAACAAAGATACCTGTTTGTAGTCCTTGTGTGAAAGTGAAGAGTGTAGTCCGTCCACGCTCTAACTATGAACTTCTTGTACGGAGTAAACCAGTACTTTTCAACGTAACCAACAATGCCCTTCTTCCATGAATCTCTCAGCTTTCTCAACCTCTCTTCGTAGATTTCTTCGGTGCTCGAGCAAAATATCCCCCAACATTGCGTAACAAAGTTCTCCGCCCTTTTAGTATTTTTAATCACTTTTTCTGCGTGTGACTGGATGTTGTGCTTAATGTGCACCCAACACAATAGTTGCTTCACATCAGTGTCTTTGAACACAAGTTTGATTGCTCTCAACAAAGCCTTCTCACAGTCGGTCATTATAGCCTTCGGCATCACTCCCAAATTTCTACACAACTCATGAACGCACATCATCACAAACTTGTAATGCATTACTGTCTCCTGAGCCATGAATGCATATGCGATGTTGAACGTCTTGTGCGTGCAAGTGAAACCAACCATCTCCACTAAAGTCATATCATACCTATTTGTCTTGTATGTGGCGTCCATGATAATCACGTGAGGAAACTTCTTGAACAAACGAATCGACTCCGGGTGAGCGAAAAAAAGGACTTCAACCTCATTCGTCCTCGTGTTCCTCAAAGGTTGACAAAAATACTTGTTCTCTTTCTGAAAATTTAGAGACCACTGAGTAACTGACAATTCACCACGATCTTCAAAATTGATCTTCTGCAAAAAATTGGCAATCTGCTTCATGGATGTCACATTTTGCGGGTCTCTTTTCCTAAGCTGAATAAGTATGTTTTTTGGCGTCTTGCGATCATCCCCCGCTTCCCTTGCTATTTTCTCCTCCTCTTTGCTCATTCTACCCACGAATGAATTCCCATGAAAACTAGTAGGAAGGGTGTGGTTGTGACGACCTTCTACAACATTCACGATCCATTTATAACTATAAGACCCTTCTTTTATACGAACCCCATATAACTCAAATGTACAACCACATTTCTTCGATTTTCGGTGACGAAGCCTCGGAACCGGCAATTCTGGATTTTTTAAATTCACTTTCAGCCTACCCGATCTAGGTTTTCCAAACCTATCGCATACAAAATCAACGCAATATTTGCTAGATGTACGATGTACCAAAACTATCATTAAATCCCTTGCTCTCTGTTTTGTCCATTCCATCATCTCTTCTTTACTATCCCACATTTGCGCAGTACTAAAATGTGGTCTAAAGTCTTCTTCCTATATTGATTAAACTACATTACTTAGATACGCAATTTTAACTAATTAACCTAAATCTCATGCAATTAAATACAAAATTTAAATTCATAATATACTAACCAAAATCGGTAACGGAGTCCAATCGTCTAATGCAATTGATACATTTGCTTCGCCTTCTTCCTCTTCTTCGTCCACTTCCTCATCGACTTCTTCGTCTTCTTCGTCCACTAACTCTTCTTCATCGACTTCGTATTCTTCTTCCACGACCCCTGATATCCAATTGTCGTTACCATCATCCTCACTACTCTCATAATTATAAGACATTGTGGTGTGCATTGCAAAACTTCAACAAGAGAGCTCAACCTATATATACAACCAAAAAATGCCCGTTGGAATTTTATGCCCGTTGGTGCGGTAATAGTTAACGCACCAACGGGCATAAAATTCCAACGAGCATTTTTTCAAAAAAAACCTGTGCGGTAACAGTTACCGCACAGATTATATTTATTATTTTCTTAAAAATTTAATTTAATTATTTTCAAATAATTATTAAAAAAAACCGGTGCGGTAACAAATACCGCACCAGGTTTAATCATTATTTAAACTGAGTTACCGCACCACTTTATTTATTTTTTAATATATAAAACCTGTGCGGTAACAATTACCGCACAGGTTTATTCATATTTTAATTATTATTTTTCAAATTTATTTGTTTTTAAAAAAAAAAAAATCATGTGCGGTAACAATTACCGCACAGGTTTTAAGTACATCAGAAGTTAAAATTTTTTTTGCTTAATCTCGTATTAATCTGGTGCGGTAATTGTTAACGCACAGATCTGTGCGGTAATTGTTACCGCACCACCGTCATATAGGTTTCAGAAAAATTTCCAACAATGCCCCTGAGTCCTTTGGTGCGGTAATCCTTAACGCACAGAAGTGTACTGCAACTCTTACCGCACAAAATAGTGTGCATTTAGCAAAAAAAAACGTGTGCATATAGACCAAGCCTAAAATTATACGCTGACAATAACATAATCATTGTTATATAGGGCGGTTGATCACAAACCTGTATAAAAAATTTACTCTCCTCGATTGCAACATGATCTCGTTCTTGTGGATGAAGAGAGACAAACAACTGCACAAGTTTGTATCCACAAGTTTATTTTGTGCATAATGAAACTTGTCAGTGAATCCATCAATTGGATGTATAACAAGCTTTTTTCGAGAAAAAATTCCCGACGTAGGCTCTTTTCAAAAGAAATTCCCAATATAGGCACTTATGTCAGCTTCGGATTTTTTTATGTGCAGCGTCTCTCGTCCGAAGCTGATAATTTTTTTTTTGAATTTAGCGTCTCTTATACGTTAAAACATAAAAAAAAAAATATGAGACGCTGGTTCGACCAGCGTCTCATATAAATGGTCTTTTTTTTATTTGAACATGTATAAGAGACGCTGGTTCGACCAGCGTCTCTTATACAAATTTTTATTTTTTAATTCCCCCGTGTAAGAGACGCTTACACGTAAAATGTTTTAAAAAAAAAATTATTTGTAATATACAAGCCATTTGTTTAATTTATTTATTTTTCAAAGTTTAAATATATATATTATTATATATGACTTACTCGTGTTTGGATGACTCGTATGAGCTCGTTTGAAATCGGAATCGATCACGACGGATTTCGTTGGGTCCGTATTGATCTCAGCTTTCACCATATATGTCTCTCGCTCGATTCTGATTTCGAACGACCCCATACGAGCCACCCGAACACGCGTAAGTCTCGTGCGTACCTTCTACTGTAAATGGATGTTTACAAATTCGTTCCTCCATATCAGGCGATGAGAGACATATCTGGTGAAAGATGGGATTAATACGGACCCAACGAAACTGGTCGTGATCAATTCCGATTCCGAACTGGTGAAAGAAGGTATGCACGAGATTTACGCTTGTTCGGATGGCTCGTATGGGCTTGTTCGGAATCGGAATTGACCACGACCAGTTTCGTTGGGTCCGTATTAATCCCAGCTTTCACCAGATATGTCTCTCATCGCGTGATATGGAGGGACGAATTTGTAAATATCCATTTACAGTAGAAGGTACGCACGAGACTTACGCGTGTTCGGGTGGCTCATATGGGGTCGTTCGAAATTTGAATCGAGCGAGAGACATATCTGGTGAAAGTTGGGATCAATACGGACCCAACGAAATCGGTCGTGATCGATTCCGATTTCAAACGAGCTCATACGAGTCATCCAAACATGAGTAAGTCATATATAATAATATATATATAAACTTTGAAAAAAAAATTAAACAAATGGCTTGTATAAGACAAATAATTTTTTTTAAAAAACATTTTACGTGTCTTATACATGTTCAAATAAAAAAAAAGACCATTTATATGAGACGCTGGTCGAACCAGCGTCTCATATAATTTTTTTTTTAATGTTTTAACGTATAAGAGACGCTGGCCGAGCCATCGTCTCTTATACGCAGCCTTAAAAAAAACAAATTAAAACAATAAAAAATTTGAAAAAAAAAAAAAGTAACATGTATAAGAGACGCTGGGCGAGTCAGCGTCTCTTATACATAAAAAATTCAAAAAAAAAATTACCAGCTTCGGACGAGAGACGCTGGTTCTACCAGCGTCTCTCACACATAAAAAAAATCTGAAGCTGGCATAAGTGCCTATATTGGGAATTTCTTTTGAAAAGAGCCTACGTCGGGAATTTTTTCTGAAAAAAAGCTCATTTCAGAAAAAAAATTATGTAGTTGCAAGTATGAATCTTATAAAACATGTTGTTGTTAAAAATCAGAAACTTAATCTACAACTCTAGGCGAAGAAGAAGACATTAACAAAGTACTAAGGTTAGAATTCAAGTGAAACAGCCCAAGTCATTGTCTACTTTGACCAAATAAATGCTTAGTATTAGATATTATGATCTTACAATTATAGAAATTTATTATCAGCATATTATTATTATCCTTATTAGGTTATTATTGTTTGTAATTAGCCTTTCCTTCCTCCACTCACTTCTCTGTACCGTTGTTTTCTTCTTTGTATAAAGGCTTTGCCTTCTTATGTAATCACTCAATTAATTCAATACAATACATTACAACTTTATTCACTCGTTCTACATTCTCTTGTTCTATATGGTATCAGCTTTCTAGGTTTAATCAATCGATCCTCACACTTTATCCTCATGTCGATCAACCCATCTACACAAAATGATGGTACACGATCCAAGCCATGGGAGAAACTCGATTGTTCAACACATGAATTCCAGCATACGAATTCACGAAATGACTCCACAGTGAGTAATCGCCAACAAGTACAACATAAGCCCGATTCAAATCAATTCGGTGTCTCAACAATAGATCAATCATCTCCTTTAGACCATCAACAAATGATGGTCTTGCTCAGGCGAATAATTCAACACATCATGGCCTCACAACATCCCTCGGCCTCGACTCATTCCATTCAATACACTTCCGCAAACCAAGTCGGTAAATCTTGTCAAAATCAACACTTTTCAGGTAATATCCAACCTCACCCTTCTTATCCTCCAGATTCATGGATTTTGGATAGTGGAGCGAGTGACCACATTACTTATAATACTCGTTTTTTTACTCTTATCAATCTACTAAAAATCGTTTTGTTTGTTTACCTGATGGCAAATCTTATACCGTTTCACATATCGGAACAGTAACCTTTACATCTCAATTAAGAATTTCGCATGTCCTTTGCGTTCCTGGTTTTTCTGTTAACCTTGTTTCAATTAGTAAATTGGCCTATGATTATTTCTATGCTACTATATTTCTAAGAAGAATTTGTGTGATTCAGGACCTCCTCACGAGGAAGACGATTACGAATGGATATGAACGAGATGGTCTATACTTCCTCAACTCCCAGCCACAAATCACTTCATGTAATGTCACCATTTCAGCCTCCCTATGGCATCAACGTGTTGGACATCCATCGCAACAAGTATCTTCCCTTCTTCCTATTTTTCAAAACAAAAGTTCACTTGAACATTCTTGTCTAATTTGCCCTTTGGCCAAACAAACTCGAATGCCTTTTCCACTTCATACTTCTACAAGTTCTTCATGTTTTGATCTTATTCATATGGATATTTGGGGAGGTTACCATGTTCCTTCTTTAACAGGGGCACGCTATTTCTTAACTATTGTAGACGACTTTTCAAAATTTACATGGATTTATCTTATGAAAAGCAAAGCCGAGGCCCGTCCTCTTGTCATCCAATTTCTTACACTCATCGAAAATCAATTTGATAGACGTGTAAAAATCGTTCGAAGTGATAATGGACCGGAATTCAAATGTTTTGATTTTTACTCATCCAAAGGGATTTTACATCAAACTAGTTGCATCAATACACCTCAACAAAATGGTGTGGCTGAACGCAAACACTGTCATTTATTGAACGTTGCTCGTGCACTCCTTTTTCAATCTCATTTACCAAAATGTTTTTGGGGCGATGCCATTCTTACCGCCACTTATTTAATCAACCGCATGCCAAGTCGTACTTTGCAAAATAAAACTCCTTTTGAAATACTCTTTTCAAAATCTCCTAATTACTCTCATTTACGTGTTTTTGGTTGTCGTTGTTTTGCTTCTACACATCCTCTCCGCCCCACCAAATTTGAACCTCGTTCCAAGGAGTGTGTTTTTATTGGATATCCACCCGGTATCAAAGGTTACAAAGTCTATGATTTTATTCATAAGAAAACCATTATTTCACGTGATGTCATTTTTCATGAAACTGAATTTCCTTACCTCAAAATTTCCAACATTTCTCAAAACCATAATGATTTATCTCTTCCGAATTTTACACCGCCATCTGTTTTTTGGGATGACACATTGCCTGTACAAACTCATACACCCGTACCTCCTACTGCAAATCCCTTACCACCACAAATCTCCGCACCCGTACAAACTTCTACGGTTGTATCGACTGTTGTAAATCCTACACCACCACAAATCTCTGCACCTGTACAAACTTCTACGGCTGTAGCGACTACTGCAAATCCCATACCACCACAAATCCCTGCACCCGTACAAACTTCTACGGTTGTACCGTTTGCTGCAAATTCCACACCACCACAAACCTCTGCACCCGTACAAACTTCTACGGCTGTACCGACTGCTGCAAATCCCATACCACCACAAATCCCTGCACCCGTACAAACTTCTACGGCTGTACCATCTGCTGCAAATTCCGCACCACCACAAACCTCTGCACCCGTACAAACTTCTACGGCTGTACCGACTACTGCAAACCCCACATCACCACAAATCTCTGCACCCGTACACACTTCTACGCCTGTACCGACTGCTGCAAATCTCACACCACCACAAAACTCCGCATACGTACAAACTTCTACGACCGTATCCACTACACCAAATCTCACATTACCACCTTTGCCCCCGTCTGCACCTCGTCGCATCTCTCGACCTACTAAACCATCCACTCTTCTACGTAATTTCCATGTTGAGGCAAATTTACCCTCTCGTTCATCGACTCAACCGTCTTCCTCGCACAACATTACCTCGGGTAAGCCTTTTCCTTTAGAAAAAGTTTTATCTTATGAGAAGCTTTCCGATAATTATAGACATTTTGTTTCTAACATCATGCTTGAGAAAGAACCAAGAAATTTCACGCAGGCTAATCAATCCCCACAATGGAGAGACGCTATGGCCAACGAAATAAAGGCTCTTGAAGACAACAAAACATGGAGTCTAGTTTCGTCACCACCCAACAAACGTCCCATCGGGTGTAAATGGGTGTACAAAATCAAATATAATCCTGATGGGACAGTCGAGCGATATAAGGCACACCTTGTTGCAAAAGGATATAACCAAATCGAAGGTGTCGACTACCGTGAGACGTTTGCACCCGTAGCCAAACTCACCACAGTCCGAGTCCTTATTGGCATGGCTGCCATACACGGTTGGCACTTGCACCAACTAGATGTCAACAACGCCTTCCTCAATGGAGATCTCATGGAAGATGTTTATATAAAGTTGCCACCCAGATTTCACCGCAAGGGGGAGACGAGAGTTTGTAAGCTCCATAAGTCTCTCTATGGACTCAAACAAGCCTCTCGCCAATGGTTTTTAAAGCTATCTACTTCTCTCAAACAAGCTGGATTTAGACAATCATGGGCCGACTACTCTCTCTTCATTCGACAACACAAAGGTATGTTCACTGTCCTTTTGATTTATGTTGATGATGTTATCATTACCGAAACTAACTTGCAGGACATCAAAGACACCAAAGTTTTTCTAGCTAATCAGTTCAAACTCAAAGATATGGGCCCCCTCAAGTTCTTCCTTGGCATTGAAGTAGCACGATCGCAGCGCGAAATCACTCTTTGTCAGCGGAAATACGCCCTGGAGATTCTTGATGACACTGGGTTCCTCGGCGCCAAACCGACCAAAGTTCCACTAGACGAGAATGTGGTACTAAATAAGACTGATGGTGATCTTCTGCTTGACCCTTCCATCTATCGGCGACTCGTAGGACGACTCATCTACCTCACCATCACTCGTCCGGATCTAGTTTATGCAGTCCACATCCTGAGCCAATACATGTCCAGCCCAAGGCAACCACATCTCAACGTAGCCCACCAAGTTCTTCGCTATATTAAAGCCACACCAGGTCAAGGCATTTTTCTCCCGAGCAACGGAACTCTCCAATTAACGTCATATTGCGATTCCGATTGGGCACGTTGTCGAGACACTCTTCGCTCCACCACCGGCTACATTGTCTTCTTAGGTGGTGCCCCGATCTCATGGAAGACACGCAAACAAGGAACGGTTTCTAGATCAAGTGCAGAAGCAGAATATCGTTCGATGGCCACCACCTGTTGTGAACTAACATGGCTCCGCACACTCTTAAATGATCTCAACGTCCATCACCCTCAACCAGCCAACCTCTATTGTGACAACAAATCAGCCAACCTCTATTGTGACAACAAATCAGCCATCCGCATTGCATCCAACCCGGTGTTTCACGAACGAACAAAAGCATATTGAAATTGATTGTCATGTTATTCGAGAGAAAATTCAGCAAGGTCACATCCGCACAATGCATATCCGCACAAAGGAACAACCAGCTGACTTATTCACAAAACCTCTCGGTCCGACGGTATTCTCTAGACTCTTATCCAAGTTGAGTGTCATAAACATACACTCCACTTGAGGGGGAGTATTAGATATTATGATCTTACACTTATAGAAATTTATTATCAGCATATTATTATTATCCTTATTAGCTATTATTGCTTGTAATTAGCCTTTCCTTCCTCCACTCACTTCTCTGTACCGTTGTTTTCTTCTTTGTATAAAGGCTTTGCCTTCTTATATAATCACTCAATTAATTCAATACAATACATTACAACTTTATTCACTCGTTCTACATTTTCTTGTTCTATACTTACAACAAACCTAAACCCAAGATTAATGAGCTCAATGCGCGCCTTTTTGTCTCTAGCATTCAAAAACAGTAAACCATGGAGTGAGACAGATGGTATCTCCATTTCTAATCCAACATGGACAACAAAATCTTTATATACAAGATATGATAAAAATATTGTTAAATCTGTTGGGATACAGAGATCATCTACTAGGAGGATAAATGAGCAAGAAGATAGGGAACAGATTCAACGATGAAAACGTTGGGTAGCAAAACTTGAATGAGATAGTTGAGGTACCATGTTTCTTTAAACCTTTTTTTATCAGCCTGTCAAGTTGAATGAGACAAAGAAATATTCATGGAGCAACCAGATGGGTTCATAGACCAGAAGCATCCAGAGTATGCATGCAAGTTGAAGAAAGCCTTATACGGGCTTAAGCAGGCACCAAGAGCATGGTACGGAAAAATTGGAGAATTCCTCTTGTTCTGCGGTTATCAACTATCTCCAAGTGACTCAAGCCTGTTCGTGAAGCAAGTTGGAGGTAAGTTCTCAATCATATTACTATATGTAGATGATCTTATAATCACTGGAGATGCCTTAGAGGAGATTCAAGAAGTCAGAAGACATCTTTCATCACGGTTTGAGATGAAGGACTTAGGGGAGTTGAAGAGCTTTCTCGGGTTGGAAGTCGAAAGAAGCTCTAGAGGATTGTTCGTGTGCCAAAGGAGGTATGCAGAAGATCTTCTAAATAAGTATGGGATGCAGAACTGCAAGCCTATAGACTCACCAATGGAGGTAACACATATGCTACGTGCAGAAGAAGGAGATGAGTTAGAGGATACTCGATTATATCGACAATTGGTGGGTAGTCTGATATACTTGACTATAACTCGGCCGGATCTAGCATATGCAGTCGGAGTGGTAAGTCAGTTTATGCAGAAACCGAGGAAACCACATCTTGAAGCAGTCCGAAGGATAGTCAGATATGTAAGGCACACAGTGGAGTATGGGATACTCTACGAAGCTAAAGTCCAACCTGAGATTGTTGGATTTACTGATGCTGATTGGGCAGGATCCGTCTACTAGAAGATCAACTAGTGGATACGCATTCAGCTTAGGATCAGGAGTTGTCTCATGGTGCAACAAGAAACAACCAACTGTCGCATTGTCATCCACAGAAGCAGAGTATAGAGCAGCAACATTGGCAGCACAGGAGTGCACTTGGCTACTACGGTTAGTTCAAGACTTGGGCCAAGACACAAATTACACAGTTGGTATATACTGTGACAACCAGAGTGCTATAAGGTTGGCGACGAATCCAGTGTTCCACGCAAGGACGAAACATATTGAAGTGCATCACCACTACATACGGGAGAAACATATTGAACAAGGACGAAACATACTGAAAAAACAGAATTTGACACTTGAGGCTTCAAATCGTCATTTGACAGCAAGTAGATCCCATTAGTGCATTTACCAAGTTCCTGTTGCTTCCTCAAGGAATGGTCTTGCATTATACATTTACCCCTTGTAAATGTGACAGCACAATCAAATTGATCACAAAGCCTTGCTACTGAAATCAGATTAAACTTGAAACAAGGGACATAAAGAACTCCTGATAACAATAATTCCTCAGAAAGTCTCATATCTCCTTCCTGAGTCACAGCAAATTTCTGTCAATTTGGCAAAACTATGGAGAAGCTTCTTCTTGAGAGGTCTAACTGAGCTAAGCAAGTTAATATCATAGCACATATGTGTACTAGCTCCACTATCAATCACCCAGCTACCAACAACAAACAAAGGTTTAGATGTCATACCAGCTAAACTCATGGATTGCTTAGCTTCTGTTTGGTTGACACTGACAGCTCCACAGAATTCTTGAGAGTTCATCCCTTTGAGCAAGTTAACCAACTGAGTACATTGATCAGGAGAGAGGCCAGAGATTTGTGGTATTTGTGGATCATCATTTTCAACACCACAAACAGCAACAGCTACTTTCTTTCCTTTCTGAGATTTTGTGAACTTGAAGTCTGCAGGAAATCCAATTAATCTGAAACATTTGTCAATTGAATGACCAGATTTGTTGCAATGACCACAGATTACTGAAGGTTTCTTGGATTCATTCCTCTTACTTTCTCTTCCTGCATATAAGGAAGAGGCTTCGCCAAGAATCTTGCACTGCATAGCCATTTCCCTCTGCTTCTCTTCTCTTAGCAAGACATTGAAAGTTTCAGAAACAGTGGGAATTGGCTTCATCATGAGAAGATTGCCTCTGGTAGTGCCATAAGCATCATTCAAACCAGTTAGAAGTTGCATAAAACGATCCTCATCTTCTTCAGGATTCTTGATCTGAATTGTTCCACATCTGTGACAGCAATTTGGTTTGTCTAAGCTGCGCAACTCATCCCACAAGACTTTGATCCTGGTGTAGTAGACACTAATAGAATCATTGCCTTGAGTGATGGTGCTTAATTCCTTGCGAAGAGAATACTTTTGGGAGACACTGGACTGGCTAAATCTTGAAACTAATTCATCCCAAACTTCCTTAGCAGATTCACAATAAATCACACTGCTTCTGATTTGCTTACTCACAGCATTAGTAAGCCAAGAAAGTACAAGACTATCGCACCTCTCCCATAGGCGGATCAATCTTGCATCAGATTGAGGTTTCTCCAGAGATCCATCAACAAAACACCATTTGTTTTTAGCAGACAAAGCAACTTTAACAGATCTTCTCCATTCATTGAATGAAGATCCCTCGAAAATGTCAGAAACAAGAGGAGTACCTGGATGATCCGATGGATTGACATACAATGGATTGCTTGTGTCAAGATTTGCTACGCCTGCTCCAAGATAGCGTAGAGATTCAGATTCGACTTCGGATTCAGGCATAATTGGATCGCAGAAGGTCGACTTGAAGGAATGACCTAGATGAGCGATCTGAGAGGAGATCTGAGAGGAGATCGCCGCGAAAACCGAGCGGAGACAAGAAGAAGAAAGGAGAAGATGAACGATGATCACAGAAGATGATCGACGATCACAGAGAGTGATCGGAGAAGACGATCGGAGAACAGTGAATTGATCGGAGAAGACGATCGGAAAACGAAAATCATGATGTTTGCTCTGATACCATGTTAGAATGGATGAGAGATTGTTTGAGAGAGGAAAAAAGTTCCATTGAATTGATTAAACTGATCAAGATTACACCTCTCAGCTTATATAGCACAAATGGAGTAGTTAACAAGCTAACAACCTAACTTGTAACTAACTTTCCCGCTCTCTCTTATTACATAGATATGTTTGACAAAGCTTAATTAACCCCTAATATTCTATCATCCCGGCTCAAGCTGGAGAGGAGTAGGCGAGACTCCAAGCTTGAGGAGAAGATCATGATGTAGGAGGCCAGTGAGGGGCTTTGTCAAAATATCTGCAAGCTGAGACTTGCTAGGTACATGAGACAGAGAGATGAGACCTTCAAGAAGCTTTTCCCTTACAAAGTGACAGTCGATTTCCACATGCTTTGTTCTCTCATGATAAACAGGGTTACGAGCAATGTGGATAGCAGCCATGTTGTCACATTTAAGAGGGATAGGTGTTACCTCAGAGACACCAAACTCAGTGAAGAGACGAGTAAGCCAAGCTAACTCTGCACAAATTCTCCTCATTGATCTGTATTCAGCCTCAGCTGAGGAGAGGGAGACTGTCTGTTGCTTCTTGGATTTCCAAGAGATAGGTGTGCCACCAAAGAGAACCACAAAGCCACTGACAGAACGTCGAGTGAGAGGGCAAGATGCCCAATCTGCATCACAGAAAGCCTGGAGATCAAAATGTGGTGTGTTGTTGAGTAAAATACCAAGGTTGGCAGTGCCTTTGAGGTATCTAAGAGTGTGAATAGCTGCTGTGAAGTGAGGTTGGCGAGGGCTGTGCAAGTATTGACTCAGGAATTGCACAGTGAAAGCTATGTCTGGTCGAGAATGGACAAGAAAATTCATCTTGCCAATGAGTTTTCTGTAAACTGAAGGGTTTGGCAAGAGATCACCATCAACAAAGTTGAGCTTGCAGTTGAGTTCAAGAGGAGTGAGGAGAGGCTTCAAGTCACCACAATTAAACTCTTCAAGGAGCTCACCAATAAATTTCCTTTGACTGAGAATCATACCATTGGAATGTGGAATGAATTCTAAGCCAAGGAAGAAATGCAGAAAGCCAAGATCTTTGATCTTGAATTCTGCATCTAAGAACTGCTTAAGTGATTTGATTTCCTCCTCATTGTCACCAGTCAGTAGAATGTCATCCACATACACTATAAGGAATACCACAGAATGCTCACTTCTCTTGGTAAACAAAGAGTAGTCATTTAATGACTGGATATAGCCTTTGGTCTTTAGAGCTGAGGATAGACGAGCATACCATTGTCTTGAGGCTTGTTTAAGACCATACAATGATTTTTGCAATCTACAAACCATGTTTTCCTGAGCATCAAGTCCTGGAGGTAGCTTCATATATACCTCTTCATGGAGCTCACCATGAAGAAAGGCATTGTTGATGTCAAGTTGGAAGACATTCCATCCTCTCTTAACAGCCAAAGTGATCAAGCTTCTAACTGTGGTGATCTTAACAACTGGTGAGAAAGTCTCAGTGTAGTCTATCCCCTCTTTCTGTGTAAATCCCTTCACAACTAGCCTTGCTTTGAACCTTTCTATACTGCCATCAGCTTTCCTCTTTATTCTGTAAACCCACTTGCAGCCAACAGCCTTCTTCCCCTGAGGCAGATCAACTATGGACCAAGTCTTGTTTAGAGCAAGAGCTTCAAACTCTTTAGTCATGGCTTCTATCCATCTAGGATCTTGACAAGCCATAGTGTAAGAGGTGGGTTCTTTTTCTTGGGAATGATTTTCTGTGGTTAAAGTATGAAAGCAGAAAAGTTGAGGTAATGTGGAAGTGAGAGTGTGATGGCAAGAGTGTGGTTGGGAATGATCTGAGGAGACAGCACTACAGACATAGTCTGTGAGATAGGTAGGGAGTTTGTGAGATCTGGAAGATTGTCTTGGAGGTGGAGGTGGAATAGCTGGCTGAAGGATGGGAGAAGGTGAAGGTGAATGATTATGTGAGGGTGAGGAAGATGAGGGAATATTTGATTGTGGTGAAGGAGTTTGAGTAGGAATAGGGATGTCCTCCTCAGTAATATCATGAGGAGGAAATAATGGAGTGGGAGATTCTGTGTGTTTGGCATAAGGAAAAATGAATTCATGGAAAACAACATCTCTGGAGGTGAATTTGAGATGAGTTTCCATGTTGTAAAGCTTGTAAGCTTTCTTCCCAAAAGGGTATCCTATAAAGATGCAAGGAGAGGCTCTAGTTTGCAATTTATCTCTGCCTTGTTTGAGAGTAGAGGCATAGCATAGGCAACCAAAAGGCCTTAGTGAAGAGTAATCAGGTTTAGTGCCATAGAGTTTCTCATATGGTGACATGTTCTTCAGGACAGAAGAAGGAAAGTAATTGATAAGGTGAGTAGCAGTAAGAACACACTCACCCCAGAAGGAGATAGGCAAGCCAGATTGGAAAAGAAGAGCTCTGGAGGTTTCTAGGAGATGCTTGTGCTTGCGTTCAACAACACCATTTTGCTGAGGTGTGCTGACACAGGAAGTTTGGTGAACAATTCCCTTCTCAGTAAGAAATTTCCTGGTAGCATGACTTGATCCAAGTTCTAAGGCATTATCTGATCTCAATACTTTGACTGTACAACTGAATTGCTTCTCTGCCATGGTGATAAAACTCTGTATGAACTCGAAAGCATTGCTCTTAGCACTGAGAAGATGAGTCCAAGTAGATCTACTGAAGTCATCCACAATAGTGAGGAAGTATTTGTATCCCTCTTTAGTTGCAGTGTTGTATGGTCCCCATGTATCTACATGGAGAAGCTCAAAAATGCCTTTTGAAGAGATGGAGCTATGAGGAAAAGGGAGCCTTTGCTGTCTAGATTTAGCACACACCAAACAACTGTCTAAATCATCATCTTTATTTAACTTTGGTAACATTGACAAAGTTTTCAGTTTATAGAAAGGTAAATGACCACATCTATAATGCCAAAGTTTACATATAGACTGAGATTCTTTGGAAACTGAAAAAACAGAATTTGACACTTGAGGCTTCAAATCGTCATTTGACAGCAAGTAGATCCCATTAGTGCATTTACCAAGTTCCTGTTGCTTCCTCAAGGAATGGTCTTGCATTATACATTTACCCCTTGTAAATGTGACAGCACAATCAAATTGATCACAAAGCCTTGCTACTGAAATCAGATTAAACTTGAAACAAGGGACATAAAGAACTCCTGATAACAATAATTCCTCAGAAAGTCTCATATCTCCTTCCTGAGTCACAGCAAATTTCTGTCAATTTGGCAAAACTATGGAGAAGCATTGTCTGAGAGGTCTAACTGAGCTAAGCAAGTTAATATCATAGCACATATGTGTACTAGCTCCACTATCAATCACCCAGCTACCAACAACAAACAAAGGTTTAGATGTCATACCAGCTAAACTCATGGATTGCTTAGCTTCTGTTTGGTTGACACTGACAGCTCCACAGAATTCTTGAGAGTTCATCCCTTTGAGCAAGTTAACCAACTGAGTACATTGATCAGGAGAGAGGCCAGAGATTTGTGGTATTTGTGGATCATCATTTTCAACACCACAAACAGCAACAGCTACTTTCTTTCCTTTCTGAGATTTTGTGAACTTGAAGTCTGCAGGAAATCCAATTAATCTGAAACATTTGTCAATTGAATGACCAGATTTGTTGCAATGACCACAGATTACTGAAGGTTTCTTGGATTCATTCCTCTTACTTTCTCTTCCTGCATATAAGGAAGAGGCTTCGCCAAGAATCTTGCACTGCATAGCCATTTCCCTCTGCTTCTCTTCTCTTAGCAAGACATTGAAAGTTTCAGAAACAGTGGGAATTGGCTTCATCATGAGAAGATTGCCTCTGGTAGTGCCATAAGCATCATTCAAACCAGTTAGAAGTTGCATAAAACGATCCTCATCTTCTTCAGGATTCTTGATCTGAATTGTTCCACATCTGTGACAGCAATTTGGTTTGTCTAAGCTGCGCAACTCATCCCACAAGACTTTGATCCTGGTGTAGTAGACACTAATAGAATCATTGCCTTGAGTGATGGTGCTTAATTCCTTGCGAAGAGAATACTTTTGGGAGACACTGGACTGGCTAAATCTTGAAACTAATTCATCCCAAACTTCCTTAGCAGATTCACAATAAATCACACTGTGATGAGGCGATTGTCGTGATGCCTATCAAAGAATACCTAACTCAAATCCACTAGTATAGTGGGAAGCAAGGGTCGAATCCCAAGAGAGTCGAAATACAGTTTAAATCACAATTTTGTTCCTAACAAGTAACCAAATTGGGGGGGGGTTTGTAGTAATTGAGATCAAGGAAGTAAACAAACACGCAATTGTTGAGATTAAGTAGTTTGATGGAAAGAAGTTCACTTCTCGGTTATTAGCACATCAATCATGCAAGGAGAATTGATCATGGAAACCTAACACCATATATTCATACACATTCAATTGGTTTATCCTACTCTTTGTTCATATAAAGTAACTAGTCCAACAAGTCCTAGAAACCCTTATTTGATTATAACCCTAGAACAACTAAGATTCAATAACCAAATAGCATTGAGCGCAAAGATATGTAGGCTTGTGCAATACCATTGGCGACAAGCCGATACTTGACACAAGTTTATAATCTCTACCCTATAAACACTCACAACAAGTTCATGTAAATAAGGATTGCTACCAAAAGACAAGACTTTTCAACAAGAATTATCAAGTCTAGCAATATGAAAGATAGAAATCAAACCTAGTTGCGCACCTAGATAAAATCAATATCTCTCAATAGCAAATTGAGGCACAAGAGATTATAAAATAAAACCACAATTGAAATAGAATATAAGATGTAGGAAACTCACAATCCTCCAATGAAAGAAGGCTTCAAACCTCAAAGTGAACAATAGAGATTTAGTTACACATAGTCATGGAAGCTCTCAACAATGGAGTTTTCTTACTAAAAACCAAGATAAAAACTCTAGGGAGAAGGAGAAGAGTTTATATAATTTCCCCCTAGAAAAACCAAGAAAAATAAATAAAAACCAAGTCTTAATGCAGCAAATTAAAGATAAACATAACTTGTTTCGGAGTTACAAATCAAATGGAGAGAGGAAGGTCTAGCATCCAATGCCATCAATTTCAATGCTGATTCCGGGTGGAAATCTCGACCGAGATGTTGGAAATCTCGACCGCGATTTGCACATGCTGACGTGGAATGACGTGGAATCAACAGAATCTCGATGCTGGAAAATGGCAAAATCTCGACCGAGATTTGACAAATCTCGACCGAGATTTCTTGTCTGCAGCTTCTTCTCTCCGTCTTCTTCTGGTCTCGAGGCAGCTCGGCTTCGCCTCTCGACCACTCCTCTGGTGCAAGTGTGGTGTGTACTCCTCCTAAGCTCCATCCCGCAAGTACCAATGAAGGATACAAGCGGAATCTCCTAACTCCACCACCAAAATCGCTTTCGAGCTTCCCGCAAATCCATAATAACAACTCCAACCGGATTCCGGAAATAACACTCGACAAGCACCTAAACTCCTCTAATCCTATGCTAATAGTCGCTAGTTATCACCATATAACATGCTCCTATCAAACTCCCCCATACTTAAACCTTGCTCGTCCCCGAGAAAGCAAAGTGATGCTAACTCCTCCAATGAGCACAAAGGTCACAAAAGCATGGGAAAGCTTGCTAGCGACTATACTCCAAACTCCGTGTGTAAGCAAGTAACTCTAATCCTAGCTCCTGACTAGCTTCTTATCACTCCGAGGTGACCTACCCAATTCCCTCCTTATATCACCACTTCATATGACGCCACTCCAAAATAGTAACCAATATCGAACCAAGTGACGTGCAATAAGCACAAGTGGACTCCTAATCTCCTCTAAGGCTAAGGGAACAAATAATGGGCAATAATAAAACAAAAAAAATAAAACCGAGTCACCCACTCGCTTAACACACTTCTTATTCCTCCTCTTCTTTTGATGTCCTAAACCACTACATAATATCCAATCAACTCATCAACCACCAATCCTAAAACAAGAAATCTGCATAGTACAACCCCAACAATATGCATCAAACTCCAAGAAAAGAACCTAACCCTAGAGCTATCACAACCGCCAAAGATGTACCAAAACAAATCTCAAATCAAAGAAAGAGATAGTAAAATGATCATGGGTATGCAATAAAGATCAATGAGGCCAAAAGAAGCAAGATATCTAACTCCTTATCCCTCCATGGTGAATCCTAAAACCCGAGACAATCCTTCTACTCCCTTCTTATGTCTCCAACGCCATAAAAGTGCAAATCATTCAACAATGAAGTCAAACAAATCACAACACATTAAGTTCGGCGCCCTTTCGGGTTTTCACCTCCCTTCTCAAGACATCAATTCTTTTTTTCTTTTTTTCTTTTTTTTTTTTTTTTTTTTGAAATGAGATAAACATGATAGAGGCAAGGAAGAAAAGACTCACAACCTCTAGAAGAACCGACAACCTCCCCCATACTTGAACGAAACATTGTCCTCAATGTGTAGCGGAGGACCTCTAATGGTGGGGACGAACCGGGTCATCTAGTGATAGGTGGAATGGTAGTGAACCGGCAATGTGGTAGACCGGGAAAAGTAACCATGAAACGGAATGGGGAATCGAATGTGTGACACTCGGGATTGCAATGAGCAACGATCCGAGTGACATGGAGGTAGAGGATGAGGTGACGTCGTCGGCGCTAGATCGATGTTACTCGGGGAGGCGACGACGTTTAGGTATGGATGAAAGAAGCGGAATGGTGGAGTGAAGGTGAAATGGAGGTGATAGAATATCAAAAGCACAATTTCTTTTTTTTTCTTTTTTTTTTTTTTTTTTTTTTTTTGAAAGAAAAACAAAAGACTAGAAAACTACCTCGGGTTGCCTCCCGGTCAGCGCCTTAGTTACCGTCGTGGCACGACGTCTATCATCTCACCCGTACTCTATAGGTCCCCTCGGAACCTCGGCCTTCATGATCTCATTCTTGAACCACTCATGGAAAGGTTTGAACCTTAGACCATTTGCCTTCGTCACTCTCCACACCTTCTTGCACGTCTTCTTCTTCTTTTTACCTCCCCCATACTTAGAGTCAGGTGGGGAGCGTTTGGGCTCTTTCGGTACAACCTGCACAAAAGAACTAGCAGGTATCTCGACCTGAGACGTAAGAAGAGTGGGGCGATTGCCCAAAACAGTAGTGGAGAGAGTGGTCGTGGTATCCGAGTACAAATCGGGAGGGTCAACCACCTTATCAACAATATTGACATCAAGAGTCTCCTTCATAGGAGGTGAAGCAATATCAATCAAACAAACAGAAGGCAAGTGAAAAGAGTCGACGTCATGGATATTATGTTCTATTAGATCACCGTCAAACTCCATAGTTAATGTTCCACCAAAAACATCAATCTTAGTCCTAGAAGTTTTCATGAATGGCCTACCTAACATAATAGAGGCCGTAACATTATCACTTATATCCAAGACAAAGAAATCAGCGGGGAATATCAACTTATCCACTTTCACCAAGACATCCTCTACTACTCCCCTAGGATACACACAAGAACCATCAGCAAGTCTTATATCAATGTCAGTTTTAAGCAAAGGTCCTAATCCTAGTGATTCATAAATTGATGTAGGCAAAACATTGATAGAAGCACCCAAATCAAGCATAGCCTTATCATATCTAGTGTCACCAATCACTATAGGGATAGTAAATATACCTGGATCCTCACACTTCACCGGTATCCGGTGTTGAAGGATCGAGGAGACTCTCTCGCTTACTTGCACCTTCTTCTTGCCCTTCAACTTTTGGTTCCTCTTCATGGTGCAAAGCTCCTTCAAGAACTTGGCGTACCTAGGAATACTTTGAACAAGTTTTAGTAAAGGGATGTTTACCTCGCACTTGCTAAACGTCTCAAAGATCTCTTGATCGTTGGCGGGCCTTCTTGTGTCCTTGAGAGCTTCCGGGAAGGGAGCGGGAGGCTTCTCGGAGTATAAGGGAGGGAAATTGGGGCGCACATAGTTCTCTTGCCTCAAAGCAAAGTCTCCTCTATCCTCGTACTCCTCCTCGGGCCTTGGATGTGTGGTTTTAGGCTTAGGACCCCCTCCATGCAGATCTCGGTCGAGAATGTCACCAACAGGTCGAGATTGACTTCCAGAACAGAAATCTCGACCGCGATTTTCAACATCTCGACCGAGATTTTCAGAACAGAAATCTCGACCGCTATTTTCAACATCTCGACCGAGATTTTCAGCATCTCCTCCAGAACGCAAATCGCGCCCGCGATTCTCAATTCTCGACCGAGATTTCTGTTCTGCGGCATTCCTGTCCAACTCAGCTTGGACTTCGGGACTCGCTCGGCCTTCCACCCTCTCCTCATCTTCCAAATTGCCCTCAAGAACCTTTCCACTACGCAAATGAATAGCACTTACATTCGCTCTTGGATTCACCACCGTTTGAGAAGGCAAGGATGACGAGATACGCTGTTCAAGCCTAGTTACCGATTCCGCCAATTGCCCGACTTGGTTCCTAAGATCCCTCATGCCGGACTCAGAGGTTTGGACATGAGTGGTGAAGTGTTGGACATGAGTGGTGAAATGTTGGGTCAAGGACTTCAGCATATCCTCGGTGGAAGGGCCTTGAGGCTTGGGTGCATAAGGAGCTCGGTTTTGATTGAAATTCTGAGCACCTGCCGGATCACTCCATCGGAAGCCCGGATGATCATTCCCTCGTTGATTATAGTTGGTGTTGTTCTGATCATAACGAGGTCTAGGAGGTCCGTAACCTCCCAAAGCATGAACTTCAGCAATAGCGGGGTCTTCTAGCTGGGGGCATTGGTCAGTATGATGCCCTTCTTGAGTACATATCCCACAAACGACCCCCGGCTTTTGATTGCCAAGAGTGAAACCTTTGATCATGCTCTTCAACTCAGCAATTTCCTCTTTCAGCTCGGTATTCTCGGAGCTCACTGCACTTGCTCCTTTCTTTGTATAAGTTCGCCCAAAACTTCTTGTTCCCTCCGCAATCTCATGGATCCGGTTTCGGGCAGCAGTAGGAGTCAAATTCAAGACGCTTCCATTGCAAGCGGCGTCTATGAGCCTCCTCTCATGATCTAGTAACCCATTATAGAGGTGGGTCACCAAATCCTTCTCCTCAAACCCGTGGAACGGGCAGCTAGCACACAACCGGGCGAAACGCTCACAATAGTCATAGAGCGTTTCATCATCAGCCTGCTCAACATTAGCAATCGCTCTTTTCAAAGCAACCGCCTTCTTCGATGGGAAGTACTTCTCAAGAAAGGCCTTATGCAGCTTGGCCCAAGTGTCAATAGTCCCCACCGGAAGCAAATAGTACCACCTTCGAGCCCCATCTTTCAAAGTCAATCCGAAGGCTCTCATCTTCAATTGCTCCTCCGTGACATTACTCGGCTTGCTACAACTGCAAATGTCGTGGAACTCGCTCAAATGCATGATTGGGTCCTCACCACTCAAGCCATGAAACTTCGGGAGCAAGTTGATGAATCCTGTTTTGAGCTCGAAGTGAACTCCTTCATTAAGGGCAGGATAAGTGATCCCAAGATGTTGGACATTCAAATCCGGATCGGTCAGCTGCCGCAAGGTTTGATTTTCAGCCATGTTTTCGATCACAATCTCGTGAATAGCTTCTCGGAGATTCCGCCGAAAAGTTCTCTCGATCTCTGGATCAAACGCAAATAAAACTTGATTAGTAGAACGGGTGTGGACCATACGAATGATCCACACCAAGGTTAGAAACAAAAATGAGACAAAAACTGTAAGTTTGACTCCCCGGCAACGGCGCCAAATTTGATGAGGCGATTGTCGTGATGCCTATCAAAGAATACCTAACTCAAATCCACTAGTATAGTGGGAAGCAAGGGTCGAATCCCAAGAGAGTCGAAATACAGTTTAAATCACAATTTTGTTCCTAACAAGTAACCAAATTGGGGGGGGGTTTGTAGTAATTGAGATCAAGGAAGTAAACAAACACGCAATTGTTGAGATTAAGTAGTTTGATGGAAAGAAGTTCACTTCTCGGTTATTAGCACATCAATCATGCAAGGAGAATTGATCATGGAAACCTAACACCATATATTCATACACATTCAATTGGTTTATCCTACTCTTTGTTCATATAAAGTAACTAGTCCAACAAGTCCTAGAAACCCTTATTTGATTATAACCCTAGAACAACTAAGATTCAATAACCAAATAGCATTGAGCGCAAAGATATGTAGGCTTGTGCAATACCATTGGCGACAAGCCGATACTTGACACAAGTTTATAATCTCTACCCTATAAACACTCACAACAAGTTCATGTAAATAAGGATTGCTACCAAAAGACAAGACTTTTCAACAAGAATTATCAAGTCTAGCAATATGAAAGATAGAAATCAAACCTAGTTGCGCACCTAGATAAAATCAATATCTCTCAATAGCAAATTGAGGCACAAGAGATTATAAAATAAAACCACAATTGAAATAGAATATAAGATGTAGGAAACTCACAATCCTCCAATGAAAGAAGGCTTCAAACCTCAAAGTGAACAATAGAGATTTAGTTACACATAGTCATGGAAGCTCTCAACAATGGAGTTTTCTTACTAAAAACCAAGATAAAAACTCTAGGGAGAAGGAGAAGAGTTTATATAATTTCCCCCTAGAAAAACCAAGAAAAATAAATAAAAACCAAGTCTTAATGCAGCAAATTAAAGATAAACATAACTTGTTTCGGAGTTACAAATCAAATGGAGAGAGGAAGGTCTAGCATCCAATGCCATCAATTTCAATGCTGATTCCGGGTGGAAATCTCGACCGAGATGTTGGAAATCTCGACCGCGATTTGCACATGCTGACGTGGAATGACGTGGAATCAACAGAATCTCGATGCTGGAAAATGGCAAAATCTCGACCGAGATTTGACAAATCTCGACCGAGATTTCTTGTCTGCAGCTTCTTCTCTCCGTCTTCTTCTGGTCTCGAGGCAGCTCGGCTTCGCCTCTCGACCACTCCTCTGGTGCAAGTGTGGTGTGTACTCCTCCTAAGCTCCATCCCGCAAGTACCAATGAAGGATACAAGCGGAATCTCCTAACTCCACCACCAAAATCGCTTTCGAGCTTCCCGCAAATCCATAATAACAACTCCAACCGGATTCCGGAAATAACACTCGACAAGCACCTAAACTCCTCTAATCCTATGCTAATAGTCGCTAGTTATCACCATATAACATGCTCCTATCAAACTCCCCCATACTTAAACCTTGCTCGTCCCCGAGAAAGCAAAGTGATGCTAACTCCTCCAATGAGCACAAAGGTCACAAAAGCATGGGAAAGCTTGCTAGCGACTATACTCCAAACTCCGTGTGTAAGCAAGTAACTCTAATCCTAGCTCCTGACTAGCTTCTTATCACTCCGAGGTGACCTACCCAATTCCCTCCTTATATCACCACTTCATATGACGCCACTCCAAAATAGTAACCAATATCGAACCAAGTGACGTGCAATAAGCACAAGTGGACTCCTAATCTCCTCTAAGGCTAAGGGAACAAATAATGGGCAATAATAAAACAAAAAAAATAAAACCGAGTCACCCACTCGCTTAACACACTTCTTATTCCTCCTCTTCTTTTGATGTCCTAAACCACTACATAATATCCAATCAACTCATCAACCACCAATCCTAAAACAAGAAATCTGCATAGTACAACCCCAACAATATGCATCAAACTCCAAGAAAAGAACCTAACCCTAGAGCTATCACAACCGCCAAAGATGTACCAAAACAAATCTCAAATCAAAGAAAGAGATAGTAAAATGATCATGGGTATGCAATAAAGATCAATGAGGCCAAAAGAAGCAAGATATCTAACTCCTTATCCCTCCATGGTGAATCCTAAAACCCGAGACAATCCTTCTACTCCCTTCTTATGTCTCCAACGCCATAAAAGTGCAAATCATTCAACAATGAAGTCAAACAAATCACAACACATTAAGTTCGGCGCCCTTTCGGGTTTTCACCTCCCTTCTCAAGACATCAATTCTTTTTTTCTTTTTTTCTTTTTTTTTTTTTTTTTTTTGAAATGAGATAAACATGATAGAGGCAAGGAAGAAAAGACTCACAACCTCTAGAAGAACCGACAACCTCCCCCATACTTGAACGAAACATTGTCCTCAATGTGTAGCGGAGGACCTCTAATGGTGGGGACGAACCGGGTCATCTAGTGATAGGTGGAATGGTAGTGAACCGGCAATGTGGTAGACCGGGAAAAGTAACCATGAAACGGAATGGGGAATCGAATGTGTGACACTCGGGATTGCAATGAGCAACGATCCGAGTGACATGGAGGTAGAGGATGAGGTGACGTCGTCGGCGCTAGATCGATGTTACTCGGGGAGGCGACGACGTTTAGGTATGGATGAAAGAAGCGGAATGGTGGAGTGAAGGTGAAATGGAGGTGATAGAATATCAAAAGCACAATTTCTTTTCTTTTTTTTTTTTTTTTTTTTTTTTTTTTTTGAAAGAAAAACAAAAGACTAGAAAACTACCTCGGGTTGCCTCCCGGTCAGCGCCTTAGTTACCGTCGTGGCACGACGTCTATCATCTCACCCGTACTCTATAGGTCCCCTCGGAACCTCGGCCTTCATGATCTCATTCTTGAACCACTCATGGAAAGGTTTGAACCTTAGACCATTTGCCTTCGTCACTCTCCACACCTTCTTGCACATCTTCTTCTTCTTTTTACCTCCCCCATACTTAGAGTCAGGTGGGGAGCGTTTGGGCTCTTTCGGTACAACCTGCACAAAAGAACTAGCAGGTATCTCGACCTGAGACGTAAGAAGAGTGGGGCGATTGCCCAAAACAGTAGTGGAGAGAGTGGTCGTGGTATCCGAGTACAAATCGGGAGGGTCAACCACCTTATCAACAATATTGACATCAAGAGTCTCCTTCATAGGAGGTGAAGCAATATCAATCAAACAAACAGAAGGCAAGTGAAAAGAGTCGACGTCATGGATATTATGTTCTATTAGATCACCGTCAAACTCCATAGTTAATGTTCCACCAAAAACATCAATCTTAGTCCTAGAAGTTTTCATGAATGGCCTACCTAACATAATAGAGGCCGTAACATTATCACTTATATCCAAGACAAAGAAATCAGCGGGGAATATCAACTTATCCACTTTCACCAAGACATCCTCTACTACTCCCCTAGGATACACACAAGAACCATCAGCAAGTCTTATATCAATGTCAGTTTTAAGCAAAGGTCCTAATCCTAGTGATTCATAAATTGATGTAGGCAAAACATTGATAGAAGCACCCAAATCAAGCATAGCCTTATCATATCTAGTGTCACCAATCACTATAGGGATAGTAAATATACCTGGATCCTCACACTTCACCGGTATCCGGTGTTGAAGGATCGAGGAGACTCTCTCGCTTACTTGCACCTTCTTCTTGCCCTTCAACTTTTGGTTCCTCTTCATGGTGCAAAGCTCCTTCAAGAACTTGGCGTACCTAGGAATACTTTGAACAAGTTTTAGTAAAGGGATGTTTACCTCGCACTTGCTAAACGTCTCAAAGATCTCTTGATCGTTGGCGGGCCTTCTTGTGTCCTTGAGAGCTTCCGGGAAGGGAGCGGGAGGCTTCTCGGAGTATAAGGGAGGGAAATTGGGGCGCACATAGTTCTCTTGCCTCAAAGCAAAGTCTCCTCTATCCTCGTACTCCTCCTCGGGCCTTGGATGTGTGGTTTTAGGCTTAGGACCCCCTCCATGCAGATCTCGGTCGAGAATGTCACCAACAGGTCGAGATTGACTTCCAGAACAGAAATCTCGACCGCGATTTTCAACATCTCGACCGAGATTTTCAGAACAGAAATCTCGACCGCTATTTTCAACATCTCGACCGAGATTTTCAGCATCTCCTCCAGAACGCAAATCGCGCCCGCGATTCTCAATTCTCGACCGAGATTTCTGTTCTGCGGCATTCCTGTCCAACTCAGCTTGGACTTCGGGACTCGCTCGGCCTTCCACCCTCTCCTCATCTTCCAAATTGCCCTCAAGAACCTTTCCACTACGCAAATGAATAGCACTTACATTCGCTCTTGGATTCACCACCGTTTGAGAAGGCAAGGATGACGAGATACGCTGTTCAAGCCTAGTTACCGATTCCGCCAATTGCCCGACTTGGTTCCTAAGATCCCTCATGCCGGACTCAGAGGTTTGGACATGAGTGGTGAAGTGTTGGACATGAGTGGTGAAATGTTGGGTCAAGGACTTCAGCATATCCTCGGTGGAAGGGCCTTGAGGCTTGGGTGCATAAGGAGCTCGGTTTTGATTGAAATTCTGAGCACCTGCCGGATCACTCCATCGGAAGCCCGGATGATCATTCCCTCGTTGATTATAGTTGGTGTTGTTCTGATCATAACGAGGTCTAGGAGGTCCGTAACCTCCCAAAGCATGAACTTCAGCAATAGCGGGGTCTTCTAGCTGGGGGCATTGGTCAGTATGATGCCCTTCTTGAGTACATATCCCACAAACGACCCCCGGCTTTTGATTGCCAAGAGTGAAACCTTTGATCATGCTCTTCAACTCAGCAATTTCCTCTTTCAGCTCGGTATTCTCGGAGCTCACTGCACTTGCTCCTTTCTTTGTATAAGTTCGCCCAAAACTTCTTGTTCCCTCCGCAATCTCATGGATCCGGTTTCGGGCAGCAGTAGGAGTCAAATTCAAGACGCTTCCATTGCAAGCGGCGTCTATGAGCCTC
The DNA here is from genome assembly GCA_029168935.1 of Oxyria digyna. Lineage (NCBI taxonomy): Eukaryota > Viridiplantae > Streptophyta > Magnoliopsida > Caryophyllales > Polygonaceae > Oxyria > Oxyria digyna. The sequence continues at coordinate 2,448,180 of JAPVLV010000026.1, read as the reverse complement.
CTCTCATGATCTAGTAACCCATTATAGAGGTGGGTCACCAAATCCTTCTCCTCAAACCCGTGGAACGGGCAGCTAGCACACAACCGGGCGAAACGCTCACAATAGTCATAGAGCGTTTCATCATCAGCCTGCTCAACATTAGCAATCGCTCTTTTCAAAGCAACCGCCTTCTTCGATGGGAAGTACTTCTCAAGAAAGGCCTTATGCAGCTTGGCCCAAGTGTCAATAGTCCCCACCGGAAGCAAATAGTACCACCTTCGAGCCCCATCTTTCAAAGTCAATCCGAAGGCTCTCATCTTCAATTGCTCCTCCGTGACATTACTCGGCTTGCTACAACTGCAAATGTCGTGGAACTCGCTCAAATGCATGATTGGGTCCTCACCACTCAAGCCATGAAACTTCGGGAGCAAGTTGATGAATCCTGTTTTGAGCTCGAAGTGAACTCCTTCATTAAGGGCAGGATAAGTGATCCCAAGATGTTGGACATTCAAATCCGGATCGGTCAGCTGCCGCAAGGTTTGATTTTCAGCCATGTTTTCGATCACAATCTCGTGAATAGCTTCTCGGAGATTCCGCCGAAAAGTTCTCTCGATCTCTGGATCAAACGCAAATAAAACTTGATTAGTAGAACGGGTGTGGACCATACGAATGATCCACACCAAGGTTAGAAACAAAAATGAGACAAAAACTGTAAGTTTGACTCCCCGGCAACGGCGCCAAATTTGATGAGGCGATTGTCGTGATGCCTATCAAAGAATACCTAACTCAAATCCACTAGTATAGTGGGAAGCAAGGGTCGAATCCCAAGAGAGTCGAAATACAGTTTAAATCACAATTTTGTTCCTAACAAGTAACCAAATTGGGGGGGGGTTTGTAGTAATTGAGATCAAGGAAGTAAACAAACACGCAATTGTTGAGATTAAGTAGTTTGATGGAAAGAAGTTCACTTCTCGGTTATTAGCACATCAATCATGCAAGGAGAATTGATCATGGAAACCTAACACCATATATTCATACACATTCAATTGGTTTATCCTACTCTTTGTTCATATAAAGTAACTAGTCCAACAAGTCCTAGAAACCCTTATTTGATTATAACCCTAGAACAACTAAGATTCAATAACCAAATAGCATTGAGCGCAAAGATATGTAGGCTTGTGCAATACCATTGGCGACAAGCCGATACTTGACACAAGTTTATAATCTCTACCCTATAAACACTCACAACAAGTTCATGTAAATAAGGATTGCTACCAAAAGACAAGACTTTTCAACAAGAATTATCAAGTCTAGCAATATGAAAGATAGAAATCAAACCTAGTTGCGCACCTAGATAAAATCAATATCTCTCAATAGCAAATTGAGGCACAAGAGATTATAAAATAAAACCACAATTGAAATAGAATATAAGATGTAGGAAACTCACAATCCTCCAATGAAAGAAGGCTTCAAACCTCAAAGTGAACAATAGAGATTTAGTTACACATAGTCATGGAAGCTCTCAACAATGGAGTTTTCTTACTAAAAACCAAGATAAAAACTCTAGGGAGAAGGAGAAGAGTTTATATAATTTCCCCCTAGAAAAACCAAGAAAAATAAATAAAAACCAAGTCTTAATGCAGCAAATTAAAGATAAACATAACTTGTTTCGGAGTTACAAATCAAATGGAGAGAGGAAGGTCTAGCATCCAATGCCATCAATTTCAATGCTGATTCCGGGTGGAAATCTCGACCGAGATGTTGGAAATCTCGACCGCGATTTGCACATGCTGACGTGGAATGACGTGGAATCAACAGAATCTCGATGCTGGAAAATGGCAAAATCTCGACCGAGATTTGACAAATCTCGACCGAGATTTCTTGTCTGCAGCTTCTTCTCTCCGTCTTCTTCTGGTCTCGAGGCAGCTCGGCTTCGCCTCTCGACCACTCCTCTGGTGCAAGTGTGGTGTGTACTCCTCCTAAGCTCCATCCCGCAAGTACCAATGAAGGATACAAGCGGAATCTCCTAACTCCACCACCAAAATCGCTTTCGAGCTTCCCGCAAATCCATAATAACAACTCCAACCGGATTCCGGAAATAACACTCGACAAGCACCTAAACTCCTCTAATCCTATGCTAATAGTCGCTAGTTATCACCATATAACATGCTCCTATCACACTGCTTCTGATTTGCTTACTCACAGCATTAGTAAGCCAAGAAAGTACAAGACTATCGCACCTCTCCCATAGGCGGATCAATCTTGCATCAGATTGAGGTTTCTCCAGAGATCCATCAACAAAACACCATTTGTTTTTAGCAGACAAAGCAACTTTAACAGATCTTCTCCATTTATTGAATGAAGATCCCTCGAAAATGTCAGAAACAAGAGGAGTACCTGGATGATCCGATGGATTGACATACAATGGATTGCTTGTGTCAAGATTTGCTACGCCTGCTCCAAGATAGCGTAGAGATTCAGATTCGACTTCGGAATGACCTAGATGAGCGATCTGAGAGGAGATCTGAGAGGAGATCGCCGCGAAAACCGAGCGGAGACAAGAAGAAGAAAGGAGAAGATGAACGATGATCACAAAAGATGATCGACGATCACAGAGAGTGATCGGAGAACAGTGAATTGATCGGAGAAGACGATCGGAAAACGAAAATCATGATGTTTGCTCTGATACCATGTTAGAATGGATGAGAGATTGTTTGAGAGAGGAAAAAAGTTCCATTGAATTGATTAAACTGATCAAGATTACACCTCTCAGCTTATATAGCACAAATGGAGTAGTTAACAAGCTAACAACCTAACTTGTAACTAACTTTCCCGCTCTCTCTTATTACATAGATATGTTTGACAAAGCTTAATTAACACCATTTTTTCTTGGACTAGAAGTTGCAAGATCAACAAAAGGTACTATCATTAATCAGAGGAAGTACATTCTTGATATCATATCTGATGTAAATATGTTAGATTGTAGAGAGAGTACTTTTCCTATGCCCAAAGGGCTTGGTTTAAGTACAAGCAATGGTCTTCTTCTTCCAGAACCTGAGCAGTACAGAAGACTTGTTGGCAGACTCCTCTACCTCAACATGACAAGACCAGATTTATCCTACTGTGTTCAGCACCTAAGCCAGTTTATGAGCAAGCCACGTGTTCCTCATATGCAAGCTGCTCTCCATGTTGTCAGATATCTTAAGCACACTCTCAACTGGGGTTTATTCTATCCCAGTGATTCTGATTTACAACTAACCAGTTATAGTGATGCAGATTGGTCTACCTGCAAAGATACTTCTCGATCACTGAGTGGTTATTGTGTTTTCCTTGGTAAAGCACTGGTGTCTTGGAAGACAAAGAAGCAGCTCACAGTGTCCAAATCTTCAGCTGAATCTGAGTATAGATGCATGTCATATACCACTGGAGAGGTAGTTTGGATGCACAGATTACTGAAAGATCTTGGAGTTCCCATTGTATTGCCTATCCCTCTTCACTGTGACAATAAGGCTGCTGAGCACATTGCGGCTAATCCTGTGTTCCATGAGAGAACAAAGCATCTCAACATAGATTGCCACTATGTCAGAGACAAGGTTCAAGAAGGTTTTATTCAGACAATTAATGTGAAGTCTTGCCTTCAACTCGCAGATCTAATGACCAAGCCTTTGGGAGAAAGTCAGCATAAGTTTCTTTCATTCAAGCTTGGATTAGTCGCCTCTACTCCTTCTCCAGCTTGAGGGGGGGATATGAGAATACAATGTAATAGCTATAAATAGCTTTCCCATTCCTTCATTGTAACGAACCAACTCAAACACATATTTTCCTGTATTCTGTTGCAACTGTAGAGCAAAGCTCTTCTTCTTCATCAATGGAATACACTCTCTTCGTCTGAGTTTCTTGTTTTCATCTGTTCATTCCATGGATTTCACAGATTACACCCACAATACAACAGGTGCCCGCATTCAAGATACTTGGATCAGACTGCACTGCAAGAGCTGCTCTTACACTCGCCAAGAATTGCCCCTCTATTTCAACGTGATGACGGATACTATTGTAATAAAAAAAACTAATGACATATCGATGTAACTCAGAGCTATTACTGTACCATTAATGTTTGTTATGGTAATAAGTAGGATTTAATTTAGAAATTCGACATAAATGATATATTGATATGTATTGATCTTTATGCAATTGATTAATTAGCAGGGAGGCAACGTCTAATATGAGAGGAATATTGAAGATTTTAATGAAGCTATATTAGTTTGATCGAGTCTTTAAACGAGAATTTCCATGTTGAACTATATGAACGTACCTATATGCAAAGACCTCTGGCACTTTTGCTCTTTAATTAACGGGCAGCACTTTTTTTTTTTTTTTTTAGCCCGGCAGGTCGTTCGGAATGGGGTTTCGAACAAGATTGTCCGATTTTTTTTTTTTTAATTTTGTTTCTCGTTCGGAATGGGGTTCCGAACGAGACTGGTCCGGAAAAATCAATTTCCATTTAATAAATGCCGAACCGGTTCGACACTCGTTCGGAACCCCATTCCGAACGAGGTTTTTTTTAGGAGAAAGAAAAGAGGCTGCTATAGCATTTGCTTTTAATGATTCCATAAACTTTGAAGAACAAAGTAGGGTATAAACAATACCATTTATGGTCAATCACCTTATGAATGTGAAATGAGGTCGTTTCTAGGAGAAAGAAGAGAGGCTGTTTTCTCCAAGATTGAATAACCAGGGATGTTCACGGTCAAAATGAACACAATCAGAGAACCTAGTTCTGTGAGAAGATGAAACTGTGTGATAGTTATTGTCTAGGTTTACGTCAAAGCCCGGGTGGTTCAAGACATCATGTTCACTACCTGGTCGAGTAAATCCGATAGCTACTCACAATGGGTGGTTCAAGGCTGAAAAACGCCACCAACTCAGATGCAGTGATTCTTCGCCCGTACTCTCAAAATTTATGTATGTCTTGTCTAAGCACATGTAATAGAATCATTTCTATTCATGTGGGGGATTGTTGGAACTGATTTTTGACTGGACTTCTGGGCACTTTTCCGGTGGGCTGCGGTCACAGGTTGTGCCGGATTATGGGAGCGTTGGTTTTGTCTCCGCGAACACTACGTCGTAGTGTACTCACACGTCAAAATCGGGTTCCGTTTGAATGAGAAATGAAGGCTCAAAGTTGGTTGTTTGTCTAAGTACATAAAACAATTTTGTGAGCTGAATTTGATTTGGGATTTTGTCCCACATCGAAAATTGGGGTAGAAGTTGAAGGGTTTATATAACCCAAACCCCATACCCTTGGTAAGACCTTGGGAGAGGTATGGAGAGAGGACCCGGGGGGGCCTCGCGCGGTCCGTCCGGTCCGTGGCTCGTGGCTCGTGGTCTTGTGCGCCCAACTGCTTCCACGATTTTTTCCACTTCCACACATCTGCCTCCACTATCTCCTCTTCTAACAAACCGAGAATCTCTATTTAAGAGAGTTCTGGTTCTCATTCTCTGCATCCGAAATTACACAGCAATCTCCCATCTCTTCTCTTCTTCTCCTTCTCTGAGAGTACAGCGCAGAACAGTGGTTCGTTGGCTTCTGTTTTTGATTGTGCAAACCAGAAGAATTCGTAGTTGTATCATGGGATTCTCAACGCCGGTAACCGTCACATATACGGGGCGTTACAGAATTATAGAAAGAGATTCTTTCTCGACTCTACGCAGCAAATTCGTCTTCAACACTTCGGTAAAACTCTTTCTTAATTCTGTTCTTTAGTTTATTCTTTACAGATTGTTCAAACAGCGGATTACAGGTCCTACACTAACGCCTTAATCATGCCTGGTAAACCCAAGATTAAGCTTAATAAGCTCAATGCCTGCTTCGGAAAAACAGTAAACCATGGAGTAGGAAATGGAGCTAGTACGAGCAAATATAGGTTCAGAAAGAAAGATCAAGTGCGTATTATGTTCTATAGAGACATCAAGATTTCTTGATCTGACTCTGTTTGTATGTAAACAAGAAACAATAACCGCACAAGTTTATTTTATGTATGCTTAACATAATATTTTCTGCAGAATGAAGCTTCTGAGTGAATCCATCAATTGGATGTATAACAAGCTTGTAGTTGCAAGTATGAATCTTATAAAACATGTTGTTGTTAAAAATCAGAAACTCAATCTACAACTCTAGGGCTCTACTACTCTACATAAATCAGAAACTCAATCTTTTTTGGATGCCAGAAGATCAAGTGTGAGCCAATACTCAACACTATGTTGCTTATTGGTATAAACTGATGAAATGCTGGTTATGTTGTCACAATCCAAAGGATGATCAGAAGAAATGAACTTGAAAACCGACGCGTGAACGATAGGAATGTCGTTAATTCGACAGATCGAGGAGGTTGGTGGAAGGCATCAGAAGCAGTGTAGATATCAAGAGGAGTGTAACAAGGAAGCTGGCGTATGAAGATAATTTCTCCCCCATTGTTCACCCCAAACATTCAACTGTAAATTAATTCTCCAACCAATTCAGGGTCTTTTTTCACACAGTTATGTGCACAATCAAAGTGAACAAAGACCTGAATTTTTTTGCAGAAACAGAGAAAATAAAAACATAGCTTGAGTATTACAGAAAGAGACTAACATACATAAGTGAAACATACAAACCCTTTCTCTCCTACAAGGTAATGAGCTAAATCAAAAGGGGCAAACATGCAGAACAAAAAGCAATTAACATCAACCAATAAAACAGAAATCATCTTAGAATTATATGAGTTTTGCGCCAGAATCTAAATAAAAAAGCTCATTACCAATACAACCAATAAAACACTAGCTTATATGTCTTGTGTTCCACGGAATAGCTCAATCATATGAGATAAACAACTGCACTGATATCTCATCTGCCTCTCTACATCTCCAACTTATTACCCATATACAAAACCAGGTGATAAGATAGATATGTAGTTGGAGATTAAGTACAAAACTTCAATGTCGTATGTGGACGGTTTGTTACCTTCCTTGACTTGCAAAGTTATTTCATTTACTATCTTTTGTGAAAGCCAATTATGAAACCAGAGCTATATATGATCACTGCCCCATTGCACTGCACTTTTCGGTAAGGGCGCAAGTACGCGTAATGTGTTGATACCTTATGATCGCCTGCATTTGGGATTCAGTTTGAAATCAGAATATAAATTACATGTTTATTTTCTGCACAAACTAATCACCATCCCGCTTGACTCTGGTGTCTCGGATGAACCCTACAATGTAACAAAAAAGAAGTTTGAATAAGACCTATATTTAACTGTTTGAGATATAGTGAAGTTTAATTAGGTGGGTGACCCCACTTCCACTTCAGTATAAAGAATGTTCAAGAACGGTGCAATCCGCATTATCAGTTGCAGTATCTATCCATTGGAGTCCAACGAGATGGGTCATAGGGTCATATGCATATTTAACTGACTCTATTCCATGATTCAAATCCTCCAGGATCTCATCACCTAGTGAAAGAATGTAATGTAAGACAATTTTTGTAATGAACAAAGCAGAGTGTGTTATTTCCTAAATGAAGTATAAAATAGATTTAGCTTACCATGATGCAAATCAGACAGGAATTTCTCACAGTCTTCACCTATTTCTTCAGCATTACTGGGAGCTGCTGGGCTGCAAAAGCAACGGTAAAAACAAACGTTTGTAATTCATTAGGCAATGTAGGCTTAAGCTTAGTAAAAATGAAGAAAATGTTAACAAAAGAATTTGGGTCACATTTACGCCTCCAGCATACATCTGAAGTTCTGAACCATGTAAGCTTTCTACAGATCCAGCACAAATATACCGACCATAATATACGTTCAGAACTAAACGAGAAGTTCAGTATTTCAAGCATTATACTACCTTTTCAATGAATCTGATAGGTCTCCATCGTGATTTTGAATCATGGACTGCCGGAGAAGAATAGTTCAAATAAAGCAAGATGAATTTTCTATTACAAATTAAAAGCAGTAATCTATTGAAGCCACTCATATGGAAATGTCAATTACCTCAAGAACACATATCTGAGTAACATTATCCCGCATACCAAGCTTGTTGAACTCGATGTGTTCCTCATGCACAAGCTTGAACCTTGAATTATCAAACAACCTCAGCATGAACGTTTCGTACATAGCAAATTCTAACCAACAAGATAGATACTTTTTAAGTAATCATTACCTTGATGTCCACCAAAACACTGCACATCTATCCACAGGAACTCCAGTCCTCATCTATACATTTGTCCAAGTTTGTTTAGTACAGTAAAAAGATATAAACGCACATCATTGAATATGTACAAAGGATTCTGAACTGTACCTTCCCAATACCTATGTATCCTCGATTCCTTAAATTTTCCTCTAGATCTCTAAACCTGTCAACCCCTGAAATGTAATACTATATTAGCATTGCTCCACTAGTATTACTCTAAAAAAAGGTCAGTTGTCACTCACCATCCTAATAAAGCTCATTCCCATGGTTATTTGCTAGATAGTCAGCAAGTATAATAAGCAACAACACCATTAACATTGCTCCATAAGTATTACAGAGGTCATCACAGTTGCCAAAAACTTACCCCGTGTTGGATTGCGATAGAATTCAGGATTTGGAGCCCGAAATCTCGCATTGTTGCCATAGTTATTGACGCTGTAGGGATAAAAGCCATTATTGTTGATTTGAGAGTAATTAGGTGGCCGAAACCCTAATTTGGTGCTTCGACCTGGTTGAAAGCAAGAATCTCCATTGACGAACAATGATTGCTTTTCTATTTCACCATTTTCATGTACTCCAATGTATTCCCACATCGACAATATGTTCCAAACTGAAGTTTTTGTTGTCTATATAATGACAAGGATTCCTCACCAAGTTTGAGGTCTTTCTCATTTAGTTTTAAGCCCATTTAGTTTTAATTTTCCGTATGGTGTAGTTATTGGCTTTAGTTATAAGCCCATAAAAAGTCCATATTTTGTTATGTCTATAAGTGTCGGTTTAATTGAGTCCGAATTCAAGTTTATTAAGGATTCTATATCCGATTAACTGAATAATTTTCTTCTCTTTTTTTCATTTAATTTGTAATCCTGATCGGTCATATTTATTGATCTACCTTCTGATTTAAACATGTTTCCTAATTCGTAAATCAGCCTTAAGTAGCACAATCTGGTTTAATTGAGTCCGAATTTAAGTTTCAATATAAACAATTCTATATCCGATTAACTCTGAATTTTTTTTTAATTTAATTTGTTATCCTGATCTATATAGGGGATATATCGTATATATAGGTGCATTTGATCGGTCATATTTATTGATCTACCTTATTGATCTCATATCAGAAAAACAAAGTTTATTGATCTCATTTAACAAATTACCTGATTCGTAAAACCGTTTTATTGTTCTCACCTTACATATTATTTTTAGGTATTGTCAATTTATTAATTAAAGATATTATTAGGCATTGATTTAGCTTATACTCCCTCCGTTTCAAAATAGATGTCATTCTAGAGTTTTTCACACATATTAAGGAAATGATTAATTATGTTTTGAAAAGTTAACTTTTTCTCAAAATAAACATTCACCTCCTTTAACAACCAATGCATGAGTGGAGAAAATCAACAATATCAAATTCCAATACACAAATTTATGATTTTCATGGTATTAATTGTCTTGAAATCCTATAATGACAAATATTTTGAAAAAAAATTGAGAGTCTAGAATGACATCTATTTTGAAACGGAGGGAGTATTTTACGAGAATGATATCTAAGTAATACTTAAAGTTATCTATGGAATGTATTTTGATTTCAAACGCACCTTTGCAATACTAGACATGTTCATTGTGGTGGTTGATTTTCTCATTCAATAAGTATTTGGTTTGAAATTTATATTAAAGTCAAGATTTCTTTGATTAAGCATACGACTTCAAATCGGTCAATAGATGACACAACGATTACCAGTTATCATGACTCCAATTAGTATGCTACCTCATCATATCATATCATATGCTAACTACATATCAATAAGTCCGCCTCCTAAGTTTTCTTTGTATTACTTTGTGGGGGTATTCTAAACGCAAAGGAGATCAATCAATCGATTCAAGTATGTTTGTTTTGCACGGATCATTTGAGAGAAAACTTAGCCACCTCCTAAGTTTTCTTTATACCACTTCCTGTTGTGTTCAAAACGCTCACTGCAAAACAAGTCTTCGGTACTCGGATCGATCGTTGGATCTCATATGCATTAGAATACAACACAAAGTAGTACGGAGAAAACTTAGTAGGTGGACTGTTTGATATATATATAGTTAGCATATAATATGATGTGAAGATGTGGTGTACGTTTAGCGTTATTGCATTATCCTTTAACCGAGATAGTCATCTATTGGATGTGGCTTCTAGTTACAGCTTTGAGGAGGAGAATGTGGCGTAAGTTTTATGTTTATTCTTCATATTTCTTTCCATATTTTCTTGTTCCGACTCAAAAACTATCTATTCTCTGAGTGCAGTCCAACCAGACGCTATATTTGTACGAAATGTCAATGAAATTGAGGTGACACTTCCACTCAACAAAGGGGCAAATCATAGGGGATGAAAGATTACCATCAAACTCAGTCTCCCCTCTCATTTGTTTAATATGGGCAGAGATGTCTTCGGGGCATGAGGTGAAGGTGGATCCAGCATCAAACTCAGTCTCACCACCATCCAGAAAGACGACAACTACGGAGATATCGTCATGGATTCTTCGTCTTCTGTCTCCCTTCTTTGTATGACTCTTGCTTCCAGCCCTCTCTACTGCAGTTCGCACTCGTCCCTTTGCAATGCCCTGCATATAATAATAGATCACAGAGTATTGAGATTTAAGACAACCAATTTATTGATAAGTGCAAAAGAATTATAGGGAGTTAATTACTCTTGAGAGTGCGGCCGCACTTGGCGCACCTCCTTGATCTGTGATTCAATGGAGTCGGGGAAGGAGACGACCTAGCTTGTGTTTCATATGGGCTGCACCGCTTATTTTGTTCCCTCGAGCTCTGGCTTTGGTTACATTCTCAACTCTTATAGCCCTACATGGTCTTTTTTGGATGCCAGAAGATCAAGTGTGAGCCAATACTAAACAATATGTTGCTTATTGGTATAAACTGATGAAATGCTGATTATGTTGTCACAATCCAAAGGCTGATCAAAAGAAATGAACTTGAAAACCGATGCGTGAACGATAGGAATGTCGTTAATTCGACAGATCGAGGAGGTTGGTGGAAGACATCAGAAGCAGTGTAACAAGGAAGCTGGCGTATGAAGATTATTTCTCCCCCAAACATTCTCCAACCAATTCAGGGCCTTTTTTTCACACAGTTATGTACAGAATCAAGGTGAACAAAGACCTGGATTTTTTTGCAGAAACAGAGAAAATAAAAACATAGCTTGAGTATTACAGAAAGAGACTAAAATACATAAGTTAAACCCTTTCTCTCCTACAAGGTAATGAGCTAAATCAAAAGGGGCAAACATGGAGAGCAAAAAGCAGTGTAACGTCAACCATTAAAACAGAAATCATCTTAGAATTACATGAGCTTTGTTCCAGAAGCTAAATCAAAAAGTTCATTACCAATACAACCAATAAAACATGCAGAACTAACTTATATATATATATCTACATCTACAACTTATTACCCATATACAAAACCAGGTGATAAGATAGATATGTAGTTGGGATTCAGTTTGAAATCAGAATATAAATTCAGATGAACCCTACAATGAAACAAAAAAGAAGTTTGAATAAGGCCTATATTTAACTGTTTGAGATATAGTGAAGTTTAATTAGGTAGGTGACCCCACTTCCACTTCAGTATAAAGAATGTTTAAGAACGGTGCAATCCGCATTAATAGTTACAAGCTAGACAAACAATGGTTGACAAACAATGATTGCTTTTCTATTTCACCATTTTCATGTACTTCAATGTTATCCCACATCGACAATATGTTTCCAAACTGAAATTTTTGTTGTGTATATAATGACAAGGCATTCCTCACCAATTTTAAGGCCTTTGCCATTTAGTTTTAAGTCCATTTAGTTTTAATTTGCCGTTTTAATTTTAAGCCCATTTAGTTTTAATTTGCCGTTTTAATTTTAAGCCCATTTTGTTTTAATTTGCCGTTTTACTTAATAATTTTCTTCTCTCTTTTGTTTTTCATTTAATTTGTAATCTTGATCGGTCGATCTGCCATATATGAGAGCATCCACAGTATGAATTTGTATTGTAAAAAAGTTTGCTCTTGAGTTGTTTAGTAAGAAACCCATTAAACAGAAGAGAGAAAATTTTGCATCACCAAGTCATAAATCTCTGTCACGTATGTTTTTGACACCAAAAATATCATTCTTGTAATTTTCCAGGTCAATAGTTAACACAATGGTTACCGGTTATCATTATCCCTTAGTATGCTACCTCCTCATATCATATTACATGCTAACTACATATCAATAAGTCCACCTCCTAAGTTTTGTCTGTATTATTTTGTGTTGTGTACTAGATGCATAGGAGATCGATCGCTTGATTCAAATATATTGAAGACTTTGTTTTGCACAAATCATTTGAGAGTAAACTTAGCCACCTCCTAAGTTTTCTTTGTACCACTTTCATTACAAAGTTCTCAGTACTCGGAAATTGATTGATCGATCGACTATGCATCTAGTATATAACACAAAGTATTACGGAGAAAACTTAGTATGTGGACATTTTGATATATATAGTTAGCATATAATATGATGTGAAGATGTGGTGTACGTTTAGCGTTGCTGCATTATCCTTTAGCCGAGATGGTCGTCTATTGGTTGTGGCTTCTAGTTACACCTTTGAGGAGGGGAATGTGGCGTATGTTTTCTGTTTATTCTTCATAATTTTTAATCGTCGGGAAACTACATAGCGGTGATTGTTGGGGTCGGGAAATTCACCACCTAATCGCCGGATTCGACCGAGGAAAGTCAGCTTTAATCGTCGAACGTTGCCTTCGACCATCGGTGGTTCCTAACGCAGCAGAAAACCTCTCTGCACTTTGCTCTTTAATTAATATGGTAGGCCTTATTTATAATTTATCTGTATTTCTGAGATAGGCTTCCTGATGTGAAGTGCACTTCTTTTTCATCTTTCATTACATGGTATAACTCCTCTTTAAAAACAACCAAACACACACAAAGACAAAGGACTGAATTATAAATAGGATTTCCCTAAGTACAAATCAGTTGAGAAAAAATAATGCAGTAAACTTTCTTCCATATGTATAATCAATTACAGAAAAATAATGCAGTAGCAAGGAAGCTAGCGTATGAAGATTATTTCTCCCCCATTGTTCACCCCAAACATTCAACTGTAAATCAATTCTCCAACCAATTCTGGGTCTTTTTTTCACAGCTGATTTTTTGTGTGTGCAGAGAAAATAAAAACATAGCTTGAGTATTACAGAAAGAGACTAATTACATACATAAGTGAAACATACAAACCCTTTCTCTCCTACAAGGTAACCAGCATGCAGTAAAGCAAAAAGCAATGTAACATCAAGTAATTCAGGGTATAAAGATAATATCTCCCACATTCTTCATCCCAAACATTCAATTGTAAATCAATTCTCCAAGCAATCAAGGTTTTATTTTCAGAGTTATGTACACAATCAAGGTGAGCTGTGCAGAGACCTGAAATATTTGCAGAAACAGAGAAAATAAAACATACAAACATGCAGAACAAAACCCTTTCTCTCCTACAAGGTAATGACTAATGAGCTAAATCAAAAGGGGCAAACATGCAGAACAAAAAGCAATGTAACATCAAGTACTAATGATAGGGATGAAAGATTACTCTTTATTTCTCTCTATTCAATGGTTAAAATCTGAAAATATTACAAAAAGAGAATTCCTGAGTCCAAGTCAAACAATTAATGAAAGATTACTCCATTTTCTTCACAGTTTATCACTTTGTGTTGTGTACTAAATGAGGGCAAAACAAGTCCTCACTACTACCTCCCCTCGCATTTGTTTAATATGGGCAGAGATGTCTTTAGGGCATGAGGTGAAGGTGGATCCAGCATCAAACTCAGTCTCACCACCATCCAGAAAGACGACAACTACCGAGATATCGTCATGGATTCTTCGTCTTCTGTCTCCCTTCTTTGTATGACTCTTGCTTCCAGCCTTCTCTACAGCAGTTAGCACAAGCATCTTAGCAATGCCCTGCATATAATAGATCACACAGAGTATTGAGATTTAAGACAACCAATTTATTGATAAGTGCAAAAGAATTATAGGGAGTTAATTACTCTTCTGGCATTTTTTGACACAATCTGTACAGCAAGTAGTAAACAAGTTATCAACAGTTCATCCAACACTCCATCTTCTTAACTAAGCAACACAACAAATTCAAGATTAAGCTTAATAAGTTCATACTTACATATGAGCGTGTAGGTGGGATTTGGCGGCCATAGAGGAGTTGCCCGAATACATGCGATCAACTTGGCGGGCTATTTTCGACACCACCAACGACATCAACAACAAAATCTGGATGAAACATGGATGGAATGCTAATACTTACTTGCACAAAGCAGTACGCAATAAAAAACCAGTCATTTAAACTTGAGTAGTACATTATACCTGGATTACATCAATGAATATTGCTGATGCAGTGGGCAGATTTTTGCAACGCATGCTTAATAGAGGCACAGTGGAATGCCTCAGGGTACTCACCCACAGCCTCAGAGTATCTCGAGATTGCAACTGTTAATTACTTCAGGGATTCCGATGATCCTATGTCACGGCTTCTTCCTCCTGTTCTCAATCATGAGAGCATACAACTCTTGAATGATGATCCGAGAATCATCTCTTCAGTTGCGACTACTCTTCGCCTTTCAGACGACCTAGGAACTGTTAATTACTTCAGCTAATTAATCATTTCCAAAAGAAATAAATAAAAGATGCTATTTTTACCAATTCTTTCCTAAATCCTAAGCATTGAGTTCACTTTCTTTGACTATAAACGAAATATTTAGTCAGGGTGGGGCAAGCTCCTCTTCCTAAATCCGAAGTATCAACAAGACAAAAGCAAGAATCAATCTGAGAAACCCAAAGAAAGGAACATGTGCACAACCACAATCAGGATAAACATGAAAAACGAGCCAAAAGACAGGTCAAGATGAAAATTCAACCCAAGAAAACAAGCAGAGGAGACACTAAAAATAGTAAAGAAAGATAACTGAGACGGAAAAAACATGCCTTTAAGATATTAAAATCAAATATCATCCTACTGAAGGAATTACCAGCATATATATATATTGGTAGTAATAATTTATACCAGCGAGTTCGACAAGCTTCTTTGCATCTTCAGCCTTAGAATCTGTTGGATCGGTTAGCACATTTACTTCCCAGGAAACAATAGGAATCGTTCCTCAGGAAGTGTAGCAGCGGAAATATAATGCAAGAAGAATATAATTGACAAGAGATTTAGAGTGGAAACCTCAACCGCTAAGAGTTGAGTAAAACCACTACCTTCAAGCTTCTCACTTGAAGGATTTAGAAGGGTATACTTATCTTATTGATTTCTTGTTCGTTACAAAAGAGAGCTCGGATTACGATCACGAATCACTCCTCTCACTCGAGCCCGAACTCAACCTCTAAGCCTTGATAACTCTTCTTCTTCTCTAAATCTCTCTTAACATAAGAATCTCTCTACAAAAACGTCAACCTTATTCCTAGTCTAAGCCTTGTTTAAATACTAAGATAACCTAGGTTAAAAACACAAGAATAATATCTTTAAGGAAAAATATATTATTTCCTTCCTTATTTGAGTTGGTCTTGTCTAACCACCAATATCACGTCCAACCCTCCAACAAACAAGATCTATCTTTAAGGAAAATAATATCTTTAAGGAAAAAGATATTATTTCCTTCCTTATTTGAGTCGGCCTTGTTCAACCGCCAAGATCTTCGATCTTTCTGGAATATCTTCGACCCTTATATAGATAACAACACATAATCTTCGATTGGAACCATCAAGCTCTCTCTCCGATCGAGCTTTCCTTATATAAATCACAGAGGCGTAACGTTCCTTTCAGAGTAAGGATCCTGAAAACATTCAAACAGTTCATTAGCAGAATGTTTGTTACCATTCAAAACCTGAAGGGACCTCAACAGAATCCTCAACCAGCTTATCAACCACCATCTGCAGTAAACTCTCATCAACTATAAATGCCTTCCTAGGATGCGCTAGCTCAACTCAAATGCCAAATCAGTATCACCATTATCACCATCCCAATTAACTTGGAATTATAACTCTTAATATCAGGAACCAAATCCTTGATCTTTTGAGACAACATCAGGATCAAGTCCCAATTTAGATGGGTATTGCCTGAAAGGTGCGCTCGATTGACTCTGGTGTCTCGGATGAACCCTACAATGTAACAAAAAACAAGTTTGAATAAGGCCTATATTTAACTGTTTGAGATATAATGAAGTTTCTGATGTCTATATAAGGACAATGGAGTCCTCACCAATTTTAAGACCTTTCCCATTTAAGTTGTGGGCTTTAGTTTTACGCCCATAACAAGTCCATATATGTTATGTCCATATAACTGTTGATTTAATTGAGTCCGAATTTAGGTTTCTAAATAAACGATTATATATCCGATCAACTCTGAACAGTTTTCTTCTCTTTTTTTTTCCATTTAATTTGTATTCCTGATCTATATAGGGGATATATCGTATATAGGTACATTGATTGGTCATATTTATTGATCTCATACCAAAAAAACAAGTTTATTGATCTGATTTATCAAGTTACCTGATTCGTAAAACCGTTTTATTGTTCTCACCTAACATATTACTATTAGGCACTGTCAATTTGTTAATTGAAGATATTATTAGGCATTGATTTAGCTTATATTTTACCAGAATAATATCTAAGTAATACTTAAAGTTATCTATGGAATTTATTTAGATTAATACTAGACGTGTTCATTGTGGAGGTTGATTTTCTCATTCAAAAGTATTTGGTTTGAAATTTATAGTAATAACAAGGTACTTTAAGATTTCTTTGATTAAGCATACGACTTCATATCGGTCAATAGTTAACACAACGGTTACCAGTTATCATTACCCCAATTAGTATGCTACCTCATCATATCATATCATATGCTAACTACGTATCAATAAGTCCACCTCCTAAGTTTTCTCTGTATTATTTTGTGGTATTTTGTGGTGTACGTTTAGCGTTGCTGCATTATTCTTTAGACGAGATGGTCGTCTATTGGATGTGGCTTCTAGTTACACCTTTGAAGAGGAGAATGTGGCGTACGTTTTATGTTTATTCTTCATTCTTTTGTTCTTATTGACTTGAAAACTATTTATTCTCTGAGTGTAGTCCCGAACCATACACTATATTTGCATATGACTCTTCCCCCCAACAAAGTTTCTAATAAGACAATAAACTTATTTATTTTGATATCAAAGTATATGAAAGTGACTATAACTATATTTCTAGAGGTGGAAACAAAATAGGAAGAGAATAGTTTGAGATAGGCAAATAATGGATTGATCAAAACAAGTATTTGAAGGCCCACTCCTACCAGATTTCTTGATATTAATCAATCACCGCTCAATAACAATACAATACATAAGTAGGTTAAGATTTTGTTAAATACTTCATTTTTCGTTGGTGTGTGATTTTGTCGTTCAGCATCTGTTGGATCTTCTGCTTCTGTGGATTTCTGATGCACTGCTTCTTCTTTTACAAGTTATGAGCTTTCTCATGATGAATAATTAAATACTTATTCCCCTCTTTCTTGAAATTATGCAGTCTCGTTGGAAACAAGTTATCAAAAGTTCATCCAAGACTCCAGCTTCTTATCTAAACAACACAACAAATTCAAGATTGACCCCATGGAAAAAACTCTTCAAGTAGAAACTTCTAAACCCTTCATCAAACCTGATAAACCCAAGATTAATGAGCTCAATGCGCGCCTTTTTGTCTCTAGCATTCAAAAACAGTAAACCATGGAGTGAGACAGATGGTATCTCCATTTCTAATGGCGATTAAACCGGGCAACACCCTTTGGTTCCGAACGAGTTATTTATTTATTTTTTATTTAAATATTCTCGTTCGGAACACCGTTCCGAACGAGGTTATTTGTGAACCCGGTTCATGAACCGGGTTTCATTTAATACAAAAAAATATCCTGGTTTAATAATTTTTTAATGACGTCATTTTTTATTTTATTTTTTAAAATCTGTATCGGATATCCGTTTCTCGTTCGGAATGGTATTCCGAACGAGAAACGGTTTTTTTTAAAAATGCTGACGTCATCTAGCCGTTGGACCCTAACGGCTAGCTGACGTCAGCATTGCCTATATATATTTCGTTCGGAATGCCATTCCGAACCACACTCGAATTCGCTCTCTTCTCAATCTTACAAAAAAACGCTCCCTTCTAAATCTTTCAAAAAACGCTTTCTCTCATCTCGATAATGGCTGGAACTCCTCCTAATCCTTTTTTTTCTGATCCGACGGCTGCAGATGAAGAAGTTTACGTAGGAAACGAATGGTGGTCGGGTTATGGTGTTCCAAATGCAAGTTACGGTGGTTCTGTTGGTAGTGATTTTTTCAACATAGACGGAGCAAGTAGTAGTACTTACAACCTCCCCACCCCCACTTTGAGTGATCTCCAAAGGCATCAACAACACATGTTCTGGGATGCAACTGTTACAGGCGGAGCAACACCTCAAGAAGAGCCGGAGCAAGCGGAGGAGGATGTCCGAGCACCACGTCGGAGACGAAACACTGAGTCGGTTAGTATTTCTAAAAACCTGAAATACGCTTAATTTGGTAGAAATAGTGGAAATTGGTCAATAGTATTTCAAATGCATGCTAAAATTAGTTCATAGTGGAAAACGCTTCATTTCAATATTAACTGCAATGCATGGTAAAAAGAATTAGTTTAATGCATGTGGAAAGCGTATCAACACTTTTTAGAAAATACCAAAAAGGTTGAAAACTACTTAAAATCGCATATATGGACTTTAGTTATAATAATCGATGGTAAATTTGTATGTATTTCGTTAAAACTAGGAGGTAGTTAGAAACATCCGATCCAGAGTAGGAGAAGACAGAAATCTGGGTGATAGGCGAATCACTGCTTCTGAGAGGAGGGGGGATAGAAGATCGCATGGTGATAGACCGCAACAGTCAGGTTCTCGGGGGTCAAGTGCTGCGGGGGTTAGGAACCCATCTCCTGTTCCGAGTCGGTCAGGTTCTTCGCGGGGTAGATCCCGACAGACTCGGCAGTCAGGTCTTGCTCCGATGCAGTCAGAAGCTGCTGCGGCTCCTCCTCTTCCAGGACTCAACGAGGGTACTATATTGACTCGTTATGGGCAACACATTGCTCATGAGATTTGGATACATCCGAATCCCGATGAAAGTGCCCCCCGTCAACTAAAGGCGCAGACAAGGCAGAAGTGTTTCGAGCTATGGTTGCCTAGAATTCCTACCGACCCGGAGCAAGATTCATGGTTTGCTATTGCCCAGGAGTCGGGGTTGCTTCACATCCTTAAGGGTCAATTTTGGAATGTGGACCACAACCTCCTTTCTGCATTCGTGGAAATGTGGCACCCTGAGACGAACACATTTCATCTGAATTTTGGGGAGCTTGGAATCGGTCTCCATGACGTTTTGGAGATTCTGGAGCTGCCTATTGACGGGGGTGCTGTCACCACGCCATGGACGCATTTGGGTCTACATGCAGATTCAGCGCAGTGTGCCCAATTGTTCTCCTATTTGTTTGGCGTTGACCTAGACAACCCGTTTGACGATGAGGAGGAAGAGATGGTCAAGTTCATAGGTAGGGGGAAAGTCGGCGAGCGGGAATTCTTTTGCCACGTTGTCTCGATGATCAACTCTCGAAGATCCGATCCGGGCTCTATTGCAACAGGCTTTTTGTGGCACCTAATTCAGCAGTCTCTGTTCGTGAACAAGACCTCCAACCTGTTAGACACATGCTTCTTGCCGCTACTAGAGGATCCGAACAGGATACATGAGTACGCATGGGGTACAAGTTGTTTGGCATTGTTGTACATGCAGCTGGGTATAGCATCTAGGGCGAGATGCGTCCAATTTTCTGGTTGCGTAAGGCTTCTTGAGATTTGGATTTGGTTACATTTCCCGTATTTTCCTGGGAACCCAAACCTGGATGTGAGCTCCCAAGAAGTTACTGCTCGTGTGTCCCGCTATTCCACTGGACGGGCCC
This sequence comes from Oxyria digyna, assembly GCA_029168935.1. Taxonomy (NCBI): domain Eukaryota; kingdom Viridiplantae; phylum Streptophyta; class Magnoliopsida; order Caryophyllales; family Polygonaceae; genus Oxyria; species Oxyria digyna. The sequence continues at coordinate 2,427,922 of JAPVLV010000026.1, read as the reverse complement.
CGCTGAGGCAAAAAAGGATTCTACAACAGTACAGGCGCATCTTGGATGAGTATGCACCGGAAGATGTAAGTGATTCGTCTAAATGTCATTCCAATTTTTTTGTTTTCAATATTTTTATTAATTGTTATAAGCTAATTCTGTAGGTGTGTTGGATGCCGTATCCGGATTTGGACGTGGGACCGCAAGGGCGTCATAGAGTGGCCACTTATCGTGGTGGGATCCGGTGCTTTGACATTATGGAGATGTACAACCCTGATCGGTTTTGCAGACAGTTCGGTCGCCGTCAGTCCCGGCCTTTGGATGTCCCCGAGCCAGTGGAGTATTATTGTCCGCCAAAATCAATGCGAGGTGGCCGGGAATACACTGTACGGTATGGCCCAGAATGGGATAGATGGGACCAGCGTTATCACAACCTGTGTCCGTACATCTTGTCCAGCCCCCCAGCTCTTATCCCTTGGGATGCTAAGGATGCTTACCTCGATTGGTTTGCTCAAGTCTCACATCCGTATGTGAGCCCAAACGCCCCGGCAAGACCTCGACCGCCACGTAACCCGAACCCGATCCTTACCCTCGATTTCAACCGGGTAATTCTTATATTATTTTATTTGTAGGCATTGTGTTTTCTATATGACTCATCTCGTAATTATTTGTTGGTATTGCAGCGTGTATCGACGACACTCGCTATGATGCGGACACATCGACAACAGGGGATATTATCCATGGATAATTTGGATTCCTACATTCGGATGCTCAGTATCGACGATCCGCCTACAGCTGAGGAGGTCACTCAAACTCAACGGATGTCACAAGCAGAGTCGTCCAGGAGTGCAGAAGAGAGAGCCACACATTCTATATGGGAGCGGGCAAGGATGGGTGCGGGACAAGCCCATCCGGAACAACAAGCAGGGCGTTATGACTGGGAAGATAACTTGGGTCACGAGTCGGAACCTTATTGGAGGGTTTGAAACGTTGTATTTGTTGTTTAAGTTATAATGAATATTATTTGGTTTCCTTACGTTTTAGTTTAATGTTATAAAGACGTATGAAGGTGAAATTCAACACTTTAATTATGCGTAACGAAAGTATTACAAAGTATATAAACGTGAGCATTACTAATCATCATCATCATCTTCTTCCCCACCATCTTCTTCAACGTCATCATAATCATCATCATGTTCTTCTTCCGATTCGTCTTCACCGACGTCTTCATCTTCGTCTTCACCTCTTATCTTTTCGTCTTCATCTTCGTCTTCACCTTCGTCTTCACCTTCGTCTTCACCTTCGTCTTGACCTTCGTCTTCCCCTTCGACTTGACCTTCGTCTTCACCGTCGTCTTCACCTTCGCTTTCTTCATCGTCTTCACCACCATCTTCAACTACATGATCGTCATCATCGTCATCTTGGGGTATCGGGTTAATATTTAGAGGCGGCATTGGTTTGCACGGTTATGACGTTAAACAAACCGGGGACATATATATAGATGAAAATCCGGGACTCACCTTCACCCGCATGGCTGCCATTTGTCCGACGAAAAGATAAGAGGTGTTTGGGAAATACCCGACCCGGTCCCACAAAGTCTCGTTCGGAACCCCATTCCGAACGAGACTTTGTGGGACCGGGTCGGGTATTTCCCAAACACACCTCTTATCTTTTCGTCTATAAATACCTCCAAAACAAACCATTTCAAACACACATTCACTATCATTCCATATTATTTATACATATGCCCGTTTATTTTCTCTGTAATTTCCTTTCTCAAATTTCGATATGTATTCAAATCGTCCAACACTATTTCCAGCCTCTTCCTCGACAATGGATCCTGGTCCGAAATTGTGTTGGTGTCAGAAAAAGCCCACGGTGCATATGTGTACCGAACAAATAGAGTGGGACAGGGTCAACTATGGGAGAAGATTTTGGGGATGCCCGGATGCATGTTGGGATGCTCTTACTGAAGAAGAGGAAGAGAAAGGGTGCAAATACAAACATTGGATCGATCCACCCTACACAGGTCGTGCACGGGTCGTTATTGAAGAACTAAATGCAGACAACTTATGCAACTGGTCAAAGGCTGAAGGAATTGAGGAAGGGATGGAGCTGCTAAGGATTGGAACAAAAGAATGGGCCAACGAAATAGATGAACTGAAAGCCAAAAACGCCGAGCTCATGGAGGAAAACACTGCACTTGCTGCAGAATTGGCAGCAACACTTAACAAATAGAGAATTAAGTATTTTTAATGTCTTGTATCGTTAGTTGTTCACCGTCTGCGTTGTACTCGTGCTGTTGTTTTTCAATTATGTTGTTGTTTCAATATTAATGCTTCTATAATTATGTTGACATCATTCTGAAAAAACATTACTCAAACATTTATAAATTATCCCCCAAAACATTAAACAAACATATATAATTCAACAAACATGAATCAAGTCAGCCACAACATACGGAATACGAACATTAATCAAACTAATACAAGATTTAGGTCATTATGGGACTGCCACCATGAAATTCTCTCTCAGATAAGTAGTTGTCGAATCTACTCTGAAAGCGCTGTTCCCATCCGTCCACCGATGGATGTTTGTAGATACTCCACTGCCTTGGAGGGGGTGGAATTGGACAATTGTCATTAACCAACCAAATCTGTCAACACAAAATTGTTATTGTATACTAAAAAACATAGGTGAAATAAGATACAAGAGCGGAAAATATTGATGCGTACCGGTACGTAATGGTTGCGTCTGCCTACATGTGCAATGGCGAACACCGTGGTAGGAGGCTCTGAACCGGGAGGAGCAAACATCGGAAGACATGTACAAGGACCAAACCATGATAACACCACTAGTGCAACTTGATACCTCGTGGCAAATACCAATCCCATTGTAGGTGTGCACATCCAGAATTCAGGAGAGCATGGCGATCCAATGTGATTCACTTCTCGAATGAGTTGCGGGATAGTCTTGAAACCCTCTAGCATCTCATGATACATATGCCCGTTTTGTTGGAGGTGCTTCGAAAGATCTAATCGGATTTCAACGTACTGTTGCTCTGGTTTACCTAGTAAGCGAGCAAGGGATCGATAACCACAATGACCGTCATCACCTACTTTCTCCACAGCAGCTATGTATGCGAGCATAAAAAGGTCTATATTATCTATCCCCCAGTCGAAGTCGAGATAAATGATTGAATTGCCACCGCTACATTTCGATCTAGCATTTCCTCTTGCCCTCGGTGGTTTAGTTGCACTCCCTTTTACGGTCGTGGCCCCGCTTGAAGCTCTGTTGGATGCAACCGACGATTTCTTTTGTGAATCGGCTTTCGGTGGCACAGTTGCACCCTCTTCCTCTTTCATCCCCTTTTTCCTTGCTTCTGCCTTCTCCTTATCCTTCTTAGCTTGAGCCCTCTCATCCCAACCCGGATCTCGCTTTGTACCCGTCTTCTTCGCATGAATCTTAGGCCTTCCTCTCTTCGTCTCTCCCCGAGGGGGGTCCTGGACATCAACTGAAGAAGGATCCTTGCACTCACGCCACTTATCATCCATCCTCTTCATATCGAAATCATCAACGTTACCGGTAAACACCCCTTCAAAGAAATCATCCATAAGAACCTTATCTGCAGTCAATTGCACGTCGTCGTCAGAGTCAAAGTCTTTTAATTCCACTCCTTCCCACTTGATCTGCTTCCAGAAGATATCAATGTCGCTCGGCAACAATGGCGTTCCTTCTTCTACAAACACCTTAATCCTGTGTGGGCAAGGCAATCCGAGTGTTGATTCCCACTAAGGATCCTCACATGGGCCACATATCTTTCCCTCCTTTGTCTTAAGGACTTCTTTCAGTAGCATTCTCAAACACTTGTCGGAGCACTTCCTCAATATGCGCATGAAAATAGTCTTCATCCACCGAGGCCCGTCTTGTATCTCCTTCGGGCTAGTATGGTTGGACATTTCCATCTCGGCCCGTATTCGACGGTGCTGATCGACAAACATATTGTCAATGTGTTGCACTAAAGTGTCGAACCCTCCAACAGCTGAATCAAACATATGCTTCAACATCGAGTGCTGACCTTCAACCCTGACAACAACATTGTACATGTTCAACATTTTATCCAACTGAATGTCATGATCATTCTCGCTAAAAATAAATTCAAATATCTTACCTGTTAGACGTTCTTGTGCTAAAATGGCGTATATCATCGCAATACGCAGCTATAAGTTTTTCCTTATGGGGAGTAAACCATGTGCTCTCAACATATCGTACAAGATGACCATTCCTCCATGTTTTCCGGAAGTGATCAAGTCTCTCCTCATACTGCTTCTCTGTGTGAGACCGCATCACCCGTCGAACACTAGCAGATGCACTTTTTTCGTCCAGGTTGTTCAATTTAGCAAATGCCTTAACATTCCGATCAACGTGGACATGGCAAAGCATATGACGCACACTAGGAAATACATGGTCAACCGCCTTAATTGTTGCCAGCTCTCGATCAGACATGATGCAATCCGGTCCTCCGAGTGCACCAAACAAATACTTGACCCGTTTCAATGCCCATGCATAGTATGGGGCTGTCTCACAACAGATGAACGCTAGCGCAATACAATATGTATAGTTGGTGCAATTGAATCCAACAAACTGAAGTAACGGCCAACCATACCTATCAACGAGGGTATATTAATAATTATAATTCTATAACGGTATTTGAAGTCATAATAATGAATTTTAGTGTACCTATTAGTCTTGTACGTCGCGTCCATGATCACCACCCGAGGGAACATTCTCAACAAATGTTGACAATCCGGATGAGATATGAAAAACGCTGCCAACTTTTTCTCCCCGGTCTCCGGATTCGTCTCGTAGTGAATGTCTTTACGATAAGCTCTATGATGGAGGAAATCTAATGACCACTAGGTCACGGTTAGATTTGCCAATGGTTTCTTCCTCTCCTTTTCCCTCACAGTGTACACTTGCCTTCTTGATATTGTGGAAGTCGGATTTTCCTGAAGCAACTGTGTATAAATAACCTTCGGCATTGCCCCGGCCGCTGATGCAATCATTATTTTTCGTCTCTGCTCTCCCGTCATCCTCGAAGCAAATGCATGGCCAATCAAGCTGCTGGAAAGACAGTGGTTGTGACATGCCTTCTCAACTTTTAGTATCCACCCAGGCGGCTCAACAAGAGTTGCTCGTCGATAATATCCTCTTAACATAAAAGGACAATTGTACTTCCTTAACCTACTAAGGTTGCTACGCTACGACGATGGTTCTGCTACATCTCCTTCAAGATTAATATTCTTTCGATGTTTTCTATAACTACCGGATTGCTCACAGTGCAGAAATATCCTATTGTTGGCCATTGATGATTTCGTGGTGATAACCATACACAAGGCATAACCGACCTTCCTAACCCACTCTCTCAGAAGATCCATAGTAGGAAATCTCTCACTAGTCGTAAAATGGGCACTATAGTCGATTTTTAAATATTCCTCATCACTACAGTATCCCTATTTAAAATTACTCAAATTTCAATACTACTATATCAATAAAATAAATTCAACGCTAAAAAAAAAGGTTTATAGGTACTTACATGGAAATATGTATCATCTACCGGCGCAGACAAATCAACCTCCTCCTCCACCGACGTCTCACTAGAAGAACACTCCCGTCTTTCTTTCCAACTACCTGCCCTTGAAGAATTAGTTGAATCGCTTTCAGACGTCATTTTTTGTGCTTCTTCCGATTGGGTTTGAGAATTTGGCCATACAACTCCGATTTTATAGACTCCGTCAAAATATAGCCGTTCGCATTTTCTAAAAAAATTGCCGTTTCTCGTTCGGAATGGGGTTCCGAACGAGCAACGACATGTACAAAATAAACCGGGTAATCTCGTTCGGAACCCCATTCCGAACGAGATTACCCGAATATGTATGACGTCATAAATATATTAAAAAAAAACATTATCCTCGTTCGGAATGGGGTTCCGAACGAGTGTCGAACCGGTTCGCAATATGCGAACCGATTTGGCATTTATTTAATGGAAATTAATTTAAATGGACCGGTCTCGTTCGGAACGGGTAAATAATCCGCCAATTTCGTTCGGAATGGGGTTCCGAACGAGATGGTGCTGCCGGGTGTAAAAAAAGTGCTGCCCGGTTGTCACCCGATTTTTAAATGCCTTCTCTGAAGTTAAAATGGTAAGTTGATGTATAAAATGTGAAAACTGTAAATGCTATTGCAGTAACACTTGAAAGTATAATCAAACATGCAAATTGCATATTCGTATATTGTTAAAGTAAGTACGAATGACGAACATGGTCACTCGTAACTAATAACAATATTAAGATTTCCAAATTAGCGATCGTATACTAGCTACATTAGTGCCAACACAAACTCTAACTAAATGACCCATATACCTGCTCAAAGCACGTGATTAACGACCACATGTAAAATTATTCCTCGTTGGAATTAATATTCACCTTAATCACTCCCTCTAATATGGTGGTGGATCGTTGGAAACATAAACTCACAAGTCACAACATTCTCCGAGTCAATTTCAACGATTATATGGCTCAACTCTTAAGCAATGTAGTAGAGCCCATAATAACCTCCCTCGATAAATGGGCCTTCATGTCTGCTAGTCCGAGGCCCATACTCCGTGGCCATCCTCAACACAAATACATACTCCGTCGCCGAGGAATCCAAATCCTCTGTCACAACAATCTTGTATCAAATTTATGTATCACTGTACTCATATCATTTCATTAAATAATTGACAAAAAAAGATTAATTTATTAAGCATCTCCATGAACCTCTTAATGCGTCTGGTTTGCATCTACTTGTTGAAGTAGCTTGTGACCCTCTCGCAGATCGTACAACTCATCCGACCGGACCCTGACATCAAAGTATTCGGGCACGCCGATGGTTGAAGACCGTAGCTGTTGAGTTTGGCGATGTTGTCAAAGACAACCAGGTCCAAATCGAAGGAGATCGAAGAGGTAGTACCTGGCGTGATTGTTGGAGCGCCTGGCGAACCGAGATTGAAATTAGGGAGTTTGAATTTGAGATTTGGGAAGGTGGCAATAACTAGGGTTTCGAGATTGGTGACGGTAGACGACGGAGGCTCCACCTCGGCAAGGAGGCTTATTCGGTGGCCTGGCGGAAGGAAAGAGACGATTGATTGGTGGAAGTGGGAGGAGGATCGGCGTGGAGGACTGAGTGGATACACAACTACAGAAGGTGACGGAAGGAAAGAGACGATTAGATGCATTCGCTTTTGCAACTCCGGCAAAGTCTCACTCTCCGCCGACGCCATCAACCCTTCCTCCATTTCTACGCTTCATTCGTAGGAGTGAAAGAGGATGAGTGTACCCCTGATTACATCCATCCAGCTGCAATTGTGCACCCCACTGCATCTCTAGGCCAGGTTTAATATTTACAATCGCTGGTCTCTTACCCAATTGTATGTTTGTTTCTGAAAGTTTCTCAACAGGGTGTATCAATTGGCCCCTTCTGTACAGTTGGGCCCTCTGTAAAGCTAGGCAACTCTTGTAAACTCTACCCTGGAAGCCATGTCTTTGGGAATTCTGAGTTGGGTCATAATTGCATTCTCATGACGTGAGTCTCATATGTTTTACCCTAATTTAAGCTTTGCAATCTTTCTTTTTATCTCAATTTGACTAAGGAATTCTAATGTTTGCATTGATGCCTTTCCAATTCCATTTGAAAAATTAAATTCAATAGCTCTGACAATTAGAAATCTTTTCTATCCTGGTATCATTTACGAACTCTGTGAGGCTCCAAATAAGCTTTGAAACCCTTTGCGTTAGGCCACCCTCGGCGATGAGGGACCCTAGCGCCTAGGTCCTAGGCGATGAATGAGAGGATGAGAGATCAGTAGGATTTAGGGAAGAATAAAGGAAGATATTTCATTGAATCACGTAGAGGATGCTTATTAGACATATTATCTTTTGAATTAAAAGTTGAAAAATTAAAAAATCTAGTGAAATTGATTAAGAGGTCGCGTAACATTGAGGCTTTTTCTGTGCCTAGTGTCGCCTAGGTCGACTAGGGCTCTCCCAGCCATACATGGCTCGCCACTTAGGCAATGCCATGGCTGAGGTGTGCCTAGGCGTTGCTTTTTCATTCACTGGTCAAGTTCATATGAAGAGGGTGCATTCAAAAAGTTACAGTGTGTTTCTTTACATTATATCATCAATCCTCTTTCTTTTTTTTTTTACATAGTAGCATGTTTTGCAGTCACACCCTTAAGTCATAACAAGTAGTGAGCATGATGTGAGGTGTCTGCTAAGTGCTAACGAGGTCAAATTAGCAACAGTTACTATATATGAAGTTTGATTTTAATGCTTGTTTTTATTTATTTTATCTTGATAATATTCTTGTCCCCATGATTATCTTTTTTCTTGGCAGGGGTGCAGTGGTTGGTGATGACCTCCCCGGGAATACAGTTATTGGGTCAAATAACATCATTGGGCATCATGCTGTTGTGGGTATAAAATGTCAAGACCTTAAATATAAGGTGCGTCTTTGTTTGGATTGTGTAAGGGTTGTGGTTAGTTTTTGGTGATTCAGATTTTTTATGAGAGAATGTGCTGCTCCGAGATCTGAATGTATATCTCGTCATATAGTTTTTATATTTTGTTTGTTAGGTATTTTTGCTTTGTTGAGTTTCTCAGTACCAAGTTCTATTTGGATTTTTTCCCGCTATTGACCATATGCAGTTTCTTTCTCATTCATGGGATTCCAAATTTTTCATGAGCACTGATGTTTTCTGCATGCATCTGTTTTTTCTTTCTTCCAAGCCACCTAAACTCCTCCTTTCCATTTTTTTGTTCATTTGTCTTTCTTTTGTTAGTTTTGTGTGCATAATCGTAGATTTTTCAAATAATTGTTTGTTTCAGACTGGAGCTGAATGCTTCCTTGAAATGGGTGACAACAATGACATAAGAGAGTATACTTCCATCCATCGATCATCAAAATCAGACGACCAGACAGTGAGAAACTGCTCATAATGTGCTTTTTTATTTATTTTTTGCTGAATAATGTATATGCAGTTTGACTTGTATTCATATTTTAGCTGGTGTGAATCATCTAGGTTATTGGTGACAACAATCTTATCATGGGTTGCTGTCATATTGCCCATGATTGCAAAATCGGCAGCAACAACATTTTGGCCAATAACACACTAATAGCTGGCCATGTTGTCCTAGAAGTAAGCTACCCTTATTTTTGAAGCTCTGAATTTTATAATACCACTATGTTGTATTATGCTCAGTAGTTTGGTATGCTGTACATTTTTAGGCAATTGTGAAGTTATTTAACTGGATGCTTGAATCTAGGATTACGTTCACACTGCTGGTGCTACTGTTGTTCATCAGCATTGCCATCTTGGCTCGTTTTGTTTCATTGGTGGAGGTTCCGTGGTATGATCAACCTCTGTCTTCCTCCTGATATACTTTACTCTTACCACTTTTGTTACAAAAAACTGTCTCACTTCAAACTTTAGTTTAGCCTATATTTGCAAAAAACAGGAGATTATGAAAACATGCGGACTTCATCCCTAGAAATTTGATTTTGAAAAATAAACAAGTAATTATCCTGGTAGTTCTTAACATGGTCCACGGTGCTAGTTAGATCTCTCAAGACGTTCCAAGGTTTGTCATGGTTTCTGGTGAAAGGGCTGAACTTCGTGGTTTGAATTTAGAAGGGCTTCGACGCAGAGGCTATTCACCTTCAGAGGTTAATTTTATTGCATTTTACTTATATTATCATTATAATGGCATTATGGCTTTTGTGGTAGTTAGGTCCCAACTTTTTTCTTTAGTATTTAAAAGGAATCCTTTGTTAAGAATATGAACCGTTGCTTTGTAAAGGATCATCTACTCGCCATATTTGTTTCTGAATGTCATTTATGAATAATGAAACGAACTCCACTCTCGGAGTCTCAGGTGTCACAAGTCACAACGTACCAATTGTTGTTAGCTCTATAGCTTTTCTGTGTACAGATAATGTTATATATAAAAGATTTGTTCTATGTGTCACCGTACTCATTTTCGTTTGTAATATATATAAGGAACTTTGATTTAAATTTGGAAATTATTCCAACTATTACCTAAATTGGAATGGTAAACCCTTGGGAAAAAAGATAAATTATTAATTTTATAAATTTCTTGTGCTATCAGAAAAAACTTGTGTATAAAATGTATTAGTGATCATGATTTCAGATTAGAAGCTTGAGAGCAGCATACCGCAAGATTTTTATGCCACAAAATGCTGAATCAGAAGGCATTGAAGATCGACTTGCTGGAGTTGTATGTTCTTCTTAGATAATACAAATTGCCCTCTGATTCTTCCTACTATGTAAAGTAGCCTTTATATAATGTATATTCTTCATACTGTCTTTACAGGAGCAACATGAAGAATTGGCTAAAGTTGATATTGTATCTTCCATGGTACAGTCAATTCGCGAATCCCTTGGAGACGATCGTCGTGGTATATGCAAGTTTAGACATTGGACTATAACATGATAGAATGAATCCTCTCATTCTTCATTCTTGAAATCATTTTGTATGAAACATGTTCAGCCACTTATTATTCATACTTCATTAGCATTTTTAACACTCATAAAATTATTTTAATCTTATAAAGCATTTACTCCTCTATGATAACCAGTAAAAATATGTTTGATGAGGAGTTTTGAACATTGTCCATATTTTCTACAACTTCCTATAAATGTTAAAAAGGTTTTGAGCGCAAAATTGCTGATGAAAATGGACACAGACGTGTTTATTGTGGTTGGTTTGTGCAAAGTTTTCTTTGAACTACTCCTCTGTCCCCTAATTTCTTCTCATCTCCAACTTTTACACTATTTACAATTTAATACAATTCGCTAGATTATTCTTAATCTATAAGAACAAACATGGCCATGCGGGATCTTGTTTTGTTCGTCTCATTGAGTACTTTAACAATATCAAAATTTTATAATTTTTAGAAAGATATAATAAGAGATATTAACGACGCATGTCTCGACAAATGTGCCAAAACAAAATGGGAAGAACATTAAGGGACGGAGGGAGCAGAGGAAGTGCCTCACACAAAAGTGTAAACTTCATTTAGTCCATCAAGAACTACGTAAGCTTCTGTGTCTGATCGATTTTGTCTAAAGTATCTCGATTACCACAGTTGCAAGAAGAAAATAGAAAGTTCATCCTATAATATTTTGACAATGGGGTCTCTAGCCGAACAAACAAGCCTCTACCAATGGAGGAATTCTGGCGGTGGAGATATTTGGGTTGGCTGCGCAGGCGACGACACCGCTCCATCACCAATATTTGAGCTTACAAGGGTGTCTTCTGCTTCGACCCCAAAATCGACGACACTGAAATCTACAACCCTGCCTCCGGCTGGAGAAGGCGTTAGGACATGGGAGGCGACCTAATTGAGCATGGTTGAGAAGATGGATGATGAGGTGGAAGGAGGGGGATCGAACACAACAAAATGAATTCTTCGTAAATGGAATTATGGAAATCCTAGGGTTTGTAAGGTAGAAGGATGATAAGGAATTGAGGGTTTAGGAACAAGTCTCGGGTTGAAGATGAATAAACAGTATTTTAATTGTCTTTACTAGCGACCTGTGCATGACACCGTTATTCCAGATGATTTGTAGTAAAAATTACGTTTAACGTACCCTAATCAAATAAACAAAATAAATTTTTTATTTTTTTTATAAAAGTAAGTATATTATCAAAAAATGGACAAATCTTTATACAAGACTAACCCTAACCTCACCACAACTTTCTCACGAAACCTCACAAACCGAGGTCTCATGGAAAGCACACCAAGCTCCCACTCTTCCAAGGAACCTCACAATACGAGGCCTCAAGGGGAGAAACAATAACGTCCACCTAGAGGACCCTACACGTCAAAGACTCTAGCAGGGTAACAAGAACCAACACTCCCCACAATCACAACAACCCCAAGCCCAAAACAAGATTACAGCCTACGCTTTCGTCATTCCTCCTATTTCCTTCCTTACACTTCAAAGCAATCTGAGCCCTGCAATCACTCAAAGCCATATTATAACAATTCATCACACTCTCATGCTTACCCCTGAAGATAGTATTGTTTCTGACTATCTAAGTATGATAAGTAGCAGCGCGTATCACCATAACCAAGCCAAATTTATTTTTTTATTTGTAGATACTACGGAGTATTAATTAATACATATTCAGTTCAAAAGCGATATATAATTTAATTATATAAATATCTCAATATGTATCATAAATACATATTAACGTTAAACTTAATTTTTATTCTTAATAGGGTTGGATAATTCGTATTTTTTGTTGTTGAAATGAGTGATTGTTTTATAAGATTTATTTGTTGATTTAATTAAAATTAAAGTTAATTCATATTATTAATTAAAGTTAAAAATAAAAATAAATATAGCTTAACAACCTAGCCTAAAATCACCGTAGAGGCTTAAAAGGCTTAGCTTTAATATATAAGATAAATACTTGAAAAATCAGAAATTATTCAATCTACTTTATTATATTAATTATTAAGAGAGAGTAAAATGATAATTACTTATATTTAATAAAAAAAGTTGACGGAAATTTGAGTTGGATGACGTTTGGCTAACCGGATACGTTATCCGGGTAACTGCTGATAGTATTTAATTAATAAGTGATTTTAGGCAATATATAGTATTTTAAAGGGTGGTTTTGGTAAAAATCTCTAACGTGTATTTAACTGAATACGTTAGCCGGCCCAGATTTTACATGGTGGTTTTTAGACCTGTCAAACGGGTCGGGTTCGGGTTTGATTTTCGTGGGTCGGGTCATGTGCGGGTCAACTATTTACGGGTTGAATTCGGGTCGGGTCGTTACAGGTCAGGTGCGTTCTTCTCGAGATAATTATTAAATAATATTTTCATTAAAATAAATAAATAAATATAATTTTAATCATAAAATATATTATTTTAATCATAAAAATATATTATTTTAATCATAAAAATATATTATTTTAATCATAAAAATATATTATTTTACTCAATATATATTATAAAACACAAAAATCAAGATAGTTAATTCGGTAACGGATTTGCGGGTCATGACGGATCGGGTCGGGTTTTAACCCGCAATTTCGGATCGAAAGAGTCGAATCAATTTGGGTCAAATTCAAATATTTTCTGGGTTATCGACCCAAAAAAATACGGGTCGGGTTCGGGTGGGGTCAACTTTCGATAGGTCCGATGGTTTTGTTAGCAATCGTGCCGCACTGCCGCTCCGTGTGACAAATCTGTGCCGGCTTCACTTTTTTCGTAGTAAGTCTGCATATTTGAAGGATTTCGACCACACCGTAAAATCTCTCATGAAGTGAAGAGATGAAGGAAAGGCAAACAAGAAGAATCAGAAGCAGACGCCCAGAAACACCTGAACTCTCTACTCCTTCCATGGGGTTCATTGCTCCCAAAAACCACGCTCAAGCTTCTTTCCAGGTTACATATAATGCCTGCACCATTTCTGCCTTCAATTCCAAGGTCAGCCCTAAAATTCAATTTTTGCACCGTCTTCCATGTGGCTTAGTTCTGTTTGGCATAAAGATGCCATCTTTCACATTAGTTCTGATCTGCTCTTTGGTTGATATAATAAGACAACTTTGAATTGTTGTTCTGCTGCTGGTTTCTGCTCTTGTTCTTGCATAATATATATAGAGTGTCATTCTCTAAAAGTTCTTCCTCCTTCACTGAGATGGGAGATCATTAGTGAACTTTTTGGGGGAAGACATTGAGAAAATTATTTCCTTGTGGTGCAGTGGAGGGGGTTTATGTACTCTAGTTTGTAGTCACTAGTGAGTAAGCTTGGACTTATGTTTTCAGTGTAATCCGACAGTATGTGAATGAGAAATAGCACTGTATCATTTTTTTGCTTCATTGAATCAACGGGGTTATGCTGTTTCTGTTTATGTTGAATTTTAGGATTTAAAGGCATTCCTGGAAAGTCTGTATCTCTGGTTCATACATAACTCCGACGACTTTGGCTCGAGAAAAAACATCCAGAGGGTAGCTCTTCATCTGAATTTTGAAGATGTTATTTGTATCTCGACTACTCTATTTGAAGAACTTTCTAAGAAGTTACATGTTCCTTTAGATAGTAGTTCAGCAAATCAATCTCTTGGAGGCGAGATACTACAACCTGAATCTGATGCTGTTGAAGAAGAAATTATTATGCTTCTTCTAAGATGTTGTATGGCAAGTGTGAACTTTCTTGAAAAGGACCACTCTGTACTTTTTGGGAGATGTGAGTTTCTTCACAGAATATTCTGCATGTTGTGTTCATGTCAGAACAATGATAGTAGTGAAGGCTGCAAAATTTCTGCCCCCATCAAGCCGGATGTTCAGGTGCGGCTTGTGTGCCGCATACTTGAGGTAGTCTGCATATTGATACCTGGATAGCTACTTATTCAAATGTTTCTACTATGCGCCTAGATAAAAAGTAAATTTATATGTTTGAAGTTTCAGTTCATTTTTCTATGAATATGATTTTGAAATTGATTGTGCATCATCGGTGGAAAGTTACTATCTCTTGGCTCTTGCCAATTTTTAGCCTTGAAGGTGTTGGGAATTAAAAGTTCTTGGAAGGAAAGTTGATGCATTACTACTTGGCAATCATCCATTTCTCTACTTGTTTGTATTGTCTTGAAACCATTGTTTTTGAAACATGTGGAGTAGCTTCATGATAAAACATGGAAATATATTCCCTTTTTCACTGTAACAGAATGATGCTTTCCAGTCTTCTTCCTGATACATGTTCCCTTCTATTTTCTCTGTGTAGACTTGTCTATGCTTTCTACTTGGTCACCTTGTAGCTGCTTGTACTTTCTATTAAATTTATAGTCCTTTAGTTTGAAACATTTTATTATTATTGTAACTGACATCTCTCTCCATAAAATTAAGGCAACTTTGATCTGCTGACATAGGATCTTCTATGTTTATATACTTTCAGGTTTTTATGGATGAGCTTGTAAAAAGTAAATCATTGAGTAAATACATAAGGCTTTCAGCTTTTCTTTCACCTGCGAGGGAAAATATGTGCCATTGTGTAGAATTGGGATATGTCCTGAAGTTGGTCTCGGCTCATTTTGTTCAGTCCTTTTCAGGAGTTCAGGGATTTGAAGGTTCTATCAAAAATCTAGTTTGGACGTGTAGTGAGAATCGAGAAACCCCTGAAGTTAGCTTGACTGCAGCTGTTTCATTGCTTATAAACCCTGCTTTATCCTCTCCTCCAGCTTTTCTTCATGCCCATATAATTTCCTTGTTTTCAGATGTCATTGGCAGAGTTACATTGTATGATCGTATGGATTCTAATCTTAGTTTTAGAACCTGTCACATTCCCGCATTTGATAAGTCAGTCAGCCTGTACTGTAAACAGCTGCCTAAAGTAGTACATAATCTTCTTTCAGAAAATGACGATTTAGTTATCAAATCTGCTGTACGAGGGGTGGGACATGAGAGACGACCTTTTGAATTTTATGTTTGTCCTTCGTTGGGTGGGAAGCTTAAGCATATGATTAAGAATATAAATTGCTCTTCCTGCATGGTAAGTTCTCAAACAAATTCCAATATGGTTGCTACTTTGAAGAGTTACGTGATGGAAAGCCTTCATCTTCTAGATGAATCCTGTAGGAGCACTGCTTCTCTGTTCTTGAGTTTCTTAGTAGAGAATGCTATTTCAGATGAATCTGAATATGTGCACATAAATGGGGATGTCAGTCCTGAAGATTATTGTTTGCTTGCTTCTATACTGAAGCTGATGAGCTGCTCCCTCTTGCAAACCGTGCTGTACATGTCAAGTGTCAGAAATTCAGTTCATCGTAAAGCTTCTTCTGGGGACTCTTTTCCAGTGAAGGATTATGCATTGCTGGCCCGCATCATTGGTTCCTTTGGACAAAATAGGATCCAGTTGCCTGTCCAAAAGCTCTTACATAGCAAGTTTGAAGCTCATTTTTCGACAGTAAACGGGACAAAGTTGATGTTTGTGCATTTGACAGGCTTGCTATCAGTTTGCTTAGCTGGGGGAATTGAAATCTTGGCCAAAGGTTGCTTGTACATGATGCTAAATCTGATGAATCTGTTATTTTTCGAGGATGGCAGTTTGAATTTTTTCAATCAGTCAGTTAGCCCTACTAAGGTGACTGTGTTCGGTACTACTGTGGGGATGGAAGAGGTGACTCTATACACTCAATCTTATACTTCGTTATGATTTAGCAAGTGCTGACCGAATCATGATTAATGCAGGGCCACACGAATAGGAGGTCCAGCATTGAACTTGCTTCCAACTTTAAAAAAGCACAAATGAGTTGCATAAGGTATGTAATTTTACACCACTGATTACTAAAACTTCTTGACATGAAGTATTTTTTTTATGCATGACCCGTCTTTAAGTGCCCACCAAAATCTACTCCTAGGGTGAACCTGTTTGCATAAAATTTGCTAACAAAGTGTTTGACTTTTTAGTTTGGTTCTTGGGAAAATGAGGCTAAAAATGTACCAGGCTTGAAATTGATCAACCTTGCCAGCAAACTTTCTGCAGACGCTAGAAGCATATTTTAGTGGGCGGGCTCTATAAAATAAAACGGTTGTTTTATTTTTTCATCATAACAATTCCCATCCAAGGGAAGAAAACCAGTACCCTGAACATTGTTTGTTAACAGGACAGGGTCTGAAAACGAGGAAGAAGACGAGACTTGCAATGGGGTAGCGTTCTTAAAGTGCCGCCTAAGCAAGAAATCTGAAGAATCTGATGCCTGTTTAGAAGACGAGCTTGTGGATTTCGTCAAATGCAAGCGGGGAAAAGATTATTCAGCCTGGTTAAAAAAGCGTGCAAGATACACGACCTGGAAACTTCAAAAAGTAGAAGACCAAGCTCGGGAGATGAAGAAAACTACTTGGAGATCTATACGACGTACAAGAAAGCCATGAGAGGACAATGTTCCTGTAAACCTTGGCTTAGACATAAAGAAGGTAATTTGTTACAGCGTAGTCTTTAGGCGATATTAGTACATATATTCCGTTAGGAATGCTTCTTATTGTGGATATGTTAGATCTTGATTATACGATGGGGGGTCGCTGCTGTTCGATGGGACACAAATCTTGTCTAATTTATTGGGGAAGAGAAGTGCAGTCCACTCCGTATGTCTATATTGTGGTGGTCTGTTGTTAATTGGTAAATAGGAGAGATGTGTTGGATAAAATATTAAATAAAGAATGTGAAAACATAAGCAGAAAGAAACAAGGATTTGAACAGATGAATGAATACAAGATATAAGTTTAGTTTGGTATATGTTATATGATAGGCCGGGGCATGAATCAGAACTGTCCACGAGAGCACTCCTTAGGAAAGTTGCCCTTGAACCTCTGGAAATCCTTGCAGTAGTCGTAGATCATGAAGTTGTTGCGAACCCAATTCATCTTCCCCAACTGAGAGGGGGTGAGCTTGTAGAAAGCAGAGTTTGCCCACCAGTTCTTGGGGTTCTTAGGATTAGCGCACTTCCAGATGCTCTGAAATCCCTGCCAATAGCACGCGTCGGTCCTTAGCCCTTTGAAGTAGGCCTTGAATGGAGCATGGCTCCAATCCGTCTTTACCTTCCCTCCCTGGGTCGCCCAATCATCCGCATTCCACAAGCTCGCAAACATGTTCATGGCTTGCGAGTCTGGGAAGTTTATCTCCTTGTCATGGTAGTTCCTGAACACGCGTAGTGGTGTTCCATCGATCAACCACCTGCCGATTATATTAATTAATCAGGTAATTAAGTTCATGCTGCAGTGAATATATTGGTTTCTTGTGGTGCAAGTAATCATGCATCTATTTGCTTACACGACAGCATAAGGGTTCCAGAA
The DNA here is from genome assembly GCA_029168935.1 of Oxyria digyna. Taxonomy (NCBI): domain Eukaryota; kingdom Viridiplantae; phylum Streptophyta; class Magnoliopsida; order Caryophyllales; family Polygonaceae; genus Oxyria; species Oxyria digyna. Next base: position 2,410,017 of record JAPVLV010000026.1, on the reverse strand, counting down.
GATGGTGTAGGTGTGGTAGTCGGAAGTAGGGTCGAACCAGATCTTGAACTGCTGCTCTCTTTTTCCGAACCCTTGCGTAAAGATGTTGGTGTGGATGGTGTAAGGCTTCCCCGTCTGGTTACCTAAGAACTCAAAATCGATCTCATCGTGCTTCTCCCCCTTAGACGACAGCTGCAAAAGGAAACAACATATAATGCTAAGGCTTCACCTTTTACTGTATACACAATTAAGTTAAACTCATGTACGTACGTAGAAGGTGGTGACGGTTCCCGCAGAGTTTCCGGCCACCAACTTAATCTTCATTTCAATCTTTCCATACAAGAAGCTAGCCTTGGATGTGATCCCGGATCCTGCAGACCATACAACATATAAACAAATTAATGATCAAACATGCCACTTAGTTACCTAAGATTACATTAAAAACGTTGTATATAAAGCTGTGCACTTAGTTACCTCCATGTTTGGTGAGGTGAAGCTGGAGGGAATCAGAAGCAGTGACGACGGTACGATCAGGATTCCAGTAAGAGTAGGTTGCTTCTGAGAGATCAGCTTCAACCACGACTAATGCAACTGCTGCAATCATCAATCCTATGATCAATGCTCTAGGTGGAGATGGAAAGAGCATTCCAAGGCGCTAGAGATGAGCTTGTTGTTTTTTGTATGAAAATCCATTCATTGCATTCCTATTTATACGAATGAGCAAAGATGCAAAAAAGTTGGTGTGGTTGTTGACATTATACAGCTACAGCTGGCACGGGATTCATGTTCAACACTTCAATTTCAGATGTGATGTATGTTGCTCTTTACCTTTTCAGGAATATTAGCTCCATGTTTTGTTTATTACAGTATATTTTGGATTTTAATTAGTGGAGTCCAACAATGTCGTTCATTGAATCACGAATGTATAATATGCTTCTTTCTTGCAACTTGACAAAAAAAAACGGTTATTTTTTCCAAACCGGCCTCATGTTGAGAACAATTGTCAAACACATATATCTGTATTTAGATCTAGCTCCCTTTTCTTTTTTTTTTTGAGAAGGAAAAGTACGAAGCGTCATTCCAAGGCGCTCCTAACTATCGCAGGCGGTGATCTTAAAGAAAGGTCTATAAGACTCGAAAAGGCACAAAGCCATGAAGTGTGGTCTAACAGTTCTGATATAAACATTAGATAAAGAAGGGTCGTTATTACATTCTAAAGTCACCTTTATGAAATGAAATGTGAGCTAACTTTTAAATTAGCCAGAAAATCAGCTGCTTTATTAACTTCCATGAAACAATGTACTATTTTGTAATTCTAAATATTATTAAGAATTGATTTTGTATTTGCTAGAATATTTCGAATTTCCCGAGGTATCTTCCAAATATTATTAATACAGTTTACAATGGTAATATTATCACCTTCAAATATAACATTTGAATAGTTTAATTTAATGGCTAATTTTACCGCGTTTCAGAATGCTAATGCTTCAGTCATTAAAGGGGAATTTGCAATCATTGATTTATTATAAATATCAATAATTTTGCCTTCATTATCTCTAGCTATACATGCAATTGATGAATTATCAATTTTTTGAGGTTTTTGGTTTAAACCACCCGTTATTTGGCAAAATTTGCAAGGAACCACCCGTATCTTCGTTAATGATTCTAAACCACCCAAAACTTGCCTTCCGTTAACAAAGTCACACCCGTCCCCTTCTTCCGTCAATTTTGCCGTCCCTTATGGTGAAGTTACCATTTTACCCCTTTTAAATTTCACAAATTACACATTTTACCCCTTCCGTTAACATGTCTTCTTCCTTCCATTCACAAATCCATGCTTGTTCCGGATAATATGTGGTGCAACCATGCTTGTTCCAGATATCATGGCAAATCCTTCACCTGCACAAAGCGAACTCATTATTAAAGTAGCTAATACTTCTGAAATTAGTAGCAATCAACATTATTATTCACTCCACCAATACAGATTCATCATTTATCTCATTGAATCATTTTCATCAAATATTACAAGGGAAAATCATAACCAAAATTCAAATGTAACCAACAAACAAAAAAACCTAATCGGATCTGGAATTGCTAAAGGCCCTCGTCGGACTCGCCAACGCCCATCCCCAGCTCTTGCTCCGGCCGTGCTCCTTCCCGTTGACATCTGCCGATAGCCAGTAGGAAGAAGACGATGAGGTGAGCATAAACCCTCCGAAAATCCTGCGCAACAGAATTTCTCGTGGAAATCGCCAGAGAAGCTTCGGTTCCCGCACCCCACAGATCTGGATCTGGAATTGCTGCGCGTGAGAAACGAAATGCGGGGCCGCCTGGTGGTGGTGGTCTGGTTGGTGGAGGAAGAAGAAGCGGTGGGGCGGAGGGATAGGGTGAGAGCTTCAGCGGCGGCGGAGGGGTCAGATCTGAAGGAAGGAGAAGGAGAGGAGGAGGAAGCGAAGTTGAACGAGGAAGACGAAGAAGAGGAGACAAGCTTCTTCTTCCTGCCTTGCATCCCCTGATTTCATTGCAGGGGTATAACAGTCATTGTGATGAGTAATTTGTGAAATTTAAAAGGGGTAGAATGGTAACTTCACCATTCTGGACGGAAAAGTTGACGGAAGAAGGGGACGGGTGTGACTTTGTTAACGAAAGACAAGTTTTGGGTGGTTTAGAATCATTAACGAAGATACGGGTAGTTCCTTGCAAATTTTGCCAAATAACGGGTGGTTTAAACCAAAAAATCCATCAAAATTGATTTTAACCCAAATATCTGGTGGTGACTTACAGACCTATCTCCCTTCCATCTAACCCAACTAGCCATGAAATTGCTCATTCAGCATTTCATTCCTTTTTGCAACGGAAAAATGAAGTCTTTGACAAAGGCTCCTCCCATGACAACAAGAAACAAGCAAGAAGTTCTATACCTAAGCATGGACCTATTTGGCGCAAACTCCCAACCAATTTCTACAAGCTTAATTGTGATGGTTGGTTCGTAACAATTTAACTCTTTTAATTTGTGAAGTTGTTGCTGTGTTGTAAGGTATTTATGCCTCTATCAGTTTAAATATTAAAAACCTCATAGTTGAGAGCGATAACCAAACAGTGACTAATTGCATTTCTAATCATGTAAATGTCCCTTGGGAAATTAGAACTATTATTCATGATATTAAAAATTTTATTTTTCGTTTCGACTCTTTTCGCTGTTTTCATATTTCTAGGAATGAAAACAAGGTTGCTGACTTCTTGGCGTCTAAAAGCTTCAACTTGGAAGACCTTCGCTCTACAATTAGCCGATGTAACATGATTTCTTCCCAACAAGAATATTAATGTGTTTCTCTCCGAAGTGAGCTTCAACTTGAAGGAGTTTTTCAAGATCATCCGCATTGATGATTTAGGCCTGAATTGTTTGCAACGTTAGGTCTTCTGTTTGCTTGTAAAAAAAAACATAGATCTGTAGACTTCTTCCTTTACACATTTTTTCATTAATTTTATTTTGCCTTTCATATTCACTAAACAAATATATTCGATTATAATATCAATATTCACTTAATTTTTGTGAGAATAAGGTTTAAGGGAGTTGAGATAATAATAAGTTATTATACAATATCATGGACTACTCTTGTTATTGTCAACTAGTGTATGTAACCACGCTTTTAACCTTTAACTTTATATTTTTATAACGACAATAAAAAATAATATTACTTACATCAGAATGAATCGAGACATTATATTAAATATTATTCTCTTTTTTTACATTAGTACGATAATCTGCTACAAATGTATTAATTTTGTAACAAAAAGTAAACACATAGATATAGTTATATACAAACTCTATAAAAATAGTTAAAAAATCTTGTTTTAGGATTAAAAAACACATAATACAAACCAATAGTAAACACATAATGCAAACCAACATTATTTCCTAGCATATGAATGGTATTTTAACATTGTTTGTGAACACAAGATTAAACATAATCACAATTGTTCAACATGATATAAGCGTTAAAATTATTAGTTTATAGAAAAATATTGCTTCCTGACATGCACAAACACATACAAAAGAAGACAATCCAAAAAAATCACTTTTATGTGGAACTTATTATACATAACACAAAAAGAGTGAAAACTAAGAATTAAAATTCCACCGGTTACACTTCTCCGTCATTCTCTTCATCTACATAAGACGGTACATCCTCGGGGTCTTAATAACATAGATATCCAATTCATCTAGGGTTGAAATTTATTCCTCCATTTTCTTTTTAAAATCTTCCGTTATTAATATTCAACACACAAACAATGATTATGGACTGGGATGAATTTTGTACAAAATTTCATTACAACTATGAAATTCTCTTCATTCTCAACACACAAACAAAATTCACTATTAGGCGGAGTTCAAGTAGGGGAGGGGAATGAAGATGGGAAGGTGAAGCATCGGGTTAGACGACTGAATTGAACATACGGAGTCCCCATTAGGCGGAGTTCGAGTTCAAGTAGAGGCTTTGAGGTGGAGTTCTCGGAGATAGTGTCAACCAACGAGATGTCAAAGAAGGTGGAGGCGCCGAGACAAACGTCGGAGGAGGAGCAAGGTAGGAGACGAGAGAGAATGAAGAAGGGTGAATATGTGGGAATGAGGTACTTTACTAATGTTTAGTAATTAAGGGTAAAAATCTCAATTTTTGTTCCATTAGGGACAATGAGTCAATATCTTTATGTCCTAGCTTATCTAGGATTAGCATCACTTTTTTAAGTTATATGAAAATACCCTTTTGTTGACGTGACAATTATAACAGAGCTGTCAACAAAATTTTTAACAGAGTTGTCAACATAATTTTTAACAGAGCTGTCAACAAGAATAATAAGTTGTCAACACCAATAATAACTCTTTGCTGACGTGTAAATTATAACAGAGTTGTCAACAAGAATAATAAGTTGTCAACACGACTAAATAAGTTGTCAACCCAACTAAATAAATTGTTTAAACGACTAATAAACGGTCAACAACATACAACACGAGTAATATTACAAAATTGTCAACACTTTACCAAACTTGTCAACACCGAATAATAATTTATCAACCCCACTAATAAATTCAGTGAAGTTAAGGATTTTCCTTTCCCTCAAAACAAGCTCCACTTTGTTGTTCATACCACACAACAAAACAACAGCACACAAAGGACTCATTATCCTGTGTATTTTATTGCAGCAATCAATCGTCCACTATCTTCATATATCTATTATGCAATCAAGACAAAGGGAAATCTTAAAGGGTAAGAGTTGGCTAATTTGTAATTATACTTACTATAATTTAGCAGCATGCTTTTCTTGTACCAACACTTCTAGAAGTAATGAATTGTTTTCTCAAAACTATCCCAGAGAAGCATGCGCAAGTTCCACGGATGAAGATATGACAACATGTTGCCTTTGCAATTGCATAAATGATGTGGATCCAAAAACCGCTAGACCCGACTAATACCTATCAACAGTTCAAGATGACAAGGTATGAGAGGTGGCACAATTCAAGATTCAAACGTGTCATCTGTCGCTTATGATGGTCATCCTCCATCATTTCTTCGAAGGACAAATTGGGGCCTAGACTCCAAAACTCCCAAGACTTTCTCAGTTGGAGAAGCAGAAGGTCCTTTTTCGTGATAATAAAAAGAGGTTTTTGTGCCAAACCACCCTTTATTTGGCCTATTTTGCACGGAACCACCCTTTATATCATTTTTTACATGAAACCACCCTTATATCTAAGTTTGTTACAAAAGACCACCCTCAACTTTCTCCCGTTAACTAATCTGTTAATTTGTATGAAAAGACAAAAATACCCTTATTTACTCATCGAATTTTCAAAGGATTGCCACTGGACTTCCTTTGTTTTTAGATATTCAACTAAAATGAATTGAATTAGTATACAAACTCAAATCACAAGTACTTAACCTTCTCACGGTGGATGCAAGAATCTCATTGCTAGTTTCCACAAGAAATTTGAATAGAGGCAACCCACTCTTAACCGTAAGTTGCAGGAGTGTACTGTTCACTTTCAACCCAAATTTCTCAGTGTAAATTGCTCCCATGTCCCTGAGTCCCATTTAGCCTATCAATCATGTAGATTTAGCCTATCAATCATGTAAATTTGAACAGAGGCAGTGTAAATTTCTCAGTGTAAAATTGGATCTAGCAATCTTCTAAATGGGCTAATCTTGCCTCTGTCAGTAGCCTGTAGCACCGCCTGCCTTATCAACTCAGCCATCTTCAAAGTTCATTGATTGGGCAGGACCCGGTCTAGCAGAAGCACGTTTTAACCGAGGAAGAGTTGAACCATTCTCAAAAATGAAGCTTTTAGTACCCTTCTAATGTCGAAGCTAAATGGTTGAGTGAGTGCAGGATCTGCTGTGGCATTTGAAGATTTCACATTGATAGTGTTATGGTCCAATTCCTTTGAAGGCTCCGATCTCGTAGAACTTGACATTTTCTTTTTCATGTTTTTTGTATGATGAAATTCATGGGAAGGAAAACGCCTGTGATTAAATGGAGAGGGAAGTTGCATTCTTTGATTATCAATGAGTCTGTCTATATTTATGTCCAACTCAGTTTAGAGTTTGCCATAGATAGCACGGGGTAAGAAGGGGTAAAAGAGTCTAACAATATGGTTTTATTTGTAAATAGCTAAGAAAGTTAAGGGTGGAAGAGTCATTTTATTCTAATTGACAGAATATTTATCGGAGTTAGTTAATGGGTGGTATTTTCTTAAAAAATTTAGATATAAGGGTGGTTTCTTGCAAAAAGTGATATAAAAGGTGGTTTCGTGCAAAACAGGCCACGTAAAGGGTGGTTTAGCGCAAAAACCCCTAATAAAAATGCAGGATCCAAGAACACGGTGTTTGTGGATATTACAGGTCCAACCGAGTCTGTCACGGTTGCAGAGAGGATGAGACAACAAAATCTTCCAAAAATGACCTCTACGTTTCAGCCAAAACAACGGAATCTTCCATCAAAACTTGCAAGTAAGCGACAAGAAGCACCGAAATCATTGATTCAACCAAATCGAGAAGAGAATGCACAGATCTAGAGCTGAAGTGGTTCAGAAACAAAGAAGAAAGGAAAGAAAGATGAGAGAGAATGAGTGTTACCGATTGTTCTTGGGCCTCTTGTTGTTGTAGATTTGCAGATCCGTTGTTGGTTCGAAGCGTCATCAAGTTTTTTGTCGCCACCAGATCCGCCGGATACTGAGTTCTGACGAAGTAGGAAGCAAGATGGCAGCGAAGGAGGGAACGAGACAGCGGCGAAGGAGGAGCGGCGACGGCGACGGAAAGGAGAAGGTCGGCATCGGACGCGCCAGGCTGGAAAGAGAGAAAACAAAAGGGGAGCGCGTGAGATTGTTGGGGGTATAAACTTATACTCCCTCCGTCCCTTAATGTTCTTCCCATTCTAAATTTTGACACTGTTCACGCTTCAAGAGAATCTTCGACATATCTTTCAATATATAAGAACAAATATAGTAATGTGGGGTCTTGTTTGATTCGTCTCATCGAAAACTTTAACAGAATCGAAATTTCATAATTTTTATTTACGTGTATTTAAAGATATTAACGTTACAAAACATGTCTCGACAAATGTGTCGAATGGAGATGAGAATAACATTAAGGGACGGAGGGAGTAACTAATAAGGGAGTGCAGTTCAAACTTATTTTTGTGAAGCTTGAAGCTGCTATTCATTTGGGCCCCAGGCTGCAGCAGTGATGCAGCGACAGCTGGCGTTTGCTGCAGAGGAAACGCTTAAGAAATGGACTGCTCGAGATTTCAAGGACGCTTGCCAGACCGTGCCTTTGCTCGATACCGTGCAAGGTTGTCATGGCTACTTGTTCTCCAAAATGTTCTGCTCCTGATGAGGATCCTTATATCAGGTTTCTTACTCAAGTCCATTTCTTTATTCTTGAAATTTTATTATCTCAAACCGTAAATCCCCCGTTTAATTTTCTTACATAAATACATATGCAGTAATTATAAATAAAGTTCTGAAATTCTTAACAGAAGCATAAATATGTCACATTAATTTGACAAAACTGATCATAAGTTTGAATTAATCTGATCTATCTGACTACAAGTGTGTATTTACAAAGTATCAATAGGAGTTGATCTCCTTGATCAGAAACAACTTATAGGTAGCTGCTCATAATGTAAATCAGATGATGAAATATGACAGTGAGATAAAGAAAGCAGCAGGGCTTTCCCGAGTTCTCCACCTACTCGTTGCTGAATAATAGAGAGAGCATATTCGAACAAAACTGAGTCACATGGCAAAGTGATAGGTCCATCACCAGCCAATCCAAACTCCTCTTCTGCCATTTTAAGCATTTCTGTAAAGATCTCGGATTCAAGGTAAGCCAAGGGAAGTGCAAACCGCTTTGCATCAATTGTGTAGACGACAAAGTGACCCTCGTCGAGTGAGGGTGATTCTTTGGTGAAACTGCTTCTAGGAATGGAGATCTTTTTTCTGCTTGCAACAGCCATTCTTTGCCACTTCTTGGCCATCTTGATTAGCTTCTTAGCACCGATCATCATTTTTTGGTGTAGGAAAAAGAGGAAATGAGTCTGATCTTGATCTTTGAAAAGGAATAGCTGTAAATTGTGTTGGTGTATGAGAACTGCTTCTTCTAAGTTGTTTTATAGAGTTGGCAACCGGAGAAAAATCCTTAGAAGCAAGCCCATGTGGGTATTATTAACAAGCTAGATAAGTGTGGTCTAGAAATGAAGTTTTGGATAAGCTGTTTCTGCTGTGTTAGGCAAGAAGATCGATGTATAGATTATGTCTTACAAGGCTATTTAGAAATGATAGAATGACCCTTCACCATATACAATGGTGGGCTAGAACAATGTAGCATACCCACCATGCAAACAGTGATAGAATGACTCTTCACCACATTGACTGTCACATGGTTTTGTTTCCTCATCACAACCACATATTTGTCAAATATTGTGCTTGTAATGTATAATAAAATGACTTGATTAAATCTTACGAACAACACTCATCAATACTATTGCTATTCATGCAGCAGTTTTAATCAATAAACTAAACCATGTGAAATGTTTCCATGTCATAACAACAAACTCCAGTTGGCTTGACAATGAAACTCACTCGACCAACCACATGGTTTTGCTTCCACGAACCACTAAATCATGAAATCTACTGCATATGCTTATCTACTACCCAACTGCTATATAACAACACTTTGAACTTGATCCATTTCCATATCCTCACAACAAACAGCTTCAATCTTCTTTCATCAAAAATTCCTACAACACTCTCCTCTCAATACAAAATAAACACTTTTCAAGCAAAACAAAACAAAACAAAAATGATCAGCACCAAGAATCTTGTGAAATTGGCAAGGAAGTGGAGAAAGATTGCAGCAGCAAGCAGAAAGAGGATCTCACTTCCGAGAAGCAACAACACCTAGATCTCTACAATGACTGACAAGGGTCAGTTTGTGGTCTACACAGTTGATGAGACACGATTTGAGCTTCCTTTGGAATATTTGGGATCTCAAGTTGTAAGAGAACTCCTCCGAATGGCAGAAGAGGAGTTCGGATTGAGTAGTGATGGACCCATCACTCTGCCATGTGACTCGGCTTTCATGGAGTACGCCATTTCTATGATTCAACAAAGTGTAGGAAAGGAGATGGAGGAAGCATTGATCCTGTCATTATCTAGTCTCTGCATCTCAAATCCAACATCCTCATCGTCACATATATGTCATGAACGATTACCAATTAGCTGCTGTTAGTGGAGATCAAGTATAGATCTCACCGATTTTGTAATTCAGCTACTCTAACTGTAGTTAGATGTTACTATTCAAAAATAGATCACTTCATCTCCAGTTTGTCCAGCCTATATCTTGATTTTTCAATAAATAAATAAATCTGCACATTCACTATAGAAAATCAAGCCATTTGCTATATCCACAGATTTATAATCTTGCAATTAAATTTTAAGGGGAACAACAAGTTTGCCGGAAGAAAACATGATTGTTTTGAAGATAAACACAATAGAGACAGCATCTAACTTGCAGTTACACTCTTAGTTGAGACTTAGCCGGAGCCTATACTAATTAAGTGTTGTACGAGTGCCATTTTTTTTTTTACAAAGCCAGAATTTAGACAACCGTTTCTTTGATCTCCACTAAAAGTCTCTTGGAATAAAAGTCTCAGCACATAAATGTGAGCAACTGAAGATGGAGCAACTGAATATTTGTTCTGTTTCTGACGGGATAAAAGTCTCTTGGAATCATGTTCAGATTGAGCTGGCTGCCACTGATTCTGGTTTCAAGAAAGTTGTAACTGAACTCAAGATGATCAAGATAGAGGCCATTGAAAACACGTTTTAGTCATTGCAATGTTTGTTTGAAGTGTAATTTGCCCTTCTCATCCTAAACTCAATTAATGTAATCCATCTAATATTTTTGTGAATATTATTTAATCCTAATCAAATATTGATTCTAGATTCTCTTTATTGGACATATCAGGCCATTGATTAAGAATTTTAATCTCCTGGGATGAATGTGGTGTTTGATACTGCAACAGAAAACAAGATATCCAATGAAACTAGACAGATTTAAGTCAGTTTTTAATAGATTTATCTAAAAATAAATTGAGTAGCTACAGACTAGCATGATTTACAAAAAATTGGGATATGATTGATCTCCACTAACAGCAACTAATTGGTAATCGTTCATTACAAATATGTATCGATGAGGATGCTGAAGTTGAGATGCAGAAGTTAGACAAAGACAAGATCAATGCTTCCTCCATCTCTTTTGCTACACTCAGTTGAATCATAGAGATGGCATACTCCATGAAAGACGAGTCACATGGCAGAGTGATGGGTCCATCACTATTCAATCCAAACTCCTCTTCCTCCATTCTGAGGAGTTCCCTTACAACTTGAGATTCCAGATATTCCAACGGAAGCTCAAACCGTGTCTCATCTGTTGTGTAGATGACAAACTGACCCTTGTCGGAAGTTGTTGTTGAGCTCTTAGTGATTTTGCTTCTTGGAAGCGAGATCCTCTTTCTGCTTGCCACTGCAATCTTTCTCCACTTCCTGGCCATTTTCACAAGATTCTTTGTGCTGATCATTTTTTGGTTTGCTTGAAAAGTTTTGAACTTTTTTTATGATAGGATTGTGTTTTAGGATTTCTTGATGATAGAAGTTCTAAACTTGTGAGAATATGGAAATGGATCAAGTTCAATGTGTTTTTATATAGCAGTTGACAGGAGACCAAGCATTTGCTCTAACTTTCATATTAAGTAGTTGTTTGGAAGCAAAACCATGTGGTTGGTTGTGTGTCAGTGTCAAACCAAATGGGACTAGAGTTTCTTGTATATTTCAGTCTTTGAAACATAAATGAGAAATCTAAGTATTATTCATGAAACATGATCTTAATTAATTGATCCTTCTGTTGTGTAGGAAGCAAAAGCATGTGAATGGCTGAATCGAGAAGGGCCTCCAAGGTGGAGCCAAGGCAGATAAGCAAGCTAGGCCAAACTGATTATGGTTGATGTCATTAGGTTTTAATTAGGAAGCAAAAGCATGTGAAAACTTAAGTGGAGAACTTATCTGCAGGGACTGTGTTAGGCCAACTAGTTTATCTGATGTACCATCATTGTTCTTGATGAATGGGCCACGCCTCGTAATTTGTATAGCTTATCTAATACTGTAATACTCACATGGGTTTGCTCTTTAATGTAGCCATCACATGAGAAGCCGAAACACACCCTATTCCAACTATATAAGATGATTTAGAGCCATTTCCATTCTAATATAACACCAGCACAGCTCATCAGCAATCTCTTCTCAAAGCTTAAGTTCAAATCTTTACCAAAAGTTTCCTCCTTTACGTAGCCAATTACAGAAGGATGATCAGCACTAAGAAACTAATGAAGATGGCGAAGAAGTGGCAAAGGCTGGCTGCAGCAAGCAGGAAAAGGGTTTCCATGCCTGAAAGAGAAGCAGCATTCGACAAGAAGGGTCAGTTTGTTGTTTACACAGCTGATGCAAGACGATTTGTACTTCCGTTGGCCTATCTTCAATCCAACATTCTCACTGAATTGCTCAAAATGGCAGAGGATGAATTCGGAATGGCATGTGACTCGTCTCTATTTGAATATGCCCTCTCTGTTATTCAAAAAAGCGTAGGAAGGGAGCTCGAGCAAGCGCTGCTACTTTCTTTATCTCACACTTCATCACTTGATTTACATTATCAACAGCTACTTCCTATAAGCTGTTGCTGCTGATCAAGGAGATCAACTCCTTATTCTTGTAATTGTTACCACACTTGTAGCTATCAAACTTAATACAATTTACTAGTCTGTTTTGTCGACTCAAAGTATCTTCTAATTATGTGTATGTGTTTTGAATACTTCATAACAAAATTCTGAGTTGATACAAGTTGTTATATACTAGATAAAAGCTCACTGAACTTCCAAAGCTAATTATATTGCTAATTTGGGTTATCAATTTTTTTTTGGCGTAGCATTTGAAGTAGCTTCAACTATTGAAGAAACTTGGGGCAAAACTTTTTTTCCCAGTTGCAATGGTGTTAAACTTCAGCAAAGAAAATGTTGTATATATCCTTCATAAATGGAGTTAAATGTGCTGAATTGTGAAACATCATTCAAAGGACAAGTTGCAAAGTAAAATAATTGGACAACTTGTTATACAAAATGTATCCTAAGACATGTAAAAATCTGATTTTACCCCAAAAATTTCAAGTATAGTGTATAGAGCATACTCTAGAATTCACAGTACTAGCTTCTGACTGAAACCAGTAGATAAAATTCTGTTGGTGTAGCAGTATATAAAATATGTACAATTGAAAGGTAAAAAACTAAAACATATATACATGGCGTTTGTCGGTTATTTTTGCAGTACTAATATGAAATAAATCCATGACAATGGTTCAATACCAAATGAAAGGTGGCCCATATGAGGAAGCATCATCATGTGAAAATAAAACTGAATAAATGTGTTTGGATAGTAGGTAAGCTACATTGTTTTCGTTCGCTGTCCATCCATATTATTTTGTTAGATAATGCACCCCAGCTCCATGACAATAGAATTTACTCAAAATCTCCCGTAAGGTCTAGTCCTCTTCAAATACGGAATAGATTTGACATGATCAGATGGAATCTAGTCTTCAACCACATTGTTCTGCTACTCAACATTTCTCAAGCAAAACAAAAAATGATCAGCAACAAGAATCTTGTGAAATTGGCCAGAAAGTGGAGAAAGATTGCAGCAGCAAGCAGAAAGAAGATCTCATCTCCGAGAAGCAACAACACTAAGAGCTCAACAACTGTCAACAAGGGTTAGTTTGTGGTCTACACAGCTGATGAGACACGGTTTGAGCTTCCCTTGGAATATTTGGGATCTCAAATTGTAAGGGAACTCCTCCGAATGGCAGAAGAGGAGTTCAGATTGAGTAGTGATGGACCCATCACTCTGCCATGTGATTCGGCTTTCATGGAGTACATCATCTCTATAATTCAACAAAGTGTAGCAAAGGAGATGGAGGAAGCATTGATCCTGTCATTATCTAGTCTCTGCATCTCAAATTCAGGATCCTCATTGTCACATATATGTCATGAACGATTACCAATTAGTTGTTATTAGTGGAATCAATTATCTCGCAGTTTTTTTTTGTAGATTATGGTAGCTTGTAGTGACTCTCATCGTGACCAAAATAGTTCTATTCAAAATTAATATCCATTTATCTTACTTGAGTGAGTTTTTTTGTTAATCTATCTATGGTTTACTTTGAATAATAACCTCTCTAATGTATATATTCAGTTTTATTATTTTCCCAATAAATATGATAGTAGAAGTTAATCTTTATTTTAAAATAAAGGAAAGTTTAGATAAAGTATAAGAGGAAATGATTAAAGGAAAGAAAAAAAAACCTTCCAAAAGTAGTACTCCCTCCGTCCCTGTTTATTCGTCCTGTTTCAAATTTTGACACTATTCACTAATCGAGAGAATCTTCTAAATATCTTTCAATATATAAGATAAAACATAGTCATGAGTGGTCTTGTTTGATTCGTTTCGATTAGTACTTTAAGAATATTAAAAAATTATAATTTTTAATAACATATAATTTGATATATTGACGATATAAAACGTGCATCGGCAAGTGTGCCAAAGTCAAACAGGACAAACAAAGTGGGACGGAGGGAGTACTACCAAATTGAAGAGTGTATCACGCATTCAAAAGTTGAAACGGATGGAAAAGAGTGTGTAATAAAAGGAAGGATACATTCGTAACGCTTGGCGCCAAATCCGAAAATCCCCAAATTCCCCTCTTAAATTTTGCTCTCTCTTTTTTATCTCTTTCTTTCTTCTCTATACCCATTTTCTAGGGTTTGTGTTCACTCTCAGTGGTTCAGATCGCTCGATGCCGACCAACGATTGTCCCCCCTTACTCTCTCAGACTACTTGCGGTTCTCTCCTCGTAGAATTACAGGTTTTTCTTTGCCTTACTTGTTTTTGATCTACTTGAGTTTTGTTCCATAGGACATTCTTGCTTCTGTTTGACTGATTCTTTTTCAATTGAAGTTGGAAGGAGCGGTTACATTGCTGTTTTGCATTTGAAATTCTAGTTAGCAAAGTTTAAATGTCTGTCATGATGCACTTGTCATTTTAGAAAATATGGGATGAAATTGGAGAGGCTGACACTGTGAGGGATAAGATGCTTCTGGAACTGGAGCAAGAGTGCCTTCAAATCTACCGACGGAAAGTGGATACTACAAGAAAGTACAAAAATGATCTCACACAAGTTCTAGATGAGTCTGACGCTGAGATTCATAGACTTGTATCAGCACTCGGAGATCAAATCTACTGGGAAGTTACTACGTCTCTACATAATGTATGTTACTTACTGTATTTTTTAGTGCTCTGTAAGCTCATACTATTCTTTACTGAAAAGTTTGCTGCATTTGTCTGTGTATCATATTTCAGAAGGCCCAAGGCACATTAAGAGAACAACTCTCTGCTGTGAAACCTGTATTGGAGAACTTAAGGTTGAGAAAGAGCAAAGGGTCAAAGAGTTTTCACAAACCCAGTCTCAAATTAATGATTTATGTGCTGAGATAGCAGGGAATGATAATGCAAAGCCACAAGTTGATGAGCTTGAATTAACGACTAATCGCTTGAGTGAACTAAAATCGCAGCTTGAAGAACTGAGGAAGGAGAAGGTACTTCTGTTTATTCCATCTTTGAGGCTTGTTATTTCCCATGATAAGCCAATCTTTGACCATTATCTAAAGTGATTATCCGTCAGTAATTCTAATTCTGTGTAATCAGGTTCTTCGTTTGCAAAAGGTCAACAATTATATTAGTGCTATTCATGAGCTCTCAGCTGTGATGTCAATGGATTTCAAAAAGTTGTTAAAAGGGGTTCATCCAAGCCTTGCTGATCATGTGTTTGGTCAATTCAAGAGCATTAGCAATGATACCCTTTGTAAACTACTGGGCATGGTAGATTCCTTGAGGCAAGAAAAACAGCTCAGACTACAAAAGGTGACTTCTAGTTTATACACATGAACTAATAATCTTTTTCATGATTTATTCATTTGAAAGTTTTGGAAGGTGGAAGCTGACATTGTTGCATAGTCTTCTACTCATGTAGGGTGACTTGGATAGATATTTTTTCTACTCCCTCCGTCCCCTAATGTTCTTCCCATCTCCAACTTTTACACTATTCACAATTTAATACAATTCGCTAGATTATTCTTAATCTATAAGAACAAACATGGTCATGTGGGATCTTGTTTTGTTCGTCTCATTGAGTACTTTAACAATATCAAAATTTTATAATTTTTAGAAAGATATAATAAGAGATATTAACGACGCAAAACGTGTCTTGACAAATGTGCCAAAATGAAATGGGAAGAACATTAGATTAGTTACCACCCATTTTTAATATTTACACCAAGTACTTTTTATAGCGCCATAATGTTATAATGTTTTTAAGAAAAACATGAAATTCCTTAAATACTCTCACTTTGTAGAGAGAAATGCTTAAACAGGGGTATTTCAGGTAAACTATAGTTTTCTTTTTACTGATGGCATGCTTTAGATAAAGGGCACATTTGTGCCAAGTGACATGTGGGTGTTGTTTTAGTTTATATATTTCTTTTTTATTCTATGATGATGCCTCCCAATACTGACCTCATTACTAACTTCATATGTCATAAATTATAGAAATCTGCAAAGTACCATCTACTATTTTTTTGTTTTCACTGTCAGATTCAAAATTTGGGAAGTGCTCTAGTAGATATGTGGAACCTCTTGGATACTCCTATGGATGACCAGAGAAGATTTGGGGATTTAATCAGCTTGATTTCTTCTTCTGCTGATGAGGTCTCAAGGCATGGATGCCTTTCTCTTGAAGTTATAGAACGTGTAATTCTCATCTTAACGCTATTTCTTGTGTTCCTCTTTTGTGTACATGTGTAAGACTAGGCATACCTCGTCAAATACTTAATGCTGTCTGGTTTTTAATTTCCCAAGTTTCTCTTTTTTCTTTGGTAGACTGAGATCGAAGTTGAGCGATTGAATGTTCTCAAGTTGAGTAAGATGAAGGAACTGGTTCTGAAGAGACAAGATGAACTGGAGAAAATTTATCAAGAGGTCTTCATGGACCTTGGCAAAGATGGGTCTAGAGAGAATCTCATCAGTCTGATAGAATCTGGTTTGCTTGCATGAAAACTTAGCTAACATTGCAGTTTTATTTGTTTTTTCATGTCTATATATCTATCTTTGTATATTGCTGTATTCCTTTGTGGTGATTTCTATCCAGCTGATTCTAATAAACTAAATGTAAACATTACAAGTAAAGAAGAATGAAGGGAAGCAAGAAAACAACTTCTGCAGGCTGTTATATGTTTCCGTGAATATAATTTCTCATTTCTAATTTTTGGATGCTTTGTGTTTGCTTCAGAGATTTTGTGGTTTATCCCATACCTACCATTTTGATTGGTTTTCTAAAGCTGAATAATTTTTGTAATGTCGTCAACCTTTTAATGATTGTTTGCCCCAGTTTACATTTTTTTAAACATGTGATTTGATTTCTTAGAATGATGGTGTTGTTCGATAAATAACTTTTGTAGACTTGTGGTTGTTTCATCTGTCATTAGGTGATTTACACTGGTTTCTACTTTGATCCTTCCACCAAAACTTTGTTGCAGTTACTAGGACTTTAGGTAAAAATACTTACATTTGAGTTTCTTGCTCTACAGGAAAGGTTGACTTGTCTGATCTTCTGTCCAATATGGATGATAAGATTAGAAATGCAAAAGAGCAAGCACATAGCAGAATGGATATACTAGATAAAGTAGACAAGTGGAGACATGCTTGCGAGGAAGAGATTTGGTTGGATGAGTATGAAAAGGTAATTTAAATATAATTGATTAGGCACCGCTATGGCAATTTCATATATTTGTTCAAGAGGCAGTGTTTTATGTGGGAAAAGAAAGAATGTTTATGGTTGTGTAACGCATATAGGCGATTTCATATGTTTGTTCACGTCTCACGGGCCTAATATTTTCGGTTTTTTCTTTATCATTTTCATACTCTTTCCTATTGTCCATTCCTCTCCACAGATGGAAATTATACTGCAAAATAAATCCCGATAGCAGGGCTTTTCTTAGACAAAATTTTAGCCGAGATGCTAACCAAGCGGTTTGCACCTTACAGGACCACAACAGATACAGTGCTGGAAGAGGAGCTCATAAAAATTTGAAACGTGCAGAAAAGGCACGGAATCTTGTACGTCGTATAGATCTCCAAGTAGTTTTCTTCATCTCCCGAGCTTGGTCTTCTACTTTTTGAAGTTTCCAGGTCGTGTATCTTGCACGCTTTTTTAACCAGGCTGAATAATCTTTTCCCCGCTTGCATTTGACGAAATCCACAAGCTCGTCTTCTAAACAGGCATCAGATTCTTCAGATTTCTTGCTTAGGCGGCACTTTAAGAACGCTACCCCATTGCAAGTCTCGTCTTCTTCCTCGTTTTCAGACCCTGTCCTGTTAACAAACAATGTTCAGGGTACTGGTTTTCTTCCCTTGGATGGGAATTGTTATGATGAAAAAATAAAACAACCGTTTTATTTTATAGAGCCCGCCCACTAAAATATGCTTCTAGCGTCTGCAGAAAGTTTGCTGGCAAGGTTGATCAATTTCAAGCCTGGTACATTTTTAGCCTCATTTTCCCAAGAACCAAACTAAAAAGTCAAACACTTTGTTAGCAAATTTTATGCAAACAGGTTCACCCTAGGAGTAGATTTTGGTGGGCACTTAAAGACGGGTCATGCATAAAAAAAATACTTCATGTCAAGAAGTTTTAGTAATCAGTGGTGTAAAATTACATACCTTATGCAACTCATTTGTGCTTTTTTAAAGTTGGAAGCAAGTTCAATGCTGGACCTCCTATTCGTGTGGCCCTGCATTAATCATGATTCGGTCAGCACTTGCTAAATCATAACGAAGTATAAGATTGAGTGTATAGAGTCACCTCTTCCATCCCCACAGTAGTACCGAACACAGTCACCTTAGTAGGGCTAACTGACTGATTGAAAAAATTCAAACTGCCATCCTCGAAAAATAACAGATTCATCAGATTTAGCATCATGTACAAGCAACCTTTGGCCAAGATTTCAATTCCCCCAGCTAAGCAAACTGATAGCAAGCCTGTCAAATGCACAAACATCAACTTTGTCCCGTTTACTGTCGAAAAATGAGCTTCAAACTTGCTATGTAAGAGCTTTTGGACAGGCAACTGGATCCTATTTTGTCCAAAGGAACCAATGATGCGGGCCAGCAATGCATAATCCTTCACTGGAAAAGAGTCCCCAGAAGAAGCTTTACGATGAACTGAATTTCTGACACTTGACATGTACAGCACGGTTTGCAAGAGGGAGCAGCTCATCAGCTTCAGTATAGAAGCAAGCAAACAATAATCTTCAGGACTGACATCCCCATTTATGTGCACATCTTCAGATTCATCTGAAATAGCATTCTCTACTAAGAAACTCAAGAACAGAGAAGCAGTGCTCCTACAGGATTCATCTAGAAGATGAAGGCTTTCCATCACGTAACTCTTCAAAGTAGCAACCATATTGGAATTTGTTTGAGAACTTACCATGCAGGAAGAGCAATTTATATTCTTAATCATATGCTTAAGCTTCCCACCCAACGAAGGACAAACATAAAATTCAAAAGGTCGTCTCTCATGTCCCACCCCTCGTACAGCAGATTTGATAACTAAATCGTCATTTTCTGAAAGAAGATTATGTACTACTTTAGGCAGCTGTTTACAGTACAGGCTGACTGACTTATCAAATGCGGGAATGTGACAGGTTCTAAAACTAAGATTAGAATCCATACGATCATACAATGTAACTCTGCCAATGACATCTGAAAACAAGGAAATTATATGGGCATGAAGAAAAGCTGGAGGAGAGGATAAAGCAGGGTTTATAAGCAATGAAACAGCTGCAGTCAAGCTAACTTCAGGGGTTTCTCGATTCTCACTACACGTCCAAACTAGATTTTTGATAGAACCTTCAAATCCCTGAACTCCTGAAAAGGACTGAACAAAATGAGCCGAGACCAACTTCAGGACATATCCCAATTCTACACAATGGCACATATTTTCCCTCGCAGGTGAAAGAAAAGCTGAAAGCCTTATGTATTTACTCAATGATTTACTTTTTACAAGCTCATCCATAAAAACCTGAAAGTATATAAACATAGAAGATCCTATGTCAGCAGATCAAAGTTGCCTTAATTTTATGGAGAGAGATGTCAGTTACAATAATAATAAAATGTTTCAAACTAAAGGACTATAAATTTAATAGAAAGTACAAGCAGCTACAAGGTGACCAAGTAGAAAGCATAGACAAGTCTACACAGAGAAAATAGAAGGGAACATGTATCAGGAAGAAGACTGGAAAGCATCATTCTGTTACAGTGAAAAAGGGAATATATTTCCATGTTTTATCATGAAGCTACTCCACATGTTTCAAAAACAATGGTTTCAAGACAATACAAACAAGTAGAGAAATGGATGATTGCCAAGTAGTAATGCATCAACTTTCCTTCCAAGAACTTTTAATTCCCAACACCTTCAAGGCTAAAAATTGGCAAGAGCCAAGAGATAGTAACTTTCCACCGATGATGCACAATCAATTTCAAAATCATATTCATAGAAAAATGAACTGAAACTTCAAACATATAAATTTACTTTTTATCTAGGCGCATAGTAGAAACATTTGAATAAGTAGCTATCCAGGTATCAATATGCAGACTACCTCAAGTATGCGGCACACAAGCCGCACCTGAACATCCGGCTTGATGGGGGCAGAAATTTTGCAGCCTTCACTACTATCATTGTTCTGACATGAACACAACATGCAGAATATTCTGTGAAGAAACTCACATCTCCCAAAAAGTACAGAGTGGTCCTTTTCAAGAAAGTTCACACTTGCCATACAACATCTTAGAAGAAGCATAATAATTTCTTCTTCAACAGCATCAGATTCAGGTTGTAGTATCTCGCCTCCAAGAGATTGATTTGCTGAACTACTATCTAAAGGAACATGTAACTTCTTAGAAAGTTCTTCAAATAGAGTAGTCGAGATACAAATAACATCTTCAAAATTCAGATGAAGAGCTACCCTCTGGATGTTTTTTCTCGAGCCAAAGTCGTCGGAGTTATGTATGAACCAGAGATACAGACTTTCCAGGAATGCCTTTAAATCCTAAAATTCAACATAAACAGAAACAGCATAACCCCGTTGATTCAATGAAGCAAAAAAATGATACAGTGCTATTTCTCATTCACATACTGTCGGATTACACTGAAAACATAAGTCCAAGCTTACTCACTAGTGACTACAAACTAGAGTACATAAACCCCCTCCACTGCACCACAAGGAAATAATTTTCTCAATGTCTTCCCCCAAAAAGTTCACTAATGATCTCCCATCTCAGTGAAGGAGGAAGAACTTTTAGAGAATGACACTCTATATATATTATGCAAGAACAAGAGCAGAAACCAGCAGCAGAACAACAATTCAAAGTTGTCTTATTATATCAACCAAAGAGCAGATCAGAACTAATGTGAAAGATGGCATCTTTATGCCAAACAGAACTAAGCCACATGGAAGACGGTGCAAAAATTGAATTTTAGGGCTGACCTTGGAATTGAAGGCAGAAATGGTGCAGGCATTATATGTAACCTGGAAAGAAGCTTGAGCGTGGTTTTTGGGAGCAATGAACCCCATGGAAGGAGTAGAGAGTTCAGGTGTTTCTGGGCGTCTGCTTCTGATTCTTCTTGTTTGCCTTTCCTTCATCTCTTCACTTCATGAGAGATTTTACGGTGTGGTCGAAATCCTTCAAATATGCAGACTTACTACGAAAAAAGTGAAGCCGGCACAGATTTGTCACACGGAGCGGCAGTGCGGCACGATTGCTAACAAAACCATCGGACCTATCGAAAGTTGACCCCACCCGAACCCGACCCGTATTTTTTTGGGTCGATAACCCAGAAAATATTTGAATTTGACCCAAATTGATTCGACTCTTTCGATCCGAAATTGCGGGTTAAAACCCGACCCGATCCGTCATGACCCGCAAATCCGTTACCGAATTAACTATCTTGATTTTTGTGTTTTATAATATATATTGAGTAAAATAATATATTTTTATGATTAAAATAATATATTTTAATGATTAAAATAATATATTTTTATGATTAAAATAATATATTTTATGATTAAAATTATATTTATTTATTTATTTTAATGAAAATATTATTTAATAATTATCTCGAGAAGAACGCACCTGACCTGTAACGACCCGACCCGAATTCAACCCGTAAATAGTTGACCCGCACATGACCCGACCCACGAAAATCAAACCCGAACCCGACCCGTTTGACAGGTCTAAAAACCACCATGTAAAATCTGGGCCGGCTAACGTATTCAGTTAAATACACGTTAGAGATTTTTACCAAAACCACCCTTTAAAATACTATATATTGCCTAAAATCACTTATTAATTAAATACTATCAGCAGTTACCCGGATAACGTATCCGGTTAGCCAAACGTCATCCAACTCAAATTTCCGTCAACTTTTTTTATTAAATATAAGTAATTATCATTTTACTCTCTCTTAATAATTAATATAATAAAGTAGATTGAATAATTTCTGATTTTTCAAGTATTTATCTTATATATTAAAGCTAAGCCTTTTAAGCCTCTACGGTGATTTTAGGCTAGGTTGTTAAGCTATATTTATTTTTATTTTTAACTTTAATTAATAATATGAATTAACTTTAATTTTAATTAAATCAACAAATAAATCTTATAAAACAATCACTCATTTCAACAACAAAAAATACGAATTATCCAACCCTATTAAGAATAAAAATTAAGTTTAACGTTAATATGTATTTATGATACATATTGAGATATTTATATAATTAAATTATATATCGCTTTTGAACTGAATATGTATTAATTAATACTCCGTAGTATCTACAAATAAAAAAATAAATTTGGCTTGGTTATGGTGATACGCGCTGCTACTTATCATACTTAGATAGTCAGAAACAATACTATCTTCAGGGGTAAGCATGAGAGTGTGATGAATTGTTATAATATGGCTTTGAGTGATTGCAGGGCTCAGATTGCTTTGAAGTGTAAGGAAGGAAATAGGAGGAATGACGAAAGCGTAGGCTGTAATCTTGTTTTGGGCTTGGGGTTGTTATGATTGTGGGGAGTGTTGGTTCTTGTTACCCTGCTAGAGTCTTTGACGTGTAGGGTCCTCTAGGTGGACGTTATTGTTTCTCCCCTTGAGGCCTCGTATTGTGAGGTTCCTTGGAAGAGTGGGAGCTTGGTGTGCTTTCCATGAGACCTCGGTTTGTGAGGTTTCGTGAGAAAGTTGTGGTGAGGTTAGGGTTAGTCTTGTATAAAGATTTGTCCATTTTTTGATAATATACTTTTATAAAAAAAATAAAAAATTTATTTTGTTTATTTGATTAGGGTACGTTAAACGTAATTTTTACTACAAATCATCTGGAATAACGGTGTCATGCACAGGTCGCTAGTAAAGACAATTAAAATACTGTTTATTCATCTTCAACCCGAGACTTGTTCCTAAACCCTCAATTCCTTATCATCCTTCTACCTTACAAACCCTAGGATTTCCATAATTCCATTTACGAAGAATTCATTTTGTTGTGTTCGATCCCCCCCCTTCCACCTCATCATCCATCTTCTCAACCATGCTCAATTAGGTCGCCTCCCATGTCCTAACGCCTTCTCCAGCCGGAGGCAGGGTTGTAGATTTCAGTGTCGTCGATTTTGGGGTCGAAGCAGAAGACACCCTTGTAAGCTCAAATATTGGTGATGGAGCGGTGTCGTCGCCTGCGCAGCCAACCCAAATATCTCCACCGCCAGAATTCCTCCATTGGTAGAGGCTTGTTTGTTCGGCTAGAGACCCCATTGTCAAAATATTATAGGATGAACTTTCTATTTTCTTCTTGCAACTGTGGTAATCGAGATACTTTAGACAAAATCGATCAGACACAGAAGCTTACGTAGTTCTTGATGGACTAAATGAAGTTTACACTTTTGTGTGAGGCACTTCCTCTGCTCCCTCCGTCCCTTAATGTTCTTCCCATTTTGTTTTGGCACATTTGTCGAGACACGTTTTGCGTCGTTAATATCTCTTATTATATCTTTCTAAAAATTATAAAATTTTGATATTGTTAAAGTACTCAATGAGACGAACAAAACAAGATCCCGCATGGCCATGTTTGTTCTTATAGATTAAGAATAATCTAGCGAATTGTATTAAATTGTAAATAGTGTAAAAGTTGGAGATGAGAAGAAATTAGGGGACAGAGGAGTAGTTCAAAGAAAACTTTGCACAAACCAACCACAATAAACACGTCTGTGTCCATTTTCATCAGCAATTTTGCGCTCAAAACCTTTTTAACATTTATAGGAAGTTGTAGAAAATATGGACAATGTTCAAAACTCCTCATCAAACATATTTTTACTGGTTATCATAGAGGAGTAAATGCTTTATAAGATTAAAATAATTTTATGAGTGTTAAAAATGCTAATGAAGTATGAATAATAAGTGGCTGAACATGTTTCATACAAAATGATTTCAAGAATGAAGAATGAGAGGATTCATTCTATCATGTTATAGTCCAATGTCTAAACTTGCATATACCACGACGATCGTCTCCAAGGGATTCGCGAATTGACTGTACCATGGAAGATACAATATCAACTTTAGCCAATTCTTCATGTTGCTCCTGTAAAGACAGTATGAAGAATATACATTATATAAAGGCTCCTTTACATAGTAGGAAGAATCAGAGGGCAATTTGTATTATCTAAGAAGAACATACAACTCCAGCAAGTCGATCTTCAATGCCTTCTGATTCAGCATTTTGTGGCATAAAAATCTTGCGGTATGCTGCTCTCAAGCTTCTAATCTGAAATCATGATCACTAATACATTTTATACACAAGTTTTTTCTGATAGCACAAGAAATTTATAAAATTAATAATTTATCTTTTTTCCCAAGGGTTTACCATTCCAATTTAGGTAATAGTTGGAATAATTTCCAAATTTAAATCAAAGTTCCTTATATATATTACAAACGAAAATGAGTACGGTGACACATAGAACAAATCTTTTATATATAACATTATCTGTACACAGAAAAGCTATAGAGCTAACAACAATTGGTACGTTGTGACTTGTGACACCTGAGACTCCGAGAGTGGAGTTCGTTTCATTATTCATAAATGACATTCAGAAACAAATATGGCGAGTAGATGATCCTTTACAAAGCAACGGTTCATATTCTTAACAAAGGATTCCTTTTAAATACTAAAGAAAAAAGTTGGGACCTAACTACCACAAAAGCCATAATGCCATTATAATGATAATATAAGTAAAATGCAATAAAATTAACCTCTGAAGGTGAATAGCCTCTGCGTCGAAGCCCTTCTAAATTCAAACCACGAAGTTCAGCCCTTTCACCAGAAACCATGACAAACCTTGGAACGTCTTGAGAGATCTAACTAGCACCGTGGACCATGTTAAGAACTACCAGGATAATTACTTGTTTATTTTTCAAAATCAAATTTCTAGGGATGAAGTCCGCATGTTTTCATAATCTCCTGTTTTTTGCAAATATAGGCTAAACTAAAGTTTGAAGTGAGACAGTTTTTTGTAACAAAAGTGGTAAGAGTAAAGTATATCAGGAGGAAGACAGAGGTTGATCATACCACGGAACCTCCACCAATGAAACAAAACGAGCCAAGATGGCAATGCTGATGAACAACAGTAGCACCAGCAGTGTGAACGTAATCCTAGATTCAAGCATCCAGTTAAATAACTTCACAATTGCCTAAAAATGTACAGCATACCAAACTACTGAGCATAATACAACATAGTGGTATTATAAAATTCAGAGCTTCAAAAATAAGGGTAGCTTACTTCTAGGACAACATGGCCAGCTATTAGTGTGTTATTGGCCAAAATGTTGTTGCTGCCGATTTTGCAATCATGGGCAATATGACAGCAACCCATGATAAGATTGTTGTCACCAATAACCTAGATGATTCACACCAGCTAAAATATGAATACAAGTCAAACTGCATATACATTATTCAGCAAAAAATAAATAAAAAAGCACATTATGAGCAGTTTCTCACTGTCTGGTCGTCTGATTTTGATGATCGATGGATGGAAGTATACTCTCTTATGTCATTGTTGTCACCCATTTCAAGGAAGCATTCAGCTCCAGTCTGAAACAAACAATTATTTGAAAAATCTACGATTATGCACACAAAACTAACAAAAGAAAGACAAATGAACAAAAAAATGGAAAGGAGGAGTTTAGGTGGCTTGGAAGAAAGAAAAAACAGATGCATGCAGAAAACATCAGTGCTCATGAAAAATTTGGAATCCCATGAATGAGAAAGAAACTGCATATGGTCAATAGCGGGAAAAAATCCAAATAGAACTTGGTACTGAGAAACTCAACAAAGCAAAAATACCTAACAAACAAAATATAAAAACTATATGACGAGATATACATTCAGATCTCGGAGCAGCACATTCTCTCATAAAAAATCTGAATCACCAAAAACTAACCACAACCCTTACACAATCCAAACAAAGACGCACCTTATATTTAAGGTCTTGACATTTTATACCCACAACAGCATGATGCCCAATGATGTTATTTGACCCAATAACTGTATTCCCGGGGAGGTCATCACCAACCACTGCACCCCTGCCAAGAAAAAAGATAATCATGGGGACAAGAATATTATCAAGATAAAATAAATAAAAACAAGCATTAAAATCAAACTTCATATATAGTAACTGTTGCTAATTTGACCTCGTTAGCACTTAGCAGACACCTCACATCATGCTCACTACTTGTTATGACTTAAGGGTGTGACTGCAAAACATGCTACTATGTAAAAAAAAAAAGAAAGAGGATTGATGATATAATGTAAAGAAACACACTGTAACTTTTTGAATGCACCCTCTTCATATGAACTTGACCAGTGAATGAAAAAGCAACGCCTAGGCACACCTCAGCCATGGCATTGCCTAAGTGGCGAGCCATGTATGGCTGGGAGAGCCCTAGTCGACCTAGGCGACACTAGGCACAGAAAAAGCCTCAATGTTACGCGACCTCTTAATCAATTTCACTAGATTTTTTAATTTTTCAACTTTTAATTCAAAAGATAATATGTCTAATAAGCATCCTCTACGTGATTCAATGAAATATCTTCCTTTATTCTTCCCTAAATCCTACTGATCTCTCATCCTCTCATTCATCGCCTAGGACCTAGGCGCTAGGGTCCCTCATCGCCGAGGGTGGCCTAACGCAAAGGGTTTCAAAGCTTATTTGGAGCCTCACAGAGTTCGTAAATGATACCAGGATAGAAAAGATTTCTAATTGTCAGAGCTATTGAATTTAATTTTTCAAATGGAATTGGAAAGGCATCAATGCAAACATTAGAATTCCTTAGTCAAATTGAGATAAAAAGAAAGATTGCAAAGCTTAAATTAGGGTAAAACATATGAGACTCACGTCATGAGAATGCAATTATGACCCAACTCAGAATTCCCAAAGACATGGCTTCCAGGGTAGAGTTTACAAGAGTTGCCTAGCTTTACAGAGGGCCCAACTGTACAGAAGGGGCCAATTGATACACCCTGTTGAGAAACTTTCAGAAACAAACATACAATTGGGTAAGAGACCAGCGATTGTAAATATTAAACCTGGCCTAGAGATGCAGTGGGGTGCACAATTGCAGCTGGATGGATGTAATCAGGGGTACACTCATCCTCTTTCACTCCTACGAATGAAGCGTAGAAATGGAGGAAGGGTTGATGGCGTCGGCGGAGAGTGAGACTTTGCCGGAGTTGCAAAAGCGAATGCATCTAAACTGCAATTGTGCAACTTCGAAGCACCTGTTACTAGTAACATACAAACCCTGGAAAATCTTAATCCAACCGAAACTGCAATCAATCTCGAAGACGAAAAACAATAGAAAGACAAATATGAAGGGAAAAAACAGAGAAAGAACTCAAAGGAGAATTGGATGAGCGGAAGATGTTACCAAAAATGGAAGAAGAAGGCTAGAGGTAACGATGACCACTGGAAACAAGCAGGACTCGGAAATTGAGTCGCGAGTAGAAAACCCCTCTCCGACTCTTCCTCGATCTAGATGTGTTCTAATTTCGTGGCATGCTGGTAAAACAATTGAAAGTTCCATTGCATGATTTCAGATACATGTAGGAGTTGCTTCAAACTTTTCCGATTTATTATAGTAGCATTTAGGTTGCTTGATCTCACTTATATTTTTTGACAAATCTTATATATAGAAACTAAAAACCCTAAATATGATTATCGAGTGAAGATGTAATTAGGTATACAACCCTCGGCGACGAATCCAAATCCTCTGTCATAACAATCTTGTATCAAATTTATGTATCACTGTACTCATATCATTTCATTAAATAATTGACAAAAAAAGATTAATTTATTAAGCATCTCCATGAACCTCTTAATGCGTCTGGTTTGCATCTACTTGTTGAAGTAGCTTGTGACCCTCTCGCAGATCGTACAACTCATCCGACCGGACCCTGACATCAAAGTATTCGGGCACGCCGATGGTTGAAGACCGTAGCTGTTGAGTTTGGCGATGTTGTCAAAGACAACCAGGTCCAAATCGAAGGAGATCGAAGAGGTAGTACCTGGCGTAATTGTTGGAGCGCCTGGCGAACCGAGATTGAAATTAGGGAGTTTGAATTTGAGATTTGGGAAGGTGGCAATAACTAGGGTTTCGAGATTGGTGACGGTAGACGACGGAGGCTCCACCTCGGCAAGGAGGCTTATTCGGTGGCCTGGCGGAAGGAAAGAGACGATTGATTGGTGGAAGTGGGAGGAGGATCGGCGTGGAGGACTGAGTGGATACACAACTACAGAAGGTGACGGAAGGAAAGAGACGATTAGATGCATTCGCTTTTGCAACTCCGGCAAAGTCTCACTCTCCGCCGACGCCATCAACCCTTCCTCCATTTCTACGCTTCATTCGTAGGAGTGAAAGAGGATGAGTGTACCCCTGATTACATCCATCCAGCTGCAATTGTGCACCCCACTGCATCTCTAGGCCAGGTTTAATATTTACAATCGCTGGTCTCTTACCCAATTGTATGTTTGTTTCTGAAAGTTTCTCAACAGGGTGTATCAATTGGCCCCTTCTGTACAGTTGGGCCCTCTGTAAAGCTAGGCAACTCTTGTAAACTCTACCCTGGAAGCCATGTCTTTGGGAATTCTGAGTTGGGTCATAATTGCATTCTCATGACGTGAGTCTCATATGTTTTACCCTAATTTAAGCTTTGCAATCTTTCTTTTTATCTCAATTTGACTAAGGAATTCTAATGTTTGCATTGATGCCTTTCCAATTCCATTTGAAAAATTAAATTCAATAGCTCTGACAATTAGAAATCTTTTCTATCCTGGTATCATTTACGAACTCTGTGAGGCTCCAAATAAGCTTTGAAACCCTTTGCGTTAGGCCACCCTCGGCGATGAGGGACCCTAGCGCCTAGGTCCTAGGCGATGAATGAGAGGATGAGAGATCAGTAGGATTTAGGGAAGAATAAAGGAAGATATTTCATTGAATCACGTAGAGGATGCTTATTAGACATATTATCTTTTGAATTAAAAGTTGAAAAATTAAAAAATCTAGTGAAATTGATTAAGAGGTCGCGTAACATTGAGGCTTTTTCTGTGCCTAGTGTCGCCTAGGTCGACTAGGGCTCTCCCAGCCATACATGGCTCGCCACTTAGGCAATGCCATGGCTGAGGTGTGCCTAGGCGTTGCTTTTTCATTCACTGGTCAAGTTCATATGAAGAGGGTGCATTCAAAAAGTTACAGTGTGTTTCTTTACATTATATCATCAATCCTCTTTCTTTTTTTTTTTACATAGTAGCATGTTTTGCAGTCACACCCTTAAGTCATAACAAGTAGTGAGCATGATGTGAGGTGTCTGCTAAGTGCTAACGAGGTCAAATTAGCAACAGTTACTATATATGAAGTTTGATTTTAATGCTTGTTTTTATTTATTTTATCTTGATAATATTCTTG
This sequence comes from Oxyria digyna, assembly GCA_029168935.1. Lineage (NCBI taxonomy): Eukaryota > Viridiplantae > Streptophyta > Magnoliopsida > Caryophyllales > Polygonaceae > Oxyria > Oxyria digyna. Next base: position 2,380,275 of record JAPVLV010000026.1, on the reverse strand, counting down.
TCCCCATGATTATCTTTTTTCTTGGCAGGGGTGCAGTGGTTGGTGATGACCTCCCCGGGAATACAGTTATTGGGTCAAATAACATCATTGGGCATCATGCTGTTGTGGGTATAAAATGTCAAGACCTTAAATATAAGGTGCGTCTTTGTTTGGATTGTGTAAGGGTTGTGGTTAGTTTTTGGTGATTCAGATTTTTTATGAGAGAATGTGCTGCTCCGAGATCTGAATGTATATCTCGTCATATAGTTTTTATATTTTGTTTGTTAGGTATTTTTGCTTTGTTGAGTTTCTCAGTACCAAGTTCTATTTGGATTTTTTCCCGCTATTGACCATATGCAGTTTCTTTCTCATTCATGGGATTCCAAATTTTTCATGAGCACTGATGTTTTCTGCATGCATCTGTTTTTTCTTTCTTCCAAGCCACCTAAACTCCTCCTTTCCATTTTTTTGTTCATTTGTCTTTCTTTTGTTAGTTTTGTGTGCATAATCGTAGATTTTTCAAATAATTGTTTGTTTCAGACTGGAGCTGAATGCTTCCTTGAAATGGGTGACAACAATGACATAAGAGAGTATACTTCCATCCATCGATCATCAAAATCAGACGACCAGACAGTGAGAAACTGCTCATAATGTGCTTTTTTATTTATTTTTTGCTGAATAATGTATATGCAGTTTGACTTGTATTCATATTTTAGCTGGTGTGAATCATCTAGGTTATTGGTGACAACAATCTTATCATGGGTTGCTGTCATATTGCCCATGATTGCAAAATCGGCAGCAACAACATTTTGGCCAATAACACACTAATAGCTGGCCATGTTGTCCTAGAAGTAAGCTACCCTTATTTTTGAAGCTCTGAATTTTATAATACCACTATGTTGTATTATGCTCAGTAGTTTGGTATGCTGTACATTTTTAGGCAATTGTGAAGTTATTTAACTGGATGCTTGAATCTAGGATTACGTTCACACTGCTGGTGCTACTGTTGTTCATCAGCATTGCCATCTTGGCTCGTTTTGTTTCATTGGTGGAGGTTCCGTGGTATGATCAACCTCTGTCTTCCTCCTGATATACTTTACTCTTACCACTTTTGTTACAAAAAACTGTCTCACTTCAAACTTTAGTTTAGCCTATATTTGCAAAAAACAGGAGATTATGAAAACATGCGGACTTCATCCCTAGAAATTTGATTTTGAAAAATAAACAAGTAATTATCCTGGTAGTTCTTAACATGGTCCACGGTGCTAGTTAGATCTCTCAAGACGTTCCAAGGTTTGTCATGGTTTCTGGTGAAAGGGCTGAACTTCGTGGTTTGAATTTAGAAGGGCTTCGACGCAGAGGCTATTCACCTTCAGAGGTTAATTTTATTGCATTTTACTTATATTATCATTATAATGGCATTATGGCTTTTGTGGTAGTTAGGTCCCAACTTTTTTCTTTAGTATTTAAAAGGAATCCTTTGTTAAGAATATGAACCGTTGCTTTGTAAAGGATCATCTACTCGCCATATTTGTTTCTGAATGTCATTTATGAATAATGAAACGAACTCCACTCTCGGAGTCTCAGGTGTCACAAGTCACAACGTACCAATTGTTGTTAGCTCTATAGCTTTTCTGTGTACAGATAATGTTATATATAAAAGATTTGTTCTATGTGTCACCGTACTCATTTTCGTTTGTAATATATATAAGGAACTTTGATTTAAATTTGGAAATTATTCCAACTATTACCTAAATTGGAATGGTAAACCCTTGGGAAAAAAGATAAATTATTAATTTTATAAATTTCTTGTGCTATCAGAAAAAACTTGTGTATAAAATGTATTAGTGATCATGATTTCAGATTAGAAGCTTGAGAGCAGCATACCGCAAGATTTTTATGCCACAAAATGCTGAATCAGAAGGCATTGAAGATCGACTTGCTGGAGTTGTATGTTCTTCTTAGATAATACAAATTGCCCTCTGATTCTTCCTACTATGTAAAGGAGCCTTTATATAATGTATATTCTTCATACTGTCTTTACAGGAGCAACATGAAGAATTGGCTAAAGTTGATATTGTATCTTCCATGGTACAGTCAATTCGCGAATCCCTTGGAGACGATCGTCGTGGTATATGCAAGTTTAGACATTGGACTATAACATGATAGAATGAATCCTCTCATTCTTCATTCTTGAAATCATTTTGTATGAAACATGTTCAGCCACTTATTATTCATACTTCATTAGCATTTTTAACACTCATAAAATTATTTTAATCTTATAAAGCATTTACTCCTCTATGATAACCAGTAAAAATATGTTTGATGAGGAGTTTTGAACATTGTCCATATTTTCTACAACTTCCTATAAATGTTAAAAAGGTTTTGAGCGCAAAATTGCTGATGAAAATGGACACAGACGTGTTTATTGTGGTTGGTTTGTGCAAAGTTTTCTTTGAACTACTCCTCTGTCCCCTAATTTCTTCTCATCTCCAACTTTTACACTATTTACAATTTAATACAATTCGCTAGATTATTCTTAATCTATAAGAACAAACATGGCCATGCGGGATCTTGTTTTGTTCGTCTCATTGAGTACTTTAACAATATCAAAATTTTATAATTTTTAGAAAGATATAATAAGAGATATTAACGACGCAAAACGTGTCTCGACAAATGTGCCAAAACAAAATGGGAAGAACATTAAGGGACGGAGGGAGCAGAGGAAGTGCCTCACACAAAAGTGTAAACTTCATTTAGTCCATCAAGAACTACGTAAGCTTCTGTGTCTGATCGATTTTGTCTAAAGTATCTCGATTACCACAGTTGCAAGAAGAAAATAGAAAGTTCATCCTATAATATTTTGACAATGGGGTCTCTAGCCGAACAAACAAGCCTCTACCAATGGAGGAATTCTGGCGGTGGAGATATTTGGGTTGGCTGCGCAGGCGACGACACCGCTCCATCACCAATATTTGAGCTTACAAGGGTGTCTTCTGCTTCGACCCCAAAATCGACGACACTGAAATCTACAACCCTGCCTCCGGCTGGAGAAGGCGTTAGGACATGGGAGGCGACCTAATTGAGCATGGTTGAGAAGATGGATGATGAGGTGGAAGGAGGGGGATCGAACACAACAAAATGAATTCTTCGTAAATGGAATTATGGAAATCCTAGGGTTTGTAAGGTAGAAGGATGATAAGGAATTGATGGTTTAGGAACAAGTCTCGGGTTGAAGATGAATAAACAGTATTTTAATTGTCTTTACTAGCGACCTGTGCATGACACCGTTATTCCAGATGATTTGTAGTAAAAATTACGTTTAACGTACCCTAATCAAATAAACAAAATAAATTTTTTATTTTTTTTATAAAAGTAAGTATATTATCAAAAAATGGACAAATCTTTATACAAGACTAACCCTAACCTCACCACAACTTTCTCACGAAACCTCACAAACCGAGGTCTCATGGAAAGCACACCAAGCTCCCACTCTTCCAAGGAACCTCACAATACGAGGCCTCAAGGGGAGAAACAATAACGTCCACCTAGAGGACCCTACACGTCAAAGACTCTAGCAGGGTAACAAGAACCAACACTCCCCACAATCACAACAACCCCAAGCCCAAAACAAGATTACAGCCTACGCTTTCGTCATTCCTCCTATTTCCTTCCTTACACTTCAAAGCAATCTGAGCCCTGCAATCACTCAAAGCCATATTATAACAATTCATCACACTCTCATGCTTACCCCTGAAGATAGTATTGTTTCTGACTATCTAAGTATGATAAGTAGCAGCGCGTATCACCATAACCAAGCCAAATTTATTTTTTTATTTGTAGATACTACGGAGTATTAATTAATACATATTCAGTTCAAAAGCGATATATAATTTAATTATATAAATATCTCAATATGTATCATAAATACATATTAACGTTAAACTTAATTTTTATTCTTAATAGGGTTGGATAATTCGTATTTTTTGTTGTTGAAATGAGTGATTGTTTTATAAGATTTATTTGTTGATTTAATTAAAATTAAAGTTAATTCATATTATTAATTAAAGTTAAAAATAAAAATAAATATAGCTTAACAACCTAGCCTAAAATCACCGTAGAGGCTTAAAAGGCTTAGCTTTAATATATAAGATAAATACTTGAAAAATCAGAAATTATTCTTCGTATTTTTTTCAGCTTCTCTTGTTATAAAACTTAGTAGGTAGGCCTTATTTATAATCTATCTACTTCATTTTTCGTTGGTGTGGGATTTTGTTGTTCAGCATTGGTTGGAGTTTCTTCTTCTTCTGCTGCTGCTGCTATATGGTTTCTTAGTCACGAGCTTCTCTGTAATCATTGAAAGTTGATTACTCTTTTTCCTTCCCTCTATCTTGCACTGATTTCTGATGCACTGCTTTTTTTTGACATGTTATGAGCTTCTCCTCCTTGATTCTTATTGAGCATATGAAGATTCTTTTCTATGTAGCTAATCTATCTTCAATCTGCAGGCCTTCTTCTGCTCGAAAGGCGTCATTTCGTCTTCTTCTCGGGGACTCGGCTGAGAGCAAAGACAGAATGAGTTCTACAGAAGCTAACCACATCCGATCTCCAGAAGCAGTAAACAAGTTATCAAAATTTCATCCAACAAATGGAGCTAGTACGAGCAAGGATAGCTTCAGAAACATGAGATGTAATCTGGGTAAGAAGAAAATCAGTGAGAAAGGTGGCATCTCCATTTCTAATCCAACAAGGACAACAAAATTTCCATGTACAAGATATGATGAAAATAATGTGAAATCTGTTGAATACAGAGATCATCTGCTAGAGATGGTAGGAGGATAAATGAACAAGAAGATAGGAACAGCTTGAATGAGATAGCTGAGATACCACTTTAAGTGCCTTAAACAATGGCTTTATTTGTACACTTACAAAAATTGAGAAGTTTTTCAGATGTCATTAGCTCGACATTGATGACATGTCAAATGAGGTTCAATAAGATGCTTGCTTCAGGATCGCCTTCTTGATAAGCTCTGTTCAGTTTCCTTATGTACAATAAGAATAGACAGCAACTCATATTAAATCTGTTGGGATACAGAGATCATATTAGTTTGATCGAGTCTTTGTACGAGAATTTCCATGTTGAACGTACCTATATGCAAAGAACCTCTGGCACTTTTGCTCTTTAATTAACGGGTGGCAACAGCGCAGCACCTTTTTTTGCGTCGTCCGGCAACACCCTCTCGTTCGGAATGGGGTTCTGAACAAGATTGCCTGATTTTTTTTTATTTAATTTTGTTTCTCGTTCGGAACGAGACCGGTCCGGAAAAATCAATTTCCATTTAATAAATGCCGAACTCGTTCGGAACCCCATTCCGAACGAGGTTTTTTTAGGAGAAAGAAGAGAGGCTGCTACACCATTTGCTTTTAATGATTCCATAAACTTTGAAGAACAAAGTAGGGTATAAGCAATACCATTTATGGTCAATCAGCTTATGAGTGTGAAATGAGGCCGTTTCTAGGAGAAAGAAGAGAGGCTGCTTTCTCCAAGATCACTCAAGAATAACCAGGGATGTTCACGGCCAAAATGAACACAATCAGAGAACCTAGTTCTGTGTGAAGATGAAACTGTGTGATAGTTATTGTCTAGGTTTACGTCAAAGCCCGGGTGGTTCAAGACATCATGTTCACTACCTGGTCGAGTAAATCCGATAGCTACTCACAATGGGTGGTTCAAGGTTGAAAAACGCCACCAACTCAGATGCAGTGATTCTTCGCCCGTACTCTCAAAATTTATGTCCGTCTTGTCTAAGCACGTGTAATAGAATCATTTCTATTCATGTGGGGGATTGTTGGAACTGATTTTTGACTGGACTTCCGGGCACTTTTCCGGTGCGCTGCGGTCACCGGTTGTGCCGGATTATGGGAGCGTTGACTTCGTCTCCGCGAGCACTACGTCGTAGTGTACTCACACGTCAAAACCGGGTTCCGTTTGAATGAGAAATGAAGGCTCAAAGTTGGTTGCTTGTCTAAGTACATAGAAGATTTTTGTGAGCTGAATTTGATTTGGGGTTTTGTCCCACATCGAAAATTGAGGTAGAAGTTGAAGGGTTTATATAACCCAAACCCCATACCCTTGGTAAGACCTTGGAAGAGGTATGGAGAGAGGACCCGGGGGGCCCTCGCGCGGTCTGTCCGGTCCGTGGCTCGTGGTCTTGTGCGCCCAACTGAGTCAGCGCAACTGCTTCCACGATTTTTTCCACTTCCCCACATATGCCTCCACTATCTCCTCTTCTAACAAACCCTGATTCTCATTCTCTGCATCCCAAATTACACAACAATCTCCCATCTCTTCTCTTCTTCTCCTTCTCCTTCTCTGAGAGTACAACGTAGAACATTGGTTCGTTGGCTTCTGTTTTTGATTGTGCAAACCAGAAGAATTCGTAGTTGTATCTTGGGATTCTCAACGCCGGTAACCGTCACATATACGGGGCGTTACAGAATTAAAGAAAGAGATTCTTTCTCGACTCTACGCAGCAGATTCGTCTTCAACACTTCGGTAAAACTCTTTCTTAATTCTGTTCTTTAGTTTATTCTTTACAGATTGTTCAAACAGCGGATTACAGGTCCTACGCTAACGCCTTAATCATGCCTGGTAAACCCAAGATTAAGCTTAATAAGCTCAATGCCTGCTTCGGAAAAACAGTAAACCATGGAGTAGGAAATGGAGCTAGTACGAGCAAATATAGGTTCAGAAAGAAAGATCAAGTGCGTATTATGTTCTAGAGAGACATCAAGATTTCTTGATCTGACTCTGTTTGTATGTAAACAAGAAACAATAACCGCACAAGTTTATTTTATGTATGCTTAATATTTTCTGCAGAATGAAGCTTCTGAGTGAATCCATCAATTGGATGTATAACAAGCTTGTAGTTGCAAGTATGAATCTTATAAAACATGTTGTTGTTAAAAATCAGAAACTCAATCTACAACTCTAGGGCTCTACTACTCTACATAAATCAGAAACTCAATCTTTTTTGGATGCCAGAAGATCAAGTGTGAGCCAATACTCAACACTATGTTGCTTATTGGTATAAACTGATGAAATGCTGGTTATGTTGTCACAATCCAAAGGATGATCAGAAGAAATGAACTTGAAAACCGACGCGTGAACGATAGGAATGTCGTTAATTCGACAGATCGAGGAGGTTGGTGGAAGCCATCAGAAGCAGTGTAGATATCAAGAGGAGTGTAACAAGGAAGCTGGCGTACGAAGATAATTTCTCCCCCATTCTTCATCCCAAACATTCAATTGTAAATCAATTTTCCAAGCAATTCAGGGTCTTTTTTTCAGAGTTATGTACACAATCAAGGTGAACTGTGCAGAGACCTGAAATATTTGCAGAAACAGAGAAAATAAAAACATAGCTTGAGTATTACAGAAAGAGACTAACAAACATAAGTGAAACATACAAACCCTTTCTCTCCTACAAGGTAATGAGCTAAATCAAAAGGGGCAAACATGCAGAACAAAAAGCAGTTAACATCAACCAATAAAACAGAAATCATCTTAGAATTATATGAGCTTTGTGCCAGAATCTAAATAAAAAAGCTCATTACCAATACAACCAATAAAACACTAGCTTATATGTCTTGTGTTCCACGGAATAGCTCAATCATATGAGATAAACAACTGCACTGATATCTCATCCGCCTCTCTACATCTCCAACTTATTACCCATATACAAAACCAGGTGATAAGATAGATATGTAGTTGGAGATTAAGTACAAAACTTCAATGTCGTATGTGGACGGTTTGTTACCTTCCTTGAGTTGCAAAGTTATTTCATTCACTATCTTTTGTGAAAGCCAATTATGAAACCAGAGCTATATATGATCACTGCCCCATTGCACTACACTTTTCGGTAAGGGCGCAAGTACGCGTAATGTGTTGATACCTTATGATCGCCTGCATTTGGGATTCAGTTTGAAATCAGAATATAAATTACATGTTTATTTTCTGCACAAACTAATCACCATCTCGCTTGACTCTGGTGTCTCGGATGAACCCTACAATGTAACAAAAAAGAAGTTTGAATAAGGCTTATATTTAACTGTGATATTGATTTGATCTATTCGCTCAACAACAGAACCGACAGTGCTCAAACCACAATCGATTCGTTGAACAAACAAGTTAAGAATCTGAATGCAAGGGGACACAAGGTATGTTCACGCGGTTCGGTAATCCCTAATCCGCGGAGTCTCAGTGGGGAGACTCGGCCCAATCAATGCACTAAGAATCTCAGGGAGTTCGCACAGAAGTTACAAAACAAGGCAAGAACGGCAAATCAGAGAATACATGTAAGATCTAACTCAAATTTAACAGAGAGATAGGTAAGAGAAGGAGTTTGGGATTCGGCCCCCAATAGGCTGTTGTAGCTTCAAGGGAGAAGCTACACTGAGAAACCAAGTCTTCAATCTTCAGAAATCACCACCCTAGGATCTCCGCAGAAGCACTTCAAGATCTCTCTCTCTCTTTTCTCTGTAATCTCTCTTTTCTGTAATGAGGCGCCGTCAACAATGAGAATGAACTTAGGGCAAGCTTCTTCTTCACAGAAGCTTTATATATCACGTCTTACCAGATGGCTCAAGTGGGCTTCGTCCATTTGATCAACAGATACGGCCCAAACAAACACATCCATTTGATCAACATATACGGCCCAAACAAACACAGCCCAAGAACAATAGCACAACTTAAAGATATAATCCAATGTCAGATTTTGCCTTCCAACCGGTTACCCGGGGTTGCAAAATTATCCGGTTTCAGACTTAATCTTAAAGCTAGAACTAAGTCCTAAACTATCTACCAATTCCTACACTTAAGCTTTGTTATACTAATGTGCAAACTACTTAGGTTATACATGAACTTAGGATTATAACACTTACATTAACTGTTTGAGATATAGTGAAGTTTAATTAGGTGGGTGACCCACACTTCCACTTCAGTATAGGTGCTTCAAAGAATGTTTAAGAACGGTGCAATCCGCATTAATAGTTACAAGCTAGACAAACAATGGTTGACAAACAATGATTGCTTTTCTATTTCACCATTTTCATATGCTTCAATGTAATCCCACATCGACAATATGTTTCCAAACTCAAGTTTCTGATGTCTATATAAGGACAATGGATTCCTCACCAATTTTTAAGACCTTTCCCATTTAAATTGTCCATATAGTGCTTTAGTTTTAAGTCGTGGGCTTCAGTTTTAAGCCCATAACAAGTCCATATATGTTATGTCCGTAAGTGTTGGTTTAATTGAGTCCGAATTTAAGTTTCTATATAATCGATTCTATATCCGATTAACTCTGAACAATTTTCTTCTCTATTTTTTCATTTAATTTGTAATCCTGATCTATTTTGCCTTTACTCTATATAGGGGATATATCGTATATAGGTACATGATCGGTCATTTATTGATCTTCCTTATTGATCTCAGACCAAAAAAACAAGTTCACTGATCTGATTTAACAAGTTATCTGATTCGTAAAACAGCCTCTTAGAAAACCGTTTTATTGTTATTGTCAATTTGTTAATTGAAGATATTATTAGGCATTGATTTAGCTTATATTTTACAGGAATAATATCTAAGTAATACTTAAAATTTATCTTTGGAATTTATTTGATTTCAAACGTACTTTTGCAATACTAGACTTGTTCATCGTGGAGGTTTATTTTCTCATTCAAAAAGTATTGGTTTGTAATTTATCTATCTTCTATACATATACTAAAACAGAACGTTGTTTTGCCACATGTCGTCCTTATATTCAATTCGCCTATGTGTCGACCTCTAAGCTATGCTACATCATCTACCATGTCATTCTCAACATCACCCGACTTTATATTTTAATATATATCTTTAAATTAAATAAGTAAAAAAATCAAAAAGATATCTAAGAGGCTATATTACAAAATTTTTTTTTTTATCTTTTATCATATTATACCTTTATCTTATATATACATACATCTTTATCTATTATTATGTTATCAATCTAATTAAATTGAATTATTGATGAACTTAAACTATAAAACATAAATCGTAAACTATAAACTATAATCTATAAATTACAAACTATAAAGTAAAAATTACAATCTATAAACTAATTAAAGTATAAAATATAAATATATTATTAAAATATTTATTACATGCGACCTCGTACATGGTACGAGAACACACGCTAGTACTCTACTATACTTTAGGATTTCTTTGATTAACCATACGACTTCAGGTCGTTCAATAGTTGACACAACGGTTCCCAGTTATCATTACCCCTTAGTATGCTACCTCATCATATCATATCATATGCTAATTACATATCAATAAGTCTACCTCCTAAGTTTTCTATGTATTACTTTGTGTTGTATTCTAAACGCAAAGGAGATCAATGGAGCGATTCAAGTATTGAATTTTGTTTTGCACATATCATTTGAGAGAAAACTTAGCCACCTCCTAAGTTTTCTTTATACCACTTTCTGTTGTGTTCAATGATCACTGCAAAACAAGTCTTCGGTACTCGGATCGATCGTTGGATCTCATATGCATTAGAATATAACACAAAGTAGTACGGAGAAAACTTAGTAGGTGGACTGTTTGATATATATATAGTTAGCATATAATATGATGTGAAGATGTGGTGTACGTTTAGCGTTGCTGCATTATCCCTGAGTCGAGATGGTTGTCTATTTGATGTGGCTTCTAGTTACAACTTTGAGGAGGGAAATGTGTATGTTTTATGTTTATTCTTCATATTTATTTCCGACTTTTCTTGTTCTTATTGACTCAAACAATATCTATTCTGTGTGTGCAGTCCTCAAACAATATCCACCACCCTCAAGCAGCAGAATTTGGGCTGAAGTTGAAGATAATTTGGGCCAAGAGTGGGGTAAACCAATTCCTTCTCACTAATCCCAAACATTCAACTGTAAATTAATTCTCCAAGCAGGGTCTTTGTGAACTGTGCAGAGACCTGAAATATTTGCTGAAACAGAGAAAATAAAACATACAAACATGCAGAACAAAACCCTTTCTCTCCTACAAGGTAATGACTAATGAGCTAAATCAAAAGGGGCAAATCATAGGGGATGAAAGATTACTCTTTATTTCTCTCTATTCAATGGCTAAAATCTGAAAATATTACAAGTAGAGAATTCCTCAGCTCAAGTCAAACAATTAAAAAGAGAATTGAGATTCTAAACAATTAATGAAGTCAAAACTCCATTTTCTAAGCACTTGACACAGCTCATAACTTTGTGTTGTATTCTAAACAAGTGCAAAGCAAGTCCTGAGTACTACCTCCCCTCTCATTTGTTTAATATGGGCAGAGATGTCTTCAGGGCATGAGGTGAAGGTGGATCCAGCATCAAACTCAGTCTTACCACCATCCAGAAAGACGACAACTACGGAGATATCGTCATGGATTCTTCGTCTTCTGTCTCCCTTCTTTGTATGACTCTTGCTTCCAGCCTTCTCTACAGCAGTTAGCACAAGCATCTTAGCAATGCCCTGCATATAATAGGTCACACAGAGTATTGAGATTTAAGACAACCAATTTATTGATAGTGCAAAAGAATTATATGGAGTTAATTACTCTTCTGGCATTTTTTGACACAATCTGTACAGCTTCTGTATCATCAATGTGTTCCCAGAAAGCATCCGTTGCAAATATAACGAATTTGTCTTCTTTGGTGATGTTTCTTCTGTGTATTTCAGGTTCAGGTGAGACTAATGAGGGACCATTGTTACGGATGGGTTGCTTATAGTTGTAATCTCCAATGGATCTTGAGACCTGAAATCAACAAGCCAGCACATTCAGAATTCATATACAGTATGTGGAATTCATGAAAAGGCCATGAAAGGAATTATGTTTACCTGTATCCCACCTCCTACCCTCCAAACACCACCGACCATGGAAACCACATAAGGACTATTATGAAGTCTCTCAAGATCGATCCTAACACCTGGTTGACGGGCGTTATGATCTCGGGTCAATCTCTCTGCCATTAAACGCTTCCAGGGAACAGGAAACCTTGATAATTTCCCCAAAACAGCTCTTGAATCTCCAAGATTAGCCACAATCAAAGAGCCAGCAGTGATTACACCCACAATACAGCAGGTGCCCGCATTCAAGATACTCGGATCAGACTGCACTGCAAGAGCTGCTCTTACACTCGCCAAGAATTGCCCCTCTATTTCACTGAACGCTTCTCTATCGTATTAATCGACAAGCCCGCTTCAGATGCATGAATTGATCTGAAAGGGGCTTGTTGATTCATACGATAGAGCAACGTTGAGCTTCAAGTTCTGCAGATAACATTATCAGATTCAGAGCAGCGTGAATTGATTGTGAAATCAAGAACGTACCTAAACCATAAACCCTAGAAAGTGAAAGTGAAAGTGAAAGAAAAGTTGGTTAGCAGGCAACGTCTAATATGAGAGGAATATTGTGTTGGACCAAGCCCACTTACCATTCAAGTCATAACAGGCCCAAATGCAAAGCCCAACGCGAGAGATGCCCTGAATCGAGAATTTGGCTGCCTCTAAGGCTCTAACTACATTTCACTGTATAAAAACGATAATCTAGATATTATTAAAGTGTTCGACGAATAGTTTTTTTCCTAGATTGAAACTAATAGTGCAAATTGTATCGATATTTAAATAGTGTAGAACGGTCGAAGTGAACGAACAAATAGGGACGAAGAGAGTAATTAGGAAGTTGTGAAATTTGGTGGTATGTATGTATAGGGGTTGGACCAGGTACAAATAAACTTATGTTACGAATATATGTACACATCCTTCTATATTCACATGCACACAGTGATATGTGATTTTTTCTTACATTATTAAAGAGATGCACACATCTGCAAGTGTGTATGTATTTACGTCTGCATTTGCATGTCAATATGAAGAGATGTGCTTGTGAACTTCATATTTTTTTACATAAATAATCATTCTTACATCAATCTTTCTCGCATGTATACTTGACCGACTTAATACTAGTATAAATAAGAGAATATATTGCCTATTTTTGGCATCGAGCAAGTTTGGCTCCAAAGAGGGTTCATGAGCTAGCTCGATCGCGTGTGTGAGGTGAAATTGTACGAGGGTGTTTTATGTATTTTTTCTATTACATGTAATTTGTTTGTATCTTTACTATATAATGCAAAGTCGTTTTTGTATATTACGTCTTTGTTTTGATGGATTTCGATGATTATATAAGTCTTGGAAATGAGGTCGATTTTGAAGATCCTGGAGAAGCTATATGATTTGATCGTGTCTCTGTACGATAATTTCCACGTTGAATTGATTGTATAACATCTTAACCGAATTAGATACTACTTAGTGATGAATAATTTTGTCAAGATTTCAAATGTGAACAACATGTTTGTCTAAACGTTTTGATCTAAAGTGACCCGATTCGACAATAAATCTGTAACATCCGATTTGTTTTGACTCGGTAATTTTAGACCCGAATCCGGCTATAAATCGGTATAATCCGACTTGTTTTGACCCGTTAATATTAGACTCGAAATGATCTTACCCGAAACACTCTGGGTCGAACCCGACCGAGCGATTGCCATATATTACATATATATGGATGCATTACGCATTTGGTGACCTAATTGTACAAGTACAATACGTATGCGATGACATCGTTCTTGGTTAGTTGTGGAGAAACTATATAAGTATATAGTATACACATGCAACTGGTTGGGAAAAAAAAAGATATGTCTATTGATTCAATAAGATTAATGTTTAACTACTACCTCATTTTCCAAACACCTAACATAAATATCAAATTTTAAAATTAAATATCCTTTTTCTTTAAAAAAAACAATATAATATACCTGATTTTCTTTGAGAATTTTACTAATATAATGCATATATGATACTTGTTATTAACTTCTAATAAGAATATCTGACATAACTTCGTAATTCATATCTAACTAAAAAATTAAATTCATATTACACTGGAAGATTGAATTATAATCACCATTCATAACATTTATATACCTCACACCAATAGATTTTTAATTATGTTATATTCAAATTTTAATTTTTACGTATCCACTAGTATACTTAATTTACCAAGTTTTAGTATAAGAATCACATACATGCTGCAGCTTAACCAAGCTTCCCCGATTAATTAACAAACGTATATTAGCCTAACTAAAATTAGCCTAGGAAGCTAATCTCCAGGAACTTTGTTCTCTCTTTCTTTTCTCTGTCGACATAATCGTTCAAATGCGTAGATTCTCATAGGGATCCTTCAGATTTCTGACCTCCAATTGGAAACTAGTTTATGACTCACTAATTGTACTTTCTGGATCATTATTGTTTCACTAATCACTATAATTAGAGAACACTGAAAGATCCACCCAACGGCTATATATTATAAAAATCCCAACCGATTCCTTTTGTCTGTTATTTTGGTGAAAGCTTTCTTCTGTTACCAAGATGCTGTTTGTTGTCAGAAGATTTCGCTTGCTTTTCCAGCTTCTCATTACTACTTAACTCTAACTATATTCATTAATAGTTAGGCCTCGTTTGGCTACTTGTACAAACTATAGGAGAACACCAAGAGTGCGTTTCCGTTTTCGAAACGTTTCAACACACGGAAACTTCAGAAACGATCAATGAAACGAAAACGCCACAAACACAGATCTAAAACGCAATGTTGTGTTGACCCGAACCGAAACCCAACCAACCCGAAAATTTTATCGACCCGTTTTCGACCCGGACCCGGTTGACATGAATCTGAACCCGACCTGTTTGCCAGGTCTACTTCTAATGCTTCTTCATAGTTCCAGGAGGAGACAAAGACTTCGGTTAATTGTCTTTTTAAAACCTATGTCACGTCATTAGATTACCGTTTTTGTGCTCTTATTAAGAACATTGTATTAGTTTATTAAGAAGATTTAAAATGATATATATAATACATATTATAATTTTTTCGTTTTTTATATTTTAAAATTGTTGTTTTTCAGCGTTCTGCCGTTTTCCGTCCCCGTTGTTTATAATTATATTAGAACCAAACAATTCCTTAAATTAGCATAAAATGATGGGATTTGACTTAGCTTTCTCAAATGATAGACCAGACTTTTAATTATAAGAGAATAATTGGGGTGGCAGAGATCTACATGCAAGTGCTGGCCAGACTTTTAATTATAAGAGAATAACGAAACTATATATTATTTTAAAACTATGTATGTGGTTTGATTGTGGACACATGCATATATGAGTTAACTTAATTCCTACTGCACTCAGATTTCTATTGATCGATCGTGGCAATAAACGAGTCCATTCAATTGAAAAAAGCATCATATATTTTATACTCTTAAAGTCTTGTTATTATAGTTACGGTTTTCTACGATAAATATATATCTATACACTTTTGAAACAACGCATTAATACTATAATCACATGTTAATATGTTCTACTTATATTTGAGAATAATAATTATTGGTGTGCGTCGTATAATATTAGTATAATGTACATAGACATAATGCAGATGTAATTCTAATGATAGTTGCTTGCTAATAAATTGTTTGTTTACGGATGTCAAATGCAAGTTGCGTTGAAGATATATTTTGTACATAAATAAATATAATATATTAAACGGAAACTATTTAAAGCTCCTCCCTTAATTCTAGTTTAATGTGACTTATGTATTATTTTATTATTAATGAATCAATTATAATTTTTTTTATATTTTTAAATATCAATAAATAATATTTTGTTAACTATTTTATAGACACCAAATTTATTCTCAAACTTTATAATTATAAGTTTAATATATTACAATTTTTTATTTCATGATTTTTATACTAAGACATGTTTACTTCGAATATTTTTATTTAAAAAAAATTTATGTCCTAATATTTCATTATAAAAGAAATCACTTTAAATTTTAGTTAAATTTTTTTGATACAAGTGATTTTTTTTATAATATCATAGATTGTCGCATTTAAATTATACTTGTATATAAATACTAAATAATTAACTGCGCATGATTCGAGATTATACTAGTTAGAGTATTAAAAATTGTTAAATGACTGAGATTAAATTAAAGTGTCGCAAACTGGCTTGCTCAAGTCCATAAGATGCGGGGGATTGGGGCACAGATGGGAAACAATTTCTGTCAAACCCATTTTCATCCAACTAATTATTAACTCCCATCTATTTATTAATTCACTAATAATTATGCATGATAAATTAGACGTATATTTATATCTCTAGGCCTCTCTTGATTTCAGATTTATGATACTCGCCATGCCAGCTCTCTCCTTCAAAATAAAAAAACCCATCTCAGAAGCTTCCTCGCCAGATTTGGCAGACGATTATTCGTCGAGTTCGATCGGTTTTTCGGGTGGATTTTGAGGAAGATGAAGTTCATGAAACTTGGATCCAAACCGGATGTGTTCCGGACGGATGAAGCAGAGAAAAACACCAGGTGATTAAGTACTTCTTACTGTATGTGATTATTCGTGATTAATATTAATGCGTATAATTGATTAGAGCTACTTTTCTGTCATTTTGTTGCTATATTTTTGTGTCAATTGATGATTTCATGTATTTTTTGTGTCAATTAAGAGCTACTCTTGATGTGATTCTTGATTTTTTCTTTTTCCAAGTTTATGATCTCCGAAGTTACTAAGAAAAAGAAAAGCATAATTAATTTCAGTTTTCTAACGTACATTATTTCTTAGAAAAACTATTTTTCTACATACTAAGTCTTAGAAAAATCGATTAGGCAATATAGTCAACCTTTTTTCCAGAGGGTAAGGATAATAGTCAACTTAGCTCGATTAATTGGACCAGTTATTACAAGATGAAATCTGGTTCGCCTTTATGGTCAAAATTGTGCATATTAACTCTTTGTGGGCCGGTAGTTTTGGGCCTTGCCTAAATACTTTCGATTAGGGCCCGTTTCACATGTAATTAATTTGTGGGCCTAATTGTATAGATATGTGGACATGGAGTTGGCCTCGGACATCACCATCATTGTGGGGGATATGAAATTTCAGTTGCACAAGGTATCTCTTAAAACCTCTTCTAGTCTTACTTCAATTTGTTTTAGACACCCTCGTATTGATATCTCCTGTATCTATCAGTTGTATTCATATCTGTATTTGGTATAATTTCGATATCGATATTAAACGAGGCGTTACTTGATATCGTTGTAGTTTCCTTTGCTATCCAAAAGTGCTCTCTTACAAAGCTTGGCTATAACAACAAAACCAAAAGACGACGACTACGAAGTCCACACACTCGACAACTTTCCCGGTGGATCAACCACTTTCGAGCTATGCGCCAAATTCTGTTATGGAATGGTCGTCACTCTCAACGCACACAACGTTGTCAAAGCTCGGTGTGCATCCGAGTTTCTTGGCATGCACGAGACGATCGAAAAGGGAAATCTCGTCTACAAAATAGATGCCTTTTTCAACTCTTGCATCCTAAGAAGTTGGAAGGAGTCCATCATTGTCCTCCAAAGCACCAAATCCATGCTCCCTTTAGCCGAGGATCTCAAACTCGTTTCCCGTTGTGTGGCCTCCATTTCTTCCATGGCGTCAATCCACACCTCTAAAGTCGATTGGTGCTACACTTACAATCGAAAGAAGCCTATACAAGGAACCGAAAACGACTTGGATTTTCACCAAAGAGTCGTTGTACCGAAAGATTGGTGGGTTGAGGACTTAAGCGAGCTTGAAATCACCCCATTCGAAAACGTCATTCAAGGTATGGTTTCTGTTAGAGTATAGTCTCACATCACAAGTAGAGACTAATACAAATCTACTAAATAAACCCATTAATTACTCCTTCTATTGTCAATTGGTTTTAGAACATAACTCTATGGACTTATCTATTGAGTCCAAAATGGACCACACTTTTGTATTATGAATTGGTGCTTATATTGAACTAATTCTTATAGGTATCAAGAACAAGGGATTGGTTTGTGATGAGACCATAGGAGACGCGATCAAATCCTACGCGTACAAGAACTTACCGGTCCCTACAAAGGGTGTGAACCATTTCAAGTGCACTAACGTGCCTAGGATTCGATCTATGGTGGAATCGATTGTTCGACTTCTTCCTCGCGAGAAAGGAAGCGTTTCTTGTAGCTTCTTGCTTAAGTTACTCAAGGTGTCCTTGTTTGTGGACTCAGATGAAAACATAAAGAGTACTCTTATAGAGAAGATTGGACGACAACTCGACGAGGCAATTGTGACTGACATTTTGATAGAAGTTGATCAAGTTGGAGAAGGAAAGATGACATACGATGTGGAGATTGTGGAGAGGATCATACAAGAGTTCTTGAATCAGGATCGAAACTCTGAGATCGAAACTGAGGTTTATCCCGATGAGATGGTGAAATCTAATGGGATTTCATCGAAAGTGTCGTGGTTGTTGGTGGTGAAGTTAATTGATGCATATCTAGCTGAAATTGCAAAGGATCCAAACTTGACCATTCAAAGGTTTCTTGCCATAGCGGAGATGATTTCTACCGAGTCAAGACAAGCTCATGATGCCTTATACCGAGCCATTGACATGTACCTCAAGGTAAATATACAATTTCTACTTTTGTGTTTCCATTCTCCTAGGAACATAAGTTAAGTAAAGGTATGCTTATAATGAAAACATTTTATTAAATGTCTTGATTAAAATTTGTAGTGGAAGGTTTATTTTTTTCACTTTAGAATAACGTTTTTTCATATTAAGAAGGTTTAAGTGTGTCTTTAGGGTATATGTTAGAAAAATAGTTTACGTTTACGTTTTAGCTTGACGTAAAATCACTAGACTCCATTATTCAATTTCGCCTTAGTGACCTCTTTGGTATGACAATAGCGGTTACGACCAGCGTTCCAAGAACGCTAATGTAAGTAGCTTTAGAAAAGTAGTGTTTGAAACACTATTAAATGAAAAAGACCATCTCTACCGATGTGTTTTAAAAATGCTAATGAAAGTAGTTTAGAAAAAGTAGTATTTGAAGTGCGAACACGCCAATGTTCATAATCTGGGCGATGATTTTTTTGAACGTTTTTAGTGAGGGACGCGATAACGTTCTTGTAATTATTGTGAACTTTGATTTAATTATTATTTTCTCAAAATGACCTAAACGGACAAGATCGCCAGATTGTGAACATTACCATCCAAATTATGAACATTAACTTGTTATCCGTAAATGCGAAAAACACTCTAACAACAATCATGAAATGCAGGAACACTCGGCAATGAGCAAGAGCGAGAAGAAGAGCCTCTGCAAGATAATCGACTGCAAGAAACTCTCAACAGAAGCATGCACCCACGCAGTTCAAAACGAGCGTCTTCCAATGCGAATGATAATCCAAATCCTCTTCCATGAGCAAGCTCGTGCATCCATGGCTTCATCTGGATCAAGCACCCCTGATCTTCCCCTGCCCACCAAGCTTCTCAACCTCAACAATGGCAGCACTCGATCGGCGCCTCCCGAGCCCGAGGACTGGGACGCATTGGGAGGATCTGGTACCAGAAGCGAGGAAGACGGAACAGGGGAGAGTAAGGTGAGATTCGAGAAGGCGGTTTTGGGGAAGATGAAGGGGCTTTTGATTAGGGCTAAGAAGAAGAATAAGTTGAGGAAGATGTGGTCTATTAAGAGCTTTCAAGGAGAGATTGGTGGTAATGGTAATGGAGAGTTTAGTAAGAGGGCTAGTTTTAGTAGTAGTAGTAGTCATTTTCACGAGGAGGGGAGGTCTACTCCTTCTAGGGTTCAAAGTAGGATTTCCATCTCTTGATTGCTTGGTTTTGGGTTTATGGAGATCCATGTGCTTGTTAATTCGCTTACTTAATTGCAAAGTTTTAATCTTCATATGTGAAATTATATGAGGTTCATAAGGTTGGCTGGCTAGACGGAGAGCGATGAAGAGACTGTCCGAGGATAAAACTCAATAGTCTGAGTCTGGAATAGATGAGTCCAATGTTAGAGTAAAAGTCAATAGAATGTGAGCCGGAACACGATCTAGCGCAATGTACATATTATGCCTAACACATAAGATGTTTCATCAAAAGCAAGTGACGATATGAAAAGTAATCTATGATTTGATATATTAGGGTTTAATGAAGATATATATTAACATCGTTAAAACACATACAATCCTTATATCATCTTACATATATTTGGAATTCTGATTACAACTTACAATAAAGTTACAATATCATCTTACAATGAAATGTTGAATTGAGTTTATTTTTGGTAAAAAGAACGACGACACTCTCCATATTCATTGAAAGAGGCAACAAAGAAACAAGTCGAGGAGTAGCTCCCCCTCTTACATCATCTAAGATTGAAAGTGACACCCGATCGGGCGAAAAATATAATACATAAACACCAAACGAAAAAGAAAATGCAATAAAAGCAAGCACATCATCAATCATATTCGCCTCTTCAAAGACATGTAGGAACTAGATTCCCCAATTTAATCTTGTTTAATGAGCTATGTATAGATATACATGGTCTTCTTGAAGAAGCTGATCTTGACACGTCTTGGAGTATTGAACCAAATGTAGGAAGCCACAACTGCAAGAACAGTGGAAAATCCAAAGGCGGAACCAACGAAAAGTCCATTGATAAAGTGTTGCATTCGGTCATGTCTTTTGGCATCATTTTCATGCCATATAACTTGACTGGATATTGCTCTTTTGCAAGGTTGATTTTTGAAGGGTTCACCACATAAGCGAGGATTACCTTGATAGCTTGATTCATCGAACGTATCAAATTGACCCCCAACTGGAATTGGACCTTCGAGGTCATTGTACGACACGTTAAATCGGGACAAGAAATGCAAGTTTTTAAGTGATGCAGGGAGCTCTCCCGACAAATTGTTTCCGTCAAGGTATAGTTGTTCCAGATTTCTCAAGTTTGATATACCCACTGGAATATGACCACTGAAATTGTTGTAATCAAGATCAAGTACTTGAATATTTCGCAAATTACCAATTTCCGACGGAATGCTCCCGTTAAAGTTGTTATATGAGAGTCCTAATGCTTGAAATATGGGGACACTATTCCAAGTGTTAATTACACCCTTCTTGCTCAATGAAAAAGTTGGGAGCTCACAACGGAAGTGCTCAAGGTTTGTATCTGAGATGAGCGCAGGTAATTTGCAGAGTTGCATGGGAAACTCTCCGAAAAAATTGTTGCTACATAAATCTAGATAAGCCAGGTTAGGTAAAGTCCCCAACCAATTTGGGATTCTCCCCGTCATTTGGTTATCATATAAGCTTAATTCGTACAAACTCTTCAGCTTAGACAACCATTTGGGAATGGGACCTCCAAATTTGCATCCTCCGAGGTGAAGTGTGCGAAGATTTGTGAATCCATTTGCACCAATAAATCTGTTATGAACAGGTAGGAACTCACCATAGAAGTTTGATCTCATGAAAAGGGAGGTTAGATTCCTGCATCTTGCTAATACTTGGAGTGTTGTTGTGATATTTGTAAACAAATTATCGCTTAAGGAAAGGAAAGACAAGGATTTCAATCCAATGATTCTAGGTGAGATTTGGCCGGTTAGATTGTTTGTGGATACTCGAATTGCAACGAGTGACTTGCATGAGTAGATGGTTGTAGGTATGGTGCCTGTGAATCTATTCGATAAAAGATCAAGCTTTTTGAGATGAACAAGTCTCGAGAAATCTAAATTAGAGATGTCTCCATCAAGTTGGTTAACCCTCAAAATGATCTCCTCTAGATTTGAACAGTTTTTTAATAAAGAGGATGGGATTGGTCCCTCAAGCTTATTCATATAAAGATGAAGCTTTTCCAAGGCTAAAAGATTTCCCATTTCTTGAGGGATGGTACCATGAATGCTATTTAAGGACAAATCCAAGGTTTTAAGGTTGGTGAGCCTATCAAATCTCTTTCCTAGTGTTCCATGGAGATTATTGTTGGATAAATTAAGATGCTTAAGGCTAAAGAGATTACCGATAGACGATGAGATTATGCCTTTTAATCCTCTTGAATGTAACTGCAAATCTGTAACCTTACCACTCGCATCACAACTAACCCCCTCCCAGTGACAACAACTTACAACAGAAGACCAATTTAGCGGAGGGAAGGAAGAAGTTGTCAAGTTTGCAGCAAATGCAAGAAGAGAGGATTGATCTGCATGGTTGCAAACTTGATCATAAGATAAGGCGGAAGAGAAGAGGAAAATGAGGAAAACGAGTTGGGTAATCATGGCTAGCTTTGGTACGTTCTAGCTTTAGTGTTGATTAATGGATGTAGTTTGTTTATTGCCACATTGATTTAGTATTGCCCTTATAAAGGATTTTTGAGTTCATCTATCTTGTTTGTTTGTTTTTATTGCTTTCATGGACTTGACTCATTAATGTACGACTCAAGTCTTCTCTATCAGAATTCAGAATTTTCCACAAGATAAGATTTCATAATTCTTATGTTTATGTGGTTGCGGTTTACTTTTGATGTTCGTCATTTCTTTTAAGTCATTAGTGGCGACTGGCGAGTATCAACGACTTTGAAACGAACTCGTTTAAGTAAAGAGTTTTAATAAAAATATATTTTATTTTATAAATATTATGTATATAATTTTGACTTATCTTTTATTATCAAAAATCATCCTAATTGTATCCTAGAAGGATTTTAACTTTAAGAGTAATTTTTAATACTAATGTAATAACTTGTATATTTGTTGTTGAAAAGTTTTTGTTAAAATGAACGTTTATAACCATTTTGATGAACATTTATGAACAACGTGATGAACATTTAATTATAATGTGATGAACATTCTGTTGGTGAACATTAAAATATGATGAACATTCAGTAGAGTATATCAAAATGAACGTTTATAAACATTTTGATGAACATTTATGAACAACGTGATGAACGTTTAAGCTAATTGTAATGGACTTTTGAGTAATGAACATTTTATTAAATTCTTGTGAACATTTAAGGATGTTTGATGAACATTTAAGTATGAGATGATGAACATTTAGGTAATTTTTGATAAAGATCAAGTGTTTTTCTACTCGAAACTATATTAAAGTGATGTTTGATGAACATTTAAGCAAGAGATGATGATTAAATTCAATTTGCAAAATTAGTGCTACTTTTTGCAATTTTTCCTCTTATCAGTTGTAATTACCTGTTAACAGGATTTAGTGCTACATGTTCTGCCTTTGTGGTCTGATTATTCCCATTGGTAGCTGCATTCTAGTTTGTCTGCGCCTGTCTCTTCACCTTCCCAGACCACCTCAGTAACTGGCATTAGAAGTTGACAGCATACAAAGGTGAGCAAACATCAAATTTTTATACAGGATTATTGCAAGATACTTGACAAACTTAGTCATATATCCGAGAATATTCATGGCCCTTATACCTTCTCTCCCTCGTTCATCAAAACAATAATCACCAACATCAATAATTTTGTGTTGTAATCCTTCTTACTCCCAAATTTCTTGCTCAGATAAGTGTTCTAATAATTCTTTATTTGATTGCTTGTTCTTCCCGGTATCCTCCCTGCAATCAATGACCACCTTCACCAAAATGTCACACTTTATATTAGTGACCAATTACTTTCAATGAGCAATTTCAGTGTATTTGTGATGTGGGTAAGGGAAGTTATAACCTAAGATTTTGACTTAACTGGAAAAGATTAGTCCTTTACCATTGGGAATACAACTTGAACAAACTGATTGATACATTGGGAAATTAGGGTTAAAAGTACCTGTTTCCAAGGAGTGTGTGGAGCCTAAGCATAAGATCTTGCTCTTCATCAGTGAAATGGCCTCTCTTGATACCAGGGTTCAAGTAGTTCATCCACCTCAGCCTGCAACTCTTTGCGCACCTGTTTAAGCCTGTAGAACCCATTAAGTTTGACATTAAAATCAATAAATGACATTAAAATCAGATGATACCGTTGTCATTAAGAGAATGAAATCACATTAAGTTTGACAGGAAATTTTAAAGACAGATGAAACAGCTATAATTAATTAAGACAATGGAAACACACAAGATTGGAGACTAAATTTTGAAACGTTGATAATATTGATAATCAAATATTAAAATTCTCTTATGATGTGAAAGTTTTCCAAATGCTGCACAACTTATACAAGAAAGAAATTTCAATCATACCTCGAGCAAGTGCCACAATATCACGTTTTGGCACAGTTTCTATTGCACCTATTGAATCAGAAATGTGCAACCTCTTTAACATGGTCAACAATGAAAAAAAGATAGAAGGAAAAAAGAAAAGAAAAAAAGAATGAAAGGTTGAGACCACAATGTACCATCCCGTTGTAGCGGTGGAGCCGTTAGTAAATCTATTCCCTTTCTGCAAATCCCCTGCAACGACATGTGCTCATCAGCATAAAAGCTCAAAAATGATGAAAATATAACATGTAATATGATTGAGTTGGTATATATGTGCTTTGAATTTGAAGTAACTCAATTCTCTAAGAATTACTCCCTTCTCTATTTTTTGTCACAAAGAATCTCAGTTTTTAAAATTTTATTACTCTCAAACTGCAACAAATTGGTTTGAACCACAGAGCTTGCCTAGAGTATAAAAAATTGAGCTTATATCCTCCTGGATTATCAGAGAATTCAAGGAGATTTCTTTGAATGTTGCATGAGAATATGTCCACCTATCCGAGATATATGAGAAAATATTTCCATGTTTATGAGTTCCAAAATATGCCACAATGTAAGTAATTGCTCCACTACTCCAATTGAGCCTTACATCCCATTACTCCATAAGTAATAAAATTAAAAAGAGGAGGATAAAAAGATTACCCATGAGAATATGTCCTTCTCCCTGAGCTGGAGCTGGACTCATGGTGCTACTACTTTGTCAAATGGAGCATGAGCATGTATCTTAATATAGTACCCCTAAAATTTCCGACTCTGATTTCGCACATCCTCCTTCTCTCATCTCGGTTCTCTCAATCTTCAAGGTATACTCTCTCTGTTTTTCTATGCATCAAATTTTTTTTTAAAATCAATTTGAAAAACTACTGAGATTTAGGCATTCGACACAGATGAATATGGGAGAAAGCCATGGATTCCGAGGGAGTAAACTTCATTAAGGAAACAGATATCTATTCATAATGAAAAGTAAACTTCATAAAAATCAAAGATATCAACAATTGTAAGTTGAGGGAGCTGGATCAAACACCATAAATGTTGACACATACTTCATGAAAGGCTCAGGTGTTCAGCAGAGACTGCAGAGCATTGAGGACAATGCTCATGTTGGGTCGGAAATCAGCTTCATATTGCACACATAATGCAACGACTGCTACCATGTGGGATCGAAATTCAGGTTTTTTACTATTATATAAATTAAGTTTAAACTTATTTCATGATTCAGAAGAAGATTTACGTGCTTTGATCCTAAGTATAACTTCCGAAATTCTATTAAATTAAAATCTCACCTATGGAGATACCAATTGATTATTAGCAAAGGGTTTGTTCGTTGACAAAAATTGTAGATACAGAGGTGCAAGTGCAACCCCTAGTGTTTGGACCCTCTAGACTTCACAAAACTCTCTGCTGCTAGCTTGTATATATATGAGTTTATTCTAGTTCTTATTTTTCCCTGGAGAACATGTTGGTTCTTATAATACTCATGCTCTTTCATTTGCATCAAATTCATTCAAGTAAATCTAGTTGCCAAACTACCATAGCTCAAATAAGAAGATAGCACGTTTCATCCAATATAAAAAAAATTGACCAACTGTTCATGAAATCCGAAGGACCTGAATTTAAACATCCCGACCATAACTCAAATTTGAACCCGAGGGACGGTTATATTACACATATTTTAACAGAATTTGCATGATATTATAAGTTGATTGACATGGAAAAATATTAATTTACTATATATCAATAGTTGGTAAGTAGTAGATTAAGTAAAAATATGTATTAGAAATGATATGTTAATTTTACTATATGTACCAATTGTTTTAAAATGTCAGTTTTTTTTCAAGTTAAACAATCTTATTAAACAAATTTAGTTGGTTAGAGATTTGTAATAGTATAATTATTTTTTTAAAGTTTGATTTTTTTTAAGTTAGAGATTTATTTTTTAAAGTTTGATTCAACTTGATTTTCAAAAATGAAGAAAGATATAAATGAGAGATTTAATGAGAAAATAATACATATGATTTTTGAAGTCAGAGTAAACAAACGTGAGAGCTTTAAATCCTTTAAATTGCCAACGTATTGTAATTAAAACGTTTTTACCGTTGACCACACTTTTGTATTATCAACTTGAGGCTTATATTGAACTAATTCTTATATATATGTATGTATCAAGAACGAGGCTACGCGTACAAGAATTTTGATCAATGGTGGAATCGTTTCTTGTAGCTTCTTGCTTAAGTTACGTAACATACGATGTTGAGGTCGTGGAGAGGATCATACAAGAGTTCTTGAGTCAGGATCGAAACTCTGAGATCGAAAATGAAACTTATCCCGATGAGATGGTGAAATATAATGGGATTTCATCGGAAGTGTCGTGGCTTTTGGTGGTGAAGTTAATTGATGCATATCTAGCTGAAGTTGCAAAAGATCCAAACTTGACCATTCAAAGGTTTCTTCCTATAGCGGAGATGATTTCTACCGAGTCAAGACAAGCTCATGACGCCTTATACCGAGCCATTGACATGCACCTCAAGGTAAATATACAATTTCTAGGAACATAAGTTAAGTTAAGGTACACTTTATAATTTTCACTTTAGAATAATGTTTTCGTATATTAGAAGGTTTAAGTGTGTCTTTAGTATATATGTTAGCAAAATCGTTTAGGTTTAGGTTTTAGCTTGACGTAAAATCACTAGACTCGATTATTCAATTTCGCCTTTAGTGACCTCTTTGATATGACAATAGCAGTTACGATCAACGCTAATGAAAGTAGCTTTAGAAAAGTAGTGTTTGAAACACTATTAAATGGAAATGACTATCTCTACCGATGTTTTTTTTTAAAATGCTAATGAAAGTAGTTTAGAAAAAGTAGTATTTGAAGAGGAATATTTAGGTGTGAATTGACCTTAAAAAATAAAGTGCGAACAATTCGCATTCACAGATTTACACCTCAATGTTTATATTTTGGACGGTAGTGTTCATAATTTGGACAATGAATTTTTGTAAACGTTTTTAGTGAGATACACGATGACATTCTTGTAATTACTGTGAACTTTGTTTTTTTAATTTCTTTTCGCAAAATGACCTGAACGTACAATATCACCAAATTGTCAACATTAACTTCTTATCCGTAAACGCGAAACACTTTGCATTTCGTTTTTTCTCATTATTGAAACACTCTAACAACAATCATGAAATGCAGGAACACTCGGGTATGAGCAAGAGCGAGAAGAAGAGCCTATGCAAGATAATCGACTGCAAGAAACTCTCAACAGAAGCGTGCACCCACTCAGTTCAAAACGAGTGTCTTCCAATGCGAATGATAATCCAAATCCTCTTCCATGAGCAAGCTCGTGCAACCATGGCTTCATCTGGATCAAGCACCCCTGATCTTCCCCTGCCCACCAAGCTTCTCAACCTCAACAGTGGCAGCACTCGATCGGCGCCTCCCGAGCCCGAGGACTGGGACGCATTGGGAGGATTCGGTACCGGAAGCGAGGAAGACGGAACAGGGGAGAGTAAGGTGAGATTCGAGAAGGCGGTTTTGGGGAAGATGAAGGGGCTTTTGATTAGGGCTAAGAAGAAGAATAAGTTGAGGAAGATGTGGTCTATTTTGATTAGGGCTTTTGGTGGTAATGGTAATGGTAATGGAGAGTTTAGTAAGAGGGCTAGTTTTAGTAGTAGTAGTCATTTTCATGAGGAGGGGAGGTCTACTCCTTCTAGGGTTCAAAGTAGGATTTCCATCTCTTGAGATTATGGAGATCCATATGTGCTTGTAAATTCTCTTACTTAATTGCAAATTTTTAATCTTCATATGTGAAATTATACGAGGTTCATAAGGTTGACTAGACAGAGAGTGACGAAGAGACTGTCCGAGGATAAAACTCAATAGTGTGAGTCTGGAATAGATGAGTCCAATGTTAGAGTAAAAGTCAATAGAATGTGAGCCGGAACACGATCTAGCGCAATGTACATATTATGCCTAACACATAAGATGTTTCATCAAAAGCAAGTGACGATATGAAAAGTAATCTATGATTTGATATATTAGGGTTTAATGAAGATATATATTAACATCGTTAAAACACATACAATCCTTATATCATCTTACATATATTTGGAATTCTGATTACAACTTACAATAAAGTTACAATATCATCTTACAATGAAATGTTGAATTGAGTTTATTTTTGGTAAAAAGAACGACGACACTCTCCATATTCATTGAAAGAGGCAACAAAGAAACAAGTCGAGGAGTAGCTCCCCCTCTTTCATCATCTAAGATTGAAAGTGACACCCGATCGGGCGGAAAATATAATACATGGACACCAAACGGAAAAGCAAATGCAACAGAAGCAAGCAGATCATCAATCATATTCGCCTCTTGAAAGACACGAAGGAACTAGATTCCCCAATTTAATCTTGTTTAATGAGCTATGTATAGATATTCATGGTCTTCTTGAAGAAGCTGGTCTTGACACGTCTTGGAGTATTGAACCAAATGTAGGAAGCCACAACTGCAAGAACAGTGGAAAATCCAAAGGCGGAACCAACGAAAAGTCCATTGATAAAGTGTTGCATCCGGTCATGTCTTTTGGCATCATTTTCATGTCTTATAACTTGACTGGATATTGCTCTTTTGCAAGGTTGATTTTTGAAGGGTTCACCACATAAGCGAGGATTACCTTGATAGCTTGATTCATCGAACGTATCAAATTGACCCCCAACTGGAACTGGACCTTCGAGGTCATTGTAGGACACGTTGAAATCAGCCAAGAAATGCAAACTTTTAAGTGATGTAGGGAGCTCTCCCATCAAACTGTTTCCTTGAAGGTATAGTGTTTCCAGATTCCGCAAGTTTGATATACCCATTGGAATATGACCACTGAAATTGTTGTAATCAAGAACAAGTACTTGAATATTTCGCAAATTACCAATTTCCGACGGAATGCTCCCGTTAAAGTTGTAATGCTTGAAATAAGGGGCCACTATTCCAAGATTTTATTACACCCTTCTTGCTGAATGAAAAAGTTGGGAGCTCATAACGGAAGTGCTCAAGGTTTGTATCTGAGATGAGCGCAGGTAACTTGCAGAGTTGCATGGGAAACTCCCCGGAAAAATTGTTGAAAGTTAAATCTAGATAAGCCAGGTAAGGTAAAGTCCCCAACCAATTTGGGATTCTCCCCGTCATTTGGTTATCATATAAGCTTAATTCGTACAAACTCTTCAGCTTAGACAACCATTTGGGAATGGGACCTCCAAATTTGCATCCTCCGAGGTGAAGTGTGCGAAGATTTGTGAATCCATTTGCACCAATAAATCTGTTATGAACAGGTAGGAACTCACCAGGGAAGTTTGGTCCCATGAAAAGGAAGGTTAGATTCCTACATTTTGCTAATACTTGGAGTGTTGTTGTGATATTTGTAAACAAATTATCGCTTAAGGAAAGGAAAGACAAGGATTTCAATCCAATGATTCTAGGTGAGATTTGGCCGGTTAGATTGTTTGTGGATACTCGAATTGCAACGAGTGACTTGCATGAGTAGATGGTTGTAGGTATGGTGCCTGTGAATCTATTCGATAAAAGATCAAGCTTTTTGAGATGAACAAGTCTCGAGAAATCTAAATCAGAGATGTCTCCATCAAGTTGGTTAACCCTCAAAATGATCTCCTCTAGATTTGAACAGTTTTTTAATAAAGAGGATGGGATTGGTCCCTCAAGCTTATTCATATAAAGATGAAGCTTTTCCAAGGCTAAAAGATTTCTCATTTCTTGAGGGATGGTACCATGAATGCTATTTAAGGACAAATCCAAGGTTTTAAGGTTGGTGAGCCTACCAAATCTCCCTCGTAGTGTTCCATGGAGATTATTGTTGGATAAATTAAGATGCTCAAGGCTAAAAAGATTACCGATAGATGGTGAGATTACACCTTCTAAGCCTCTTGAATGTAACTGCAAATCCGTAACTCTACCACTCGCATCACAACTAACCCCCTCCCAGTGACAACAACTTACAACAGAAGACCAATTTAATGGAGGGAAGGAAGAAGTTGTCAAGTTTGCAGCAAATGCAAGAAGATAGGATTGATCTGCATGGTTACAAACTTGATCATAAGATAAGGCGGAGGAGAAGAGGAAAATGAGGAAAACGAGTTGGGTAATCATGGCTAGCTTTGGTACGTTCTAGCTTTAGTGTTGATTAATGGATGTAGTTTGTTTATTGCCACATTGATTTAGTATTGCCCTTATAAAGGATTTTTGAGTTCATCTATCTTGTTTGTTTGTTTTATTGCTTTAGTTGACTTGACTTGACTTGTTTTTTACTTGACTTGACTTGTTAATGTACGACTCAAGTCTTCTCTATCAGACATCAGATTTTCTACAAGATAAGATTTCATAATTCTTATGTTTATATGGTTGCGGTTATTATTGATGTACTCCCTCCGTCCCATTATTAAGTGTCCGTTTGCGGTTTCCGAGGAAAATTAAGGAAGTGAGAAATAAAAAGTGAAAGGGAGAGAGTTTGTGAGAGGGTGTGGTTTTTTATGTAGGAGAGAGAAGATAAAAAATGATTAGGTGTGAAAATTGATGTAAAAAAGAAGGAGAGAGAAGGTAGTTGAGTGTGAATTTTTAGAAAAGTGATTTGATGTGAGTAATAAGACAAAAGATGTAAATGGAAACAGACACAACATTTTGGGACGCCAAATAAGGAAAACAAACACTATATTATGGGACGGAGGGAGTAGTATCAAAGACTTTGAAACGAACTCGTTTCGGGGAAAAGAATTTTCCCATTTAATTACGGTATGTTAAGTTTTGTCCAACAATCTTATAAAATAAACTAGTTCATTCTCCGCGCTTCGCGCACTTTACGCGGGCCTAACACGTTTACTTTTATCGCATTTTTAATAAAAAAAAGTATATAAATTCTCACATATGTATTAATGCTATAACTTTTAATTAAAAATAGATATTTTTAATTAATTAAATATATAAATTTTTACATATTGATTAATAACGGAATCTAAAAGATATAATTATTAATTAGTGATATTTAAAAATCATTATCTACATAATAACAATTTGCTGAAAGAGAATTTCAAAAAGACAACCAACATGTCTAAAAAGAATCTCAAAAGACATAAGTATGGAACATATAAATATCGATGAGGGAAATACGATACAGAAACGAACATACGAACATACACTCAAAACATAACCTAACGACCCAAAGATTAAATGAAAGGAAGAGTAAATGGCATAAATGAACAGACGTGAGACGACTACTGTAGAAGCCTAATTAAACGTTTTCAGTGAGATACGCGGTGCCATTCTTATAATTACGGTTAACTTTGATTTTTTAATATATTTTTTCTCAAAGCTTCCCCTGCCCACCAAGCTTCTCAACCTCAACAATGGAAGCACTCGATCGGCGCCTCCCGAGCCCGAGGATTGGGACGCGTTGGGAGGATCCGGTACCGGAAGCGAGGAAGACGGAACAGGGGAGAGTAAAGTGAGATTCGAGAAGGCAGTTTTGGGGAAGATGAAGGGGCTTTTGATTAGAGCTAAGAAGAAGAATAAGTTGAGGAAAATGTGGTCTATTAAGAGCTTTCAAGGAGAGATTGGTGGTAATGGTAATGGTAATGGAGAGTTTAGTAAGAGGGCTAGTTTTAGTAGTAGTAGTAGTCATTTTCATGAGGAGGGGAGGTCTACTCCTTCTAGGGTTCAAAGTAGGATTTCCATCTCTTGAGATTATGGAGATCCATATGTGCTTGTTAATTCTCTTACTTAATTGCAAATTTTTAATCTTCATATGTGAAATTATATGAGGTTCAAAAGGTTGGCTAGTCGGAGAGTAATGAAGAGACTGTACGAGGATAAAACTCAATAGCGTGACTCTGGAATAGAGGAGTCCAATGTCCAAGTAAAAGTCAATAGAGTGTGAGCCGGAACACGAACTAGCGCAATGTACATATTATGCCTAACACATAGATGTTTCATCAAAAGCAAGTGACGATATGAAAAGTAATCTATGATTTGATATATTAAGGTTTAATGAAGATATATATTAACATCGTTAAAACACATACGATCCTTATATCATCTTACATATATTTGGAATTCTGATTACAACTTACAATAAAGTTACAATATCATCTTACAATGAAATGTTGAATTGAGTTTATTTTTGGTAAAAAGAACGACGACACTCTCCATATTCATTGAAAGAGGCAACAAAGAAACAAGTCGAGGAGTAGCTCCCCCTCTTACATCATCTAAGAATGAAAGTGACACCCGATCGGGCGGAAAATATAAAACATGGACACCAAACGGAAAAGCAAATGCAACAGAAGCAAGCACATCATCAATCATATTCGCCTCTTGAAAGACACGAAGGAACTAGATTCCCCAATTTAATCTTGTTTAATGAGCTATGTATAGATATACATGGTCTTCTTGAAGATTCTGGTCTTGACACGTCTTGGAGTATTGAACCAAATGTAGGAAGCCACAACTGCAAGAACAGTGGAAAATCCAAAGGCGGAACCAACGAAAAGTCCATTGATAAAGTGTTGCATCCGATCATGTCTTTTGGCATCATTTTCATGCCATATAACTTGACTGGATATTGCTCTTTTGCAAGGATGATTTTTCAAGGGTTCACCACATAAGCGAGGATTACCTTGATAGTTTGATTCATCGAACGTATCAAATTGACCCCCAACTGGAATTGGACCTTCGAGGTCATTGTAGGACACGTTGAAATAAGCCAAGAAATGCAAACTTTTAAGTGATGCAGGGAGCTCTCCGGTCAAACTGTTTCCTTGAAGGAGTAGTTCTTGCAGATTTCTCAAATTTGATATACCCACTGGAATATGACCACTGAAATTGTTGTAATGAAGATGAAGTAGTTGAATATTTCGCAAATTACCAATTTCCGACGGAATGCTCCCGTGAAAGTTGTTATATGAGAGTCCTAATACTTGAAATGAGGGGCCACTATTCCAAGAGTTAATTACACCCTCCTTGGTCAATGCAAAAGTTGGGAGCTCATAACGGAAGTGCTCAAGGTTTTTATCTGAGATGAGCGCAGGTAATTTGCAGAGTTGCATGGGAAACTCCCCGGAAAAATTGTTGTTACTTAAAACTAGAAAAACCAGATTAGGTAAAGTCCCCAACCAATTTGGGATTATCCCCTTCATTTGGTTACCATATAAGTTTAATTCGCACAAACTCTTCAGCTTAGACAACCATTTGGGAATGGGACCCCCCAATTTGCAACTCGTCAGGCTAAGTGTACGAAGTTTTGAGAATCCATTTGCACCAATAAACTTGCTATGAACCGGTAGGAACTCACCATAGAAGTTTGGTCCCATGAAAAGGAAGGTTAGATTCCTACATTTTGCTAATACTTGGAGTGTTGTTGTGATATTTGTAAACAAATTATCGCTTAAGGAAAGGAAAGACAAGGATTTCAATCCAATGATTCTAGGTGAGATTTGGCCGGTTAGATTGTTTGTGGATACTCGAATTGCAACGAGTGACTTGCATGAGTAGATGGTTGTAGGTATGGTGCCTGTGAATCTATTCGATAAAAGATCAAGCTTTTTGAGGTGAACAAGTCTCGAGAAATCTAAATCGGAGATGTCTCCATCAAGTTGGTTAAACCTCAAAATGATCTCCTCTAGATTTGAACAATTTTCTAATAAAGAGGGTGGGATTGGTCCCTCAAGCTTATTCATATAAAGATGAAGCTTTTCCAAGGTTAAAAGATTTCCCATTTCTTGAGGGATGGTACCATGAATGCTATTTAAGGACAAATCAAAGGTTTTAAGGTTGGTGAGCCTACCAAATCTCCCTCGTAGTGTTCCATGGAGATTATTGTTGGATAAATTAAGATGCTCAAGGCTAAAAAGATTACCGATAGATGGTGAGATTACACCTTCTAAGCCTCTTGAATGTAACTGCAAATCCGTAACTCTACCACTCGCATCACAACTAACCCCCTCCCAGTGACAACAACTTACAACAGAAGACCAATTTAATGGAGGGAAGGAAGAAGTTGTCAAGTTTGCAGCAAATGCAAGAAGAGAGGATTGATCTGCATGGTTGCAAACTTGATCATAAGATAAGGCGGAGGAGAAGAGGAAAATGAGGAAAACGAGTTGGGTAATCATGGCTAGCTTTGGTACGTTCTAGCTTTAGTGTTGATTAATGGATGTAGTTTGTTTATTGCCACATTGATTTAGTATTGCCCTTATAAAGGATTTTTGAGTTCATCTATCTTGTTTGTTTGTTTTATTGCTTTAGTTGACTTGACTTGACTTGTTTTTTTTTACATGACTTGACTTGTTAATGTACGACTCAAGTCTTCTCTATCAGACTTCAGATTTTCTACAAGATAAGATTTCATAATTCTTATGTTTATATGGTTGCCGTTTATTATTGATGTACTCCCTCCGTCCCATTATTAAGTGCCCGTTTGCGGTTTCCGAGGAAAATTAAGGAAGTGAGAAATAAAAAGTGAAAGGGAGAGAGTTTGTGAGAGGGTGTGGTTTTTTATGTAGGAGAGAGAAGATAAAAAATGATTAGGTGTGAAAATTGATGTAAAAAGGAAGGAGAGAGAAGGTAGTTGAGTGTGAATTTTTAGAAAAGTGATTTGATGTGAGTAATAAGACAAAAAATGTAAATGGAAACAGGCACAACATTTTGGGACGCCAAATAAGGAAAACAGGCACCATAATTATATTATGGGACGGAGGGAGTAGTATCAAAGACTTTGAAACGAACTCGTTTCGGGGAAAAGAATTTTCCCATTTAATTACGGTATGTTAAGTTTTGTCCAACAATCTTATAAAATAAACTAGTTCATTCACCGCGCGCGAAAGCTTTACGCGGGCCTAACACGTTTACTTTTATCGCATTTTTAATAAAAACAAGTATATAAATTCTCACATATGTATTAATGCTATAACTTTTAATAAAAAATAGATATGTTTAATTAATTAAATATATAAATTTTTACATATTGATTAATAACGGAATCTAAAAGATATAATTATTAATTAGTGATATTTTAAAATCATTATCTACATAATAACAATTTGCTGAAAGAGAATTTCAAAAAGACAACCAACATGTCTAAAAAGAATCTCAAAAGACATAAGTATGGAACATATAAATATCGATGAGGGAAATACGATACAGAAATGAACATACGAACATACACTCAAAACATAACCTAACGACCCAAAGATTAAATGAAAGGAAGAGTAAATGGCATAAATGAACAGACGTGAGACGACTACTGTAGAAGCCTAATTAAACGTTTTCAGTGAGATACGCGGTGCCATTCTTATAATTACGGTTAACTTTGATTTTTTAATATATTTTTTCTCAAAGCTTCCCCTGCCCACCAAGCTTCTCAACCTCAACAATGGAAGCACTCGATCGGCGCCTCCCGAGCCCGAGGATTGGGACGCGTTGGGAGGATCCGGTACCGGAAGCGAGGAAGACGGAACAGGGGAGAGTAAAGTGAGATTCGAGAAGGCAGTTTTGGGGAAGATGAAGGGGCTTTTAATTAGAGCTAAGAAGAAGAATAAGTTGAGGAAAATGTGGTCTATTAAGAGCTTTCAAGGAGAGATTGGTGGTAATGGTAATGGTAATGGAGAGTTTAGTAAGAGGGCTAGTTTTAGTAGTAGTAGTAGTCATTTTCATGAGGAGGGGAGGTCTACTCCTTCTAGGGTTCAAAGTAGGATTTCCATCTCTTGAGATTATGGAGATCCATATGTGCTTGTTAATTCTCTTACTTAATTGCAAATTTTTAATCTTCATATGTGAAATTATATGAGGTTCAAAAGGTTGGCTAGTCGGAGAGTAATGAAGAGACTGTACGAGGATAAAACTCAATAGCGTGAGTCTGGAATAGAGGAGTCCAATGTCCAAGTAAAAGTTAATAGAGTGTGAGCCGGAACACGAACTAGCGCAATGTACATATTATGCCTAACACATAGATGTTTCATCAAAATCAAGTGACGATATGAAAAGTAATCTATGATTTGATATATTAAGGTTTAATGAAGATATATATTAACATCGTTAAAACACATCGTTAAAACACATACGATCCTTATATCATCTTACATATATTTGGAATTCTGAATACAACGTACATAGACTTACAATAAAGTTATAGTATCATCTTACAATGAAAAGTTGAATTGAGTTTATTTTTGGTAAAAAGAAACACGACACTATCCATATTCATTGAAAGAGGCAACAAAGAAACAAGTCGAGGAGTAGCTCCCCCTCTTACATCATCTAAGATTGAAAGTGACACCCGATCGGGCGGAAAATATAATATATGGACACCAAACGGAAAAGAAAATGCAACAGAAGCAAGCAGATCATCAATCATATTCGCCTCTTGAAAGACACGAAGGAACTAGATTCTCCAATTTAATCTTGTTTAATGAGCTATGTATATATATACATGATCTTCTTGAAGAAGCTGATCTTGACACGTCTTGGAGTATTGAACCAAATGTAGGAAGCCACAACTGCAAGAACAGTGGAAAATCCAAAGGCGGAACCAACGAAAAGTCCATTGATAAAGTGTTGCATCCGATCATGTCTTATAACTTGACTGGATATTGCTCTTTTGCAAGGTTGATTTTTGATGGGTTCACCACATAAGCGAGGATTACCTTGATAGCTTGATTCATCGAACGTGTCAAATTGACCCTCAACTAGAATTGGACCTTCGAGGTCATTGTAGGACACGTTAAAATCAGCCAAGAAATGCAAACTTTTAAGTGATGCAGGGAGCTCTCCTGTCAAACTGTTTCCTTCAAGGTGTAGTTCTTCCAGATTTCTCAAGTTTGATATACCCACTGGAATATGACCACTGAAATTGTTGTATTCAAGCTCAAGTGCTTGAATATTTCGCAAATTACCAATTTCCGACGGAATGCTCCCGTTAAAGTTGTTATATGAGAGTCCTAATACTTGAACTAAGGGGCCACTATTCCAAGATTTTATTACACCCTCCTTGCTCAATGAAAAAATTGGGAGCTCATAACGGAAGTGCTCAAGGTTTTTATCTGAGATGAGCGCAGGTAACTTGCAGAGTTGCATGGGAAACTCCCCGGAAAAATTGTTGTAACTTAAATCTAGAAAAACCAGATTAGGTAAAGTCCCCAACCAATTTGGGATTCTCCCCGTCATTTGGTTATCATATAAGCTTAATTCGTACAAACTCTTCAGCTTAGACAACCATTTGGGAATGGGACCTCCAAATTTGCATCCTCCGAGGTGAAGTGTGCGAAGATTTGAGAATCCATTTGCACCAATAAACTTGCTATGAACCGGTAGGAACTCACCGGAGAAGTTTGGTCCCATGAAAAGGAAGGTTAGATTCCTACATTTTGCTAATACTTGGAGTGTTGTTGTGATATTTGTAAACAAATTATCCATTAAGGAAAGAAAAGATAAGGATTTCAATCCAATGATTCTAGGTGAGATTTGGCCGGTTAGATTGTTTTTGGATACTCGGATTGCAACGAGTGACTTGCATGAGTAGATGGTTGTAGGTATGGTGCCTGTGAATCTATTCGATAAAAGATCAAGCTTTTTGAGGTGAACAAGTCTCGAGAAATCTAAATCGGAGATGTCTCCATCAAGTTGGTTAAACCTCAAAATGATCTCCTCTAGATTTGAACAATTTTCTAATAAAGAGGATGGGATTGGTCCCTCAAGCTTATTCATATAAAGATGAATCTTTTCCAAGGCTAAAAGATTTCCCATTTCTTGAGGGATGGTACCATGAATGCTATTTAAGGACAAATCCAAGGTTTTAAGGTTGGTGAGCCTACCAAATCTCTTTCCTAGTGTTTCATGGAGATTATTGTTGGATAAATTAAGATGCTTAAGGCTAAAGAGATTACCGATAGACGATGAGATTACACCTTCTAAGCCTCTTGAATGTAACTGCAAATCCGTAACCTTGCCACTCGCGTCGCAACTAACCCCCTCCCAATGACAACAACTTACAACAGAAGACCAATTTAGCGGAGGGGAGGAAGAAGTTGTTAAGTTTGCAGCAAATGCAAGAAGAGAGGATTGATCTGCATGGTTGCAAACTTGATCATAAGATAAGGCGGAGGAGAAGAGGAAAATGAGGAAAATGAGGAAAACGAGTTGGGTAATCATGGCTAGCTTTGGTACGTTCTAGCTTTAGTGTTGATTAATGGATGTAGTTTGTTTATTGCCACATTGATTTAGTATTGCCCTTATAAAGGATTTTTGAGTTCATCTATCTTGTTTGTTTGTTTTTATTGCTTTCATGGACTTGAATAATTAATGTACAACTCAAGTCTTCTCTATCAGAATTTAGAATTTTCCACAAGATAAGATTTCATAATTCTTATGTTTATGTGGTTGCGGTTTATTTTTGATGTTCGTCATTTCTTTTATTGCTTTCATGGACTTGCGGTTTATTATTGTATCCTAGAATGATTTTAACTTTAAGAGTAATTTTTAATACTAATGTAATACCTTGTATATTTGTTGTTGAAAAGTTTTTGTTAGTGTAATAATGCAATATCTTAATAATTAATATTAAAGATAAAAATAGTAATTGTTGAACAACTTACCCTAAAATCATTATAAAGTCTCTAAAAGGGTTAGCTTTAATATAAGATAGATTTGCCTATTAAAACTGTTACGAAACAAAAATTATAAATATAAATAATAACAACCAATTAAAATTTGCCACATAAGAGGTGGTAGGGTCAGAAACAAAGAAAATGATTGGAAAAACTCAACTTTAATAGATAAGACAGATGTTTATGAGAGTAAGGGTAAGGTTAACTAGTTTAGTTTATGCGTCATACACGGCCATGTACGGCTTTATATTACTTATGAAACAACTTAGTTGTTTTATATATAATTTTATCCGAAAATATAATTGACATTTTTAATATGACAATTCTTATGAATTTTTTTGAAATAACTTTATTATATACATAAGTTTAACATTTTAAATACAACTAATAAACAACAAAAATAAAATACAAATAAAAAAAGGTGAGAATCCCATAATAAACTCTCTCTTAGAGATAAATAAGAATGAATCTAAGCCATTAGAGGCATCCAATGACTTAGATTAAACTAGTTACCCCCACTACAAGTGGGGGGTAGTTGTGGTGGTCAGTCGACCTCCCGGCGACTTCCCGACGACCTCCCGACGACCAACCGGCGGGGTTCGGCGGGGGTTCGGCGGGAGTCCGACGGGGGTCCGGCGGGAGTCCGGCAAGGGTCCGGTGGGAGTCCGACGAAGGTCCGGCGGGAGTCCGGCGGAGGTCTGACGGGGGACCGATGGAGGTCCGGCGGGGGTCCGGCGGCGGACCGGTGGAGGTCCGGCTGTGGTCCGGTGGAGGTCCGGCGGTGGTCCAATAATAAATGAAAATGTTAAAGTATAAAATGAAAATTTTAAGTCTAATTCAAATTGGTGAACATTTAAATATAATGTGATGAACATTTAAATATAATGTGATGAACATTTAATTATAATGTGATGAACATTCTGTTGGTGAACATGAAATTAAAATGTGATGAACATTTACTAGAGTATATCAAAATGAACGTTTATAAACATTTTGATGAACATTTATGAACAACGTGATGAACATTTAATTATAATGTGATGAACATTCTGTTGGTGAACATTAAAATATGATGAACATTTAGTAGAGTATATCAAAATGAACGTTTATAAACATTTTGATGAACATTTATGAACAGCGTGATGAACATTTAAGCTAATTGTAATGAACTTTTGAGTAATGAACATTTTATTAAATTCTTGTGAACATTTAAGGATGTTTGATGAACATTTAAGTATGAGACGATGAACATTTAGGTAATTTTTGATAAAGATCAAGTGTTTTTATACTCGAAACTATATTAAAGTGATGTTTGATGAACATTTAAGCAAGAGATGATGAACATTTATCAACATTTTGATGAACATTTAAGTCGATTGTAATGAACTTTGGCTAATGAACATCTTATTAAATTCTTGCGAACATTGAACTATGAGATGATGAACATTTAAGTATGAGATAATGAACATTTAGATGAACATTCAATTGGTGAACTTTTATGTACAATGTGATGAACATTCAGTAGAGTATGTACAAATGAACATTGTGATGAACATTTATGAACACTTGATGTTCATAAAAAATTGGTGAACATTTAAGTAGAATGTGATGAACATTCAGTTGGAAAACTTTTAAGTATAATGTGATGAACATTTATATGAACACTTGATGTTCATAAAAAATTGGTGACATT
The DNA here is from genome assembly GCA_029168935.1 of Oxyria digyna. Classification (NCBI taxonomy): domain Eukaryota; kingdom Viridiplantae; phylum Streptophyta; class Magnoliopsida; order Caryophyllales; family Polygonaceae; genus Oxyria; species Oxyria digyna. The sequence goes on along the minus strand of JAPVLV010000026.1, from coordinate 2,339,736 downwards.
TAAGTAGAATGTGATGAACATTCAGTTGGAAAACTTTTAAGTATAATGTGATGAACATTAATGAACACTTGATGTTCATCAAAAATTGGTAAACATTTAAGTAGAATGTGATGAACATTCAGTTGGAAAACTTTTAAGTATAATGTGATGAACATTTATGAACACTTGATGTTCATCAAAATTTGGTGAACTTTTAAGTATAATGTGATGAACATTCAGTAGAGTATATATACAAATGAACATTTATGAACATTGTGATGAACATTTATGAACACTTGATGTTCATCAAAGATGGTCCGACGGTGTCCGGCGGTGTCTGGCGGCGGTCCGGCGGTGGGGACAAGGGGTACAAGGGATGCCACGTGTCATCATATGAGCTTTTGGATCTCTCTTGATCCAAGGCTCTACATTCATTCTCATTTATCATTTTAACAAATATTATTACAAGACTCTTTTCCAATACAAAATCAGTATATGTGTGTCTTTTGTACTTATTATATCGGGATTTTTGCAGGAAACCACCCGCTATTTGTCGGAATTTGCAGGTAACCACCCGCTATTAACGTATTTATTTTTAACCACCCAAATTCTATACTTTTCTTACAATTCACCACCCGTAAACAGTTTCCGTTAGATATTCTGTTAAAACTTGTGAAATTACACTTTTACCCCTCCATTTTTACAGAAAATAACAAGTTTGAAAGTTACGCAGCAATTTTTGTAATTTTCTTAAAACGGATTGAAAACCTATCTTCTTCCCCAAATCTCATCACTGCTCATCACTTCCTCTGAGTTAACAATCATTATACTAAAACACCAACACCAGATCTACATAAAAATTCACAAGTCAACAACATAAAGAATAACATTTCAAAACCACGATTGTTAAGCTGCATCTTAATCACCAGGGTCAAATCAATTTCAATCAGTTACGGCAGAACAAAGTAGCAGGCTATATGACTAACATCCGATCATCGCACAATATTAGCAAATAAGGAACAGTTACATATCATGAAATTGGGACAAAGTGAGATTGAATGATAAAAAAGTCAATGAATAAGAAGCTGAGCAAATTCGAAACCACCGTATACATAGACAGAGAGGAGATCGAAGCAGGAAACACTTGCGTTTTCCACCGCCAAATACCTTGTGAACGGGCTTCTCCCTACCGAAGAGCCGGTTCATCTTGGATTTCAAAGACGACGGCGAAAGAGGCTTGTCGTCATCCAAATCGGAGGAGGAATCATGGCCACGAATTTCGTCAGCTATCTTCTCAAACATAGATTCGCCTAGTAATACTGCTACCTAATCTGTTATTGACATTGTACGAATTACGTCTTCTTCCAATCTACCTCTCAAACATAGATTTGTGGCGTTGAAGTGATGAGCAGTGATGAGATTTGGGGAAGAAGATAGGTTTTCAATCCGTTTTAATGAAATTACAAAAATTGCCCCATAACTTTCAAACTTGTTATTTTCTGTAAAAATGAAGGGGTAAAAGTGTAATTTCACAAGTTTTAACAGAATATCTAACGGAAACTGTTTACGGGTGGTGAATTGTAAGAAAAGTATAGAATTTGGGTGGTTAAAAATAAATACGTTAATAGCGGGTGGTTACCTGCAAATTCCGACAAATAGCGGGTGGTTTCCTGCAAAAACCCCTATTATATCTCCACAAACATGAAAATGCATCAGGCAACTACAACAATGTCATAATCAGATTGTCAGAAATTGACTTAACTTACAACATCAATTCGACTTGAAAAAAAATTGACCAACTGTTCATGAAATCCGAAGGACCTGAATTTAAACATCCCGACCATAACTCAAATTTGAACCCGAGGGACTGTTATATTACACATATTTTAACAGAATTTGCATGATATTATAAGTTGATTGGCATGGAAAAATATTAATTTACTATATATCAATAGTTGGTAAGTAGTAGATTAAGTAAAAATATGTATTAGAAATGATATGTTAATTTTACTATATATACCAATTGTTTTAAAATGTCAGTTTTTTTTCAAGTTAAACAATCTTATTAAACAAATTTAGTTGGTTAGAGATTTGTAATAGTATAATTATTTTTTAAAGTTTGATTTTTTTTTAAGTTAGAGATTTATTTTTTAAAGTTTGATTCAACTTGATTTTCAAAAATGAAGAAAGATATAAATGAGAGATTTAAGGAGAAAATAATACATATGATTTTTGAAGTCAGAGTAAACAAACCTGAGAGCTTTAAATCCTTTAAATTGCCAACGTATTGTAATTAAAACGTTTTTACCATTGACCATACTTTTGTATTACCCATCACTTAAGCGATTTATGTGCATTGACCAGTTATTCGAAGGTTGTAAATCTATCACTAATTAATCGTTTAAATAGATCAACAACTACTACGTATTTCTTACATCACTTCTTTCGTCTCCCTAACATTGGCCGCCTTCCACAGAGCATCTTCATCACTTTCGATCTGCAATTAAGTAAATCATTTGTTTTTGTAGCTCTATTAGCTTAAACATAAAAATACCAGATGGAAGATACTTACCAAAGAGAAATCAATCGCTTGAAAGAGAAAATGACTAATAATAATTTCCCCCCTCCTGTCACACATGAGGGGGAAAATTATTATTTTGTGCAGTAATTTCCTCAGCTGCATCATGAATTAGCGTGTTTTCCAAATTCTGCAGAATAGATTGGCTTGTTTTCTTCCCAAAGCGTCCTAGAATCCATTCTAAAGATCCAACATCAATCAAATGTCTGTTTACTTCAGCTATGGACCCAAAACTTGGCTCTGTTAACTACCCTGTTGTAGTGGGAATCATGGGTCCTAGTGACCCTGCTTTCGACACTAAGCCTTTGCTATAGGATGTGATGCAGTCTTCTCCACTGCAGCAGCAAGCTGTAAAACTTCTGATTCATTGTTAAAAGAAGATGCTACTGAAGTGACACTTGATGTTCCCTCAGTCAAAGTTCATGTCTAGAAGTTGGAAACAATCAAATCAATCCAAGTTGTATGCAGACAAGAAATTAGAGAAAGAATAGTTGAATTTTAACTACACCTTATCGAAAGCAACAATGTCTACATTGGCCAAGCGCTCCAACACATCTCCGCCTCATAAAAGATGTCCTTGTTTTGGTCCTGAACGATTCTTAAGACAAAAAAAAGTAAACGAAATCAGGGTTAGCAATGAAATAAAAATTAAAACCAACTGACTTCTAATCACAAGCATGAAAACAGAACTATCTACGCAGCAAAAACACAACCCAAAGCAGGCCTAAAATTATGCCCATGTATAATTCAATATAAGGAACTTACATCTGAATGGAGAGTCTCGAAATCCACTCATTAGAACCTTTGGACGATTCCTCATCTTCAAATCTTTTGTAGTTGGTGCTCATTAACAGAGTTTATAACTGTTATGTCAACCATCAATTAGAAATTATAACAAACAAAAGATTCACTCTCAAACAACCATAAAGATGCACTGCTTTAAAAATAAAACAGAACTCTCATTACAATAGCAAATTCAAGAGGTAGAGATGTTATAATAGCACACTAACCTTCAAAACCGAATTTTCCTATTTCACTTGTACGTTTCAGAAAATTCTTTCTCCAAGTTAGCCTTTTCCAAGATTACAACTGAGTTTGCAAGATGGTGTTCTTCTTATTCAAGCGTAAAAAAGAATTAAACGCAAGATGAATATTGTAGCTATCTTTGCAAGATGAGTATCAAAAAACAAAAACAATTTAGTTCCATCAGATTATAGAAACCAGTTAGACGCAGTTCAGTTCAGCTTATTAATTCAACTTATCAATTCAGAAACCAATTCAGCTTATCAATTTCTAAACATCAGATTATCCAAAAACAATTCAGCCCAGATTATAGAACCATTTACAGATGCTGCCAGTTACAGTGACGATATCAATCCAGTTCAGCGTGTATGACAGTATCACAAATTTAGGATTCACAAGAACAAATTAAAGAAGAGCAAAGGGAAGACTTAACCTGAAAGATGAGAGGCGATAAAAGATTTGTGACATGAGGAGCAGGGCTACCAGAGAATGCTTGGAATTAGGAGAGACTAAGCCACCTGCGAGTGAAGGGAGGTCACTTTTGAGGTTCAGTAACAGCTTCTTGCAACAACAAATTTTAGCCAAGTTTCAGTCCAAACTTGAAAATAGAATTCCTTCATGATAAAAAAATATTAGGCATAATGTACATTACAGGACAACATATAAATTAACCAATTTCCTATAAAGGAAGTACTAAGCTAAGAACATGTTCCCGTTTTTAGGGTTAGTAACTGAAATACATACCTTGAGTGAGGTCAATAAACGAAATTCAAAACTAATGATGTAATGGTCACCTATAAATCAATTTAGTAGAAGTTTTAAATCAGTGAGACATGGGACCAACCTATATTTCTCTACATCATTCTGTAGCACCTTGATTGCCTCAATCATAATCAATCATAATATTCCCTGCTATACCCTTAGTTTCGAACAGACTATGCAAGAGAATCCCAAAACATGTAGCCTGGATATTTGCAGCTACAGTGACAAATTCCACATCTAGCTGATCATCTTTGTCAAAACAAACATGACCAATTTCATGTGGTCGTTGTCTATTGTGTGTGTATATTACGCGTTCAACCGGTTGTTGTCTATTGTCTGTTATCTTTCCTGTTCATTGTCTTTTCCGATCAACTGCTTGCATAAATTTTATTGATTTTTAATTATGTGTTAATGGTTTTTTTTACTGAAATTACACTTACAAGCTAATCGAGAGAAAATCTTCTACCTTGAGATAAGTCTAGCTTCCTGCTAAGAAAAATATTTATTCAAATAAAGCGTGAACTGTAACTTCACATCAAACATACAAAATTGGGGTAGAAATCCTCTTTTTATATTGAGAAATCATGAAAAAAAAAACAAAGCCACAAATTTGCTTTGACGTATTTTAACTTTTCCAAGAAACAGAGAGAAATAAGGCAGGAATAGTATTTCACATACAAAATAAAGCAAAAATGATCAAATACTTCGTAATCATTATAGGGCCTTAAGATTCTTGTCAACGGTCTTCACATCTTAATCACCATGTAAATGGAGTATTGAAGTGCAAGCCTTCCATCAACATAAACTGCAAACATGAACATACAAGAGTTAGTAAAAGGTAATTAACTAAATTGTAACCAACCAATACAAATCGCACCAACTCCCTTCCTAGAAATTTCAATAACAAACAAATAGCTCAATCTGGAAAGAAGCTTTGCCTTCACTATACAACGAAAAATGATATAGAACAATATTCGGGATATATTTCGGGGGGGGGGAGGGATTCCCTTTATAAGCTTTCAGAAATCCAGCACAATGTCATCAAATCAGTGAATAACCATTATCTAATGATGACTACGAGCTACGAAGGAATTATATATTCATAACTAACCATTACGGTGACAAACATCTGATGTAAATCTTACAGCTGGTGGGCTGTGCATTAATCAAGATTTCAAGGTGTTGCCTTGTTTAGGATCTTTCTTGTTTGCTCCCTTTTTGTGTCCAGCTTTGTCTGCTGCAGGAGCTGCTGTGTTTGTAGCTGTTGTCACTTCTTATCAACTGTTGTGGACCTAAAACCATGGCATATGAAGGGATATTTGAAAATCAGCTGAAAACTAAAAGAAAATACATCAAAATAAACAAACAGTTCAAATTCCATATTGTTTAGAAGATCCAATGTTTAGTCTCATCTACACTCAGCTTCCAGAAAAAAACTACAGAATATTCCATTGATATTAAGGTACACAATGGACTCGAACTGTATTTTTTGGCAAGTAAATCTGGTGTTATTTTCCTAATGATTAAATTCAATTTGCAAAATTAGTGCTACTTTTTGCAATTTCTCCTCTTATCAGTTGTAATTACCTGTTAACAGGATTTAGTGCTACATGTTCTGCCTTTGTGGTCTGATTATTCCCATTGGTAGCTGCATTCTAGTTTGTCTGCGCCTGTCTCTTCACCTTCCCATACCACCTCAGTAACTGGCATTAGAAGTTGACAGCATACAAAGGTGAGCAAACATCAAATTTTTATACAGGATTATTGCAAGAAACTTGACAAACTTAGTCATATATCTGAGAATATTCATGGCCCTTATACCTTCTCTCCCTCGGTCATCAAAACAATAATCACCAACATCAATAATTTTGTGTTGTAATCCTTCTTACTCCCAAATTTCTTGCTCAGATAAGTGTTCCAATAATTCTTTATTTGATTGCTTGTTCTTCCCGGTATCCTCCCTGCAATCAATGACCACCTTCACCAAAATGTCACACTTTATATTAGTGACCAATTACTTTCAATGAGCAATTTCAGTGTATTTGTGATGTGGGTAAGGGAAGTTATAACCTAAGATTTTGACTTCACTGGAAAAGATTAGTCCTTTACCATTGGGAATACAACTTGAACAAACTGATTGATACATTGGGAAATTAGGGTTAAAAGTACCTGTTTCCAAGGAGTGTGTGGAGCCTAAGCATAAGATCTTGCTCTTCATCAGTGAAATGGCCTCTCTTGATACCAGGGTTCAAGTAGTTCATCCACCTCAGCCTGCAACTCTTTACGCACCTGTTTAAGCCTGTAGAACCCATTAAGTTTGACATTAAAATCAATAAATGACATAAAAATCAGATGATACCGTTGTCATTAAGAGAATGAAATCACATTAAGTTTGACAGGAAATTTTAAAGACAGATGAAACAGCTATAATTAATTAAGCCAATGGAAACACACAAGATTGGAGACTAAATTTTGAAACATTGATAATATTGATAATCAAATATTAAAATTCTCTTATGATGTGAAAGTTTTCCAAATGCTGCACAACTTATACAAGAAAGAAATTTCAATCATACCTCGAGCAAGTGCCACAATATCACGTTTTGGCACGGTTTCTATTGCACCTATTGAATCAGAAATGTGCAAGCTCTTTAACATGGTCAACAATGAAAAAAAGATAGAAGGAAAAAAGAAAAGGAAAAAAGAAAAGAAAAAAAGAATGAAAGGTTGAGACCACAATGTACCATCCCGTTGTAGCGGTGGAGCCGTTAGTAAATCTATTCCCTTTCTGCAAATCCCCTGCAACGACATGTGCTCATCAGCATAAAAGCTCAAAAATGATGAAAATATAACATGTAATATGATTGAGTTGGTATATATGTGTTTTGAATTTGAAGTAACTCAATTCTCTAAGAATTACTCCCTTCTCTATTTTTTGTCACGAAGAATCTCAGGTTTTAAAATTTTATTACTCTCAGACTGCAACAAATTGGTTTGAACCACAGAGCTTGCCTAGAGTATAAAAAATTGAGCTTATATCCTCCTGGATTATCAGAGAATTCAAGGAGATTTCTTTAAATGTTGCATGAGAATATGTCCACCTATCCGAGATATATGAGAAAATATTTCCATGTTTATGAGTTCCAAAATATGCCACAATGTAAGTAATTGCTCCACTACTCCAATTGAGCCTTACATCCCATTACTCCATAAGTAATAAAATTAAAAAGAGGAGGATAAAAAGATTACCCATGAGAATATGTCCTTCTCCCTGAGCTGGGGCTGGACTCATGGTGCTACTACTTTGTCAAATGGAGCATGAGCATGTATCTTAATATAGTACCCCTAAAATTTCCGACTCTGATTTCGCACATCCTCCTTCTCTCATCTCGGTTCTCTCTCTGTTTTTCTATGCATCAAATTTTTTAAAAAAATCAATTTGAAAAACTACTGAGATTTAGGCATTCGACACAGATGAATATGGGAGAAAGCCATGGATTCTGAGGGAGTAAACTTCATTAAGGAAACAGATATCTATTCATAATGAAAAGTAAACTTCATAAAAATCAAAGATATCAACAATTGTAAGTTGAGGGAGCTAGATCAAACACCATAAATGTTGACACATACTTCATGAAAGGCTCTCCACATAAATGTTGAGGACAATGCTCATGTTGGGTCGGAAATCAGCTTCATATTGCACACATAATGCAACGACTACTACCATGTGGGATCGAAATTCAGGTTTTTTACTATTATATAAATTAAGTTTAAACTTATTTCATGATTCAGAAGAAGATTTACGTGCTTTGACCCTAAGTATAACTTCAGAAATTCTATTAAATTAAAACCTCACCTATGGAGATACCAATTGATTATTAGCAAAGAGTTTGTTCGTTGACAAAAATTGTAGATACAGAGGTGCAAGTGCAACCCCTAGTGTTTGGACCCTCTAGACTTCACAAAACTCTCTGTTGCTAGCTTGTATATATATGAGTTTATTCTAGTTCTTATTTTTCCCTAGAGAACATGTTGGTTCTTATAATACTCATGCTCTTTCATTTGCATCAAATTCATTCAAGTAAATCTAGTTGCCAAACTACCATAGCTCAAATAAGAAGATAGCACGTTTCATTCCACTTGAAAAAAAATTGACCAACTGTTCATGAAATCCGAAGGACCTGAATTTAAACATCCCGACCATAACTCAAATTTGAACCCGAGGGACTGTTATATTACACATATTTTAACAGAATTTGCATGATATTATAAGTTGATTGACATGGAAAAATATTAATTTACTATATATCAATAGTTGGTAAGTAGTAGATTAAGTAAAAATATGTATTAGAAATGATATGTTAATTTTACTATATGTACCAATTGTTTTAAAATGTCAGTTTTTTTTTCAAGTTAAACAATCTTATTAAACAAATTTAGTTGGTTAGAGATTTGTAATAGTATAATTATTTTTTAAAGTTTGATTTTTTTTAAGTTAGAGATTTATTTTTTAGAAGTTTGATTCAACTTGATTTTCAAAAATGAAGAAAGATATAAATGAGAGATTTAAGGAGAAAATAATACATATGATTTTTGAAGTCAGAGTAAACAAACGTGAGAGCTTTAAATCCTTTAAATTCCAACGTATTGTAATTAAAACGTTTTTACCGTTGACCACACTTTTGTATTATCAACTTGAGGCTTATATTGAACTAATTCTTATATATATGTATGTATCAAGAACGAGGCTACGCGTACAAGAATTTTGATCAATGGTGGAATCGTTTCTTGTAGCTTCTTGCTTAAGTTACGTAACATACGATGTGGAGGTCGTGGAGAGGATCCTACAAGAGTTCTTGAGTCAGGATCGAAACTCTGAGATCGAAAATGAAACTTATCCCGATGAGATGGTGAAATATAATGGGATTTCATCGGAAGTGTCGTGGCTTTTGGTGGTGAAGTTAATTGATGCATATCTAGCTGAAGTTGCAAAAGATCCAAACTTGACCATTCAAAGGTTTCTTGCTATAGCGGAGATGATTTCTACCGAGTCAAGACAAGCTCATGACGCCTTATACCGAGCCATTGACATGCACCTCAAGGTAAATATACAATTTCTAGGAACATAAGTTAAGTTAAGGTACACTTATAATGAAAACATTTTATTAAATTTCTTGATTAAAATTTGTAGTGAAAGGTTTATAATTTTCACTTTAGAATAATGTTTTCGTATATTAGAAGGTTTAAGTGTGTCTTTAGTATATATGTTAGAAAAATCGTTTAGGTTTAGGTTTTAGCTTGACGTAAAATTATTAGACTCGATTATTCAATTTCGCCTTTAGTGACCTCTTTGATATGACAATAGCAGTTACGATCAACGCTAATGAAAGTAGCTTTAGAAAAGTAGTGTTTGAAACACTATTAAATGGAAAAGACTATCTCTACCGATGTTTTTTTTAAAATGCTAATGAAAGTAGTTTAGAAAAAGTAGTATTTGAAGAGGAATGTTTAGGTGTGAATTGACCTTAAAAAATAAAGTGTGAACAATTCGCATTCACAGATTTACACCTCAATGTTTATATTTTGGACGGTAGTGTTCATAATTTGGACAATGAATTTTTTTAAACGTTTTTAGTGAGATACACGATGACATTCTTTTAATTACTGTGAACTTTGTTTTTTTAATTTCTTTTCGCAAAATGACCTGAACGTACAATATCGCCAAATTGTCAACATTAACTTCTTATCCGTAAACGCGAAACACTTTGCATTTCGTTTTTTCTCATTATTGAAACACTCTAACAACAATCATGAAATGCAGGAACACTCGGGTATGAGCAAGAGCGAGAAGAAGAGCCTCTGCAAGATAATCGACTGCAAGAAACTCTCAACAGAAGCGTGCACCCACGCAGTTCAAAACGAGTGTCTTCCAATGCGAATGATAATCCAAATCCTCTTCCATGAGCAAGCTCGTGCAACCATGGCTTCATCTGGATCAAGCACCCCTGATCTTCCCCTGCCCACCAAGCTTCTCAACCTCAACAATGGCAGCACTCGATCGGCGCCTCCCGAGCCCGAGGACTGGGACGCATTGGGAGGATCCGGTACCGGAAGCGAGGAAGACGGAACAGGGGAGAGTAAGGTGAGATTCGAGAAGGCGGTTTTGGGGAAGATGAAGGGGATTTTGATTAGGGCTAAGAAGAAGAATAAGTTGAGGAAGATGTGGTCTATTTTGATTAGGGCTTTTGGTGGTAATGGTAATGGTAATGGAGAGTTTAGTAAGAGGGCTAGTTTTAGTAGTAGTAGTAGTCATTTTCATGAGGAGGGGAGGTCTACTCCTTCTAGGGTTCAAAGTAGGATTTCCATCTCTTGAGATTATGGAGATCCATATGTGCATGTTAATTCTCTTACTTAATTGCAAATTTTTAATCTTCATATGTGAAATTATACGAGGTTCATAAGGTTGGCTAGACGGAGAGTGACGAAGAGACTGTCCGAGGATAAAACTCAATAGTGTGAGTCTGGAATAGATGAGTCCAATGTTAGAGTAAAAGTCAATAGAATGTGAGCCGGAACACGATCTAGCGCAATGTACATATTATGCCTAACACATAAGATGTTTCATCAAAAGCAAGTGACGATATGAAAAGTAATCTATGATTTGATATATTAGGGTGATAAGCGGTATTTTACATACCGCAACTATGGATTATTAGCTAGTTTTGTATAGGATTATGTTACTTGTTCCTATGTAATCTGTATCATGGAGCTGTTCGAGAGAAGATTTACATACGAGATTCCAAGAGATGATACAAGCATTGGAAGCATTGAAGCATAAGGAAGAAGTTGCTGAAGACGAAGACGAAGACGAAGACTTGAAGAAATCAGCAATTCTGCCTCAGACAACAAGCCGCACCCGCGGGTCTCAAGCCGCGCCCGCGGGTTTCATCCTCAGACAAGGATTCGGGAAAGCTGAAACCGCACCCGCGGCTATCAAGCCGCACCCGCGGTTCTCACTTTCAGCCAAACTATTCGAGAAAGATCAAGCCGCGCCCGCGGCCCTCTGCCATCCAGAGAAGCTGAAGAAATCCAAAACCGCGCCCGCGGCTCTCAACCCGCGGGTGCGGTTCCTCGACAGAAGAATCAAATTGATGTCTTTGCCATTTGAAGTAATTTGTGTTTAATTTTGTAACTTTCCATACGTTTTTTAGGACCTTAATTGGGCTGTTACATCAGCTAATACTATATAGGTAGTGGATGATCATTCTTGATTAGCTAACCTTTGTTTTGCTTAAGTTTTTGGAAGAGTTTTCACAAACTTATGAGTTGCTAAAGTTCCTTTGTTTCACTTGGCGTTTGAAGCTTTTGGATTCAACAAGTTGTGAGTTTATCCTTTCCTTTTGTCTACTCTTTGATTGTCTCAACTCTCTTGTTTGTATTGTCGATGAACTAGATTTACTTCTTTAGATTGATCACCTAAGTTAGTTGTGTCTTGTTCATATTGCTAGAGTTTGATACTTCTAGTTGAATTATCATACTTGTTGTGTAACACAATCTATTTGCATGAACTAGTTGTGATTGTTATTAGAAAAGAGAGTTGAGTACGTGTCGAGTATCCGACTAGTTGTCCATGATATTGCATGTATCTATCTATTCCTGAATGCACTGCTACTTTGTTATTGAATTTCGATAGTTTCGAGGTTATAATCGAGTAAGGGTTATTAGGACTAGTTGGACTAATAACTATTCAAGAACAGGAATTAGAACGATCACTTGAGAACTTGACATAAGGATAAAAAGGATTTTATGATCAACTTGTTAATCTAATTGTGGATAATCGCTAAGTGGAACACTTCGCTTAATCTTGTTAAAACCAAGTTGACATTCGATACTTCGTATCAAAACCACAAAACCCCCCCCTTTTGGTTACGTTTATTGGTTAGTCATTGTGATAACTTAAGAATTTGATAAACTGATTCTCTTGGGATTCGACCCTTACTTGCGTACTATATTACTTAGTTTGCATGTTAGGATTACTTGACTTGGCACACGACAAATTCGCCTCGTCATAGGGTTTAATGAAGATATATATTAACATCGTTAAAACACATACAATCCTTATATCATCTTACATATATTTGGAATTCTGATTACAACTTACAATAAAGTTACAATATCATCTTACAATGAAATGTTGAATTGAGTTTATTTTTGGTAAAAAGAACGACGACACTCTCCGTATTCATTGAAAGAGGCAACAAAGAAACAAGTCAAGGAGTAGCTCCCCCTCTTACATCATCTAAGATTGAAAGTGACACCCGATCGGGCGGAAAATATAATACATGGACACCAAACGGAAAAGCAAATGCAACAGAGGCAATGATATTCGCCTCTTTAAAGACACGAAGGAACTAGATTCCCCAATTTAATCTCGTTTAATGAGCTATGTATAGATATACATGGTCTTCTTGAAGAAGCTGGTCTTGACATGTCTTGGAGTATTGAACCAAATGTAGGAAGCCACAACTGCAAGAACAGTGGAAAATCCAAAGGCGGAACCAACGAAAAGTCCATTGATAAAGTGTTGCATTCGGTCATGTCTTTTGGCATCATTTTCATGCCATATAACTTGACTGGATATTGCTCTTTTGCAAGGATGATTTTTCAAGGGTTCACCACATAAGCGAGGATTACCTTGATATCTTGATTCATCGAACGTATCAAATTGACCCCAACTGGAATTGGACCTTCGAGGTCATTGTAGGACACGTTGAAATAAGCCAAGAAATGCAAACTTTTAAGTGATGCAGGGAGCTCTCCGGTCAAACTGTTTCCTTGAAGGAGTAGTTCTTGCAGATTTCTCAAATTTGATATACCCACTGGAATATGACCACTGAAATTGTTGTATTCAAGAAAAAGTAGTTGAATATTTCGCAAATTACCAATTTCCGACGGAATGCTCCCGTGAAAGTTGTTATATGAGAGTCCTAATACTTGAAATGAGGGGACACTATTCCAAGAGTTAATTACACCCTTCTTGCTGAATGCAAAAGTTGGGAGCTCATAACAGAAGTGCTCAAGGTTTGTATCTGAGATGAGCGCAGGTAATTTGCAGAGTTGCATGGGAAACTCCCCGGAAAAATTGTTGTTACTTAAAACTAGAAAAACCAGATTAGGTAAAGTCCCCAACCAATTTGGGATTCTCCCCGTCATTTGGTTATTATATAAGCTTAATTCGTACAAACTCTTCAGCTTAGACAACCATTTGGGAATGGGACCCCCAAATTTGCAACTCGTCAGGCTAAGTGTACGAAGTTTTGAGAATCCATTTGCACCAATAAACTTGCTATGAACCGGTAGGAACTCACCAGAGAAGTTTGGTCCCATGAAAAGGAAGGTTAGATTCCTACATTTTGCTAATACTTGGAGTGTTGTTGTCATATTTGTAAACAAATTATCGCTTAAGGAAAGGAAAGACAAGGATTTCAATCCAATGATTCTAGGTGAGATTTGGCCGGTTAGATTGTTTTTGGATACTCGAATTGCAACGAGTGACTTGCATGAGTAGATGGTTGTAGGTATGGTGCCTGTGAATCTATTCGATAAAAGATCAAGCTTTTTGAGGTGAACAAGTCTCGAGAAATCTAAATCGGAGATGTCTCCATCAAGTTGGTTATATCTCAAAATGATCTCTTCTAGATTTGAACAATATTCTAATAAAGAGGGTGGGATTGGTCCCTCAAGCTTATTCATATAAAGATGAATCTTTTCCAAGGCTAAAAGATTTCCCATTTCTTGAGGGATGGTACCATGAATGCTATTTAAGGACAAATCCAAGGTTTTAAGGTTGGTGAGCCTACCAAATCTCTTTCCTAGTGTTCCATGGAGATTATTGTTGGATAAATTAAGATGCTTAAGGCTAAAGAGATTACCGATAGACGATGAGATTACACCTTCTAAGCCTCTTGAATGTAACTGCAAATCCGTAACCTTGCCACTCGCGTCGCAACTAACCCCCTCCCAGTGACAACAACTTACAACAGAAGACCAATTTAATGGAGGGAAGGAAGAAGTTGTCAAGTTTGCAGCAAATGCAAGAAGAGAGGATTGATCTGCATGGTTGCAAACTTGATCATAAGATAAGGCGGAGGAGAAGAGGAAAATGAGGAAAACGAGTTGGGTAATCATGGCTAGCTTTGGTACGTTCTAGCTTTAGTGTTGATTAATGGATGTAGTTTGTTTATTGCCACATTGATTTAGTATTGCCCTTATAAAGGATTTTTGAGTTCATCTATCTTGTTTGTTTGTTTTATTGCTTTAGTTGACTTGACTTGACTTGTTTTTTACTTGACTTGACTTGTTAATGTACGACTCAAGTCTTCTCTATCAGACTTCAGATTTTCTACAAGATAAGATTTCATAATTCTTATGTTTATATGGTTGCGGTTTATTATTGATGTACTCCCTCCGTCCCATTATTAAGTGTCCGTTTGCGGTTTCCGAGGAAAATTAAGGAAGAGAAATAAAAAGTGAAAGGGAGAGAGTTTGTGAGAGGGTGTGGTTTTTTATGTAGGAGAGAGAAGATAAAAAATGATTAGGTGTGAAAATTGATGTAAAAAGGAAGGAGAGAGAAAGTAGTTGAGTGTGAATTTTTAGAAAAGTGATTTGATGTGAGTAATAAGACAAAAGATGTAAATGGAAACAGACACAACATTTTGGGACGCCAAATAAGGAAAACAGACACTATATTATGGGACGGAGGGAGTAGTATCAAAGACTTTGAAACGAACTCGTTTCGGGGAAAAGAATTTTCCCATTTAATTTCGGTATGTTAAGTTTTGTCCAACAATCTTATAAAATAAACTAGTTCATTCTCCGCGCTTCGCGCGCTTTACGCGGGCCTAACACGTTTATTTTTATCGCATTTTTAATAAAAAAAAGTATATAAATTCTCACATATGTATTAATGCTATAACTTTTAATAAAAAATAGATATTTTTAATTAATTAAATATATAAATTTTTACATATTGATTAATAACGGAATCTAAAAGATATAATTATTAATTAGTGATATTTTAAAATCATTATCTACATAATAACAATTTGCTGAAAGAGAATTTCAAAAAGACAACCAACATGTCTAAAAAGAATCTCAAAAGACATAAGTATGGAACATATAAATATCGATGAGGGAAATACGATACAGAAACGAACATACGAACATACACTCAAAACATAACCTAACGACCCAAAGATTAAATGAAAGGAAGAGTAAATGGCAGAAATGAACAGACGTGAAACGACTACTGTAGAAGCCTAATTAAACGTTTTCAGTGAGATACGCGGTGCCATTCTTATAATTACGGTTAACTTTGATTTTTTTAATATATTTTTTCTCAAAGCTTCCCCTGCCCACCAAGCTTCTCAACCTCAACAATGGAAGCACTCGATCGGCGCCTCCCGAGCCCGAGGATTGGGACGCGTTGGGAGGATCCGGTACCGGAAGCGAGGAAGACGGAACAGGGGAGAGTAAAGTGAGATTCGAGAAGGCAGTTTTGGGGAAGATGAAGGGGCTTTTGATTAGAGCTAAGAAGAAGAATAAGTTGAGGAAAATGTGGTCTATTAAGAGCTTTCAAGGAGAGATTGGTGGTAATGGTAATGGTAATGGAGAGTTTAGTAAGAGGGCTAGTTTTAGTAGTAGTAGTAGTCATTTTCATGAGGAGGGGAGGTCTACTCCTTCTAGGGTTCAAAGTAGGATTTCCATCTCTTGAGATTATGGAGATCCATATGTGCTTGTTAATTCTCTTACTTAATTGCAAATTTTTAATCTTCATATGTGAAATTATATGAGGTTCAAAAGGTTGGCTAGTCGGAGAGTAATGAAGAGACTGTACGAGGATAAAACTCAATAGCGTGAGTCTGGAATAGAGGAGTCCAATGTCCAAGTAAAAGTCAATAGAGTGTGAGCCGGAACACGAACTACCGCAATGTACATATTATGCCTAACACATAGATGTTTCATCAAAAGCAAGTGACGATATGAAAAGTAATCTATGATTTGATATATTAAGGTTTAATGAAGATATATATTAACATCGTTAAAACACATACGATCCTTCTATCATCTTACATATATTTGGAATTCTGAATACAACGTACATAGACTTACAATAAAGTTATAGTATCATCTTACAATGAAAAGTTGAATTGAGTTTATTTTTGGTAAAAAGAAACACGACACTCTCCATATTCATTGAAAGAGGCAACAAAGAAACAAGTCGAGGAGTAGCTCCCCCTCTTACATCATCTAAGATTGAAAGTGACACCCGATTGGGCGGAAAATATAATACATGGACACCAAATGGAAAAGCAAATGCAACAGAGGCAAGCAGATCATCAATCATATTCGCCTCTTGAAAGACACGAAGGAACTAGATTCCCCAATTTAATCTCGTTTAATGAGCTATGTATAGATATACATGGTCTTCTTGAAGAAGCTGGTCTTGACACGTCTTGGAGTATTGAACCAAATGTAGGAAGCCACAACTGCAAGAACAGCGGAAAATCCAAAGGCGGAACCAACGAAAAGTCCATTGATAAAGTGTTGCATTCGGTCATGTCTTTTGGCATCATTTTCATGCCATATAACTTGACTGGATATTGCTCTTTTGCAAGGATGATTTTTCAAGGGTTCACCACATAAGCGAGGATTACCTTGATAGCTTGATTCATCGAACGTATCAAGTTGACCCCCAACTGGAATTGGACCTTCGAGGTCATTGTAGGACACGTCAAATTGGGACAAGAAATGCAAGCTTTTAAGTGAGCTAGGGAGCTCTCCCATCAAACTGTTTCCTTCAAGGTATAGTCTTTCCAAATTTCTCAAACTTGATATACCCATTGGAATATGACCACTGAAATTGTTGAATGAAAGATCAAGTTCTTGAACATTCCACAAATTACCAATTTCCGACGGAATGCTCCCGTTAAAGTTGTTATATGAGAGTCCTAATACTTGAAATGAGGGGACACTATTCCAAGAGTTAATTTTACCCTCCTTGCTCAATGCAAAAGTTGGGAGCTCATAACGGAAGTGCTCAAGGTTTGTATCTGAGATGAGCGCAGGTAATTTGCAGAGTTGCATGGGAAACTCCCCGGAAAAATTGTTGTTACTTAAATATAGAAAAACCAGATTAGGTAAAGTCCCCAACCAATTTGGGATTCTCCCCGTCATTTGGTTATCCATTAAGCTTAATTCGTTCAAACTCTTCAGCTTAGACAACCATTTGGGAATGGGACCCCCAAATTTGCAACTCGACAGGCTAAGTGTACGAAGTTTTGAGAATCCATTTGCACCAATAAACTTGCTATGAACCGGTAGGAACTCACCAGAGAAGTTTGGTCCCATGAAAAGGAAGGTTAGATTCCTACATTTTGCTAATACTTGGAGTGTTGTTGTGATATTTGTAAACAAATTATAGCTTAAGGAAAGGAAAGACAAGGATTTCAATCCAATGATTCTAGGTGAGATTTGGCCGGTTAGATTGTTTTTGGATACTCGAATTGCAACGAGTGACTTGCATGAGTAGATGGTTATAGGTATGGTGCCTGTGAATCTATTCGATAAAAGATCAAGCTTTTTGAGATGAACAAGTCTCGAGAAATCTAAATCAGAGATGTCTCCATCAAGTTGGTTAACCCTCAAAATGATCTCCTCTAGATTTGAACAGTTTTTTAATAAAGAGGATGGGATTGGTCCCTCAAGCTTATTCATATAAAGATGAAGCTTTTCCAAGGCTAAAAGATTTCCCATTTCTTGAGGGATGGTACCATGAATGCTATTTAAGGACAAATCCAAGGTTTTAAGGTTGGTGAGCCTATCAAATCTCTTTCCCAGTGTTCCATGGAGATTATTGTTGGATAAATTAAGATGCTTAAGGCTAAAGAGATTACCGATAGACAATGAGATTACACCTTCTAAGCCTCTTGAATGTAACTGCAAATCCATAACCTTGCCACTCGCGTCACAACTAACCCCCTCCCAGTGACAACAACTTACAACAGAAGACCAATTTAGCGGAGGGAAGGAAGAAGTTGTCAAGTTTGCAGCAAATGCAAGAAGAGAGGATTGATCTGCATGGTTGCAAACTTGATCATAAGATAAGGCGGAGGAGAAGAGGAAAATGAGGAAAACAAGTTGGGTAATCATGGCTAGCTTTGGTACGTTCTAGCTTTAGTGTTGATTAATGGATGTAGTTTGTTTATTGCCACATTGATTTAGTATTGCCCTTATAAAGGATTTTTGAGTTCATCTATCTTGTTTGTTTGTTTTTATTGCTTTCATGGACTTGACTAATTAATGTACAACTCAAGTCTTCTCTATCAGAATTCAGAATTTTCCACAAGATAAGATTTCATAATTCTTATGTTTATGTGGTTGCGGTTTATTTTTGATGTTCGTCATTTCTTTTATTGCTTTCATGGACTTGCGGTTTATTATTGTATCCTAGAATGATTTTAACTTTAAGAGTAATTTTTAATACTAATGTAATAACTTGTATATTTGTTGTTGAAAAGTTTTTGTTAGTGTAATAATGCAATATCTTAATAATTAATATTAAAGATAAAAATAGTAATTGTTGAACAACTTACCCTAAAATCATTATAAAGTCTCTAAAAGGGTTAGCTTTAATATAAGATAGATTTGCCTATTAAAACTGTTACGAAACAAAAATTATAAATATAAATAATAACAACCAATTAAAATTTGCCACATAAGAGGTGGTAGGGTCAGAAACAAGGAAAATGATTGGAAAAACTCAACTTTAATAGATAAGACAGATGTTTATGAGAGTAAGGGTAAGGTTAACTAGTTTAGTTTCTGCGTCATACACGGCCATGTACGGCTTTATATTACTTATGAAACAACTTAGTTGTTTTATATATAATTTTATCCGAAAATATAATTGACATTTTTAATATGACAATTCTTATGAATTTTTTTGAAATAACTTTATTATATACATAAGTTTAACATTTTAAATACAACTAATAAACAACAAAAATAAAATACAAATACAAAAGGGTGAGAATCTTATAATAAACTCTCTCTTAGAGATAAATAAGAATGAATCTAAGCCATTAGAGGCATCCAATGACTTAGATTAAACTAGTTACCCCCACTACAAGTGGGGGGTAGTTGTGGTGGTCAGTCGACCTCCCGGCGACTTCCCGACGACCTCCCGGCGACCACCCGGCGGGGGTCCGGCGGGGGTTCGGCGGGAGTCCGACGGGGGTCCGGCGGGGGTCCGGTGGGAGTCCGACGGGGGTCTGACGGGGGACCGGTGGAGGTCCGACGGGGGTCCGGCGGGGGTCCGGCGGCGGACCGGTGGAGGTCCGGCTGTGGTCCGGTGGAGGTCCGGCGGTGGTCCAATAATAAATGAAAATGTTAAAGTATAAAATGAAAATTTTAAGTCTAATTCAAATTGGTGAACATTTAAATATAATGTGATGAACATTTAAATATAATGTGATGAACATTTAAATATAATGTGATGAACATTTAATTATAATGTGATGAACATTCTGTTGGTGAACATGAAATTAAAATGTGATGAACATTTACTAGAGTATATCAAAATGAACGTTTATAAACATTTTTATGAACATTTATGAACAACGTGATGAACATTTAATTATAATGTGATGAACATTCTGTTGGTGAACATTAAAATATGATGAACATTCAGTAGAGTATATCAAAATGAACGTTTATAAACATTTTGATGAACATTTAAGCTAATTGTAATGAACTTTTGAGTAATGAACATTTTATTAAATTCTTGTGAACATTTAAGGATGTTTGATGAACATTTAAGTATGAGACGATGAACATTTAGGTAATTTTTGATAAAGATCAAGTGTTTTTCTACTCGAAACTATATTAAAGTGATGTTTGATGAACATTTAAGCAAGAGATGATGAACATTTATCAACATTTTGATGAACATTTAAGTCGATTGTAATGAACTTTGGCTAATGAACATCTTATTAAATTCTTGTGAACATTGAAGTATGAGATGATGAACATTTAAGTATAAGATAATGAACATTTAGATGAACATTCAATTGGTGAACTTTTATGTACAATGTGATGAACATTCAGTAGAGTATGTACAAATGAACATTGTGATGAACATTTATGAACACTTGATGTTCATAAAAAATTGGTGAACATTTAAGTAGAATGTGATGAACATTCAGTTGGAAAACTTTTAAGTATAATGTGATGAACATTTATATGAACACTTGATGTTCATCAAAAATTGGTGAACATTTAAGTAGAATGTGATGAACATTCGGTTGGAAAACTTTTAAGTATAATGTGATGAACATTAATGAACACTTGATGTTCATCAAAAATTGGTAAACATTTAAGTAGAATGTGATGAACATTCAGTTGGAAAACTTTTAAGTATAATGTGATGAACATTTATGAACACTTGATGTTCATCAAAATTTGGTGAACTTTTAAGTATAATGTGATGAACATTCAGTAGAGTATATATACAAATGAACATTTATGAACATTGTGATGAACATTTATGAACACTTGATGTTCATCAAAGATGGTCCGATGGTGTCCGGCGGTGTCTGGCGGCGGTCCAGCGGTGGGGACAAGGGGTACAAGGGATGCCACGTGTCATCATATGAGCTTTTGGATCTCTCTTGATCCAAGGCTCCACATTCATTCTCATTTATCATTTTAACAAATATTATTACAAGACTCTTTTCCAATACAAAATCAGTATATGCGTGTCTTTTGTACTTATTATATCTCCACAAACATGAAAATGCATCAGGCAACTACAACAATGTCATAATCAGATTGTCAGAAATCGACTTAACTTACAACATCAATTCGACTTGAAAAAAAATTGACCAACTGTTCATGAAATCCGAAGGACCTCAATTTAAACATCCCGACCATAACTCAAATTTGAACCCAAGGGACTGTTATATTACACATATTTTAACAGAATTTGCATGATATTATAAGTTGATTGGCATGGAAAAATATTAATTTACTATATATCAATAGTTGGTAAGTAGTAGATTAAGTAAAAATATGTATTAGAAATGATATGTTAATTTTACTATATGTACCAATTGTTTTAAAAGGTCAGTTTTTTTTCAAGTTAAACAATCTTATTAAACAAATTTAGTTGGTTAGAGATTTATTTTTTAAAGTTTGATTCAACTTGATTTTCAAAAATGAAGAAAGATATAAATGAGAGATTTAAGGAGAAAATAATACATATGATTTTTGAAGTCAGAGTAAACAAACCTGAGAGCTTTAAATCCTTTAAATTGCCAACGTATTGTAATTAAAACGTTTTTACCGTTGACCATACTTTTGTATTACCCATCACTTAAGCGATTTATGTGCATTGACCAGTTATTCGAAGGTTGTAAATCTATCACTAATTAATCGTTTAAATAGATCAACAACTACTACGTATTTCTTACATCACTTCTTTCGTCTCCCTAACATTGGCCGCCTTCCACAGAGCATCTTCATCACTTTCGATCTGCAATTAAGTAAATCATTTGTTTTTGTAGCTCTATTAGCTTAAACATAAAAATACCAGATGGAAGATACTTACCAAAGAGAAATCAATCGCTTGAAAGAGAAAATGACTAATAATAATTCCCCCCCTCCTGTCACACATGAGGGGGGAAATTATTATTTTGTGCAGTAATTTCCTCACTTGCATCATGAATTAGCGTGTTTTCCAAATTCTGCAGAACAGATTGGCTTGTTTTCTTCCCAAAGCGTCCTAGAATCCATTCTAAAGATCCAACATCAATCAAATGTCTGTTTACTTCAGCTATGGACCCAAAACTTGGCTCTGTTAACTACCCTGTTGTAGTGGGAATCATGGGTCCTAGTGACCCTGCTTTCGACACTAAGCCTTTGCTATAGGATGTGATGCAGTCTTCTCCACTGCAGCAGCAAGCTGTAAAACTTTTGATTCATTGTTAAAAGAAGATGCTACTAAAGTGACACTTGGTGTTCCCTCAGTCAAAGTTCATGTCTAGAAGTTGGAAACAATCAAATCAATCCAAGTTGTATGCAGACAAGAAATTATAGAAAGAATAGTTGAATTTTAACTACACCTTATCGAAAGCAACAATGTCTACATTGGCCAAGCGCTCCAACACATCTCCGCCTCATAAAAGATGTCCTTGTTTTGGTCCTGAACGATTCTTAAGACAAAAAAAAGTAAACGAAATCAGGGTTAGCAATGAAATAAAAATTAAAACCAACTGACTTCTAATCACAAGCATGAAAACAGAACTATCTATGCAGCAAAAACACAACCCAAAGCAGGCCTAAAATTATGCCCATGTATAATTCAATATAAGGAACTTACATCCGAATGGAGAGTCTCGAAATCCACTCATTAGAACCTTTGGACGATTCCTCATCTTCAAATCTTTTGTAGTTGGTGCTCATTAACAGAGTTTATAACTGTTATGTCAACCATCAATTAGAAATTATAACAAACAAAAGATTCACTCTCAAACAACCATAAAGATGCACTGCTTTAAAAATAAAACAGAACTCTCATTACAATAGCAAATTCAAGAGGTAGAGATGTTATAATAGCACACTAACCTTCAAAACCGAATTTTCCTATTTCACTTGTACGTTTCAGAAAATTCTTTCTCCAAGTTAGCCTTTTCCAAGATTACAACTGAGTTTGCAAGATGGTGTTCTTCTTATTCAAGCGTAAAAAAGAATTAAACGCAAGATGAATATTGTAGCTATCTTTGCAAGATGAGTATCGAAAAACAAAAACAATTTAGTTCCATCAGATTATAGAAACCAGTTAGACGCAGTTCAGTTCAACTTATTAATTCAACTTATCAATTCAGAAACCAATTCAGCTTATCAATTTCTAAACATCAGATTATCCAAAAACAATTCAGCCCAGATTATAGAACCATTTACAGATGCTGCCAGTTACAGTGACGATATCAATCCAGTTCAGCGTGTATGACAGTATCACAAATTCAGGATTCACAAGAACAAATTAAAGAAGAGCAAAGGGGAGACTTAACCTGAAAGATGAGAGGCGATAAAAGATTTGTGACATGAGGAGCAGGGCTACCAGAGAATGCTTGGAATTAGGAGAGACTAAGCCACCTGCGAGTGAAGGAGGTCACTTTTGAGGTTCAGTAACAGCTTCTTGCAACAACAAATTTTAGCCAAGTTTCAGTCCAAACTTGAAAATAGAATTCCTTCATGATAAAAAAATATTAGGCATAATGTACATTACATGACAACATATAAATTAACCAATTTCCTATAAAGGAAGTACTAAGCTAAGAACAGGTTCCCGTTTTTAGGGTTAGTAACTGAAATACATACCTTGAGTGAGGTCAATAAACGAAATTCAAAAACTAATGATGTAATGGTCACCTATAAATCAATTTAGTAGAAGTTTTAAATCAGTAAGACATGGGACCAACCTATATTTCTCTACATCATTCTGTAGAACCTTGATTGCCTCAATCATAAACAATCATAATATTCCCTACTATACCCTTAGTTTCGAACAAACTATGCAAGAGAATCCCAAAACATGTAGCCTGGATATTTGCAGCTACAGTGACAAATTCCACATCTAGCTGATCATCTTTGTCAAAACAAACATGACCAATTTCATGTGGTCGTTGTCTATTGTGTGTGTATATTACGCGTTCAACCGGTTGTTGTCTATTGTCTGTTATCTTTCCCGTTCATTGTCTTTTCCGATCAACTGCTTGCATAAATTTTATTGATTTTTAATTATGTGTTAATGGTTTTTTTTACTGAAATTACACTTACAAGCTAATCGAGAGAAAATCTTCTACCTTGAGATAAGTCTAGCTTCCTGCTAAGAAAAATATTTATTCAAATAAAGCGTGAACTGTAACTTCACATCAAACATACAAAATTGGGGTAGAAATCCTCTTTTTATATTGAGAAATCATGAAAAAAAAAACAAAGCCACAAATTTTCTTTGACGTATTTTAACTTTTCCAAGAAACAGAGAGAAATAAGGCAGGAATAGTATTTCACATACAAAATAAAGCAAAAATGATCAAATACTTCGTAATCATTATAGGGCCTTAAGATTCTTGTCAACGGTCTTCACATCTTAATCACCATGTAAATGGAGTATTGAATGCATCAACATAAACTGCAAACATGAACATACAAGAGTTAGTAAAAGGTAATTAACTAAATTGTAACCGACCAATACAAATCGCACCAACTCCCTTCCTAGAAATTTCAATAGCAAACAAATAGCTCAATCTGGAAAGAAGCTTTGCCTTCACTATACAACGAAAAATGATATAGAACAATATTCGGGATATATTTCGGGGGGGGGGGGGGGGGGAGGGATTCCCTTTATAAGCTTTCAGAAATCCAGCACAATGTCATCAAATCAGTTAATAACCATTATCTAATGATGACTACGAGCTACGAAGGAATTATATATTCATAACTAACCATTACGGTGACAAACATCTGATGTAAATCTTACAGCTGGTGGGCTGTGCATTAATCAAGATTTCAAGGTGTTGCCTTGTTTAGGATCTTTCTTGTTTGCTCCCTTTTTGTGTCCAGCTTTGCCTGCTGTAGGAGTTGCTGTGTTTGTAGCTGTTGTGACTTCTTATCAACTGTTGTGGACCTAAAACCATGGCATATGAAGGGATATTTGAAAATCAGTTGAAAACTAAAAGAAAATACATCAAAATAAACAAACAGTTCAAATTCCATATTGTTTAGAAGATCCAATGTTTAGTCTCATCTACACTCAGCTTCCAGAAAAAAACTACAGAATATTCCATTGATATTAAGGTACACAATGGACTCGAACTGTATTTTTTGGCAAGTAAATCTGGTGTTATTTTCCTAATGATTAAATTCAATTTGCAAAATTAGTGCTACTTTTTGCAATTTTTCCTCTTATCAGTTGTAATTACCTGTTAACAGGATTTAGTGCTACATGTTCTGCCTTTGTGGTCTGATTATTCCCATTGGTAGCTGCATTCTAGTTTGTTTGCGCCTGTCTCTTCACCTTCCCAGACCACCTCAGTAACTGGCATTAGAAGTTGACAGCATACAAAGGTGAGCAAACATCAAATTTTTATACAGGATTATTGCAAGAAACTTGACAAACTTAGTCATATATCTGAGAATATTCATGGCCCTTATACCTTCTCTCCCTCGTTCATCAAAACAATAATCACCAACATCAATAATTTTGTGTTGTAATCCTTCTTACTCCCAAATTTCTTGCTCAGATAAGTGTTCCAATAATTCTTTATTTGATTGCTTGTTCTTCCCGATATCCTCCCTGCAATCAATGACCACCTTCACCAAAATGTCACACTTTATATTAGTGACCAATTACTTTCAATGAGCAATTTCAGTGTATTTGTGATGTAGGTAAGGGAAGTTATAACCTAAAATTTTGACTTAACTGGAAAAGATTAGTCCTTTACCATTAGGAATACAACTTGAACAACTGATTGATACATTGGGAAATTAGGGTTAAAAGTACCTGTTTCCAAGGAGTGTGTGGAGCCTAAGCATAAGATCTTGCTCTTCATCGGTAAAATGGCCTCTCTTGATACCAGGTTTCAAGTAGTTCATCCACCTCAGCCTGCAACTCTTTGCGCACCTGTTTAAGCCTGTAGAATCCATTAAGATTGACATTAAAATCAATAAATGACATTAAAATCAGATGATACCGTTGTCATTAAGAGAATGAAATCACATTAAGTTTGACAGGAAATTTTAAAGACAGATGAAACAGCTATAATTAATTAAGACAATGGAAACACACAAGATTGGAGACTAAATTTTGAAACGTTGATAATATTGATAATCAAATATTAAATTTCTCTTATGATGTGAAAGTTTTCCAAATGCTGCACAACTTATACAAGAAAGAAATTTCAATCATACCTCGAGCAAGTGCCACAATATCACGTTTTGGCACAGTTTCTATTGCACCTATTGAATCAGAAATGTGCAAGCTCTTTAACATGGTCAACAATGAAAAAAAGATAGAAGGAAAAAAGAAAAGAAAAAAAGAATGAAAGGTTGAGACCACAATGTACCATCCCGTTGTAGCGGTGGAGCCGTTAGTAAATCTATTCCCTTTCTGCAAATCCTCTGCAACGACATGTGCTCATCAGCATAAAAGCTCAAAAATGATGAAAATATAACATGTAATATGATTGAGTTGGTATATATGTGTTTTGAATTTGAAGTAACTCAATTCTCTAAGAATTACTCCCTTCTCTATTTTTTGTCACGAAGAATCTCAGTTTTTAAAATTTTATTACTCTCAGACTGCAACAAATTGGTTTGAACCACAGAGCTTGCCTAGAGTATAAAAAATTGAGCTTATATCCTCCTGGATTATCAGAGAATTCAAGGAGATTTCTTTGAATGTTGCATGAGAATATGTCCACCTATCCGAGATATATGAGAAAATATTTCCATGTTTATGAGTTCCAAAATATGCCACAATGTAAGTAATTGCTCCACTACTCCAATTGAGCCTTACATCCCATTACTCCATAAGTAATAAAATTAAAAAGAGGAGGATAAAAAGATTACCCATGAGAATATGTCCTTCTCCCTGAGCTGGAGCTGGACTCATGGTGCTACTACTTTGTCAAATGGAGCATGAGCAATGTATCTTAATATAGTACCCCTAAAATTTCCGACTCTGATTTCGCACATCCTCCTTCTCTCATTTCGGTTCTCTCAATCTTCAAGGTATACTCTCTCTGTTTTTCTATGCATCAATTTTTTTTTAAAAATCAATTTGAAAAACTACTGAGATTTAGGCATTCGACACAGATGAATATGGGAGAAAGCCATGGATTCTGAGGGAGTAAACTTCATTAAGGAAACAGATATCTATTCATAATGAAAAGTAAACTTCATAAAAATCAAAGATATCAACAATTGTAAGTTGAGGGAGCTAGATCAAACACCATAAATGTTGACACATACTTCATGAAAGGCTCAGGTGTTCAGCAGAGACTGCAGAGCATTGAGGACAATGCTCATGTTGGGTCGGAAATCAGCTTCATATTGCACACATAATGCAACGACTGCTACCATGTGGGATCGAAATTCAGGTTTTTTACTATTATATAAATTAAGTTTAAACTTATTTCATGATTCAGAAGAAGATTTACGTGCTTTGACCCTAAGTATAACTTCAGAAATTCTATTAAATGGTAGATACAGAGGTGCAAGTGCAACCCCTAGTGTTTGGACCCTCTAGACTTCACAAAACTCTCTGCTGCTAGCTTGTATATATATGAGTTTATTCTAGTTCTTATTTTTCCCTAGAGAACATGTTGGTTCTTATAATACTCATGCTCTTTCATTTGCATCAAATTCATTCAAGTAAATCTAGTTGCCAAACTACCATAGCTCAAATAAGAAGATAGCACGTTTCATCCAATATAAAAAAAATTGACCAACTGTTCATGAAATCCGAAGGACCTGAATTTAAACATCCCGACCATAACTCAAATTTGAACCCGAGGGACTGTTATATTACACATATTTTAACAGAATTTGCATGATATTATAAGTTGATTGACATGGAAAAATATTAATTTACTATATATCAATAGTTGGTAAGTAGTAGATTAAGTAAAAATATGTATTAGAAATGATATGTTAATTTTACTATATGTACCAATTGTTTTAAAATGTCAGTTTTTTTTCAAGTTAAACAATCTTATTAAACAAATTTAGTTGGTTAGAGATTTGTAATAGTATAATTATTTTTTAAAGTTTGATTCAACTTGATTTTCAAAAATGAAGAAAGATATAAATGAGAGATTTAAGGAGAAAATAATACATATGATTTTTGAAGTCAGAGTAAACAAACGTGAGAGCTTTAAATCCTTTAAATTGCCAACGTATTGTAATTAAAACGTTTTTACCTTTGACCACACTTTTGTATTATCAACTTGAGGCTTATATTGAACTAATTCTTATATATATGTATGTATCAAGAACGAGGCTACGCGTACAAGAGTTTTGATCAATGGTGGAATCGTTTCTTGTAGCTTCTTGCTTAAGTTACGTAACATACGATGTTGAGGTCGTGGAGAGGATCATACAAGAGTTCTTGAGTCAGGATCGAAACTCTGAGATCGAAAATGAAACTTATCCCGATGAGATGGTGAAATATAATGGGATTTCATCGGAAGTGTCGTGGCTTTTGGTGGTGAAGTTAATTGATGCATATCTAGCTGAAGTTGCAAAAGATCCAAACTTGACCATTCAAAGGTTTCTTGCTATAGCGGAGATGATTTCTACCGAGTCAAGACAAGCTCATGACGCCTTATACCGAGCCATTGACATGCACCTCAAGGTAAATATACAATTTCTAGGAACATAAGTTAAGTTAAGGTACACTTATAATGAAAACATTTTATTAAATTTATTGATTAAAATTTGTAGTGAAAGGTTTATAATTTTCACTTTAGAATAATGTTTTCGTATATTAGAAGGTTTAAGTGTGTCTTTAGTATATATGTTAGAAAAATCGTTTAGGTTTAGGTTTTAACTTGACGTAAAATCACTAGACTCGATTATTCAATTTCGCCTTTAGTGACCTCTTTGATATGACAATAGCAGTTACGATCAACGCTAATGAAAGTAGCTTTAGAAAAGTAGTGTTTGAAACACTATTAAATGGAAAAGACTATCTCTACCGATGTTTTTTTAAAAATGCTAAAGAAAGTAGTTTAGAAAAAGTAGTATTTGAAGAGGAATGTTTAGGTGTGAATTGACCTTAAAAAATAAAGTGCGAACAATTCGCATTCACAGATTTACACCTCAATGTTTATATTTTGGACGGTAGTGTTCATAATTTGGACAATGAATTTTTGTAAACGTTTTTAGTGAGATACACGATGACATTCTTGTAATTACTGTGAACTTTGTTTTTTTAATTTCTTTTCGCAAAATGACCTGAACGTACAATATCGCCAAATTGTCAACATTAACTTCTTATCCGTAAACGCGAAACACTTTGCTTTTCGTTTTTTCTCATTATTGAAACACTCTAACAACAATCACGAAATGCAGGAACACTCGGGCATGCGCAAGAGTGAGAAGAAGAGCCTATGCAAGATAATCGACTTCAAGAAGCTCTCAACAGAAGCATGCACCCACGCAGTTCAAAACGAGCGTCTTCCAATGCGAATGATAATCCAAATCCTCTTCCATGAGCAAGCTCGTGCAACCATGGCTTCATCTGGATCAAGCACCCCTGATCTTCCCCTGCCCACCAAGCTTCTCAACCTCAACAATGGCAGCACTCGATCGGCGCCTCCCGAGCCCGAGGACTGGGACGCGTTGGGAGGATCCGGTACCGGAAGGGAGGAAGACGGAACAGGGGAGAGTAAAGTGAGATTCGAGAAGGCGGTTTTGGGGAAGATGAAGGGGCTTTTGATTTGAGCTAAGAAGAAGAATAAGTTGAGGAAAATGTGGTCTATTAAGAGCTTTCAAGGAGAGATTGGTGGTAATGGTAATGGAGAGTTTAGTAAGAGGGCTAGTTTTAGTAGTAGTAGTAGTCATTTTCATGAGGAGGGGAGGTCTACTCCTTCCAGGGTTCATAGTAGGATTTCCATCTCTTGATTGCTTGCTTTTGGGATTATGGAGATCCATGTGCTTGTTAATTCGCTTACTTAATTGCAAATTTTCAATCTTCATATGTGAAATTATATGAGGTTCATAAGGTTGGCTAGACGGAGAGTGACGAAGAGACTATCCGAGGATAAAACTCAATAGTGTGAGTCTGGAATAGATGAGTCCAATGTTAGAGTAAAAGTCAATAGAATGTGAGCCGGAACACGATCTAGCGCAATGTACATATTATGCCTAACACATAAGATGTTTCATCAAAAGCAAGTGACGATATGAAAAGTAATCTATGATTTGATATATTAGGGTTTAATGAAGATATATATTAACATCGTTAAAACACATACAATCCTTATATCATCTTACATATATTTGGAATTCTGATTACAACTTACAATAAAGTTACAATATCATCTTACAATGAAATGTTGAATTGAGTTTATTTTTGGTAAAAAGAACGACGACACTCTCCATATTCATTGAAAGAGGCAACAAAGAAACAAGTCGAGGAGTAGCTCCCCCTCTTACATCATCTAAGATTGAAAGTGACACCCGATCGGGCGGAAAATATAATACATGGACACCAAACGGAAAAGCAAATGCAACAGAAGCAAGCAGATCATCAATCATATTCGCCTCTTGAAAGACACGAAGGATCTAGATTCCCCAGTTTAATCTTGTTTAATGAGCTATGTATAGATATAGGAAGCCACAACTGCAAGAACAGTGGAAAATCCAAAGGCGGAACCAACGAAAAGTCCATTGATAAAGTGTTGCATCCGGTCATGACTGGATATTGCTCTTTTGCAAGGATGATTTTTCAAGGGTTCACCACATAAGCGAGGATTACCTTGATAGCTTGATTCATCGAAAGTATCAAGTTGACCCCCAACTGGAATTGGACCTTCGAGGTCATTGTAGGACACGTTGAAATTAGCCAAGAAATGCAAACTTTTAAGTGATGCAGGGAGCTCTCCTGTCAAACTGTTTCCTTCAAGGTGTAGTCTTTCCAGATTCCGCAAGTTTGATATACCCACTGGAATATGACCACTGAAATTGTTGTAATGAAGATGAAGTACTTGAATATTTCGCAAATTACCAATTTCCGACGGAATGCTCCCGTTAAAGTTGTTATATGAGAGTCCTAATACTTGAAATGAGGGGCCACTATTCCAAGAATCTATTACACCCCGGAAAAGTGGGGAGCTCAATGAAAAAATTGGGAGCTCATAACGGAAGTGCTCAAGGTTTGTATCTGAGATGAGCGCAGGTAATTTGCAGAGTTGCATGGGAAACTCCCCGGAAAAATTGTTGTTACTTAAAAGTAGAAAAGCCAGGTTAGGTAAAGTCCCCAACCAATTTGGGATTCTCCCCGTCATTTGGTTACCAGATAAGTTTAATTCGCACAAACTCTTCAGCTTAGACAACCATTTGGGAATGGGACCCCCAAATTTGCAACGTGCCAGGCTAAGTCTACGAAGTTTTGAGAATCCATTTGCACCAATAAACTTGCTATGAACCGGTAGAGACTCGCCATAGAAGTTTAGTCCCATGAAAAGGAAGGTTAGATTCCTACATTTTGCTAATACTTGGAGTGTTGTTGTGATATTTGTAAACAAATTATCGCTTAAGGAAAGGAAAGACAAGGATTTCAATCCAATGATTCTAGGTGAGATTTGGCCGGTTAGATTGTTTGTGGATACTCGAATTGCAACGAGTGACTTGCATGAGTATATGGTTGTAGGTATGGTGCCTGTGAATCTATTCGATAAAAGATCAAGCTTTTTGAGATGAACAAGTCTCGAGAAATCTAAATCAGAGATGTCTCCATCAAGTTGGTTAAACCTCAAAATGATCTCCTCTAGATTTGAACAATTTTCTAATAAAGAGGGTGGGATTGGTCCCTCAAGCTTATTCACATAAAGATTAAGCTTTTCCAAGGCTAAAAGATTTCCCATTTCTTGAGGGATGGTACCATGAATGCTATTTAAGGACAAATCCAAGGTTTTAAGGTTGGTGAGCCTATCAAATCTCTTTCCTAGTGTTCCATGGAGATTATTGTTGGATAAATTAAGATGCTTAAGGCTAAAAAGATTACCTATAGATGGTGAGATTACACCTTCTAAGCCTCTTGAATGTAACTCCAAATCCGTAACCCTACCACTCGCGTCGCAACTAACCCCCTCCCAGTGACAACAACTTACAATAGAAGACCAATTTAGCGGAGGGAAGGAAGAAGTTGTCAAGTTTGCAGCAAATGCAAGAAGAGAGGATTGATCTGCATGGTTACAAACTTGATCATAAGATAAGGCGGAGGAGAAGTGGAAAATGAGGAAAACAAGTTGGGTAATCATGGCTAGCTTTGGTACGTTCTAGCTTTAGTGTTGATTAATGGATGTAGTTTGTTTATTGCCACATTGATTTAGTATTACCCTTATAAAGGATTTTTGAGTTCAGCTATCTTGTTTGTTTGTTTTATTGCTTTCGTTGACTTGACTTGTTAGTGTACGACTCAAGTCTTCTCTATCAGAATTCAGAATTTTCCACAAGATAAGATTTCATAATTCTTATGTTTATGTGGTTGCGGTTTATTTTTGATGTTCGTCATTTCTTTTACGTCATTAGTGGCGACTGGCGAGTATCAACGACTTTGAAACGAATTCGTTTAAGTAAAGAGTTTTAATAAAAATATATTTTATTTTATAAATATTATGTACATAATTTTGACTTATCTTTTATTATCGAAAATCATCCTAATTGTATCCTAGAATGATTTTAACTTTAAGAGTAATTTTTAATACTAATGTAATAACTTGTATATTTGTTGTTGAAAAGTTTTTGTTAGTGTAATAATGCAATATCTTAATAATTAATATTAAAGATAAAAATAGTATTTGTTGAACAACTTACCCTAAAATCATTTTAAAGTCTCTAAAAGGTTAGCTTTAATATAAGATAGATTTGCCTATTAAAACTGTTACGGAACAAAAATTATAAATATAAATAATAACAACCAATTAAAATTTGCCACATAAGAGGTGGTAGGGTCAGAAACAAGGAAAATGATTGGAAAAACTCAACTTTAATAGATAAGACAGATGTTTATGAGAGTAAGGGTAAGGTTAACTAGTTTAGTTTCTGCGTCATACACGGCCATGTACGGCTTTATATTACTTATGAAACAACTTAGTTGTTTTATATATAATTTTATCCGAAAATATAATTGACATTTTTAATATGACAATTCTTATGAATTTTTTTGAAATAACTTTATTATATACATAAGTTTAACATTTTAAATACAACTAATAAACAACGAAAATAAAATACAAATACAAAAGGGTGAGAATCCCATAATAAACTCTCTCTTAGAGATAAATAAGAATGAATATAAGCCATTGGAGGCATCCAATGACTTAGATTAAACTAGTTACCCCCACTACAAGTGGCTGTAGTTGTGGTGGTCAGTCGACCTCCCGGCGACTTCCCGACAACCTCCCGGCGACCACCCGGTGGTTGTTCGGTAGAGGTCCGGCGAGGGTCCGGCGGGGGTCTGACGGGGGACCGGCGGGGGTCTGACGGGGGACCGGCGGAGGTCCGGCGGGGGTCCGGCGGGGGTCCGACGGGGGACCGGCGAAGGACCGGCGAAGGACCGGCGGGGGTCCGACGGGGGACCGGCGGGGGTCCGACGGGGGACCGGCGAAGGACCGGCGGGGGTCCGACGGGGGACCGGCGGGGGTCCGACGGGGGACCGGCGGGGGTCCGACGGGGGACCGGCGGGGGTCCGACGGGGGACCGGCGGGGGACCGGCGGGGGTCCGACGGGGGACCGGCGGCGGTCTGACGGGGGGACCGGCGGGGGTCCGACGGGGGACCGGCGGGGGTCCGACGGGGGACCGGCGGGGGTCCGACGGGGGACCGGCGGGGGTCCGACGGCGGACCGGCGGGGGTCCGACGGGGGACCTGCGGGGGTCCGACGGCGGACCGGTGGAGGTCCGGCGGGGGTCCGGTGGAGGTCCGGCGGGGGTCCGGTGGAGGTCCGGCGGGGGTCCGGTGGAGGTCCGACGGTGGTCCAATAATAAATGAAAATGTTAAAGTATAAAATGAAAATTTTAAGTCTAATTCAAATTGGTGAACATTTAAATATAATGTGATGAACATTTAAATATAATGTGATGAACATTTAATTATAATGTGATGAACATTCTGTTGGTGAACATGAAATTAAAATGTGATGAACATTTACTAGAGTATATCAAAATGAACGTTTATAAACATTTTGATGAACATTTATGAACAACGTGATGAACATTTAATTATAATGTGATGAACATTCTGTTGGTGAACATTAAAATATGATGAACATTCAGTAGAGTATATCAAAATGAACGTTTATAAGCATTTTGATGAACATTTATGAACAACGTGATGAACATTTATGAACAACGTGATGAACATTTAAGCTAA
The DNA here is from genome assembly GCA_029168935.1 of Oxyria digyna. NCBI lineage: Eukaryota > Viridiplantae > Streptophyta > Magnoliopsida > Caryophyllales > Polygonaceae > Oxyria > Oxyria digyna. Next base: position 2,305,173 of record JAPVLV010000026.1, on the reverse strand, counting down.
TTGTAATGGACTTTTGAGTAATGAACATTTTATTAAATTCTTGTGAACATTTAAGGATGTTTGATGAACATTTAAGTATGAGATGATGAACATTTAGGTAATTTTTGATAAAGATCAAGTGTTTTTCTACTCGAAACTATATTAAAGTGATGTTTGATGAACATTTAAGCAAGAGATGATGAACATTTATCAACATTTTGATGAACATTTAAGTCGATTGTAATGAACTTTGGATAATGAACATCTTATTAAATTCTTGTGAACATTGAAGTATGAGATGATGAACATTTAAGTATGAGATAATGAACATTTAGATGAACATTCAATTGGTGAACTTTTATGTATAATGTGATGAACATTCAGTAGAGTATGAACAAATGAACATTGTGATGAACATTTATGAACACTTGATGTTCATAAAAAATTTGGTGAACATTTAAGTAGAATGTGATGAATATTCAGTTGGAATACTTTTAAGTATAATGTGATGAACATTTATGAACACTTGATGTTCATCAAAAATTGGTGAACATTTGAGTAGAATGTGATGAACATTCAGTTGGAAAACTTTTAAGTATAATGTGATGAACATTAATGAACACTTGATGTTCATCAAAAATTGGTAAACATTTAAGTAGAATGTGATGAACATTCAGTTGGAAAACTTTTAAGTATAATGTGATGAACATTTATGAACACTTGATGTTCATCAAAATTTGGTGAACTTTTAAGTATAATGTGATGAACATTCAGTAGAGTATATATACAAATGAACATTTATGAACATTGTGATGAACATTTATGAACACTTGATGTTCATCAAAGATGGTCCGACGATGTCCGGCGGCGGTCCGGCGGTGGGGACAAGGGGTACAAGGGATGCCACGTGTCATCATATGAGCTCTTGGATCTCTCTTGATCCAAGGCTCCACATTCATTCTCATTTATCATTTTAACAAATACTATTACAAGACTCTTTTCCAATACAAAATCAGTACATGCATGTCTTTTGTACTTATGATATCTCCACAAACATGAAAATGCATCAGGCAACTGCAACAATGTCATAATCAGATTGTCAGAAATTGACTTAACTTACAACATCAATTCGACTTGAAAAAAAATTGACCAACTGTTCATGAAATCCGAAGGACCTGAAATTAAACATCCCGACCATAACTCAAATTTGAACCCGAGGGACTATTATATTACACATATTTTAACAGAATTTGCATGATATTATAAGTTGATTGGCATGGAAAAATATTAATTTACTATATATCAATAGTTGGTAAGTAGTAGATTAAGTAAAAATATGTATTAGAAATGATATGTTAATTTTACTATATGTACCAATTGTTTTAAAATGTCAGTTTTTTTTCAAGTTAAACAATCTTATTAAACAAATTTAGTTGGTTAGAGATTTGTAATAGTATAATTATTTTTTAAAGTTTGATTTTTTTTTAAGTTAGAGATTTATTTTTTAAAGTTTGATTCAACTTGATTTTCAAAAATGAAGAAAGATATAAATGAGAGATTTAAGGAGAAAATAATACATATGATTTTTGAAGTCAGAGTAAACAAACCTGAGAGCTTTAAATCCTTTAAATTGCCAATGTATTGTAATTAAAACGTTTTTACCGTTGACCACACTTTTGTATTACCCATCACTTAAGCGATTTATGTGCATTGACCAGTTATTCGAAGGTTGTAAATCTATCACTAATTAATCGTTTAAATAGATCAACAACTACTACGTATTTCTTACATCACTTCTTTCGTCTCCCTAACATTGGCCGCCTTCCACAGAGCATCTTCATCACTTTCGATCTGCAATTAAGTAAATCATTTGTTTTTGTAGCTCTATTAGCTTAAACATAAAAATACCAGATGGAAGATACTTACCAAAGAGAAATCAATCGCTTGAAAGAGAAAATGACTAATAATAATTTCCCCCCTTCTGTCACACATGAGGGGGGAAATTATTATTTTGTGTAGTAATTTCCTCAGTTGCATCATGAATTAGCGTGTTTTCCAAATTCTGCAGAACAGATTGGCTTGTTTTCTTCCCAAAGCGTCCTAGAATCCATTCTAAAGATCCAACATCAATCAAATGTCTGTTTACTTCAGCTATGGACCCAAAACTTGGCTCTGTTAACTACCCTGTTGTAGTGGGAATCATGGGTCCTAGTGACCCTGCTTTCGACACTAAGCCTTTGCTATAGGATGTGATGCAGTCTTCTCCACTGCAGCAGCAAGCTGTAAAACTTCTGATTCATTGTTAAAAGAAGATGCTACTGAAGTGACACTTGGTGTTCCCTCAGTCAAAGTTCATGTCTAGAAGTTGGAAACAATCAAATCAATCCAAGTTGTATGCAGACAAGAAATTAGAGAAAGAATAGTTGAATTTTAACTACACCTTATCGAAAGCAACAATGTCTACATTGGCCAAGAGCTCCAACACATCTCCGCCTCATAAAAGATGTCCTTGTTTTGGTCCTGAACGATTCTTAAGACAAAAAAAAAGTAAACGAAATCAGGGTTAGCAATAAAATAAAAATTAAAACCAACTGACTTCTAATCACAAGCATGAAAACAGAACTATCTATGCAACAAAAACACAACCCAAAGCAGGCCTAAAATTATGCCCATGTATAATTCAATATAAGGAACTTACATCCGAATGGAGAGTCTCGAAATCCACTCATTAGAACCTTTGGACGATTCCTCATCTTCAAATCTTTTGTAGTTGGTGCTCATTAACAGAGTTTATAACTGTTATGTCAACCATCAATTAGAAATTATAACAAACAAAAGATTCACTCTCAAACAACCATAAAGATGCACTGCTTTAAAAATAAAACAGAACTCTCATTACAATAGCAAATTCAAGAGGTAGAGATGTTATAATAGCACACTAACCTTCAAAACCGAATTTTCCTATTTCACTTGTACGTTTCAGAAAATTCTTTCTCCAAGTTAGCCTTTTCCAAGATTACAACTGAGTTTGCAAGATGGTGTTCTTCTTATTCAAGCGTAAAAAAGAATTAAACGCAAGATGAATATTGTAGCTATCTTTGCAAGATGAGTATCGAAAAACAAAAACAATTTAGTTCCATCAGATTATAGAAACCAGTTAGACGCAGTTCAGTTCAGCTTATTAATTCAACTTATCAATTCAAAAACCAATTCAGCTTATCAATTTCTAAACATCAGATTATCCAAAAACAATTCAGCCCAGATTATAGAACCATTTACAGATGCTGCCAGTTACAGTGACGATATCAATCCAGTTCAACGTGTATGACAGTATCACAAATTCAGGATTCACAAGAACAAATTAAAGAAGAGCAAAGGGGAGACTTAACCTGAAAGATGAGAGGCGATAAAAGATTTGTGACATGAGGAGCAGGGCTACCAGAGAATGCTTGGAATTAGGAGAGACTAAGCCACATGCGAGTGAAGGGAGGTCACTTTTGAGGTTCAGTAACAGCTTCTTGCAACAACAAATTTTAGCCAAGTTTCAGTCCAAACTTGAAAATAGAATTCCTTCATGATAAAAAAATATTAGGCATAATGTACATTACAGGACAACATATAAATTAACCAATTTCCTATAAAGGAAGTACTAAGCTAAGAACAGGTTCCCGTTTTTAGGGTTAGTAACTGAAATACATACCTTGAGTGAGGTCAATAAACGAAATTGACTTAACTTACAACATCAATTTGACTTGAAAAAAAATTGACCAGCTGTTCATGAAATCCGAAGGACCTGAATTTAAACATCCCGACCATAACTCAAATTTGAACCCGAGGGACGGTTATATTACACATATTTTAACAGAATTTGCAAGATATTATAAGTTGATTGACATGGAAAAATATTAATTTACTATATATCAATAGTTGGTAAGTAGTAGATTAAGTAAAAATATGTATTAGAAATGATATGTTAATTTTACTATATGTACCAATTGTTTTAAAATGTCAGTTTTTTTTCAAGTTAAACAATCTTATTAAACAAATTTAGTTGGTTAGAGATTTGTAATAGTATAATTATTTTTTAAAGTTTGATTTTTTTTAAGTTAGAGATTTATTTTTTAAAGTTTGATTCAACTTGATTTTCAAAAATGAAGAAAGATATAAATGAGAGATTTAAGGAGAAAATAATAATATGATTTTTGAAGTCAGAGTAAACAAACGTGAGAGCTTTAAATCCTTTAAATTGCCAACGTATTGTAATTAAAACGTTTTTACCGTTGACCACACTTTTGTATTATCAACTTGAGGCTTATATTAAACTAATTCTTATATATATGTATGTATCAAGAACGAGGCTACGCGTACAAGAATTTTGATCAATGGTGGAATCGTTTCTTGTAGCTTCTTGCTTAAGTTACGTAACATACGATGTTGAGGTCGTGGAGAGGATCATACAAGAGTTCTTGAGTCAGGATCGAAACTCTGAGATCGAAAATGAAACTTATCCCGATGAGATGGTGAAATCTAATGGGATATCATCGGAAGTTTCGTGGTTGTTGGTGGTGAAGTTAATTGATGCATATCTAGCTGAAGTTGCAAAGGATCCAAACTTGACCATTCAAAGGTTTCTTGCAATTGCGGAGATGATTTCTACCGAGTCAAGACAAGCTCATGATGCCTTATACCGAGCCATTGACATGTACCTCAAGGTAAATATACAATTTCTAGGAACATAAGTTAAGTTAAGGTACACTTATAATGAAAACATTTTATTAAATTTCTTGATTAAAATTTGTAGTGAAAGGTTTATAATTTTCACTTTAGAATAATGTTTTCGTATATTAGAAGGTTTAAGTGTGTCTTTAGTATATATGTTAGAAAAATCGTTTAGGTTTAGGTTTTAGCTTGACATAAAATCACTAGACTCGATTATTCAATTTCGCCTTTAGTGACCTCTTTGATATGAAAATAGCACTTACGATCAGCGTTCCAAGAACGCTAATGAAAATAGCTTTAGAAAAGTAGTGTTTGAAACACTATTAAATGGAAAAGACTATCTCTACCGATGTTTTTTAAAAATGCTAATGAAAGTAGTTTAGAAAAAGCAGTTTTTGAAGTGCGAACACGCCAATGTTCATAATCTGGGCGATGATTTTTTTGAACGTTTTTAGTGAGAGACGCGATAACGTTCTTGTAATTATTGTGAACTTTGATTTAATTATTATTTTCTCAAAATGACCTAAACGGACAAGATCGCCAGATTGTGAACATTACCATCCAAATTATGAACATTAACTTGTTATCCGTAAATGCGAAAAACACTCTAACAACAATCATGAAATACAGGAACACTCGGGTATGAGCAAGAGCGAGAAGAAGAGCCTCTGCAAGATAATCGACTGCAAGAAACTCTCAACAGAAGCATGCACCCACGCAGTTCAAAACGAGCGTCTTCCAATGCGAATGATAATCCAAATCCTCTTCCATGAGCAAGCTCGTGCATCCATGGCTTCATCTGGATCAAGCACCCCTGATCTTCCCCTGCCCACCAAGCTTCTCAACCTCAACAATGGCAGCACTCGATCGGCGCCTCCCGAGCCCGAGGATTGGGACGCGTTGGGAGGATCCGGTACCGGAAGCGAGGAAGACGGAACAAGGGAGAGTAAAGTGAGATTCGAGAAGGCGGTTTTGGGGAAGATGAAGGGGCTTTTGATTAGGGCTAAGAAGAAGAATAAGTTGAGGAAGATGTGGTCTATTAAGAGCTTTCAAGGAGAGATTGGTGGTAATGGTAATGGAGAGTTTAGTAAGAGGGCTAGTTTTAGTAGTAGTAGTAGTCATTTTCATGAGGAGGGGAGGTCTACTCCTTCTAGGGTTCAAAGTAGGAATAGGATTTCCATCTCTTGAGATTATGGAGATCCATATATGCTTGTTAATTCTCTTACTTAATTGCAAATTTTTAATCTTCATGTGTGAAATTATATGAGGTTCAAAAGGTTGGCTAGTCGGAGAGTAATGAAGAGACTGTTCGAGGATAAAACTCAATGGCCTGAGTCTGGAATAGAGGAGTCCAATGTCCAAGTAAAAGTCAATAGAGTGTGAGCCAGAACACGAACTAGCGCAATGTACATATTATGCCTAACACATAGATGTTTCATCAAAGCAAGTGACGATATGAAAAGTAATCTATGATTTGATATATTAGGGTTTAATGAAGATATATATTAACATCGTTAAAACACATACAATCCTTATATCATCTTACATATATTTGGAATTCTGATTACAACTTACAATAAAGTTACAATATCATTTTACAATGAAATGTTGAATTGAGTTTACTTTTGGTAAAAAGAACGACGACACTCTCCATATTCATTGAAAGAGGCAACAAAGAAACAAGTCGAGGAGTAGCTCCCCCTCTTACATCATCTAAGATTGAAAGTGACACCCGATCGGGCGGAAAATATAAAACATGGACACCAAACGGAAAAGCAAATGCAACAGAAGCAAGCACATCATCAATCATATTCGCCTCTTGAAATACACGAAGGAACTAGATTCCCCAGTTTAATCTTGTTTAATGAGCTATGTATAGATATAGGAAGCCACAACTGCAAGAACAGTGCAAAATCCAAAGGCGGAACCAACGAAAAGTCCATTGATAAAGTGTTGCATCCGGTCATGACTGGATATTGCTCTTTTGCAAGGATGATTTATCAAGGGTTGACCACATAAGCGAGGATTACCTTGATAGCTTGATTCAAAGAACGTGTCAAATTGACCCCCAACTGGAATTGGACCTTCGAGGTCATTGTAGGACACGTTGAAATCAGCCAAGAAATGCAAACTTTTAAGTGATGCAGGGAGCTCTCCTGTCAAACTGTTTCCTTCAAGGTGTAGTGATTCCAGATTTCTCAAGTTTGATATACCCTTTGGAATATGACCACTGAAACTGTTGTATTCAAGCTCAAGTGCTTGAATATTTCGCAAATTACCAATTTCCGACGGAATGCTCCCGTTAAAGTTGTTATATGAGAGTCCTAATGCTTGAACTGAGGGGTCACACTTCCAAGATTTTATTACACCCTCCTTGCTCAATGAAAAAGTTGGGAGCTCATAACGGAAGTGCTCAAGGTTTTTATCTGAGATGAGCGCAGGTAATTTGCAGAGTTGCATGGGAAACTCCCCGGAAAAATTGTTGTAACTTAAATCTAGAAAAACCAGATTAGGTAAAGTCCCCAACCAATTTGGGATTCTCCCCGTCATTTGGTTATCCATAAAGTTTAATTTGCACAAACTCTTCAACTTAGACAACCATTTGGGAATGAGACCCGCCTGTAATTTGCAATGTGCCAGGTTAAGTGTATGAAGCTTTGAGAATCCATTTGCACCAATAAAGCTACTATGAACCGGCAGGGACTCCCCGTAGAAGCTCGATGACATGAAAAGAGAGGTTAGATTCCTACATCTTGCTAATATTTGGAGAGTTGTTGTGATATTTATAAACAAATTATCACTTAAGGAAAGAAAAGATAAGGATTTCAATCCAATGATTCTAGGTGAGATTTGGCCGGTTAGATTGTTTTTGGATACTCGGATTGCAACAAGTGACTTGCATGAGTAGATGGTTGTAGGTATGGTGCCTGAGAATTTATTCGAAAAAAGATCAAGCTTTTTGAGATGAACAAGTCTCGAGAAATCTAAATCGGAGATGTCTCCATCAAGTTGGTTAAACCTCAAAATGATCTCCTCTAGATTTGAACAATTTGCTAATAAAGAGGGTGGGATTGGTCCCTCAAGCCTATTCGTATCAAGATGAAGTTTTTCCAAGTGTAAAAGATTCCCAATCTCTTGAGGGATGGAACCATGAAAGGCATTTGAAGACAAATCCATGGTTTTAAGGTTGGTGAGCCTACCAAATCTTTTTCCTAGTGTTCCATGGAGATTATTGTTGGATAAATTAAGATGCTTAAGGCTAAAAAGATTACCGATAGATGGTGAGATTACACCTTCTAAGCCTAAGCCTCTTGAATGTAACTGCAAATCCGTAACTCTACCACTCGCATCACAACTAACCCCCTCCCAGTGACAACAACTTACAACAGAAGACCAATTTAGCGGAGGGTAGGAAGAAGTTGTTGCAGCAAATGCAAGAAGAGAGGATTGGTCTCCATGGTTACAAACTTGATCATAAGATAAGGCGGAGGAGAAGAGGAAAATGAGGAAAACGAGTTGGGTAATCATGGCTAGCTTTAGTGTTGATTAATGGATGTAGTTTGTTTATTGCCACATTGATTTAGTATTACCCTTATAAAGGATTTTTGAGTTCAGCTATCTTGTTTGTTTGTTTTTATTGCTTTCATGGACTTGACTCATTAATGTACGACAAGTCTTCTCTATCAGAATTCAGAATTTTCCACAAGATAAGATTTCATAATTCTTATGTTTATGTGGTTGCGGTTTATTTTTGATGTTCGTCATTTCTTTTACGTCATTAGTGGCGACTGGCGAGTATCAACGACTTTGAAACGAACTCGTTTAAGTAAAGAGTTTTAATAAAAATATATTTTATTTTATAAATATTATGTATATAATTTTGACTTATCTTTTATTATCAAAAATCATCCTAATTGTATCCTAGAAGGATTTTAACTTTAAGAGTAATTTTTAATACTAATGTAATAACTTGTATATTTGTTGTTGAAAAGTTTTTGTTAGTGTAATAATGCAATATCTTAATAATTAATATTAAAGATAAAAATAGTAATTATTGAGCAACTTACCCTAAAATCATTATAAAGTCTCTAAAAGGGTTAGCTTTAATATAAGATAGATTTGCCTATTAAAACTGTTACGGAATAAAAATTATAAATATAAATAATAACAACCAATTAAAATTTGCCACATAAGAGGTGGTAGGGTCATAAACAAGGAAAATGATTGGAAAAACTCAACTTTAATAGATAAGACAGATGTTTATGAGAGTAAGGGTAAGGTTAACTAGTTTAGTTTCTGCGTCATACACGGCCATGTACGGCTTTATATTACTTATGAAACAACTTAGTTGTTTTATATATAATTTTATCCGAAAATATAATTGACATTTTTAATATGACAATTCTTATGAATTTTTTTGAAATAACTTTATTATATACAACTAATAAACAACGAAAATAAAATACAAATACAAAAGGGTGAGAATCCCATAATAAACTCTCTCTTAGAGATAAATAAGAATGAATCTAAGCCATTGGAGGCATCCAATGACTTAGATTAAACTAGTTACCCCCACTACAAGTGGCTGTAGTTGTGGTGGTCAGTCGACCTCCCGACGACTTTCCGACGACCTCCCGGCGACCACCCGGTGGTTGTCCGGTAGAGCTCCGGCGGGGGTTCGGCGGGAGTCCGGCGGGGGTCCGACGGGGGACCGGCGGAGGTCCAGCGGGGGTCCGACGGGGGACCGGCGGAGGTCCAGCGGGGGTCCGACGGGAGACCGGCGGAGGTACGGCGGGGGTCCGACGGGAGACCGGCGGAGGTACGGCGGGGGTCCGACGGGAGACCGGCGGAGGTCCGGCGGAGGTCCGGCGGGGGTCCGACGGCGGACCGGTGGAGGTCCGGCGGGGGTCCGGCGACGGACCGGTGGAGGTCCGGCGGTGGTCCGGTGGAGGTCCGGCGGTGGTCCAATAATAAATGAAAATGTTAAAGTATAAAATGAAAATTTTAAGTCTAATTCAAATTGGTGAACATTTAAATATAATGTGATGAACATTTAAATATAATGTGATGAACATTTAATTATAATGTGATGAACATTCTGTTGGTGAACATGAAATTAAAATGTGATTAACATTTACTAGAGTATATCAAAATGAACGTTTATAAACATTTTGATGAACATTTATGAACAACGTGATGAACATTTAATTATAATGTGATGAACATTCTGTTGGTGAACATTATAATATGATGAACATTCAGTAGAGTATATCAAAATGAACGTTTATAAGCATTTTGATGAACATTTATGAACAACGTGATGAACATTTAAGCTAATTGTAATGGACTTTTGAGTAATGAACATTTTATTAAATTCTTGTGAACATTTAAGGATGTTTGATGAACATTTAAGTATGAGATGATGAACATTTAGGTAATTTTTGATAAAGATCAAGTGTTTTTCTACTCGAAACTATATTAAAGTGATGTTTGATGAACATTTAAGCAAGAGATGATGAACATTTATCAACATTTTGATGAACATTTAAGTCGATTGTAATGAACTTTGGCTAATGAACATCTTATTAAATTCTTGTGAACATTGAAGTATGAGATGATGAACATTTAGATGAACATTCAATTGGTGAACTTTTATGTATAATGTGATGAACATTCAGTAGAGTATGTACAAATGAACATTGTGATGAACATTTATGAACACTTGATGTTCATAAAAAATTGGTGAACATTTAAGTAGAATGTGATGAACATTCAGTTGGAAAACTTTTAAGTATAATGTGATGAACATTTATGAACACTTGATGTTCATCAAAAATTGGTGAACATTTGAGTAGAATGTGATGAACATTCAGTTGGAAAACTTTTAAGTATAATGTGATGAACATTAATGAACACTTGATGTTCATCAAACATTGGTAAACATTTAAGTAGAATGTGATGAACATTCAGTTGGAAAACTTTTAAGTATAATGTGATGAACATTTATGAACACTTGATGTTCATCAAAATTTGGTGAACTTTTAAGTATAATGTGATGAACATTCAGTAGAGTATATATACAAATGAACATTTATGAACATTGTGATGAACATTTATGAACACTTGATGTTCATCAAAGATGGTCCGACGGTGTCCGGCGGCGGTCCGGCGGTGGGGACAAGGGGTACAAGGGATGCCACGTGTCATCATATGAGCTCTTGGATCTCTTTTGATCCAAGGCTCCACATTCATTCTCATTTATCATTTTAACAAATATTATTACAAGACTCTTTTCCAATACAAAATCAGTACATGCATGTCTTTTGTACTTATTATATCTCCACAAACATGAAAATGCATCAGGCAACTGCAACAATGTCATAATCAGATTGTCAGAAATTGACTTAACTTACAACATCAATTCGACTTGAAAAAAAATTGACCAACTGTTCATGAAATCCGAAGGACCTGAATTTAAACATCCCGACCATAACTCAAATTTGAACCCGAGGGACTATTATATTACACATATTTTAACAGAATTTGCATGATATTATAAGTTGATTGGCATGGAAAAATATTAATTTACCATATATCAATAGTTGGTAAGTAGTAGATTAAGTAAAAATATGTATTAGAAATGATATGTTAATTTTACTATATGTACCAATTCTTTTAAAATGTCAGTTTTTTTTCAAGTTAAACAATCTTATTAAACAAATTTAGTTGGTTAGAGATTTGTAATAGTATAATTATTTTTTAAAGTTTGATTTTTTTTAAGTTAGAGATTTATTTTTTAAAGTTTGATTCAACTTGATTTTCAAAAATGAAGAAAGATATAAATGAGAGATTTAAGGAGAAAATAATACATATGATTTTTGAAGTCAGAGTAAACAAACCTGAGAGCTTTAAATCCTTTAAATTGCCAACGTATTGTATTTAAAACGTTTTTACCGTTGACCACACTTTTGTATTACCCATCACTTAAGCGATTTATGTGCATTGACTAGTTATTCGAAGGTTGTAAATCTATCACTAATTAATCGTTTAAATAGATCAATAACTACTACGTATTTCTTACATCACTTCTTTCGTCTCCCTAACATTGGCCGCCTTCCACAGAGCATCTTCATCACTTTCTATCTGCAATTAAGTAAATCATTTGTTTTTGTAGCTCTATTAGCTTAAACATAAAAATACCAGATGGAAGATACTTACTAAAGAGAAATCAATCGCTTGAAAGAGAAAATGACTAATAATAATTTCCCCCCTCCTGTCACACATGAGGGGGAAATTATTATTTTGTGCAGTAATTTCCTCAGTTGCATCATGAATTAGCGTGTTTTCCAAATTCTGCAGAACAGATTGGCTTGTTTTCTTCCCAAAGCGTCCTAGAATCCATTCTAAAGATCCAACATCAATCAAATGTCTGTTTACTTCAGCTATGGACCCAAAACTTGGCTCTGTTAACTACCCTGTTGTAGTGGGAATCATGGGTCCTAGTGACCCTGCTTTCGACACTAAGCCTTTGCTATAGGATGTGATGCAGTCTTCTCCACTGCAACAACAAGCTGTAAAACTTCTGATTCATTGTTAAAAGAAGATGCTACTGAAGTGACACTTGGTGTTCCCTCAGTCAAAGTTCATGTCTAGAAGTTGGAAACAATCAAATCAATCCAAGTTGTATGCAGACAAGAAATTAGAGAAAGAATAGTTGAATTTTAACTACACCTTATCGAAAGCAACAATGTCTACATTGGCCAAGCGCTCCAACACATCTCCGCCTCATAAAAGATGTCATTGTTTTGGTCCTGAACGATTCTTAAGACAAAAAAAAGTAAACGAAATCAGGGTTAGCAATAAAATAAAAATTAAAACCAACTGACTTCTAATCACAAGCATGAAAACAGAACTATCTATGCAACAAAAACACAACCCAAAGCAGGCCTAAAATTATGCCCATGTATAATTCAATATAAGGAACTTACATCCGAATGGAGAGTCTCGAAATCCACTCATTAGAACCTTTGGACGATTCCTCATCTTCAAATCTTTTGTAGTTGGTGCTCATTAACAGAGTTTATAACTGTTATGTCAACCATCAATTAGAAATTATAACAAACAAAAGATTCACTCTCAAACAACCATAAAGATGCACTGCTTTAAAAATAAAACAGAACTCTCATTACAATAGCAAATTCAAGAGGTAGAGATGTTATAATAGCACACTAACCTTCAAAACCGAATTTTCCTATTTCACTTGTACGTTTCAGAAAATTCTTTCTCCAAGTTAGCCTTTTCCAAGATTACAACTGAGTTTGCAAGATGGTGTTCTTCTTATTCAAGCATAAAAAAGAATTAAACGCAAGATGAATATTGTAGCTATCTTTGCAAGATGAGTATCGAAAAACAAAAACAATTTAGTTCCATCAGATTATAGAAACCAGTTAGACGCAGTTCAGTTCAGCTTATTAATTCAACTTATCAATTCAAAAACCAATTCAGCTTATCAATTTCTAAACATCAGATTATCCAAAAACAATTCAGCCCAGATTATAGAACCATTTACAGATGCTGCCAGTTACAGTGACGATATCAATCCAGTTCAACGTGTATGACAATATCACAAATTCAGGATTCACAAGAACAAATTAAAGAAGAGCAAAGGGGAGACTTAACCTGAAAGATGAGAGGCGATAAAAGATTTGTGACATGAGGAGCAGGGCTACCAGAGAATGCTTGGAATTAGGAGAGACTAAGCCACATGCGAGTGAAGGGAGGTTACTTTTGAGGTTCAGTAACAGCTTCTTGCAACAACAAATTTTAGCCAAGTTTCAGTCCAAACTTGAAAATAGAATTCCTTCATGATAAAAAAATATTAGGCATAATGTACATTACAGGACAACATATAAATTAACCAATTTCCTATAAAGGAAGTACTAAGCTAAGAACAGATTCCCGTTTTTAGGGTTAGTAACTGAAATACATACCTTGAGTGAGGTCAATAAACGAAATTCAAAACTAATGATGTAATGGTCACCTATAAATCAATTTAGTAGAAGTTTTAAATCAGTGAGACATGGGACCAACCTATATTTCTCTACATCATTCTATAGCACCTTGATTGCCTCAATCATAATCAATCATAATATTCCCTGCTATACCCTTAGTTTCGAACAAACTATGCAAGAGAATCCCAAAACATGTAGCCTGGATATTTGCAGCTACAGTGACAAATTCCACATCTAGCTAATCATCTTTGTCAAAACAAACATGACCAATTTCATGCGGTTGTTGTCTATTGTGTGTGTATATTACGCGTTCAACAGGTTGTTGTCTATTGTCTGTTATCTTTCCCGTTCATTGTCTTTTTCGATCAACTGCTTGCATAAATTTTATTGATTTTTAATTATGTGTTAATGTTTTTTTTTACTGAAATTACACTTACAAGCTAATCGAGAGAAAATCTTCTACCTTGAGATAAGTCTAGCTTCCTGCTAAGAAAAATATTTATTCAAATAAAGCGTGAACTGTAACTTCACATCAAATATACAAAATTGGGGTAGAAATCCTCTTTTTATATTGAGAAATCATGAAAAAAACACAGCCACAAATTTGCTTTGACGTATTTTAACTTTTCCAAGAAACAGAGAGAAATAAGGCAGGAATAGTATTTCACATACAAAATAAAGCAAAAATGATCAAATACTTCGTAATCATTATAGGGCCTTAAGATTCTTGTCAACAGTCTTCACATCTTAATCACCATGTAAATGGAGTATTGAAGTGCAAGCCTTCCATCAACATAAACTGCAAACATGAACATACAAGAGTTAGTAAAAGGTAATTAACTAAATTGTAACCGACCAATACAAATCGCACCAACTCCCTTCCTAGAAATTTCAATAGCAAACAAATAGCTGAATCTGGAAAGAAGCTTTGCCTTCACTATACAACGAAAAATGATATAGAACAATATTCGGGATATATTTCGGGGGGGGGAGGGGGAGGGATTCCCTTTATAAGCTTTCAGAAATCCAGCACAATGTCATCAAATCAGTTAATAACCATTATCTAATGATGACTACGAGCTACGAAGGAATTATATATTCATAACTAACCATTACGGTGACAAACATCTGGTGTAAATCTTACAGCTGGTGGGTTGTGCATTAATCAAGATTTCAAGGTGTTGCCTTGTTTAGGATCTTTCTTGTTTGCTCCCTTTTTGTGTCCAGCTTTGCCTGCTGCAGGAGCTGTTGTGTGTTTGTAGTTGTTGTGACTTCTTATCAACTGTTGTGGACCTAAAACCATGGCATATGAAGGGATATTTGAAAATCAGTTGAAAACTAAAAGAAAATACATCAAAATAAACAAACAGTTCAAATTCCATATTGTTTAGAAGATCCAATGTTTAGTCTCATCTACCCTCAGCTTCCAGAAAAAAACTACAGAATATTCCATTGATATTAAGGTACACAATGGACTCGAACTGTATTTTTTGGCAAGTAAATCTGGTGTTATTTTCCTAATGATTAAATTCAATTTGCAAAATTAGTGCTACTTTTTGCAATTTTTGCTCTTATCAGTTGTAATTACCTGTTAACAGGATTTAGTGCTACATGTTCTGCCTTTGTGGTCTGATAATTCCCATTGGTAGCTGCATTCTAGTTTGTCTGCGCATGTCTCTTCACCTTCCCAGACCACCTCAGTAACAGGCATTAGAAGTTGACAGCATACAAAGGTGAGCAAACATCAAATTTTTATACAGGATTATTGCAAGAAACTTGACAAACTTAGTCATATATCTGAGAATATTCATGGCCCTTATACCTTCTCTCCCTCGTTCATCAAAACAATAATCACCAACATCAATAATTTTGTGTTGTAATCCTTCTTACTCCCAAATTTCTTGCTCAAATAAGTGTTCCAATAATTATTTATTTGATTGCTTGTTCTTCCCGGTATCCTCCCTGCAATCAATGACCACCTTCACCAAAATGTCACACTATATATTAGTTACCAATTACTTTCAATGAGCAATTTCAGTGTATTTGTGATGTGGGTAAGGGAAGTTATAACCTAAGATTTTGACTTAACTGGAAAAGATTAGTCCTTTACCATTGGGAATACAACTTGAACAAACTGATTGATACATTGGGAAATTAGGGTTAAAAGTACCTGTTTCCAAGGAGTGTGTGGAGCCTAAGCATAAGATCTTGCTCTTCATCACTGAAATGGCCTCTCTTGATACCAGGGTTCAAGTAGTTCATCCACCTCAGCCTGCAACTCTTTGCGCACCTGTTTAAGCCTGTAGAACCCATTAAGTTTGACATTAAAATCAATAAATGACATTAAAATCAGATGATACCGTTGTCATTAAGAGAATGAAATCACATTAAGTTTGACAGGAAATTTTAAAGACAGATGAAACAGCTATAATTAATTAAGACAATGAAAACACACAAGATTGGAGACTAAATTTTGAAACGTTGATAATATTGATAATCAAATATTAAAATTCTCTTATGATGTGAAAGTTTTCCAAATGCTGCACAACTTATACAAGAAAGAAATTTCAATCATACCTCGAGCAAGTGCCACAATATCACGTTTTGGCACAATTTCTATTGCACCTATTGAATCAGAAATGTGCAAGCTCTTTAACATGGTCAACAATGAAAAAAAGATAGAAGGAAAAAAGAAAAGAAAAAAAGAATGAAAGGTTGAGACCACAATGTACCATCCCGTTGTAGCGGTGGAGCCGTTAGTAAATCTATTCCCTTTCTGTAAATCCCCTGCAACGACATGTGCTCATCAGCATAAAAGCTCAAAAATGATGAAAATATAACATGTAATATGACTGAGTTGGTATATATGTGTTTTGAATTTGAAGTAACTCAATTCTCTAAGAATTACTCCCTTCTCTATTTTTTGTCACGAAGAATCTCAGTTTTTAAAATTTTATTACTCTCAGACTGCAACAAATTGGTTTGAACCACAGAGCTTGCCTAGAGTATAAAAAATTGAGCTTATATCCTCCTGGATTATCAGAGAATTCAAGGAGATTTCTTTGAATGTTGCATGAGAATATGTCCACCTATCCGAGATATATGAGAAAATATTTCCATGTTTATGAGTTCCAAAATATGCCACAATGTAAGTAATTGCTCCACTACTCCAATTGAGCCTTACATCCCATTACTCCATAAGTAATAAAATTAAAAAGAGGAGGATAAAAAGATTACCCATGAGAATATGTCCTTCTCCCTGAGCTGGAGCTGGACTCATGGTGCTACTACTTTGTCAAATGGAGCATGAGCAATGTATCTTAATATAGTACCCCTAAAATTTCCGACTCTGATTTCGCACATCCTCCTTCTCTCATTTCGGTTCTCTCAATCTTCAAGGTATACTCTCTCTGTTTTTCTATGCATCAAATTTTTTTAAAAAATCAATTTGAAAAACTACTGAGATTTAGGCATTCGACACAGATGAATATGGGAGAAAGCCATGGATTCTGAGGGAGTAAACTTCATTAAGGAAACAGATATCTATTCATAATGAAAAGTAAACTTCATAAAAATCAAAGATATCAACAATTGTAAGTTGAGGGAGCTAGATCAAACACCATAAATGTTGACACATACTTCATGAAAGGCTCAGGTGTTCAGCAGAGACTGCAGAGCATTGAGGACAATGCTCATGTTGGGTCGGAAATCAGCTTCATATTGCACACATAATGCAACGACTGCTACCATGTGGGATCGAAATTCAGGTTTTTTACTATTATATAAATTAAGTTTAAACTTATTTCATGATTCAGAAGAAGATTTACGTGCTTTGACCCTAAGTATAACTTCAGAAATTCTATTAAATTGTAGATACAGAGGTGCAAGTGCAACCCCTAGTGTTTGGACCCTCTAGACTTCACAAAACTCTCTGCTGCTAGCTTGTATATATATGAGTTTATTCTAGTTCTTATTTTTCCCTAGAGAACATGTTGGTTCTTATAATACTCATGCTCTTTCATTTGCATCAAATTCATTCAAGTAAATCTAGTTGCCAAACTACCATAGCTCAAATAAGAAGATAGCACGTTTCATCCAATATAAAAAAAATTGACCAACTGTTCATGAAATCCGAAGGACCTTAATTTAAACATCCCGACCATAACTCAAATTTGAACCCGAGGGACTGTTATATTACACATATTTTAACAGAATTTGCATGATATTATAAGTTGATTGACATGGAAAAATATTAATTTACTATATATCAATAGTTGGTAAGTAGTAGATTAAGTAAAAATATGTATTAGAAATGATATGTTAATTTTACTATATGTACCAATTGTTTTAAAATGTCAGTTTTTTTTCAAGTTAAACAATCTTATTAAACAAATTTAGTTGGTTAGAGATTTGTAATAGTATAATTATTTTTTAAAGTTTGATTCAACTTGATTTTCAAAAATGAAGAAAGATATAAATGAGAGATTTAAGGAGAAAATAATACATATGATTTTTGAAGTCAGAGTAAACAAACGTGAGAGCTTTAAATCCTTTAAATTGCCAACGTATTGTAATTAAAACGTTTTTACCTTTGACCACACTTTTGTATTATCAACTTGAGGCTTATATTGAACTAATTCTTATATATATGTATGTATCAAGAACGAGGCTACGCGTACAAGAGTTTTGATCAATGGTGGAATCGTTTCTTGTAGCTTCTTGCTTAAGTTACGTAACATACGATGTTGAGGTCGTGGAGAGGATCATACAAGAGTTCTTGAGTCAGGATCGAAACTCTGAGATCGAAAATGAAACTTATCCCGATGAGATGGTGAAATATAATGGGATTTCATCGGAAGTGTCGTGGCTTTTGGTGGTGAAGTTAATTGATGCATATCTAGCTGAAGTTGCAAAAGATCCAAACTTGACCATTCAAAGGTTTCTTGCTATAGCGGAGATGATTTCTACCGAGTCAAGACAAGCTCATGACGCCTTATACCGAGCCATTGACATGCACCTCAAGGTAAATATACAATTTCTAGGAACATAAGTTAAGTTAAGGTACACTTATAATGAAAACATTTTATTAAATTTATTGATTAAAATTTGTAGTGAAAGGTTTATAATTTTCACTTTAGAATAATGTTTTCGTATATTAGAAGGTTTAAGTGTGTCTTTAGTATATATGTTAGAAAAATCGTTTAGGTTTAGGTTTTAACTTGACGTAAAATCACTAGACTCGATTATTCAATTTCGCCTTTAGTGACCTCTTTGATATGACAATAGCAGTTACGATCAACGCTAATGAAAGTAGCTTTAGAAAAGTAGTGTTTGAAACACTATTAAATGGAAAAGACTATCTCTACCGATGTTTTTTTAAAAATGCTAAAGAAAGTAGTTTAGAAAAAGTAGTATTTGAAGAGGAATGTTTAGGTGTGAATTGACCTTAAAAAATAAAGTGCGAACAATTCGCATTCACAGATTTACACCTCAATGTTTATATTTTGGACGGTAGTGTTCATAATTTGGACAATGAATTTTTGTAAACGTTTTTAGTGAGATACACGATGACATTCTTGTAATTACTGTGAACTTTGTTTTTTTAATTTCTTTTCGCAAAATGACCTGAACGTACAATATCGCCAAATTGTCAACATTAACTTCTTATCCGTAAACGCGAAACACTTTGCTTTTCGTTTTTTCTCATTATTGAAACACTCTAACAACAATCACGAAATGCAGGAACACTCGGGCATGCGCAAGAGTGAGAAGAAGAGCCTATGCAAGATAATCGACTTCAAGAAGCTCTCAACAGAAGCATGCACCCACGCAGTTCAAAACGAGCGTCTTCCAATGCGAATGATAATCCAAATCCTCTTCCATGAGCAAGCTCGTGCAACCATGGCTTCATCTGGATCAAGCACCCCTGATCTTCCCCTGCCCACCAAGCTTCTCAACCTCAATAATGGCAGCACTCGATCGGCGCCTCCCGAGCCCGAGGACTGGGACGCGTTGGGAGGATCCGGTACCGGAAGCGAGGAAGACGGAACAGGGGAGAGTAAAGTGAGATTCGAGAAGGCGGTTTTGGGGAAGATGAAGGGGCTTTTGATTTGAGCTAAGAAGAAGAATAAGTTGAGGAAAATGTGGTCTATTAAGAGCTTTCAAGGAGAGATTGGTGGTAATGGTAATGGAGAGTTTAGTAAGAGGGCTAGTTTTAGTAGTAGTAGTAGTCATTTTCATGAGGAGGGGAGGTCTACTCCTTCCAGGGTTCATAGTAGGATTTCCATCTCTTGATTGCTTGCTTTTGGGATTATGGAGATCCATGTGCTTGTTAATTCGCTTACTTAATTGCAAATTTTCAATCTTCATATGTGAAATTATATGAGGTTCATAAGGTTGGCTAGACGGAGAGTGACGAAGAGACTATCCGAGGATAAAACTCAATAGTGTGAGTCTGGAATAGATGAGTCCAATGTTAGAGTAAAAGTCAATAGAATGTGAGCCGGAACACGATCTAGCGCAATGTACATATTATGCCTAACACATAAGATGTTTCATCAAAAGCAAGTGACGATATGAAAAGTAATCTATGATTTGATATATTAGGGTTTAATGAAGATATATATTAACATCGTTAAAACACATACAATCCTTATATCATCTTACATATATTTGGAATTCTGATTACAACTTACAATAAAGTTACAATATCATCTTACAATGAAATGTTGAATTGAGTTTATTTTTGGTAAAAAGAACGACGACACTCTCCATATTCATTGAAAGAGGCAACAAAGAAACAAGTCGAGGAGTAGCTCCCCCTCTTACATCATCTAAGATTGAAAGTGACACCCGATCGGGCGGAAAATATAATACATGGACACCAAACGGAAAAGCAAATGCAACAGAAGCAAGCAGATCATCAATCATATTCGCCTCTTGAAAGACACGAAGGATCTAGATTCCCCAGTTTAATGAGCTATGTATAGATATAGGAAGCCACAACTGCAAGAACAGTGGAAAATCCAAAGGCGGAACCAACGAAAAGTCCATTGATAAAGTGTTGCATCCGGTCATGACTGGATATTGCTCTTTTGCAAGGATGATTTTTCAAGGGTTCACCACATAAGCGAGGATTACCTTGATAGCTTGATTCATCGAAAGTATCAAGTTGACCCCCAACTGGAATTGGACCTTCGAGGTCATTGTAGGACACGTTGAAATTAGCCAAGAAATGCAAACTTTTAAGTGATGCAGGGAGCTCTCCTGTCAAACTGTTTCCTTCAAGGTGTAGTCTTTCCAGATTCCGCAAGTTTGATATACCCACTGGAATATGACCACTGAAATTGTTGTAATGAAGATGAAGTACTTGAATATTTCGCAAATTACCAATTTCCGACGGAATGCTCCCGTTAAAGTTGTTATATGAGAGTCCTAATACTTGAAATGAGGGGCCACTATTCCAAGAATCTATTACACCCCGGAAAAGTGGGGAGCTCAATGAAAAAATTGGGAGCTCATAACGGAAGTGCTCAAGGTTTGTATCTGAGATGAGCGCAGGTAATTTGCAGAGTTGCATGGGAAACTCCCCGGAAAAATTGTTGTTACTTAAAAGTAGAAAAGCCAGGTTAGGTAAAGTCCCCAACCAATTTGGGATTCTCCCCGTCATTTGGTTACCAGATAAGTTTAATTCGCACAAACTCTTCAGCTTAGACAACCATTTGGGAATGGGACCCCCAAATTTGCAACGTGCCAGGCTAAGTCTACGAAGTTTTGAGAATCCATTTGCACCAATAAACTTGCTATGAACCGGTAGAGACTCGCCATAGAAGTTTAGTCCCATGAAAAGGAAGGTTAGATTCCTACATTTTGCTAATACTTGGAGTGTTGTTGTGATATTTGTAAACAAATTATCGCTTAAGGAAAGGAAAGACAAGGATTTCAATCCAATGATTCTAGGTGAGATTTGGCCGGTTAGATTGTTTGTGGATACTCGAATTGCAACGAGTGACTTGCATGAGTATATGGTTGTAGGTATGGTGCCTGTGAATCTATTCGATAAAAGATCAAGCTTTTTTAGATGAACAAGTCTCGAGAAATCTAAATCAGAGATGTCTCCATCAAGTTGGTTAAACCTCAAAATGATCTCCTCTAGATTTGAACAATTTTCTAATAAAGAGGGTGGGATTGGTCCCTCAAGCTTATTCACATAAAGATTAAGCTTTTCCAAGGCTAAAAGATTTCCCATTTCTTGAGGGATGGTACCATGAATGCTATTTAAGGACAAATCCAAGGTTTTAAGGTTGGTGAGCCTATCAAATCTCTTTCCTAGTGTTCCATGGAGATTATTGTTGGATAAATTAAGATGCTTAAGGCTAAAAAGATTACCTATAGATGGTGAGATTACACCTTCTAAGCCTCTTGAATGTAACTCCAAATCCGTAACCCTACCACTCGCGTCGCAACTAACCCCCTCCCAGTGACAACAACTTACAATAGAAGACCAATTTAGCGGAGGGAAGGAAGAAGTTGTCAAGTTTGCAGCAAATGCAAGAAGAGAGGATTGATCTGCATGGTTACAAACTTGATCATAAGATAAGGCGGAGGAGAAGAGGAAAATGAGGAAAACAAGTTGGGTAATCATGGCTAGCTTTGGTACGTTCTAGCTTTAGTGTTGATTAATGGATGTAGTTTGTTTATTGCCACATTGATTTAGTATTACCCTTATAAAGGATTTTTGAGTTCAGCTATCTTGTTTGTTTGTTTTATTGCTTTCGTTGACTTGACTTGTTAGTGTACGACTCAAGTCTTCTCTATCAGAATTCAGAATTTTCCACAAGATAAGATTTCATAATTCTTATGTTTATGTGGTTGCGGTTTATTTTTGATGTTCGTCATTTCTTTTACGTCATTAGTGGCGACTGGCGAGTATCAACGACTTTGAAACGAATTCGTTTAAGTAAAGAGTTTTAATAAAAATATATTTTATTTTATAAATATTATGTACATAATTTTGACTTATCTTTTATTATCGAAAATCATCCTAATTGTATCCTAGAATGATTTTAACTTTAAGAGTAATTTTTAATACTAATGTAATAACTTGTATATTTGTTGTTGAAAAGTTTTTGTTAGTGTAATAATGCAATATCTTAATAATTAATATTAAAGATAAAAATAGTATTTGTTGAACAACTTACCCTAAAATCATTTTAAAGTCTCTAAAAGGTTAGCTTTAATATAAGATAGATTTGCCTATTAAAACTGTTACGGAACAAAAATTATAAATATAAATAATAACAACCAATTAAAATTTGCCACATAAGAGGTGGTAGGGTCAGAAACAAGGAAAATGATTGGAAAAACTCAACTTTAATAGATAAGACAGATGTTTATGAGAGTAAGGGTAAGGTTAACTAGTTTAGTTTCTGCGTCATACACGGCCATGTACGGCTTTATATTACTTATGAAACAACTTAGTTGTTTTATATATAATTTTATCCGAAAATATAATTGACATTTTTAATATGACAATTCTTATGAATTTTTTTGAAATAACTTTATTATATACATAAGTTTAACATTTTAAATACAACTAATAAACAACGAAAATAAAATACAAATACAAAAGGGTGAGAATCCCATAATAAACTCTCTCTTAGAGATAAATAAGAATGAATATAAGCCATTGGAGGCATCCAATGACTTAGATTAAACTAGTTACCCCCACTACAAGTGGCTGTAGTTGTGGTGGTCAGTCGACCTCCCGGCGACTTCCCGACAACCTCCCGGCGACCACCCGGTGGTTGTTCGGTAGAGGTCCGGCGAGGGTCCGGCGGGGGTCTGACGGGGGGACCGGCGGGGGTCTGACGGGGGACCGGCGGAGGTCCGGCGGGGGTCCGGCGAGGGTCCGACGGGGGACCGGCGAAGGACCGGCGAAGGACCGGCGGGGGTCCGACGGGGGACCGGCGGGGGTCCGACGGGGGGACCGGCGAAGGACCGGCGGCGGTCCGACGGGGGACCGGCGGCGGTCCGACGGGGGGACCGGCGGGGGTTCGACGGGGGACCGGCGGGGGTCCGACGGCGGACCGGCGGGGGTCCGACGGGGGACCGGCGGGGGTCCGACGGCGGACCGGCGGGGGTCCGACGGCGGACCGGCGGGGGTCCGACGGGGGGACCGGCGGGGGTCCGACGGGGGACCGGCGGGGGTCTGACGGCGGACCGGCGGGGGTCCGACGGCGGACCGGCGGGGGTCCGACGGGGGACCGGCGGGGGTCCGACGGCGGACCGGCGGGGGTCCGACGGCGGACCGGTGGAGGTCCGGCGGGGGTCCGGTGGAGGTCCGACGGTGGTCCAATAATAAATGAAAATGTTAAAGTATAAAATGAAAATTTTAAGTCTAATTCAAATTGGTGAACATTTAAATATAATGTGATGAACATTTAAATATAATGTGATGAACATTTAATTATAATGTGATGAACATTCTGTTGGTGAACATGAAATTAAAATGTGATGAACATTTACTAGAGTATATCAAAATGAACGTTTATAAACATTTTGATGAACATTTATGAACAACGTGATGAACATTTAATTATAATGTGATGAACATTCTGTTGGTGAACATTAAAATATGATGAACATTCAGTAGAGTATATCAAAATGAACGTTTATAAGCATTTTGATGAACATTTATGAACAACGTGATGAACATTTATGAACAACGTGATGAACATTTAAGCTAATTGTAATGGACTTTTGAGTAATGAACATTTTATTAAATTCTTGTGAACATTTAAGGATGTTTGATGAACATTTAAGTATGAGATGATGAACATTTAGGTAATTTTTGATAAAGATCAAGTGTTTTTCTACTCGAAACTATATTAAAGTGATGTTTGATGAACATTTAAGCAAGAGATGATGAACATTTATCAACATTTTGATGAACATTTAAGTCGATTGTAATGAACTTTGGATAATGAACATCTTATTAAATTCTTGTGAACATTGAAGTATGAGATGATGAACATTTAAGTATGAGATAATGAACATTTAGATGAACATTCAATTGGTGAACTTTTATGTATAATGTGATGAACATTCAGTAGAGTATGTACAAATGAACATTGTGATGAACATTTATGAACACTTGATGTTCATAAAAAATTTGGTGAACATTTAAGTAGAATGTGATGAATATTCAGTTGGAATACTTTTAAGTATAATGTGATGAACATTTATGAACACTTGATGTTCATCAAAAATTGGTGAACATTTGAGTAGAATGTGATGAACATTCAGTTGGAAAACTTTTAAGTATAATGTGATGAACATTAATGAACACTTGATGTTCATCAAAAATTGGTAACCATTTAAGTAGAATGTGATGAACATTCAGTTGGAAAACTTTTAAGTATAATGTGATGAACATTTATGAACACTTGATGTTCATCAAAATTTGGTGAACTTTTAAGTATAATGTGATGAACATTCAGTAGAGTATATATACAAATGAACATTTATGAACATTGTGATGAACATTTATGAACACTTGATGTTCATCAAAGATGGTCCGACGATGTCCGGCGGCGGTCCGGCGGTGGGGACAAGGGGTACAAGGGATGCCACGTGTCATCATATGAGCTCTTGGATCTCTCTTGATCCAAGGCTCCACATTCATTCTCATTTATCATTTTAACAAATACTATTACAAGACTCTTTTCCAATACAAAATCAGTACATGCATGTCTTTTGTACTTATGATATCTCCACAAACATGAAAATGCATCAGGCAACTGCAACAATGTCATAATCAGATTGTCAGAAATTGACTTAACTTACAACATCAATTCGACTTGAAAAAAAATTGACCAACTGTTCATGAAATCCGAAGGACCTGAATTTAAACATCCCGACCATAACTCAAATTTGAACCCGAGGGACTATTATATTACACATATTTTAACAGAATTTGCATGATATTATAAGTTGATTGGCATGGAAAAATATTAATTTACTATATATCAATAGTTGGTAAGTAGTAGATTAAGTAAAAATATGTATTAGAAATGATATGTTAATTTTACTATATGTACCAATTGTTTTAAAATGTCAGTTTTTTTTCAAGTTAAACAATCTTATTAAACAAATTTAGTTGGTTAGAGATTTGTAATAGTATAATTATTTTTTAAAGTTTGATTTTTTTTTAAGTTAGAGATTTATTTTTTAAAGTTTGATTCAACTTGATTTTCAAAAATGAAGAAAGATATAAATGAGAGATTTAAGGAGAAAATAATACATATGATTTTTGAAGTCAGAGTAAACAAACCTGAGAGCTTTAAATCCTTTAAATTGCCAATGTATTGTAATTAAAACGTTTTTACCGTTGACCACACTTTTGTATTACCCATCACTTAAGCGATTTATGTCCATTGACCAGTTATTCGAAGGTTGTAAATCTATCACTAATTAATCGTTTAAATAGATCAACAACTACTACGTATTTCTTACATCACTTCTTTCGTCTCCCTAACATTGGCCGCCTTCCACAGAGCATCTTCATCACTTTCGATCTGCAATTAAGTAAATCATTTGTTTTTGTAGCTCTATTAGCTTAAACATAAAAATACCAGATGGAAGATACTTACCAAAGAGAAATCAATCGCTTGAAAGAGAAAATGACTAATAATAATTTCCCCCCTTCTGTCACACATGAGGGGGGAAATTATTATTTTGTGTAGTAATTTCCTCAGTTGCATCATGAATTAGCGTGTTTTCCAAATTCTACAGAACAGATTGGCTTGTTTTCTTCCCAAAGCGTCCTAGAATCCATTCTAAAGATCCAACATCAATCAAATGTCTGTTTACTTCAGCTATGGACCCAAAACTTGGCTCTGTTAACTACCCTGTTGTAGTGGGAATCATGGGTCCTAGTGACCCTGCTTTCGACACTAAGCCTTTGCTATAGGATGTGATGCAGTCTTCTCCACTGCAGCAGCAAGCTGTAAAACTTCTGATTCATTGTTAAAAGAAGATGCTACTGAAGTGACACTTGGTGTTCCCTCAGTCAAAGTTCATGTCTAGAAGTTGGAAACAATCAAATCAATCCAAGTTGTATGCAGACAAGAAATTAGAGAAAGAATAGTTGAATTTTAACTACACCTTATCGAAAGCAACAATGTCTACATTGGCCAAGAGCTCCAACACATCTCCGCCTCATAAAAGATGTCCTTGTTTTGGTCCTGAACGATTCTTAAGACAAAAAAAAAGTAAACGAAATCAGGGTTAGCAATAAAATAAAAATTAAAACCAACTGACTTCTAATCACAAGCATGAAAACAGAACTATCTATGCAACAAAAACACAACCCAAAGCAGGCCTAAAATTATGCCCATGTATAATTCAATATAAGGAACTTACATCCGAATGGAGAGTCTCGAAATCCACTCATTAGAACCTTTGGACGATTCCTCATCTTCAAATCTTTTGTAGTTGGTGCTCATTAACAGAGTTTATAACTGTTATGTCAACCATCAATTAGAAATTATAACAAACAAAAGATTCACTCTCAAACAACCATAAAGATGCACTGCTTTAAAAATAAAACAGAACTCTCATTACAATAGCAAATTCAAGAGGTAGAGATGTTATAATAGCACACTAACCTTCAAAACCGAATTTTCCTATTTCACTTGTACGTTTTAGAAAATTCTTTCTCCAAGTTAGCCTTTTCCAAGATTACAACTGAGTTTGCAAGATGGTGTTCTTCTTATTCAAGCGTAAAAAAGAATTAAACGCAAGATGAATATTGTAGCTATCTTTGCAAGATGAGTATCGAAAAACAAAAACAATTTAGTTCCATCAGATTATAGAAACCAGTTAGACGCAGTTCAGTTCAGCTTATTAATTCAACTTATCAATTCAGAAACCAATTCAGCTTATCAATTTCTAAACATCAGATTATCCAAAAACAATTCAGCCCAGATTATAGAACCATTTACAGATGCTGCCAGTTACAGTGACGATATCAATCCAGTTCAACGTGTATGACAGTATCACAAATTCAGGATTCACAAGAACAAATTAAAGAAGAGCAAAGGGGAGACTTAACCTGAAAGATGAGAGGCGATAAAAGATTTGTGACATGAGGAGCAGGGCTACCAGAGAATGCTTGGAATTAGGAGAGACTAAGCCACATGCGAGTGAAGGGAGGTCACTTTTGAGGTTCAGTAACAGCTTCTTGCAACAACAAATTTTAGCCAAGTTTCAGTCCAAACTTGAAAATAGAATTCCTTCATGATAAAAAAATATTAGGCATAATGTACATTACAGGACAACATATAAATTAACCAATTTCCTATAAAGGAAGTACTAAGCTAAGAACAGGTTCCCGTTTTTAGGGTTAGTAACTGAAATACATACCTTGAGTGAGGTCAATAAACGAAATTGACTTAACTTACAACATCAATTTGACTTGAAAAAAAATTGACCAGCTGTTCATGAAATCCGAAGGACCTGAATTTAAACATCCCGACCATAACTCAAATTTGAACCCGAGGGACGGTTATATTACACATATTTTAACAGAATTTGCAAGATATTATAAGTTGATTGACATGGAAAAATATTAATTTACTATATATCAATAGTTGGTAAGTAGTAGATTAAGTAAAAATATGTATTAGAAATGATATGTTAATTTTACTATATGTACCAATTGTTTTAAAATGTCAGTTTTTTTTCAAGTTAAACAATCTTATTAAACAAATTTAGTTGGTTAGAGATTTGTAATAGTATAATTATTTTTTAAAGTTTAATTTTGTTTAAGTTAGAGATTTATTTTTTAAAGTTTGATTCAACTTGATTTTCAAAAATGAAGAAAGATATAAATGAGAGATTTAAGGAGAAAATAATACATATGATTTTTGAAGTCAGAGTAAACAAACGTGAGAGCTTTAAATCCTTTAAATTGCCAACGTATTGTAATTAAAACGTTTTTACCGTTGACCACACTTTTGTATTATCAACTTGAGGCTTATATTGAACTAATTCTTATATATATGTATGTATCAAGAACGAGGCTACGCGTACAAGAGTTTTGATCAATGGTGGAATCGTTTCTTGTAGCTTCTTGCTTAAGTTACGTAACATACGATGTTGAGGTCGTGGAGAGGATCATACAAGAGTTCTTGAGTCAGGATCGAAACTCTGAGATCGAAAATGAAACTTATCCCGATGAGATGGTGAAATATAATGGGATTTCATCGGAAGTGTCGTGGCTTTTGGTGGTGAAGTTAATTGATGCATATCTAGCTGAAGTTGCAAAAGATCCAAACTTGACCATTCAAAGGTTTCTTGCTATAGCGGAGATGATTTCTACCGAGTCAAGACAAGCTCATGACGCCTTATACCGAGCCATTGACATGCACCTCAAGGTAAATATACAATTTCTAGGAACATAAGTTAAGTTAAGGTACACTTATAATGAAAACATTTTATTAAATTTCTTGATTAAAATTTGTAGTGAAAGGTTTATAATTTTCACTTTAGAATAATGTTTTCGTATATTAGAAGATTTAAGTGTGTCTTTAGTATATATGTTAGAAAAATCGTTTAGGTTTAGGTTTTAGCTTGACGTAAAATCACTAGACTCGATTATTCAATTTCGCCTTTAGTGACCTCTTTGATATGACAATAGCAGTTACGATCAACGCTAATGAAAGTAGCTTTAGAAAAGTAGTGTTTGAAACACTATTAAATGGAAAAGACTATCTCTACCGATGTTTTTTTAAAAATGCTAATGAAAGTAGTTTAGAAAAAGTAGTATTTGAAGAGGAATGTTTAGGTGTGAATTGACCTTAAAAAATAAAGTGCGAACAATTCGCATTCACAGATTTACACCTCAATGTTTATATTTTGGACGATAGTGTTCATAATTTGGACAATGAATTTTTGTAAACGTTTTTAGTGAGATACACGATGACATTCTTGTAATTACTGTGAACTTTGTTTTTTTAATTTCTTTTCGCAAAATGACCTGAACGTACAATATCGCCAAATTGTCAACATTAACTTCTTATCCGTAAACGCGAAACACTTTGCATTTCGTTTTTTCTCATTATTGAAACACTCTAACAACAATCATGAAATGCAGGAACACTCGGGCATGAGCAAGAGTGAGAAGAAGAGCCTCTGCAAGATAATCGACTACAAGAAACTCTCAACAGAAGCGTGCACCCACGCAGTTCAAAACGAGCGTCTTCCAATGCGAATGATAATCCAAATCCTCTTCCATGAGCAAGCTCGTGCATCCATGGCTTCATCAGGATCAAGCACCCCTGATCTTCCCCTGCCCACCAAGCTTCTCAACCTCAACAATGGCAGCACTCGATCGGCGCCTCCCGAGCCCGAGGACTGGGACGCGTTGGGAGGATCCAGTACCGGAAGCGAGGAAGATGGAACAGGGGAGAGTAAGGTGAGATTCGAGAAGGCGGTTTTGGGGAAGATGAAGGGGCTTTTGATTAGGGCTAAGAAGAAGAATAAGTTGAGGAAGATGTGGTCTATTAAGAGCTTTCAAGGAGAGATTGGTGGTAATGGTAATTGAGAGTTTAGTAAGAGGGCTAGTTTTAGTAGTAGTAGTAGTCATTTTCATGAGGAGTAACAAATTGTGTCGTTGCAGTTCAGTTGAAAATGATATGGGCCACTACTCAGTCAAGGATTCACTTCCTTATTTTGTGTATAAGTGGCTAGGTACATAATGTTAGTGCCACCTTTTTAGCAGCTTAGTTATTTCCTTCCTGTTATATATACTCTTGTAAATCATTCATCAATACATAAGGGAATTCTCAGCATCTCATATTCTTTATATGGTATCGGAGCTTTAACCATTCTTTTTTGTTCCACCATGGCTCTACACACAAACCAACAGTTACTAGTTGCTGCTAACTTAGCCAATTCCAATTTAAACTTCCAAATTCCATCGATAAGCATAAAACTTGATCGAGACAATCACTCCCTATGGAGAACCACCATTGTCTCCGCCCTCGAAACTTTCGACCTTGAGTCCTTTATCCTCAATCCAAATCCACCCGCAGAATTATTACCTGCGCAAATTGTTGATGGTGCTGCAGGAATTCCTCTTCCAAATCCTGAGTTTACAACCTGGAAAAAGCGAGATCGCTTTGTCTTACTATGCATCAAATCCACGCTATCTGAGAGAGCTCTCGCCATTGTTGCTCGAGCGAAATCGTCCCAATCTGCTTGGCTCACATTGGGGCGCTCATTTCAAGACCAAACTCGTGCCAGCCGCATGGCACTGAAAACTCAACTCCAAGCTCTCTCCAAAGGCTCCTTGTCTATGATGGAATACATAGAGCGAAAACGATCAATTGCTGACTCGCTCGCTGAAAATCTCCATCCTATCTCCGATGAAGATCTCATAGGCTATATCTTAAATGGCCTCGATTCATCTTATGGGTCCTTTGCTGCTGCGTTTATGATGCAATCCGATGATCTGTCCGTCGATGATTTGGTTGGCCTTCTTCTCAGAGAAGAAGCCCGCCTAGAGCAAGAAAACGCTCGCCAAGCTGCTGTCCACTTGCAAGTGCCTACAGCCCCTGCTCCAGCACCATCTCAGGGTCCTCTTGCAAACAATGTCTCTCGTTCTCAGCATCGGTCCAATCACTCCACCAACATTGGCTCGCCCTCTAGCAATCCTCGTCAATCCGATCAGCGACGCCGCAGAACTCAATGTCAACTTTGCAGCCGACCTGGCCATGAAGCTATTGATTGTTGGCAGCGCTCAAATCAAACGGATTTTCCATCAAGACTGCCCAATCCAAGAGACAACTCTGCCAAACAAGCTCATCTCACAAACTTCAACAGTCCTTCAACAGTGATGGATCCATCTTGGTACTTTGATACAGGGGCCACCGATCATGTGTCTCCTGACATTGGCAAGCTTCACATATCTGATTCCTATTCCGGTGATGATAAGCTACAAGTCGGTAACGGTAATCATCTGTCTATTTCGCATATTGGATCATGTTCTTTGCCTAATTTACGCTTGCCAAATGTCTTAATTGTTCCTAAACTAACCAAAAATCTCCTAAGTGTGTCCCGATTAACCAAGGAAAACAACGTTTTTATGGAATTTTGGCCTGACCGTTGCTTTGTTAAGAATTTTCAGGGCACACCACTCCTTCAAGGCCACGTTGATCATGGACTGTATCGATTGTCTTCCGTCCCAAATAATAAGACCTCCACCATGGCGCTCACTGGGGTAAGGACGTCACTCACCGGCTGGCACAAACGACTCACCCATCCTCATGAGCCTATTTTGAGGCGCCTCTTCTCCACTTTTCAACTTCCTATTTCCTCCAATAAATCTCCAAGTATTTGTGAACCATGTAATCTTGGAAAAAGTCACAGATTTCCACTCTCAACTCCTCATGTTTCTTCTAGCAAACCCTTTGAATTGGTGTATTCAGATGTTTGGGGACCCTCCCCTATGCTTTCTTTAAATGGCAATCGATATTTTGTTCTCTTTATTGATGATCACTCAAAGTTTGTGTGGATATATTTCTTGTCAAATAAATCGCAGGTCTTCTCCACATTCCAACAATTTCGCACTATGGTTAAAACACAATTCAAATGCGAGATTAAAAACCTCCAAACGGAGATTATTGTTCCATGGAGATTATTGTTCCTATTTCCTCCAAGAAATGCTATTTAAGGACAAATCCAAGGTTTTAAGGTTGGTGAGCCTACCAAATCTCCCTCTTAGTGTTCCATGGAGATTATTGTTGGATAAATTAAGATGCTCAAGGCTAAAGAGATTACCGATAGATGGTGAGATTATGCCTTCTAAGCCTCTTGAATGTAACTGCAAATCTGTAACCATACCCCTCGCGTCGCAACTAACCCCCTCCCAGTGACAACAATTGACAACAGAAGACCAATTTAGCGGAGGGAAGGAAGAAGTTGTCAAGTTTGCAGCAAATGCAAGAAGAGAGGATTGATCTGGATGGTTGCAAACTTGATCATAAGATAAGGCGGAGGAGAAGAGGGAAATGAGAAAGACAAGTTGGGTAAGCATGGCTTTTTGTGTAGTTTGATGATAACCCAGATCAGCTTAATGTTGTCCTTTAATACTGATTCACGAGTTCATCTATATGTTATTTTTCTTGACTTTCATGATTAATGAAGGGCCTAAAATGTGTTGCAAGTGTTTAATTTTGTCCAACTGAAAATGTGTTGCAAGTTCATCTATATGTTTTTCCAAATTTTTATTAGAAATATCACAAAATATTGCTTTTAAATAATCTTATGATCTTTTCAAATTTTAACGTAAATAATTTATTCTAAATTTGTAAAATATCAAGCGTGACCTACCTTTATAAAATCTACCAAATAAAGAAATTGAATTCTTAATAAATAAGGCAAAAATATTACAATCATATATCGATTGATGCAATATATATGATCACAATATATTGCCTTTTGGTGCATCATTCTTTGAAGAAATATGTAAAAAAAGATATCAATCCTTATATCTAGTAACTAGATTCGAAATTCCGCGTTTCGCGCGGGGAAATCACGATTTTCAAGCTTGTGGTTAGTCATTAAATAGGCCCTAAATTTAAAATGAGTAAACGATGACATAATACAATTCTACAAACTCGTAAAATGCAAATATAACTATTACAACGGTGGTTACAACCGAAATCAAAAATGAAAATCTCGAGAAAGCGATTGGATACTACAATAGACAAGACATATTTATACCAAAAAATTCAGCAATCAAGTGGAAAGATGAAAGGCTAAAGGAAAGAAGAAGGGTTGAATATCAACGAAGAAATAAAGCCTAATCGATAAATCAAATTTAACCCAATAACTCAATTAGGCCCGATGGATTAATTACGGTGGCCCGATACGGATTGACATTACTTTGTCAAATCCATCAATTTTTATATAGATATAGATAGATATATAATATATATAGATAGATTAAAATATCTAACTAACCCATATTAATTTTTAATCGGAGAAGGAGGGGGCGTCGGGATAAAACAAATGGATTGACGAACGCGATTAGATGAGAATGAGTTTGGAGGTTGTGATAGAGGAAGAAGACGAAAATGATGTGTTCTTAGTTAGGGATGAAATTAGCAATTAAGAGAATAAAAAAATATTAGCATTTATTAGGTACAAATTGACATTACTTCATCAAACCCAATAACTTTTATATATATATATATATATAGATAATAACATAACAATAACAATAACAATAAAAGTTGACCTCTAAAGTAAGTATTTATGGATTTTACAATAATTATTAGGGAATCTTTTATTTTTGTTTTAGGGCATAAACATAAATTCAAAGTATTAGGCTTTTGAACTATTTATTGTAGAATTGAAGTTTATTATGTAGAGGTTCTCAATTGCTTGGCTTTCCTTGCCTTCTTCATCTTTCTCTTCTTTTTGAAGATTAATTTATGTTCGAACGTGGTTGTCGGGATCGGGAACCCACTTTGATCGGTGTGGGGGTATGATTTAAATATGACTACTATATGTTTTTTTAGTAAAAATAATAATACAAAAACTCACACTTTTGCTTACATAAAATCCAAATAAGTGTAATACATAATTAGCACGATTTAACGAAGGTTACTTTAAAGCATACAATTTTCCAAAATACACCTATATTTGAAATATAAGTGTTGATTTTTTTAAAATGTGATAATATAAGTGTTGATTGTAAATTTAATATTAAAACGTGTTATTTATATATTACATTACTTATAATTTTTCGGAGGGGGCGAAGAAGTTGTTAAGTTTGCAGCAAATGTAAGAAGAGAGGATTGATCTCTATCATTGCAAACTTGATCATAAGAGATGGCAGAAGAGAAGAGAAAAATGAGAAAGACAAGTTTGGGAAGCATGGCTAGCGTTTATTTCTGATATTGCCAATACTATTTCCCTTATAAGCAGGGCCGTTGATGGAGGTGTGCAACCTGACCATCAGAACAGGGCCACCAATTTCTTGGGGCCACATATGTATTGCTTTTTTGTATAATTTTTATAGCAATTTTTTTGGATAGTGTCAAAGCAATTAGAACTCAAGTGTCTGGTATACGAGAAGCTTTGCTTGAAGTTGCTGATTCTGATTCTGATTCTAAAATTAGAAGTGAAGCAAAATCTTTAGCACAAAATGAGCTTGGTGATTATGAATTTTTAGTTTCCCTTGTCATTTGGTATGAATTGCTATATGCTGTTAGTCTTGTTAGCCAGACTTTACAATCAGAAGGTATGTTAATTGATGTTGCAATTGAAAAGGTGAAGGGCTTGACATCTTTCTTTAGGGGATATAGGGAAACTGGATTTGAGAGAGCATTAGAAACTGCAAAAGCAATAGCCGTAGAGAACAATATTGATCCTGTATTTCCACAAAGGCGTGTAATTCGAAGGAAAAAATTCTTTGATGAAAAAACAAGTGATGGAACTGAAATTGCCTCAAAATCTGCATTAGATTCATTTAGAGATCATTATTTCTTATGTATTGTTGATGATGCTATTGGTTCACTAGATAAAAGATTTGAGCAATTTCAAGAGTATGAGTCTGTATTTGGTTTCTTATTCACTTCTAAAAAATTGTGCTCACTAGATTATTTGTCTTTAAAGAACTCATGTGATTGTATTGAAGCTGCTCTTAAGAATCATGAACAATCTGATATTGATGGTAATGAATTGTTCATTGAGTTGAAGTTGCTTCAAGATTTTTTGCCTAGTAGTGAAATGATGGGACCTTTAGATATCTTAAAATATTTGAAACGCATGGATTGTTTTCCTAATGCTACTATTGTTTATCGAATTTTGTTGACTATTCCCGTGACTGTTGCATCTGCAGAGAGAAGTTTTTCGAAGTTGAAGTTGTTGAAGTCTTACTTACGCTCAACAATGGCACAAGATCGACTTAATGGGCTGGCTTTTATAGCAATTGAGAGCGACGTTCTTGAGAAAGTTAACTGTGATGAGATTATCGAAGAATTTGTTTCTAAAAAAGTTTGAAGGAGAACCCTGTTTAAGTGAATGCATTTGTTAGTTTAAACTTTTAGCATCTGAAGTTTGTATTTGTAAGACAAATTTAATATATATGAAATTATGTTTTTTAAGCGATTTGTTTTTGTATAGTAATGGGGCCAATTTTTAATTTTAGAACAGGGTTTCAAAAAAGTTTGAGACGGCCCTGCTTATAAGGATGTGTGGTTCCGTACAAGATATGTTTATTTTTCTACCAGTATGGAGTAATTTCTTCCATTGCATTAACTATGAGTCTTCTCGATTGGAATATCTACAAGATTATGTGGCTCTCGTTTATTTCTGATATTGTTGCTTTCATTTGTAAGTCAAAGTTTACTTGTAAAAGTAGTGGTGATACAAATCTCAACACAAAAAACAAACAGGAATTAAAATTTTAACACTTACGCCCGACATAAAAAAAAAAAGAAATTTCGAAAAACCAATCTCAAATAGAGCAATTTACTCCGAACAACCTCTTTAAATTAGTAATTACATACGACCATTCTTTTAAATGAATTTTGTTATCAATCAACCAACTCTCTTTTATTTCACGAGAATCCAGATTTCGGGACTTGTCTCGATCCAGTCGTTCTTTGGTGGAGAGGAGAGGATAGTCGGAGATATATTCGTCTGAGGGAGAATCTGAAGCCGTTGTTGAGCCCGAGGAATTCAAATTTCTTCTGAAAGGCGTTTTAGCTTATAAGATCGGATCGTAACCACCTCATGATGCGTGTGTTTTGGGTCGATTTGGCGGGTGTGGAGTATCCGATGAAAACCGGTTAGAATTAAATAAACTCAAAACTCAATTAATGTAGCATAAATCGGTCAAAAATCCGATCAAAATGAAGAGGGGTGGTTAATTGCTAACATAATTAATTTAGGGTGTTTAACCCCGCAACTAGAAAATTATAACTGACACCCGTTTTGGATGCATCCAAAATGCG
This sequence comes from Oxyria digyna, assembly GCA_029168935.1. Taxonomy (NCBI): domain Eukaryota; kingdom Viridiplantae; phylum Streptophyta; class Magnoliopsida; order Caryophyllales; family Polygonaceae; genus Oxyria; species Oxyria digyna. Next base: position 2,268,431 of record JAPVLV010000026.1, on the reverse strand, counting down.
CCCAGAAAGTCAGGTCAAAGTTCGGCGCATTAAGACCGCGCCCAAGGCGGTTCAAGAAATTAAATTAAATAAATAACTAACACAGGAAAAAAACCGATTCGGATTTCTTAAACCAAGTGGGCGCACCTCATAGGGTCCAATATCTTTATTCCATAGATCAGACCGGTATATTCCCAACCGGGTTCAGTAGACCGAACCGGCAGTGGGCACGCCCTTCGTGCGCCCAAGATAATTCTTGGGTTTTTGGCGTAGCCTTACCAGGGTTGCATGGTTCGCGAAAGAACCGGAACGCGAACGCGGTTCGCGGTTCGCGATTCTCCACAAATGAAGAATCGATTCGCCCAAGAATCACAAAAGTATTGGATCGTTAATTTTTGGAAAGCGGTTCGTTAATTTTTGGATCGTGATTCGTTAATTTTTAAACGTGGTCCGTTAATTTTTGGAACGTGAGTTTGTTTTTTACTCGGACACAGTCAATTTCTTTAAGAAAGAGTTTTGACCGTGGCATCTTTTTCTGGTTTTGGGCCTTTTCTTTAATGGAAGAGATCTAGCTTTTAATTTTTGGTTTGGGCTGTTCTCTTTTTGTTAAAGGCCCAGTCCAAAAATATTAGGTTACACCGTCTTCCTCCTCTCCTTCCTCTCCTCCTCCATTGTTAGCAACGACAATGGCGACTAAATACCAACCCAGCCTGATTCGCTGATTTTGGAGAACCGGAGCGGGAACGAACCGCGTTCAGGAGCGTACGCTCCGGTTCGTGATTCGCCCTAGGTGAGAGCGAATCATGCAACCCTGAGCCTTACTGCACCCAACACGTTAAATTTAAAAAAATAATCAACGGTCACATTAGGCGCATCCTCAGTGCGCCTACAAATCCGATCGTTTTTTAATAGGAAAAAATATGAACGTTGGAAGCTACAATTACAAGCACACTGAAAAATCCAAAGGCCGAGCCAACAAAAAGCCCGTTCACAAACACTTGCATCCCGTCATTCATTTTATGATCCTTTCGATGCCTTACAATTTGATTAGATGCATCATTACAAGGATGATTGATCAAGGGCTTACCACACGATCGAGGATTACCGTTATAACTTGATTCATCAAACGTATCTCATTGACCCCCAACTGGAATCGGACCATTAAGTTCATTATACGACACGTTAAAACTCGACAAGAAATGCAGATTTTTCAGCGACGCAGGGATCTCTCCTGTTAAACTGTTTCCATCAAGAGCTAGGGTTTCCAAATTCTTCAACTTTGATATATTCCAACTGAGCATGTGAATATTTAAAATGATCTAAGTTGGAGATGTCTCCATTAAGTAGATTAAGCCTTAAAATGATCTCTTCTAGATTTAAACACTTTGTTAATAAAGAGAGTGGAATTGGACCCTCAAGCCTATTCGTATCAAGATGAAGCTTTTCCAAGTGTAAAAGATTCCCAAGCTCTTGAGGGATGGTTCCATGAAAGGAATTTGAGGACAAATCCAAGGTTTTAAGGTTGGTGTTCCATGGAGATTAAGGCTAAAGAGATTACCGATAGATGGTGAGATTATGCCTTCTAAGCCTCTTGAATGTAACTGCAAATCTGTAACCATACCCCTCGCGTCGCAACTAACCCCCTCCCAGTGACAACAATTGACAACAGAAGACCAATTTAGCGGAGGGGAGGAAGAAGTTGTTAAGTTTGCAGCAAATGCAAGAAGAGAGGATTGATCTGCATGGTTGCAAACTTGCTCATAAGATAAGCCAACATCATCATAAATCCTAATCACCAGTATCACTAATGACTCGGCTAATGCGTAGTTTGGCCAAGCCAAAAGACAATAGAAAAATCTGGAAGTGACATGAATTCCTAAATGGATTCTACCATAAACGACACAGCAAACTCGATTTACCTACAACAACAAGGTTAGCGGCAAGAACAAGGTATGTAAAATGGAGAAATAGCACCTAAGTTTCTTCTCAAATCGACTGCACAAAATCTGAACAAATCTCAATGGGGTGTATACTACTCTATCAAAATTTAGTAAGTTCAGAATACCAACAGCAAACTCTATTGCCGCATATTTTCAGGGCCCTGTGCAGCCGACGAGCTTGGCGTTGTAACGGTGGATGGACTGGCCTGCTCATGGGGATTTTGCCCATTATCTACACTAAGTTGATTATCTCCTTCAACCAATGCCTTGTATGTACAATCCTGCAAGATAACCAACGAGCTTTGAGTGCAGTTTCATCACCATTCCCCTACAGGAAATTGTTATGAACAAAATATACCTTGGGTATAAAATGACTCTCTATGGCAAGCTTCAATATATTTTCAGTGTTGGATGAATCACTGCCTCCACCCTACAACAAGATTTGCAAACAGATTTCAACTCAATCAGAAACGGACGATATCATAGACAACATTAACTAAGATGCAGCATAAAGATGTTACTGACTCGGTATTGAAATTAAATGCATATCAAGACTAACTATACCAAATATAGTATTAACCCTGATATCCTTGGAACAAGCTTGAACTGCTCATTGATTACCGAGTACATGTGAGTATATGACACTCCTTTGTGCTGCATATACATACTTGCTGACTAGAATAAAAGATACATGGACCAACCCGAAACTTTTCCCAAAATTGACATAGATATCAGTCATAAAACCAAGGCATAGGAACAATAGGTCATTACTATATACTAATGTAGATAACATACTTGTGCAGTCATCTATAGTTGTAAATGAGCACTAGAGTCCAAGAAGAAGCTGACTACTTGACCAAATAGGGTAAGAAATTATACCTCAGATGTAATATCAGCACTTCCTCCTCCAAAGAGAGATGAATAATGAGCAGGATCATATATGGAACCTCCTAATGGATCTTCAGCATCTAATGTTGTTTGTCTATTTATCGGAGTTGCAGGATTCAGAAAGCTAGTTCTCATATCTAAGTCTGTTTCCTGAGACAGTGCACTTTGTCCGTGTGAAGCACCCAGTATGTACATCCGTATCCACAAAAATGAGGATGACAACCTCACAGAAAATGCAACAATTTGCATCGAGAGGGTAAGCTTCACGGAAAATATGAAAAACACTCCATAGTTCTCAGAAGAGATATGCCTGCATGGAGATTAAAAACATTACAAAAAATTACACACAGAGACATTTATTTCAAATGGAGAATTACTGTTAATACTTTTCTTGTTGAAATATTTTATTGACATCAGTATGCAACTCTAGTGTACACAATTTATTAGATGAGTCAAATGACAAATGCAAACCAACCAACTGGCCCCCACCCTCAGTTTTTCCTCCAATACACAATAGGACTCTCTTATCCTATCCATAAAATCTAAAACCCTGAAAACTTCAATTCTAAAAGGCATAAATCTTGTGATTTCTGTAAGTGTTTTGTGAGTGCTACTGCTACAAGAGATCAGACAAAGGCTAGTCAACATAGTTTTAATATGTCAAATTTTGATTACGAATCTCCTTGTAATGTCAAATCTCCTCATAGGCTCCTACAGACAAAAAAGAAGAAGATAGATATTCTCAAAAATTGCTTGATGCAGTAACCTAAAGGTAACAGCCTCAGAACAAACTGAAAGGTATTTACATGTAAAAAAAAAATCAAACAACGACGCAAAAAGCGAAAAATGCGAATTTCAGGATCAAAGGGTGGATAAACATGAGAGATACAGAAAAATGTGAAAAGATAAACTGAGATGAGAAGAGAAGAGATGCACCATATATCATGCGAAAACAGAATGAACCAGCAGATGTCGAGTAAAATTGAACCGAAGAGTAAAATGGCATAAGTTCGTCCGAGACGTTGACTGGCACTCTCAATGGCCACCAACGCAAACAGCGCAATAGCTAAGTTTACCAGCAATACTCCATTGTACAATGCTCCAAGTGATCCAATCAATGCACAACCAATCTACAATCAACATTTCAGTGCAGCAATGCATTAGTAACCTAATTTCAATAATAATGCCAATGCTCTCATCAGGATTTTCTTAGCTCATTCCTTTTTCTTTTACCGGTTCTGAATTAAACATACCTGGATGTAAATAAGGATTACGGCAGAAGCTTGGAGGTTATCGTAATCACGAAGCCATAACCGCAATCGAGTTCTTTGAGGAGCGCAAAGCATGATTTATACGAGCCACTTTCACTATAGTCCAATCTGCAGATCAAAACAGGACATAAGACAGCAAGAAATCCACTAGAATTTCAGAGGGATACAATTCGATTAATTACGAATTCATGAATTCGTCTCTAACTTCATACACAACAACATTCAATTTCAATGTTGAGATTCGTAATTTGTCAGATACAACGGAAATAAGAAAAAAACTCCAAAATCAAATTAATTTCAGGACAAAGCGAAGGCTTACAATGAATCATCCAGTAGAACAACTGCGAGGCTTGATCTGAGTTAACTCAGCGCAAAAGCGAAAGCGATGAGATGTGTACACAAGATCGAAGACCGATTGGCGAAAAGAAGACAGTTCTTGAATTCGTAAAATAAACTGTAATGTGAGAAAAGTGATAGTGCATCCTAAAATCCAGGCTAATATATGTACAGAAATCTGTCCAAACCTCAAAATTTTATTTATGGTAAAATGTAATACAACTTCAAATTTCAACGTAATAATAATTATAATGATATTAGGCATTATAAATGACATTTTGAGTTTATAAATACAATAATACTAAGTGTCTGTTTGGTTTGGTATCGATATATCTAGATATTAGATATGAGTTAGCCGTGTTTGGTATAATCAATATATCGATATCTGATGTTTAGCGTCAGTCGTGTCGAAATGAAATGATTTTAAAGCATGTTTTTGATATCTGTAAAAAAAAATGAATATATCAAAAATATCATACGAATATCAGATATCTTTTGTTATCGATATCTAAATATTTATACCAAACGAGCCCCGAAACATGATCAATTTACATCCACATGATATCTATGCAAGCTCCTCTTCCACTTGGAAAGTCTATCCCGTTACTACATTAATCACGAGCCACAGGTGAGTTTGGATCTCTGATCTACTGCATTTAAATGACACCCGAAATGACAATATAGTAATTCAAGTTGTTAGTAAACGTAATTCATACGAATTCCGTATTTAAGCAGGATCAGGCCAATGTTCAAATGTCAGATGGAAGTAAATTTAGCTTCACTCGAAAGACCCTGCATTAAAAAATGAAAATTACTACAAGATTTTGACAGAACAAACCCAGAAAAACATAGGTTTATAGATTTCCACAGGAGGCTAGTTTCTTAATTTCCAGTCATGAGCGGTTCGGGGTGCAGTAGCAATCCCCTCGTAGTACTTGGGATCGAGTTTGTCGCCATTCCACCTCTTAACGAAAGACGAGAACAGCTCCCGTGCACGTTCGGATGAAAGATCAGAGAAGAAAATGTGTTTATCTTCTTTCAGCCACGTGGCAAACTCGTTGTTTTTGGAGAAGTAGTCGTCGGTTGAGAGGTCATGGGTCTTCGTCTATTAGAAATAGTAAAGGGATAATCTCATTAAGTAACATAGCTGGTAAGGAAACAGGAGTTTAGAAGTTGAGATGATAGATAGCAATGCGGGACTTACAGATGGGCGACTATGCTTTGAATCTTTGCCTTTGTGTTTATCTTTGGACTTCTTCTCTGAAAAAAGTTAAAAAGTGTCGGATTAAAAAATTGTAATTCCAGTTCTTGCAACATCATTCAAATTAAGGAGGGCAAAAAAGAACATCAAGAAAAGATAAGAAACTTCATCATTGTTCATCTCCATGATACAGTTTCACAATGATATTTACACTCAGACTGGGAAACAAAGAATCCTCTGCCAAAGAGAGATTAACAGTATGGAAAGTTTCTACTAAAAACAACCTGAATTTTCTGAATTTATCTACATCCACTAGTAACCAGATGTTACTAGCATCTATCTCCTATTTACCAGTTTGTTTGGTTATTCATAGTCATGAATAACATTTTGACTGATTTCCCTTCATGTTTCTCCTCAAAAAACCCTTTACCATCAAGCCATGTAGGTGAGAAATCCTCAAAACAGCAAAAAATTGTAAACAAAACTGCCTAGAAAGGTTTCGGGGTATAGCCATCAATTGACTTGATTAATAACTTGATTGGGCACGACGTGGCTTCATAATGAAAGAAATGGCTTGATAAACAGAAGAAAGTTGCTGGAAACTTGACAAGGTTAAAGTTGCCCCAACTTAATTCTTCTACTGAAGCATTTGCAGCTCGTAGAGGCTCGGTAAACTCTAACTATTAGAAATACAAAGATTGAAAACATTCTGACCAAAAACATACTATCAGGAAACATAATAATAATGTGTTGGTGTTGGACAAAATTGAAAACATACTATCAGGAAACCTTTACCATAAAAACATACTGTCAGGAATAGCTTGAACAAGATTGTAGAACTATACTGAATTACTGATAGATAAAAGCAACAAATTTCTTCCCTAATGAATTTACATCCACAGATTGATGTAAACATTTTTTTCCTTGTAACAGTAACACAGAGCCAAACAGCTACAGTTATATTCATGAAGCTATCAGATCAACTGAACTTCATAAACAAAATTCGCACAATACAAAACCTAGGGTTTAAATTCCAATTCATCATCTGCAGATATCTATCCAACGAGATTTCTACGAGAACATCGAGCAGAAAGAAAACCTAGGTCAAAGAAATTGATTACACGAAGGATACCTTTATCAGAGTGACGCTTAGAGCGCTTATGAGACTTGCCATGCTCTCCCTTATCTTTCCGGCTGCTTCCTCTACCTGATTTTTCCTCGTCGTCTGAAGTTCTTCGCCTCTTGCTTACATCCCTACCTATAACAAAATATAAACGTAAGAAACTGGAATTCGGAAAAAACAGATTAAAGTAGAGAGTAGGTCGAAAACCTTCAGACGTAGAAGTGGAGGTTCGTTTCTTCTTCTCAGATTTGCTGTCAGTAGCCATCGGGTGCAGGCTTCGTTTATTCTTCTTCGCTTCTTGCTTACAGCCAAAGACGAAGAGCGAGATGGTGAGTTACTGGTGGAAGATTCCGATTTTGCCCTTCTAATGTTTCCGAAATTACAAAGCTGCTATTTTGTTTTTGTTTTTCTTAATCAAATGCTAATTTTAGAGTCATAGGTTAAACTTACTTAGGCTCCATTCGGCATAGCTTTTTTTTTTTTTTGCACATTACGAAGCTTAATTTTTTATTAAATCTAGTTATTAAGTGTTCGGTAAACAAACATTCATCTAGCTTAACGTAGATTAAAGTAGCTTAATTTGATAATGTTACACCCCTAGATTAATGGAGCTTGACAAACTTGATTTAATTTTTAATCCACTATTACCCTTTATCAATAAAGATTTAAATAATTCATTATATCCTTTTCCGTAACTTTACTAATATTATTACAAATTCAGCTAGAAATACCGAACAATCAAGTAGCTTTTTAAACAAAAATTTGATCTTCAGCTTTAGCTATTAATTCAGCTTCAGCTCCAGTTTCAGCTACTTGTCCAGCTTCAGCTACTATTCCAGCTCAATATACCGAACGGAGCCTTAGTTACTTATAATGTATTGTAAACTGTATCTCTATCTGACAAAAATGTAAGATATACTGTACAATGCATTATATAGGGTGTGAAGTCCTTCATAATAGGCATGGTGTCCGTCTAAATCAGTGGTTTTGTTATGAATATTGGGATTTACTTTAACTCATGTGCTGAATCATGGGGATTTTGTTGGGTTTTCGTCGCACATGAAAGATGGGCTTTCGATACGTTATTCTCGAGTCAGATTTTCGCCTGGTGATTTCTCTTATCCAGAGGCCTATCGAGTTTCATCACCTCCTTGACAACTTAGTGCTTCAGGATCAAGGCTTCCTTGGTAAAAATTATATTGTTCAGTTCGCCAACTCTCTTGCCTCTTTTGCTTTTAATTTGCCCGCCTCTTTTTGAAGAAAAAAAATGTACTCCAGTACCAACAAGCATATTATCTTCTAATATCGTCATGCTCCTATTGAGTAATCAGCTGAATTATATGATCATACAATGCAATGCGACTTCCAGTACCAAAGATAACTTATGAGAAGAATCCCAGGTGTAGAAGAGCAAAAATTTAGAGCCAAAATGTGTCTTTCTGATCATCAAAATGTTCCTCAAACTCACTCTAGAGAAAGACGGTATTCCTACGCAGATTTCAACTTGGCTGATGATGAAGCGAGATGGGAAAGGATTCTGTGGCCAACAAACACCAGGAAGACTCCAAGAAAGCCCAAGATCTTCATTGTCACAAACAGATTCAGCTGCATAGGAAACATAGATTAAAGTTAAGACGAGTGTTGCCAAAAAAACGGGTGTATTGTGAATTTGTGAGCAGAATCCTGACCTTTAGCCAGAAAAGGAAGTAAAGACCAAGAACAGCAGCGATGCCACCATGGAACAAAATTGCAGATATTGTAGGCATGCCTGATGTCGGGAAGTTCTTGAAGTTTACCCCGAGATGCAAGAGCTGTAGGAAAGATAAAATGTGTCAGTAAAGAGTTCTAATTGAAAAACAACCCAGAAACTGAAACTGAGTAACATAAGACACCTGGCGTAAATAACATGTATATTTTGTACTCACCCCGACCAAGAATCCAACGAGTGGAAGAAGGATGAGACCCGAGAAAACATAAGATAGATTTTTGGAAGGACGCTTTTCTGGCAAGCGGAAAATGTGGGATATCTCTGCTTTAGGCGCATATCTTGAGTAAGGGTCAACAGGTGTGGAAGGTGGACGAGTTGCTTTTTCAGGTGCTTCAGGTAGCTCTAGATCAACATGACCAACAGACCACAAGAATGAATTTTCCTAGAAAAATGTTCAATCAGTCAGCACGGGTTGGTTTCGGTGAAAAGGGTATCTGGAAAATAACACATTTGCAGAAATATATTCACCGACTGAAAATGGAATAAGAAGTTTCTCTAACCATGAGAGCATCACCAACTGATAGCTCAATATCATATTTACCAGAGAGGTAATATAGCTTCTCCACCAGTCCAAGAAAATCCTGTGAGAAAATATAGCAACTTTTAATGAAACTTGAGACTTCAAATTGCCTGGCTGCGTAAAAATTGAAGTGCCAAATATATATGATGCTTAGAAATGAAGACACTTACTAGTGTTATCTCAAATTGTTTTCCAGAGTCAACCACCACAAATAAATGCTCAAGCTTTGATTCATGTCTCAATTTAAGAATTGCCTGCGGAAAACAACAGTATTCCTTATTTAGTTGACAAGTACAAGAATAAAAGAGGTTTTCAAGCTAATTGGGAAATAAATAGCTTAAGAACGCTGAACATTGACGGCAGACCTGATGGGGCTTAAATGAGTTACCAAGTGGAGTAGACAACTGGAATGATAACCGCAGCTTTTGGAGGTGATTAGCCGACAAAGAAACAGAATGTTTACTTGATGTATCCAATCTGAACAAGACCAGTCAAAGATACAGAAGGATCAGAGAGTGCATAAAAAATAAAGGGAAATAAGATTTGATGATGCAGAATGGGCATCATAAACATTAATGAGCTATTCTGTCTGAAATCTAGCTGGTGCAGCTGATGCCTCGTGTAAAGTTAGAGCCGTCAACCCACTCCCAGTAAACGGAAATAAAACTTGTTCCTCCACTTCCAGTGAAGAACATAAATAGTAAACAGCTTATAACAAACAATCAGAACTCACGTTTTCTGTGTTTCTACATTGCCAAGATCATTGTCAAGTACTGCTATCTCTGGGGTATCAACTTTAATTGTTCCTGTAACATATATTAGTGTTTGAGTTTCTCCAGTGGCATATATGTTGCTCTGATCTGGCTCATCAAACACAATCTGCAATACAGATTCCTCCCCGTCAATCATAGATTGCAGAATATCAACAACAAGACCAGTTATAACCCCACTTAGGCCGGGTATGTGGCCTGTGGGTCAAGATTGAAGAATATCAAATCGAATTGCACTGCAAGAAAGTACCTTAAAAACAAAACTGTAGATGCCAACGTCAGCATTTTCGGGAAGAACATCCAAAACATGAAGGGCACTGGATGTATCAAACTTGAGTTCCTACAGTAAGAACACAGTAATATATATATTAGGAACTGAAATCAATGCAGAAATCATTTAAAAGCCATTTAAGCACTTCTGTTTCTCAAGACTGAGACTTTGTTCCCAGAATCGTAAGTTAAATCCCAGCAATTTACAGAATGCTGGTACAAGGCATACATGAAAAAAAAATCCTCTATAACTGAAGAAGGATATGAACAAAATAAATATAATAAAGATCAGACATAAACCTTATTCTCGATAATAGAAGCACTTTTTGCCTTAGTATCAGTAGCCTTGAGAACTTTTACTGCAAGCGGTGGTGCACTAGAACCCAGCACTGTGGTCACCCTAACCTGATTATAGATAGTTCACTTTAAATTGATTAGTAGCTCAAAGATCTGATAAGGCATATTGGCTTATGATGAAGAGAGACAAAGAGATATAACAAATTCATCAGCAAAGAATAAACATTACACTGCACAAAATAAATGATATAAGAGAAACACATCTCAGGTAAAAGAAACGCCACTTAGAATTTGCCATTATTCTGCACATATCAATCAAAATATAAGAGAGAATACTTTCAGGGAAGAGTTCAGATAGAATAGCTTCTTTCAGAAGAAGAAAAGAAACTCCTGCACGTCATAGCTTTTACTTATCTTTTGAGTAAATGACATTTTCTAACTTCTACCAAAATATGACATTTCTAACATGACTAAAAAACATCAGCAAAACACTATCTAATATTGGAGAATAGTCTCATATTGCACACCTTGAGAGAGTCCTTTCCAGTTAAAGAAAGCACAGTCGCCGGAACAGACAAGATCAATGGAATAGACAGCCTGTAGAAAACATGCAAATATTTTTAAGTAGCGGAATGAACAATATATGATGTACAGAAAATAGAAATGCATGATGAGTGATGAGTGATGACTGAAATTCATGAAAAACTAAGCTCAAACAATTATCTTTGGATAACAGGACAAAGTAGTGTTTAAGGAGTCATTACTGGTTATTCTCTAGCCAAGCCAGTGAGTTAATCTGATTGAAAAAATCTTGTGCAGTTCCAGGAACACCAATGCTGAGGAAGAATTTTCCCAACCCCAGTATCTTCTCTGGTGCAACCTGAAACTTCCAGTTGAAATGTATAAGCAAAATACCAAATGGATTTCATTCAAATTTCAAAAGAACAATTTCCCTCTTCTATCTCTTAGCATACGAGAATTAAATTGGTAATTAAATTACATGCACACTCATATTGCACTATTTAACAGTGGTTAGGAGTACAATTGATCTTTTTCTAATGCAGCATATGCAAGAAATATGGATGAAAAGAGAGAATATACGAACATTTATATTCCCAGAAGTAACATCTGCAAACGCCATAAGCCCCTGAAGCACAGACGATGTGGTGAAAAGAGGGCCTTTGTAATCTTGTTCACCAACATCTTTCTCATCGAAATACATAGCTCCGTCATCTGAAGCAATGAAAGAATAATCAGGCCAGATAAAACTGAGCAGGTAGCATAAATATCTTGAGTATATACAGTCTTTTTATAATGGATCACACAACCAAGATGAACAAATAGACCCATACTAAGATAGCACTCAACATACCATAATTCTCAATGCTGTCAAAGAGTTTCACTATGCTATTCTTCACTGAACCAATCTGCCAAGAAAAGAAGAAAGGTGAAAATGAGATAGTGAACCTGTTTTTGTATTGATAGGAGGAAATGACGCATAAAAATAATGCAAATTTGTTTTAATGGTGATCAGATATGAAAGACGACATGAGTGCTTAACCACTCCACAGTACTGAATATTCACAACTATATTTAAGTCTTTAAAGCCCCTCTCTTTCCCGTGTTTACGCACTTAACATTGCTAAGAATATTGTACCAGTAACATTCTCAACTTCCACTCATTCCCCATACATTCAAAAAGAACAAATGTCATCCAAAAATGATGCATATATTCACCATATCAAATTAAAACTAAGTAATTATCATATTCCTCTTTCTTTTTTCCACATTTTTTTTCTATTTGTTGTCTTTGTCTGGGAAGGGATTCATATTACGACTTACCAGTGACTGATCAACATCTTGTTCTGCTAATGCTACGACACCAGCTAGTGTTTCAAGTGCCATTCCTGAGACAAATATAAACAAGCTCACGAGTGAATAAAGCACAGGATGTACATGTATTTAAATAAGCATCAAAGCTCATACAAAGAACAGAAAAACAATGAATAGCAAAAAATTAAACACAAATACCCAAAAAGGAAAAAAGATAATTGCATTCAACAGTAATCACAGTAGTGAAAATTAATCACCAGCAGCATGAGTACTAGTCTTTGGATTGTTTGAGTTATAACGCCATCTTCCATCACTCTGACTGAGGGACTGCATAAAAAGATCTCTGAGTTTCAAACTTGTAACAGAAGCTAAAACAATACAAGTTCAGAGACAATGAGGTAAATGCAAAACCTTAATTGAACGAAAAATATTATCAGCATCACTGAGCTTAACATCGAAGCCAACGGCCTGTCAAGACAATTATCCATAAATACGATAGTAAGCATAATACAATGCAAGTAATTAAAATATAAGATAAAGAAGAAAGCAGTTAAACTAAAAGGAAGCACAAGCATAAAACTAGAGTTACAATCTGTTGAACAAAGTACCTTTATAGATACCAAGCTTCCAATTGTATAGTAATAATCTGACAATGAGCTTGTATCACTTATGGCAGCTTGAAGCCTTGAAGTTACTCCCTTTGAAGGAAAAGAAAAATAAAAGTTCATTACTTGTGAAAATATGAAGAGAAAAGTCAGTATAGCTTTCAACATAAAATGAAGACTACCTGAAGTCTCTCCGCATTGACCTCGCACTTAAGGATTTGATTGCATTTCAGAGCATAAAACACATCCTTGAAACCAGATGACGGTTGAAGATTCTCAGCAACTTGTTTGCATGTTGAAGAACTTAATTCATTAGGATTTTCAATCTTAAGAATCTGAAGTGATCTTAGAGCTTGATATTTTTCTTCGAGGCTGCAAAATCAAATGAGTAAGATTTAAGCCACTATAAAATTCTAAACCATCATTTCACTATACATCGTTCCAGGTTATTCATCAGTATAAAATATCCCAATTAAACTAGGACTTAGAGCGTTTCGTAATTCAAAATTCCCAATCGATCCGATTCACAAGACCTACACATCCACTCCGCATTGCACAATCCGGCTAAAAATTAGATGAAATAAGCTCAAGTTTTCAGTCAAACAAGACGCATTCAATAAGAGTCGAGCTTTCGAGTTTACCTTCCGAAAGATCCATCTACAGATCCGAAGATCTGCGGAGCAGCAGATCGGTGGGAATCGGATATCGGTTGGTAAATCGTAGCTTCGCAGATTGATAGGGCTAGAAGAACGATCAGAATTTGTATGATTCGGATCATTCTGAAAATTGTTGGGAGCAAATCGAGAGAAATTGACAGAGCTTCTTTTCTTTGGTCTGAGAGAAGTAGGGGTTTTGGCTGAAATCTTGATGAGCATAAACCGGTATGGACCGGTTTTATCGAACCGGTATGGACCGATCGGTCCAAAGGATAACCGGTCTGATTTAGGACCGGTCTGGAACATATCGGTTTTTTCAATTAAAAATGTTTTTTGATCAATTACTTATATAATTTAAATTGTAAATAAATCTATACGGAGTATAAAATAGCAATTTTATATGTAAATAAAAAATTAAATTCAGATTTAAAAGTCTTTATAAAAACAAAACGTAAATCTAATTATTGTGATGGATCAAATGGTTATTTTTCAATTGCGAAGCACCGATGTATAACAATATGATAGTCTGATCATTCACTTGGTAAAAACCTATTAGCCTAGTCAAATCTAACATTACATAAAAGTTATGTCCTTAAATAACAATATGCATTGTCTCGCAAGTTCTAAAATTAGGGGAAATTGGGCATTGTTTGTGTCCTTCTAAGTTCTAAATCTCTCAATTTCGACTCATCTGAAAGAATAATTAGGCTCAGCGGTAAAGGGAGCCCTTTACCGACATCTGACACCAGCTTTAGGTGGGGTAGAGGCTGCCCGTTTACAAGGGACCCTTTGTCTGCTTGGACCCAAAAAAAAATTGAAAGAAAAAATTCGATACTTTCTGTAAAACATGAGTTGGCTCTAGCCTCTTATCAAGAAGACCAACAACCATAGGAAATTTTCGGTCACATTCTTTAGTTTCCTTTCAAGTATTTCACAAGTCTCCTAGGGTAACTGAATAATGTTTTTGTGAATTTTCTGAATTTTTATATTGAAAAAAACCGCGAGCAACAATGGTGAAAAGAAAAAGAAAAAAAAAATCAATGGTCGAATGGAAAGATGGAAAAAATATGACTGAATTGAAAAGATAACTTGTAAAAGACAATTACACTTACAAGATAACCGAGATATGATGTTAGTTGATGCGCTCTTGGTCTCCGGGAAGGCCAATGATGGACGAGAAAGATCTTCAATGTTAATCGAGCAAGTGTTTGTGGATGTTTTTTGAGGGAGGTAGATCGAGATGGTCTTAGAGTCTGACTATATAATACGGGGGATTCTAATTACACTCGAATTAACAGATTGACGCCTTGAATGACCACTTTCATTTTCCGGCGGAGCTGACATCCGCGCGGAGCTTAGCGCCGCGCGACACTTAACACCGCCCCATAGCTCACGAATTCTGCATTCGTGAGGTTTTCTTAACATTAATTAGGACCGATTTAAATAAAAAAAATATATATGAGGCGACCGGTTCAGTAATAAATTGAACCGGTTCAGTAATTAATTATATGGACCGGTTCAGTAATTAATTTTTCGGATATCCGGTTTTGAAATGATAATCCGGTCTAGCATGTACAGACATCACGAATGCTGAATTCGTGAGGTGTTAGAGCATAAATTTGCAGTTTTGTCAGGAATCTAGGGCTAGGATATCTTCGCATTTCGAGGAAAATACAGACCTCACGAATTCATAATTCGTGAGCTTGTACATAATGAATTCGCTGTTTGGAAAAAGGCTCGAAGACCTCGCGAAATTAGAATTCGGCTACTTTGCATGCCCTAATTGATTTAGTCGGATATATATATAGTGTACGTGATGGTAAGGTTGGGAGAAGAGGAAGAAAGAGAGTAGGAGAAGAAGAGGAAGGAGAATCGACATTATTTCAAATAAGAGATTCGATAAAAGAAAAGAAGACAATGATGGTAAGTTACATAATGTACTTGTAATTTAATTGTTTAAGTCAATATTTTAGTTTTGTGAATGTATATATATATAAATACATTGTATATTAGAATACGTATCCAAGATTACAATTTTTTAAGAGTGTAAAACGTCATGATGTGTACGTACACATTGTACTGTAATTTAGAGGTGGTGAAGCTAATATTTGTGTATTGTATTTTTAGAAATGGAGTTAGAAAGTAAACTGTTGTAGATGAATTTGAAGTAAAATATGCATCCCGAATTGAGGATTCGGGAGTATGAATTATGCCTTGCGAATTTAGGATTCGCGAGGTTTAAGAATACACATTGTTCTGTTTTAGGATTATTTATGTTATTTTAACGGAATTAATTAATAAAGCGGAGTACAAAGTTCATGAGTTATATTGCACATCATTATTTATAGGAAGACTACACATCGTTATTTGAAAACGATTATGTGTGGAATAACAAAGAAGATGTGTTATGTTGGGCACGTGGAATCGGTACAGAGAACAACATGGTCTTAATAATTGACCGTTCAGGAGAGAACTATGTGAAGCTTACATGTGAGAAATATGGGGCTTATCGTGGGGTAAAAAATTTGTTGATTCGCAACCCAAGGTCCAAAAAAAGTATGTGTCTGTTTCGCCTCCATTGTCACTGTGAGGATAACGAATGGACATTGAGAGTGGTGTGCGGGTGTCACAATCACCCCCTCCCAGAAAGACTGGTGGGTCATGCATATGCCGGAAGAATGAACGAGGAACAAAAAAGGGATATCATTTCTTTGATAAAAGCGCATGTGAAGCCGGCGAAGATGTGTTACACTCTACGTCTTAAGAGTGGTGGACGGATGATTACGTCGTAGACTCAAATTAAAAAAATGTGTTACACTCTACGTCTTAAGGAGATGGATGGAAAAGATGTAACAGAGTTTACACGAAGTTGGTTGTTGGAGAGGGGTTATATGGTACGATCCCGTGCTATGTCACACGACAACGACATAATTCAAGATTTTTTTTGGGCAAACCCGAAGTCGTTGTTTTTGTTGCGGTTATTCCCATATGTCATCATCATGGACGCTACGTACAAGACGAACAAGTATGATAAGTGTATATGTTTTTGTTTAATTTGAATAATTTGTTAGAAAGTGTGTAGTAATAAATATTATGTGAAAATGCAGGTACAATATGGCGTTGTTGGAGATTGTAGGGTTTACTTGCACCGGGCAGACGTTCAACGTTGTGTACTCGTTCATGGCACGAGAGAACTTTGACCACTATAGGTGGACTCTCTTGAAGGTGAAGGAAATGTACGATCACATTGGACAAAGTCCTGGAGCGATTGTGACGGATCGTGATCTGGCGGAGATTAAGGCAATTGCTGAGGTATTTCCTAATGCAAAACACCTATTGTGTTGGTTTCATATACTGTGTAACTGCAAGGCACAAGTAAAAACAACAACGGGAAACCATAATTTTGCTGAAGCGTTTGGGAATAGTTGTAGAGGTGTATTCAACTCTAAATCAGTAGAGACGTATAATATCCGTGTCGCTGAGATAAGGAAGAAGTATCCAGGCTTTTATCCTTATTTAAACGAGACGTGGTTGTCTCCTTACAAAGAGCGCATTGTACGTGCATGGACAGACAATATATTTCATTTGCTTACGAGGACAACGAATAGGTATTAATGTTGTTATTTATGTATGTGTTGAATTTGTATATATAATCATGTCTTACAATTATTGATATTAATTATTAATCTGTATTGTAGAGTTGAAGGTGCTCACTCGAGGTTGAAAAATTTCATAGACAGCAGTGTTGGTTCGTTTAACACCATAGCACAAGAGATCCACTCAACTATCTTAATTCAGATTCTGGGTATTCAGCGGAAAATGGAAATGGATGTCAATACCAGAATCCCCAAAGTTATTCGCATGGAAGGAACTGGGCGGTATACATATTATGTGGAGCTCGTAAACAAGGTTTCAACTGACTGTATGAATATACTTATGGAGACCATGGATAGGATCGAGAATCCTTCCAAGGGTTTCCACCCTCATGCGTGCAGCGATAGATGGTGGAGAAATGTAAGAGGCCTTCCTTGTGCACATGATTTGTACACCTACATGAGTATGGGGGTGCCAATTCCTTTAGGGGAAATTCACGACTTCTGGAAACAAATTGTTTGGCATAAACCACCAGAAGGATATACAGTCCCCCTAGATGAGGAAAATGAGGTGAACAATGGTTGCAGACGTCCTTTGCAAGAGCCGCCATCGGGATATAATAAAAAAAAAAGGCCACGTATGACTCAACCTGAGAAGAGGGAGCAGACTTGGTATGAGCATGTATCAGGCAATGATAATATAGGTCGGAGGAGGTACAGAAGGCCAAAAGAGGAGATATTTGTGGAATCCGACGAAGAATTTGAGGACGAGGACGACTTGGAAGACGATGTTGATGATGAGCGGTCAGGTGTAAGTCAGGGTATTGATTATAAGAAAGTGTTTGGCCAAAACCAGATAGATCATTTCATGTTTGGTTACATTACGAACTACAAAACCGTAAGGGGAGATGGTCATTGTGGGTACCGATCTCTTTCATGGCTTCTTGGTTTATAAGATGAGGATTCATGGAAACATGTGCGCACAACAATGGTGAACGAGGTTCAAGAGAACTACAACTTTTACAACAACATTGGTTACACATTCACAAGATTACATGTATTGGTCCAGCGTATAGGTTGGTTAGGGCAATGTACAAACCGAGAGTTTTGGATGGAGATGCCTGCTTGTGGATTTATAGCTGCTATAGCATTCCAAAAAGTTATTGTGCTGTTATCATGGGGCGGTTCACATACTACGCCCATTCTACTCCAAGGGTAGCCCCGTAGAGCCGAAAGACGTAATTGTGATTGCTTTGGTAGGAAATCAAGATCATTACATACCGGTTAGTAAAATGAGATGTACTTTAATTATTTTTCGAAATCGTATGACTTGGAATATTTTTGACATTATATTTATGTTTTATGCAGGTCAAGTTATCAGATAACGCTCCTATTCCTCCGGTTGCTTATAATTGGACCCACCACCATCATTCGAGCGTAAGCGGTTGGGAACATCAATTTCAGGATCGTATAAACCATTTCCAATATTTACGACAGCTACACAACAGACCTTTAGCGTAGTCGATGCGTATCTTCATTATTCAGTCCGTTTGTTGGTATGTTTATGTAGTATTTATTTTGACTGTTGTAGTCAATATGGTAAGAATTGTTGAAACGCTACCAACCAATATAATTTCGTAAAATAAGACATATTTCGTTAAAGAGATTCATCATAACTTCTTACTGAAAATAACAACTTCCTTGCATAAACAAACAAAGTACGACCCCCCTCTAATGCCTCGAAAAGTCGTAGCTGCGGCGCCCGGTTCGCTCGGTCGGCCTAGAAAACTCACGGGACATCAAAATTATCATTACAACAAGAAGGATAACCGTAAGAGTTTTAGCATATCTATTGCTTTGAACTGAATTTGCGTATGGCATGGCAGAAGCTTGAAGAACCTCTGTCGGGTATACCTCCCCCGAACTCAATATTTTCTTCTGGTCCTCGTACTTCTCCTTATACCAAGATAATTCGAATTCCAAATCATCGATTGTCATTAGAAGCTGACTATTTTTTTCGTTAGTCGCATCTAAACGCTTCTTCAATATGTTTACTTGATCAGGGTAGTCGCAATCCTGTATTTACAAACACAATCAGTTATGCACATACAAATTTTCGACCACATATACGTAAGAAATAAAAGTTGGAAGCAGTATACCCCTAAATAATCGTAAAATCTGTCAACTTCGGGAACTGAGCGAGAGGAGTTGCTAGAACCTTGACTAACCATATTTCTTTTGGTGTTTGGTTTAGATGAAAATTTATTCGTTGCACATGGACATATATATAGGGAAACAAAACTTCATGAATCCATGATTCGTGAGGTTTAGGGTTTTTTGAGGATAGAGCAATATGCCAGGAATCTACGATTTTGGGAAAATGTAAATTCCACCCTCACGAATTCAGAATTCGGGCCCTATTCCAGATATGATTCCATTACTTTTTCAGAAGATATGGCAGAGGTTTGTACTGAGAAGGAAAATGTATATTCCACACCTCGCGAATTCACGATTCGGGCCCTATTCCAGAAGAGACTTGATAACTTTTCAGAATCTAGGGCAGAGTAGTCTGTATTTTTGGAAAAAGTAAATTCCACACCTCGCGAATTCACAATTCGGGAACTTTAAGAAAAGACTTGACAACTTTTCAGAATCTAGCGCAGAGTAGTCTGTATTTCTGGAAAAAGTAGATTCCAAAACCCCGCGATTTCACAATTCGGGAACTTTAAGATAACATAACATTGCCCAACTTTTCAGAACATAATGATTTTGTGTTTGCATTTCCGAGAAATAGTATATGCTAAAACGGACGAGTTCTGCATTCGGGTGGTCGGTCATCTGAATAAATATTCTCAACAGAATCGTTTGTTTCCAAATCTTTAAGATAATCGTTTGTACTGAGAAGGACTGAATTAGATTCCAAATCCTCACGAATCCACAATTCGGTTGCCTAACAACAAAATAATCGAAAACTACGACAAGCTTTCATAACAGGACGGAATGCAGAATACGCTACAACTTCATAATTCAAAAGATTAATTTGCGGTAACACATAATTAAAAACAAACTTTCGGAATAGTGCATGCATGATGTCTGCCATGCGTCATTCAATACCCAGATGTATGGCCTCTATCATAACCGTCGAAATAGTTCCTAGTTGGGTCTCTGGACGGGGGAGAACCATAACTTGGGCTACTACCTAAACCAGTTGCACTTGGTGTTCTGAAATCTGCAAAACCATAACCTTGACTTCCATGTTGTTCGGTGAAATTGAAGGGTTGAAAGGATGATTCAGGTTAGCTGTATGAACCGGGCATGTAGGAGCTAGGTCCGGGATTGCCGAGATTGTACGTTCCAAAGGTTTGCCCGCCGCTATATCTTCGGGGTGATCCGTCCTGTAATTGTTTGGCATCTGAGTCCAACCGCTATGCCCTTGATCTTTGGGAAGAACCAACGCCTGTATTACGGAATACCTCTGGAAGACCTGGAGTCATGACCGACCCTATTACTTGCATTATAATTTTTTTCAGTGGATCGTCATCTGCATAACCTCGAAGTACTTCCACATTCTCCAGAATAATTGATTCAATGTGGTTGAGGCGCTGTTCAAGTAACCAGATGGTTGGAGTTAGTATTTGTCACAGTGTTACAAGTAGTTTTTAAAAAATGACATGTTATATGAATTTTACTTACACGGACAGCTTGCAGTGCTAATGGCCTGGGTTGTTGGTCAAGTTCAGCGACTAGTTTCGCTGACTCTGCATCGTTGTAAGGATGAGAGTGTTGTCTATACCAGTCCATATAATCGCTTGAAGTTTCCCAAACTTGATTGCTGATGGGCAAATCATCTTCTTCCAGGCAGTGTTCGAACCAAGTTCCAAAATTATTGTCTGCCGAGTTATATTTCACCTTATAACCGCCTAAATTTCTTGATGGTCTCTTACTTTGCAGTGGCTCGATAGGTGGATTTCTCGGTATTATCTGTTTTCTTCCAAATTGTCTTACAAACCTATCTGGGTTATAACCTTCTTCCATACCCAGGTATTACAACGTCCCTTTGTAGTGAGACACTTTGAATGCGCGTTTATTAACCACTTCCTTCCACGGCATCCAACATACCTACAAACAATTTGTATTTATGAATACATGGTATACGAACAATATTAGGTACAAAACGGGAACTAGCTCGAACCTCGTCCACTCGCATTAAATCTAGTTGTTTTCGTATTCCTTGAATCCTCTCTTGTGGTGAATTTCTAGCACGACGTCGATCGTTACAGTAAGCGTATGGGCCGGGAGTTGTAAAAGATGGATCTGTTGTTTCATGACCTTTGAACATTGGAAAGTACGCCCATATCCAACTCTGAAATGAATTACAGTTAATTACTCCGTCATTTCAATAGTAAAAAAAAATCAACTTTAGTTAGGAAATCAATACATGTAGAAGTAAAGGGGGTCCACTAAATTGTGCAACATATTGTCGACTAGCCATTCCCAATTCGCGATAAAGGTATGCTAACGTTGCAGCTCCCCAAGCGTACCTTTGCGTGTTGGTGTGGTCTAGCAACGGATGAAAATTCCGAATATTCATTTTTGTTCCACTCTTGTCTTGGAACAGGAGGGAAGACGTAATGGTTGCGAGGTACACAGAGGCAATGGTGTGTTGCTGATCTTCATGTAGGACTCTTTCTGTCATCATTTCACGTAAGGTTGCAAGGGTAAAACCTTTGTTTTTTTGTACGCATACACTTCATCAACGTGCATGCCAAACATTTTGGCTACTTCGTTGAACAACTCTTTGTTCGTCATTGAAGGGGCTACCGGCAGTCCAACAACTTTAAGTCCAAGCAGTTGATACACATCATGCAATGAGGGCGCCATTTCTCCCCACGGCAAGTGAAACGTATTTGTTTCGGGGTGCCACCTCTCTATGAACGCCGAAATGAGGGCCGAATCAAATGTAGTGTGAGGAATCTGCAGTAATTTAGTTAAACCGCTTGTTTCAGCTATTCCCCTCCAAGGCCCATTGGGCATTGAATCCCACTCCGACACTCCTTTACTACGAGCATGCACTCTCACGACCTTTTTCATCTGTATGACATGAATCATTTAGCATCAACGGTAAATCTCTGTAGCAGTAAAGGAATGAAGTGACGTTGTAAAAAAAATTTCATTGACACACCACTGCGTCATTTGTATTGTTCCATAGGAAACGTGCAAAATGCGTGTTGAAATCGCGCAATAACGAACTGTCTGCAGGGCCTCCAAGGTACTCAGTTTGCCGCATTTCATCAGCGTCTAACTCAACGTGACTTGCACTAGTAGATCTTTGCATTGTAGGTCCACTCCTTTGGGGAGTGTCTCCAACAGCAGAACAACTCCTCCCTGCTCTTACAATAACTGGAGTAGTGCTTCCCATCATAACAGTGTCTTCCTGAGGTAACGGAGCTTCATTTACGGTGCTACGTGATGGAGGGTTGTTCATGTTCCGACGGGAATCTCTAGACGACCCCGCTCTGCTAAATAGGTTACGCCTTGAATCCTGAAACGTCATATGAATACATACACGAAATTTACATCCACACAGATTTCTTATATTTAAATTAAGTGAACTACATAGGGACTCCATATTACTTACCCATAACCGAGTTCGAACACTAGATCGTTCATTTCTACGAGGAGATGGACCAGGGCCATCATGCGTTCTTGCCATCTTCTAATATGTTCTGAATCTTTTTCTACACTTCGGGACTACATTTATAACCATGCAGTTAGACAATTGTATATATACGATTTTTTTTACCTCAGAATGTTATCCCGAATATTGAATTCGTGTAAAAAAGGACAGTATCCGACACGGTCATTTCAGAGATTTCAGATGTCGTCGTGCCTCGATAACGGAAAAAGCACAAAGTTGTCGAATCCTGGATTCGGCAACATTGTGCTTTTTCCGTAATCGAAGCACTGCAATATCTGGAATTTAGCTCAATTCGTGAACATTGTGCTTGTTCAGAATCGTTAGTACATCTTTTTCCGTAATCGACACGGTCTTTTCTACGATGCTAATGGAGTTGTTGTAGTGCAACACCTCCCGGTGAAGGAGTAGTTAAATTTCCGGTCTTATTTGCTTATGATTGTAATGCACTTTAATTTCTTTTCAACTTTTTTTAATTATCTTGCGTTTGTTCCAGTACTGCTGTTGTAATATTAATTATCAATATGAAATTGCTTTCCATCTCCTATAAATACACAATCTATATCCCGAATTCAGAATTCGGCCATATGAAAACCAACTTCCATTTCCTGAGGTCTTTACAAACTCTGCAAGTCAGGAATCTCTGCAATTCAGGAATATCTGCATGCCCTCTCACGATTTCAGAATTCGTGAGCTCCAATGATATCTTGCAAAGAACCCTACGAGCTGTGAATTCAGGAGGTTTCATATCAATTACCCTTACCCTACGAGTTGTGAATTCGGGAGATGTCATATTCATTGCAGCCTATTAATACACCTTAGATGGTAGTTAGTATACTCACATTCACCCCAACATTAGTTTTTCCAAAAGACTTTCTGAAACGCATTTATAATGGCTTTGAGGTACGGAAGCAGCAACGGTAGGAGCAACGGTCATGCAACGGTAATTACCTAAGTTCGTCTTACTTACCTAATTTTTTTCTTAAGTTCATTTTTCTTAGCTAATTTTTTTTTTAGAAAATACTTGACACATTCAATTCGCAGGATGGTGATAAGGCTAAAGTCGTAGTGCCAAATCAAAGAAAACCCTAAACACTAACTAGAGTATAGCAAGTAAGTAGAGGTCGAACCCAAGGGAATGAAAACACCAAATCAATGCAGTCAAGTGAAATATCAACTAGTAATAAGTAACCAAAGGGGGGGGGGGGGGTTGATTGCAAGAACACACAAGTAACCAGTAACAAGCAGAGGAAGTTTGGGTGAGAATATTATGCGAAGGGGTTTCACCTAGCAAGTATCCACACAACAGTCAATCAAGTTGATCATAGATTTATCTCAACTTCTATTCAATCCTAGGGAATGTTCCTATTCCAATCTTTAATATATCAGCAGGCCAACCGGTCCTGATAATACTTACTATTCAACAATCAGGGAAACCTCTCAAGATTAGATGAAATAGCAGCAAAGGGCACATGAATCATAAGGATGCATGCAATAACTTACAACCGTCAAGTATTAACATGCAATCAATTATCTTTCATAAAATCAATCAACTACCAGATCATGCAGATATGAGTGCTACAATGACAAGGAATTCCACCGTATATTCCTAGTCTAGCAATAGAAAACTATCAATCAAACTAGGTGATCAAGCTAGCAAAACTAATAGAAATCAATAGATGAAGAACAAGAGAATTAATACAAACTCATAGGAAAAGAACAAGAGTTTATAAATCTCACAACTTAATAACTTAAGGTTTCAACCGCTAAGCAAAACAATGGAGATTAGTTCCTGCTTATGGTTGCAAAACTAAATTGTCTGATGGAAAAGATGATGAAAAGATAGAAAGAACTAGGGTTCTAAAATAGAGACTAACCCTAAAAATATATGGTAAAAGATATATCCTAAACGAAATAATAAAATAAGGAAAAAGAAATAAAACAAACAAAAGAAAATAAGGAAAGTCCGGAATGTCTTCGGCCTTGTTGTGGCGATCGCCATATATGCCTGGCGATCGCGGTCTTCATGTAAAGCTCTGTCATGGTCTTTGTCGCCTCATGGCGATCGCCGTAGAGTCATGGCGATCGTCATGATCTCTCGAACTCATGTAACGCTTCTGTTGTAGAATGGAAATCGCCATAGTGATGGTGGCGATCGCCGCTGCTCCGCAGAATGTCTTCAATCTTTGATCCTCTTCTTCTTCGGTTCTGGTCTTCATTTCTTCACTTCTTCATAAACAACTCAGAACATAACAATAGCTCCAAATACTTGTGATAACACTCCTAAACTAATGTAATAACCCCTAGTTACGCCATACAAAGTATAGCGTATCAGACGGCGTTCCTTTTAGTTGCCCTTACACTGAATGCTCGTTTTTTGGCCCACATAATGACTTGTACAACCACTTACACTTCGTGCATGGAGACTCTAAGTATGATCTTACCCGACACTTCCAGTTTGTGATGAGAAGAACCGATGCTTTTGTGGTGTTCCTTGACGAGGACGAAGATTCCAATATCTTCGTACTTGACACCAAAACTATGGAAATTAGTTCAATTGCTGACATGAACAACGTAGCTGACCCTCCCACATGGCTTGGTACCTTAGTTATTAAACGAACCTTTGGTGCGTTTTGGTATTGTCCACTTACGAACTACATTCGGTCGAATTCTGATCTTTTCTGGGAAGGTGGTTCAATCCATACAAGTGACAGTGTAGCTAGGTCACAGATCCTAGCCCTATTATATGATGAGTATGAATGTTTGTTTGTGGAACATGTCCCCGGGGAAAACTAAAGCACTTTGAGATCTTGCTTAAGAAGTTTGTAACGCACTTTCCTTGTATTTCAGTTACTAATCTTATGTAGCAGCTATTTTTTTATTTACTACCCACGTACAAAGCTTTTTTTAAATACTAAACTTACCCACGAATGCAGAATTCGCCAGGTATCACGAATGCACAATTCGGGATATCTGGGTTCATTCTGCATTTTCAGAAACACTTTCTTTTTTTACGTAGTGTATTTAATTAATTTAAGTTGAATAATAAGAACTCATCTTCGAACAACTACTGTTTCAAACACCGTTAACATTAATGAAGAAAAAAATTTGAACTACTTGAATTTGTAAGAGACAATGTTTGTAACGAACATAACGTTTTACCGAAAAACGCAAATACCGTGTTCAACACCAAAATGTGACGTACTAATACATCAAATGTAATACGTATCATCAAATAAACCATGTCTTATCGAACACAAAAGTTAAATGTCTAAAACCCGAAACATACAAAAAACAAGTAACCATAAACATCAGACGATAAAAACATGAAAAACGTCAAACATCATCATCAAGGCCTGCATCATCAAGATCTTCCTCGGGGTCTGCCCCACCTGCTGCCTCGGCTGCTGCGCGCTCCTCCTCCATACGAGACGACTCCCCTCGCTCAAATATAGATGGAATGCTGGGTCCGGGTGTCGAAGAAGTCCCGGGATCCATCTGTGTCGCCCTAACAAGAGGAACATCATCGGTGGCAAGTTGCAAAATATTTCTCACTGTTCCTTGCAACAAGGAGAGACTATCTGCAACTGTCTCTCGACGTAGGAAGTAATAAGAGCAAGACGCTGTAATTAAAGAACAATGACTACGTAAGTAGATGTAAACTCTATAATAAACTATTGTAACGCATGATAATAAAACAAACTTACCCGATGAGTGTCAATAAACGGCGAAGGAACAACATCGGGAGGGGCTTGCCTCTGTGAAAACCGACTGACATATGGATGTGATATCTGGAGGTACCAGTCTAAGTATGCAGGATCCATCGACCAAGGAGGAGAAGCTACGGGGCTCTCCAGAATGTACGGACAGAGATGGTCTTGCATCCTCTCCCAACGATCCCACTCCTCAGCAAACTCCACAATATACTTGTTCTTCCCGCGTTTATTAATTGGTCGAGAGACCCGTGATGGTGGAATAGGATCTAGTGGTCTGCTCTGCTGTCGTCCGAATTGATGTACCACCCTATCCGGCATATAGGGCTCCTGAATATCGAGGAACCTCAACGTTCCTCGATATGTAGAGGCCCTAAACCGGTCAACAAAATCTAGCTGGCCATAAGGCATACTTTCTGGGGACATTTGTTCGACGATGAAAAGACTATTCATGCTTTTCAACGCCGGGGTAGAGAGAGCGTGGAAATGACTACACGGAAGGGGTCGCGTGACAATTTAATAAAACAAATTTCTAATTTAGGTTAATCTTTTATTTTATTTTATTTTTTGTTCAAATGAATCTGTACTCGTTTATATCAAATCATTACACATTGAGTTATATAAGTCGGTATCCTCGCAACAAGTTAGGCGCCCAATTCTATGAAAATCAAATTGCTAACTTTTATATTGAAGTGATGACCTTAGTCTCTTAAAAAACACCACCATATCCTCACCAAGCTCACCAAGGGTGGAGAACGCTAAACCACCCAAGCCATAACCGGATATTTATTGGATTTTTAACCACAATTATACTGAACCGGAGTATAAAGTAGCCTTTAATACCCGAAATTTGCAGAGCTGTGATAGAATGTCTACTTTTAAACTCAATTTCTTACTATTTTAATCAGTGTGAAAATTAACTTCTTCGGCTCTAAAGTTAATATCCTTTCAACTCATAGGAATGGGATTAGTTTTTTCTATTCGAATCCCAAATCTAAATACAACACTATAGATGTCTTAGTTATTCAAAGTTAAAATTCGGAGAATTAAACACACGGATTGGGATCGCGATTTTAATAACCATTGTCCTTAGCGTGCATTCAGACAATTTAATGTCGATAAAGAACATAAAATCACACATACATGGTTATTTATTCTCATACGTACATATCACACTGATGAAAAATACTGAAATAGAAGTTTAACTTAAGTTACACGAACAAACATATATAGTTTAAAAGAGAATGCTCTCTCTTCTGTTTATATAGAGGCTTCACTTCTTGTAATAAGGAGAGTTGTAGTACGACGGTGGAGAATAGTATTGAGGTGGTGAGTAATACTTTGGAGGTGAGTACGAAGGTGGAGAATAGTATTTTGGAGGGGAATAGTAATGTGAAGGTGGGGAGTAATAGTATTTAGGAGGAGATTTGTAGTATGACGGAGGCGAGTAGTATGATGGAGGAGAGTAGTATTTTGGTGGAGAATAGTAGCTTGGTGGAGAATCGTATTTCGGAGAATAGTAAGAAGGTGGAGAGTAATATTTCGGGGGCGAGTAGTATGAAGGTGGAGAGTAGTACTTTGGGGGAGAGTAATATGAAGGCGGCGAGTAGTAATTTGGTGGCGAGTAGTACGAGTCATATTCACCAGCTATGGCAAGACCGACGAAGAAACTCAAAGCCACCACAAATGCGATTAACTCTGAAAGCGCAGCCATGACGAGATTGTATCCGAAATGTTTAATGTTCTGTACGTTTCTCAAGAGTAGATATTACATTGTAGGTACCTTCTTGGTTATGAGATTCACACTACTTATAGCTTCAAACTTCCATTAATTTGAAATGGTCGATCGACCGATCCATATTACATTGGAAGATTAAACTGAAACTTAAAACTCATTTGAGACTAGGACGTGCATGGAATACAAGACTATGTCAAATTGTTGAAATGGCCGACTGCAAGATGATTATTTAAGGTGCTTCGTCATGGTATAAGTGGATCGAAACTAGTAAAAGAAAAGCATGTATATATCATTCTATCGTTTTTTAATTGGTGGAGCTCTTTGTTCCCATTTTTTTAGGGTTAGTATATTCGGGTATGACCAAGTTAATTGGTTATCCCATCAATTCTCTATCAACAACAAGCTTGTGGTCGGGTGGTCAGGGATCTCAACCACCCAACATGGGGTCTCGAGTTCGAGACTTGGTGGAGGTTAAAAAATATTTGTTGGGAGAGTCACTCACGCAGATCGAACTCTTGATATAAGGGTGTTAGGAAAGTCTCCTAACCACTGAACTAGAGTGAGAAATAAAAAAAACGAACAAAAAAAAGTACAATGAGAACATTGTAATTTTGACAGATTCAACGAAATTTACAATTTGATGGCGTGGAGGAAAAATATTGAGTACTGAGTATTAAATAATAATATGTTTGATTGGTAAAATATCTTAACACTGGAAAAATATTTCGTATGAATGAAAAGTTGAAAACTCCAAAGTAGAATTGAAAACCAAAGATAATTGATAAATGTCAAACTAGAATTGAAAACCTAAGATAATTGATAAAGGTCACGAGGTGGCATTTTAACCCTAACTAGAATTAAAAAAAAAAAAAATCACGCCATAGCGAAAGAGAGAAAAAGTTCAGGTGAAAACAAAGCTTAATGTAGAAAAAACAAAGTTTTTCGCGTTCACAAATAACAAGCTAATGTTCCTAATATAATCGGTAAAATTCATAATCTAGGCGATAAAAAATTTTGAGGTCATTTTGAGAAAAATCTTTTTTTCAAAGTTTGGAGTAATTACAAGTATGCCACCGTGTCCTCACCGAAAACATTAAAAAAATTCATGGCCCAAATTATGAACATCACCATCCAGAATATGAACTTTGACGTATAATCTTTGAACGACAATTGTTCATTTTTCTTATGTTAAGACTTGTTCGCACCAGAACTTTCCTCTTTAAAAGAAACGTTGCTTTTAAATGGTATGTTTTATTAATTCTAAATTTTTTAATATTAAAAAATTATATTTTAAATTTTTGTTTTAAATTGAAATGATCAAATATCATAATTTAACTATTAAATTCATCATTTACATTGTTCATATCATTTTATATAATTTTTTATATTAAATTCAACAATAAAATAAAAGATTGCATCCTCTAAGCTATGTAAGTCAACCGGTTTGATCCTATCTTCCCAGTAGATTATACGGAGTAGTTATCTATTGGAGTATCACACATCATTAAACGGTTGATCGGATTAATGTTTACTCATGTTGCGTTTTATTGGGATTGACATTCGCTTAAAGCTCGGAAAGCTCGGTTTAGGTTCGACGCGATAGTAAGAAATTCAAATATAAACTTTTATAATTATTTAAATTCATACTATTTGGGGACATTTGATCGACGGTGAAAACAATATTCATGCTTTTTGGCGTTTGGGTAGAGAGAGCGTGAAAATGACTACTCCGAAGTGATGATAGTAGTATAAGAGGAAGGGATCGGGTGACAGTTTATGCTCCGTTCGGCAGAGCTTTTTTTGCACATTACAATCTAGTTATTAAGTGTTCGGTAAAAAAATATTCATCTAACTTAACAAACTTAATGTAGATTAAAATAGCTTAATTTGTTAATGTTACACCCCCTAGATTAATGGAGCTTAACAGGCTTGATTTAATTTTTAATCCACTATTACCCTTTATCAATAAATATTTAAATAATTCATTATATCCTTTTTCGTAATTTTACTAATATTATTACAAATTCAACTAGAAATACCGAACATTCAAGTAACTTTTCAAACAAAATTTTGATCTTCAGCTACCACTATTAATTCAGCTTCAGCTCCAGTTTCAACTACTTATCCAGCTCCAGCTACTATTCCAGCTCAATATACCGAACGAAGCCTTAATAAAACAAATTTCTAATTTAGGTTAATCTTTTATAAATATGAAATTTTTAATTATTTAAGAATTTATTCTTTCGTTTTGGAGGGTGTACTTGACTAAATATGTTTTACAAAATCGTTACTTAGATTCCACTTTCAAATAGAAACATATTGAGATAATTAAGATAACTAAGATTCCACTTTCAAAATTTACTAGAACTAGATACATTCCACCATTGCGGGGTCTTGTATGGGCCCATTTGTTTTTGTTTTTGAACTTCTTTTAATACATTACTAGTATAGTGTCTGCGGTTAATTATTTAATTTTTATATAATATGATTTATATGTAACAATATATGATATTAGAGCTGTTTTTAGTCTCACCTGTATTAATTTTCATAACTAAAGTTTAAAAGTTATTTTTTTTATATTGAAATATTTTGACATAAATTTCAAAAAAAATAGAAACATGCTAAGTAAACTTGTCTTAGTATAAAAATCATCAAATAAAAGCTAAAAATATTTTAGACTTATAATTAAAATGTTTTTTTTAATTTGGAGCCTACAAAATATTTAACAAACTACTATTTTTTGAGAATTTTTATAAAAATAAAAAAAAATTAAAAATTATTTTTAGAGGATTAACAACAAAATGACACATAAGCCAATTAAGCTAGAATTAAGGGGAGATCTGCAAATAACTTTCGTTCAATATATATATATATATAGATTTAGGCTCCTGAGAAACCAACTCTTATAGTACAACGGAGTTAATGACTTGTAGGTGTTGGATCAGATATAGAGGAATGGCGAGGATTCACTGTAATTTTCAACAATGAAAAAAAGTTAAAATATTCCCCTAATCTCCCTAAATCCCGTATCAATCTCAGCCTTCTCTCTCCTCCCGTATCTCTCTCTCGTTCTCTGCAAATCCCTCGCTCGCCGCCTGCTTACCCTAGCAGGAAGCTCCATTGCCGCCGCCGTAAGATCTTCGCCGGAGCCGGCGGTGACACTCTTCCGTCCGGAATCTTCCTAACCGATAATCTAGCCCTTCCTCCTCCTTCCTCTCTCGGTATCTCGTTTAAATTCTCTACCTCCTCTAATTCTCTTCCGGTAATCTAGGCGTCGCTGCGCCGCCGTTCCTCCTCTCGTTGCTCGCATCATCACCGGGTAAGCCTCAATTTTGTTTTTTCGTTTGCTTAGTAGATAGATTTATAACTTAGGGTTTAGAAATCTGGACGAAGGGTTATAGTTGTTCAGATGGGTCGCTCTTCTTTTAAATGTCAATTTTGAGGAATGGCGAGGATCAGATATAAAGGAATGGCGAGGATTCACTGTAATTTTCAACAATGCAAAAAAAGTTAAAATATTCCCCTAATCTCCCTAAATCCCGTATCAATCTCAGCCTTCTCTCTCCTCCCGTATCTCTCTCTCGTTCTCTGCAAATCCCTCGCTCGCCGCCTGCTTACCCTAGCAGGAAGCTCCATTGCCGCCGCCGTAAGATCTTCGCCGGAGCCGGCGGTGACACTCTTCCGTCCGGAATCTTCCTAACCGTTAATCTAGCCCTTCCTCCTCCTTCCTCTCTCGGTATCTCGTTTAAATTCTCTACCTCCTCTAATTCTCTTCCGGTAATCTAGGCGTCGCTGCGCCGCCGTTCCTCCTCTCGTTGCTCGCATCATCACCGGGTAAGCCTCAATTTTGTTTTTTCGTTTGCTTAGTAGATAGATTTATAACTTATGGTTTAGAAATCTGGACGAAGGGTTATAGTTGTTCAGATGGGTCGCTCTTCTTTTAAATGTCAATTTTGATTGCTGTTCAGATGGGTTGCAGTTGTGAAGTATGAGGAATTACATCATGAATGTAAATGGCGGTGAAGAAGAGTCATCGCGGTCCGAAGTCTCGAAGCTCTCAGTACTGTGGAGTCACGTTTTATCGACGACTGGTAGATAGGAATCACATATATGGTCAGTTGGCTTCGTGTTATTAGCTTTTGATTTTATGGATTGTTGTCTTTTGGGGTTTCATTGTTTCTGTTTTTTTTTTCTTCCTTCCTTCTTTTGTGTAATGATTTGAATGCAGGGATTGCGGGAAATAGGTGTATCTTGGTAATCAGAATTATTTGTTTTCTTCCTCGGAATTATTTTGGTGTTCTGCGGCTAAGATTTGAATGAATTTGTGTTCTTCTGTTTTTTGAATTTTTTCTCCAGGTGGATTTGACACTTCACATGCTGCTGCTAGGTATAATTTGTTGTTTGGAGTAATTGTTTATATCAGTTTCGTGCTTTCATATTACCTATCTGTGGAATTCTACACTGCTTGAGTCACTAACCTAGTGGTTTCTCGTATGATTAGGGCATATGATCAAGCTGCAATTAAGTTCGGTGGTGTTGATGCTGATATCAATTTTAACCTCAGTGATTATGAGAAGGAAATGAAGCAGGTAATTCAAGCATGTGGATTATACTGAACTCCTCTTGGTTTCTTTTTCTAGTGAAGTATATTTATTAATTGATTTATTTGCAGATAAAGAACTTAGCCAAGGATGAGTTTGTGCACATACTTCGTCGCCATAGCACATGTTTCTCAAGGGGAAGCTCCAAGTATAGAGGAGTAACACTGCACAAATGTGGTAGATGGGAAGCTCGTATGGGGGAGTTTCTTGGTAAAAAGTATGAACACTTATCCTGCTATACATAAATATAGACTTGACAAATTAAGTTCTACTGCAAGTCTTTTCCAGATGTACATCTTACTTTAGTTTGAAAATTGGCATTTGTAATTTCCAATCATGAATAAGGTTGGAGACACTGTTTTTTATTGTGGGGTACATTGGTTGGGTGCAGGTATGTTGAGGCTCCTTCATGTTTTGAATGGAGACAAACATTCTGCTAATGAATTGTCTGAGTGTTTCAGGATCGTTGCTGAGAAAGGAATGTTACACAGCGGTGTTCTATTTTAGGAAAGCTCGATCGGAAAGAGAGAGAGATAAAGGAATAAGTTTTTAAGGAAAGATTCGAAGAAGATATATTCGAAGAAGATTGCAATCTTGGCAGTTGGGCGGATAAGTTTTTATGGAAGGAAATATTATCTTTTCCTAAAAGATATTATTTCCTTATAGATTTACTTCCTTGTTTTTAACCTAGACTATCTTAGTATAAAATCTAGGTTTAGACATAGGAATAAATTGACGCATTGATTGAAGTTACACGGCTGAGAAATTCAGAGAAGAAGAAGAAGAGTGATCCTTAGGCTTAGCGGTTGAGTTCGGGCTCGAGTGAGAGGAGTGATTCGTGATCGTAATCCGAGCTCTCTTTTGTAACGAACAAGAAATCAATAAGATAAGTACACCCTTCTAAATCCTTCAAGTGAGAAGCTTGAAGGTGGTGGTTTTACTCAACACAAAAAGGTTGAGGTTTCCACTCTAAATCTTGTGTCAAAGTTTACTTCTTGCATATTATTATTCCGCTGCTATACCTCCTGAGGAACAATACCTATTGTTCCCTAGGAAGTAACTGTGCTAACCGATCCAACAATTGGTATCAGAGGCTGGTCTCTAGATTTGTGTTAGCTTTGCAGGAAGTATGGGTTCACAAACTGCCATCAATGATTCGTTCTGGAAACCCCCGGTGCTCAAATTCGGAGAATTCTCTTATTGGGTGGAACAGATCGAGTCGCATATCTGTTCGCTTCATGGACAGATGTGGAAAGTGGTAGAGTTTGGTGATATCAAAATTCTTGATCCTACTGATCCCACTGGAGTCGAATTAAATTCGAGGGCTGATTATCAAGATGCTGATTACAAGGTGCTGGAACTCAACATGCGAGCCAAGAAAGTCATGCTTGCAGCTCTAGGTCCTTCTGATCAAAGAAAGATCCTCCGCTACAAAACTGCCAATGATATCTTCAATGCACTCAAAAGGATGTATGAGGGAAACGAAGATATCAAGAAGAACAGGATTCTCGCACTCATTAAGGAGTATGATAGCGCTGTTCAAGGAAAGAATGAATCTCTTGATGAGTTTCATTCTCGATTTCAGGGACTTGTAGGTCAATTGGAGTTTCTAGGAGAAACAATTCCTGAGTGGAAGATTACTCATCAATTTCTTCAGGGATTATCAACAAAGTGGGATGCCTTTTCTCTGGCTCTTCAGGCACAAAACGACATTAAGAACATTACTCTGGAGGAGTTGGTTGCTCGACTTCAGAGCAATGCAGGCATTCAACAAAGCAAGGCCTCTAGAAGAGAAAGTGAAAAATCTGAAAAATCACAAAGCATTGCTTTATAGGTTGAAAAGGCTTTCGATCATGCTCAGGAAGATGATGAGGATGAAGATGGTGATGAAGAAATTGCCCTTATCACTCGGGCATTTCGCAAAGTCTGGAGAGGAAGTCACAACATGCAACGTTCCACTGATGGGAACAAAGATGCCAAAGACATTGTCTGCTATCACTGCCAAAGGAAAGGACATTTTGCAAGGAACTGTTTCAAGAAGAAGACAGGAGAAGCACCTGTTCCTGCTAGGGAAAGAAAGGAGGCCATGATAGCTGCATGGGGTGCGTCTGACTCAGATGATGACTCTACATTTATCTCAAAGGAAACGTGTCTTATGGCTGCTGGAGGAGAATCGGAAGATGAGGTAACTGATTCTGAACTCGACTCCATTTTACTTACCAGAACCAAATCTCAGATCATAAAAGCTATAAAGTCCTTAGGGGAGGAAAATGGAAATCTAAATTTACTTCTGGAAGAAAAGAATGAAACTATCTCTAACTTGGTTGAAGAAAACAAGCTTTGGGTTTCAAAAGTCACCAAACTTGAGAAAGTTTCATTCCCTTCCCCAAATGTATGCAAGTCCTGCCCTACCTATCAATCTACCATCACTTCCTTAGAATGTAAAGTTACTGAACTTGAATCGAACATTCTTTTGTTAAAACTGAGTAACTCTAAGCTAGCAAAAGATGCAGAAGATTTGAAAGGAAGTGAAGAAGAGAGAAAGAAGGTCTGGCTGGATGAGTATGTTGCTTCCAAGATTGAAAAGGAGAAGGTTGACTTCTCCACGCGGTTTGTACCCCGTACTGGACTCGGCTACGGTAAGACCTTAAGTTCCCAAACTGGTAACATTCCCTCCGGATCACAAAGTCCTTCTCCTTTCAAGGAACATTGTGGTGGATCCAGCTCTGGCTGCTCCCACAGTGGATCCAAGGGGGGAGAAAGGTTCAAGGTCCGTGAGGAGAAGGTCTGGTTCGATGGACAAAAGGCTTACCACATGTGGCTTAAACAGGTTCAGAACATCAAACCGGTACAGATTGACTTTCGATCAAGGATTAACAATAAACCCATCTGGCCAGGTCAAAGCAAGTATGTGAATCTATGGAATCACAAAGTTTGTTGGTACTGTGGTAAAGCAGGCCACTATAAACAGAACTGTAATCTTAAAAGGAAAGATGATGAAAGAGCTTACCATTCTAGGCAACAATCCAATGTTAGGAACACTCCTAGGATAAAAATTGTCCTTAATGAACCAAGAAATAGAAGGGTCTTTTCTAATCCAGGTAAGACTAAGCTTGCATGGGTTCGTAAAAACTAATCTTTTACTTATAGGATGGAGCAGGGTTGCATGGTTCGTCAAAGAACCGGAGCGCGAACGTGATTCGCGGTTCGCGATTCGTCATTCGTGGAGAATCGATTCGCCGGCGAATCACGAAGAATTGGATCGTTGATTTTAGGAACGTGATTCGTTAATTTCTGGAACGTGATTCGTTAGTTTCTGGAATGTGATTCACCAACACTTATAATATTCCAAGTTTCAACCGTTTTCTAAATCAAATCAGACTTTCATAATACCCCAATGGCCCAATGTCATCTTATGATCATGAAAATACGAAATTTATAATTTATGAGGACAAACCCTAGAAGTATATGTTTTGAAGAACAAACCCTAGAAGTATAAGTTTTGAACCTGATCACTCGAATTCATCAACCAAAGTTATTGAACAGCATAATCAAGCAAAAGTATAATAAAGCCACAATAAACAAATCAACCATGTCCAAAACAGTAGACCTTGGCGCAGTCGGAGAGGCGCGAGAACAAAAAGGTGGCCATTTCCATGGAGAATGAAAATTTTCAGGAATACACACTATTCACTTCCCACATCGACTAAGTCTAAAAATAATTGAGGCATACACCTGTATATACAGGAATTGTTTGCTTCAAACTCAGCCTTCAGTTCTAAAATTTGGCTGGGTTCGTTTGCTGGGCTTACAAATTTTAAAGCCCACGATGACCTGTTTGGCTGAGTCTCTATAAATAGAGATTCCAACGCCAATTACGGCGAATCCACAATTGTTTTGGGGTTCGCTTGTTCTGGAGAATCGGAACGCGAACCCGAATGAACTGGAGCGAGAACGAACCGCGTTCAGGGACGCGCGTTCCGATTCGTGATATCTACAAGATTACAATGCAAATGTAAACAGTTAACAATTTGCCAAGTTCAAATAATGTACGTATACAACTAGTCGTTAAACAATACTTACATCCTTTGGTCGATACTCATCCAGAATCCGCCTGTAAACATGGGGGCTCAACTCGTGCTGCGTAGCAGTCCTGTCGGTGTGGTAAAGGGATGCGCGTCTCTCATCATCACCTGCCATATCACGCTGGAAGTTCGGGTTTCCCGGGAAGTAAATGAAGTACATCCATATCCAAATCTGATACAATTAATGCAAATCGTTAACGTCAGACAACTTTACAAGTGTATATCACTTCTACTATTACTACGTACCTGTAAAAGATAAGGACAACCGCCGAAACCAACCACTCCACTCCTAGATGCCTCGCCTAATTCCCGATACAGATTTGCGAGGACAGCAGCGCCCCAAGCCGTATCGACTACTCTCGTCGGATCGTCAAATAATGGCAACAAGCGGGTCTGCAGAAGGGTGGTGCTCTTGTCCACAAACAAACTACTCGACATAAGATACCACAAATATCCAGCGGCTATGCAATCAGGATCATCCTCGTCCTCAATCATCCGCAACACGTGGGCCAAAAACTACAAGCCCTTACCCGACCCTGTCTTAGAGGCCCTGTCATGTTCCACTTATCTAGTGGGGACACATAACTGGGATCAACTCCGAACATGTACCCAAACAGATCATTACAATACCTCCTCTCTTGCATGGCATTAGCAAATGGACTTGTAGTCGCAGGTAATCCCTCAATAGAAAGGCCCAAAATCATTGCTACATCATGCAGCGTAATCGTGATCTCTCCCCAAGGAAAATGGAAGTTGTTCGTCTCCGGGTGCCAGTGCTCAATGAACGCTTCAATGAGGTTGTGATTCACAAACCCATACTGCAAATCCCTGTTACGTGTCAACCTCGCCTGCTTAGCGATCTAGAACCAAGAACCAGGAGGAGGATCCTGTGGTAAGTACGGCCTAAAACATTCGAAATCAGTGGGCCGGGTGTAGCATCGGGTTCTCCGTGTGAACTCCCGTGGGGGATCGCCTGCTAGTTCCTCCTTTGCAATCTTATGAGCAATGTGCGCCTCGAAACTATGCAAAACAGGATCGGGCAGAACGGGAGGAGGAGGTGGTGTATCAACTGGTGCAGAAGGTTGGGGGTCAGCTCTAGGAGGAGACTGAAGAACAGGACGTCCATCATCAAACCCAATCGGTGATCCATCCACAATACGCGGGGACTGTGACTGCAACTCAACAGGTGCAGTGGAAGTAGAGGGCTCAACTGAAGCAGGAGGCACGCTCATAAAGGGTACTACTGGAGGCTGTGAAAAAGACGGGTCGTCATTACAAATATCATCTAAGCCAGGGCCTACTGATGACTGCACTTGATCAGAAGCGACAGGCCTGCCCCTACCGTGACCTCTACGCCCCCGGGATGAACCAACACCCCCTCTAGACCCACCTCTCTTGCGGCCCGAAGCCGTGACTATACGCTCGGAAACTCTTCTTCCACCAGGAAGCAATCTCCTAATTTTATCAGCTATGGCCTAAATTTTTTACATTTCTTATACTAATTAGTTATTTAAACACACACATGTCTATTAATATAACATTCTGTACTAACGTTTTTAATATCTTTTTAAATGCAATCAATTCAACTTAACGTTTTAATCTCTTTTGAAATGCAACTTATGTTGTTACTAGTTTTCCTTTTTACAACACTATAAATTAAATTCTAAATAATTACATTTAACGATTTTGCTTCATACCTACATAATTACACTATTTTTACTATTTTTACAATTTTTACAATTTTTACCTTTTTTAAAACTTCATAATTAAATGCTAAATAATTTTTACAACTTTTAATTACACTATTTATACTTTTACTTACACTATTTATATTTTAATTACTATTTTATATCATGCCAAATATATACATTTACTATTTTATATCATGCTAAATAATTAAAACTTTTATATCATGCCAAATATTTACATTTACTATTTTTAATAACATTTCAAATACTACTTTAATTACTAGGATAAAACATTTAAAACTTATTAATTTTACATACCGCATCGGAAATCCGTCGGGCTCTTTTCGGAGGAGGGGGATCAACAATTAATTCTTCCGCCATCTTCACCGCCTCCGCTCTGACCCTTGCTGCAATGCTTATTGGGTCACCCTCAGATTCGGTTTCCTCAGAGCTCCCGATTTCTGGATTCGGGTGCCTCTGCCCATATTCATCTTCTTCCTCCCCTACCGCAGCCTTCCCCTTCCTCCTTTCTTCCTCAACCACTTCGTCTTCAACCTCCATATTCCCGACTCCATCTTCTTCCTCCGCCACCGCCGCACCCAAAGAACCACATCTCGCTAAAATATTCTCGGATTCCGCATGTTCTTCCTCACCGGCGCCGCCCCTTCCACCATCCAAGCCCGTCTCTTCTCGTCGCATCTCTCCTCCCGAATCCGCCTGTGCTTCACGCCGCTCCTCTTGCCTCAGACATATTCCTCCGGCCAAACCCGCCTCCCATTCCATCTCACCCGATTTTGCAACATCGCCTACCGCCTCAATCGCCGGATCTACTCCTCCCACCAAACCGGCCTCCAACGCCTCAGTAACTTCTCCCACCGACCCGGGCTCCATCGCCTCCTCCGGATTCGGGCCAATTGTCGGATCTACATCCGACCCTCCTCCTCTACTCGGATCTGCAACTTCTTCTC
This sequence comes from Oxyria digyna, assembly GCA_029168935.1. Lineage (NCBI taxonomy): Eukaryota > Viridiplantae > Streptophyta > Magnoliopsida > Caryophyllales > Polygonaceae > Oxyria > Oxyria digyna. The sequence continues at coordinate 2,228,893 of JAPVLV010000026.1, read as the reverse complement.
TAGCCACCGTATCACCGCCTCCATTCATCTCTCTCGATTGCCTAATCACCTCTTCAATTGAAATTTCCGGAGGTGATTCGTCAAAAAAACTGCCGGCCAATAATCCAGACCACCAATGGTTGTCCATTATTTTTTTGGGATGATGAAAAGACGCCGAGTTCACGATTCGGATGGTTACTTATAGGAATTTCATCGGTTTTTTTTAACCTATTTTAATCTCTCCCGAATTCACAATTCGGGAGGTTCAAATTCAAATTTCAAATTCCACGGTCAAACTTGCATTTACGAGGTAAATCCAATTACCGAGATTTTTTACTGTTGTTAGGATCTCACGAATGCAACATTCGTGAGATTTGCTTTCACAAATCGGAAGGTTTTTTGTCAGGAATTTTTTTTTTTTTTTAACTTAGTTTCATTCCTCCCGAATCCACAATTCGTGAGGTTCTAATTCAAATTTCAGGATTTTACGGTCAAACTTGTTCTTACGTAGCAGTTATAATTTCCGAGATTTTTTCGACTGTTACTAGCTCACGAATTCAATTCGTGATGTTTGGTTTCAAATTTTTAACTTCCAAACCCGGTTCAATACCCGATTTCTCAATTGCCCAAACAGGTTCACTACATCTGGTTCACTATTTCCGGTTCAATACTTCCGGTTCACTACATCCGGTTCACTATATCCGGTTCCCTAATTCTGAACCGGTTTTTTTATATTTCTATTTTTCACGCTCACGAATTGTGAATTCGGGAACTTATATAAATAGTTAAATTCCGCGCGTCGCCCAACTCCGCGCGGAACTGACCGACGCGCGGAATTTAAAGCCTGACACAATAACGACAATTCCGCTCCCAAGTGATACGAAACCCATTATAGATATCTCAATGTACGTTAATCACCATGGATTTCAGTTAATGTTCGCAACAAAATTTCACAACCCGATAAATCACGAACCAAACCTTTCGCTAAAAGAGTAGAATTGAAAGGAAACCTCAATGATCACTAAATTTGGCCAATCATATGAACTTATATAAATAGTTAAATTCCGCGCGTCGCCCAACTCCGCGCGGAACTGACCGACGCGCGGAATTTAAAGCCTGACACAATAACGACAATTCCGCTCCCAAGTGATACGAAACCCATTATAGATATCTCAATGTACGTTAATCACCATGGATTTCAGTTAATGTTCGCAACAAAATTTCACAACCCGATAAATCACGAACCAAACCTTTCGCTAAAAGAGTAGAATTGAAAGGAAACCTCAATGATCACTAAATTTGGCCAATCAGTCAACTTGAATCATATGAAATTTTTTGATGTTGATGAACACTATATGAAAATAATCAGTCTTTTCAATGATAGTAACCATTTTATGACCCGGATTACATGCAAACTCCAGACCTTAATTAGCTGGAAGCAAACAACGTATCCATTAAAGAAAAAGGGATAAGAAGACGAGAAAACATAGCTTTGAAGCAATGGCGTCGAAATATTATAATATGTAGCGTGTAAACTATAAATTAATAATAATCACGGGCACTGCAAGTCTGCAAATCGTATGTGTCATACATAATCATTTGTATATTATAGTCAATAAAACTACATTATGCATGACAAATTATCAAATTAAATGTCCAAAAATCAACTCATGACACAAGACGCGATTCATGGTAATATAATGTCCAACACAAGCATGCATGAAGCCGCGGGTTTCATGCAATTGCTGTACGGTGTACGCAACTATATGGATTTCAATTCATTCAAATCTTTTTATACAAGTTCATTGAGTCCACGACCGAAATCATCCATTGAAATCGCATGGACAAGCGAGTACTTATATATTTATATACTGATATTTAGATCTCGTAGAGTCCAGAACCAAACCATCACTTTTGATATGGGAGAGACTTATATACTGACATTCAGATCTCGTAGAATCTAGACCAAGACAGTAATATTAAATACTCGGTATATGGTATATGCAACTATATGGATTTCGATTCATTCAAATCAACACTCGTTACATTTAGAGACGTTTCGGAAACGGAAAAACGGTGATCTTAAATTTAGCGAAAAGAGAAACGGCGGGGACAAAACACAATATAAATTATATTTTATTTTAAAGATAATAATATGTGGAGTATATATATATATATCTCGAAATAATGCAGAATGTAAATATATTCAAGCCATTCAATTATATATAACAAAAGTACGAGATTATCTTCTGATTAAGACAATGACAATCTATCGAGACCGATTCCTCAAACACTAAAAAAACTAAGAGAGAACCGATAGTGAAAAGTGATAACGAAAAGAGTACATGAGACAATGCCAAGAGCTTCTTTTTTTATGATAAACGGAAACGGAAACAGTCAACAACTCAACACCCAAAATACGTTTCATAAGACCATTTAAAAGTTGTCGGATATCATAGATGACCCACACCTAAATTTCCACTGCTATATATCCTCCTCTCTACGTCTCTCTCCCTCGACAAATTCCAACCAAATGGCGCCGCCGCTCAAAACAATTCTCATCCTCTTCCTCGTCCTCATCCTCGACCTCATTTCCGCAACGGTCGCGGGATCATCTGCATCCCGCGACCTCGCGCGACACCGCTTCATCTCCCAACAGCCCCGTCATAACCGACGTGGGCCCACCTTAGAGATGAAGCGGACCCGATCGCTAAACCCGTCGGTTCGGCTTCGTCTCTACTCGGCGGCCGACTTCGGCGTCGGCGAGTATTTAGCCGACGTCGAGATCGGCACGCCGCCGAGGAGGTTCAGGCTGCTAGCGGACACGGGCAGTGACTTGACTTGGGTGAAATGCGCGTATCGGACGGACCGTATTAATCGGGGTGTGCGCGTTTTTAGGGCGGATAGATCGGGCTCGTTCAAAACGGTGCCGTGTGGCTCAAGAGAGTGTTCCCGAGAGCTGGCTGATTTGTTTTCGTTGGCCACGTGTCCGTTGCCCGCTGATCCTTGCTTGTATAATTACAGGTCCGTACGGCTCTTCACTAATCTCCTACTTAATCCCAACTTAGCCTAACCCGTTTCGTATCGAGATCTAGATATGCGTTTGGTATAATCGGTTTATCGATATATATGGTTTTTGGTACGAGTTTTTATCTTCAGAAAGTAAAGCAAGAGAATCGGCGACGCGATTGGCCTTCCGATATCGACACTAAACGAGCACTTATATCATTAATTTTCCGATTAACTGTATCTTTTGATTAGGACGGATTTAGACAAGTTAAAATATGAAGTATACAACACATTTGACGGCTTTTCTGTATGCAGGGTAGAGGTCTTAAATGCCCATTTGCAAAACTCAAACCTACTACACCTTCATGCACATTTTTGCATTCAATTTAAATCTCACTTGCCTAATGTATCAACCATATACTGATATACATTCAATGACCATAGCTTCACGTCAAATAGTAGTAGTTTCATGATGCACTAGTTAATTATAGGTCCATAACACCAATTATCATAGTCTAGTAGTTTTATTTTTGGTCTAAACTCGAAATAAATCAGGTGTAAGACATCCTTCTTGGATGCATTCAAATCAACAACAAATAAATCGGAAATTGTAGCAGGAATTTCAGTAAGTGAAACACAATTATTTTGAACAGTAAAAGAAAGGTTGGCAAGAGCATTGACAACGAAGTTATCATGTCGTCTAGTTTCTAGAGGTTTTATTGATTCCATAAATCTAATTAATTTTGCATCCTTAATATATACTTTATCATGGGTTTTAATGGTGTGATCAACTTCATACACATAAATGGCAGCTACGCAAGCGACACTTTAGTGGCATTCGGTGTCTTCGGAAAGGAGACAATAACTCTCCCTCTAACAAACCATCACAAGCTCAAAACATCCAACATAATTGGATGCACAGAGTCCATTCAAGGGACTCAAGCGACTACGACAATGAAAGGCGCGGATGGTGTGCTCGGTTTATCGTATACCAATCAGTCATTCGCTTATACAACAGCCACGAAATATGGCGATGGTAGATTCTCTTACTGCTTGGTGGATCACCTAAGCCCTGCTAATGTAACGGGTTTCCTAGCCTTCGGTGATCAAGGCGAAAGAACGAAAATTGTGGGCAATATTCGATACACGAGACTTTATCTCCAAGCGATAATCGGATTCTATACTGTCAGCATTAAGGGCATCTCTATTGGTGGAACAATGCTCAAAATTCCAGCTGAGGTTTGGGATGTAAATGGTCCAGGCGGAACCATCCTTGATTCAGGTAATCTCAAAATCAAAATATCTTCAAATTCTTTCCATCATGAGCTTCTTATCAGTTTTGCATACAATTAATAAACTGTAGGTACGAGCCTTACCGTACTGGCGACACCAGCATACACAGCAGTAATGGATGCACTAAGCAAGGCGCTATTGCCACGGTTTCCAAACCGTGAACCGCAGGTGCAGCCCTTCAGCTACTGCTTTAATGCAACGGGTTTCCAGGAGTCCATGGTGCCGAGATTGGTGATCCACTTCTCTGACGGAGCTCGATTCAAGCCCCATGTAAAAAGCTACATCATCGACGAAATGCCTGATGTTAAATGTGTGGGCATCCTTGAAGGTCCAGGGGTTCCATATTTGTCAACATTAGGCAACATCTTGCAGCAAAATTACTTCTGGGAGTATGATCTTGTCAATCAAAAGCTAGGGTTTGGAGCATCAAGCTGCACATCATAGCATTTATGCAAAGTTGATTCATTTGAGAAGTGTATATAGTGTGGCTGAAACTTGCAATCAATTCATTGTAATGCATGGATACTTTGAGTTGTATTGATAAGGTTTAAAGATTACAAAAAAATTGACAAGAAGCGTTCATACTTACAACTCATCAATGGAAGACGATCCATTTCTGAAGCTGGTACTAAAAAGTTCTCCTGGAAAGAGGCTTAGGAGGCGACAAAGATCGAATTTCGGGTCCAGAGCTAGGAAAATAAGAATTCAGCTTGTGCATAAGAATGTCGGATCTTGAAGGAATCTCGTTGAGAAGAAACTTCTGCACTATAGGTTTCTGGAACCACTCCAAAACCGAATCACCCGGTGCTCTAAGAACAACCTTGCTTACCTCAAACGGGGAGCCCACTGAGCTCAGTGTCTGAGCGATCACAATCTTCAGAGTCGGTCCAGTGACTAGCTTGATTCTTCTTGGAACAACTCCGTAATAAAGCATTCGTTTTCTGAATCTGTGGAGCGTATGAACAACAGCAATTAAAGCAGCTCCTACTGATAGATTCCTCACATCAAGTGACCAAGCAATGTGTTGATCAAAGACGATTGCCTTTGGGAAAAGCTTGTGTTCATAGGCGACTTTCCAAACACACCGTGCTCGGTTTATCTGGCCCATAAGAACAAGGTAGTTTAGAAGCACGTTAACGAAATATCTAGTAGCTCCTTCTTCTAGGTCATAATCGATTCCTTGGAAAAATTCTCTGACAAAAGTTAGAACCGGTTGTTTTCTGCGTTCTGGGCCAGTGAAGAGTCCACACATGAAGGAATGTGCCTTGTGTTTAGTTGCACTGAGAATAGACATCAAATGCCGCTCTTTCTCCTCGTCTTGACATCTAACTAAATGAGCTAAGATTGATGTGTAGAGTATGAGATCGACTTTTGCAGCTGAGTTTACGTATGTTTCAAGCAGAGGTTTAGCTGACTCGTACTTCCCGCTCTTCATGCATGATTCAAAAAGTTGCCTGATGATAAAGTTGTTGGTTCTTATTCCAGAGGAGCCCATGAACCTGAGCCATCTTAATGCGAGGTCAACAGAACCATCATTGATATAAACCATTAGAACATCACTAGCACTGACATCAACTGAATACCCCATAGCTTTCATTTCTAGCAAAACCTTTGCCGCTACATCTACTAGCTTCTTATTTGCTAATAGCGTCAATAGCGAAGTAAAAGTACTCACACTCGGCCTCAAGCCAGCATTTATCATGGAATTGTAAAGCTTCATTGATGAGTCAACCTGACCAGAACCAGCATGCATTTCTAACAAAGACGAGTAGGTGGATGGCGTAGGCAAAAAGCCAGCCTTCTCCATATCCTGAAAAACAGACATGGCAATCTCAAGCTTCCCTGATTTTGCAAGAGCTTCAACGATGATAGTGTAAAGCCCGTAGTTGGGTCTAAAGCCGGCTCTTTTCATCTCCTCCCAGAGCTTAAGAGCTGCATCCAACTTCCCAGCCTTAACATACGACTCGATCAAAGAAACAAACAACGTAGCAGACGGCCTAAACCCAAAACCCTGCATTTCCATATACAATTTCAAAGACGTATCCAGTCTCCCAGCTTTCCCCATCGAATCAACCAGCGAAGAAAACACAGGAAAGCTCGGCCTCAACCCTTTATCCTTCATCTCCTGCAAAAGCTTAAGAGCAGTATCCAACCGACCCGATTTCGCCATGTTCGGTATCATCATCTCATAAGTTAAACCATCTAACAAACACCCAGATCCTTCCATACTCTCATATATCTCAAACGCCTTATAAGGCAAACCCTTATTCAAATACAAGCTTATCAGAGAATTGCAAGTCAGTGTATCAATCACAATTTCAGATTCCTGAATCCTCTTAAAACAGCAAAACGAAACCTCCAATTTCTCAGCCTTAGCAAGACACTGAATCACTCTATTGCAAGCACTAGAGAAAGAACTGTTACCTGAATCCCTAACCATATCATCAAACAAAGACTGTAACTTCTCAAAATCCCTAACCGAGTTCAACCCATCAATCAGCAACAAATAACACTCATCATTAGGCACATACCACGGCTGCCTCTTCGCCCATTGAAACAAGCTCATGGCACCATCAACATCGCCCAAAATCTTCAAAGCCTGGACAATATGCGTCATATTGGGAACAAACTGAAGCCTATCCAACTGGGTCTCCATCTCCGGCCCCCATTTCCACCTCTTAACAATCTCCAGGATCTTAGCTACAGCTGAGGCGTTGAGAAACGGCTTCTTGATTCCTCCAGCCATGACATGGTCGTCGACGCCCGGCTCCACTGATCGAATGCCCTTGCCGCTGTAAATTACCTTGCCGGACTCATCCAAATACTCAATTTCTTCGGTCCAGTCAGGGTTTTCCGAGCTGAATCTTCTTGCGAAGAAAATAGGAGCCATTGCAGTAGATATAGAGTATGGAGGATCATTGTGAAGTTTCCAAACTGAATTGGGGCTGTTGAGGAAATATGAAGAGAATCTGCGAAGACAAGACCTGTTTGTATGGTGCAGGATTCTGTGGATTCCGGGGTAAAGCATCGTTATTGAGCCAGGGCAAATGAAGGTGGCGATGGGGGTTGAGAAGGAAGCGGCTTACGGCTTCAGTGTTGGAGAGAATCAGATAAACCCTTTCAAATTTACAGCAAAAGATTTTTTTTTTTAAAAAAGCTTCATCTTACAAACTACTCCCCGTAGTATAATTTTCTTTTTAATTCTTCTTCCAATTTTTTTTTTTCATGTTTTAAGTTATCGCCTTGAGATTCCTATGTAACGGGCTTATTGATTATTTTAGGGTTCGTGTTGTGTAGTGTGGTGAACTGGTGATGATATTAACCTTAAATTTCCTCACTAAATGAAGGGTTGAGTGATATTTGCATTCAAGTTCGCGTTGTTATGAAGATTGTCCGTAAAATTTCTGTCGGAGGGAAAGAAAGATCTACGACATACGGATCTTCTTATCTATTGTTGGGACAAAGAGTATAATTTTATCGCCTTTGCTTTCTCCATTTTTTGAGGACTTGAGGGCATATGTGATGCTCTCGAATTTTTGTCAAACGTGTCGAGCCACATGTGCTTTGCCTTGAACAAAAGTGTCGAGCCATTCACTTGCAAGCCTCCAACCAACTATGAAAACATTCAATACGGAGACCGATGCTCTCTTAATTAGAGCACTCTCAATGATGACTTTTATCAAGTCTGTAAGATAAAATTTGAATATAAAATGTTACAGATTTAAAAAGTCTATCCCTTGAGTCTATTTTTTAGTAAATCTTACCGCCCTTCTCGAGCTCACTATAGCCTTTCTTTTGTGCCACGTTACATCTTTGATTTTCTTTTCTTAAATACAAAATATCGTAATCAATATACATTAAATAAAAAAAATAGTATATCTCTAATTACATTTTTCTCTATCCATAGACACTCATGTTGAATATATTCCGTATATTTATAAAAAATTAATTATTTTAATTTACAAAGTTAATTTTTTAACAATTTAATATAAATAATCTATTATTCATTTATTTATAAAAAAAATCTAATTTAATAGAAAAATAAGGATATAAATGTAATTTTATAAAACTTACAGTGTTTTCCTTACCGTCTCCATTACAAAAAAAAAATAGTAAAGCTATAAGAAAGGTTTAGCTTACGGCCTTTCTTACATCCCCGGTTTTAAAGCCTCCTCTTAGTCACTTAAATATTAATTGACAATAAAAAAAAATTGTGTCTGTTATAAACTAATCAAAGACTTAAATATTTCAAAAAGGCAATAGTTATGGCATCAATATAAGAATTGTATATATTTTGATAAATAAAAATTATTAGTAAAGATAAATAGTAATGATGAAGTAGTTACCTTTTTCTTTTACACTTTAGTTAATGTAATTAATCAAATATTATAGATTTATCTTAACTTATAAAGATAGACTTTAACCATTCTAATCTATAGAGTATATGAAAGGAAAAAAATGGAAAATTATTTATCTTAATAAATTATACTCCCTCCGTCCCCATTTGTTTGTCCTCTTACGCGTTTACACACTTGCCGATGCATGTTTTGCGTCGTTAATATCTCTAACTACATATTATTAAAAATTATAAAATCTTGATATTGTTAAAGTATTAAATGAGACGAATCAAACAAGACCCTATATGACTATATTAATACACAAAGATTGAGAATAATCGAGCAAATTACGTTAATAGGTGAATAGTGTCAAATTCCGTCATAGGACAAACAAATGGGGACGGAGGGAGTATTTGTTATTTAAATAAAAATTGGAGGATGATTTTTGCGTCCGGTTCTGGAGTTCAAGAGGGAGCGAGAGAGTTCAAGAGCAGATTCCGCAAAAGCCCTAGCTCTCTCCTGGAAATCTTTCCACCACAGCTTTCAATTGCTTCACAGGATTAATCTGTTTTCTTTGCTCTTCAAGATGGTTAAACCTCCTTCCTATCTTCTGCTTGTTATTGTCTTCCTGTATACTGTTAAAAATCTCTATCTCCTAGTTCATATTTGTTGGAGTTGATTGTGAGTTCATATTTTTACTAGTATTGTTCTCTTCGATGCTACTTCATGGTCTGTTTGAGTGATTTTGTGTTTCTTATTCTGGTTTATCTTTGAGGAACATGGGTGAGGAATGGCTAATTTTGCAGAAATTTTCCGGACACAAAGATGATGTATGATGGGTTTAATTTGTTTGTCTTTTTGTTTTTTATAGAACAAATTGGGAAGAGGTCAGCGAGATAAAGCTCAGCAATTTATGGCAATTACCGGGGCAAAGTAAGCGGTTTTATTTTTTGTGTTTTCAAAGATGTGAAAGCAAGCTCTTATCTTTTGTAATCATGATGTATCTACTTTTTGGATCGTGTATGATGATGCCAACTACACTTGTGTATTATCTCAAATTGCTAGTATATTGGTTCCATATCAATCCTTTTAGTTATTGTGAGTCTTGAGCTCATTAAAGTTCAGAACTTGATAACCTTACCTATTCTGTGCATTTTGTGCAGTGAAAAGGCTGCACTTCAGGTTCTGAAGGCTACCGACTTTCAACTAGAGACTGCATTTGATGTATTTTACAGTCAACCTCAGCCTAAAAGTACATATACTGACACTAGACATTTGGAGAATCTTTACAACAAATATAAAGGTAGGTTTTTTAACTTTACTTCTATGTTCATATTACTGTATCTTTCAATGCTGTATTTTCGTGACTTGGTATATTTTGGAGTTAAAGCTCTGTCTCATAGAAAATCATGTTTCATAGATCTCTTACTTCTAGTACTAATTATGTATCATGAAGTTTTACTGATGTGTTTGATTCTCGCTTTGTCTCAAATATTTTGCAGATCCTTATGCTGATATGATAATGGCAGACGGTATCAGTCTTTTCTGCACTGATCTGCAGGTAACAAACGGAGACTGTATCTGCCACCACTTGATTCACTAGTTTATTCTCTATCATTAAGAATCATACTTCTACCTTCTTCATATGCTTTGACAACTGACATTGCAATACGACTTTATTGATTATAATTCATTGTTTCTTGCGTTCTGATGGTGTGTGCTTCCCTTTTCCCCACAGGTGGATCCCCAAGACATTGTCATGGTGAGTGTATATAAATTTGTCTCAATTTTGACAGTTCCTTATAGAAGTTTTTATGCCATAAAAGACTCACAATCCTTTTTTAAATTGTTACTTGAATCAGAAAAGTTAAAATATCAAAGTACTAAGAGAAACTACCCAAAGTATTTCTGGTTGTCGTTGTCCTACAATGAATATGTAAATTGTATACCTGCATAAATCTGTAGCGTTTTATGTAGGTTTAATTGATTCATTGCTTCCTTATCAAACATATTGTTATCCATATGCTTTTCTTAGTTTTTGTTTAATTTTGCTGATGTCTTTATAGTTTATCTATTAGTTTTGGCTTGTAATCTGTAGATCATAGTTCTGTTCACATCGATTTTCTTCTTGTCATGTCAATCTAGAGTAATTATCATCAACATCATGAAATTCTTTGTATATTAGCTCTGCTCTTATTGTTACTCCCTTCTCTTTCAGCTGGTAGTCTCTTGGCATATGAAAGCTGCGACAATGTGTGAATTCTCCAAGCAGGAGTTTCTTGATGGATTACAGTCCATGGGGCAAGTTTAATTTCTGTTTGGTTATGCTTGTAACCTTGGCACTCTTCTGCACTTATATCTAACTTTTAGCGGGTATGTCTTGGTCACAGGGTGGATTCTTTGGAGAAGCTACGTGAAAGAATCCCGTATTTGCGTTCTGAAATGAAAGATGAACGTAAGTGTAACCATCAGAGATTTTGTAAACAGGAACATCAATTAGTCTTTTTCTCCCTCTTCAAGTTTTTGTTTATTTTTGTTTTATCTAATGTTATTTGGGAGACCTTGAACTGATGTCTTTTTGATATTTTTTCAGAGAAGTTCCGCGAGATTTACAACTTTGCTTTTGATTGGGCTAAGGAAAAGGTATTCTGTTTGAAACAATTGTTGTAAAACTAAATCAATATATTAAAAAAAATTAAAATTACATTTTTCTAGTTGAAAAAAGAAACAAGTTATATAAGGTTGTAAGTTGTAAAAACTGAATTTATAATGTCCCATCTGCTACCAATTATGTATATAGAGGCACAATATTATTTCTTTCCAAGATATTGACAATTCAAATAGGTTTCCGTAAGGTACACGATTTTGATTTAGCTGTTTGCCAAGATATATCATATATTAAGTCTTGATATGAAATAAACTTTGTTATGATAGTGTTGGAATCTTGAGGAAGCAAATTATGTATTGTGTTTAGTTAGCATGGTATTGGGTAATACTTATTTGCATCTCTGAATTATCACACTATCTGTTTCAGGGCCAGAAATCTTTGGCACTAGATACAGCTATAGGGATGTGGCAACTTCTATTTGCAGAAAGACAATGGCCATTGATTGACCACTGGTGCGAATTTTTGCAGGTATTTTGTTAGCTGGTGCTAGTGTATTTTAATCATACCATTCATTCTGTTTACTGGCATGGATTTCGTTGTTATGTTTCTTACTTTACCTTCCCCGTGCTTTCATATTTCGTTTGGCTCATTATGTTTACAAGCATGGATCATGTAGCTATGTTTCTTACCTTACATTCCCTTGTTATCTTCCCTTCTGCAAGTTACCTAGAAACAAGTGATGGAATAAATTCAAGATGGGTACTTTTTCATGAGATCATCTAAAATTGAAAATTTGGCTTCACGCCCACTGTCCGAAAACAAAACTGTAATTTTAGCTACAAAAAGCATGCATTATTTGCCTAAATCTATCAATAACATTTTCAGTATCGTGTGTTAAAAATTATTACGTTAATTGTGATTTTGGATATGACATGTGAGTATCCACTATCTTTCTCTCATTGTCTAACTTCCTTATCTTTCTCTAATTGTGATTTTGGATATGACATGTGAGTATCCATTATTACGTTAATTGGTGGTGGCATGATTTTGGTTTTCACCTTATTGTCTAACTTCCTTTTATTTGCAATATTCAGGTTCATCATAACAAGGCAATCTCAAGGGACACATGGTCTCAATTATTGGAGTTTGTAAAGGTGTGTGATCTGGATTATAACATCAAAATTACATAGTAGCCTTATTGAAGATTCTATTTCTTCTAGCTTAAAATAATCATGCTGATTTAGCTTGTAGCTAGAATCTTAGTCTGTTTTAATGGATAACAGTTCTACTTTGTCTTTCTGCCACCTTGGCCTGTTCTGAAAAAAATTGGACGGGACTCGTGTGACAGGAAGAAAGTATCACATTTGCATTTCCCAAAAAAAACCCCAGCAAATACTCAGCTTCACAATTATTTTGGTACTAGAATTTTGTTTAAAGATCAAATTCAATATATTCATGACAGGCGGTGGATCCTCGACTATCCAACTATGATTCAGAAGGCGCATGGCCGTATCTGATAGATGAATTTGTGGATTATTTGTGTGAGAACGGAGTCGTAAAGAGAGATCAAGCAAACGGCGAAGGCTACATTTTGATTGATTGAGCAAGTGTGTAATTTATTTTCCTCGTAGGTTCATATTTCGTGTATACAGTTAGTTTGAACAATGTGGTTGTGCTCCATGCAGACTAAATAAAACTAGAGAGATTTGGGGAATTTGCAGGACCTTGTTTTGAAGTTTGAGTTTTGGATTTCTATTCTTCTGCTGTTGCTGAACTAGCAAGATATGCATGATGTGGTTATTTTCTGCTTATTTTGTTGTACAAGTCTTGGTTGACTAGTAGATGGTCGGGGTATAGTACTAAACTCTTAAAGAATTCAAGATTAGTAGGTTGATCATGAATGAACTCCATCAATAGTAATTAAACTATTTTACTTATATTATTATCATTATACCCATCAGTATTATGCCCACAATTATATTCTTTCTATATCACTTCAATAATCAAATTTGAGGAGAAAACAGTGATTATGATTAAACAATTTAACCTATTTTTAGTAATTTTTACAGTTAAAATCAAGCTCGATTTTGCATTAAATAAGTTTGAAAGTTATGCGGAGGGTAATTAGAACTAGAAGATACGGGTACCGTAGGGAAATTACAAATATTAACAAAAGATAACTATTTGCATTAAATAAGTTTCTCTTTTTATTCATAAATGAAAAAAAACAAATAGAGATTTTAATTATTGACTCATTAGAAAGAAATAAAAATAGTGTGAATCAGTTTATATCTAGAAATTATGCAAAAAGTGTAGGTCACTATTTATTTTTCAGAAAACCGAACTCGGGAATATTCAGATAATTATTCGTTTTCGGCCGCATGGACCATGACTTCAGTAAAAGAAAATCTCAATATAAAATTCCTGTTTATTACGGGGTACTTATAAAAAAAGTTTTTCCCTTTTATCAAAAAAGAAAAGAAATTAATAAATCTCGCGTCTATATAAAGCATCTCGAACATTCGTCTCCCATCTTCACTTCACATCTCCATCGAATTCGACTTGTTTCAGAAGCCCACAGGTTCAGATACGAAACCCTAGAAATTCGTCTCTCTTTTTCTACGTGAATTTCTATCCGATCTCTTTTTTACTCGTCTCTGATTTCCAGATATCCATGGCGGCCAAGAGAAGTGTTTCGACTTTGAAGGAGGCTGATTTGAAGGGAAAGAGAGTGTTCGTGAGGGTGGATCTGAACGTGCCTTTGGATGACAACTGCAACATCACCGATGATACCAGGATCCGAGCTGCTATCCCCACTATCAAGTACTTGATGGGAAACGGTGCTAAGACCATTCTCAGTAGCCATCTGGTATAACATCTTCTTACTCTCACTAAATTCTGTCTCGTATTTGTTTATTCGTAGATCTGTTAATTGGTCGATCTATGGCGGATCTTCGGATGTTGATTTGACGTCTATCATTGTTTTTTATGGTTATCAATCTAGTTTTGCTAGGTTTCAGTGTCTGATTATGTTCTTCTATGAAATCTGAGATGTAGAGCACACTATCGTTTCTGAACTTCGTATCACTTTCTTATTGATGGTTAGCAGAGCGGTGGCCCTTGTCCTGTGCATTAAGTTAGTATATCTGAACTGGAAGGGATTACTAGTGAGTATAGCTGAGAGCCGGTTTTTTAATGAGATGTGTAAAAGTTGCTAATAATTATCAAATCATGTTTGTTAACTCAAATGAAGGTATTTTGCCTATAACTTCAAGTTGGTATTAGTTAAAGGATGTTCTTGGCTTATATTGTTGAAAAATGGTAGTTGTAGTAAGTATTAGTTGTCATGTCCTTGGTCATATCTTTTGTGCGCTCACTTTCATTGACCACAGATGCTGTTTTTCAGCTACCTCACTCTTACCTGTAAATCTACTGGGTGTTTCAGTATCATCTTCTATGTCAAGCTATATGACAAGGCCTTTGTTCTTTTCAAAATGATGGAAGACCATGATTAATGTCTTAAATATAAAATATCTGATGTGCTTTCTTTTTCTCTGATCACATGAATACTTTGTGCATCTTCCCTATTTTATCATGAAAGATATATACTGAAAGTTTATCATTGGCTGTCTTAGGGACGTCCCAAGGGTGTCACACCAAAGTACAGCTTGAAGCCCCTCGTGCCGAGGCTTTCTGAGCTCCTTGGGGTTGAGGTATGTCAGCATTTTAGCCTCCCTTAGGAGTTTCTGTTAAAAAACATGCGTAAGATAAAAATGTCTTATGTAGGTTATAATGGCAAATGACTGCATCGGTGAGGAGGTGGAGGCAATGGTTGCTGGACTTCCTGAAGGAGGTGTTCTGCTTCTTGAGAATGTTAGGTTCTACAAGGAGGAGGAGAAGAATGATCCAGAGTTTGCTAAGAAATTGGCTTCCCTTGCTGATGTTTATGTTAACGATGCTTTTGGAACCGCCCACAGAGCACATGCCTCCACTGAAGGTGTAGCCAAGTATTTGAGTCCTTCTGTTGCTGGCTTTCTCATGCAGAAGGTATATTCAAACCAACTTTTTGTCTTTTAATTGATGTATGTACAGAACATTATACTTCTTCTCTTTCTTTCATTTTCTTTGGATATTCACAGGTAGTTCAGCCTGCCTTATCTTTCAACCTCTAAATTTGGAGTCAATGCTAACATCAATGACAGGAACATTCTTATGCCGTTGCTAAATTAAGCAGATCATTTTAAATGAAGACCTTAATATAATTGATTGTTAAGCTTAAGAGCTTGAGTAATTTCTTTCTGCATCTCATAACATCACCTCATCAAACTAAATATAGAATGGATATTGACCCCAAGTATTGATATATGTTTCTGTTCTACATTCCATAAAGAACTAGATTAAAAGGTATGTTCAGATTTTAATTGCTATAGTCTGGATTTTTCTGGATAAGTTTAGGATGCACAAATATCTGTGCAACTTTTGGTGTACTTTATTAGCTTCTGCGGAGTCTGTTTTGGCTTTTCATTTTCCTAATTTATAAACATATATGATCTTAGATGATGAGTTTTATTGACCTTTCTTTCCTATATTCTTCAGGAACTTGACTATCTTGTTGGAGCTGTTTCGAACCCAAAGAGGCCATTTGCTGCAATTGTTGGTGGCTCAAAGGTTTCTTCAAAGATTGGTGTGATCGAGTCATTGTTGGAAAAGGTTGACTTCCTTTTCCTTGGTGGTGGCATGATTTTTACCTTCTACAAGGCCCAAGGTTATGCTGTTGGATCGTCTCTTGTGGAGGAAGACAAGCTTGAACTTGCAACCTCTCTCCTCGAGAAGGCCAAGGCTAAAGGTGTTTCTCTACTTCTTCCTACTGATGTTGTTGTTGCCAACAAGTTTGCACCTGATGCCGAAAGCAAGGCAAGTCTCTCTATGCATATTTCTATGTTTATAAAGGCATTATCATCGAGTCAAATGCAATCTTATAGCTGGATTGTGATGGTTTTTAATGAATATGCCTTTTGCAGACTGTGGCAGCATCTGCAATTCCAGATGGATGGATGGGATTAGATATTGGTCCTGATTCTATCAAATCCTTTAGTGAAGCCTTAGATACCACCCAGACTATCATCTGGAACGGGCCCATGGGTGTCTTTGAGTTTGAGAAATTTGCCATGGGAACCGAGGTAAAAAAGTCTCCAGCTCTTATTTTTCATTTCTTCTGCAGGTTATGAAAACTCAGCTAAAATCTTAAACATGTCACTCATGTACGTATTCTATCTTTTTTTTAAGATAAAGGGTATAAACTACACAACACCCTAATAAGGTTAGGGTGGATTGCATGCTATCACTTACTATAACTCTATAAACTAACAGCTCAACCATTTGTTATCTATAGTCTTATCTATGCATTTAGCATCCAACCCTAAGACCCATTGCACTGCACAGTTTTCTGTAGCTTGAATCCTGTCACTCATGTACATATTCAATCTTCTTTTTAAGATAAAGGGTATAAACTACACAACACCCTAATATGGTTAGGGTGGATTGCATGATATCACTTACTATAAATTTGTTATCTATAGTCTTATCTATCCATTTAGCATCCAACACTAAGACCCATTACACTGGACGCGCTTTTACTCTTTTCATCTTAGACGAAGTTAAAAAATTTAGTGAATTCAATGCAAATGACAGCATGTTAAGCGAACTCTGGTTTTTTTAATCTTCAGGCCATAGCCAAGAAGTTGGCAGAGCTGAGCGGAAAGGGGGTGACAACCATCATTGGAGGAGGAGACTCAGTGGCAGCTGTGGAGAAGGTCGGACTCGCCGACAAGATGAGCCACATCTCCACCGGTGGCGGTGCTAGCTTGGAGCTCCTTGAGGGAAAGCCACTTCCCGGTGTTCTAGCTCTCAACGACGCTTGAATTATATCTCCTCTTTAGGTACCCTTGACCCTTTATATGGGCATGTGGAGAGTTGTTTGCAGAGGGTTCAAGAGTATGCTATGAATAAACAGATTTGATGATGCTTTTGGTGTGGGTATCACCTCAGCACTTCTTTTTTGGGTCACGCAGTGATTTTGCTTGCTGAGTTTTTGCAGCTTTTGGTTGTAGCTTGTACTCTACCCAGGTTGACCTGGGCTTGATTATTGCCTTGTGTTATGCTAAATTATTATGTGGTATTTTAGGTTGGTATATTAACTCCATTGAATAATTCAAGAAATGGCATGTCCAGTGAATCCTTTTTTGATTGAAGTATAATTTGTGAAGTTCCAAATTCTGGTTATGCTTATCGTCAACCTATTGAACCGTGAAACAATTTTGTTAAAGGCCTATCATTGATTCAGATCACAGAATGCTTTTTTTTTTTGGGTCAAAAGATTACAGAATGCTGCCGACCTTAACTTCACTGGGTGGCCCATTTTGATGGGGAAGATGACATCTGTCATCTAGAAGGAGATATATAGGCCTTCTTGTGAAGGGAATATCTTCACAAAAATTATAGAGGCATCAAAAATATTCCTTTCAGAAGAACTTCATATCCTCTGTGGCTTTGTTCGAAGAACTATCTGTTGATTCTATTCCCCTTTCCAAGATGAACTGCCTTCAGAATATTCCCAGGTATGCCTGCATTTGAGATTGAAGGGTTCTAAAAAGATGGAGATTCCGATTCTTCAACTTTGATTCATGAACCTCACATTTCTCAAGGATTTTTTTTTTGTCTATATTGGATTTTCAGGACTTTTGGTTTGCCCGTCAAGCCTCAGTTCGGGAAAGGCCATGAATCAAAGACCTCTCGCTTTATTCTTCCCATAGTAACTCCTTCTCTTTCCTTCTTTCATTCATCCATGATGATTCCTTACACATCTGGCATTGGAAATCTGGAGAAGTCTGAAAATTTAAATTCCTTCAATTCAGGGTCTGATCAAAAGCATTGATTGTGATCATCGACAGAGAACAATTGTGAAGGTAAATGATATATTTTCTGTTCCTAATTGCCTGACTTTGTTTGCAGTTCTATTGCTTCTCTCTGCCTGTAGTTTAAAGCTCTGAAATATTGGTGTGTTGATGTTTTGTATCATACCCTTCATTTGTTATTTCGCTGGGATGATATTGAGATGTAGATAGTACATTTATGTGGATTATTTCGGCTAAAACTGGCTATAGCAAATTGCATTTGAGGTAGTAAATATTGTATTGTAACTACTTTTGTCTACTCGATTTTAGTCCGGGAAGGCGGGAATGGACAAATTAATAAATAAAGTCGATAGAAACAATGTCCATACTTCATTCAAACTAGTTGAAATCTTCATGTAAATTACCGCTACAACTTTACTAACTTCTCGTAGAAGTCCTAATGAAACTTCCTTTAGAGGCACATAAAAATAATATTTTCCTCATTTCTTGCAAGCATCTTCTCCTTTATCATATTCACATATATAACTACCTTCCTGAATATTTAAGGCAACAGCTGCTAATATATATAGATTATGCTTGAGGCAATAATAATAAATACTTAGTGCTTTCTCTCAACAGGCCGTTTCTAGTTCCAAATCTGGTGGCAAGATGGAAGAAATCGAAATGGAGGAGGAAAAATCAAATGAATACAGCACTGCCATGACAGAGGCTACGGGTGCTGGTGAGTTCAGACATATTTTAAAGGCTTTGTTGGATGAGTTGATATTATGTCTAAATGTAATATGTTAAAGGTTTTGTGTTAATAAAGCTTATAATTACTTCTGATGTATTAAATTACTTGCTTTTAGCTACTTTCATAATGAGATTCTCCATCTGTAGGACTCAGCTTTCAGCATTCAACCTTCTTAGATTATTTTTTCTTGAAAATATTAGCTGACTACTTGCAATGCAAATGCAGATATGAAGTATAGGCATGAATTGGGAATGAATTATAGCTTCATTCGTCCGAACTTAATTGTGGGTTCATGTTTGCAGGTAGCTTAAAGCTTTTCTTTACAAGTTCCATGGGGTGTTTTTTGTACTCTTACAAGGAAGAACTAACCATACAGGTCACTCTCTTAATTTAAGGTTCCAGAAGATGTTGACAAGCTGTGCAGTATTGGAGTGAAAACTGTTTTTTGTCTCCAGCAAGATCCGGATCTTGAGTATTCATAAAACAAAATTTGTGAATTATGAAACTTAGTTTTGCCTGTTAAGAAATTTAATAAAAACCTTTAGCAGTGACATAAGCAATTGATTTGGATCTCTTTACTTGGATTTCAGATATTTCGGTGTTGACATTAAGGCGATACAGGAGTATGCTGAAACCCATGATGATATCGAACACATACGTTCAGAAATAAGGTCTCTATATCTGTATATGCTTTGCTAGCTTCTTGACTGTACTTTCTGTTCAATGTTAAAAATTAGTTGAGGTTTTGTTAGGGACTTTGCTTGTGCTTAGGCTTATTTGACAACAAATTAGTTGGTTATGTTTAAGCTGATAGGTCTGTGTGTTGTTGGCTTGGTGTTTTCTTTTCTTTTCAAGTCTTTAGCTGTTCTCAATATCTCCATAAGTAGGCATATTACAATGCTACAATTTTACAGTATTGCTATTATAGGATTGAGCTAACTATGCTTTCAATTTTCTATATGCTGATCAATCTGATCGAAATTTCAGTTCTAATATATGAAAGTGTGTTTGTAAATCCATAACTTGGAGGTACCAAAATCAATATCAGATGTGATCTGACATGTGTTTATTTTATACTCCTGTAGTTGTGTTCCATACAAATATATGCATATGTATGATTTACATTGAAAGGTGGCACAAGTGACCTTTATGTGCGCATGTTGCTGTACAATTAGCAGAGATTTTGACAAACATGATCTACGGCTGCGACTTCCAGCTGTTGTTGGTGAATTATACAAGGCCGTAAGTCGCAATGGTGGTGTCACATATATACACTGTACAGCTGGAATAGGTAGAGCTCCTGCTGTTGCGGTATTTTCTTATCTCTCTCTTCTCAATTCTACACTCTTCTCGAATGCATAATTTCAAGTTTAAAGAAAGAATACATGTTTAATTCTCCCTAGTCTCTGTAGTTAAGCAGCATCGTAATGAATAGTAACCATTTTACTCTGGGTGTTTCATGAATTGCAGTTGGCATACATGTATTGGGTGCAAGGATATAAACTTAGTGATGCCCATAAATTGCTATTGGTATGTCTGACTTTCCCCTGTACACTCTTCGGGAAGCATTTTAGTTCTCACAACTGTGTATGTTGCCAATAATACCATTTTGCTGAAGCTGCAACTTGCGAATTATAACTACAACCTTCTTTTTTGCCAGTGAAAAACTGATCATTTCAATTTTAAAATTGAGTTTTTCTTGATTATTGAGGATTCTAAAACGCTTATTTATGGATACCGTTTATGATAACTACTTGGATGGTAAAAGAAATTTGTTCGTTTTTTTGTTCTTGCAGAGCAAACGATCATGCTGTCCAAGTCTGGAGGCAATTAAAAACGCAACTGCTGACGTTGTGAGTTAATTCAAACTTCGAATTTTGTCTCCTTGAAATCCTTAACATATCAGCACACTCATGGAGTTTGCTCAAAGTTCTCTCATTACTTCCAAGTCTCAAGTTGGTTTGAATCAAAATCTATTTCCTACATGCTTGCTACTAGTTGCTCTGATGAAATGCTTTTCTTCTTGCATCGTTTTTGTATAAAAACTTCTTCAGTAAAACATAATATAGTAATGAGAACACATGTTTCTTTTTCTTGTTGTTTATTCATCTTTACACGCCATTTTCTGCTTCCGTATGTTGGATACCACTTTAGTTAGAAATGTAAGCTTGGTTAAAATTGCTGTCATAAATTACAGCTTACAGATTTAAAGAAGAAAATCATTACCTTGCAATGGGCTGGAGAAAATTGCTCTTCAGTTGAAGTATCTGGACTTGATATTGGTTGGGGCGAGGTATGCATTTGCTTGTTGTTCTTCAGCAATGCATTTTTCTGTGACTCATTAACTAACACCTTCAGTGTGCAATTTCAGAAAATACCTTTGAACTTCAACAAGGATAAAGGTCTTTGGATTCTTGAGAGGGAATTACCGGTATTCTTTTAAAACAGTACAGTAACTCTACATAATTACAGACTAATTCTACTAGAAGTAACTTTGGGGATGTATTTTTTATCTTCCTTTGTAAAACAGGAAGGACAATACGAGTACAAATACATCATTGATGGAGACTGGGTGTGCAACGAGGATGAGCCTCTAACCACAGTAAACGAAGATGGCCACATCAACAATTATGTTCAGGTAAATTATGTAAAATTTCTGAAATTAAGTCATGAAACGCAGCAATGTGGCATGAGCTTATGATCAATCTGAGCACGAAAGTTTGATCAGCTTGTTGGAATTTCTGGTTGCTTGTTGTGCTAATGTGCAGGTTCTTGCTGATGATCCGGAGAGTGACAATGCAAAACTGCGGTTGAGGTTGACCGGCGTTGACCCTGATCTTACGGTAGATGAACGAAGTAAAATTAAGGAATATCTTGAGAAAAACTAGCTAGGATGACATATATGCATTACACGGAAACTATTCCAACTTGTCACTAGGGATCGGATCTGATAAACACAAGACTTTCTGCCATTGATGCTGCAGAAAGCTCAATCACGTACTCTCACGTCAGTGAGAATATATACAACAACAATCCGCACGGTTTAATCCCACCGTACTAGGGTTTGAGGATTCAGACGTAAACATGCAATTTTCCAAAGCTTTGTATCGCGAGATTCAAATACGGCGAAAAACCCCGCACCCACTTTTTTATAACTGGCACCCGTCTTGGGCGCAACCCGGATGCGTCCAAAATGTTTTTAAAAAAACCCGGTTCAGTTTTGGGCGCATCCAGGATGCGTCCAACTTAAACCGGGTTTTTTAAACTTTTGACGGAAAAAAAAAAAAAAAAAAATTTTACTGTTCATGGGCGCAGCCAGGATGCGCCCATGAACAGTCCCGGTTCAAAAAAAAAAATTTGGACGCACCCGAAATGCGCCCAAGACGGGTGTCAGTTATAAAAAAATGGGTGCGGGGTTAAACGCCCTTAAAATATAAGACTTTGGCAAAAATATATCCGAGAGCTGTCTTTCGCAACATCTATTGTTTTACCACCTTAGTCTTATCCCTGTAAAGGGTTTTGTCTTGGATCATGACTTCTACAGATTTAAGTATGTGATGTCATGCCTAATATGAACGCCAATTTTTGGAGAAAATACCTTTCTAGAGCTTAAGTGTATTTAACCAAAAACTAGTGCAAGACTCGTGCCATGCACGGGGATATGTTTATATAATTAATTAATAATAATTTTATAATCGATTTTGACATATTTTTTATATAATAAAAAAATATCTATATAATAAATAAAATATATTGTATTTATGTGTTTTTTCATTGGTTAACTATTAAAATTTTAGTGGATAATTAAAAATATAATTAATATTGAGTAAGTTTTTGTTATTCTTTAACATCAAAATATTTTTATATTTTTATATCTGTTTCAAATTTCATTATATATCAAAAGTAAAATAGATGAATAATAATTAGATCGTTTAAGTTTACTTAAACCCATAAAATATTTTGCTCCAAATTAATGTTTTTATTTTTCTTAATGTAATTTGTTAATATGTTAATAATATTTGTAATAAATAAATAAATACTCTAACAAATTTTTTAAATTCACTCTAAGAGCTCAAAAGGGCTCAAATATATAAGATAGATTGTCTGTGAGTTTGGTTCCAGTGAGAATGAAGATAATGCACACAAACGTTATAACTCATGCACACACGAGTTATAACTCATGCACATACTGTGTGCATGTGTCATGTGCACGAGTTATAACTCATGCACATACTGTGTGCATGTGTCACAGATGGTGTGCATCACCAAATAATATGTGCATTAATTGTAATGTGTGTACATTAATTATAGCGTTTGTGTGCATCATCCCCAATTCTTATCTAATGATTCATCCTCACGAGATCTTTTCTCATTGTCTAGTGGGTAAAGAAAGTCAGATTTTGATGAGTTTGGTAAAGAAAAATCGCTGAATTATGATTTTACTATTAAAAAGATTTAAATAATCAGAAATCATTGCTCCTAAGTCATAACATAAATCGTGAAATCGCATATTTAAATATAGATTTTGATAAAACTGGGTCAAATTTGTTGTTTTGAAGAATCAGACTTTCAAGGTAATCCTGCTCCAAACTTGTATGTTTGAGGAGTTGGTGAAGTAGGCAAAGAAAAATAGGTTCAGCTGTCGTAGATGGACGGATTAGTCAAAGATAATGGAGAATTTTGCCGAAGATCGGACTGATTCTCCATATGGCCACCATACATAAGAATTTTACCTTTAATGTTATATTATTGAAAATTATAATAATTTAATTAAAATGTTATAAAATCCAATAAGAAAACTTTTTTCTCAAGAATAGATTATTATCTTTCGACCAAAAAAAGAAAAAAAAAAGATTATTATCTAAAACTCAAAAAATATAAACTTGTTTAACGAAATTTTTATGTTAGTGGTGTGTTTGGAAGCCAAAAATCAGTATATGTTACATATAAATATTAATTAACTTAAATACATGTAATTGGACAAGAAACCATATTAAGGGGGAGATTTCGGTAGGAAATAAGTTACGTTACGAAATACGTAGCGTTTGTGTTTACAATTTACACATCAGTGATAATTTTGACGTTATAAGTGAGTCACGCAATGATAATTTTGTAATTTTTTAGAACATTTTTTTAAATGTACTGAACGAACATGATCACCCAGATTATGAACATTATCTTGTTATCTGTGAGCGCGTTATTTCAAAACTTTGAATGTTCAAAACTCCAAAATTGAACCGTTACTACATACTAGTGCGCGTCATCTTATCTTATCTATATAAAAGTTGGATGTCCATTGCCAAAATTGAATGAAATTGGTACCAATTTAATGCATTACTCATTTCTTAATCACCTCCTATTGAACTTTTGGGCATGTATTTAAATATCTTTCTTATATCCCTATGTTATATTTATTTATAGTCATTAAGTCACAAATTAAATTAATGTGTGAGCTTCTCTTATGACAATGCAAACTTATTCTAATATTATGTTTTAAAACTACTTCAAACATAAATATAAGGAAATAAAAAATACTTATATTTACAAATATTAATAAATTTGATAACAATAACAACATATTAATAAATTTGATAACAATAACAACATATTAACAAATAATGTATAACTATATTAAATCACATACGAAAATCCGTAATTTTCTCGCGCTCTTATAAAATGCGGCATGCAATTGCTCCATTGACAAGAACAAACACACTTCAAATCTACCACTACAATCTTAGTAAATTAAGCCATGCTTCTCTTATTAATTTTACTCTTGCACTCTTTTATTTTCTCTTCTCAACAAGTTTGTAATCACCAAGATCAATCCGCTCTTCTCGCCTTTTCGGCAGACATTTCAACATCATCTTCTTCACTTCCGCTAAACTGGTCTTCTCGAGTAAGTTGTTGTCAATGGGAAGGAGTTGAATGTGATCTCAATGGAAGAGTAACCCATTTGCAATTACCTTCCAGAAATCTAAAAGGGTTATTGCTCATTTCCTCTATTAGCAATCTTACTATGTTTACTCATCTCAATCTATCCAATAACCATCTCCATGGATCCATAGGAGAAGATCTCACTAGCCTCACAAACCTAAGAGTCATAGACTTATCTTTAAATAATATTATCGGATCCATTCCTCGAGGAATTGGAAAACTCTTGTTCTTAGAAAAGCTTCATCTTTATGATAACAATCTGAGTGGTTCTATCCCGCCGTCTTTGATGAACTGCAAACATATAGTCGAAATCATTCTAAGGGACAACCGCCTCAATGGAGAAATCTCGTCATTAGATTTCTCAAAGCTTGTTCAACTCCAAAAAATTGATCTCAAAACCAATCGTCTGAGTGGTACTTTGCCAGAAAGCATTTACTCGTGCAAGTCACTCGTTGCTATTCGAGTATCTGAGAACATTATAAGTGGTCAAATCTCGCCTAAAATTGTAGAGCTGAAATCCTTATCTTTCCTTTCTGTAGCAAAAAATTCTCTTTCTAATATCACAAGCACACTTGGAATATTAGCAAAATGTAGGAATCTAACCACCCTCTCCCTTTCACTCAATTTCCATGGTGAATCGCTACCGGTCCATAGAAACTTTTTCCGTTCAGGCGACTTTCCCAAGCTTCAGTTTTTTTCCCTTAAGAGTTGCACATTTCAGCCAGGTCCTATACCTAACTGGCTGGCTACTATGAAGAGTTTGCGTGCTCTAGAAATGGGAGGTAATAGTTTTTCAGGCCACATTCCAAGTTGGTTAGGAAATCTACCCAACCTATTTTCCTTGGGTTTATATGGAAATAATTTGTGTGGAGAAATTCCTCTAAACTTGTGGCAACTTCCAGCACTAATCACAAAAAAAACTCAAACAGACATGAATTCCTCTCAATTTGAGCTCCCCTTTTTTCTTGCTCAAGGTTTCATCCGGATGAAGTCCAGTCATCATCGGGGGATATTCCTGTCACACAATTCATTTACTGGTGAGATTTCAGGAGAAATTGGCAGCTTGCAGAATCTTCAACATCTATATCTTAACAACAACCAATTATCTGGTCATATTCCAGATAGTATATCCAGTTTACATAAACTAGAAACATTGTATCTTTCTACAAATAACCTCACTGGAGGGATTCCGCCATCACTAACAAGCCTGAGTTTCTTATCATATTTTAATGTGTCCTATAATGATCTTGATGGTCCAATACCAACCGGGGGTCAAATTGGTTCTTTTGAAGAATCTGACTTTGAAGGTAATCCTGGCTTATGTGGTAAGCCCGTAAATCGGACTTGTTATAGTACTCCATCAACATCAAAAGCAATTGACAGAGACGGAAGCCGCGATGATGATAAGAAACATTTTTTGGATGGACTCTTTGTTGGTTTTGCCTCGGGGTTTTGTAGCATTCTCGTTGTCATAGCGTCCTATATTTGGTATCACAGTCCTAAGATGCACTCTTCTTAACTGCACTTCATCAATGAAATGAAGTGAAGTTAAGCTGTAATAGCCAGATATCATTAGTGATGTTAGTCACACTCAATTTTTTTTTTCACTTTTTCAGTTCAGGCACACGTATTTGTGATCTACCTTTTCAATCTATATAGTGTTATTTGAGTTGAATTCTCTTACATCCAACAAACTTATAACAAATAACAAAAATTATGCAGATCAAAGTACATACATACATATTTATTGTATTAGTTTAGTGAACCACAAAAGAATTTGTTAAAATTAAATTTTGATAGTTACTTGCATAATAGATTTAAATATAAAAACAAAGCCTTTATTTAGCACACCCTCAAAATTTATTTAGCACACCCATACATTCGTCACGGATGTATTACATAGGATCTTCGTCACGAATGTATAACGTAAGACCTTCGTCACGAATGTATTTGGCCATACCTTCGTCACGAATGTATTTGGCCATACCTTCGTCACGAATGTATTTGGCCATACCTTCGTCACGAATGTATTTGGCCATACCTTCGTCACATATGTATTTGGGACCTTCGTGACGAAGGTATAGGTGACTTTCGTGACGAAGAAACCTAAGAGATCCGTGACGAATGTAGTTATATCTGCAAAAGTGAAGCTATTATGTCTAATCCACACCAACTACATTTAATTACCATCACATATTCGCAACCAACTTCATCTTCTATATTTTCACCTTCATTTTACCCCCATTTCACCCTAAACACTCTCATTCAAACACAATATTCAATTGAAAATGTCAAATTGGGATGATTACATACACCAAAATGTTGATGAAGATGGTCCATCATGGGGGAACTACAATAAGGTATGTTATAGTTGTTTTTAATAATGTTCATGTTAGGGTTTGTAG
Organism: Oxyria digyna; assembly: GCA_029168935.1. NCBI lineage: Eukaryota > Viridiplantae > Streptophyta > Magnoliopsida > Caryophyllales > Polygonaceae > Oxyria > Oxyria digyna. Next base: position 2,201,678 of record JAPVLV010000026.1, on the reverse strand, counting down.
GTAAAATATATGTTTTTGTATGAAATTGAATAGTTTGAAGTTAGTTATTTGTGTTGATTGTGTGAAAATCATGTTGTAATATAGAGTTGGATAGAAAATATGTGTATTTTAGGTGTTACATACAAGGAGCATGATTTGTGTTTGTGTGGAAATTGTAATATAATGTTGAAGTTAGGGTTTGTGTGGAAATTTGTGTTTGTGTGGAAATTGTAATATAATGTTGAAGTTAATGGCGTTTTGGGCCGGACATTGATTTGGATCAGACAATTGCAAACAAACCAAATAACAAGTAATTCGTTCAAACAATACAAAGCATGTTCTTAAAACTCAAGCACAAACCAAATCCAAAACCAACATCAATACAAACTACTCAAGGAAAGGATAGAACCCATCCAAAGTGTGACAAACAACGTCTTTCATACGGAAATAATTCTCCTCATTATCTGCATCCCGATACGGCTCCAAATTGTACACAGAAGTCCGAATTGCCTACAGTGAAGTACAAAATAAATTAAGGCAAACATTGATTATGTTATAGATTTATAGAATTTGAAGATTAATTACATACCTGCAGGAGTTGCTTCTTAGTCTAAGGAGAGATTATTGGATGAGTATGAGCCAAGTACCACTCCAAGTAATCATCAGTGCAGAGAGATGGAGGATCTGCTTCTACACTCATGTCCCATAAGCTTACAGAGTTGTTCTCCCTTTGGTCCCAACTCCAGTTGGTGGGATCATACTCCACTACGTACTTACGATTGTTTCCACACCTTCTAGCTTTAATTGGTTGAATGGGAGGGATTGACACACCTTGAACTCGACCAAATTGTCTGCAAACTCGAAGTGGCATGTGAGGCTCGGTCTTGTCCAAAACATGCAGGATCCCATGAAAGAAAGCCGACCGAAGATCTTCCCTACGAAAATCTAGGCATCCATATGGTTGCCACTCAACCTGTTGTACATAAATCAATAAAACAAGTTCAAAATTACAATAAAAAATTAACAGATAATGAAAATATAATCATACCCCTTCTACGCTCATATTGTCTAGCTCCTCTCTGTAGTTGCGACGATTGTCCGGTCTTTCAGACAAATCAAGTTTGACTGCATATGACATTGTCTCATCCCACTCATAGTTTTGTGGAGGGGCAAAAGCAGGAAAGTACAAATAGATCCAACCCTACATCATCAAACAAAACTAAGGAAAACAAAAGGAAAATTATTAAAATCAAAACATTTAATTAAAGACAAACATACCATCAACAAGGTGTAACAGAAAGACATCGTTGCACAATCTCTGCGGGAGTATTTACCCAGTTGTCCATACAAAGAACACAACGCACCCGAACCCCAAGACACACCATGGATATTTGCCATATCATTAAGCCATTCATGGTGAATCAACTTGATCATGTACGACGACTTGTCAGGAAACAATGTCATTCCCAACAAGTATGTCAACCAACCATTAGCGATTGAGATTTGATCCATTTCAAAGTTCCCCTCATTATCCACTAGATTTGATACATTTAACAAGTATGTGCCTCATAGGTTGGAGTCATCGGGATTTGCTGTTGTAATCAAATAAATTTCAGAAATTATTAATTTAATAATAACAAAAAACAGTAATATAATGTGAATTTCAAATTAACTAACGATGTTCTCATAAAGGTTCGAATATGCACTAGGGTCAGCTAGTTGTTGTTGTTCATGCCAAGAAGGTTGCGGGACCTCTTGACTTGCACTTGTACCCTCGTCAGCTCTTCCGCGCCTCTTCCTCGGCTTCGGCTGATAAGCGGGCCTCTCTCCAGCCTCGATTTCTTCTCGAGTTTGATTACGGGCATTCTTCCGGGCACTTCTAGAAGACGGATGCATCTAAACAAACATAATATTTTGTGAATTTACGCATACCAAACCAACAAAACAAAAAAAACACCAAAAATATGCATAAACATCCGTCACGAAGGTCCAGTACAGTTCCCTCACGGAACTCTCCTCAACCTTCGTCACGGATCTCACCATAACCTCCGTCACGAAGGTCCAGTGGACTTCCGTCACGAATGTTTTTCTAACCTTCGTCGCGGATCTACTTATTACCTTCGTGATGAAGGATTTTGCATAACCAGAAATTCAGCAATGCCAAAACATCCGGTGACGAATGAATTTGCTTCAAATTTCCACAATTTCACAGTATTTAATCTATCCAATTGAATTAGCCCCTACATCCTTTAGTGAAGCCTTAGATACCACCCAGACTATCATCTGGAACGGGCCCATGGGTGTCTTTGAGTTTGAGAAATTTGCCATGGGAACCGAGGTAAAAAAGTCTCCAGCTCTTATTTTTCATTTCTTCTGCAGGTTATGAAAACTCAGTTAAAATCTTAAACATGTCACTCATGTACGTATTCTATCTTTTTTAGTGAATTCAATGCAAATGACAGCATGTTAAGCGAACTCTGGTGTTTTTAATCTTCAGGCCATAGCCAAGAAGTTGGCAGAGCTGAGCGGAAAGGGTTCAAGAGTTGTTTGCAGAGGGTACAATTATATCTCCTCTTTAGGTATCCTTGACCCTTTATATGGGCATGTGGAGAGTTGTTTGCAGAGGGTTCAAGAGTATGCTATGAATAAACAGATTTGATGATGCTTTTGGTGTGGGTATCACCTCAGCACTTCTTTTTTGGGTCACGCAGTGATTTTGCTTGCTGAGTTTTTGCAGCTTTTGGTTGTAGCTTGTACTCTACCCAGGTTGACCTGGGCTTGATTATTGCCTTGTGTTATGCTAAATTATTATGTGGTATTTTAGGTTGGTATATTAACTCCATTGAATAATTCAAGAAATGGCATGTCCAGTGAATCCTTTTTTGATTGAAGTATAATTTGTGAAGTTCCAAAATCTGGTTATGCTTATCGTCAACCTATTGAACCGTGAAACAATTTTGTTAAAGGCCTATCATTGATTCAGATCACAGAATGCTTTTTTTTTTGGGTCAAAAGATCACAGAATGCTGCCGACCTTAACTTCACTGGGTGGCCCATTTTGATGGGGAAGATGACATCTGTCATCTAGAAGGAGATATATTGGCCTTCTTGTGAAGGGAATATCTTCACAAAAAATATAGAGGCATCAAAAATATTCCTTTCAGAAGAACTTCATATCCTCTGTGGCTTTGTTCGAAGAACTATCTGTTGATTCTATTCCCCTTTCCCAGATGAACTGCCTTCAGAATATTCCCAGGTATGCCTGCATTTGAGATTGAAGGGTTCTAAAAAGATGGAGATTCCGATTCTTCAACTTTGATTCATGAACCTCACATTTCTCAAGGATGTTTGATTTGTCTATATTGGATTTTCAGGACTTTTGGTTTGCCCGTCAAGCCTCAGTTCGGGAAAGGCCATGAATCAAAGACCTCTCGCTTTATTCTTCCCATAGTAACTCCTTCTCTTTCCTTCTTTCATTAATCCATGATGATTCCTTACACATCTGGCATTGGAAATCTGGAGAAGTCTGAAAATTTAAATTCCTTCAATTCAGGGTCTGATCAAAAGCATTGATTGTGATCATCGACAGAGAACAATTGTGAAGGTAAATGATATATTTTCTGTTCCTAATTGCCTGACTTTGTTTGCAGTTCTATTGCTTCTCTCTGCCTGTTGTTTAAAGCTCTGAAATATTGGTGTGTTGATGTTTTCTGTATCATACCCTTCATTTGTTGTTTGGCTGGGATGATATTGAGATGTAGATAGTACATTTATGTGGATTGTTTTGGCTAAAACTGGCTATAGCAAATTGCATTTGAGGTAGTAAATATTGTATTGTAACTACTTTTGTCTACTCGATTTTAGTCCGGGAAGGTGGGAATGGACAAATTAATAAATAAAGATGATAGAAACAATGTCCATACTTCATTCGAACTAGTTGAAATCGTCATGTAAATTACCGCTACAACTTTACTAACTTCTCGTCCTAATGAAGCTTCCTTTGGAGGCACATAAAAATAATCTTTTCCTTATTTCTTGCAAGCATCTTCTCCTTTATCATATCCACATATATATCTACCTTCCTGAATAGTTTAAGGCAATAGCTGCTAATATATAAATTCATGCTTGAGGCAATAATAATAAATACTTTGTGCTTTCTCTCAACAGGCAGTTTATAGTTCCAAATCTGGTGGCAAGATGGAAGAAATCGAAGTGGAGGAGGAAAAATCAAATGAATACAGCACTGCCATGACAGAGGCTACGGGTGCTGGTGAGTGCAGGCATATTTTAAAGGCTTTGTTGGATGAGTTGATATGATGTCTAAATGTAATATTTTAAAGGTTTTGTGTTAAGAAAGCCTATAATTACTTCTGATGTATTAAATAACTTGCTTTTAGCTACTTTCACAATGAGATTCTCCATCTGTAAGACTCAGCTTTGAGCATTCAACCTTTGTAGATATTTTTTTCTTGAAAATATTAGCCGACTACTTGCAATGCAAATGCAGATATGAAGTATAGGCATGAATTGGGAATGAATTATAGCTTCATTCGTCCGGACTTAATTGTGGGTTCATGTTTGCAGGTAGCTTAAAGCTTTTCTTTACAAGTTCCATGGCGTTTTTTGTACTCATACAAGGAAGAACTAACCATACAGGTCGCTCTCTTAATTTAAGGTTCCAGAAGATGTTGACAAGCTGCGCAGTATTGGAGTGAAAACTGTTTTTTGTCTCCAGCAAGATCCGGATCTCGAGTATTCATAAAACAAAATTTGTTCATTATGAAACTTAGTTTTGCCTGTTAAGAAATTTAATAAAAACCTTTAGCAGTGACATAAGCAAGTGATTTGGATCTCTTTACTTGGATTTCAGATATTTCGGCGTTGACATTAAGGCGATACAGGAGTATGCTGAAACCCATGATGATATCGAACACACACGTGCAGAAATAAGGTCTCTATTTCTGTATATGCTGTGCTAGCTTCTTGACTGTACTTTCTATTCAATGTTAAAAATTAGTTGAGGTTTTGTTTGGGATTTCGCTTGTGTTTAAGGCTTATTTTGACAACAAATTAGTTGGTTATGCTTAAGCTGATAGGTCTGTGTGTTGTTGGCTTGGTGTTTTCTTTTCTTTTCATGTCTTTAGCTGTTCTCAATATCTCCATAAGTAGGCATATAACAATGCTACAATTTTACAGTATTGCTATTATTATAGGATTGAGCTAACTATGCTTTCAATTTTCTATTTGCTGATCAATCTGATCGAAATTTGAGTTCTAATATATGAAAATGTGTTTGTAAATCCATAACTTGGAAGTACCAAAATCAATATCAGATGTGATGTGACATGTGTTTATTTTATACTCCTGTAGTTGTGTTCCATGCAAATATATGCATATGTATGATTTAGATTGAAAGGTGGCACAAGTGACCATTATGTGGGCATGTTTCTGTACAATTCGCAGAGATTTTGACAAACATGATCTACGGCTGAGACTTCCAGCTGTTATTGGTGAATTATACAAGGCCGTAAGTCGGAACAGTGGTTTCACATATATACACTGTACAGCTGGAATAGGTAGAGCTCCTGCTGTTGCGGTATTTTCTTATCTCTCTCTTCTCAATTCTACTCTTCTCGGTTGCATAATTTCAAGTTTAAAGTAAATTGTATTCAGTTTGCAATATGTATTCCTACTAAGACTACATGATTAATTCTCCCTATTCTCTATACTTGAGCAGCATGATAATAATAGTTACCATTTTATTCTTGAAGGCTGATGCATACTAATCCATTTACTTCAAACTTACTCTCATTGTTTCGTGAATGCAGTTGGCATATATGTATTGGGTGCAAGGATATAAACTTAGTGATGCCCATAAATTGCTATTGGTATGTTTCACTTTTCCCTCTAGACAAGTTAAAAAGGAATATGCACACAGCACACTCTATATTGCCTGTGGAAACTGATCTTTTCAATTCCAAAATTGAGTTTTTCTTGATTGTTGAGGATTTTAAAATGCTGACTTATGGATACCGTTTATGATGAACACATAAATGGTAAAATAAATTTTTTATTTATTTAACTACTGTACTAGAAATAAAAAGGGCCTTCTTTTCTTTTGTTCTTGCAGAGCAAACGATCATGCTGTCCAAGTCTAGAGGCAATTAAAAACGCAACGGCTGACATTGTGAGTTTACTCAATGTTCAAATTTTTCCAATTGAAAATATCAGCACACTCATGGTGTTTGCTCCATGTTGTCTCATTACTTCAAGTCTCATGTTGGTTTGAATCAAAAGTCTGTTCGCTACATGGCTAATATTTGCTACATTGGTTTTGAAAATGATTGTTTTCTTCTTCTGTAAACCATATTGTAGGAATGAGACATATACTGTTTATGTTCCCATTCACGTTTTTCGCCTCCATAAATGCCGCTTTCTTTTTATCTTGGTTCAACTGTTGAAGTTCACATGCTTAATTCTTTTTTATGCAGCATTTTTCGGCTTCGTATGTTAGATAACCCTTTAGTTAGAATTGTAAACTCGGGTTAAAATTGTTGTCTTCAATTGCAGCTTACAGGGTTAAAGAAGAAAATTATTACCTTGCAATGGGCTGGAGAAAATTGTCTTTCAGTTGAAGTATCTGGACTTGATATTGGGTGGGGTCAGGTATGTTTTGCATGTTGTTCTTCAGCAATGCATTGTTCTGTGACTCATCAACTAACACATACTGTGTGCAATTTCAGAAAATACCTTTGGTTTTCAGCAAGGATAAAGGTCTTTGGGTTCTTGAGAGGGAATTACCGGTATGTTTTCTAACAGCACAGTAACTCTACATAGTTACAGACTAATTCTACAACAAGTAAACTATGTGGATGTATTTTTTATCTTTCTTCGTAAACCAGGAAGGACAATACGAGTACAAATACATCATTGATGGAGACTGGGTGTGCAACGAGGATGAGCCTCTAACCACAGTAAACGAAGATGGCCACATCAACAATTATATTCAGGTAAAATCTCCAACTCAAATGCTTGATTTCTTAAGCTCATTTTGACATGGAAATGCACTTTCATGAAGTGTAGCAATATAGCATGACATTTTTAGTAGCTTATGATCAATGTGCGCACGAAATCTCGTTTATCATCTGATCAGCTTGTTGGAATTTCTGTGCAATCAATAAGCAGGTTCTTGCTGATGATCCGGAGAGTGACAATGCAAAACTGCGGTTGAGGTTGACCGGCGTTGACCCTGATCTTACCGCAGATGAACGAAGTAAAATTAAGGAATATCTTGAGAAAATCTAGATCATCAATAAGCTCACCCTATAATGGTATGAGGTAAAATTTATAATAATATATTATAACGTTCTTTTTTCATTATACTGACAGCACAGAACAGCATATATGCAGGAAATATTGCTCCACTAAACAAAAAACAAAGCTTAAGAGATAAGACAGCAAAATATGTCTTGGTTTGTCACTATAAGGTCGTCGTTTGAGAAGTAAGTCAAGGTGATGAGACTGGAAATACAACAAAGATTATATAGTTTTCGTACTTGAAATCATATAACTACGTGTTTACTTTGACTAATGGTCGCTTACTGTAGATTCATCATATACTGTATTTATTTTCCAAGCATTAGTTGTACCAAAAATGGCTAGTCAATCAAAAACAGTATGGAACACTTATGGTTAGTCAAAAACACGTTAAAATATCTTTGATGATTCAGACCAAAAAAAAAAAAATATCTTTGATGATAAGTATTTATCGTTTATTAAATTTCTGCTAAAAATTGATACACAAGTATTTAACTATGAGCTTTATATGATCATCACTTTCAATAAACTATATGATACACAGAAGTATTTTTGATTTGATGAATATAAACGGATTTACGACCCAAAAATTTATAACTGACGCTTAAAGATAGCCGCATACCGGATGCGTCCCGGTCATTTTAAAAAAATTAGGTTTCAAACTTTGGGCGCAATACGGATGCGCCTAAAATAGACCCGGTTTTTGGACATTTTTAACCGACTTGGTTCATTTGGGCGCGTTAAGGATGCGCCTAAAACGGGTGCGAAGTATAATAATGTGCGTGCGAATTTAAACACCCTCGATAAGTCACATAAAGATAAATTTTAAAGTCAGTGGTATTGTCTTAGAAAGTGATGGATAACTTTGAAATGTTCAAAGGTCTGAAATTTTGAGTTACTACTAACACACGAGACGACAAAAGGACGACTTCGAGTCTAAGGGAACATTGAAAATTTTCAGCTCAATTGGTGGAAAAATTTGTGTATCAATCACTATAAAATGGGACGTGATAACAAACCTAAAAAACACTTCAAATCAACCACTATCCCACAATCCTCAAAGCCATGGTTCCTAAACAACATCTTCTCCTCTTGATTTTTCTCTTGTACTCTTCTGTCTTCTCTTGCCACCAAATTTGTACTCATCAAGATCAATCCGCCCTCCTCGCCTTCTCGGCGAATATTTCATCTCCTCCTCCTTCGCTCCCGTTAAATTGGTCTTATCGAGTAAGTTGTTGTCAATGGGAAGGGATAAAATGTGATCTTAATGGAAGAGTTACCCATTTGATATTACCTTCTAGAAGCATAGAAGGGGCTATGTTATTTTCCTCTATTAGCAACCTTGCTATGCTTACCCATCTTAATTTTTCCAATAACAATCTTCATGGATCCCTAGGAGAAGATCTCACTAGGCTCACAAACCTTAGAATCATAGATTTGTCTGCCAATAACTTTGTTGGATCCATTGCTCAAGAGATTGGAAAACTCGTGTACTTAAAAAAGCTTCATCTGTATGACAACGATCTTAGTGGTCCTATCCCGCCATCTTTGATGAATTGCACGCGTATCGTGGAAATCATTCTGAGGAATAACCGTCTCGATGGAGAAATCTCGAGACTAGATTTTTCAAAGCTTGTTAAACTCCAAAAGCTTGATCTCAAAACCAATAGTCTAAATGGCACTCTGCCAGAAAGCATATACTCATGCAAGTCACTCGTTGCAATTAGAGTATCGGATAACTTTCTAACCGGCCAAATCTCATCCAAAATTGGTGAACTAAAATCCTTATCTTTCCTTTCTCTAGCAGGAAATAATTTTTCAAATATCACAATGACACTTAGAGTATTAGCACAATGTGAGAATCTAACCACTCTCTCTCTTTCATCCAACTTCCTTGGTGAATCCCTACCAATCAACAAAAATTTCATCACTTCCAATGAATTCTCAAAGCTTCAATTCTTCTCCCTTGCACATTGCAACTTTAAACCATCTCCTATCCCTATTTGGTTGTCTACCTTAAAGAGTTTGCGTTTTTTAACCTTGACTAATAACAGATTTACCGGTCGGGTCCCAAGTTGGTTAGGGACTCTACCAAAGCTATTTGCTCTAGGTTTAGTTGACAATAGATTGAGTGGAGAGATTCCTCTACAATTGTGGCAATTGCCATCACTAATCACAGAAAATGCTCAAGCAGACCTCAACTTCTCTGAGTTTGAGCTCCCCGTCTTTTACGGGTCCCTACCAGCTAGCCGAAAGTCAAAGACCAGCATGCCAACGATCAACTCAATCCGGTTCAAAGCCAACTATTACCGCGGAATCTACCTCTCAAATAATTCATTCCATGGTCATATTCCAGACGAGATTGGCAACTTACGAAACATTCAACTCTTGTTTCTCGACAACAACCGATTCTCTGGTCACGTTCCAAGTAGTATATCCAATCTGCATAAGCTAGAAAACTTGGTTCTTTCGACAAACAACCTTACTGGAGAGATTCCTACATCACTAGCAAGTCTTAGTTTCTTGTCGTATTTCGACGTCTCTTATAATGATCTTGTTGGTCCAATACCAAGTGGAGGTCAATTTGGTTCTTTTGAAGCATATGAATTTGAAGGCAATCCTGGGTTGTGTGGTAAACCGTTGAATCGATCTTGTTATACAACTCCACCAACATCAAAAGTCAAGAACAAAAATGGAAGTCATGATGGTAAGAAGCATTTTTTAGATGGACTCTTTGTTGGATTAGCCTCGGGCTTTTCCAGCATTCTCGTCGTCAGTGCAACCTATTTTTGGTATCAAATTTCTAAGGTGTGTCGTCGTCAGTGAAGTTTATTTTCTGGGAGCCTTGATTGTAATGTACTTTAATTGGCTAAGTTTTTCCTTCGATTGCCAAATATCTCAATGTATTATCTTCACTTGTGCCATAAATCGCAGGAACTTTTTATATGTAAGGGCGGAAAAAAAAAACGAACCCAAATTACCATTACGAAAAAAAATATCTTTTATAATTTAAAAGATAACTTTTATTCGTTCAATCTGACACTATAATTTAAATTCATAGAATGAGGATGAAATATCTTTTATAAAAAATTATCCCGTAACGTTGTAGATGATTCAATAAGATTCAAAATGAGCATCGTTTGACCTTCAAAAAGACTAAAAGATGAATTAAGGATAAAAAAAAATTATAATACTGAACCATAACCCTTACATTTATTTAATAAGTTCGTAAATAATTAACCACAATGAGTATTTATGCTTTATAAATAACAAATTCGTAATACTTAACAAAATATATTGTACAACCCTTTGTAAAAATTTGTATATGAATGCTTTATTTTCTTGGCCTTTTTGGAATGACAAATGATATTTATAAATTTTTTATTAATTTTATATGTACGAGTCCAGTCCTTGTTGAAATTCTCTACATAAATGTGTAAGAAAATTTTAAAAAAATCGCATCCATAACGGATGAACCCACTTTCATCCAAAATGGGTAAACTAATTTTATATGTGCGCTAAAAAGAAAAAATGGGCTAAACATTTGTGTTACATATTCTATATGAGTTGTATTAAGAATCAATAAATAAGATAATAATTTTGTTAAAACAATTCAAATGTCTCTTCAATTTTTTGAAATCTTGGTTAACCAATTAACTATTCAAACCAAACCTTATCGAAATTGATAAAGTTATAGTAATGAAAATTAACCAACAAAAATATTAGTTAATCAAATATCGAATAATCGAAACACGGTTAACAACCCACTCTATGCAAGAAAATATTCACTTGAGAAAAATTGTTAATGTAGGAATGTGTAATGGATTACTCACTTGTACATCTCTTTACATTGACATTCACACACATGTGTAAATCTCTTTACATTGACATTCACACACATGTGTAAATACATGCGCATTCGCAGATTTGCATTTATTTAACACATGAAAAAATACATGCACATATCTGCGTGAATATGTGCACGTGAAGGAATATGCATGTAAATATAAAAGTTCGGATGTGCATGTATTTTTACGTTGGTACTGTAGCCATATTCGTATTAGTACTTGTACCTTATTTATTTTCAAGAAATAATAAAACTAATTTGAATGTTAGAAACTTTTATGTAAGAAATTCTCCAATTTTTGTGTTGTATGTATTTATTTCCTCGTCTCTTTATGTTTGTCCCATGACAAGTATCAAAATTGTTCACGATTTAAGGGAGTTATTTAGATATCTTTCTATGTATAAGAAAAAAATATAATTATATGAAATCTTGTTTTATTCGTGTCAACAAGTACTTCAATAATATCAAATTTTTACTAACATTGAATATATAGACATTGACAACGCAAATTGTGTATTGATAAGTGTGTCAAAGTTAATTGAGACTAACATTATAAGACGGTTCTAATCCGTCATATAATTCGGTTCACGTTGCACACTTGCACTTCCTGATAAGTGATAATAGAACTTTCAACTGGTCGCAAATTCTACTGTATTGATAGAGATTTGTTTGTACACCACCATGGAGGAAAAAAGCTAGTAAAATTAATTTGACTCATAAATCTACAAGTAAGACTTATGACTTTGAACAACTCGTCTGTGGAATTGGTAATACACAAATATGCATCTCAGTTTGTGGTTGAAATTGTGTATGTATCTTTCATAAAAGGGTCATGCAGATATTCCTTTGGCAAACAACAGATAACACTAAGCCATGATTCAAAAACAAACTCCTTTCAGTACTCATCCTACCCATCTTCTCTCTTTCATTTTAATCTTGTACTCTTGTGTATGCTCTTGCCATCAAATTTGTAATCACCTAGATCGATCTGCTCTTCTCGCCTTCTCGGCAAACATTTCAACGTCTCCGCCTTCACTTCCATTAAATTGGTCTACTGGTGTAAGTTGTTGTCAATGGGAAGGAGTAGAGTGTGATCTTAATGGCAGAGTAACCCATCTACAATTGCCTTCTAGAAGCCTGAAAGGGGTAATGCTCATTTCTTCTATTACCAATCTTATCATGCTTACCCATCTTAATCTCTCCAATAACTATCTTAATGGATCCATAGGAGAAGATATCATTAGCCTGAAAAAACTCACAGTTATAGATTTATCTGTAAATGGCATTTATGGATCCATTCCTCAAGAAATAGGAAAACTCTTGCACTTGGAAAAGCTTCATCTATACAAAAACAATCTTACTGGCCATATCCCGCCATCTTTGATGAACTGCACACGCATATTGGAAATCATTCTGAGGGATAACCGTCTCAATGGAACTATCTCAACACTAGATTTTTCAAAGCTTGTTCGACTCCAAAAGCTTGATCTCAAAACCAATAGTTTGAAAGGCACCTTGCCAGAAAGCATTTACTCATGCAAGTCACTTGTTGCAATCAGAGTTGCTGCAAACAACATAAATGGTCCAATCTCGTCCAAAATTCTTGAGCTAAAGTCCTTGTCTTTTCTTTCTCTAGCAAAAAATTCTCTTGCAAATATCACAAAGACACTTAGAGTATTAGCAAAATGTAAGAGCCTAACCACCCTCTCGCTCTCAGTCAACTTCCATGGTGAATCCCTACCAGTCCATAGAGACTTTTTCGGTTTAGGTGACTTCCCAAAGCTTCAGTTCTTTTACCTTAAGGATTGTAACTTCGAACCAGGTCCCATACCTAATTGGTTGTCTATTCTAAAGAGTTTGAGGGCTCTAAACATGGGAGGTAATAGATTTTCAGGCCATATTCCAAGTTGGTTAGGGACTCTACCCAACCTATTTGCTTTAGATTTATCTGACAATAGTTTGTGTGGAGAGGTTTCTCCAAAACTGTGGCAATTGCCAGCACTAATCACAGAAAACACTCGAGCAAATCTCAACTTGTCTCAGTTTGAGCTCCCTCTCTTTTTACCTATGCTCCCAAAGTACAATTCCATCCGGTTTAAGGCCAACTATTACCACGGTATCTTCGTCTCAAATAACTCATTAAGTGGTGGTATTCCTGAAGAGGTTGGCAGCTTACAGAATCTTCAAATGTTATATCTTGATCACAACCAGTTTTCTGGTCACATTCCAGCTAGCATATCAAATCTTCATAAGTTGGAAAGAGTAGATCTTTCCAAAAACAACCTTATTGGAGAGATTCCAACATCATTAGCAAGTCTTAGCTTCATGTCATATTTTAATGTCTCTTATAATGATCTCAAAGGTCCAATACCGACTGGTGGTCAACTTGGTTCTTTTGAAGAATCCGACTTTGAAGGTAATCCTGGCTTATGTGGTAAACCCCTAAACCGCACTTGTTATACCCCAGCGACATCTAAAGCAATGGACAGAGATGGAAATCTAGACAATGATGATGATAAGAAACAATTTTTAGATGGACTCTTTATTGGTTTTGCCTCGGGATTTTCTAGCATTCTCGCTGTCATAGCGTCTTATGTTTGGCATCACAACTATAAGATACGTCGTCCTTCTCCAAGAAGAGGATAACTGGCAGCTATTTTTGGTATTCTCATCATCTGAACAACCTATTTTTGGTATCAAATCTCTAAGGGTGTCCGGCCGAGCTACTACAAGAAGAAGATAGCCGACCGAGGTCAATGGAGTTTATAATTTGGTAACTCATGGTTGTAATCTACTTTGTCAAAATTATCTTGTCCAAATATCTCAATGTAATAGAATCATTGTTATCTTCACTTTATTTCTTCACTTGTGCAATAAACAAAACCTACAATCACTCTCAATGTTTTTCAGCTTTATTATATAAAGTGAAGGCTTATAGTTTTCTAGTCAAAAAAAATAAAATGAAGGCAGATAAATGTTCTGTTTTTCTTTTGCACAAAAACATACCAAGGCGAGGCGATCTACAATGTCAACTCATGCATTTTTGGGCTCATAGCACTCCAGACTCCTGAATTTGTAGAATGTTTCTTGACTTCCAGTTTCCTTACAGTCTGTGATGGAAATCCTACATGTTAGATTTTCTCTCCCATCGTTCCTTCGCCTCAAGCCTATACATCAAATGCAACAATTAGTTGAAATGAGACAGATAATATATGTAATACCATCAGAGATGAAGATGAAAAGAACACCAGAAAGTCGGAAACTAAAAACAGTAGTATGGATAAGAGGTTAAACATTACCCCCAATGCAATTTTCTTTTCTTGAACACAAGAGGCACATCATCCTGGTGTGGCTGTTCCTTGGTGTCGTCTCTTTCGTTCACACACAAACCTTCTGTAACTATATCTCCACCCTCATCTACAGAACCTTTTGCTTTAGGATCTATTCCATCAAATTCTCTGTTGCCTGTTAAATTTGAAGGAAGTAATTTACCAAATGATGATATGTGGAGTAGAAACTACAGAACAAAGAATTGTTTCTAGCATCAGATTATTAGCTAAATCACCTTTGCCTTTCTTTTTACTCTTGAACTTGGATTTTATTTGCAATCTTCGCCTGTGCAGCTCCTATAAGATGAACAATACTGAATTACTACCAGAAAAACTATAAAAATTGATCAGTATAAGAAAGACACTTCAACAGAAGACCAACATAATGCAATTATGCAGGGTCCGTTTGGTATTGACATTTAGATATCAGGTATGAAATATCCCTCATATCCATATCTGTGTTTTCTATAATTACTATATCAATATCAGCCTGATATCCGTTGTAGGTATGAATATCGAAATGATTTTATAGTGTTTCTGATATCTCTCAAAAATTGAGTATATCAAAGATATCACTCGTACAGTCGTACCCATAACCATATTCGATATCTCATACCCATACCAAGCTAGCAACAACTATATGAAAGATAGGATCATATCAGCAACAGAGAACCCTAAATTAGCAGAGCAACCTTTCCAGTCGTCACAATTTCTGTTATACGCAATAAACCAGAAGCAGCAAAATCTGAAAACCCTAATTCATTCCCAACTTATTTAGGTGTAAACAACTAAAGAGATTTAGGGTTTTATAGGAAGGAGAAGGCGCACCTGAAACTTATTCTTCTGGGTCTGGGAGATACCAACTGGTTTGAAATTGGGCTGCGTGATTGGCATTTTTGCTAGCATAGATTCACTACTTGCATCTTCCTCCATCTTTCTTCCGAACGAAAGAGAAGTTCTACGGAGAAACTCTTTCTAGTTCCAAATCTGGTGGCAAGATCGAAGAAATCAAAGTCAAGGAGGAATAATCAAATGAATACAGCCACCACAATGAGATTTCTCAATCAATAGCACTCAGCTTTCAGCTTTCACCTTGGATTTTTTTTTAATATATATGACTGCTTGCAAATGCAGATTTGAAGTATAGGCATGAATTGTAGCTGATCTAATTGTGAGCTTAAAGTTTTTTTTACAAGTTGTATGGCGTTTTTTGTACTCGTACAAGGAAGAACTAACTAACTGTCGAGTATCCATAAAACAAAGATTTGTGCACTTTGTGACTTCATTTTGGCTGTTAACAAATTTAATAAATCCTTTAGCAGTGAGTGTGACATTAATGCCATACAGGAGTACGCTGAAACCATGATAATATTGAACACATACGTGCACAAATAAGGTCTCTCTTTCAGTATATGTTGAGCTAGCTTCTTGGCTGTTAACAAGTCGATCAAGGCTTGTGTTTCTTCTGTACAATATAGTGCCTTGAAAATGACCATTTAATTGCTTTGGATGGACATATGTTGGGCAAGAATGCGAAATTAAGAATGTTACATACAAGAAACTGCATCCCAATCCATAAAATGTTACAAAAAGGTACTACTCATCAGGGACCATGTGCATTTGAATAATCCTCCTCTTGCTGGATCCTTGCTGCATCTGTGCATATGATTCCAATCAATTTCAGTCAAAATCTAAAACGAACGATGTAAAGAGATAAACTTTCGTCTCAAAGAGCAAACAGAAAAGGAAAAAAACACTTTTTTGAACTTACTGAACACGCTCTAATTGGTCATCGATGCTGGAGGGTGACAGGCTCGAGGGTCTCAAGACACGAGGAAAGTCCGAACGGTTTCCAACAACTGAGATTCGGGTCCAAAGTAGTACAATGTCTTTCGAAACCGTTAAGGTGACACGAGACCAAAGTCCCTTGAGCGTCTAGGAAGAAAAGCTTCTTAATTGTAATATTATCATCATCCATAAAAATACCGAGGAACCTGGCGAGGTAATTGTATTCGTAATTAATGTGACAAGAATAAATCTTGGTCCAAGATCCGTGTCCCATCATCATCCATACATCGACATAATCATGCAACACGAACGCCGCGGTTTTTACCAAGTTATGTCTTTCATGTAAAGGAAGGTGATAAAAACCTCTTTGGTCATGTCGAACCGCACCACACAATGCTTGTCATCACGGCGAACTTGACCAGGCCATTTAGCCATCCAATGACAGCGTCCATTGAACATTAGAGGTTGAGATGGAATCAAACAAGAGTCTTGAGTAATGATAGGAAATTGTCTCTTGCCATTCTCATCAAACACTTTGACACGCGTTATCTGACTCCAGCTACCACTACATAAGCTATACATAGAGAATCGAAACCGTTTTTTGTAACACATAATATCCTGCTTGATGGCAACCATCTTGTAGTCGATTATGACATCGTTGTGCATGAGGCAACCGAAACCGTAGCGATGTTTGAGATTCCTTACTAACCAAGGTGGCGCTTCTCTTGTGAAAGGGGATCGGCCGTTAAAAAGCTCGAATTTCCGGGTGACCAAATTGTAAATAGTCGCCTTTGAAGTGTAGCCGCCACATTGGTCTGATTCAACAACGCAATAGATGCTATTGTTCAAGGGACCAAGCGCGCATATACCGCCCATGAAAGATCTCCTTTTTACTGGACCAATAGCCTTATCTAGTGTTGTTCCAAGATGAAAGAGAGTAGTTTGGTTTGTTGAGGGTGGCGGTGAGATCATGGAGATATGGAAGGTTTGGTCACTAGAGAACAACATCTGATTTTGGCGGTTGTCGGCATCCAAGATATGGCGTGTACGGTGTAATTTGATGAAGTGAGGAGATTCAGTAAGGGAATAGGTGGATTTGAATCTCAAGATTGATTTGATTGGAAGCCGAACAATGATCTCTGCAATCACATCTTCAGGCCGTTTGACTTCATCTGTATACCGCCTGCGTGATGATGATGATGTGGAGGAAGATGTCATTCTTAATATTGCAAGATTTCCTGGATGGATGGGAACACAATTTTAAACAAATGATCAGGTATAAGTATAGGCTGAAAATAATGTAAGATTCACATAACTAGTCGTCAAGAAAAAGGAAGAAGCCACCCTCATGTACCCAAAATTCAAAGAACAACTTTCAACCAGTCATTATTTGTCAAGTAATGAGAAAATAGAATTAAGTAA
This sequence comes from Oxyria digyna, assembly GCA_029168935.1. Taxonomy (NCBI): domain Eukaryota; kingdom Viridiplantae; phylum Streptophyta; class Magnoliopsida; order Caryophyllales; family Polygonaceae; genus Oxyria; species Oxyria digyna. Next base: position 2,183,996 of record JAPVLV010000026.1, on the reverse strand, counting down.
ACATGCTTTCAACTCATCATTCAGTGCACAATCTTTTCAGATACAATCTCAGCTTCAGTACTAAAGTGTATATGTGCAGTTTTCAGATACAATTCTAGGGAACTCCAATCCTTCGAAAACGAAATCATACAACAATTCATAACAGCATGGTAGAAGGTGAAAATCATACTCCTCAAATTAAAAGTTCTACGCTTGCACTCAATCAGCAATGCATCATTACACTAAACCTAATCGGAAGTGCTCGTTTGTTTCTAAAGTTGAAAGAACAACACATGAGATTTAAATTACATCTGAGAGACAAAAACAAGTAAAATCGTTACTATAGTTTGCCCAGCAAATCCCTAAATTGAGCCTAAAAACGGGGTAGAAGAAGCATGCTCTGAAAACTAAAAATCGATGTAAAAACGAGAGAATGGAGTGAGGAAAACCTGTGTCTGCTGAGGCGGCGAAGGACAAAAAATCCGACGAAGGAGACGCTTCAATTCTGTCTTGGTGATGAAGAATGTATAATTTCGGGAAAACAAACGAAGAGAGCAGTAAATCAGGAAGATTCATATTCAGGAAGCAAGCTGTTCAATCCAACGTTTGGGCCGGCCCAAGAAGCAAGCTGTCCACCTCATGTAATGGGCCCACCCACAAATCAGGAAGATTATGGTACCAAAAACAAGATTTTTATAAAAAATTATTGGATTTATTTGCTAATAATAACAGTATGTCAATTTTATATAAATATGTCTTAGGACAATCATAGAAAAATTGGCATGTTAAAACGGATATGCGGATAATTAGAGCGTGTTTGGTAAGACTAAAAAATTGGCGTTTAAAATAACATTTAGAGTTTTAGATAAATTAGGAAAATCATAGCGAAATTTGATCAATCGCTTTGAAAGAGTTATTCGTTGCCTGGCCTATAACACCGTGTATACTAGGGTAGAAAGGTAAGGCAAGTATGATTGGGCATATGCTTAAAGATCCAAATCTACTCCACACAGAAATAAAATGTTTTATAATCTTTATATAATTACAAGAAATAAAACATTTTATAGTGGATTCGGATCTGGTGAGAATAATTAATATGATGCGAATATACGAATTTTTCATTCGCATGCACAACCATCAATATTTACAAGCACAACTTTCTATATTAACATGCACAACCTTTCACATTCACATACACACGCAGACATGTGTATGTATTTTTCATATATTGTCAAAGACATGCACACGTGTGCGGGTGTGCATGTGAATACAGAAGATTGTGCACGTGAATTTTCCTTTCATACATTCATACAATAATAATTCATTCTCACCCGAATCTTTTCCTTTTATAATTGGGGTTTTTGCAGGAAACCACCCGTTATTTGTCGAAATTTGCAGGTAACCACCTTTATAAACGTATTTATTCTAAACCACCCAAATTCTATACTTTTCTTACAATTCACCACCCGTAAGCAGTTTCCGTCCAAGTTGTCGTTTGAGTATGTGAAATGACCATTATACCCCTTATATTTTAATGAAATGAAGGGCAAAAATGTCAATGTAATATCCGATGAATCTGACGAGAATTGGTAAGAGATTTTCAATTTCTCGTTTGAGTCTTCAATTTATCTTTAAGTTAAAAAAATTAGGGCTTAGTCGTTAACATTAGGCTTAGTCGAAGTCGAAGAGAGATTTGGAAACCTGCGTCGATTGGCGATTGGAGATTGATCAAAGAGAGTTCTGAGTCGAAGATCGAAGCTTTCCTATCAGGAATCGAAGATCGAAGTTGTCCTTGCTGGAGTCGTGGTAAGTCTTCAATTAGGGAATGAATTAGGGTTTTGATTCGAATTACGGTTTTGATTCGAATTCCTAATTCGATTCGAATTAGGGATTGGATTCGAATTAGGGTTTTGATTCGAATTAGGGATTTATTATGAATTATGGATTGGATTTGAATTAGGGATTTATGTCATCTCATAATGTGCAGGATCATGTCATCTCAATCTCAATCCCAATCATATTCGTCAAACAATGGTAGCATATTTTGTCATTGCAATTTGAGGCATGTAATTCTTACAGCTTACACTGTAAAGAATTATGGAAGGAAAATTTTAAGATGTCCATCAAGATGCTGCAAATTTTTTCAATGGATTGATGCTCCATTGGAGCCGAATGAGAGTGAGATAATCCAGAAATTGGAAGAGAAGAATCTGCAGCTCAAAGCAACTGTGAAGGCCAAAGATAAGCAGATTGGGAGGTTGTGGTTGCTTGTTTTTGTATTGGTTGTTGAGATTGTGTTTTTTAGGTTTTATAAGTAGAACTATGGTATGTTGTATGAATCTTATGTCTAAGTTTTATCTTAGCATCTTTGAGACACTTTGGTATGTAACAGATTGGCTTCTATGAAAGTTTTATCTAAGTTTTATCTAAGGTTGAATGTATAAGATTTTATTTGTTGAATATTGGTTACAAAATGTTCCATTGGTTGCATGAAACGGTGGCTTGTTAATGGACATCAGTAACTGCAGGTAATGTGCTCTTTTATGAGATTTGAATGGAATGCAATTTTATGAGAAGAATTGGAGTGATGTGAAGACAGTGCATTGACATTAGGAAACTAACATTAACTTAACATTGACATCAGGAAATGAAACAGAAATTCAACAAAAACAGAAATAAAACACCAGGAAATGAGACACCAGGGACACCTAGAAACTAAACCAAGAGACAAAGACGAGACCAAAGTTCAAACATAATAGACAGTTAATTGAGCTTTGAAGATGATGACTTCGTAGGTGGGTTTTCCAACTATCTCCTCCATTTGAAAGAGGCAAACATCTTTTATTTCTATGTCATTGTCTTGAACAAAGTCTCTTCATCCTTTGCCAAACTTGAATTTGTTCCCTCAAATTGTTTTTTGCATACTCGAAAGGAATAATCTGTTAATAAGCAAGTTTATGTATATTAGTCATTAGAATAACATGCCCAAAACACAAGAATAAGACAGTACTTACCATTCTGCAATCTTTTTGAACAAATGAAGCTTTCATTTCCACATAAAAGCTTAATTTGGTTGGATTAGGGTAGTTTTGAGCTTTCTCTAAGGGAGTTTCCTGGCTGCATTCCTTACACTCTTCACATTTGCATTGGCTGTAGTCTTCACTGTCAGAGATGTCTGTTAGATCAATGACGTGATTTTCCATGGAAGAAATGGAAGAAATGCAAGGAAAGGAAGAAATGCAAGGAAAGGAATTGATGGAAGCTTGGTTGTGATGGCAAATGTGCAGAGAAATAGAGCTATTTATGCTTGAAATGTATAGGCGGTTTAGGGAAGAATTGATGACAGGGGTAGGTGACAATTGACCAAAATTAAATGTGGTCATGGTCAATGGTAAAACTGTGCAGTAAAGTGGCTGAAAAACTGTGCAATTTGTGCATCAATGGTACCAAAAACCTGTGCAAAATGACAGTGTCATTTTCAAAATAAACCTGTGCTAAAACTTGTTTCCATCTTTCCCTTTAAATTGTCTGTTTTGCTTAATGTTATTTGCTTCATGTTGTTCTGTGGTACGAAAGTTTCCTTTGTTTTCAATGCAAAATTCCTTTGTTTCCTATGTTATCAATGTCAATGGAAGAATCAGAAAGTCATGAGATAAATCAACACCTAAGCAATAAAACGTTAATACACCAGTTGTATTCACATAAGCAAACCAAAAGGACCTAGCAAAATAGATAGCAGTGTTCAAGTGGTAGCAATGTATTCCACATATTTCACCTAAGCATACCAACACATAGACAGTAGTCTGACATAAATCAACACTGAAATATTTTCCAAACAAAGATAACTAAGAAAAGGTCATTTTTTTCCCACGTGAGCTTGATCTTGTTGATGTGCCAACCTGTGACCTTGTTGTAGTTCCAGACCTGGATGCAAGACTGCTAGACTTCTTAGAACTTCTCGGAGGATGGAACTTTCTAGCAGTGGTAGGTCTTACAACATGAGCCTGTGATAAACAAGTAGGACTGACTGAGTAACAATGAAATAATTAGGAATCATAGCAAAGGAATGAGTAACCTGTGATAAGCAAATATCAAAATGGCACTCACATTATTAGAAGCTGGTGCTTGGGATGACTGAGTAGATGGAGGATGTGTCATCTCTTGGAGAAGGAGTGCATCCTGCCAAAATAAAATGAAGTAATGATCAACCAAAACAATGAAGTATTGGGAACCATAGTAAGCAATGAAATTACCACATCATAATCTTCAACATTTCCCATCTGCACTGTTTCATCAGGGACTGGAGTTGCTCTTGCAGGTGATGCTGGATCTGGCCTCACCTATAACAAAAAAAAAATCCCTCCAGTGTGTTAAGAAACATTATACATTCAAAAATTTATGAAATAATCCCAGATCAACCAACATTACTTGCTTCCTGGTGTACTTTCTTTTCCTTGGATTAACAGGCATGGCATTATTACTTGGTGGTCTTCATCCAGTGTTTCTAGCCCTAGGAATCTCAGTTGAAGGTGGTTTAGGTGGGTTTTTACAAGTCTTCCTGATGTGGCCTTCTTCTCCACAATTACCACACTTGTTTTTCCTAGTCCTTAATCTTGTCTGTTTTCCCGTCTCTCCAGGTTCTTTGTTTCTGGATTTCTTGGGCCTTCTAGCTTGTATGATTAGCTTAGGAGGTTGAAGTAGTGGGTAAACTGTCTTCTCCCATTGGTCTTGTCCAGGCATAGGATTCACAGATAAGTTGTATGTCTTCATGTAGGTCTCTTTTGTACAATAATGTGACACATAATCTTCAAGCTTGTGTCTCCTCTTTAAAATGCAGGAAATAACATGTGTACAAGGCATGCCAGTTATGTCCCACATGTTGCATCCACAGCTCCTCCTAACCAGATCAACCACATATGTCTTTCCACCACAGTCCACTTCATAGCAATCTGCATCCCCATAGCATCTGCACCTATACAAACTATCACTTCTAAGAGCATTCAGCCTCTTTGCAGCTTCTGGAGTTAGATATCCCTGGTGTGCATTCATTTTGGCTCTCTTGCTTATAAACATCTTCATGAGTTTTCTCCTAATCCACTCACACATACTAAGGATAGACATCTCTCTGGCAGGCAAGATACAACTGTTAAAAGACTCACATGAGTTGTTGAGTAGCAGATCTGACTTCACATAATGCTTGAAACCATGTAGAGACCATGTACATGGGTCTTGTCTCATAAGGCAGTTATATGCCTTCTCATCCATGTCTTTTATCTTCTCCATTTCCATCTCAAAATCAGGTAGAGTGGCAGCCTTTGCAGTCAGCTGCACAAACAGAGTCTCTGTATGACTTCCCAGGCCACTGTTGGGCAAAGTTTTTTTGAAGATGTCTAACACATACACGTGTGTCAGCATTAGGAGCAACCAACTTCAATGCCTCAAGCAAACCCTGCAATATCAATTACATAATCAGTTATTATGTTCCTTTATTTTTAAAAATACCAAGAAAAATAAAAAGAATGATCATTTACCTTCTGCCTATCTGACATGAAAGTCAATGGCTCACCACCAATATCTCTTAGCAAATTTTCCAGGAACCAACACCATGTAGATTTCTTTTCTGACTCCACCACTGCAAAAGCAATTGGAAATATGTTTTCATTTCCATCTTGTGCAACTGCAGACAACACTTGTCCTGTATAAGGTCCCTTCAAATGACACCCATCTAGTCCTATAATTGGCCTACAACCTGCCTTGAATCCCTCTTTGCAAGCTTGGAGACAAACATACATCCTCTGAAAGATAGGCTTCTCTGGATTCTCTGTATTATGCTCAGGCCTTACATACACTTTGCTGCCCTCATTGTACTTAATAATTGTGGCTGCATAATCCCATACTCTTGAATATTGTTCAGGTGCAAAACCTTGTGTCAACATGATTGCCCTAAGTCTGGCTCTCCAAGCCTGGTGATAAGAAATGTTCACACTATGCTCCCTCTTTATTGTGAGGATAAACTGTCTGATCCTCCATTGTGGATCCTCTCTGTAATGCTCAAGATATCTCTTAGCAAGCCAAATAGCATCCATCTTGGTGTTCTTATCCTGCCAACCACACTGATGTTCAGGTTCCCAAGTCTTGAGTTGGAAACTTCCATCAGTTCCCATCCTCCTTGCTGTTGCTTTGAACCCACACAATGAAACTTTACACTTGCAATTTTTCCTACTATGTCTGAACCCACACTCACACTTATTCAAACAATAAGCTGAAACTTTAGACTTGTCATTATGCAAGTAATAGTAGTCAAAACCATTCTCCAAGGCATACTGTTTTAAAGCTTTTCTAAAAACTTCATTAGATGCAAATGTCATCTGTTTCTTGAGACATATCTTGTGCTTGAAATCAACTAAATGATTAAACTCTGGATACTTAGCTTTGGGAACCTTATCTTCATCAGAACTGGAGGTCACATAGGTGTCCTCATCAACTATGATGTCAAAGACATCTTCTCCATCATCTGCACCCACCTCAGTGTTGATATTCTCATCAAAGACATCCTTGTCTACATTTGCTTCAAAGGCAGCATTGTCCTCATTTGAATCCCCAAATATATTCTTCTCATAAACCACATCATCATCATCCGAGGACTCCCTCCTAACAGCTCAGCATCATCATCTCCTGAGTCATCTTCAACATATGTGGTTTCAAAAGGGACTTGGAAAAGATTGCTGAAAGGGGCAGATCTGGTGGTAAATTGGCTTTCAGTGCCTAAGGGGGCTTGTGTAGCTCGAGAGGATACTTGGCTTTGGCTGAGATTGGGAGGTTGATCAATAATTGGGGATGAAATAGGGTTCTCAGTTGGGCCAACACTGATGGGCCTTCCATAGCTCCTTGATGGACTACCCATATTAGAAGGTTGAGCCATTACAGTTAATGGACTTAAATTTGCCCCATGAATGACATACACTTCCAAAGTATGATCATTCCCTACAGATGCACACCACTGCAATATATCACTGTCTCTTATGATCTGTTTGATCCCCCTTTGCAGTGGCATACCAGACCTTGCATACCATAGTTCCTTAACATCTTCAACTCCCACATCCTCCTTAATGAAATCCTCTAGTTCAATCTTAGAAATTAAATCAGGATCTACATTATCCTTCTTATAAATCTTATTTCTCCTATAAGACAATCTGTCTTGAGACATATTTGGACCCAAATAAAATGTCCCATCATAAAAGAACTTGATGCTAACACTCATCTGGAGCCATAAGACAAACAATAAACAATTAACATTTAATAACTATACATATCTATACTATAATAACTAAGGAATAGGATTTCCATGATTTGTTTATACTATATTGGCACATATATCGAAATTCATCATCCACATCATCTATCTACACATGCTTGAAAGCTGAAAAAAGATTTCAAAACAAAGAAATGGGACCATGATCACATGCTTCAAAGCTCCAAAAAATATTCCATATCCACTTACTTCCAAAGCATTGAATTCAAGTCAACAACCACTACCAACAACCATTCAAATATCCATTCAATTGAAAAATCCGAAACAAAAACTAATTGAAACCAGCAAACCCTTAAATCATCTCATAACTGAACACTCCAAACCCTAATTCCCTAAAAAGAGAGACAGAGAGAGTGAGAGAGAGAATTACCTTCTGTTGAGCACCCTTGGTTGTTCTACGTCTTCAATCGAAGCTCAAACCTCCAGAAATGGCCTCGTCTTCTCCCTCGATCGAAACCCCCAAATTCTGCCTTCTGAAACCCTAGATCTTCGTCTTCAATACAAACCCGATATGATGCCTTCTCAAGACCTAAACCTCCAACCTCAATCGCAACCCAGAAATTCCCCCTTTTGAAACCCTAAACCTCCATCCTCAATCGCAACCCAGAAATCGAACCAGAAAACCCTAAATCTTCTCCCTCAATCGCAAGCCCCTTTCTCACCCAAAATCGACAGATTCCGAGCTCGCACAACCTATCTCCCTTCGTAATCTCGCACAACCTATCTCCCTTCGTAATCTCGACGAGATCGAACTCAATCGCCAAGAAATCGGATGAAACCCTAGATCCCCAAATCGATCCCCAAATCACTTCTCCCCGATAAGTTTGGTAAATTATAAAAAGTAATTTTGAAATTAGGTTAAAAGTTTCAATCGTCAATTTCTCGCGATATAATGAAACCGGGTTGGGAATGAGTTGGCAAATCCGGTTATTTCGTTAAAATATAAGGGGTATAATGGTCATTTCATAGACTCAAACGACAACTTGGACGGAAACTGTTTACGGGTGGTGAATTGTAAGAAAAGTATAGAATTTGGGTGGTTTAGAATAAATACATTTATAACGGGTGGTTACCTGCAAATTTCGACAAATAACGGGTGGTTTCCTGCAAAAACCCCTTTATAATTTCTATATAATTACTAGTGTACGACCTTTCATTTTAGTTATGCTACGTAGGCAGTCTTCATTAGAACAATCCATTTGCCGATTTAGTACTAGTTACCGTTTTAATTTTCAAAATAACATATATATTAAATTTAGAAAAAGAAGATAAACAATACCACAATAAAATTTCTCAAATATGGAAAATTAGAAAAATCAAGGCAAACAAATATCACAATGATTTTGCATGCAAATATTTTCAGAAATAATTATTTGTCAAATTTGGGTCGTAATCCTATTAATTTGATGAATAAGGCAAAAATAAATATAAATATCACAAATTAGTAAAAAAATTGATTATCTTATATCTTTTCTCTATTCTCTAGTTTTAAATAAGCTAAAAAAACAATAAATAAAATAACAAATATTGCAAAAGAGTAAACAATTAAACATTTAAAGGTAAACAAATATGTATATAGTTATTTTCAATATACATTATTATTTGTTATTTATATATCTCTAATGATAACATATTATCAATTTTTAAATATAAATATAAATTCCTAACTTATCTAGATTGTATACATAAATGACATTTTTTTATATTCAGATAAAAAATGCTTAAAACTTGAGACTATCGAACTCGAACTAACACGAGAATATGCGCCCCAAATCTGACTTAATCAACAAAATTAGAGTATGTTAATAGAATTATTAAGTAGATTTATTTATTTATTAATAATTTTTATTGTGTTAATAAAAATAAAAAATAGTGTTGTTAACTTGAACCGTCCTCTAACCTGTATTGACATGCGTAGCTAACTTGACTCACTATCAAAAACTGACCCTACGTGTTCTCAACATGAACCTTGAATGATCGAATTTTACTTGACCGGTTTGATTGACTGCTCTAACTTGAACGGATATAATGTTGATTTTTATTCTGCTTATATTAGGGAGTTAATATTCATTTGGCTTGGCTCTCATGTGAACTTAAAGATTCGAAGTTGTCCTACTCAACGTGTATATTAAGTTAATAAGAAAGTGATAGGAAAACTCTAATTCCACGGTTACTAATCTATCTTATAGTTTGATACACATTATTTTGTACTAATGTGAACAAGCTAGGGGAAAAAAGGACTCCTTGATTAATTTCTTCAAGTCTAAGCGACTTTGAAGTTTGATCAAGTCTTTTGTGGAACTAGAAACGGGCCTCCGCGCTACGCGCGGGGAAATTATAGTTGTTAATATGATTTAACGTTGTTTAATAGGCGTCCTAAAATTAGATTGGGCTAATTATATTCACAACCCTTTATGATATAGAATCTAACCTCGACAAAGCAGTCTCTAATCTTTGTTCTATCAAAAAGAAAAAAAAAAGTTTAATTAGTGATTATGTTTTTCCTGAATGTTTTATTAATCATTTTAGCAATTGACACACAACTACTATGAATTCGTCTCTCCCTTTAAAATCATCACATTACCTAATTAGCTCGGGTGCTTTTTTTTGCCAAACAATTAGCTCGTGTATTGGTGTTCCTATTTTATTAGGGTTTAAATCAACAGACTGAAACCCGCGTACGGGTCTTGCGTAATTATAATTTCTTAAATGTTTCATAATAGATATTGAAATGATATTATATCATATAATCAAATGAGTTTGATGATTTGTACCTCTTCTCTCAATTCGCCAAATTGTTATATCATTTTGTAATATTATTGTAATATACGGGACATAAGTTTTTAAAAATATGATTTTTAATATTCTTGTAATGTACAAGACAAAAGTTTTTAAATATATGTTATTTGCGTATGCAATTTCTTCAATGCTCTATATGCTAAATTTTTGTTCAAGTCTTGTTTGCAGTATTATTACCAACTCCACAGATTTTGGTATATAAAATAAGGTAATCTATTTTGATTTATTAATAGCCAAGTTGGTGAATATATGATCTATTTTTCTGTTTATAACTCATTACAATTGAATAAACTCGAGGACCATTTATTAAATGTCATTTCCCCATTGTATACATTTTTGACGTGTTTACTAAATTATCATGCTTGTTGGAAACTGAGTGTAAATGTTTGAAAACAACATGCTAGCATATTGCAATATGTAATATTGTTTACAATTACTAAAATTAGATGCAAACGGCCTCTGATAAGGGCTCAAAGTTTGGTACTAATGACGAAAAATGTAGTTTAGGATAAGTAAAAAGTAAACACTTCAAGCACAAAGAAATTGAAAGAGGAAAAAATGCATACCATATAGTTCACAACAGATCTCCCTCTTTGTATAAATTTAGTAATTGCAAAAGTTAAATCTTTTTACAAAGACACATGATACATGAATTGAATATAGGGAATTTAGATTCTTTGGTAAGTCGGTCCTCTAAACTCTGTAAACCTGCATATTATTTGTATATATATATATACTCCATCCGTCCCAAAATATGAGTCTCATTGTACAAAAATATCTTGGATTAAGGCAAATGCTTTAACGTACATAAGTGCATTGTAAATGATGAATGTAAAATATTAAAATAATTCATTAACCACTGGGAGAAGAGTTTACAAATGAAAAGTACATAAGTGCATTGGAAATAATGAATGTAAAATATTAAAATAATATGAGTAAGGGTATAATTGGAAGAAGTTTATGGACAAAAATAGAAATGGGACTAACATTTCGGGACACCCAAAAAGGAAAATGAGACTCATATTTTGGGACGGAGGGAGTATAATTTACTAAAGCCTTCATGTGTAACTTTGAAAAAAGTTATTGATCTGACTTTTTACTTTTTACTTTATTAATATAATGATAAAGTCAATTATTGCAAAATCATACCATCCACTCCAAACCTCTGTCCACATGAGAGGTTTGTAAGGTCTGTTTTAGTAAACACATAACAGTAAAAGTCGTTGCAAGTATATTAATCTGTCACAATAAGATCATTAACTATTAAAAAAATTATTTTGAAAAGAATTAAGATTGTCAACAAGAACACTGGAACTTATAACGGGATCAAGAGAGTCATCTTCCTTGCACATTAACCATGGAACACCAATATCTAATCCAACAACAATGTTAGCAGCCCATCTCATGTGATCACAACCTTCTTATCCAAACATTTTTCTTTGCATTTTATATTTATATTCGATCTGAAAACACAAACTGATAGCACATAATTCAGTTTTTGAAATCAGAAACTCAAATTAATTTGACTAATCTTAATTACAAGAGGTCATGAAAAAAAGAGTCAATGAAAACATACAACATTGAGTGATGTTAAGGCATTGAATTTCATGTGTACAAGAGTGATTGCCATGAAATTTCTTTTTATTATTGCCTTCAAAATGCTCAAAAATTCGATCTAGTTTTGGGCGCATTCTAGTTGCGCCCAAAACTGAACCGGGTTTTAAAAAAAAGGTTTGGGTGCCAGTTAAAATTTTCCGAGTGCGGGATTTTTCCCCACAGTCTAAATGTGCGCGAGGGGGAGAAAAGACAAGTAGACATCATTCATTGTCATCTATGTAAGAAGAAAATTACCACAGTCAAAATTGAGGTTGATCGGTGAATTTGAAAGGGAGAGTGGGGATCGAGGAATTGGGGGTTATCGGCAGTGGCACATCTAGAAAATTTCTACCGTGGGGGCTCGTATTAGAATTAAGATTATAAATTATGTTCTCTTTTTCTTGAGTATTATCAATTTGAATTAAACATATTCAATATAATATTAACTCACATTTAAATTTTAAATTAATTTAATTTATTTGTGGTAAAATCAATAATAAATATTCTTCTACTTTTTATTCTTGTATCAAATAAATATCTTGTACATAGAAATATCATATAAAATTTATTCTTTTTCTCTAATATTACCAATATTTAGGGGGTTTGATAGATATTAAAAATATAAAAACTCTGTATGTAAAAATTACATTTAGTTTCCTTACATTTTTAATAATCATGTTTCTCTGTTTAACACACCTCTTACTTTTCTTACCAAAATTCAAGAATAAAATAAAAAAAATCTCTATATAACTACTAAAGCAAATTACATTTCTTCAATTCTAGCTATGTCACGTGGCATACTCTTCATTCAGGTCATCCACCTGTCGTCATTTCATTGGTCACGATTTTTTATAATTTATTGTAATTTTCTCAAAAACAATTAATTAAATTTGGAAAATCGTGTGCAAAAATATTACAAAAAGATTGCTTAAGATCTTTCAGATTACAAAAAGATTTTTATGTGTTAATTTTCTAGATTTTGACCTCCCAATATCCTATTATTTTATTTTACAAATATATATTTTATTTTTATGATATGACGTATCACAAAAAGATTAATTTCTTAATAAATAAGAGAAATAATTATATTTTTGTGTTATTGTAGTGTTTTCAATTATATATTTTTATATATGTTGAAATCAATTTATTTAAATTTGTTAAAAATTGACCCATGATAATTTGATCAAATAAGATTTTTGGTATTAAAAATTCATGTATATTCGTTGTTTATTATATTTAAAATGTAAAAACTTAATTATATATCAATATCATTTTAAGATATAAACTTATTTTCATATAAAATTTTATATTACATAATACTCCTTACTACTAATTCACTATATCGAGTTATATAAACCCGCGCATGGCGCGAGACCTAGTCTAGTTTGTGTATAAAATTAAAAGGCTAAAATGACTTACGTTATATTACATGAAAAGTAAAATCAAACCAACTTCATGTAATTCTATTAATTACTTAATAATTAATTACCGTTGTGTAAATTGAATTTTTAAAAAATATATTAAAAAGCTAACTACTTATATGATACTAAACCAGAGGAGTATAATCCGTATATCACATTTTTAGTTAAAATTTAAAACAATTGAATCTCTAGTTTGGAAAATTTTAACAATTGTACAGTTTTACCACGGATCTAATGAAAGAAAAAAAGGAGGGTGTTTAATTTTTTAGCAAAACGCTTCGTTTTGATCTTTTAGACATCTTTTTAAATTAGAAAAAATGGTTGATGTAAATTTATTTAGTGAAATAAAAAATTTATCAATGGAGGGAGCAACATTTATGAGGTACCAATTTCATTCAATTTTGACATTGGATAGTCAATCTTTATATAGATAAGATTTGAAACACACAGCAAACTGTGTATGAATAAATTGTACTATAAAGGGGCATGCAATTATTCCTATAGCAAACAACAAATAAACCTCCTACAATCTTCCAAAGCCATGCTTCCAAAACAATTCCATTTCACTCATCTTCTCCATCTTGTCTTCTTTATTCTACTCTTGTTCTCTTATGTCTTCTCTTATCAACAAGTTTGTGATCACCAAGATCAATCTACTCTTCTTGCCTTCTCGAAAAACATTTCAACGTCTCCTCCTTGGCCTTCATTAAATTGGTCTTCTCGAGTAAGTTGTTGTCGATGGGAAGGAGTAAAATGTGATCTTAAAGGCAGAATTACCCATTTGGAGTTGCCCTCGAGAAGCCTAAAAGGGGTAATGATCATTTCCTTAATTAGTGATCTTGAAATGCTTACCCATCTTAATCTATCCAATAATGACCTCCATGGATCCATAGGAAAAGATATCACTAGGCTCACAAAACTCAGAATCATAGATTTATCTGTAAATGGCATTCTTGGATCCATTCCTCGAGAAATTGGAAAACTCTTATACTTAGAAAAGCTTCATCTTCACCAGAACTAAGCATCTTAGTGGTCCTATCACAGGGTCTTTGATGAATTGCACGTATATAGTCGAAATCATTTTAAGATATAACAATCTGAGTGGAGAAATCTCGACGCTAGATTTTTCAAAACTTGTTCATCTCCAAAAGCTTGATCTGAAAACAAATAGTTTGAGTGGTACTCTGCCAGAAAGCATATATTCGTGCAAGTCACTCGTAGCAATTAGAGTATCTGAGAACAACATAAGTGGTCAAATCTCACCCAAAACTCTAGAGCTAAAATCCTTATCCTTTCTTTCTATATCAAACAACTCTCTTACAAATATCACAATGACACTTAAAGTATTAGCAAAGTGTAAGAACCTAACCACCCTCTTTCTTGCATCTAACTTTTATGGTGAATCACTACCAATCAAGAGAAATTTAATCACCTTAGGTGATTTTCCAAAGCTTCAATTCTTCTCCCTTGCAAATTGCAACTTTGAAGAAGGTCCTATCCCTAATTGGCTCTCCACTTTAAAGACTTTGCGCGTTCTAAAGCTCTCAAATAATAGATTTAAAGGTCGGGTTCCAAATTGGTTAGGGACTTTACCAGACCTGTTTACTATAGATCTATCTGGAAATAGTTTGCATGGAGTGCTCCCTCTAAACTTTTGGCAATTTCCAGCACTAATATCAGATAATGCTCAAGCAGACCTCAACTTCTCTCAATTTGAGCTCCCGGTATGTTTTGAACATGGCAACAACTCAATGTTAGGTTTCATCCGGTTCAAGGACAACTATTATCGTGCAATAATGCTCTCAAATAATGCACTTAGTGGTGATATTTCAGAAGATATTGGCATCTTACGAAATCTCCAACGACTTTATCTTGACAAGAACCATTTTCTTGGCCAGATTCCTGTGAGTATATCAAATTTACATAAACTGGAAAAGTTAGATGTTTCTGGCAACAGTTTTAGTGGAGAGATTCCGCCATCACTAACAAGCCCAAGTTTCTTATCATATTTTAATGTGTCCTATAATGATCTTGATGGTCCAATACCAACTGGAGGTCAATTTGGTTCTTTTGAAGAACTGAATTTAAAGGTAACCCTAACTTGTGTGGGGAACCCTTAAATCAATGTGATTTAAGACCAACAAAATCTATAAGGATGAATGGGAATGAAAGTCATGACAAGAAGAAACAATTTATAAATGGACTCTTTGTTGGCTATGTCTCGGGATTTTCTATTGTTCTCGTCTTCATAGCATCTTGTACTTGGTACTACAACTTGTAAAGGCGCCAAACTTCTTCGACAAGAGGAATAACTGAGTTTGATCATTTGTATGGAGTTTAATTCATAATTTGGTAGCTCTTGGTGTATGTACTATAAGTGTGTTGTCCATGTGATAGCCAAATAAATCATATGTATTAGTTAGCATTATCTATTATAATTGGCTAATATATATTATCTTTGCATGCAAAGAACCAATATATTTTAACACACTATGTGCAATTAAACTTGAAAAAGTCTAATCTAATGACTTGTATTGGTACCCTCTGTTTTCCAACCATTTTTAGGGTTCGATTCCGGTGAGGACGACCCTCTAGATAAGGACTGAGTTGATCCAAAGGGCCAAAATATAGGGGTCTCACAAATCAAATCAGTTACGCTTTTCAATTCCAAATATTTCAACTCTTCCTCTCCCTCCTTCCACGATTTCCCCCAAAACCAAACCTCCTTCCACGATTCCTCCTTCTCCCTCCCTCCTTCCTCTCCCTCCTTCCACATTTCCGATCGATCGACCGGCGGTTTTCGAGAGGAGGAGCGACCGGCGGTTTCCGATCTAGCGAGCGACCGGCGAGCGACCGCTCCTCCGCCTTTCTCAGCTCCTCCGACATTGCGAGCGACTGGCTGCTTCTCCCTAGTTTGTCTAAGGTCAGTCGTCATTTTTTATTCACATGCTTCTCCCTAGTTCGACTGGCTGCTCCTCTGACATTGGAAGGATCTTTAACTTGCTGCTTCTCCCTTGTCACTTTGAAGCGAGCGAGTGACTTGAAGCGAGCGAGAGAAGGCAGCGTTTCATTACAAGCAAATCACATTCTCACAAGTGAATCAAGCAAAAATGAGGAGTAAAATTGCAAGTTCGCAAGGTATAATACTTCAAACTGTTTCATTAAAAGCAAAATGTTGTGTTTCTGGATGATTTTGATATTTCTGGATGATTTTGATATTTTCTTGCGTATGATTGTGATTTGCATGTTGTGTATTATGTTTTAATGTGTGCGTGCAATAGATTTTGGTCTGTGTGCAGTGGTTTTAAGGTGTGCGTGCATCAGATTTTATGTCTGTGTGCAATGGTTTTAATGTGTGTGTGCATCAAATAAACACACATATGTTGTGTGCATATATTAAAAAAAAAGTATAGGTTGGAATAGGCAACACATACTCCATATGAATTTTAGAATATAATAATTAAGTAGGTATCTCTTCGAGTGGTTTTAATCAAAGAAAGCTCCATTTTCATGTCCGCATATGATCATTGGATTATTGTTTTTATCCTAAAGTGTTCAATTTAAAACAGTATATAGTATGCAAATAGAACAAATGTATGTGCAGTGGTTTTAAGTTGTGTGTGCATCAGATTGTGTGTCTGTGTGCAATGGTTTTAATGTGTGTGTGCATAAAAAAAACAAATATGTTGTGTGCATGACATTTAGAGTTGAATAGAATTAATACAAATAGAATTGATGTGTGTGCAATGGTTTTAAGGTGTGTGTGCATCAGATTGTGTGTCTGTGTGCAGTGGTTTTAATCCTAAAGTGTTCAATTTAAAACAGTATATAGTATGCAAATAGAACAAATGTGTGTGCAGTGGTTTTAAGGTGTGTGTGCATCAGATTGTGTGTCTGTGTGCAATGGTTTAAATGTGTGTGTGCATCAAAAAAAAAACACATATGTTGTGTGCATGACATTTAGAGTTGAATAGAATTAATACAAATAGAATTGATGTGTGTGCAATGGTTTTAAGGTGTGTGTGCATCAGATTTTTTGTGTGTGTGCAGTGGTTTTAATGTGTGTGTGCATCAAATTATGTGTCTGTGTGCAATGGTTTTATTCTGTGTGTGTGTATATCTTATGTATGTCCATCTTGTGTCCAACAGAGAAGCTGGAAATGACTTGGAGGGATAAAAGAAATAAAAAAGATTGCGGGATATATGCTATCAGACACATGGAGACGTACATGGGGATAGGAGTATCCGATTGGAATAGTGGCCTAAAGAAAGGAACGAAGAAGTTGTTGGACACTCTAAGGGTCAAGTACCTTTACAAGCTATTGACCAGCGAATTCAATACACGTCGAGATAAGGTGGCGCAGATTATTCAAACGGTGCATAAATCGAAGACTGCAAAACCTTCTAAGAAAGTTAGATAAACAATGTAGTAGGGGAAACACAGGAAATATTATGTGTAATTGGTAGTTGAATGTTAACGTTTTAAACAGATTCTAGTTAGTTTTTGGATGAATATTGAAGGTAACTCTTTTGTGTTTGGATATTATGCTTATGTTGGCAATATAAATCCGCATCAGCTTGTATATATATTGGCAATGGTTTATATCTAACGTGTGCATGACTTAATTATATGTGTTTGACTAGTACAAAAGTAGTGTGCAACACAAAACTAATCTGTGTGCATCACATATTTCACTTGTGTGCGTTGGAAAAATTCTAGTGTGTGCAACACTTAACTTTGTGCATGAAAGTTAGAGGAGAATAATATTAATACTCTAGAATGGATGTGTGTGCAAAGGTTTTAATTTGTGTGTGCATCAGTTTGGGTGCCTGTGTGCAGAGGTTTTAATGTGTGTGTGCAACACAAAACAACTACTGTGTGCATCAAATATTTCACCTGTGTGCATCACATATTTCACCTATGTGCATCACTTTGAACAAAAGATGTCTTGCAATAATATTTAAGTCTAAAAACTGAATATTACAAAACCATGAGTCTAAAACACACATAAGTCTAAAAATCAATGAGTTTAAATCTAATCCACATATTGGGGGCATGTCTTAATGTTGTGTCCAGACTTATTGCAGATCTTACAAGCCCTCTTTTGCTTCTTCGACTTTTCAATCCCGATCTCTTGACCACTTCTAAGGCTTGTCTTCTTAAACTTGTTGTTTGCTTGTTCAGGAGGATGGACGGTAACTTGGTCTGGTAAAGCACCAACCAATTTCTCAAAGGCCAACTTCTTGGTTGAGGTTGAGGCAGAGGGATCAACCATTGCAAAACTGTTGAATGCAGCCTTTTGATCCTTTAGCAAAGCCAAAAACTGTTTCAATTTATCAACGTCTTCTCCCACAACATCAACACATGCATACATTTCTGTCATGACTTCAGCCAACAACCGCTTCCTTTCATTGATCAAAACACTACCATCAAAAACTGCACCATCAATTTCAAAAATAGGCTGTGATATTGATTTCTTAGTCCAACGAGTGTTGAGGAGGCTAGGAGGGAGATCAATCGCATGGCAATTTTTCAATGCAATGAAGATGTGACAACAAGGAAAACCTAGCTTGAGGAACTTATTGCAAGAGCACTCAAACACATTACTTGACTGCACATGTTCAACTTTGCAGATCCTACCAAATTCATCGAGAATTTGATAATAATGAATCCCATCTTCTTTTTTCAACTCATCAAGTGTGCAATGATATGCACCACTCATGAACTCTTCTTGAACTTCATAAAATGCACTGATGGTGTACACACTTGCCATATTCTTCTCTATTTGCAATGGTGTCTTCAAACGAGGGGTAGAAGTACATGAATCAAGATCAAACTTCTTTTGGCCATGACGTTGGGATTCAATTGCACTATTGAACTGCATCATAAACACAACTAAGTTGGATTGAGAACTCAGAAACATGCCAAAAAAGTTGTTTTGGCTTTCAGATCGAGACGTTGTCCTGAGAAGACGAGACATTTTCACATCATGAAAAAACGAGGGTATCCAATAGCGGCGTAGCTCAAACATGACAGATAACCACTCATGGCCTTGTAAACCAAATTCTTCCATAACTGAAAACCACTCATTTTCAAACTCCAAAGGACTAAGGTCATCGCTCCAAACAATAGAATTGAAATTAGAATGGAAGGAGTCGATAAAAGAAGGAGGTGTCCTGGGAGGAAATTTGACCTTGTTGACAACCTTCATCATAATATGCCACATGCACAAACGGTGAACAGATCCAGTGAAAACACGTTCAACAGCGGCTTTAACGGCATTATCTTGATCAGTTATGATGATGTGAGGATCATGGCCCATAGCATTCTTGAAGTTTTGAAAAAGCCAAACATATGGTTCAATGTCTTCATGAAAAAGCAACCCAGCGGCAAATGTGATGGATCTTTTGTGATTGTCAACTCCAGTGAATGGAATAAATATCATATTATACCTGCAAATAATTAACACAAAAAGTAAAACTTATGAAATACTCTTGTGTGCAGAACTTATACTGTGTGTGTGCATTAGATTGGGTGTGTGTGTGTGTGCAGAACTTATTAAATGTGTGTGCATGACTAATGTATTTTCTGTGTTCTCTACAAATTAAATGGTTGTGTGCAGAACTTATACTTTGTCTGTGCATTAGATTGACTGTGTGTGTGCAGTACTTATTAAATGTGTGTGCATCACTAATATATTTTCTATGTGCTTTACAAATTAAGTGTTTGTGTGCAGAACATATACTCTACGTGTGCATTAGATTGACTTTGTGTGTGCAGAACTTAATAAATGGAATTGATTTTTTTTAAAATGAAGAAGTCACAAAATACCTATTCAATTGGTATGTAGCATCAGCAGAAACAACATCACCAAAGTACGAGAAACTCTTCCTCATAATAGGATCGCACCAAAACAATCGAGTTAATTTATCTTCCTTGTTTGCATAATAATCAAAGTGGTAGGCGTCGCAACATTCCTTCTTCTTAAAAAGGTCATTAATGACCATTTGAGCATCACTTCCAGCCATGTATGAATTCAAACCCCTCATAAAGTTCTTAAAATCAACAACCGTGGCGCCAACATTACCATATGACCCCACCAAATTCTTGTAAACTCTAAAGCTCTTGGTTACATCGACATTTGATTTAATGCAGTTCAACATAAACTCTTGATGCAATGGGGTCACTTCCTTGTTCCCTTTGGAAAAAACCATTTCAGAGGGATCCAAAAATGGATGTGTATGACGACACTCAAAATTGGTCACTCGATATCCGTCGCTGCATGCATGTCTAAGCCACATCTTCGCATCAAATCCACAACGATTAGACACCCTCCTTCTTTTGACAACATTTTCACCTGTTTGATTGAAATCTGCAAATGGCGATACATATTTGAATCCTTCTCTCGTACAACAAAGATACCTCCACTTTATTGTTTTCTCTGAATCGTTGAATTTCTTTGTTGAACACACACGAGTAGAAAAACCACATGCCTTTGCATAAGATGCGTAAAATTGCATGCCATGAAGAAGAGTTGGAAAGAGCTGACCAACATATGGCGTCAAAGCAACGTCGCACTCAGGGGTGTAAAACTGAGCTAAACTACCAGGAGAAATAGATGAGATGCTTTCTTCAATATGAGTTTCATCTCCTGAAAAAGGAATGAAACAACAGAACACATTTAAACTTCTGTGTGCATCAACTTTGTCTTGTGTGTGCAGTACTTATGCCTCATGTGTGCATCACGTTTTTCATGAATACATTATTTCAAACTATACACTAGTCCTAGTTTGTGTGTGCAACAGAAACTTCTCTGGAGTGCATCAGAGATACAAAACCAATGCAAAAACGATTTTGTTCGTCCAGAATTCTTATATACATGAAAACTTCGTATTGGATGGTTATACAAGACATTCGACCTAAAATCATCTGCAACAATCAACTATAAAGCATGAAAAAACATAGGATAAAAGTCATATGAAGTAAGGATAAAAGTGACAAGGGTAGTTAGCTCTTCTTATTGTGTGCTAGCTAAATGGTTGCTTTTCATATGGTGCTATTCATTAGATATATCAGTTACATACTTCTATCTTTTCTTAGATTGGATTTTCGTGAAGTTTGGTTAATTACACTGTCTGTTGTTTCTTCTTCTCTTTTTTGCTAATCACAACCTTGTCATATGTCAAGACCAATACAATTTGTTGTATTATAAATAGAAACCTAAGCACACAACAAAACGTAATAGAACAAGGATATGCAAAGATCAAACCACAACATACAAAAGATTCTTGAACGAATTGCAAAAAATTCAACAAAGAATATTTGTTTATCAGTTCGTAACCTGAATCAGAGGTGGTTTGGACGGAGGGAGAGAAGTCGCCGGCGATGGAATTCATGGAAACCTCCATTAGTGGTCGGCGGTTTGGACGGAGCGGACGAAATCGAAGCAGAGAAGTGACGGAATCGAGAGGACGATGTAGATCTGAGCGGACGATGTACAATCGAGAGGACGATGTACAATCGAGGCTTAGAGACGGCTTGATCTTCAAGCCAGAAGACAAATTTTTGAGCAGAGAGCGAGCGAAGTCCAGCGGCAGAGACGTGAATTTCTGGAGGAGAGAGAAAAAAACGGATTTGGGGATAAAAGTGACACGTGGAGGGTAGGGATGGGTTGGGTTGTTAAGGAATGGAGGGTGAGGATGGGTCTGCTTGTAATCTATGTTACCCAGACACTAAGGATGTTTCCGACACGGAAACGTTTCGCACACCGGGAAACGACAACATCAAATTTAACGAAAGGGAAACGACAACCTAATTTATCAATTTAAAGAGAATAAGTAATAGAATAGATATATCTCTAAAAGATATATAAAAAGGATTAAACACATATTAAATTTCTTATAAAGACAATTACGGAGCCGTAGCGAAAGCGAGTCTTCGTGGGGCTACAATATATGAAATTCTGAGTAACATAAGTTCAATATCCGAAAAACCCACAAATGAAGGAAAATAAAGTACCAAATAACATAACCAAGTTCAACAACATAACTAAATGCAACAACATAACCAAGTTCAACAATGAATTTACTTTTTATCTTTTTTTTATAAAAAAAAAAAACCAGAAAACTCCGTAGGGAACGCATTTCCTTCCACTTTTCGAATGTCGTTTTCATTTAATAAGTCAATGGAAACGTTGACCGTTTCCGAGCTTATAGAAGACGTTTTTGAGGCGTTTCCGGCCGTTTCTGAGTCTCCCCGAGTGTGCAACGCTGGATACGCTCACTCCTGAGAGTTTATGGATATCATAGCTTATAATTACCCTCCAGCTATTTGTAAGTTTTATAAATGCCTGTCACGACTATATATAATAATTCTACCTGCTGTAAGTACTAGTAATACATGTCATCACATATAAAGTTGACTTAGCTAGCATACAAGAAGGACGTAATTGCTTCATATCTTCAACATATATAAACGACGGCTCGATTGATTAGCTGAGAAAAGTGCCAAGTGTACCAAAATGATAAGCTCGCGTTAAGTTTATTTCCAACCAAAATAAGATTTTTTGTTGTTTTTGTTATAAAATATACCGTTGACATTTATATAAGTAGCCAAGTCAAGAGAATTTTGGGTTGTAGCTCATGGAGGCTGTAAAGGGCCAAAAACCAAAAGACTTTTAATTTTTGTATGAAGCCGAAATCTTAATTTGTTTTCATGCATGCAAGTTCATCGAAACTCCATCCATTATTTCTCATAATTTAAGCTAGCATCGTTCCAGGAGTAAAGTTCGGGTTCATATAACTCTTAACGTTAGGAAAAACAAACGGAACGGATTCACAGATTACACGTCAATGTTTATATTATGGGTCATAAAAGAATTTGAATATTTTCCATAAGAGACGCAACGACATATTTGTAATTATTGCGAACTTCTTCTCTCTTTTTTCCTTAAAATGACCTAAAAAAAATTATCGCTCAAATTATGAAGATTACCGCTCAAATTATGAACATGAGTTTATTATCTACGAATGCGGATAATTTCGTTTCTTCTACGTTAAGCCTTGTTATCATCAGAACTTTTCTTCGCTTATATCTTATTGATTAAGACCTATGTAAACTACGCTAAATTCGCATTAAAAAAAGTTTGAGTTGAATTTAAAATGTACTACGGAGTATATAAAGTTATTACTTTATTTTTATTGTTAAAGATTTGAAATTTTTTATTTAGAATTTTTTAAGAATATATTTGATTGTCCTTCCATATTACTCCCTATGTCTCATAATATAAGGGACATTTGCTTTTGACACATTTGTCGAGACGCATTTTGTAACGTTAATATCTCTAAATATACGATGACACAAATTATAATTTTTATATATTGTTAAAGTACATTTTGAGACGAATCAAACAAGATCTCACATGCCTATATTTGTTCCTACACATTTGGAAGAAAACGAGAAGATTCTCTTAACTAGTGAATAGTGTATCAAAACTAAATGTCCCTTATATTTTGGGACATATTTTGGTACATATTTTGGTACATATTTTGGTACGGAGGGAGTAGTACGGAGTATATGGTTAACGCGTTTATAGTAACCAAAATATAATAAATTAGGTGGACTTTAGTTTGGGTAGACTAACTTTAGGCGAAATTGGAAAGAGCCAAGGTCATTGGAGCCCCAACTAGATCGATAGCAGCTAGCTTATAACTTTCGATAATGTCAACTTTTAAAATAAGAATATAAAAGTCTCCTTATAATATTTATGATCGATCATACAATTACAGTTCAGCCATTCATATCATATAAATTATAATAATATAAATTATAATAATTAAATGTAGAGACAAATTTTGCCAGCTTATAACTCACATCATACATCATACATCATACATCACACACACTTATATATACTTGCTCCGTCTCTTTAAGTTTGTCACGTTTCCTTTTCGGGCGTCCCCTAAAGTGAGTTACATTTTCATTTTTATCCATTAATATCTTCCAATAATACCCTTACTCAATTTATTTTATTCACATCCAAAAATACTTTTTAGGAGTAAAGTTGTCTTTACATTGTAATAAGTTTTCTATTGGTTGAATTTCATGGTTTTATGTGCCATTATTTACAATTTTACCTTGATTTGACTTGTCTTAATTCTTGTACGTAGTATAAAATGTGACAAACTTAAAGGGACGGAGGTAGTATACTGTTTACAGGAGGATAAAATTATATTATATATATATATACGTATATATATACGTACATGCATGTCCTACAAATTACAATACACTGTTATATATTATGTAGTATTATATTTTCTACTTCTGACTGCAGTAGTTAATATTTGACAAATACTAGACTTGATAGTCCGCTCTACTTGCGGGTCGTAGGCGAACGAATTTAATTAAAGTATAAATTTCATCGGGTTTTTTAATCTATACCCTAAAAACACATGCTAAGTTTATTTCTAACTAAAACTGTTTCTCTAAATATATGAAAAAAGTATAAGTTTATCACAATAAAAAATATAACTCAAATCAAAATATTTTACAATTGTATTTCTTTACGAGCTTCTTATACTATGCCCTAGATTAGAAAAATCAAAATTTTATTTATGCTTTGGTTGTTGATCAACCTCATACTAATATTTTTATATTTTTATATTTCAATTTTAAATAGTCGTTTATAAATGTTTATTAATGTTGTTATAGAAAGGTCACCATAATGCAAACGGTTAATGTTGAATCCAATTTCGATCCCAACATATATATCAAAGCCTAAAACAAATACAAAAGAATAAAAATAAAAAAGACAATATAAATGACATTTATTTTTTTGTCTTATATTTAACTTTTAATTAGATTATGATTAGGATTAGGATTATGTACCATGAAAAAATATTACTAATTAAGTAATTAACAAATTTATTTAATTCTTCCTGAACTGAGTTCAATTTATTTACTTATTCTACAAATCATTTTTTTTTAAATCTATTTTACTTCTTACATTTATCCTTATAATCCTCTAATAATAAACGTATTTTAAAATTTGAGATCTTATCCTATATTAAGACATGTAGAAAATAAGATATAAAAATACCTTACAATTTAAGAGTCGAGTATTTGGCAAATAAGATATTTTTAAACTTATTTTTCTTCTTACATTTCTCAATGTAATGTACGCCTAAAAAGGTCAACTACTTTTTATACGTATTTTTCTCCTCAATCGTATAAATAGGAAAGTCAAATAAATACTATATGCAATTATGCATGCATATGTTTAGCTTCTTGAGTCACACATGTATAGTACTTGAATCAAAATAAAACAAAACAAATATCATTAAATTAATGTGTCTGGTACCTTACTGTTTCTGTGGTTCCACAATTGAACTAACTTATCTTAGTTCATATGAGCTCTGTGTACAACGTATAATATTCTCAACAAAAGAAGATTATCTTAAATGAAAAGCAATCAAAGAGTTAATAATTACTTTAATTTGCATTATTGGTTTATTACTGTTCAAGCATATATTAATTTCATTTTTGTATCATATATTTGTTCATGCATATACGAGCGACTTGTCACGAGACACTAGTTTCCAAACACATTGCCAGCTACTACGCGTCCAAACCCTAATACACGATTCTTGTTAAGATCATATGATTTAATCTTCAAATTTTTGAAGATATATGCGAGGGAACCGCGTTGTTGACGTGTTTATAGAAATAAAAAGGAAAAGAAGAAACGAAACTTAAAAGAACGCGTTGTTATTGAAATGTGCATTTACCTAATTAAGACTTTGATAATCTAGTAGCTTTGTTTACAATTACAGCTTCTCACCGATCGATCCTTTTGAAACTCTCTTGTTTTCTCTCACGCGTTGTTATTGTAGTGGTGCTTGGTCCCTCGTGTCCCTTGGAGGTTGCGTGTCATCCTTGAGTTAGTCGAGAGCAGCAGGAGTTCTGAGTCAGTAGTCATCACGTGTCATCGAACTCGTTTCTGAGCAATGACACGTGATGCAAGCAGGAGTTCTGAGTCGGTAGTTTGTAGTTGGAGGTGGAAGGCGCATTCACGCGGTCTTTTAGACGGAGTGTGGTGCTCGATCGAATAGAAGAGAGTGCGATGACATATAGCACAAAGTCATATGTACCTTTGACTTCGATGTTCAGAACTTGGTTTCATGCCTCGATTTTCAATGTTCAGAATGAAGCACAAGTCAGGGTCTCGTTCTGTTGCAGAGAGCGTGATGAGCAAGATGGATGCCAATATTTAGTTGGTTGTCGAACATATTAATTGATCTTCAACAGAAAAACATGGATATCGACTCTTACGAACGCGGTAACTCGCGTTTGTTAAAGCCTTCGTATATCGAGGTGCTCACCTCAAGCGTCCATACTCTCTTGAAAGTGTGGTTCGGTCGAAGAACAAGCGCACTAAACGAGGCTAATTATATTCTTAATTTATTTTAATACATGTTAATAATTCTTCAACTTCAGTTCACGTTGTGGATACATTATATAAGGCTCCTGAATTTCCTATAAATAAGTTATTTGTCAACCACGACTCTATATATAATCCGTGATATTAAAAAAAACACGTAATTTGTCATCTATTCAATTGGTGGAGTACTAGCTAGCTTGCTACTGGACTAGCTCATGTTTAGTATTTTAGTGCTTGGCTTTTTGACTTTCTTTTTTAGGGAATATTTTATCCAATCCCATTCAATTATTTATTCAATTATAACATACGTACATACATTGACGAGTTCATGTATTTGCATGGAAATGGAAAAAGTCCATGCACTTGCCACACAACTTCCAAAATTCAGCCGTGAACCGGGTTCACACACATATAAATACACCATCTCCACTCCTTATCTTCTTCATCCATTTCCTCCTCAATTCAATCATTGACTCTTTCTTTCCTCCATTACATTAACCAAAATGTCGCCTGCGATGAGATTGACAGAGGCCGAGAAAGAAGAGTATCACAAGGGAGTTAAAAGCTTGTGTGAGAAAGGCGTCACCAGGGTTCCTAAAAAATACATATTACCTTCTTCTGATCGTCCTCTTATCGACCGAAACCCTCAAATCCCGAGTGATTTGATCGAGTTGCCGGTGATCGATTTTGGTGAGCTCATGGGTCCGAACCGGCATCAGGCTCTAAGTTCACTTTCCCATGCGTGTCAACACTATGGCTTCTTCCAGTTGACCAACCACGGGATCTCGAGTGATGTCATCGATAAGATGGGTGACTTAAGCAAAAGATTCTTCGAGCAGCCGATGTCAGAGAGGGAGAAACACATGAGCAACGATCTATCTGCACCGGTTCGATATGGCACCAGCTTTAACCAAAACCGAGATGGCGTTTTCTGTTGGCGCGACTTTTTAAAGCTCAGTTGCACCCAATCTCTCTCTGATAGCCTCCCTCTCTGGCCTTCTTCTCCTGCTCAACTCAGGTAGTAAATATTTAACGATTTTTCTAACTTATGCCCTTAAGCTGAATACTGAATATGAACTAATTAATGTTTCAATATGTGCAGGGATGTAGGTAAAGACTACGCCACACAAACCAAGGAGTTGTACGTAAAGATAATGGAGGCCATAATGGAAAGTTTAGGGCTAAAAAGTAGCAACTATAATGATGAGTTAAACAAAGGTAGTCAGTTATTAGTGTTGAACTGCTACCCTAGTTGCCCTGAGCCGGAGTTAACGTTGGGAATGCCGCCTCACTCCGATTACGGGTTTCTTACACTCTTGTTACAAGATGAAGTGAAGGGTCTTCAGATTCAACATAAGGAGAGATGGGTTACAGTTGATCCTCTCCCTGGATCGTTTGTCATCAACGTAGGCGATCATCTGGAGGTACAGTTGTTAAACAGAGTCTTACATCTGAAGTTGGAATATAAGTTACATACTCTCTGTTGAGTCTAATGCACACGTTTCGCTTATTCATATATGTGAACTGACCAGGTTTTGTGTTGTTACAGATATTTAGCAATGGGAGATATAAGAGTGTGTTGCATAGAGTGCTGGTTAACTCTTCGAAGCTAAGATTTTCGATCGCTTCGTTGCATTCGTTGTCGTTGAAAAGCATGGTACGTCCAGCGGAAGAGCTTGTGGATGAACAAAATCCAAGGAGATATAAAGATACGGATTTTGCCTCTTTTATGGAGTATATTTCGTCTCTTGATCATAAGCCTAAACATTTCATTGAATCTAGAAAAATTCATTTGTAATAGTATTGAGTTTGTAATTTAGTTTTCAATATATATAGATCGATGTAAGGGGCTTTAGGTGGAATTTTTTTAGGTAAGCAAATTGTTGGTTGTGTAGTGTTGTATATAACTTATGGTTTTAGATAAAGATATAGATATCAATTTCATTTTTCCGAGTTTTGGAATTGGTTGTGTAGTGTTGTATATAACTTATGGCGCTATTGGGCCGGACCATAAAGAAACAATTTCACAAGGAACTATTTGTGCCCAATGCCCTATTGGGCACAATAATTAAAATAACTACACTCCTTTAATTAAGTTCTAATTTTTTAACCTACCTTATCTAAACACAGCGCCTCTCTCCATTCCTTTCTTCATTCCGTATTTCTTCCCAGATCTGTCAAACAAACGCCTCTCTCCCGGCTCCCTTTCGTTGAATCCCAAACCATCTCCAGATCTGAAATCGTCGCGGAAGCACTCCTTCGAGCGATCCTCCTTCCAAAACCACCTTGATTCCTCCATTACCGCCACCTCTGCTCGATCCTTCTCCATGTGTTCCCTCAGAGAAAATCGAAAGCGAAGATCCGGATCCAAGCTCTCTGAGAGACGGTGGCGGTGCCTTTAGCAACGGCGGTGACTCGCTGCGAGTGGCAATGACCAGGACTAGCGCAAGGAATGGAGACAGCAACAACGACACATCGATGCTTGTCTGCAAATGGAGGGAGGATAATTGATCGAAAAAATTTGCATAGCCTATCTCGGTCTTCGATTCGCAGAGGACAACGGAGAACGTGGGGGATTTGAAGAGGAATAAATATCGGTTTGATAACGATCTCTGTATAATCTCCATTAGATCGATGCTTCGATGCTTCCGTTCAGCCTATCTCCACCAGACCTGATGTGCGGCTTAAGCAAACACTGATTGCTACTTTCAAGATCAACTTTTAACGATGTGCATGTTTAATGAACTAGCTCTTTTTCCATAGAGCAATGAACCATACAGATAGTAAAATCATCAGGATTGTTGGTTAGAATGTTGTGCAGCTTTACAGTGATTTAGAACGTGATGTTGCATTTTGGTTGAAAGAAGTATAATTATTAGTGTTGTTGTTATTTGTTTAGTTTGTCTAGAGTATTTTAGTGTGTGATATTTGTGCTGACAATTTTTCTTCATTGAATGTATATTATTAGTACGTTACAATATTTTGATTGTGTTTGACATTATGTTTAGTGTGTTACATTGTTTTATAGTGTGTTGACATTTGTATTTTTAGTGTGTTGATAATTTAATTTAGTGTGTTGACAAATTATTGACAGTGTTGACAAGTTAATGTGTGTCAAATTTGACAGTGTTGACAAGGATTATGCAGGGACAATGCAGTTTGTTTTAGTGTGTAAAAAAAATTATTGTGTTGACAATTATTTTTTTGACAATGTAATTTAGTGGTGTTGACAAGTTTTGTAAAGTGTTGACAATTTTGTAATATTACTCGTGTTGTAAGTTGTTGACCGTTTATTAGTCGTGTAAACAATTTATTTAGTTGGGTTGACAACTTATTTAGTCGTGGTGACAACTTATTATTCTTGTTGACAACTCTGTTAAAAAATTTGTTGACAAATTTTGTTGACAGATCTGTTATAATTTTCACGTCAATAAAGTGTTATTATTGGTGTTGACAGCTTATTATTCTTGTTGACAGTTTTGTTAAAAAAATTATTAACAACTCTGTTAAAAAATTTGTTGACAACTCTGTTAAATTTTTTATTGACAACTCTATTAAAAATTTTGATTGTCAAATCAGCAAAGAGGTATTTACTTATAACTTAAAAAAGTGAAGCAACATACCCGATTTCACCGCCCCTGAATATAATGGAAGCCCAGGCTAAGCCAAATAGTAAGTATAAGCGGTAGTGGAAATATAATAATATATGATAGTGTCATTATACTATTTTGAAATAATAGTGGATTAAATATCGTTAAAACGTTAAATTTGTAGTGTCATCAACTTGGTGATAAGAACGAATCATCACTTAAGTCGATCACAAATAATATTTTCATCAAGTCAATGATTAAATATCTTTATAACTGTCATCAACTCAACTATAAATGTTTCTGTCATCAAGTCAAAGCTGAATTAAGATTTATATTACGGAGTAGATTCAAAATTTAAGTATACTCGAAAATGGATTATTTAAACTTTTTCAAGGGAAATACATTCACTAGTTTCCTTAAAAAATCCCAAGCCTAAAAAATACTAAATAAAAACTTTTAATCTATGTGTGGACTGTGGAGGGCATTGATTTCCATATTTGGTCTAGTTGGCGAAAATATTAGTTGACCACTAGGCAAGATAAGTGTCATTAAGAGGCAATCTAATGCTACTTATCAACTCGAATTTCTACTTCTAGTAGCATTACTAGGAACGACAACGATATTTGTCACTTTGTGTAGCCTTGTAGTTGTAGGGATGAAATTTAGGGGATTAAGTTTTGGGATTAAATTTTGGTGAAGATATTTGTCACTTTGTGTAGCCTTGTAGGGATGAAATTTAGGGGATGAAATTTTGGTGAAGATATTTGTCATTTTGTGTAGCAGCCTTGTAGGAATGAAATTTAGGCGATTAAGTTTTGGGATTAAATTTCGGTCAAGATGAATTTTAAAATGAGAGGACGGTTGACGATGAACAAAAATACAAAAATATTATTATGCATGAATACACGGGTTTTGATTAACTCAAATTTCCGGCCTATATTTTCGGGCCGGACTAGCCCGAGGTCCGGTCTGAGGGCCTGTGACAGTGTCCATACCCGGCCCGGGTATTCTGGTTATGTTAAATTTTTTTAAATGATTTTTAAAGAAAAAAATAAAATAAAATACTACATAATCATATTCTTCGTATCATGATAAGGAGGCGGGCACCGGTCGACGACGAGAGGCGAGGTGCGCTGAGGTGTGTAAGGGTGAGTATGTGAGACAAAATTTTTGAGAAGTCTCTGTTAGTTTGTGAATTGTGACCTGGATTAGAGAAAGAGTGAGACCGAGTGAAAGAAAGGAGACGGAGACGCTAGTATGAGGAAACAAAATCTAGGTTAGATTATTTTTAGATAGTATACTAGCGTGTGTTCCCGTACCATGTACGGGGTCGTATGTAATAAATATTTTAATAATATATTTATATTTTATACTATTAATTAGTTTATAGATTGTAGTTTATACTTTATGGTTTATAAATTATAGATTATAGTTTACGATTTATGTTTTATAGTATAAGTTCATTAATAACTCAATTTAATTACATTGATAACATAATAATAGATAAAGATATATATATATATATATATATAAGATAAATATATAATATGATAAAAGATAAAAATCGATATTTCTTTTTGTAATATAACCTATTAGATATCTTTTTGATTTTGTTTACTTATTTAATTCAAAGATATATATAAAAATATAAAGTCGGATGATGTAGAGGACGACATGGTGGATGATGTAGCATATCTTAGAGGTCGACACATAGGCGAATTGAATATAAGGGCGACATGTGGCAAAACAACGTTATGTTTTAGTATATGTATAGATATATACATACATATATATTTTTTTAATTAATATATAATACGGGTCGGGCCTGGCCTGAGGTCTATACCGTACCCGGCCCTCGTACCCTTACGAGCCGGACTTAACGGCCCGACAGAGCTTTATCTAGTGCCCAAGCCCGTCCGGATAAAGGGCCGGGCGGGCCGGCCCGAGTTTGACCAGGACTAGTTTTGATGTATTAATACATTTTGATCAATGAACACATAATGTGACATATGAACACACACTATAACATGCATATAATGACCGATAAACACACATTATGACATATAAACACAAAAACATTAACTTAATATTTCATCCTCACCGAATCTTTTTCGAAATTTAGAGATATTCCTCACCCCAAAAAAGAGGAAAATAATTGTTTATTCGATAATTATGCTAAATAATTCGTAAAATAGCTTTAATCGTGTAAAACTGATTTTCTTGTACTATCAACACCATTACAATTCAACAATAGCATCACCTCAGTTGTCTTAAAAAGTCTCTCACTTAAAGCACGTGGTTTGAGCATTTTATGAAATTATGTAAAGTTACTCGTAGATACGTCGCACGTGATGATGCATGCAAACTTACCGAAATTAGGGGCGTTTTTATGTAATTTAGGGAAATAAAGAGGTAGAGAGTAAAAAGCGGCTTTCACGGCGAGCAAGCAAGAAGGGAGTTACGCGAAAATCAAAAACCCATCTTCCTCTCCGCATTTCTTCTCCAGATTCTCAATTCTCTCACTCTCAACGCTTCAATTTCATGGAGTCGCCTGAATCTCCGCAGATTTCGTCTCCAAACCGAT
Organism: Oxyria digyna; assembly: GCA_029168935.1. NCBI lineage: Eukaryota > Viridiplantae > Streptophyta > Magnoliopsida > Caryophyllales > Polygonaceae > Oxyria > Oxyria digyna. Next base: position 2,151,273 of record JAPVLV010000026.1, on the reverse strand, counting down.
CTCCGGCTGACGAAACTCCCGTTGATTCAGGTATTCACGCCTCTTGCGCTTTTTACAACTGAATTTTCTCTCACTGTTGCGTTTCTTCTACAGGATTCGCAGTTTATCCCCTCTTGATTGAGGGTCTGTTGTTCATGATGTTAATTGTTATGATCGTGGCTTCATTTCCTTGTCTGATTTTTGTGAATTCGCACTGCATTACGGATTGCTAGGTTATTTTGTCCCCCTCCTGTCCATAGCTGTAGAGAAAAGAGTTCGGACATTGAAGTTGCTAAGCTTTTGAATTGGATAGAGATATGATATGGATTCCACCTTTTAGTTTGCACCACAGCACCAGGAGTTAACTTGTGCAACGTTAAATGTGGATGTATTGATTCTTTGACTTTGATTTTTCTCATGCTTTCTGATTGCTGGAGAGAAGTCAACTAATATATTAGCATCCTGTAGATTCTAAGGACAGCTACTGAGTTATTTTTGACAGTATTTCCTTGTAACGCAATTTCGTTGTATTACTAAGAATCCTCCTGCAAATCTCGTCTCTTCTTTGATTTATTATTCACATACAAAGAGCACATGAAAAATTGTACCATGTCAGCCCAGATTTTCATGGATGTTGTTTGTGTGCATTTGCTGTCTGCTTGTTTTCGTCTCTGAAGAACAGCTGTGAATGTTGCATTGAATTTCCCTATGCTTTTCTCTTGATCAATGTAAAGAGGAGAAACGAAAAAAGAATTAGAAGAATGACCATCCTCCTCTGGATAGATGTAACCAAGAAAGATGAATAAGAAAGCCATTTGTTGTTATTCCAATTTATTAGTATCTGCTGTGCTACTGCAACCATTACTAATGTTTGTTTATCAAGTTAACTGGTGCTTCTTGTAAAAAAACTATTGTTGCTCCTCCATCATGCCTGATTAAATTAAATCTGGTGATGCTGTCTTTTTCAGAGGACACTGAGAAGGCTACATACATCAAGTTTCTTGTATCAAATGCTGCAGCAGGTTCTGTTATTGGAAAGGGTGGCTCAACAATTACTGATTTCCAAACACAATCTGGGGCAAGAATTCAGCTGTCTCGTAATCAAGAATTTTTTCCTGGAACATCTGATAGAATAATCATGATATCTGGGAATATTGATCAAACATTGAGAGCAGTAGACCTTATCCTTAATAAGCTGTTTGTAGAGGTAAATAGTGTATATTTGGAATATATAAACACTTTCAAAGCTCTTGCTTTATAAATTCTTCTGTCTGCCAGACACCACCGGAGAGCACCGATGATGCTGATTTGAGATCAAGAGTGAGGCTAGTTGTTCCAAATAATTGTTGTGGTGCCATAATTGGAAAAGGCGGAGCTACTATCAAGTATAACTCTTTCCTTTCTACCTCTCTTCTCATGCTAGTGTAAAATCTCTTACTAATGTATGGTCTTCTATTGTAAGTGAATATACCGATCTTGGTCAAGTTCTTATAGATGCTATTTATTGTATTATTTGAGTCCTACGACAGATACTGATTGAGATGAAGCTAGTCGTTGCAATCATGAGTGAGCCGTCAGGCTTGTTTTTCCAAATAGTTTATTCTTGTACAGAAGACAGTCAAATTGGAAGTTATTGTGAATTCCGCAAATGCTTATTGCTCTAAAGATGTTTGTGTTGCATATTATCCTTTACAACTCCTTTTTGTATGAAGTCACGATTTTATGAGTGTCTTTACAGAGTATAGCAATAGGAACATGTCGTTTCCATTGATAAACTACTAATTTAAATTTGATTGTGAACAGGTCATTTATTGAAGAATCTCAAGCTGGTATTAAGATATCTCCACAGGATAATGGATATATTGGGTTGAGTGACCGCCTTGTGACACTGTCAGGCTCTTTAGGAGAACAAACATGTGCTTTGGAATTGATATTATCCAAACTAACAGAAGATCCTCATTATTTGCAGACTATGCATTCTCATTTCTCATATCCAGGTTTGAGACCTTCGGTTCCATTAATTTTATGAGAATACCTCAGTGGCATAGCTATGACAAATTATTTGCATATGCTTTCTTCTTTGACCAGTATCCATGCTTGAATCTGATATGTATGCTCTATCCATGATCTGATGAGGAAATACTTGGTTATTAAGGGTTCTAAATGTCGAAATACCAGCAATGTATATTTTACAAGAATATTTCAAATATTTTAACTTTTTTTTTCCAGGTATCTCATATGCTGGTTTTCACCGTGGGCCATATCCTTATCCGATTCTACCAGTTGCTGCTTCACCATACAATCCAGTTCACTACGGCCCACCAAATAATGGAGGAAAATTTCAGAATAACAAGGTTAATGGCCTTTTCTGACCTTTGAATGAATTATCCAACTCAAAATAAATCTGCTTCAGATGATCACTAGAAATACTTATGACTTACTTAGTTTATAAGAAATTTCTGCAGGAAGATCGCAGTAACTCAGTAACAATTGGGGTTGCTGATGATCATATTGGATTAGTACTTGGACGTGGTGGAAGAAATATAGCTGAAATTAGTCAGGTACAGGAATGCGGCTGTATCGACCTCTAATCATATTTTTTGCTTATTGTGCTGGGATGGTTCCTGATCTGTTTCTTACTTGCAGACTAGTGGAGCCAGGATTAAGATTTCGGATAAGGGTGATTTCATCTCTGGTACATCTGACAGGTATAGTTTATTGTAAATTGTAGTTTTACGCCTACACAAAGAAGTTTTCTTACATCCATTTGTTCTACCTTGCACAGGAAAGTGACAATTACTGGATCTCAGAGGTCAATTCAAATTGCAGAGGACATGATTAAGCACAAAGTAGCTTCTGTTAGTGAGAGATGATGGCCTCTCTGTAACAGATGAAAAAGGCTAAATTATGCAATAGACAGTCCTGTAGTGGTCTTGAAAATTGAGTATTGGCAACTCTTAGATGATCTAATGTAACATTTTTTATTCGAAGGCAACGGTGTCGGTTTGTTAGATGGTGTCGGTTTGTTAGATAATGAGTGTCCGATGTCGTTTATTCGCGTATATGCACGCACATTTAAGCTAAATTTGCACATGTATTTATGTTTGTATACTAATGAGAAGAGATAGCATAAAAATATATACCTCAACTTTGACATGTCACTTCATATATCTTTAATAATTTGGGCAGGAGACAACTAGATGTATAAAATTTCAACAAAAAAGGATTTACAGACTATGAGTCTGCTTAACCATCCTAGTAACATAACACCTATAGCTACAGTCAGTAAAAGAGATTTAGGTATCATAATATAAAGTCAAGCGCGACACGGCACATGCTTCTCGGGTTCTGCTCGCCGTTAGCCATTTGATGGATTCAATGCATCACTTGGAATAAATACAGGTGCCAATTTTGGCACTGATGGCAAGAGCCATTACCCAAAAGAAGAAAAGGTAAAACCACCTGCCTGATAGAATCGATGTTATCTTGCCAGACACCATACCGGGACTTATAACGTCGCCTTCTGGTATAGTTAGATTGAAGGATACCCGAACGTTTAGATTCCCAAGCTTGTCTAAAGACCAAGGCATGACGGCGTCATTTTTCCTAGTCCGGTTTCTGATGGAGACATGAACTGATTCAGAACAGTGTGCAGCTGCATGAAGCCGATCAACCATGTCCTTGGAAGGGAACTCAGAAGCAAATGCAGGAGGTGCATGGAACCCGCCTAGCATGCGACTTGCTTGCTTCATGAATGGGTAATTGGTATCTGCAACCAAAAAACATAATAAAATAAACAACCACAAGGATCTAGAGGGAATTCAGGTCAAATTGGTGTAATTTCCGCTACAGCTTAATCATACTTTTGTAGTATTGAGGTTCTAAAGTGACCTTAGAGTTCAATATTGTAGCTGATTTAAAAACAGGAAAGAGAGTACTTAGAAAGGTTATAATGAGTGAATCATGAATGGAAAAACAAAATGCTTATACCTGAATTGGATTTTGGAGCCTCCTTCACTTGCAAAAAAGAGGATGCACCTTCAGCAAACTGTTGTTTTGAAATTAACGGCCTTTCTACACTGAAGTCCAGATTCTGTACACACAAAAAAAGTTTTTTGACAATTCTTTGGGTAAAATATTATCAATAAATAGCAAATTGCAGCATGAGTTTTTTTTAATGTCTACCTCATTAGCAGCTGGATCCGAAAGGATACTATTTACATCCAGCAGTTCAGATGTGTCAAAGTTGAGGAAGGGTGCAATATCATCATCTGCATCGAAGAATGTCATGTAGTCATCAAGCTCAAAATCTGTGGAATGTGCTTCAATAGGCTCTGAAAGATCATTTGCTTCCAGGAAAAATCCTTCATCAATACTGCTGATATTATCAAAGCACTGTGCTCCGGGCTGATAATCCCTAAGGGCATGAATGACAGCAATGGGTGGTTGAGTATTAAAACAACTCTTGCTTGCTTCAATCTCAGGCTGCATGGGAAGATTATCGAAGCACTGTGCTTGGGGCTGATAATCACTAGGGGCATGGATGACAGCAATGGGTTGTTGAGTATTATAACTGCTCATGCTTGCTTCATTTTCAGGCTGCATGAGAAGATTTGTGAACTTTGTACTGTCATTTGCCTCTAGAGCAAGCAGACCTTCATCCACCCCACCAAAGGGCTTCAGACCATTCTCACCGCTGTTTGTGGGTTCTTGGATAAAATTGATACCCTTTTCTTGATAAAAGGTCAATGGAGAAGCAGAATTCTCTGATGGTTCTACACTATGATTCTGTGTTAAATGGAATGTCGTCAGAACTAATGAGAAGAAACTACGTACTAAGAAATATACAGCAATTGCAATCAAACATAAAATGTTGTGTCGAAAGTTCTGCATCTAAACAAACAACAAACATGAAAACCATAACTGAAAGAGCACAAGGATCTAAGAGTTTGACAAACCTGTTCAAGAGAATTTCCCACAGTAACAAAGATTTTATCACCACTGTTTTCACCAGGTGGTGATGCAACCTCATTCTCATTCTCCCATTCTTCATCAACAAAGGGTGCCCCATACTGCTCTCCATTCTTCGGTCCTGTACCGCTCTTCCGGAATATCCTACACAACGCGAATGATTCCTGCTCCAATAACATGTCCATACCATTAAACATTATGCCTTCAACAATCATATATCCTATAATATATTAACACATAAGTAACAACATTCAAACCTGAAGTACTCCAGCCTTCTCAAGTTCCTCATCAGCAAGCTTATACTCATGCATTACCCAATTAGTCCTCTCACCACGCGGAGCTCGCCCACGATGGTACACCAATGTTTTCTTCATTCCGACCACCCGACACTTATGCTGGACGGGCCTATCCTTCCCAGTCGTCTTCCAGTAGCCTTCCACAGTAGCTCGATTAGTCCTTGATCCATTGCCATACTTCTTGTCTAACACACTAAAGAAATACCACTCCAGATCACGGCTTTTCAGCTTCGATAGACCTAACAAAGACGAATTACGATTAAACAACTCAAACATCTAGAAACCAATACAGTATAATGTCAGGAATCTGTATTGAAAGCTTCTGAATAGAATCTACAACAGTAAACTTCATTCATCACATAGCCTAAAACCCTTATAAAAAATTAACAGATAAAAGGCAAATGCAGGATGATGACCAGGGAGATCCCAAGGTTCGGCTTTGTAGATTTCGATCTCGGAGATCGCGTCAAAGCGAAAAGGTTTTCCACAAACCTTTCGCCTAAGGTAGTACGAAACTAGCTCTTCGTCCGTCGGGTGGAAGCGAAACCCTGGCGCTAGCGAGGTTGACGAACTTTGACTGTTTCCTTCCATCATAAGATTGGCAAAATTAGGGTTTTTGATCGAAGAGAGAAAGGGGATAATTTGGGGAATTAGAGAATGGGTTGAATCGAAATCAATCAACAAATCGTGTATTGAGATGGGTAGTCGAGAAAATTCTTCGCCATCGCAATATGCATGACAAACCTATGTTGATAATGTCAAACAGCTTCGCTCATAAACAAAATCTTCTTCGAATCAAGAGCTTCTAGACCTAGCAGTAGCTCCCGACCCGAAAAATTATAACTTGCACCCACTGATCGCAATAACGATGCGTTCAAACCGTTTTTTAAAACTCAGTTCAAAACTAGGTGCGTCCAAAACTAAATCGGATTTACGAGCATTTTAAAGGCAAAAAAATCGACCGAATTTTTTGGACGCGTTAAGGATGCGCCCAAAACGGGTGCTGGTTATAATTTTTCGGGTGCGGGGTTAAACGCCCGAGTAAAATCGGCGCGTAGACCGGATTGTATGAACCGGGGTTACTTCAACCCGGTTTCTTGACAACGTATTTTGTTAATTCAGAGTTGGATTAAATCTAGGCAATGGCTATATGCACGCGAATCGATGCATATATGCACGCGATTCTGTGCGCTCATCTTATGCGCACGCATCTGTGCGCAGTTCTTATGCGCATACATGTTTTACGGGGTATTACGGGTACTTTTCGTAAATTTTCAGAGTCTGTAACACCTTGTGCGCCTAACTACTGCGCACAGGTTGAGAATCTGTGCGCCGTGTTTCTGCGCACTCTTCAGACATAGTAGCCGTTGAAATTTTTGAAAAAAGTAGCCGTTAAATGTAAAACTGTGCGCTGAGGTTCTGCGCACAGGTGCTTTAGGGTTTGGGTGTGTGCGCGGATGGTTAGCGCACGGGTCTTTACAGTTTCATTTGGACCACAACGGTCATAAATGTGCCTATATAAAGCCACAATCTCTTCGTTTCCAACAAATTCATTCAACACCTCTTCGTTTTCCAACAAATTCATTCAAAATGTATCGTCGTAATCAAAACTCTCGTATGTTAGAGTTGATTAATCAAAGTTGTGAAGATAGTGATGAAGAACACGATTGGGATAGCGGATCACAAGAAGAGGAAGACGACCCGAACGACGACGAATGGTTGGATGGTTTCTTAGAAGACGAAGAGTTCGGCGACTGGGATCCGAGTGGTGAATTTGTGGTTAGTATAATATGTTATAATTTGAAACATATGGTAGCGTAATTAGTTTCAAATTAGTTTCATATGCTAGAATAATTAGTTTCATATGCTAGAATAATTAGTTTCATATGCTAGCCTAATTAGTTTCATATGATAGCCTAATTAGTTTCATATGATAGCCTAATTAGTTTCATATGATATCGTAATTAGTTTAAAGTAATGATTCGTATTTTGCCTTGTTATTTTGGTAGTAGTGTAATTGTCGCTCTACAATTACGTATAGGGGAAAGATTATTCGGATTATTTTAGAACCGCACAATATTGGGATACTCCGCAAGAATTGTACGAGTGGGCGAGAGATAGAGGAAAGGAGTTAGTGATAGCTTTGGTAACGCGTAATTCAAGTCCGTACCAAATAAGTATTGTGTGCGATAGATTTGGAAAACCAAGATCTGGGAGGCCAAAGGTGAACAAAGAGAATCCAGAGTTGGCTGTTCCTAGGCTTAGAAAGTCGAAGTCGAAGAAGTGTGAGTGTAGATTTCAGCTACTGGCAGTGCGAAAGAAAAACATTCCCGGGGTCGCAGGAGAAAAATGGATTTTAGGTGTGATAGAAGGTCGGCATAACCATGTGCTACTTGCTAGTTTTCATGGGAATGCATTCATGGGTCGAATGACGGAGGAGCAAGAGCTTTGTGCTAGGCGGTGGGGAGATGGAACTGGACGCAAGACGCCAAAAGAAATTATCTCTAAATTGAGGGAGAAGTACCCTGGTAATGTTACTTCAAGGAGACAAGTTGCAAACTTTTTGCAGAAGGTGAATTACGAAGATCGCGGAGAGCTAAACGTGACACAGTGGTCGCTTAAGTTTTTGCGAGACCACGACTACGTAGTTCACCCACATAGAGACACGACAAACGGAGAGGTTGCAATATTATTCTTTGCTAACCAAGAGTCGTTGCGTTTGTTGAAGAAGTACCCGTACGTGGTAATTATCGATGCGACGTACAAGACAAACAAGTAAGTCTCTACAATACCTTGGTCGATATTTAGTTCGGATAATGATATATGTTCTGTAGTGATATATTTTAATGTTTCAATAGATATGAAATGCCGCTCGTAGAGATCGTTGGATTCACCAGTACACACAAGACGTTCAACATCGCGTATGCATTCACTAAAGCGGAAAGGATTTATCATTACACATGGATAATGATTCAATTGAAGTCATTATTCATAGATTTGGGAGTGATGCCAACGGCTATAATGACAGATTGCGAAGACGCGCTGATAAAAGGGATAAAGACTGTTTTCGGGAGCGAAGTTCAACATCTGTTGTGTTGGGTGCATATCAAACACAACATTGAGGCACATGCTTCGACCATCCTAAAGAGACAAATTAAAGTGGAAGCCTTTGCAGGACAATGTTGGGGACTATTTTGCTCAGCTACTGAAGAGACCTATGAACTGCGGCTCGAACAGTTGAAGAGATCTTGGAAGAGCGGCCTTGTGGGATACGTCGAGAGAACATGGCTTAATCCTCACAAGACAAGTATAGTGAGGGCTTGGACAGATCATAAGCTTCATTTCCTTACGAGGACTTCAAACAGGTAAATATTGATATTTTTTAGTTAAAGACGATTATATCATAACGGCGTACTTTCTTAACTTACCAACTTAACTGTTTTTTAGAGTTGAAGGGATGCACAAGGTTTTGAAAGATATTATTGGTTCCAGCAGAGGGGGCTTTAACAGAGTGATCGTACGGATCCATCATTCAGTACTCCTTCAGATTGATTCAATTAGGGCGAGCATGAACATGTCTCTCTCCAAACGACCAACTGATTTTGATGATCCAAACATGCATCCGCTTGGAAGGGCTATTTTTTCCCGACTATTCTACAAAGTGTCAGACAGGTGTTTTGATCATTTGTTGGCTACTTATGAGATCATGTTGACGGGGAAATTTCCTGAACAATGCACCGACCATTGGGTGAGGAACTGTCTTGGGTTGCCGTGCGTCCATCAAATTGCACACGCTATCATTTCAAACACACCCCTGATTGAGGATGACATTCACCCGTTCTGGAGGGATTTGCATTGGGATGACACTCCTGAAACAGAAGACGACCCAAATCTGAAGGTCCGAATGAACATTATAGAGTTGCGACTCCATGAAATGTTCACCAAGTTGGAACTTGGAACCTTGAAGAAAAGCACGGCATACCAGCTAGGTGAGTTGTATCAGGACTTGGAGCATCCTGAACTAACTACCTTGAAAGAACCGACAAATGTGAGAAGAAAAGGCAGGCCAAAGGGTGCAAAGAACAAGGATAAGGAGGAGGTTGACAGTGAAAATGACAAGGAGGATGACATAAAACAAGAAGATATGGAGCAGTATGAGATGGAGGAGGCAAAGCAGAAATCAAAAGGAAAGAAGAGTACAGGAGCAAGACGGCCAGGTCGTCCTAAAAAGGAGGAGGATGACAGTGAAAATGACAAGGAGGAATCGAGAGAGAAGAGTTATTTTGAGCACAAACAAGAAGAGCTGAAGAAGTATGAGAAGGAGGAGGCAAAGCAGAAATCAAAAGGAAAGAAGAAGGCAAACAATACAGGAGCAAAACGACCAGGTCGTCCTAGAGAGCAAACAACGACATCACTTCCCGTGGTCATTGAGGCCGAGGAGTTGCATTCTCAACCCATGCCCGACCTATCACAGCCTGAAGGATCAAACTACACTGACTTCGATCAGTGCCCTGAAGAACTTGGTGTTCCTCTCATTCATAGGGGGGTTGACTTCGGCATTGACAATTTGGATGATTTTTGGCTTCCATACATCACAGATGTTAGACAGGTACGTTCTGACGGACATTGTGGTTATAGGTCGATGGCCTTACTTCTGGGAAGAAAAGAACAAGAGTACGGAAACATTCGGCGTGAGCTGGTAACGGAGCTGCTTCAGAACCGAGAATTGTACGAGCCTATTCGTCGTCGTCTTCGTCCGGGTACTTGGGAGGATCTTATTCTCCAAGTTAACCATTGCAGAAGCCCTTGTTCAGAACTGTACTGGTTGCACTTTCCACTGATGGGCTTAGTGTTTGCCACCCTATACCAAGTTGGTCTCGTGTTATTGTGTTGGGATGCTCCGACCTTTTGCTTACCGCTAAGGTGTAGAACAGAAAACGCTGATCCTCCACGACAGATTTTCGGCATGGCACACGTAGGCAACCGTGACCACTTCATACCGGTAAAGTAGACAATTGTACTTGATACTTGTGTAATCATAGTTTTTTGTTTAATGTCTTAAGTCGATTGTGTTTATATAGGTGGCGTTGATGGTTGGTTCACCACTACCGCATACTCCCGGTTCGTGGAAGAAACACGTAGATCCAAACATTCAATGGTGGGAAGAAACATTTGGGGACAATTTGAGGATGTATCGAGAGTACCGCATTTCAAATGGCCGGGCACCAGATCCATTCATGTATAAAGGAGGGACCGAACCCGTTCACATATCTGACTGAGTGAGATTGTCATGTAATAATTAGAAGACGCATTGGAATTTCTTAGTTTGTAATGCCTTGGTTTTTAATGTTTCGTATTTGTTATTTTGGTAGTAGTGTAATTGTGCTTTATATAACAATGAATGGATCAGATTGCATTGTTATTTTAGTAAAGTAAAAAAGGCAATGGAACACATATTTCAGTAAAGTAAAAAAAGGCAAGTATGACTAAGTAATATGAGAAAATAGGAGTCGATGAGATGAAAGAAAGAGGTAGAAAACTCTAACCTCAAAGCTCGAGTGAACATGAAGAGCTTCTGAGTTTCTCGATTAATAGAGTGACAGTGCAATAGTACACCATGCATATTGGATTTCTTAATTTATTTCCTTGAATAAAAAGCAAGTCTTGTCGGCAAAAACTGCACTCTATTGTCACTCTTCTTTTTCCTTGAATACATAATGAAAGTACATAATGAAAGTACGTAATGAAAGTACACAATGCTCATAACATTAGATGTCTACGATTTAGGCGTCGTCGGCAGAAGAGGAAGAGCAGTCGGAAGCATAGACGATACTACAAACCATCAACCGCAATTCTTTTTCTTTAATCTTAAACCTTTCCATCAGGACCTTCACTCTATTGTCACTCTTCTTTTTCTTGATGATTAATTTCGTGATAGCACGTAAAGCAGTAGGGGTATGCTCTGGATCAATAAACCTGATTCCGAAGAAACAATTGCATGCATAATGCCTTCGTCCATACTGGTCAGGCATGTCTTCGTCATTGTTAACGTAAACATTACACATTTGGCGACACCTTTTTGTACCAGTACACATTATCTGTGGAGGGTCAGGCTTCACACGTCTTGGGGATGATGATGATGCCATATTCGTAGTTATGTTCTTCGAAATAAGTAAATAATAAAACTTTAGTTATAAACATGAAAGCATATACAAAAAACAAAGCATGTACAAAAATGAACAAAAGAAAAATTTACCGGTTAGTAGGGAAACTTCGATTTTTGCTCAAGTTGAGATGGATGAACTAGTTGAGATGGATGAAGAAATCACCACCTTCAAACCGTTGGTTTTATAGGAATTTATGTATACGGTGCGCCTTGCTTCTGCGCACAAGGAGTTACCGATTCAAAATAACGGTAACTAAAAGTGCGCTATGTAGCTGCGCACAAATTTTTAACGGTAATTTTCTGTGCGCGTTACACCTGCGCACTAAAAGTTACAGATTCAAAAAGTTACAGAATAGGTGCGCTTTACCTTAGCGCATGGCTGAAATTTCTGTGCGTTCTACCACTGCGCACTATACTCTTCATTCTTCGAAATAGTTGCGATATGAAGGGTCTAGCACATCGATGTGGATTATGTTTGAAAAGCTTATACAAAATAGTGTTATCAGGCATATAAAGAGTGTATAAGGTCTCCCCTTCACAAAAAGTTGATCGAAAATACGCGAAAACGCAAAAACGCCTTATCGGTCCTGATGGCCTGTTAAGGTCGAGAATAGGCGGTTCGATGCCCAAACGACGTCGGAATGCAATGAAACTTGTTTTCAATGCATATTATAGCTATTTAACCTTGTCGGTAAGTTCGAGTCAAAAACTCGAGCTCTTCGAGTAACACCTCCTTTGTAAACCTTCACTAGTCTTTCATTCTTCGAAATAGTCGAAGTAGTTGAGATATGAAGGGTCTAGCACATCGATGTGGATTATGTTTTTAAAACTTATACAATTATGTGTTATCAGGCATATAAAGAGTGTATAAGGTCTCCCCTTCACAAAAAGTTGATCGAAAATACGCGAAAACGCAAAAACGCCTTATCGGTCCTGATGGCCTGTTAAGGTCGAGAATAGGCGGTTCGATGCCCAAACGACGTCGGAATGCAATGAAACTTGTTTTCAATGCATATTATAGCTATTTAACCTTGTCGGTAAGTTCGAGTCAAAAACTCGAGCTCTTCGAGTAACACCTCCTTTGTAAACCTTCACTAGTCTTTCATTCTTCGAAATAGTCGAAGTAGTTGAGATATGAAGGGTCTAGCACATCGATGTGGATTATGTTTTTAAAACTTATACAATTATGTGTTATCAGGCATATAAAGAGTGTATAAGGTCTCCCCTTCACAAAAAGTTGATCGAAAATACGCGAAAACGCAAAAACGCCTTATCGGTCCTGATGGCCTGTTAAGGTCGAGAATAGGCGGTTCGATGCCCAAACGACGTCGGAATGCAATGAAACTTGTTTTCAATGCATATTATAGCTATTTAACCTTGTCGGTAAGTTCGAGTCAAAAACTCGAGCTCTTCGAGTAACACCTCCTTTGTAAACCTTCACTAGTCTTTCATTCTTCGAAATAGTCGAAGTAGTTGAGATATGAAGGGTCTAGCACATCGATGTGGATTATGTTTTTAAAACTTATACAATTATGTGTTATCAGGCATATAAAGAGTGTATAAGGTCTCCCCTTCACAAAAAGTTGATCGAAAATACGCGAAAACGCAAAAACGCCTTATCGGTCCTGATGGCCTGTTAAGGTCGAGAATAGGCGGTTCGATGCCCAAACGACGTCGGAATGCAATGAAACTTGTTTTCAATGCATATTATAGCTATTTAACCTTGTCGGTAAGTTCGAGTCAAAAACTCGAGCTCTTCGAGTAACACCTCCTTTGTAAACCTTCACTAGTCTTTCATTCTTCGAAATAGTCGAAGTAGTTGAGATATGAAGGGTCTAGCACATCGATGTGGATTATGTTTTTAAAACTTATACAATTATGTGTTATCAGGCATATAAAGAGTGTATAAGGTCTCCCCTTCACAAAAAGTTGATCGAAAATACGCGAAAACGCAAAAACGCCTTATCGGTCCTGATGGCCTGTTAAGGTCGAGAATAGGCGGTTCGATGCCCAAACGACGTCGGAATGCAATGAAACTTGTTTTCAATGCATATTATAGCTATTTAACCTTGTCGGTAAGTTCGAGTCAAAAACTCGAGCTCTTCGAGTAACACCTCCTTTGTAAACCTTATACATATGACCGTTTTGTGCGCATAACATCTGCGCACATGATTCTCTGCGCATTTTATCTGCGCACGGTTGAAGACCGTTAAAATATGACCGTTGCGTGCGCATAACATCTGCGCACAGGATTCTTTGCGCATTTTATCTGCGCACGGTTGAAGACCGTTAAAATATGACCGTTGCGTGCGCATAACATCTGCGCACGAAACGGTCATATGCGCACGGTTGAAGACCGTTAAAATATGACCGTTGCGTGCGCATAACATCTCTCTTAACCTCACCAATCTCACCATTTGTCTCTTAACACTCGCTATGTCGCACAGTTCATCATCAAGCAACGCTGCCCTTTTTTATTGTAAATGTGATCGACCAGCGGTAATGAGGAGTTCAGAATCTCGAAGAAACCTCGCTCGAAGGTTCTGGACATGCGCTGGTACTGGTGGTTACATTTGTGAATTCCGCGAGTGGATCGATCCACCACACCCTTGTTACTCCTTAGCTGCAATAAGAGATCTATTCTCGAAGATACGTACGTTGGAGGAGGAAAACGCCGATCTTAAGGCGACCCTGGCTTCCAATCGTTAGTTAAGTGGTTGTTTTAAACGCCGATCTTAAAACATCAATCATACATAAAACATCCATCAAACAAAAACAGACGTCAAGCGTCTAATCCTGAGTCTCCTGAGTATAAGGCGGAGCATCTTCCCGAGGCACATCACCCTGAGTCATATCATCTTGGTGCGCATCCTCCTGAGTGCCGCATCCACTCCCCTGGCCACTCTCATGAACAGAATCTCGGAAAACAGGAGGTGGTGGTGGTGGTGGCATCCGCGATGCACGTGGGGGAGATGCTGCCAAAGGTGCCTGAGGTGCCTCTAAGATTGCAAGCCAACCACGAATCACATCTTCAGTGGCCCAAGGTCGATCCGAGATAGGGGTGTCTAGAAAAGAGTGCATCATGGCTTGAAGGATCTGACAACGCTGCAAACGAAACATAAATTTAATCGTTAGTTAAGGTCTAAAGATAAGTTTTGTACAAACTTTATAAAATTTTACATACCGCTAATGCATCGATAGGCACCGGGGTATATCCATAGCGAGGCGGGCGATCATGTCTCTCAGAGGATGGATCGACGACGGGATGTGAGAACTCGTCCAGCCAATCCATATAGTCATCAGACATCTTCCATGCTGGCTCTGCAACCGGCCCATCCAGATCGATCAGAGGCCTCGGCTCTGCGTCCCATGCAAGAAGAAGCTCAGGTGCATAAACGACGTCATACCTCGTGCAACCCATGGGCCGATGAAATGACAACGGCTGAATGGGTGGGTCGGGAACGGGCTGAGCCCTCCCAAACTGCCGCAGGACTCTCCTAGGGTTGTAGGCCTCATGAAATTTCCAGATGCTCAATACGCCCTCAAATCTCGTAGGAGAAACCTCTGGTGAGTTGAAGTCCAAATCTCTCCATGGCTGCCAGTTAACCTGAAACAAATAACAAGCCAAATTAGACACGTATTGCGGTAATGAAATTAAAAATATAAGAAATTAAATCCAAACCTGCTCATATCTCATGCTGTCGAGCATGCGACGGATGGCAACCAAACGCCCAGTATCCGAGCTAAGTGGTGTATACAATCCTACAGCAGCATCTCCATGGGCGAATGCAGGGTTCGTGACAAAGTGATCACGAAAATGAGGAAAGTATGCCCAGATCCAGCACTACATATAAACAATTACAGATTATTAGTAAAACTACGTGAATAGTTAAGAGTTATTCACCAAGACGTTAACGACAAGATCTTACCCTCAGAAGAATCCCACATGAACCAATGGTTGCCGTCTCGACTCTAGATGCAGACCCTAAATTGCGATACACTAACGCAAGTATGCCGGCTCCCCATGCAATGTCCCCTGTACGATCATGGTTGAGAACAAGCGCCGCGTACTGGACCTTGACACCCTTTGTCGACCTGTCCACCAAGACAGTCGAGCCCAGAAGCAAAAGGAGATACAGAGTGGCAATGTGACTCTCATTCCTGACTGGCGCATCAAACAAAACTTCCAACCGAGCATTGAGGGCACCGAAATGAATGCCACCTGAGCTATAACATGCCTTCATGTCATCAGCCTCCTGACCCATAGCGTCCGCAAGCGCCGCATAGATCTGGTCATCTGTCATAGGTGAATTGCAGCTACGACCATGTATACGGACTCTGAGGATCTGCATCACGTCATGTAGGCAGATGGTCATCTCAGCAAATGGCATGTGGAAAGTGTTGGTCTCTGGATGCCACCTCTCCACAAAAGCAGAAATCAATGCAGCATCGATCTGAGACGCTATGCCCACTCGGCGCAGCTCTGTCAGCCCAGAACGCTCAGCAAGCCTGAACCATGTACCCTCCTCAGCTGAAATATGATGCTCATAATCATGAACCTGTGCAGATCTGTACATCACCCTCAGGAGCTTCCTAGCCTAAATAAGTACAGAAAAAAATTTGCGTCCGGTTAGTAAATAAGAAACGTATAACTTATTATAAGCATTCAGATCAATGTTATTGAACATACCGGATCTAACGGAGCCGCCTCAGCCTCGGCCTCATCCCCGTCCCCATCCTCTGGCTCATCCTCTGCCTGAATATCTCCTACTCGTCGTCTCTGCCTGGGACGACGACCACCTCTAACTGGAGCCGCAACCTCCTCACCAACAACCTCCTCAACTGCAGCCCCCTCAGCGACTCCCTCAGCAGCAACACCCTCACCACCAACTCCCTCAGCACCCTCCTGACCTCTCCCTCTCCCTCTCCCTCTACCTCTCCCTCTCCCTCTCCCACCACCTCGGCCTCTGCCTCGGCCTACAGCTTCCCCCGCACGGGCACGCTTCCTAACCTGCACCGGGGGCACCAATGGTACATCGGGAGCGGGCCCTGGAAGAGGACCACGCGACCATATCCATCTCGCTATATGCGTCTCATAAGAACACAATAGGTGAGGCGCACGTGGACGACAAATGTCCTGCATCGACTCCCCGAGCCAAGGAAAATATGTCTGTGGGGCATGGTCATCGTCGTCTAAATCTCCCGACACTGGCTCTGAAGATGCGACTGGCTCTGCAGATGCAACCGTAGGAGGAGAAGATGTCGACGTTTCTGCATCTGTCACTGCAGGTAAATCCTGAAACAGAGGTGCGTCCTGGATATCATAGTCATCCGTGGTCACCTGCGCCTGTACTCGTGTGGGCTCGATAGGGTCGAACGCAGTAACATATCGACCAGGATAATCTAAGTCGTCATGGAAATCTGCTCTCTGTCCATCCATCTCCATGTGCGAACCATCTATCTCCTGCTGCTGCAGCTGTGCCTCCTCGTACTCATTCCCTGGCTCACGGCGCTCAGGTGATCCGGTGCCGAAAAATCGTTCCAGGGCCTCGAACGATAATCGCACACCGGCTGCCACATCATGTCGACGTGGAAGCCGTTCCGCTACTGGTGCGGGCATCGTGTTGCCCGTCTGATCCATGACGGCTTGTATAGTCTACATGTTTTTACATTTTTAGTATGACTAATTCATACTAAAATATTCGGAAATAATTTGCAACTTCGTAATCAAATTCGAGTCTTTACATTTTTTAATAGAAATTGTTAGAAATTTAACAATTAAGTCATAACTATTTATGACTGTTAAGTTTCTAATATTTAATTCATAATTACTAAAAAATAAACATCTCAACTAATACGAAATAATAATCACTACTATTACTAAAAAATTACAATTAATACGAATTCATAATAATTCGATTAGGCATTCGATTAATGCATAATAATCTGAAACTTAATCGTAATTATAAAAAAATACGATTAATAAGAATTTTAATATTTAATTCATACAAAACTGAAATTTATTCGTAATTATGAAAAATTACGATTAAATTACAATTAATACGAATTCTAATATTTAATTTAATTCATAAAAAACTGAAATTTAAACGTAATTATGAAAAATTACGATTAAATTACAATTAAGATACGAATTCTAATATTTAATTCATAAACTTAAATTGAATCGTAATTATTACAAAAATAAATTACGAATAAATTTCCAAAATTAAATACGATAAATATTTGAAAAAAGCGGGTTTAGAAATTTTATACCGAATAAAGATCATGCGGTGTCTCCGGAACCCGAGTCGCCGGAATAGTCGCCGGAATAGTCGCCGGAATAGTCGCCGGAGGAGCGTTTGCCGCTGCCAACGCGGCTCGAGTCGCATACCGCCGGCCACCTCCATCCACCAACGCTTCATCGTCGGACAAGGTCGCCGGAGGTGGCTCCGTTGGGACGGAAGTCGCCGGAGGTGTTGGGATTGGGACGAAAGTGGTGTGGTCGGGACCGGAAGAATGAGGGGGTTCAGAATCCATTGACGAAATTGTGTTTAGACGAGGGAAACGCTCGGAAATGGAAGAAATCGTAACGGCGCCGTCGAGCTACAGTAGAAAATAAAGAAAGAAGGAGGAAGAAGAAGAAGCTGCTGCGCGCAGGGTTTAATAAACCCTGTGCGCAGTTCTTCTGCGCACTAATATGTGCGCACAAGTTCAGCGCACACGTTCGGGAATCCGAAACGTTGTGCGCTGAACTTTAGCGCATTAGATATTATGTGCGCTTTGTTACTGCGCACACATTTGACAGAAATCGTCAGAATTTTCACATTTATCCCGAAAATACCCTTGTGCGCAAGAAAACTGCGCACTAACTTATGCGCATAACATCTGCGCACTAAATTGCGTGTATATAGAGAAAAAGTCGCGTGCATATAGGCGTTTCGTAAATCTAAGCTCTTATTTTCACCAAGATTAATTAAAAGATTAATGTTTTGAAAGATCGGGTATGAATGATTTATTGTACGATTTTTTATGCACGTTCTTCAATATTTACATGCGCATTCTTTCGTATTCACATGTACACGCAAGTATTTTCATATATTGTCAAAGACATGTACACATCTACGAATGTATATGTCAATGTAAAAAATTATGGACGTGAATTTTCCGTTCATACAATAAAAATCATTTGTACATGAATTTTTTCCTTTGATGAAACTCAATACTATAATTTAATTTCCAATCGGGTCTTGGTCGGAGAGATATGGGGATGATGCTTGGGATGATTATTGTGCGTTTAAGAGATTTCTTTTAAATACCTACGTTCTATCATACTATCATGCAGGAAGATTGAGGCGTGGATGATAAGTGTAGAATACGATTGACATCGATGGAGAAGGATATCTAAAGTTTTGTGTGACATGGAAACCACTCAAAAATCGTAAATTTTATATGATAGATCAAAACAAAATGCAATCACTGTAGCTACTTGTGTGGATCATGAATAACGACCACAAACGAGTTGGATAAAATGAGATGAAAAGCGATGAAGAAGCATTGGACAAAGCCAGTGACTTCTTTATTTGAATGAAAGTCAAATGGAGAAAATTTCATTCCCTCAAATGAAACATGCAGAAAGTTCATCTTGGAAAGAAAGAAGGAGTGTTAGCAAGCGACAATGCCTTCCTCATCCAATCAACAAGTCGAAGAGAATACATAATGTGAGAAGTCTGAATGAAACCACGCTCAACCTGATCTCGCCTGAAATGAACATCAATGTCAAATGTTTAGTGCGCTCGTGAAAGCAAGAATTAGCGGAGTTTTGTTGAGCGGAGCGATTATCACAAAACAGAGTAACAAGCCACTAGCAAGTTTATTCAGTACGACCGTGATTAGGGCTCTCCACCTCTTGATCACCTGCCACACCTCAAGTTCAAGTCAAATTCCAATTGTCTATGAGTAGTAACACCAGAATCATCTGATGAGATGGTGGATGCGTTAGCTGCGGTGGCTTGACTTGTGGTCACCGAGGGCTTGGTAGGACGAAAACGCTTTGCTGCAAACGGTACATTTGTAGGCAGCAAACGATACAAGTTATATTTTTGTCGATATTTATATATTTAATATTATTTTTATATATGTATTTTTTAGCAATTTTTTATATAATAATAGAATATCTCTTATATATCTCATTGACAGTGTTTTGATTGCTCTTCATCGTCATACAAATTGGAGACGAATATCGAAAACGAAAACATATAAAAATTGTAGAAATATCAAGTAATTAAACACATAATTATGATTTTATTATCAAAGCTTTGCATTGTGCTAAGAGCAAGTTTATCTCGGTTTTGCAAAAAAATTGATTCTTTTTAATATAATAATCAAAACTCTCAAAAACCACATCCGAAAGTTCTTTAAAAGCACAAAAAAAAAGTGTTTGTTATTCACCGCCCACCATTTTTGCTATTTATCGTCCACTTTGGTGTGTTGCGTATGGAATAATTCTATACGTAACGCACCGATGACATTAGTGAAAAACCAATTCATACGTCGTGTATGAAATCTTTCCATACGTCACGTATGAATATGTTTTTGATTTTTTTCATAATTTTGTAAATAACTTAACAAGAATTTTTAGTGATATATTTGTAATACTTAAATATAATCCATAACTACAATTTATACATAGTAGATATGTTACACTTAAGCATAATTACATATATTTTCTTTGTTTTTTTTGGCTTTTTGAAGAGGTAAACGATGTCCGTTTTGGACAAATTTTATATGTGCGCGATCGTAATGAAATTATCTACAAGAATATGGGTATAAAACAAAAAAATCCATACGCGATGTATGGAATATGTTCATACACGACGTACGAAACTGGACGGTAAATAGCAAAATGGACGTGCGGTGAATAGAAACTATGTAAAAAAACCCCACTAAGTGGGGTTGTCGTAAAGAGAATTGTCACATGTCGCTTATCTATTGGGTGTCAGACGCGCGTCCGATGTACGACATGTGGCGCCACACAAACGACTCAGATTTAATTCAGGCCTCCGATTTAAATATTTTAAAAATCGTTTTTAATAAAAAAATTAATGTAAAATTTTTATATAAAAAAATACCATAATTCTAGTTACATTTTTATATATCTATAAACACTCATTTTATGTATATTTGAAAATTATAATTTTAAATGTGTTTTCTCTATCCTAAACTCATTATAAATAATTTTAAATTATAATATGGGGGTATTTGAACATTGTGATTTTATAATTTAAATATTTATAAAAAGTTTAGTATACTTATTTAATACAAAAAATAAGTTTTTAATATCATTATACAAACAAAAATAACAAGTAAACTTATAACTCAAAAAACCTCAATAAATAACTAAAAGAGGAATGAATTGTATTGGAAATGTAATATCATTTTTGTTGTGATGGGTTTATCCATTTTCATAGGAGGGTGTAGGGCCTATTTCTTCTTTTTTTTTAGTTGTTTATTTTGTTTGGTAAAAGAGAGGCAGGACTCTCGAGAATTTTATAAAAAAATCCTACTTGACCACCAGGCGGGATGTAGAGAAACCCCTAACATCATCCGACAAACAAATAGACACCCAATCGGGTGGAAAAGCAATAAAATGAAAACCACGCGGAAAGTGAAAAGCAAGAGAAGCAAGGCGGTCGACCACCGAGTTCACCTCGCGGAAGATGTGCCGAAACTGGATTTCTCAGTCTCTACGAAGGAAGCCTAGCGCCAACGAGACGAGGCTAAAAAGGGGGTGACAACGATCCATAGGTTTATTGATAAGCTGAACCGCTAAAAGCCAGTCAGTTTCCAAAACAACCCTCTTGTAACCCCTATCCCAGGCAAGCCTGAGACCAGAAACAATACCCCAGAGCTCAGCCATAGGAACCGAACACATACCAATATTCTGCACAGAACCTCCAATCCAAACTCCATTGTCATCTCGAATGACACCAGCCGCAGTAGCCAACCCATCCACCGCAGCCATCGGTATTAAGTTTCACCCAAGAAGCGACCGGGGGGGACCAATGAACCCAAACCTTCTCCAAAGATCTGACCACCTTCGCCTGACTGCGACTGAAAGCAAGCTCATACCCCTCAGATAACTTTAAAATATGGGCCGCTTTGTCACCAGAAAAAACATTCTTGTTGAAAACCCACTCATTACGCCATTTCCAAATACTCCAGAGAGCATTAGCAAAAATGCACGCCCACTTCATGTCCCCATTCCTAACCGTCCTATCAGACAAGTTGTGACACATCCACTGGGCCCAGTTCCAACCAAAGAACTCATCCCGAGCTAAGGGGGGTTGAAGACCCGACGAGACGCCTTGGTTAGCAGAACAATCCCTAAACAAATGCAGAAGGGACTACGGAGCACCACAACAGCGGGGGCAAACATCACAAGAGCTGATATGGCGCCTAACCCTCTCCAAATTAGTCATGATCCTACCTCTTAACGTCAGCCAGGTAAAATACCGCACTCTTTCCTGAACCCTAAGCGTCCAAATGACTTGGAAAACCGAGGCGTCTAAGTCAATTAAAGAGCACCTGGTGTAAATAAGAGAGTAGGTCGAAGAAACGTTGTAATTCCCATCACTAGATAAGCTCCAAGAACGAACATCCTCAAAATCAACCTCATTGGAAACCACAACAGCAGCAAGCTTCAGAAGCACCCCAGCAGGTAACAACCTATCTAGACGATTCCAGCACCAACCCTCCTCATGGGTCCAAAAATGCTCCATAGTCACCTCCACCTGCGCACACGAAATGGGTCTCAAAGCCAACTGAAGCAGATCAACATCCAGTAACCATTTATCTTTCCAAAACCTGGTACGCTTACCATTCCCAATAAGCCATTTAGACCCAGCCTCAATGACCTCCGTCTTCGCTCTCTAAATACTTCTCCAAGCAGGCGAGGAGTGACCATGAATACCCTGGGACGGACGGACATACTTAGCCCTTAACACGTTACCCCAGAGACTGGACTCATCCTTAAGAAAGCGCCAAGCAAGCTTGCTAGTGAGAGCCAAGTTCATATCCTCCATACTCTTCACACCCAAACCACCACACTCCTTAGGCTTAGAGATTTCCTCCCAATGAAAAAGATGGATCTTCTTTTGACCACCCCAACTCCCTCAAATAAAGGAGCGAGTGATTTGGTCAATTTTCTCGCAAGTAGAGGCCGACAGATTAATATACACCATCGTATAAACCAGGAGAGAGTGCAAAACGGACTTAGCAAGCGTCACACGACCCGCAAGACTGAGACGACTACTCTTACAGCCCATAAGGCGGTTACTAATCTTCTCAAGCAGGGTGTCAAAGGTGTTCTTATTAATAAGTTTATGAAGAAGAGGCATACCAAGATAGAAATTGAGATCAGTAGTCAGAGTTAAACCACAAGCCCTCTAGATATCATCAGCTAAATCATGCTGGACATTGGGAGAAACGAAGAGTTTTGACTTGTCCCGGTTGACCTTCTGACCCGAAGAGCAACAAAACCTGTTCATAATGTTCTGGATAACCACAATCTGATCAACCGACGCTTCAGCAACCAAGAGAATATCATTAGCGAATAACAAATGGGATAATCTCGGCCCCCACGCGAAAGTTGAATCGGAATCCAACTGCGATCATCAACAGCATTCAGAATCATGTGGCTTAACCTTTCAACACACAAGACAAAAAGGTAAGGGGAGATAGAGTCTCCCTGTCGGATACCCCGAGTGGGCACAATATCCTTAGTACGCTCACCGTTCCAAAGAACATTCAAAGACGTCGAAGAGATACACTCAGAAATCCAGCCAATCCAAGTATCATCAAAACCAGCATCATGGAGAGTATCCACAATGAAATCCCATCTCAGTCTATCATAGGCTTTCTCAAGGTCGATTTTCAGCATCATCCAACCCTTGGTCCCACCTTTAAACCTCATAGAATGAACAATTTCTTGAGCAAGCACAACGTTATCAGTAATAAGGTGACCCGGAAGAAAACTACCCTGTGTAGGACCGATCAAGTCCGGCAGAAGACTCTGCAATCTATTCACAAGCACTTTCGTGATAGTTTTGTAAATAACATTACAAAGACTAATGGGACGGAAAAGACTAACTTGTCGGGATTATCCACCTTGGAGATAAGAGTGATAAGGGTACCGTTCAAGCCAGCCGGGAGTTTGCAACTGCTGAAAAAATCCAAAACCAGCTTGATGACCGAATCACCCACAGTCGGCCAACACTTCTGAAAAAACAGGGGTTGGAAACCATCCGGCCCAGGCGACTTGAGACTACCCATACACTTGATAGCCAAATGAATCTCCTCATTCGAGAAATCCCTGCTGAGCTCCTCCCACCTCAAACGATCCAGCAAGGGAAAACCACCATGAGGGGTCGGGATAGGGAAAAGCTCCTGAGACGGAATAGAGTAGAGAGACTGAAAGAAATCAAAAATCAACTCTTCCAAAGCAGCCTTTTCCTCAACCCAAGCCCCAGAGGAATCAGGTAACATTTTCACACGATTTCTCTTGCGCCTGACAATAGTAGAGGCGTGAAAAAAAGCCGTGTTACGATCACCCTCCAAGAGCCAAGATTCTCTGGATTTCTGCTTCCACAAAATTTCCTCCTGACTAAGAACCACGTCAAGATCCTTGGCAATACAGCTCTCAACTCTAAGCAGCTCATCCGACAGTCTAGCAGCTAACTCAATTTGGGTTTTATCAAGCAACTCAAGAAGGTTCCTCTTCTTTTCGAAGATATTACCAAAGCAGGATCTATTCCAATTCAACAACGCTGACTTGAGACTAGAAAGAGCAATATTAGCAGGACACTCACGGTTCCAGGCAGCTTTAATAAACTCAAGGAACTCAAGATGGGCGGCCCAAGCAACTTCAAAACGAAAAGGTCTGCGTTTTCTGTCAAAAGAGACCCTAGGCGCCATCCGTAGAAGAAGCGAGTGTGATCCGAGCCAAATTTAGGAAGGTGGCGCACCACCGCATTCGGCCACCTGAGGCACCCCTCCATATTCATCAGAAACCTGTCCATCCGCTTAGAAATCAGATTATCAATCGAGTTACCTCTAGACCAAGTGAATTTCTGACCCGAGAAGCCCATGTCGATAAGACCATAATCCGCAATGATGCTTTGAAAGACACAAGAATCAGGGTGCAACCCCCAGACCCCCCATGTCGGTCTTCCGAAGAAACGATGCAGTTAAAATCGCCACCTAAGAAAAGAGGGCCTTTCACTCTAGCAATCTTCGCCTCAAGAGCACTCCAAAACCTCGATCTACGGTGAACGGTAGGAGGAGCATAGACAAAAATAAATTGCCCAATGAACCCCCCCCCTTAGAGATCTCGACACTAATAAAATGCTCATTCTTAACAGAAATAACAACTTTCGTATCGTCAGAATCCCAAAACATCCACAAACCACCCTTGAAACCTTGGGCTTCGACTCTTTCAGATTCCTTCAAGCGGAACTTATTCCAGACATCTTGAGCCCGACTACCTGAAATATGAGTTGCAGAGAGAACGAGTAAATCAACACGATGACATTTCAACATATAATTAACAGTCCTAGGGAAGTTAGGCTTTCCCGCTCCCCTACAATTCCAAATAACACAATTCATAGGAAAAACTAAGAAAAAGCACATTGATATCTCCTAGGATTTATAAATGATAATAACATTATAATGACGTTTAACAAAAGAGCAGTGGACGTTTATAAACGTCCATTGCTCTGTCTCCGGAGGTGGTGCCGGAAACGCACTTTCCCGCTCCCCTACAATGTCATCACTTTCAAGAAACAATCAACAACAATAGTGTGAGCTTTCTAAATTTATTTCTTTTATTTGGTGCTTGTAAGATGACTTGAATCGAGATTTTTGTGTTTGCAAGATGACTTCAATCGAGATTTCTGAAACTAAAAATCCAAAAGCACATTGATATCTCCTATGATTTATAAATGATAATAACATTATAATGACGTTTAACAAAAGAGCTCTTAGTTATACTTCCGTTAAGGTTTTTATGACAAAAAAAAGTTTGTAGATAAAATATAATTGTGGCTTTTCAAATATAAATCAATTCAACTACGAGATAGAGAGAGAAACAAAATCACTATTTTGATTGACATAATCATAGTGTTTGAATAAAAAAAATTGTTTGGAGTCAGACTCCGACGACAGTGGAGTATGAAAAACACACCACCGCTTTCTCTCTTCTTGTTAAACTATGTGGTGATTACCTCCAGTGGCGGAGCTAGGGGGTGCTTGAAGGTGCTCAAGCACCCTCTTTGCCGCCTGGAACGTCAACATTACCTTTGGTTTTAGAGAAATCACCATTGAAGCACCTCCAATATGCTAGGGCCGGCTATTTGTTGGGGAAGAAGGGTTAAAAGGAACAATATATTTTATTAATTTCAAAACAACTTCAATTGCAGAATGTTACTAGCCCATTTTCTTCTTTATTTTGTATGTTATGAAGCCCATTAAGGCCCATCATTTAAAGTCATTGTCGCACATACGAGGGCTCAAGGCCACTAAATTCAAGTTCGAACCTACTCGAATTTGATTTTTTAATATTGAAAATTTTAGTTTAACAAGTTTTGCTTTTTAGATTGTAACTTTAAGAATTATCATATAACTATTCTTCTACATAGAGAAAATAAAACTTATCTTTTATAATTTTTCAAGTTTATATATTCAATAAAATATATTGATAATACTAATTATTATATTTTTAAAAATATATAAGTAAATTTAACACTGTATTAATCGCGTTTAGTCACGTTAAGAAAATATACGAAATCGAGCCCCTGCTTTAAAATATTCCTGGCTCCGCCACTGATTACCTCCATCAGATGGTTTGTAAAGCTCATCCTCGCTTTCCGCCATTGATAAACTTCGAAGGAAACCCTGAGGAAAGAGAGAATGTGGTTCAAATCTCCACAAATTTGAAAGGGCAAGCGACGTTTTTTCGTGAATTGGAAAGAGCGAGATGATGTCTGAGCATAAGGGAAGGAGAATGGGAAAGAAGCTTTGTTAAAATGTCCGATTTCTCCCTTTAAATTTGTTATTAATTACAAAAATGTCACCGTTCATGAACAATAGCTTGCTTTTGATCTTTTAATCTCAGACGTTTGTTTGCTCGAACAAACGGCTCCCGTTACTTCGTTTTCCTACTGTAACAATCGTTCTCACGTGAAATTTCCTCCACTCTCTTAAACAAATACGATCTTTACAAATAATTCAGCAAGTAATAACTATACTACGACAGACGCAACACACTATCACGACACTTGAACCAACTAACCTAATCTCATAATCTTTCTCATATGATAATTAAATTGGATCAATAGGTAGAAAAATGTACCCTTCCATTTCCTAAATAATTGGACCCAGCTCCGAACCCAGTTCTTCCCGATCTCGCCAGTGATTTGGAGATTTCGTTTAGTCCGGCAAAAACCGAAAATAAAAATCCAAATTTCCCAAAAACCCAAACAAACTCAACGACTAGTGAAAACTTAATCAAACCCAAATACCTACTTCCCTCAATTCCTCCCTTCAAGTATAAATCGTTTCAGCATTTTAGACGCCTGAGCCTCTGTTGACGTCCTCACGTCCCCGTAGCGCATTTTCCATGAAAGCGTTTTCTGCCCTAGCCGTTTGTAGCTCGTTCTCCAAGCAGTTTTTTTCTTGGTTCATATACAGGTGCTTATGGCGAAACAACTCTGTAACGGGAGAATAAGGGCTTAATCTGCACAATTATAAAACCAACGTCAAAATTAGAGACAGAAAAATAATTTATACGAGAGAAAGTAACGCGGGTGAGGAGATCGATCGAATACTAACCCCAGAGAATCACGCGAGAGGAAGGAGCTCGAGAGAAGTGTGTTGTGTGAGTGTGTTCACCTCCATGGATAGCGAGAGGAAGGAGCTCGAGATAAAATGGGGACTGGGTAAGTACGATTCCGCTCCATGTTTTCAAGGGTGATGGAGAGTGAAGGTGGAGAACGATCGAAGATGGAAAACAAAGGTGGAAAACGAAGATGACTAGATGAGAGAACGATGATTAGAGAAGGAAGATGAAGAGAGAATAGTAGAGTGAGCTGCAAGTCTGCAAAACAGAAAATGCTTATTGCACGATATGGGTGGACCCCACAATATCAACAAACTTTGGAGGGTTTTGGGCTTTTTACTTTTTAACACCTCGGCAGTTACTCGTTAGAGTCTTAGAGAGTCAAGTTTTTAATATGACTTCAATCGAGATTTCTGAAACTAAAAATCCAAAAGCACATTGATATTTCCTAGGATTTATAAATGATAATAACATTATAATGACGTTTAACAAAAGAGCTCTTAGTTATACTTCCGTTAAAGTTTTTATGACAAAAAATAGTTTGTAGATAAAATATAATTGTGGCTTTTCAAATATAAGTCAATTCAACTACAAGATACAGAGACAAACAAAATCACTATTTTGATTGACATAATCATAGTGTTTGAATAAAAAAAATTGTTTGGAGTCAGACTCCGACGATAGTGGAGTATGAAAAACACACCACCGCTTTCCCTCTTCTTGTTAAACTATGTGGTGATTACCTCCATCAGATGGTTTGTAAAGGTCATCCTCGCTTTCCGCCATTGATAAACTTCGAAGGAAACCTTGAGGAAGGAGAGAATGTGGTTCAAATCTCCGCAAATTTGAAAGGGCAAGCGAAGTTTTTTCGTGAATTGGAAAGAGCGAGATGATATCTGAGCATAAGAGAAGGAGAATGGGAAAGAAGCTTTGTTAAAATGTCCGATTTCTCCCTTAAAATTTGTTATTAATTACAAAAATGCCACCGTTCATGAACAATAGCTTGCTTTTGATCTTTTTCTTTTAATCTCAGACGTTGGTTTGCTCGATCAAACGGCTTCCGTTACTTCGTTTTTCCTACTGTAACATTCGTTCTCACGTGAAATTTACTCCACCCTCTTAAACAAATACGATCTTTACAAATAATTCAACAAGTAATACCTATACTACGACAGACGCAACACACTATCACGACACCTGAACCAACTAACCTAATCTCATAATCTTTCTTATATGATAATTAAATTGGATCAATAGGTAGAAAAATGCACCCTTCCATTTCCTAAATAATTGGACCCAGCTCCGAACCCAGTTCCTCCCGATCTCGCCAGTGATTTGGAGATTCCGTTTAGTCCGGCAAAAAACCGAAAATAAAAATCCAAATTTCCCAAATTTGAAAGAGCGAGATGATGTCTGAGCATAAGGGAAGGAGAATGGGAAATAAGCTTTGTTAAAATGTCTGATTTCTCCCTTAAAATTTGCTATTAATTACAAAAATGCCACCATTCATGAACAATAGCTTGCTTTTGATCTTTTAATCTCAGAAGTTGGTTTGCTCGATCAAACGGCTCTCGTTACTTCGTTTTTCCTACTGTAACAATCGTTCTCACGTGAAATTTCCTCCACTCTCTTAAACAAATACGATCTTTACAAATAATTCAGCAAGTAATAACTATACTACGACAGACGCAACACACTATCACGACACCTGAACCAACTAACCTAATCTCATAATCTTTCTTATATGATAATTAAATTGGATCAATAGGTAGAAAAATGCACCCTTCCATTTCCTAAATAATTGGACCCAGCTCCGAACCCAGTTCCTCCCGATCTCGCCAGTGATTTGGAGATTCCGTTTAGTCCGGCAAAAAACCGAAAATAAAAATCCAAATTTCCCAAAAACCCAAACAAACTCAACGACTAGTGCAAACTTAATCAAACCCAAATACCTACTCCCTCGACTCCTCCCTTCAAGTATAAATCATTTCGGCATTTTAGACGCCTGAGCCTCTATTGACGTCCTCACGTCCCCGTAGCGCATTTTCCATGAAAGTGTTTTCTGCCCTAGCCGTTTGTAGCTCGTTCTCCAAGTGGTTTTTTTCTTGGTTCATATACAGGTGTTTATGGCGAAACAACTCTGTAACGGGAGAATAAGGGCTTAATCTGCACAATTATAAAACCAACGTCAAAATTAGAGAGAGAAAAATAATTTATACGAGAGAAAGTAACGGGGGTGAGGAGATCGATCGAATACTAAACCCGGAGAATCACGCGAGAGGAAGGAGCTCGAGAGAAGTGTGTTGTGTGAGTGTGTTCTCCTCCATGGATAGCGAGAGGAAGGAGCTCGAGATAAAATGGGGATTGGGTAAGTACGATTCCGCTTCATGTTTTCAAGGGTGATGGAGAGCGAAGGTGGAGAACGATCGAAGATGGAAAACAAAGGTGGAAAACGAAGATGACTAGATGAGAGAACGATGATGAGAGAAGGAAGACGGAAAAGGAAGATGAAAAGAGAATAGCAGAGTGAGCTGCAAGTCTGCAAAACAGAAAATATGCTTATTGCACGATATGGGTGGACCCCACAATATCAACAAACTTTGTAGGGTTTTGGGCTTTTTACTTTTTAGCACCTCGACAGTTACTCGTTAGAGTCTTAGAGAGTCAAGTTTTTAATATGACTTCAATCGAGATTCCTGAAACTAAAAATCCAAAAGCACGTTGATATTTCCTAGGATTTATAAATGATAATAACATTATAATGACGTTTAACAAAGAGCTCTTAGTTATACTTCCGTTAAGGTTTTTATGACAAAAAAAAGTTTGTAGATAAAATATAATTGTGGCTTTTCAAATATAAATCAATTCAACTACGAGATAGAGAGAGAAACAAAATCACTATTTTGATTGACATAATCATAGTGTTTGAATAAAAAAAATTGTTTGGAGTCAGACTCCGACGATAGTGGAGTATGAAAAACACACCACCGCTTTCTCTCTTCTTGTTAAACTATGTGGTGATTACCTCCATCAGATGGTTTGTAAAGCTCATCCTCGCTTTCCGCCATTGATAAACTTCGAAGGAAACCTTGAGGAAAGAGAGAATGTGGTTCAACTCTCCGCAAATTTGAAAGGGCAAGCGACGTTTTTTCGTGAATTGGAAAGAGCGAGATGATGTCTGAGCATAAGGGAAGGAGAATGGGAAATAAGCTTTGTTAAAATGTCTGATTTCTCCCTTAAAATTTGTTATTAATTACAAAAATGCCACCGTTCATGAACAATAGCTTGCTTTTGATCTTTTAATCTCAGAAGTTGGTTTGCTCGATCAAACGGCTCTCGTTACTTCGTTTTTCCTACTGTAACAATCGTTCTCACGTGAAATTTCCTCCACTCTCTTAAACAAATACGATCTTTACAAATAATTCAGCAAGTAATAACTATACTACGACAGACGCAACACACTATCACGACACCTGAACCAACTAACCTAATCTCATAATCTTTCTTATATGATAATTAAATTGGATCAATAGGTAGAAAAATGCACCCTTCCATTTCCTAAATAATTGGACCCAGCTCCGAACCCAGTTCCTCCCGATCTCGCCAGTGATTTGGAGATTCCGTTTAGTCCGGCAAAAAACCGAAAATAAAAATCCAAATTTCCCAAAAACCCAAA
This sequence comes from Oxyria digyna, assembly GCA_029168935.1. Taxonomy (NCBI): domain Eukaryota; kingdom Viridiplantae; phylum Streptophyta; class Magnoliopsida; order Caryophyllales; family Polygonaceae; genus Oxyria; species Oxyria digyna. The sequence continues at coordinate 2,120,293 of JAPVLV010000026.1, read as the reverse complement.
CAAACTCAACGACTAGTGCAAACTTAATCAAACCCAAATACCTACTCCCTCGACTCCTCCCTTCAAGTATAAATCATTTCGGCATTTTAGACGCCTGAGCCTCTATTGACGTCCTCACGTCCCTGTAGCGCATTTTCCATGAAAGTGTTTTCTGCCCTAGCCGTTTGTAGCTCGTTCTCCAAGTGGTTTTTTTCTTGGTTCATATACAGGTGTTTATGGCGAAACAACTCTGTAACGGGATAATAAGGGCTTAATCTGCACAATTATAAAACCAACGTCAAAATTAGAGAGAGAAAAATAATTTATACGAGAGAAAGTAACGGGGGTGAGGAGATCGATCGAATACTAAACCCGGAGAATCACGCGAGAGGAAGGAGCTCGAGATAAAATGGGGATTGGGTAAGTACGATTCCGCTTCATGTTTTCAAGGGTGATGGAGAGCGAAGGTGGAGAACGATCGAAGATGGAAAACAAAGGTGGAAAACGAAGATGACTAGATGAGAGAACGATGATGAGAGAAGGAAGACGGAAAAGGAAGATGAAGAGAGAATAGCAGAGTGAGCTGCAAGAATGCAAAACAGAAAATATGTTTATTGCATGATATGGGTGGACCCCACAATATCAACAAACTTTGGAGGGTTTTGGGCTTTTTACTTTTTAGCACCTCGACAGTTACTCGTTAGAGTCTTAGAGAGTCAAGTTTTAATATGACTTCAATCGAGATTCCTGATACTAAAAATCCAAAAGCACATTGATATTTCCTAGGATTTATAAATGATAATAACATTATAATGACGTTTAACAAAAGATCTCTTAGTTATACTTCCGTTAAGGTTTTTATGACAAAAAAAAGTTTGTAGATAAAATATAATTGTGGCTTTTCAAATATAAATCAATTCAACTACGAGATAGAGAGTGAAACAAAATCACTATTTTGATTGACATAATCATAGTGTTTGAATAAAAAAAATTGTTTGGAGTCAGACTCCGACGATAGTGGAGTATGAAAAGCACACCACCCCTTTCTCTCTTCTTGTTAAACTATGTGGGGCCGGAGAAAACACAAACTTTGTGAGTCCGGAAAAACCACTATAAACCGTTTGTTATCAATGTCCATCCAAATTGAGTGCCTCTTTCGAATTTGGTTAGGAAATTGAACTTTCTATTACGTTTGTTATCAATGTCCATCCAAATTGAAATGGTGATCCTCTTTTGTCTAAATTGGGATTTTGGATGCTTTGTACAATGTGAAATTTAATCTACTTGCTCTTATATCTATTTCCGCCTTGCTACATGTTCTTATTAAATTGATTTTGTTAGAAGCCATTTACTACTGTAATCCTATTTAAAAGAAATAACAAGCTAAAATTTGTGCATTGATTGCCTTGCAGATCTTGAGGTGGTTGAGAAGCCTGGTGATACTTCACTAACTAGGTTGAAGAGTTTGTATTTTCAGAAGAAGAAACTCCCAGAGTTGGAAGTGAGGTATAGTCTATGCTTTTTTATTTATCATTTCTCCAAAGGCATTCGAATGAGTCATATGATCTACGTAGTTTATCAAAGCAGGAGAGAGAGCAAAGAAACTTTGGTTTCTACATATTTGTGATTTCTAACTACACTCTTGATCATTGAATCTTCTGCAGGCTGTTGATCCAATTCTTGATGGAATTATCTTGATTGATTCTGCAAAAAATTGAAGCTCAAGCATGAATTTTGTAAGAATGATTTGCAGTTTCTTTTCTATGATTTTATTTTCACGTGTTAGTTAGGAGGGTTGATTAATCTACATTATCTTTATTGCTCATGTTGTAAGTTTCAGGAGGACCGTATTGCTTGGTTGTCTCTTCCAAAGGTAAAAATTGAAATCTGATCTCAAACAGGTTCCTCGCTTTGTCCCCTGTGGTCAAATATCTTCATTCTTTAAGAAAGTGCAGAGACTGAATCGGTTTCTTTGGTGATTTTCTGAACTTAATTGTTATGTTGATGGACATATATGAGAGGCTTATGCTGAAGTTGGAACTAGCAAATGTTATTCTCTTTAAGGTACAAATGACATTATTTTTCATAATCCATATTCTTTAGTATCTGTATCATTTCATGACCCATGCCATTTTAGAAAATGTGTCAGTTGTTTAAGGTCTATTATTTTCTTACATTTCAAACCTTTAGCCAACAATATGTCAAACTTAAGTGTGCAATGTTATTTTTCCTGGTATTAACCATAATCATTGGGATTTTTGAATAATGGCTCATATGTAATTTGTTTTCCTTTTTTTTCTAGGTGGTTTTCAATTGTGATGGAATGCAATTTCCTCGAATGCGCAATAGTAAGCCCATTTCCCGCTCTTTCTTCTGATGAGACCTAACTTCTAAAGGTTAATATCCTTCCACTCTCTCTTCCACTGAGCCCTTCGCTTATTATTAATCTTTGTGCACTTCAACAACTTGGTTTTGTTAATCACCAATGTAATGTCATCATCTTTCATTCACAAATTTATATCATCACTTGGAATTTTGTTAATCATCTTTCATTCAACAACTGGGGGATTCTTTTGGCAATTATTTTGATTTTTCTGTTCGCATCTGTAGATTGCATATCCTGAATGATCAGATTCCGTAATTTTATTGAAGGCCGGAAATGAGTCAAAATTTTAATGATAGTGATTTTGATCCAATGTCAAGTTTTTTTTTTGGATTGTCTGCACTTTCAGTTTTGCTTTGTTTGAAGTGTGTTCTACTGAATTATTTGTTGGTGTTGAAAACTGCGGAGATCATTGATTTGGCTGATATGGTGATATTTTCAGGCTTCTTTAGAGGGAGTGCAGTAGATGTTGATAGCCATTTTCTTAATAGAACACACTCTGAAACTGATGGGTAACGAAAAAGACGTGTTATATGTGGATAGCATGTCTCTACTTTACATGCAAGGTAAACCTTTTGAATACATATAGGTTTGCATTAAACTTTAGGGCCCGTTTGTTCCCAGTGTTCGGAAACGTAAATGAATCTAGACAGTTATTAAGTGATGATACATTGACAACTTGATTTTGGATTCTAAAATTACTCCAACATTACTACTAGGATAAGGGGGAAAAGAAATAAAATCATAATTTTGATCAATGAACAATTCCACTAAAATGGACTAGGTTCGTTTCCTTTCCGTTTTCGACAATCTAAACAAACGGAACCTTAGTATGCAATATATCAAAGATTTTGTTCAACTTGTTATTGCAGCTTATTTTCTTACATTGTCCTTCACATGCTCATGTATGTTGCAAACATATATTTCTCGAAGCAGCCAAGTCAATTATCCATCTATTTTCGGTTTCAAGCAGGAGCCTGAGTTAGGTTTTCGAGAAGTGTTCCTTCTCAACACTTCTTTTGCAGTACTTGCTCTTGTCATGTTTGTTGGTAAATATCAGCATTGTTATGGAGTCAAAAGCTCCTTAAGAAACAAACTACTTTCTGCTATATCTCGCTTAGTTGTGGTGGATCCTAGAATTTGAAGCTCTCCTTTATCACAACTATCGCTTAATTTGGAGGCCTTTTTTTGTAAGTGTTGTAATCCTAAGTTCGTATATGACCTAAGTAGTTTGCACATTAGTATAACAAAGTTTAAGTGTAGGACTTGGTAGATAGTTTAGGACTTAGTTCTAGCTTTAAGATTAAGTCTGAAACCGGATAATTATGCAACCCCGGGTAACCGGTTGGAAGGCAAAATATGGAATCGGATTATATTTGTAAGTTGGGCTATTGTTCTTGGGCTGTGTTTGTTTGGGCCGTATCTGTTGACAAATTGGATGTGCTTTGTTGGGCCGTGTCTGTTGAACAAATGGACGAAGCCCACTTTTCTATCCTGTAAGCTGTGATATATAAAGCTTCCTTTACAGAAGCTTACCCTAAGTTCCTTCATTGCTGCGCGGCGCCTCATTACAGAAGAGAGAAAAAGAGAGCACAGAGAAAAGAGAGAGAGAGATCGAAGAGCTTCTGCAGAGATCCTAGGGTGGTGATTTCTGAAGATCGAAGACTTGGTTTCTCATTGTAGCTTCTGCCTTGAAGCTACAACAGCCTATTGGGGGCCGAATCCCAAACTCCTTCTCTTACCTTTCTCTCTGTTAGATCTGAGTTAGATCTTGCATGCATTCTGTTATTTGCCATTCTTGCCTTGCTTTGTAACTTCTGTGCGAACTCCCTGAGATTCTTAGTGCATTGATCGGGCGAGTCTCCCCACTGAGACTCCGCGGATTAGGTATTACCGAACCGCGTAAACATATCCTGTGTCATCTTGCATTCAGATTCTTACCTTGTTCGTTCATTGAATCGACTGTGGTTTGAGAACTGTCGGTTCTGTTGTTGAGCGAATAGATCAAATCAATATCACAAATTGGTATCAGAGCGAGGTTTAGCTTCTGATATTGATTTTGCTCTTGGTTGCTTCCACTGCTCCAATCTGATTTGATTCCTAGTTCTTGTTTCTCGTTTCTTGTAGTATCCGAGCTAGATCTAGGGTTTCTTGTTTTGAATCCTGTTTCTTGAGTTCTTTATTTTTCTCAAGCTTGATTCTGAGTCTAACCTTAGTGCTTTGTCTGACAGGAAGAGATGTCTGACAACGCAAGACTCAAGCCCTTCGATGGCAACATTGATTTTGCCATGTGGAAAGTAAAGATGAAGGCAATTCTGATTAGGGAGAAGTACTTCAAAGCTGTATCTGAGGAGTGGCCAATTGGGATAACCAGTGCAGAAATGAAGGACATGCAAGAGCTTGCACACTCAGAGATAATGATAAGGTTATCTGACGACGTGGCTCGTCAGGTGGTATGTTTTACTCAACCTAAATCTCTCTGGGATGGACTGGAGTCCATATTTCTCTCTAAATCTTTGCCTAGCAGAATATCTTTACTGTGTAAGCTGTTTACCTTTAAGATGGATGTGTCTGCCACTGTGCAAGAAAACTTTGATGCTTTTCTAAAAATGACACAAGACCTTAAGAGATGTGATGATGAGATAAAAGAAACTCACCAAGCTGTTTTGTTGCTTAACTCTCTGCCTAGTCAATTTGATACCTTAAAAGATGTAATTCAGTATGGTAGGGATGAACTTACCTTGTCTAAGATAACTGAGTCCATAATTCAGAAAAATGAGACCCTTAAGGTCTTCAAACTTAAAATTGGCACCAAATCTGAGACTAGAACTGAATCCAAGAATGAGGTTATGATGACTAAAGGCAAGTTTAAGCATAGAGGTAAAGGTGGTAGACCTAAACCAGAAAAACAACATGACAGAGACACAACTAATGTTAAGTGTTTCTACTGTAATAAGATGGGTCATTATGCTTTTGACTGTCATAAAAAGAAAAGGGATGAGAAGAATAAAGATAAGCCTAATCACACTAATGTGTTGGAAGATAACCCTCAGTATGATTCTGAACTTCTTGTTGTGAGCTCTTTGTCTGAAAGTGACTCTTGGATCCTTGATTCAGGGTGCACTATGCATGTTACCCCTCATAGGAAATATTTTTGCTCCCTTAATCTGTTTGATGGAGGTGAGGTCATGTTAGGTGATCACACTTCTTTACCTATAAAAGGAGTAGGAAAGGTTCCACTTAGGATGCATGATGGTGTCATTAGAGTCCTACAAAATGTTAGATGGGTGCCTAACTTAAGAAGAAATCTTCTATCTGAGTCTGCCTTTGATGACTTAAACTGTCACATTAATACTTATAATGGAGTTAGGGAAGTGATTAGAAACAACATTGTTCTTATCAAAAGCATTAAGAAAGGTGGGCTTTACTATGTTATTGCCTCACCTGAACTTAATGTTTCCATTAATACTATTAAGGGTGATAATTCTGAAGTCACTAAACTATGGCACTCTAGGCTTGGTCACATAGGAAATAGAGGCCTTATTCATTTGTTTAAACATGGCATGATTGATAAAAAACTCTCTGAACTAGAATTCTGTGAGAATTGTGTTTTTGGGAAGAAAATTGCTCATAGTTTCAGTAAATCCTCTTATGTGGCAGCTAGGCCCCTAGAATATGTTCATTCTGATCTATAGGGTCCAGCTCAAGTAGCAACTGTGGGAGGTAGGAATTACTTCCTATCTCTCATAGATCACTACTCAAGGAAAGTCTGGATTTACTTGCTCAAAGCTAAAAGTGATGCTTTTGAAAATTTTAAAGAATGGAAAGTCATGGTTGAGAGTCAATCTGGTCATAAACTCAAATGTTTAAAAACTGATAATGGTCTTGAATTCTGTAATGCCTCTTTCAATGAGTACTGTAAGCTAAATGGTGTCAAAAGACACCTAACTGTACCTGGTACCCCTCAGCAGAATGGGACTGCTGAGAGGATGAACAGGACACTCCTTGAGAAAGCCAGATGTATGCTTATTAGCTCTGGCATGAAAAATGTTATGTGGGGAGAAACAGTTGTTACAGCTGCCTACCTCATTAACAGGTCTCCATCTTCTGTGATAGGGTTCAAAACCCCTCAAGAGATGTGGACCAATAGGAAACCTGACCTGACACATCTTAGGCCTTTTGGTTGTACTGCCTATGCTCTTGTTTCACAAGGCAAGTTACAACCCAGAGCTCAAAAATGTGTCATGTTGGGATATCCTGAAGGAGTTAAGGGGTATAAATTGCTTTTAATCCAACCTGGGGGCTACAAAGTTATTACCTCCAGGTCTGTTACCTTCAATGAGAAGGATTTTCATTTTAAAGCAATACTAACACCCTCTGCTGAGTCGACAGGTACTCAAGAGATCTCTCCCTGGATTGCACAAGCTCAGTTTTATGCTAACAATGATCCACCACAAGCTGAAGAAGAGGAGTTTGACATTGGTCACTCTCACAGCATCCAGTCTCCTGAGACTGGAACTTCTCAAGAAGGAATGGAGCATTCCTTAAATGATGAACTTCAAGGAAATACTCAGGACAACCATGTTGCTCTGCACCCTCACCAATTAGGTGGGGCAGTAAGTAACTCTCAAAATTCATCCATTAACATTGATACTATAGCTGAATCCTCTAACACTAGTACTACTTTTGTGAATGAGTTAGCTGACTATCAACTTGTTAGGGATAGAGAACCTAGAACTAGGATTCCTAACATAAAGTATAATGTTAACTTAGTTGAAAGTTACAATAAAATTGTTGAGTTTGCTTTCATGGTTGCTGATGTTGTGAAGTCTTATACACCTGACACTTTTGAACAAGCTACACATTGTAAACAGTCTAATGAGTGGCTTAAAGCCATGAATGATGAAATACAGTCTATGCATGCTAATGATACCTGTACTTTAGTTAAAAAACCAGACAAAGCTAGGGTTATAGACTGTAAATGGATTTTCAAACTTAAAGAGGGCAGTTCTTTACTTGATCCACCTAGATTTAAGGCTAGGCTTGTAGCCAAAGGCTTTACTCAAAAAGAAGGAGTGGATTATAATGATATTTTTGCTCCAGTTGTGAAATATAAAACCATGAGACTGTTGCTTGCTATGACTACTGTGTTTGATTGGGAACTTGAACAGATGGATGTAAAAACTGCATTCTTACATGGTGATTTGATTGAGACTATACATATGAGTCAACCTAAGGGTTTCATAGATAAAAATAAACTTGACCATGTATGTTTGTTAAATAAATCTATATATGGTCTTAAGCAGTCACCTAGACAGTGGAATAAAAAGTTTGATGCTTGTATGATTTCTTTGGGTTTTCATAGAAGTCAGTATGATACTTGCTTGTACTATAAACACACTACGTCTGGACATCCCCTGTATGTTCTACTCTATGTAGATGATATTTTACTTATCAGTAGCTCCAAAGTTGTCATTGCTGGTGTGAAGTATGACCTAAAGAGACATTTTGATATGAAGGATCTTGGTCCTGCACAGAAAATTTTAGGTGTCAAGATTGTTAGAGATAGGGAAAATAAAACCATGTTTCTTTCACAATCTGATTATCTGAAAAAGGTGCTTGATCAATTCTCTATGTCTCAGTCTAAGTCAGCTCCAATTCCCTTAGGAGGGCATATGGAGTTATCTAGGAAAGAATATGTGGTCACTGAAGATGATCATAAATCTATGGAAAATGTTCCTTATGATGTAGCTGTAGGTTCTTTGATGTATGCTATGTTGTGCACTAGACCTGACTTGGCTTTCTCTGTGAGTGTACTTAGCAGATACATGTCTGGACCTGGTTCTAGACATTGGGCTGCCATGAAATATATGCTTAGATATATTAATGGGACTAATAATCTTGGTCTTGTTTATTCTGAGTTTGATTCCAGAAATGAGTTGAAAGGATATGTAGACTCTGGTCATGGGAGTAATAAGGACACCAGGAAATTCACTACTGCTTTCTATTACACCTGGGCAGGTAATTGTATCTCCTGGAAAAGCCAACAACAATCCATTGTGGCTTTGTCTTCCACAGAAGCTGAGTATATAGCTGCCACTGAAGCTTCAAAAGAAGCCATATGGTTGAAAGGTATTCTGAAAGAGATTGAAGGTAAAGAGTATCTACCTATACTTTATACTGACAGCCAGAGTGCTTTATTTCTCTGTAAGGATCTTGTATACCATGAGAGAACCAAACACATTGATGTAAGGTTACACTTTATTCGAGATTTGGTTGAAAATAAGGTTATAGATGTGAAGAAAATCAAAGGTGATGTGAATCCTGCTGATTTTGGAACCAAAATTGTACCTACTAACAAGTTTGTTTTCTGCAGGGATGCACTTCACATCAATTATGTAACCTGAGGTGTGAGATTGGGTCAATGATGACATGGGGAGAAGAGTTCAACAATGCATTAGGATTTCTTGGGTGAGGTTAATGGACTTTGGATTAGGAGGGCATTTGTAAGTGTTGTAATCCTAAGTTCGTATATGACCTAAGTAGTTTGCACATTAGTATAACAAAGTTTAAGTGTAGGAATTGGTAGATAGTTTAGGACTTAGTTCTAGCTTTAAGATTAAGTTTGAAACCGGATAATTATGCAACCCCGGGTAACCGGTTGGAAGGCAAAATCTGGAATCGGATTATATTTGTAAGCTGGGCTATTGTTCTTGGGCTGTGTTTGTTTGGGCCGTATCTGTTGACAAATTGGATGTGCTTTGTTGGGCCGTGTCTGTTGAACAAATGGACGAAGCCCACTTTTCTATCCTGTAAGTTGTGATATATAAAGCTTCCTTTACAGAAGCTTACCCTAAGTTCCTTCATTGTTGCGCGGCGCCTCATTACAGAAGAGAGAAAAAGAGAGCACAGAGAAAAGAGAGAGAGAGATCGAAGAGCTTCTGCAGAGATCCTAGGGTGGTGATTTCTGAAGATCGAAGACTTGGTTTCTCATTGTAGCTTCTGCCTTGAAGCTACAACAGCCTATTGGGGGCCGAATCTCAAACTCCTTCTCTTACCTTTCTCTCTGTTAGATCTGAGTTAGATCTTGCATGCATTCTGTTATTTGTCATTCTTGCCTTGCTTTGTAACTTCTGTGCGAACTCCCTGAGATTCTTAGTGCATTGATTGGGCGAGTCTCCCCACTGAGACTCCGCGGATTAGGTATTACCGAACCGCATAAACATATCTTGTGTCATCTTGCATTCAGATTCTTACCTTGTTCGTTCATTGAATCGACTGTGGTTTGAGAACTGTCGGTTCTGTTGTTGAGCGAATAGATCAAATCAATATCACATTTTTTATGTTTTTATTAGATCTTCCCACATTGATTTGTCATCAACTGCTTTAGGTGTATTCTAACTACAGAGTTATACCATTTGCCGAATATTTTGTACATGCCTTTCTTGAAAAGATAGGAAAAATGATTACCAACCATTGATCAAGCTAGGTCTAAATTCATTAATTTTCTTGCTATCTAGCTTCGTTGTCTACTCATTTTGTGCTGATCAATGGTCGAGTTGTAGGGATAGATGAATTATCATCCTCACCAGTCACCAGCAACCACAAGAAAATGAACATAAGGCATGGACAAACACTCAAATATGTAGGCATCTACCTCCCGGAATAGTCTGTCATGGTCAATTATACGTTGCTTTGTCAAGAGTCACGAATCCGATTGAAGATAGTAATTACCAAATGGCCAGTTAGTTCGATAACCGCACCGAGAACATTGTATTTCAAGAGACATTCAATACATGTTCTCCGTCCCGACCATTTCTCATATTCAACCCTACAACTGAATGTAATGGTACATATTTATAAAATACATCGAACATGCAGGAACAACAACAATGAGACTATATCGTCAAAATAAGATAAGATTAGAATATCTCATTGTTTTAGAAAAGTTAATATAGCTTCTGACTTTTAGCTCAACTCAATGTTAATGTCCATTACGTTAGGGTCATTCTTAACTGTAATGAGGATCAGTTACTATCTAATGATTATCATGCGTCCTAATCATCTGGGATCCAGCCTGCTTACTCCATACAAACCCCTTTTCTGGATCATCGCGTCTGATGGTCAGGGGTTCTCATTCCTCTTGGGATGAAACCCCGTTTCTTGCCTGCTTCAAAAAAAAAAAAAAAGATGAGATTTCAAAATTTTACTAGTTACGGAAATCAGGAGTCGTGCATTGCACTGATTCCGTACGAGTAGCATTAACAATATTTCATCCTATCAATATTCACTAAATCATTATAATTTACAAGTATATCATATCTACAAAATTTTAAAAGTCAGTTATATTAGATCATTAATATTAATATAAATAAAGTAAATTAGTGTTATAATCACCCGCAGATAATTATTCATTCTTTATTAGTAGACCCGATAACTGGTCGAGCGGGTCGGGTTTGGATTCGGATCGAAAACGGATTCGAGTCAATCGGGTTGAACGAGTTCGGGTTCAGGTCGACCCATCGGGTTTTAAATGTTCGCTTTTCTATTGTACTGAAGAAAATAAAAAATTTAAAAAAATATTTTTATACTAAAACAATATTATTATATCTATCTATATATAAAAGTTTATGGGTTTGAAGAAGTAAAAACAACATGTACCTAATAAATGTTACTTTCAATATTTTAAATCTTCATCCTAATTAACTATTTTCTTAAACTAGATCTGTAACCCCGCGCGTAGCGCAGGAAAATTACGGTTTTTTGTTTGCGATTAATATCATTAAATAAGCTATCAATGTTCAATTTAATTTAGTGATTCAACATAAAAGTAGATGTATTAATGAAGGAGTAAATGAAACGGGCCCCGATACCGTTTTCATTTACTTTCGGCCAAAAACGACTAACTTTTATATATATATATAGATGTTAATTTCATCATCAACTTAGAACACACCATTTTCGTCTCCTTCCTCGACCACAGTCTTCAAACTCATTCTCATCTCTATCCCGTTTATCAATCCCTTCGTTTCATTTCTACGCCCCCTCCTTCCCCGATTAAAAATTAATCTGGATTAATTAGATATTTTTAATCTATATATTGACAACACCTAAGATTGATTCATATGCATGGTCTCAGTGAAACATGTAACACGCCAAACAACATTGGCATCAGTAAAACATGAACATCATATAAATACTTTATGTTGCAGATTTCGGTTGTAATTAACCATTGTTGCAATAGTTGTATTTGCATTTTACGAGTTTGTAGAATTGTATTATATCATCGTTCACTCATTCTAAATTTAGGGCCTATTTAATGACTAACCGCAAACGGGAAACCGTAATTTGCTCGCGCGAAGCGCGGGGTTCCGGATCTAGTTGTTATTAATAAAACATATTATTATTTTTTAATTTAAATGAAATAAAATATGTCAAAAATGGATCCTCTTCATGAGTTTCGATAAGTTCGGGTTGGTCCGGATTTGACCCAACAAATTCGGATCGGGAACGAATTTGATCCAAACAGACTCACACACTTTTCGGATCGAATTGGATCGAGTATTTTTCGAGTCGAGTCGGATCGACCTAGCGAATTGAATCACCTTTTTTAGAGGTCTGATAATTAGGGTAGGTGATGATTAACAGTGCGTATCAGAAACAACAAATATTAGGAAGTTAGATTAGATTTCTCATTTCCCATCACCTTCTTCTTCTCCTCTATAGCTTCCGAGTTTTAATCCATGGTACAATATCATTAACCCCAAAATTCCCCATTACATTTGAACGGGATTCATCTTCTTTCGCCTCCCCAGGTCAGATTCTCTATCAGTTTACCTCCTTATCCTCAATTCTCTCAATTTACATTTAGGATTTCCAATTGACCTTTTCTGCTGTTTTGGTTTTGACTGTCAGATCCATGGCTATTGCTTTGTCATAATTGTGAAAATTTATGTGGGTTTGATAAGCTGCAGTCGCTGATCAAAAGATCTTCATGAACCTGTAAACGCCGCAACTCTGAAGGTTAAGGTATGGTTTTGGCACGTATTCGATCTTCCTCATCCTTTGTTAGGTCAAGCAATGAACTGCCCCCTTTTTTAGGGCAAATTGATTCAGTTTTCATGGTAGAGGGTTTGTATTTTAGGTTTCATGTACGAAGCTGAATAAGTTTGATCTCATCGTGTCGAGTAACAGTAGGTTTCTCTTGCAGGAAATCCGCAATTCCGTTGCAAGGTTCTGAAATAGTCAAGCTCAAGGTGGGAAATTGCTGGGAAAGAGAAGGTTTTTGCCCCACCTTACTATGCTTTCTTTGCAATGCATGTTTTCTGAACACTCTTGAATGTTGTGATTGTGTATATTAAATATTTGAAAGGGTTGTAGATGTTGGTGAATTGGTATTCCTAACAGTAATCGAAGTGTAACAATTTGTTAGCTAGAATGCACTTCATTTTTAGTTCATTCTTTTACTACTGCGGAGCTGTAGTTGCAATGTTTGTGTTCTTAAAGATGGTAAATCTTCATTCATATGTGAGACTATGGTACGTGGAAGGTTGTTGGCATACGATCAGGGTAAAAACAATAAGGGATATATCTCATTGAGCTTTTCCGATTATCTTAAGCAAAAGTTATTGTCCTTGCTACAGCTTTGTAGTTTGTATAATGATGCACTGTGTATTTTACAAGCAGGTTTTAAAGTATGAGCTTACTTATGTGCTTGCAGGGATATTATGGAATCTGAAGAGGTTTTGAAAGTCATTTTTCCTTTCCTTGAGGGCACGGATCTTGGTTCTTGTATGTTAGTATGTAAAAGCTGGAGAGAAATTGCCCGAGATGATTATTTGTGGAAATGCCTATGTGCCAAGAAATGGCCTTCGGTTTGTAAAAGGCCTCCACCACCTAATACGACTTACTTCAAGATCTACACTACCTTTTATCGACGCAGACAGCGCCAAGCTCTTCTTCCTCCAAGATTGTCCTTTGATGACCTGGACTTCTACATTGACATCTGGACTGAAGAAAATCAGCTGATATTTTCTGAGGTGGTACCGGGAGTTTCTCTGAAAACAGGCATAAAACTTCCCCAAGAAGGAATTTCTGATATGCTTCGGTTTCATTTGTCTGGTTCAGAGTACAAAATGACTTTACCTGTTGACCCAAGATTTAGTGTTCCTTTGAGCCAGACGGTGAGCGTGTCTGTTCTTGTGGGACGTAAAGACAGTAACAAGATTGCCTGTATAATCAATAAGGCGTGCTTTGATTATATTGATAGAACGGCGTACAGAGCGCTTGCATTTAATTACCTTGACTTCTCTCCTGTCCACCCTTTTGTTTCTGGAATCAGGGCTTGGATTTCTTTGCTGTTTATGGATGATGGGGATGAAGGGGTTATTGATGTGTTCGGGATTCAGATGGATTTCTGTGACGTGGCAAATTCGGAGCAGGAGGTCTTGTGGCTGTTGGATATGCTTGACTGGAAGTGATGGACGATCTTCCTAGTGTTAGAGATTTGTTTGTTGTTATGTTTCACAAGTTTGTGTTTTTTTCGGAGTTTGTAGATGGCTTTTCTTTTTCCGGTTGATTGTTTCTTGTAAAATAAATGATGGCGAGCTTCATATTATACATTCATAGAGTACTTTCCTTCAGTTATTCAGATCTATCTATGGCTTCTCGCTAATGTAGAATTAGACTTGTCAAACGGGTCGATCAGGTTGGATTAAGTGCATATTATACATTCATAGAGTACTTTCCTTCAGTTATTCAGATCTTTCTATGACTTCTCATTAACGTAGAATTAGACTTGGTCAAACGGGATCAGGTTGGATTAAGTGCATATTATACATTCATAGAGTACTTTCCTTCAGTTATTCAGATCTTTTTATAACTTCTCATTAACGTAGAATTAGGCTTGTCAAACGGGTCATCAGGTTGAGTTAAGTGCATATTATACATTCATAGAGTACTTTCCTTCAGTTATTCATATCTTTCTATGGCTTCTCCCTAACGTAGAATTAGACTTGTCAAACGGGTCTGGTTGGATTAAGTGCTTTCATAGAGTACTTTCCTTCAGTTATTCAGATCTTTCTATGTCAATCAGGTTGACCGGGTCGGATTAAGTGTGAGCAAACCCGCCAAACAGACACGGAAACCGGAAACGGGTCAATATTTGGATTGAACAGAGCAAACTTAGCTACATTTTCAAATCAAATCAAATCAATCTATGTTTCTGCATCTGTTTGTTTGTTTCAAAAATTCGATCAGCTACTGCAGGGATGGTTGCTTCAGAGAAAGCCTTCAATCCCGCGACCCGAAACCTTTTCCCGATACAAACTCATTGCTTCCTGCATCACTTGAGCTTCTGCCAACAACTGAGCTCTTCTCTTTCCCGATGGATGTGTTGATAGATAGTCTCTCAAGGCCGAATCACCTCCTCCAAGCTTTCCCAGCTTCTCATACACACTCGGTGCAACACGTGGATCATACCCGGCAGACGCCGTCAGCAACAGCCCTATATAATCAGCTTCTGTTTCCATTCTGACCACAAAACCAAATGACTCAATCTCACAAACTGCATTATATATATAGTCATCTAAGCAAGCAAGCATGCATGCTACTTTAGCAAAATCAAATTAAACTCAGGAAAAGAGACTTCAGCTTAGAAAACAGCACACAAATGACCCACTATTATTCGCAAGGCCAACATTTGCATGAAAATTTCAAGTGCTATACTTGTCTTTTATGGTTGCAAACCTTTTGACAATCAACAAGAAAACCAAACTTGATGATACAAGATGGAAGCATAGCAATTATACACAAATCATCAACCGGGTTTCAATATTGCATTAGATATCGAATTCTCAGAGCAAGCCAACATATGCAGTGGAAGGAAAGGTAATTTAGATAAACCATACAACAAATGTATAAGTTTATGAGTCAAAAGACATAAACTGTATTATATATAGTCATCTAAGCAAGCAAGCATGCTACTTTAGCAAACTGAAATTAAACCAAGAACAAGAGACTTCAGTATAGAAAACAGCACACAAGTGACCCACTATTATCTGTTTCAATCATCTCACCAGTATCGCAAGGCCAACATTTGTATGAAAACAGATGCTTGCAGCCGAAATTCAAGTGCTATACTTGTCTTTTGACAATCAACAAGAAAACCAAACTTGATATAAGATGGAAGCATAGCAATTATACACAAATCATCAACCGAGTTTCAATATTGCATCAGATACCGAATTCTCAGAGCAAGCCAACATATGCAGTGCAAGGAAAGGTAACTTAGATAAACCATACAGCATATGTATAAGTTTATGAGTCAGAAGACATACTTTCTAGAAAAAGGCAGCTTTAGTAATAGAGTTGACATGGTGTTAACCACATCAGGAGTCACAAACTGGTAGAGGATTAGTTGAAGGATCGCCATCCACATGTTCTTAGTAATTTGTTCAGCAACATGTCGAGCCACAGCATGCCCAACCTGATCAGACAAAGAAAAACAACGAAAATCAGCAAACACATAATTCAAATACACTCGATGCACATCAGCCAAACTTACTTCGTGCCCTATAACTGTTGCTATCTCAGCCTCCTTGGTGAAATGCTTAAGAAGACCCGTAAATACAACAATCTTACCACCAGGCATGCAAAAGGCATTGATCATGGGGTCGTCAACAACAACAACTTCCCAGTTAACATGTTCCAGATGATCGGTACTAGGTTGCGCCCCACGAGCTTCCCCTTTTTTCCTACTAGTGTTTACCCATTTGTCATCAAGAACCTCATCCTCCTTCCTCCAGTCAACTTCCATTAAATTCTCATGAGAATCTTCAACTTCCGGGTCACTCCATACAAGATCATGACTACTAATGCCCCTCTGAAGTGCCTCAATTATATCCTTTGCTATCAATCTAACCTTTACACTATCAGGGTGTATGGCAGGCAGTAATTTCCCCTTGTATTCAGCCTTGACCTTCTTGAATTGGGACTCACCCAACTTTTTTTCTAACTCATTCGACAGGAGGACAAAATGGGTCCTCTTTGTATAAGGTATGGTTTCAAGATTACCAAAGTAAACCGTAATCACACACCCAGAACCAAGCAAGACAGCAATTATGGCATTTCTAGGGCTGTTAGACAGTCTCTTGTAACCCCTTGGACTAAAATGATAAACCTGATTCTTATCAACATGGTAGAACTTTCTTGCGGAATCCAAGAAATGGGCTCTCGGACTCGGAGTGTGATTTAACAATCTACTTAGCTGACCAAATCTTGAACAAAGTAGAGATGAACGAGAAAGTTTACCAATGGCGACGTTCTGAATCGTGCCCCAGGCAAGCTTTGATCTCCTGTACCATCCCATGGCTTTTTCTGCAAAATTACAGTGTTCAGCTTCTTTGTTTCACTGATGGGAAGATGGAATGCTATGAAATTTGGAATCCAATTCTGAAGGGGGTTGAAGTTTCGTAAAAACTGTGGAAGGTTCATTACATGATTAATCAAACAGAGAATTCAGAGAGGGCAAAATACGAACCTTCCACAGTTCCACACTGTGGACCAGTGTGGAAGGCTCATTACAGTAAAGTCCAATTATCTCCTCCCCTTAAAAATCAGAATTGCTCTTTTTTTTTTGATAAATTACATTATTGATGCATAAACTTCCAAACATTTTTCTTATGAGTTTCTAAACTTCCAATTATTCTATATTTGTCGTTAAACTATCCTACGATGACAGTTAATAAACTTGATTTAGTTAGGATTTTGCTCTCTAACATTTCCTTCTTTTTCAACGATAGTACTAACTTTTTGACGTTTCGATTTATTCCCAACTTATCATAAATGCTTGATTAATACTCCCTCCGTCCCATAATGTTTGTCCTGTTTGACTTCGGCACACTTGCCGATGCACGTTTTGTATCGTCAACATATCAAATTACATGTTATTAAAAATTATAATTTTTTAATATTCTTAAAGTATTAATCGAATCGAATCAAATAAGACCACTCATGACTATGTTTTATCTTATATATTGAAAGATATTTAGAAGATTCTCTCGATTTGTTAATAGTGTCACAATTTGAAACAAGACGAACATTATGGGACGGAGGGAGTACTCTCTAACGTCTTCCCGCTATTGTGGAATTAAGAGCGAGTAGACCTGTCAAATCAGTCGCGGATTAAGTGTGTAGACCTGTCAAACGAGTCGGATTAAGTGCTCGGGTCGATCGGGCCATTTGTTATTTTAGTTTTCTCCAATGAAACTGCTATAATACTCCAATACGTCGAACAAAATTTCAAAGTCTTCTCACCCAAATCTACAGGAACAGACGAACAGTACAAGAGAGATGCACCTTTTACTGAAAACACAAGTTCATTCATGTTACAACCTATCCAAGAAGTTCACGATACGTCGATTCCCGCTATTTCAACTCTCCGAGCTACCTATTTCCTCCATCATCTTCATAACATTACTATTCTCAAGATACAAGATGTTACAAGGCACTGCATAGGCCCATGGTTCAGAGGTAACTCTACAATCAGAAAAAAGAAGATAAAATAAAAACGAAAGGCTTATTATGAAGCCAAGTGACTTGGACAGCTGTTGAACATGGCATGCCACATAAATGCCCGAGAAAGCACAATCTCTAGTTCTTGATCTGTCCAATTAATAGTCGGAAGATTCTGAAGAAACATCACCATTTCCTGAAAATCATGCTTTCGAAGCTTGTCCGACCACTAAGAAAATGATACTGTGTCAAAACTCTGACACTCGTTTAAAAGGCTAGTTCTACATTTAAAGATAACTCAATGTCATACCGTCAAAAGAAAGCTAGCAGCAATGTAGACAAGGAAATCTGGCAAAGCATCACCTTCAGCAAGGTATGTGTCCCAAAGACGAGTAACCAGAGTGAATGGAATCTGCAATAGATGTGACAGGATTTTAGTTTTGATTTTTTAAACTTTTCTATGGGTGAAAAATACTACTGTGTTTTCATATAGGAGTTGAAACTGTTAAAATAGCTAGTGAACAACAACACAAACCTCACGGATTAGAAGACAGTTAAACCACCGAAAAGCAAACTGAAGAAACTCAAGTCCATGCTCCTCCATGTGTCTTGAAACAGGTTCTGCATTAATATTTAAGTTGTCAGAATGTGAGTGAGACGAAAATGAACAGTTCTTTTTAAGATACATGAATCAGAATCAGAGAAAAAAAAGCACACCACTGGAATGAAGATGACAATGATAATACCAAACTACCAAAATTTGAGCAAATTTATTATAAAAGAGAGGTTTGTGTAGAAAGATAAGAATTAGAGACAAACCATCAATTCTTCGAACTAACTCCTTGAGCTTGAACACGAGCCTTTGAATTCCAGGCTGAGCAAAAGTGTAATGGTCCTGCATACAATCAAGCAACTTTGAGAGACACCAATAGCAGTCAGCTTCAATATCACTCATTTTTTCGTGGGGTACATCCAAGGTTGACCACTCCTCTACATTTCCTTGCAAGTATTCTGACAAGAAGACAACCAAGAAGGGTGTAACCAGATCATTTATTCCTTGCACATAGCCACTTGCAGGATGCCTAATTGCCCTGGAAACACATCAACATGTAGAAACAAGGCCTTTTACATCAGAAAAATGAGAAAAGTCCTTAACAGAAGAAGGGTTTAGTATCTTAATTACAATGAGTTTGGGTTATAAAACTTTTTTCCAAGCTATCAATAATAAATATATCATGTTTTAAAGAGAAGATAAAAAACTGAAGCAGTTATAATTAAGAAGAAAAGCATCTACAGACCATGTATAAAGTATCCGCTCCAAGGATTTCTGAATGGCTTCTTGTTGAAAGAAAGTTACATTAGGTACAGTTCTAGGGCAGTCCACCATAATCTACCAAAGAAATAAAGCAATAAATGGGTATTAAGCAACAAGCACAGAATTGCTAGAGAATAAACGCAACTCTAGATTTACCTGGCGAAGCATGTTTACTTCATCCTCTGAGCGATCACTATCAGGGATATCATAATATTGTGCAACACAGTCAAGATATTCAAGGCGCTTCCTTCTCAAAACTCCCTCCCTTCTATCTGAATTAGGTGGTGCATACCCCTGTGGTCAGTTCATGTTTAAACTCCAAATGACGAAAAACTACATTTTATCTACTTCAAAACATCATCACATATTAGGAGATATTATGGGTATGCATAAATCTAGCAAATATCCACAATCAAGTTCAGTTATTATTGACCTATATTATATATTTGATAGGATTACACACTTTGGAAGGGTTGATATGCAAATGTACTCACCAAGAGTAGTCTCCATACAGTGGGGCGCATATAAGTTGGCACACCATTCCAAGCCAGACCCCGCAACTTTTCTGTTGCAATACCCAAATATAAAAAGGACAATAGGATTATATTTAATTTTACAACTTGGAGGTACAGAGTCTATAAGACAAAAAATCAAAATGAGAATGAAAACATAACTATTTTATTTATATTAGAAAAAGAAGAAGAAGATAAATATCACAGCCTTAGAAAGTATAGAAAAAATACAAACTTACTGAAAAGGGGGAAACTGTGAATCATAATATAAAGCATTATCTTTAGGTTAGAAGATGGCTCTTTAACAAGATCTTGAATCTGATTTGAAATTAAAGTCTAAGAGTTTAGGAACCAATAACATTATTACACAGAACAGAAAGGAGGAATGCAAGTTTACCCAATATGACAGTCGGCATAGCAAGCTCCTTCTTGAACTTCATAACCCTAGCAGAATCAGCACCTGCTGTGTTGACCATGATTTTTTGGGACTCTCTTGAAGTATAACCCGTGCTTGATGCACTGTTTTGGTGGGTACTGGTGATTGGACTATTTGTAACTGGTGACAGGTCCTGCAGTATTTGATGATCTTAAGAATTCACAAATATGAACCCAAAATTCCAAATAAATAATAGCAAAGTTAAGATACAATAGCTCGCCTTCTCAGAGCTGTCCCCTTGTTCACTAGGCCCAACATCATTTTCTGTTGAGCTCCTTTCGTACTCCCTGGGAGATCCATGCAATCCAGAGATATCTAAAGGGTCTGCCCTCCGTGTTAATAGCACTTTGCCAGGAAAACTGCGGCCTTTAGGTAGCCTTATTACACAAAAAAAGTGAAAAGAACCATAAGAAAAGGTATAAATCTGATAACAAACGAATTGTTTCCAGTACTAGATATGCCAATTGTCAGTTCATAAGGCAAATATTTACACTTTGATGCTCAATGTGTTCTACAGAGTGAAGAATTGCTAAACTAAGTTTTCCATAGAGTGCTCAAGTTTTGAGAAGCAAATTATCAACAGGAGCACCCTTTATGAGTCTTGTAACTGTAGAGAGCAAAGTGGAAAAAATACAGCGTCAAATGACCAAAATAAGAAAATGGGTTAAATCTTCACAGACTCAATTCATTAAACAACAATGTTGAAGCTAACATCTGAGGCCAGAAGCAAAGAATCCTTTCCAATTTTACACTTTGAAGTGATAACTACAAATTTGTTTACTAGCCAAACCCAAAATTTGCAGAAAATTGTAAGGAATTATGATGAATTGATGAATGAAGCTAAGCTCGAATTAAGGCATGCTAGTTCCAGCCTTTGTAGCCATTCCTGCAGACTTATATTTCTCAATTTGGGAGTCTGGCTTCAAATGACCAAGTAACAAAAGGCACAATATTGTCAATGTAACCAAAAGAATCCGTTAACCAAAAATCAGTAAAGCTCAAGTAACAATTCCAGCGCAGCTCCAGAAGAAATTGCAAAGGCCTTATTTTTCTTTCATGTGTCCACTCAATTAGTTTAATTTTTGATCACTTTCCTTCTGAATTTTCAGCCTCTCACACTATCCTTTTCAGAAAATGAATCAAATCATACAAACTTCTTCCATCAGAAAATTGGAACTAAAAATGATCTGTAATCAGACAAATGAAAGCACTCACAAATTCATCACCGCAGGCGAACAGATGGGGGAAATTCTGCTGCGACAAACTACTTACAATCCTGCAATGCCAAAAGAATCAGCGAATCATAATCAATTTATTCAAAAAACGATAGACCAGCAAGAGAATCATATGGTACCTAATTGAGAGTAGAGATTCAGATCTGAGCACAATTGTGGATGCGGGTATGAATAATAAGGCAGGTGCGGGCGAGAATAGAGTTGGAATTGGATGGAGTTTCCGGTATGTCGCTGCAACCGACGAGATTGAGCAATTTTGTGGAATCCTGAGTCCCAAGGCTGGCTTGGACACAAAAGAATTTCGGTATTATTTTCTTAGGAACTGTGTTTCGCTATGAACAATTCGACCGAACCGGAAGTATTTCAGTTCATCGAACCGGCAGTCTATAGTAAATCAAATTTAGGAAAAAATATATATTTAAAAAAAAAAAAACAAGACACGGGTGTCATCCACCACGGGGTTTTCACCATCATCAGAAGCGATGATTCGGAAAAAGGGCCCGTAGAGAATAAACAGGCTAGACAACAGGAGAGTAGGTCTAATTGTTCTGATATAATCATCAGATAACAAACGATCTTCATTGCAGTTAAGAATGATCTTAACAAAATGGGCATTGATGTGAGGCTGAGAGAGGAAGTCTGCAACCCTATTAGCCTTTCGGAAGCATTGTGAGATCCTGACATTAGCAATATATAAATGGGTTATCCGCATGATATCTCTTCAATGCATATATAAGCGTAAATAAACACATTTACAGATGTGTGTATGTATCATTTAACATTATGCAAAATAAAATGTGCACATATTTTTGTGTAATGAATGTGCATGTGAATATAAAAGGATTTACATGTAACTTTAAGTTCGTACTAGAAGCATATTATTTATACCGTATAAATTTAGGGAAATAATTTCTCTTAGAAGTAAACTTAACTTAGTATATTATAAGGTTGGAAATGTCTTGAATATTTATTTGAAATAATAATTATGATTGAAATGAAAATTCTTCTTCTTACCGATAGTGCCTTGTAAGTTTGAACTTTTCAAATACACCAAAAATCAAACTATTATACAAATATGAAAGTCTTAGTTCATGTGTTACGTGCCCTTCTATTTCTAGCATAGAAGATTTGTAGTACTTTTCTTTGTTGAAGGGAGAATATGTAGAGCTAATTCACCCGAAATAAATGATGTAATTTTTTTTGCAATGTACATAAATATAGAGAAAAATTCGGGTGTAACAAGGTTTAACGTACTATTCAGAATTACAAGTATGTCATCACGTCCCTCACTAAAAACGTTTAAAAAAATTCATGGCTCAGATTATGAACATTATTATCCAGAACATGAACATTAATGTGTAATCTGTAAACGCGAATCGTTCGTTTTCCCTATGTTAAGATTCATAGCTATATAATTATATGAGTTCAAAAAAAATGTCATACTCATCCACCTCAAGAAATCTGTCTTCTGGGTTGTGAATCTTCTGATCAAAACCCAAGTATATCTTCGACAAGAGAAGCTCAAGTTATCAAACTCTTTTCTTTGTTTGAAGTTAACTATTTTCTGGACAGAACGTTCAAGACCTTCATTACACAAATATTATGATGCAAATACTTCATCAGGTTTCAATCAGATTGATTCGTTTAAACATTAGTATTCACTATTCATGAACTTCCTCTATGAAATTGGATTTATGCTCAAAATGTTGCATTTTCTTTTTCCATGGGACAAAGTCAAGATTACAAACTAGTGTACACATGCATGGAGAAAATCACATTACAACTATATAGGCTTTCATTGACCTGCCCAACATTTACACGACTCTTTTTTTTTTATAGATACTCTACTAGATAATTAACTAGTATATAGTCATAAGCTTGATACAAAGACTATGTCTCTAAAAATAGGGAAAATTGCGCAAAATCATCCGTAAATATGCATAGTTTCACAACATCAAAAACCCAAAAACATCCTTAAAAACGTTTTCTTGTCTATTTTAACTAACAATTCTATGAAATATGATGACATAGTCGACGAATAATTAGGATCAAGAAACATCAAAGAAAATATCAAAAGGTAGTAGTGATGGGAATGAGGTGGTTGGTAGCCACTTTTGTTTTTAACCTAAGTTATAAGTTATAAACTTATAAGTCAAGATGTTTGAACCACCCTTTGATAGTTTGAGCATCTAGGTGAAGACACAACTCCATAATAGCTGTCTAAGGGACCCTTCCTTTTCTTGTTGTTGTTGTTAGGATTGACTAAACAACAACCATTGTCACTTCCCATGGAATCTTGGTGCGACAAAATCGCCGGTTGAAGAACCGGAGAAGAAGGTATCGTCACCGGAGGTATCTCGATCATGTCGAGCTGAGGTGGCGGTTGTTGCCATTGTGGCATCGGACCCGCCAACAAAAGCGTCTCGAGTGTGGGCCCCGCGTCCATCACCGCCTGTAGAAGCCTCCCTTTCTCTGGCAATGGCCTTTGCTTCCCTGAAAAAAGTTAGGACTGGGGCATTAGGTGGCGGTTGTATTTGTGAAAATGATACAACCACTTTATGACATTGTTCATTGATCAAAATGATAAGTCAATCCCTTACTCCTATGAGATTTTTCATACAAAAAATGGTCTTAGAAAGCTTTATGTAATCTAAAATGAGGTTTGAATACTTTTCCGCGACTCCTATGGTATGTTTCTCCCCTTTTCTCCATCACATGTTTACATCAACGTATATTTTGATCAATATACAACGACATTAACAGTCTGCTTGATAACTACCGTTAAGCTAAGCTTAACGGTAGTTGTCAAGCAGGTAATAAAAGTGGTCAAGATTCATTTCCTTTCCATTACTGTTTCTACAAAACGTCACGTAAATTGCACTATAATGCAACTTTACCATTATAAACACTTACCTAAAGTCGCGACTAGCATCAGAGGAAGCGAGGAAGATGGCGTCGGAGAAGGTGGTGTCGGAAACCGAGCAATAAAATGCTCGGAAATGACACTATCTTCACTATCAGACGACGAGAAGCTGGCGGCGTTGGTGGTGATATTAGTATCTCCACCTTTAACTCCTCCTGCAGATGCATTAAAAGAGGACAATTGATGCAACTGTTGTTGCAATGAAAGCTTCTCAATAAGAAGCTTTTGGAATTGGTTATGAGCTTCATCTCTTTCCTTAAAGGCAGCTACCAAAACATCCTTCATCTGAAAAATCTCCTCTTCCTTCCTCGAAATCTCGTCGCGTGCTGCTACGATTGTCGCTTCCAGCTCGGCTGTGGTTTGTACTAGTAACTTTTTCAGCTCAGCCTTGCCCTGTTTCAAAATCAAATTTGTCATGAAGAAGAAGAAGAAGAAGAAAGAGTGCAAAATCATATGGTTTTTAGTGAATTACTGCTTGTTCTGCATAGTGAAGCCATCCAAGAGTGCTGCATTGCTCCATTGTTGGTTCTTGAAAACTGATAAGTGTGTGTATACTGCAAGTGTTATGCTAGCAAATGCTTATAAAGAGAGGAATTGTTTAAGTTGTCAATGTCTGCTTTTACAAAGTTTTTAACCTTTGTGCTACACATGGGCATTCATTTAGAGGTAAATATTGACCTAGTACACCCTATTTCAAAGTTGCATGTATTTAGAAACGGGAAAAAACTTACACTCGAAAAATTATAACTTGCACCCAGTGTTGGCCGTAATAACGATGCGTCTGAACTTTCGGTTTTGGTCTCAACATGGATACACTCAAATTTAAGACAGTTCGCCTGAACGCATTTCAGTTGCGCCTATAACGGATACAAGATATAATTTTTCGAATGCGAGGTTAAACGCTCTTGGAGATGTGATATGAGAAGCTATAGTGATATAGATATTATTTTTTTGAAAGGTAGTGATATAGATTATTATCAATATATTATTCGACCACTAAGTATAAAGTATGTGATGTTTAATTAGTTTAAGCCAAAGTTACTAACTAAGAAAGGGAAGTCTTCCTACACCTTTGAATTTTCTTATTTAGTGCACACCAGGCCATATAGCAATTGGTAAATGGTCTTAAAGAGCAGAAAGGGACGTTGATAAGAATTCACCGAGAAAGGGAACAACGTGTGAATTCACCGATTTAAAACTGGTTTCTCATTGCTTTACTTGTGAAGTATTTGTCAACAGGATAACATAATTATCTAAAGAACTCATTTATTCCCTAAGTTAGAATGTTTAACCCTTAAAAATGCAAGAAAAGTTCGGGTAAGAAGAAGTTTTAACGTAGGAAAAACGTGGCGTTCGCGTTCGCGTTCGCAGATTACAAGTTAATGTTAATATTCTAGATGATAATGTTCATAAATATTACCATCTAGACTATTTGCATCATAATATTATGAACATTATCACCCAGAATACGAATATTATCTTGTTATCTGTGAATGTGAACGCTTTATTTTTTCGACGTAAAACTCTCTTCTTACCCGAACCGTTCATCTAATTATATGTTATTGGTTTGTACTTTGTAGTGACATGAACCTAATTCCACCTTAATAATAATTTTCAACTGCAATTTTCCAATTCATTGTCATCGAGATAAGCTTGTAAGATGAACTATTCAGATGAACGGATCCAATGAATTGAATCATGTGCATGAGTCCTGTTTTTGTTTGTAAGTGTGTATTAAATTTCCTTATCTTGGAACATAGAATGCATAAATACCTTTTAATAAAGTGCACAAGATATAACTAACTACTCCAATAATATTAGTATTATTATTGGGACCGACGGCCAAAATGGAAATCTAGATTGATACTACACTTAAGAGTCATGATTTCACAGTAGGATAAAGATACTATAGAGTATATCTTGTTTCATAATCAAACTAACTCTTAATACTAAAATATGAGTCTCATAGAAAGGCGCTTAATACCCCATACGGAGTTGCGAGGTTCTGGATTTAGGAGATTTTCATCAATGCAAAGGCCGGCAAGAAGAGTTGGATGAGAGTCGTCCGGAAAGATTTATCCGTTCTGAATCTTACCGAAGAAATGTCACATGACAAAGCTTTGTGGAAAGAGAAGACCTGAATTACAGAATCTTAGGCTAGTGTGCTTTAGTAGTCGACGCTCTTCTTTCGGATGGAGGCTTCAATGAACTGTTTTATGTTTAGGTCGCTAGATCACATCCTCCGAACCTATTTGGGATAAGAATTTACCTAACTCCACCCCCACTCCTTGCTTTTTCGGAATATATTGAGTCATGTTGTTATTGTTACACAAGCTAACTTAGCTTAACCCCTTGAAAAATGTACACAAATACCTGCTTCGCCGTCTATCTAAATCGAGCACATAAATTACATGCCGATAAAAGATTTAATGACCATCAAGTAATCATAGCATTAGCCTTTTCCACCTCCGAGCCACATGAAGTGCTTTTCATTAGACCGTTATAAACTTATAAATGATGGGTAGTGTAAAACACATCCAATCTTACAATTTCACAAGAATCTTTAAAATTGGATTGGTTGGATATTTGACAATAAGGTCATTTTCTGTGCTCCTTTATGTTTATTTAATAATTTTATATGGAAAAGGGAATAGAAGTTTTGGGTCGTGCAAAGACGCGGTTAGGCGGAAAAAGGAGAAGTTTTGGTAGGCTTTCTGGATCCATCATCCACATAATCTGCATACAATTGCTGCATGTGATGTGCATATTCCAGCTTATCTTATTGCATATTGATTTTATCATCTTCACCTTGTTAATGGATCTTTAGTAGAACGGGCAAACAGGTCAAACGAGTCGGGTCCGGGTCAAACAGTTCAACAACATTTATGGGTTTGAGTCGGGTCGATCCAGTGAATTTTAAATAACCAATTTTTTATTGTAACAAATAAAATAAATTTTAAACAATATTTCTATAATACAATAAAAATACTACGGATTATAATATTAGTGAAAACAGATTCGGATGGATTTGACCCAACGAGTCTCATGAATCAAGTCGGTTCAAATTTGGCTTAAAACGAATTTCACGAATTATCAGGTCAAATAGAGAGTTTTTTCGGAGTCGGGTCGACCCATTGGGTCAGCTTTGACAGTCATTGCCCGTTTGACTAGTGAACTGAGTGAAAGCCAGCTTCACTCATGGATATCAATTATCAAGTGGATGGATTAACAATGTTTTTGCTTATGAACATAACAAAAAGCTTCATTTGTTGCAAGTTTTTTTAAAAAAAACTATTCAGTAAAGGATAATTTATTAATCCTTGACAGAAACTAAATGAATAAAACATAATGTAAAGGATAATTTAACTTTATATTGTATGGCCATGGACACATTAGAAAAAACATAATGTATATGGAAAAAATTTATTTCAAACACCAAGATAAGCTTCTACTCCTGGAGCAGAACTAAAACACATGGATAATCTAGCATGAGAAATAAAGCAATCCTTAACAAAGTAATGTGAATATGTGATACACACAACACAGAGTCTAAATAGAAAAAACCAACAAAACATGAGATTCAACTTCACCAGCCTAATAGTTCGCCTAGCTAATAGATAAAGCATCCAGTATTTTTTAATGCATTAGCATTCCTCAGATCATATTACCTAAGCAGAGATCAACAAACTTTTCATGTAAAAACATACATTTTAATAACGATCGAACGATGACTGCCTTCCTCCCCTAGCAGGGCGATCATACGGACCAGGCCTGTCAGAAAAACGTCCACCAGCACGAACAGCACCACCTCCACCACCTCCATATCTGTCAACACCTCGTCTAGGAGCGGGATCACGGTCATAGCCTCTGTCCTTCTCGTATCCAGTTTGTGGGTAACGGTCAGAGGCTCTGAACCTATCACCTCCACCATATCGGTCTACCGGAGGAAACCTAATATCACAAAAAAATATTACAATTCTATAAGGATTGTATAATTGTATAATGATAACAATGGTAATGGTATAGTTGCTTTTGTTCATTATGTTTCTTAACCAAGTTGGAAAAGTTAGAAACAGACAAAACAACTAATAAGAAGTAAAAATTCATCATTATCTTTCCTCTTAATCCCTATTTCTCTTGAATGAACTCCTTATCTACCTTAAACTGCTAATATATGGAACATTATGATAGCTATTTTCTTTTTGAGACTGAGCAAAGTTTTGGTTTATTTCAGTTTACATTTGGGTTTGGCTCAAGTTGTGTTGGAACTGTATGTATGCACACAACTTCTAATTATGTTTCACTTTAGACTAATGTACTACAACTAAGACAATGGACAAATTGATCAAAACCACTAAACTTACACTATTAAATAATAACTTTTGGGGAATCTACGGAAAATAGTCAAATTCATTGATTTACTAAGGAATATATTAAGAAAAAGATAAATAATGTGAGACAAGAAACTTTACCTGTCAGCAAGAAACCGATCACGACCACCACCATACGCCTTATCCCTACTATCAAAGCGGTCCCTATCTGCTGCTGCGTATGAAGCTGCTGCATCATAACGATCATCCAGATAGCGGTCCCGATCTGAGAAGCGGTCCCCACGGGACCCAATATCCCCATAACGCGGTCGAGACGGCAATGGAGGGTCCCGGCCTCCTCTTCCGCCACCAGCAGATGGGCAATCCCGGGCCCAATGTCCAAGCCTGCCACACTTGAAACACTCATCCTGTCTACTTTCTGGTGCTCTGTCACTGCCACCACGGTATCCAGTTCTGGGAGCAGAAGAGTAGCTTCCACCACCACCGCCGCCGCCGCCATAACTGCCTACTGGGTCTTCCCCGGGTTTGGGTTCGGCTCGGTTCACTGAAATAATACGGTCACCAAGTTCCCTGCCATGCATCTCTCTGATTGCATCCTCCATGCCTCGACGGTCTCCAAAAGTCAAGAAACCGAATCCACGGGGTCGACCAGTGCCTCTTTCCACCATTATCTACATGACATTATACTCAAGGAATGGGTTAATCGTGAATCGGATACAAATATCTGCAGCAAGTATCTGGCATTCAGCAATACGATCTCAAGGCAACAAAAATCACTGATCTAGCAGGAGTGTCTATAATGATTTCAACCATGCAGCGTTGGACGAAACCACTGTGGCAAGAACTGCAGATCATTCCAGATACTGTTCTGTTCTAGCATACAAAAGCCATAAGCTGAGAGAGAAATATACAATATCTGGTCATGTTCAAAAACCATATCCATATCCATACACCATATAGTCTGCTTGAACACCGGCTCTTTTTTTTATCTACCAACCAATGCACACATGCTTTACAAGTTATGTAATTGCCGAACATCCAGTCATGTTCAGGCACCTAGGTGATCGACAAGGACTCTTTTCTCCTATTTTCACCAGCAAAACAAGCAACTTCCACACTCTTCACAAAAAATAGAACTCTCGCAATGGAACAGAGGAGCACTGATCTACTTTCGTTTGACTAAACTCAATTTCTGCTGTCCTATACCACCAAAGTCCCGGAAAAAAATAACTTCCAGAGAAGCAAGACAAATAAATAGTACTTAAAAAGAGGTGAAGGTCTACAAAAAAGGACGTGTTCAATTGGTTAACCAAGTTTACTCTTTCCCAAAATGTCAAAAGGTTTTAATCAGTAGCAAAGATATAGTATATTATGGTAAAATCATAGAATTACCTCATTAGACAATTGAGGAAAGTCAGTGAAACACAAGGATAAACTTCAAAACTTCAACTTAAACTTAACCAAAAAGGAGCAAGAAGTCTGAAAAAGAATGTTCGAGACGCTGTGAATGAGAAAGAGAAAGGAAAGACCTTTTTGGTTTTCTACCAAAAAATTTAACAGCCAAAAGATTAAAAAAAAATATCTCCAGAGCTCAATGATTTCCAGAGTTCATTTCCGATGCCAGGTTCATAAGCAATTTCAACTACAGCTCGTGATCAGATTCTAAAAATGTCAGTGACTTGATGATTTATATCACCTCTACAATTCTCCAAGCACTTGTACCAGCCAAAAGATTTGTATCTTCTACACCAAATCCAGCTACTCCAGATTCATCTGATAATCACACTACCCAAAACTTTCTAAAGCCAGTGTAGTAAGCAGGCAGCAAGCACTAACAGACCTCCAGATGGAACACATAGAATACTTCATGTACTTTCTGACCCTTTTATACTAAACAAAATAAACTTCACCCAGCGATAGAGGAAGTACACAGCCTCAAACAAGGAAGGTAAGACAATTCAAAATGAATTTTTCTTATCCGGTAGCTGAAGATTTGCTAATCAAGTGCAGGGAGGCTAAGGAAATGTGTCAGGAAATGATTTGAAAGCTAGGTTCGGAAAGAGGTAACACAACAGATTTAATCAAGCGAACTTTCCAGTTGAAAATGAGTTTAGTTCGACCACCTGATTCAACATGTACTTTGGAGAAGACTGTTAAATGTAGTCAAGATCAAACGGGCAGATTGCCAACCTTTTCGAGCAGAATAAATCCAGGGAACAGGAACTCAAAAGAACACACAAGAACAAAAGTGAAAGAAAGATATAGCAGGCAGCTGCCATAAACCTTATGCTGCAGCTGGGCTATTAGACACCGAAACCTAAAATCAAGGCAAACCACAAGGATGCAAGTCTGGAACTTGTCAACAGCTGCTTACGGAGTCTGCAATTCCCACATGCGAAGATAATCAAATGCAGACATTGCCACCTACTCCGCACATCCACTAGAGTGTCTGAAGCTTTTCGAATATCAGTCGCTCATCCAAACAAGTCACAAGCAAAATGACTAATTTCCAAAATCTGGCTAAGATGATGTAGTGTCCCAGCTTGTTCCAGTAGCAAGAAAAAGGAATTTAGGAAGGGTTTAAAATAGTTTTAGCAAACTGTTTTACTTTGTAGTATACACAAGCCCAGTCAGTCAAGGACCAACTCAGTTTGGAGCTGCTTTGGACAACTACCCTGCAAGGCTTGAAGAAAGTGCTTCATCTGGCAGATCAAGAGTTGTGGAAAAAAACCTCAAAAACTCATAGGCACCATATAAAGGCATCCCAAACATTGTACTTTCACCTTGGGAGGATTTCAGTTTCAGCCAGAACCTGCACCTCAGCCACGGAAGTCTGCCTCTACCAAAAAAAACCCATTATACACAATCTAACTCTCCTCAGATAACTGACACCTTGTAATATATTTCAGCTTGGGGAAGTCAGAGCATGAGACAATTGGTGTCCTGTCACCAAAGTGTACACCTTCTGGCCAAAGAGCTGAAGATGTGAACAGCCAGCTGTCATCTCGAGAGTCATTTAAATACCAGTCTACTTCTTCTCTTCTGTACAAGCAGAGGTACCAATCAAGAATTTAAGGAGGTTCTCTCATCTGATGAGTCACTCCCTTTTCCCTTTCTTATATTTCCTAAATCTTAAACTAAATATTAATAAGTTTCCCTTGAGGGACTACCTTCAGGGTCTGAAAGCAACAATGGCAGTCCACCTTGGGCTACAAACCCACCACAGGGCTAGAGGTCAAACCTCAGGGTATTAGAAACACGGCAAACCTGTTGACTTTTGGATTTCAAACAATACGGCATAAACAAGCAAACCAACAATCTTGAAACCACTTAGCTCAGACCCACTCACAGACAAGAAAGAACTGGCAATAATGAGTTAGTTCAGGATCAAAGCTGAATAATATTTACCACCAATCAGGCAGAACAACACAAAAACGACCTCAGATATATCTCAACTAAAATTGGCCCTGAAAAAGATGAGCTTTGTTATCTAAAGCGAATATGCTCATCCCTGTGAAGAATTCAATTACCGAACCAAATTAGGGATATCTAGTTGAGGCAATCCAACTGAACATAAACTTCCCACAGAATTCATCTCAAGGTCATAACTAGCAATAAGAAGACAAAGCAAGTAACAAACAACAATTAATATAATGCAACCCAAAAGATAACAGGATAAAATAGTAACATCAGAATCGCATTGACAGGCTTTTTTAAACTACAAGAGTCAGTAAAGCAGATAAAATTAGTTAAACATAATGTAGGTAGCACCTAAATGAAAGTACAGATATAAGACCATCAAACCCTTCATCTCCAAGCCTAACACAGTCATATAATAGAACGAGCACCCATATGGCCATTTCAGCACTCAGAATTTATAGAATAATAGTCAATTTTAGCTAAATCTACGACCTAATTCATTTTATACAAATTAGATGAATCAAACCCATCTAATCTCCAAAATTGAACTGCACAGAAACGGTTGCCCCAGATTGATCAATTCGAACCCTAATTCTGCCCCTCAGAATAAAAAAAAATTGCACAATTAAGCAGAAGCTAATCAGAAACAAAAGATTTGAGAGAGAGATCGTTGAGATGGAAGAGGTCCTTACTTCACAGTCGACAATTTTACCGAAACGGCGAAAAGCATCTTCCAATTGACGCTCGGTAACATCCCATGATAAGCCTCCTACGAACACTCGATTCTCGATATCCTTGGTCGCCATCACTGCTTCAATGTAGCGGAAAGAAAACCCTAGATGAAAATCGCAGGAAGGGGAAGTCTATAGAGAAACCCTAGATGATTGTGAATGGTTCGACTGAGCGCTTACTCCCCTTAACTAATCCGGTCCCGATCAAAAAAGAGAAAAACTCGTCCGGTCGGACCGGATGCTTTTAATTATTATTGTTTTGCATAAAAAAACCGGTCCGTAAGTGAGAGAGGATGAATCTTGGTGTGCTACACATAATTTTATTTTATTTTTTTATTTTTTTGGTAAAAGAGAGCCAGCACTCTCGAGAATTTTATAAAAAAATCTTACTTGGCCATCAGGCGGGGTGTAGAGAAACCCCTAACATCGTCTGAAAGACAAAGAGACACCCGGTCGGACTGGAACTTCATGTCTCAAGGCAATGACAGTCCCTGATCATCCTTCTGGATGATCCGAAAGAAGGATAACAAGGTTGGGGAACAACCATGTCTCTGTAGATGACTACTAAAGTTCCTGATATTGACATCAGGTAGGCTATAACTATTATGACAAAAAATGAATAGCTTAATATTCATAATATTCATTGCAAAGTTTTTGAGTTTGATGGTTCGGACAAAGATCATTATTTTGAAGATTATGGAAATGAAAATGAAAAAGAGTAGGCTATGTTTATGTCGAAAACTTTGACTATAAATCAAATACACTATAAACATTAGGGGTGGGCACGGGTGGTTAACTGGTCTTTCGGTTAACCGACCTTCGATTAACATATCTTTCGGTTAGTGATTTAGGCATACCGTAAACCGTACCGTTAACGTCGGTTAACCATATATCGGTTAACCATCGGTTTCGGTACGGTTATTTGGTAAACCAAATAACCATAATATTAAATTACTTAAGAACTGTAAATTTTTTTTGTGCAAAAACTGTAATTAAGGTATTTAAATAACGACATCACTTGCATTAAATGTAATTAAGAACCAATAAAATAAAACAGTAGCATAACTTAACATTTTCCTCGAAACAAAAGCTAATAAAAACTTAATAACATAAATTGTCTTGCAATGCCCTGCAACACAAAAATCACAAGAGTAAAACACAACTTTGCATGTTTCTTCAAACAAGAAGCTAATCATCTATCATAATCACTGGTTGCTCCACCGTCAAATTCTTCATGCGTATAATTAATTAAAATAGTGTAAAATAGGCATATCATTCCATCTGTGAACATGAATAACAAAATCAAATAGAAAAGTATAAAGTTTACTAACCTTCTTCCAAGTCTTTTAAGTTAAGCAAGTTTTCTTCAATTAAAGAATGACCATCAGATTTAGCTAGTCAATCTTGGGCTAGCCAAGATTAAGCAACGTTTTTTCAAAGCTTTAATAATTAATATTATTGTAAAAGGGAAGACATGGGAATGTGAGACTCTCACAAAAGGGAAGACATGGGAATGTGAGACTCTCATGTGAGAGTGTGAGTCTAGGTGAGAGTGTGAGTCTAAGATCGTGAGATTACAAATCAATTTGATCTTTTACCTTTTCTTTTTTATTTCTTATTTTAAATTAAAACTAAAAGTAGATATTTAAATTTATTTTTTTTATTTTTATTTTAAGCATTTATCTTGAATGTATACTCTCAAATCTCAATACATCCCAAATTTCGACTACCTACATCTAAATATCTTCCCTTCTATTCCATCCACGTGTCACACTTTCAATCCAACACGTACACAATTCCATCCACGTGTCACACTTTCAATCCAACACGTACACAATTCCATCCACGTGTCACTCTCTTCCTTGCTATTTGAACCCCCACTCCCAACCAAACGCACCAACCCGCACCATGACACCGCTAACGTGCGCGTCCCTCCTGCTAACATGCGCACTTCTCATCTCCTCGTCCGCCTCCATCCCTCGAATCTTCCAAGTAACGGACCACGAAGCCCTCTTCAGCAACTTCGTGGTCAAGTACGGAAAGGCGTACGATAGCAACGATGAGTACGCGCACCGCCTCGGTGTATTCGCCAAGAATCTGGTGCGCGCAGCAGAGCATCAAGGGATGGATCCTAGTGCTGTCCATGGTGTCACTCCTTTCATGGACTTGACTCCTCAAGAATTCGAGCATCAGTTCTTGGGTCTTAACGCTGGAGCCGAAACTCGTAACGGAGGATTGGCGATCGCGATGCCGTTGGAGGTTGAGGGTTTGCCCGAAAGCTTCGATTGGAGGGAGAAAGGCGCTGTAACTGACGTCAAGATGCAGGTAAAGATCCTTACTATCACCTAATATCGTCCGGTCTCTCGCTAACGCGAGAAATGAGGCGGTAATGGTAATCGCGTAACGCGAGAAATCAGGCGATATTGGTAATTTAGGTGAGCTGTATATAGAAACCGTGTATCTTTATACCGTTTTCCTTTACTTTTGGGTTTTATCGGTAAGGAAATACCACTCTCGACCTACTTCGCATTAATTTTTTACTAGAATAATAGGTTCTACTGCCTGAAATTTTTAATAGAATAATAGGTTCTACAATGGTTTTGGGTTATATCGGTAAGGAAATACCAATCTCGACCTCTTTTATATCAAGTTCTTACTAGGATGATAGGTTGCAAGATAGTGGTGATTTTCTATATCCATTTTCCTAAGAGCTAAGATAAGACGCCTAATATGAAAATATTTTATAGAATTGATGATTTTAAAGTTATTTATTTTGTTATGAGGGTTTGTAATTTTCTGTTTAGAGTAGCTTAAGTTATAGGAAAATGGTGTGAGGATAACTAGGCTATAGGAAAATGGTTAAGTATATGACATATGTTGAAGGATATACTTCATTCATATATCAGCTTATTGTTACATGAACATCTTAAATCGGTGTAGAGATCAAATGATCTCAAACTTATCAAAGAGTAGAAGTTAGAATCCTTTGTGTATATTTACTTATGATCTTATACATGAGTTGAGTGTGTGTTTCTCATATCCATTGAAGAAAGTATCAATCTCGACCTCTCATATCCATTATTGGGATGTAATGGGGTATGATATGTTGTTGTGGATTTGGTAGTGATAACAACTGAATCGACTGAATTTGATTGTGGAAGGGAACATGTGGATCGTGTTGGGCGTTTAGCACGACAGGAGCGATTGAAGGAGCTAATTTCGTAGCGACGGGGAAGCTACTCAACCTCAGTCAACAACAGCTTGTCGATTGTGACCACAAAGTTAGTAATCAATGAACTATATTATAAAACTAGTCGTTGATTTTATTCGAATTATGATGGTGATGATGGGTTGTGTTACAGTGTGATATAAACAAGAAAGACGAGTGTGATAGTGGTTGTCGAGGTGGGCTCATGACGAACGCCTACAACTATTTGATGGAGGCGGGAGGATTGCAAGATGCGAGCTCGTATCCTTACACCGGAGTTCAAGGCGAGTGCAAGTTCGATTCCAACAAGGTTGCTGTCAAGATTGCAAACTTTACTAACATACCGATTGATGAAGATCAAATTGCAGCTCATCTTGTTCAACATGGGCCTCTTGCAGGTATATCATCTAACATAAGAGACTAGTATATATTTGATATGAACGTGAACTTGTGTGCATGATAGTAGCCTTTTGGGTAACGTTTGGTAATAGGGTTTTAGGCTGTGCATGATATATATAGTAGCATTTTGGTAACGTTTGATAATAGGGTTTGAAACGTACTAAATGAAAAACGCTACCTGTAATGTTATCGATGAGATAGGTAAATGACCAATGTGTACTTTTTTATTAGAAAAGTAACCCTCTTAGAAACTAACTTCTTAGCACAAGGGAAAATATGAAATCAAAGTGAATAGTTTTCTTAATTAAAAACTTTAAGAGGTTATTGAGACAAATTCTCTATGTTGTTACTTGCTAAACATATTTTTTTTCTAAAACTCTAAATACTACTCTCGACGCTAGTTTTTTTAATCTTACCACATTCTTAATGGATTGTTCTATGATCAGTTGGATTAAACGCGGTGTTCATGCAAACGTACATTGGAGGGGTGTCATGTCCTCTTATATGCGGGAAGAAACGGTTGAACCACGGAGTTTTACTCGTAGGGTACGGGGCAAAGGGGTTCTCGATTCTCAGATTCGGGAACAAACCGTATTGGATAATCAAGAACTCGTGGGGCGAGCGATGGGGCGAGAAGGGGTATTATCGTCTTTGCAAAGGTCACGGTATGTGCGGGATAAACACTATGGTGTCTGCTGTTGTCACAACTAGCTAAGCTTCTTATATAAGCTTGGTTAGTTATAGTCTTTATGCATTAGATTGTTGATCAAGTTATGTTTGTTTAAATCTACTTAGGTAGATGTTGTCATGTTGATCTAGGTATGCTAGGCGAGATACAATACATCTATATATGATAACAAAATGGAAAACCTTGTTATATATATAAACTATTACATCACGTAAAAATGTACAGATCGCTCATTGATCGAACAAATGTTTGATCCATGAAATAAAACCCGGGTACCTTAGACTGAAATAAGAAACAATTAGTGCATGTACGTAAATTTATAAATTTGCGAAGTATTATGAAATTTATGTTAGCCTCGATACACATTGGAAAATCCGCAATAATAAAGTTTGACACATGCTAGTGCGATACCCTGCGTGTACATTGCACAACTTATGTTATAAAAGATGCAAAACGGAGCAAAAAGTATTTAGGCTTCCATGGAAGACAAGTCCACTGAAATTTATAAGAGTGGTTTGCTAGTTACACCTGTTGGAACCGAATTTTTCGAGCACCGTTAGTGTCGGATAATGGGAGCGTTGGCTTCGTCTCCGCGAGCACTATTCAGTAGTATGCTCATACGTATAATTCGGGTTCCGTTTGAATGAGAAATAGAGGTTCAAAGTGGCTTACTTGAAGTGCACTAAGTGACAAATGTGGAGGTTTAAATTGATCGAATATTACCATATCAAACTTGATTTGGTTTTGAATAGGTTGATCTTCAAAATAAGGTACCATATACACAAATACGAACAGCTGTTGAGCATTCCTATTCTCATTCTCCCACAGTTTTCGGTCTCTATTCATCTCTTCCTCTTCTCTTGTTCGAGTCTGAGAGTACACACAGTTCTAGAGTTCGTTGGCTTCTTCTTTTGGGTTGTGCAAAGCAGAAGCGTTAGCGGTTTTATCCTGGGATTCGGAACGCCGGTAACCGTCACACTACGGGGCGTTTTCAGAATTAAGGAAAGAGATTATAATCTCGACTCCGTTCAAGTTCGACAGTTTGCATTCGGTTGTGGTTCGATCGGTTTCTTCTTACCTTAATTTTGTTTTACTTATTGTATTTTATACAAATTATATGTTGTAGAAATATAGGTTCCTACAATCTTAATTCTGAAAATTTTTACCTACGTTTCTATGACTAATAAATTTGT
This sequence comes from Oxyria digyna, assembly GCA_029168935.1. NCBI lineage: Eukaryota > Viridiplantae > Streptophyta > Magnoliopsida > Caryophyllales > Polygonaceae > Oxyria > Oxyria digyna. The sequence continues at coordinate 2,082,027 of JAPVLV010000026.1, read as the reverse complement.
TTTTGGGTAAACAGGTTAAGGCGGAATTGAAAATATTGATCTCGTTTATACGAGAAAACTCCGGAAAAAAAATTATAATATTGTTTTGGGTTTTTTACCATCTGTTATGCCGACTGGTATATATTCGGTGTATATGCTTTGTTCAATAACCTATTGCTAATATCACTACATATTGAGCAGGTTCTTTGGTTCGATATTATTTTTTCAAACCAATATTGATTTTGGTCAACATGGGAGGAGTAATATTGAAGCCGTTAGTGTTGCTTTTGGTCAACACGGTTTTATGTTGGAGATTTGTTATCTTGCTAATTCATGAGAGTTAATTTTCTAAATATATAAATTTGATTCATCTTTTCCTTATATACATAAGTATATATAATATGCAATATCATTTTCCTCCTCAATGTATGTTCATGTGCTCTCGTCTCTTATAAATTTGTAGAGTTTATATAGATGTTGTATATATAATAATATATATGGCGATAGCTTATATATATATGCACAACATGCAATTTTGTTCTTCATAATGATGTTATAGTTTTATGATTATATATACACATATACATGCTTTCGGTGTACATAAATGCTTTAGTATGTGTGTAATGTATGTAGTATATTGCATTATGTAATCACCCCATGCATGCCCTGATTACTGTCTTCGTTTTTGAAGTTTGATTAGATCAATACGACAATTATTGTACTAATTAAGTTGTATTAGCCGTTCGCTTTCAGTTTCATATGGTACAAATTAATTAAAACTAGATACAGGTTTCGCGCTCCGCGCGAGAAAAAATTACGTATTTTCGTATGTGATTTAATATAGTTACACATTATTTGTTACTATTTTTTTTTGTTCTCGAATTTATTATTTTTTGTAATTATAAGTATTTTTTATTTCCTTATATTTATATTTTAAATAGTTTTAAAACATAATATTAGAATAGGGTTGCATTATCATAAGAGAAGCTCACACATTAATTTAATTTGTGACTTAATTAAGTTTCTAATATAACAGAGAAGCCTTATAAAGTAGCTAATATGTCATGTTTCTATTTTTAAAATATGCATTTATTTAAATTTGTGACTTAATTAAGTTTCTAAATAACACGGAGACCTTATAAAGGAGCTAATACTATAATTTATTTATTTTTACTATAATTCTAAGATATATTAGATTAGGTTAGAATTAGAATAAGATAACTAATTAAGAAAAACAAAAAGACTTAAATGGATTTAGAATTAATTAGGTATAAGAGATAATTAACTAATAGAAACAAAGAGGACTAAAATGAATTTAGAATTAATGATAATTAATTAATAAAGAAATTAAATGGATTTATAATTAAATAGGTACCGATTTCATTTAATTCGTTCAACCATTAGCCAACCTTTATATAGATAAGATAAGATAAGATAAGATAGATAAGATGTATGTGCGTTATGACAATTGATTAGTGATCTTCCGTGTTGATATAGTATTTATTACAATATTATCTTATTGAAATTTGAAAAGTCAAATTTTAGATAATTGCATTGGTGTGTGTAACTTATTAATTAAGTGCAAAAATTTAATTTATTTAATACGCATATGAACATGTTCATAATCTATTTAGTTGAAGAAAAATAAAGAAACCAAATCGGTGAACTCATGTGAATTGATTTCACAATTGTAGGTGCGTGCTTCCTCCATGTGGCGTCCAACCCAATCTTCAATCCTGGCCCATGTATTGCACGGCCCATCTTCAGCTTGGCCCAATTCAGCACAATACCTGCGATTGTGGATATTAATCCGCGGTCGCGGATCTATTAAATCTTCTCGGCTCCTCTCTGTTGCTCCACCGCGATCACCGTTGATCCATGGCGATCGTCGTCGGTGATTTCTTCAAGTCTTCAATCTTCTTCGGTTCTGATCTCAATTTCTTCACTTCTTAATAAATATCTCAGAACATAATAATGACTCAAAACACATATAATAATACTCCTAAATCAATGTAATAACCCCTAGTTACGCTATACAAAGTGCAGCGTATCAATTGCGCACACGATCGAGCTTGTTTCCTGGTAAGAATTCTCACCGGAGCACGCTTCACCACCGGCGAAACCATCCCAAACGCAAGGTTGTTACAATACCGGTCACGTTTCCTTCCCCCAATCAGAGAGAGAGAGAGAAAAACGGAATAGGGTAGGTACGGATTTTATATGACAACATAATCTTTATTTTCATACGAATGTATATAAACGTGTGTATAAGCTGTCAAGTTTTGGGAGAGAAATAAAAATCCAAGAATTTTCTTTTATCACACTTGCAGGAGGAGTCGAGACTACAACACAATAAATTTTATCTTGCTCTCTCAAATAATGATGAAATTTAGCGGAAGTAAAAGCTTTGATTTAGTCTCCCATGGAGCAGCAAGAGGAAGAAGAAAGCTGCTGCACAAAATGGAAAAAGAGGCGGAGCTTTTTCATTCACATTGTTAGGGTTTTAATGAGATTACAAATGCCTTATAAAGGTTGGGCATTACAGAGGAAAGGAGAGGGCCCACATGATATAATAATAATTCCAACACCCCCCGTCAAGATGGAGGTGGTGTAACCATTCCCATCTTGGGAAGAACACTCTGAAGACGAACCCCTGGAAGAGCCTTAGTCAGAAAGTCTGCTAACTGTTGATGAATGGGCACATGGGACAAAGATATCAAACCCTCCAATAACTTCTCCCGGGTATAGTGGCAATCTAACTCTATGTGTTTAGTGCGCTCATGAAATACAGGGTTCTGGGCAATGTAGACAGCAGCTTGATTATCACACTTAACGGGAATAGGTTGAATATTGGAGACATTTAACTCGCTCAATAATCTGCTTAACCAAGCTAGTTCTGCACAAACACATCTTAAGGATCTGTATTCAGCTTTGGAAGAGGACAGAGAAATGCTCTGTTGCTTCTTAGACTTCCACGAGATTAGACTCCCACCTAAAAAGATAACAAATCCACTGACGGATTTACGAGTGTAAGGGAAAGTAGCCCAATCTGCATCACAAAAGGCCTTTAGCTGAACGTTTGTACTATGATTGAGAAGTAAGGCTAAATTCTGAGTGCCTCTGACATATAATAGGACATGCAAGGCTGCATCAAAGTGTGGTTGGCGAGGAGATTGGTTAAACTGACTAAGAAACCGTACTGCAAAAGCCAAATCGGGTCGAGTATTAACCAAGAAATTCAATTTGCCGACTAACTTTCTGTAGATCAAAGGATCTGATAGAAGCTCTCCTGAATCTGGGAGCAATTTCAATTTTGTATCTGAAGGACTCACTGGGTTGTGTGAGTTTTCACAAGGAAAATCTTGTAACATCTCTGCTATGAACTTTCGCTGACTCATCAATAAACCATGATCTGTAGGAATAAACTCAATTCCCAGAAAAAAAATGCAGAGCACCAAGATCTTTGATTCTAAACTCACCATCCAAAAAGGACTTTAGGTTGGCCATTTCTGACAGATCATCACCTGTCAACAAGATGTCATCCACATAGACTGCGACAAAAACACAACCTGAATCTATCTTTTTGTAAAATAAAGGCGATTAAACCGGGCAGCACCCATTTTACACTCGGCACCCCCCCCTCGTTCGGAACCCCGTTCCGAACGAGTTTTGTAATTTTTTTTATTAAAATTTTCTCGTTCGGAACGGTGTTCCGAACGAGAAAATTTGTGAACCCGGTTCATGAACCGGGTTTTATTTAATACATAAAATAATCCGGTTTAAAAAACTATTCTCGTTCGGAACCGGAACCCCATTCCGAACGAGAATAGTTTTTTGATGACGTCATCATTCTCGTTCGGAATGGTATTCCGAACGAGAATGATTTTTTTTTAAAAAAGCTGACGTCAGCTATGTGTAACGGCTAGCTGACGTCATCATTCTCACCAGCTTTTGCCTATATATAGTTCGTTCGGGATGCCATTCTGAACCACACTCGAATTCGCTCTCTTCTCAATCTTACAAAAAAACGCTCCCTTCTAAATCTTTCAAAAAACGCTTTCCCTCGTCTCGATAATGGCCGGAACTCCTCCTAATCCTTTTTTTTCTGATCTGACGGCTGCAGATGAAGAAATTTACGTAGGAAACGAATGGTGGTCGGGTTATGGTGTTCCGAATGCAAGCTACGCTGGTCCTTCTGGTAGTGGTTTTTTCAACATGGACGGAGCAACTAGTAGTAGTTACAACCTCCCCACCCCCAGTTTCAGTGATCTCCAAAGGCATCAACAACACATGTTCTGGGATGCAACTGTTACAGGCGGAGCAACGCCTCAAGAAGAGCCGGAGCAAGCGGAGGAGGATGTCCGAGCAGCACGTCGGAGACAGAACACGGAGTCGGTTAGTATTTCTAAAAACCTGAAATACGCTTAATTTTGTAGAAATAGTGGAAAATGCTCAATTGTATTTCAAATGCATGCTAAAATTAGTTTATAGTGGAAAACGCTTCATTTCAATATTAACTGCAATGCATGGTAAAAAAAAATAGTTTAATGCATGTGGAAAGCGTATCAACACTTTTTAGAAAATACCAAAAAGGTTGAAAACTACTTAAAATCGCATATATGGACTTTAGTTATAATAATCGATGGTAAATTTGTATGTATTTCGCTAAAACTAGGAGGTAAAATTAGTTTATAGTGGAAAACGCTTCATTTCAATATTAACTGCAATGCATGGTAAAAAAAAATAGTTTAATGCATGTGGAAAGCGTATCAACACTTTGTAGAAAATACCAAAAAGGTTGAAAACTACTTAAAATCGCATATATGGACTTTAGTTATAATAATCGATGGTAAATTTGTATGTATTTCGCTAAAACTAGGAGGTAGTTAGAAATATCCGATCCAGAGTTGGAGAAGACAGAAATTTGGGTGATAGGCGAATCACTGCTTCTGAGAGGAAGGGGGATAGAAGATCGCGTGGTGATAGACCGCAACAGTCAGGTTCCCGGGGGTCAAGTGCTGCGGGGGTTAGGAACCCACCTAACCCAGATGTTCCGAGTGGGTCAGGTTCTTCGCGGGGTAGATCCCGACAGACTCGGCAGTCAGGTCCTGCTCCGATGCAGTCAGAAGCTGCTGCGGCTCCTCCTCTTCCAGGACTCAACGAGGGGTCTATATTGACTCGTTATGAGCAACACATTGCTCATCAGATTTGGATAGATCCGAATCCCGATGAAAGTGTCCCCCGTCAGCTAAAGGCGCAGACAAGGCAAAAGTGTTTCGAGCTATGGTTTCCTAGAATTCCTACCGACCCGGAGCCAGAATCATGGTTTGCTCTTGCCCAGGAGTCGGGGCTGCTTCACATCCTGAAGGGTCAATTTTGGAATGTGGACCACAACCTCCTTTCTGCATTCGTGGAAAGGTGGCACCCTGAGACGAACACATATCATCTGAACTTTGGGGAGCTTGGAATCGGTCTCCATGACGTTTTGGAGATTCTGGAGCTGCCTATTGACGGGGGTGCTGTCACCACGCCATGGACACATTTGGGTCTAGATGCAGATTCAGCGCATTGTGCCCAATTGTTTTCCTATTTGTTTGGCGTTGACCTGGACAACCCGTTTGACGCTGAGGAGGCATTTATGGTCAAGTTCATAGGTAGGGGGAAAGTCGGCGAGCGGGAATTCTTTTGCCACGTTGTCTCGATGATCAACTCTCGAAGAAGATCCGATCCGGGCTCCATTGCAACCGGCTTTTTGTGGCACCTAATTCAGCAGTCTTTGTTCGTGAACAAGACCTCCAACCTGTTAGACACATGCTTCCTGCCGCTACTAGAGGATCCGAGCAGGATACACCTAATTCAGCAGTCATCCATAAGAACCTTATCTGCAGTCAATTGCACGTCGTCGTCAGAGTCGAAGTCTTTCAATTCCACTCCTTCCCACTTGATCTGCTTCCAGAAGATATCAATGTCGCTCGGCAACAATGGCGTTCCTTCTTCTACAAACACCTTAATCCTGTGTGGGCAAGGCAATCCGAGTGTTGATTCCCACCAAGGATCCTCACATGGGCCACATATCTTTCCCTCCTTTGCCTTAAGGACTTCTTTCAGTAGCATTCTCAAACACTTGTCGGAGCACTTCCTCAATATGCGCATGAAAATAGTCTTGATCCACCGAGGCCCGTCTTGTATCTCCTTCGGGCTAGTATGGTTGGACATTTCCATCTCGGCCCGTATTCGACGGTGCTGATCGACAAACATATTGTCAATGTGTTGCACTAAAGTGTCGAACCCTCCAACAGCTGAATCAAACATATGCTTCAACATCGAGTGTTGACCTTCAACCCTGACAACAACATTGTACATGTTAAACATTTTAGCCAACCGAATGTCATGATCATTCTCGTTAAAAACAAATTCAAATATCTTACTTGTTAGACGTTCTTGTGCTAAAATGGCGTATATCATCGCAATACGCAGCTATAAGTTTTTCTTTATGGGGAGTAAACCATGTGCTCTCAGCATATTGTACAAGATGACCATTCCTCCATGTTTTCCGGAAGTGATCAAGTCTCTCCTCATACTGCTTCTCTGTGTGAGACCGCATCACCCGTCGAACGCTAGCAGATGCACTTTTTTCGTCCAGGTTGTTCAATTTAGCAAATGCCTTAACATTCCGATCAACGTGGACATGGCAAAGCATATGACGCACACTAGGAAATACATGGTCAACCGCCTTAATTGTTGCCAGCTCTCGATCAGACATGATGCAATCCGGTCCTTCGAGTGCACGAAACAAATACTTGACCCGTTTCAATGCCCATGCATAGTATGGGGTTGTCTCACAACAGATGAACGCTAGCGCAATACAATATGTATAGTTGGTGCAATTGAATCCAACAAACTGAAGTAACGGCGAACCATACCTATCAACGAGGGTATATTAATAATTATAATTCTATAACGGTATTTGAATTCATAATAATGAATTTTAGTGTACCTATTAGTCTTGTACGTCGCGTCCATGATCACCACCCGAGGGAACATTCTCAACAAATGTTGACAATCCGGATGAGATATGAAAAACGCTGCCAACTTTTTCTCCCCCGTCTCCGGATTCGTCTCGTGGTAAATGTCTTTACGATAACCTCTATGATGGAGGAAATCTAATGACCACTGGGTCACGGTTAGATTTGCCAATGCTTTCTTCCTCTCCTTTTCCCTCACAGTGTACACTTGCCTTCTTGATATTGTGGAAGTCGGATTTTCCTGAAGCAGCTGTGTATAAATAACCTTCGGCATTGCCCCGACCGCTGATGCAATCATTATTTTTCGTCTCTGCTCTCCCGTCATCCTCGAAGCAAATGCATGGCCAATCAAGCTGTTGGAAAGACAGTGGTTGTGACATGCCTTCTCAACTTTTAGTATCCACCCAGGCGGCTCAACAAGAGTTGCTCGTCGATAATATCCTCTTAACATAAAAGGACAATTGTACTTCCTTAACCTACTAAGGTTGCTACGCTGCGACGATGGTTCTGCTACATCTCCTTCAAGATTAATGTTCTTTCCATGTTTTCTATAACTACCGGATTGCTCACAGTGCAGAAATATCCTCTTGTTGGCCATTGATGATTTCGTGGTGATAACCATACAAAACTCATAACCGACCTTTCTAACCCACTCTCTCAGAAGATCCATAGTAGGAAATCTCTCACTAGTCGTAAAATGGGCACTATAGTCGATTTTTAAATATTCCTCATCACTACAATATCCCTATTTAAAATTACTCAAATTTCAATACTACTATACCAATAAAATAAATTATAATGAAACGCTATAAAAAAAAGGTTTACAGATACTTACTTGGAAATATGTATCATCTACCGGCGCAGACAAATCAACCTCCTCCTCCACCGACGTCTCACTAGAAGAACACTCCCGTCCTTCTTTCCAACTACCTGCCCTTGAAGAATTAGTTGAATCGCTTTCAGACGTCATTTTTTGTGTTTCTTCCGATTGGGTTTGATAATTTGGTCATACAACTCCGATTTTATAGACTCCGTCAAAATATAGCCGTTCGCATTTTCAAAAATTTTTGCCGAATCTCGTTCGGAATGGGGTTCCGAACAAGGAGTCATTTTTTTTTTAATATGACGTCAGCATCTCGTTCGGAACCCCATTCCGAACGAGATATGACGTCATATTAAAAAAAAATGACGTCACACCTCGTTCGGAATGGGGTTCCGAACGAGATGCTGACGTCATATAAAAAAAAAAAATTATCCTCGTTCGGAACCCCATTCCGAACGAGGTGTGACGTCATAATAAAAATAAAAAAAATTCCTCGTTCGGAATGGGGTTCCGAACGAGGATTAAATCGGTTCGCAATATGCGAACCGGTTTGGCATTTATTTATACAAATTATTTAAATGGACCGTTTCTCGTTCGGAACCCCGTTCCGAACGAGAAACGAAATTTTTTAAAAAAAATATTTTTTCCCCTCGTTCGGAACCCCGTTCCGAACGAGGGGGTGCTGCCGGGCGCAAAAAGGGTGCTGCCCGGTTGCAACCCGAAAATAAATAGTAGTCATTCATAGATTGGATATATCCTCGAGTTTTTAGAGAAGATGAAAGCTTAGCATACCACTGTCTCGAAGCCTGCTTCAAACCATACAAGGATTTCTTGAGCAAACAAACCTTCTCAGAACCACTAACAGTCATTCCCTGTGGTACCTTCATGTAAACTGTTTCCTCCAAATTTCCATGCAGGAAGGCATTGTTAACATCAAGTTGAAAAATCTTCCAACTCTTCTTCAAGGCAACTGAGATTAAAGTCCTCACAGTGGTCATCTTAATCACTGGAGAAAAAGTTTCTGTGTAATCTATCCCTTCCTTTTGAGTGAAGCCTCTCACAACGAGTCTTGCCTTATATCTGTCAATAGCACCATCTGCATTTCTCTTCACCTTGTATACCCATTTGCAACTTATAGCTTTCTTTCCCTTAGGTAGCTCTACAACTTCCCAAGTGTTGTTCGTATCTAGTGCTGCAAACTCAGCAGACATAGCTTGTTGCCAAACATCATATTTGCATGCCTCTTCATAAGATAAGGATTCCTTTTCTGGTTCAACGGATGTGGGTATGGTTTGGCTTGCAAAGTTGAGTGTAGAGGTGAGTGTGGATAAGAGCACGAGTGATAAGAGCACGAGTGATAAGCGGTGTTTTACATACCGCAACTATGGATTATTAGCTAGTTTTGTATAGGATTATGTTATTTGTTTCTATGTAATTTGTATCATGGAGCTGTTCGAGAGAAGATTTACATACGAGATTCCAAGAGATGATACGAAGCATTGGAAGCATTGAAGCATAAGGAAGAAGTTGTTGAAGACGAAGACGAAGACTTGAAGAAATCAGTAGCTGCTACCTCAGACGACACAACCGCACCCGCGGGTTTCACCCTCAGCCAAGGATCCGAGAAAGCACAAGCCGCGCCCGCAGATCCCAAACCGCGCCCGCGGCCCTCTGCCATCCTGAAATTCTGGAGAATCCAAAACCGCACCCGCGGGTTGAGAATCCTGAAATTCTGGAGAATCCAAAACCGCGCCCGCGGCTCTCAACCCGCGGGTCCGGTTCCTCGATAGAAGAATCAAATTAATGTCTTTGCCAATTGAAGTATTTTGTGTTTAATTCTGCAACTGTCCACACGTTTTTATTACCTTAATGTGGCCGTTACAATAGCTGATGACTATTTAGGTTGTGGATGGTCATCCTTGATCGGATACCTTTTGTTTACTTAAGTTTTTGGAGAGTTTTTCACAAAACTTATGAGTTGCTAAAGATCCTTTGTTTCACTTGGCGTTTGAAGCTTTTGGATTCAACAAGTTGTGAGTTTATCCTTTCCCTTTGTCTACTCTTTGATTGTCTCAACTCTCTTGTTTGTATTATCCATGAACTAGATTTACTACTTTAGACTGATCACCTAAGTTAGTTTTATCTTATTCATATTGCTAGAGTTTGATACTTCTAGTTGAATTATCATACTTGTTGTGTAGCACAATCTATTTGCATGAACTAGTTGTGATTGTTATTAGAGAAGAGAATTGAGTACATGTCGAGTATCTGACTAGTTGTCCATGATATTGCATGTATCTATCTATTCCTGAATGCATTGCTACTTTGTTATTGAACTTTGATAGTTTCAAGGTTATAATCGAGTAAGGGTTATTAGGACTAGTTGGACTAATAACTATTCAAGAACAGGAATTAGAACGATCACTTGAGAACTTGACATAGGGATGAAAAGGATTCTAAGATCAAGTTGTTAATCTAATTGTGGATAATCGCTAAGTGGAACACTTCGCTTAATATTGTTATAACCAAGTTGACATTCGATACTTCGTATCAAAACCATTAACCCCCCCCCCCCCCCTTTGGTTACGTTTATTGGTTAGTCATTGTGATAACTTAAGAATTTGATAAACTAATTCTCTTGGGATTCGACCCTTGCTTGCGCACTATATTACTTAGTTTGCACGTTAGGATTACTTGACTTGGCACACGACAAATTAGCCGCGTCAACGAGCAATTTCCAAAATGTGTCTATGTTTCCTTTCCACGACTCCATTCTGTTGAGGAGTGTGAACACAAGAAGTTTGGTGTTGAATACCCTTAATTCTCAAAAATGTGGCTGCCTCTATACTTGTTCCAAGCTCAAATGCATTATCAGACCTGATGATTTGCACCTTCCTGTCAAACTGTCTTTCAACCATTGCTATAAAACTTTTCAATAAATCAAAAGCATTGCTCTTTGCAGTTATTAAGTGCACCCAAGTGGACCTTGTAAAATCATCAACGATGGTAATGAAATACTTATATCCATTATAAGTAAAGGTTTTATAGGGACCCCAAAGGTCTACATGGATCAACTGAAAAGGCAAAGTTGTACTAATATTACTTGACGAAAAGGAAATTCTAGTCTGTCTAGATCTAGCACAAACATCACAAGCTGCTATTTGTGTTCTAGGTGCTGCAAAATTCAGGTGCTGCAATTTATAAACTGGCAAATGTCCCAAACGAACGTGCCACAACTCTGCTTCATTCTCGCAAAAGTTAGCTGCAACCACTTCCTTCGTGTCCTTCTTAGGCTCCATCACATAGAGATCCTTGAAAGCTCTACCAATCTCCAAATGTGTCCTCATAAACGGACCCTGCAGTAAACATCGTTCAGCTGTAAATAAAACCTTGCATCTCATATCTCTGACAAGTTTTCCAACTGACAAGAGATTACAATTGAAGAAAGGCACAAGCAACACATCTCTGAGAATCAGCTCAGGCAAGACTGTCACTGTTCCAGCCATCTCAACAATGCCTTTTTGTCCATTTGGTAAGGTTATAATGAAGGGTTTGATCAATTTGTGCTTGTTTTCCAAGATATTCTCATCACAACACATGTGGCTACTAGCTCTTGTATCAATAATCCATGTAACTTTATTAAAAATATCGACAAAGCTAGTACCTGCAAAACCTGCGAAATCATCTTGTGTTTCCTCCCTTTTTCTGGTTGAGTTAGTCTGGAGCAAAGACAACAAGCGACTAAGTTGTTCTGATTTCAATTGTGTCCCACTTCCTGTAGCATCTACTGAGCCTGCAAACCTGTTGTCTGAGCCTTGTCTTCGAGTTTTCTCCTTATAATTTTCAGGAAACCCGATTAGAAAATAGCAACGGTCAACTGTATGGTTTGTCTTCTTACAATTTGTGCACATCATTGACTTCTTTTCTCCTGAATTACCATAGTTCCCAGAACCCTTTTGCACTGAACTTCCTGAACCCTTATACCCGGATTGTTGAGGCCTAGGAGGTTTCGTTGCTACGACATTCATAGAGGCTGATTCGGGAAGGATTTAAGAATTGCCTTGAAACTCTCTTTGTTTTTCTTCCTGCTGCAACAATGCATAAGCCTCCTCCACTGTAGGCAAGTCCTTCATCATAAGGATTGAACCTCTCATAATAGTGTAGGCATCATTCAACCCCATCAAAAAATCAACCAAGCGTTCATCATCCTTCAATTTCACAACCTCAGTCACTGAGCCACAAGAACAGCTTGGATATTTTCTCAAACTATCTAACTCATCCCAAAGAGCCTTGATTTTTGTATAATAAAAAGAAATGGAATCCGAACCTTGTGTTAACGAGTGAAGCTCCTTCCTCATAGCATAGAGTTGTGCTCCATTCAGCTGTCCAAAACGAACACCCAAGTTTTCCCAGATCTGCTGCGCCGTTTCAATATAGATGACGCTTCGTCGGATCTGCTTATCCAGGCCATTCAAGAGCCAAGAGCGCACCATGTCATTACATCTAACCCATCGATCAAGAAGTTTGTCCCCTTTCTCTGGTTTGGTGTAGGAGCCATTGACAAGGCCCATCTTGTTCTTTGACGACAAGGAGATAGCCATGGAAATCCTCCATTCGCCAAAATTCTGCCCATCAAACACACCCGGGACCAAGGATAGCCCGGGATGATCACTAGAATGGAGGTAGAGGGGATGATTGTGATCGATTTGCCCGTTGTTAGCCATCGACCTAAATCAGAAAATCTTGTGAAGAATTTTGTGGATAAGAGAAACGAAGAACAATACGTCTTGTTATCCCATTTGCTCTGATACCATGATGAAATTTAGCGGAAGTAAAAGCTTTGATTTAGTCTCCCATGGAGTAGCAAGAGGAAGAAGAAAGCTGCTGTACAAAATGGAAAAAGAGGCGGAACTTTTTCATTCACATTGTTAGGGTTTTAATGAGATTACAAATGTCTTATAAAGGCTGAGCATTACAGAGGAAAGGAGAGGGCCTACATGATATAATAATAATTCCAACAAATAAGTTGTTATATTGTTCTACTTCAGAGTCCTTCAAAGTCTAGATGTGTTTATGACCAAAAATCACCGTGACATTTGTATGTTGCTTTTAGATCAGGGACGCAAATCATTTTAAGCTTGCAACATATAAATGAAAATATGAAGAAAAAAATTGAGAGAAGGAAAAAAATAATCAGAATTTGGTTCTTTATGTTGTCCTTCTGTAAACTATAAATTGGTTTCACATTCATATAGTTAAAGTTATCCTAACAAGGAGAGAATGTGAAGCAATGAGATGATGAGAGAGCTACTGACTTTGATACAACTCCTAATATAGTGTACACCTACTGAATTTGACACAGTAAGAAGAGAAACAGTACCTGACGGAGTTTGACAACTATATGCATGTGAGATCTTGTTTTATCTGTCTCAAATAGTACTTTGACAATATAAAAAATTATAGTTTTTGTCATCATATATTTAGAGATATTCATTATAAAAACGTGTTTCGACAAATGTGTCAAAAGCAATTGTCTCTTATATTATGGGATAGAGGAGTATAATTTAAGATTGATCCAACTATCTAAATCAGGCCGTGGCTTCTTCTCATTACATAATTTTGGTTCGTAACTCCCTCTTCACTTTTTTTATCAAATACTCTAAATCTTATATTTCTTGTATTTCTTCACTTCAACACTAATTATCTGCATTACATAATAACCTCTAAAACTCTTTCATAAATCCTCAATAATGTGTTAGCAAATCATAGTTACGTTATACTCCCTTCGTCCCTAAATGTTAGTCCCACTTGATCCGGACACGTTTGCCAATGCATGTTTTGTATTGTCAATTCTAATTAAATATTAGTAAAAATTATAAAATTTTAATATTATTAAAGTACTCATTGAAACAAATCAAACAAGACCGCTCATGACTATATTTTTTCGTGTATACGGAGTAAAAGATATTTAGAAGATTCTCTCGAGTCGTGAATAGTTCCAAAAAGATTCATGTGACAAACTTTATGGGACAGAGGGGGTACAAAATAGAGTGTATCAATACTTTAAGGGCCTTTAACCCCGCATCCACATTTTTATATCTCGCACCTGTTTTGGGCGCATCCTTAACGCGTCCAAACAAACTGGTTCGGTACTGGTTGCGCCATGGATGGGCCCAGCCCCCCCTCAAAATGCCTAAAAACCGGGTCTGTTTTGGACGCACCGTATTGCGCCCAAAGTTAAAACCCGATTTTTTAAAAAGGACCTGAACGCATCCAGAATGCGCCCCAAAGATGGGTGCTAGTTTAACCTATGTTACCCTCAAACTAATATAAAAATCTGGTTTAAGTTTAACCTATGTTATCGAGAAACGTTCAGAGGTTTCCGAAACGGAGACGTTTCGAAAACGGAAAAACGACAATATAAAATTTAATGAAAAAGGAAATGCGGGGGAAACGGAAATATAAATTATATTTTATTTTAAAAATAAAAGTTTGTAATATATATACTAAAATAATGCAAAATATAATATACTCAACCTATTCAATTATTTATAACAAAAGTACGCAAAAATAAGATTTAATAGTGATTAAAGACAACGATGGTCTATCGAGAATGATCGCTTAAAACGCTAAAGAATTAGGAGATAATAAAAAAACATACTTGAGTGAGTACTATGGTATGAATATACGAATGGAAAATTCACGCGCACAACCTTTTACATTCATATGCATATTCATTTACATTCACATGCACACATGTCTTTGACAATATGGTCACAGAAAACGCTCTTGAAAGCGGGGAATTTCCCTCATTTATGGTCAATGAAAACGGTCAACGAGATCTCATATGAGACGTTTCCGAGGTGTTACCGAAAAGTTTCTAATTTCCGACAAATCATACCATTCAAGTTTCCGGTTATTAGACGGTTTAACCATATCACATATCAAATGCCGCTTATCGTTAAAAATTAAGAATATAAATAAATAAAAAGATAGAAAAAGAAAACGCGGAATAAGCAACCTTTGATCTTACACGACACCATCGCTCAAGGCCGACGAAGCTTTTCTTCTTCCTGCACTGTTCGTCTTCGTCCCGGAGAAGGAGAAATATGGAGAAAGTAAAGAGTATTTTGCTACCAAAGCCCAATCCCCAGCAGCAATTGAGGGATTGGCAGAGACGACTTCGCCAAGAATGTCGCAACACCGAACGCCAAATTCGAGGTCTTAGGATTCTTCCTTTCTTCTGAATTTGCTTTCAGTACCACTATTCAACTATTTGGTGATCTGGGTTAGTTTTTATTGTTGTTAATTGCTGTTTGATTTGGATGCTTTGTAGATATTCAGAGGGAAGAGAAGGGTGTTCAGAAGGCGATTAGGGAAGCTGCCAAGAGAAACGATATTGGATCAGCCAAGGTAGTCAATTTCTCTCCGTTTAATTTTCCAAGATTTCCCCAATGTTGAGATTAGGTTTTTTTTGGTGAATTACTGTTTGATTTGGATAAGTATGGCATTGGTTGACTCCGGTCAGAGGATGGTTATTTCATAACTAGCTAGTTCTTACTCTTAGAAGAACTTCTCTGTAAAAAAGTTGGGTCGGTAGCAGTTTACTAGAATGTTAACATGTTCTTACACTTAGAATCTCTCATGATTCCTGGAGAATGTTGTTTTCTTGTTTGCTTGTTTGTTATATATGAGGTTTCCATTTACTTTTTTCTATGAACCTCCTGGGTGTCCAACTATTTATAGTGATGTTAGACGTGCTTCATATATGCATCTTTTCATTTTGTATAATTGGAAGGAAGTTAAAAGGCCATTCAAGTGAACAAAAGAGAAATGACTGAACTTGTGTTTACATCTGAGTTGGGTCAAGTAGCAGTTTACTAGAAAGTTAACAAGTAGAACTTTGCTCTTTCACTCTCATGATTCGTTGATCTAGAAATCTAGCATCTTGTTATCAAGTTTTCTTTTTAAAGTAATAACTTAATCTTTGAGAAAATCTTGGTTGGTCAAGTATCTACAGTGATACTAGATGTGCTTTATATATGCATTTTAGCATTCAAGTGAACAGAGAGAAGTGATTTCCCTTGTGGTACATCTAAGTTCTACCTAAGAGTCTGCAACAAGAAACTGCTATTATTTGGACAGGAAGTCAGGAACACAATACTTGTTCAAAAATTTAACTGATCTTATGAGTTAAACGAAGTGTTCAATTTTGAATTCTTCGATTCTGACATTTGTTTCCCATCTTTATTGGAGTTATGTATTAGGCTCTTGCAAGAGAAATTGTAAGATCAAGAAAAACTGTGAACCGCCTCTACGAGAATAAAGCCCAACTAAATTCAATATCAATGCACCTTGGAGAAAGTGTTGGTATGATCTAATAAGTTTCAATATCCATATTTAAGTATACAGATGTTTACTGTTTATCTTTTATATATCTGGTTGTATGCTCTATTTCTTTGCTGCACCTTGACCTTGCTGTCCAGAATTGTAATTTTACAATGTGTTGGTATATGTCTGTGTGTTATATGAGCGAGATGATTTTCAGTTTACGTTAAACTAGCGGTCTAGCGTATGAAGGTACAATGGATGGGGGATCTGTTATTTTCTAGGTAAGTGTAATACTACAATAAGAAGCAAAACAAAAATCTATTGGCATTTTAGCACTTGGTCTAGATTAGCTTCTGCTGCTCTTCTTTCGTATGATATCAGTGTTAAACATTCAGATGTTATGACTTTGATGATATAGTACACTCGAAATCAGAATCTCTACAAACCTTTCTATCTGGAATGCTATACCCTGCATCCTGGTTGAACTACTCCAGATATATCTAATATGAATTCAGATTTAAAATTCTAGCATGAAGAACTTTACCTTTTATCTAAAATAGAATCATTCTACTAGATGTATAAAATGAGGCCAGATAATAAATGTATTGATGCATGATCTAAATATCAAAACATTTTAACCCTCTGCAGTTTCATTGTCAAGTCAACTTATTCTTTTTTCCCTTGCAGCTATTGCTCGTACGGTGGGCCATATATCTAAAAGTGCAGAGGTGATGAAAATTGTTAATAATCTCATGAAAGCTCCAGAAGTAGCTGTGACAATGCAAGAATTCAGCAAGGAAATGACCAAGGTATCTATATTCATTACTTTATGAGTTCTTTCATCTCAAGATTGATAGTTGGTGAATAATGGTATAAGAGAGTAATATTGGCATCACAAAAAAAATATAAATACAATAATGAGTCGAGTTTGTTGATTGTGACAGGCTGGTGTTATTGAAGAATTTGTGAACGATGCTGTGGACACTGCACTTGACTCGGAAGACATAGAAGAAGAGACTGAGGAAGAGGTCGAGAAGGTTTTAACTGAATTAGCAGGCGAGACTGCAGCGCAGCTTCCAGTTGCAGCCAGAAAAGAGAAGGGGAAGATCCCAGCTCAAACAGCAAGCGCTCAACAAGTAAGCGAATCACTTCACCTTCTCTGAACTCATTCATTTGTCCCGGGGGAAAAAAATCCAATGTTTGTCTTGACTGTTTCTGCAGGAAGACGCAATAGCGGAGGGTGACGACGAGCAAGAACTGGAAGAGATCAGGGCACGGCTTGCAAAAGTTCGATCATGAGATCAATTAATTATCTGTGATAAATATCCATACCTAAGCACCTGTATTAGCAACATTGTCATTGAGTTTTAAGTTATTATGCTGGAAATCAATTGCTGATTACTCATATTTTCTGTCAGATTGTTGCAGCATCTCCAGATTATGTGTGATAAATTATTATCTTCTGTCTGTATTGTTGATGGTATTCTGTGTAAATAGGAAATTGTGGTATTAAGTACCCAAATTTAACATGTTCAACGTCATTTTGGATGTATGAGTTTGACCAACTGATGTATCATAACTGTGCTAATTTCCTTGATTAATTTCACAAAAAAATTGTATATTTCTGTGTTTTTTCCCGGGAATAAAAAGATCGTTTCCTTGGATTATGATCCACTATTTCTTTTTCTTCACAAGGGAAGTTTCGATTTGATGAAATTGACCATTCATATTTCAATAAATATATACATGAAATAATGGCTGGAGAAGTAAAATGAAAGAAAACTTCATTGCAATGACATAACTCTTTAGTGTTGAGTAATCAAAATAAAGAAACTGAATTACATAAAATATGCATTCCTAAACCTACTTTATCAGGCTGCAATTAAAATTTAGTGGACTATTTGGTGTCATGAAATATTATAGCGTCCATAAAAGACACTCCACTGCCTCCTCTACTACAAGTCTACAACACTAAAATGGAGAAGAGTCTGTTTGCACTCATCTTCCTCCCACTCTTCATCTACATCACTGTGGCGGATGATGATGTAATCTTTTCTCATGCTGAGAAGCTCATCACAGCTCTAAACCTCTTCCCCGAAAATCCCGTCAATGTGGTCGATAGAACTGATCACCTATCTCCCTCAGCTGATCAGAGGCTTGTTCAGAAGCGGTTCAGGTTTCCTGGTGATGATGTTTCTGTGGATGATCTTGGTCACCATGCCGGTTACTTCAAGCTCCCACACTCTTATGATGCAAGGTTATAATTTCTTAAGCTGTTACAACCAGTTCATGTGTTTTGTTGTTCATAAGCTTCTTTTTTTGTAGGATGTTCTACTTTTTGTTCGAATCACGCAAATGTAAAGACGACCCGGTAGTTATTTGGTTAACCGGTGGACCTGGCTGTGCCAGTGAAATTGCTTTGTTCTATGAAAATGGCCCTTTTAAGATGGCTCAAAACTTGTCTCTTTTAAGCAATCATTATGGTTGGGATCAGGTAATCGATCTCTCAGGTTCATTTGATTATGGCATTAATATTTTTTTGACTTGTTCATATATTTGATGTTTGTTCAGGCAGAAAATTTAATCTATATTGATCAGCCTACTGGAACTGGATTCAGTTACACAAGTGATAGACGCGACATTCGTCGTAATGAAGATGGTGTTAGCAATGACCTATATGACTTCCTGCAGGTTTGCATCAGGCCTTATTTTTAGTCCTACATTTGGAACATTCTATCTTACTATTTTTTTCTTACAAGGCTTTCTTTGAGAAACATCCACAATTAGCAAAAAATGATTTCTACATCACAGGAGAATCATATGCTGGTCACTATATTCCTGCATTGGCTTCTCGTATACACACAGCAAACAAAGCTAAAGAAGGGATCCATATCAACTTGAAGGTTAGCCAAGAATTATTCCTCACCTGTTAATTTTCTGGAGGCTCTGAACTTATTTTGATCATGCAGGGATTTGCTATTGGCAATGGTCTGACTAATCCAGCAATCCAGTACAAAGCTTACCCAGATTATGCATTAAAAATGGGATTAATCAATAAGCAAGATTATAATAGTATCAAGAAGTTAGTTCCTGCGTGTGAATTCGCGATCAAACTATGTGGTATGACATCCTCCGTTCATCTGTCTGAAATAAATCACCTTCGTGTTTTAAATAGCTTTGTGTCTGTTATGATTCAGGAACAAATGGTACAGCTTCCAGTATAGCATCATATTTTATCTGCAACACCATATTTAACAAGATCATGGCACTTGCAGGCTGACACTAATGCAAGTAACTCATCTCTTCTTATGCTATTTGTGTTAAATTTTCTAAAACTAAGACATTTTTTGGGCAGTACTATGATATTAGGAAGAAGTGTGTTGGCAGCCTCTGCTATGATTTTTCAAACCTTAGGACATTCCTAAACCAGGATTCAGTAAAAAATTCACTCGGAGTTGGAGACATGAATTTCGTGTCGTGTAGCCCTACAGTTTACCGAGCAATGCTCGTCGACTGGATGAGGAACTTAGAAGCAGGGATCCCGGCTCTTTTGGAAGATGGTATTAAGGTTCTTATATATGCTGGGGAGTATGATCTCATCTGCAACTGGCTCGGTGAGCGTTTTTTTCCTTAAATGAATCAAACTGTCATTAGTCTCTAGTATTGAAATCCTTCTCGGGTTGGATCCATGCAGGTAACTCGAGATGGGTGCACGAAATGAAATGGAGCGGTCAGAAACGTTTTGCAGAGGCTTCTGAAAGTTGTTTTGATGTTGATGGTGCTGAAGCTGGAGTTTTGAAAAGTTTTGGTCCTCTTACTTTCCTCAATCTCTTTCTGCATATAACAATATATATGCTGGTTGAAAATAATTATTCTAATACTTACTGTTTGAGATTGTTGGACAAATGACAGGTGCGTGATGCGGGTCATATGGTACCGATGGATCAACCCAAAGCTGCACTCGAGATGCTCAAGAGATGGATACATGGCTCACTTTCTGCACCTACTTTTGCAGTTAATGAGGAGCTTGTGGCGTCTCAGTAAATCATTGTAACTAATGAAACACTTTTATATTTTTATGTTACAGTTTGGATTCAGAAAACTCTTCTACTATTATAGTGATCCTTGCCCTTAAAAAAATTGGGTTACTGTATTATAAATACAAACTACAAAGTTATCATGGCTGCTTGTGAAATTACCAGATAAAATGCCGAGAAATCGAGAATCTTCTCTACTCCACTTAAGATGATTGTTTAGACTGCACAGGGTAAACATTTTCCTTGTGAAATTGTACTGATGAATTGAATAAGTTATTGTTGTAAGCATCAAGACGAGAGATTTACCATCATTTCATGGTCTCCCATGATCTCTTCTATTAGCTCTCTTAATGGTTTTTCTGCACTGTTGGGAACTAGAGCTGCAAAGATGGCTGGTTCTAATCCTGCATAAGTGCACATGTTGATATCATCATGCAATGTTGTTTATATCATTAACGTATATACTGAAACTGCAATTTCAGCTAAAATACCAGTTTCAGGAAAGGCGTCAATAAACATCATCATCTCCTCTCCTGTAAGACCCGAAAGAAAGCATATTCGAGGCACTGATTTTGCAATCTGCGAACATATCAACATATCATTAGCTTTTAATCTATTCTCTGAATGCAAACTATTGATTGATATATTCTACATTTTACCTGCAAATCTTCCACACTTTGTTGTTTTGTATTCATTGCGTCCCACAGCGAACGGTCAATCATGTCTTCAGTATAATATATAATCTACAAGAATGCTAAAGCAAATCAATAGGGCTTCACTGTTTATTTGAACCTGCTCACATAGATGTTAAGAAGCTACAAGTTGTAACATTCACCTCTAAGAAATCTCCATCTAAATCTTTCAGAAACTGTTTTACCTGCATTGAATCTGTCATAAGAAAACCTTTCATGAAAATTTCACCTGCAATTTTTACATTTGGAAGAACTTACATTGGAAGCCTCTTCAAGCTCAAATCCAAGCAGCAATAAGGCCTATCATATGGATCAAAAGAAAGAAATAATGTTAAAATGTAATTTCAGATAACAAGAATGAACATAATTTAATCAGTAGACTAACCACAACTTACAGGTGGACCATAATTTGGATCTTCAGCATTCAAAGGCACAAACTTGGCCTCTTCCACCAAATCTGTCGGAAGCTCTGCAAAGATGAGATTTTATCATCAGTACCACAAATCTGTAATACCCTGATTCAGATTCTGAAATTTTTGGCAAAAAAAAACCTAAAGAACAAATTGACCTTCAGAGAAAGCTTTTGAAATATGCTTCGGATTGATCTTGGATGGTGGGAAATTTGTACATGGAAAAGAAGATTGACAGAAGGGAGAGTTATTAAGAAGCTTTGGGACTCCATCAATTATGAAGGATTGCAGTTTGATAGAACTCATGGTAAGGGTAGCCATGGCTTCTGTTTTCTCCTCTCTCTCTCACGACACAAAGTTCATCCAAGACTTGGCTTTATCCAAAACTTCTTCTATTTTAATTGTTGTAAGTTTCAAACTTTAAAGTAAATTATAATGCAGTTTCAATTTTTAAAGCTTTAAAAAAAATGATTGCTACAAACTCGAAGAGCTCCATTGTTCAAAGTATTTTCTCAAGTCTTATCTACTAAAAATAGTTTAAACACCCATAGGAGCTCTAAAATTGACATTTCTAGCTCTGAGCCAAAAAAATCTACACATATCTACCCAAAATATAATGAAGTTACAGCTGAATCTGATGCAACAAGCTCTTGATTTCAGCTAAGATCTACAAGCTACAACAATCAGTGTATCCTGCTGTGCTTAACTTCACGGATCATCGGCGACATCGATCCCCAAATGAGCTTGAAATGTCCGATTCAAGTTCAATGTCCTCGTCGCAAGATTGCGTATATCCTCCCTTGCAGATTTGGTTGATATTCTTACCACTTCCTTCAATCCTCCGGAAGATATGAAGTCTTGTGCATTATCTTCTGCATCAAATCAGCTCATCAGACTATTTTCTTTTAAGCATTTACCAAAAAAATAGAAATGGAATCTTGGTTGTACCATTTTGAGCCAAATGGCAAAGGGCGAGTTCAATGTGGCGTTGGCTCGAGTCAGATGTATTAGCGTTCGAATTGTCGATCAACCATGTAAACGCGCCTTCATCAGTAAGAAGTGAAGCTCCTCTTTTATGTCCTGCAATTTAGTGATATCAAAATTTATAAATTAACATTCATACATAACAGAAATTTGTAAAAATGAAACTGATTTTGGATATAGCCAACCTTGATTGGCTTCACGCGTTTCACATTTAGCAAAGTTGGCCAATCCTCTTGCAACTTGTGCAACAACTTCAGTGTTCTTGGATCTTGCCATTCCAAGCAATGCCTTGATGCATCCTTCGTCTTTCAGCGTCGTGTGTAATTTCACTGATGGGTCAGATGCATTTTAAGATTTTTTAGTAAGCTAATTTATGAATATTGTATCAACTTAAAAATGAGCTTACCATTTCCACATAAATTTGCAATTGCACCAGCAACCATTCTCAGGGTTTGGGGATCATCTGTTTTTTGTGTCGTGTTTGCTAGTAGTTCAGCACCACGCTTACTCATTATCAATCCTTGATTCATCTCTAGAATTAAAAAAAATTAAAATTTGAAGTTATTTAGAAAATAAAAGGATGATCAATGAGTTAAGAATGCAAATAAGGTACCGCTCATTGCTAAATTGGCGATTGCGCCAGAAGCAACTCGAAGAATGGATGTGTTCTGTGACGTCTGAAGAATCATCAGCAGTGCATCTAATCCTCCTTCATTCACAATCTTTTCCTGGTTTACATCTGAAAATCAAAATAGAAAAAATGGGACCAAAAGAGGGGGAGAAAGAAAAAAAAACAGACCATTAAGATATCAAATCTGGGATTGTGCTAATATTTATACAATAATCACTATCAAAATTTTCCCACCTTCAGCAGCGAGGTTGGCTACAACCTTAACAGCATGCATTTGATTGACAGTATCATCAGAAGACAACATTGATAATATCTTTTCAAACCCAGCTGGACACGCCAGAAACTCAATCAATAAATTTATGAAAAAAAGTAAAATAGAAATGCTACAATAAACCTTTTGTGTCCAAGACAATGAAAGTGAAGTTCTTGCCTTCTTCACCAGATCCAGTGAGTCCTGCCCTTTGACCAGACATTGACCGGTGTAGAGTAGACCGGAATGATGATGAACCCTTACTCATGTGGCTCTTGACATGCACCTTTTTATCCTATAAGGTTATAGTAAACCATGAAAATTAACCCGGATTACCCAATCAGTATAAAATCTAAAGGGATAGGAAGCTAACCTCAATGTCATCGTTATATTCCTGCACAAGCTTCTTCATCTTGAGAAGTTCACTTTCAAGTACCATCTTTTGCTTCTCTTCAGACAACATTTTATCTTTTACCATGTCAAGATCACCTTTAAACTTTTCCTTAAAAATTTCAGAACAGACAAAACTCTACTCAGTTTAAATTATTTAAAAAAAAACTCCATTGAGGTTGAGATACACATTAAGAATCTTACCTTTTCATGTACAAGATTCATATATTCTGTTCTTAGAGATTCTAGTTCTTTCATGGTGATCTCATGTGTTAAATCCTTCTCCACTAGCCTTTTCATTAACTCAACAACATCAGCTTTCTCCTTGCAGTTGATTTCCTCTAATTGAGTTCTCAATTCAGTAATGGCAATTTCTTCTTCTCTCTGAAGTTTAAGGTAGTTCTAAGTAAGAAAAATTGAAAAAAACAGGTAATTTGCTAAAATCTTTTTAAAATGTTAAAGAAAAATGTACCTGAATTGAATTTTGATCACTTAGGAGGTTCCTCAGTGACAAAGTCTGTTCTTCAGCGTGCCGACGTTGAGCACGCTCTTCTTCTATTACTTTCATTAACTTTGTAATTTTGTTCTCAAAAGTCTGTGTTGTATTTGAGAGTACTTTCTGTGATGAGGAGTATTCTACTTGATGTTGCTAGTAATTAGGACAAAGGGCGAGTATAAGACTTTATTTATCCAAGAAACAAATCCAAAGATAATTACAGGCTAAATTACTAACCTGGATTGACCTTTCATGATCACTTAGGAGTTTCTTCATGGCACTTACCTGTCTTTCTGCACCTTCACAACGAGCTCGTTCGTTTTCTAATTGCATGATCAACTCTGAAATTTGTTTTTCATACATCTGAGTTGTATCTGCTAATGCCTTTTGGTATGTAGAGTTCTCATGTTGCTTTTGCTGCAATTTCAAGACATGCTCATCATCTGTTACATATATATATATATATTTGAAAAATATAGAGCCCAAGAACATACCTTGAAATTTTCAAGATTCATCTCCAAACGCGCTATTTCATCTCGCAGCAGTTTGTTACAATCTTTTTGATTATTAAGATCATTAATAACAATCTCCATCTGCTTTTCCAAACGGGAATTTTCCTTTTCTACCATCTGCAGTCAATAAATGAAACAAATACTAAGAACATACGAACATATTTATATTGGAAATATAAAAAACAAGATGAAAGGAAAAAGTCAGTACCTCAGACCTTGCAACAAGGCTTTTTTCAGCCTCAGAAAAGGAATTTTGACACTCTTTGAGCTTCTTTTCCATTTCATTTATGTATTTATCTCTCAATTTTTGCTGTCTATCAATCTCTTTAGTAAGATTATCGACTTTTCCCTCAAGCTTACGGCACAAGCTCTCGTAATCAAATTCTTCTTTCACCTTCACCATATTTACTATCTTCATAGCCTGCAGCATGTTTTATTTTAAAAAAAGATGAAATCTTGATATATTAGACCTCAAAAAATAGATTGGATCACTTACCCTTTGACCAAACATAATTGTACTCATTGTCTCAGCATGGTTTCGTGCTGACGGTCCAATAGTAATTATAAGAGAAGTCCTTGCAGAACCTAGTACATAGTTATTAAAGTCCGTGAGCCGATAGGCTGAGTGCATGGTTAACAACTCAGATTATTGATTAATTACCTCCAAAAGAGTCACGAAGGAGTCTGGTCAACTTGGATTCTCTAGTTGGAATATGTGGACTATTTTCAGCCAATGCATTTATACATTTTCCAAGTGAAGTTAGGGAAAGATTTATGAATTTAGCTTCCTCAAGCAACTGCCCTTCACTTCCTGTCACATGAGAATTAATATTCGCAGTTAATGACAGCTTATTAAAAAACAAGAACATAATCATCTTATTTAATTACCAGATTTGTTAACCCTTTCTGATCCTGCAAGATCAACTATCAACAGTTTGCTTTTCCGAATTGTTCTTAAAGAACCGCCATTTTCTTTATCTGGCTTTCCAGCAACTGACCTTCTAACATTCACCTAAAACAACAACAATTCAAGTTAAATTATATGAATCATAACATAGCAGTGATTGTAAAATATGCATTTACCATTAAAATAGCATGACTGCGAGAGGAGTTCGTGTTCATCTTAGTGTTGGCAGCATGACGATTGGAATCGCCACGTTGCAAAAGAACCATAAAGTGATCAAGATCTTGAATGTGGACAACCTCGGCACCAGGCACCGATACTTCTCCTGTCTTGGAATCCTCAACTATCGGAATATTCACCTTTTCAGGTGACAGTAAATCTTGCACTGATTCCATATACAGCTGAAACAAAATCACACAGCAAATGTTGTAATCACTATCAATTATAGATGCAGAGAGAACCAAGACAAATGTACCTGTAAAAAGGAGAATTCGACAACGTCGTGTTGTGGAGAAGTACTAGAAAGAATATCCTCGAGAGCTCTGACCATGATCCCACGCTCGGAAGTGTCGGATTTTCCTACATTCCCTACTGTGAATGTCTTTCCTGTACCTGTTTGTCCATACGCCATGATTGTGCCATTATATCCACTCAACACACTCTGCAACAAAAGTACGTTTTCAGAGCCAGATTTAAAATACGGCGCTTTTGAAATGGGCCAAGAAAAATAGCTGCTAAGAGTCCATAACAAAACTAACTACGACTTACCTCAACTACAGGCTTTGCAACACCTTCGTAGACGCGTTTCTGTGAAGCTGTTTCTGTGAATACTTCATCGAACTTATATGATTCCGAACTCCAATTGTTTTTCCTTAATTTAAGCTTCTTCAGCTATTCAATATAACAGAGAAGCTCAAGGATCAGGACATAAAAAAGTGCAGCTACTTTTTTCCAGCCTTAACTTGTGAGAGCTTCAAAAAAGGCTAATAGGTAAGAGGTCAGATCTTGTACAATGAACTATGCACATACAACTTAATTTCACGTATAATTTCACTTATATTGTGTGCAAATGTATTTCTGTTTGAATGTGCTATGTGAGTATTTTTCAGTACTCAATACTATGCATGATCTTAAAACAAAAATGATCACCTCCGGCTGAAGCTCTACACAATCTGAATAGTCTGATTCCGAAGCCAGATCCTCTGCATTTCTTGGCCTTAGCCTTATGGCCACTCTAACTCTTCCGGGTTCTGCACCAAATATTAACCCTCATTAATTAAGTTCGGCTTTTGTGAGTCGGGCAAAAACCCGGCACCCGAAAATTTATAACTGACACCCATCTTTGGACGCATTCCGGACACGTCCGGGTCATTTTTAAAAAACCGGGCTTCAACTTTGAGCACAATATGAATGCGTCGAAAACAGACCCGATTTTTGGACATTTTGAAGGTAGAACCGACGCGATTCGTTGGGGTGCGGGATATAAAAAATGTGGGTGCAGATTTCAACGCCCTTATGGGTTGGATCAAATACCATTACATACGCATTCTTTTACATTTACATAGGAATATTGCAAATGTAATTATGCCCTAAAATCCTTTCAATCAGAAATTCAGCGAGTCAAGAAATGCATTAAGAAAACCAACCAGGATCATGGGCGATGATGGAATCAGCCCTAGAAAGCGGGGTAGAAGATCGCTTGCTAGCAGCAGGCGCGTGCTTAACAACCGCCTCTCCATCATTGCCTCCATTTCCATTTCCATTACTTCTGGAGATTGGAGTTACAGACCGATTCTTATGCTTGGAGCTACTACTTTCGCTCTCCCCCGTTGAATTCGAATGTTGAGCTCTCGAATTCGGCGTCACTGATCGCTTCGTCGCCTTTGATCTACTCGTTACCTGTGTTGATGATCCTCCGTTAGTCGCCTTGTTCATCGTGGACGAAGAATTCGCCGACGTTTTCGACATTTCTTCCCTTTCGATGAAAAGTTTCGTGGGAGATGGAAGGAAGGAATTTGGGAATTCAACAACTTCATTGAAAAACAGAGTGGCGAAATAGGTTGAGGCTGGCACGTTTTGAAGCTTTGTTAAGTTTTGAACTACTACAGTATAATTATCCGTTGTTTTTGTTTAGTTTTATTTTGTGAAAGTTGATAACGTGGGGTTTGAAATAATGATTGAAGAATGTTTGAGATTGTATGCTATCATTATCACGCTAGAATTATCTTGTATCGATTCCGATTATGACAGATTACATGGTTTGATCGAGATCCCACTTTGAAATTCAAAGAGCAGGATCAAATTCGATTGTAACATTCTTAGAATGATTGAACAATGAAAATGATAAAAATACAATTACATGTCTTCTTAGTATAAACAATACAAAATAAACGTTTTTACTCGCACAAGATCGATACCGGCCTCATACATAATTAAAACGATACAAAGATCGTACGATCCTACAAATCCTACTGATCCCACGTGAGATAGTCACACGAATAAGATCCTACGTCGGATTGTTTCGTAAATTTAGTATCGCAGGATCGCAAGAAATCATGGGAATCAGACATAGTAAAAAACGCTAATAAATTACAAATGAATCCGAAAAAATGTTCAAGATTACAACATAGCATGTGAGCTTCTAAATTCTAATGCCTATTGAAATTGGGGATATTCACCAGTTTTTATTTATCTAGTGTACCTTGCTTGGTTGTACAAGTAACTGAATGAAAGAGATGGAATCAAAAAGAAGAGAAAAAAATCTATGTTACCTTACCTGTTAATTTCACTTGAGGTTAATGGATTAGAACTGGAAAGCTGTTGAATTTTGCGTCTAGGCGAAACTCTAAACCGTAAAAGCAAGGAATTCGTCATCACTCCAATAGAGCTTAAGCCCATGAGAGCACCAGCAATGGAAGGTGTCAGCAAAGTTCCAGTAACAGGCAACAACATCCCAGCAGCAATAGGAATTCCAACGATATTATACCCAAATGCCCACCAAAGATTCTGCTTCACTGTCTTCATAGTAACCTTACTCAACTCGAAAGCGTCCAACAATTGCGAAAGTCGGTTCCCGAGCAACACAACAGACGACACTTCGGTTGCAGCACCAACTCCTCCCCCCATTGCAACACCAACATCAGCTAAGGCTAAAGCAGCTGCATCGTTAATCCCGTCTCCCACCATTGCTACAATGTTGTCTCCAACTTGGAGTTTGCCGATAAACGCTTTCTTTTGCTCCGGTTTTACCCCTGCAAACACGTTTTCTAACGGTATGCCTACTGAAGAAGCGACGTATTCAGCTGTTGTTCTTTTGTCTCCAGACAGCATGTAGACGCTTATGCCCTTCTTTGATAGAGTCTCGACTACTTGCTTGGCGTCGTCTCTTATTTGGTCTTCGATGTACATTACTCCTGCAAGAGTTTCATCAATACCGATGTATACAAGAGATTGTGTCGTCTGATTTTCTAGATCCTCAAACGGGCTGTTGCAGACGCCGTTTTGTTTTACCCAATCTAATGTTCCAACTGAAACCCGTTTGTTGTCAATGGTTGCTACTGCTCCGGATCCCGGCTCCTCGGTGAAACTACCATCAATGATTTTCGGTTTTTTATCACTGCTGACGGATCGTGCAGCTTCGACAATTGCTTTGCCAACTGGATGGACTGAATTGCATTCAACTCCAGCGGCTAAAATCAGCACTTCTGTCTCTGATAAATTCTTGTGAGTCAAGATTTTTGTAACTATCGGTTTTCCTGTGGTCAAGGTCCCCGTTTTATCGAAAACGACCACGTTAGCCATGGAGAATTTTTCGAGGACTTGGCCGCCACGTAAAAGTAATCCCCTCGTTGCGCCGAGCGAGGTTCCAACGAGAACGGCAGTTGGTGTTGCAAGGCCGAGAGCACATGGACAAGCAATGACTAAAACGCTGCAAGAGAGTTGTAGTGCCAAGGAGACGGTACTTCCTCCATATAAAGCAGAAGGAAGTATTTTGGACCCGAATGTAATCCAGAACATAAATGTGGCTGCAGAGAACGCCATTACTCCATAAGTGAAGTGACCCGCTACTTTATCAGCCAAACGCTGCACAGGAGCTTCTCTACTTTGGGCTTCCTCCACCAAACGAACTATGTCACCTATTGCAGTCTTACCACCTGGTCTTTGTACTTCAATTGTAAGAGTGCCATTCAGATTTATACTTCCTGCTGCAACCTCAGCCTGATAAAAATACACAAAATTCAGAAAGAAGAATGGAGAATGAAGAATAAATCTAAAAGGTGATTCATACAGCTTGGTGTATATTGAAATAACGATATTCAATTAATGGAGAAAATACCCCGGGGAGCTTAGTTACAGGCAAAGGCTCTCCAGTGAAGCTGGACTCATCAACTGTGCTTCTACCAGCCTTGACAATTCCATCAGCTGGAATTCGGTCCTGGAAAATGAGCTCTGTTAAAACAACAAGGCTGGAGCAATTTTGCAAATTAGTGATGTTGTCAATTATCCTACATCAAATCTAGACTTCAACTAGCTTTTTTTATTTGGTTTCTTTAAAAAACATCTACTTGTGTTCATAAATATCGGCTGAGGGTCATACGTACCCCCGGTAGCACCATAATCTTGTCACCTACTGCAAGATTGCCAGATGGAACTTCAACTGAGTCTTCACCATCATTCACCAAAAGACGAGCTTTTGATGGTATAATGTCCAACAGGGAAGTCAAGTCACTAGTAGCCTTTATTTTAGCTCGTTGCTCAAGATTTCTTCCCAACAGCACAAATGCAATTAGCATGATTGGTTCTTCAAAGAAAGTCTTCCAACCCTGCATCAAAAGAATCTCAATACTATCTTCAAGATAAAGATCTAGTGTAGAAAATTTGAAATTTTATTGAAGAACAGGATGTACACGCCTCTTGAAATAAGAACAGCAGTAAATATATAAAAACTATCCAGCCGTGGAATGAAGTCCAAAATCCATCTTAGATCTTATGCATCCAAGATTATGACAGCTACGATAGGGGAGGATAAATAGAATGCAGTGATCATATAATCAGAAAACAAACTTAGAGGATTTGATACCAGTTTTGGCAGAAGGGCTGCAAATGAGCTAACAGAAAACGATGACAAAGCACCGAGTCCAACTAGAGTATTCATATTGGGAGTACCCCGAAGGAGGCTCTTTAGACCATCAAGGATAAGTCGCCGTCCAGGACCGAGTAATGTGAATAAACACATGCTTAGATGGAACCCCGTGGAATGTAAGGCACAAAGCCATGGAGCCTTAGCTCCAAATATATGAGAGACATGACCAACAAGACAGACCGCACATAACGCCCAAGACACAGCCATTTCACGTCCTATTAGAAAATATCACCAATGAACCATATCAATATGGGAAACCAAAAAATATGTCAATTCTGTACCTAATTACAGTTTTAGAGTATAGTACTTGCCACTTTCATTTAGTTGCTTGCGCTTTTCATCCATCTTCCTTTCAAAAACTTTAAAGAAAGTGTCTGTTGCAGAATCTGCATGAAAATACACAATTCTTACCAAGTATACCACAACCATCTATTACCAAAACAAGGAGAAGCAAACAGTAAACACTGGAATCCACATGATATACAACAACAACATTAACCCAATTGCCTTAAAAAGGCTCGGGGGTCAGATTTACGCAACCAAACCCCGTGTTAAAAGAACACAAAAGTTGTTTCCAATGACCCAAAATGAAGATTGCCTCAAAAATTGCATAGTATGACTACTACTTCACAAAATAAGAAGCATAGACAGTTTGTATAATTCTGAAGCCAATAAAACCACATGCTAAAAAAGGAAAGTATAGTTATACCTCAAGAAACAGTGAAAATACCTCGAAGCTGTGATGTAAAACCACAGTTTGTCAAATGTGTTGCAAGAATCTCCCCTAAATTCTTCCTCCAATCTGGGACAGCCTTGGCTTCTGAAACAGGCCACACAACTGCAGTCTCTGTTGTTAAATTGACACTAGCTGATGATACTTGTGGCTGTGTTCATACAACAAATAGGAATCCATGGATACATGAGTCTGGATTAACAGGAGCTAAACAGAAGAAATAGAAAGGAAACTAACTTTACTCTCTAGAATTCTCTTCACACTGGACGCACATCCTCCACATGACATTCCCTATCAGCAATACCACCAAATCACAAGTCAAAAAACAACACTTCAAATCCACAAGAACTACACCAGCATCACTTCACCTACCGAAACATCGAGTATAATCACATCCGACGAGATCGAACTATCGCCTCCAACACTTCCAGACTTTCCTCCTTCAGATTTACCCCCTCCGCCACCTCCTCCTCCGCCAAGTCCGCCAATATTACCTCCATCGCCGCCGCCGGAGGTATAGAACGAAGCGGAACTCGAAATGCGAGCGAAAGAATACTGATTGGAAGAGGATAAAAAATTGTAGCGGTACTGATTATAGAAGCTTCTTCGGAGGCAGAGAGCGAGAAGAGGACGGCGAAAAGCTTTGCAAGCGCGGCTTAATCTGAGAACAGCGGCGGTGGACTGTGATAATGTCAACTCCATTGTTGAAAATTCAATTGGGGAAGATCCAGCATCGACGCCTAATGCAAGTTTGCAATAGGCGGTAAGGAATGTGAGGGTCCAATTTGTTTATAAGAAAATATATCTTATCTTAATAGTTCGGGTTGCAACCGGGCAGCACCCTTTTTGCGCCCGACAGCACCCTCGTTCGGAATGGGGTTCCGAACGAGGGGAAAAATTATTTTTTTTTTAAAATTTCGTTTCTCGTTCGGAACGGGGTTCCGAACGAGAAACGGTTCATTTAATTAATTTTTTTAAAATAATGCCAAACCGGTTCGCAATATGCGAACCGGTTTACACCTCGTTCGGAACCCCATTCCGAACGAGGAATTTTTTTTTTTTTTTATTATGACGTCACACCTCGTTCGGAATGGGGTTCCGAACGAGGTGTAAATTTTTTTTTTAATTATGACGTCAGCATCTCGTTCGGAATGGGGTTCCGAACGAGATGCTGACGTCATATTAAAAAAAAATTAATCCTTGTTCGGAACCCCATTCCGAACGAGATTCGGCAAAAAATTTTGAAAATGCGAACGGCTATATTTTGACGGAGTCTATAAAATCGGAGTTGTATGACCAAATTATCAAACCCAATCGGAAGAAACACAAAAAATGACGTCTGAAAGCGATTCAACTAATTCTTCAAGGGCAGGTAGTTGGAAAGAAGGACGGGAGTGTTCTTCTAGTGAGACGTCGGTGGAGGAGGAGGTTGATTTGTCTGCGCCGGTAGATGATACATATTTCCAAGTAAGTATTTGTAAACCTTTTTTTTATAGCGTTTCATTATAATTTATTTTATTGGTATAGTAGTATTGATATTTGAGTAATTTTAAATAGGGATACTGTAGTGATGAGGAATATTTAAAAATCGACTATAGTGCCCATTTTACGACTAGTGAGAGATTTCCTACTATGGATCTTCTGAGAGAGTGGGTTAGAAAGGTCGGTTATGAGTTTTGTATGGTTATCACCACGAAATCATCAATGGCCAACAAGAGGATATTTCTGCACTGTGAGCAATCCGATAGTTATAGAAAACATGGAAAGAACATTAATCTTGAAGGAGATGTAGCAGAACCATCGTCGTAGCGTAGCAACCTTAGTAGGTTAAGGAAGTACAATTGTCCTTTTATGTTAAGAGGATATTATCGACGAGCAACTCTTGTTGAGCCGCCTGGGTGGATACTAAAAGTTGAGAAGGCATGTCACAACCACTGTCTTTCCAGCAGCTTGATTGGCCATGCATTTGCTTCGAGGATGACGGGAGAGCAGAGACGAAAAATAATGATTGCATCAGCGGCCGGGGCAATGCCGAAGGTTATTTATACACAGCTGCTTCAGGAAAATCCGACTTCCACAATATCAAGAAGGCAAGTGTACACTGTGAGGGAAAAGGAGAGGAAGAAAGCATTGGCAAATCTAACCGTGACCCAGTGGTCATTAGATTTCCTCCATCATAGAGGTTATCGTAAAGACATTTACCACGAGACGAATCCGGAGACGGGGGAGAAAAAGTTGGCAGCGTTTTTCATATCTCATCCTGATTGTCAACATTTGTTGAGAATGTTCCCTCGGGTGGTGATCATGGACGCGACGTACAAGACTAATAGGTACACTAAAATTCATTATTATGAATTCAAATATCGTTATAGAATTATAATTATTAATATACCCTCGTTGATAGGTATGGTTGGTCGTTACTTCAGTTTGTTGGATTCAATTGCACCAACTATACATATTGTATTGCGCTAGCGTTCATCTGTTGTGAGACAGCCCCATACTATGCATGGGCATTGAAACGGGTCAAGTATTTGTTTCGTGCACTCGAAGGACCGGATTGCATCATGTCTGATCGAGAGCTGGCAACAATTAAGGCGGTTGACCATGTATTTCCTAGTGTGCGTCATATGCTTTGCCATGTCCACGTTGATCGGAATGTTAAGGCATTTGCTAAATTGAACAACCTGGACGAAAAAAGTGCATCTGCTAGCGTTCGACGGGTGATGCGGTCTCACACAGAGAAGCAGTATGAGGAGAGACTTGATCACTTCCGGAAAACATGGAGGAATGGTCATCTTGTACAATATGCTGAGAGCACATGGTTTACTCCCCATAAGGAAAAACTTATAGCTGCGTATTGCGATGATATACGCCATTTTAGCACAAGAACGTCTAACAGGTAAGATATTTGAATTTGTTTTTAACGAGAATGATCATGACACTCGATGTTTAACATGTACAATGTTGTTGTCAGGGTTGAAGGTCAACACTCGATGTTGAAGCATATGTTTGATTCAGCTGTTGGAGGGTTCGACACTTTAGTGCAACACATTGACAATATGTTTGTCGATCAGCACCGTCGAATACGGGCCGAGATGGAAATGTCCAACCATACTAGCCCGAAGGAGATACAAGACGGGCCTCGGTGGATCAAGACTATTTTCATGCGCATATTGAGGAAGTGCTCCGACAAGTGTTTGAGAATGCTACTGAAAGAAGTCCTTAAGGCAAAGGAGGGAAAGATATGTGGCCCATGTGAGGATCCTTGGTGGGAATCAACACTCGGATTGCCTTGCCCACACAGGATTAAGGTGTTTGTAGAAGAAGGAACGCCATTGTTGCCCAGCGACATTGATATCTTCTGGAAGCAGATCAAGTGGGAAGGAGTGGAATTGAAAGACTTCGACTCTGACGACGACGTGCAATTGACTGCAGATAAGGTTCTTATGGATGATTTCTTTGAAGGGGTGTTTACCGGTAACGTTGATGATTTCGATATGAAGAGGATGGCTGATAAGTGGCGTGAGTGCAAGGATCCTTCTTCAGTTGATGTCCAGGACCCCCCTCGGGGAGAGACGAAGAGAGGAAGGCCTAAGATTCATGCGAAGAAGACGGGTACAAAGCGAGATCCGGGTTGGGATGAGAGGGCTCAAGCTAAGAAGGATAAGGAGAAGGCAGAAGCAAGGAAAAAGGGGATGAAAGAGGAAGAGGGTGCAACTGTGCCACCGAAAGCCGATTCACAAAAGAAATCGTCGGTTGCATCCAACAGAGCTTCAAGCGGGGCCACGACCGTAAAAGGGAGTGCAACTAAACCACCGAGGGCAAGAGGAAATGCTAGATCGAAATGTAGCGGTGGCAATTCAATCATTTATCTCGACTTCGACTGGGGGATAGATAATATAGACCTTTTCATGCTCGCATACATAGCTGCTGTGGAGAAAGTAGGTGATGACGGTCATTGTGGTTATCGATCCCTCGCTCGCTTACTAGGTAAACCAGAGCAACAGTTCGTTGAAATCCGATTTGATCTTTCGAAGCACCTCCAACAAAACGGGCATATGTATCATGAGATGCTAGAGGGTTTCAAGACTATCCCGCAACTCATTCGAGAAGTGAATCACATTCGATCGCCATGCTCTCCTGAATTCTGGATGTGCACACCTACAATGGGATTGGTATTTGCCACGAGGTATCAAGTTGCACTAGTGGTGTTATCATGGTTTGGTCCTTGTACATGTCTTCCGATGTTTGCTCCTCCCGGTTCAGAGCCTCCTACCACGGTGTTCGCCATTGCACATGTAGGCAGACGCAACCATTACGTACCGGTACGCATCGATATTTTCCGCTCTTGTACCTTATTTCACATATGTTTTTTAGCATACAATAACAATTTTGTTTTGACAGATTTGGTTGGTTGATGACAATTGTCCAATTCCACCCCCTCCAAGGCAGTGGAGTATCTACAAACAGCCATCGGTGGACGGATGGGAACAGCGCTTTCAGAGTAGATTCGACAACTACGTATCGGAGAGAGAGTTTCATGGTGGCGGTCCCATAATGACCTAAATCTTGTATTTGTTTGATTAATGTTCGTATTAAGTATGTTGTTTGTTGACTTGATTAATGTTTGTTGAATTATATATGTTTGTTTAATGTTTTGGTGGACAATTTATAAATGTTTGAGTAATTTTTTTTCCAGAATGATGTCAACATAATCATAGAAGCATTAATATTGAAACAACAACACAATTGAAAAAGAACAGCACGAGTACAACGCAGACGGTGAACAACTAACGATACAGGAAATTAAAAATACTTAATTCTCTATTTGTTACGTGTTGCTGCCAATTCTGCAGCAAGTGCAGCGTTTTCCTCCATGAGCTCGGTGTTTTTGGCTTTCAGTTCATCTATTTCGTTGGCCCATTCTTTTGTTCCAATCCTCAGCAGCTCCATCCCTTCCTCAATTCCTTCAGCCTTTGACCAGTTGCATAAGTTGTCTGCATTTAGTTCTTCAATAACGACCCTTGCACGACCTGTGTATGGTGGATCGATCCAATGTTTGTATTTGCACCCTTTCTCTTCCTCTTCTTCAGTAAGAGCATCCCAACATGCATCCGGACATCCCCAAAATCTTCTCCCATAGTTGACCTTGTCCCACTCTATTTGTTCGGTACACATATGCACCGTGGGCTTTTTCTGACACCAACACAATTTCGGACCAGGATCCATTGTCGAGGAAGAGGCGGGAAATAGAGTTGGACGATTTGGATACATATCGAAATTTGAGAGAGAATAAATATAATGGAATGATAGTGAATGTGTGTTTGAAATGGTTTGTTTTGGAGGTATTTATAGACGAAAAGATAAGATCTGTGACGGAAATATCTGACCGGGTCCCACACCATCTCGTTCGGAACCCCATTCCGAACGAGATGGTGACGTCAGCATCTCGTTCGGAATGGGGTTCCGAACGAGATGGTGTGGGACCCGGTCAGATATTTCCGTCACATCTTATCCCAAACAGAACAGATCTTATATTTTCGTCTATAAATGGCAGCCATGCGGTGAGTCCCGGATTTGCATCTATATCTATGTCCCGGATTTCTTTAACGTCATAACCGTGCAAACCAATGCCGCCTCTAAATATTAACCCGATACCCCAAGATGACGATGATGACGATCATGTAGTTGAAGATGGTGGTGAAGACGATGAAGACAGCGAAGGTGAAGACGACGGTGACGACGAAGGTGAAGACGAAGGTGAAGACGAAGGTGAAGACGAAGGTGAAGACGAAGGTGAAGACGAAGATGAAGACGAAGGTGAAGACGAAGGTGAAGACGAATCGGAAGAAGAACATGAAGATGATTATGATGACGTTGAAGAAGACGGTGGGGAAGAAGATGATGATGATGATTAGAAATGGTCACGTTTATATACTTTGTAATGCTCAGTTGTGTTGTCGTCTTGTTACAACAAAGGACATCAATAAAGAAATTTGCAACAAAGAAGTTTTCGAAAATTGCTAAGTTGTGTTTAAGGCTTATATATTGATGGTGAAGATATCATGTTGGTAGAACACTTGAAAACCACATCAAAAGACATACTAAATTGCAACAAAGAAGTATCTCGAGCTGAGAAGCAAAAAATTGAAGTGAAATTGGAATTGGGAACCAACAATGCAAACAGTGCAAAGTTATTTTTACCTCTTTTTTTTGATGCTCTTTCAATTGAAAATCAGTTTTTGGATACTAGTAATGTATTTGGAGGAAATACTAAATTAAATTGATTGAAACGTAAGGAAACCAAATAATATTCATTATAACTTAAGGAAACCAAATAATATTCATTATAACTTAAACAACAAATACAACGATTCAAATCCCCCAATAAGGTTCCGACCCGTGACCCACATTATCTTCCCATTCATTACGCCTTGCTTCTTGTTCCGGATGGCCTTGTCCCGCACCCATCCTTGCCCGCTCCCATATAGAAGGTGTGGCTCTCTCTTCTGCACTCCTGGACGACTCTGCTTGTGACATCCGTTGAGTTTGAGTGACCTCCTCAGCTGTAGGCGGATTGTCGATACTGAGCATCCGAATGTAGTAATCCAAATTCTCCATGGATAATATCCCCTGTTGTCGATGTGTCCGCATAATACCGAGTGTCGTCGATACACGCTGCAATACCAACACATAATTAGGAGATGGGTCATATAGAAAACACAATACCAACAAATAAAATAATATAAGAATTACCCGGTTGAAATCGAGGGTAAGGATCGGGTTCGGGTTACGTGGCGGTCGAGGTCTTGCCGGGGCGTTTGGGCTCACATATGGATGTGAGACCTGAGCAAACCAATCGAGGTAAGCATCCTCAGCATCCCAAGGGATAAGAGCTGGTGGGCTGGACATGATGTACTGACACAGGTTGTCATAACGCTGGTCCCATCTATCCCATTCCGGGCCATACCGTACAGTGTATTCCCGGCCACCTCGCATTGATTTTGGCGGACAATAATACTCCACTGGCTCGGGGACATCCAAAGGCCGGGACTGACGGCGACCGAACTGTCTGCAAAACCGATCAGGGTTGTACATCTCCATAATGTCAAAGCACCGGATCCCACCACGATAAGTGGCCACTCTATGACGCCCTTGCGGTCCCACGTCCAAATCCGGATACGGCATCCAACACACCTACAGAATTAGCTTATAACAATTAATAACAATATTAATAACAACTTGGAATGACATTTAGACGATTCACTTACATCTTCCGGTGCATACTCATCCAAGATGCGTCTGTACTGTTGCAGTGTCCTTTTTTGCCTCAGCGGGGCTCGTCCAGTGGAATAACGGGACACACGAGCAGTAGCTTCTTGGGAGTTGACATCCAGGTTTGGGTTCCCAGGAAAATACGGGAAATGTAACCAAATCCAAATCTCAAGAAGCCTGACGCAACCAGAAAATTGCACGCATCTCGCCCTAGATGCTATACCCAGCTGCCTGTACAGCAATGCCAAACAACCTGTACCCCATGCGTATTCATGTATCCTGCTCGGATCCTCTAGTAGCGGCAGGAAGCATGTGTCTAACAGGTTGGAGGTCTTGTTCACGAACAAAGACTGCTGAATTAGGTGCCACAGAAAGCCGGTTGCAATGGAGCCCGGATCGGATCTTCTTCGAGAGTTGATCATCGAGACAACGTGGCAGAAGAATTCCCGCTCGCCGACTTTCCCCCTACCTATGAACTTGACCATAAATGCCTCCTCAGCGTCAAACGGGTTGTCCAGGTCAACGCCAAACAAATAGGAAAACAATTGGGCACAATGCGCTGAATCTGCATCTAGACCCAAATGTGTCCATGGCGTGGTGACAGCACCCCCGTCAATAGGCAGCTCCAGAATCTCCAAAACGTCATGGAGACCGATTCCAAGCTCCCCAAAGTTCAGATGAAATGTGTTCGTCTCAGGGTGCCACCTTTCCACGAATGCAGAAAGGAGGTTGTGGTCCACATTCCAAAATTGACCCTTCAGGATGTGAAGCAGCCCCGACTCCTGGGCAAGAGCAAACCATGATTCTGGCTCCGGGTCGGTAGGAATTCTAGGAAACCATAGCTCGAAACACTTTTGCCTTGTCTGCGCCTTTAGCTGACGGGGGACACTTTCATCGGGGTTCGGATCTATCCAAATCTGATGAGCAATGTGTTGCTCATAACGAGTCAATATAGACCCCTCGTTGAGTCCTGGAAGAGGAGGAGCCGCAGCAGCTTCTGACTGCATCGGAGCAGGACCTGACTGCCGAGTCTGTCGGGATCTACCCCGCGAAGAACCCGACCCACTCGGAACATCTGGGTTAGGTGGGTTCCTAACCCCCGCAGCACTTGACCCCCGGGAACCTGACTGTTGCGGTCTATCACCACGCGATCTTCTATCCCCCCTCCTCTCAGAAGCAGTGATTCGCCTATCACCCAAATTTCTGTCCTCTCCAACTCTGGATCGGATATTTCTAACTACCTCCTAGTTTTAGCGAAATACATACAAATTTACCATCGATTATTATAACTAAAGTCCATATATGCGATTTTAAGTAGTTTTCAACCTTTTTGGTATTTTCTACAAAGTGTTGATACGCTTTCCACATGCATTAAACTTTTTTTTTTTACCATGCATTGCAGTTAATATTGAAATGAAGCGTTTTCCACTATAAACTAATTTTACCTCCTAGTTTTAGCGAAATACATACAAATTTACCATCGATTATTATAACTAAAGTCCATATATGCGATTTTAAGTAGTTTTCAACCTTTTTGGTATTTTCTAAAAAGTGTTGATACGCTTTCCACATGCATTAAACTAATTTTTTTTACCATGCATTGCAGTTAATATTGAAATGAAGCGTTTTCCACTATAAACTAATTTTAGCATGCATTTGAAATACAATTGAGCATTTTCCACTATTTCTACAAATTTAAGCGTATTTCAGGTTTTTAGAAATACTAACCGACTCCGTGTTCCGTCTCCGACGTGCTGCTCGGACATCCTCCTCCGCTTGCTCCGGCTCTTCTTGAGGCGTTGCTCCGCCTGTAACAGTTGCATCCCAGAACATGTGTTGTTGATGCCTTTGGAGATCACTGAAACTGGGGGTGGGAAGGTTGTAACTACTACTAGCTGCTCCGTCCATGTTGAAAAAACCACTACCAGAAGGACCAGCGTAGCTTGGATTCGGAACACCATAACCCGACCACCACTCGTTTCCTACGTAAATTTCTTCATCTGCAGCCGTCGGATCAGAAAAAAAAGGATTAGGAGGAGTTCCGGCCATTATCGAGACGAGGGAAAGCGTTTTTTGAAAGATTTAGAAGGGAGCGTTTTTTTGTAAGAATGAGAAGAGAGCGAATTCGAGTGTGGTTCGGAATGGCATCCCGAACGAACTATATATAGGCAAAAGCTGGTGAGAATGATGACGTCAGCTAGCCGTTACACATAGCTGACGTCATCTTTTTTTTAAAAAAATCATTCTCGTTCGGAATGGGGTTCCGAACGAGAATAGTTTTTTAAACCGGATTATTTTATTTATTAAATAAAACCCGGTTCATGAACCGGGTTCACAAATTTTCTCGTTCGAAACGGTGTTCCGAACGAGAATATTTTAATAAAAAAAAAATACAAAACTCGTTCGGAACCCCGTTCCGAACGAGGGGGGGTGCCGAGTGTAAAATGGGTGCTGCCCGGTTTAATCGCCTAATAGTTTAGCAGTCCAAATTTTAGAAAGAAAAGAAGCACGACACATAACATAGATTTCCAGATTGTGCGACGAAACTATGCTACAACACCCCGGAACTAGAAAGTATTAGCAGTATGTTAAAGTTTTAAGGCCAGAAAACAGCAGGCACGCCAAGTGGCCAACACATAAATAAAACTACTAAAACAGAAAGGCTAATAAAACATCACGATGCAGTATTCACTAGTCATCTTCACTTGACTTCCAAGTCGTCTGTGTCATGGTAGATATTCTCAGCCATCTGCCAAATCTGAAGAATGTTATCTTCGGCTACGCTTGCAACGACCCAGTCTTCGCACGGGTTCCATGAGAAGTCGGATATTTTGCTCGTATGACCTCCATGGATGAAGAGCAGTTCTGGTGGGCCGTCCTCGGCGTCCTCTGGCGTTTGTTCCTCATCAATTCTGCAAAATTTAGAAGAACAGCAATATCTGGGAGATGAGACGTGGAACTAGGATTGTTGTTTTTGGGTCGGTGAATTGGGTAAATGACCAATCTATACGTTTTTATTAGGAAAGTAACCCCTTCCCCAAGGGAAAAGGAGAAACCAAAGAGTTAGTATTCTCTAACAAAACTAATAAAAACTACTTAAGGCAAGTTTTCTTAATTAAAAACGTTTAAGGGGTCAATGAGACCAAAATTCTCTTGTTTTTGGGTTTGGGTTTGAGAAGAGGAAATTTTAGTACCTGCTGAGATCCCAGACCATGAGCCTTCTGCCGAGACAACAAGAAGCTAAGATTGTTTCGTTTTTTGGGCTCCAACCCACTTGGAATACTTCCTCCCTGTATCATATTAAAAATCATTAGCTTGTTTGGCATCATGTGAAGTATAAGATATGATGTGTAAGGAAGCTTGTTCTTACTTGTGGCAGTCTAGAGTATGGAGAGCGGTATTGATTTTTCTTAAATCAAATAACTTGACTGTCTTGTCAGTAGATCCTGTGGCTACTACCCATTCGTTGAAGGGGTTGAAAGCCAAGCAGTTAACCTGACATAGGTTGGACAAGTTAGGTCATTTGTCAAACACAAGAATAAACACAAGAATTCATTGGATGTATAAGAGCAAGACAAGAAACGAAGTTGATTGTGACAAAAAGTAGGAACTAAGAAACAAAGGAGAAGAAATATTAAAAGTGGCCTACGTGGTCTTTATGAGATACAACCGCATTTAAAAGAGGTTTTCCTAGAATGATTGGATGTTGATGGAAAGATGCAAATGTAGTTATGCAGTATATAGAGAATGTGAGATTAAGGCTGTCAAACTAAAGTGGGATAAAGAAAAAGGTAATGATTCATAGCATGAGAATGATCTAAAGCATAAGTTTCTTACCTATACCTGTGACATGTTTATACCATAGTAATAGCCAAAATTAAAATTTAAGCGTTATGGAGATATTAAATAGATGAGAGGACTAATCTTATATTTACTGAATATTATGTTAGTTTAAGAAGAATAGCATAAGAACATGTTTTGAAATTTTCAGACAAAATTATAATTGGATTATAGAGGAATTCAACTTCCATTCTAGTTAACTCAGTAACAGCTTTTATTGCATAGGAAGTCTACTGGATAACATTTTGAAGCTATATCGATAGTCCCCTAAATTCAGTAAAAAAACAGCATAATACCCGCATATGAAGAAGAATGAAACGGTTGTGCATAAGAATAAACGAACAATTGGCTCTACGCCGCCAAGTTCAATTTACCTACCTCACTCCGATGAGCCACTACAGACTGGACAGGCTTTGTAACTGATGGAGAGCGGAGGTCCCAGATGAGCAGATACTGATCATCCCCAACAGAACCAAATAAATATTCATGCCTCTTATGCCATGCTACATCTTCCACCACACCTTCATGAACCTATTTCAAAATTATCACCATCAGGAAAGGGTATGTAGTGTTGAGTGTTTGATGACATGTACAGGATTAGTCATGAAATCATGGTTGGAGGACCATCTTTTTTAGAAACCGAATAAACATGCCTGAAAAGGACTATTTCCCTAACACGCAGTTGAGCTTTGCAGTAAGTTGTGATCAATTGACATTTAATGGCTTCACCTTAATTAGTAACACAGGTCGGAAGTAATTTTCTACTAAAAGAAGCCAAAATGGGGAAAATTACAAAGCCCACTAACCATACCCATTTTGCAATCACATACCAGTTTTCACCTCGAATTTTTTTTCCTGAAGTCTCACGTCCAATGTACTCCACTTTTGCCAAATAAAAAAAA
Source organism: Oxyria digyna (assembly GCA_029168935.1). Lineage (NCBI taxonomy): Eukaryota > Viridiplantae > Streptophyta > Magnoliopsida > Caryophyllales > Polygonaceae > Oxyria > Oxyria digyna. The sequence continues at coordinate 2,038,670 of JAPVLV010000026.1, read as the reverse complement.
TCCTAAATACATCCGAATAAGAATACATTGGACATTATCATTTTAATAACAGTACTATGAGCTTGCTGTAATAGTTCAAGAGTAAATCAACGAGAATGGTTTTGCATAGTTTATCCTCATTTTTACTTTTTGTTTTTTTTATGCTCTGACAATGCACAGAAAAGACAGCAATTGTCATGTAGTATGGAGTATAGACATTACCAGCAGCAGTGCAATAAAGGACAGGTCTTATGCCATATAACAGGTCGTAAACCATACATTACCTTAAATATCTGCATGGCATCAAGTGTCTTGTTCTTCGGCGTCGCATTAATGTCCCACAGACAAATTTGAGCATCATCAGAACCACTGAGTAAATGACCCGTCTTATACTGGCTCCATGACAAACCATAACCTTCAGAAGTATGGCCCCTTAATCTCAAATCAGGATTGCATGCACCATCTAGAGGTGGTTTAGATGGGTGCTTGCTATAGTCAAATACATAAACTTCCGCACTCACTGTCTTGGTTGCAATAATAAATGAATTTTGTGGCATGTAGCGAGCCCGATTCACCTCTCCCTCGTGATTTATTTGTTGTATTACTTGCACCTGCAATAGAAAGATCAAAGTAAGCTGCATAACCCGAAAGAGCCAACGGCTTAAAGACGAGCTAAGTTGGCATATAATTGACAGCAAGATTAACTCCAATATCCCAAAATTATAGTCGAATTGTTCTACCTCTACACGATACAGAGGGACCTTGATAGCAGAAACAAATGAAGCAACTATTGCACAAAAGGGTAAAAGTAAGAATGAAGAAAATTTCAGAAAACCAGGGTAGAGGGTGACCACCCAAAAATCTCATTTGTGGAAGGAGTATCGACAATTTACATTTACATTATTTTTGCTGCCTACAATAGCCAGATACTCATAAATTATTTACCTAATTCTTCACTTTCAATTTGACCAGTAAATCGTTAACATCCAAATGATTGCTTCAAAGGTCTCAGATTTAAGGTAAAACAAATCACCAACTTCCAAAAACAAATGTAAGCACAAGGCACTAGCAACGATAACGTCCACGGTAAGAAATTTACCTTTCCACTAGCACTACCAAAGCCGCCAAAATCAGTGCGCTCATCATCATGATGACGGGCGTCATTCTCAGAGTCCTCAAGAGGGAGCTGAACCTGTGCAAGCATGAGGTAATTCGGCTCGTCCTCTGAGGTATGAGTCCCCAAAATCAACTTCTGAACAGAATAATCTTTACCAGGTGGCTCATCCCTATCAGGAAGCCACTCAACAGTAAGAGATGGCCATTCCAGGGCATGAGTGATCACCAAATCGTACAAAAAAGGCGTGTTCTTCTTCCATATTTTGTACTCTTCATTAATCAGCCTCTCCTCAATTTCCCCCCTCATCTCCTCCTCATCTCTTCCCATTGAAAATGAAGGTGACTACTACGCTTCCGAGAATCCGCTACAGACGTCCAGTGATTCAGCTTCCTAGTTTGCTCCCTGATTCACCAAACATGAACAACAAATTGTAAAATTTTAAGAACAATTAAGTCAAACTATTGAGCTAAACAATTTTCACCCACATCAAAAACTAAATGACAAAGAAAGACTATTCATATGAAGAAGCGCATTCGATACTGTATATGAAACCTAAATAACTGATGAGGGCAGAAGGAAAGGAAGTTACGAGATGCGAGGAAGAAGAGAGCTCCGAATTGAGACAACTAAAAACCTAAACTTTTTCACACAACAAATTATTCACAATCTAAAATGCTACAAATCAAGTACGCGGAAAGAAGGGTTTTTTATACTGTAAATTTCAAAAGAGAGCAGCTTGATGTATATGATCTTCTAAAGTGTTTTTCTTCCTCTCCAATTCAGATGAATCTCGCAATCCTCGAAGCAATTAACGAACCCTAAAACCCTAAAGTATCCAGCCGCGAGGAAAAAAAGATATCAATCACCAGAGCGCAATTAAGCAAACGAAACAGCAATTGATGAATGGAGAAAGGAAGAAAGGGGAGCAAGAGAGACGTAAATGCAGAAAATGAAGGATGTGAAACAGACAGAGCAGTGGAGGAAGTGGCAACTGAAGGGAAGTGACTGCTATAGACATACCTCGAAGGCTCGAATGAGAGAGAAGAGGAGAGGAACCGGAAGATAAATATTGACAAAATGAAAAATAACAGTAGTTTTTTATTCTAGAGAAACTTTCTTTCTTTTTTTCCAAAAGAGAAATTTTCTATATCTAGTGTTATTAGGTTATGACTAGATCCGGAAATCACGGTTTTCTGTTTGCGGTTAGTCATTAAGTAGGCCTAAATTTAAAATGAGTGAACGATGATATAATACAATTCTACAAACCCGTAAAATGCGAATACAACTATTGAAACGGTGGTTACAACCGAAATCAAGAATGAAAAACTCGAGAAGGCGTTTGGATACTGCAATAAGCAAGACATATTTATACCAAAAAACCTTAAGTAAAATCATCTTTCGATTCAGCAATCAAGCGGGAAGATGAAAGGCTAAAGAGAAGAAGAAGGTTTTTTGGTATACCAAAGCCTAAACGATGACCCGGTACGAATTGACTTTACTTTGTCAAATCCATCAATTTTTATATAGATATAGATATTTCAGGTTTATACCGACTGTAATTTCCAGGCAAATTAATAGCAACTGTATCATTGTCTGTATTGTTTGTGATAAAGTAGAATGATAGAATATGGTACAATTCATAATGTCTCTAATTGAATATCATATATCATTTCAACAACAATAAAAATAATATACGGAGTAGTGTATTGTATATGACATTTAGACATTGTGTATGAGTTTCGTAATGAGCAATTTTATTTTGTCTCCATAAAGGTGAAGAAGGTTTCACATTGACTGACCCCAAAATTATTATATTATTTGCATATTTATATATCATTGTAACTTAAAAATAAAGGGACAATTTCAATCATTAAGATATAAGCTATCTTTGATTATTTTACAAATGTCATTATCGAATTTTGAGTATAATAACCTTGATTTCAATCATTACGTATTATGTGTCAGTACGATGCTCGGGTCCTTTATGAATGTATATTACATTTTGTATACAATTCTAGACTTTGTGTATTTCTTGAGATGTGTTTTTTCGTCATGTATCATTAAATATGTCTTTTATTTGTCTTATATGTCAATGATCATCTGGAAGTTTATTCAGATAATTAGCTTTCTACAAACTGATGCAAATACAAATTCATAGTACTGGAAACTCTATGTCTTAATGAGACAGTTCAGAATGGTCAACTTATATACAAGCAAAGATGATGGTCATCTTCTATAGTTTTGGAACATAAAGGTTTGGTCTGAAAAATTAATGAAATCCAGTAATTCATCATACCCAACACTACCATGTTATACCGGGCTCATTAATTAATTATTGATGTAATTAGACCTGACAAAAGCTTACCTAACCCGCTTGGTCGACCCAAACCGAAAAAGACTCAACCCAACCTAAAAAGTCCATGACCTCGCTTGGGTCAACCTCGGGCCGACCCAGGACTTGTTTGTGTCAAACCCGAACATACCCGAAATTCTCGAAACTCATGGAGGGACCCACGTTGCACATAATGTATTTCATTTTGATTAAAAAATTAACATTATATCTTATTAAATAATCATATAATTTTATTATAAACATATTTTTAAATTTTATTTCCTTTATTGCAATAAAAAAAAGTCCAACATTTGAAACTCACTTGGTCGAGCAGACTCGAATTTTTTTTCGACCAGACCCCGACCCGTTTGTCAAGTCTAGATGGAATTGAAAAAACATCTTCTACTATAAGTTTATAACCTAAAAGAACTCGCACTCTTTAAACAACATAGATGAAGAATGAGGAAAGTACCTTATCGCAATAATCGTATTTGTTTCGACAGATTTTTTCTTCGGACACTCGTTGATTACATTTAGACAAATATTTTCCAAAATGCACTAAAATACGTCATTAATGTGCAATCAAGATGTCAATTTTAGATTACAAGTTAAAAATAATAATAAATTCATTAATAAACTTCATTAATGCTAAATCAAAAGGTCAAGTTTATATCTTCTATCTATATATAAAAGTTGATGGGTTTGAAGAAGTAAAAGTAACATGTACCTAATAAATGCTACTCTAATATTTTAAATCTTTTTTTTTACCAAAAAAAATATATTTTAAATCTTTATCCTAATTACCTATTTTCTTAAATGTTAATTTCATCATCAACTAAGAACACACCATCTTCGTCTCCTTCCTCTATCACAATCTCCAAATTCTTTCTCATCTCTATCAGGTTCATCAATTCCTTCATTTCATTCTGACGCCTCATCCTTCCCCGATTAAAAATTAATCTGGATTAATTAGATATTTTTAATCTATATATTGACAACACCTAAGATTGATTCATATGCGTGACTTCAATAAAACATGTAACACGCCAAACAACATTGGCCTCAGTAAAACATGAACATCATATAAATACTTTATGTTGCAGATTTCGGTTGCAACCACTGTTGCAATAGTTATATTTGCATTTTACGAGTTTGTAGAATTGAATTATATCACCGTTCATTCATTTTAAATTTATGACATGTTTAATGACTAACCGCAAACGAAAAACTGTGATTTCTCCGCGCGAAGAGCGGGTTTCCGGATCTAGTGTTATTAGATAATTAGAATTTCCTTCAAAATTTGGTTTCTTTTTAATTTTGGGTCTTTAGTAGGGCAGATGAGCATGTAATAACAATCCACAATATGCTTAACCAAATTCATTCATTAAAATATATAATTCCTTTTATATGACTACTATGAAGTATAAAAATAAGTAGCAATTGTTCAAGCTTAGACCTTAGTATACCATGAAGTCATCAGTCATGGTCTCACCGACAATTGAAGTAGAGACACATGAACATAACTATAATAAAAAAACGCCATAATTTAGAATGGGCTTATACAATTAAGCTACTTGTGCTTTCCATCATGAAACTGTGCATTTTTTGACGATTTGAAGGTTTCAAGAAACGCAATGGCTTTGGCCAACTCTTGCTGCTTTCTGGACTTGTCCCACTGATGTTCATTAGCTAGTAGCTCAACTACACGAGGCAATGCACGTCGAGCTGCATCTGTGTCGAGAAACGCAAGTCGGCATCTTCTACCAATGAAATCAACTGCAGATTCACAGTATTCGTGTCGTGCACAAAACGCCACTTCTGCTTCTAGAAACGGGTAGCCATGAGCAAGCCGCTTCCCCAAGCTCTCATTCTGTTTTAAGACCAAAATAACATGAGCATCCATAGATTTTATAAAATTTTATGATCAACTATAAGACGCGAAAAATGATGATAAGTTAACCTGGGCAATGGCAGCAACGCGTTCACTCAATGTACCATAAGACCGAGATAGATGCTTTGCTGCAGTAGTGTCCATAGCACCTGGAATTACTGCACCGCTATGAGTCTTCTTCATACGAGTAAATTGTTGAGCAATAACAGTAAAAGATGCAGGATCCCATTCGTAGGCTCCAACAACTTTCAAATTCTTAGTTATGCATTCGTTTTCTGTGCTCAGCTCGCCTGACTTAATAGCAGCATCCACAGCATCTTCTGCCATGCTGGAAAACCACTTCAAATCAGTAATACATTCTTGCCAGATATTTGATCACAATGAAAAGAACTACCTTCTGTAAGTGGTCCATTTTCCACCAGTTATTGTGACCAAGCCAGGATAATCTTCATGTACAACATGATCACGAGAAATGCTCTCTGTGTTCTTTGCTTTCGGGTCCATTGCTAAGGGTCGTATACCACTCCAGGCTGATAGAACATCTTGTCTGCGTACCTGCATTACACATACAAATTTTGACAAGTTAGATATTTGAACATTAACATCTATACAACTAAATTTCTTCCTGATTTTTTTTTATAGAAACAAACCTTGACATTAAGGTAATCACAGAGAGCATCTAATATGAATTGGATCTCATCCTCGTGTGGTTCAGGAAGCATAGTAATAGAAGTATTAGAGTCAGTAGTGCCAGCAACAGTCTTTCCTAACCATGGAAGCATAAAGACAACACGCCCATCCTTTGTTTTGGGAACAATCAATCCCATTCCTTCAGGGGAGTAATAGTCAGGCAGAATGATATGCACACCACTACTTGGGCATATAATTGGTTTGACATTGCTATCTGCCATTTTCCTGACAGAGTCACAAAATGGTCCACCAGCATTAACCACAACTTTGGCATATGTTTCAAACTCCTTCCCTGGAACACATAAGATAGGAAATAAGGCTCATGACAAGACATTGAGTAATCTGACAAAAAGGTCAGAGAAATACACATACCTGATATATTGTTCCTAATCTTTGCACCAACTACTCTACCAGTCCCCTCATCCTTGAGAAGTGAGACAACTTCTGCATGATTAAGCACTGATGCACCAGCTAATGCAGCTGTGCAAGCCAACCCGACATTTAGCCGCGAGTCATTCATCTGTCCATCATAATAAACTACAGTCCCCTTTAAACTCTTATCCTTTTCCTTCCTTGCAAGGGTAGGAAATAGCTCAATTGATTCCTTTGCTGAGTAATACCTTGACAAATGTAGAAGCTCTCGTCCTGCTACCAAATCATAAAACTTCAAGCCTGCCCAGTAGTATATCACTTCAAACCACTCGAAACAAGGAGTCATGCACGGAAGAGAGTGGCATAGGTGAGGAGCATTTTCAATCACATGCTTTCTCTCCTTGAGTGCGTGAAACACCAGCTTCAATTGTCCATAGTCAAGATTGAAAACCGCTTTCTCCAGATAACGAACACCTAAAATCAAATCACAAATGTATATCTAATCACTCAATTTTGTAGAAACTAGAATTTAACCCCTGCGCTACGCCTTTGGCAATGTAAGAAATGATAATGAACTTCAAATCATTTGATTTGTAAACAATAGCAGAATATATCTAATTAGTCCCAACCAAATACCCCTAGGAGCTGAAGCCATGACATTCACTGTTTGTGTACAAAGCTAAATTTATATTAGTCAGGATTGAAAACCGGTTTCTCCACATAACGAACAACTAAAATCAAATCACATATGTATCTCTAATTACTCAATTTTCTAGAATCCTAAAATCTGAACAGAACTAGAATTTTGCTTTGGCAATGTAAGAAACGATAATGAACTTCAAGTCATTTGAATTGTAAACAATAGCAGAAGATATCTAATCAGTCCCAAACAACTACTTTTTATATTTGAGTACATTTTGATGTGTTGAACTGCATACTTTATAGAATCCTAAAATCTGAACAGAATTTTGATGTGTTACAAACCTCCATGAACAAGCTTGGTAGACCTAGAAGAGGTTCCAGACGAGAAATCATCTCTCTCAACAAGACCAACACGAAGCCCTCTTGTAACAGCGTCAAGCGCAACTCCGCATCCAGTGGCGCCACCTCCGATCACGAGAACATCGAGCGGATTGGAGGAGGTAGCGGAAACCAAAGCCGATTCCTGTAGTTTCCGAGGCGGAACGGATGCGTTAGCATCAGCGATCTTGCCTTGGATTGCGGTCACGGCGGAATTGGAGGAAACAGTTGGATCGCGATGAGTGACGGCGAAGATACAGGCTCCCCCGGCGGATATGGCGACTGCGGTGGCGCCGAGTTTGCGGAGACGAGTGGCGGTAGCCATGGGAGGAGAATTGGGGAAGAAATGCGTGATAGTGAGGTGGTTTTTTGGGAAGACGACTTTATAGTGGAGGTATGAAATTGCTCGTGAAGAGAAAACGGGAATCTTGTCAGCGTTATTACGTCAAACTTGGCTCCTTATTTTTTTTATTTCTTTTTGAGAAAACTAGGCTCAATATAAGGAAAGTTTATAGATACATACAAATAATGCAATACATGGAATGTAAATCGATTATATTGGAGAAATATTTGAATTACGTGTCTCAATAAATCCAAATGCATAGTCATCACTTAGTTAGTTCCCAAAAATAAAAAATAGTTTAGCCTCTGTTCGACGACATATCAGACAAAAATTAAAAAAGAAAAGAAAAGAAATAGTAACTAGATCATAGTTAACGTTGAAGTTTGAGCCTGAATTATTAGGCGAAACTAAAGATTAACATGTTATTTACAAACTATTTCATTTTTTTTTTTTAGGTTCTTATACACTTTTTGTAAATATTATTATTATAATTTAATACCAATTTAATTAAATTAAATTGAAAAAAATGAATCATTATTTTATAAGATTTGGGCTAAAGTTACGGGCTAACTAAGCCCAAATCTTATAATTGGTAAAGGGCTAAAGTTGGGCCTAAAAAGCCCAAACCTTATTAGCGTTAAAGTTACGGGCTATAAAGCCCAAATAGTATTAGCGTAAAAGTTACGAGCCCATATCTCATTAGCGTAAAATTTACGAGCCCATATCTTATTAGCGTAAAAGTTACGGCGTAGGATTGGAAGGATTTGTGCCCAATGCCCTATTGGGCACTATATTCTTAACAAGTGCACTCCTAAACTAAGTTGTTAGTTTCTACCCCTACCCCACCCCCACCCCCCAATTACAGGCCCTCCTTTTTCCGGACCAGTTTTCAAAACACGCGCAATAATTTCTCTCATTTCTCTCCCCTCATTCACTCCCAAAATCAAAAAATCAATCCGTTCACCTTCTCCCGATTTCCGTCTTCTCCTTCCTCGCCGGATTTCGCCGTCCTTGCTTCCGTCGTCGTCTTCTCGCGCTTTGCTTCAGTTTCTGTGCTCGAGTTCTCTCTTCGATTTCTCTCAGATTTCGCCTGCTCGAGTTTTCATCAGTTCATCTCTATTTTCCAGTTTTGAGGTGGTTTCTCACATCAAATCAGGTATCTAGCTCTCTCGTTCTTCTATTTGTTGTTTTTTTTTGTTTATTTTGGATGATTTCTGTGATTTTGTGTTCGTTCCTGTGTTTCAAGTCGAAATCGAGTTCGTTCTTTGTTCGAAACCTAGATTTTGAAGGCTGTTTTTAGTTGCATGCGTCTTTATCTGTGTGTTTTTTAGGTTTTTCATTTTTGTTACTGTCTATGTTTGCTTTTTTTTGTTGTTATAATCTGTTTTTAAGTTTGCTGACAGATTCAGAGCATTTGCACTGTGCAAATGTGTGTTGAATATGTCATGTTGTGTTTTATTTTGAATTTTTCACTTTATTTGTTGATTCTTTACTGTTTTTTAGTTTATGTTGTTGAATTTGTCATGGGGGACAGCTTGTTGTGTCTGTAGATGTAATTGTTGATTGCTTGTTCATGTCTATGTTCTTGAATATGGGATGCTGACAACTTTTTGTGTCTGCAAATTTTATTTTTGGCATTTTTGGCATGTTTATGTTGTGAATTTGGCATGCCGACAGCTTGATTTTGTCTTGAGATCTTATTTGTTGTCAGCTTGTTCATGTTGACATCTTGAATATGGCGTGCTGACAACTTTTTGTGTCTCGAGAGCTTATTGTTGACAGATTGTTCATATTTACATCTTTGAATATGGCTTGCTGACAGCTTTTGGTGTTTGTAGATTTTATTGTTGACAACTTGTTCAGATTTCCAACATTCTTTTTTTTATGGTTGACACCTTGCTCTGCTTTTATCTCTTTTTGTGATATATTTGTTGACACTCTGTATTTGTTTTTTTTTGTTGACAGGGTGTCATGGATGTGTCTAAGTTACAGTTTTTGGCTTCCAAAGATTTTGCGATCACGGGTTTGAAGTGCACTGATTTTGAAGGCCATGTCATCCCATATGATGTCTTTGAGTGTTCTCTTGGAACCAAAAGCAAGGTCACTCTTGACGACATTGTTGCAGAGTTTGCCAGTTCGACTGGTGAGCGCAAGATGGTTCTAGCACACCTTATTATTCTTGAAGGTGCATGTGCTGATGCCTCAGAGGAAAGACTCTGTTGTCAGATTGAAGTTTCTAAAGCTTGCTAGCAACTATGAAGCTTTTGTGAACTACCCTTGGGGTAGGGAAGTATATCTAGAGACTATCCGGGCTTTTCAAGATGCTCCAGTCAATGCAAAACGTATAGGAGGTGGTTCTTCTAACGATAGAGTTTGGTATACTTTGCATGGTTATCCTCTTGCTTTTCAAGTATTTATTTTATCATTTCTCTATTTCAATTAGTTGTTTGAAGACATTCTTATCCCTTTTCCTTTTTAATCCTTAATTTTTTGTGTAGGTTTGGGTGCTTGTACATTTTCATCAGTTTCACGATTTTGTTAGAGCTGCTACTGCCTCTCTTAAGACTATTCCATATGGCGAACGCTGGTTCTCAAGAGATAATTCCAAGCTTGCTTGATATCATTCTGTCTCAGATCATTTTGATCTTCATCCTTTGGTATTATTCTATATCTTATTATACATTTTTTGTCTTGTCTGTTTTATTTTTGTATTTAACTCTTTTTGTTGACAACATATTTATATAACTCTTTTGCTATGTTTTCATTATTTTAGTTGTGCAGACCGTCTCCATACGAGGAATATTCTACATTTCGGCACCTCAATTTTGTCGACGAGGTTGAAGATCCTTTGTTTGATGCATATGCTGAAAAAGTTCTTACCACTGCTTGTGAGAATTCAGAGCAAGTTATTTCTGACACGGTAATATCTGAGCGACCAGATAAGACTGTCAAGAAGGTTGCATCTAAGCCAGTGAAAACCGCTCCCAAAATGAATGTCAAGAAGCCAGTTCAGAAGGCGGCGAAGGTTGTCCAAGCTGTCAACAAAGAGAAGGAAGCTGTCAACAAAGAGAAGGAAGCTGTCAACAAAGAGAAGGAAGCTGTCAACAAAGAGAAGGAAGCTGTCAACGAAGAGAAGGAAGTTGTCAGCAGTTCAGTTCATAATGCTGCAGAGGTTGACAAAGGTGATTGTAAAGAGAAGCAAGCTGTCAGCAATCCAGTTTCTAATGTGTCAAAGGCTGGAAAAGCTGTTGGTAAGAGAAAGCAACCTGTCAGCACTCCAGGTATGATATGTTTGGCAATTTTATACATTGTTGACATGTTGTTGGTTTTTTCTATTGCACATGTTTTGTTTGGTTGACATTTGTTTTAACTGTTTTTTGACAGTTCTTTATACTTTGTTGACAAATTCCCCTCTAGTTGTCAGAACTTATACACGTAGGCTCACCAAACAAAATCGAAAAATCCTTATTTCTGAACACTCTCCAAGAAAATCTCCAAGATTAAGTAAACTTGAGAGCAATCAGCCCGACAAGCACAAGGTGCCTGCTGGTGTTTCTTCAGTCCCTGCATATTCTTCTCCTAAAAGAGCATCAAAGTCTCCGGAGAAGGTTGGAGATGGAAAGGATTCTGCTGGTGTTTCTTTTGTCCCTTCACATTTGTCTCCTAGAAGAGCAACAAGATCTGCTGGTAAGGTTGAAGATGAACAACATTCTGCTAATCTCAAAGTTGTAATTAAGAAGAGGAAGTTTCCGCATGCTGCTTTCCCCAAGGTCATATTTAAAGTTAGTGGTTCCGAGCCAGAATTGAAGAAGGCAAAGCAGGACTCTGTGAAGACCCTTGTTGTGTACGACCCTGTCAAAGTTGATGTTGACAACATCATCAGAAAGCTAAGGTTAGACATCCCAGAGCTACCCGCCCAAGATGCCCCACCTATTGTTCAGTTCTCGTCCTCATCTGAGAGTGGTAAGCCATCATCTCTTCAACTGCCATCTTCTTCTTTTCATGTTGACATGGAAACAAATGCAGTTGGCCCTGCATGTGATTCTGTTGACAGTGAGAGGACAACGTCTGTTCGTCCCTCAGCTGACATAGAAGGAAACGATGCTGCTTGGGTTGGACGGTTTGATGTTTTGAGCCAAAAAATTGAACTTTTGTGCGATGCCATGTCCGAAGTTCAATCTTCCACCAAAGAACATGGCTTGACGTTGGTTCAAGTTGCAAAGAAGCTGCATGACCTATCTAGTCTAATGCAGAGCAACGTCAAGGCCTCGTTCCAAGATAAGAGCACCCAATATGAATCTGAAGATTTTGTAGATGTCAGCACACATGACAATGTTGACAGCTTGGTGACTTCTTCAGAATTTGATGGAACTAACCGTTCTGAGAAGGAAGATAGAGCTCCAGAAAAGGAAGGGGACCTGGGTGAAGCTGGAGGTGTTGAAATTCCTTCAATGTCTGATGCTGTAGTTGGTGGATGTGCTGCGGGGTAAGTTAAGGATGTCAAAGTTGATAGTGGGTGTATTGATCAATATCTTGCGTTTCTCGACACAGATGTTGTAGTTGGTGGATGTGTTGTGGGTTAAGTTAAGTATGTTGTAGTTGGTGGATGTTCTGATGTGTGTGCTTCTAGTCAATATCTTGATGACAATGGGTGTATTGATCAATATCTTGACAGCATCCCTGAATTTTCAGAGCAAGACTCTATACTCATCTCTTCTGGAATCAGTCTTTCTCAAGACACTTTGGATACCGTTCTTCCTGCTTCCCAGAACATTGTTGAGTCAGAAGAGCAAGTGAAGAAGTCTCCTAAAAATACTGTTAATGTTGAAGTTCAAGTGAGGAAGTCTTCCAGGGTCGCAACCCCAAGTGTTTTTGTTCAAAGCCCTTTCACTGCTGAGAAGAAGAAGAAAATTTCAATGCCTAGTCGTCCACCTTATTCATTCTATGGATACGATGATCGCAGAAAGTTCTACGAATGGTTTACTTTGACGTATGTTTATATTTCTGATTTATTTTATTTTCTATATTTTTCATATTTGTGTTTACTAATTTTCTTCTCTTTGTCGCAGTGGTAAGAAGGCGGTTATTAGGCGTAAGGAACATGATTTTGACTTCACCAAGGACTTCTTTAACAAATTGTTGTTGAAAAGCACAAGTTCTGTTGGACAAGCCAAGTAGTTAAATGATTGTGTAAGTTAATTATTTTGTATATGTCCTGTCAACATTTTAAAAGTTTTGAATATTTGTTGTCCTGTCAACGTATGCTTCATATTTGTGTTGTCAGTCTTGTATTATTTCTTCTACTTTCAGTTTGCATATTTTTATTATTGGTGTTGTTATTGTTTAGTTTTATTTTATTTTTTATTTCTCTTTTAACTTTATTATTTTTTCTTTTGTTTTTTGTTATGTAGCATATCTCTGAAGCATTATTTTTCTTCCGGAAGCATATAAACCAAAACAGTGACAAATTCAAGGATGTTGCGATCATGGATTGGATCTGGTATGGGCATTTCAATGAGGATAAGGAAGCTCTTATTCAGAAAGACAATGAAAAGGAGCTTCTCTTTTTCCAGAAGTACTTTATAGGTCTCTATCCAAAACATGAGGGAAGGTGTTGGTCTGAATCTGTGACAAGGGTGTATACCCCCTTCAACTTTGAAAATGAGCATTGGGTTGCCTTGGAGATAGACCTAGCTAAGTGGCATGTCACTGTTTTGATTCCAACGTGCAGATAAGCAATGATGTTTATTGTTGGAATAGAATTAAAATTTTATGCCGTATGCTCCCTGTTGTTATGAAAAAGTCCAACTTGTTTGGCCATATTAATTCTTTGGACAAGGATTTCTCATGGTCAAGGCGCAAAGATGTTCTTCAGGATGGGATGATGTAAGTATATGATTTTTTTTAGATTTTTCTTTCTTTATTGTTCCTCTGTTATACATTTCCTGATTTCTCTCGTTTTTTTGGTTGATTTTCAGTGGGAATTGTGGTGTATACTGTATCAAGTTCATCGAGTCTTTGGCCATTGGCACCAACTGGGATGATCTGGATGACGAACACATGAGGGCTCATCGGGAGAAGATGATGATTGACTTGTTTAATGAGAAATGGGAGTTCAAGCCATTGCCATCTGAGAAGAACCCACCTGAAGCTTGAACTTGAATGTTAATTTTTCATGTAATATGTGTGTTGTTGCTATAGTTTGTTTGACAGTGATTTTGTTCAGACTTAATGGTTTTTGAGGATAACTTTTGGTTTTCAGCTTTGTAAGACAGTTTCTATTCCGCTTTTTGTAAGACAGTTTCTGTTTACCACAACAGTTTGTGTTGAATGCAGTTTGTTGCAAGCCAATGTGTGTGTAAGTCAGTTTTTGTATTATAGTGAATTGCTTGTCAGCTTTTGTGTTATTTTTGCCTATGGTTACATTACATTTTCTCTTTGTCTGTCAACAATACTCACTCAGGTGCAACGAAGCGCTCAGCGCGCTTCGTTAACATACTTAATTGTTAAATAACTTGTTACAACGTGTCAGCATAAGTTGTCAACATTCTAAATCTTTGTCATCACAATATGTCAACATTTCACCTCTGTAATAAACTTGAGAGCAATCAACCCAATCTGTTAATATTTTCACACCTGTTACCATTTGGTTTGCATGTCAACACATTTCTATCATCACAATATGACAAGCTGTCAACAAATCTATAAACACAATGTTGTCAACATTTTTTATCACAATGTCAACTTCTCAACATTAACCTGTATACATTATTCTCAGAATTAGTATTTTTGACATTATCTCAAAACCCAAATGGTTTGTGTGTAAAACCGGTTTGTTTACAGTATGAATATCAATGTTGACAGGATATAAAACTATTATTCCTTTCAATTGAAGTAAACAATTGAAAATTAAAATCCTAAAATGTTGTCCACACTAATAACTTTGTCCCGATCTTGTCAGCAAAGTTTTTTGGGCAAGAAGTCTTGTTGTGTCCCATATTACCACAGAGGCTGCATTTTCCTGACTTTCTTGTTCCTTTTCTCTTCTTGCTTCTTTTTGGGAACTCACCTTCAGATGAGTATCTTTTCTTCTTTCTTCGCCCCTTATCTGTCTGCACAATTGGTGGCATGCAGATTGTATCCGTTACATCTTTCGGTACACTCTTTTCTGTCTCTCTTGGCACAAGGTAGATTGTTTCTCTATATGCTGTTGTCCAAGCTTCAGTTTCATAGTAGTCGCTCACAAAATCTGTCACTGTTCCTTTTGCTTTCTGTATTGTAGCTATAGCGTGCACACACGGGATGTGGTCCACATCAAAGACTTTGCAAGTGCATTTCCTTTCTAATAGATTGACCACCCCAAAGAAATCTCCACCAAGTATATGATATTGAGCTTGATTTAGCTTTCTCACCTCATACCCCTTTGACATTTGGTACCTAGACTCCAGTATTTTCCCGATATTTGGTGTCACCTTGCTATTGTTTTTTTCAGCCTCTGTGCGCCTCTCATTAAACCACCTTGACAACACATCTCGCAGAAACTCTAGTAGAGCGACAACTTGGAAAGACCTGTCAACATCAAATTTCAACAGTGTCAACAACTTTTAAAATATCTTTGACACTTCATAGTTGGTAAAGTGTCATCATATCTATAATTTTGTCATACCTTGCTTCCAGTATTACTGAAATTATTGTCTCTGAGTTGTTCGTTGTCATTATGTTGTATCTATTCCCTTTGCAATGTGCTCTTGCCCATTTTTTAAATCTTACTGCTTCCAAGTATTCGCCCATCTCCTTATTTATCTCACAAATTTTCCCATAGTTCTCTTGGAAATCCTTTAGCGTGTATGCATCAGCAGCCAAAGAGAATAGTTTGTGCACACCCTTATCCTTGTATCTTGTCTTCAGATTTTGCTTTAAATGTCTCCTGCACACAACATGAGTTGCTGTTGTGTACACTCTTTGAATGGCGTTGGCAATGCTGAGATGTCTATCTGACACTATTACCAAATCTTTTGTACATGGTATGACTTTCAGAAGCTGTGTAAAAAAGAATGTCTACGATATGTCATTTTCACTATCAACTACAACATATGCAAGTGGATAGATCTGCTGGTTTGCATCATGAGTTGTAGCAATAAGCATATGTCCTTTGTGTTTTATATGCAAGTGAGTCTCATCTACCATGATTACCTGTCAAAACCAATCAAATGTATTATTTTATAATTCAAATATATATTTATGTCAACACTGTAATAAGTTGTTCCATCTTTTTATCTTAGATTTCTAATTTATTTATGTATGTTGTCAACAACAATTAAAATGTCAAAAAACATACGTAATGTTTACATTTTCTATTCTGTCATCATATGTTTAATTTAATTTGGCAACAATAAATCATTGTATTAATCAATATGTCATTTAATTAATGTTTACTCAACAGTTATAAACTGGCATACCTTTCTCATTATTTGGAATCCTTTTGTGCATGCTCCAATAGATACAAACACGAATATGAAGTCGTCATGCTCCCCAACTTCTAGGCATGTGTATGATCCTATATTGACTTCTTTGAGCATATGGCAATACATGGGCAAGAGTGCATAGTTTTCTTCTGGTGTTCCTCGTATTAAATCTTGTGCATGTTCTCTTGCTTTCCATGCCTTCCAATAGCTAACATCCATGTAGTGTTCCTTCCTCATATCATTGCAAATGCTCTTTGGTATTGGTCCATTTTTAACATCTTCAAACCTGCATGTTTATCATATTAATATTAGTTCTCTGTTTTGGTTCAAGCAATTAATATATTGATATTATGATACATAAACTTTTATACACATTACCTATTTTTTATTTGCTCCCCAATCATTTTGTATGTTGATTTGCACTCATGTTGACATCTAAAGTCAAAAGAACATGTATGTTCTCTTTGAAACTTTCTCACCTCAAAGAATGGAGTGTTTTGTAATGCAATAACCCTCAATCTCCATTTGCAGCTGGTATCTGTGCACATCACTGTTAGAAGCTTTGGATCTGATTTTTTTAACTTTGTAAGCAAAGTTCTGAGTCATTGCCAACTTTTTCAAAGCTTCGATCAACTTCTTTTTCTGTGTCAAATAGCTTTCCCACATGGACATAGTCTGCATCTGTTCTACTGTGACCCATTTTATCCTCCCCTGTTTTTTTTGTCATTATCTTGTTTGCAGATTCACAATCCATAATTTCGCTATTCCCTTGTGTTGGCACTTCATATTCCATAGGTAGAAACATGTCTTCATCCATGTTAATTGCCACTATACTACTGCATCCATTCTCTCTTGCTATCTTTTGTTCATAAATCCTATATTCCCTTGATACATATAGTGGACAAGTCCATTCCACTTGTGTTGTGTCATTAATTTCCATGAATGACGCAAGATCATCATCTGTCTCAACACTATATTTGACTTTGATCTTATGGAACGGATTAAGATGGCAGAGTTGTAGATTCATTTCCTCTGTTTCTAGTTTGAACCGTTGTATAATCAAGGATTTCATTGCTTGTAGAGTAATGTTCTTATCAACTAAAAATGATTTCGATATGATTCCCCCATCAGACACCATAACGCCATCTCTGATTTGTATTTCTTCGCCATAGGAGACTGTCAGAATGTGCATTTTTATCTGCAAATATATTTAATATAGTTTTTTTTAGAGAAGTATAACTAATCTATCTGTCAACATTTTGCCTATGGAATATAAACATTTCTGTTTAACCTATCAACAATATTCAATCAGGTCCAAATTTATATTCCTAATTACTAACGAAGCGCGCTCAGCGCGCTTCGTAAGTTTATTATTCTTACGCGCGCCTCATTCACTTACGTGTTAATAAAATCTAATCAATAAACATATACCTGTCAACAACTTAAATATGTCAACAACCTAAATATTTCAACAACCTAAATAATCATGTTATATAACATATGTATACAACCAATAAAATCATCCACAGTAATATCTTGTCAACATACATTGTCAAAACTTGTCAACAAAAGTTGTGTTTCTTAATCCTTGATGGAATCTCCCAAAAATTCATAAAATCCTAATGTAATTCATTTTCTGTCATCAAACTATATATGTATTTCATAATATGTCAACCAAATAAGTTCTATATCATTATTATCATGATTTTACCTCTTGTTCGATGGATTTGCTGGTGTCGTTTACAGTTTCGGCGCTTAGCATTGTGTTTGCAGTAGATTTGCTGGTGTCGTTTTTTGTCTGCCTCTGTTTTTGATCTCTCTGTAATCTCTTATTCTGTTTCTTCAGTTGAATCTTCTTCTCGCTGCGTTTTTGTTCTAGAATTTCAGTTTTCGTTGTTTGTTTGGCAATTCGAGGAAGAAGAAGATGCAGAAGGTTGGAGGCGCGAGCTTTATCGAGAAAATTCTTCCGATCGAGGCGCCATCAACGAGCGTGAGGAGGATGGAGACAGTCGGCGGAGAATTCGCGAGAATGAAGAAAGTCGTCGTCGGCGGCGGCAGAGGATGAAGAAAGTCGGCGGAGAATCAATGGAGAAGACAGTCGGCGGGGGAGCATTTTGATTTTGGGAAGAAGGTGAGTAATAAATTTTTTCAGATTTAATGTTTCTTTATTGCTTATATAGTAGGGTATTTTGTTATAACTTAATAAAGTGATGCAGAAACTTAAAAAACATAGGAGTTTTGGGTACTTACTCAAAAAGTGGATTGGATTGCAAAACATTTGGGCTATAAAGCCCAAACCCGGCGAAGTTGATCAATAATTCTCTGTTCCAAAGTTCTTCTTCCATCATTCTTGCTCGCAATTTCGGAAGACAGAATCCTGAGATTTCAACCTCCATGGCGCAAGTCCCTGTTCTGGACAATGCTCCAATTAATCTAACTTCTTTCAGGTCTATTTTCCCTTCCGCTTCGCCTTTCTTAAATTCGGCTGCTACTTCACCAGTTTTGATTGTTTTCCCTTTCATTTTTTATGCAGAGAACAGTCGAAGAAGGAGCTTGTAAATCTACTTAAAAATGTGAGTTCACTTGCTTTTTTCCGGGACAAGGATCGATGATTCCCCCCTCTTACGAACAGATAATTTGTTGTATAGATCCGTGGGAAGAAATGTCTGATCATCGATTCGAAATTGGGAGGCTCGATTTCTCTGATAATTCAAACGTCAGTCCTTAAGGTATTGACTTCTTATTTTCCGTCCTTAGTTTATCTATTCAAATGGAAAAAATCTGCTGCATTTGATATGTTTGTACGATGATTGATTTCTATTCATAAAGACGATGCGTGTTTGTTGACACTGTTGCCATCTCAGTTGTGATGGTTATTAAACGAGGTAATGTACTGTAGTTTAACGTTTTTATCTTGTGCTAATGGGCAGGA
This sequence comes from Oxyria digyna, assembly GCA_029168935.1. Classification (NCBI taxonomy): domain Eukaryota; kingdom Viridiplantae; phylum Streptophyta; class Magnoliopsida; order Caryophyllales; family Polygonaceae; genus Oxyria; species Oxyria digyna. The sequence goes on along the minus strand of JAPVLV010000026.1, from coordinate 2,019,529 downwards.
ACATGGGGTTGAATTGTGGCTTCTGAATGCTGAACCAGTGCAGACTGAATGCACCAAAGTGGTGTTCTTGGTTCGGAATGAGCTTGGTTTAATGAGACGCATATGCACTCAGATTCAAAATGATAATTCAAAGGGACTGCAGAGGGAGTATTTCGTTTATTTTGTGCCCCGGCGGTCAGTTGCATGTGAGAAGGTGCAATGGGTTTACTGCAGTTCAACACACCAAAACTATTCTTGTTGCTGTGTCTAATCTATTTTAAGCATGAGGGAGATATATTTTCACCAAACTGTTAAATTTATGATTCTACAGATACTTGATGAGGAAAAGGTTCATCAATCACTTACTATTGGGGAATGGCCTTTGTACATGATTCCACTAGATGAAGATGTGTTATCATTTGAGCTAGACTCCTCTTACAAGGTATTTGCAGGATGCCTTGCTGAGGACATTTTAGGCTCGCACCTTTTGCTTTTTCACATAAAAATTGCATGAAATGCTCAATAATTGACTATCCTCTAATTGTTTGATGTGTGGTGATTACTGGTTAGGAATATTTGGTTGATGGTGATACAAGCTCTCTTTGGCATATTGCAAAAGCAATTCATAAGCTTGAGGTTTGTATCTTCTTCTTTTTCCCCTTTCACAAATATATTAAATATTGACCTTTCCCAAATATATTAAATATTGACCTTTCCCAAATATATTAAATATCTTTTTGCTATGTTTTTCGAGTTTAAAATAAAACCTATAGAAACAGAGACCCATGCTATATGGATAATTGGATACATTCTTATACAGTAGTTACGTAGCTTGTGAAGTGAGCAAACCAAAAGTATGTACTGGCCTTGTGAACTGAAGCTGCATGCTGGCAACAAAATGTAGCTTCTTTAGCTTACGTTGTTTGATCTAATAGTTGTCATTCCTTCATATGCCTCAGTTTTCTGCGGGTGTCATTCCAAATATCAGGGCGAAGGGTAAGGCTTCAGTTCGTGTTGCAGAGATCCTGAATAGCTTGCAAACAGAAGAGCCAGTCAATACAGCTGATGTAGTTATCTTTGCCCGAACACTATTATTCTACTTGTCTTAAAAAAAACTTGCACGCATTACAAATTTGCATTCTATTTACTTATGCTGGCTGGTTGAATATTGCTACAGATGAACGTTCCGGAGATTAATTCTGTCATCCTCCTAGACAGAGAGGTAAGATATATGGTCTACTTCTTTGTCATGATATTGTGCAGTGAGTGATTTGTTAAATAATTTTTTTGAATGAAGCGAAAGAAAGGAAGGAAATATAACATAGGACTAGGAGAAGGGGGGAGGGTGGGGAAGGAAGGGATGCTTGAATATGATAAATTAGGCGCTGCTCTAAACTACACAAAGCAATCTGGTTTATATTTGGAGAAATCTGAGCTATCTCCACATGCTATTTTTTCCTTCCTTTCCCAAAAATATCTGTCAGGGTGATATAGATGAGAGAACCTATAGCATTGACTAAGTTGCTGCTATTTTTTTATGTGAACTGAATATCACTGGGTACTTGGCTTAGACTTCTATATGATTCTAAGAGATCTTATAGTTTATAGGTGTGTCACATATGGTTCCTTTGATCTTTCAAATCAAATTTGCAATCCCTTATGCATTTCCTTTATGTCTCCATAAGTTCCCTTTATTTTATCTTTTAGGGACGCTAATTTACAGTAATGGTTTCAGGTTGATATGGTCACTCCTATGCTGACACAATTAACGTATGAAGGTTTGCTAGATGAGGTGAGACAGCTTATGACTGGAATCGCCAATTGTAGCAGAAATATAAGTACATAGGCATCTTTTTGTTTGTTATACATCTTTCAGTTCTGAAGAATTTGATATTTCATGGGTATTTGATGTTGTGGTATATCCTATTCTCTAGAATTATTCTATTTATTTGGTTTGCTCACTTCACTACTTTGCTCCAGTTATGGGTATTCCGTGAACCTCAAAGTTAAGCTTGGACACTTTCTTGCTGTTCTGCATTGTCGGCTTATTACATGCAACAATTGCTGAACTTGAGAATTATGCAATAAGGACTATTTATTTACTTCTAAAAAGTATTTATCATTAGTTTGATGTAATATTGCTATTTACTTCCAGTTTCTGCACATTAATAATGGTGCTGTGGAGATTGATGCATCTATTATGGGTGGCCAGCAAGAAGGGAAAAAGGTTAAAGTTCCTTTAAACTCTAGGTAATCAAGGTCTCTAGTTGAAAATTTCATTTTCCCTGTGAATTCAATTATTTGTGCTTACAGAATTCTATATCCTTTCATTTTTGTTTCTACATGATATATTAATAGCATCTATATTCTATAGTTGTATCTCCTTTTCAAAATTTCTCTGACATGTTCCACTTTGTTACTATGTACTGAGATCTGTTAGTGTGAAATTTAAGAAAAAATTATATGGTTTGACACGAGATTATGTTCTGATGCTTACATTTCCAATAAGCATCAAATGAGGTTCAAGAAACTTTTGTTCTTTTGCCCATTCCGTTTCATATTTGTTAAAGATGTTGAAATGCTTTTCTGATATAAAATGCTTTTTAGCTGATCTGAGATATATCTTATAGCTCCACACTTCTTGGCTAATTTGCTTGTTTGAACTCTTCTACTGCTTTGACGGGTGGTGCTCATTTCTTGCCTTCTAAATACCCTCTTGTATGTTGAAAGGATGCTTGTTTTCTGCATAACCTATGTGGAGGTGTTTACTATAGTTTTTAACTTCCATGTGATAGTGACAAGCTGTTGAAGGATATTCGGGATCTTAACTTTGAAGTCGTTGTCCAGGTAGGTCCCTTTATACTTAATTTGGAGAAATTTCTTTTTTTCTATGGATCCTTGTGGACCAGTTTTTTTATTATTGATTTCCTGTTTTAGTAGCTATCTGCAGTATGATTGCAGGTTCTACGTGACAAAGCAACATCCATGAAGCAAGACTACACCGACATAAGTACTATGGCAAGTTACTTAAGTTTCACATTTTTATTTTTGTAGTAACCTGTCACAGTTTTATAAGTAACCAGAAAGTGATCTTTAATTCTCATTTCGGTACTTAGTTATAGTATGTCTTTTCGTTAAAATTAAGTTCAAACATTGCATGCTGTGTTTTTTTTTCCATATAATACTTGAAATTTGAATGGGTGAATGGGGTATATATTATCTTTGGGAATGTGATTACAGTAATTGAAAATATTCAACCATATATTCTGGGTTTTATTTCCACATAATACTTAGTTCCAGTATGTATTTTCGTTAAAATTATCTGATGTTAGCTTTGAATGAAATTGCAGAACCAAACAGTGTCCGAGTTAAAGGATTTTGTCAAAAAGCTCAACTCTTTACCTGAAATAACAGTAAGTGGCTTCCTCTTGACTGAACTACATTTACATTAGTGATAGTTAACATGTTTTTATTGTTGAGATTGTTTCAGAGACATATTAATCTTGCTCAACATCTGACTACATTCACATCGAAACCATCTTTTCTTGGTCGGCTTGATATGGAGCAAACACTTGTTGAATCTGAGAGTTATGACATGTAAGCTAAATGTATCTTTTTATTTTGTTTTTGATAATATTGAAATTTATCATGAAACGACATATGTTGTTCAATATATGTACTATCAAATAGCTGAGTTGTGTGAGTTAAAATAATCAACAAGTACAAAGCATATAATCTACTCATTATGGATACCAATATTTCATTTCTTTCATTCTTAATTCCTTGGATAAGGAGAGATTGTGTACTTACTTCCTTGGTTATTGTATGTTGAAAATATTGTTATTAGAAAAAGTATTGTTATTAGAAAAGCTATATTTTGTGGTTTTGTCTTTTACCAATGTCATCCATTTATCTTCTGGAGACTTCTCAGGGTTTACTGAAAATACTTGTAGAAGTAAAATTCCTGTAAGATAGTTACAGAAAAGAATGCAAGAAGTTGGAAGAAACTAATTAAGTTTGAAAAAATGTTTTCGCATGCAGGACATTCATTAGGGAAGTCTAATAATGTCATTACAATTACATGTACCATGAGCACTATACTGGTTTACTCTGCGTTTTAACAATAAGTATTATCTTCCATACTGCATTTTCAGCTTCTGATGCTAAGTAAAATTGTGCTCACACTACCCAATAGTGGGTTATGCAATCTCAGATAAACTAAGCTTCTTCCGGACTAATTGATTTTTGCATGCAGATGCTTTGAGTACATTGAAGAAATGATTCACAAACAGGAACCTCTCCTTAACATCCTTCGTCTTCTCATTATATTTTCCGTGACAAACTTGGGATTGCCAAAGAAACAGTTTGACTATTTAAGGTCTGTGCTCATCCAGTCTGTTGTGTGTTTTACATTTATAGATTATTATTTTCAGATTATATTTCCTAGTTTTCCTTACTATTATATTGTTTTTTCTTTATATTCCTATTTAGGAGGGAGATACTCCATAGCTATGGATTTGAGCACATGGACACATTAAATAGTTTGGAAAAGGCTGGATTTTTCAAGAAACAGGTCTTTTTCAGCAATATAATTTTCTAAGTATGATATTCTCTTGATATCTTGTCTTAATGCTGATTTTCAGTCTTGACACCTAAAATTAACTGTTCCAGGAAACTAGAAGCAACTGGTTGACAATCAAGAGAGCTTTGCATCTTATTGTTGAAGATACTAATACAGCAAAGTATTACCCTGCTCCAAGTGGAATAAATCTCTTGTTTTAATTTCTCTCTATTGCATCTAATGTCTGTATTTGTTCTAGAGTTTTATGGTATAATGGTATAAAAGATAATTTTTGTGAACAACATGATATCTACTAGCTCTACCTTTAGATCTGGCTATCTGTCAAGCAAGATTTTGACATGAAAACTACAGAAGGAAGGATTGGCACGCAAATATTTCAGTAGGTTTGATATTAATAATACTGGATTGTATATGGGTAAGCTTCACAAGATAGACAAAGGGGTGCCTAATGATGACACAAACTAAGATTGTATCAGTTGTCAACTAACTGGAGGAATTTTTTGCTGTTGTGTAGAATTTTACTTCTGTAGGTAGGAATGATCCAAACATTTAGCCCTTAATATCTTTGTGTTTCATTTTGATGTACTGACTATGTATATTTGTCCTTTTAATGTGATAATTACGGTAGTACTTACTATTCTTATTTTTCTTTTGAACTTTTTGTTTCATTTTGGAAGCTCTTACCTAATTCTAATATTCTGTTAAAATAATTTTTTGTTATCACAGTCCAAACGATATTGCCTATGTCTTTTCTGGATATGCTCCACTTAGCATACGTCTCGTTCAGCAAGCCATCAGATCTGGATGGTAAGACGAATTTCAGAATAACTTAGTAACATTTTTTTAATGCCTGAAGACAAAAGAAAGAACTTATATATGTCATTCAAGTATCTGGCATGAATCACCTATATTAATGCTCAAGTATGGATGTATAGATTTCGATGACCTCTTGTGTTGATGCGAGTATTTGTTCTGAAAATTGCTTATGTAGGCGACCAGTTGAGGAGATCTTAAAGTTATTGCCAGGACCACATTATGAAGCAAAAAGAGTAGCCTACTGATCCATTATATTTTTTCAACATTTTGTCTAATCTGTGAAAATCTTGGCAAGTTGATTCTTTTCTTTTATTGTTATGCCTTCAGGGTGGATTCTCCCGTGGCCAGTCATATGACTCTCTCTCTGGAGGATTGTCTCATATTGAAAAGTATGCATAACTTGATTTTTTTGGTTTTCTAGAATATGATACAATACATTCGTGAGAGTATGTACATCTGGGAAGAGGCATTTGCTAAGTATTATTTATGCTGTTAGATGTGGGCTAGACGGTAATACTTCTGATATTACATTGATATCCTTTTGGGAAAAAGTTTTTCTCAATCCCCAACGGAAAAGTTAGAACTGTATTATGCTGGGAAGCTTTTCCTGATTGCATGTTTGATATTTACAATGAGGTCTAGAATCATGGGGATAGTGTTAGAAATATATAACAATTCTGCCTTTTCATATGCTGCAGTGTGGCTGATTCGAGACGCGCAGTTGTTTTGGTCGTCTTCATCGGTGGGGTGACCTTTGCAGAGATCTCTGCTCTTCGTTTTCTCAGTTCTCGGGTATGTTTATACTACCTCTGTTAAGCAATACTTGTCATTTAAACATTTTGCACAACTATTAAGAAACACAATAATGAAGCTAAAATCCAACTACCGTTTTCTCAAATTTACAAAATAATCATTACCCACCTCATTTTCTTCCAATCAATAAAAAGACTTTACATAGATTATATCAATTCGTGCAACTTTTAATACTAAATCATTACCTACAACTCTAAAATTTCAAATATTTATTAACAAAAATCCAAAGCTAAAATGACACATAAATCTTAACGGAAAGATTCTCTTGATATCTTACTGTAGCATGTTTGATAGGCAAAGAAAAATTGGAAGACACTCCTGATTTTAGTTCCTTGTATCTTTTGGCTGAAACCATCATATGATTTGCAGGAAGGAATGGCATATGATATTATTGTTGCGACCACGAATATTATCAATGGACGTACATTAACAGACGCATTCGTTAACAAACTGACCTGAACATCATATTTATTGTGTTGTCCACTGAGTTCATGGTTGCCTTCACAGAGGTTTTTTTTCTTCCCCTTCTTTGAGTTATTTCTTGTCTGTATGGGTTTTGGTTTGCCTTTGGACCCTGGTTGTATTTTGTGCAGCATTATATCCATAGTGTGCTTGCTTGACTTCATGACAGATTGTAATTTATTAGAACATAAGTGGATATGTGTGTATTTATAAGAAACGACTTTGAAAAGTTCACATATTGAGCAAAGATAAATTCAGCTGATAAATTGTTTTATATTTTGCCCTTAACGCCCGTGAAATTAGATACTGAAACTTTATAACCACGCTTATAAGTTATCTGTTATTATTAGTGTGCTAATACACTTATACACACATGTTTATATCAGATTGACAGCAAGCCAAATACACAGATTGATTAGGGCTGTCAAATTGAGCAATCGGGTTGGGTCGGATAAATTCGGGTAAGACATTAGTCGGAATTATAACAAGTCGGAACCGGTCGAGTCGGGTTTGAACCAGATACTTATCGACTGAAATCGGATTTTCTCCTAAATTTCGGTCGGACGGTTTTCGGGTTGGACCATTTTCAGGTTCGGGTCTGTTTCAGATCGGAGATTTTAAACTAATGGTCTATAATTAAGTAGGAAATGATTAACAATTTTGGATTTCGGACTAAAAACGGGCATATCCAATCGGATTTTTTTTCGAGTCTCGGATTTAGTCGGTCGGGTCAGGTTCGCTTGGGACAAACTTTTTCATTTTTCCGCGTTTCAGTCGGGCTTTTCGGGCCGGGTCCAATTTGACTGCCCTTTGATACACACAAAAGCATATCAGATTGTTCGAGTAGGTTTTATTATAAAATGCTCACCACAATCAAACTTTACCAATTTACAAACACAAACTAGGATCAACCGATACATTATCAACAGTAAAGTTAGGCTGTGCTAGATAAGGCGTAAATTATACTAAAGAAGTTTTGACAAATACAACAACATGGGTGCTGTAATATAAAAGCAAAGTGTTATTGCATATCATTATCAGCAAACATTACAGGCGGGTTTACTGGTAGGAACTGCCCATTTATAAGTTCTTCACTACCCTTAGTCATTTCATCATCATCTTATTTATGATTCTGGGCGAGGCAGCCGTTTGGCAATTTCCTGTCAAATAATAAACAGATAAGCAGTCAGTTTCGCTATAGACATCAGTGCAGGAATCCAATTTAAGCAAACTATCCAGCTGTTTGTGGTAATATCCAAGCAAAGTAAGCAATCATCCCAATTTTCTATGGAAACATAGACTCCATAAAGTGCATAATACTCTAGATACTCTTACAATTACTGATTCCTGATGATGATAAACTAGGGGCGCAATAATGAAAATTTTCACTCATAGTGAAATTTCTCTAATATACAGGAGTAGTGTGTTGTGGTGAAAATTTTCACTCATAGTAAAATTTGAGGATCTAAGTGTTTGTTTGTATGTTTCTTTTACTTAAATAAGTATTTGAATATGGAGCCTCATCTTGCAAATGAAGATTATATAGTGCAAAAATGTACAGGGTGGAGCTTCATCCTCCATTAACCTATCCTTTATTTAAACCTTTTCACATTTCCTAAAATTCAATACTGCAGCTAACCATCCTTACTGACTAATTCCCACCGAAAAGCAACCAATGCACAGTGAAGCTACATCTTCCAAAAATAAATAACCACTTGGATTTAGAATAAGTCAAAGAGTTCAATCTTTTGTTCATTTCTTGTTCCATAAACACCTCAATCAAAAAGGAACGATTCATTATATTTTAATGTCAGTTGTGCTGAGTTATACATCCCATTGGGATCTTGTATTAAAATGATACGTGAGGATCTAAACCCCGCATTATAGGAAGAGACAAAAATACCCACGGTATATGAACAAGAGAGACTTTGCCAGCGTACCTCAAATAGCTGATTGATGTTGTCTGCTGTCTTTGCAGATGTCTCGATGAAAAACATTCCATTCTTCTCTGCATATTCCTTTCCGTTCTACAAATATATAAAAAAATGCACTGAGTATACTAGAAACAAATGATATTTCTTAATACAAGGAAACATAGAAATGAAAGTGTACTTCTGTCGTGACTTCTCGACGATCCTCAAGATCAGCTTTATTACCAACCAATGCCATCACAATATCAGGGCTCCCATGTTTTTGCAGTTCCTGTCAAAAATCAGCATTGAAATACAACTCAAAATCAAGCCTCACCAAACTTCCTGATTCTTAACAACTATTTGATGGTATGACATATGATCAATTGATCATACCAAATAATACTTTATCAGCATTCAGCAATTCTAAAGAAAGCAACACATAGTTTTGAAGCTACTCTAAATATAATGGTGGAATGAATAGCACCTTAACCCAGTATTGCGCTTTGTTGAATGAATCAGGGTTTGTTATGTCATACGCAACAATCGCAACTGCAGCTCCACGGTAGTAAAGCGGTGCCAATGCAGCATACCTAGCTAAATAGATCCACTTCAATTAAGAACTCTCAAAACATAAACTAAGAGCTCATGCATCTAATCCATAAAATACAAAGTGAACACAGATTTAGTCACATCACAAAGGAAAAAATGGAACTGTAGAGAACCTCTCTTGTCCAGCAGTATCCCAAATCTCAAACTTGACTGTTGTGGAATCCTGCAACGCAATCGTCTGAGAGAGGAAAGAAGCTCCAATTGTCACCTGCCACGATGAGAACAAACTTACATAACTTGATAGGGTCACACAGAAGCAAATGTGATTTCTATCTGAAACACCGAAGTCGATGACTGCATCAAATTATCCGAAACCGTCGGAAGCGGATCTGCTGCTGTTTGTGACACTATCTGTCTCCAGGCATATAATATTGAGTCATAACTCAAAAATGATGAGTGAATTGTCCTAAGATTGATTTTAGAAAAGCCACTGCCTACTATCTTTATTGTATTTGTTGGAAAACTGCTATTTATCTTGATTTTCTGCTCATGGTTAGGTTGCCAACACCAGAATTTAATGTTCTCTACCTTGGAAGTAGGATCAAATTGACCCCTGACAAAACGAAGAACAATGCAACTCTTGCCAACACCAGAATCTCCGAGCAGCACCAGCTGGGTGAAAACAATAAACATCAAATCACCAATTTTACATAAAGGGGCATCACGGAGATCAGATTCATACCTTAACCTTCAAATTCTTGGCATCTATAGGCTCGTTTCTGCCAGAATTAAGCCCGCCCGTCCCTCCAGAGGCATTTCTATCTGCCGATCAGCAATTGCAACTAAATTCGGTTATCAATTTTGAAACAACAAAAGACAATCGGAAACCCTAGAAGGGAAGGCGAATGAGAAATTGAGATGATAAAAGTAGATGGGAGGAGAAATTGAGACCTGGGAAGGAGGAAGAGCAACCCATCGAAGCTTCTCCGGTGTGAATTTGAGATTGGGAGATGATGATCTTGTTTGGGATGATCCGAAAATATAGAGGACTGTTTGGTAGTTTAGTGGACTTGTGAAATTAGGCATCTTTTTTCTTCTGTTGGAAGGTGGAATCTAATTGTAACCGTTAGCTAGACACCAGACCCACCACAATATTTCGAGAGCGACACCTGATTTTTTATAACCCGCGTTCACTATTGGGCGCAACAATGGTTCAGTTTTAAGAAATTCGCCATCAGACCGACTCAGAGGCTGTGATCGGTCTCCTTAAAATGCGTGCTTCCCCGAATCACCCCTTTCCCTCCCTCGTCCTTATGTCGTGGTTACCTTTGTAGGACATGATCCATTCCCCAACCAAACTTGAATGTTTAGAAACATTTCCAGACGTTTTTTGATAGAACACAATCAATGCATCCTCCGAAAATAGAGTCCAGTGGTTTGAATCTTTACTCTGAACTTCACTAGCTGTCATATTCGTCTAGTTACATGAAACCCCTAAAAAAGGATGAATCTAAATAAACTGTTACACCTGTTAGTCAAGAGGATAGCAAGTTACAAACTCTATCTCAGTAGGGAGGGTAGAGGCCTTTGGTGTCCTTTCCAGCCAACAAAGGAGTTGGGTTGTCCATCTTCGTCGTTGTCACCGAAAAGCCAATTGTTTCACCGACGCTCTTTCCTCGCTCGCGTTTTCTTTTCCACTCAGTCTTCATGTTTTGCAATTTTCCCCAATCCTTGTCTGTAATACCTTGATAGATGACATTAGAGGATTGGCTAAACTCCGCGTTGTTTTAGCCAATGCTCTTTCTTAGTTTTATGAAATGAGAGCTTTGTCGCTTGCTTTAACAGAAAAAATAACGATTTAGTTTTAGGCGGATTTGTAACACGTCTAAATTGGACCGGCTCTTTTTCTGTAATTTGATGGGGGAGATTGGGTGTATCATGGATGCGCCCCATGGCCAAATCCAATTCGCATGGACGCATTTCTGTTGCGCACAATATGGATAAGAGATATAATTTTTTGGGTGTCGAGTAGGTGACTCGTGACTTTCCATCTTTTCCATATCCATTAATACTGTTTTTCAGGATGCGTATTGAATTTAAAAAATGTTTTTCGAGTTAGAATTAGGAAAAATAAGTAAAAATTAAACCTGAAAACAAATTTTCTGCATATTTAGCTCGTATAAAATACTAAGTACGTGCTGATGACTTGTGCTGTGATCAGCTTCTACGTTAACAAGTTGTAATGCTGTATACTTATCTTTTTTGTGTGTATTTATGTTGGATTTTCTCGTCTAAATCAACAGAATATTCTTCATGGCGGAAATCAACCAACACGTTGAAATTCTTGGGCGCAGGTGCGGGTTATAATTTTTCGAGTGCGGGAAAAGTTTGAACACAATAAGGATGCTGCCAGGAGAGAATACCGTTATATAACAACTCTCATATTCAAATCATATAAATCTAACATGTTATATTTGACTTGTAGTTGTACTTGTACTTGTACACATAAGTAACACACGCCAATTTTTTAGCCATCTTTCTCTGACTTTGAATATGCTGCGTAGTGCATAGCTGCCAGAAACTAGTAAGGGTTAATTAGTGTATCACGGCTCTCTAAATTTGTACTATATGGATTAATCTTTCTCCTCTGATGCAGCACAACACAACACAGCACAAGAAAAGAATGGATGCATATTGCGTATTACCAGTCACCATCATCGTAGTTTCCTTCATTACTGGTGAGTAATTGTCATATCTCTAGCTTCTCATCAGAGTTTCTCATAGAGTTCCTCTTTTGATGCCCCAAATCCAATTTGCAGGAATGGAATCAACAAATTTGATCCTAGAAAACAAGTGCCCATACACAATATGGCCAGCAACACTAACAGGCTCCAACGCTCCAGCACTGTCCACCACCGGATTCACTTTGCTCCAAGGCTTCTCGTCATCGATCCCCGTCCCTTCGAGTTGGCAAGGCCGCATCTGGGCCCGCACTCTCTGTACCACCAACCCCTTCGTCTGCTCCACCGGCGACTGCGGCACCAGCAACATCTCCTGCAACGGAAACAGCACCTCCTCGCCCGTAAGCCTAATCGAATTCTCCCTCAACAGCTCCGGCAATACCGACTTCTACGACGTCAGCCTCGTCGACGGCTTCAACGTCCCCGTGACGATCACGCCCTCGAAAGGCGGTTGCGAGAGCGGAGCAGGTTGCCCTAAGGATATCAACAGTGTCTGTCCATGGCAGATGGCGATCAAGAACCCTAAGGATAATACCAGCGTCATCGCCTGCAAGAGCGCGTGCTCTGCTTTTGAAACCGAGGCTTACTGTTGCACTGGGAACTTTAGCACTCCTCAGAAGTGTTCTCAGTCCGATTATGCTGCTGTGTTTAAGTCTCAGTGCCCACAGGCTTATACTTACGCCTATGATCAAGACAGTAATACTTATAGCTGCGCGTCCGGAGGTGATTACTTCATCACATTCTGCCCTGCATCTTCCCAACCTCGTTTACTTGGTATCATTTGTATGCCTTAGCTACGGCTGCTCTCCAACATCCAAGTTTGTTTTATGACTATTAGCAATGCCCAAGCATCTAACCACGGTAGTAAAGCGGTTTCAGTGCAGCATACCTAGCTAAATAGATCCACTTCAAGTAAGAACTCTCAAAACATAAACTAAAAATTCATGCATCTAATCCATAATAATACAAAGTGAACACAGATTTAGTAAAAATGGAACGGTAGAGATTAGAGAACCTCTCGTGTCCAGCAGTATTCCAAATCTCAAACTTGACTGTTGTGGAATCTTGTAACGCAATCGTCTGAGAGAGGAAAGAAGCTCCAATTGTCACCTGCCACAATGAGAACAAACTTACATAACTTGATAGGGTCACACAGAAGCAATTAGCCAACGCGATTTCTATCTGAAACACCGAATTCTCTACCTTCGAAGTAGGATCAAATTGACCTCTGACGAAACAAGAACAATGCAACTCTTGCCAACACCAGAATCTCCAAGCAGCACCAGCTGGGAGAAAATAATAAACATCAAATCACCAAAGATTCACAATTCTTTGGCTTCGGAATTATATGGCATAAAGCAAATTGGTTCATAATCTTCATATGCATTTTTTTATGCAATCTTCATTTTGGGTCACCGGAAACAACCTCGGGTTAAGGTTGTTGGGGGTAATGTTTTGTTGCAGCAATTTTACATAAAGGGGCATAGGTGAAGGAGATCAGATTCATACCTTAACCTTCAGTTTCTTGGCATCTATAGGCTCGTTTCTGCCAGAATTAAGCCCGCCCGTCCCTCCAGAGGCATTTCAATCTGCTGATCAGTAATCGCAATTAAACTCAATCAAATCACAGTGCCCTAGAAGTCAAAATTGAAAGACAATCGGAAACCCTAGAAGGGAAGGCGAATGAGAAATTGAGATGATAAAAGTAGATGGGAGGAGAAGTTGAAACCTGGGAAGGAGGAAGAGCAACCCATCGAAGCTTCTCCGGTGTGAATTTTAGATTGGGAGATGATGATCTTGTTTGAGATGATCCGAAAATATAGAGGACTGTTTGGTAGTTTAGTGGACTTGTGAAATTAGGTATTTTTTTGCTTCTGTTGGAAGGTGGAATCTAATTGTAACCGTTAGCTAGACACAACCGGTTTTTTATAACCCGCGTTCACTATTGGGCGCGATAACGATTCAGTTTCAAGAAAGTCGTCATCGAGACCGACGCAAAATAATGATTCTGTTTTAGGTGCATTTGTAATGTGTCTAAGTTGAACCGGTTCTTTTTCGACAATTTGAAGGAGGGGACGCATGCACCCATGATCCAATTCGCCTATGCGCGTTTCTGGTGAGTCTAAAATGGATGCGAGATATAATATTTTAGATGTCGGGTATATGACTCGTGACTTTCCATCTTTTTCATATTATACTCATTTAATTATCTTTTTAGTGTGCGCATTGGATTTAAAAAATGTTTTTTCGAGCTAGAATTAGGGTAAATAAGTCAAAATTAAACCTTAAAACCAATTTTCTCCATATTTAGTTAGTTTCATCTTAATCTGATGGTAAATTTCATAGGAAGTGAGCAGATAACAAGTACAAACAAGCATCTATGACATCTCTATAAGCATTTTTATTCGACTTTAACTAATTCAATGTTAATCATTACTCCATATGACATCACTCCAGTAGTTTTAGTTTTATAAAATACTATAAGTACGTGCCGATGACTTGTGATCATTATAGATTGCATAATACAGTAGCTTCTACGTTAACAAGATGCAATGTTGTATTTTTCTCATCTAAATCAACAGAATATTCTTCATGGCGGGAAATCAACCAACACGGTTCAGAACCACATACTTTATGTACTGATTTTATGACATTCTTCTGTTTTCAAGATCTTACACTTAAATAATCTTCTCCAAAAAATCATGGGAAAGTTCAACGAAACTCTGCAATCAACCAATCCCAAAAGAATACCGTTACATTACAACTCTGATATTCAAATCATATAAATGTAACATGAATAAAATAACACAAAAACAGGAAGAGAAAAAAAACGACGTGGGAAACACTGGGACAACACTATCTTCCCCAAATTGCAATTGCCAACTCTGTTTTCATCTCCTTCTTAAAAATCCCCAAAATGTGATTCAACTCAAAAGCTCCAATTGACCAAAAATGGAGTTACACACACCAAATTTGCTACTTTTAATACTAATCTTATCAACAGCAGCTGCGAAAGTCCAAGCACAGATCAATGCACCACCTCCACTGCAATTTTCTGGTCCTCCTCCAAATATTCCAACAACTCAAGAAATCAATGAGCTTTACACCACCACAGTCTTCAATTTCACCAATCTTCTCGTCGATCAGCTCGATGGAAAGGCCGGGGAATGCATTTCCGATCCGTATGTTCATTCTATCCCTTTTTAGATTTTGTTTGGTATGACAATAGCGATTGATAATAGCAGATGAAACTAGCGTTTCAAAAAATGCTAATGAAAATAGCGTTTTTTAAAGCTATTATACGAGAAAAAGGAGGTTCTCTATGTTCATTCTCACCCTTTTTAGATCTTGTTTGGTATCAGAGTAGCGGTTGATAATAGAAGATGAAACTAGCATTTCAAAAACGCTATTTTCATTAGCGTTTTTCAAAGCTATTATACGAGAAAATGGGGGTTCTGTATGTTCATTCTCTCGCCCTTTTTAGATCTCGTTTGGTATGACGGTAGCAGTTGATAATAGCAGTTTAAACTAACGTTTCAAAAAAAGCTACTTTAAAACGCTATTATATGAGATGAAGATGTTGCGATAGGAAATGAGTTACGATATGAAGTGTGAAGTGTTCTTGTTCATATCTTACATGTCAATGTTCATTCTCTCCCTTTCTAGATCTTATTTGGTATGACAATAGCCGTTGATAATACCAGATGAAACTAGCACTCAAAAAAGCTAATGAAAATAGCGTTTTTTAAAGATATTATACGAGAAGAGGGAGGTTCCGGTAGGAAATAAGTTACGGTATGAAGTGTGAAAGCCTCGTGTTCATAACTTACACGTCAATGTTCATATTTTGGATCATAATTTGGACGGTGATAATTTTGATTTTTTTTAAATGACATGCACGAACATGATCATCAGATTATGAACATGACCGCCCAAATTATGAGAATTAGTTTGGTATATGTAAACGCGAACACTTCGCACTTCGTACCGTAAGGTTTATTCTCACGGAAAACCTTTTCAAGAAATTTTAACTTTGTCAAACTTTTTTTGTATTTTCGTATTAATGCCGTTTTATACGCGTTGCAGAGTGTACGATTGGAATGTGGCGTTCAATTATTCAGCAAATGGCCTAGATGGCACCAAATTTATTGGTGATTGTATGCAGAAATACGGTACGTTATCTATCTAAATATATTAAAGTTAATACTTTTAGAGCCTCAAGAGTAAGTTATTACATTAACATAGAAAAAAATCACGCTTAGAGGCTTTAAATTCCTATGGATAACTTACAACAACAACATTATCCCAAGCTTAAAAGGCTCAGCTGGGTGAGAGAGGGCCGGATGTACGCAACCAAATCCCGTGTTAAGAGAATAAAGAGATTGTTTTTGATGACCCAAAATAAAGATGGATGTTCCGATAGAAATTTTTATGCCTGACACGGGACATTGCACTAATTATTCTAATACACTAGATAATCAATGTTAATTGCATTTACAGGTGATGTTCCAGCTCGAATGTGCTCAAAAGCAGAGGTGCATTTCTACTTAGAAACTTTGATAAATCAAACAACTACAGGAAACAAAACGTACTTAAAACCCAATATCAACTGCAACTCCAGCAAATGGATATCCGGATGTGAACCTGGTTGGGGTTGCAGTATCAGTTCTCCATTGAATACAAATACTAATGTGCAAAATTCTACTGAGGTTCCTTCTAGAACTTTCAACTGTCAACCTTGCTGTGATGGCTTCTTTTGCCCTTTAGGCCTCACTTGTATGCTTCGTAAGTAAATTTCAACCTCCAAACTATACATTATGTTGTTCAATTTTCATATAACTGATGTGTGATTGATTTGTTTGAAGCTTGTCCTTTGGGCGCGTATTGTCAGAAGTCGAAATACGACGTTACGAGCGGATTATGTGTACCGTAAGACTAATATCAGTTCCATAACATATTCTTTGTATTTTGTGTTGGCCGAGAAAAGTTAGGAACAAGGCTTAACGTAGAAAAATGAAGTTTTTCGCGTTCACAGATAACAAGTTAATATGAACATTGACGTGTAATTTGTGAACGCGAATTGATCGTTTTTCCTACTTTAAGAGATGTTCGCATCAGAACTTTCCTTGTGTTTGTTACATAACTATAGTTTTTGGATTTTGTAGATACAATTACCAGTTGCCTTCGGGACGAGACCATACATGTGGCGGGGCGAATGTTTGGGGAGGAATACAGAATAGTAAGGAGATATTTTGTCCTGCAGGATCATATTGTCCAACAACAACTACAAAAACAGATTGTAGTAATGGGTATTATTGTATGATTGGCTCTACATCTCAAGAACGTAAGTCCATCTGCAAAACTCAATGTGTTTTATATTTGGTTGATCTAAGTTGGTTATTTGAATCTTTGTAGGTTGCTCTAAGTTGGCAATATGTGAAAAGAATGCAGAGAATCAAAATATTCAAACATATGGAGGAATGGTTATTGTGAGTTGATTCTTACTTTTGATTGCATTAGGGAAGATCAGATGAAAATAATTTTTGCGGCGAAATGCGAATTGTGAACATTACTGCCATATTACTACCATTCATGAAAATAAAACGAGCACTACCATATTCACATATCCAGTAAGGTTTACAAATCACATACTCCGTATAAGATAGTAATGTTCAGAGCTAAGGTGAATTCACATTTCACAACGTAAGATATGTTTTCACCTGAAACTTCCTCTTGTTGCATGCATTATGAGAATGTCACAACTTTCAAGAGTTTATAAGTTCAATTTCTTGATACAGGTTGGTTTGATCATTGTTCTTCTCATACTCTACAATTCCTCAGACCACATACTGAGTCTTAGGGAAAGACGACGAGCAACGTCGAGGGAAAAAGCTGTGAAGCTAGTGCAAGAAAGCGAGCATGCTCGTAGTAGATGGAAAGTTGCGAAAACCGCCGCTAAGAAACTGCAATCGAGCTTATCACGAAAATCTTCGACTCGTAGTAGTAGTAGTGTTAGAAAATACAGAACTTTGGATGAAACTAACCGAACATTGAGCTCCGGTCTCCCTCCTCTTCCTCCTCGTAGCACGAACTCATCTCGTGTTTCGTCTTTTGAGGTGGATGGAAATGAAATCACTTCAGCAGAATCAAGCAAATCAATATCAACAGAAAATGAGGCTGAAGAAGGGTCTCATAACAATAAGAATGACCCAAAAGGTAGCAAAAAGAAGAAGGTGAAGGAAGATGGAGACACACAAATCTTTATGAATGTGTATTCTCAAATTGCAAGGGAAAAAAGTCGCGAAAAACAGAAGGAGAAGCTGAATCTGGCGCGTGTGATCTCAATTGCTACCAACAATCATGTTCAGAAAAGGCCTATGATTGAGATTGCATTCAAGGATTTGAATCTGAAACTGAAAGGAAAGCCACGATATTTTTTGAGAAATTTAAATGGGAGGATAACTCCAGGCAGAATTGCTGCTGTCATGGGACCATCAGGAGCTGGAAAAACATCATTTCTTACTGCTTTAGCAGGAAAAACAATCGGATGCACCACAACTGGATTGATTCTCATAAATGGAGCTAAGGAATCGATACATTCGTATAAGAAAATAGTGGGATTTGTACCACAAGATGACATTGTGCATGGAGATTTGACAGTGGAGGAGAATCTTTGGTTTAGTGCAGTATGCAGGTATGTCAAAGTATGATAATTTTTCTGTTCTGTTTTTGTTTACTGTTCTTTAATTTATGTTTGCATTATTGAAGATTGAGTGCTGACTTGCCAAAAGAAGACAAGATTCTAGTTCTTGAAAGAGTTATAGAGAATCTAGGACTACAAGAGATTCGAGATTCCTTGGTTGGGACGGTTGAGAAACGAGGAATCTCAGGTGGGCAAAGAAAGCGAGTTAATGTTGGCTTAGAATTGGTTATGGAACCTTCTCTTCTTTTCTTGGATGAGCCAACATCGGGTTTGGATAGCTCGTCTTCGCGTTTACTTCTCCAAGCTCTTAGGCATGAGGCTCAGGCTGGAGTCAACATAGCTATGGTGGTTCATCAACCTAGGTAAACATTGATTTAGGACCCGTTTGGCATTCATATATAATGAGATATCAGCTCATACCGATACCCATATCTGGTGTTTGGTATATCAGTATATGAGTATGAGCTTGATATCAGCTCATATCATGAAATCACTTTTCCTAGAGGGCCACAACAGTAACATTCTTTTATATGATACTAATTGATATAATTCTGTTTTGCAGCTATTCATTGTTCCAAATGTTTGATGATCTAGTACTTCTAGCAAAAGGCGGTCTAATGGCGTACCAAGGACCAATAAGCAGAGTAGAAGAATATTTCGAGAGCATGGGAATTAAGGTTCCGGAACGTATAAATCCTCCAGACTTCTACATCGACATTCTAGAAGGTTTAGCAGATCCAGGCAGACACTCTTCTGTAAACTACAAGCAACTTCCTATAATATGGATGCTGAGAAATGGACATCCAATCCCCGAAAATATGCAATCTGATGCAACTGATCTTGATATCTCTTCTTTTACTGCAAGCCCTTTTGCAAATGGCAGAAGTTTTGCTGATGAATGGCCTGATAATGCTGAGTTAAGGCAAGATCAAACAAATCACAGTCTTTTCAACTCCAAGGATTTGTCGAATCGAAGAACACCAAGTATATGTATACAGTATAAATATTATCTTGGAAGGTTGGTATAAAATATGTCTCATTTTTTTAACAATACTGCAGAATCAATTCACTGCAACGTTTTTGCTGATGTCGTTTGCAGGATAAGCAAGCAACGCCTACGCGAAGTGAGCCTTCACGCAACTGACTATGGCATATTGTTCATTGCTGGTGCTTGTTTAGGAACAATTACAAAAATTGGTGATGGAGATTTTGGAGCTGGTACTTATACATTCACAATCATTGCTGTCTGTAAGTTGAAAGCTTCTTCTATCTTTTTAAGCCGTTTTTTCAATTTTAGCACCAAAAATGGTAAAAAAACAACAACAGTGGTATTGTAAATTTTGATTTTTTAACCCAGATTTTATAGTCTGTATATCTTAAAAACCAGGCTATGAAGTGTTTACAAACTACAATAAAAAAAATTTGACTATATAACCTGGTGTTTTAATGATCCGGTTTATAAAATGGACTTTATATCCTTGTTATGCAATGATTCGGGTTATAAAATCTATATAACCTGGTGTTTTTCAGCTTTATTATGTCAAATTGCATCATTCATAACATTTTCTTCTTGATAGTCTTTCTCTTACTGAAATTGCTGATTCATGATTCTAATTTTGCAGCATTGTTATGTCAAATTGCATCATTAAGAACATTTTCTCTAGACAAATTACAATATTGGAGGGAGAGTGCTTCAGGCATTAGCAGTTTAGCACATTTCCTTGCAAAGGACACAATTGACCATTTCAACACAATTCTTAAGCCTGTGGTGTATCTATCAATGTACTATTTCTTCACTAGTCCAAGATCCAGCTTCTTGGATAATTACATCATTTTGCTCGCCCTCGTATATTGCGTGTCGGGAATGGGATATGCCTTCGCCATCTTCTTCGATCCTGGCCCTGCTCAACTGGTTAGTATTTTTACGAAAATAACGCATTAAACTGTAGAGAAAAAGTTCGAGTGAGAACAAGGCTTAACGTAGGAAAGAACGAAGTTTTTTGCGTTCACACATAACAAGCTAATCTTCATAATTTGGGCGGTAATGTATGAATTTTGTTTGAGCGCTTCCCTCACTTAAAACGTTCAAAAAAATTCATGGCTTAGATTATGAAAATTACGACTCAGAATATGAACATTAACGTGTAATCTATGAACGTGAACAGGTTTATTTTTCCTACGTCAAGATCTATTCGCACCGGAACTTTCTTCTAGATTGTATTATCTTACACTATTTTCACGAGTTTCTGTGTTTTTTTCTTGCAGTTTTCGGTTTTGGTTCCGGTTTGTCTGACGTTGATCTCGGGTCAGTCGATTAAGAGCCAAGCGGGGCCGATAATTAGGTTCATGGCTAACTCATCTTACCCTAAGTGGGCATTACAAGCATGTGTTATTGCAAATGCAAAGAGGTACTATGGAGTATGGCTAATACAAAGATGCACTGCACTTATGATGATGAGGTTTAATCTTAATGATTGGACCAAATGTATTTGTATTATCTTTGTGTTTGGTGTTGTTAGTCGGATTTTGGCTTTTGTTGGTATGTTGGCCCTACGAAGGAGATGAAGTTAGATAGTGTGTGTACACTTGTTAAAGTTAATTAATTTGGAGAAAACTATTTGTATGTTTGTGAATATGATTTTTTTTGTTCTTGTCAATTGAATTTATGGGATGTTGGCCCATTGAAGTAAAATGGAATTTTATTTCTTGTACAAATACCATAATTTTGGTTTGCCGTGTTCAAGTAGTGTATATAGATAAGCTTGGTCCTTCAAAGAGAAAATCAACCTATACTAGATATATACTAGCGTGTGTTCCCGTACCATGTACGGGGTCGCGTGTAATAAATATTTTAATAATATATTTATATTTTATACTATTAATTAGTTTATAGATTGTAGTTTTTACTTTATGGTTTATAATTTATAGATTATAGTTTCTAGTTTATAGTTTACAATTTATGTTTTATAGTTTAAGTTCATCAATAACTCAATTTAATTAGATTGATAACATAATAGATAAAGATGTATATATATAAAAGATAAAGATATATTATGATAAAAGATAAAAGATAATAGATAAAAGATAAAAATCGATATTTATTTTTGTAATATAGCCTCTTAGATATCTTTTTAATTTTTTTTCTTATTTTATTCAAAGATATATATTAAAATATAAAGTCGGATGATGTGGAAGATGATATGATGGATGATGTAGCATAGCTTAGAGGTCGACACATAGGCGAATTGAATATAAGGGCGACATGTGGCAAAACAACGTTCTGTTTTAGTATATGTATAGATATGAATATATAAAAATTTGAATTTAGTTTTGATTGCCAATACAACATTCCTACTTCACACATATAATATGATATATTTGTATTAGATTAGAAGGCTTATATTATAAACTAGTATTTTGAATGATGATCTAAACATACGAATTTTGTGCAGTAAAGAGGTTAAAAGATTATCATTGATGATTAGTCAAGTATGAAAGATGTAGACGTATTCAGAATATCTTGTAATTGATCAATGAGTTGACGAGGATTTGGAATTTTAGGCTTTACTTTCAAAAAATAGGAAGATACTTATATATATTATATTATTATGAGGATTTGGAATTTTAGACATGTGAATGTATCTATCAATGAGGATTTCCTTTTCCAATAATTAATGTGGAATTACTTGGCTTCTCTTATCAATATCAAAACCGTGGTTGTACGTGGCACTATAAAGTTATAATTGCAAATCTTAACCTCTTAAGTTTTAGATGCATGTGATAATGGAATAGTCGAAAGTTCCGATGAAAACAAAACTTAATCTAGGAAAAAGAAGTTTTCGCGTTCACAAATAACCAGTTAACGTTCATAGTTTGAACGGTAATGTTCATAATCTGACAATAAAACTTTTTGAGTCTATTTTAGGGAAAAAAATATCAAAGTTCGCAATAATTACAAGTATGTCACCGCGTCCTCATTGAAAACGTTTAAAAAAAATAATTATGGCCTAGATTATGAATATTATCATCCAGAATATGAACATTGACGTGAGATCATTTTTTTTAAGTTTTTTAAATTAAATATGAAGGAACAAAAAAATTAAAAAAAATTGGGCTTGCACTTAACAGTGACTTACTTGTTAAGTTGCCTACGTATCCTCTCGGGTTAGAGGAATCAAAGCCCACGTAGTTCTTTACCTTTTTTCAAAACCCGTTACCTAAGTCGAATCTTCGGCGGATGAATCGGTGCGTATCGTAGTAGAATCTCCAATCCACTCGTCTTCCGATGACTCGTTAATGTTACGTTGTTGCCTCATTGCGGCTCTCTTCCAATCGCAAACACAACATTGCGCCTCCAATGACTCTGGTGCCAAATTTGATCTCTTCCTCGTTAAAGTGTTGCCTCCTGCACTAAAAGTTTGTTCCACCGCCACGGTTGAAGCGGGGACGGCAAGAACTTGAGCCGCAATCTTCGCAAGCGTTGGAAACATGCTCCTATGATCCTCCCACCACTTCAAAACATCTAAAGTTTCACAACTAACAAACTCAAAGTTGGTGTTAAGATAGTTATCAATTTCCGCATTCGTGTTTGTAACTCTTGGTCTTTTACTAAAATACTTAGCTCCAAAGGCCCTCAAGCTACTAGAGCTTGAAGAAGCCGGAGGTAATTGTGAAGTAGTCGGAGAATCCGAAAAATGAGTAAATAAAGTTTCAATGTTTGTTCTAGTTCTAGAAACCATACCTAAAATATCCTCTAGTTCACCGTCGGCTAAAATATATCCATAATAGTCATCTAAAAGAGCGTGTAAAACTCCTAATTTAAGTCTAGGATCTAAAACACAAGCAACAAGAAAACAATCGGGAATATATCTATAGTATTGCAACCACTTACTCCTCATGCTTGCAACGGATTCCTCAATGCCGGGAATTTTAGCTCCCTCACTTAAACCACCCATAACATTACAAGCTTCCAAGACAAAAACATTACTACTTGGTGTATAAACATGACTAAATCTCTTTGTTGCATCACTAAAACATTTTAAAAACGTTGCAATACTTTGACATATATCCCAACCTGATTCGCTAAAATAGAAAGGAGAGCCAGAAAGGTTTTGAGAAACAAAAGACGTTAAAACTTGTTTATATTGTATACATTCACATAGTAATATGTAAGTAGAGTTCCATCGGGTACCCACATCTTTTGAAAAACGTTTTGGGTGCACCCCGTTAGTTTTACAAAAGGTCATCCATTCTCTTGTAACTTTAGGATGCCCCCAAATATACTTAATAACGTTCTTAATTGGCTCAAAATGATAACTCATAGCACGTAAACCATCTTGAACACATAAGTTTAAAATATGACAAGCACATCGAATATGAAAAAATTTCCCACCAAATAAAGGTTGACACATTTCTTGTAAATCTCTAATAGATGCGGTGTTAGCAGATGCATTGTCGAATCCAATTGAAAAAACTCTATTAAGTAGTCTATATTCTTCTAAAATTGCACGAATCATCATAGCAATATTTTGTGCGGTATGTGAATCATCAAAGACTCTAAATGCCAATAAACGTTTTTGCATTGTAAAATGATGATCTACAAAATGACATGTAACACCCATGTAAGAATGGGTTTGAGTATTATCACTCCATATATCACTACAAATAGAAACATTCATATCATTTTGCGAAAAATAAGAAACTAATTCGGCCTTGTGTCTTTTATAAGCCTTAATTACGTTTTTCTTAATCACTTTCCTAGATACGGATTTAAAAGCGGGTTGTGTATGCTCTTTAATATACTCATTAAATCCTACATTTTCACTAAATCGAAATGCTAAATGATCAACACAAATAGCTTCGGCTAATGCTACACTATTAGCTTCATGATCAAAACGAAATAAAGGGTTACCGCTAGTAGAAGATGCAAATCCGCAGGAAATTTGCGTTTGTCCCCCTAGCATTCCCATCTCGGCGACGTGTCTGTGCTCCATGTGTCGTTGAAGGGTTCCATATCCTCCACTTTTCTTCCATTGGAATGTCGCCTCGCAAAAGTTACAAGAAACAATAATTAGTCCGGGATCATAATCCTCGGCCTCGAGTTCCTCGATACCGGGTTCTAATTTAGTAAACCACTTTGTAAAAACAGGAGATGTTAGTTTCCGGGATTGGTTCCCGGAGGACCCGGTCCCGGTCCTCCCCCCTCTACCCCTAGCCGGCCTCGAACCGCTAGCTTGCCCTTGAGGCCTAGCGGTCCTACCCCTACCGGAGGACCTAACTTGGGAGGTGGGAGTGGGAGTGGGAGTGGGAGTGGGAGAAGTGACATTATCACTCTCTTGGGTGTCAAAATGATCCGCCATAATATGATTAAGAACAATTAAATAATATGATTAAAAGCAATTAAAAACAATTAAAACAATTAAAACAATAAAACAATAAAAAAATAAAACAATAAAACAATAAAACTTAGAACAATATAATAATGTGATTAAAAATGTAAAAGCAATAAAATATTGAAAGACAAAAGCTAATTAAAAGGAAGATTAAGAAAGGAAGAGATTAAGAGAGATTGTTGATGGAATTTGAGAGATTATGAGATTGAGATTTGAGAAAGAGAAGAGAGATTGTTGTTGTTGGATGTGTGATTTGAAGATTGTATGGTATGATATTTATAGGGGTTTGATATGGATTTTTTAATATTTAAAAATGAATTTTTTTATTTTTTTTTAATTTCCTAACGGCTAGGAGCCGTTAGGACCGCCGGTTAACCGGTTTTTTTTTTTTTATAAATTTTTTTAACCGCCGGTTCGAAAATAGGGATTTCTCGAACCGGAACCGGACCGGGTCAAAACCGGTTCCTACCGGTTCCGGTTCGAACCGCCGGTCCCGGTCCGGTCGAGCCAACCCTACGGCCAGGTAGTCGTTGGGGGGTCGGTACGAAAGAATATGGCAAAGGTTAGACCCAAAAAAAGAAAGAAAAAGAATATGGCAAAGGATAGTCGAATTTTTTCCAAAATTCTGACTTGGCAACTTTGATTTCTCTCTCCGCCATGTTGTACCTAGTCGGTTAACATGATCGATGGTGGAGCAACGTTGTCGTCGGTCTATCATGTCGATGGTGGTCTTATGCGCGTAGCAGTAACACGATTAGATCGATATTGTATTCGGTGTGACAAGGACGTTGGTGCACGATGTGGAACTGTGAAGCAATAGAACAATGACGCGGTGACATGGTGAAGAAGAAAGGCGATGGTAGGAGGCAAATTGTCAAACAGATCAAACGGGGCGGAGAGAAACTATAAAAACGTTCTTTTTAGATAAGTTATGTAGCAAGTGGAGAAGTTAAAGACTAATTCTAGACCATTTCTCATAATTAGAGATAGATTCCCGTAACAACAAATGTCGTATGAAGCAACATATCAATCCATAAACATTATTGTTCGTGACAATGAACATTAGGAGTAATGTTCATGATCACGAACACCAATGTTCGTGGTATGTTCAGAGTAATGAAATCATAAAAAAATGTAATAAACATAATCTATACTCATGTTCGTGACACTGAATATGAATACTTATGACTTAATGACATGTTCACACTGAAAACTCAATTAACAAAAAATAAAATTAATGAAAATACATACTTAAAAAATCAATGAACATGACAAATGTGTGAAAATTTTATAAAGACAATTGTGAACGTTCGAACACACAAAACGTTGTTAGATTTTTCCCTAAAAAATGGTTGTTATTTATTTTTGAAATAAAGATTTACTCCGTATTAGTGTAATTTTTCTCAGTTTATTTCCAAAATATGACGTGGCAACTTCGTTTTCTCTCTCCGCCAACTGTACATAATCTGGGTCAGGTCGTGCCCAGAATATTTCCCCTCTTTCTATTCTGTTTTCATTTTTCATTTTCCGTGTTTTCGTTTGCCTTTTCTTCCTCCATTTATATCTCTACTTCTAATACCGAGTTCTACTACTACTCTTCTTCCTCACAAATCAATCTGGATTTCAGCTTCGCAGTAATTTAGTAGAGTTAAAACAGGATTTCAAGAAATGGGTATGGCGAGTACGTTGTTGGGGATTCTGGGTTTCGGAATCGGACTTCCACTCGGTCTTCTTCTTGGATTCTTCTTGTTTGTTTATTCCAAGCCCGATGTTGTTCAGGTAATCTCCCCTAATTATGACTCTGATTTCCCAAATCGTATGTTGAAAAATTCTCAAAATGTTCGTATTGTGCATTTTTCCCGATTTGGTTGTTTCAGAATAAAAAAGCTATCTTTTTTATTCATCTAATGGTCACAGGAGTTTTGTGTTTATGAACTGATTTCTGGGTTTTGTAAGGGTTTCAATATGTGGCCCTGTTTCATTGTTTCTGTTCTAATTTCTGGGTTTTGCTTTTGCATGTGATTTCTGAGTTCATGGGTGTCGAAAATTTATCAGTTTTTTCTCTTTGATTTATGCGGTTGGAGGACCTTAATCTGATGATGGGATTTAGATCAATGAATTTGAACGGCAGTTCAATTTACTGTTCCTGGATTTTACAGTTATCATTACTGTATGTAGTTGTAATTGAACTCAGAAAATTGTGCAATTATGTGTGTGGGTTTTGCTAGGGAAGTAGTAAGGATCATCAGAACTCAGAAAAGTTCAAAATGCCTTTCAATGTATCGCTTTGACCAATGTTTATTACTATTTAATTAGATGCATCAAGTTTGAGGTTCATTTCAGTTGTAAGCTCAGATTCTACACTAAAATACTGACAACAACAACAACAACATCAATCCCCATTTATACACTAAAATACTGAATGGCTGTAAATCTCAAAGGGGATTTTTCATGAATTATTTATACTAACATCACTGCACATGGACTGCAGGAACCAGAAGTGAAGCCGATACGGGATTTGGATACGAGCACGCTGCAGGAGTTGTTTCCGCATATTCCTCATTGGATCAAGAGTCCTGATTATGAACGAGTGAGTACTCGAAGAAAACATACTTCATCTTCATCTTGTTTAACATTTGCTATCCTGAACTCTATTTTCTGTTGATATTCAGGTGGACTGGCTGAATAAGTTTATTTTTGACATTTGGCCCTATCTTGATAAGGTAGTCTTTTTTCTAAGATGAAAGAGTTAAGGTGCAAAGTACATTAGGATCAAAATGGATTGATGTTTTTACCTGTACAGGCGATTTGTTCTACGATCAGAAGTACTGTTAAACCAATGATTGCAGAGTATGTTGGGAGCTATCAAATACAAGATATATATTTTGAGACTCTGACACTTGGAAGTCTTCCTCCCGTATTGCATGGTTAGTGTCCAAATACATAGATCAAGAGGTGTCATTCCGTTAATTTTTCCAAAATTTAAGTTCTTACTCGTTCTTCTCCTTGTATTTTCCTGCAGGTATGAAAGTATATGAGACCAATGAGAATGAACTAGTTATGGAGCCAGCAATTAAGTGGGCAGGCAATCCAAGCATCGTTGTGGTTGTCAAGATATTATCTGTGCCGATAAAAATTCAGGTCAGTTGCCTACAAATAAGTCCACAATGTAATGAGGTTTAACTCCAAGAATATTTGACACAATCTGTTTTTCTTCTTCCGTTCATCAGTTAATTGATTTGCAAGTATTTGCTTCTCCAAGAGTACGTTTGAGACCACTTGTTCCAACTTTCCCGTGTTTTTCCAACATAGTGGTGTCACTGACAGATAAGGTAATTATGCAGATGTCTTTGACCATGATTATCTGTAACATAACTACTTAAACACTTCTATTATTTTCAACTCATGCAGCCACACATTGATTTTGGATTCAAATTCATGGGAGGCGATATCATGTCCATTCCTATCCTTTATCGGTTCATTCAGGTGCCAATCCCAACGTCTACTTGAACTTCTCAATGGATTTTCACTAAGTTGTGCATTAGCTGACTAATATTTTTATCATTGCAGAGAAGCATTAGAAAACAAGTTGCCAACATGTATTTCTGGCCTAATTGCCTACAAATACCCATTCTAGACAGTTCAGCGTAAGCGTTTTTCTCATTGCCATAAACTTAAGACTAAAAAGCATGTATTAATTTTTGTGTACATCTCTTTAAACTTGTTTTTTCTTTTCCTAATTTATCCACAACAGGAGCATGACAAGGAAGCCTGTTGGAATACTCCATGTAAAGGTTGTACGCGCACTCAAGCTGCTGAAGATGGATCTATTGGGTGCGTCTGATCCATACGTGAAGCTCGGCTTAAGTGGTGGAAAATTAACTACTAAAAAAACCACAATCAAAATGAAGACGCTAAATCCAGAGTGGAATGAGGATTTCAAATTTATTGTTAATGATCCGGAAACTCAAACCCTTCAGCTACAAGTATACGACTGGGACAAGGTATTTTAGGCATATCTTTGATTGGATCTGAAGATCAAATGTCTCTGCACCTACGTTTTTTTTTGCCTAATATTTTTTGCTTGTTTTTTAATAGGTTGGTGGACATGACAGACTAGGAGTGCAAGTAGTTTCTCTGAGCGAACTTATACCCCATGAAACGAAGGATTTAACGCTTGATCTGCTTAAAAATATACCGATAAAGGAGGGTCATAGCAAGAAGCCTAGGGGAAAGCTGGTGTTAGAGGTGACTTATGAGCCTTTTAAATTTGAGAGTGACAGTTTCAGGAGTCAAGAAGATAATAAGCTGGAGAAAAGATTCAGTAAACTTGTGAGCATTGCATCTAGTAATGATAATTCCATAGGCGATGCTGGAGCTCTCTCGGTTAATGTCATTGGAGCTGAGGATGTAGAGGGTGCAAATCATACCAATCCGTATGCTGAAATTATATTTAGAGGCGAACGAAGAAGGACAAAGGTAAAATTCTTTTCTTTTTTCTTTACTCTAGAATCTTTCATATATTTATTAATGTATTGTATGATTTCTTTGTGCAGGTAATCAGGAAGAACCGAGATCCAAGATGGAACGAACACTTTCAATTCATGATCGAGGAAGCGCCCTTGAGGGAGAAGATTCATGTTGAGGTCAAGAGCAGGCGACGCGTTCTTGGCATGCATAGAAAGGTATGATCTAAACTAAAATATCACAAAATGTGTTTGATCACTAAATTAAAACTCATTTCTATTTATTTATACAGGAATCACTTGGACATGTGGATATAAATCTGTCTGATGTGATAAACAATGGCCGGATCAATGAGAAGTACCACCTGATCGATTCAAAGAACGGGACTATACACGTCGAGTTGGAATGGCAGACGACATAATAAGGTACATACGAGTATTTGGTATATGAAATCGGTTGCTCGATGATGGGTTTTTGTCCATTGTTTTACTTAGCATTGGCTGATTGAGTTGTAAAATTGGAACAGTACATTTTTTATACATTGGGAGTGAGTGGAACTCATGATCTCCCTATGGACAATATAATACATGTCAGTGAGCTGAAATTTCTACAAACTCATGAATATATACTGTACAGACATGGTTTAAATTCATTTTCTATGTAAGTTATATAATCATGTTGCATCATTTGATTGTGATATGTTAACCACTATTACTTGCCCACATTGAAAAGTATCAACTGATCATATGATTCACCAACGGGCGGAAATTCGCTAATAGCACGTGTACAGATTAATTCTTAAAAAGTTCTGATTAAAAATTGATAGTCACAACCAACAAAGGACAGAGATACATGTTTAAGCAATGTAGCTTTGAGTCTTTGCCTATATGGCATTCAACCCGCACCCGAAAATTTATATCTCGTATCCGTCTTGGGAGCATTCGAAACGCGCCTAACCAAACCGGGTGTCGAGTGAAATCTTGGATGCACCCAGGATAAGCTCCCCCTCAAAATGCCAAAAAATCGGTCTAGTTTGGGCGCACCTAGGGCATCCAAAACTAAACCAAGTTTTTTCTAAAATTTGGACGCATCGTTACTGCGCCCAACATTGGGTGCGGGTTATAATTTTTCGTGTGCCGGATTTTTCTTGTCGACTACATAGTCGATGCTAAAATTGAGAAATTATATTGAATCTAAGACTCGTTTAATGTCGATATCTTAAAATCGAGTATCAAGGTATACATATGCGATATCGAATGTGAGTACGTGTGATATCTTTGATACATCCAATCTTACAAAGATATGAAAACATATTTAAATATCATTTTAATACTCATACGCGATATGTATTTATCTCATACTTCATATAGGGTAACAAATATCACTTTAACATCGATACTAGGATTATTTCAAATACATACTAGCTTAACTCCCGTGCCTTGCACGGATTGCATAATAATATTATTTTTAAATTAATATATAGTATATAATCAAATTTATTTAATTAATGTTTAAATTATTAAAAAGTTCTATAACTTATATTAATATATTTAGTATATAATCATATTTATTTTATTAATGTTTAAAATAATAAAAAGGAAATTATAGAACTCATGATTGGTTTTCAATTTTAATTGTTTTTTTTCAAATAAATAAAGAACAAATATAGATTTAGGATAGTCTTTTATATAATTTATTTTAGAAAATAAAGAAATGTGGGGTGACAAATAGAGTAAGATAACGTCACATGACAAATTCAATACAAAAACGTCATGTGGAAAAAACTAGTTTTTACTTTAATATATATATATATATATATATATATAGTAGATTTTGATAAAAAAGTGACTTTAAGTATACAATCGCGGTAAAAAATAAGCTTGTATTTATAAGAATTGAGATTATATTGTTTTCCATAAAGTACATCCCCTAAAGTTAAAAATAATTAAACATCTTATTTTAATTTTTAAAAATAAATGTAATAATATAATTAATATTATATAAATACATATTTAGATATTATATGTTACTATGAAAAAGTATTTACATGAAAAATATTTATTTTTGTGAATCTTTACATCTCAATTCCAATGTGAAATTAATTTATAAGTTATTATAATCTTTATAGGCAATTCTTTTTAATTAGAAATTGTTTAAATTTTCGGTATATCTAAATTATGAACGTTTTAGATATTGTATCTTCAAATCTTTCTATATAATTGTGTAATCAAATCTTTATAAATAATTTAAAAATCCCTAATTAAATGACATGTGACAAGAAGTTTTATTTGGATGACATGTGGCTATTTGAATGGAGAGATGACATGTGACAAAATTGGTGTTTTGGTTTAATAGTTATATACTCACTCCGTCCCTTAATGTTCTTCCCATTCTCTTCTGACACATTTGTCGAGACACGTTTTGTAACGTTAATATCTCTAAATATAGATTAATAAAAATTATAAAAAATTTATATTGTTAAAGTTCTCGTCGAGACGAATCAAACAAGATTTCATATTACAATGTTTTTTCTTATATATTAGACGATATATCGAAGATTCTCTTGTAATGTGAATAGTGTCAAAAGTTACAATGAAAAGAACACTTGGGGACGGAGGGAGTAGTAGATTATAGATATAGTGATATCTCATAATCATACCTGAATCTAGATATCAACAATGAGTATTTATACTAGGTTCTAGTTGGATTGGAACCTTACAAATTAGATTACAAGATATGAAATCACAAGATTAATTAACATGATTGTCTTTAATCCAAAGTTGATCATTCCTTATATTTAAACTATCGACACTAAATACTACTGTAATATGATTACTGATTATCTTAATAATATGATTAGAGATTACCGTTGATTATCAAATTATAGAATTAATGTTTTGTCAAAGAAATAATAATATTATATTTTTGAAATATCTCCCCCCTTTTCTATTCACTCAAAAGCACTTTTGCCTGCCAAGTGCCAACAACAGATTTGCACTGGCATATCCCCACACCACCAAAATCCCTCTTTTTCCCTTCAAATAATTCTAAAATAAAATAGCGCGTGTAACACAATCGCATTTCGCAATAAACAAAAAGGCGTGGGGAAAAAGGAGAAAACTCTGATTGGATGACTGCAATCCTCTCTGTTGTCTATCTGGACCAAAACGACGTCGTTCTTATCGTCGTTAACCTACTCCGATCTTTCTACTCAGTCCCCACCATCAAAACCTAGCCAAGTAACAACAGCAGATGAAGAATGGAGGAGTAGAAAAAGACCGATTTCCGAGTCAAATTCCCATCTCTCCGCCTTCTTTGACTGAGTCAGCAACTCGCCTTTCTTCCGACCTTCCCCATTCTCCTTCAGCTAAGAGATCTTCTGCTTTGGTCGAAATTTGTTGCTGATAGGTCTTCTCGGCTTCTTCTACTTCCTTGTATGTAACGATCGGATCAGGAAAATCGGCTAGGGTTTGCAGCAAAGATGGCGATATCGAGAGGATTGTTCGGATGGTCGCCGCCTCACATACAGCCGCTTACGCCGGTTTCGGAGGTTTCCGAGCCGCCAGAGTCGCCGTCGCCTTACATGGACGCTAATCCCGAGGCAGTACAAGTGGAGGATGACGGCGAAATGGACGATGGTGATGAGATGGAGCCTCCGCCGGCGGCTGTGCCTTTCTCTCGGCTTTTCGCCTGCGCCGACCGCCTCGATTGGGCGCTTATGGTCGTTGGATCGCTCGCTGCAGCTGCTCATGGCACTGCTCTCGTTGTTTACCTCCACTACTTCGCTAAGATTGTGCAGCTGCTGGATTTCAATGGTGGTAGCGATCAGTTGAAGCACCAGTTGTTTGATAGGTTCACTGAGGTACATTTCGAGTTGGATGTTTTGGCTGGAGCTTTCTTGAATTGAGTTTTATGTATTGGTAGCTATTGTTACTCCTGAGTTCAGCGAAATTTGGATTTCTAGAGTCTTGTTGTCTTTCATTGTGTGCTATATGGCGTCGGACTACAACACAATTGTTCAATGTAGGAATATAAGGATTGTTTTAGAATGCTTATTTGAAAGCAAAAGGTATTGCAACTTGGCTATTCCAGTGTTTCTTACTACGAGTGCGTAAGTAGTGAATTTATACAGTACAAGAGCCCCTCTTAGCAAGTTATGTGGCCAAATTTAGATTAAATCATTGAGGTACATTTAGAGTTGTTTCATAAGTTCACTGAGGTACATTTAGAGTTGGATATTCTGGCTGGAGCTTTCTTAATTTGAGTTTGATATATTGATAGCTATTGTTACTCCCGAATTCAGCAAAATTTGGAATTTTAGGGTCTTGTTGTCTTTCATTGTGTGCTATATGGCGTCGGACTACAACACAAACGAATGTTCTGATTGTTCAATGTAGGAATATCAGGGCTGTTTTGAATACTTATTTGAAAGAAAAATCCAGTGTTTCTTACTACGAGTGCCTAAGTAGTGAATTTATACAGTACTAGGACCCCTCTTAGTAAATTATGTGGCCAAATTTAGATTATATCATTGTGAACTACTGGGACCTTACCACTCATTTGGTGCTTCTTTCTCTTCAAAAAAAATGATGCTGGTGTGTTCAAGGTTTAGAATCACTTTTGTTTCATCTTAAATGTTAATCCTATTATATATATTCAACTCTTTGTTTTGTTTTTTAAACTTATTTTAGACATGTATGTGTTATCTCAAATGAGTATATGATCTGAGTGCTATTTTAAAAACAGTAGGTGCATGGGGAAAGGACATATCACATATCTACTAAAAAGTTTGACATAATTACGAAGTAGGGACTATGACTCAAAAGTATATGACACTATAGAGCTTGTGCTAGTGGTTTGAAAATAGGAATTTTGATCATCTAGTTTATGTAATTTTAGACAGGATCAGCTAAGCTTTTTAGTTTTACAGATAAATCTAGTTTAACTGTTTATTTTTTGGTGCAGCTTGCCCTAGACATTGTTTATATAGCAGGGGGAGTTTTTATTGCCGGATGGATTGGTAAGGACTACAATTTTTATGCAGTTTTTTTTTGTATCTAAATGGATGTTACAGTTCTACTGATAATAATACTAGCATTCTGTTTTACAGAAGTTTCATGTTGGGTTCTTACTGGAGAGCGGCAGACTGCTGTCATTAGGTCCAAATATGTACAAGTATTAATAAACCAAGATATGAGTTTCTTTGACACCTATGGCAATAACGGGGATATTGTGAGCCAAGTTTTAAGTGATGTTTTGCTTATTCAATCTGCTCTTAGTGAAAAGGTATTTTGATGAGTGATCTTGCATTGGATGTTCATTTAAGTTGCCATTTTTTGTTTGTTTCATGTGCAACTATCTAACATGATTCCCGGACCATTGATATTGCAGGTTGGCAACTACATCCATAACATGGCAACTTTTTTTAGTGGCCTTGTGATTGGATTTATCAATTGTTGGCAGATAGCCCTCATAACCTTAGCAACAGGCCCTTTTATTGTTGCTGCTGGTGGAATATCGAATATATTCCTTCACAGGCTTGCCGAGAACATCCAAGATGCTTATGCAGAAGCAGCTAGCATTGCTGAGCAGGTTAGTTTTCCTTCAAATATAATTTACTTTTTTTGTTTGCTTCTGTTTGTGTGGTTTCTGGTTTCTGTTTCTCTCTTCTGTTTGTGTGAAAAGGTATTTTATTGTTTTTATTGCTGAGCAGCGGTTATTTTCTTCGGCACGAGTCTGCTATTGTTACTTGAGCAGAATCTGGCGTGCTTGTTTGAACATTATCTCTTATACACTTATCTTATTGTTAGAACTGTCCAAAGCTTTATAGGTGATTACACTATGAAAAGTGCTTAAGTAAGATAGAGGTCTATCTGATAAATGCATAGGACAAAGGCTTCTATGTACGGGGAGCTAACTCTCTGGAGACTCACCATTTTGATGTACCCTTGTTTTAGGGGAAGGTGTAATCATTTACTGTCCATATTAGCCGGTTGTGTTTCATTAGTCTTGACTGAAGATGATAATATTTAATCCTTTAATAGTGCTATTTTTATGGTAGAAAAATAATAATAGTCTAATTAAGGTTTATCCTTAATCTGCAGGCTGTTTCATATGCAAGAACCTTGTATGCATTTACAAATGAAACATTGGCCAAGTATTCCTATGCAACATCACTCCAAGCAACACTGAGATATGGAATCCTAATTAGTCTTGTTCAAGGACTGGGTCTTGGCTTTACGTATGGACTGGCCATATGTTCCTGTGCATTGCAGCTATGGGTGGGCAGGTTTTTGGTGAAACATCATAAAGCTCATGGTGGTGAAATTGTAGCTGCCTTGTTTGCTGTGATCTTGAGTGGCCTGTAAGTTTAGAAGTCTTGTAGTTTTTGTTAAGTGTAACTTATTATGACATTAGTACGGCACTGTATATTTTACCTACTTCTCACTTTTCCCATTCTTCAGAGGGCTGAATCAAGCAGCAACAAACTTCTATTCATTTGAGCAAGGACGGATTGCTGCTTATAGACTTTTTGAGATGATAAGCCGTTCAACTTCTAACGTGAATCATGATGGAAGCACCTTGCCACCAGTACAGGGAAACATTGAATTTCGGAATGTTTATTTTAGCTATTTATCCCGTCCTGAGATTCCAATTTTAAGCGGGTTTTATCTTAGTGTGCCTGCTAAAAAAGCTGTTGCGCTTGTTGGAAGAAATGGCTCTGGGAAAAGCAGCATAATTCCTTTGATGGAGCGTTTCTATGATCCTACCTTAGGTACCAAATCCAGTTCTCTGATAAGGTTTACGTGCATTGGTTCATATGATTAGATAGTGTTGTGAAATTCTGATTACTGGCATATTATTATTGTGCAGGAGAGGTACTTCTAGATGGTGAAAACATTAAAAACCTCAAACTTGAATGGCTAAGGAGTCAAATTGGACTAGTTACTCAGGAACCTGCCTTGCTGAGTTTGAGTATCAGAGAAAATATTGCTTACGGAAGGGCAGCTACTCTCGATCAGATTGAAGAGGCTGCTAAAATAGCTCATGTTCACACATTTATTAGTTCACTTGAGAGAGGATATGAGACGCAGGTAACCTTTGAAATTATGTGTCAATCTTGTTATGTTCACTATTTGCAATACAGATTGTTCAATGCATCTTGTTTTTTACAGGTTGGTCGGGCTGGTTTGGAACTTTCAGAAGAGCAGAAAATCAAGCTCTCAATTGCTCGAGCAGTTCTCTCTAATCCAGCAATTCTCCTTCTTGATGAGGTAACTGGTGGACTTGATTTTGAAGCTGAAAAGGCCGTTCAGGGTGCTTTGGATCTGATCATGCTGGGAAGATCAACGGTAATTATAGCTAGACGACTCAGCCTGATTAGGAATGCTGATTTTATTGCTGTCATGGAGGAAGGTCAGCTTGTAGAAATGGGCACACATGATGAATTATTGCACTTGAACGGTCTCTATGCAGAACTTCTAAAATGTGAAGAAGCAGCTAAACTTCCTAGGAGGTATTACATTTAAAGATCCTTTTGAAGATTTTTTCTTACCGGACCTAATATTTTCTTTTTTCCAAGATGACATATTCTCCCCATAATTACTGACACACTTTACTGCCCCTGCCAGGATGCCTGTTAGAAATTATAAAGATATTGCAACTTTCCAGATTGAGAAGGATCTATCTTCGAGCCAAAGCTACCAAGAGCCATCTTCTCCTAAAATGGCAAAATCTCCATCACTTCAACGAGTTTCTGGTGTACATGCATATCGAACTTCAGATGCTGGTTTCAGCTCTCTGGATTCACCAAAAGTTCGGAGCCCACCATCAGAACAAGTGCTGGAAAATGGAGCAGAAAAAGAATCTACAATAACAAGGCAGGATAGCTTTGAAATGAGGCTACCTGAGCTACCTAAAATTGAAGTACAATCTGCTCACCAACAGAGCTCTAATCCTTCAGATCCTGAATCCCCTGTTTCTCCACTTTTGACATCTGATCCCAATAATGAAAGATCTCATTCTCAAACCTTTAGTCGACCTCTGAGTGAAGCTGATATGCCAATTACATGGAAAGAAGCAAAGGATTTAAGACCTCGCAAGCCACCATCATTCTGGAGGCTTATTGAACTTAGCCTTGCTGAGTGGCTTTATGCAGTCTTGGGTAGCACTGGTGCTGCTATATTTGGTTCTTTTAATCCTCTGCTTGCATACGTTATCACACTCATCATTACAGCTTACTACAGATTCAAAGATGGAGATCATGGTCTGCAGAAAGAAGTTGACAAATGGTGTTTAATCATTGCGCTTATGGGCATTGTAACGGTGGTTGCAAATTTCCTGCAACATTTCTACTTCGGGATCATGGGAGAAAAGATGACCGAAAGAGTGAGAAGGATGATGTTTTCAGGTGAGTGATTTTTTCTCATCTTCATAAGAATTTTTTTTTGTATCTTATTCAAACTATATGAATTGTGTCCTTTAGATCTCACATTTTTCACATGGTTGATTTTGCTTCAGCGATGCTGCGAAATGAAGTTGGCTGGTTTGATGACGATGAAAACAGTGCTGACAATTTGTCAATGCGCTTAGCAAATGATGCTACATTTGTAAGAGCTGCATTTAGCAACCGGCTTTCTATATTTATACAAGATAGTGCAGCAGTTATTGTTGCTGTTCTAATTGGAGTTGTGCTGGAATGGCGATTAGCCCTTGTTGCACTAGCTACCTTGCCTGTTCTCACCATTTCTGCCGTTGCTCAGGTTGGAACTAATTACACTTTATTCAGCAGTAGACCTTTATTAGCTGATGTGGAGCATTTGATATTAATGTCTGATATTGGCTTTTAAAATTTTACTATTACTGTATGTGTTATATTTACAATTTCAATCTTCTTGTTTTGCATGAAGTCATGAACACATTTGATATGGTATATGTACAGTTGTGGGAAAATCATTAATACAGAAGTTTGCATGTGAGTTAGTTTTTTTTGAAAGATTTAACTTTGTCTTGGAGCTGTTTTCCTGATAATTTGATCACAACACTTGTCAATGCTTTTTAGTACTCAATAATGATCACTGCTACTCTTTACATTGCAGAAACTATGGCTTGCCGGTTTTTCCAGAGGAATACAAGAAATGCATAGAAAAGCATCCTTGGTTCTTGAGGATGCTGTCAGAAACATTTACACTGTTGTTGCATTTTGTGCTGGCAACAAGGTGATGGAGCTTTACAGATTTCAGCTGGAAAGAATACTCACGAAGAGTTTCCTCCATGGGATGGCAATCGGTTTTGGTTTTGGCTTTTCCCAGTTTCTCCTTTTCGCATGTAATGCTCTCCTTCTCTGGTACACCGGAATCTGTGTAAAGCATGGCCATGCAGAATTAGCTACAGCTCTCAAGGAATACATGGTGTTTTCCTTTGCCACATTTGCACTCGTGGAGCCCTTCGGTTTAGCTCCATACATCCTCAAGCGAAGGAAGTCCCTCGTTTCAGTTTTTGAAATTATTGACCGTGTGCCTAAGATTGACCCAGATGACGGTGCAGCTGTAAAGCCTCCAAACGTCTATGGAAGCATAGAGTTCAAGAGTGTTGACTTTTGTTATCCATCTCGTCCAGAAGTACTCGTATTAAGCAATTTCAGTCTAAAGGTGACAGGTGGCCAAACTCTTGCTGTGGTCGGGGTATCCGGTTCAGGCAAGAGCACTATAGTCTCTCTTTTAGAGAGATTCTACGATCCTGTCACGGGTCAGGTCTTCTTGGACGGACGAGACCTTAAGGACTACAATTTGAGATGGCTAAGGAGCCACCTCGGTCTAGTCCAGCAGGAGCCCGTGATTTTCTCAACTACAATAAGAGAAAACATCATCTATGCAAGACATAATGCGAGTGAAGCTGAAATGAAGGAGGCAGCTAGAATTGCAAACGCCCACCATTTCATCAGCAGCTTGCCTCATGGGTACGACACCCATGTTGGCATGAGAGGCGTCGACTTAACCCCAGGTCAGAAACAGAGAATAGCAATTGCCCGAGTCGTTTTGAAAAACGCGCCCATCTTGTTGTTGGACGAAGCCAGCTCAGCAATCGAATCAGAGTCAAGTCGAGTAGTTCAGGAAGCTCTTGACACACTGATAATGGGAAACAAAACCACCATTCTAATTGCACACAGGGCTGCAATGATGAGGCATGTTGACAACATTGTCGTTCTTAATGGAGGCCGAATCGTCGAGGAAGGAACTCATGATAATCTGATTGCCAAAAATGGTTTGTATGTACGTTTGATGCAACCTCACCTTACCAAGGGAATGCGTCAGCATAGGGCAATGCTTGTTTAATAGGTTGAAACCTTCAAGAGAAAATTCCTTGATATTTGACGAGTTAATCCAGACGACGTCCAAGACGAACGGTATCACACTGATTACGCTAAATGCAGGTATATATAGGAGGCAGTGGCTGGTTCTACATTTTGCAGGTAGGCTGATCGTTTTTCGGGTTCTGGACGTCTCGTCTTCTAGTAGGTACATTGATTCATTGTCGATTAAATGTCTGATAGGGAAGCTCGTGTAATCAGTGTATGAGTGTTGGTGTGTTTTTTGGGTTTTTATTTGAGCCATTGCTTTCTTCTATGTTGATTAATGAGTGGAGGATACTGTTATGTAAATTGTGAACTTTTTGTGAAAAAAACCTTAGTGGAAGAAAGTCTTGGTAGGGGTTGCTAGTTGTATGTTGAATTATATTAGATTGTTTAGCTTCATTCAAAATTTGTTGCAATCACATATAGTCTTCTATTCTGGCTTGATCTTTATGTGTCCCTTCATATATGCATTTCCTTCGATCAATCACTGTTTTTTTTCGTGCATGAATACGAACAGAAAAAGCAGGTGGATTTGACGATAGGTTTGATGAGATTGGGTGAAAGATTAGTTGGATGGACAACCTAATTATTTTTTATCATCACAACTAGAACTTTTTAAAATATATGATACCGTACATTCATAAAAGTTTGAATAATTAGGCTTAGCTCTCATTAGCCACTTGTCATGAACTTCAATTCTCGAGTCCCTTATCAAGGTGTGGTCGTGTGGGATTTGCCTTACATAGAAAAGTTCGTGTGAGAACACCACTTAAAAAATAAAATGTGAAGTTTTCCGCGTTCACAGAAAACAAGTTAATGTTCATAATCTGGGAGATAATCATCATAATTTGGCGATCATTTCTGTTCAGGTCATTTTGAGGAAAAAATAATAATCAAAGTGCGTTGTAACTACGAACTATTGCTCTGTGAACGCAAACTATTCGCACTTCGATTATTAAGGGAGTTCTCGCTCGAACTTTCCTCTACTTATGACTTGTGAATTATGAGAAAACAACAACATTTCATTCTAGTTTATATTTTTTTTTTGGACGGCATTCTAGTTTATATTTACCTATCTCTTTTTGGATGATGTAAAGTCAAAACTATATCTTTATTCATGTTACTTAGAGTAACACACACTTGTGTTTTAAAGATAAATGAAATTAAAATGTCATATTTTTTGTTTGAATCAAGGCAAGAGTAACAACTATTTGTTACTCTTTATGACACAAATCACATTAGTCATCCAATCATTTAGTAACATGTGAATTATGTGGCCCAATAGAAAATTTGCATTACTAAGCTATTGATTAAATATCTTATAGCATTTATATTATATAAAATTTTATTGTAATTCTTTTTTAACTAATTTTAATTTATTTTTATCTATATATAGACATCCATATTGACTATATAATATATTATTTATATATATAATAAAAATAAAATAACAATGTGAGTAACATGATTATGCATAAAAAACTTTTTTATATTAAAATAATAAGCTAGGTTACTCTTACAATATAAATGCAGCTAGATATCCAATGATAAATATCCAGTTGATGCTGACACGTGCATAATTTCTCTTTTTAGTAACAAGACGTCGAGTAAACGTCCCTTTTTTTCAACCCTATGCACAACCTTTTTCCGTAGGAAGTAAAGAAAAGAGAAGACAGAAGAGTGTGCAGTGATGAATATTCATAAACAACAGCTCCTTATTTCTGAGCTATATCGATCTAAAGAATCAAGATGGAGTTTGTTCCCATGCTTTTTATTGGCTCTGGCATTTACATTTCTCTCGTGTTTTTCTTTCCTACGAAGATTTGGGCATGGCCTGATTCTGCAGGAAATGCCTGAAAAGAATGAAGGCTTGTCGAGGGCGATGAAGAGGAACTTCGTGCCCTGCATTCGTGACTGTCACCAGAGTGAGTCCCTTGTAAACTTGGCTCCATCCACCAACCTGTCACCAGACGAAGAACACCAAACTTAGTCTTTATACAGCAAAAAAAAAGAACAGAATTGATGTGAATATAGCATGAAAACTAAGGAATACGTATCGAAAAATGCTTACCTTCCCATTGTCGTACCACGGATACCATTGGGTGATTGTTGGAAGCTTCAACGCATCAATCGAGTAACGTGTAGCAGTAACAGGCACTACTGCATCAGTGTCTCCACTGCAAGAGATACTCAGATTTATTTTTCTTTGAACAATCGTCGATGCGTGTTTTGTTTCGTATATATCTCTAATCATGTGTTAGTAAAAAAATGTAAAATTTTAATATTATTAAAGTATTCAATGAGACGAATCAAGCAAGATCCCACTTGACTATATTCTTCGTTATATATCGAAAGAAATCTACAAAATTCTCTCAAATTGTGAATATGTCAAAAAAGGAGATGAGATCTATATATTGAGACGGAGGGCAGGAAGTTCTTGATAAATTGTAATATAAATTTAAAGCTTACCTATATACCCAGATCCTTAGGCCAGCAGCAATAAGTTCTTGATAAATTGGGAGCATGGATAGAGGAGCATCGCCCCAGTAATTCCCTACTATGTTGCTGAAGGACAACACAGATGGATGTTAGTCAAACAATTGAGTACAAGATGTTTGTGACAAAAATGTAAGATTTTTTTGAAGATATACCTGCACGTGTCCCAAGGGTAACGGATGTCAGTTTTATTGGCATGTAGAGCATTTTGTACATCAGGGCGATTGAAATACTCCTTCGAGTATCTCTCGGTACATGGATCGTAAGCTCGTGTCATCCATGGCTAGTGAAATTAACAGAAGAGTGAGTCAAACCAAGTATGCAGTTTATAGTGAGCATTTACAGTGATTCGTTAAGTAAATAAAATTCTGATGAAAAATGATGACATATCTATCAAAATTAAATAGTGAAGTGTGAATTTGGCATACTAGCTTATAAGCTAGTTGGAACTCATAAGTATAAAAATCTAGCTAATGAATATAAGTGTGCAGATCTTCTAGTCATATAAACTATAAACAAAGTAAATGTTTTCGAGTTACAGACTCTATTAGTCTCAATCAGCACAATGATTTTAGTTCCTTGGTTGTTGAAAATTGTGAAACAGTGATCAATCTGTTGCTCCGGTTTCCAATGACAGTCTCTAGAACTTAAATTTTATGATAAGAACATGTCTTTCAGTTTCAGAGAAATCTAGAATTTTTTTAACAATTCATATAAATTAAGAGGCACCAGTGGCTACTTACATAATGACCCCGTAAGTTGCGCTTCAGTGCTGCTGAACTGTTACAGGGACGGGTGTATATGCTGTAAGGATCTATATTCCCAAACTCATTATCAGCAGCATCAAGAGCGCTGGTACATTCAATTGATGGGTGTTCAGATGAGCCAGAATCACAAGAACTCTTCAGCCTTTTGTACGTTGTATCAGATATCAAACCGTGGGTCCACCAGTACTCGAACGTGCCAACGTAATCATGATAATCATCTGTAACAGCATTGCCCACCTAAAATATGGGACAGAAATATCATCATACTCATGATATTGCAATTTAGTGTGGGAAATGGGCTGTTTATTTACCAGGAATCCTTTGAAGTTAATGACTGGGTTTTTGTTTCCTTTGTTTTTCCTGTAAATGAGTTGGGACAGTTGAGGAACGTAGTGTCCTGCATATGGATTTACTATAGGTTAGTAAAAAATATATGCAAAGCAAGCAATTCGAAACTTTATAGTCATGACAAGGAAGCAAAAGACAACCTGCATAACTTTCACCAGCAATATAAAACTCCCTGTGCTGGTATTGGGGAAACCTCTTGAACCATTTTGCAATAAACACATAGGCATCCTCAGCTGAAGCTCAAAGCAAAAGACATGCATATGTCAGAATTATGACAAAAACAAAGGCTTAAGTGATAACAAAGTATGCTGAATTGTCACTAGAATATATAAGAAAACAAACTCCATGATCAGCAGTGAGTGGAGAGTTTGTTTAATACTCCGTAGACAACACAGAAATAATACCAAGAAACTGAAGTATCTAATGTGGCAGAATTGATAGAATAAAAAGGTGCAGCAAAATTCCATACCTGTTCTGTTATCACCAGCAGTGTAGTAATCTGATGATGTGTTTGAGTATGAAAAGCCAACTCCAGCAGGAGATTCAAGGAAAAGCAGATTTGCCACTACACAAAAAGAAGACAATAAACAAAGAGATTAACAGTAAACACAATTATAAAGAAAAAAAACAATAACAGAAAAGCTAGATGGAGACAAGTGTACAGATCCCAGAAAAACCAAGTTGACCATCAAATCAGATCTCAAAACATACATTTGTTCCAAGCATATGGGTTATTGTAGAGAGTCTTCCCATCTGAGCGGATACGAAAAGGCCCAATTTCCTCAGCTGCACCATATGCAATAGATGAGCAACCAGGACCTCCATTAAGCCACAAAATCAATGGCTTCCTATGAGCTCTAGTGGGTGACTCAGTAAGCCAGTAGAACAATGCTCTTCCCGCCTTCTTGTTTACAGTAACATATCCAGAATACTGAGCAAAATCCACTCTTGATGGTTGTCCCGGTAAATAACTGATCTTGTCACTTATTTGACTAGCAGATGACAAGAACAGAAGGAAGGAGAAGATGACAAGAAAAAGAGGAAGCATTTTGAGATTCAAAGTCATGGTCTTTCTCAACCAATCAATCAAAAATGTAATCCAATTATCCAATGAATTGATAATTTCTAAGTAGCACCCATAAC
The DNA here is from genome assembly GCA_029168935.1 of Oxyria digyna. Lineage (NCBI taxonomy): Eukaryota > Viridiplantae > Streptophyta > Magnoliopsida > Caryophyllales > Polygonaceae > Oxyria > Oxyria digyna. The sequence continues at coordinate 1,975,004 of JAPVLV010000026.1, read as the reverse complement.
CATAGAAGCTGAGATTATGCAGCACACTGCACAGTTGAGGAAGGAGAGGGGTATAAATGCACCGAGCAACTACCCAGTTAAAACAAGAGCTATATTATGACTACCCAGATGCACAACCCCCAAGATAAGCCTGGGTACTTAATCAATGGATGCAAATATCTCAGAGAAAATTCCTCTAAGATTGTGACATTAAGTAACTGAAAGAGAGAGGGAGAGAAAGAGAGTGAAGATGTGGTTTTCTGTCAAATGAGTTGATAATGAAATATATACAACAAGAAAACTACCAGATTCACGTTGCTTGTATGGATTGAGTATAATATATTTTTTTAGAAATAAAAGAGGAGTGATCTTTTTCATCATTCATATTGATTGCTGGGAAGACTTAATGAGCTGTTACTGCAGATGACTGCTTTGAATACCAAGCCAAATTCCAGCTCTTCAGCTTGCATCATAATTTAGCAAATTTCCTTTGGGGCATTTGACCGAGCAGTTGGTGTGCGCACATGGCTATTGAAATTCCAGCGCCGCTCATTACTCGAACCGACGGTGCGAGTCTGAAATTCATGGCAGGAAAGGGAAAGGCCATTAATCATAATTCCAATAAAATTCAATTAAGAAACTCCAAAAGTGTAGTGGCTTTTTGTGAAAGTTGATGAGAATAATACCTAACGACAATGCAAACGAATTTAATTACTAACTCCCATGATATCACGCATTGCTTAAAAGGGACCACTTTGTTTAATTTCATTAGTACTACGGAGTACTTATTTAGCCTTTCTGGTGAGTTGGGTTAACAATAATTTTGACTATTTGGACACTGTACACATGATTTTCAAAATCTAGTTTTAAGTCTTAAAATCCTATGATTTTATAATCTAAATTAGGGGTGTCGGTCCAAATCGAAACGTAGAATCAAAGTCAATTATCATATAAAAGTAGCAAGATTCAATTGAAATCCTAAGATTATATTCAATTTCGCAATTCTTTGCATTTTGTTTAATAAGAATCAGGTTAATAAATTAATTTTCAAAATTCAATAGAACAAATAGCTAATTTTCAACACTAAATTATCATATTTTTCAGGTTTCATATATTTTTTCCTTATCTTTTTTACAATTTTTTATTATAAATTTTCACATATTGTTTTTAGCAAAATAGGTTTTATTTATTTCATTGAAATCTTACAATTCTACAATTTAAATTCACGATCCAATTGAAAGAAGCCCTTGTAATTTGATTCTAAAATCTCGATTTTAATAAACTTGATTGAAATACACTAATATTTCTACCTTTTATTATTACATACTCTCTCAGTCCCATAATATAGTTTTTGTTATATCGTCAATATCTCCAACTATTGTTAATAAATATTATAAAATTTTAATATGTAAATTACACATCGAGACGAATCAAACAAAACTTCACGTAACTAGCTATATTTTTGTTTTTATATCTTGGAAATTATGTCATAAAATGTGTTCGAAGTATATGGATTATAATATAGTGTAAATGTAATGTAAAAATATGACAAGGGGAAGTATTTGTCGGACTAAAAAACAATGATTTGATCTCTATAAACATGCTTCGAAGTACTTGATGGGGCCATGTACTTTAACTGGATCATTTTTTATTACTCCCTCCGTCCCATAATATAACTCCTGTTTGTAGTTATCGAGAAAAATTAAGGTTATTGGAAAGAGAAAGTGAGAAGGAGAGAGAATGTGAGATGGTGTAGATTTTTATGTAGGAAAGAGAAAATAAAAAGTAAGTTATTGTGAGTTTTGAGGTAAAAAGGAGGAAAAAGATGATAATTGGATGTGATGTGTATAATAAGACAAAAGATATAAAAGGAAAGTAGGAAGAACTTTTTGGGATACCCGATTAGGAAAAGAGGAATTATATAATGGGACGGAGGGAGTAGTAATTGAGTCATTTATGATCGGACAGGGATTAGTTAGGGACGAAGTGAGACAAACGACGTCGTTCACATTCTCCGCCGGGCAGCTGTCGTCTGCCCGACCATCATTGCCCGCAAATTGCTGTTCATTCCGTGCACGGCTCATCATTATTTATTTATTTATTTATTTATTTCGTAATAACTAAAGGTATTTGATTTTAGAATCGATATATTTATTTTTTGAGTCGAAAATACAAAACGATATTACATTGCGTTTTAAAAAAAAGGTTCGGTTCCGGTGAGAATAATTTTTAAAATGAGAACGTGAATGACTAATGTGCATCAAAATATACTTAAATGTGCATTAAATTTTTTGATGCACATCCTTTGAAAAAGTGATGCACATATACAATTTTTACCTAATGTTCTTCAATTTCTTCATAAATGTTCTTTAAAAAATAAAAGTTTTTCAAATTTTGAATGTTTTTAAGTTTGTCAATGAATGTGCACTAAATTATTACTACATGTGCACCAATTTACTACTAATGTGCGTCATTTTCACGTTCGTATTTTAAAAGTTATTCTCACCGGACACTTTCCCTTTAAAAAAAAAAAAGAAGTCCAAACAATAGAAAAAGCGGCTCATTTCAAGTCTCCAGTAAATCATTTAATGCATTTGTTTGTATGCTCGTATTATGCAAATCCATAGCTTGTAACTACTCCTCCGTTTCAAAATGTAAAGGACATTTGGTTTTCTGACACTATTCACCAATTAAGAGAATCTTCTCATTTTCTTCTAATGTGTAGGAACAAATATAGGCATGTGAGATCTTATGTGATTCGTCTTAACGAGTACTTTGACAATATATAAAAATTATAATTTTTGTCATCGTATATTTAGAGATATTAACGTTATAAAACGCGTCTCGACAAATGTGTCAAAAACAAATGTCCCTTATATTATGGGATAGATGGAGTATAATTTTTGTAGTGTTGGTAATGTTCTACTCCGGAGTACTTCTATTTTTATTCCTTCGATTTTATTTGTAAGTAAGATTGATATGCCTTAACCTACTCTATTATAATTTCGTATGAAATGGACCTACTTTATTTATTCATTTATCTAATCCGTATATATATATATATACAGATATGCTCAGCTATATAGTCCAAACAATGTCTGGTACAAACAACCAAACTTCACCTAATTTAAGCACACAAAGCAAATGATATAATAAAACCAGTATATATAAGCGTATGCTTTAACTATTTTTAACGCCGTTAAATTAACAGTTGTAAAAAATATAACATATCTTATTCTTAAAACGGAAAATATCTTGAGAAATAAGAACAATTGTATAAAATATCCATGAATTACTCCAAATTTTTTTTTGGGAATTCGTATTTTCCCCTATTTTAGAGAAGCAAATAGTAACATGCTTTGAAGATTACTAATGGATCAATGTTTATAGGTTCATAATGACATGACATCTCAATTTTCATACGCTAAACTATTAACGTTTATTTGAATTATGAATTATCCGTTTGAATGATCTGAGTTTGTATTCTATTTTTTTTAGTTGATTCTCACAAATTCAGGAGATGCAGGAAAACAGAAAAAGATATACAGTAAAACAGAAAGCTTCTGCAGACGATTTTTATTTTGGGAAAAAACTTGTACAGAAGATAGATATGCTTTATGATGAAGAGTATATTCAGTACTGCTGTGATTGCACCCTGTTGTCTCGAAGTTTTCACATGGGTCGTATAAAACTCAATGTCAGAATTTCGCGTGCTCTGTACGTACGATAATATTGCAATTTTGTCACCTATTCTTACATTCTTACTACACTTGGTTTTACTGCTTTAACTACTGTATTTCTTCTTGAATTTCCTGTTCTGGCAACTAACAATTCTAACGGATAAGTACCATAGATGTTCAATCATACAAGAAAATTCAAAACAGGTTTCATCAATTCACAGAAAATAAAAATAAAATCTTGAGTTATAGCAACAGCGACCACTTATTCCTGAATCTTCAATGACAATAAAAGTAGGAACACAAATACAAACACAACATAATATGTATATATATTTCATGTTTATCATCACCCAAATGTTGGGTAGTTTAGCAGATCACAGTACCTGAAGAAGTAGTAGTCCCAGCAAACTGCAATGACAGAGGATCCCACTTCATAATCTCCCCACAAGATCCGCCATTGCTGTTGATCGGAGCCAAAGGTAGAGGCAGCTTAGCGTTTTCGACTAAAGTTTCTTCTTTGCCAACAGCCATTGAGGAAGCCTTTGCTTTGAGACGGTATCTTTCTGCTCGTGAGCCAATGACTTGACCCAAAATGGAGGCGCCGATTGTGAAGGCCATTGCAGATTTAGGCATCAAGACAGACTTCCTGAGAAAGCCGATGAACGGGACAGCTGCATGAACTGCTGCAAACCAAGAGGGGGAGAATTTCTTGGTGTGTTCTCTCCAAATCCCGAGGGGAACGTTTAATGCCATGCCCATGAGTCCGATTACCAGAACTTTGTTCGGTAGCGGTTGAGGGCGAAGATTCTTTGCAAAGGCGGTTTTAGAAAGGGCTGCACGAGCAGCAACAATAGAGGGAGGGCATGTGATTTTAATGCCAGGTGGAGGCTTGAGAACCTTGGCAACAAGAGGTAGAACGCCGCTAACTGCCCTGAATGATTTGGCAATTGGACAGTTGCCGCTTTGAAGCCACTCATTGCTCATCGCCTCATGACTTGAGTTTCCTCCCTGAGAATACAGGCAGATTTTTATTATTTCAATGTGTTTAAAACACGTATCAATATATCAGGTGCACATGTCATGGGACCTATAAATGTCAATCAAGGCCGTTGGGGTTGGATGTTCAGTTAAAGCAAGGATCATATGCTTTCGAGTTTAGACTTGAGTTATACAATGAGTATGGATTCAAATTTGTTGAAATTAAAACATCTCACCTATTGACTCCCAGTTCAAACCTATCAAACTTGACCAAGAAGTTTTGGATGTTAGCTGGGTTTCAGTATGAATTTGAGGTCCATTCAGTTGGGATAATTTTTTATTTTAGTAGGAGAACATAAAAATGTGAGGCCGGTTCTTTGGGTCAGCAGTCCGTGTTTTGAAGTTTCAACCACTTTTACGCAATTTGATATCAATGGTGTAGTTGTTCAGGATTCAGAAACTGACCTTAGATGAATTTTCCTTCTTTGATGGCTGATTCTTCTTCTTTAGATTCTTCCACTTCTCGGAAAACGAGTCAAAACCAAAAGGCCCTCCAAATCCAAAACCAGAAAGGCTTATTGTAGCAGCCTTAGCAGCTAAAGGATTGAATTGGAGCAAAGATTGCTCAGGCTCCGGATTCTTAGAGCGCACAAATGAGTTGCCTGAAAGTGGAACTACTCCATCTTGCCCGTGGAAAAGCCTAAATGCTGTATCAAAATTGGGTCCATCTTCAAAAATTGGGCCTTTGTTTCCGCGGACCTGCACATAAGCATGACATATGTCAACCAAATAGAACCTTGATTAACCAAGAGTCACGGGTACATTCAGGAACAAGGCATTGACTATAGCTATTTGTCATACTAATTCAGTGGTTATAAGGTATGTGTAAGATTCAATACCAACTTAATCGAGTTACAAATTCAGTTTTCATAGGTAGTCAAAACAGTTGGTTAAGTTATTTATGAAGTCCATCTTCCATCTCAACTGGAATTCGAATATTCTAACAGCAACCTGGTAAAATGCTACTTACAGGCAGAGAAAACGCCGTGGCAGATGCAAAAGAGAAGTTGGTCGGCTGATCAATATTCCTCAGAAAAGGGCACTTCAGAATGTCCTGATCCGAATCAAAAGAATTCTCCGCACCGTCCCTAAAACAAAATGCCATTCTCCTAGCGAAACCTGTCAAAATCACCAAGGTTTCATGTTAACATAAACATAACATACAAACCACACAATCTTCCAAATGAAATTGTATATTATCTATCATATTCTTACATAATTCAACAAAAAAAACTTCTGAAAACAGTCTGAACCTAAAATCAGATGATCAATTCCACTTCACAAGCTAGGAATCCAAAAGCATCCAGATCATGAACAAAGCAACAACCACTAATGACCCAATTCAAGGAATTCAACATTCACATAGGCAAACAGCACCATCAACCATTGGTACACAAACACAAAAACAATGAAACCCCCAAAATCCAAAGCCTAACCGCAATAAAAACCCAGATCATGATAAACCAGTAAAACGAACATCAACAACCCACCTCAGAATCCATCAATTTCCACAAATTGAGCAAGCAAAAGCACAAATAAATCCCTGAATTGCACAACAACAACAACAACAATAACAACAAGTAAAGCTCAAACAATTGTAGATCGATACCTGACGATGAGGAAGCAAAACCCTAGGAATTGGAGGTACAAATCTGGTTGAGAAGAGAAGAAGATAACAAGAAAGAATCAATGAAATGGTTTGGGTGGGAGAAGAGTTGGGTTAGGTACCATGAAAACGAAGAGAAAGTAAACGAAGGCGTGCTGCGCACACGCTATTCTGCAAAAGTTTTCAAAGGGAGAAAAAAAAGATAATTAATTCCAGAATGAATTGGGACGAAGTCGCTGTGAGCGGCTAATAATTGATAACAAGTGGTTAAATTAAATACACATGGGATTTATCATATAAAAACTATAAAAATCAAAATGTTTAAAGCGAGACTCATTTCATAAGTCAATGAAATGCAAATATTGAATACTACAACATTTTACATGTATTAGATATTTAGATGCAATTTTTTATTAGTAAAACGAATTTTTGCATTGTGATGTTTTTATGTTTGATTTGTTACATATTAATCAATATTGAATAGAATTTCTTTTGATTTTTTATTATTGATATAAAAATAATTGCATATTTTTATTTATGTAAATGTTCTTATAAATTTTAGGCTTTGTTTGATAAAAAGACATTTTATCGATTGTTTATGTAATGATAACTGAAGCTGGAGTTGAATTGATAGCAAGATGAATTTAGTAGTTGAAGATGAAGTTGTTTTAGGTAGCTCAATCTGATAAAATCATAAATGTGGGCTCAGAAAAGCAACTGAAATGTTACAAAAGTTAGGTTGACGAGACTGCCCCGATCGTTGTTCGTGAAACCGACGTCTGACTTTGTCCATCTGTTTGGTTTAATCTGGTCTTTTGTCTTTAGTTGAAAATAGGTGAACAATGTTTGTGTTTTGGTGACCCGTCCACCATCGCGGGTCGCAGTTGATGTAGGATGTTTTATTAGTTGGTCGTCGTTTTTAATGGGTTGACCATCTCTTCTAATGCTAATATTTTGGACCACATTTGTTGTTCTGTGTAGACCTTATGTAAAGTGTAACGTCCGCCGCTTTGGGTCGGCCCAATCGCAAGGTTTGTAGCCCATACACTCCAACTCATCCTTGGTAGCCCCGCTTATTAATAAAGCAACTATTTCACAAGAGGTTGTTGGTAAGCTCGAACCTGAGACTTTCACCATTTACCAAGCGGCATCGCTACTTGATAACCAACTACACTGCTTATTAATAAAGCAGTTATTTCACAAGAGGTTGTTGGTGAGGCTCGAACCTGAGTCATTCACCCTTTACCAAGCGGCAACGCTACTTGGTAACCAACTACACTAAGCGGAGCTACCAAGGATGGGTTGGAGTGTATGGGTTGCAACCCTTGTGATTGGGTTAGTCCAAAGCGGCAAACGTTACAGAAACGCTACCACCTGAACCGAAACCAATTCATGTGGCTAATGTGAGTGTCCTATCACCGCTAATAGAAGGAAAACAAGACGAGAACCAACGTCCGTAGGCTTGGATAAAATTTCTCAGGTCAATTTTTGGTGAATACCCTTTGGAGGTAATTCATGTAGATTACACTCTTCCATCGTGTGATCCTAAAAATCCACCTCCTCACATTCCTAAGAATCTAAAAGCGAAGAAGAAACTGAAGCCTAATATGGAGACGCGCAACTCCATATGTGAGCATAAGGTAAATCTTTCTTTACTTAATCTAATGCATGATATACCTAAATTTTCTAAATATATTAAATGTTTATGCATGCCTAGGAAGAGGAAGAAATTGAAAGGAGAAATTGTTTTGAATGACCACGTGTCTGTTGTATTCGGAAGGCCTTTGCCTGAAAAGTGTAGTGACCCTGAAAAATATAGACTCGTCTATTAATGTTTGATCACTGCATGATAGAATTAGACTCATCTATTAATGTTTTACCCTATTCTGTGTATCAATTGCTAGATTTTGGACCTTTACTTGAAACTGATTTAGTTATTCAATTTGTTGATGGATGTTTATCTGAAATGAGTAGTTGATGATGTTCTTGTGAAGGTTAATAAGATGATTTTTCCTGATGATTTTGTTGTGTTAGACATTGGTTATGATATGCATAGCCCCATAGACTGTTAGGTAGTCTTTTCTTAAGACCGCTAACATCTGAATCATTGAGATTAGATTTATTGTGTCTATGAAATTTTGTGGTGATAGAGTGATATTTAAGATCTTTGATCATAAGTCACCTTTCTGATAATAAGTCTCTACTTTGTTATGGATTAAGTGGTATTACATGAGTTTAGTAACAACGATATTATCTTTTCTTTTATCTTAAAAAAAGGAAAAAAAAAAAAGAGAAAAAGGGAAAAAGAGGAAAGGAGAAAAAAAAAAAAAAAAAATTGAGAGAGAGAAAATAAAATTTATGTCCCTCAACACAATATTGCTCATCTACTCGGAGCGGAAATCCGGATGCGGAGTGGAAATTTGGATGCATTGAAAAACAGGTTAGAATGCATAACTGAGAACATCCCTAATTTTAGTTGGAGAACAATTGAGCGTCCCTTATTTAGCATGGTAATAGAAACGTCTCGAGAGACGACAACGAACACCAATCCAAGAGATTGACATAGGGCAATTGGGAGAGGTGAATGAATTGTTTTAGTATAACTTTTTCCGAGCACTTTACACTTTGATTTCCACGTAATCCTCAGAAAAATCCCCTATGACTCTATTAAGTAGCTCTGATCCAACAAAGCTTTTTTCTCGAGAAATCAAAAACAAATACATGTTTTCTCTACTTCGTTAAGGCTACTTGGTTATAGCTAATTCACGTCTGTTCATATAGAAGGGGCATGTTCACTATTCTATTCACATCTGTCTTGGAGAAGAGCATTCTAAAAGTCTATACTGTCTTGGCCATATGTTGATGTTGTGTCAATACTAGGGGCTTTGTTTTTGGTTTGGTTTGTGTTTGTTGGGCACGCTGAAGTTTTATGCGGTTTTTGTGGTGCTTTTTATGCTTGTGGGTCATCTCGGGCATGTTGTTATTGTTGTAATGCTTAGTAATGCCTTTAATCTTTGTTAGGAAAGCTTTGTACTGAGGGGAAAGTTCTATACAAGTTTGAATGAAGCCTCATAATAAGACAATGGACAATTATGGAAAACTGTGTCGCGAACGAACAAGTACATGACTAGGGGTAGACAGACACAAGTCATTGACAATTACAAGGGGAACCATATGAGGTCGATGCCCGGGATGATTGTAACTGTGGTTGGCTCTTCTTCTATGACAACTATGTTTTTGATATGAATAGTTGTGCTATCCTATTGCATTTTGTGACACGGAAGAAGAAGAAAGCGAGTCTTAAAGGATCAGAAATGAAGAGGACAAGAAGGGATCAGAGAGAAATGGAAGAGATTATGTTTAAGTTTTTCGAAAGACAACCAAACTGGACTCTAAGACAGTTGATCCAAGACACTGACCAACCTGAGGTACATCAATTAACCTTAAACTCCATTAATGCACACATACCAACTGGCTGTTTTTTTGTTTGTGCAACAATTTCCGAAAGATATATTGAAAGACTTGTGTGTGTACAACAACAAAGGAGAGAATCAAGGAACGTATGAGCTTAAGCCTGAATACAAGAGATCTGAGGATGATCCTCCAATATCAATTAGCTCGTAAAAAGTTTGTTTCTTACCCCGAATTGCTCATTTCCTTTGGAATCTTGACACATGATAAATAATAGCACAAATAGATAAACTTATACATTTGTTGTCTGCCTATAATCATCTATAAAATGGCAAGTAATGCATGAGAATAGGCAGGCGCGTGATATGATTCACGCGAGCCTCAATCCACTTGTTGAGCAGAAAACTAAACTTATAAGCATCACCATGAACAACTCTAACCAACCATAGCTCTCCAAAGGCCTCAATCAAATGCCTCCTCTGTAAGGTCCAAAAAACAATCCATGAAGGAGGTGCAAGTTGGGTCATTTGTAAGGACTCGTAATCCATAACAAGAAGCCTTTCAAACCGATCAAGAGCAAACAATCTCCCTCTATAAGTTCCAACGGCTACAAATTCCTTAGAACCAAATGGAGTGATCCATTTCCAATCTTCATAGGATCCTTCTCCTAGCCTTAACAAAGCCAGTCTCCCCAAATTCAAACGAGCAACTACACTGAGATGAGATAAACTAGCATAATTAGGGTTAATCCCTCCTTCTAGAGATGCATTAGAAGTTATCACGACGATATCTTTCACAAACTTTTCGTATGGTCCAAGTTATAATTAGCATAATTAGGATTTGAACTTTGCGGTCCAAGTTATAGGGTATGAAATTGTGCGGGAAGAGGATGATGTGTGATGAGTTCGCGTAATGTATACCTTTCACCTGAGGAGAGGCAAAAGGTTTTAATTTGTCATGTTAGATTGGAGTAGTATTCTCTTTATTCAAGGAAATGGCACCAAATCTGGTTCCAGTGACTTTGAATGAAGCTAAATCGATGGAATTGAAGGTTGAATTCGGCTTATTGTCGTACTCCGAGGCTTTGAATGGACAGATAGCGGAGCTAGGGCGTGTGACATTGATTGTGGTGAAGTTGCAGACCGGGGAAAGGGAGAGCAAGGCGAGGAAGAAGATGGAGTGTGGAAGGAAAGGAAGAAGAAGGAGGAAGAAAAAAGTGACGGCTGCTTGAAATTAGGTTAGGTTAGAAAAGTATTTAAAAGATATATATATTTAATATTAACAAATTAATTAAAAAAGGAGGAAGAGTTAGTTACCACTCTAGATTAAGAAGGATGCTATTTTTCACCCATGGGAAAGGGCCCGTTTTGCGCCCCCACTTCCTCTAATTCCACAATTGATCCAATCCTCTTTACTTGGGCCCGCTCCACTAAATCAGCCCAGCCCATTATCATCTATCCAGTCCACACATTCCATGAATTATAACTCCACACCCTCATCGAGTGAAAAGAAAAACCAAGTACAATCTCAAGTACTCCGGTACATATTCAGATCTCTCGCACAAAAGCACTCGACTTCGCCTTAAGTTTTCTTTATCTCGATCGCCGGAGCATATTCTCCTTTCCTCGCCACTTTCATATCTGGTATTTTTCCCAATTCCTCATTGAATTTAGATTTGTTGAAACGGGAAGGAAAGCTTTGTTTTTTCGTTAATAATCTGAGGCTGTAATTAGCTTTGATTGAAATCTGCATTTGATTTTGTTTCTTCTACTGTTTTCTGTTGATTTTGATTTTGATTTTGATTTGGGCGCACACGAAGTTGCGGTTATCCCAAAATTGAATTGGGGAAAAAGCTTTGGTCTTGCAATGTACTTGAGACCTAAATTGCATCTAATGAGTGAAATTGCATTATTATTTCAGGATTTTTGGTGTTGTATATGAGGGTTGATTGCTAATAGAAAGCTAATTGAGTCAATTATTGTGGGCAGGATGCCGATTTTCGTTATGCCATTCATGAAGTCAAGGCAAATAGGAGAAGAAGAAGAAGAGCCCTTTTTCTCTTCACCACCTTTTCCTCTCTCACTCTCTATTCCATGCTCCACATTTCAGGTTACATGTTATTTTTTCACTTTCTTCTTAATCTTCTACAATTGGAATTTTAGGATCTGAACTCCGAAGGTGTTTAACTGTTTATGGTTGGCTTGCAAAAAGATATATTTTTACAGTTTATAAATATTGGACAAATTCTCTTATTTAACAAATGATGTTGAGATGTTGGATATGATATCTGTTTTTCTGTAATTTGAAACTTAAATCTGTTATTTGGTGGTGGGATGGGTTCGCCAACATGAAAGCTTGCTCAAGTGCAAACTGTATGCCGAGAACAAGGTTGCTCTTTTTGAAACTGTAATTCTGGTCATGCTGATAAAGCTTGTTCTTCCTCGCTCTTTTTATTTGCCAATCACATTCGGAAATTATTAATGAAGTTAATTTGCTTAAGCTTTCTCTCTCTTTATCATAATTTTGATTTCAATTTTCTCTCTTGTTTCTACAGCCTAGTAGTTTTGGGCCAACCAAATATTTGTTGCATCACAGTGTGCTTGTTGTTAGTGTGATCTTGAGTAGGCAATTCTTATCTTGGTAAGTTTGATTAGTCTTGATTTTGCAACCTTTATTTATTTAAGTTGCTTGAATTGTGACATTCTGTAATTTTTGTACCAATTGCTTATAGGTTGTCTCGAAAGAATCGTGTATTCATAATCCTTTGGAGGAAGGTCACTATGTTCTTTACAACTCGGTCCCTTAGAGGTTTGCAATTGTTGTTTCTATAATAAATATATACTTTTTAAAAAATACAAAATAATTGATTAATATTTTATGCGTATAGGTTTATCATCTCCTCCAAGGATAACAAAGAAAACTTGTTGGAGCAATCTCCCTCCAGACTTGTGTGAGGAAATTGGCAAACGCATCCAGAGTCGTCTGGACATAGTACGGTTTCGATCAGTGTGTAAGAAATGGAGGTCGTGTCTGCCCTCTCCAACCCGATTTCCACTTCAGGTGCCACCTTTACCAAATTGTTATTCAATATTCAGCAATGTCCCCTGCATGATCAATCAAGCTGACTGCTACCATGTAAAATCTGCTTCGGCATACGTGGTTCTTCAGAAGTTGAATCAAGACAACAAATTCCTTGCATTTTGGAGTAAACCTAAGAAGAAGCCATTAAAGCACCCCCCACTTTCTGAACACTCGTTTGTTTCTCAGGCTTACCATATTGGGATTTGTTTCCCATTTTTTAGGGGGTACAGCATTAACTGTGCTTTAAAAATGGTTATGATTAATGCAACAAATGGGGTGAGCCCGTGTTATGCACGGGCGTCTGATCTTAGTGTAGTCGTTCATTTGAATTCAGGGCGGCTGGCACTGTTGAGACTAGGATTTCAAGCCCGTGGTTGGGACACTGATTTCTGCAGCCAAGTATTTAAAGCCATTGGTCTTTACAGAGGAACATTATGCACGCTTGACGATTTAGGAAGGGTTTTCGTTATGGATTTAGAGTCTTTAAAAATGAACCAGATTACTCCTCCTTCATCCTTTGCTGCACAACTTCCACAGAAGCAGTTGTTTGAAGCATTTGGAGATTTGTATTTGTATACCTGTTGTGGAAATCTGACTTACAAGTTTAGCTTTCAACTCCAACAATGGATTAGGAGTTCTTACGATGTTAAGGTTAGGGCGGTTCTTGCTCCTCTGTGTCTGACTTAGAGGGTTTTTTTCATGATATCTATTTTACTATTTATTATGTACTACTCCATACTTTATAGTTTATGATTTATGATAAGTGGTTTTCGGTTATAGTTAAAATTCTAATTCAATTGATAGTAAAATACAAAATCATAGATATAACTGATTGAAAATAAACTATATGTGCAATTGAAGAGTACTTTTTTTGGCATTTGAATTGTACATAATATGTACTTGGATTGTGCACATTATGCATTTGTCGTGTACTCTGGCTTGCACGGTGGAATGAAACGTGAATATGTGCTTCTTGAGATGGTTGGAGATGGCGGAAAATTCAACCCCCTCACGATGATCGACACGCAAACAAAGTATTGTCTAGACCGTCCTCTATCTGAACTCTCCTTCATTTCTAAAGCCTACCATCTTCGTGTCAGTTCACCCAACATGACAAGATCCGAAGAGTTTGTGAAAGAGATCGTCATGATATATTCCAATGCAGAGATTTAACCCTAATTATGCTAGTTTATCTCATCTCTGTGTAGTTGCTCATTTGAATTCGGGGAGGCTGACTTTGTTAAGGCTAGGAGAAGGATCCTATGAAGATTGGAAATGGATCACTCCATTTGGTTCTAAGGAATTTGTAGTCGTTGGAACTTATAGAGGGAGATTATTTGCTCTTGATCGGTTAGAAAAGCTTCTTGTTATGGATTACGAGTCCTTACAAATGACCCAACTTGCACCTCCTTCATGGATCGTTTTTTGGACCTTACAGAGGAGGCATTTGATTGAGGCCTTTGGAGAGCTATGGTCGGTTAGACTTGTTCATGGTGATGCTTAAAAGTTTAGTTTTCAGCTCAACAAGTGATGTGGCTAAAATGTACCCGCAAATGTACAAGGTCAGTTGTAGTAGTCAAGTGTCGATCCCACAGAGACCAATGTAATATTAATTGAAACGCTACCAGTGAATTAGGTTGAAATTTTTTAGCAATTGAAAAATCTTGCACTAAAATGTTGGCAGGTACCCTAAACTGTACAATTGTGATATGGAAAATAAATAAATAAGGCGTCTGATACCATACAAGAAGATAGATGCCATGGAATGAATTGTTTGATTATCACTAAACAATATATCAGGAATATCTTGTTTATCAATAATCCTGCTACATTTAGAGTACTATCACGTTTAGGAATGCTTTCATTTGTATTTGTACTTAAATTTGGATTCATTATTTTGTCCGTACCTTTCAGATTTGAGTCCTTTGCTGCAGTTGTTGTGTTTTCCAGTCCACGATCCCGTCGCGGATCCGACTCCCGTTCCCAACCCGGATCCCAACTCAAATTTGACTTTATTATGTTTTCCCATTCACGATCCCAACCTGGATCCCAACCTGGATCCCATCCTGGATCCCAACCTGAATCCCAACCCGAATCCCAACTCGAACCCCAACCCGAACCCCAACCCAAATCCCAACCCGCATCCCAACCCGAATCCCAACACGGATCTCCTTAATGCATTTATAATGTTTCTCGTCGGGTTGGTAGTATACTTTTGATAAATTTATAATCGTGTTTTCCCTAATTCAGTAATATACCTATGTTAGGTTTATATTTAATTCCCTAAACATATTTTACCTGCATGTTTT
Source organism: Oxyria digyna (assembly GCA_029168935.1). Lineage (NCBI taxonomy): Eukaryota > Viridiplantae > Streptophyta > Magnoliopsida > Caryophyllales > Polygonaceae > Oxyria > Oxyria digyna. The sequence goes on along the minus strand of JAPVLV010000026.1, from coordinate 1,959,900 downwards.
GATTGTGCTTTTGGAGGAGAAGATGGGCGCACAACTGCAGCATTAAGGGATGAACATCAAAGGGCCGAAGAGGAAGCTAAAAGGAATCGAAGGAATCGAAGGAATCAAAAGGAACAACATAAGAGGGAAACAAACGCCAAGCTAGATGGGATAAAGGAAATATGTCAAAATATTTTTGGTTTCCTTGTTCTATGGCCAGTGATGGGGTCTTTGGTGGGCATCGGTGTTTACAGGACAGGCAGACCCATATACAACACGGGGGTTGCAGGATACAACCACTACCAGTCCTTCAAGAATGGATTCCTGGGACGAACTGTTTTTAGGTGGTTGCCATGAGAGGTAAATAGTTACCAAACATTAACGCCACTTCTGAGTGGTGATGCACGCTTGGTCTCCGGGGATGCCAAAAGCGCTCGAGGATCTTCGACTGAAACCTTGTAGGTGTGTTTGTGGATGTCTTTTGTGGGGATGAAGGTCCATATATAGAGTATGCAGTGGAAGATTTGGATATAGACGACTAGTTTCCTTGACGAATTGGGATATGAATGATGAATAAACTCAACAAGCTAGTTTGGTGAAGGATTCGGCTATGGTGATTGAGGGATACTCAAACGGTGAAGGAGATGAGACGTAGAAGAAAGGGATTAGAAGATATGAGAAATTATGAGGCTAGGGATGTAGACGAAAGAGGCTAGAAGATATGGTGAAGGAGATGAGAAGACAGAGCCTGAAGGAATTGGTGACGCCTAGATCAAGAAGAGGAGGAATGCTTCGTCTTAACAAGGTTCTTGATTCAAACTAAACGTGAGTTACAATGTTGGCGGCGAAAGCCATTATAAAGGAAAACATATGACTACTAGGGTTTCTAAGGGGGGGTGACGGCTAGGGCTTGCTAGGGTTGGGTGTTCTTGGGCTTGAGTGCCAAAAGCCCATTAGGACGGCCCAAACCATGCAAGGTTGGACCACTCCATATTTAGAAACCTTCTAAAAATAGAAAGTTCTAAAACTCTAGTAAAACCCGAACCTAGACCTTCATAAGAAGGAAAGCTGTTAAATATAGAAAGTTACTAAAAATAGAAAGTCTAAATAGCAAGTTTCCCGAGTGTGCCTAAAAACAACCAAAAGAGTCTTAAATGTGAAAGATAAGGATAGGCATGGAAAAACCATGGTTTGATCATACCAAGCTGACCAAGTCTTTTGATGAGGCGCCATAGTGTCAAGCCAAGGAGGTCGCCAAGGACGAGGCATGGGCACAGTGCGCTGGATGGCCAAGATGTTGAACACGACGCTTGAGTGACGTTCTTGGACCTGGAGGAGTCTTCTATCGGCGGCGATTGGTTCTTCTCCGGCAACTAGGGGCGGCGCTCAAGATGAACCAAGGAGTGCCGGTGGAAGTGATGTTGGTGCCGTTGTTTTCGATCTGGTGGTTTCGCTGTCGGGCGCTCGAGAAGACTTGACCTGGGATGAGTGGTTCTGGTCGGCGCTAATATAACCATGGTTGAACAAGTGTGGACTGTGCTTAAGATGAGCCAAGGTGCGCCGCTGGAATCGAGATGTAGGGCGGGACTAGAAATGAAACGCCAACGGTGTTTAACCTCAAAATGATCTTCATGAAGGGTGGAGGCAGGAGACGCTCGTTGAGGCGAGCCATGGCTTGTCACCACAGTTCCTCAGTGTCTGACTTAGAGGTTTATTTTCATGATATCTATTTTACTATTTATTATTTACTACTCCATACTTTATAGTTTATGATTTATGATGCGTGGTTTTTGGTTATAGTTAAAGTTCTAATTCAATTGATAGTAAAATACAAAATCATAGATATAAGTGATTGAAAATAAACTATATGTGCAATTGAAGAGTACTTTTTTTGGCATTTGAATTGTACATAATATGTACTTGGATAATTTCCTTATTTAAAATTGTTAATGGAAATTCTCCATCCCCGCTCAATTTTCACATATGTAATAGAATGAATGAAGATCCTCTGACCTTTGGATAATGATACTTGCAAGAAGCAGCAAAACTGGTAAAAAAACTGATTTGTAGCTTCAGCCGAAATTATAACTTGGCATAATGATGCGCCTCGTCTTGCCTATAGACAAGCCAAGGCTCACCTCAACGATCACTCTATGCCTTCACTCTTCAACACAATCATTTTGAGGTTAAGTACCGCTGACGCTTCAATTCCAGCCTTGGATGACGCCTCATTCATTCATGTGTCAAGATTGGCGCCAACCCCGGCAACACGAACGTCACCACAGTTCCTCTGATGCTCAACTCAGATCTAGAAGCGCCTCTCCCAAAGACTTCCAACCACCTTCTCTACGTCGAAAGCAGCCTTATCGATGCCGGCAACGCCTGCGTCAAAGCCTCCTCTAACATCTCGTCAATCCAGCGTCTTGTGTCAATGCCTCGTCCTTGGCGACCTCCTTGGCTCGACACTATGGCGCCTCACCAAAAGACTTGGTCACTTGGTATGACCAAGCCATGGTTTTTCCATGTCTACCTTTATTTATCATCTTTAATCTTTGAGACTCTTTTTAGGCACACTCGGGAAACTTGCTATTTTTAGCAGATTGCTTTTTTTAATAAGTGTTATTTTTAGTCCCTGTTTCCCGAGATAGTATTGCATTGCCGAACTTTCTATTTTTAGTAAATTTTCATTTTAGCATGTTTCTATTTTAGGGAAGTCTAGGTTCGGTTTTTGCTAAAGTTTTAGAACTTGCTATTTTTAGAAAATTTCTAAATTGGGAGTGGTTCAACCTTGCATGGTTTGGGCCGTCTCAAGTGGACTTTTGGCCATCAAGCCCAACGAAGTCCACCTAGCCCAAACCCTAATCATAGCCGTCATTTTCAAGGGTTTTCTAGCCGTCACCTCTCTTGCTTTCTATGGCTAGATCGTCTCTTTTTCTTTATAAGGCCTAGTGCCTCCATTGTAATACGAATGCTTATTTTATGGATCAATAACCTTTGTTGAGACACATTTCCTCCATCTTGTTGATCTAGACGTCACCATTCCTACGAGGTCTATTATCTCATCCCCTTCACCATATCTTCTAGCCTCTTTCGTTTATATCTCCCTCCTTTTTTCCATTGCTTCTAACCCCTCTCTTCTACGTCTCATCTCCTTCACCGTTTGAGCATACCTCAATCACCATCTCGAAAATTATCACCAACCAGTTTGTTGAGTTCTCAAATCTTCCGCTGCATACTTTATCTCGACCAGCCTCCATCAAAAAAGACATCCTCAAAGACTTACTTGGTTATCATCGAAGGACATATATGGTTAGGTTCTATTTGTATACTTGGCGGAATCTGGCATATATTAACCAAACCTTTTACATGGGCTCGCCGCGCACTTCGAAGATCCCCAAGTGCGTCATTGGCCTTCTCTGAGACCAAGGGCGCATTACATAACTTATGAGCAGTATATTTACAACAAATTCAACATATAAAACCAAATGCACTCAACTGTATGGATCATAAAGGAACTGCCTTAAGAAAGATAAAGTGATCAACATTTGCAGTAATATGCTTTTATTGGGAGGTTAGTTACATGGCTCACAATAAGATCCATTATTGAGTAACTTATAGAAGACAATCACAAACATTTTCAAAAAGAAGAAGAGCACAATCACAAGGGTCAATTTCTGTAGCAAAAAAAGCTTCAATTGCAGGATAATTTCAACTTTCTTCTCCTTCTACAAGTACCTATCAATTGAAAATATATGAGTATATTACAAACATAACATTTTTGATAAACTGATTTTGCATCTACTATGTAAAAATACAAAAAGTATTGCAAAATACAGCTACAATTCTTATTACCTGACAAACATGTTGCCCATATCGAGAATTTTTATTATCGTGTTTATAATTCTGCTTAATTTATGCATAAGATATTATACAAAAAAGTTATACACCATGAGAATTATGTTATTGCTAATGAGAAACAATAATGTCATCTTATCTTTTGTACTATACGTTCTATCCTTTTGTATGTCAAAACAATATGCATGTATTGTTAACCCTTTGGAGCTATGCCATTCGTCTCATTACAACTCCACCTCGATCCTCGACTAGGGATGATGATGCTTTGAGAAATCTCCCGCTCGATTTGTGCGGGGAGATTGGAAAACGTGTTGAGTGCCACTTGAGCATTGCTCGGTTCCGTTTAGTGTGCGCGAATTGGAGATCATCTCTTCCGCCGCCAACTCGATTCCCACTTTTGGTGCCACCTCCACCTGATTCCGATTCTGACCCAATGGCCCGTTTCTTGATCAACCAAGTCAACTTTTATCACTCTGGCTTGCACGGTGGAATGAAACGTGCATATGTGGTTCTTGAGATGGTCGGGGATATATGGCGGACAATTCAACCCCCTCACGATGATCGACACGCAAATAAGGTGTTATCAAGACTGCCCTCTATCTGAACTCTCCTTCATTTCTAAAGCCTACCATCTTCGTGTCAATTCACCCAACATGACAAGATCCGAAGAGTTTGTGAAAGAGATCATCGTGATAAATTCCAATGCAGAGATTAACCCTAATTATACTAGTTTATCTCATATATGTGTAGTTGCTCATTTGAATTCGGGGAGACTGGCTTTGTTAAGGCTAGGAGAAGGATCCTATCATGATTGGAAATGGATCACTCCATTTGGTTCTAAGGAATTTGCAGCCGTTGGAACTTATAGAGGGAGATTATTTGCTCTTGATCGGTTAGAAAAGCTTCTTGTTATGGATTACGAGTCCTTACAAATGACCCAACTTGCACCTCCTTCATGGATCGTTTTTTGGACCTTACAGAGGAGGCATTTGATTGAGGCCTTTGGAGAGCTATGGTCGGTTAGACTTGTTCATGGTGATGCTTATAAGTTTAGTTTTCAGCTCAACAAGTGGATTGAGGCTCGCGTGAATCATGTCACGCGCCTGCCTACTCTCATGCATTACTTGCCACATTATAGATGATTATAATTCTTATGTCCAGACCAGAGTTTAAAGTATAAGTTTATCTAGTTGTGCTGTTATTTATCCCGTGTCAAGATTCCAAAGGAAATGAACAATTCAGGGTAAGAAACAAAGTTTTTACTAGCTACTTGATGTTGGAGGATCATCCTCGGATCTCTTGTACTCAGGCTTAAGCTCGTATGTTCCTTGATTAGCTCCTTTGTTGTTGTACACACACAAATCTTTCAATATATCTTTCAGAAATTGCTGCACAAACAAAAAAACAGTTGGTAATATATGTGCATTAATGGAGTTTAAGCTAATTGATGTACCTCAGGTTGGTCAGTGTCTTGGATCAACTGTCTTAGAGTCCAGTTTGGTTGTCTTTCGAAAAACTTAAACATAATCTCTTCCATTTCTCTCCGATCCCTTCTTGTCCTCTTCGTTTCTGATCCTTTAACACTCGCTTTCTTCTTCTCCTGTGTCACAAAATGCAATGAGATAACACAACTTTTCATATCAAACACATACTTGTCATAGAAGAAGAACCAACCACAGTTACAATCATTCCGGGCATTGGCCTCATATGATTCCCCTTGTAATTGTCAATAACCTGCGTCTGTCTTCCCTTAGTCATGTACTTATTCGTTCGTTCGCGACACAGTTTTCCATAGCTGTCCATTGTCTCATTATGAGGCTTCATGTCAAACTTGTATAGAACTTTCCCCTCAGCACAAAGCTTCCCTAACAAAGATTAAAGGCATTTACTCAGCATTACAACAATAACAACATGCCCTAAACAAGTTGGGAGGAGATATCCGAGATGACCCACAAGCATAAAAGCACCCTAAAAACCGCATAAAACTTCAGCGTGCCCAACAAACATAAACCAAAGCAAAAACAAAGCCCCTAGTATTGACACAACATCAGCATATGGCTAAGACAGTACTATTGGCAATAGCGACAACTACTAAAATTCTAGAATGCTCTTCACCTAGACAGATGCCAATAGAATAGTGACCATGCTCCTTCTATATAAACTGATGTAATGTCTATCATTCTTTTATCAATGAAAACACATTGTCACTACTTCCTCTCATGAACGAGGAGCTGTATGAGGTGAAAATCTCATGGATGTTCTTAAGTATTTGCTGACTGAAGCTTTTTCTTTGTTCGATAAATGCGCAGGGGGCAACATCACTAATCAACATTACAACAACAATAACAACATTCCCTATTGGTCTGTTCGCTTTCTTCTTCTCCTATGTCACAAATCCAATGAGATAACACAACTTTTCATATCAAATTCATAGTATTGACACAACATCAACATATGGCCAAGACAGTACAAGCTCCACAAGCACTCACAATTCATACTTGACTCCAAATATCTAACAACAGTGACAGCTACTAGAAATTTACATGCTCTTCTCCTAGACAGATGACAATAGAATAGTCACTACTTCTGTGTTCAATAACTCATCAACTTTTCTTCATCAATTACCTTGGCTGGACTCAGAAAACACAGACATTGGCACAATGTCCTTAGACATCTGCATAGAGTACCGAGTCGGTACATTCCCAACCTCATTCCCAGCCAATTCCATAGTGAACTGTATTACCAATTCAAAAATTAGGGCTAACTTACCCCCAAATCAAATCGCCCAATCACAAACCCTAGAAACTTAGCGATGTTCCTGAAATCGAGAGAAACCGAGATGGGAGAGACGAGTACCTGAGGAGAGTAATCGTCGTCGTTGGTGCGAAGAGGATCGACGGAGAGGACGACTTTCGCGACGGGGCGAGAGGGATCGGCGGTGGAGGAGTGGAGAGATTGAGAGACGACGGTGGGGCATTTCATCATCCATACCGCTCTGTCGCATCGGCTGGTGTCCAATTGCCCGGAGTTTCTGCTGCCGGAGGTTGCTTGACGGGCATCCATGGCGGGAGAGGAAGAGACAAGGATGTTGTAACGGTATTTCGATCACTGACTCACTATATATAATTAGTTCCGTACAATTTGCTTAAAATCAGTAATTTGTTGAATATCAATTCATAAAAAGTTTTAAAAAATGGATAAGATTTAAGTGGGAATGCAATTATTAACGTGGGAATCAAATAGTACATTATATATCATTACTGAAAAATGTGAATGCTAATACCTATATTCGTACATCGTACGTTAAGCCATTCGCATCTGATCCGGGCTCGTATAAAATTGTATCATTGATCATTATTATTTGCATTATAAATAGTCTTTTGATCTAATGTTGCAAACATTTCTTTGACAAAAAAAAATGTTGCAAACATTTCAAGTCAAAATCATCGACATCGCTCATTTTCAAACAAATCTTGAACAAGAAAAAAATGTTGAGAAGAGCAGTTCAATCTTAATCCTGGATATCTTGGTCATTGTAAGAATAGTTCCATCTTACTCCCTCCGTCCCATAATATAAGCAACATTTGAAATTCTGACAATATTCACACTTCAATACTAATTTCTAAATTTATTCCAATATATAAAAAGAAATATAGTGATATAGGGTTTTGTTTGATTCGTCTTGACGAGTACTTTAATAATATCAAAAATTTATAATTTTTATCACCATATAACTAGAGATATTAACGACGCAAAACGTGCATCGGCATATGTACCTAAAGCAAATGTTGGAGTATAATTTGGGTTTTGAGATTGAACTCCTTTAAGGCAAGACTCTAACAACATGAAGACAACGAACATTATCAAAGAACTTAAGTAGTAATTTGATGTCAGACACAAATGAGCGTTCTTTAATAGTACCTTCTAGCAAAACAGCAGTTTTTGCGAATAATCAAACCTATAAAACAAGATGTACTTCTATATAAAAGGAGTTCGGATAGATATCGATTGGACTGGAAATGTTAGTGACAAATCCAATCGCAATAGTAGAATTAATTCTCTTAGACCCAAGTTAATCTGCATGATAAATAGTTGAAAGTATATGTTCAAAGATACCAATAGGATAAGTCATACTCGACACTATCATAAATAGTCCATGTGCTATCTTCAAAGACACCAAAGTAAACGGATAATCACACTTTATAAATTCCATTATCAAGGGTAAACTCTCTTAATCTGAAAGACAACGAAGTTTCAGTGGAATTGTCGGTAGTTCAAATTAAAAATAGGAAAAAAAATCACATAACTGAATTTTGATTTTGATTTGATGGCCCCATCTCCAGATAACCCCCAGCTGTTGCTCTCTATCTAATCTGGCTATATTCTATTTCTGTGTTTCTTCCTCTTCGCTTCATCTTCAACAAAATTTATTCAACAGCTGCTGTTTCTTTTCAATCATTTGTTTCCCACGGCCATAAACCCATATCAACATTCAGAATTTGAGCTTTGATCTTCAAATTCGGAATCAAAGGTAACCATCAAATACTTTTTTCTCTTGATTTTCCTCTATTCTGCTTGCCTATATGTGTTTTCTGATCTCCTGAATTTGTGAAATGTTAGGAATATGGGGAAGAAAGGATGGTTATCTGTTATGAAGAAGGCCTTAAGCCCTGATACCAAAGAGAAAAACCCGAAATCGAGAAAGGGATCAGCAAACGAAAACAACCCGGGTTGCCCTCCTTCATCTGAAGATGAGCCTGTAAATCCTCCATTGAATCCTCAGACAGATGAAGAGATAAAGTCCGATGAAGTTATCGAGAGTGACGAGGAAAAAAACGAAGAGGCGGTGGAGAACGAAGAGGCGGTTGATCATCCTGAGTCGAGTTTTCTGAAGTACATGTCTCGTTACCGGGGGAGATCAATGGAGGAAGTAGCAGCTATCAGAATCCAAGCGGTTTTTCGAGGTTTCTTGGTATGATTCTTGAATCTTTGTTACCAATCTTGATTTACATATTGAGTGGAAGCTGATGTTGTTGTTTGTTTTCAGGCAAGGAGAGGGTTGAGGGCGTTAAGGGGTCTCGAAAGACTTAAGTTACTAATCGAAGGACAATCTGTGAAGCGACAATCGACAACAACCTTAAAATGCATGCAGAATCTTGCTCATTTGCAGTCTCAGATTCGAGCTCGGAGGATTAGAATGTCCGAGGAGAATGAAACGCTACATAGACAGCTTCAGCATAAACATGAGACGGATCTCGAGAGGCTGAGAGTAAGTGGTTGTGTTATGCATCACCTGCTATGTTACTTGGACACAGGTACCCATGTCGGACACGGATACTATGTCCGAGTGTCCAGTGTGCATACCTATGTCCGAGTGTTGAGGATCGGACACGGGTACTTGACACTGATACTGAAGTCCCTGTAAAAGAATTAGAATCCCCATTCCACCTAAAACTATAGGAAGTCGTTGATAGTTCGAATAAATTTGTAGACCAAGGCGACTGACCTACTCGATTAGGCATTAGTTCGAGTATCATACGCGTTTCTTTATAGGAACATCTGCGGATCTCATCAATTACTCTTCTCATTTTGTGAAAACTTCAGCTGATATTTTCCTGCATTTTTATGTACATGGAAATTACAAGAGTATGCTTTATATTGAATTGCTGCTCTGGTTTCACTACAGTTGGGAAAAGATTGGGATGTTAGCATGCAATCTAAGGAGCAGGTTGAGGCAAATCTCCAAAACAAGCAGGAAGCAGCTATGAGGAGAGAAAGAGCTTTGGCTTATTCCTTCTCTCATCAGGTAATTCTTTATATTCTTCAATATGAATGTCTCATATGACTAAATCTCTTTCTTCTTCTTTTGTGCACTAGACGAAGAAGAATTCAAGATCTGTAAACCCTAGCTTCATGGACCCAAACAACCCTCATTGGGGCTGGAGTTGGCTGGAGAGATGGATGGCGTCTCGACCATGGGAGACGAGGAACACGAACACGACAGAAAACGACCAAGCTTCAGTCAAGAGCATTGTAAGCCGAACCACGTCTCTAATGGGCGAGAAGAAAAACAAACCGACACTAAGCAGCCCGAGACTCACCCGCCCTCCAAACCGAACGTCCTTGTCAACTAAAACGGGCACAAACGATGACTCGAAAAGCACGAAGAGCGTACAATCACGGCCTCAAAGACGTCACAGCATTAGCGGGATGTCGGTTGGAGATGACGAGAGCCTCGGTAGCTCGTCTCCGGTTCCGAGTTACATGACGGCTACAAAGTCGACTAAGGCAAGGTCGAAACCGGCTAGTCCATTGGGCGTTGTGGACAATGTTGGGGTGTTGGAGAAAGCGTCTGTAAAGAAGCGGCTTTCATTTCCGGCTGGGACAAGGAGGCACTCTGTTCCTGGGAAAATTGAAACCACCTCTGAAAAGAGTGGTGTAACTAAGGCATAGCACACAGAGCTGTCAGTAATTTCTTTGTACACATTCTACTTTCTTCTTCATCAAACACAGAAAAGCAATCTACAAAAGATCATTTGGCTGTAACTTGATACAAGGGTTCAGTTATATAACACATTGGGAAGAATAGAATCCTTGTATTATAATTCATAACTTCATGTGAAGAAGGGAAAAACATGCTTAATCAATAACAAAGAAGTATGAGGTTTGCAAATAGCAAAAGCAACAACAAATGGCCAATTGTGATATAACCTAAGATACCCAAATGGAAAAATAATTGGATCATATTGCTTGGACCATATAAGGCGCTCGTCATGAGCCTAGGCTTAACGTTACAGTTTTATTCATCAAGAACAGTTTTCAGCAACTACCTGAACATAGAATGTTGTCTTCAAAAGTCTCAAAAAGCAGTCCCACTGTCCTTTGTCTTGCCAAGCATGACGTCTTTCGCTTCATTGATTTTCGAGGCAAGATAGTGGCTTCCACCTGCATCGGGATGGTTGGCAATCATCACTCTCCTATGAGCTTCCTTAACCTTATCAGCAACTGCACCCTCCCTATCCAAATGATCAATCAAATTCAGTACAAATTATCCCTTCGGTTTAGATTGAGTATGAAATACAAATCCATAACATACCTGACGCCAAGAATAAGAGCGGCCTCACGTCTGGTCATAGATTGTTGAAATCCACCTTCATAGTACCTTCTAGTTCTAGGTCTAGGAGGCCTTGCTTTGAATGCTTGCCAAGCTTGGATGCCATATCTTCCAGCTAGAGCAGCAGTAGCCACTGCAAGTCCGGCCAAAAGTGGTGTCGCCTGGTACACATCTAGCCATGAATTCAATTCAAATTCCAACTTCTGCATACTTATTTTGCTATACACCCCCAACTCAGATTATTTTTCTTCCAATGAACAATCTTATATTCCTGTACATTATCAAATCGGGGCCTCTAGACACTCACACATTGCAGACTCCACTGCTAAAATGAAAACCTATCACAAATTCAATTTTCTAAAATCTGAAAGTAAGGAATACTGAATTTGCAAAAGTGTTATGATCTGTATCTTCTAGCAGGATGTTTTTTACGAGGAGCAAGTTATTGATCGGTTCAAGCACGCAAATTTGAGGGTTTAACAAAAATTAGGGAATATGCGTTCATTTTTCTGAAATGAAAACCTATCACAAATTGATTTTTCTAAAATCTGAAATTAAGGAATACGAGTTCTGATCTGTATCTCATAGCAGGATGTTTTCTACGAGGGGCAACCTATCAACCTATAGATATTGATCGGTTCAAGCACGCAAATTTGAGGGTTTAACAAACATTAGGGTTTTAACAGAGAGAAGATGCCAAACAAATGAAGAGCTGCGAAGAATAACAAAGTAGAAATTAGCTAAGAATGAGCTCACCATTGCTACGACCGTAGCTTCTGACAAGCGAGGATGATCTGAATTCGAACTCGCAGTTTTCTGACCTTCGACGATCCAGAAATTTGATGCTGAAAGTTGAGGAAACCAACTATTGAGCTATAGGAAATTAGGAAGCCGAGTAAAATCTGAACTCTTCCAAGTTCCAACCCGAATAGATTCGAATAAGTTACCCGCCCGATTAGAGAGATTTGGGCTGTGTTTATCCGGCCCAACATATATTGGGCTATGATCAGTGAAAAATTTAATGATTTTTTCTAATTAAAACAGCTTTAAACCAAAAAAATACTCTTCAATTCTTCATCCTTGTAATACTTGGGCATACATAAAAGGATGTTTGACCTGTGATCATTGAATAAATTGACACACTTGACTGTAAAACTTGTCAAGGAGAGTTTCTCTTATAACATTGTACATCAAAAAAAATATACATACATGGCCAGGAAAAATGGCAAGGAGAATCTATGATTGTTCTTGAGATCCTGAAGGTATATGTTTCCTTACTTTGATCAGTCCATTCATCAAAAGAAAGTTGGCTGTCTTACTCAGACTAATCCCTCTATTTGTAGCTTCTTCAAAGAGCTCCATAGCATCTTTGTATTTCTGCTCTCCACATAGTTGTGCAATGCGGTTCGAATAATCTGTAGAATTCAGATCAAACTGATCAGCCCCATCACACTTCCTATCATCTTCTTCCTTCTTAGGATTCACAGACTGGGCCTGCAGATTTTCGCTCTTGGCTATTTTGGCCATAAACTTCTCGGCTTCCTCAAACCTGCCCACAATATTCAGTGCACCAACAATGGCGTTACGTGTATAAAAATCAGGCTGTAATTTGTTTTCCTCCATTTGTTTGACGAGACTGATGGCTTCCTCAATCATCCCGGCTTTGCACAGAGCAGAGATGATAGTGTTATACGAGACGATGTCAACGTCCTTCCCTCTTGAGATCCATGTGTTAAAGAGATTGGTAGCCTTATCCAACATCCCCTCGCTGCAAAGTCCACGTAGAAGAATGTTGTAGGAAAACAAATCCGGCTTGAACGATTTCTCCACCATCTTATTGTAAAACTGAAACGCCTGCTCAATTTTCCCTTCCCAGCAATACCCATGAATGATAGTGTTATATGTGATTTCATCAGGAAGCAACCCGTTCTCCAGAAGCTCATTCAAGCGTTTAACCGCCTCATCGGTTTTCCTCAATTTGCAAAACCCAGCTATCATAGAATTGTAAGTTGCAACACTCGGGACAATCTTAAAACCTTTCATCTCATCCCAAAGTTCTAAGGCTCTATCTTCCTTTCCATCATCAAAGTAGCCTGCAATCAAAGTACTGTAACTAACATCATCAACAACATAGCCACGCTTCTTTGCAGTATTCAGCATGTCCATAGCCTCATCCAGCCTCTTATCTGATGAAAGAGCATGGAGTACAGTATTCAACGTTATACTGTCCAGCTTCAACCGTTTCTTAGCCATCTCACTCATCATTTTAAGCGCTTGCGCCAGATTCCCCGCCTTACAATACCCGTTTATCAACGTATTGAAAGTGACATGATCAGGAAAAAACCCCGCCTCTTCCATCTTCCGAAGAGAACCGGTTGCATCATCTATATTCCCTTCTTTAGAATACAGCTTCACCATAATATTATGTGTGACAGCATTTCGCGTCACTCCTCTCTGATCCATCTCATCGAACAATCTTAAAGCATCCACTTTACCTCTACACTCAAGACATCCATTCAACAAAGTATTGTAACTAACCACATCAGGCAAAACCCCCATCTTCTCCATCTCATCCCGAAGCCGAAACGCCTCATCGATCTTCCCATCCTGGCAAAAGCCATTGATCAGCATGTTATAAGTCCAAACATCAGGCAACACACCATGCTGTTGCATCAACTCAATAACCTGAGCAGCCTCCTTCAACATCTTCATCTTGCAATAGCCATGAACAAGAATGTTGTAAGTATTCTTATTCGGAGACACCCCTCTACCCTTCATATCCAACAACAAATCCCTAGCATCATTCAACCTCCCCTTTTTACAAAGAGCATCCAACACAGTATTGTAAGTCACATTATCAGGCTCACACTGAAACTCCTTCATCAGCTTAAAAACTCCCATGGCATCAGTAAACTGAAAGCTAAGGCAGTAGCCTTTCATCAAGATATTGAAAGTGTTGACATTAGGGATAACTTTAACCAGAATCATTCCATCGAACACCTCTTTACAGAGCGGAATCGAGTGGGAGGAGGGATACTTTACCAGCGAATTGAGAAGCGAATTACAGGTTATGAGTTTAGGCCGCATCTTCCGCCGCTTCATTGCACGGAAAACGTCGAGCGCGTAGTGCGGGAGATTGGACTGAACATAGGCGCCGATTGAGGTGTCGTAGAGCGCTTTTGTAGGAAGAGGAAGCTCTTTCCGCGGGTGAAGGAGGTGGCTATGGAGGTGATGTTGCGGATCGGAGGCGATGAACGAAAGGAGGAGCGATTTAGCGTCTGAGAATTTGTTGAATTTTAACAGAGACGAAAGGAAGGAGACGAAGCATGGGAGAGGGAGCAGCGGTACAGATGAAGCGGCGATAGTGGGGATGCGAAGGTCGCACCATCGGAGGAAGGAGAGGAGCGTTTGGGGACGAGAGGAGAGGCGGCGGGAGGAGAGGAGAGAGTGGATGAGGGGTGGAGTGAGGCGGGAGATGTATGGGGAAAGGAGAGTGTCAAGAGAGGTGGTGGTTATGGAGGAAGAAGATTGGAAGAGGAGGTTGGTTAGGGTTTCGTGAAGATTACTCGGCGGCGGAGCGGCCATATCTCGACGGAAATGGAGGTTTTTAGGGCGTCTGCCATTTGGGGGAGATGGTGAAGGAGAAGAAACTCAGAGACAAAACGCTGCGTTTAAATGCTTTTACGAAAGTGCGTGGGTTAGAAGAAACTCTCAGAGACAAAACGCTGCGTTTAGATGCTTTTACGAAAGCGCGTGGGTTAGAAGAAACGAGAAGCAAATTTCTTGCGCAGCAAGCCGGATAAATCAGCCTATAAATACCCAAAGATTTGCCAAAACTCTCCACAATTCCTACTTACCGATTAGTTTCATAAAAATTGTTGAAGATGACAGGAGGAACAGAAGCTTTTCCAGATCTGGGACGACATTGCCAGCAACCGGATTGCAATCAACTCGATTTTCTCCCCTTCACCTGCGACGGATGCCAATTTGTACGATTTCTTCATCCTCCTCTCATAACAATTCAAGATTAGTTTTATCTGATTTACTCTTTCGTTATAGGTATTCTGTTTAGAACACAGATCATTCAAGTCGCACGAATGTCCAAAATCAGATCACAACAGCAGGAAAGTTGTTGTATGCGAGCTCTGCTCAACGTCGATCGAGACGACGGGGCGCGATGGAGAAGACGAGAAGGCGATATTAGCGAGACACGAAAACTCGAAAGACTGTAACCCTATGAAGAAGAAGAAGGCAAAGTGTTCAGCAAAGAGGTGTAAGGAAATCTTGACCTTCTCCAATACTGCAGTTTGCAAGAGCTGTCATGGTAAGGTGTGTCTTAAGCACAGGTTTCCGGCTGATCACTCATGTGGTAGTATTGGTTCGACGGCGAGCAATAATCCGAAGTTTCTGGCGGCTTTGGCTTCTCGGTTGGGGAAGGAATGCGGGATTGGGAATTCGAAGGGAAAGGGAGTTGTTTCGCCTCCTAGTAATCCGACTGTTAAGGCTCGTTAATGGAGGTTTTATGTGGATCTGAATTCTGATTTACTGTGTGTGATGAATGTGTTTTGTGTTGGTGTTGTTGAATTATGAACAGAGATGTGATGTTGATGAATGGCAAGTTTATCAACAATGATGTGTACTAAGTACTAACTGCAATTGGTCTACATGAACCAACATTAGCTTGTATTTTTCAGCTAAGTTGTATTTAGGTACTTCATTATTAGACGATATAAGAAGTGTCGTGATGGGTATATATATTTAGCGCGTTGATGATCCTTGAAACGCGCGTGTGATGGATACTTTCAGCGCGTTGATGGTCCTTGAAACGCGCGTGTGATGTATGTCTATATTCAGCTCGTTGATGATCCTTGAAAAACATGTGTGATGGGTATCTGTAGTGTGCGATGAATATCTGTAGTGTGTGATGGATATCTGTATTCAGCGCGTTGATGGTCCTTGAAACGTGCGTGTGATGGGTATCTGTATTCAGCGCGTTGATGATCCTTGAAACACGCGTGTGATGGGTATTTGTATTCAGCGCGTTGATGGTCCTTGAAACGCGCGTGTGGTGGGTATAGGTATTCAGCGCGTTGATGATCCTTGAAACGCGCCTGCGATGGATATATTATGTATTCACTGCGTTGATGGTCCTTGGAACGCGCGTGCGATGTATGTCTGTATTCAACGCGTTGATGGTCCTTGAAACGCGTGTGTGATGGATATCTGTATTTAGCGTGTTGATGGTCCTTGAAACGCGCATTAGTAGACCAAACGGGTACATAACAACAACCATCCTTTCCTTGAAACACTCGTTAGTTGACCAAACAGGTACAGAGTAACAACCACCTCTTTCCTCAAAATACACCTTAGTTGACCAAATGAGTCTCACGAGGAACATCAACGCTCTATGGTAAGACCAAGTTTCGATGCCAAGGTGCATTTTCATGAACCTACGACAAAACGACTACCGAACACAACACCTGCTTGACATGACCAATCAAAAGAAAACGTCGGCCACAATATATCAACCTTATCGAATCACGATCTATAAAAACCGAGAACCCATTAGCTAGTTCATGTACAAAATGGGCAGGATTTATATTTTTGCTTTTAAGAAGCAATTTTTTTTAATTATGTAGTATTACAGGGGCAATTTACACTATTTTCCCTGAACACATTTGTTGCTAGAATCGCTGTACTGATCATAGTTCTGTCTTAGCCACTACTATTGCTGCTACCGGTAAGCTTCTTCTCTCCCATAATTTGCTCAAATGGCGTCTAGTCGTATCGCAATTTCTATCGCTAATTGTATAAACCGTTCTCTACCGATCAATTTTCATCGAAGATCTCTTCCTCAATTTCGCCCTTCTTTGATCCCTAGATTTGAGGTTGGAACTTGAAACCCTCGTTTCAGTTCTATCAACCAAAATCATCTAATTCGAAGCAGAAATTGAATTGATTCTTTGCAGGAGAAGCATCGATTTTTCGCTAGAGCATCGTCAATGGCGTCCGAATGCAAGGAGACTCCTTCGAACAATCCGGGTCTTCAGGCTACTCCAGATGAAGCTACCACGGGATACATCATGCAACAAACTGTAATCCTTCAGTGTTTTCTATTGTCTTTAGTCTACTGCCTTGTTATATCTATCTGTTCATATCCTCTCTTGTCAACAGATGTTTCGGATTAAGGATCCAAAAGTTAGCCTCGATTTCTATTCTCGTGTACTAGGCATGTCGTAAGTCTTCTCACTTCTAATTTAACCTTGATATTGATATCTACTGCGTACTTGAGCAATGAAATTCATTTTGCTATCTACTGTTCTTATTCTTGCTGTCATTGATTGTATTTGAGTACACCATTTTGGACTGCATCTCTCCTTCTTTGTGATTGATGAATTCAGTGATAAAAATGGGTTAGGAGACACTGGGCGATGAGGTCCCCTAAGGTCGCCATTAATGAGAGAATGAGAGATCCGTAGGATTTAGGGAAGAATAAAGGAAGATCGTTCATTGAATCACTTAGGAAATCAAACAGGTTACTTATTAGACATATTATATTTTGAACTAACTGTTGAAAATTTTAAAAGATCTAGTGAAATTGATTAAGCTATCGCCTAACACTGAGGCGTTTTCTGCGCCTAGTGTCGCCTAGGTCGAGTAGGGCTACCTAGGCGATGCCATGGCTAAGGCGCGCCTAGTCGTCATCTTTTCATTCACTATGAATTGCTGGAACAAAAAAAATTATGATACAAACTAGATTAGGATCCAAATATAATCAGGAGCAGAAGAATTGTCTGTCTGTACCTAACCTTTGAACTGTTCACTCTTTGTTTCCAGACTACTTAAGAGGCTGGATTTCCCTGAGATGAAATTTTCCTTGTACTTCATGGGATATGAGGTAAAATGAATCCTTCTTTGTCTGGTAATATAGTTGATACTGGTACTTTGCTATTGTAATGTTATTGTCTATGTATTAAACATCGTTATATAATAGCAGATGCGTATTGTTATATTACACGGTGTTACACCAGTTCCGTGTTTCTTGCATTCATGAACAGCATGGTTTACTATAATGAACACTGAACAACTGACCGTACATTCAATCACCTTATATGCATACATAAATCGAATGTGTTAATTCATTTCTGGGACGAGGTTCATTTGCACTATATATGCAGACAAATTATGTCTTCATATAGTCATATATATACAAATTCTGGTAGCTGAAGGTGATTTTTACTTTCAGGATCAATCAGCAGCCCCCGAAAATCCAGTTGACCGAACTGTTTGGACTTTCAGTAGAAAGGCTACGATTGAGCTTACTCAGTAATTCCTTCCCTGTTTCATATGATCTTGCCCTCCTTAATCATTCTCCAGTAAGCACATGCTCTTGTTTCTAACATTAAGTTTGCTACAGCAATTGGGGTACTGAAAGCGACCCAGAGTTCAAGGGTTATCACAACGGAAATTTTGATCCTCGTGGCTTTGGTATTAAATCTATTTTTTATGCACATATCTTCTGATTTGTTGTCATGTGATGCCTTTAGTCAAATTCAAGCTTCAGTGTTGATTACTAAATGTTTCATTGAATCTCTTATGAATTTCTACAGGGCATATAGGAGTTACTGTGGATGACACTTACAAGGCTTGTGAGAGATTTGAAAGCCTAGGCGTGGAATTTGTGAAGAAACCTGATGATGGTAAAACACCTAACTTAATCTAACTTTTGATGCATACATTTCTAATTTTGTTTTCAATTACCAACAATAGACAAGCACCCAGAAAGAAAGAGAAAAAGATCACCAATCCTTTGATGCAAACATGTAATAATTATGGAATTGCTTTGATCCTATTCTAGGTAAGATGAAAGGAATAGCTTTCATAAAGGATCCAGATGGCTATTGGATTGAAATTTTCGACTTGAAAGCAATAGGAACTGTTACTTCTGATGCTGCTTGAGAATGATCCTCCACAGATTCAGTTTTGTGTTTTGCCTGTGTTTTTGGAGCTGTCAAAATCATTTTGCCAAATTTGTGGCCCTTTGCTTTTTATTTTGTTGATGACTAATAAAACGTGCTTGCGTTACGGAATCTTGGCAGAGTTCTTAAATTTGGTTGCTTATCATATGAGTCACGGAACCTCAGTTGCATCACATCACATGTATAAATTGTGTTTTTTAGAAACTTTCAAAAGAGATTAGCAAAACCTAATACTCCCTCCGTCCCTTAATATAAGGCCCGTTTGCTTTTTCAACACTATTCACAAACCGAGAGAATCTTCTCGTTTTCTTCCGATATATAGAAATAAATATAGGCATACGAGATATCGTTTGCTTCGTCTCAATGAGTATTTTGATAATATAAAAAATCGTATATTTAAAGATATTAACGTTACAAAACGTGTCTCGATAAATGTGTCAAAAGCAAATGAGAAGATGAATAAGGTACGGAGGGAGGGTGTATGATTAGAGTAATTTAAAATGATTTTCAAGTCTCAAGCGGAAAGATTGGAGTTGTCGTTATTTGTTTTTGTCCTATGCCTTAAATGTATTTGGCTTTAAATAGAGAGCGAAGGATTATAAAATGAGTGGTGCAGGTTTTTGGTTAATCTTGAAGAAAATGCAACGTATTTTCTATCCAATTTAACAATCATACATGTGCTCTCATCATCTCACGCAAAAATCATACAAGAAATTACTACGAAAATAATGAAAATCTAATGCTAATCAGAAAAAAATGTCAATAAGCATGTTCGAGTGGTGACGGTATGCACACGTCAACTGATGAGGACCAGAGTGGCGTGAGAGATGAAATAGTCTCACCACAAAGATTTTTAGTATAATCGATGACTTAAAAACTTACCATGTATTAATGCAAATCTGAGTACTAAGTCCTAGGTGTTAAATCAGGCGCTTGGGTCGGACAATTTCGGATAAAACAATATTCAGAATTATAATAAGTCGGGTCGGATCAGACATTTATTTATCGGTTGAGATTCGAATTTCGATCGTACAATTTGCTGATCTGGACGATTTCGTGTCCGGTCGTTTTTTCGAGTGTAACCGTGTTCGAAACGGGTCATCTCGCGTCCAATCGTGTTTTGGGTCGGGTCAATTTCGGTCAGCCGTATTCGGGTCCGTTCGATTTAGATTTTATGTGTTCGGAAAAAAGAAGATTAATTTTTAAAATGATATTTTGAACTTTTTTTTTGGTTTCCCACTCTAGTTCAGCGGTTAGGGGACTCACCTAGTACCCTTACATCTAGAGTTCGAGCTGCGTGGGTGGCTCTTGCAACAAATTTTTTTTTTTTTAAAATGATATTTTAAACTTATTAATTAATATATGTAAAAGTTATTACATGTCTAAAATTCAGTAGAAATTGATCGTATAATCTCTAATTTCGAACAATTTCAGGTCAGATAACTTCGGATTTCGGAATATTTCAAATTTCCCGCAGAAAACGAGATAATCCATTTAGATTATTTTCCAATTTCGAAATTAGTTATTTGGGTCAAATTCGAGTTTCGATCAAGATTTTTTCAATCAGACTTTTCGGATCGGATCAAACTTTAAAATCCCTAAACTTACCTTATGAAAAAACACTTTGGATAAACTTATCCTATGAAAACTCCATAATTTTGGGAAAAAAACATTGCAAGAGCTAATGTTTTATTTTCCTATACAAATATCCGATCTCGGATATTCCATTTCTTTTGATTTTTCCCTTTTTTCCACATAAAAATGTCGAAGAAGGGCCCACCGGACGTCAAAAAACATTTAAATTTAGTTAAATAAAGCACTACTCCCGTCAACAGCGGCACTTTCTCTCTCCTCTCATCAGCCATCAATCATCATCTCCTTTCTCGCCTTTCCCTTTTTTCTCCATTCCTTACTTATTTTAAGCAATTAATCTTCGTTATCTCAATCATAATTATCCTGTACACTTGTACTGTAGTCTCGTTCGTAGGCGAAGAAGAGAAGCAATCGACTGGATGAATGAAACCGTGAAATCCAGTACAAGCAGACAAATTTATTTAAAAAAAATATACTTCTTTCTTCACGTCTCTCTCTTCTTCTTCCTCTCTCTTATGGGTTCTCTTCTCTGATCATAATCTGCTATAAAAATCCCATCTTTGCGCCGGACTGCTTGTTTAATTGCTAGTGTGGAAGAGACGTGCGAGTCTCTACTTAGAGTTTGGTTTGAGAAACCTGTTGACTCTTTTTGAAGCGTATGTATCTGCTATCGTATTTGATCTTCTTTGCTAGTTTTGTAGTTCCAGCTGCTTGTAATCGTCGAATTTGTGCTTTTGGTTTACTGAGAGTGAGTTTGCTGTTTTAGGTTTTCTTTTTTGGGGTGTAATTTGGACGATTTTGGGCGATTTTTTACTTGATTGTTGTATCTACTATCTGGGTTCTCCTAATTCTCTTTCTATACAGTTTTTCACTATCTGGTCAACTGATCGTGCTCTTGTGAGTTACTGGTGTGTTCTCGCAAGTTGTGATGGGAAATCGGTCTGCATGTTGCATTTTTGCTTTGTTAAATCAATCCTTGCAGGTGTTGTTTGTTGAGTTATGGTTAGTTTGTTCTTGTATGTATGTGTGCTGGACTACTGGTGTGTCTAGTGATATTTTTTCTTGTATATTCTGCTTGATTCGAGACTTTTACCAATCTTCATGGCTTTTTACTTCCGTTTTGGGCATTCAGCAGTCAATGAATTATCTTTTTTTGACGTTGCTTTGAGTGGGTCATGCTGTGTAAATGTGTTGTCTCTTGTGTAGAGTATTAGTTCATGTTGCTTAAATTGAGTCATGATACTGGTTAATCTAATTGCTGAAATATGTGTTGAGCTTTCACTTTCTTATTGGAGCATTCTGTTTCTTTTCTCTCTAAATTCCAAACACCGGTATAAAAAAGTGTATGCTGTCATTTAGAGTAGGAGAGTTACTTGGTACTGGAAGAATCAATCAGTGTTTCGTTTTATGCTCTTGTTTGGGATGCTCTGCCGTATTGTTTTCTCAATCGTTTCTCTATTGTCCTCCAACATATATGTCCGAACTTGTTCTGACATAATCTGGCTTTGGTGTTTTGAGCAGTGCCTTATGACATGGAGCAGTACCCTGGAAATTTTCCTTTAGGTGATTGTTAGCTTTGCTCCATTCCATTAAATTTAAAATGGCTTAATACATAACGCAGCTGTAGTGACATATCTTTGTTTTGCAGGTCCTTCAATGACCCCTACAATGAATATTTCAAAAAGGGCGGGAACTGGTGCATGGAACTTCCCATCTAGTTCTAGTGCATATCAT
The DNA here is from genome assembly GCA_029168935.1 of Oxyria digyna. Classification (NCBI taxonomy): domain Eukaryota; kingdom Viridiplantae; phylum Streptophyta; class Magnoliopsida; order Caryophyllales; family Polygonaceae; genus Oxyria; species Oxyria digyna. The sequence goes on along the minus strand of JAPVLV010000026.1, from coordinate 1,937,646 downwards.
GCATCAAATGACTTTTCCTTTTCAAGCTCGTTACCTGTTCTCCCTCATGGGAAACGTACGTGAAGTAACCCTTAAGGATGATATTTCCAATTTTGCCTAAATTGGTAGGATATGACATTCATTGTTGCTTCTCTGCAGTGATGGAAAATGGTAACCCAGGTCATGAATCTCTTGATGATACTGCGGCTTTAAATCAAATCCATCAAGGTGCTGATGATTCGCTTGAAGATATTGCTAAGCAAACAATAGCTTTCTTGCTTCCTGATAATGAGGACGAACTATTTTCCGGAATTGCTGATTATGAACTTAGTGCGATGCCTAGTCAGCTAGAGGAATCTGAAGATGCTGATCTGTTTGACAGTTTGGGAGGTATGGAACTGGAGAATGATGCTGAGGGAAGTTTGAGCATGGGCATGGCCAAGTTCAACTTGACTGATAATGTTGCTGTGAATGGGATAATGCAATTTGGCCTTCCTAATGCTGCCGGCTCTATTGTGGGAGAGCATCCTTACGGAGAGCATCCTTCACGTACATTGTTTGTCCGCAATATCAATAGCAATGTCGAGGATTCGGAACTGAAAAATCTCTTTGAGGTAATTCTGTAAAACTAGGTTGTCACTTTTGAAAATATACAGAGTTACCCTAAGAATTTGACAATCTCTTTCTTTACTAGGTTGTCATTTAAGTGCTCTGTTAGTGTTTGGCTACCTCTTTGAATTGTCCGAGATGCTTGTAAGAGTCCTCGATATGACATAAAAATGAAACGGCGCATTATGATTGCCTTTTTATCATCATAACTTATAACTTACTTAACTTTGTTTTAAGCGCATTATTATGAAAGGAAAGTGCGTGCTTGTAAGTTACGAATGATGATTGCTTTATTCATGTAACATAAGACATCAATAAAGTTGCTCTATCTGATATTCAAGTAAGGAATTTGTTCTGTAGTGTACAATAATGGACAACTGCGTGACATGCTAGGGTTACTCAATTTTCTGTTAAATAACAATCATTAATAACTAGGCGACAAGAAAATTATTTCGCCTTTTCACATCAGGATAATTCAGCATAATCGGTTATATATGGCTTGCCTTTTTTACTGCGTATTTAATGCTATCTACTTGCAGCAATATGGCGATATCCGGACAATGTACACTGCATGTAAACACAGGGGTTTTGTCATGATATCTTACTATGATATCCGTGATGCACGAGCTGCGATGCGGGGATTACAAAACAAGCCACTGAGAAGAAGAAAACTTGATATTCATTTTTCAATTCCCAAGGTTCGAGAGCACTTTCTCAGTTGTAAAGAACTCTAATTCATCACATATGGAACCTGTAATGTTGATCTTTTCTTACATCTGATTGTAATAATCTCTCTTGTTTTTAACATGATTAGGATAATCCATCTGAGAAGGATGTAAATCAAGGAACTTTGGTAGTGTTTAATTTGGACCCTTCAGTTTCGAATGAAGAACTTCGTCAAATATTTGGAGCCTACGGAGAGGTCAAAGAGGTATTTGCAGAAACCACTTTGTACAACTCTGGTTCTATAATTTGATGTTGACCTTTCATACATTTTTGTCTAGATAAGGGAGACACCACAGAAGAGACATCATAAGTTCATTGAATATTATGATGTTAGAGCTGCAGATTTAGCCCTTAAGGCCTTAAACATGTGTGACATAGCTGGTAAGCGTATTAAGCTTGAACCAAGTCGTCCTGGTGGGACTCGCCGCAAGTAAGTATAAATTTTGATAATTTTTGGGAATAAAATTCATAGTTAGCTGTCATCTGTTACACTCGGTTCTTTGTGTCGTATTATTCTTTGAGCTGACGGAGTTTGTTGCCTCAGCCTGATGCTGCAACTGAATCAAGAACTTGAACTGGATGAATCTCGCACTTTCCGCAGTCATGTTGGTTCCCCAATTGCTAGTTCTCCACCTGGTATGATTTCTTACTCCATTTTTTGTATGGTACCCGTTGTTTACTTTAACCTGAGCCTGGCTTATCAAAATCTTGGCAGGAATCTGGGCGTCCCAATTTAGTAGCCCTATCGAGCACAGTCCCATGCACGGTTTCAGTAAGTCCCCTGGATATGGGACGTTAAGTCCTACAGCCAGTAATTTACACGGCATAGCGTCACTATTGAAATCCCAAGGGTCAAACTCGTTGAAACCGATTGGTAAGGAACCTGGAAGGGGTAGCTATACTGATCACTTATTCGGTGATGCAAATTCAGAACTGCGTTCACCGAACTTTCTGCATCCTCATTCGGTTCCTGACCTAAAATTAGGCCAATATCCTAGTGACATGTCATCTACCTCTTATGGTTCGGATATCGAGACACTATCTGGCCCACAATTTCTCTGGGGAAGTCCTAGTACATACCCTGAAAAGCCGAAAACTGCCTGGTCTAATGGGAATGGTCATCCTCTGACATCTAATGGGAATGGTCATCCTCTGACATCTAATGGGAATGGACATCCACTGACCTCTAATGGGAATGGGAATGGACATCCACTGACCTCTAATGGGAATGGGAATGGAAATGGCTTTGCTTATCCAATCCGGCAACAGAGTTCTTTTGTTGGTTCTTCTCAGCATCACCATCACCATGTTGGATCCGCTCCTTCTGGTTTTTTCCCTGACAGGCGTTTTGGCTTCTTATCCGAGTCTCCTGATACTTCGATTCTGAATGCTGGTGCTTTTGGGGGGTTGAACGTGGGTCCCAGATCCAGAAATGTAAGCTATATGATGAATATGGGCTCTCGAGCTGGAATGCATGGTGGAATCGCAGGAAACATGTCTGATCATGGGTCACCTAGTTTCAGAATGATGTCTTCACCAAGATTCAGTCCTGTTTTTCCAGGTAATGGTAATAGTCCTTATCCTGGGTTAGGACTTAATATGGGAGACATTGAGCGTGGCCGGAGCCAACGATTTGAGAATACTGCCTATCAGATGGAAAGCAAAATGCAGTTTCAGCTTGACTTAGAAAAGATTGCCAAAGGCGAAGATTCCAGAACTACTTTGATGATTAAAAATATCCCAAACAAGTGATGATCTCCTCCAAATTTGATTTCTGTCGGGATAATTCATTCTTTCATATTTGACTAACTCTTTACATGTTTGTAGGTACACGGCCAAAATGCTGTTGTTAGCAATTGATGAGACGCACACTAGTACCTACGACTTCCTGTACTTGCCAATAGATTTCAAGGTAATTTTTTCAAAATAAGCAATTAAAGCATTGATTCCTTAGATGTTAACGATTTCTGACTTGTATCCTAATCTTTCTTGTTGCAGAATAAATGTAATGTTGGCTATGCATTTATCAACATGCTGTCTCCTTTACATATAATTTCCTTCTATGAGGTTGTATTTCATACACCAGTACATATTTCCTCGCTATGTCTTTCTTATTCCGGTGCTTAATCCGAATCAACAATTCACTTCTATCATTTCTTGTGGCAGGCGTTCAATGGAAAGAAGTGGGAGAAATTTAACAGTGAGAAAGTTGCTTCCTTGGCATATGCTCGTATTCAGGGAAGATCAGCTCTTGTTGCTCACTTTCAGAATTCTAGCTTGATGAATGAGGACAAGCGGTGCAGACCAATTCTATTCCACTCTGAGGGAACTGAGGCTAGCGAGCAGGTGAGTTCATTTATCAGCAATAGAAGTACCGTGATTTGACCCCTCAAATTCTCTTGGAAGCTGATGTTTATGTCTGTTCTCTGTATTGTTTTATCCAGGAGCATCTGGATAACGGATTTGAAGGTGGAGATCCATTTGTAGGCACCACCAGGATCACTGGAGAAGAGAAGCTTGACCAGCTGATATAATACCCATGTTGGTGCGCGCTGGTTTCTGACTTTTGCAAAATATAAAGTGGTGTACAAAGAAAATAAAATTTAGGAAGAAAGAAGGTAAGCAGAGGATTTGAATGGGGGTAGAAGGCTGGTTTTTGCTTGGGAGCATTTTGGTTGTTGGTGGTGTGCTTAAATATGAAACAACACCTTGCTATAAAATTTGTGAGGAATTCCCCTCCCCTATTTTTGATGTTGGGGTTTCTCTATCTTGTTTTTTTTTGTTTATCTGAACAAGAATGACTTATGTGACATGCCCTTTGGTGTGCTTAAATAGAAGGCTGGTGTTTCTCTATCTTTTTTTCTTTTCATGTTGTGTTTAATTATTGGGGCTGCAACTGTGCATGTGTTTGGGGGAGTGTTCTTCACAAATTGTATAGTGGAAAAATACCTTACCTTACTATTGAAATGCAACTTCTACTTCTATTCAAAAGTGTGTTTATATTCTGCATGCTCAAGTGCTTGATGTCGAAACAACTACTATCCAGAGTTTGCTCAATTCAGCAGAATAAAAAAAAATGATTGGGATGAAACAACCCAGAATAGCTTGCTGATGCACAGCCAAAATAGTTACAGTAAGATCCGTATTTGTTATGAATATGTGAATTTGTGTTGAAGAATTCAATCTGAATGAAAAGAACGGTGTTGAAAATCTTCGGTGTTGTAGTATTATTTTTTAACAAGACAGGTTGACACAGAAGGGAAGTAGGAGAGTTGGTAAGCATTTCTCTAAGATATTCATAGCATTAGGTGCGTCAAGTTTCATCATTAATCCACATCTTCGCTTAATTATCGACATGTCGATATTTTTGCTGCAAACAGTACAGGTGCACTGTCTATGCCGTTCACAACAATTTTAGCATGACTCACTCCATTGAAATAGTGTGCCATGTGGGGTAAGAGCTTGGCTTCTAGGCTTCAATCTTGATGTAGAGTAGTTCAAATTTACTACAAAAATAAAGTTTGTGGTGTTGTAAGAAGAAACCTCGCCTCATCTGCTCAAATGGAGCATTATCTTTTGTTCGTTGTTCCCTTTTCATGTCCATACGAGCATGTCTCTTCCTCCAAAAGAAACATACTTTTGAGATCACTCTAACCGGGCAACCAAACAGTTAACAAAAATGTCTCAATCTAGTCAACAAAGGATGAGTTCAGCATCCACCAATATACAGTGATCAAATAAAGATCCTTCATTTCTTGTTATCAAAACCGCCAGGAAAAGTTTGCATAATCATACATAACACCTCATGAACCAACAATAAGAAGCAATAGATGTAAACACCAAAACCAGAAACAAATGAGCAAACACAAAACCAAAAAATCAACCATGCCTAGCCTGAAAATCAGCCATGAAACCCACCAGCTTCTTTATCCCTTCCAAAGGCATAGCATTATAAATCGAAGCCCTCATCCCTCCAACAGACCTATGCCCTTTCAAAGCCACCATCTTCTCCTTCCCCGCCTCCTTAATAAACTCCGCCTCAAGCTCACCCTTCTCCAGCGTAAACGGCACATTCATCAGCGACCTCACAGACTTCTCAACTGGGCACCTATAAAACCCACCACTCTCATCAATGGCGGAATACAGCAACCCAGCCTTGGTCTCATTCCTCTTCTCCACCTCCACCAACCCACCTTGCTCAATCAGATCAGCAAACACCAACCCGCACATGTAAATCCCGAAGCAAGGAGGAGTGTTGTATAATGACTTGTTGGAGGCGTGGATCTTGTAGTCCATCATCACAGGCGCCATCTCCTGCGCCTTATCGACCAAATCTTTGCGAACAATCACGATCGTGACACCGGCGGGACCGATGTTTTTCTGCGCGCCGGCGTAGATCAGCCCGAATTTCGTCACGTCGACCGGCTTGGAGCAGAAATTGGAGGACATGTCTGCTACCAGAAGGTTGTTTTTGTTGGTGGGTGTTGGGTAGTCCTTGAATTCGACGCCGTAGATCGTCTCGTTGGCGCAGATGTGGAGATAAGTAGCGTCTGGATTCTGCTGAAACTCGTCGGATTTAGGGATCCGGACGTAGTTTTCGGACTTCCCAGACCATACGACGTTTGAATTCGCGTATTTCTTCGCCTCTTTCGCGGCCTTATCGCCCCATGAGCCGGTCACGAGATAATCGACGGAGTCTTCGCCGGATTTGCAGAGATTGAGGGGGATGGCGGAGAATTGGGAGGTGGCGCCGCCTTGGAGGAAGAGGACATCGTAATTTTCAGGGATTTGGAGAAGGGAACGCAGATCTGATTCCGCTTTTTCGATGATGGAGGTGAACTCTTTGCCGCGGTGGCTCATCTCCATGACGCTCATGCCGGATCCGTTCCAGTTGAGGAGCTCGGACTGGGCCTTCTGGAGGACTTGGAGGGGGAGGACGGCGGGGCCGGCGGCGAAGTTGAAGACGCGATCGGAGGTGGAGGAGCATGTGATGGGGGTTGGTTTGAAGGAGAGGTGGGATTTGAAGGGACGAAGGTGGGTATGGAGGCGGCTTGTTGGGGATTTCAGGAGGTGGGTGTTTGGGGTTGATGCAGTGGCCATGGCGGCGGGAGAAGAAGCTTCAATTTTCAGGGTTTTTGGGAGATGCAGAAGAGTGCTACTAAATTTTATTTGATTATATAATGGGGGTGGTTGGTGGGGATTTAGCTTCTAGTGAACCTACCACGCACTATATTTTTCAGGTATATTTCAAACCCGTCTCTCTCTTCTTCTCCGTCTCTCTCTATAGGTTTTCTTCTCTGCAGATAATCATAATAATCTGCTATAAAAATCCCATCTCTGAAATAAACTTTGTATCTGGTATCGTATTTGATCTTCTTTGCTAGTTTTGTAGTTCCAGCTGTTGTTAATCGTCAAATTTTGCTGGACTTTCGAACTGTGAGTGAGTGAGTTTGCCGTTTTAGGTTTTCTTCGGGTGGATTTTGGGCGATTTTTTACTTGATTGTTGTTGTTCTTGGGCTACATTCTGAGGGTTCTCCTAATTCTCTTTCTATACAGTTTTTTACTATCTGGTCAACTGATCGTGCTCTTGTGTGTTTTTGTGTGTTGAGTTTTTCAATCCTTGCAGGCCTTTTTTGTTGAGTTAAGTTTATTCTTTGATGTATTGTGTACTGGTGTGTCAAGCGATGATGGAAAATATTCTTTGATGTATTTTGCTGGACTTTTTTGTTGAGGTTTTTACTATCCTTGCAGGCCTTTTTTCTATATTGTTTGAAGTATATGCCTTGTAGGGCTCCTTTGGCACTAATGATTGTTATATAACTTGGTAGGATATAGCATTTATTGTTGCTTCTCTGCAGTGATGGAAAATGGTAACCCGGGTCATGAATCTCTTGACAATGCTTTAATGTTTTAAGGCAGATTCATCAAGGTCCTGATGATTCGCTTGAAGATTTTGCTAAGCAAACAATAGCTTTCTTGCTTCCTGATAATGAGGACGAACTATTTTCCGGAATTGCTGATTATGAACTTAGTGAGATGCCTAGTCAGCTGGAGGAATCTGAAGATGCTGATCTATTTGACAGTTTAGGAGGTATGGAATTGGAGAATGATGCTGAGAATGGGATAATGCAATTTGGCCTTCTTAATGCTGCCGGCTCTATTGTGGGACAGCATCCTTTATGGAGAGCATCCTTCACGTACATTGTTTGTCCGCAATATCAATAGCAATGTCGAGGATTCATAACTGAAAATTCTTTTTGAGGTAATTCTATAAAACTAGGTTGTCACTTTTGAAAATATACAAGTGAGTTACCCCAAGGATTTTTCTTGTTTTTTTTGTATTGCTAGCTACTGCATGATTGTTTAAACGGTAGAATAAGATGATCAACAGATCGTAGTTCTGTTTAATTCTGCAACATAATGCTTTGATTAGATTTGGTCTTAATATATGCCTGTAACTTCCACCAATATTGTTTCTTCTTCAGTCAAGAATATATGTCAGTATTACTGACACTTTTCTCCATTATTTTTCCTATGACTGTGTTGCTTCAGTGCACGTAGCTGCTATTCTCTTTGGTATACTCCTCTTTGCAACTGTGCTGGTATTAGTGTTTGGCTTGAATTGTGGGAGATGCTTGTAAGAGTCCTCTGATATGAAATAAAAATGGAACGACGCGTTATGATTGCCTTTTTATCATCATAAAAATGATGATAAAACACTAATAATGGATGATTGTAAGTGTTTGTAGATACACGGCCAAAATGGAAAGCAAAATGCAGTTTCAGCTTGACTTAGAGAAGATTGCCAAAGGCGAAGATTCCAGAACTATTACATGTTTGTATATACACGGCCAAAATGCTGTTGTTAGCTATTGATGAGACGCACACGGGCACCTACGACTTCCATTACTTGCCAATAGATTTCGAGTTTTTTGTTTTAATTAAGCAATTAAAGCTTTGAATTCCTGAGATGCTAACAGTTTGTGACTTGTATCTTAATCTTTCTTGTTGCAGAACAAATGTAATGTTGGCTATGCATTTATCAACATGCTGTGTCCTTCAGATATAATCTCATTCTATGAGGTTGTATTTCATACACCAGTACTTGTTCCCTCGCTATGTTATTTATTATCCTGTGCTTAATTGGAATCAACAATTCACTTCTATATTTCTTGTGGCAGGCGTTCAACGGAAAGAAATGGGAGAAATTTAAGCATATGCTCGTGTTCAGGGAAGATCAGCTCTTGTTGCTCACTATCAGAACTCTAGTTTGATGAATGAAGACAAGCAGTGCAGACCAATTCTATTCCACTCCGAGGGAATTGTTGCTCATAGAAGCTGGTGAGTTCATTTATCAGCAGTATAAGTACCCTGAATTGTTGCTCATCTGGAAAGCGGATTTGAAGATGGAGATCCATTTGTTGGCCCCACCAGGATCACTGGAGAAGAGAAGCTTGCCCTGCTGATATAATACCCATGTTGGTGCGCGCGGGTTTCTGACTTTTGCAAAATATAAACTGGTGTTCAAAGAAATAAAATTTTGGAAGAAAGAAGGTGAGCAGAGGATTTGAATGGGGAAGAAAGCTGGTTTTTGCTTGGGAGCATTTTGGTTGGTGGTGGTGTGCTTAAATATGAAACAACACCTTGCTATAAAATTTGTGAGGAATTCCCCTCCCCTATTTTTGATGTTGGGGTTTCTCTATCTTTCTTTTTTTTATCTGAACAAGAATGACTTACGTGACCTGCCCTTTGGCCTTTTTTTTTTCTCTTCGTGTTATGTTTAATTATCGGGGGGAGTCTTCTTCCTAAGTTGTACAGTGGAAAATACCTTACCTACTATTGAAATGCAAACTGCTGTGATCATCCAAAAGTGTTTGTTTATTTGTTTACTTTATATTCAGCATAAACAAAGTGTTTGACATCGAGACAACTGGTATCCAGAGTTTGCTCAAATCAGCAGAATAAAAAAATGATTGAGATTCACAACCCAGAATTCATCCAGTTTAAAAATTGCAGTATCTGTAAGCCAAAATAGTTAACAGTAAGATAAATTTGCTTGAAGAATTCAATCTGAATGAGAAGAACGGTGTTGAAAATCTTTGGTGTTGTAGTATTATTTTTTTAACAAGACAGGTTGACACAGAAGGGAAGTAGGAGAGTTGTGGAGTTCAACTTCAGCTCCATAATTTATACAGGTAAGCATTTCTCTAATAATTTCAAGTTTATGTTTTGAGTGCTGCACGTCTTCATCTCCTATATTTTAATTCCCTGAATATCTGTGTTCTGATTCCATTTCTAAGTTGTGGGCAGCCACTACTATCTTCTCCCATCATCAGGGTTCAAATATACAGAATTACTCGTTTTTATATTTGATCAGAAATGAATGATGTATTCATTTAAATGGAGAAAATTTTGGTATATTAGGAGTTACAAGCAAGAAATGCAATTTGATCTTGAACAATTCATTTTGAACTTCAGTTGGTGATGACACAATTCTATTTCATACACATACCAATCTGATCTTCCTTTTTTCTTTCATTGCTACAAGATGTTCAAGCCGAGCAGATCGAACGTGTCAGACTCGTCCGATCTCCCGCCAGCAAGGCCAGCTCGACAGCCTGCTGTCACATTTGCAAGACGAACAGCATCAGGCCGATACATCAACTACTCCCGGGACAACCTCTCCCGAGACGACCTCGACAGCGAGATCAGCAGTGTAGAATTCATGAACTACACAGTCCAAATCCCTGCAACACCAGACAATCAGCCAATGGACCCATCAATCTCCCAACGAGTCGAGGAGCAGTACGTGTCGAACTCGCTCTTCACAGGCGGGTTCAACAGCGACACTCGAGCCCACCTGATGGACAAGGTTAACGAGTCCGGCGCCTCCCATCCACAAATGGCGGGGGCAAAAGGATCATCTTGCTCGGTCCATGGATGCGACGGGAAAGTCATGAGTGACGGGCGTGGAGTCGACATTCTTCCATGTGAATGTGACTTCAAGATATGCAGAGACTGTTACATTGATGCTGTTAAGGGAGGGGAAGGGCTATGTCCCGGGTGTAAGATGCCGTATAAGCAGACGGATTTGGACGAGAAGGCGGTTTCTTTGCCCAACTCTGACGGGATGTCGAAGACCGAGAGGAGATTGTCGCTTATGAAGTCGACTAAGTCAGGGTTTGGGCAGAATGGAGGGGAGTTTGATCATAATAGGTGGCTGTTTGAGACTAAAGGGACTTATGGATATGGGAATGCTATTTGGCCTAAGGACTCTTGGGAGTATGGGAATGATGGAACTAACAGTGATGATGGCGTTCGAGAGGCGTCTGATTTTCATAACAAGCCTTGGAGGCCTCTTACTCGTAAGCTTAAGATTCCTGCTGGTGTTCTTAGCCCATATAGGTAATCTTCTCCTCTGTTTTGCTCTTCTCTGTTCTGCTCTATTCTGTTATGATTGATATTGATTTGTGGCTTAATTCGGGTATGAAAATCAGACGCAAATAACTCTTAACGTAGGAAAAACAAACAGATCGCGTTCACATATTACACGTCAATGTTTATATTCTGGATGGTAATGTTCATAATTTAGGCCGTAATTTTTTTTTTGAACGTTTTCAGTGAAGACGCGGTGGTGTCTCAAAAGATTTTATCGTCCAGATTATGAACAATACCGCTCAAATTATGAACTTTAGTTTGTTATCTATGAACGCGAAAAACTTCGTTTTTTCCTACGCTAAGCATTGTTCTCACTAGAGCTTCTCTCAGAATGAGTATTATGATGTGAGTGCTCGAACGCCGAGGTTCATCAAAATGTACTAAAATGTGATAAAGTCATATACTTTGATCTACTTAGTTCAGTAGATTCAGTAGTGAGGAATCATTTACATAGATCTTAAGCTAAGTTGCTAATATCTAAAAGATCAATAACTGATGCAGGCTTCTAGTGGTGATCCGGTTAGTTGTTCTTGGATTCTTCCTAGCATGGAGACTGCAAAACCCGAACCCGGACGCAATCTGGCTATGGTTCCTCTCCATCATCTGCGAGATCTGGTTCGCCTTCTCATGGGTTCTTGATCAGCTCCCTAAGCTCTGTCCAGTCAACCGACTCGTGGACCTCGACGTCCTTCAAGAGAAGTTCGAAACGCCTACACCAAACAATCCAACAGGAAAATCCGACTTACCAGGAATGGACGTTTTCGTGTCGACAGCAGACCCCGAAAAAGAGCCTCCACTCGTCACTTCCAACACCATTCTATCAATCCTAGCCTGTGATTATCCCGTCGAGAAGCTTGCTTGCTACGTTTCGGATGATGGTGGGGCGCTCTTGTCGTTCGAGGCCATGGCTGAAGCAGCTAGCTTTGCTAATATGTGGGTTCCATTCTGTAGGAAGCATAACATTGAGCCTAGGAATCCTGAATCATACTTTGGTCTCAAGAAGGATCCTTATAAGAATAAGGTGAAGTCTGATTTTGTTAAGGATAGGAGGAAGGTTAAGCGCGAGTATGACGAGTTTAAGGTCAGGATTAATGGGTTGCCGGACTCGATTAGGAGGAGATCGGATGCTTATAACGCGAGAGAGGAGATTAAGGCGTTGAAATTACAGAGGGAGCAAGCTTCTGAGGATATGCCTTTGGAGCCTTTGAAGGTTAAGAAGGCTACTTGGATGGCTGATGGTACTCATTGGCCTGGTACTTGGTTTTCTCCTTCGTCTGAGCATTCTAAAGGTGATCATGCTGGAATTATTCAGGTATTTAACTCATAAACACTTCTCCATTTGCATCATTGTATGATAAAGTCTAGTGGGCCGATAAACACAGGGGTCGTGTATATTAGCGCATATGCGCATTGGGCCCACAATACAAGTCCATGGGTTCCATTCTAAAACCAATTGGCTATAGGAAGAGTAATCCATGGTATTATATAGTGGACTATTATTATCTCAACTTCCGATGTGGGAAGCCTATTCTCACATTGTACCATGGATCTTAGGCCTCGTTTGGTATCATATCTAGAATCGAGAATAGAAATGAGTTTGAGTGACTTACTGGAAATGTTAGAATACATGATTTAAGATGTTGAATCTGATAGATTATTTGTATTCACATTGGCATGCACACATATGATACAAAGACTTTTAGAAGCTAAATTCAAAGCACCTGTATTTTCATACGCATATGAATACGACGGAATGTGCAGGTAAATGTAAAAGAATGTGCATAACTCAACTTTTGTTCAATGTGCAATAGGTAATGTTGAAGCCACCAAGTGATGAGCCACTAAACGGAAGCTCAGACGACGACTCACCGATCGACTTCTCCGAAACCGACATTCGTCTCCCCATGCTCGTCTACGTCTCTCGAGAAAAACGCCCCGGATACGACCACAACAAGAAGGCGGGAGCCATGAACGCCCTCGTTCGCGCCTCCGCCATCATGTCGAACGGGCCCTTCATGCTCAATCTCGATTGTGATCACTACATCTACAACTCCGAAGCCATCCGCGAAGGAATGTGCTTCATGATGGACCGAGGCGGGGACCGGATCTGCTACGTCCAGTTCCCGCAACGGTTCGAAGGCATCGATCCCTCGGACCGTTACGCTAACCACAACACCGTCTTCTTCGATGTCAACATGCGCGCCCTGGACGGTCTCCAGGGCCCGGTCTACGTCGGAACAGGGTGTCTGTTCCGACGTGTCGCACTATACGGCTTCGACCCGCCTCGGTCGAAGGAACGCTCGGGTTTCTGCTTCTGCTTTCCGAAGCGGAAGAAAGTGCCTGTTGCCTCGACTCCCGAGGAGAATCGCTCGCTCCGAATGGGCGACGACGACGACTTCGAAGGCGGTATGAACCTCTCGCTTCTCCCGAAACGGTTCGGGAACTCGAACATGCTTATTGATTCGATTCCCGTAGCAGAATTCCAAGGACGCCCGTTGGCTGATCATCCCTCGATCAAGAACGGGCGTCCTCCGGGCGCGTGCACCATCCCGAGGCCACTTCTCGACGCCTCGATTGTGGCTGAAGCCATAAGTGTGATCAGTTGTTGGTACGAGGATAAGACTGAATGGGGCGGTCGAATCGGTTGGATTTACGGATCGGTTACAGAAGATGTGGTGACAGGCTACAGAATGCATAATCGCGGATGGAGGTCGATATACTGTGTCACGAAACGTGACGCGTTTCGTGGCACCGCGCCTATAAATTTGACAGATAGACTCCATCAAGTGCTTCGTTGGGCGACAGGGTCGGTTGAGATCTTCTTCTCGAGGAACAACGCGTTTCTCGCGAGCTCGAGGATGAAGTTCTTGCAGCGGATTGCGTACCTTAACGTCGGGATTTACCCTTTCACGTCGATTTTCCTCATCGTGTACTGCTTTCTTCCCGCGCTTTCGCTCTTCTCGGGACAGTTCATCGTGGCTCAGCTTCAGGTTAAATTTCTCGTGTACCTTCTCATCATCTCCTTGACGCTCTGTCTCTTGGCTGTGCTCGAGATCAAGTGGTCTCAGATCACGCTCGAGCAGTGGTGGAGAAACGAGCAGTTTTGGCTCATTGGTGGGATCAGTGCTCACTTGGCAGCAGTTGTTCAGGGTCTGCTTAAGGTGGTTGCTGGTATCGAAATCTCGTTCACGCTCACTTCGAAGTCGACTGGAGATGATGCGGACGACGAGTTTGCTGAGCTTTACCTGATCAAATGGACGTCTCTGATGATCCCGCCGCTCGTGATCATAATAGTGAATCTTGTTGCTATTGCAGTTGGGTTCAGCAGGACTATATACAGTACTGTACCTGAATGGAGTAAGCTTTTGGGAGGAGTGTTCTTCAGTTTCTGGGTTTTGGCGCATCTTTACCCGTTTGCTAAAGGGTTGATGGGAAGAAGAGGAAGAACTCCGACGATCGTTTATGTCTGGGCTGGGCTCATATCGATTACAGTGTCGTTGTTATGGGTGGCGATCAAGCCGCCAGCGGCGAGTGCCGGTGAAATTGGTGGATCTTTCTCTTTCCCATGATTCTTTGTGCATTCTTTTGTTTTAATGGACTTCTTTTTGGTTGAATTTTGGGCAATTGTATTTTGTAACTTTTCTGGAGACAACCACATTCAGAGATTAATATACAGTACTACTTTTTCACAACCGTCAAATAAGAAGAGTGGACTCTGAATAAAAAAGGCATGCATCAAATATATTCCGAAGTAGTGAAGAGGCAAGCCATATTGCCTAACAACGGAAAATAAAATCCATATGAAGATAAGGAAACATATGGGAGAAGAGTAGTAAGCTGTTCTAATGACAATAAAACCAAATCTTGACACAAAAACCATATGACTAGGATTCTAGGGAGATACTGGAAAAAGCTGTTTGTATTATAGTTGAGTTTTGTATTATTCTCGAGAAGAGGACCTGCTGAAGATGCAATATATCTGTACCCAGTGAATGTAATTTGATGTCACATGTTCTTGATGCGTTGGCGCAGGATTCAACTTCAAGTTCAAGCTTTGATCAGGATCGCTGCATCAAGTAATATTAGCAGAATAAGATCCAGATTACTGATGTGTAGAAATCTAGAAACAAGCTGGGGAGAATAAGCAGAAGTAAAATTTATCCAGCTAGAAGTTGCTAACATGAACTAATAGCAATCACCAGACAGCGGGCAATACAAATTGACCATTTAGCACAAGGTGCTTATAATAAAAGCCATATTACAAAACACTGAAAGAATATGTAATTTTGCCTATGCCGACAAGTCTTTCCAATCCTGTTATGGAGCCAAGTCTCATCATGTCAATGTCAAACCAGCATAGTTAAATTAAAAATAAGTTTAGCAGGGTTCAGGAAGGTCCTACATCTATTTGAATAAAACTTAGATAGGCAAGTGTTTGTCCAGTTTTGAATCTCTATAACACTTGGACAAGCTAAGACAAACAAGATTAAGAAATCAACGACCCACAATCCTTATCTTGTAGGGAAACAAACCGAAAAAGACAAATGATGAAAAAACAAATCCATGGATATCCTTCCTTGCAAACCAATATCAATGATGCAGGATGAATGTTACCAAACAGGAGGGAGATTAACAATACTTATGGATAGCCAAAGTACTAGCAAACAGATGATTACAGTAAGCAAATATAATCTGAATTTAGTCATACAATAGATATACCCACCTCTCCATTTATCTGTTGGAGCCTGAAAATGCCTCAAAAAGCCCACAGCAACCCATCCAGGAAGTCTTTCGTATCGGCAGAGGATTGGAACCTATTGGAGGCTGAAGAAATGAAAGCCAACAACAAGATAAGCAATAATATACGCAGTAACATAAAGGATAATCCAGCACAACTAAAAACTAATGTTTAAACAAAGAAAATAAGAACACACCTGGACCTCTGAAGGACTCTTCTGATATTCCAATTCTTTGCCATTCTCCACCGCACGGCTAGTATTAACCACAACTGCAGCACCTAAATTATCAGTTTCCAAGGGTTTACCACCATTCACTGCTCCATTACTGGCTGCTGGAGCCTCCGAAGACGTCTCTTCACCATCTCCGAGAACAGCTTTAACTGGATCTTCAACTTGCTCAGATTCCTGAGCTTCTACTACAACAGATGAAACCTCACCCTTCTCTTCCGAAAACTGTGAGAACGACGAGTCGACATTCTCTGTCAGCTCCGAATCCACCGCATCTGCTTGTACTAGCATCACTAAACCCTCTGCACTGGCAACATCTTCAGGAGCCAATTCAACTTCTTCCTTCACCAGATCTTCTTCTTCTCCATCATCAATGTTTGACTCCACAACCACCTCTTCTTCAACACAATCAACAATCCCCTGATTCTCTTCCTCCAACTCCGCATACTCAGCAATCACCAATTTCTCTTCTTCTTGCTCTATCCCAACCTCCTCCTCTTCACTAGCAGGAACTACAATCGGATTCTCCTCTATCGCAACCTCTAGCTGATCTACAATCTCCTCTTCCTCACTATCTCTATCAACGCTTCCTGGCAAATACCCATCCATTTTTTTTCAGAGAAATACACTAAACACTAGAAAATTCTACTGAATCGGTCAAGGAGAGGAGTGTATATATAGAGAAGAATGAATTGCGGATCCAGCTTTATTCAAGAGAGGGAGAGAAAGAGTGATTGGAAAGACAAGTGGGGGCATGTGGAATAGGAAATTACCATGAGAAGGGTCGTTGCCATGGGGATGCTGGTTGTTGGAGTCAAGGCTTTCTCCCTTCTTGTTCTTCTTCTTCGACGCCTTTCGCTTCTTGGCACCACCGGCCATGATTGATCTTAATTACTGCTTCTTGTGGATCTCGACTGCAATTGAGTTGAGCAAAGAGGGTAATTGAGAGGAATTGAGAAATGGTGGACTGGTAGGAATGGAAGGAGATTCGGCGGAGTATTTATTATTGGGGGAAACTCGGTGCGTAGGTTACGATTCTCTATCCTATGCTGTATTTTTCTCGTTGCTTTTTTAATCAAAGATGTCATCTTTGGATTCTTTAAAACGGGAATTTAGAATTTGAATTTTGAAATTGGTTTGGAATTGTCAATGTTTTATAGATTAAATTTGTGTTTTTTTTATAATTGATGAGATTTAGAAAAATATATTGAGTAGACCTCTAGTTGAAATCAGGAAAATTAAATTTTATAGCGAAAAATAGAGTAAATGAAATTAACATAGAGAATTAGGTAAGTTTATTGTCTATTATTGAGACATTTAAAAATGAATGTTTGAATGTTAGTGGAGTTTCCTCTTTCAGTGGTGTTCATATTCTTAGTCTCTAGATAGTAAGAAGAAGAAAATATGAATTCAAATTTACAAACATTGAGTACAATTCTATCTCTTTTGCTTTGTTATATGATATTTAAAGTCATGAAATCGGTGTTAATATTCGGTCAAGGGAGTCAGGGTCCAGTTAATTGTTAGACTCGTCTCTAAATTTTTGTAAATATTTAATTTAATATGTACTAGTGTAATACCCGTGCTTAATATAAAAATATGTTTTTTAAAATTGATTTTCTATTATAATATAAATAAGGTAATGTTTTATTATAGATTCAATTATTTTCATATTTAAAATGAAGATATCAAGTAGTTTATACTTTATTCATGTAAATTTTTATAGTAGAAATATATTGAGATGCTTCTAAAAATTTATTTATTTATTAAAATCAATTGTTGGAATTATATAAACTATGTATAATTTTCAAATACTCCATCCGTCCCTTAATATAAGGCTCATTTTCTTTTTCGACAATATTTACAAATCGGGAGAATCTTCTCGTTTTCTTCCGATATATAGAAATAAATATAGGCATGCGAGATCTCGTTTGATTCGTCTCAATGAGTACTTTGACAATATAAAAAAATTATATTTTTTATCATCGTATATTTAGAGATATCTACTAAAAGATTAAAGTCAGCCCCCCTTAAGGGCCTCTATCTTTCAGCCACGTGGCACATTCTTACAGGCCCACAAAAAAACTTAAAACCTACTTTTTTTTCAGCCCAATTTTAAAGCCCATTAACCATTGTCCATTTAGGTTGATTTTGAAAACCGCCTCTTCTTCTCAGCAAAACTTCCGCTTCTCACCTCTCAACCTCCATCCTCAACAGCAGTTGCATCTTCTCCCTCACTCCCCCACTTCCCCCACTCTCCCCACTACTTCCACTCCTCCATAACCGCCTTCAACTGCCAACTACACTCCCTATTTAACCTCAATATGCAGTCTTCTAATCCTCTTTTTTTCTCTCATTCATCATCTCCTTTCTTTCTCAAAACCGTCTCTTCTTCCTCCCCAAATTACAGCTTCAAAGGCTTAGTTGTTGAGATTTACGAGGATATATTCATTGTTTATCAGAAACCGAACTCTGAGAAGAAGATCAATGAATTCGTCACAGGTTTGTCTCTCTAAAAAGGCTTGATATATTCACTGTTTATCAGGTGCTCTTCTAATTGCTTTGTTTTCTTCTAATTGTTCTTAGGATCAAATTTAATTTGATAAAGTTCGCTTCTTCGATCACGTGAACTTGAAGAGGTTTGTTGTTTCTCTTGGCTCTGTCTTGTGTATCATATGATTTTTGGGTTTTTGTGCTGCAATTGATTGTGTTAGCGTCAGGGCTGTATTATGCTTCTTCTTCTGAAAGTCTATACCTAATTTTAGGCTTCCATTCCTCATCAATTTCTGTATTATAGATTGATTCCAAACAGAAATCTAGAATGGGAAAGGGCCAATATGAAATTAATCTTGGTTGCAAAGGATAACCTATGAGATAATTCGATGTTACTAGATTTGATGTGAAACAATGTTGCTATGTTGTGTGCTTATACGTTATACCTCTTACCTGATCATATTTCTGTTTTGTTTGACAGCATATGATTTCTTAAACTCAAATCAAAAGTCTTTTAATTCATTGATCTTCTACTCAGAGTTCCCTTTCCTATGAACAACAACTTCTATGTGAACCTGGTAATCTCTTCTATACTGTCTTAATTAATTTCTTGTCTTATTGTTTACATGTTGGGCAGTTGCAACAGTTTTTTGTTCGTTTCTAAAAGCCCTACTTTACTTATTTTCATGTAGATTTCTCAGAGTTCCCTCAGTTAAAACAGCAGGTAAAGAAATGTTTTCAAAAAACTATTTTTTTTGTTCATCTGGTGTTTACTTAATAGTTAGAACCTTAAAACAAGTCATTGCTTCAATTTGCAGTTTACAAGTTGATTTTGTTTGTGCATCTGGTGTTTACTTAACAGTTAGAACCTTACATTAAGAGACATTGTAGTTTTTAGGATAAAAATTCTTGAAACAGTATGCATCTCTATTGTGAATTCTTAAAACACCGGATTGTGCAGGATCGTAATTGTGAAATTTTATACGACAGTAAAACATGCTGAATTTTTCATGCCATACTGACTTGTTTGTGAAATTTTATACGACCGTATAGCTTGTTGGATTTCCATGGAAAACTCTCTTCGTTGTGATATTTTATACGACCGTAGAACATGCTGTATTTTTTCATGTGTCTTTCTTGAAATTTTGACCACATATTTAAAGCAATTCTCTCTCTAAAACCTGAATTCTCTTCACCACCGACTCTCTCCTTCCTCCTTCAAGGTCTTCGCCGGCTCCGTTGCTTCCTCACGACCACCACTCGACTTGCACCGACAAGCTCGATGTTGCACATCCAATTTCCGGTAATATATTCTCCTCTCCTCCCTCAACTATTTTACTTTAGAGATTTCGAAGCACATCTTCTCCTCTCCTCCCTCAACTATTTTACTTTAGAGATTTTGAAGCACATCTTCTCCTCTCCTCCTTCTCTTCTTGAATTTAGGGATTTCGATGCACATCTTCTATACTTCTTCTTCTCTTCTTGAATTTAGGGATTTACTTTAGGGATTTCGATTGTTGCATTTAGGGATTTCGGTTGTTTAATTTAGGGATTTCTTATGTTGAATTTAGGGATTTCGATTGTTGAATTTAGGGATTTCGATTGTTGAATTTAGGGATTTCGATTCTTCTCACCTCTCATTAACCCCATCTATATTCTCCAATGAGTGCACCTAAATCGGTGTATGTCATTGCTGCTATTTTTCCCTTGAAGTTGTGTTCATAACATTGGGTTTATTTATCTTGAACTACTAGCATGAAGTTGCTTTTTAGTTTTCAATTCCTTTAATTCTTCAAGTGCGTAGTAGTGAAATGTTTCTCTTGTGGAATTGCAACACTTCTACTAAGCATCTATATGAGTAGATATGTAAATATTAACGTTAAAAACTCAAGGCACTATGCTATAAACAAATTGTATTTGAAGACAAATTTTTTATAACTAACCTAGAATTTCTGAACATTCAGTAAATAGGTGATGTGCTTTTTGGTAAGTGTAGTATGCTGAGGGATTTTTATTAGTCTTCAACCTCCAAATTTTGTTGTGGTTAATTTAGATATAAAATCTGGATCTGTCCTAATGGTTTACTGTTTGTATCCTTGCTGAATATTTAGGTGCACTCATTGGAGAATATAGAAGGGGTTAATGTAACCAGTTAGCTCGTCTATAGGCAAGTGCTTTTATATTTTAGTCTTACCCCCCCCCCACTTGGCTTTATGAAATATTAATTAACTGTTTAATTAGACCTTAAACTGCTTTTCTGTACCACATTATCATATTACCTCAGAACTAAAAATGCTCTGGCAGTTAGTGATATTTTCCATTTATTGGTTGATGATGTAGCCAATTCTATTAAACGGGATACCTATACTATTTAAAGTCACCTTTGAATTCTATATTTATATTCATCATGTCTACTGTCAGGTGTATACTAATACTGGAGTATTATGTCAGGTGTATAGAAGTTATGATTTTTTCTTCATTTTTTCCTACAGGTCTTCCCTTCGGTTGCTATTGCATTTGTGTGTTATGAGGCAATGAAAGAGCTTCTCGGGGTCGAAATGAGGATATCAGACTGAAGCAATGATCAATTGGTGGAATACTACCCAACAGAACTCAAAGTAGGAGGGAGGTAAAACTTAGAAGAAACTAATTCTTTTGGATTTAAAATACTGTTGAGTTGAACTCTAATAACTGTTGTTGTTGCTTCCAACTTTCAGTGGGTTCTCTAAAAATTTCCAATCATCATCAAATTCCCATCCACGCACTTCAAAAAGTGCTCAACAATGGCAAGTAATTTAAGTTAATTTTTCTGAATTTTGTGAAATATGTTGTCAAGGATTGGTGTTTTCTGCAATTCGTTGCTCATCTTTGTTGATTTTAGGTCATTTTATGTTAGTTCCCACCTGGACGAGATTAAAATTTATTGTCAAGTATTGGTGTTTTGTGAATGGTTTGAAGTAGAAATTTAAATACCCGACTCTTTTCACATGTAAATAATTCAACGAGTCAATCTCAACGATGTTAAAAGCTCGGTAAGCTTTCAACCACTTTTAGAGTTTAATTGAGCTTTGATTTTGTTAGTTTGTCGGAGTTAGTATTGAATTTGAAGCTAGAAATCACATGTTGCATAGTTCGTAATATTTTGAAAGATCTAACTTAATCCAGTTGCAAACTATATAGCTAATAGGAATTAGGGTGTGAATTTTTTTATCTAACTCTGATTATAGATCTGAATTTTATATTTTTCTACTTTGCTTGTCAGCTTTGTTTAGTTTCTTTTTAGATAAATATTTCACCATGTGATACTAAGCACAAAGGTGTCCTAAGAATTGTCAAATATGATTTATGTACATTCAATCTTTTGGTAGAGGTAAACAAGCAAACTGCAGTCCCTTATTTGATAAAAAAAGATTAGATTTTACACCCATAAAATGCCAAATAGGCAAATACATATAAAAAAAACTTCATGTACTTATTTTGGATGCAGGTTTATGCAACTTCATGTAATTATTTTGTAAGTTTCCATCATAGTGGTTCTACATTTCATAGGCTTGCTTCTTACATGGAGGATTCATGTGATACTAAGCACAAACAGTTAAGAAGTATCATGTTCATGGTTGTGTCGAACATGGTCGTGACCAGGTATCTGCTACTAGACCTTATCAAGGCCCGGTCTTTGGATACACATAGGAAGTTAGTTTTCCTTTGTAGTTATTTTCATCTAAGTATTGTTTGAGTTTTGAAAATTCGGGATAAAAATGTGTATTCTTGTTGTTTTGTACTCAAAGAAATTTATATACTTCTTAATGTTCATAGAGTCTGTGTTTGTTCTTATATCTTCATATGTGCCTCACTTATGTGCTGTTTGTGGTTGAACTAAAGATAACACCAAATTGTTATTGTTGATACTTGTGGATTAGTTTATTCATTAGAAACATCCACATCAGTAGAGCATCATATCATTCGTTAGTAAACTAAGTCAACTTGCCTTATGCTGAAATGTAGTCTCCCTTTTTTAATTCTCAATGAGTATATGTTTCCAGAAATCCTTAAAATATGTGTTACAAACTAAGATTATGTCAAATTCTGCTTTGCCTTTTATGTTTGAGTTTGATTTGATTGCTTTCTTTCTCTGTTTTTGGTGTGAGACTGACTAATTTGAATCAATAGATCAAAGTCGATTTAGATATAGCTTTTAGAAACGATTTGATAGAATTCTATTACAGTGTCAAAGTCGAGTGACTGTCAGAGTGATGCTTTTGAGTTTGGGAAGAATGTTTAGGAGAGTTCATTATTGGGCAGTAATTATGAAAATAACACTTTGCAGGTCATTTCTTGACTTTGATAATATTATATGCTTTTAGTAATTGCATTTGAAATAGCACTGATTTTTTGAGTTTACCCAATTGTTAGACTCAATGTTGTTACACATTCAGCTCAATGTTTACAGGAATATTGTGTTTGACATCTTCCGGTGAAATTGGTGGATCTTTCTCTTTCCCATAATAAGCAATTAATGCATTTTCTTGAGAATCCTAGATGCTAATGGAATGATATATGTGCTTGATTCTTTTGTGGTGCTGTAGATAAAGGAGAGATAAAAATATATGTAACAACACAAATTTGAAAATAGATGATAATGGAATGATATAATGAGCAATTCGTAATAGGTGATGTAGATAAAGGAGAGATGAAAATATATATGAATTTCTGCAGTTGTTAGCTCATTTTCCCAATAAACAATTTATGTAACAACACAAATTCGAATTTCTTATTTTTTTTAGCAATTGTATTCATCACCTGATGTTTAAAATCTTGAGGCAGTTAACTCGTCTAAAATTAAAGAAAATTTGTAACATCTAGCCCATTTGTTAATTTATGACTTGTATTAACTTGGTAGACACTTAACAATATATTTTTATTATGTGCTTGACAAATGCACATGCTGAGGTTAAGCTCAAGGAGCTTCGGGATGACATTCCTGGTGGTGTGGCTCACGTGTTGCCTTTGTATTGTTGTTGATTGATAAAAATTTAGAGAGGTTAATTTTTTCAGTAATGGCGGAGGAAGAAGAAGCTCTTTGGGATTCCGGGTCTGTCTCCTTACTTCACTTTCGATCGTCTTTCTTCACCGATTGTGATGGATTACGCTAACAAGTATGTGGGCTGACTTCATTTTTTTTTTAATCAATTTTTCCTCTTACAGTTTGTAATGGATTTTGATTTGCTCGGTTGGAAATGTGCTGTTGTTAGTGGAAAAAAACTAAACCCAAGGTTATTTCTCAATTAGTTTATCAAGTTTTCCTCTTACAGAAGAAGTTGTAGGAGGTAGCACTTCAAGTTCGTCGTCAATTTCCCGAAAAGACGTAGTATTACACCCTGACCCATCAACAGGTATGCCCATTGAGTTCTGGTACTTGTGTTCATCTTTTGGGACTAAGGAGTTGATTTTAGTGTTAACATGCTAAAATTTCTGATTTCTTACTGATTTTTTATTTTGGTGACAGATAAACACATGAAATGGTTTCTACTATGGTAAATTTGACGAAATCAACTTCTTGCTCGTCCTCTAAAACTGATGAACGATTTGCAAGTTCCCTTCGCACTTTCAAGTAGGTCACATAGTACAATATTTCCCAACTTTGATCAACTAACCTAAGGTTATTTCTCAATTACAATTAGTTTACATTTTCCTATTCCTGAAATAGCAGTTTGCGAAATCTCCTGAAGAATTTTGAACAAATTGAGTTTTGTTCTACATCATGCATTATATATCATTTTGAATAAAGATTTAAGTGTTTATATGAAAATTTAATTTGCCAACTGTTAGCTTTGCTTAAAACTGTGTTGATTGATCCATGTAATCCAGGTGACCAAAAGGTTGTACGAATTGCTTCTTGCAGGTTTCCAACCGTCAAAGATACATCTTCTTGAAGGACTTCAATTCAAATCGTCATCATGAATCATCAATTCAGCAAGAGTACTCCTTGCTTAGAGTTAGAGACGATCATAGAATTCGGATATGTGCATTGCTCAGACGAGGGCGGCGACGACAAGTAGAGAAGATCTAAACTGGAGTTGAGTGAGGCCGAAAGGATTAGCGGAGGTTAGATAATCTAGTCTTGTGGGAAAATGCAGCTTTATAATTTTCTATACAGGATACTATTTTGACATTACCGCAGAGCAAGTGTCCAAACTAACAATAAGTTAGCGGCTTGAGTCAAAATCAAAACTCATTATAAATATCTATTTTTATGTTCTTCGGATATATGAATACTACAACTTCTGCATCAATTCACCATGGTTTTTTGGATTTTCTTTTGTATTAGCAAATCTCATGCTAGCTCATTGTAAAGATTATTTCTTAAACCCTTTTTAATAAGTTCATTGTCCCCCATAATGCAGTCTCATAATTAAATTTGAGGTTGTTTTGTTTTTCCTTTGTGACTAAACAAGATTTACTAAAGACTGGGGTTATTAGTTTACTAATCTCCTCTCTTTTTGTATAATCTATTTGGTTGTCATAAAACAAAGTATCTTTTCAGTTATCATATATATGTATGTTGTTCTTATACATGATTTTTTTATTTGTGTTTGATTTATAGGATGCTTGCAAGTTTTGTTTATAAATTGTAAGTGATAGTAAATAACATTATCTTTAGATTAGAAATCATTTGTTGTTGTGTGTATATTGCTTATGGGAACAAAGTCAACAAACCAACTTTCTCTGCTTTTTTAGAAACAGAACTTATGCATCATTACTGCATATCGAACATGGTAGAGCATCCAACACTTCGGTTGTTGTAGTGTGTATGTTGTTTCATCATGTGGTCAATTTTTTGAAACTGCTGTTTGTTTCGTCTTTTGAATGTCGTTCTCTTTGTTTCGTCTTTTGAATGTCGTTCTCTGATCTACTGTAGGAGGCACAAATTATCTTCTTAGGGTTTGCTATTGCCGATCCAACTCAGAGTCCAAAGAAGGTTGTCTTCATGTGATTGAATTCGATTAATTTCTGAAAACTGCTGTTTTTTCGTCTTTTGAATTTCGTAATTTTGCAGAACTTTGCCTAACTTTGTTGTACTTTGCTGAACTGTTTGCTTCATCTTTTGAATTTCGTAATTTTGCAAAGTGGTCAGTTTTATATTCTTATTCATTTTTTTCTGTTTGTTTTCATGCGTCCAAATATTCACTATCTTCCTCTCAACTGTGATAATTCACACAACACGGCCTTTCATGTTGAATGTATGGATTTAAACTAATATTGAAGGCTATGAAGTATCGGGCATAGTTGAGGTCAGACATTGCACACAACTCATTTTGTAAGTTTTTTCTTGAAACCGGTCAATTTTGTTAGTTTTTTTTCCTTAAAACCAGTCATTTTGTAAGTTGTGTTACAATATTGTTTTGGCAAAATAAAATAGATCCGCGGAAGGATCTGGGAATCGAAGCTGCTGAATTTATGCTGATGTTTTTGGGAAAGGGATAGTGTTTTGAGTTTGTAGTTTGTTGATTGAATAAGAAAAAGAGAAGAATCGTTTGTTAATTCCATCAGCCAAAACATCTTTAACAATCAGGTATGTTTATTTATTTTCTATATGCTTTTTTGGTTCTCGTGAATTCTCTGATTGGATTTGTTTTATAGTAAAATTTAGTGTGTGATTTATTAGTTGAGTGGATTTTGTTTAGATTCATTTCATTGGATTATTGGTCACAAATTATGCATATATTCTTCTGATTTTAGTTTGAATAAAAACTTAAGCAGGTGACATGTGGTGCACAATTCATTTGGTTATCATATTGTCATCAGTGACATGGGGTGCACAATTCTACCCAATTGTCGTGCTCTTCAGGAATTAAGCAGGTATGAGATCCAATTTTGTGGAAACTAATTAAGTTGAATGGATTCACTTTCTTATGTATTGATGCTTTATGTGAGGCATCTTAGTTTATCAACTGTAATCATCTGTTTCGCCATCTAATATCTGATTATTATATTTCTCTGAACATTTTCAAATGGACGTTGACGAGCCAGATAATCCCGATTCGAAACAGAGTTCAGGTTTCGCTCCCGATTCTAACTACAGTGCTAAAACATTTTACTCAGAGAAAGGAAAAACAAAGCTCAAGTTGTATGTTGGATCACATGCAATGGGATATAGGTGTGATAATATAGAATTAAGTCTGTAACACTCTCATTCTGCATTTTTTTCTATTCCTTTTGGTTAAAGAAAAAAAAATTGTTTTCCCTTTCTTACTCTTAGAATCAGTTTCGTATCTCACTTGGTCAATATGCTATTTATAACATAATGTTCAGTTTTGATGGAAAGAACAAGGAGGAAGTCGTACGAATATCCTTGGTTTGCTTGTGCTTGGCATAAGAAGTAAATGAGGATGAAGAGCCAAAGAAATTGAATTGTTGTGTTTTGTTTGAGAGTGACATGAGTAGGGGAAATATGGGGCGAGGTAGAAAAGTGAACGAAGGGAAAAGATTAATATATCCAATTCATTTACCCTACAAAATTAGCAAGTAGAATAAAATCATGAAATAAGGGAGTGTAAGATTTCTAAAGGAATGAAAACAATAGTCTTGAGCAAAGTGTTGTTCCAGTAAATCACCAACTATTATTTGTCCCTTTTTTTAGGAAGTCACTCGTATTTATTTTAAATCACTCAATAAATTAATTATGTTAACCACTAGGCACATAGATGGGAATTCTAGGAGAGTACTAATAACATTGTCTTTTGAAACTCAACAAAGGTTATTTTAGAATTTTGGCTTCAATTCAATCGCCTTTTACCTTAATTAGAATACAAATAACAAATAGCAAAGGGGATGCTTGGCTTGAGAATGGAAGAAAAAAGGTTAGAATATAGCTTCAATTCCAAATTTATATCTTGCCAGTAGCTTGTAGGTAATGTCTCTACTACTAAAATCTTTATGTCACGTGTTTCTTTTTTTTTCACACTTCTTTCTCCAATTTTTAGATTTTTTTATGTTTTCTGATTGCATTGCTATATAAAGGAAAATGGTTCTACCATAATTGTGCTCGAAAGAGGAAGCATCGATTACATATAAATATAGAATATTTCCATTATATATAAATATATAGCATCTAATATCGTATCTCGAATCACCTTGATAATTAGTACAAAATGTTAAAAGCTACCGCGCCTTTGGAAGACTCAAACGACCTTGATGCTTGCATAGGTCTGCTGCCTCGAGTGTCTCGATTAAGATCAGCTTCAGATTCATGCGTTCTTTTTCGGCTCCATTCTTGAGGATGAAGTCAAGATATTTTGGAGGAAGATCTTGGGGCTTCGGTAGAGGAACCATGATCTCGGGTTTGATTAAGTCTCCAAACAGGATAAACGAGGCTTCCTCTTCCTCGGTTTTGGTTGATCTGCTTCGGCATCAGAGTTGATGTTCGTTCCGAAAAGCACGTGTCGAAGAGAATACGCAGGTGGCGTTTAAGATTATCTAGATTTGAATTTAGTGATCAAAGTGTTGTTTAAATGTAACGTTTAGTACATGAATTTCCTTAACGTGATTATATTTTGTTGCAACTGTTTATACATGTATAATTGATTACATTTAAGTTATGAATTTTTTTATTATATTGAACAACAATGCATCCAGGGGTATAACTACATAATAACATCATTGTTTCAAATTTCACATATACACAAGCGTATAATAATTTACACTAAACAGTTGTTTTGGTCTTGATGTTTCCGCAAGGGTTTTGTTGAATCTGATTCCATTGTCTCGTGATCTATCGTTGACTCATCCAAACTTTAACCTACTTCAAAGTTGTCCCAAATTTTTTCAAGTGCAAAACTAAAGATACTCCTATTTTTCATATTCCTATGTATTTTAGCTGAATTCTCAAATAAATTATATTTTAAATGTTTGTAAATTTTTTAGACAAATGTTTTCTTGAAACATACAACTTAAGTCTCCGTGCCTTTTAAAGGAACGGGAGCGAACACTAGTTAACGTTACAAAATGTGTCTCGATAAACGTGTCAAAAGCAAATGGAAAGATCAATAGGGGACGGAGGGAGTACTAAAGTTTCAAATTAATATTAATAATTTGAACAAATTTTTAAAAATAATTATTCTGTAATTTCAATTATACAGTATATCTAACTTTTATTATTAATATTTTTTAAAATTTACAATTAATTTTATTTAATAAATTATAAATATAACAACTTACTTTTAGAAATACTCTTAAAGTTTGATATATTTAACTTTAATACAAGTATAACATTAAAATGTGATTGGTGGGTGTGGGTGCCGACGCATGTGAGTGATGTTGCATTCTTGACAGACTGCCAGTTGGGATTATTCATCTGGGTCCCTTCTGTCAACATTAAAATGAGCGCCTCGATTAGCAATCAAATTAAAAATGAGTTTAACCAGATTTCGATACTTTTTAAGTCCACTTTGTATCATTGATACTGATGATCTGGTTCAGGTGTGTGTTTATGGGAGTATACTTGTTTATATATATATTAAAAAATTCATCTGAGAATTACTATCAACCAAAAACCGAGAACCTACGTCGCAGTGTGTATATGAGTTATAATGTCTGTGTGCATGAAGTATAAGTCTGGTTATTGGGATTGAGAACCCATTTTGAATCGAGGAAGGGGTAGTATCAGATCAACGATCAGAGTGATAAAATGGTCTTTCTAGTACAAATAATATAAAATAAATATTTTTAGTCAAACAAGATCTATACTAACATCATACTTAGTTAAAACGACTCGTTCGTAAGCATACTTTAAAATATGTTTACTATAATTTAAATATTAAAATGTTTGATATAGTTAAAATGATTATTTATAAACTCTATAGTTAAAACGACTGTAATCAAGTCGTCGAGTGTTATTTTAAACTCTATATTTTTCGACATTCAAAAAATACAAAGATCTTACGATCCTATACAAGATCCTACATAAAATCAGGATCGTATCATTTAGGATTTATAACCATTCACCTAAGAATTCAACAAGTGACAACTTCTGACCATCCTGACGGACGACCCTTAAAAAGTCTATGTGGCTGATCATTAAGGTTGATCGTAAGAATACAGATCTCATTACTCTGATATATTCATCAGATAAGAATATATCTTGATTGCAATTAAGAATTATTTTAATGAGATGAGTGTTAATATCTTGTTTTGCAAGGAGATCAGCAACACGATTTACTTCTCTAAAGCTAAGAAAGGATTTCTTAATATCCATGATGATATTTCTAATTTCCCAGGAATCACAAGTTAAGCAATGCTCAACTCACAAAATTTTATTCCATTTAAAAGGGATGAAAAAGTCCAAATATTGAATTTTATGTAAGATGTACGCCATAAAATGTAGATAAGGGAAAATTACGGGTTGTTTGGTGGAATTAACAAAGGGCGACAAATCTTCTAACACTGCGGCTTCGTAGCTCGCTTGCTCCACCATTGTCAGATCTCGACGATCGCTGCAAGAAATCCCTCCTTCTATCTCAATCTCTCTATCCGCGCCTCTGAAGAAGAACAAACATGGACGCTTTCAGAAAACAAGCGAGCAAACTGCGAGATCAAGTTGCAAAACAGCAACAGGTTGGCCTTTTTTCCGTTTGCTTCTCACTTCTTGACTCCATTCTTGAAATATATCATCGATAAATGTGATTTGATTGTTGGGTCTTTCCCTGTTGAGTGCATTCATGAATTTCATCAACAAATTTACCCATTTGAGGAAACATTCTATTTGATTGTGAGCATTGACTGTAGAATGTGTAATGAATTGTTTGGATGTGCGAATTTCAGGCAGTCATAAAACATATCAGTGGGAGCGGCTATGAGAGCTCCGGTGCTGTGGTTATTGATGAGCTTGAGATGCAGAGGCATCACCAACTCGATAAATTGTACAAATCCACTCGCTCAAAGAGGGTAAAGATTTGATTGTTGTGTTTAACCTAACTTCCTGATTATTTTGGCATTTCCAAAACATTTTTGTATCTGGAGGTTTTTCTTGGAACTGTTTCCTGCAAGTTATGGCTGCCTCATCTTATCTTGTGTACCACTTGGACCTTTCTTATGCTGGAGTGGCTTGTGTCATTGTTCTTATTCATTTTGTTTTTACAGTGTGGAATCTTTTGTTGTGCTTTCTTGCAGGATTTTCAGAAAGAGATTGTCAAGGCAGCGGAGACGTACACAGCTATCGGTTTTAAAAAAATTGATGCAGGTTAGAAGTTTACTGAGTAATTACATTCTTTTGTAAAAATACTAGGCCAAATAGGCACCACATTTAAGTGCTTAAACTTTGCGGGACTTGAATGAAGGTTTAGAGTTCTTGCACTTGAACCAATACATTCTATGTGAAAGTTAGTAATTTGCTTATAATGACTATGGTTTGGAATTGTTTGAATCACTTCTCAATCTAAGTTAGTAATTTGCTTATAATGACTATGGTTTGGAATTGTTTGAATCACTTCTCAATCTAAATTAGTAATTTGCTTATAATGACTATGGTTTGGAATTGTTTGAATCACTTCTCAATCTAAATTTAATGTTTTTATTTTTCTTGAGACAATTGCTATTGACAACTTAGTTCCTGTTATAGAGGAAGATCTCTCTGTCAGTTGATGCGTAGTATGAACTTCTTATTGCTGTTAATCTAATATGCATACCTTGCTTATGGTGGGTAGATACCAAGCTGTCAGAGGACTGCTGCAAATATGGTTCTGAAAATATCGAAGATGACTTATTAGCCAAGGCTGCATCAGTATATGGTGATGCTCGTAAGCACATGGTAAAAGAGCAGGAAGATCTTAATAGGCTAATTATGTCTCAGGTTGCTTTCTATGACTCTCTTCTCCAGTTCCTTATTTATACGATTAGTCTTCTGGCTACGCTACTGTCTGGTTGTTTCTGGTTGAGTAAAGAAGATCCTGGTTTATTTTTCTCCGCATCTCCACCCTGCCTTGAAAGAAAAGAAATAAATAAATATTTGGTCTTAGTTGCCAAGTCACTTGATCTGTAATTCAGCTAGAAGCATTAAACTTGTGTTTTTTTCTGTTCAGGTATTAGATCCATTTAGAGCAATGGTCACTGGGGCCCCTCTGGAAGACGCCCGCCATCTTGCACAACGTTATAGTCGAATGAGACAAGAAGCAGAGGCACAGGTAATGAGACAGCTCATTCCGTTAATAAAAAAATTATAAAGTGTTTTAATACTAGGGTTTACCACAGTATCTTTTGATGAGTTCTTTTAATGGATCTGTAATTGAAGCAAACAGGTCACTGAGGTTACACGAAGGCACCAACGTGTAAGGGAAGCTTCAACTCAAGAAAATGTTGGAAAGCTTCATGCAGCTGAGGCTAGATTGCAGGAGCTAAAGGCCAACATGGCTGTTTTAGGTAAAGAAGCATCAGCAGCATTAGCTGCGGCGGAATCACAGCAGGAAAAACTGACATTTCAGAGGCTTGTTTCATTGGTAATTGTTGGATTTTTTTTAAAAATTCCCTCTTTTCATGATATTTGTACTTACAAGAAATTCCGCATTGAAGGTTGAAGGAGAAAAGAATTATCATATAAGATTAGCTACAATACTTGCCGAGGTTGAAGCCGAGGTGAATCTCTTTCTCGTTCTGAGAACTATAAACTCTTTACTATCAGCATACTCATGTGTGGCTCTGTGTTCTGATTCAGATGGTATCAGACAAGCAACAGAAAGAAGCTACTCCTCCTATTCTCTCAATAGATTTACCTGGAAAAACAACCTACTTCCTTGCTGAAGTATGTTAACTTATCACCACTTTTTAACTGCTGATAACTGCATTAGAATCCCTGCAAATTTCTGTAGTTACTTCTTGTTCATGAGGGTAATGAGAGAGCATCAGAATGACATGATATACTATTTTAATGAAAATTACGAGCTAGGCATATTCTTCTATTGTTGACTCAAGTTTCTGCATGTGTAGGCCATTCACGCCTTTTATTCTGAATCTGAGAAAGAACTCAGCCTTTCTGTCGGTGATTTTGTCGTTGTTCGTAAGGTGGTTGTTCTCCCTAAAATCTATATAATAAGATACATTTCAAAACATCAAGTATATATCTTTCGGCTTTGCAAGTCCAAAACTGAACTTGCATTTGCATGATTACTCAGGTAAGCTCATCAGGGTGGTCAGAAGGAGAATGCAAAGGAAAATCCGGTTGGTTCCCATCAGGATACGTTGAGAAACGCCAGAGAATCCCTTCAAGAAACGGTACTGCTGCTGAAGTTTACTAGAGGTTCGTTTGATTACCAACTTTTTGCATCTGCATGTAATTTTCTATGTAAAAATTCATTGACTATGAAGTGATTTCAGTTCTGTATATTAAAATTGGTTTTCTTAATCAGTCAAAATATAAATCATATGGTTGGCCTTGAAAATTATGCACTAGTCATTTGCAGAGCCACAAGAGAAGCATAAGCCCCATCCTGCAACGTAATAAGCTCATCATGTCTCCCTTTCTCAGCTACCGCCCCATTCTTCAACACCACTATCACATCAACATTCTTAACCGTGGTTAACCGATGAGCCACCACCAACGTCGTCCTCTCCACCATGACCCTATCCAAAGCCTCTTGCACAACCCGTTCTGACTCTGCATCCAACGCACTCGTTGCCTCATCCAAAAGCAATATTCTCGGGTCCTTAACAATCGCCCTAGCAATTGCTATCCTTTGCTTTTGGCCTCCCGATAGTTGGACACCTCGCTCGCCTACCCTCGTGTCGTACCCTTGTGGGAGACCCGAGATGAAGACGTGGGCGTTGGCATGAATTGCAGCCTTAACGATCTCGTCTTCTGTTGTGGCCTCGTTCACTTTCTTGCCGTATGCAATGTTGGCTCGGATTGTGTCGTTGAAGAGAATCGGCTCTTGGCTTACCATTCCTATTTGTGATCTTAGCCAACTTAGTTTGAGTTTTCGAATGTCAACTCTGTCTAGGAAAACGTGTCCAGAGTCGACGTCGTAGAATCTTTCGATTAGACTGATGACCGTTGATTTCCCGCTTCCGCTTTCTCCTACCAATGCAACTGTCTGCATGGAAAACAAGTCAAGCTGTTGAGCTCTAGAATGACAAACTTTATAAAACAGAGCGCGGTTTCTGCTCAAAACTATACCTTTTTAGAAGGAATGTTCAAGCACAAGTCCTTGAAGATAAGAACATCGTTTCTTGAAGGATACTTGAAGCTAACATGGTCGAACACGATATCTCCTCTCATGTTTCCCAACGTGATCCCATGATCACAGCTCGAATCGATCTTTGGAGCTCGGTCTAGAATCTTGAATATGGAAGCTACAGATTCCTTGGCCTTTGTGCTGTCTATAGCCATGCTACTACTCTGAGCTAACCCTGTTGCTGATATTGTAAGAGCAAAGAAGACCTTGAAAACATCAGTGAACTTAGTTTTCCCTTGATTTATCAGTAAAGCTCCGAGGTAAAAACACAAGGCATTCACACAATAGAGCGCGAAGAAGGAGAAACCGAAGCCAATTCCGCTCACGAGTCCTGTACGAACGCCTTGTTTTAAAGGACCTTCACATTTCTTCTCATATAGCTCCATCACCTTTCTCTCGGAACAGAAGGATGCCACCGTTCTAATTCCTCCAACAGCGTCTTTTGCAACTTGGCTCGCTTCCTCATACATCAGCTACGCAACGAGGCTCATATATCAGCTAAGAAATATGTGGGTTTGTATGAAATAAAAAAGGAACTTGTTTAACCTTTGTGTTAGAGCTAAATCCCCTCATAAACTTGGCTTGAAAGTAGCCTTGTAAAAACATGACTGGTGTCATAGCAAGTACTATTAGTGCTAATATCCAGTTTGCAGTAAATGCAATTACAAGTCCTGCAACAATTGTTGCTATGTTTTGCATCATTAACGCCAGCTGATCTCCCACAAGACCTCGCATATTTGCAGCGTCTGTCGACAATCTTGCACCAATCGCCCCACTGCAATGTATCATAAAATTTGTAAAACATGTAAACCAGAGGAAAAAAATAGTACTAATTAATACCTGGAATTTGCAGGATCATCAAACCAGTTGATTTCTTCATGTACAACTTTCTGAAAAGTTAATAGACGGATATGTCTTATAAGCTTACCGCCTGCAATCCCGAAGAAGAAATTCTGCCCTGGAATAATCACCAAGCTAGTGAATGCCAAGACTAGATAAATTAATGCACAAAACCTTGAATTTTTGTGCAGCAAGTCTTGAGATTCATAGAAGATTCCTATGGCAGACGAAAGTAGGAGACCGAAAACAGGAAATATGATGCCATTAACTGATGCAGCAACTGATCCAAGAAACAACACCAGCAACTCTGGCTTATTTAGGTAGGCTAGGCGTTTTACAGACGCCTTCTTCCTCTTCATATCTTTCACTTCATCATCCTTTGTGCTGCCACCATTACTTTCTTGAGAAATTGTTGCATTAATAATTGGAAATGAATCTCTACTGACAGATCTTCTCATTGTACTATCATTTTTTCCTTGCTGTAGTTGAACTAGCTTTGAGTAAGCTCCAAATGAATCCTGAATCAGCTCTTCGTGTGTTCCTTGCTCGGCGACTTTTCCTTGATGAATCACTGCAATGATGTCAGCATTCTTGATTGTGCTCAGCCTATGTGCAACAACAACAGTTGTCCTATGTAACATGATTCTGTCGAGCGCCTCTTGGACAACGCGCTCTGATTCTGCATCGAGTGCACTTGTTGCTTCGTCTAGAAGCAAGATTCTCGGGTTCTTTAAAATGGCTCGAGCTATTGCTATTCTCTGTTTCTGACCCCCGGAAAGCTGAGTTCCATGCTCACCCACCAAAGTATCAAGTCCCTAATTAGCCAAAAACATCAAATCAGTTCTTATAATTCAAACAAAAACATTCATAATGGATCATAGTAGTTGTGAACCTGTGGGAGCTTATCTGTAAACTTTGCAGCATTGGCAAGTTCAACTGCTGATCTAATCTCATCTTCATCTGCATCTTCCTTACCATATTTTATGTTTTCTCTAATAGTAGTTGTGAACAGAACAGGCTCTTGACTCACTAAACCGATTTTTTGCCTTGTCCATGATAGCCTAAGAAGCTTTAAATCAACACCATCTATTAGCACTTGACCAGAATCAGGATCATAGAATCTCTCCACCAAACTAATCACACTTGATTTTCCACTTCCACTCTGCCCAACAAGAGCAGCAGTTGTACCACTAGGAATGTGGATCGAAAACCCCGAAAAAGTCTCGACATCTGGCCTTGATGGATAATGAAAATGCACATTTTTCAGCTCAATTTCGCCTCGTATGTCTTCCAATACAATCCCTTTTGTGCTTGATGCATCTATTCTCGGTTCCCGGTTGATCGTCTCGAAAATCTTATAAGCTGCAGCTTGCCCTGCTGCAAATGCATTCAAACATGGAGTTGTCTGGCCTAAGGACCTGCAAATGCACTCAAAAAAATAAGCCATTGAAATGTTTAGATCAAAAAGAAATTATCATACACTTACATTCCACCAGTCATCAATGCCATGATAATGTTAAGAACTTGGCCACCATTATATCCATTATGTATAATCATTTTGCTACCATACCAAACAGCAAGTGCATAAGTTCCAAAGATCAAAAACGTTATCGTGCCACGTCCTAAACCCGAGGCTAGACCTTGATAGACGGTTGATCTATACGCGACTTGAAGCTTGGATTTGTATTTCCCTATTGCATCCTTCTCCCCAGTAAATGATGCAACCTTATGTGCAGGAAAAAAATAAGTTTCAAGTAAAAAAATTCAAAACTTTTATTTTGTTTTGTACATGAGACTTACAGTTCTAATAGCTCCAACAGTTTCTTCTACCACATTTCCTGCTTCTGCATACGCCATTTGTGCACGAATCGACATTTTCGACATGACAAGTGCTGTCATTCCACCAGCAAGGACAATAGCAGGAATACATGCTAACAAAACAAGTGCAAGTTTCCAGCCTCTTATGAATGCAATTGTGAAGCCACCAAAAAATGTTGCCATAAGTTGTATGAACTTGGATACCTGTCACATAATAAGTAAGGAGAAAGATTCAGGTACGAATTAAAGTACGAATTATTAATACTGTTCGAACGTACGAATGTACACAATTCTTCACATTGACATGCACATTGTCTTTGACAACATATGAAAAATGCATGCACATGTCTGCATCTGCATGTAAATGTGAAGGAATGTGCATCTAAATGTGAAGAAATGTGCATGTATTTGTACATTCGTTTAATAAGCTCATTCATACCTGATCTTTATCCATAAGTAAGATTCAAAAACTAAGTATGGATAAAAAAAAGTGATTATACAAGATAATATTTTACTTTTTCTCCCATGGCGTCTTGAATGAGAATAGTGTCGCCCGACATTCTTCCAATGACTTCTCCTGTTGTCGTTTCGGTGTCGAAAAACGCTATGTCTTGCTTCAGGATGGTTTGTAAGTAAAGACGACGAATTCGCGCTGCTTGTCGTTCTCCCGTTACAGTCCAACAGGTGACCTCTGGTATCAAATGACATGACAAGTAATGTTGTATAGTGAGTTTTGTTACAAGTAAGTTTCTTTATAGTCAAAGATTCCATTGTCCTGAAATCAGAGGACTATACTTAAAGGTATAATGCAGAGCACTGAACTGAGTGAATAATGGGATTTCAAGAAGCAGAAATGTTGTACTCACGTAGGAAGCTCATTATTCCTGCGTATATAGCCAAGAAGAAAAACTTCAAAGAAATCTGCAGTCATTAACAATATAGTGCTCATGTTCATCAGTTCTGTCAGGTACACCAAATAGAAGGAAAATCATATGTTTATGAAAATAAAATAAGATAGATCAGGTCACGGTGGAGTAAAAAAAAGGTGAAGTTTTCAGTCTTTGTTATTAATGTTGTAATGTACTTTCCAAGTAGCATGAACAATACGTTAGTATCTGTTTAAATTCACTAACATATATAATACATTTTGTTAAGGTTGGGGAAAATTAGATTTCGTTGGTATGGGCATCTGCAGAAGAGGCGAGCAGACGCGCCATTCCGTAGGTGTGAAATGATAGATTTTGGCGTACTACAAAGAGGTCGAGGTCCTCCTAAGAAGAGTTTGAGAGAAGTGATACAGAAAGACATGACGTGTTTAGAATTGACAAACAATATGGCTAAGGACAGAAACATTTAGAAGGAAAAGATCAAGGTGGCGAAGCTCTGAAGTTTAGATAGAATGATTAATAAAGATCTAGTGTTTTACGTCTTTTTTATTCGTTCTGTCTATTTCGTTTATATTCGGTTATGTCTTAGGCCCGTCGGTTCACAACTCTCGGCAAATGTCAGGGTATGGATTTCTAATATGTGGCCTCACGGACCCTGTTTCGACGGGAAATACAGTGGGTTGAGTATGTTGATTATTGTATACTGTATATAATACATTTCATGTAGTACAATGCCACTAATAGATGTGATTGATAAAGTTAACCACAAAGGTGTAAGCAAAGATTAACAAAGAGGTATAACTGTATAAGTAATCAGACAGACTTCATTAAGGCTGAAAATTAATTAGGAATATACTTAGAAGATCAGGATAGACTAAAGTAACTTGCGAGGCCTCTACTATTTGTCGGCCACTTTAGCATCAGAAAGTACTATACTTTGAATTTCTTATTGAATGTATGCTATAAAAGCCAAACCCAACAAAGTTATAAGTATAAAAATAAGACGCCAATTTCAAATTGAACAAATATATGCTGTCAATAAGAGATAGTACATAAGCTGTACAAGGAATTTTAGTTAATCAAGATATATGGTAAATTTTCAACTAAAGATTTCGTAATACGGTAATTAGTTGAAAAGTTTACTACAATTAAAAAGGAAAAATGACCAAAAATAGTCTCAACTTTCCCTTATAAACCAAAAATAGTCTCAACTTTTATATCAACAAAAAATAGTCTTAACTTTCAATCTATGAACAAAAAATGGTTCAAATGACTTTTTAGATTGAAAATTCGCTTAACTTGATGATGTTTACTAGAGATTTTTTCATAATTGGTCATAGTAATTGTTGTTTATGTGTGTAATCTGTATTATAAGATGTCATCTTATTATAAAATTACCTTAAACTTTAAGAGAACAAATCGATTGGACCATTTTTTGTTGATAAATTGAAAGTTGAGATTATTTTTGGTTGATATGAAAGTTGAGACTATTTTCGGCTCATAAATGAAAGTTGTGATTATTTTTAGTCATTTTTTATGTCGCGTCGAAATTCTCGTTTTTCGTCCACCTCGATGTATAACGCTTGAAGCAGATCCGTGCATAACACACCAATTGCATTATCGAAAAAATATTTCATGTGTAACACTAGATAATGCATATTGAAATTGTCTGAGATTATGGGAAAAAAAAATCATGTGTAATGCATAGGCCATATATAAACCATGTAAACAAAACTATCCTAAATTAATCGAGTGACCCTCCAATCTTTTAGAAATTGGTCCCCTCGATCTAACTTAGGAGAATCCTAATGTTGAGCCTAGATCTTCATTGATCTAGACTCTAGAGTCTACTAGTCTAGACCACTTTGTAACAAGATTAAGTGATCATATAATGTAATAGGGTCCTACATACCACTAAAACATGACAAGGGATCTCCTACTTATCCTCAAATCCAAACCCAATTAGAGGGTAAAGTTAATGCAAATATGCCACGTTAAACACTGTTTTTTCTTCAATAATAACACCATCAAATAAATTAAGTAGCAAGCACAAATGAGAAGGTTGCAAGTGTTGCCCATTAAAATGGAATAAAGGTTATACAACTTTTTTAGGTTCTTTGTCCACACTTGTCTCCTTTTTAAGCATATAAGTACTACTTCTTTGCAAAAAATGTAGACTACTGACATGTTAGTCTCTTCTGATAATGTCACAAATAGAATCGCACTCTAATAAAATATCTAGCTAATTATTCCTTCACTTGCTTGGAAGTCAAGATTTTTACACATTCTAGTATAGTTCTGACTTAACAAACCTTACAGTACAAAATATAAAATTATCGCATCACATATATCAAGCCATCGTTTATGTCCTTTTCAATAAAAAATTCACATAAATTACAAAAAATAAAAATAAAACTATCACCGCGCAAATTATAAATCTTACCATTAAGAATATGAACATTGAAATGTAACTTGTGAACGTGAGTTCTTCGTACTTTGTACCGTAACTTATTTACTACCGAAACCTTCTTCTATAGTTATTTCCCGAAACATTTTTCCATCCAAGAACATCAAATTGTGTTTAAATGCATGATCTCATGTAGTCACGTACATCAAAACTCATCCATGTCCATCTAGTTAACTACTTGTAAGATTGTTGTTTCATCTATATTTCAATCAAGAAAAGTGTAATATACCTTGGAAACTTGGTGAAGAAGAGGATCCCCGACGTGAGAGGTGGCGAAAGAGTGGATTATATGGCCCATGAAAAGCGTCATTAGCGGTTGCGTTACACCGTTTGCAACCGCCGCGACGCTTCCAACCACCATCAACACCACATCAATTCCATCAGCAAACATGAATAGGAGCTTGTACATGGGGATAGCCATGGTTCTTTCTTGGTCGAAGATGGAGTGGTATATTGATAAGAGTTCATTCATATATATATACATGTATGAGAAGTGGTATAGTAGGGAAAATGGGAACTGCATTTCACAGCTGTTGTTACAAGCCTTCTTTCGTTTTAATCACTTTTTAATTATGCTAAAGCGAAATATGGTGACAGAAGGTGTAACCTTTTATGTTAAGGTTTAGGATTAAAGAAATGAAATTAAGTGTATGTTTATTTGTATCGTACATATTGTTGGGTTATTAAACTTACGTCTTTACCTATTAGTTATG
The DNA here is from genome assembly GCA_029168935.1 of Oxyria digyna. NCBI lineage: Eukaryota > Viridiplantae > Streptophyta > Magnoliopsida > Caryophyllales > Polygonaceae > Oxyria > Oxyria digyna. Next base: position 1,897,488 of record JAPVLV010000026.1, on the reverse strand, counting down.
ATACACGGAAACGGAAACGGAAACCAAAACGAAAACGAGAAGATGAAATATTTCGAAAACGGAAAACGGTAATTTAAAAATTAGGGAAACGGCTAATATATTATTTTTAGTAAAATAAAAATAGGAGTAAATATATTATTATAGAATAGATAAAACGATATTATCAAAAAAATTATCACCTAAAACGTCATAACCACATCAACATTTGATGATATGACATACTAATTAAGAGTGCAATAGAAAGAGAAATAATAAGTTCGAAGAATAAAGAATACGAGAAATAGAACTATTGGAGTTTTAACTATTTCAGAGTTAGACAATTTTGTGCCTCTAATATTAGGAAACAATACGTAAAATGAACTAAGAAACACATAAAAGCAAGTAGAAAACGCCGAACGTTGATCTTTGAAAACGCCAAGAAAACGTTTCTTACATGTTTCCGGAGTTTCCGATTTTCATGTGATTTCCGACACAGAAAATGTCCACTCAAGAGTACTATAAGGGCTAGCTTATTAGCAACTGAACCAACATTTAAGGGCTAGCCTATTAGCAACTAAAGTTACTAAACCAACATTTAAGGGCTAGCCTATTAGCAAATGACCCAACATTACAGACGTAGTAACTTTAGGCCCTTACTAAATACAGCCCGCCTTTTTTACCAAATATCGTCCGGTTTCTCGCGTTACGCGGAGCGCATATGCGCATTAGGCCTAATAGATAAGCCCAACGGGGTTCCACCCTAAAACCAATTGGCCATAGGGGGAGTAATCCATTAACTTATATAGTGGGCAATCTTTATAACTCAAATCCGATGCGGGAATCCTTTCTAACAAGATGTACATGCGTTACGCGAGAAACCAGACGGTGTTTGGTATTTTGACCGGGCATACGTGTAATTTTACTAAAAAGTTGAGCATTTTGCCTCTGATTTTCCAACTCACTCGCCTTAATACTGCCTCTGGAAATGTGCAGCAGCCTACACTACACTCTACTCAAGTCTGAACTGAACCCAGCTGTGAGCCAACTCACTATTCTTAAAGCCACCTCTAATTTCTCTGTTTCTGCCCGTTACATCTTCCCCCAATTCCATTTTCTTTGTGTTTCTGTACTCTCTTCTTTTCTGTAGTTAGGGTTTCCTCATGGCTTCCTTTCAGAATCACCTCATTCTCCCTCCTTCGCTCATGTTTCCTGCAAGTGGGTCTCACCGGAAATGGTACTTCTGTCATACTTTTCTACCGTTTTGTGGTGTTTTTTTGCATTTGCTGTACTTTTATTTCTTGCTCTGTTTTCTTGTGATGATGCAGCTGCAGAGGAGCAACTAGGATGGAGAAGATGATGGTGAATGTGATTGGTTTTTACACCAGTGATTGATATTCATTCACTGGTTTGGAGTAGGGGAATGGAGTCATTGGTCCGTAGGAATTTGATTGAATGTGTGTCAAACATTTGCATATTCGTCTTCCTTGTAAAACATGACTAGTTTTTCTATATCAAAATGCAAGTATGCCCTTCAGTTTGTAAAGATGACAATCACTATCAAAATGCAAAAAAGCTTGAGTCAGTATTTTATTGAAGGTTATTTGTTCGTCATTCCATATATATAAATTTAAATTGCCAAAACGGTTTAAATAAAGATTTTCTTAATTATAATTTATGAATATTTATTTTACAATTTCTTATATATCCACTATGTTTTGATTCTAATGTGTTCCTTAGGCTATCAGCCATGGGAGTCGCATAGCATGGGTCGCATAACATATTTTATTATTTTATCTTCTTTTCACATCACCTATGTAATCCACCTTACTTTTTCTCCACAATGGGGGTTACATGAGGAGGGTTACATGTATATATATTTACACAATATAATAATACATATATCTTAAATTCAAATTTTTAATAAATAATGTATTATAATTTTATTAATTTAGATTAATATAAGTGTAATTTTTTTTTAATACTTTCAAATGAAATTAATACAAATCAACGTCATTATGCTTAAACTTCATTCAAACGAAAAAAGAATAGAAATACAACAAGTACATAAAATGATAACAAAATAATCAAAACACATCGTCAACTAAACATGAAATCATACATAATTATGTCTAAACTTCTCTCATACGTGTTCAACCAAATCTTCTTTTAGTTGTTCGTGTGCAACCCTATTTTGAAGTGTAATTTTTTTCGAATCATGTTTATGATTCAAAATTAGCAATTATGTTTCTAGTTTTCCTAAGTGAACAATTATGTTTTTATTTTGTATTGAGCTTGAATGTTAAATCAAATAGTAATCTATATATGATTAACTCAATTTATTTTAATAGAAAAAAGTAACATGTATATATGAAATATGGGTGTCTATCTGTAGATAAAAATAAATTATAAATATTAAAATATTTTTTCTATTTTTATAATCTATATAAGCCTAATATTTGGTTGAAAAGCTATATTATATTACTTAAATACAAATTTATGAGAACCATTGGATCATTTTTAATCTATGGTTGAAAATGGATGAAAAGTGGTCTCATTTTCCTATGTAACCCAAATATGGGTTACATAGGATGTAACCCAAGCATGATTCCGAACAAGCCCATACGAGCCATCCGAACAAGCGTAAATCTCGTGTATACCTTCTTTCACCAGTTCGGAATCGAAATTGATCACGACCAGTTTCGTTGGGTCCGTATTGATCCCAGCTTTCACCAGATATGTCTCTCATCGCCTGATATGGAGGAACGAATTTGTAAATATCCATTTACAGTAGAAGGGACGCACGAGACTTACGCGTGTTCGGGTGGCTCGTATGGGGTAGTTCGAAATCAGAATCGAGCAAGAGACATATCTGGTGAAAGCTGGGATCAATACGGACCCAACGAAATCGGTCGTGATCGATTCCGATTTCAAACGAGCCCATACGAGTCATCCAAACACGAGTAAGTCATATATAATAATATATATATAAACTTTGAAAAAAAAAAATTAAACAAATGACGCTGGTTTTGCCAGCGTCTCTTACACGGGGGAATTAAAAAATAAAAATCTGTATAAGAGACGTTGGTTCGATCAGCGTCTCTTATACATGTTCAAATAAAAAAAAAGACCGAACCAGCGTCTCATATAATTTTTTTTTTATGTTTTAACGTATAAGAGACGCTGGTCTGGTCAGCGTCTCTTATACATAAAAAAATTCAAAAAAAAAATACCAGCTTCGGACGAGAGACGCTGGTAGAACCAACGTCTCTCACACATAAAAAAAATCTGAAGCTGGGATAAGTGCCTGTATTGAGAATTTCCTTTGAAAAGAGCCTACGTCCAAAAAAATTTCTGAAAAAAGGCTCATTTCGGAAAAAAAAAATTCCTCTTAGGCTACTTCAGAAACTTTATTTGACTCTCAAATCTTGGTGGAGTATCTCAACATTATGCGAACTCGAAAATTTGACTGATCAAATAATCTTGAAATCTTCGTGGAGCATCTATACCCAATTTATGTTATGAATTGGGTATGTAGAGGATTTGGAATAATCTGAATGTTATGGGAACTAAGCTAACTATTTACAACTACACTGAGGAGTATGAGTTTATATAGAAGGAAAAAAACCCTAATGGGCTTGGGCCAAGAAACATAACATTTAATGTAATTCTATTACATTAAATTCTAAAATAAGAAATATAAAATTCAAGAAGCTATAAATAGTTTTACGAGGTTAAATCTAAGATGAAATTGTGTATAAGCGGTCAAGTTTCGGGAAAGAAGTGACAGTGAACCATCTAGTGAGTAAGGGTCGATAAAGTAAACCATAACGACTCGCCCAAAACTAATGTGTATGCATGTGATTAAGGATTGAATAGCTTCGCCGATACTTCGAGCGTGTCCGAGTAACTGACACATTGTGACACACGCTAAGCGATTTCGTCTCACGCTTTCGCAAAACCGGGGTTTGGGACAATGATTTATGCAGTCAAGTATCTGAAGGAGTTAAGATTTTCGTGAAGTCTTACAAGTCCTTACAAATGAAGTTAATCAACCACTCCTAGTTGCTGAGAAGCATTTGTTTGAGTCCTTTGGAGATCTGTATTTGGCTAGAGCTTACGGAGTTGAGACTTACAAGTTTAGCCCACGAAGGCATCAAGCCCAATAAAACATTCTACATCAGCCCATATAGGCCCATTTACTTCGACTTAGCCCACACTAAGATGTAATACCCGCCAACGAAACGTTTCGGGCATGCTCACTCCTAAGATTTTTCGGGTCAGGTTTTTCAGAGGACTAAGACTGAACTGTGTGAGCACATGGTCAATCCACACTGTGTGAGCTATGAGACAATCACATATTATACGGGACTAAGACTCGGTTAAATAAGACAAGAACATGAATAAGCACGACACGCGCATTAAACCCATTATACAAGCTCATGTAATTTCATGCTAAAACTATTTAGCAATGTAAGAGTAATCCAACTTCCGATGTCGGGCGAGTGAGTGTGTTATTTGTCGATAGGCCACAACAACAACAACACCGACGTGCTGAAAACAAGTGTTCCCACATGGAAGTTACACAGCAACTAAACTAAACATTGAGAATGTCAAAAAGGTCAAAGAAATGACAAGTGGTAACAAGTTATAATTAAGAATGGACGAATAGTAGAAGTAGTGGACAACTCCATAATGACCAATTTGGACTAATGTAACATGACGCGTGGGTCAAATTTGTTTCTCGATCTGGGCCTAGATTTGTCCCATACACATGTGCTCTTTCACGTGTGTATGGGACAAATCTAGGCCCAGATCGAGAGCACACTCAATTAATTCCCTACATGAAACCATTAACTCAGATTAATGTAATAGTAAGACTAATACTCCCTCCGTCCCTCTTTTTCCTTCTTCTTTCCTTTTTCGTTGTCCCCTTATTTGCTTCTTCTTATCAAAACTTTCTACTTTTGATCATACATATTTACTATATTACCTTCATAAAAACTTTTCAATTACTACAAAACCCACAACAATCCAAATTACCTTTTCATTTTGTATCTCTCTCATCATTACTATACTCACATCTTAACCCTTTAATTTCTCTCTCTCCTTATTTTCTCATCTCAATACACACTATCTCCTACTTTTCTTCTCCTCTCTCATCTTCTCTCCCATTTTCTTAATATTTGTGCATTTTATGGAAGAGGAAGAAAATACCGGGACGGAGGGAGTACCTCTCATATTTTGCGGCTATAATGGAATATTTTTTTTCTGAAATAGGCATTTTTTTAGAAAATATTCCCGATATTGGCTCGTTTTGAAAATAATTCTCAACATAGGCAATCTTATGAGGTTCGGAAATTTTTCACGCATCGTCCGAAGAAGATTTTTATTTTTTTATTTTTCACGCGATGAGAGACATATCCAGCGTCTCTTACACATAAAATTTTAAAAAAAAAATTGGATTTGTATAAGGCGCTGGTAGACAAAGGATTTGTTTTTAAAAAAAAAAATCAAAGTTTTTATATATATATTATTATATATGACTTACTCGTGTTTGGATGGCTCGTATGGGCTCGTTTGAAATCGGAATCGATCACGACCGATTTCGTTGGGTCCGTATTGATCCCAGCTTTCACCAGATATGTCTCTCGCTCGATTCTGATTTTGAACGAACGCATACGAGCCACCTGAACACGCGTAAGTCTTGTGCGTACCTTCTACTGTAAATGGATATTTACAAATTCGTTCCTCCATATCAGGCGATGAGAGACATATCTGGTGAAAGCTGGGATCAATACGGACCCAACAAGCCCATACGAGTCATCCGAACAAGCATAAATCTCGTGCATACCTTCTTTCACCAGTTCGGAATCGGAATTGATCACGACCAGTTTCGTTTGTTCCGTATTGATCTCAGCTTTCACCAGATATGTCTCTCATTGCTTGATATGGAGGAACGAATTTGTAAATATCCATTTCTAGTAGAAGGTACGCACGAGACTTACGCATGTTCGGGTGGCTCGTATGGGGTCGTTCGAAATCAGAATCGAGCGAGAGACATATCTGGTGAAAGCTGGGATCAATACAGACCCAAGGAACCTCATAAAAGTGCCTATGTTGGAAATTATTTTCAAAACGAGCCCATATCGAGAGTACATACATGCATATATATATACAGTTCTTTTCGTAAGAAAATAAAGAGTACTAAAAATTAAGACGTCATTATTGCATCAGTAGGTAGTCACCTCTTCATTATCTGCAGTTACCTGGCCATTTCTCAAATCATCAGTGCTTGGACCTTCACATATAAAGTACTCCGTATACAACTATCAAGATTTCTATGTATTCAATCAAATATAGGGGCGGACTTACATGAAGTTCAGTAGGGGCTTGTACCCTCATTGACACCGAAGAAGAACCGAAATTGTAGATTCTTTTAAGATGAGTTAAAATATATAAAATTCATGAAAATCGGACATCGATTAACTCTTAAAAACCTCAAAATACGAAACTCGCGAGAGTTTCAAGTCACGCCGCCGAAATATAAGACTAGACAATCAAGAGGGCGTGTCCCGAACTATTCGAGGTCAGGGACGCAACAAGAGGTGTTCTTATTAGTTTCTTGTTATTTCTTGTGTTGTTTCATTTTGAAGAGTCACAAACTACTTTTTTCATGTGTTGTTTAATTTTGAAGAGTCGTAAGATACAATCATATTTTTATTGAATTGATCTTTGTAGAAGATTCCGCTTTATGACAAGAAAAAATTGTGTAAAACTATGTTGTGAACAGTGTTGAACTGGTGTAAATATTTTATTTGTGTGTATGCTTGATCCTTGATGCAAATAGTTTTAAGTTGATTATTAGTTTTAATTATGTGTATATAGAATTAGAATTATGTTAAATTTCTATACATTGAAAAATAAAAAAAGTTAGCTAAATAAGGCCGATTCTATTTGCACTGAGATAGGACAGAAAATCAGGCCGAATGACCCGTAGCTTCGCGCAGAGTTGAGCTCCGACGACTGGCGGATTGTAAATCCGCCAACTTTATCCGCTCGCTTTTCAAAGCTAAAAAGCGGGCGGATTTAGAATTTTCCAGCTTTTCAAAGCTTAAAAGCGAGCGGATTTAGGATTCGCCAGCTTTTTCAAAGTGAAAATGCGGGCGGATTTAGAATTTTCCAGCTTTTCAGGCTAATGTTTTACCAGTATTCTGACGGGTTATAAATCCGCTCATTCCGTAACTCCGCGCGACCCCTAACGCCGCCCGAATTTAAGCCTGCAACGAAAAGCAGTGGCTAAATAATCTCTTATTGACGTAAATTTCTGGGTCCGCTAGTGATCTTATATAGTACACAAAGAGTAATTTAATTTGAGTTAGTTTTTTGAGTTTGGTATATGTGAGAAGTTGACTCGTGATTTAATAGCGTAAAATGGAACATATTATAAATTTGAACAACTCCATGTCAAATGAGGAGTTAGAAATCGTGACGTACAAGGTCAAGCAACAAATTACTACTCCCTCCGTCCCCGAATGTTTTTCCCATCTCTTTTAGGCACGTATGTCGATGTGCGTTTTGTATCGTTAATATCTCTAAATATACGTTAATAAAAATTATAAAATTTTGATATTCTTAAAGTTCACGATGAGACGAATCAAACAAGACCCCACGTCACTATATTTGTTCTTATATATTGTAAGATATCTAACAAATTCGATTAATACGTAAATAGTGTCAACATTTGGAATGAGAAGAACTTTTGGGGACGGAGGGAGCAGCATTAATCAGATCCTGTGAACCCTAATACTGACAACTTGCAAAATTCAAAGAGTCTGATACGTGTATAATCCTAACCTAATCTTCCACAATTTCATTTTGACTTTTCCATATATTATACGAGTATATCAAAGTAAAACAGCATTGCTAAGTTGACCTGAATTTTTATTGTGTTTTTGTTATTTTTGCGGGACTTTATCCCTTCAAAACAGAATTTCGGGGATTTAATTAAGTAGTAGGGTGGTTAAGTTAAGTACCTGCTGAAGGTCTTGTTAAGTAACGTCATCTACGTAATGAAGAGGTTAAGGGGTTTGGTAAGTAGGGCTTACAAGATATATATCGTTATCCATATATATTTTGAAACTTTAAATTAGGAGATAGTTTTTAGGTGACATTTGTTTATGATTTCGGAAATAATAATGTAATAAAAACGAATTTAAACAACTTTCTTGTTACGTGATACTTCTTCCGTTCTTTTTTAATTGTTATTCTAGACTGTTTTTCTTGTTCCTATTTAATTGTCGTTTTAGCTATTTTGACAAGATTTTAAGTAAAGGTAATTTTAGAAATTATCATTTTAGAAATTACTAATCAATTAAATTAAGTATGGGTAATTTGGATAAAAAATTGAATTCTTAATTTGTCTTAAAAATCTTAGAATGACAATTATAAAAGAACGAAGGGAGTATAATGAAAAAAATAAAAATAAAATATACTTTGACTTTAATGTTGTGTAAAAGCAAAGAGGAAAGAGAGTGACTCATTCATTTCAAAACTCACCGTCCAATGTGAAAATAAAATACGTTGCCTGTTCGGCAATACTTGTGTGTAAAAACTCAAAACATAATCTAGTTTATTCTACAAATAAGCTACTCACTCATTCAAGCTTATTATTTTTCTACACGAACAGACACTTAATAAGTGTCTGTTCGGCAGATATATTTTTATACTTAATTTCAAAGAAAAATAAGCTAGCTTATGAAAACAATAAGCTAGGATTTCAAGCTTTTTGGAAAAATAAGCTAGTTTATTTTTTCCTTCTCGAACAGAGCCTAAAATAAATTAGTTTTAGGAGAAATTTGATCTATGAACATAACAATAAAATAAATTTAGATTCATTTCTATTATTTTTACCGTTTTCAAAATTATTAAACAAACGCCACATTAGTTTTAAGAGAAATTTTTTGGTGAGAACAATGCTTAACGTAGGAAAAAAACGAAGTTTCTCGCGCACACAGATAACAAGCTAATGTTCATACTTTAAGCGGTAATGTTCATAATCTGGACGATAAAATTTTTGAGGTCATTTTGAGAAAAATAAAAATAAATCAAATTTCGCAGTAATTATAAGTATGTCACCGCATCCCTCACTGAAAACGTTTAAAAATTTATGGTCAAAATTATAAACATTATCATTAAGAATATAAATATTAATGATTTGTAATTTGTGAACGCGATCCGTTCGTTTCTTCTAGGTTAAGAGTTATTTATACTAGAATTTTCCTCTAGTTTTAGAGATGATACGTAGTACTCCATCCGTTAAGAAATACTTGTCTCTCGAGCAATTTTAGGGAGATTTTATTGATCAAAATTTTAGACAAGTATACCCAGGAAAAAATAGTGAGATAGTAAAAAAAAGAATCATTAACAGTGGTAAATTTGGAAAAATAGTGTACAATTATGTTAAAAGAAAAGTAATTTTTAACAAATGACTTACGCTAGAAGCTAGAAGGACGAAGTAATTTTTGTTTCTAAGTTTCAGAGTATACATCTTCGAACCATACGTATTTTATTCTATTTTTCTTATAAATAATATTAAAAATACGTATTTTCTTTTAATATAATTTATGTTAGAATTAATATTTGTTTGAAAATGAGTTATTGATTTAAGTGGGGACTACGTTGAGCATGCGCGCATGAAGAAAGGTGGGGTCCAGGTTGACCATTTCTATAAAGAGTCAACAAATTATGGTCGATTGCGTCATGAAAGACGCCTGCTGACGTATTTCCGGGTCTTTGTCTACTAACCCGACCCGTAACAGCTTCACGATAATGTTTGGTAAGTTGGTAACTAACTAACGACTTTCCTTATAAGCCGCAAATCTTTCTCTTCACCAAAATATTTTGTTAAGCTATGTTTGGTCTTTTTATGTTGTATTTTTCTAAGGTTAAAATACTCATATGACGAAATATTTTGTTGAGTTCATTAATATACGAGATTATGATAGGTTTATAAATTTTAAATTTATACTGTACTACTACTACAGTTTCTTTAATTAATATGTTTATCATTTGTTCGACATAAGATATTGTTAGCGTATAAGTTAAATATATCTATTGATTAGTGAACGGGTTAAGCCAATGGGTGATTAGACGGTCTTGTTTCAATAAAATTTTATGACTAGAGTTTGTAAATTCTATAGAAAAAAAGATTATCCGTCACAAAATCATATAAAGAAAAATTTTAAAAAATAAATACGGAGAGAAGAATATAATCTTGGCCGTTTTTTTTATTTCAATTGTTAAGATCTCTTCAAGCTCAACTCTAGGTAGAGTAACTCCACCTTAGCTCAACCCGTGATTAGATTAAGCTTAATATCGATGGAGCCTCGAAAGAAAAATCTAGGCAGATCGGTGGTTGGCGGTGTTATTCGTGGAGGCGAGGCTTTGCGTTAAATATTGGCGTTTGTTCGGCATCTCTTGCTGAGCTTCAGGGTGTTTATTACGGGTTACATATCGCGTGGGAGAGGGCTATTATAGAGTAATCGTCGAGGTTGATTTAAAGTCGGTGCTGAGAATTTTTCATATAAGGAACACGTGTCTTATCCTCTTTCTTTTGTAATACGAATGTTCATAGACTTTCTGATACCGGACTGTCAGGTAACTCATGCTCAAAGTAGCATCAATATATTACCTTATTTGTATAGTTTTTGTGAAAATATATAATTTTTAAAATTTTCGTGGTAATATATTGGTAACAACATCAATTTAATTTCCATCCTCATACAAAATTGATTTTTTTTTAAAAACTTCATATGTTAAGTTATTATTTTTGTAGCATGGGTTATCCACTTAGGCACTTACCATTTTAAATAGTTTTCCAAAAAGAGAGGTGATTATTTATTGGTAAAAAAAGGTTCAAAGTGATTCACATGGACATGCTATACAATTTTCAAATTAACTACTCTGTACCTTAATATAAGGCCTATTTAATTTTTCGACACTATTCACAAATCGAGAGAATCTTCTCGTTTTCTTCCAACATATAGAAATAAATATAGGCATGCGAGATCTCATTTGATTCGCCTCAATGAGTACTTTGACAATATAAAAAAATTATATTTTTCATCATCGTATATTTAGAGATATTAGCGAAACAAAACATTCATCGACAAATATGCCCATTTGAAATGGAAAGATCAAAAGGGGACGGAGGGAGTACATCAATTACTCAATTAGTGAAGTTTCTAGAGATGACAAATATGAAAGTTGCCGAATTAAAGCAGAATAATTTTTCGAATTTTCAACTATTGCCACTGGCCAAACTTTATTATCTTATGCTCAATTAATGCAAAGTCAGTGTCGAATTCTACTGAATTGTACCCTACTCGATCATCTCATTTTGTTAGTTGTTTTTATTTAACGATATCTACTTGCAATTTTTTTAATCTTTTTTAGAAGAAAAAAATTCATAGAAATATGATTTCAGAGTATTGAAATTCAAGATAAGTAAATAAATAATAAATATTATATTGGGGTTTGGCTAATTAAGATGAAGTTGTTTTACCTAGAGTTTGAATAATCTTGAACATCAATTTATAGATCTAACAATTATGATTAGTTTTTTTTCTCTCTTCAAATCTTTAATATTGTGAAGGATTTACCGTTCGGTGATCGAGAACATGACTTAACATAGTAAAATTGAATTTTTTTTCATTAACAGATAATAAGCTAATGTTTATAATTTAAGCGATAATGTTTATAATCTGGACGATAAATTTTTAAAGTCGATCAAAAAATAATAAAGTTCGCAATAATTATAATTATGTCACCGCGTCACTCACCGAAAAACGTTCAAAATATTACCATCTAAAATATGAACATTGACATATACTCTGTGAATGAGATTCAATCGTTTTTTCTACGTTAAGAGTTATTTGCACCAAAACTTTCTTTTTTGTGAATTGTATTATAAAGTTTTAATAGTCAGTTATACAAAAAACTACGAAATCTAAACCGAGAAAATAGATTGCAATGATTATTTGATAGAAAGATGACACTTTCACGGTCTCCTAAATAGTAGTTTGGTAATCCGAGACATTAAAGTTGACCAACGAAATCCAAAAATCGCACCTTATAATTGACTTTTCTTTGCTCTTAGTGTTATTTTTAATCGAAATTCCGCACGCACGGATTTAATACAAAAAGATAAGTAACAATAGAGCAAGCAAACTAACTTGCAAAACTTGGCAAGTCAACTGCACCATTACTCATAAGTTAATGTTATACATATTTAATAAATAATAATGCTTCTAGATCATAATCTATAAAGTCAACACTATATACGTACAAATAGTCTAATATACGGGTGAAATTAATAATTTAGGGTTTGAAAAATGTATTAGTTCAATTATAATTTATGATGTTCTCTTTGGATCATATGATCTATGTCTGTTTGACTCAGGAATTAAAAATTTAAATCACGGGACAAAAAAAGACCGGTGAATGTTTATGGCATGTTCTGCAACTTGTTGATGATCAGATTCTATTGCTAATTGTAACTGTTAAATTGATTTACCGACCCGTGACTATATAATATAAGACAAAATGTATCAATCTATTTATACATATTGTATATAGCTAGATCATAATTACATGTATACTACGTGGAAGGTTGGTATAACATAAATTAGTCTCTTATGTTGCACGGAAATAAAAACGCCAGTTAGAAACGGAAAACAGCAAGACTTTAGAAGACGACAAATTTAAAATAAACAAATATAGCAAACGGCGGGAAAAGACGATGTATTTTAATATTATATCATTTTAAAACTATTATAATGAATAATACATTAATATTACTAAGAGGCACATGAAACATAAGTAATTTAAGTCTTTAACATAATTATAGATTATAAAAACCAAATTTGGCCGTAGCAATGAAAACCAAGTCTTAAAACTTAAACCAAATGTAAGGGTTGAAAACGCGAAACAGATGAAAGGTTGGGGCTAAGTTTTTCTATATTTCTTTATTTTATTATTAAAATATATATAATTTTCTATTTTCGCTCATCAAAACGTATGTTTCCCCACGTTTTCTCCCGTTTCCAGACATTTTCTGGTGTTTCCAAAATATTGACCGTTTTTCGGCATTTTCTTGACCGTTTTCCCACGTTTCTGGACGTTCTAAGGTTTCCAACACCCCGCTTAAGACCTAAGAGCAAGGGCGGACCTACATAGAGACCAGTGGGGGCCTGTGCCCCCACTGACATTGAAACACGAACGGAATCGTAGATCTTTTCAATACGAGTCCATGCATATAAAATTCATCAAAATCGGACATCGTTTGACTCCTGAAAACCCCAAAATACGAAACTCTCGCAGGTTGCAAACCACGCCGCCGCAATACAAGACTAGACGATCAAGATGGCGTGTTTCGAAACTATTCGAGGTTAGGGACGCAACACGAGGTCTTCTTTTTAGTTTCTTACACGTTTTTTCATGTGTTGTTCCATTTGGAAACATCACAAACTACTTTTTCATGTGTTGTTTAATTTTGAATAATCACAAGATAGGAGAATATTTTTATTGAATTATTTTTTTTAAAAGTTCTATTAGAAAAAAAATTGTTGAACTGTGTTGTTTAGAGTGTTAAGCTGATGTAAATATTTTGTTTGTGTATGCTTGATCCTTGATGCGAATAGTATTGAGATGATTATTAGGATTGATTCTATATACGTTTGATTAGAATTATGTTAAATACTTATGCATTTAAAAAACAAAATTAGCCGAAACAGGCCTCCACTGACTTGAAATCCTGGGTCCGCCACTTCCTAAGAGAGATTTCCGTGATACACAACATGAAAAGTAATCCTTAAGATATCAATAAGACATCCTAATGAGAAGAAGATGATCACAAACCTAACCATAGTTTTTATAATAGAAAACCTATCCATTGGTTAGTGCACCACATACTAATGACAATTTTAATATTAATTAGGTTGATTATATTTTAAAACTCCCTTGACAACACTTAGTGCTTGTTTGGTTAGAGTCTAAAATCCCATGAATTGAAAATCTGTAGGAAATGGAAATGAATATCTGTGTTTGATTTAAAAAAAAATCCGTGAAAATCATGGGATTTTAATTTCCTGGGATTTTCAATTCCTCCATCTTACCTAGTCCCCCCTAGGTAATTCACTTTCCCTCCTTTTTACACATAAAATCTTAAATTCTCCTATTTTGATCTATCTACTGCAAATTTTAACCAAACACATTTTCTCAAAATCTCCTATATTACAAATCACCCTAATTGACAATTCTTATGATTTACAATTCTCACATTCAAACGAGCACTTATCCATTAAAATAAAGCAGAGTGGGTTGTGTATATTAAAGGTCATATATATAAGTAATTTCAAGGTAGGTTGATTGTATAAAATCCTTTTCAACTAGTCATATACTCCGTAGTTAATTAAAGGTCATATAAACGAATAATATATGAGATTCTACACCCTGATATTTTTGTTCAAATTTCACTTCATTCGAATATTCTTATGTACTGATCGATGTACATGTAGTCGATTAATAAGTAATAACTACATAATTTATAAATAATTAATTTTTTTAATTAGAGGCATAAAATGGAGCAAAGGAGTGCATATATATTATAAAAAGTATTATCCAAGAATTAAAAGGAGTGGTCAATATTAGTCATAGACATTGACGTGGCTGCTTTTGTTTTGTTGTTGATCTATCTTATTCTCTAAAATAAACACCTTACCTTTATCTTATTTATTCCATTATAAAATTTATTTCCTGCAGTTTTTTCAACACTCTTGTTTTTTTTGTCTGATGAGCCAAAATGTCAACCACTATCAATTCCCATTTTTCATTTTTTTTTGCAACACAAACATCATTTTTTCCCAAGAAACCCACCACCCTATATATACACACACATAACCTTACAAACTTCAACTCCATGAACTCATCAAAACTCATCCCTCAAACTCAAAGTTGTAGAAGCTTAAACATGGCCGATGATTTGATGCAAGCCGGGATTTTCGAAGGTTCGACATGGTGGAATACGACTCCGACGAAGAGCTTCTTACCGGCCCCTTATTGGGACCCACATATGGTTGATCCTTCTAACCTCCATGCCTTGAGTTTTGATGCCTCCTCTATGTGGAATCATCAAGATCTCATGTAAGTTTTCCTTTTATTTAATCAAGAAGTTGGTCATTGTTTTATGGATTTGGTTCAGATGGGGATGATCTGAGTACTGAGGATGATGCACACAAACCTTATAACTCATCTATACAGAAGATGTTATGAATTATAACGTGTGTGCGCATCAATTATAACGTTGGTGTTCATCATTCTTATGATATTTTTTCCCTTGTTTCATTATCTTACATGGGTATTATTTATTTTTACAGGCAAAATGGAGATTATGTGGATAATGGTATGTTTAACTCTAACACAATGATTAATGAGCTAAATTGTGGAAGCTTGTCGCCACCGGCTGACATGAATAGCTCAGGCACGAATGGCTCGACGGTAACCTGCGATGGCCAGTTTCCGGTCGTCAATAGCTTTTCCTTGCTAGATCATGAAATACTTAACCCAGTTTGTGATCAATGGAACAATATTAGCGCTAATCAAGTCATGGGATCCTCCTTTAATCAAAACCAAAGACAAGAGCAAATCATTGATGAAATTAGGGCAACTTTGTTGGGTGCTTCTCCGGCTCCTTCTTCGCCTTCTTCGCCTAAACCTCAATCTCGGAAACGTACTAATTCAAAGGTGGTTATCATACATATAAACTAAGCCCTTCATGTTTATTGTATAGTTTGAGTTTACCTAATTTTGTTGCTATGTATTTGATCTTAGAAGGTGAATAAGAGTGAAGAAGGTTCGGATTCGGGATCAGTTGGTTCGTCGGTCAAGAGACAAAGGATTGAGACTCCATCTTCACTGCCAACTTTTAAGGTATGTTATGTTACATAAATTTGGAAAAAAGAAGTTTTGAACAAGGAGTTAGAAAAGTTCAGTATTTTCGGGTTCACATATAATGTTTATAATCTGGGTGATGATATTTTTAGGTAAATAATTACAAGTATGTCACCGCGTATCTTAAAATGTTAAAAAAATTCATTTATCAGATTATGAACATTATTATCCAAAATATGAACATTGACGTATAATCTGTGAATATGAACTACTCGTTTTTCCTACGTTTAGCCTTGTTCTCACCGGAACTTTCTCGGAGTTTAATCCCATTTTAACATTTGTAAATTATGGATTATGATGATTAGGTTCGGAAGGAGAAGTTAGGAGATAGAATAACTGCACTCCAACAATTGGTATCACCTTTTGGCAAGGTATATGATTTTACATAGCATGGAATTTAAGCAACATCATAACCGAATAATTATTCTGTAAGAATTATTTAATTTCTGTACTAAGATTTATGTATGTGTGTAAATTTGCAGACTGATACTGCATCTGTTCTTCATGAAGCCATCGAGTACATCAAGTTCCTCCATGATCAAGTTAATGTACATACAAAAAAATGCTTAAATCTTTAAAAAATGCTTATTTGAGAAAAAAATTCTAATCTTTCTCAAATATAAATTAAATAAAAACTTATGGTAATTAAACTGGAGGGTTACTTTTATTTGCAGACTCTAAGCAGACCATACACGAAAAATGGAGCTCCTATTCAACATCATCATCACCAACAGGTATTAAAAACACTTATTTATTGACACAATCAAACTAGTCTACTCCAACTCCATTTTGTCCCATATGATATGACATTATTCCTTGGTCACTAATCAAAGAGAAAGGTTGGTTAGGGTACGAAAAATATTTAACGTGGAAAAATGAAGCATGGGCGTTAACAGATAACAAGTTAATTTTCATAATTTAGCGAATATTGATGTGTAAATTGTGAATGCGGATGCTTTGTTTTTAACTGTGAACATTACCATCTTCTATCAATAACAGGTTGCAACAAATGAAGATCTAAGAAGCCGAGGGTTGTGCTTAGTTCCGATATCGAGCACTTTTCCGGTAGCTCATGAAACACCAACTGATTTCTGGACTCCTACATTTGGTGGTACCTTCAGATAGATCGAGAACGAGAACGAGAACGAGAACGAGAACTAGATGATCGAGTAAGGACACGGAAAAGTTAAGCATGTATATAGTTGTTAATGATAAGTTAGCTAGCTGGGAAAAATAGAATGAATTCTGTTGAGAGATGATCGATCGAATCGTATCTGAGAAAATAAAATAAAGAAAGAGGAATGAGAACCAGAACATGGTACCAAGAAAAAAGCAGAAAAGAATGCTGGAAAGAAGGAAAAATGCTGGTATACCTTACAAGAACAATCATATAGATGAAATAATAATTACTCCGTAAGTTGTAACGTTTATATAGTTTTTTACTTTTCTTCATATATGTCATGGTGTTATTATATTTTCATAATGTTTGTAGGGTTGTAGTTTGGAAATTAAGTGAGTGGGTAGGAGCAGGAACAAAGGGCCACAGATTTTCATTATAAAATAGTTGAAGTTGTTGTAATCTATGTAATCTTAGGGATTTGTTCCTACTTCTACACAAAAACTCAGAATATTACAGTATGTTTTTACTTGTTTGATTATGTGTACATAATGTATTTTTATTATGCATTAAGAAAATAGAAATTGTATCAAAATACAAAGAGAGAAAGGAAATTAAGAAATTGAATGAGGAAATAAAAAATTTAATATATAATGGTAAATGAAATTAGTAGAAATAATGAAAAAAAAGACACTTGGCGAAAAACAAACAAATTTTTAATACGTGGCGAAATAAACTAAATTACGATACGTGGCGAAATGAATTAAATAACGACTCGTGGCAAAAACTGAGTTTTATTTTAATAAATATATAATATTGGTGGAAAAGACTTGCATGATAATCGTTGCTTTTTAGAATAATGAGAAGCATTTATTAGAATAAATTGCAGTATAATGTTGAGTAGTTGGAATGTATCACTTTGGTTGTATTGCTTTTGGCTATTCTAATCGTTCATTAACCAAAGTGCTTATGGGCCGGGGTATTAGTTTTCTGTAGATAAGTTTTGCTTAGTTAAGCACTTTAGCTTGTACTTTACATTGAATATGAAAATTGTTTGTCTATTTCTATAGGAACCTATATTGTTGGCCATTTCTAACTAATTTTGCTATAAGTGAATAATTATCTAGGTCAAATGATCGAATGTGATATCATGTAAGTAATAAAATCAATCTGTTGGTATTAAATGTATGTTTTAGGGTGACGATCAGGTGAAAAAGTAAGGTAGCCGCGATGCAAACAAATATTGCAACGCATTTATACAAACAAGCATGTTGATAATATTATGCACACTTCTTGGGGAGAAAAGTTCGTACTTAAATACTCTTAACGTAAAAAAAACGAACAGATCACATTCACATGTTACACTTCAATGTTCATATTTTGGATAGTAATTTTCACAATTTAGACCATTAATTTTTCTTATCATTTTCAGTGAGGGACGATGTGACATACTTAATTACTATAAACTTTGATTTTTTTTCCTTAAATTTTTTTATTGCTCAGATTATAAACATTACTATCCAAATTATGAATATTAACTTATTATCTGTGTACGCGAAAAAACTTAGTTTTTCCTACGTTAAACCTTGTTCTCATCCAAACTTTTCCCTATATTTATATGTACTCGATATACAAAAAGAATATGGTGATATATATGCATATTTATAGAGTATAAAAACATCAAAAAGCGTCTCTTAAATATAATATACAAGGTTAAATGTTATTTTTATTCTAAAGCATGTTTATAGAAAATTATGAAGCTTGATCTTGAAGATTTCTCTTACCAAGCAACAAATAATAAAAGGATCTAAGTTCCGTAATTATCAGAAAGCAAGAGTTCTTGATTGATGTTGGTTGGTATCTTCATCTTCTTGGCTATGTATGCTTTTTAATTATTCTTCTTCGATTTTGAACTTGTTTTCATCGGCTTAATAACGAAAAGATAATGGTAAAAAAATAAAAAGTAATATCCTTACAACATAACTTTAAATTTTATATTATCAAAAGATTTTCACAACTTTTCTTTTTCTTGCACCTACGATATATCACTTTTTTTCTTTTGGATTTTTATAGGCTTGTTTGGCCAAATCAATGTCAAAATGTACATTTAATTTGTCTTCACCTACAAGTTTTTTTCCATGTTAGTAAAAAGGAATTTTCTTTTGACAAACTTTCAATCAAGTCTTCTCTATAACTCCATAGCTAGGCTACATGAAAAGCTTAAAAAATGATGGCATGAGAACATAATAAAATTGATTTGAAGCTACATGAAGATTGATGGAGACTCACCTTTTTTTTTTATTAGATGGCCGGGACCACAATATCATATTATAAGATTTCTCCTCCTAATATCATTGCAAAAATATGAATGTTATGTCATGACTCTATTTATATGAAGGTAAAACTAATATCATAATGAAACTAAAAACTCATTGTCACATTCAAAATTAACATTACAGTTCGCTTATAACACTTAACGTCAAGGGGTTAGTTTAGTAAAACATTACAAGAATCAATTTCGATAGATTACGAATTCGATTTCCCTGATCCCTTAAGGGCATAGGATTATAGCAAGTTGAAATAATACTTTTTAGCAAATGTTATTTTTACAAGGAAGACAATACCAACAATAAATACTAAAATTTATATTAATTTTTTTATTAAATAAATCTAATACTTTTTTGACATATCATCAAAAATGTTATATTTAGCTTTTGACTTTGAGAAATAGAAAATTTTTAAGAAAATATTCCTCATTTCTCATTTTTAGCTTACTACTTGGAGTATTAAGGAGTGATTTTACTATAAATTTGCTATTGTTATTTTTAACATATCATTGGAGACGGAGACATATATAAATTCCTTTACAAGTGCTCGTTGAGACCTTGATTCACCCTCCCTCTAAACTTTCTTTGCAAAAAAAAGTGTGCTAATGACACTAAAACCTAATCCAAAAGCCCAAATATGATAAGGCCCAGTCCATACAAAAACATGGGCACAGTCTGCAATTCAATCTTTCCAGGCCCAACTCTTAAGATAAAACACTAATTTCGTAATAAACTGATACTTTAATTAGCATGGTAAACCAATATGCATAAGATCCGTAAATGCAAGCATAAAAACTGAAAAATCCAACACCTTGATTAAACATAAAATATCTTAAACACAAAGTAGAATGTCATATATTTCAAAAAAACATAATAAGCAAACCTAGAACCAATCCAAAGATCACCATTTCTTCATGGAAAGAAAGCACTAGACCAAAGAGAGTTCAAGTTGTGGCTACTATAATCAGCAAAAGTCATGGGCATATTTTCTCCAGCCAAAGTTCCACCACCACTTCCTCCTGCACCGCCACCAAATCCGCCAACGAGCGGATCTTGTGGGCCCATCAGCTCCATGACCCATGAACCCCTCATGGGCATCGGATCCTGCTGATCGAGCATGTTGACTTGGTCAAACCCTAGTGGTGCCCTAAGATATTGTTGTTGTTGCATCTTTTCCTTTTCCTTTTCTGTTCCATTGATCGCCTTCATTTGTGGTGGTGGTGGAAGAGACGCCTGCACCACTGTTGCCTTCTTTGTAGCCTTTGGCTGTGCAGCCGCCTGCTTCTTTAGGGTTTCGATTCTCTTGTAGATTTCCTTTAGGTTTTGGTCGATTAGCCAACCGAGATCGTTTAGGTCTACCAAGTTTAGGTTTTGGACACTTGCCTTCCCACCTAAACAATTGTGCATCACCTAAGAGTGCATAGAGTTTCTTAGTAATCTTCACTCTTCATTTCAAGAGCGACAACAAGGAAGAGAAAGAATAAAACTACTCCGCAATCTCAGTTTGAGAGTAGTTTTAAATTTTTCTTCTTTTTATTGTCGCTCTTTGAAGTCTTTGGTCTATTTGTCCTGCAGTTTATAAACTGTTTTCTTCATATAAATTGTTTATTTGAAAAAATTTACCTCGTGCATAAAAAGATGTGAAAAAACAGTTTCTAGTTTATAAACTAGTTTATAAATGATTTACCAAACAAACCCTTTATATCAATTACAGGTCTTAGTGTTTCTTCGGGTCTCTCGTTACACATCTTTTCGATATGTTCGATAAATAACTTCTAAACATTCCAGGCCATATAAACTCTACTATGATGAGATTATACTTGGATGATTGTAATATCTCCAGATCTACAATGACCATTTACTTATTTTCCAAGACCTAAAGTCCTTAACATGTAGATTCTTCTTAAAATAACAAGCCATGAAATTGCTTAAACATGTTCTTGATCAATGTATATGTACCTGAGTAATCTCCTTCTCACGATTCTCCTTTTGTTGCTTCTTAAGTTGTTCAGCCGCCTTATTAATCCTCTGACGAAGAAACGCCTCTTGATTCACCATCTTCTTGCTCTTCTCCATCTCGGGCATCCTCTTAAACTTGGACATAACCCTCTGAGCTCCATGCTGACTCGGCCAAGCCTCGGGTTGAGCATCGTACGGGCTATAAATCACAGCACATGCCTCGATCTCACAAAGTGTCGTCAACTCGTACATCTTCTTAAGGAACCCTTTCTTCCTCTTCTTGAATGTCGCCTTCCTTGCAGAGTCATTTGGAATATAGGCAAGCTTTACTTTCTTTCTTGTCATGCCTCTTTTTCCTTGTAAGAAAGGTTGAGGATTGGTTTGGTAAACATTGTGGGTATATATAGGAAAAGGGCTAGATTCAATATAAATTTGTGCAAATCATGGAATTAAATTCAATTTTCATTAGCTGTGGTCTTCATGAACAAATATATTGGATGCAAGTTGGCATGATAAGGGAGTGATTAAGGTTCTTGATATGGTGTGTGCAAAATCAAATGAATTTAGTGGATGAGAATTAAGGTGTGATATTTTGATTATATGTTCATGAATGTGGAATATGTGATAATATTATTCCTTTATTGGATCTTATGATTTATTTATTCATATTTATTCTAATAGGGCCTAAAGTTTTAGTGTTGGATTGCTTAGTACCATTAGGTTTAATTTTATTTCCAAAATATAATGGATTACCAAGTTTGCTACTTGCTAGTAATGATCAACCTTGCAAGATTTTTTATCCAACGTTACTTATATATTTTTGTCAACGATGAAGAAAAGTTAGAACGAGTGCATATCTAGAAAAATCCTAAACCAATTGATGAATAAGATCGATTTTTATTACATGTATATATTGCTCAATAATTACATGTATATATTGCATGCATGGAAGGAATGTACGTAAGAGTTATATTGCATGTTCAGGGTAGATATACTTGCAGATCAAAGTTCCGGTACGAACATGAAAAATGAACGGTTCATGTTCAAAATTACACGTCAATTTTTAGTAATATTCATAATTTGGGTCATGAGTTTTTTTTGAACGTTTTCAGTGAGGTACGCATTGACAATACTTGTAATTACTGCAAACTTTGATATATATTTTTTTCTCAAAAAATTTCATCGCACAAATTATGAACATTACCGTTCATATTATAAACTTCGTTTTTCCTATGTTAAGACTTGTTCTCAACCGAACTTTTCTCACCCTCGAAGCAATGATAGATATTTTTTAGTTCGTTGTCTACTATGGACTAGAGTAGTGCGTATTGGAATGATATGAAATTAACTACGTACTGTATTAAAAAACGATGATTGCGATCAAATATCAATTAATCGGAAAAATTCACACGTTTAAAATTAATATTGCGTCTATCCCTGAAAAGATGCATAATATATTGATACATAGTAGTATTCTTCTGACTCTATTCTTCTTCTTGCATACTAAAAATAACTGTTTAGCCCACTGAATTGAGTTGTTTGATTGTCAAATATGTCAAAAGATTCACTATTAATTATTATTTTTAGTCATTGGAAACAACCTCTTTATGTTTTTTAACACATAGTTTGATTCTCATCCTGCTATAAGCGGGAGCCTTTTAAGACATTAGGGTATCGTTGTTGTTGATCGTCAGATACGCCAAAAGATCAATCCACAAGGAAGAGTATGAGGATCGTGGATCACATTTATACCAAACCAAACAAGCGGGAGCCTTTTGTATTACTTTCACAAGGTCACTTCTTTCATAATACTTGTCGGTATGATCACAATCCTGGAAAAATTGCAACAACAACAATTATCATGAATGTTTCATAAAGAGGTCAATATTTGATAAAGTTGTCACCTAACCGCTACATGTAATGATGATTGATGAATAATACAAGAAACTACTTAGCTAATTTTTAAATTCATAGTAGGTGAAATTCACCCTACTATGATATGGTGGTGAAGTATGCACAATGCATCCCTTCAACACATGTATATTATATATGTAGTTGAACTCTTTGACCAAAATAATGGCAGTTGATCGAACTGTTTGACAAAAATATGTGCAGTTGAACTTAGCTAATTTGTTTATCAATGGACAAGTGTCACAGATTTGACAACTACTTCACAACTCCAAATACAGCAAATTTCACAACAAGATTCAAGTGAAGTTTCTCAGAGAAGAATGAATCTCAGTACTGATAGCATGGTAAATTCTCTCTATAAGCCAGCAACTGAATTTTAAGCAAGAACAGAAGCACATAACTTGTACAAAGTTACATTTATGCGAGAAAGATGCAAATCAGAACACCAGAAAGGAGGTTTTAAAATTAGCATTCTAGACACTAACTTGAAAACATTGAGTAGTTACTAGTTAATACGTCCCTGAGATAGATTTAAGCTATACTGCAAAATTTTGCAGGACCCAAATGGAAAAGGCACCTGGAATTCATATCAATTGAGTTAGAATTCAGAAAGTATCATGATTTTCGGCCTTGCCATTTTAGTCGCACGAATACGACAAATCAATGAAGCCCTGCTTCTATCTGCGTTACCACATTCCTTATTTAATCCCAAAGATCAAATCTTTTAGTTACCAAACAAGACTAAAAACTTGGCATTTCAGTAACAGCAAAGCCACAGTAACTATGATCTTCAAACAATTTATAGCCAGAAAAACCGTCAATACCTTCAAGGAAACAAATGCCTAAATTTGAACAATCTTCCTGCAATCCTGCTAACAGCGTATCTTTAACTGATCATACGCATGACAGTACATTCCAAATTCGCGAATGTCTATACCTGCCATGATCCCTACAATTTAAACCACATACTTGCATGCTTCATGAATCAAGACACAATCCACAATCAAAAGAAACAAGCTTTGTCAAAATTCAGAAGACCACATAAGCCATTTCTTCATTTTGGAAACAATTACACTCTCAAAAGCCTAGACTGTAAGAACCTTTTTCCCATCTGAGGCAGCAGAAAGGACCAAACTAACCCATTATACTCAAATCATTATTCAAATGTACAATCTTCAAAACCAAAACAAAACACCATAAACCTAATTCTCCTGCATCTGTTTATACAAGAACATATCTATAACAAACAACAAACCTTCACCTTCCATTCAAATCTTCGCCTTCAAAACATCAACCAAGCTCTTAGCATTCCTCCTAACCTTCTCATTATCATCCTCCAAAAACCCAACACAAATCTGCACAACACCTTCCTGATTACTCTCCCAACACACCTTATCACTACAACAACACAGCAAGCTTAAAGTCAAGAGCCCATACTGAACACCTCTCAATCCTCCATTCTTCAAAACCCCAACCAAAATCCTAACCAACCCATCACACCTCACCATCTCCTCTCTCCCTTCCCTACACTTAGCCAACAAACCCAACACCTCAACAGCCCGTTCAAGCCCCATTCCCGCAACACGAACAAGAACCGGAACCGCGCCACAATTCACCGCCCTCCTTCGATTCTCGGAGTAAGAACAGATAGTATACAAAGCTGTAGTTGCCTCCTTTCTCTCCCTAATCTCCCTCCCAACCCGAATAAGCGTAACTAACGCCTTAATCGCACCCGGGCAGGACCCAATTGCGGCCTTATTGACCTCCAAAACTGATAGGCTTGTGAGAATGGTGGCAGCAAGAGCACGACAATCAGAAGCAGTACTACGGAGGAGGTTAACTAATTTCCCTACAGCTCCCTCTGCAACTAACCCTACTTTATTATCATCATCCAAACTCAGATTCAGCAAAACAGAGAGCGCCTTCTCAACCAGCCGTGTGTCATCGGATTCGAGCAAGCGAAGGAGGGATGAGAGAAAGCCTAACTCAGCGAGCTTTCTGCGGGAGCGAGATGGGTCTGATTTCAAGATACGATTCAGCTGCGAGAGGGAATGAATCTTGGAGGAAGAGGAGGAGGAAGGAGAGGCTAAAGAAGAGATGAGGGTTTGTGGCTCAGGCTGATGATGTTTACGTTCGGGTTGAGAGATGAAGTTGGAGATGAGGCTACGGAGAGCGTGGTTGGGGATGAGATTTGGGTGGTCGGAGAGGGGTAGTTTCGTAATTGGACAGCTGCGGTTACCGGAGTCGAGCCATTTCTGGATTGAGGAGCGGTCGAAGGTGTGGCCGGAGGATAGGATGACTGGGTCGGACATTATCTCGAGTGAAATCGGGCACTTGAAGTAATCGGGGAGAGCTTCCATTGGAGCAGAGAATCGGAGAAGGATAAAAGAGAGGGAAATTGAAGAACGGGACAAAAAAACCAGAAAATTTGCCCTAGAATTAAGGAAATGGGAGGACAAAAAGGAAAGGGAAGAAGAAGAAGATGAAAGTACGGCTTTACCCTTTGAGTTTGACTAAATATGTGTTGTTTATAGAGGGGTAAATTACATTACAATCCTAAACTTTCGAATGTTTATATTATTAGTCCTTAAACTTTCTACTATTTCATATTTGTCCATAAATTATCACTCTATATATACTATTCAACCTTCTATCAATGAAAACGTTAAATTGTTGTTTATTGGGTTGATTACGTTTTAGTTACCGGACATTTTTTTTTCTTTTTTCAATAATAGTACTTGCTTTTATAACGTTACAATTTAGTCTCCAACTCATCATAAATGCTTTATTAGTCGCATTTCCCAACGTCAAAGTGGAAATTCATTAAACGCATACATTCATGCATCTCATAATTCATTTGACGTCAAAGAGTATTATCAGAAACTTTGATAAATTGAGGAATAAATCAAGACCCTATAGAAGTTGGATACATTCTAGAAAGAGAATGAAACATTAGGGAATAAAAGCGTAATTATCACAAGTTTATTAACAACAATTTTATGCTTTAGTGGACGAAAGAATGGTTGATGTATAAAATAGGAGAGGTTAGAAATGAATAAGAAAAACGTTTGAAAGTTTAGGGAGTAATTATGTAATTTTCCCTTAATGAAGCGGTAGGCGTTATTGTGAGGGTAGATTAGGCATTTGATTATATGGTGGTGGTTTATTAGTTTTCAGTTTTAAAAATTTGTCGGTTATTTGTTTTAATTATATTTTGGGTTGGGCTGGTTCTTGCTTTTGGCATGAGGAGAAAGTCATATAAGTGGCCCACATTTACCATTAAATGACATAACAAAAAAGCCGTGTTTTGGGCTATGCAAATAGGGGCGTTTTTGTAATTTCTTAAATAAACGTCTCTTACAGGGGCAATTTTGTAATTTCGTTTGACTGACTTGAGAGACGTTATCCATTTGCTGTGACACCTATTTAATCCAACTTTGGGTAATGGCTTTAAATCACTATTTAGTGCCCAAAACCAATAAATGTGACAAATATACATTGATCTGCGTCAGCATATACCCACGTTTAATTAATGGTTTCAATAATTGTGAAACTTCGTGGTTGTTGATATCCGGAAATTTCTAGGAGTGACCGTATTCGGTGTCCGATAATTGAGGACACTCGAAAACGATCGAAAACACTCCGGAAACGTTAGGGCTCAAAAACGACACTCAAAAAATGGAAGGAAACACGTTCCCCACAAAGTTTCCTAAAAATACCGATAAAAAGTAATTTCATTGTTTAACTTGGTTATGTTGTTGAACTTGATGGTGCTTTATTTCCCTTAATTCATGAGTTTTTAATATGTTGAACTTGATTATGTTACTCGAAATTTTATATATTGTTAATTAAGTTACTGTATTTGGCTTTATAAGTAATTTAGTATGTGTGTTTAATCCTTTTAATGCATCTTTTAAAGATATATTTATTCTATTATTTGTTTTCTTTAAATTAATATATAATTTATGTTGTCATTTTCCCGTCGTTTTCCTTTTTCTTAAATTTGATGTTGCTGTTTTTAAGTGTCTGAAACGTGTTTGTGTTGGATACCTTCGGGAGTTTCCGGGAAACATATGTTGTTGGTTATATTGTGTGAATTATGGGTAATTTACAGAATATTTAGGACTAAACTCAGTTAAGTGAAATTCAAAATATGGATAATTGCAACGTATGTATTAGACCCAAATATAAGTTCATAGAATTTTATTCTAAAACAAATTGACAATAAGAGGAGTGTATCGGAGTGAAAACCCGTTGCATTTAGACATCAAGGAGCGTGGGTGACTCTGATACCTTATGAAACTTCGTGGACACATGGTCAATATACTGACCGCTCAATGCTAAAGGTGGGTTAAGTAAAACCTGTACATGGATAAATGCATGAGGTTCCAGCTGAAAATTAATTGATAAGATGAATAAATAATAAATTAATATAGGAGAGAACTTATCTTATACTCCGTAACTTTTAACTTTCGACATTAAACCGGGCAGCACCCATTTTACACTCGACACCCCCCCTCGTTCGGAACCCCGTTCCGAACGAGTTTTGTATTTTTTTTTTATTAAAATATTCTCGTTCGGAACACCGTTCCGAACGAGAAAATTTGTGAACCCGGTCCATGGACCGGGTTTTATTTAATACAAAAAATAATCCGGTTTAAAAAACTATTCTCGTTCGGAACCCCATTCCGAACGAGAATAGTTTTTTAATGACGTCATGATGACGTCATCATTCTCGTTCGGA
Organism: Oxyria digyna; assembly: GCA_029168935.1. Lineage (NCBI taxonomy): Eukaryota > Viridiplantae > Streptophyta > Magnoliopsida > Caryophyllales > Polygonaceae > Oxyria > Oxyria digyna. The sequence goes on along the minus strand of JAPVLV010000026.1, from coordinate 1,869,443 downwards.
ATGGTATTCCGAACGAGAATGATTTTTTAAAAAAAAAGCTGACGTCAGCGTTGTGTAACGGCTAGCTGACGTCAGCTTTTGCCTATATATAGTTCGTTCGGGATGCCATTCCGAACCACACTCGAATTCGCTCTCTTCTCAATCTTACAAAAAAACGCTCCCTTCTAAATCTTTCAAAAAACGCTTTCCCTCGTGTCGATAATGGCCGGAACTCCTCCTAATCCTTTTTTTTATGATCCGACGGCTGCAGATGAGGAAATTTACGTAGGAAACGAATGGTGGTCGGGTTATGGTGTTCCGAATGCAAGCTACGCTGGTCCTTCTGGTAGTGGTTTTTTCAACATGGACGGAGCAACTAGTAGTAGTTACAACCTCCCCACCCCCAGTTTCAGTGATCTCCAAAGGCATCAACAACACATGTTCTGGGATGCAACTGTTACAGGCGGAGCAACGCCTCAAGAAGAGCCGGAGCAAGTGGAGGAGGATGTCCGAGCAGCACGTCGGAGACGGAACACGGAGTCGGTTAGTATTTCTAAAAACCTGAAATACGCTTAATTTTGTAGAAATAGTGGAAAATGCTCAATTGTATTTCAAATGCATGCTAAAATTAGTTTATAGTGGAAAACGCTTCATTTCAATATTAACTGCAATGCATGGTAAAAAAAATTAGTTTAATGCATGTGGAAAGCGTATGAACACTTTTTAGAAAATACCAAAAAGGTTGAAAACTACTTAAAATCGCATATATGGACTTTAGTTATAATAATCGATGGTAAATTTGTATGTATTTCGTTAAAACTAGGAGGTAGTTAGAAATATCCGATCCAGAGTTGGAGAAGACAGAAATTTGGGTGATAGGCGAATCACTGCTTCTGAGAGGAGGGGGGATAGAAGATCGCGTGGTGATAGACCGCAACAGTCAGGTTCCCGGGGGTCAAGTGCTGCGGGGGTTAGGAACCCACCTAACCCAGATGTTCCGAGTGGGTCAGGTTCTTCGCGGGGTAGATCCCGACAGACTCGGCAGTCAAGTCCTGCTCCGATGCAGTCAGAAGCTGTTGCGGCTCCTCCTCTTCCAGGACTCAACGAGGGGTCTATATTGACTCGTTATGAGCAACACATTGCTCATCAGATTTGGATAGATCCGAATCCCGATGAAAGTGTCCCCCGTCAGCTAAAGGCGCAGACAAGGCAAAAGTGTTTCGAGCTATGGTTTCCTAGAATTCCTACCGACCCGGAGCCAGAATCATGGTTTTCTCTTGCCCAGGAGTCGGGGCTGCTTCACATCCTTAAGGGTCAATTTTGGAATGTGGACCACAACCTCCTTTCTGCATTCGTGGAAAGGTGGCACCCTGAGACGAACACATTTCATCTGAACTTTGGGGAGCTTGGAATCGGTCTCCATGACGTTTTGGAGATTCTGGAGCTGCCTATTGACGGGGGTGCTGTCACCACGCCATGGACACATTTGGGTCTAGATGCAGATTCAGCGCATTGTGCCCAATTGTTTTCCTATTTGTTTGGCGTTGACCTGGACAACCCGTTTGACGCTGAGGAGGAAGCGATGGTCAAGTTCATAGGTAGGGGGAAATTCGGCGAGCGGGAATTCTTTTGCCACGTTGTCTCGATGATCAACTCTCGAAGAAGATCCGATCCGGGCTCCATTGCAACCGGCTTTTTGTGGCACCTAATTCAGCAGTCTTTGTTCGTGAACAAGACCTCCAACCTGTTAGACACATGCTTCCTGCCGCTACTAGAGGATCCGAGCAGGATACATGAATACGCATGGGGTACAGGTTGTTTGGCATTGCTGTACAGGCAGCTGGGTATAGCATCCAGGGCGAGATGCGTGCAATTTTCTGGTTGCGTCAGGCTTCTTGAGATTTGGATTTGGTTACATTTCCCGTATTTTCCTGGGAACCCAAACCTGGATGTCAGCTCCCAAGAAGCTACTGCTCGTGTGTCCCGTTATTCCACTGGACGAGCCCCGCTGAGGCAAAAAAGGACACTGCAACAGTACAGACGCATCTTGGATGAGTATGCACCGGAAGATGTAAGTGAATCGTCTAAATGTCATTCCAAGTTGTTATTAATATTGTTATTAATTGTTATAAGCTAATTCTGTAGGTGTGTTGGATGCCGTATCCGGATTTGGACGTGGGACCGCAAGGGCGTCATAGAGTGGCCACTTATCGTGGTGGGATCCGGTGCTTTGACATTATGGAGATGTACAACCCTGATCGGTTTTGCAGACAGTTCGGTCGCCGTCAGTCCCGGCCTTTGGATGTCCCTGAGCCAGTGGAGTATTATTGTCCGCCAAAATCAATGCGAGGTGGCCGGGAATACACTGTACGGTATGGCCCGGAATGGGATAGATGGGACCAGCGTTATGACAACTTGTGTCAGTACATCATGTCCAGCCCGCCAGCTCTTATCCCTTGGGATGCTGAGGATGCTTACCTCGATTGGTTTGCTCAGGTCTCACATCCATATGTGAGCCCAAACGCCCCGGCAAGACCTCGACCGCCACGTAACCCGAACCCGATCCTTACCCTCGATTTCAACCGGGTAATTCTTATATTATTTTATTTGTTGGTATTGTGTTTTCTATATGACCCATCTCCTAATTATGTGTTGGTATTGCAGCGTGTATCGACGACACTCGGTATTATGCGGACACATCACCAACAGGGGATGGCAAATCTGGAGAATTTGGCTGCCTACATTCGAATGCTCAGTATCGACGATCCGCCTACAGCTGAGGAGGTCACTCAAACTCAACGGATGTCACAAGCAGAGTCGTCCAGGAGTGCAGAAGAGAGAGCCACACCTTCTATATGGGAGCGGGCAAGGATGGGTGCGGGACAAGGCCATCCGGAACAAGAAGCAGGGCGTAATGAATGGGAAGATAATGTGGGTCACGAGTCGGAACCTTATTGGGGGATTTGAATCGTTGTATTTGTTGTTTAAGTTATAATGAATATTATTTGGTTTCCTTAAGTTATAATGAATATTATTTGGTTTCCTTACGTTTCTGAACCGTAGTTTGTGGTGACTTTGTCTGCCTTTTGAATTACTCAGTCTCAAATTTAATACAGTACTAGTATCCAAAAACTGATTTTCAATTGAAAGAGCATCAAAAAAAAGAGGTAAAAATAACTTTGCACTGTTTGCAGTGAAAAGCGTGATTTAATTGATGCATGCGCATGATTTAACTGATGAAAGTTACTTCATGATTTAACCCTAGAACCCAACCCACATATATCAGATATGCCTAACGCGCAATCATCTTCCTTGTTGGTTCCCAATTCCAATTTCACTTCAATTTTTTGCTTCTCAGATCTTTGAGAATCAACTCGAACAAACAGATCTTTGAGGGTTTTTAATTCCTAAAATTTAGAAATTCAGTTTTCGATTTTATTCGGTTCAGTTTTGAATCCATGAGCAGTGTTATACCATTCTTAGAATTACCAGATATATACAAGAATTTAATGTTGAAAAAATAAAAGATTAAAAAATACGAATTTACTTACTTGAAAATTTACCGGATCTAACGGCGACTCTTTTTTTACCTCCTCAGCTCGAGATACTTCTTTGTTGCAATTTAGTATGTCTTTTGATGTGGTTTTCAAGTGTTCTACCAACATGATATCTTCACCATCAATATATAAGCCTTAAACACAACTTAGCAATTTTCGAAAACTTAGCAATTTCTATTATTTTCCTTTGCTTTTGTTGGCTATCGACTACTACAAATTTCTTTATTGATGTCCTTTGTTGTAACAAGACGACAACACAACTGAGCATTACAAAGTATATAAACGTGACCATTTCTAATCATCATCATCATCTTCTTCCCCACCATCTTCTTCAACGTCATCATAATCATCTTCATGTTCTTCTTCCGATTCGTCTTCACCTTCGTCTTCATCTTCGTCTTCACCTTCGTCTTCACCTTCGTCTTCACCTTCGTCTTCACCTTCGACTTCACCTTCGTCTTCACCGTCGTCTTCACCTTCGCTGTCTTCATCGTCTTCACCACCATCTTCAACTACATGATCGTCATCATCGTCATCTTGGGGTATCGGGTTAATATTTAGAGGCGGCATTGGTTTGCACGGTTATGACGTTAAAGAAATCCGGGACATAGATATAGATGAAAATCCGGGACTCACCGCATGGCTGCCATTTATAGACGAAAAGATAAGATCTGTTTGGGATAATCTGTGACGGAAATATCTGACCGGGTCCCACACCATCTCGTTCGGAATGGGGTTCCGAACGAGATGGTGATGTCAGCATCTCGTTCGGAACCCCATTCCGAACGAGATGGTGTGGGACCCGGTCAGATATTTCCGTCACAGATCTTATCTTTTCGTCTATAAATACCTCCAAAACAAACCATTTCAAACACACATTCACTATCATTCCATTATATTTATTTTCTCTCAAATTTCGATATGTATCCAAATCGTCCAACTCTATTTCCCGCCTCTTCCTCGACAATGGATCCTGGTCCGAAATTGTGTTGGTGTCAGAAAAAGCCCACGGTGCATATGTGTACCGAACAAATAGAGTGGGACAAGGTCAACTATGGGAGAAGATTTTGGGGATGTCCGGATGCATGTTGGGATGCTCTTACTGAAGAAGAGGAAGAGAAAGGGTGCAAATACAAACATTGGATCGATCCACCATACACAGGTCGTGCAAGGGTCGTTATTGAAGAACTAAATGCAGACAACTTATGCAACTGGTCAAAGGCTGAAGGAATTGAGGAAGGGATGGAGCTGCTGAGGATTGGAACAAAAGAATGGGCCAACGAAATAGATGAACTGAAAGCCAAAAACACCGAGCTCATGGAGGAAAACGCTGCACTTGCTGCAGAATTGGCAGCAACACGTAACAAATAGAGAATTAAGTATTTTTAATTTCTTGTATCGTTAGTTGTTCACCGTCTGCGTTGTACTCGTGCTGTTCTTTTTCAATTGTGTTGTTGTTTCAATATTAATGCTTCTATGATTATGTTGACATCATTCTGGAAAAAAAATTACTCAAACATTTATAAATTGTCCACCAAAACATTAAACAAACATATATAATTCAACAAACATTAATCAAGTCAACAAACAACATACTTAATACGAACATTAATCAAACAAATACAAGATTTAGGTCATTATGGGACCGCCACCATGAAACTCTCTCTCGGATACGTAGTTGTCGAATCTACTCTGAAAGCGCTGTTCCCATCCGTCCACCGATGGCTGTTTGTAGATACTCCACTGCCTTGGAGGGGGTGGAATTGGACAATTGTCATCAACCAACCAAATCTGTCAAAACAAAATTGTTATTGTATGCTAAAAAACATATGTGAAATAAGGTACAAGAGCGGAAAATATCGATGCGTACCGGTACGTAATGGTTGCGTCTGCCTACATGTGCAATGGCGAACACCGTGGTAGGAGGCTCTGAACCGGGAGGAGCAAACATCGGAAGACATGTACAAGGACCAAACCATGATAACACCACTAGTGCAACTTGATACCTCGTGGCAAATACCAATCCCATTGTAGGTGTGCACATCCAGAATTCAGGAGAGCATGGCGATCGAATGTGATTCACTTCTCGAATGAGTTGCGGGATAGTCTTGAAACCCTCTAGCATCTCATGATACATATGCCCGTTTTGTTGGAGGTGCTTCGAAAGATCAAATCGGATTTCAACGAACTGTTGCTCTGGTTTACCTAGTAAGCGAGCGAGGGATCGATAACCACAATGACCGTCATCACCTACTTTCTCCACAGCAGCTATGTATGCGAGCATGAAAAGGTCTATATTATCTATCCCCCAGTCGAAGTCGAGATAAATGATTGAATTGCCACCGCTACATTTCGATCTAGCATTTCCTCTTGCCCTCGGTGGTTTAGTTGCACTCCCTTTTACGGTCGTGGCCCCGCTTGAAGCTCTGTTGGATGCAACCGACGATTTCTTTTGTGAATCGGCTTTCGGTGGCACAGTTGCACCCTCTTCCTCTTTCATCCCCTTTTTCCTTGCTTCTGCCTTCTCCTTATCCTTCTTAGCTTGAGCCCTCTCATCCCAACCCGGATCTCGCTTTGTACCCGTCTTCTTCGCATGAATCTTAGGCCTTCCTCTCTTCGTCTCTTCCCGAGGGGGGTCCTGGACATCAACTGAAGAAGGATCCTTGCACTCACGCCACTTATCAACCATCCTCTTCATATCGAAATCATCAACATTACCGGTAAACACCCCTTCAAAGAAATCATCCATAAGAACCTTATCTGCAGTCAATTGCACGTCGTCGTCAGAGTCGAAGTCTTTCAATTCCACTCCTTCCCACTTGATCTGCTTCCAGAAGATATCAATGTCGCTCGGCAACAATGGCGTTCCTTCTTCTACAAACACCTTAATCCTGTGTGGGCAAGGCAATCCGAGTGTTGATTCCCACCAAGGATCCTCACATGGGCCACATATCTTTCCCTCCTTTGCCTTAAGGACTTCTTTCAGTAGCATTCTCAAACACTTGTCGGAGCACTTCCTCAATATGCGCATGAAAATAATCTTGATCCACCGAGGCCCGTCTTGTATCTCCTTCGGGCTAGTATGGTTGGACATTTCCATCTCGGCCCGTATTCGACGGTGCTGATCGACAAACATATTGTCAATGTGTTGCACTAAAGTGTTGAACCCTCCAACAGCTGAATCAAACATATGCTTCAACATCGAGTGTTGACCTTCAACCCTGACAACAACATTGTACATGTTAAACATCGAGTGTCATGATCATTCTCGTTAAAAACAAATTCAAATATCTTACCTGTTAGACGTTCTTGTGCTAAAATGGCGTATATCATCGCAATACGCAGCTATAAGTTTTTCTTTATGGGGAGTAAACCATGTGCTCTCAGCATATTGTACAAGATGACCATTCCTCCATGTTTTCCGGAAGTGATCAAGTCTCTCCTCATACTGCTTCTCTGTGTGAGACCGCATCACCCGTCGAACGCTAGCAGATGCACTTTTTTTGTCCAGGTTGTTCAATTTAGCAAATGCCTTAACATTCCGATCAACGTGGACATGGCAAAGCATATGACGCACACTAGGAAATACATGGTCAACCGCCTTAATTGTTGCCAGCTCTCGATCAGACATGATGCAATCCGGTCCTTCGAGTGCACGAAACAAATACTTGACCCGTTTCAATGCCCATGCATAGTATGGTGCTGTCTCACAACAGATGAACGCTAGCGCAATACAATATGTATAGTTGGTGCAATTGAATCCAACAAACTGAAGTAACGGCCAACCATACCTATCAACGAGGGTATATTAATAATTATAATTCTATAACGGTATTTGAATTCATAATAATGAATTTTAGTGTACCTATTAGTCTTGTACGTCGCGTCCATGATCACCACCCGAGGGAACATTCTCAACAAATGTTGACAATCCGGATGAGATATGAAAAACGCTGCCAACTTTTTCTCCCCCGTCTCCGGATTCGTCTCGTGGTAAATGTCTTTACGATAAGCTCTATGATGGAGGAAATCTAATGACCACTGGGTCACGGTTAGATTTGCCAATGCTTTCTTCCTCTCCTTTTCCCTCACAATGTACACTTGCCTTCTTGATATTGTGGAAGTCGGATTTTCCTGAAGCAGCTGTGTATAAATAACCTTCGGCATTGCCCCGGCCGCTGATGCAATCATTATTTTTCGTCTCTGCTCTCCCGTCATCCTCGAAGCAAATGCATGGCCAATCAAGCTGCTGGAAAGACAGTGGTTGTGACATGCCTTCTCAACTTTTAGTATCCACCCAGGCGGCTCAACAAGAGTTGCTCGTCGATAATATCCTCTTAACATAAAAGGACAATTGTACTTCCTTAACCTACTAAGGTTGCTACGCTGCGACGATGGTTCTGCTACATCTCCTTCAAGATTAATGTTCTTTCCATGTTTTCTATAACTACCGGATTGCTCACAGTGCAGAAATATCCTCTTGTTGGCCATTGATGATTTCGTGGTGATAACCATACAAAACTCATAACCGACCTTTCTAACCCACTCTCTCAGAAGATCCATAGTAGGAAATCTCTCACTAGTCGTAAAATGGGCACTATAGTCGTTTTTTAAATATTCCTCATCACTACAGTATCCCTATTTAAAATTACTCAAATTTCAATACTACTATACCAATAAAATAAATTATAATGAAACGCTATAAAAAAAAGGTTTACAGATACTTACTTGGAAATATGTATCATCTACCGGCGCAGACAAATCAACCTCCTCCTCCACCGACGTCTCACTAGAAGAACACTCCCGTCCTTCTTTCCAACTACCTGCCCTTGAAGAATTAGTTGAATCGCTTTCAGACGTCATTTTTTGTGTTTCTTCCGATTGGGTTTGATAATTTGGTCATACAACTCCGATTTTATAGACTCCGTCAAAATATAGCCGTTCGCATTTTCAAAAAAATTTGCCGAATCTCGTTCGGAATGGGGTTCCGAACAAGGATTAATTTTTTTTTTAATATGACGTCAGCATCTCGTTCGGAACCCCATTCCGAACGAGATATGACGTCATATTAAAAAAAAAATTACGTCACACCTCGTTCGGAATGGGGTTCCGAACGAGATGCTGACGTCATATTAAAAAAAAAATTTACTCCTCGTTCGAAACCCCATTCCGAACGAGGTGTGACGTCATAATAAAAAAAAAAAAATATTCCTCGTTCGGAATGGGGTTCCGAACGAGGATTAAACCGGTTCGCAATATGCGAACCGGTTTGACATTTATTTAATACAAATTATTTAAATGAACCGTTTCTCGTTCGGAACCCCGTTCCGAACGAGAAACGAAATTTTTTAAAAAAAATAATTTTTCCCCTCGTTCGGAGGAATGGGGTTCCGAACGAGGGGTGCTGCCGGGCGCAAAAAGGGTGCTGCCCGGTTGCAACCCGTTAAGTAAAACCTGTACATGGATAAATGCATGAGGTTCCAGCTGAAAATTAATTGATAAGATGAATAAATAATAAATTAATAAAACCTCAGCTGAAAATTACTGTAATTGATAAGATGAATAAATAATAAATTAATATAGGAGAGAACTTATCTTATACTCCCTCCGTCCCCTTTTGTTTGTCCTATGACGGAATTTGACACTATTCACCTATTAACGCAATTTGCTCGATTATTCTCAATCTTTGTGTATTAATATAGTCATATAGGGTCTTGTTTGATTCGTCTCATTTAATACTTTAACAATATCAAGATTTTATAATTTTTAATAATATGTAGTTAGAGATATTAACGACGCAAAACATGCATCGGCAAGTGTGTAAACGCGTAAGAGGACAAACAAAGTGGGACGGAGGGAGTACTCCGTAACTTTTAACTTTCGACATAAAAACTATTTAATAATATTCCTCAAAATCATAACCTCAACTACTTTTCGCAAACTTAAGATTGATTTGGTTTCACAAAAATATTATTAAGAGAGTTCATTTCTTCCATAGTGTAAATGTGAATAGTTTGGAAGTCAACCCCGGGAGGAACCCAAATATTATTAATTTGCAATTATATGTGTTATTTAAGTTGCAAAATGTCAATTTTTCATACAACGAAACCAAAGTTGAAACATGGAAAGTTCTCATTTGCCATGAATGTCAACAGAAGTTGCTTACGTGAAAATGCGTCAGATCATCTACTATAAATAGTCAATTTGAAATTTATTTGCTTACGTAGTCACCTCTATATTGTACCGAGTTTCAACAAATTTAACCATTGAAATCTAGTTAAAAAATTACATATTTTTATGACGAGTTATTAACTTTACATATCGAGTTTTACGTAACGATATTAAGATAAAATTTTTATAATGAAAATAAATATAAAATTTCTTAATTATGGATTATATTTTTTCAATGTAGTGAAACAGTTTCCATTACAAATAAAATTTTCAATTATATATAAATTTAACGTGTGCCCTTCGAGACATAGATTGGAAAACCGTTTATATAAATAATTTCGGAAAAAGATCGGGTAATGCATGGTTCATCAATATTACAAATTAGTTCATTATGGAGTTGTGATGACGTGAACTAAGGAGGGTGGTTTGATAATTAGATGTAGAAACTAACCACAATTCAAACTAATCGAATAGTTTTGATGACTGCAAATACAAAAGTAGTTGATCAGTTTTACCTAGTTAATTTAGGAATCATACTATTTCAAGTAAAGTGAGTTGATAATTAGTTATATGGACGTTTCCAGACTTGGGGCCAGAATATTTGAATGGGCCGAGTGGGCCAATCCATATTGGGCTTGAAGAACTATGATGAAATCAAGTACAGAAGCAATCTTCCTGATTTTAAACCAAAATCTTCTGAAGTGGATTTAATCAGATCTCTAGAATATAATGATTTCATTTGGATTGGATAGAACTGGACATGAACTGTATGGAGATCCAATAAGTTGTCCATTCTGTTTCTAGAAGGAAAACGACCTACTAAGAAGAAACTATTAGGAATTATAAAAATAATAAATTCCGAATTAAAAAACGGAGAAAAACCCACACCCAATTTTTTATAACTGACACCCGCCTTGGGGCGCATTTCGGGTGCGTCCAAAACATTTTTAAAAAAACCTGGTTCAGTTTTGGGCGCATCAGGATGCGCCCAACTTAAACCGGATTTTTTAAAATTTTGACGGCAAAAAAAAAAAAAAAATCTTGGGCGCATCCAGGGTGCGCCCAAGAATAACCCGGTTTAAAAAAAAAAAAATGGACGGATGCGCCCAAAATCCGGAATGCACCCAAAATTCGGAATGCGCCCAAAGCGGGTGTCAGTTATAAAAAACCGGATGCGGGGTTAAACGTCAAAGTATATTAAGGGAAATAGTATCCCATTGGCCTGTGGTTGGTGGGCCGAATTCAATACTGTAGTTTCTTACATGCCATATTAATTAATTAGTAAATACTCTTGTTCAAAGATAAAAACTAATTAATAAATGTGAAATACAGTTCATGGATCTTGCTCTAAGATTGTAGGTGAGAGTTAGAAAAATAGAATGCCTAATTCCTCGACATTATTCTTGTATACGGGGGTTTTATATTAGTTTCAAGCAGGCTAAAGTATTTTTGTATCTATTTTTTTACATTATTTCTCAAGTGCATATGTTAAAACCATTAGAATGAAAATAATGATCTAGTTCAAGTATATGTAGTTTTCTAGGATTTAACTAGGAAAACAATTATCTATATGGCGAATTATACCTAAGTAATTCCTACTAAAAATAGATATAATGTAAAATTTGTGTTCAAAATTGTTATTGTTGAATAAAATTATTTCTAAGACTTTTCGACGATATCTATAATCTGTTTTTAAGACTTTTTATTTTGAAATTCATTCACTATAAACAAATTCCAAAAGTTTTAGAAAATGAAATCCTTGAAATAATAACACTTCAAAATACTTTATGTAATAAAATGTTTTAAAATGTGTATTTTTTCATAATAAAAATACGCCTGGCCTATATACACGCGATTTCCCTCATAAATGCACGCGAATATGTGCGTATATACAATTCTAATTGCACAACATATACATTGACAAAGATCTCGCATAGAGTTTTATTTGGTGAGAATCCGACTTGCATTTTTCGAGCACACAATATAATGAAAAACCAAAGTCTTCCTTATAAATCAAGCAAATCCCTCTATCACATGAACATTTTTAATTAAGTAAACAAACTTACATTAACTCTCAATAAAAAAATAATAACATCCTGAAACGGAACATTCCAAATCTTGTTAGAAGATAAATCACCACACAAAAAAAACCCAAATTCCAATACATCGAACTACACATTGTTAAATCGTAACCGAGATAATAATTAATCAAAACCCCTCTCTCTCTTCACATCTTTTTCAGACACAAAACCTCCGTCATCAATGGCGAATTCCCATCTCCCTCCTCTTCTTCACTAACTTCACGTTTTTCCTCAACGTGGGCATCACAATGTTGATTCCCTTCATCCTCTTCCTCTCTCTTTCTCCCCTCGCTTCCTCCTCCGACACCCTAATTCCGTCGCAATCCCTCGCTGCGAACCAGACGCTAATCTCAGCAAACCAGAAATTCGAGCTCGGATTCTTCCCTGGCGGAAACAACAATCTCTACCTCGGAATCTGGTACTTCAATCTCCCTGTGAAAACCATCGTCTGGGTCGCTAACCGCGATTCGCCTGCTAAAAGCTTGTCAGCTTCGCTGAAGGTTTTGGGGAATGGTCAGATCTCGATTTCGAGCTATGGAAACTCTGGTGTTGTGTGGTCGTCGAATCGGACTGATGCTGAGGCTGTGAACCCGGTTCTGCAGCTGCTCGATTCGGGAAATTTGGTTGTTAGGGAAGATGATGCAGTGGATTATATTTGGCAGAGCTTTGATTTTCCGACGGATACTCTCTTGCCAGGGCAGAAACTCGGATGGGATAACAATTCAGGTAAAGTAGACTCAACTCGAAACCCTTGATTTTTCAATTCATGGCGTTTGTTTGTACGTATATTTTGGGTACAGGAAACGAGGTTTAGAATGAATTAGGGATGAGCATAATCTGGGTCGACCTCGATTTTCGTACCGGACCGGTCGAAAATCCCGGTCCGGTCTTGATTTGGACCGATGCTCGACCTCGAATGAATGAAATATCTGTGTTTTTGTGTTTAGTAGTCGAGGAATATGAGTACGAGTCATTCTCTGGTCCGGTACGAAAATCGAGGTCCGGTCTTGATTTGGACCGATGCTCAACCTCGAATGAAATATCTGTGTTTTTGTGTTTAGTAGTCGAGGAATATGAGTATGAGTCATTCTCTGGTCCGGTACGAAAAACAAGGTCCGGTCTTGATTTGGACCGATGCTCAACCTCGAATGAATGAAATATCTGTGTTTTTGTGTTTAGTAGTCGAGGAATATGAGTATGAGTCATTCTCTGGTCCGGTACGAAAATCGAGGTCCGGTCTTGATTTGGACCGATGCTCAATCTCGAATGAAATATCTGTGTTTTTGTGTTTAGTAGTCGAGGAATATGAATATGAGTATGAGTCATTCTCTTACCAACAAATTACATACATGATTTTTATCTTGATATCAAATAAGTTCTTAATCAATTTGGGGAAATGAAAAACAGGGTTGGATAGATATCTGACATCATGGCAAACCGGAGGCGACCCGTCGACGGGAAACTACTCGTTCCGGCTGGACCGGTTGGGCGACCCGGAGATATTCATGTTAAGAGGGGGAAAGAACCGGGTTTACAGAAGCGGGCCGTGGGTGGGGCAGCGGTTCAGCGGCGTGCCGGAGATGAAGCCTAGCCCGGCCCTAAACTTCACCTTTGAAACGAACGCGACCGAGGCATTCTACAAGTTCGATTTGGTGGACCAGAGTGTGAAATCGCGTCTTATGGTGGACCCGAGCGGGACCCTGAACCGGTTCACGTGGGTCCCGGACCGGTCCTCGTGGAACGTGTTCTGGTACGCGCCAAAGGATCAATGCGACAACTACATGGTGTGTGGGCCCTACAGCGTGTGCGACGCGGGGGCGCTTTTCGTGTGCCAGTGTCCCCAGGGGTTCGAGCCGAGTAACCCCTCGGCGTGGGCCATGAGGGACGGCTCGGACGGGTGCGTGAGGCGCACGAGGGTCGAATGTGGGTCGGACGGGTTTGTTGTTTTGGGGGATATGAAGTTGCCCGAGAGTGGGACCGCGGTGGTGGACGAGGGGAAGAGTTTGGAGGAGTGTGGGGCCGCGTGTAAACGGGATTGTAATTGTACCGCGTACGCGAACCGAGACGTGGTGTTTGGGGCCGTGAGTGGGTGCGTTATGTGGACGGGCGATCTTAAGGATGTGAGGACGTATAGCCAAGGCGGTCAGAATCTGTATATTCGTCTTGCTGCTGCGGATCTTGGTATGTTTTCTTGATTACTCTACATTGTTCATAGTTCATACGTTTGTTCAACGGAATTTGTGTACTAGTTTAGAAATACTAGTGTTAGTGGTTTGAATTTTGAAACCTAGAATGCTTTAGCCAAAGTAAGTTGGACTTCTAAGATTAGAAGAGTTTATTCCAATAATCTCCCTTCGGCAAAACTAAAATTTGCCGAACAGACAGATACATGAGTTTTTCAATAAGCTACGATTTCAAGTTTATCAGAACAATAAGCTAGTTAATTTTTTTCTCTTACCGAACAGACACATACATGAGTTTTTAGGTAATGTATATGAAGACGAAGTGGTAGATGGCTTTTATTATTTTGGTAAGTAGTATTACTAGATGGCTTGAATAACGCTCACACATATTTTGCTTGTAGAATTTGGCCACTCTCATTGCCTTTTTATTATTCCAAAGTGGAAGATGATTCATAATTCTCTCTTAGGAAATTTCTTCAGTCTTTACTTGAAAAGAGGTGTCTCTTTGATTGGATATCATATGAACCGATCAAAATTAGGGCGTGTTTGTTTGTCAATCGGAAAATAACGCTTATCGATTTATTAAAAAATATAAATGTTTGGAAAGTAGCGGGCATTATAATTTTTCTGTTCTAAAAGAGTTTTCTTCGCTACTTTTCTTTTAGCGTTTTTTGAAATACTACAGTTACTGCAATACCAAACATGCCTGAAGTGTTTAAATTAAAGAGGGAAATAGTAATTGCATATGTTAAAGGCCAATATAAAGCCAATGTTTCTTTTTGACTTTTGTGGTTAGGTTGAATTTAGGCCACCATTTTCCATTTCCAAATCAAAATATGAAACTGTATACGTGGTGCATTTGCATATTTTTTGTCTGCTAGATTTTCATGTAGAGTGTAAATCAATTACGGAGTAAAAATCAATTATAGATGTGGATAGACAATTAAATATAGACACACAAGGTTTAATAATGTAAAATTTTGGTAGGTGATTGCTTGTCACAATATTGATTACTCTTTCCATTAATTTGACAGAAGTAGTACTGGTCCTCACAAATTCTGAACGTTTTCTGTTGTATTATAAATTCATTCTATTGTTTAAATTAATTAGTCCACCACCTACTATCTGTTTTCCTGTCTATTTCTTTTGGTCATCACAGATACAAAATGTTCTGTATATTAGTTAGTCATATATTCTATTTCTGAGTTTCATATTGAACCATGTTTTACTTTCATAGTCTTTCAATGGATTAAAATACCAATGATAATGATCTTCTTCTGAAAATGCATAACAATTTTCACAAATAGCGACATTTTAAAGCATTCGATCTCTTGCTATTACTGACATAAAGAGTGTTAAACTTCTCAGGAACTACAAATTCAGATTCAAATCAGACCACGAAAGTGATCATTGGCGTATCGATTGCTGCTGTCATTCTTCTAATAGCAATTGCTGCCTTTTTTATTTGGAAGAAGAGGAAGCAACCTTTGAGTAAAACTGCAGATCAAAGGGGTACCAATGATTCATTATGCAAAACTAGAATTTCAGGGTGCGTAGTTTTTACTCTGCATCTAATGTGCTGTTTTACTGCAGTATCTAGAACTGGAATTGTCGAAAGAAGCCAAGATTTCTTGCTGAGCGGGACAATTATGTCGAGTAAGAGAGATGCCTTGAATGAAAACGGTACAGATGACCTCGAGCTTCCATTATACGACTTTGATGCTCTTGCAGCTGCTACCGACAATTTCTCTGATGAAAATAAGCTGGGTCAAGGTGGATTTGGTCGCGTTTATAAGGTACACCAAATATTTTTCAAATGTTTATAAGGTGCAATAGTTTTGCCTAACACGATGAACAGGGCGTGTTTGCTGAAGGAGAAGACGTAGCAGTCAAGAGACTATCAAAAGAGTCAGGACAAGGCGTTGAAGAATTCAAGAACGAGCTAAACTTAATCGCCAAACTGCAGCACAGAAACCTCGTTCGGCTTCTTGGATGCTGCGTTGAGAGGCAGGAGAAGATGCTCGTTTACGAATACTTGCTCAACAAAAGTCTCGATTCTGTCTTGTATAGTAAGTCCTTCACAGATCAACACTTTTAACATGCTTTCTTAAGTTCTTACTAATTTATTATGCAATTATTGGATGTAGGTAAAGAGAGAAGCTCGTCTCTTGATTGGCAAAGGCGATTCAACATAATATGCGGAGTTGCTAGAGGACTTGTATATCTTCACCACGATTCTCGGTTCAGGATAATACACAGAGACCTCAAAGCCAGCAACATCTTACTAGACCATGACATGAACCCTAAGATCTCAGATTTCGGCATGGCGAGGATTTTTGGTGGAGATGAAACCGAAGCAAATAACACCAGGAGAGTTGTTGGAACATAGTAAGTAAACTCTCATCATCAATTTTTTTTCTAAATTTATAACAAAACTCACATTCTCATTTTCTTGCATGACAGCGGTTATATGGCACCTGAATATGCAATGGATGGAAGTTTCTCGATAAAATCAGACGTCTTCAGCTTCGGCGTTCTCATACTGGAGATAGTCACCGGGAAAAAGAACCGAGGATTCTATAACTCGCATCATGAACTCAATCTCCTAGGATATGTAAGTTAAACATGGATCACAAAATCTAATTACACACAATTTCTCTAACAACTGCATTAATGATTATAGGCATGGAAGATGTGGAAAGAAGGAAAAGCAACCGAGCTAGTGGATCCATCAATGGGAGATACATACTCCATAAACGAGGTTTTAAGATGCGTTCAAGTCGGTCTTTTGTGCGTGCAAGAACGAGCAGAGGAGAGACCGACTATGTCATCAGTGATCTTACTGCTAAGTAGCGAAAGCGCGTGTCTTCCTCAACCGAAAATCCCGGGATTTTGCCTCGGAAGGAGACAGGGTGAAACGGATTCGTCGTCTAGTCGACAAGACGAGACTTTTACCGTTAATCAGGTGACTGTCACAGCCATTTTAGATGGGCGGTAGAATCTTGTCAAGGTTTTACTGCATTGTACATTTAGAGGGTGTTGTTCTCTTCTTAGTTTCCTATTGTTTTACCGCCGCTATTTTTGACAGTTTTGACGTTAAGTCTAATGTAAAGTCTCCATGTTCATTAGAAATGTTCGTATATACTAAGTGTGTGAATGGAACATTCTTGATACAATTTGCACAAAAATCTTTGATAAGAGTGACTTTAAATTCATGTAAAGAGTTGAAGTTTTCTTATAGAGAAAACACTCTGACAAACTTCTATGAAAGATAGAAACACTTGACAAAATGATAGATGTAACGTTTGTGGATAATAAAATGTTTAACTAAGACGAAGTTTTAGTTTTGAGCACGGAAACCTCTAATAAGAGAGCGTTCTTGTTTTCGAAACATTTCGACACGCGAAACCTCCCGAAAACTTCCATAAACTTCATAGAATAGTCAAATTACATGTTAGAAACGTTCGTTGACCGGAAACTCAATGAAAACACATAGGAAGCTCAGGAAAACCTATAACACTAATTCACAAAAAATTGTCTTTTATAGGATAAGTAATCATTTTTATTTGCTCTTATTAAGGTCAATCTATTAGTCTACTCAGCTCAAGAGATTTAAAACGATATATACTACTCTATCCGTCTCCAAATATAACAAACATTTCACTTTTTGACATTATTCATAAGTTAAGAGGATCTTTTTTTTTTTCTTTCAATATATAGAAACAAATATAGACACGTAAGATCTTGTTTAATTGGTCTCAACGAGTATTTAGAGATATTAACGTTACAAAACGTATCTCGACAAATATGTCACAAGAAAATGTGTGTTATATTATGGAACGGAGAGAGTAATATATATCGTACGGAGTATGTAGTTTCCTGTTTTTGTATATTTTACTACTTAAGGATATGCTGCTGTTTCCTTTTCCTGTTTCAGTGCTACGTAGGTTTTGAGATACAGTGTGGGTGACGAATTAGGCGGATTTCGTAGTAAAGTTCCAAATTACTAGTCTCCAAATTTTATAAAAACAAACAATTAATACTTGCAAGCGTACGTTGTTTCCTTATGACAAGATCAGATTCTTGCCACCTTCCCATGCAACTTCTCGGAAACCACTCTTATACTAATTTTGTTATAACAACACTATACACTAACACATGCACTCGACAGACTCCATTTGCAGCTAAATTTACTTAACCTAAAGCCAGCTGAAACAAATAAATATGGCTTCTCATACACTATCTCTAACCCTATATAACCCACCTTCATCCATCACTATTTCTTACAACTAAATGGCATCGAGATCGAGCGAGAGCAAAGTGATTTTCGAGGATTTATTCCCATCGATGGTGTCGAGATTGGGAATGGAGGGATTCATAGAAGAGCTGAGCAAAGGATTCCGGCTTCTGATGGATCAGGAAAAGTCGTTGATCACGTTCGAGAGCTTGAAGAAGAACTCGGGGATGTTAGGGCTTGATTTCTGCAATAAAAACGGGGACGAGGATGGGGATGAGATGATAAGAGAGATGGTTAGAGAAGGAGATTTGGATGGAGATGGTTGCTTGAATCTCATGGAGTTTTGTGTTCTTATGTTTAGGCTTAGCCCTGCTCTAATGGATGCTTCCAAGACTTGGATTCATCAATACACTTCTTAATCTTATCAGTAACTTGTAATCAATCATGCTTTCTTGATCAATTTGTCGTTTCTTTTGGTGGAAAAATCAATTTCTAGTTTGTTCTGAGAACACCCCGTAAAAAACGAAGCGTGAAGTTTTTCGCGTTCACAGATTACAAACTAATCTTCATAATTTGGACGGTGATGTTCATAATCTGACGATCTTATTCGTTCAAGTCATTTCGTGAAAAAAATCAAAAAAATAATCAAAGTTCACGGTAATTACAAAAACGTCAACTATTCGCACTTTGTTTTATGACAAATTCACACCCGGACTTTCCTCTAGATTTTTTTAAAATAAAGTAGTATGTCATGTTAGTTTTATTGGTACTATACTACTATGAGTTTGTGACTCAAAACACGTATGTTCAAAAATGAGACGGTAAACCGTAAATGCCATGGTCTGAGAAAGCTAAAATGGGCCTGATAGTGACCCAGTCATATGGCCCAAAGTGAACACTTGAAATTAGGCCCAAAGTGAACACTTGAAATTAGGCCCACTGAGTTCTCAAGGTTAGCTCACTGAGGACGTGTGAAGCATGTGCTGTTATGATCATAATTCTCGCAATGAGGCGTTTATAATTGTTTAAACATCCCCCAATATTAATATTATGAAGCAATAACGATTAAATTACGGTGCAAACAACTCTTAACGTAAGAAAAACTAACAGTTTAGTTTAGTTAACAGATTATACGTCAATGTTCATATTCTAGATAATAATGTTTATAATCTGCCTCAAATTTTTTACCAGATTATGAACATTAGTTTATATTTATGAACGTGAAACTTCGATTTTCCTATGTTAAGAATTGTTCTCACCCGAACTTTTCTCGCCAATAAGATCAATATGTCTATTTAATGACTTAATCTACACTAAAACAGCACTAATGAAGGCACCTGGCCAGGCTCCACCTTACAGGAATCTTAATTATCATACGATCAGATCTATTAACCCTAGGCTCAAAATAAATTTCTAAATCACAGCTCAAATCTCCAAAAAGCTAGTTAGACAATTGATGTTAATATCATTACAATACTTCCAACTTGCACTATTCCATCTCTCTATAGATTCGAACGTTTCAAAGCCCCTACAATAAATTCCAAGCGACAACATTTTAGAAGATGAAGAAGAAATGCGAGCTATGCAACAAAAGTGCGACTTCATATTGCGAGTCTGATGAGGCGAGTCTTTGTTGGGCGTGTGATGGAGACGTTCATCGAGCCAACTTCTTGGTTGCGAAGCATTGTAGGGTTATTCTTTGTCGGGTCTGTCAGGATCCTACTCGATGGAGTGGATCCGGTGTCCAGCTTGACCCGTCTGCTCGGGTTTGTCAGGCTTGCATCAATGCCGATGATGATGATGATGATGATGTCATGAGTGATTATGGTGATGTCAGTTCCGAGGAAGATGATGATGATGATCAAGTGGTTCCAACTCCAATGTGTGTTTTAACAAGAACAACGAACAAGTCTTGAGTTTTTCTTATAGCATTATATGATTCTGGCTCACGAACAAGAATGTTCCGTTCAAACAATTTACCCGTATTTAGGGAGGTGGTAATAACACTATATTGCATAGGAAATTATAATTAAGCTTCTAAATATCACATCTATCTAATCTAATGTATTGTATAGAACTAGCTTAGTGAGTTAGAATGTAGATGACGAGGTTGAGGAAGAGAATCATGAGAAAGATGTTGACGTAGTTGACTCGGAAGAGAGTTAGGTTTTGACCTAGACGAAGCAATTTCATCGATCCTACCTTCCCTATTGTTGATTCTTTCACCTCTTCTTTTCTTCTTTCAACGTCGACGACGCAGATTACCTCTAAGATTGATCCATGGCGATGGCGGTTTATTATCATTTTTGCATTTGGGTAATTTCATATATTCATCTAAGGATCTAGATTTGATTGAGTTAATCGCAAAAATGTGTTCATATGTTTGTCTTCCGCATTGGTTTTGATGATTAGAATAATCTTATCTATCTGCATTTTTTAATTTCATTTTTTTGGTTAAATTCGATAAATGTATTTTTAGAATTGCATGTAGGTTTCGTGATTAAATTTGACAAATGTATTTGCAAAATTCGACGGCATGTCTTAAGCTTCTCCAAGTTCAAGAAGTTTCTGAACGAGTCTATAAAAATCAGTTAGTCTTAGGTCATCTTCATTCATGAAACCCCAAGTTTTATAACATTTTTTTTAAAAGTAAAATAAAAATAAATGTCAAATTATGTTTCTCCATGCCAAAGACTCTGACAAATTCTGAACCAAATTAATATTAAAAAATGGTTTAAGGGAGTAAAATATAACAAAAATTATATGTAGGACCCATATCTTCAATTTGCTTTCAAAAATTGAAATATTTGCTTTCAAGATTTCCTTTTCGTGTACGTTTTTTTTGCTAAATCAAATTAATCAAATTGAAAGATTTTCTTTTCTTTATCATTAAAGTTCCTTAAAGAACTAAAATACTTAACTTATTAACTAAATTGAAATAAAGTTCATAACACTAACATATAAATTTAAAACACATAAAATTACAAGATTCAAGCAATGCAAATCATCGTCTTAAGTCCGATCTTATAGAGAATACTTGGGTGAAGTATGGACCAGGTAACGAACATGTAGCATATCATTTACAATTTAGTTATATTTTCTTCAATCGTATCATTTTGAAGTTTGTAATGTCATTTGTATTTGGTGTTTTTGTTTGCATCTTTTATCCAATAAAATAATATGATTATTAATAATATTACTCTTTTTAAATTATTCTCAATTTGTCATAATTTATAATATATATTGTATTTATTTATTTTCGTAATTAATTATAAATTAAAATAATAAGTAGTGATATGTGATATATGTAATTTGTGGATATTTTAGGATGACATATGATGATGTAAAAAGGTAGAAATGAAACTTAGAGTTTCATATGTAAAAAACATGATCGTAGAAAATGAGTTTCATAAAGTGATGTGGAGGAAAGAGAAGATTAAAAAGATAAGTTATGAAACTCTAATGAGTTTCATGCTCTTAGCAATCGCACCTGCAATACAACTAATGACAAATATCATTGGTGAATGATTAATAATTTTGTGAATAACATATGTATATATCTTGCGAAAGTAGCATAACATACATATGCAATTACGCAATGCAAAACGTAAGTAATATGTATTCATGAACAATTGCTTTGGGTTTGGGAAATGGAAATGATGGACATTACAAGAGCTTGCAAAACTTAACTTTGCCTATATCTTTAGGCTGTACGAATTTATTACTTAATGCTCAATTTTTTTATTTTTTTAAGATGAATTTTTTATACAATTGAGGTTCAAAATAATGCTCTCGACGAGGTTCAAAACCTAGGCCTCGAGCACTGCCCTATGGTCTCGTTGCAAGTAGATTACTACTATCCCTTAATTGGATACTTTACTTAATTACAAGTGGAGTAATTAGTATAACCCACTCTAACCAGTGTATGATCTCATGACAGATCGAGTTGCTAATTACTTGAAAATGAATCTAAAAAAAAAGTTGCACATTACAAGTGAGATTTTTTGGGGATATATCAAATCATGGTTAATACTAGTACATATTCAATACACATATGTAGTTAAAGAAAAAAGGAAAATGTCGTGTGAGAATAACTTTTAAAATACGAACATACACATTAGTAGTAAATTGGTGAATATTTAGTATTAATTTGGTGCACATTAATTGGTTAACTGTGAAGAGTGCAGTTCGGGTGAGAATGTGAGAATAATCGATGTTCATCAATATATCCATAAATGTTCATCAAAATGTACTAAAATGTTCGTCAACTTTTTTGATGTACATCATTTTAAAAAGTGATGCACGTAAACGATTTTTGTCTGAATGTTCTTCTATTTCTCAATAAATATTCTTTTAAAATGAATGTTATTCAACTTTTGTATGTTTTTAAGTTTATCAACAATCTTTCACCAAATTAGTAGTAAATGTTCACTAATTTACTACTAAATATAAATCATTCTTAGGTTCTCATTTTAAAATTTATTCTCACCCGAAACTTTTTCATGTGTGCAAACGTTCCGATTTTTACTACGTTAAGCTTTTACAATCAATAGAAATGAGTTGGACACGTACGTATCAACTTGCAATGCCGACCTTCCTAAATCCAAAGACATTCATGTGACTCCACATTATGGTTCTTAAGATTAGAGATGTCCATCTAATTATATTCCCTTTTGTGTGTATTAGGATAGTAAATATCTTTTTATCATATTGAATTAGGAAGATATATTATATTGTACTCTACATATCATATCTTTGAGATACTGCTCACGATACTTTTGGAAGCTAATCTTCCTTTCTATATATATATATATACTTATGAGATGATTAATAATAATTAAAGCCTTTTCATAATCTTTACATGGTATCACAGCAAATACGATCCTCAAAAATTTTCAAACCCTAATCATCTCTTCTCATGGCTTCCCTCACCTCCAATGTTTTACCTAACGATGATGAACCAACCAAACCACTGATCGTGGTTTCCTTCCCCCAACATCACCAAGCTCACCCCCACTACTTATCTTGCTTGGAAGCTTCAAGTTGAAGTCGTCCTTATTGGATATGGCCTCTAAGAACGAAGACATGGCGTTTCTCGGCAAGCCTATGGATCCCGAAGACATCACTGACCGCATCCTTGATGGCCTCGATACTGAATATCAATCAGTTATCGACTCCATTCATGCTCGTGACACTCCTAATCATACCACCATTGAATTCTCACCCTCTTCTTTTTGTGTCAAGGATCTCTCAACCAAGGAGCCACTTCTGACCGGACCTGTTCGTGATGGTCTCTATCTTTGGCCTCACAAGCCTGACGCCCCACCCACTGCACTTGTGACTGCCCCAACGCCGCCGCCATGGCATCACCGCCTTGGCCATCCGTCCACAAAAGTCTTTCATTTGCTCTCTACTAAATTAGGATTTTCTTTACCACTTCACTCTCCATGTAATCCTTGTCAAATTAATAAAAGTCACAAGTTGCCATTCTCTACTTCATCCCTCACAAGCACTGCTCCTCTACTACCGCTCTTTGTTTCACTTGGCGTTTGAAGCTTTTGGATTCAACAAGTTGTGAGTTTATCCTTTCCCTTTGTCTAACTCTTTGATTGTCTCAACTCTCTTGTTTGTATTGTCCATGAACTAGATTTACTACTTTAGATTGATCACCTAAGTTAGTTGTGTCTTGTTCATATTGCTAGAGTTTGATACTTCTAGTTGAATTATCATACTTGTTGTGTAGCACAATCTATCTGCATGAACTAGTTGTGATTGTTATTAGAGAAGAGAGTTGAGTACATGTCGAGTATCCGACTAGTTGTCCATGATATTGCATGTATCTATCTATTCCTGAATGCATTGCTACTTTGTTATTGAATTTTGATAGTTTCAAGGTTATAATCGAGTAAGGGTTATTAGGACTAGTTGGACTAATAACTATTTAAGAACAGGAATTAGAACGATCACTCGAGAACTTGACATAGGGATAAAAAGGATTCTAAGATCAACTTGTTAATCTAATTGTGGATAATCGCTAAGTGGAACACTTCGCTTAATCTTGTTATAACCAAGTTGACATTCGATACTTCGTATCAAAACCACAAAAAAAAACCCTTTTGGTTACGTTTATTGGTTAGTCATTGTGATAACTTAAGAATTTGATAAACTGATTCTCTTGGGATTCGACCCTTACTTGCGCACTATATTACTTAGTTTGCATGTTAGGATTACATGACTTGGCACACGACAAATTCGCCTCGTCATTTCCACACAAAGGGAACTTCTTTTTTGCAGGAAGCCATGACGTCTCCAACCAATAGCCCTCACAACAACAGGGATTCAGAGGCCGAAGAACGTGCGAAGGATTCCCTCACTCCCATGGATGAGAACGTTGAGAATAACCTCGAAGTCACCCCCAACACTTCAACAGATAACGATCCCGCTGAAAAGCAAGGGGTAGACGGAGAAGTTACCAACGTATCCGTCATCCGAGCACAAATCGAGTCCTTCGAGAAGGCCCAAGCCGAAGCCTTGCAAGCAAGTGAGAAGACGGCGTCAGAACTCGCCAAAGAAAACGAAAGGTTAAACTCCACCATCCTAGAACTCAAGGCAAACCAATCCGGACAATACACTTACGTCCGCAACCAGAGCGTCGCTCGACGCTTAGATATGGATGAAGCTCTTGAAGAGGACGACGCCTACCACCCCAGAGAACACCATGTGTTCACCTTACCCAAGGATTCCGTGCGGAAGAAGAAGTCTGAAGAAACCCTAACTCCGGATACCATCGCCGCTATCGTGAAACAACAAATTGGGGCCTTCAAAAAACAGATGATGTCGATGTCGGGAGTCCCTAAATCCATAGTGCCGGAAGAAGAACACGCGTTCGAAGATAGCCCGTTCATCAAGAGTATAGCCATCCAAAGATCGCCAAGAAATTCACCGTCGCGGATCTTCCAGTCTATGACGGATCAGGTGATCCTGAAGAACACATCTTGCTCTACAAAGCTAAACTTTCCACGAGCCCCATTGATCCGCGATTCAAAGAGGCAATGATGTGCAAATTCTTTAGCTCAACGCTGAAAGGCCCCGCCTTGACATGGTTCATTCATCTACCACAAGGGTGCATCTCGTCCTACACCGAGCTCTCCAACCAATTCAGGTTACAATTCGCCAGTAGCAAGCTCTTTCCAAAGCAGCCATCAGACCTCCATAACATGTGCATGAGCAAAGGCGAAACCATAAGAGAATTCCTCAAACGTTTCAACGATGAGAAAGTCACAATCCCAAGTTGCACGGAAGCTACCACCTCCGATGCGTTCAGACGCGCCCTCCCCAAAGATAGCGACTTGTATAAAGAACTGACAAAGATGTGCACCGAATCGTTCGAAATAACGAGGGAAAGGGCCATGCAAGCCATAAGATTGGAAGAGGACTTGAAGCAATACAATGAAGAGGTTGCCAGATCTCCACGTAGGCGAAGGAATTCTCCCCAACGTCGGTATACCGATAGGCACCAGGAACAGGGAGGACGCAATGATAAAAGAAACAAACCTTTCCAAAGAGAACCCCAAGCGGTACATACTGTGAGCGAGGTAGAAAGTAACTACGTCGTTGAGAGAGGAATTTCCCTGAAGACCGACGCCCTACGCGTCATGAGCGCAATGGAAGGGTTACGCGATGTGCAATGGCCAAGAAAGCAAAACCCTGGAAGGAGACCTGGAACGGGCAAGGGGTATTGCGATTTACACAATGATACAGGTCAGACGACGGATGGATGCTACACCTTAAGAAAAGAAGTGATGAGGCTACTAAAGAGAGGAGACCTGAAAGATTTACTCTCCAAAGAAGGAAAGAACGCCCTCGAAGGGATAAAGAAAGAAAGAAAGTCTCCCACTCCACCTCCACCTCCAGCTCACCACGCTCGTACCATTCATTCCATCATCGGAGGACCTTCAACAAGCAGATACGCGTCTACGACGGCAAAGAAAAGTATCAAAATTCTAGGAGACAAGAGTAACGCGACGAAAGTCTATCAAGTACGCCCTACCCGAAGCAAGCAGCTTATCACGTTCGAAGATTCGAACACGACGATGGAGCATCACGACGGGTTAGTAATCTCTCTCACTATTAGTAACCACCTCGTTAAGAGAATCCTCATGGACAATGGTAGCTCGACCAACATCATCACTACGGCCGCCCTGAAAGAATTAGGATTATCCCTTAGCAACGTGACCAGGAGATGCGTACCACTAGTAGGTTTCAGCGGCGAAGTGACAGAGATGATAGGGGAAATTACGCTATCAACCTACGCCATGGGTATTAATACGCGGGCTAAATTCGCCGTAATGGAGCTTGAATCGCCATACAACGTGATCCTGGGAAGACCATGGCTGCACGGCATGAGAGCAGTCCCGTCAACATACCATCAGTCCCTGAAATTCCCATCGCCATGGGAGACGCAAGAAATCATGGGAGAAACTCAAGTTGCTAGAGAATGCTACGATATCGGAATGAAGAAAGCAACCAAAGCGTCGCCGAGGAAAGAAAAGAAAGCGTAGCAATCAAAATATGAAGTGAGACGATCTAAAGTCTTTCACCAAGATACCAAGCATCAAAAGATCCAAGTAACAAGAAACGATCTAGGCAACATGTTCCTAAAGCATCACCCTCCGTAATCTTAAAGAAAGCACAAGAGTCTTCCGAGATCCTTCTCGACCTTATTTCCCTTTCATTTGCATGAGTAGGAACAATTCTTTTTTCCCTTTCCTGAAGTTTTTCTTTATAATAAGGTAGAATAGTTGTCTTAGCGTCAAAACAACAAGGGGTCGTGGCGACAAAGGGGTCGACGTCTACGTAGTAGTCTTGTGTTCATGATGCATCTTTTCAATATATGAGTATACCTTCTTTTTTTCCTTCCCCGATGTGTTCAAGCATGATAAGAGATGTTTTATTTTCAAAGTACTTGCTCTCTGTCTCTGATGTAACACCCAAGCTCAAAAGGCCGCGACGAAAATCCGCGCCGGGGGCGAATTTCGTTAGTCTACGCGTTCAAGGCTCCATCTACGCGTAGGCAACGTTAGCCGAACCGCCGACCCCGAGTCGAAGCTTCCTATGATCATTAGTGACGTGTGACAATGGTCATAGGGATTGAAGCCCGGTACCTCACGAAACCGGCATGGTGCTCTGGGGAAGAAGGGAAACCTATCGCCACCACCCATCTCCAGGAACGCGTATTCACGCCTTCCACGGCCCCTCTGAGAGTCATGAATCCACGGGCAATTCGCCAAACCGGCAGGGACGCGTCCACCGGCATCGTAAGTCCTAATACTCAAGAAAACGGACGACATACATGATGAATAGGCCCGTCGATTAAAAGAGTTCGACGTCGACCTAAACGCTAGCGTGAGGCAACAGATCCACCTTTAAAGTAAGGGGTAACGTCACAAGCTGATCAAAATCACACGCTGACCTACGTCCGCCAGTCGCTTCTGGGTTCGGAGGAAATGCTGGACCCAAACCTCATGTAAGTCGGCAAATAAGCTAAAGTAAGTCGCATTGACCACATCTCTCGATCAAAGCCAATAAGCACATATCAAGCACCCAAGTCACGAACATGAAGTACCATACAAAAAGACCAGAAAGCCGAAAGAAAGTTCTACGCGTTCGCGAGATTAGTAAAAAAAAAAAAAGGGAACAACAAGGTATATCAAGCTAAAGTATACAAGACTTCTTTGGTAGCTTTAAACTAAGCCTACAAGAAGCTCAGATCAAACCTACCAAAAGGGGTAGAGATACGTAAGAAAGAAAAAGAACTTCCCAAAGGAACATATAAACGTCATAAGAAACCGACGACGCGTTGATACATGCCGTTGCAAGAGAGCTAGGAGCGAAAGCCTGTTACGTCAGAATTTGGAGAGTAACAGAGATCGGAGGCTTTGATAAATAGTCCATCATAAAAAGGCAAAATTCTTTTTACAAAAGAAAGAGAGAGAAAAAGCTACACGTACACGTACAAATGTACAAAAGAAGATTCAAAGAAAGTAAATCAAGAAGATTCATCGCTAGAAGAAGGATCGCCGTCTTCATATTCACAAGCATCCTTCTCCTCCTCAGAATCCTCCGCGACGACATCCTCGCCTTCATCGTCCTCGACGCTATCGTTGGGATCAACCTCGTTGAGATAAGGAGCAACATCTTCTTCAATATGGGGCTCAGCCGGAGGCTTCATAGGCGTAGGTCCCACTTCAACGCCCTCGGGACGCTCCGGGTACGCGTTGTTGAATTCCCTTCGCTCCTTCACTGGGTCCCATCCATGAGTACGACCAGCAGCATACTCCTCGATGACCTCCACGCGAGATAACCAAGACCAATACTCCGCAACATTCTTGAGGTCGGAAGCCAACCTCAACTCCACCCGAGCCTTCTCAATCTCCAAAGCACCAATCTTGGCTTGAAGATCCTTGACTTGCCCAGAAAGATCTTCACGAAGCTTGAACTCTGCCTCCACCTTCTCCTTCGCCTCGTTCTCCGCCTTCTGTGACGCCTCGACCAACAACGTAAACTCCTTAATCTTTATCTCGTCGGCCGATTGTTTAGCCTCCATAGACCTCGTTCGATCAACGAAATCAGAGAAGCGCCCATATGCGTATAAGGAAGCTTGAAGAGCCTATAGAAAGAAGATGTTCAAGTACGTATATTACAGAGAGCGAGAACAAAAGCTCCAGTAAAAAGAAAGCAATTCAAATTGAAACATACCTGTCACTGCGCCGCGAGAGATTCGCCCATCACGTCCTCAGTTTCCCTCGACAAGTAGTAATCAAGGGAAGGAGGATTTTGAAGTTGTTTCATGGCAGGGATAAACGATCTCCCAGACGCGACCGCACGAGAAATCACCCCCGGAAAGTCGTCTACAAACTCGTAGCCAAAGTCCAACTTCTCGACTACCTTCTCTTTGCCCTTACGCAATCTCTTCGTCGGAGTAGACGAAGGAGACGGGGATGAAAGCAAAGAAATCATAGGGATGGCCTGAAGCGTGGTCCCTGAAGCCGTCATCTCCTCGGCGCGACTCCTTTTACGCGACGCTACCAAAGCCGACGCGGACAACCCTCCACCACGGACGCGAGATAAGTCCGCAGAAACTGAAAGAACCAAAAGCACACGTATAAGAATCATGAGCAAAAAGAAAGAAGAACCGAGTAAAACTCAGATGAACGAACGCGTTACCTGCCGGGAGCACGGAAGCAATTCGACGCCCTTCTCCGTCATGACCATGGAAAGTCCGATCCGCTTCAGGAATGGCAAGAAGCCTATCGATGACCTTCTGGGTCTCTCGCCTTACTATAATAGCATCCGTATTCACTACATAAAGGAAGAAAAAAAACAGATCCAGGCCTTGAACACATAGTGCGAGTTTCAAAGAAATCAAAGTTTACCTGTAGGATTCCAGCAGTCAACCAACCAAGCACAGTCTTTGCCAAGAGAAGACTTATTCACAAAGTAAAAGTATTCGGCCCAGTAACGATCGACCTGACTCCCCTCGATCGCGATCTTAGGCGCCTTCGGCCTAGACTTAAGGCCTACTCTTCCCATCGTCTTCGTTTGGACGTTGAAAGAATAAGCGATATCCTCGACGGCTAGATCGACGCCATGTCTCTCCACCACGTCGTCTAAAGTACCAAAGATCCTCCAAACGCTTGGCAGGAGCTGCCCCACTGCAACCCCCAAAGCGAGCATGAACGCCTTGACCAACGGCGAGAAAGGAAAGCGATGGCCAGTAAGAAAAGGATACTCGTACACCACAATCCATCCCGGCCGGTGCGCATCAGCAAATACCCCGGGAGGAGGTATCTCGATCTCCACCTCAGGACCAAGATTCGCCAGAGACCGTAACCTTTCAACGTCACGTACCTCTGTTGATTTACAGTCGGAGCCCTTCAAGATAAACTTGGGAACGTAGAAGGAGGCCATCTGGAAGTAATAAGAAGAAGTTTGGAAGAAGGTACGAAGAGAAAGAATGAGCAAGAAGGTTCGGATCAAAGTAAAGAGGAAGCAAGAAGACGATAGTGAGTAATCAGATGGGAGCAGAAAAGTAAATGAGATCGGAGATTCACCCATTATATAGCGAGAGAAGGTCGCGAGAATCAAGGAGTATTCAACGACATTATAGCCATTGGGAAAACTAGCCGTTGCGTTTCGACGTTCCCGGCACAGGAAACAAAGCTTCTCCCCCGACACGTGTTAAGAATTGAAGAAAAATCCTGATCGAAGCTTAACGACGATGTCGAGAATTTTGATGACGTTATCATCAACACGTTCCAGTAATTTTGAAGACGTATTCTACAAAGAAAGAAGGCGTCTCCCAGCTCTTCTTAATATTAAGCCCTGTAAGACGCCTTAGGGGTATTATTTGTGCCTAAAAATACGACGATTGTGGAACGCGTGAAAGCTATGCGTAGAAGGATAGAGGCGACGCGACGTATGAAACGGAAGATGGCGTCGACGTGACGTTATAAAGAAGAACGTGTCGTTAAGCTATGGAAATTAGGTCAGCCGCCACTTAGTTACCTTGTTCTATATTATATTCGTGTAAATGGTAAAGGATAAGATGAAAGAATATCTTTTACCATATTTATTATATCGTTAGAAGGAAAAGGAAAAAATATTATTTCCTTAGTAAGATCCTAGGGTTAACCTATATAAAGGTTAACGCCAGCCTTTTGTAGAGAGAGGATATTACGCCGTAATATCAATACCACAAGAAAGTTCAAGTCTCAACCTTATTCTCTCGTCTTGTTCTCTTAGTGTTAAGATTATACCGTTCTCTTTGATCTTTTCCCTACAATTGCTTAGTTATCATCTCGTTGATAATTTCGCTACAAACACCTATCTACTCATGGCATCTCCCACCTCACCTCTCCTCCTCATACACCCGAGCACAATGGTTATGCTGAGCGTTGTCACCGGCATCTAGTCGAAACCGGTCTTGCCCTACTCTCTCAAGCCCATATCCCACTCACCCATTGGCCTCATGCCCTCAGTACCGCAACTTATCTCATAAATCGTCTACCAACCGCCACCTTGTCTAACGTCTCACCCTATGAGACACTCTTCACCAAACCACCAAACTATCATCACCTACGTAGCTTTGGTTGCCTCTGCTACCCGTGGCTCCGTCCATATACATCTCATAAACTCGACCCTAAGTCACGTCCTTGTGTGTTCGTCGGCTACTCTCCTACCCAGTACGCCTACTACTGCCTTGATCCAGACACGAACCGCATCTTCTCGTCTCGCCATGTCACCTTCTTCGAGAATGACTATCCATTTATCACCCGTCCATCTTCTTCACCTTCCTCCACTACCTCTCAAATTGAAGAATGGTGCACGATGGACTTATCCGTCATCTCCACTAACCGACCTCCGCCGACAACAACACCGCCTCCACCACTTCCCCCCTCACCCTCCACCGAATCAAATCCACCACCACCTACAACTCTCACACCTCATCCGCCACCTCCACAACTTGTCCTGCATCTCAAGCAATGGAACCTGTGTGGCGGCAAGCAATGGAAGAACAATACCAAGCTCTTATCAAAAACGAAAGGTGGACTCTTGTTCCTGCATCTCAAGCACCTAATATCATCGGGTGCAAATGGGTATTCCGAACGAAGTACAAGCCGGATGGATCTATACCGAGACCTTCAGTCCAGTCATAAAACCGGCCACCGTCCGACTCATACTCACTCTTGCAGTTACTCATTCGTGGCCACTTCGACAACTTGATGTGAATGACGCCTTTCTCCAAGGCCATCTCTCTGAGCAAGTGTACATGCAGCAACCGCCGGGCTTCATCAACAACTCCTTCCCTTCTCATGTGTGTTGCCTTCGAAAGGCCATTTATGGCCTTAAGCAGGCTCCACGAGCGTGGTACTCGGAACTCCGCACCTTCTTGCTCCTCTCTGGGTTTCAAAATGCTGTCTCAGATGCCTCGTTGTTCTACCTTCGTCGCAACTCTGAAATTATCTTCCTTCTCGTCTACATTGACGACATTGTAGTCACTGGTTCTTCAACGGTTGTGGTTCAAGACACACTCACCAATCTTGGTCGTCGTTTCTCCCTTAAGGATCTAGGGCATCTCAACTATTTTCTTGGCGTTGAAGTTCGACCAACTTCTCTTGGGTTGTTCTTAAACCAGCGCCGCTATATTCTGGAGCTCCTCGAACGCCATGGTATGAGCGACGCTAAAGCAGCATCCACACCTCTTGCATCCGACAAATTACTAGCTCTTGATGACGGTCAACCTCTTGCAGATCCTACGAGCTACCGTCAAGTTGTTGGCAGCCTTCAATATCTCTCGTTGACTCGTCCTGACGTTGCCTTTGCCGTGAACAAGCTATCACAGTTCATGCATCGTCCGAGTGTTCACCACTGGGCTGCTGTCAAGCGACTCTTTCGTTATCTAGCGGGCACACCATCATCAGGTATCACCATCCGTCGCTCCTCCCCTCGAGTTCTTCGTGCCTTTTGTGACGCTGACTGGGGTGGTGACAAGGGTGATTACAACTCTACTGGTGCCTACATTGTCTATCTTGGCAATAACCCAATTTCTTGGAGCTCGAAGAAACAGAGGACCGTCGCCCGCTCCTCGACTAAGGCTGAATATCGTACTGTTGGGTCTACTGCTGCTGAAATACTTTGGATTCGCAACCTGCTTGCTGAAATTAGTGTCCCACTCCCTGCTCCACCATTTATTTACTAGTGACAATATTGGGGTCACTTACCTGGCTGCTAATCCCGTGTTCCACTCCCGCATGAAGCATCTTGCTCTTGACTATCACTTCATAAGGCAACTAGTCACATCTGGTCATCTTCGTGTAACTCATGTGGCCAATGACGACCAACTCGCTGATGCTCTTACCAAAGCTCTTCCACGCTCACGGTTTCAAATGCTCATGTCCAAGATCGGACTCTCTTCACCGGCCGGCCGTCTTGCGGGGGGAATATTAGGATAGTAAATATCTTGTTACCATATTGAATTAGGAAGATATATTATATTGTACTCTACATATCATTGAGATACTGCTCACGATACTCTTGAAAGCTAATCTTCCTTTCTATGTATATACATACTTCTTGTGATGAGTTTATCTAATTTTTCTAATAAGAATTATTTGTAATTACTTTCTTTCTTAGGTCTATTGTGTACGATTGGACACATTAGATGTGCGATTGGATACACAATTGGTTAACCAAAACTTCTTTAACCATTTGTAGAAAATCGCTTATCTTTCCTATAATAAAGAAAGGTTTGGCACTAAATAAAAATCAAATTGAGCGAGAACCTCTTATGATTTGCCTGCCTTATAAGATTTAATAGTATTTCGAAGCATTTCCTTTCTGCATGCACGGTACTATTTTCTCACCCGAAGCCCTTGACTTCAAATCACAATGTAACTTATAGCTTCGGGTTCCACATTAGCGACCAAGAATAGTAAAAATGAAGTAAGAATACACGCTCAAGAATGATAAAACATTGGATACAATTATTTCAAGGTGAATAGTAAAAATGATAAAACATATCCCTCTGTCCCAATTTGTTAGTCCCATTTAAATCCGGCACATATGTCGAGACACGTTTTGTATCGTTAATATCTCTAGTTACATGTTAATAAAAATTTATAATTTTTTAATATTGTTAAAGTGCTTATTGAGACGAATCAAACAAGCCCCCCGTGACTATGTTTTTTATTATATATTAGAAGATATCTACAAGATTCTCTCGATTTGTGAATAGTGTCAAAAAATGATTTGTGAATAGTGTCAAAAAATGAAATGAGACTGACATTATGGGACGGAGGGAGTAGTAAGAATACGCCAAATTTTGCACCTTAAGGACATAATGATAAAACATTGGACTATTCCCACCAAAGCTTATTCACACGATTGCTATATCGGATATAAAAAAAAAAGCCCAAATATATACGGACATATATAGTGGTCCGTGAAGGCAGATTTATATGGCCCAAAATAAAAAGCCCATTAATTTAGCCGATCAGTATTAAACGCAAGACAATCCATTAACGGTCCAAAATCTCCTATCAGTTTTCTACTTGCTCAAGCAAAAATCCCCAAACCCCCAAATCCGAAAATTTCTAGGGATTTCGATTGGAATTGAGTCGCTTAAACGCTCTAAATCGATTTCGTGGATTATCTCTTCTACCTCAATCTCTCTCTTGCCAATTCTGTAATTAGGGTTTCGAGATGCCACAGAGACACTCGAGGAACAACAACGATCTCGCCTTCTTCACCTACGACGAGAAGAAGAAGCTAGGCTATGGTACTCAGAAGGAGAGACTCGGTAAGGACTCCATTAAGCCTTTCGACGCCTGCTGCCTCTGCTTGAAGCCTGTGATCGATCCATTGAGTTGCCAAAAGGGACATGTTTTCTGTAAAGAATGCATCTTCGAGTGCTTGCTTGCTCAGAAGAAGGACATTCAGAGGTGAATCTCCTTATCCTGTTTTTCTATAATTAGGGTTCGAGATATTTTTAGATACTATCCCTGGAAATATAATTGATGAAATGCCCTATTCCTGGAAATTCGTTTGAGTGCTCTACAATTCGATTGTTCTACTGAATTTTGTTATCAATTACTGATCGTTGCTTTGCATAGGAACTAAAATGCTGCAAATATGGGGTTATTGATTCTATAGTAGTTTTGTACATGATTTTCTTGGTGGAAAAGGTGTTTGTAAGTTGAATTATGAAACGTTTGTTGTCAATACTCAATAGAGGGATCTTAATGAGCTGCTCTAAGTAATTGATGGAACCAGTGAATAAAAATGCGTTAGGCGACCTTGGACGATGAATGAGAGAATGAGAGAATGAGAGATCATTACTCTTCAATTCGATTGTTCTACTGAATTTTGTTATCAATTGCTGATAGTTGCCCTGCATAAGAACTAAAATGCTGCAAATATGAAGTTATTGATTTTATAGTAGTTTTGTACATGGTTTTCTTGGTGGAAGACTGGAAGTATGTTTGTAAGGTGAATTGTGAAACGTTATAGAGAGACCTTAATGGGCTGCCCTAAGTAATTGTTGGAACCAGTGAATAAAAATTTCTTAGAAAAGCTAACAGGATACTTATTAGACTTATTATCTTTTGAATTTACAGTTGAAAAAATAAAAAATCTAGTGAAATTGATTAAGCGGTCACCTAACATTGAGGCATTTTTTGCGTCTAGAGTCACCTAGGTCGACTAGGCTCGCCTATGCACGCTTAGGCGTCGCTTTTTCATTCACTGGTTGGAACAACAGAGTACTTGATTAAAGAATCTGACTTTCGTAGTTTACTGAAACGGGCCTATATTAGAAATGATACAATTATTTCAAGGTGAGTTTGCTGCAATTATACTATTGATAAAGGAGCAATATTTTGTTTGAGTTGTCACACTCAGACACCTGGCCAAACTGGGGCCGGCCCGCCCGGCCCTCCCAGCCCGCCCTAAAATTTGGGAGGATCTGGATAGGAGATTTTAGCCATAAGGGCCGGCCCTGCCCGGCCCATTTTTAAAGTGGGGGGATATGGTATCGGAGTAGGGCCCTGCCCTACCCGGCCCATATTATATATATAATATAATATTATGTGTTTTTGGATTTTTTTGTTGAATTCGGTTACGAGGATTGTTATGTAAGCATGCATTTTGGACCTTTTTAGCATGCGTTTTTGGATGGTGAATTGATTGTAAGCACTAAACTGGTTTGGAATGTTTTAGTAACACGGTTTATCCCGGTTTCTGATATTTAATTTCTCTGTGTAAGTAGTCGAGGGTCGCCCTGAGGGCCCTTATGGGAGGATATGGGTAGCGGAATTGTCCCATTTTAAATGGCAGGGCTTGGTCCGGCCCTAGTAAATGGGTAGAATTTGGAATTAGGCCCTGTCCTGGCCCGACCCAAGCCCCTGTTTGGCCAGGTCTAACTCAGAGTCTTGAGTTAAAATTTATGTTCACTTGTACTAGTGCTGGATGGTGGATAGCTCTTTTGGATTGATGTGTTGAACTGTATATGACGTGCTTAAAATTTGCATGAAGTGATTACTTCTCAATAGTTACTAGTTTATATTTCTTATTGAGTTGAGGTTTGCTCTTTCAATTCCTTTATTTGTTGTTCTGGTATTATAATTTACCGTATTATATAATGTAGGAAGCTAGCAGCGCATTCTGTTCAGAAGAAGCATGATAAAGAAGAGGAAGAAGAGAGATCAACCCTCCAAAAGGCTCGGGAGCTGGATGAGTTCGATCAACAAAACCATGGGGCTCTCCCACAATACAGTGATAAGAATCAATCCCGAGATAAAAACGGGTTCCATGGTGCCAATAGTGTAAAGGCCACTTCTTATGAAGCTGAAGCATTGAGGACCATGAAGGCATTTTGGCTTCCTTCTGCTACACCCGAAGCACCCGCCAAAGTCGACGCCCCTACTCTGAGCACAACCTGCCCCGAGGGAAATGAGAAGCTTAAACTGAAATCCCTCTTCCCTATACATTTCACTGAAGAAAACGAAAGCGAAAACAAACAGAAGGCACTTGACAAGTCGTATATGTGTCCCAGCTGTAAAGTCACTCTGACCAACACATTGTCGCTCGTGGTTGTCAGCTCGTGCGGTCATGTCTTTTGCAAGAAATGTGCAGATAAGTTCATGGCTGTTGATAAAGTCTGTTTGGTTTGCAACAAGCCATGTAAGGAGAGGAATCTTGTGGCATTAATGAAAGGAGGGACGGGATTCTCTGCCCATGACGAGAATCTGGAAGCCAAAGCTTTCAAGCATCTGGGTAGTGGCTCAGGATTAGGGCCTGTTAGACCTCCTGCTAAAACATAAACTGTGGGCATGAAATTGTCGTCTAAGTTCAAGGCTACTGAACTGTTTTTTTGTATTTCTGATGTGATAGCAAGCATATTCTGTTTTTTTGTAATCAGTAGACTTTTGCACGTCCAGTATTTTGTAATGCAAGGCTGGATTGAATTGAATTTGTGTTATACAGTATGATTTTTGGACGCAGAAGC
Organism: Oxyria digyna; assembly: GCA_029168935.1. Classification (NCBI taxonomy): domain Eukaryota; kingdom Viridiplantae; phylum Streptophyta; class Magnoliopsida; order Caryophyllales; family Polygonaceae; genus Oxyria; species Oxyria digyna. The sequence continues at coordinate 1,832,169 of JAPVLV010000026.1, read as the reverse complement.
CCCATTTTAATACGGGGTTTCCCGCACCCGGATATTTATAACTCGCACCTGGTTTTGAGCGTATTTCTGTTGCGTCCAAGTTTTTTTTTTTAAAACCCGATTTCGACTTGGGCGTAGTAAGGATGCTTCCAACGTAAACTAATTTTTTTTATAAAATCTGAAATTTGAAGCTATTTTGGTGCGAGGTATAAAAACGGGTGCGGAGTTTAAGTGCCTTTTAATAATGCAAGCTTGAATTGAATTATTATTTTTGTAAAAGAAAGCCGACACATCTGTAATTATACAAGTAAAAGTTATTTTGTCATCCGACGAGGCGTAGAAAAACTTCTCGTATCGTCCATAATACAAAGGTGCACCCAATTGGTCGGAGTATAAAAAACAAGCAAACCTAAAGCAAAAGACGATCGGCAACGACGTTTTCCTCTCGAAAAAACATGAAGGATCTGAACATTTCAGTTTCAACCTAAAGCAAAAGAGTTAAGACAATCAACAACGAAGACGGCTCCAACCTAAAGCAAAAGAGGCAAGACAATCAACAACGATGACGGTTCTGGACAATCAAGTTCCTAGTTCCTACCGAGCTGGATTGAATGAAATTTGTTCTAACTAGTACTGGTACTCCGTATCAAATAAAACACATATAGTATGGGTCAATTAATAACGGCGGAGAATCTGCAACTAACAAGACAACGTTACAAAGAAGAGAAAAACCGGTTGTGTCCCTACTAAATAATCAATCCAACTCATTTGTGCATATCCTTTCCTTTCTTCCCTATCCATCGAAAACGGCATAGTGAGGCTGTTCCCAGCTCCGTGATGATCTTTCCTCCTACCTGAATATAAATTTTAAAGCAAATGAATTATTAATGACAGCCATACATTCCACAATTTGCAGCCCAACTAACACAACCCCCAATTGCGTCTTATCTTACTTGTATATTTCTATCCCCAATGCCTCATAAAGCTCTAACCTTTTCTCTAAATTAATGGCGGATTCTAGCAGGGAAGAGATGGAGGAGAAGAAGCTATTGGAAGGAGATGCTGTGTTAGATTTTGATATGCTGTGTTCGACGGTGGCTTTGCAAAGTCAGGGAAAATGGAGGGTTTTGGAGAATGAAGATGAGGATTACAGTGTAGGGTTTGGTGGGGTTTTTAGGATGTGGGAAGGTGGAATTCTTGATTGCTTTGATGATCGAAGGGTTGCGATTCAGACTTTCTGGTTAGTTTTTTTGTTCAAGTTTTGATCTTTTGTTATGATTGCAAATTTGCAATGCCTTGAAGAGGATAAACAATTAGGAATTTGCAAGAAAAAGATTTTTTGTCCAGATACTTAATTTGCATGATTTAGGAGACTTCATAAGAACTTTTAGTTGGGTTTTTGACATTTTTAGTGCTTCAGAGATATTGGGGATTTGATTGATGATCAAGCAAAGCAACAAAAAAAAATTGATTTACAAAGTGTGGCTGCTGGGATTCGAGCCCAGGTCTCCACGGCCACAACGTGGAATTCTTACCACTAAACTACAGCCACTTTGTTGTTTAATTCCATACTTAGAATTACTTGAACCAACTAAACATCTTCCTCTGTTTTTCACCCCAGCCATAACTTGGAATTTTAATCCGTACATAGCATTAATTGAACAAATTAGACATTTTCCTGTCTTTCACTTGATAACAAGTATCCATGTCGGTCACGAGTACATGTCCAAGTGTCCAACTCGGCTATTATGTTAAAGAAATCCATAACTTTGGTATAAAATAAAGCGTTCAGTGTTCATACTCATGTCCAAGTGTCGAGGATCCGACATGGGTACTTGAGCTAAAAAAGAGTCTGAGTAACGTAGATAAAAGTTATATTTTTCATCTCTAATTGATATGAGATGTTTGAATGATAGTATTTTTTCATGAGAGATCATTTTATCATTCTTTGCATTGCTCTCATTTCATTAAGAATGTTTCGATCGCATGTTTCCGTAGCGACAGTGTGGAATTCTTACCACAAAATTACAGTCACTTCTAAACCATAGCTGAACACTAAAATTTTCTATCAGCATACTTCATCATAAATTGGTCATAATCTGTCCACTGATATTTTCTTGTTTATGATGCCACAGTTGCCCCTGCTTGAGATTTGGCAAAAACATGAAACGGGCTGGCCTTGGCTCTTCCTTTCTTCAGGTATTTGTTCCCATAAACTGTCATACGAAACTTTGACATGTATTCATCTGTCGTGTTTTCGTCACAATATCCTTGTTACGTTCATTGAAATGTCAATAACTCGTCCAGTAATACAGGGAGCCGCGTATTTGATGTTCATTCTGTTGGCAGCTTTGAACTACATCATGTTTGTAGTAACTACAAGACACTGTTTTCTTTACTTTGCACTCGCTTTCACTATTTCGCTTGGCGCCTATTCTGGATTCCTTCGCACACGAATCAGAAACAAGTTCAACATAAGGGTAAGTTACTTCAAGCCAACCTTGTAACACATAAACTGATATAAAACAGAGGGACTTTCTGGTGAAAACATATCTTACGGTCAGAAATGCGAATTTACCTTAACTGTGAACATTACTATTTTGTATGTGAACTGTCATTTTATTTTCACGAATTAGTACTATACGTTTACATATAAGGTAGTAGTGTTCACAGTTCGCATTTCGCACCGTAAGAATTATTTTAACTTGATCATCCCTCATATAAAACATGCTAAAAAACGACTAAATAGAGTATGTATTTGGTTGTAGGGTAACGATAGCTACTTGGACGATTGCGTGTACCATCTAGCTTGCCCGTGTTGCTCCATCTCCCAGGTATATATACCATGATCAGTCCATCCTCATTTTTGTAAAACAATGATCTGATTTGGGTTTCTTACGATCATTTTTAGGAAGCAAGAACTTTGGAGATGAACAATGTTCAAGATGGATCATGGCGTGGACGAGGCGACACAATATGTGTAGGAAACTTTAGCCCTGAATTGAAGCCTCCTTCTCCTATCTCTCTCAAATCGTCGGATCCTTCGTGATCGAGTCACAAAGGATGTATCTTCAGATACCTTTTATGGAAATGTTCAGAATAAAACGCCAAGCTAGCTTCAGTTTTCATTTCCATTCAGAGATGACAGCAAGTATCATATCACAAAATGCAAGGCAAAAGGATAGAGACATATCTTCATAGTTGGCCACAATTTGAAGTGTAAATTAGGTTCATTTATGAGATCAGAGAAGGGGGGCCACCCAAATTGCATTTTGGATAAGCCTTGATGCTACTGTCAATTTCAGTTACATAAATGAAATGAAATATAATTGTGCAGTAGCTCTTTTGTGTAGTGCTAGATCTTAGATGCCTATGGCTTTGCTGCTAAACCATGTTTTAGTTTGATTCCAAGGAAGGGAGAATAAAAATTACCAAGTTAGAGCTTATAATTCGTAATCTTGACTTGCCAATTTATATACTAATCACTAGGGAGAAGGTTCTCGCGCTCCGCACGGGTCTTTCTCTTTTGGTGTGTTTCCGTGTTTCATTTTGTTTCTTATTTTAGAAATATTTTTACTACGCGTCAGATAATATTTGATTTTTCATTTTAAAAGTAATATTAAGAATATGTGTGAAAGTGCATAATTGTTTTTTAAAATTTACATTTATAGGAAGTAGAGGTGTATATTTTTTCAAATGTTTGAAATTATGAATGTGTTGTTTATATATTGCATTATTTATATTTTCAATTTTATATGATTTTGGATTAAATCTTCTTAGTATAATTTGCAAAATGATTTATTTTCTTTATTTATAAATAAGTACATCTTTTTTGAAAATTGAAATTCCATATATATATAAATATTGAAGTTATATGATTCATGCATTCAAATTTTTATGGAGTTTGATCCATCTATTTATCTATAATGTATAAAATCAACAAATTAGAAGATAAAAACATTGAATTGAGGAATGTGAATTAACCAATCACAATACGGAGCATTTAATGCTAAGTCTTTTATTTTCTCTCTCCGCGAAAAGTTTTGAGTTGAGGGTCGGGCTTGAGCTGCTCCGCCACTATCATAATAATATATGTTTAATTATTAAGCTATATGTAATCATATACTAACGTGTAACCATAAACAATACTCCTAATTATTGCTTTTGGTGTGTCATGCTAGTATAGTCGTCGTATGGTTGTCACTCAGGATCCACAATGAGAAAGTGATTGATACCTAATTTCTTATCATCCCTTTACATACCAATATACAATTTTCAACTACTTTTTAGAAAGTTTTCATCTATGAATCAATACACACTAACAACAATTTATTCCCGTTAAAACAGGGTCTGAGGTCAAGATGTTTATCAACAAGATATTGACCGATAAAATTGAAGACGCAACTCTAAAACAAAAGAATAAGCAAGGCATCAATAATAAAACAATACGAGTAGTTTGAGTCGAGGATACCGAACTTGAGCTTACTACAGAAACGCTTATAAAACAAGGTCGAAAATGAAGAAGGAGAAGACTATGACCATTTTATTTACATATATGATGAATCAATTTGACATGCAATTCCGATCACAACTTCATATTATGCAAAGCAAGTTCACAACCAATGAAAATAAGTACATCTTACATTCACGAATACCCCAGAGAATCACATGATCATGTGAGATATCTTCTTATTTTTAGTCCAACACAAAAACAAAATCTGACTATTCTGACAGACAAGCCCACAGTTTACAACAAACCCAATAGCCACTAAACCGGTCCAGACCGGCCTCCATCCGAACCGGGTCCACCCATTTCCTCCCCCATTGGACCGGCTCCACCCATCATCATTCCCGGGTAAACCGGTCCACCTCTCACACCGTAGTACATCCCCGGGTTTGACCCGACCCGACCCTGCATGTCATGGTACTGATCCGGTCTAACCGGTCCAGTATACATTTGACCCGAAACAGAAACCGGCTGATAGCCGATCGGAACCTGAACCGGTCCCTGTTGCATTTGGTATTGCGGCACAAACTGACCCGGTACATGGTGAACCGGGTTCGGTCCCGGACCGGTCATGTAGTAAACCGGTAGGGGCTGAACCGGAGCCGGATAGGGAGCATGGTGCCCCCAGACCGGTCTAGCCTGCTGCTGAACCGGGTTCAGAACAGCAGAACCCGGTTCAGGCAGAATTTCAGGGTTTTTCGGCGTGGTGGGCGGCGCCGAAGAGGAAGAGCAGAACGGAGAAGACGAAGTGACAATCGGAGAGCCCGGATCCGAACCCGGAATACCATCATTCAAAACCGCCCGAAAAGCGTGCTTCAATTTATGACCCGGATCCTCCGAATTATCAAGCCCGAATAGATAATCCGGCACCTCCGAAACGATCGAAGAAACCTCCGATCGACCCCGCTCGAGCTCCCCGGAAACCGACCTCCCGCCGTTGAGAGCGTCGAGAAACCAGCTCTCCCGTTTCGTGGACCCGTCGAGAAGCGAAGTGATGCTACTCGCTCTGGAATCCGAATCCGGATCCGAATTCGGAAACAGAAAGAGGCGTAGCCTCGCCGTTTTATTCGCCTGAGTGGAACTAAACCTCTCCCACTCGTCCATCATATTCTCGACGTCTTCGTCCGACGAGACGGTGATCAGCGCGTCGAGATCCTCGTTTGGAAGCTGGTACTTGACTGTAAACTCTCCCGGTATCGCGCCTGTGAGCTTCGAGAGCTTGGAGACGAGGGAGGAGAAACTCGATGAGCGGCTAATGGCGACGATTCGAGTATCCCCGCCGACGTAACGGAGCTGATTGTCGTGCGGGCGAGGGAGAATCTTCCCTCCGAAGCTGCACATGAGACGGACACGAGGGGATTCGTTGACGATTCCCTTGCGCGGCGTCGAGGTTACGGAGTCGGTTCCGGAGTCGAGCTCCATTTGAGATTCTGTGGAGGAAGGAAACGCAGGGAATGTTTGGGGAAGGTGAAGAGGAGGAAGAAGAAGAAGAAGGGTATTGTCTGTGACGGAAGTTGCGTGACAGGCGGATTGTGGACCATTTGTTTTTGGTAACGGAAAGCGGGTGACGAAAGCTGGAAGTGGGGCCCTTGTGGAAGATCCTCGACGCTGATCACCGATTTTTTTTTTGGTTAGAATATATGTGGAGATAATTCTTGATTTTGTCTAGGAAATAAAAATGGAAAATTCGGGGGTTTGGATGGCAATTGAATCAAATCAAGGAAAAAGAAAAGAGGTTGCGAGGAAAGATATTTAGACAACCTGTATATAAATATTATAATTCATATATACAAACAATTTCAGGTTTCGGAAACATATATTATCCGGAACTATTTTATTTGTGACGCAACGCACGATTTTAAATAGCACTTATATTATAAGAAAGATATAAAAATAAGAAATAATTTAACTTGTTACTTAAAATTTAGTACATATTTCTAAATGATAAAATTATCAATGTCAATTAAGTTTTGAGTTCTATATTATTATTAGAAAAAATAAAAAGTATCTGAAAAATGATAGAATTTAAAGATATTATTATCAAAGATTAATGAAAATAATTAATGTATAGGGTGATATTGATAATATTCTCTTTTGAAGATTTTGACCAAACAAAGATAATACTTATAATGACAATCTCTTTCTAATTAAGTAACTTTAATTTATTCTTGTAACTATAAGAAAGAAAATAAACTATTTAACATAAATTTGACATATGACAAATGAAACAATTTGATGACATGTGACAAATGAAAGGGGAGAATGACATGTAACAAGAAGAATAATTGTTTTAATAGATATATTGTAGATTTTAACAATTGGAAATAGTCTGGTGTTGTCGGATTCGGACTAGACACTTGCTTATCGGTTAGATTCAGGTTTCAGACTAATTTCGGTCGGACAGTAGGAATTGATCGAATAATCTCTAGTTTTGGACAAATTTGAGTTTATGCCGAGTTCGGATTGAACAACTTCGAGTTTCAGTCGAGTTCGAATCTAGAAAACGGAGGCTAATCCATTCAGGTTCAGAATTAGTCAGTCTGGTCACTTAATTGTGGGCATGTACTTATTTTGACATTGATTTGGTCTTGATATAAAAAAAAGTCAATAACCCTAAACTTTCAATTATGAAATAAATAACGTTATTATGATTTGATGTCGAGGATGAATATGATACACTAGAACAGGACCCCCGCGCCGCCGAGGTAATTAAGGTTTTTCGTCTCAAAACTGAATTGGGCTAATTATATATTTACAATCTTTTTCAGGATATATTTTATCTAATTCAGGCCAAAACAAATCTAATCTGCAGATCAAGACATTAACACAAAAATAAACGAACAATAGAAGTAATAAAAATAGCAAATTGATTGGTTCAATTACAAATTGACAATAACCATGAGTAACGGCGAAATACAATATGTAGAAGAGTAGCCACGACTTGATAAGAGAATTCAATACGAAATCTCATCCGGAGAAGTAAAAAAATCAAAAGTTGAAATTAGAAGAGGAATTCAAGAGGCCACATAGTAATGGAGACTTATTGACAACTTTCTAGGTCATTACCCGCGCTTTGCGCGAGCCAAACACTCTTTATTTTTGTCTATATTCATATACTTAATATATTTTTTCATATATGTATTTTTAGTAAATTATAATAAAATGAATTGAATACCTCTTATATATGTACCAAAATCACATAGTCATTTACGTTGTTCGGATTGCTCTTCATCGTAATACGGATTGAAGGTGAAAAGCGAAGAAAAAAAAGATTAAAATGGTGGAAATACTAACCATTAAGCACATAATTATGGTTTTATTAGATATTTAATTAGTCTCAATTATCATTAAATAATGAGAAATATAAAAATAAAGTTCAAACATTAATAAATCTCAATTCTCATTACTTTCTCAAACCCAAGAATTTATATATATATATATATATATATATATATATATATATATATAAATTGTTACGAGTTAAAACTTTAAAATGTTAGAGATCCCACAAGAGCACGTAGACTGTGAGCCCACACAGCAACTTTTCATAATTGTACCCTGTTTTATATATCTGGCTTTTGAATGATATTTAAATATTTATAAGATGTGGCTTTTGAATTATTGGAGCTACACTACTAAGTTTAAATTTTTGAAAAGAAAAGAAACCTAAGTTTTTATTATTTAATTTTCAAGTCAACTAAAATTTGTGTTTGTTGAAAGGAATATATATTATTATTGAGAAGTTGGCTTGTATATCACCAATTTTAGTTTTCATTTCATATTGTACCTTATCTTTCATTATATGCGGAGTATGTGAACTTTAGGGTATAGCTGTGATTTTGTGTTTGAAGAATAAAAAATGATCAATGATAATGTTTAGTGTTAGGTAATCAAATCAATTATTTTTGTGCGTGTACATGTAGATATATGGATCAAGAGGATATCATAATATATATAATTTTTGGGTGGTTGAAAAATATTCAAACAAGATATTCATGAAGATATTCATGAATATATTCATTTTGGGTTGGGCTTTTGCTTGGCTCGCCGGAAAAAAAAGTCCATTATTAAAGTTCATATTTTTTAAAAAAAATTCCACTTATATTTTTCAAACAAATCTATTTTTATTAAATAAAAGATTATCTTTTAAGAAATTATTTCACCTATATTTTTCAAACAAATCTATTATTATTAAATAAAAGATTATCTTTTAAGAAACTACATCAATCTATTTCCTAATATAGATTTTATCTTTTATTAATTTAAAAACGAAATTATCTTTTATAAGGAATATATAATTGAAAAAATATTTTTGTGCTTAGTATTTTAAGAAACTATTTCACTTATATTTTTCAAACAAATATATTGTTATTAAATAAAAGATTTTGTTTTAAGAAATTACATCAATCTATTTACTAATAAAGATTTTATCTTTTATTAATTTAAAAACGAAATTATTTTTTTATAAGGAATATATAATTGAAAAAATATTTTTGTGCTTAGTATTTTATAAATGTATTAAATTCATAAACGTAATATTCATCATAAAATGGGAAAAATATGTTATTAAAGATATTTGTATATTATATATTCACAAAGATATTCATCAATATATTCACAAAGTTGTTCATCAATATATTCATCTTGGGTTTAGGTTTTGTTTGTCCAAACGAGAAAAAGTCCAATATTTGAAAATAAATATTTCTTTTTATAATTGAAAAATATCAAACTTATAAGATATACTGAAATTATACTTACACTACATCTTTGCAATAACATACTTAAATTATATTGAATTTGATAAAATAATATTTTTTATACCGTTATATTGTACAGTATGTTACTATATCTTTTGTTCATGAGATTTATATTCTCTAGAGATATTATCAAATAAAAATCTTATCAAAAAGGGAAAAAGTTTATTCTTTATTAGCCTACTAAAAAAATTCAATATTAAATACATATATATTTTTTAGTTAGACATATTAAAAGTTAAATAAACAATCTTATCCTGTAAAACAATATATTCACAAATCATTCCTCATTATATTCATCTTGGGTTGTACTTTGGCTTTTGGGCTTTTGAGAAAGCTTGAAATTTACGAGTATCTACTTACTTTGAGGTTGAGAAGAGAAAGCTTAGAATTCAAAGTTAGGGATTTTGGATAAAATTTATCTCTTCTTTTTTTGTGAAGGAAAATAATATATCTCTTACAATTAATTATCTTCTACTGCAATCTTTTATGTAACTTGAATAAATAACCAATATGTAACAACTAACTACCCTTTAAAAGATAACATTCTATCTCCAAGCGAATAGTATAAATCAATTCTTGAATTAACAAGATTTAAAATTTAATAATAAAAAGATAAAATACTCTATAATGACAAAAGATATCAAATCATGTCATAATCTTGTCATAATATATATAATTTTTGGGGGTGATTGAAAAATATTCACACGAGATATTCATGAATATATTCATCTTGGGTTGGGCTTTTGATTGGCTCACCGAAAAAAAGTCCATTATTAAAGTTCATATTTTTTTTAAAACAATTCCACCTATATTTTTCAAACAAATCTATTATTATTGAATAAAAGATTATCTTTTAAGAAACTATTCCACATATATTTCTCAAATAAATCTATTATTATAAAATAAAAGATTATCTTTTAAGAAATTACATCAATCTATTTCCTAATAAAGATTTTAAATTTTATTAATTTAAAAACGAAATTATTTTTATAAGGATTATATAATTGAAAAAATATTTTTGTGCTTAGTATTTTATAAAAGTATTAATTTTATAAACGAAATATTCATCATAAAATGAGAAAAATATGTTATTAAAGATATTTGTATATTATATATTCACAAAGATATTCATCAATATATTCACAAAGTTGTTTATCAATATATTCATCTTAGGTTGATTTTTGCTTGCCCCACAAGAAAAAAGTCCAATATTAAAAAGCAAATATTTCTTTTTATAATTGGAAAAAATATCAAACCTATAAGATATACTCCAAAATATTTTAGTTGAAAAAAGATAATAAAATATATTAGGTATAATATTTTTTACAATTCATAGATTGTCAGTTTATAGTTGGAGATTACACTACATCTTTGCAATAACATACTTAAGTTATATTAAATTTGATAAAATAATATTTTTTATACTGTTATATTGTACAGTATGTTACTATATCCTTTGTTCATGAATTTTATATTCTCTAGAGATATTATCAAATAAAAATCTTATCAAAAAGGAAATTTTTTTATTCTTTATTAGCCTACTAAAAAAATTCAATATTAAATACATAAACATTTTTTAGTTAGATAGATTAAAAGTTAAATAAACAATCTTATCCTATCATCTTAAGTTGAGCTTTTGTTTGGCCCAAGGAAAAAAAAGTCCAATATTAAAAAGCAAATATTTCTTTTTATAATTGGAAAAATATCAAACCTATAAGATATACTGAAAAATGTTTTAGTTGAAAAAAGATAATAAAATATATTAGGTATAATATTTTTTACACTACATAGATTGTCAGTTTGTAGTTGGAGATTACACTACATCTTTGCAATAACATAATTAAGTTATATTAAATTTGATAAAATAATATTTTTTATACCGTTATATTGTACAGTATATTACTATATCCTTTGTTCATGAATTTTATATTCTCTATAGATATTATCAAATAAAAATCTTATCCAAAAGGAATTTTTTTTATTCTTTATTAGCCTTCTAAAAAATTCAATATTTATTGAATACACATTTTTTAGTTAGACAGATTTGAAGTTAAATAAACAATTTTATCCTATAAAACAATATATTTTAAAAAGGAAAAAAATAATTCCATCATTTATAAATATCCTATAAATTCATATCCCATGATACACTCAAATGACAATCAAATAATCTTCTACATGCATATAAAAAAACATATTATCATGATCATCATAATATATCATCATATAATAATATATAATTTTTGGATAGGAGAAAAATATTGACATTGTATCGTTATGGTTACTAGGCCTATTACCAATATATTCACAACGACCTTCATTAATATATTCATCATAATTTTAGAGCATTTGCTAAGCCTACTGAAAAAAACTTCATATTTTTATATAATAAAAACTTATTTTTATATCAGTTTTCTGAAAAGTTGTATAAAATATACAAAATTCATTTTTGGATTAAAAAGACTATGTTATTATATCATATAACCATACATCAATATACAATATACAACATACATTTTGATATTATTAAAGTTGAATGAAATATATCATAATCCTATCCTAATATATACGGAGTATTTTGGGGTGGTTGAAAAATATTCAACAAGATATTCATGAATATATTCATTTTTTGTTGGGCTTTTGCTTGGGCCACCGGAAAAAAAACCCAATATTTTTTGCTTGCGCCACCGAAAAAAAGTAAATTACTGAAAAAATGATAAAAGTTACATTTCAAGATATATGATAAAATTTACATTCTCTTTGCTCTTAAGGATAAAATATCTCCAGTTATTAAAGGATATAGTAAGGATTTTAATATCCTAATAATAAGATTCATCTTGGATTGGGCTTTTACTTGGACCACCGAAATAAAAATTTAATATTAAAGTTTACATTTTTTTAAAAGAAATTTCCACATATATTTTTCAAACAAATCTATTACTATTAAATTAAAGATTATCTTTTAAAAAATTACATCAATCTATTTTCTTATAAAGATTTTATCTTTTAGTAAGTTAAAAACGAAATTATATTTTATAAGGATTATATAATTGAAAAAAAAAATTGGGGGTGGTTGAAAAATATTCACACAAGATATTAAAAAAAAGAAATTTCCATATATATTTGTCAAGCAAATCTATTACTATTAAATCAAAGATTATCTTTTAAGAAACTACATTAATCTATTTCCTAATAAAGATTTTATCTTTTACTAAATTAATAACGAAATTGCATTTTTATAAAGATTATATAATTGAAAAAATATTTTTGGGGGTGGTTGAAAAATATTCACAAAAGATATTTTAAAAAGAAATTTCCACATATATTTTTAAAACAAATCTATTACTATTAAATTTAAGATTATCTTTTAAGAAACTACATCAATCTATTTCCTAATAACGATTTTTCTTATAGTAAGTTAAAAAATGAAATTATATTTTATAAGGATTATATAATTGAAAAAATATTTTTGGGGGTGGTTGAAAAATATTCACACAAGATATTTTAAAATGAAATTTCCACATATATATTTCAAACAAATCTATTACTATTAAATTAAAGATTATCTTTTAAAAAACTACATCAATCTATTTCCTAATAAAGATTTTATATTTTAGTAAGTTAAAAACAAAATTATATTTTATAAGGATTATATAATTGAAAAACTATTTTTGGTGGTGGATGAAAAATATTCATACAAGATATTTTTAAAAGAAATTTTCACATTTATTTTTCAAACAAATCTATTACTATTAAATTAAAGATTATATTTTAAGAAACTACATCAATTTGTTTCCTAATAAAGATATTATTTTTTACTAAGTTAAAAATGAAATTATATTTTATAAGGATTATAGAATTCAAAAAATATTTTTGGGGGTAGTTGAAAAATATTCATACTAGATAATCACAAAGATATTCATGAATATATATTCATCTTGGATTGGGTCTTGCTTGAGCCATAAAAAAAAGGTTCAATCAAAAAAAAAAAATTTGCCTTTTATAATTGGAAAATATCAAAACTAAAGGATATAATAAAAAAATAACGATAAATCAAATTAAGAAAAATGATTTTTTTGAACATGATAAATCATATTTTAATATAAATAATTTTATTTAAGGCTCATATAATTGAAATAATAAAAATTTCATAAATTATTTTACTAAATAAAAGAATTTTAATTTTTTAAGGGTCATATAATTGAAAATAATATCAAATATATGCATAAATAAATTTTTCTTTAGATAAAATGTATTCTAAACAAAATAAGCCAACATAAATCATATCAACTTATTAAAATTACGGGTTAAGATAGAAAAAATGATTTATAAAATGTATAAGTAACATGTTTTCTTAATAAATAAGAAAGAAGAAGATATATTTGACAAACTCTTTTTTAAATCTTAACATATTCATTTTTCGGTCACATTTTTTCACCTCTTATTTGATGAAGGGAAATTATATTTGGAAAACGGGTCAAATGGGTCGGGTTTGGGTTCGGATGGAAAACGGGTTTGGGCTAAGCGAGTCGACCATTGTCCATTGGTCGAGTTCGGGTCGGGTCCCAGTGGGTTTCAAATGTTCGATATTTTTATTGTAATAAAGAAAATAAAATTTAAATTATATTTTTGTTTATTCAGAATGAAAATATGGTCCCTCAACGAGTTTTGAGAAGTACGGATCAGTTCAGATTTGACCCAAACAGCTTCATTGTTTGGTAAGCTTTTGACAAGTCTACTTAAGATATAATAACATATAAATTCAATATTTCAATATGACTATTTGATATGTTTCCCCGTGCTAAAAATATCTATAATGACAAAGAACTTCATCAGTAAATATTTGAAGCTAAAATTTTTTTTTTTATATAAATTTCAATATTTCTCCTTTGGTAAAATAAAATTATATGATTATTATATCATTTGACAATAAATATTAAAATATCATAAAATTGGACAGGTAAGTCCATTTCTTGATGACTTACGGAAGGTATTCTTTAAGAGTAACCTAAATTTACATAATACAATACGAAAAAACAAATCTCAATTTTTACTTTAGATAAAATTAATCTCAATTTTTAAATCAATAAAAAAAATTAAGAACCCCAACTTAAAATTTATAAACAAAAAACAACCAAATTACAATTTCAATTAAATATTTTTTAAATTCGAAGATGAATGTTTTGCAAAGTACATAAAACTATTATTATGTGTCATGTTGTTATTGAATTTTCTTAATTTTTTAATGAAAAAAGTTGTTTGATCTACATTTTGGTGTTCTGGTAAAGTTGAAAATATTTTAATTAATTTTCCTAAACAATTAAAGTTTAAGCCTATATTTTTCTCGTATCGTGTATGCATTTAGTATGTTTATGTACTTTATTTTTTAATTTTTCAGATTATATTTAATTCTGTTAAAATATAACAAAATAGTTGAGCACAATAATAGATTTAAAAATTATTATCCGGATTCAAAGTAAAATGTAAGTGAAACATACGGGACAATATTACACATTTTAATTCTATTATAGAGTATTAAATTTTTATTTATTAAAATTCATTTGGCCCGTGCGTAGCACGGGCACGAGGGACTAGTACTAATAATGTAGTAGCAGATTTATTTAACAAGGGAGATATATTCATCTGATGGGCCTAGAAAAACAATGATAAAAGATTTGTCTAAAAAGTGTCTCGTATAGATTATCTTACTTTTGATGCGTTTACAACAACAACATGAGTAAAGGAAATCTGAGAGGTTGAGATTGATATTTCTTTTCGGCGAAAACAACAGAACCTGACATATCAAACATAAAAAGTCTATAACCATCGCTCAAACTTAACCGAAATGATAAGAACATCGATCTTAGCATGCAAAAAAACAAGAAAAACTCACTCCAAACCACCGGGTCGTAGTTTCGACCCGTTTCGAAAGATAAAGTATATGTGATTTGATTGGAAAAGAATAGAAAAATGTGATGATTTGTGAAAAAAGCAGAGATAAAATGTTAGGTAACAGTTTTTATAATTGGATTTTAGACTTCTCACTAGCAATCAATACAAGTGTTGATGAAGTTCCTCGTTCCATTTTATGGGCGGCTGAGCTGGGCCCATACCCAAGAAAGAAAGAGGGTACTGTTTTTTTTTTTTATTGTGGGTCCTATCCACTAACAATCTTTTATGGGCCGTATTATCAAAGGCCCAATTTGGGTGCCCAATTGCTTGTTTGATGCAAATTGAGTTTAGCGTAATTTATTTATGTTTATAATATGAACGATGGTTGTCCATTGATTTGTGTCAAAATTAACTCGGACTATTTGGGCTGGGTATTCAAGTACCCAGTTGGGCCTAATTACTTAGAAAATACTTTGCCCAATAACATTTGAAACAACTTTGGGTTTGTTTGGTTGAGGAAGTTTATTGTTTATAAACAGGTCTTTTCATAAAAATGGGTTTTACAATTTCAAATATGTGAGACATGAAAAAGTGTGCAAGGGTTGAAAAAACAGTTTTGTATTTATAAACTGTTTATAAACACCCTACCAAACACACCCTTTGTTGCTGTTGGGATTTTTTTCTTTTGGTAAGTGCAACAATAAGATCTTTTCTTTTTTGGTATTTCACGCATAAAAATTGAGTTGAAGTCGCTAGCTGTCAGTATGTCACAACTGTAGTTCTGAGCTCAAACCCAGTGATTCAGAAAATTACAATATTAGTGCACATAAACATCAGTAATTACGCGATTATCATGTTAATTTAGTAATAGAAAGCGATCTAATACGTATAAGTGTTTCTAATGTCACTTTATCCAATTCCCCGAAGGTGGAGAAAGCAAAAGGGATCAACCTATACCCGTTCTCTTCACACTTTGACGCATATTTCTTCTTCTTTTTCTCTACCGCGTTGTGCAAAGCCACACCTGGAGCTCAAGAACTCACACCCATACCAGCAAAGGGTGAGATATCAGTGATAAGCGGTGTTTTACATACCGCAATTATGGATTATTAGCTAGTTTTGTATAAGATTATGTTATTTGTTTCTATGTAATCTGTATCATGGAGTTGTTGGAGAGAAGATTTACATACGAGATTCCAAAAGATGATACAAAGAATTGGAAGCATTGAAGCATAAAGAAGAAGCTGCTGAAGACGAAGACGAAGACTTGAAGAAATCAGTAGCTGCTACCTCAGACGACACAGCCGCACCCGCGGGTCTCAAGCCGCACCCGCGGGTTTCACCCTCAGCCAAGGATCCGAGAAAGCACAAGTCGTGCCCGCGGGTCCCAAACCGCGCCCGCGGCCCTCTGCCATCCTGAAATTCTGGAGAATCCAAAACCGCGCCCGCGGCTCTCAACCCGCGGGTGCGGTTCCTCGACAGAAGAATCAAATTAATGTCTTTGCCATTTGAAGTAATTTGTGTTCAATTCTGTAACTTTCCACACGTTTTTATTACCTTAATTTGGCTGTTACAATGGCTGATGACTATTTAGGTTGTGGATGATCATCCTTGATCAAAAAAACCTTTTGTTTACTTAAGTTTTTGGAGAGTTTTTCACAAACTTATGAGTTGCTAAAGTTTCTTTGTTTCACTTGGCGTTTGAAGCTTTTGGATTCAACAAGTTGTGAGTTTATCCTTTCCCTTTGTCTACTCTTTGATTGTCTCAACTCTCTTGTTTGTATTGTCCATGAACTAGATTTACTACTTTAGATTGATCACCTAAGTTAGTTTTATCTTATTCAGATTGCTAGAGTTTGATACTTCTAGTTGAATTATCATACTTGTTGTGTAGCACAATCTATTTGCATGAACTAGTTGTGATTGTTATTAGAGAAGAGAATTGAGTACATGTCGAGTATCCGACTAGTTGTCCATGATATTGCATGTATCTATCTATTCCTGAATGCATTGCTACTTTGTTATTGAACTTTGATAGTTTCAAGGTTATAATTGAGTAAGGGTTATTAAGACTAGTTGGACAAATAACTATTCAAGAACATGAATTAGAACGATCACTTGAGAACTTGACATAGGGATGAAAAGGATTCTAAGATCAACTTGTTAATCTAATTGTGGATAATCGCTAAGTGGGACACTTCGCTTAATATTGTTATAACCAAGTTGACATTCGATACTTCGTATCAAAACCATTAAAAAAACCCTTTGGTTACGTTTATTGGTTAGTCATTGTGATAACTTAAGAATTTGATAAACTGATTCTCTTGGGATTCGACCCTTGCTTGCACACTATATTACTTAGTTTGCATGTTAGGATTACTTGACTTGGCACACGACAAATTCGCCGCGTCAAATTTGGCGCCGTTGTCGGGGAATCAAATTTTCTTATTTTTAAGTTCTTATTTTGATTAACTTTAGTGTTGACTAGTGAATGGTCAACACCCGTTCTATTAATCAGCCTCTTTCTATTCTTGATTCAGAGATCGAGAGAACTTTTCATCGGAATCGAAGAGAGAACAGAGTCGGGACTGAGATAGTAGAAATGGCCGATCGAGAAGCTCTTGCTGAAGTGCAGCGTCAATTGGCTGACATGCAGTTGGTCGTTGATGCTCAACGGGAGCTAATTGAGGCAAGGCTACCAGGAGGTGGTGTTACTCGCACTTTGAGAGAGCGGCAAACACCGAACCTGACACATCAACCTCAAGTTGTGGTTATTCCACCCCTTGCTCATGGGGTGACTTTCGAGCTCAAGTCGGGGGTGATCAATTTGCTCCCAAGTTTCCATGGTTTGGCTGGTGAGGATCCGATCATGCATTTGAACCAATTTCATGACATTTGCATGACGACCAAACCGCCAAACGTCACGGAAGAGCAGATCAAGATGAAAGCCTTCAGGTTCACTTTGAAGGATGGTGCTCGTTCTTGGTATTACCATTTGCCAACCGGTTCGGTTGATAATTGGGAAAAGTTGCACAAGGTGTTCTTGAGCAAGTATTTTCTGGTGAAGAAGGCAAATGCTCTCAAGAAGGAGATAGCCCATGTCGAGCAAAGTGAAGACGAAACTCTCTATGACTACCTTGAACGCTTCAAGGGGTTGTGTGCTTTGTGCCCTTTTCATGGGTATGATACTGAGGATCTAGTGCTTTACATTTGCAATGGTCTCCTTAACCAAGAAAGGAGGATG
This sequence comes from Oxyria digyna, assembly GCA_029168935.1. NCBI lineage: Eukaryota > Viridiplantae > Streptophyta > Magnoliopsida > Caryophyllales > Polygonaceae > Oxyria > Oxyria digyna. The sequence goes on along the minus strand of JAPVLV010000026.1, from coordinate 1,813,790 downwards.
GTTGATGCTGCGTGTGGTGGGAATATTCTCAACATGACGCCGGAGGATGCCATGGAGAAATTGCAAGATATGGCTGAGAGCACAAGGAGTTTTGGTAGGACATACACCAAAAAGGGAGTGCACGCAGCAAGTTCAGGGGATCCCGCTCTTGTAGCTGAGCTTGTAGAGTTGAAAAAGATGGTCTCTCAGTTGCAAAAAGGACAACAACAACAAGTAAAGGTATGTGATATTTGTGCTGACCCTTCTCATTTTACAGATAAATGCCCTGAGCTTGAAGGTGAAGACGTTGCTGAAGTCAATGCTGCTGGTGGTGGGTATGGACCCCCACGACCTCGTGGTGATCAACAAAACAACTACAACCCGAGTTATAGAGATCATCCCAATTTTCGATGACGTGATCCAAATGAGCCCCAACAACAAGCTCAAGGCCCTCGACCCAATGTTGGACCATCTACTGCGGAGCTGCTGAGATCCTTGACTCAACACTTCACAACTCATGTTCAAACGACCGAGTCGAGCATCAAGAACATGGAGAAGCAAATTGGGCAGTTGGCTGAAGCTGTAACCACCATTGCACAACAAAATTACAATTCTCTACCGTCCCAAACGGTGGTGAATCCAACCAGAAATGTAAGTGCAGTAACAACAAGAAGTGGTAAGATTTTAGGGGAAACCAAAAACCTTGTTGAGGCTTCTGCAGAAAAGTCGATTTCTGAGGACAGCCGAGAGCCGCGCACGCGGGTTGAAAACCGCGCCCGCGGCTCCTCTGCTGAGGCAAATGTTTCGGAATTTCCTTCACAAAATGCTGAACTCGAAGTGGAGGATTGGGGGGATTTCCAGTTGAGACAGGACAACTACGTTCGCCCCAACTTTCCACCTCTCGACTCCACCAAGCCTCCCGCCCCGTTTCCCGATGCCCTTAGGAACACCAAAAGGCCGGAAAACGACAAGGAGTTGTTTGAGACGTTCAACAAATGTGAGGTAAACATTCCCTTTCTCAAGTTAATTAAAAGCATTCCTCGATATGCAAAGTTTTTAAAAGAACTTTGCACAATCAAGAGGAATCAAAAGTTGAAAGGGCAACAAAAGGTGACGGTAAGCGAGCGTGTCTCCGCTGTATTTCAAAGGTGAATGCCTAAGAAGTGCAGCGATCCGGGCATGGTCAGCATACCTTGCCGTTTAGGTGACACACATTTTGAACGAGCCATGCTCGATTTGGGTGCATCGATAAATGTGTTGCCTTACTCTCTCTATAAGATTCTTGGGTTAGGTCCACTTCATGAAACCGGAATTGTTATTCAACTAGCTGATAGGTCCACCGTGTATCCTAAAGGTGTAGTTGAAAACGTTTTGGTTATGGTGGATAATTTGTTCTTTCCCGATGATTTCTTTGTGTTAGACATGGAATATGATGGGCAAGTTGCTCCTATTTTGCTTGGGAGGCCCTTCATGCGAACTGCTAACACAAAGATTGATTTGGCTAGTGGATCTCTTACTTTAGAGTTCGATGGGGAAATGGTTCAATTTAACATTTTTGATGCTATGAAACACCCCGTCGAAGATGCTGCGTCTATTTGTTCAATCGATGTAATTGATCCTATAGTTCAAGATGTTTTCAATATCTTTGGCTTGGATGAATTACAAAGTGTATTAGAACACAACACCGTTCACTCACCAACACTTGATTTGTCTCTTCCACCTGAGATTCAAAGTGTTCTAGCTCGTCTAGACGCTTCGGGTAGAATTTTGGCCGGTCAGACCATGCTACTAACTTTGGAGAGCGAAAAGCTTCTTCCTTCTATTGTGCAGGCACCGATTGTAGAGCTCAAACAATTACCCGAGCACTTGAAGTATGCTTTTCTTGGGGAAAATGATACCCTCCCGGTAATCATTTCGAGCAAGTTGACAGGTGAACAAGAGAGAAGGTTGGTGATGGTGTTGAAAGAACACATTACCGCTCTTGGGTGGACCATTGCTGACATCAAGGGAATTAGCCCTTCCACCTGTATGCACAAGATCCTTCTTGAGGAAGGTGCTAAACCCTCTAGGCAACCCCAAAGAAGATTAAACTCACCTATGATGGAGGTGGTCAAGAAAGAGGTGCTAAAACTTCTTCAAGCTGACATGATCTATCCCATTTCGGATAGCCAATGGGTGAGTCCAACTCAATGTGTCCCTAAGAAGGGGGGCATAACATTGGTAGAGAATCAACAAGGTGAGATGGTTCCTACCTGAGCTCAAACGGGTTGGAGAGTATGCATTGACTACCGCAAGCTGAACGCGGTAACCTGAAAAGATCATTTCCCTCTCCCTTTTATTGATCAAATGCTTGAACGACTTGTCGGTCGTCCGTATTATTGCTTTCTAGATGGGTATTCAGGGTATTTTCAGGTGGCTATTGCACCCGAAGATCAAGAGAAGACGACATTTACATGTCCCTTTGGCACTTTTGCATATCGTAGGATGCCTTTTGGATTATGTAACGCGCCCGGGACCTTTCAACTGTAACGCCCCGAATAATAGGGTGTTACAGTGCCAGGGATCCCCGATTAGGAATCCCCTCAGGCGGTTAGAGAGAAAGGAATATAATACGAGAAAACAAGTTGATGGCGAAAAAAAAATTTAAAACAATAGGATCAAGGTGTAACACGATAAGTAAATCAACAAAACTCAAGCAAAATATTAAGATCTGAACGTTGGGAGTGTGTTACGAATTAAGAAAGCGATCACGAAGAAGACAAGGTAATATGAGTTCACTGGAGTAGACATTTTTAAATTCTAGTGTAGGAACCATAATAACCCATCCTAGTAACGCATCAGTCGCCTGACCATCCTCCATGTTCTGAAGCTACACGAACACCTGGCCATGCACAAACACAGCCAGTCCCCCACCGAAATGGGGGTTAGTCTCCAACCAGACTAGCAAATTATATGAGCAATAAACGTGTGATAGCATAGACATAGAAGTCACAGACTAGCAGACATGCAAACATGCAACACAAAAACAAGATATACAAACATACGGTAAATTCATATACAAACATACAAATATGCAATAAAGATATGCAAACATGCAAATATACAATAAATTCATATGCAAACATGTAGATTTCCGAAGATGTAGATATGCAAATATGTAGTGAATCTCTGAAGAGACATGTAGACATTCAAAGAAGTTAATGCATCATTTAATTCCTAATTTCACCATTTCAGATATATCAGAGATTATACAGATGACCATATATATATAATACCATTAGCTTAGGAAATAATAACTACACAATCTCACCAACGATATGCAATTTGGTATATACACTCATCACAATCATATAGTAATCGGTTAAACTTTACATATTCGTCAATCAAATTCCAGGCAAGTTAAGATCCTTCCAAAGAAGGAAACAATCATTCACAATCAACATATAAGCAAGCCGCTTAGATAAAATCATTTCAAATTCAAATTTCGAAAACGTTTAGAAAACAAGTCCAAGCCTGTCTTGGACCCGAAGGTACCTTCTCACCCATATTATGGGTATCAAAACTTTACCAACGGGTCGGAAACGGCCTCACTAGCTAGGTGACCCGGCCTTCCCAATATTGGTAAAGGAACTCCCACGACCCACTCAACCCGGACTCCGGGAAGAGCCCTAATCGAGGGATATCTCGGATAAAACCATCATAATATAATGCGGGGCTCGGAACGATCCTTACCCGCAAGAGTCAACACCATAACCACGTTATAACCTTGATCAAATCAACAAGTTCACACCAATTTCATATAGCCCTTGTCTATATGCAATAACAAGCATACTATGCTTTCATGTTCAAGATTAATCATATCTCAGCATGATATCGTTAATATCCATTTATAAACATGAACCCTTATACCTGAACTCATAAAGCATAAGTACTTTCAGCATAATAAGAATCTCCACGACCAATGTATGTCCATAAGAAGCCGAACAAGAACGACACAACATGGCACAAGGCACAATGAATCAATACCACAAACCAACAACATATGCAACGACAACGTCTATTTTCTCGATAACGACAATTTTCCAAAACTTAACCAACATATCCAATGACAACATGGCATAACGAATAAAGACAATAAGGCAACGAAAATAACAACGATGTCAATATGTACGATAAGATCTAACACGTCAACAATAACTAATGCATCAATTCATGAAATAGATCAACAACGACAATCAAATCAACAACAAGAACATGAGTTCCTAACATTATAATTTGATATAGTTATATGCATGCAGAATTGATGGTTTGATGACATGCATAATCTATTGTTCTAAACTTAAACTATGACATGCAAACGCTCACAAATAACTTGCCTCAATCGACGATCAACACAAGTAATCCGTTTGTTGTATTAAGATGTCGCAAGGTTCACGAAACGGTCGCCTAAGTCGAACCTTCACGAAAAACGCCATAACTCATCACATATACATCCAAATCGAAAACCGTAAAATTCCTCATACTCGTAGGGAGATTTCTCACCTTAAAAAGTTAGCCAAAACTTCCCAGTAATTACGAATTTTGCCCAGATTTTCCAGAAAGTTCACCCAATGGCCCAAAATTCAAATCCTTTCTTATTCCTCCAAATCTCAACTTCAAACAACCTATATCATCCATTACTTCCACCAATTTCAGTTCAAACATCAATTTTAACCTAAACCCCTGAATTGGAAAAACTAGGGTTCAAAAATTTGGGGAAAAACTCACAAGGCAAGAGCTGCTACGCAGAGCAAGAAGACGCAAGCTGTTGCACACGAAATGCTGTTGGGATGTGGGTTGTAGTCACACGAGCTGCACAAACTGCTGCACACGAGCTGCACAAACTGCTGCACAGCTGCAGTGCAGAGAAGGAGGGAGAACCGAGTTGCTGCGCGGGGAGAGCCAAGTCGAACAAGGCAGCTGGACGGAGCTGTCGCGTTGCTGCTGCGTTGGTGTGCTCAGGTGGCTGGCTGAGCTGCTGGCTGCAGTGAAGATGGAGGAGCAAAGAGGAAGAAATGAGTTGAAGAGAGTGTAAAAAAAAACGTGGATGAGGGTAAGGGGTGGGGCCAATAGAAGATTGTAGAGAATTCTAGACGGAAAGGATGGATTAAATTATGGGTATATTTTCTTTGTGGAAAAATTAGATAAAATATGTCTGGTTTTTCTAACAAATCCCGATAAAACGAGGCAAACGCCGATAATCGATAATAACTCAATTATTGAAAAAAAGAAAAGGGTCCGAAATTCCCAACTGAAATACCTAGTTATTAATCCGAAAGCTTCCAAGGATAAATGAAGGTCGACCTAATTATATGGCAATATGTCACTGATAGTAAGCGAGCTCGATATCGCTACATATTCAGACCCAGTAATTCACGGGGCATTACATCCTTCCCCCCTTAAAAAGAGTTTCGTCCCCGAAACTAAGCCTCAAATATTAACGGGTTTCACCCTCTTATCTCTTCTTTTAACCCCCATGTGGTTGCATGTAATGACTTCAAGAAATGCGATACATACTCTTTGTCACGATCAGACACAATAGTTTTGGGGATGCTATGTAATCTTATTATCTCTTCAATATACGACTCCGCAAGTCTGTCGGGACCCCAAACGTGCTTTACGGTTAGAATGTGAGCAGATTTAGTCAGGCGATCGACAATGACCCAAATGGCATTCATCCCTCTCTGTGACGGTGGTATCCCTATTTCAAAATCCATAGAAATGTCCTCCCACTTCCATTCTGGAATTGAAAATGGTTGCAATTCTGCAACAGGTCTTTGGTTCTCAATCTTAACTTGCTTACAAGTAAGAAACTTAGCCATGAATTCGACTACTTCCTTCTTCATGTTACTCCACCAAAAGTTTTGCTTGAAGTCCTTGTCCATCTTATTAGCCCCTAGATGTATCGAGTAAGGTGAGGAGTGGGCTTCTTACAGAATCAAAGTCTTTTATCTTCTCATTTGCATGCACAAAGATTTGGTTCTTGAACCTAAGAATCCCATCATCTTGCACCACAAATCCCAGTGCCTTTTTCTCGCTTGAGTCATTCATGATTTTACTTAGCCGTGAGTCATCTTGTTGTCTCTAGCTTATCATATCTAATAATGACGACTTAGTTTCCAAAAAGCAAACCTCATCTTGATTCCTTTGAAATTGAACCTCGATCTCACTTCTCATAAGCCCCCTTTGCGATTCTGGTCATATGGTCAGATATGCAATCAATTTCTCATGCGAGGACTTAAGCTACTATATTAGCCTCGCTTGGGTGGTATAGCATCTCATAACCGTTTATCATCTTTAACCACCTTCTTTTCCAAAGGTATATTTCAAGCACTTGTGGTTAGTGTAGATTTGACAAGTTACCCCAAAGAGATAGTGCCTCCAAATCTTAAGAGCGAACACCACAACTGCTAGTTCTAAGTCATGGGTGGGGTAATTTTTCTCATGTGATTTCAACTGTCTGGAAGCATATGTGATGACCCTTCCATGTTGCATCATCACATAACCAAGACCTTGTACTGAAGTATCACTGTAAACAACAACCCATCAGTTCCCTGAGGCGACGCTAACACCGGGGAGCTAGTGAGTCTTCTCTTGAGTTCATCAAAGCTTCCTTAACATTTCTCATCCCAATAAAACTTCTTTGACTTATGCAGCAATTTAGTCAATGGTTGGGCAATCATAGAAAACCCTTCTACAAACCTTCTGTAATACCCAGCCAAGCCGAAGAAGCTCCTTACTTCCTTGACGCTTTTCTGAGGCTTCTATTATGATACTACTTGAATCTTCAGCGGGTCAACCATCACCTCTTTTGCAGAAACTATATGTCCAAGGAAAGCTACCTTAGTCATCCGAAAATCGCATTTTAATAACTTAGCATAAAACTTGTGTTGCCTTAACAACTCGAGAACAATCTGGAGATGCTCAACATTCCCTTCTTTACTCTTAGAATAGACCAAAATATCATATGAGAACGCAACCACAAACCGATCTAGGTATTATATGAATACTTGGTTCATCAACTCCATGAATACAACAGGGGAATTTGTTAGTCCAAAGGGCATCATCACAATTTAATAATGACTATACTTTTTAGGGAATGTCGTCTTGGCAATATCTTCATCTCGAATCCTCAATTGATGGTAATCTGATCTTAAGTAAATCTTATAGAATACAGATGCCCCCTTGCAGTAGACCCAACAAGTCATCGCTCTGGGGAAATGGGTATCGGTTCCATATTGTCACCTTATTCAACTCGCTTTAATTAACGCATAGTCGAAAGGAGCCATCCTTTTTCCTCACAAACGACATTGGCGTTCCCCAAGGTAACACACATGGCCTAACATAGTCATTATTAATCAACTCTTCTATCTGCTTCGTTAATTCTAATACCAACAGCGGCGTCATCCTGTACGGGGCCTTAGAGACGGGAGTTGCTCCCGGTTCAAGCTCAATTGCAAATTTAACCTCTCTGTGAGGAGGCAAACCTAATAAGTCTTCCGGGAACGCATCTTCAAACACACATGCAACCGGTATCCTAGATAATTCAGGTTCTCTTTATCATCATCCCCTACAACATAACACAAGTATCCTTGACATCCCTTATCGATCTCACAACTTCCATAACCTTAATGACCGACCCTGACTTAGCGGGATCTCTACCTTCAAACACATACATCAATCCATTTTTGGTGGTTATAATAATTGTACTCTTATGCCCATCCATCACCACTCCATAAGGCACAATCCAAATCGGTGCCCGATATGACATAATAATGAGTTAAAGCAATCTCAATCAAGTCCGCAAGCCAATCCTGATTCCCAATACGAACCGGACAATTCCTAAACTCACGAGTACCAACTAATTTGCTCTATATAGAGAAATTTACTAGTTTACATACAGAAACGCATATATATATATATATATATACCTGTATCGACAACTTCAGTAAGCACAGAGGTCAGAGTGCGACATTCGATGCAAGTTCTAACCCTTTCCCAAAAAAAAATTTTGAAACCTCGCTCTGATACCAACTTCTGTAACGCCCCGAATAATAGGATGTTACAGTGCCAGGGATCCCCGATTAGGAATCCCCTCAGGCGGTTAGAGAGAAAGGAATATAATACGAGAAAACAAGTTGATGGCGAAAAAAAAATTTAAAACAATAGGATCAAGGTGTAACACGATAAGTAAATCAACAAAACTCAAGCAAAATATTAAGATCTGAACGTTGGGAGTGTGTTACGAATTAAGAAAGCGATCACGAAGAAGACAAGGTAATATGAGTTCACTGGAGTAGACATTTTTAAATTCTAGTGTAGGAACCATAATAACCCATCCTAGTAACGCATCAGTCGCCTGACCATCCTCCATGTTCTGAAGCTACACGAACACCTGGCCATGCACAAACACAGCCAGTCCCCCACCGAAATGGGGGTTAGTCTCCAACCAGACTAGCAAATTATATGAGCAATAAACGTGTGATAGCATAGACATAGAAGTCACAGACTAGCAGACATGCAAACATGCAACACAAAAACAAGATATACAAACATACGGTAAATTCATATACAAACATACAAATATGCAATAAAGATATGCAAACATGCAAATATACAATAAATTCATATGCAAACATGTAGATTTCCGAAGATGTAGATATGCAAATATGTAGTGAATCTCTGAAGAGACATGTAGACATTCAAAGAAGTTAATGCATCATTTAATTCCTAATTTCACCATTTCAGATATATCAGAGATTATACAGATGACCATATATATATAATACCATTAGCTTAGGAAATAATAACTACACAATCTCACCAACGATATGCAATTTGGTATATACACTCATCACAATCATATAGTAATCGGTTAAACTTTACATATTCGTCAATCAAATTCCAGGCAAGTTAAGATCCTTCCAAAGAAGGAAACAATCATTCACAATCAACATATAAGCAAGCCGCTTAGATAAAATCATTTCAAATTCAAATTTCGAAAACGTTTAGAAAACAAGTCCAAGCCTGTCTTGGACCCGAAGGTACCTTCTCACCCATATTATGGGTATCAAAACTTTACCAACGGGTCGGAAACGGCCTCACTAGCTAGGTGACCCGGCCTTCCCAATATTGGTAAAGGAACTCCCACGACCCACTCAACCCGGACTCCGGGAAGAGCCCTAATCGAGGGATATCTCGGATAAAACCATCATAATATAATGCGGGGCTCGGAACGATCCTTACCCGCAAGAGTCAACACCATAACCACGTTATAACCTTGATCAAATCAACAAGTTCACACCAATTTCATATAGCCCTTGTCTATATGCAATAACAAGCATACTATGCTTTCATGTTCAAGATTAATCATATCTCAGCATGATATCGTTAATATCCATTTATAAACATGAACCCTTATACCTGAACTCATAAAGCATAAGTACTTTCAGCATAATAAGAATCTCCACGACCAATGTATGTCCATAAGAAGCCGAACAAGAACGACACAACATGGCACAAGGCACAATGAATCAATACCACAAACCAACAACATATGCAACGACAACGTCTATTTTCTCGATAACGACAATTTTCCAAAACTTAACCAACATATCCAATGACAACATGGCATAACGAATAAAGACAATAAGGCAACGAAAATAACAACGATGTCAATATGTACGATAAGATCTAACACGTCAACAATAACTAATGCATCAATTCATGAAATAGATCAACAACGACAATCAAATCAACAACAAGAACATGAGTTCCTAACATTATAATTTGATATAGTTATATGCATGCAGAATTGATGGTTTGATGACATGCATAATCTATTGTTCTAAACTTAAACTATGACATGCAAACGCTCACAAATAACTTGCCTCAATCGACGATCAACACAAGTAATCCGTTTGTTGTATTAAGATGTCGCAAGGTTCACGAAACGGTCGCCTAAGTCGAACCTTCACGAAAAACGCCATAACTCATCACATATACATCCAAATCGAAAACCGTAAAATTCCTCATACTCGTAGGGAGATTTCTCACCTTAAAAAGTTAGCCAAAACTTCCCAGTAATTACGAATTTTGCCCAGATTTTCCAGAAAGTTCACCCAATGGCCCAAAATTCAAATCCTTTCTTATTCCTCCAAATCTCAACTTCAAACAACCTATATCATCCATTACTTCCACCAATTTCAGTTCAAACATCAATTTTAACCTAAACCCCTGAATTGGAAAAACTAGGGTTCAAAAATTTGGGGAAAAACTCACAAGGCAAGAGCTGCTACGCAGAGCAAGAAGACGCAAGCTGTTGCACACGAAATGCTGTTGGGATGTGGGTTGTAGTCACACGAGCTGCACAAACTGCTGCACACGAGCTGCACAAACTGCTGCACAGCTGCAGTGCAGAGAAGGAGGGAGAACCGAGTTGCTGCGCGGGGAGAGCCAAGTCGAACAAGGCAGCTGGACGGAGCTGTCGCGTTGCTGCTGCGTTGGTGTGCTCAGGTGGCTGGCTGAGCTGCTGGCTGCAGTGAAGATGGAGGAGCAAAGAGGAAGAAATGAGTTGAAGAGAGTGTAAAAAAAAACGTGGATGAGGGTAAGGGGTGGGGCCAATAGAAGATTGTAGAGAATTCTAGACGGAAAGGATGGATTAAATTATGGGTATATTTTCTTTGTGGAAAAATTAGATAAAATATGTCTGGTTTTTCTAACAAATCCCGATAAAACGAGGCAAACGCCGATAATCGATAATAACTCAATTATTGAAAAAAAGAAAAGGGTCCGAAATTCCCAACTGAAATACCTAGTTATTAATCCGAAAGCTTCCAAGGATAAATGAAGGTCGACCTAATTATATTGCAATATGTCACTGATAGTAAGCGAGCTCGATATCGCTACATATTCAGACCCAGTAATTCACGGGGCATTACATCAACGATGTATGGTAAGTATCTTCTCGGAATACATTGAACATTTCATAGAAGTTTTTATGGATGATTTTACGATACATGGGGATAGCTTTGATGCATGTTTAAATCATTTGTCACTTGTGCTTAAAAGATGTGTAGATACTAATCTAGTATTGAATTCTGAAAAGTGTCATTTTATGGTTGAACAAGGGATAGTATTGGGGCACATAATTTCAGCTAGGGGTATTGAGGTCGATAAGGCAAAGATTGACGTCATTCAATCGTTGCCTTATCCTACTAATGTGCGTGAAGTACGTTCTTTCCTAGGCCATGCAGGTTTTTATCGCAGGTTTATCAAGGACTTCTCTAAGATCTCCACGCCCCTATGTGAGCTTTTGAAGAAGGAAACTACATTTGACATGTCGAATGTGTGCAAGAAGGCATTCGACACTCTGAAAGCCCACCTCACCGAAGCACCAATCATCCAAGTACCCGATTGGTCTCTACCCTTTGAGATCATGTGTGATGCTAGTGATTACGCGGTGGGAGCCGTTCTTGGTCAAAAAGTCGGAAGAGCAATGCACGTCATCTACTATGCTTCCACGACTTTGAACGGAGCTCAGAGGAATTACTCCACCACGGAAAAGGAGTTGCTAGCCGTGGTGTTTGCCCTTGAAAAGTTTCAGCAATATCTTTTGGGCACGAAGGTGATTATCCACACGGACCACGCTGCTCTTCGTTATCTCATGACGAAGAAGGAATCAAAGCCAAGACTCATTCAATGGGTTTTGCTCTTAAGCGAGTTCAATGTGGAAATCCGGGACAAGAAGGGAGTCGAAAACTCCGTAGCTGATCATTTGAGCCGGATTGTGCAAGAGGACGGTAAATTACAGGTTCAAATTCAAGGTACGTTCCCGGACGAAAACTTGTATCAAATTTATTCTGTAAATTCTGCTTCTGCTGAGAACAAGCCGCACCCGCGGCCTGAAAACCGCGCCCGCGGTTTGTGCTCTCAAATATTCTCGGAAAAAGGCAAACCGCGCCCGCGGCTCGGAAACCGCGCACGTGGTTTGTGTTTGCCAGAATTCTCAGTACAAGGAGAACCGTGACCGCGTCTCGATTACCGCGATCACGGTTTACTGACAGTAGAGTATGCAGATTATACGAAATTTGAAGAAATTGACCCCGAATACAAGCTCTTCGCCCTCCGGTCTTTCAAACCATGGTTTGCCGACATCGTGAACTACCTGGTTCGCGAAGAATTCCCGCCGAACTACACCAGAGCTCAAAAAGATAGGATCAAGCGGGAATCACGTTTCTACGTTTGGGATGACCCCTACCTTTGGAGACATTGTGTTGACAAGGTAATCCGACGATGCCTCCCGGATAACGAGGTACAGTCTGTCCTTACTTTTTGTCATTCTCATGCATGTGGGGGGCATTTTGGGGCTAACAAAACGGCTAGGAAGGTATTGGACGCCGGCTTCTATTGACCACACATCTTTCGGGATGCGGTTGCCTTTTGCAAAGCTTGCGACCGATGCCAAAGGGTCGGGAAAATTTCTAAACGAAATGAGATGCCACAAACACCATTAGTCTTTTGTGAGATTTTTGATGTTTGGGGTATTGATTTCATGGGACCCTTTCCTAGTTCGTTTGGGAATTTATACATTTTACTTGCGGTGGACTACGTTTCCAAATGGGTGGAAGCGAAGGCCACCAGAACTGATGATTCCCGAGTGGTAGCATGTTTCTTGAAGGAGAATATCTTTTCTCGTTTTGGGATTCCAAAGGCTCTTATAAGTGACCAAGGTACTCACTTTTGCAACAAGACGGTGAGTGCACTTTTAAAGAAGTACCATGTCACTCAACGAGTCTCAACTGCTTATCACCCCCAATCCAATGGACAAGCTGAGGTGTTCAATAGGCAAATCAAGGGGATTCTGGAAAAGACGGTGGCTCCTAATCGGAAGGATTGGAGTCTAAGGTTGGATGATGCACTTTGGGCGTATAGGACCGCCTACAAAACTCCAATAGGAATGTCCCCATATCGACTTGTGTTTGGGAAGGCTTGTCACCTTCCGGTGGAGTTAGAGCATAAGGCATGGTGGGCGGTGCAAAAATGCAACATGGAGTTGGATGAGGTAGGCGACTTTAGGAAGTTGCAAATCCAAGAGCTTGAAGAGATACGCCCGTATGCGTATGAGAATGCGGTGATCTACAAGGAAAAGACGAAGGCTTGGCACGACAAGAACATCTTGAGGAAAGATTTCAAGGTGGGAGACAAGGTCTTGCTCTACCAATCTCGTCTTCAAATTTTTCCGGGTAAGTTGCGATCCCGGTGGAATGGCCCGTATGTTGTTGCTCGCGTCTTTCCTCATGGCGCCGTGGAGTTGTTTGACAAGGACAACCACAACGTCTTCAAGGTGAATGGTCAAAGGTTAAAACCTTACCATGAGGGATTCACCAAAGTGTCTTTAGATGAAATGGCTCTAGAAGAGCCAACTTTTGAAAATTGAAGACGGGAAACCAAGTCGAGCCACGACTCTAACCAAGGCGCTGCTTGGGAGGCAACCCAAGGTATTCTTCTTTTCCCTTGAATTTCATTTTCTTTTTAATTGTTTTGTTTTCTATTTTCTAGGAATTCAAGACGAGAAGACGATGGTCGTTTGCTACTAAAGGAATTGACGGTTCTTCTTTTCGTTTATCTAAAAAAAAAAAAAAGAGAGAGAGAAAAGAAAAAAGAATTGACGGTTCATCTTCTACCCTTCTCCATCTCAGATTTCATCTTCTACCCTTCTCCATCTCAGATTTCATCTTCTACCCTTCTCCATCTCAGATTTCATTTTCTACCCCATCTACGTACCCCACTTCCCATCCCCACCAATAAAACCCTAACTACCACTTCCACCATTCTCTACCTCCCACCACATAAAATCCTCGCAGAAACCGCACCCGCGACTCCAAACCCGCGCCCGCGGCTCCCTTCTCGCCAGAAATCAGAAAACGCGACAACCGCGCCCGCGGATCCTAACCCGCGCCCGCGGCTTTAGCCTCTGTCGTCAATTTTTGCTGATTTCGGTAAGCTTTTCCGACAACCACACTCATCGTTGTTGATTTTCTTACGCCTCGGGGAGGGCTATTGCTATTGTGCTGCTGCTGCTTGGTATCTTTGTTGTGTTGCGGATTTGTGGTAGAATTCGGTTTGTGTAGACATTTTGATGGCTGCAGCAGGGACGTCTCGAGGCCACAAAAATGATTTGTGGCAACAACAGGTTCAGGCTAACTTAGCCTTTTTAAGGGCTAAGCAGTGTATCGCCACGAGATTTTTCCATCGACGTACGCTCGATGATTTGGGTATGATTGCGTGCACTGAGGCCATGCTTGAGCACGCAGGGTTGCATGGTTTCTTGTTCAGGTCAGCTCCCACTCATGCCGAGGCCACATATCAGTTTCTGGCGAGCCTCAAGTCCAAGACCATCTCTGAGACCACATTCATCTCAGCCATCCAGTTCATTTACAATGGACGATCCTATACGGTTCAGGCTGAACAACTGCGCACCATCTTGGGAATCTCTCAGGTTCCCTCTGAAGATTATGACACTGCAGTTGGTGACAGCCCTACACAGGTCTGGTACACGTGGATGGGACAGGTTCGGGACTCCCATGGTAATGATTATAATGCTAAGATGTCCCATCCATGTCTCCGCCTGACACAGCGGGCTCTATCTATGGCCTTCTTTGGGCTTTCTGAGGTGAACAAGGTGCCTGCTTATCAGTTGAAGTATCTCTATGCTCTTATGCCGGAAGGTCAGGTGATTCCGGATTGGCTCTCACTGTTTGTTCACTCCTGCAAGACAGCCCGCTCGAAACCAAGGGGTCAGATTGCTTTGGGTGGCATGATCACCCTCATCTTAGAGGCTGTTGTCCCCGACTGAGAGACTCTTGACTGCGTAGGTAGTCCGGACCCCTCAATGGGTCCCTATTTGCTGGATGCCACATTTCTGCAGACTCGACTTCGGTGGCTCAAGTCTGTTACAGTCGATGCGGACGAGCGTATGTGGGTTTGGCTCGGTCCTCCCGAGATTGCTCTCACAGAGGACTTTGCTTATGGGCCAGCACATACTTTCAAGATCAATCCTATACCCGCTCCCCCTCGTGCAGCTGCTCGACGGCGAGCTCAAGGTGGGATCAGCATCTAGGAGCCGGTTCAGCAGTCCGTTGACCTTGATGATGAGGATGATGACGACTTCCAGGAGCCTGCCCCTCGATTTCAGCCTCAGAGGCAATGGGGCGAAGGCTCATCATCTGCAGCCCCTGCTGACATACCTTGGGAGCAGCGTCTATTCGAGTGGATTGAGTTTGTCTACCAGTCGGTTCAGACGGTAAACCAAAATGTTGAGAGGCTGCAGCTCGACATGCAGGCTCGTTGCCCCGACTATCCAAACCGGGATGACCCAGATCAGTGAGCTTCTTTCTCTCTTCCTCATTATTTTTCTATGTCTTACACACTGGGGGCATTGTGCACTTCAAGTATGGGGGAGGGGAATTAGTTCATTGCTTATCCTAGAGTAGTTTCATTTCCTTGTTATTTCCCTTCGGTTTTTTTGAATTTGGTTTGTACTTTGCATGGAATTAAAAACAGAAAAAGCCACAAAATTACGAAAAAAGGCAAATGAAAATCCTGGGATGGAAAAATCCATGCAATAAGCGGGTAGTTCGGCTTGCATTAGGCTTGGAAAAAAAGGACTTGAGGGCGGTAAGGAATGCTGAGATTGAAAATGAAATGAGTGGCTAGGTGAAAACCTTTCGGGGCGCCTAGGAAAAATGAGTGAAATGAGTGTCTTAGGACAAAAATTTTTGCATGTTAACCACTATGGAGGACCAAATTGATAGATTTCTTTCTCATCATATTGTTTGTATACTAAATGTGTTAGTAATTTGTAGTTTCTTTTTTTTTCATACTTCCTGAGATCTTTGAGTGATTATTGTAAAAGAGTAAGTTTCTTTTAGCTTACTCGGGGACGAGCAAGGTCTAAGTATGGGGGAGTTTGATAAGCGGTGTTTTACATACCGCAACTATGGATTATTAGCTAGTTTTGTATAGGATTATGTTATTTGTTTCTATGTAATCTGTATCATGGAGCTGTTCGACAGAAAATTTACATACGAGATTCCAAGATATGATACGAAGCATTGGAAGTATTGAAGCATAAAGAAGAAGCTGCTGAAGACGAAGACGAAGACGAAGACTTGAAGAAATCAGTAGCTACTACCTCAGACGACACAGCCGCACCCGCGGGTCTCAAGCCGCACCCGCGGGTTTCACCCTCAGCCAAGGATCCGAGAAAGCACAAGCCGCGCCCGCGGGTCCCAAACCGCGCTCGCGGCCCTCTGCCATCCTGAAATTCTGGAGAATCCAAAACCGCGCCCGCGGCTCTCAACCCGCGGGTGCGGTTCCTCGACAGAAGAATCAAATTAATGTCTTTGCCATTTGAAGTAATTTGTGTTCAATTCTGTAACTTTCCACACGTTTTTATTACCTTAATTTGGCTGTTACAATGGCTGATGACTATTTAGGTTGTGGATGATCATCCTTGATCAAAAAAACCTTTTGTTTACTTAAGTTTTTGGAGAGTTTTTCACAAACTTATGAGTTGCTAAAGTTCCTTTGTTTCACTTGGCGTTTGAAGCTTTTGGATTCAACAAGTTGTGAGTTTATCCTTTCCCTTTGTCTACTTTTTGATTGTCTCAACTCTCTTGTTTGTATTGTCCATGAACTAGATTTACTACTTTAGATTGATCACCTAAGTTAGTTTTATCTTATTCATATTGCTAGAGTTTGATACTTCTAGTTGAATTATCATACTTGTTGTGTAGCACAATCTATTTGCATGAACTAGTTGTGATTGTTATTAGAGAAGAGAATTGAGTACATGTCGAGTATCCGACTAGTTGTCCATGATATTGCATGTATCTATCTATTCCTGAATGCATTGCTACTTTGTTATTGAACTTTGATAGTTTCAAGGTTATAATCGAGTAAGGGTTATTAGGACTAGTTGGACTAATAACTATTCAAGAACAGGAATTAGAACGATCACTTGAGAACTTGACATAGGGATGAAAAGGATTCTAAGATCAACTTGTTAATCTAATTGTGGATAATCGCTAAGTGGGACACTTCGCTTAATATTGTTATAACCAAGTTGACATTCGATACTTCGTATCAAAACCATAAAAAAAACCCTTTGGTTACGTTTATTGGTTAGTCATTGTGATAACTTAAGAATTTGATAAACTGATTCTTTTGGGATTCGACCCTTGCTTGCGCACTATATTACTTAGTTTGCATGTTAGGATTACTTGACTTGGCACACGACAAATTAGCCTCGTCAATCAGTCACATCCAAACAAACATCTTTGTCCTGAAACCAATTAAATAATAAAAGGTTTGCAGACCTAAGATCATTCCCAGTCTCAGAAAGAAAACCCATGGGTGCCTCCTTGCGCACTGTCATCCCTGTTTTAGAGCAAATATCCACAAGAATGTCGCGCACCAAATTATGTCTAAACTTCACTAGAACAATGAACATCATTATCTCCCCACTGGTCCATCTTGGGAGCATTGCAACTCGGGCAAATACTACCTTCAGAGAACAAGGGTATCGTGAGTCTGTAACATAAAACCGATCGAAATTGACGATGGTTCATCCTTTGCCCCCAAGCATCAATAGGGATGGTAAATAAAAAATCTTGCGCATGCGGGGCGCGAATACAGCTAAGAACAACAACCTGTCTCAGACTTAGCATGTACTTTGCAACAAGGTTTTTCCCAATTACACCATAGTAACACTCTGCCAAAGTTTTCATCATTTGGGGGGCAGAGGATCCAACAGTAAGAGTGAGAGCATCAATGTTGCAGAATGCATTAAAATCATCAAGAGTGTGCTGAAAAGACGAGCCTGGGGAGACAATACCTGTATTCGACAAAATCTTAGCCTGAAGCATGCTTGTTTGAAGTCGGGAAGCAAGAAAAGCATAACGGATAACATCCCCTGCCGAATAGATACCAAGGCCGCCCAATTTAATAGGGAGAGTGGCAAGCCGCCATTGCCAGTCGCCAAAACCAGGCCCGGAAGCTGTAACGATCTTCTCCAAGGAGATACGCAAGGCTTGATCAAACTGTGCTTGGGCATCCATGAAAGATAAGGGGGAACAAGTTCTCAAAGCATAATACAGCTTCGCGACCCCAACACACACTAGTGGAAAAAACACTTGTTGCAGCGCCCTTGTTGAGGCGGGCAAAACTTTGCCCGCCTCAACAACCTCAAAAAATCAGACTTGTTGAGGCGAACAACAGGTATTGACTTGTTGAGGCGGGCAAAGTTTTGCCCGCCTCAACAAGTTAGATTTAATTATTAAAATTCTGCTAACCATTACTTACATATCTACACATATCCACAGATCACCATTTCCCAACGTTGATTAGGTCTTAAAAAAATTAATCTAACGGCTTAGAAAGATTTGTGTTTCTTTCTCTCATTCTCCCATCAAACCCTTCTTTCTCCCTAATCATTCTACGACGCCTCCCATCAAACCCATTCTCCTCATTCTCCCTCTTCTCCTCATTCTCCCTCAGATACAAACCTGTTCTCTGTAGATCGAAGGGTTGAAGATCCCATTCTCCTCTTCTCTTCTACGTCGCCTCAGATCTTGTTCTACGCCGCCTCAGATCCCGTTCTCCTCTTCCTCTTCTCTTTCTACACTGCCTCTACGCCGCCTCGGCCCGCTTTGCCTCGCCCCGAAACCCTAATCCTCCATTGATGCTTCTTCGAGGTTCCATCACCATCGCCTTGCCTTCTGCATATCTGCACTCGCAAAAAGAAGACAACGAGCTCAGATCGAGATCCGAGCAACCCGCCTCGCCCCGCAGTCGGCCTTCAGATCGAGATCCGAGCGTCCTATCTTCACCTTGTATGTAACAGTCTGAGCCTCTATTAGTGCAAGGTCGAGTGCATATCGATCTGCAGATTAGGGTGAGTTCTAGGAGTTTGTAACCCTAAATTCAAGTTGTGGTTGTGTCTTGAATCACATTTTTTGTATTTTAGTATTATGTAACTATGTTTTGTGTTATTTTTGTAATGATGAAATCCAATCTCATATTGTTCGTTTAATCATTCATCAATTCTGGAGACTTTAAACCTAAATTTGTTCGATCTTTGTACTGATTAAGCAACATGGAAATGCTGCTCAGAAAAATAAGCTACATGGCAAATGTTTTAGAGGCGGGCTCAATTGACATAAATTAGAGGCGGGCAGTTGCTGTTCGCCTCAATAAGAGGCGGGCAGTGGGTATCAAAGGCATAGTTTTTGCTTACTTGTTGAGGCGAACAAATGCCCGCCTCAACAAGTATTTACTTGTTGCAGCCCCCTGTTGCAGCGACCTTTGCCCGCCTCAACAGGGTTTTTTTTGCCCGCCTCAACAGGTGTTTTTTTCACTAGTGACAATTACGCAGAAGGAGGAGTTCACATTGGGGATCATTGAGTTTGTTAACCGCCATCATTAACTCAATAGTTTTAGAAGCCCGTTTCAAAGCCAGCCAAATCACGACAGAAGCCCACATCCAAACTGACTGATCCACCAAGGAGTTTCACCCCACTGCACGGACGAGAAATGTTGATTGGAAAAACACCCTCCACCCTGCTTCTAGGATCCTCAATGGGCCAGAAGAGTTCAGTCTTGTCAACATTAAGGAACAACCCACGAGCTGGCCCATCAACTCTGATGATGTCAAGTGCCTTAGCAACCGTAAGAGTATCTCCAATAATGGTACCATCATCAAGATACCAGGCATAAAGGGCTAACTGACATGCATGATTAATGCTAAGAATCAAAGGGTGCAAAACCAGAGCAAATAACAATGGACCCAGAGGATCACCTTGTTGAACTCCACAACAAGACCAGAGGATGGAGTTATCATAGTAGAGCCTAGCCGGCTGAGAATAACAAAACTCAACACAAGGAGCAATGGATGGGCACCGAAGCCTCGTTTCCTGAAGCAAGACACTCCTATCAACAAGGTTGAAAGCATTCCTGAAATCCACCAAAAGCATAGAAAACCCAACCTCGTTATACCCTTAGATTCAATGAGTCTGTTCACAGAATGCAGAACAGCCTCACAACCCCCGGGGATGCCCACACCAAACTGAAAATCATGCAGGTAACCATTCACAACGTTCCCAACCGAAGAAGAAACAACCTTAGAAACGAGTCTCCTCCACACCGTACCAACAAAAATAGGACGTATACCACCCCCTGGCTTAATCAAGGGAGTCAAGGGTGCACTAGCAATAAACTCCCCCAACTGTCTAGGACACTTCCCGTTGAGGAACAGGTTGACAACCTTAGTAATAGAACCTAACAGATCATCAACAACTGCAGAAGCGGCGCCTCCCAACATGTCAACAAAATGTTGGGCTCTAAGTCCATCACAACCACAAGAGGTCCCATTAGGGAAGCTGTGAATTCTACTCAACACCACATCTTTATGAACAAAAAGAGCATCCTCATCAAGAGAAGAAGTAGGTAAAATAGGAGGAGAGGCATAAGGATGTTTGGCCTCCAGATCACAAAGAGTATCAGAATTAAACGGAGCGATACCAGATGACGTAAACACCTTAATGGCAGTTGTAAAGTGTCCATCCCCCAACTTCCGTTTGCATTGAAAAATGTTAGCCTCTTCAGGGCTTCTAGACTTCTTCGCACCACCAGATGGTGAGTCGCCTCAGATAACCGATCCAACACCAAATGGAGTCTATCCCCAGGGTCCCTCCATCTAACAATAGCACGGGAAATGCTATCGACCTGACCTCTCTCTCTCTCTCTCCCGACCTCCGCTCAGATCTGTTCTTGGGCACAAAAGTAGTCAAAATGGAACACGGAAAAATTAGGAGTTGCACCCAAGCAGATAATTCACTCGGACGCGCAAGGACCTTATCAAGAGCACTAAGAAATACTCTCACAAACCCCAGTCGCAATTTCGGGGGAATGCACTTAACCGTTCGCAACTTAGACGAAAAAACACGATCAAGAAGATTGATGTCAAAAGAAGTGGACTCATCCCCAGTCAAAGCCAGTTGAGTACGGGCATCACGAACACAATCAGTCTCACTATCAACAACCAACAAATCAGGCTTGGGAGGCATATCAATACCTATGATCGCAACATCACCGATACTAGGTGCAAGAACCACACCATCGGCATGCTTACAATTCTTACTGAAAGTGTGAGTGCTAAAACACTCACCACAAAGCCATATACCAGCCTGTTGAAGCGCAGAGTCCAAAGAAGAAAATAAACCAAAATCTCTCTCAACACAGCCTTTATGAAAGACCTTCAATTCAGCATTTTTAAAATGGCGAGATCCCAAATGGTCAATAAAATACTTCTTGGTGAGTCCCCTGCCACCTCCACTATTGAAACCATCACATCTCCTTAAAGGACAAGAAATTCTTAGTGCAATCTGAGAAGCCATGAAGACAAAACCGAGGCGAAAAGTGTTGGGGCCACCACAAACTTGAAAAATAAAAGCTACTCCCTCCGTCCCATTTTAATCTTCCTGTTTCCTTATTTAGCGTCCCCTTATATTGTTCTTGTTTCTATAAATGGTAAATAAAATTTCCTAATATACCCTCAACAAAAAATACATATTTACATCTTTTACCCACTAAAAACAAAACCTATCTATTTAATCAAACCAACCCACTTTCCACCCACCACCTCTCTCTCCCTCTTTCCTGACCCTTATTTTCTCTACAATCAATATCACCCACCCCTCTCTCTCTCTCTCTTCTTAGCAATCAATACCCATCTCTCTCTTTTTTTCTCAGCAATCAAATACCTTTCCCAAACCCATTTTCTCATCAATCAATTTCACTCTCTTCATTTCTCAAACCCTACCGCCTCCCTTTTCATCTCTACAATTTTCAAAACCCTAATCTTCCGCCTCCCTCTTCATCTCTTCAATTGTCCCTTGTTTCTTGTTTGATTGATCGAGGATGATAGTGGCTCCTATTGTCGAATCAATCTCCTCTGATAGTCCCAATCTTTTCGACAAAACCATAATAATTTCAGAGGCTGAGGAGGAGATTTCTGATAAAAACGCCGAAGAAGGAGTTGTAGATCAACCGACCTCTAAGTCCCCGGAGGAAGGTGTTGATGCAGTTGAAGACACTGAGCTTCTTGATTCAGATGAAGGAGTTGAAGTCTATTACGAAGAAGAAGGAGTTGTAGATCAACCGACCTATAAGTCCCTGGAGGAAGGTGATGCAGCTGAAGACACCGAGCCTCTTGATTCTGATGAAGGAGCCGAAGTCTCTGATTCGGATGCTCATGATGGATCTGCTAGCCTCTAATCTATCTAAGTCTTCTACACTGAATCTCTTTATTTTCTGAATGTTGGGTTTCTAGGAATCTTATTACATGTAATAGATCAGATTAAAATGTTTAGGGTTTGATGGAATTGATGACTTGATCTGTTTTGTTGTTGTCAGTTGTTGATCTGTTGTTGAATCAGATGGCTTCTGATCTCGTCTGAGTGTTGTTGATGACTTAGTCTGTTTTGTTGTTGTCATTTGTTGATCTCTTGTTGAATGTGATGGCCTCTGATCTCTTGTGAATGTTGTTGATTACTTAATTTATTTTGTTGTTGTCAGTTGTTGAATCTGCTGGCCTCTAATCTCTTGTGAATGTTGTGGATGATTTGAACTCTTGGCAGCTGGTGTGTTGGAATAAGGAACTATATTTTCCCTGAAAGTTGAGCTTTGTCAATGATGCTACATGTGGGGACATTTGAGATTTAATGATGTATTTTTGTGCTTAAAATATCTATGATGAAGTCTTATTAATTCTGAGATGTAGTTCCTAATTTTTCAAATCATTTGTGTGCTATAAGGACACTTATCTGGTATACTAACTGTGTGCCATAAGGAGACTTATCTGGTATGCTCAGTTGTGTGCCATAAGTAGACTTATCTGGTATGTTATTATGTGTGCCATAAGTAACTTATCTGGTATGCTTTTGATTGTGAAAATGGACTTGTATCAATGATGTTTGGGGACATCTGAGATCAAAAAACTGTCTTGCTTTATATTCATTTCCAAAATATGTTGCATACAAAATACTCCATAGTTTCTAGGTTTAACATAACTTGCTAGCTATGTGAAAATTAGAAACCAGTCCTACCTTATGTGTCTTCCCCTAGTTGAGTTGCATCTTCTGCTGCTTTAGTTGTGTCATTTAGTGCTTGATTTGTGTCTTCTTCTGCTTCATTGAGTGGTGCATTGCCATGTAAAATATCCCAAGCTTGTCTAACTGCAAAACATGGCGCCTTAACTTGTTCTTGTAGAATTGCCTCTCCCTCTTGCTTCTTCTTGTTGACATGTGGCATATCATATGAGTTGCTTCCTCTATTTTTAAGGATCTCATTCATAACATATTGTAGGCTTATCCAAACATTCCTTAGGGTTTTTGGTTGTAGCTCATAAAATGCATCATTGACTGCCTCAAGAAGCTTATCAACATCTTTAGGCATCTTTTTGTGCATTAATGACTGAATACTTCTAAAGAAACCTAGGTCTAGTATGTTTAGGCCATGACTATTAGGTGGTTGTTGTATTAAATGGAAAGTGAAATCATCTTGTTGATATACCTGCTGCCATTCTGCATCCTCTTGTGTAATATGAGCCCTAGCATTATCTTGTTGAATGAAGATGACTTTCTGCCCTTCATGTGGTGGCCATTTTTCTTTGATTGCTGGAATTATCTCATTTATTAGCATGCTCCTTGTGACCTTTTGATTAACTGACTCTACAATCTTAGTCACAATTGTCCCCTTAGCTCTGTTCTTTGACTTCCTTTTTGCTGGCTCTTGAGAAGTGAATGGAAAGATTCCAATATCTTTGTGTCTTCTTGCTTTGATTGAACCACTTTTCATCTATATGCACAAAGTCATACATTGTGTAATACTCCTTCTTGCTCTCTGATGTGTCTCCTATTAGCAAGCTTAAGATCCATTCTAGCCTTTGAATTCTGTTTTCATCCTTTAAACCAGGATGTAATGGATTAGTATGTGGCCTTATATGCCCCTACTTGACCATCCGATGCAATGTAGTCTTAGAAATACTGAGTTTGAATGCCATGTCCCTAAGACAAGTTTTGTCCCCCACATTCAATGCAATGATTTCTTCATGTGGTACTTGTGTTCTCTTTCTACCTGAGTTATGATGCTTTGTGCTGACATTGTATGGCTGCATAGATTGCTTCTGCTTCTTTGCTGTATTCCAAATTGTGCTGATACACCTTGTTGTGACATGAAATTTCTGTGCAGCTGCTCCTATGGAACCTCTTTTGGGTCGCCCATCTTTTGATCTCTCTAGTAGCCACATCAAAATGTTGGTTCTTTCTTCAGTGCCGAGCTTTTGTCTTGATTGTACATGATGACTTGTTGCCTGTTCAGGTTGTGGTACCTGGTCATTCCATTGATCTTCTTCCATTTCCAAAGCTGGCTCGTTAAGATCGAAAAGGTGCTCCTCTTCTTCCATGTCCCCACCCGTGTCATTAAGATCAAACCGACAGTGACCAACTCCCACATCATTTAAGTCAAAGTCTGATGCCATCAAGAATTAGGCAGTGATGCCCTTATTTACTCTTATTTGTGTTTTTCTCTTGGGTTTAAGGTGCAGTGTATTAATGGATGTTGAGAATTCTGCAACTTGTATTTAAAGCACTGAGTTGAGTAGGTTAAGAGGCACGTGTGCTCTTCATCCTTGTATTTTGATTGGTTGATAGTTGTGTTTAGTGCAGTTTGTATATTGAATTTATATATTTATATGTATAAAAACTGGAATAGAAACTGTACTTTTGCAGAGCAATTATTACTTTTGCTGCAACTCTGCCTCAAACCCATTTGCCTTAATTATTGTGCAATTGGAGAAACAAGAACTTCAATTCGGGACAGAGAGAGTAGTACTAAGAAGCAGAACCAATAAACAAGAACTTCAATTCGGGTCGAGGGAAAAAGTCACTCTAACAATGTAAAAATTGATTTATATATTTTTCAGACACAAAGCTCACTTGTTTACCGAATTCCATATAATTTTATGTAAAATAATATTGTAATTTGGTGCAATTTTCCCGATAGCGGTAGTAGTAATCTGCTTTTTCCCAACACCAGCTACAAATTACCACATAAAATTGTTCCCTCTCGGATTCTCCTTCCTTATCTACCGTCTTCCCCAAATCAAAACCCTTCCTTTCTCTCACTCTCTGACCAGACTGCATCATCTTCAGCCGTTTCTGTTTCTGTTTCCGTTTCAATTAAATGCCCCAATTGCGAATCCCTTGAAACCCTTTTCCTCTTTCTCTCCTCCTACTTCCGCCTCCATTAACAAAACTCCCCAAACTCAGATGGCGAACGACGATCCGGCAACCCCCGACCACAACCGCTGCAACCGCCACGACGGCCGAGGATGGCGCTGCAAGCGCCCAATCATGGACGGGAAAACCCTCTGCGAAATCCACTACGTCCAAGGCCGTCTCCGTAGCAGCAAGTCAAAAGTACCCGACTCTCTCAAACTCCAGAGACCTAAATCCAACTCCAAAGCCAAGGCCAAACTCCCCGAATCGGCGGACGAAACCCCCCCGGAGAATGGCGAAATTAGGGTTACGGATAGGGACCATCTCAGCAGGCGGAACAAGAGGAAGCGCTCGCAGCCTAGCGATGATGCCGAGGCGGATGAGGTTGCGGAGAAGAAGACCAAGAACAAGGCGGAGGAGCTTCTGAGGGCTCTCGTCAAGAGCGAGATTGAGAAGAAGAAGAGTAAGAAGAGGAAGGCGGATCAGAAGGGGAAAGTGAAGAAGAAGGTTCGCAATGTGGATTTGGCTGAAGCGGAGCAAAGCCAAGAGGAAGTTACTAGAGAATTGCCTTATGGACGCATGGCGATTTCTCCTCCGGCCCCGGCTTCGTCTGCTGCTAATCCCGCGCCTCCTGCTATCAAATTAGGGTTGAAGGATTCCGATTTACGTCTGGTGAATCGGAGATTTAGGTCTAAGAACATCGAGCGGCCTCCTATTAGCACTGTGAAGGTGATTTATTAGATATTTGTTGATACTGTCTTGTTTCTTGATTTATTATGTGGGTTTTGTACTATCTTTGCTAAACATTGTGTATAATTGAATTTGAATTTCATCCTGTATGTGAAGGCTGTGCCCTATGCTGAGAATGTGAAAGGTAAAGATGGAGTTGCAGCTGGTGGTGGTGGGAGGAAGAAGTGTCATTGGTGTAGGAAGAATGCTGCTGCTGGTGCTAGTTTGAGCAAGTGTCTCAGCTGCAAAAAGAGATTTTTCTGTTCTGAATGCATGAGAGAGAGGTAAAGTTTTTCTTTTTATGTTACTGCAAGAGTTTATGCCACTATCTTCAGACTCCAATTTTATTGTAAGATTGGGTTAGTTTTTCTTAGAACTTAGAACTTAGAACTATTGTCATTGTCCTCATATTTCTTGATGTAGTCAAATACTGTCTTTACAAATTCTCGGAATCTTCTTTTTTGTTAAGGGGCGCATGTCAGTAATTGTTTGGCTTTCTCGTAGTCACTTTGAAAAATTGATTATTGATCTACTGTCCCCCTTGCTTGGTTATTTAACACAAAGGAAGTTGCATGAAGGAAATTCATATAATATACTGCTCCCTTGTAACACTCAAGTTCTCATCCTGTTGTGCATCCTGTTTGTGCATTACTGACAAATTAGTTTGTGTATCCTACTTATTTAGATGTGCAGTCCCTGTTTGACAGTTTCATATATGTTTGTGGTTTAAGGTGTCATGATGCACAAGAAGTTAAAAAACGATGCCCAGTTTGCCGTGGAACCTGTGAATGTAAGGCCTGTTTGCCTAATCGGCTGAAGTATATCCAATCACAGGTTGATGTCTTTAGCAAATCTTGTTCTTTTTGATAATTAGCTATATGTATTGACAATGCAATTGCTACTTTTAATAGGAGATGTTGAAGAAGGAATGCAAAGTAACGAAATATACTTCTTTACATTACCTGGTTACTCTGGTTCTTCCCATCCTTGAAAGAATAAATTTGGAGCAGAGGATAGTCATAGATATTGGAGCAAATTCCCAAGGTTAGAATGTGGATTAATTCAGAGTTTTTTGCTGTTTGATTTTGCGTGTTGCATTACAACATAATTTGTTTTTTCTGCTGAATCATAGAACTGGAAGCAAGTGCTAAAGAAGCTATTTCAAGCCATGATTCACCCAAAATGCTAGACGCCTCTTTGCATTGTTCACTTTGTACAAGCATGGCTCGAGAAGGTGCTAGAGAAAGAGAATTGCTTGAGGCTTCTCACCGGAAACATCCCGGCGACAATTTTTTGTACTGCCCGAGTACTAATGATGATTACGAGATCTTGCTTCCGCATTTCCAGAGGCATTGGCGCAATTCTCATCCAGTTATAGTTCGTGATATAGCCGTAAATGCTTCGAATTTAACCTGGGATCCGATCAACTTGTTCTCCACCTACCTCAATGGGCTTCTGGATGGACGTGAGAATGATAGGGAAGAAATTAATGGTCCAACTTGCATGGATTGGTTTGAGGTTAGTTATTTTGTGCCTGAAAAGCATGAGCATACATTTTTTGCTGCTTTGTTCAATTTGCTTCTGTTATTTATGTACCATTCTTTTTGTTGACAGGTTGACTTTAGTAGTAAAGAATCCTTTACTGGGATGTTTATGAAAGCAGATTTACATTCAATACAAGAAACTCTGAAGTTGAAGGCTAAGCTATCTTCAGCCTTGTGCCAGAGGGGTTTTAGAGATCACTATGCCAAAATTTATGATGCTCTTCCTATACAAGAGTATACAAACCCCTGGTCTGGACTTCTAAATCTTGCTTCTAAACAAGAAGAGGTTTCTCATGAGCCCGAAATAAGCCCATCTGTGTATATTACATTTGGCAATGCTGAACAAATTCATAGGGGAGAGTTGGTCACTGCACTATCTTACTCTTCTTATGATCTGGTGAGTTTCCCAAAATTATGTTCATTTCATTCTCACCTATTTAAATAAATGTCTTTTCTAAAAAATCTTTACTTATTTCTTCTCAGGTAAACGTTCTAGTGCATGCTTCAGATTCACAGTGCTCTGCAGAGCAAATAAATAAAATAAAGATGTTAATAAGAATGAAACACACCAAAGATAATGGAGGATCCATTGGGCATGATCTGGAAAATGGCTTGACTAGGGAGTGCAGTGAGATCACAGAAGATGCAAGTCAGCGAGATCAGACTACTGAAGGAACTCCATTGAGCAAAGGAGTAGGCGCTTCATCTAGCTGTGTGGTAGGTGCTCGAGGTTCTGAATCCGAATCTGATTCATCAAACATGTGCTCTGGTACTGGTGACAGTCTTGAGAAACCCGATGATCAGCCGTCTCATCTAGATTCTGAAACGGGTACAGTAGAGAAAAGTCGTAGTAATGAGAGGCCTTCTGGCATCCAATGGGACATATTCCGTAGGCAGGATACTCCGAAACTTCTAGAATACATCAGAAAACATTCAGATGAACTTTGTGGTTCATTAAACCAGGTAAAGGCATGTGAAATATACGTGTCCGAATTCTTTTTGATATGTTTTCTAAATCTATTGGATTGAACACTTAGAATGGGCTTTTGTTACTGTAGGATGTGGATCCAATTCTTAATGGGAATATCTTTCTCGATTCAGCACATAAGATAAAGCTCATGGAGGAATTCAGTATGTTAAAGTTTCTTACCAACTATTTTGTTGTATTTCAAGTCATTAACACTAGATTTGTTATGTTTATCAACATCTATTACCTTTTTCAGAGATTGAACCGTGGACATTCATCCAAAAGCTGGGAGAAGCTGTTCTTATTCCTGCAGGTTGTACGTATCAACTGAAGAACCTTAAGGTATAATTTGATCAGATTTTGTACACAAGTCTAGATGAACCATTATGGCATGCCATTGCTGTGAAGTATTTGGACTCATTTAAAAACCAATTGGTTTCATCTATTTTTGCTAAATCTTTTTGACAAACCTGATTTCTGGATCTTATACTTATTTGATGTTTGTTTTGTCTATGTATAGTCTTGTGTGAATGTCAATGTGGGGTTTGTTTCACCTGAAAATGCTGCTGAGTGCATCAAGTTGAATGAAAAGCTCTGCAACCTCCCGGCTGACAATAAGGCCAAAACATCCAGGCTAGAGGTGAAGTCTTTGACTGCATTGTTCTTGTTTTGCTGGATTTTTCATTGTCATTGTTGATAATTGACTTGATTAATGTCCTCTTAAACAGGTTGAGAAGATGGTTGTATCAAAGATTAGCAAATCCATTGAGGAAATAAGATTGGAGTCGATAAAAAATGAAACCTCCCCTTCTGCAGAGGCCTGATAATCCTTGATACAAAAATGCTGCTGAGTGCATCAAGTTGAATGTAATCTAGGTAGAGTAAGTCAATTCCTTGAGTTTTTATTTATTTTTAGGAACCTGAATTTAGCATGATCTTGTGATCTTCCCATTTGTACTATCCATCCCCCAATCCAATCCCATGTGGAAAACTATATAGACACCCTACTTGGTTTATGTCCACAGGGTAATAAGTTTCTCTGTAGTCAGTTCATGGTCCAGGATTCATTATGTTACATTAGTATCTCTGAATTTGTAATCTTTTCTGTATTAACTGGCACAATAACTTCATAAATGTACTGAATGTTCTTCAGTCTCTTTTGAGTACTTTGATTGAGTTGCTCCTACACAAGGTCCACTTTCTGCAGCCGCATGCCCAAAAGGGAACTGAGAAAGGCTCTTTTTAAGGGCATGCTTTGGCCCCAAGTGACCATAACTTCACAAGTTATGTTTATTATCTGGTTTGTGCGTGTTTATTCTAAGTTATTGGGTGGGGGATGATAAACAACCCCTTGATTAAACAATGATGGTAACCAACAAACACAACTACCTTGCTTGAAGCAACCTCTACAGACTTTTTTTGGGAAAATTGTACACCCAAAAGATGAACAGGTGCTGGTGCTGATCACTCAAAATAGATTTTTAAGTAAAAAGAATTACACGTGATTCTTCTACATCAGACACACATGTGAGTTAGCCACGGGTATACAACATTGGTTTAGTCACTGTCGTCATGTGAGTCTTTCTCTATCATCTCTCAATTGCCTATTTATGAGGTTAGCATTTACACAACTTTATTGGATTCCTTGTGCAATTACTATTGACACAATGAATGTCTACTATTTGTTCTGTCTTATTTTCTGCTCTCTTCTTGGATCTTCTCCAGTTCTTGCCGACGACCCTTATGGTATGAATATATACTACCTTTCACTTTTATGAATTCACAGTAACTGTCTAACTCTGATATTTACTCGCAGATGGGCCACTATATGATTCTTCGGCTTACACAGAGGTAAACCGGTTTAAGTCATAAGCGCGTTTGTGAATTGTGACTCTGATTAATTATATGCATTTTAGTGTAAAACATCTCCGGAGCGCCCACTTTACAATGGAGGAATCATTAGAAATCAAGCTAGGAAGAGTATTACTGCTTATTCGAAATCATACGTTGAAGATGCGAATTTGAAGCCTAAGAATTCTGTCTACACACCAGCTTTCATGTTACGCAATCTGACTCAGGCCATCTACACTTTCTCTGGTTTATCCTCCATCTCTTCTCTCACAACTCTAATTTTTTTCTTGGAATGCTGATTCAGCTCTGATCATACAGTCATAATTTGGTTTTGCTATTAATTTGAACAGCATGGGTGATGATAAGGGGCAATGCGAAACCGTCACTGATAAGGGCAACAATGCTGGCAGAGGAGAAATCCTACAACTGTATAGGGACAGTAATGGCAAAGAGTGGATGTTGGTCTTTTCTTAAGGGTGGATTTATGCTCACTTCTCCTTCAAACTTGTCCCTTTTATATTTTCAGGTAACATATTAACACTAATTCTATATATATATGTAGTTCAGTTTTTCTTGTATGACAATGTACTTGTAATGCTATTGCTGATTTATATATATTCTACCTTACTTTGTGCCAAAGACTTTCGGCCTTGAAGATGTTTATATATCTATCGCAAGCGTTTCACTTCAGCCTTTCACCGAAGAAGAGTGGAGAACGAATCAACAATATCAAATTAACAAGGTATAATACAAGTCAAATTATATTTGCTCTTCAGATATATGTATGAATTTGTTACAAAATCTCTAAGTTACCATTTGTTGCATGTATAATGTAGGAAAGGAAGAGGTTTGCCACAATTCATGTGTCGGACGTGCATGGAGATAGGCTACAGGGGGCGTCAATATCCATCAACCAGATCTCAACCGAATTCCCATTCGGATCCGCAATTGCTGACACTATTATAGGAAATCTTCCATACCAGGTTTGTAATAAAATACTTTAATTATACCAAGAACATTCCATTCTTACAATTCACGAAACATTGTATATAGGAATGGTTCCAGAAGAGATTTAATGCAGCAGTATTCGAAAACGAACTCAAATGGTATGCAACCGAGCGCGAAAAGGGTAAGCTAAACTACACAAGAGCTGACCAAATGATGTCATTCCTAAAGTCAAGCCCCAAGGTAACATCAGTGAGGGGTCACAACATCTTTTGGGAGGATCCCAAGTACACTCCCTCATGGGTCCTAAATCTAACTGGACCAGATCTCCAACAAGCCGTGGAGGCCCGCATAGACGGCTTAATGGGAAAATACAAAGACGACTTTGTCCATTGGGATGTTAGCAATGAGCTTCTTCACTTTGACTTCTATGAGGAGAGTCTAGGGCCTAATGCAACACTACATTTCTTTGAGGCTGCACATAAGGCTGATCCATTGGCTACTCTGTTCTTGAACGAGTTTAATGTGGTGGAGACGTGTAGCGACGGTAAATCGAATGTCGACGCTTATGTTGAGAGAGTGAAGGAGCTTAGAAATGGAGGGATTTGGATGGATGGGATTGGACTTGAAGGACACTTCAGTGTCCCTAATCCTCCTTTGATGAGGGGTATTTTGGACAAGTTGGCTACTCTTGGGATTCCTATTTGGCTCACTGAAGTTGATATTTCCAACTCCATTGATAAACAAACACAGGTAAATAAATCTTTATATTTACTGTAACAAAGTTTTGTTTCCATTTTCCAATAGATACAAAGGTTCAATATTTTTTGGCTTCAGAATTATATGGAATACAACAAAAAATTTGGGTCATCGGAAACAACTTCTCTGTTCTTTTTATCTGACTCCACCTCACCCTGCTAAAAGCGGGAGCTTTTTATGGCACTGGGATAATGTTGTTGATGTTGTATTTACTATAACAAAGTTTTACTAATGCAGTATTATTTACTCTGATTTTGTTAACTGAAAACAGGCTAATTTCCTAGAGCGAGTGTTGAGGGAAGGATATTCACATCCTGCAGTTAAGGGTATGATGTTGTGGACAGCCCTACATCCAAAGGGCTGTTACCAAATGTGTTTGACAGATGGCGACATGCAAAATCTGCCAGCTGGCGACACGGTCGACAAGCTCTTGGAAGAATGGCAAACTGGAAAAGTGCAGGGAGTGAGTGATCAGCTTGGATCCTGTAACTTTCATGGCTTTTTAGGCGATTATCGGTTAGTGGTTGAGTATGGCGATCGACGCGCAAATTTGACGTTGTTGATTGATCAAGGAGATGAAACTAAACACTTTAATGTTCAACTTTAGTATGACAATAGCAGTTGAAACTAGCGTTTCAAAAAAACGTTATTAAATGATAAACGTTATGCTAGTTTTAAGGGGTCACTTAAATTTTTGCAACTATGAGAAGGACCATATTAAGTTGGTCCACCACGCACGGAAAAATGATTACACATCTTCATATTTTCTGTTCATATTTTATTTAAAGTTTCAACTCTTGTGGGCATTGTTTATAATTGTTTCTTGACACGTTTATCAGTATCTCTTCTTAGTATAATCTATATAGAGGAATTTGCGTCAAACCACCTGTTATTTGGCACATTTTGCACCGAACCACCCCTTATATCAAATTTTGCACCGAACCACCCCTATATCTACTTCTGTTAACATTTTACCACCCCTCTCATTTTTTCGTTTGGTTATCCGTTAAAATTGGGAAATTACATTTTTGCCCTCATTTTTTTTAATAAAATAAGGGCAAATCTGGTATTCCATGTGAGGCCCTTGTTGACCACGAGATATTGCAAAATATCGTCACTTTCCCGGAGAAATTCGATCCCTAATTTCTCAGATCCCTAATTTCATCCACCTAACCCTAACTCTCTTTGAAGTCGATTACGAACATGAGGAAGGCGATTTAGAGGAGATTTGATTGCGATTGCGATTAGGGTTCTTCGAAGTCGATTACGAACAGATTAGATTTCGAAGAGTTTGAAAGAGGAAGACTGTTTGAGGAAGCTCGAGACATTGGCTGTTTGGGTGGGTGCGAACAAAAGCTCGAGACATAGGGAGACGAAGAGGAAGCTTCATCCGTCTGAATTGTTGGACAAAGAGGAGGAGGAGTGCTTGTTGTGGCTGGGAACAAAACCAAGGTATGCCTTTCTCGATTTAGGGTTAGCTTTTCTCGATTTCAAGACTAAGCTTTTCTGGATTTAGGGTTTGTTTTTTCTGAGTGAAGTTGTTGGGTTTTGGTTTTGTTGAGAATGGATTCGTGAGTAGTAGTATAAAGGATGACATTGATATGTCAAATTAAAGGATGACATTGAGAATGGACAACTTGGACATATTTTACTGTTTTTTGCTTTCATTGCATGTGACAATATTCTTTTCTTTTGCTTTCATTGAAAGCTGGGAATCTAGAATTGGTAAAGGATGACATTGATGACAAAAAATGGTGGTGGCCCATATGTCCACATGCCATTAATAATCTGATGAACAATACTTGCTGACAAAAAATGGTAAAGGATGAAATTAAAGGGACATGACAACTTTGGGCCCGACTGGATGAAATTGTTTGTATGGATTGCTTTGATTTTGACAATGTGGTTGAATACAATACTTGCTGTTTTTTGACAGATTATTTAATATGCTTTGTTTGCTGTTTTTAATGATTTAATAATATTTGTTGACACATTAAATATTGTTATCTTTATAGATGAGTTTAAGTTTGGAATTCTTGTATGATGGCTTGTTTTATTTGGGTGGTAATAGACTCACATACAACAGAAATCGAGTTCATGTGATGCATAAAATTGATCCTGATTTGCTGTCTAAGATTGAGTTAGAATCATTTCTAAAGGATATTTCTGTTGACAATGTTAGAGAGTTGTGGTTCTGTTTATCTGGAAAGACATTGCAACAAGGGTTGAGAGATTGTAGGAGATAAGGATATAATAGAATTTTGCAATTTAGCTGGGAATGGAAAGCTATGTGTTTATGTTGTGAGGGGAAATGAACTAAGTCCATGTTCTTTGTTGAGTGGGTCAAGCAGTTCTAAGCTGAGTAGGCCATTAAAAGTGTTAAAGCCCATAGTTTTAGGCCCATCTAAGTCTAAGAAACTTACCCACAACTATTCCAAATCAGTTGTATCTACCACCACCAGCATTAAAGACTTCCAAAACCCTAAGAGCTTCAGTATTTCTGCACAAGGGACTCTACCTACCACAAAATCTGCACAAGGGTTGTTAGGTCACAAAAATGATGGAGTGGTTGAAGGTGTCTCAGATAGTGGAATAAGTGAGTCAGATGAAGGAGAAATACTTGGTTCAGAGACAGAGAGCTCATCAAGTGATGAAGAGGTAGTTCCTCATGCAGTTGTTTTTGGTGAATCATCAGAAGGTGAAGGTGTAGGTGAAGGCTCAGAAGCTTATGACATTATTTTTCATAAGAATGTTGACAATGATGTGATTGATGAGAATCTTCTCCTGGAAGATGGGAATCAAGTTCTGGAGGATGTTTTTGATGTTATAGTTGATGGTGAGGATTTCAGGAGTCTAAGTGATTCAGATGAAGCTCATAACAGTGTAAGGTACCCTGTTTTCAATCCTCTTGTTGATTTCAAGAATAAGATTTGTTTCAAGAATGGAATGAAATTTGCCTCAAATGAAATATTTAGGAAAGCACTAAGACAGTTTGCAGTGCAATCTGGTTTTGATTACTACTACTTGCACAATGATAACAAGAAGGTTTCAGCTTATTGCATGAATAAATGCAATTGTGAGGTTCAACATGGCAGGAAAAGGTGTGTGTGCAAGGATAATCTGTGTGGGTTCAAAGCCTGTGCTAGAAGAATGGGGTCAGATGGCAGCTTTCAGTTGAAGTCTTTCAATCCTGAACACCAATGTGGATGGCAAGACCAACACACAAAGGTGAGTTCTATATGGTTGGCTGAGAAGTATTTGGAACATTATAGAGATGACCTACATTGGAGAATAAGAAACTTCATCCAAACTGTCAAGAGAGATTATAGTGTTACCATCAACTACCACCAAGCTTGGAGAGCTAGGGTGAGGGCCATATTCATGACTCAGGGGTATGCACCTGAACAATATGCAAGGGTTAGAGATTATGCTGCCACTATATTACAGAGGAATTCGGGTAGCTCAGTGTATGTGAAGCAAGAGAGTATAGAGATGCCTTTGTTCCAGAGGATGTATGTGTGTCTTGATGCTTGTAAGAAAGGATTCATTGCTGGATGTAGGCCTATAGTAGGTCTTGATGGCTGTCATCTGAAAGGGGCATATACTGGACAAGTTCTTACTGTTGTAGCACAAGATGGGAATGACAACATTTTTCCAATAGCATTTGCAGTGTGTGAGTCAGAAACAAAGGAGACTTGGGTTTGGTTTTTAGAGTGCTTGCTTAATGATATTGGAGGAGGACCAATGACATTCATTTCAGACAGACAGAAGGTAACAATCTCTTACCCTTGTGTCATTTTTTTGTATGGTATCATCTCATTGGATTGCTAACATTTCCTTGTATTATGTGTAGGGTTTGATTGAAGCATTGCACATGGTTGCTCCCCATGCAGATGTAAGGCATTGTGTTAGGCATATGCATAACAACTTTAAGAAAAAGTAGCATGGACAATCATTTAAGGATGTTGTATGGGCAGCAGCAAGAGCTGCAACTACACCTGATTTTGAGAAGGCCATGGGGGTGATCAAGGAGATGAATGTTAATGCACATGACTACCTAATTGGCAAAGACCCAAGAAAATGGTCTCTACATGCATTCAGGTACTACAGCAAATCAGATATGCTTCTGAATAATGGTTGTGAGTCCTTCAACAGTTGTATCTTGGAAGCCAGAGAGATGCCAATTCTATCTATGTGTCAGTGGATAAGGAGGAAGCTAATGAAAATGTTCATTAGCAAGAGGAACAAGATGAGAGCTCACCAGGGGAACTTAACACCTGAAGTCACAAAGAAATTGAACACTAGAAGAGCAGATAGTGCATGTAGGTGTAAGTGTTTTGGGGATGAAGACTTGTATGAGGTTGATGAAGTTGGAAAGACATATGTAGTTGACTTGCAGCAGAGAAGTTGTGGTTGCAACCTATGGTATTTAACAGGATTGCCATGCACACATGTTATATGTTGCATTATGAAGAGAAGACTAGTAGTGGAAGACTTTGTGGATAACTACTACACCAAAGAAACATATTTGAGAGTGTATGAAGGCTCAGTTATGCCAGTTCCTGGAGAGGATCAGTGGCTAAAAATTGGTGAGCAACCACTACTACCTCCTAAACTTGTTGTGCAAGCTGGAAGGCCTAAGAAAAATGCTAGAAGAAAGGAACCTGGTGAGGTGCAATCTACCAAAAAAAACTAGGATGAGGATTGGAAAAAAACAAGTGTGGCAACTGTGGGATAGAAGGTCACACAAGAAAATCTTGTACAAATCCCACCAAAACAAATGAACCAACAAGGAATCCTAAAAGAGGTGGAAGACCTTCAAGTAAAACAACTATGCCTGTACAACCTAAGAAGAGGAAGTACATCAGAAAACAGGTTTGGTGTTTACAAATGTTAGTTTTGGAGTTTGTTTAACAAATGATGAAGTTTTTTTTATTTTTTAATGATTAGGTGCACAGTTTTGGAACAGCTGAGTTTGGAGATGATAGTGTGCAGGGGGCAACTCAAGAAGATTATGATGTGGTATTTGATTATTTCTCTTCATTCTAATTCTTCATTCCTTGTTGGTCCAGTTTACTCAAAACAAGGGCCTCCATTTTACAGGATGCTATGATTGTCCATTCCTTGAACCAAGCTGATGAGAATGTGGTCATAACTCAAGCTTCACAAACACAAAGTTTTGTTGTGGTAAGGCTCATGTTATTGTCATTTTTAACTGGTTTAGTCTCATATGAATGTCGATTTAATGGTGATGATTTCTCTATATGTTTGAACAGGACAATGAATCCAGTCAACATGGACATCTCAGAGCTCTGACATTGAAGAAGTACAACATCAGAAAAACTGCATCAACATATAGGAGGAACGTCTAAGAAGTAATGGTGAAGAAGTATCTCTTTTTGGTGTTATTTTGTGTTACTGCTTCTTTAAAACTTAGGTGGTAATGGTGATGAATTCTCTTAAAACACTTTGTAAGTTTGGAAGTGATGGAAGTGATATCGTCTATGATGTTCAAGTCTATAACTATGGAAGTGATGTCGTCTATTTCTGTTAAGTTCATTTCATGCATGCTTGGTTTTAGTTTTTTAACTTGCTTATGTTTGCTTCTATTTGCTTCTGTTTGCTGTGTGTTTCTGTTCTATTTGCTTCTTGTAATGTGTACTATGGCTATGTTTTAATGTAGAAGTGTTTTTTGTTTTAATATGCTACTGCCATAGTGCTCAAACAAGCATGAAAAACTGTCATAAAAACCCAAAATGTGATACAAAATGTCATTACAAGCCAACTGTCATAACAACTGAAAATGGGATACAAATTGTCATAACTAACATACTGTCCTAACTCCATTTGACAGCCACCATACCAAACACAAATAAGGCTACTACAACCACGAGCTCTAACCTACATCTAGACTGCACACTTCCTAACTCCATTTCTTTTGCCTTTAATGCTACTTCAAGCTTCATGTTTTTTTCTAACAAATCCTTCTTCTCAATAACCAAGGCATTGATAATACTTGTTGCATCTGCTTCAAATGGAGGATCAATCCACTGAAAAAACTTACATCCTTTAGAGACTTTTGGTTTATACAATGTACAACCAATGAATCTTCTGCCATAATTATTTGTTGTGTGAGTTGTATAGATAGTAGGCCTTAAATTGCAATGACACAGCATCCCCTCATTAGAATACAAGGATGATCCACTTGACATTTCCTACAACAAAAAATTCCAATTAATTTCCACTGCAGAAAAGCCCCAATTCGAAACCCTAACCCTAAAATCAAAAAATAGGATAAAAAGCCCCAATTCGAAACCCTAACCCTAAAATCATTACAGAATTAAAAGCCCCAATTCGAAACCCCCAATTTCAGAATAAAAACCCTAAATTCCAAACCCTAACCCTAACCCCCAATTTCAGAAAAAAAAAAACCAATTCGAAACCGTAACCCTTAAATCAAATCAGAATTAGAACCCTAATTTTGCAAACCCCCAATTACAGAACCCTAACTTTAGCAAAGAACCGTAATAGACCTACCTTTCCTCACGAGTCTCCTTGGCCTCTTCAATCGCCTCTTCAATCGCTTCCCAATCGCCTCCAAGTCGCCTCTTCAAATCGCCCTCCAAGGGCCTCACATGGAATCTGAGAAATTAATCTGGGATCGAATTTCTCCGGGAAAGTGACGATATTTTGCAATATCTCGTGGTCAACAAGGGCCTCACATGGAATACCAGATTTGCCCTTATTTTATTAAAAAAAATGAGGGCAAAAATGTAATTCCCCAATTTTAACGGATAACCAAACGGAAAAATAAGAGGGTGGTAAAATGTTAACAGAAGTAGATATAGGGGTGGTTTGGTGCAAAATTTGATATAAGGGGTGGTTCGGTGCAAAATGTGCCAAATAACGGGTGGTTTGACGCAAATTCCCCATCTATATATACATATATTTTGTTGCATAAGTCTACTGGAACTTTAGAATATAGACTTTCGAGCAATATTATGGTTCCAACTTCCAAAGAGGGCTGCACAATGAAGACTTGTAAGTTGTTAAGCTACAACCCTTTCTTTCTTGTATTGAACTCGGAAATGTATGTCATCAAGATCAAGAAAGAAAATTAGATTATCTATATATAATAACGTGACAGACCTTCTTAGATTGTTATCTGTGAATGCAAATGCTTCGTTTTTTCTATGATAAGTAACAATCTCTGAATTCAAATGCTTCGTTTTTTCTATGATAAGGTCTTTTTACTCGAACTTTTCTCATGCTTGAAATTAAAGAGACTAAAGGCGGACCAACATATATGATTGTATCTATCACAAAATGAGATTTGGTCACACTAATTATGCGTATTATATTATGATCGACTGTCATTATTGATGAGCTAGAAACAGAAGAGGGTACGACTTTCATTCTATCACGAAATAAGTAAGGAAAAATGTAACATCTTAAGAGCTAGCTAGCATTGGTGTCATAATATACAACAGGTGTGAATACTAGAGTTTTTTTTTTTTTTGGACGAAGAAAGCATTTAGGGGGTTTACCTAACAAGAATAAACCGTCCTAGAGCATCCCGAAGGATGAGACCATAAAGATCTAAGAAAATGTTACAAAACAGGTAATGGTTGAAACGGGGTGAGAAAAAACAATAAGGTCTTTCCGCACCATTATCAACGTCAAAAAAGAACTTAGCAAATCGAAGACTAAGCTCAGTACACCGGGATGGAGAGAGAATGGACACGAACACGGGTTACACTATGACCAACACAAGCGTCGTGAATACTAGTGTTTTGATTTTCGAAGGTAGAATCCAAGACACAAATTAACTTTTATAAATTTGCATGGTCAAGAAAATCAAGAGAGCAGCCATAGATTTTCATGGACGGTCGAAGGTGGAAAGAGAAATTTGAATTTGTTCAAACACTTTCGATAAATAGAGCGTCATTAATAGCGATAGCAACATACATATAATTAAGAGAAAGTCGATCGAAGAGGGTCCAAAAGTAAAACACATATCCAGTCAACTTTTAATTTGGTGGTCAAATATAGTTTTGATTAGCTGCCTCTTGATTTTATGTCAAAGACTTTCAAAGCAATAATATAAACGAGTAATATCATATTGTCATGTGTCGTTGTAATTGGTGATCGACAACTGCGTCGCTGTTTATGGTCCATTTGACGATTGCATGACATATTGCTTACGAACATTGCTTCCTGATTTTTTGTATTTTTTTGATACCATATGAATACTTACTTATATCTATATATAGGTTGATCGTCGACATGTTCTATTATACCCCGAAGTCCGAAGATATGACGGAGGAATCAGATAGATAAATCTTTATCCCAACAAGTTGAGAAGATGGGACCAAAATGATCCAAAACATAAAAACATAAAACAGTATATGAAATTGTCACATTACAACGCCTTAATTTGTAAGAAGAGTGTCGGCGACTAGAACACAATAGCCTAAGATTTTGTCCTGTGACATTTCTTCTATAAGATCTAGTTGTTAGTGGCCCGATCTTTGTCTCGATGAAAATCTCTCGGATCCAGAATCTCACAACTTCAAACAGAAGCGCACTAAACAACCTCATCTAAATGTGCCCAAATCATTGTAGTCTTGATTTGC
Source organism: Oxyria digyna (assembly GCA_029168935.1). NCBI lineage: Eukaryota > Viridiplantae > Streptophyta > Magnoliopsida > Caryophyllales > Polygonaceae > Oxyria > Oxyria digyna. The sequence goes on along the minus strand of JAPVLV010000026.1, from coordinate 1,773,001 downwards.
GTAGCTTATTCTTGATCAATGTTGATAAATTTGTTTTAGAAATTCAGTTAGCTAACAAACTAGAGAAACGTTTGGGTGAGAGCAAGTCTTAACGTAGTTAATGTTTATAATTTGGGGATAATGTTTATAATATGAACAATGAAATTTTTTGGGGGGAAAAAACAAAAAACAAAATCAAAGTTCGCAATAATTACAAATATGTCACTTCGTCTCTCACTGAAAACGTTCAACAAATTTCGTGACCCAAATTATAAACATTACTATCAAGAAATGAGCTTAACGTATATTTTGTAAACGTGAATTATTCGCTTTTCTTAAGTCAAGAACTATTTACACCAAAATTTTCCTCAAGAAACTAAATATATAAAAAATTAACAAGAATAACATTTTAGATATGCTTTTGGAAAAAATTACAGCTTAACACGACTTCAAGAAAGTCACGTTTTTCCCCTACATAAAATGTTTTGTTGAAAGAAACAAGCCTCGATATTATATTTTACTTATGGTTGACGTTTTGATTCTATTGAGGTTGGTCCCCGATTAAATATATAACGCTCATATTCGGACACGTACTCTAATCATGAAACTTTCTAGACTGTTTTCAATAATTAAATAGTTTAACGTAACACAATTATACGGAGTAACTTAAAATATGATCAATCTGATTAATTATAAGTTTGGTGAAATATCTATGGCAGTACGCGTGTCCAAAGGTCACATGCTACGCCAATTTTAAGGGTTGAGATTAGTATTTTTTTAACCTCGACGAGTTAGGAAGAAGTAACCGATATATCCAAAAATTCTAGACGTATACAGCAGAACATAACACCCTAAACAAAAGACTAAAATCACTAACCAAACTTAACCGACTGAAACCGAACAAACCCCATTTTCAAGAGAAAAACAAAATAAAAGACAAGGAACCAGAAACACTGATCCTAGCTCGAAACGACGATATTTTCTTAGCCTTCTGTTATCTGAATCTTCTCCCTCCACAAGGCTCTGTTTTGGGTCAAATCCTCTGAGAGTGTCAAGACAAAGAGATCTTTCAAATGACTTTCATTCAACTCTTTCTTGATCGTTCTCTGCCACGGCGATAGGTTTCCAACGCCAGCACCTCGATCACAACTACGAACTGGGGGACAAACCGACCTTCTCTGGACGTATCTCAACTTATTTTGAATACTAGTCACTCCAACTCTGACAGAGATAACATTATTTATAAGCCTATCCAAGCTTGTATGATACCACATCCAACTAGGCATGAATAATCACAATTCTATGGTGTTGCCATGATGTATACACGAAGAAGTTGTAAAAAATCAAATGGTATTTAATTAGGGTAATCCACGTAATTTGCGCACTTGGATATGGCCTTTCTTCTTATAGTTTTTGTTTGCGTTAAAGATAAGCTATATTAGGTAACTTGTACACATTTTTTTATATAGAAGCTAGAAGATCGAAGATCCATAGATTGTATTTGCTGGCCCGCTTGCGTATTTTAATTGACTACTAATTAATTAATCATATTTTATATTAATCGTACGAGCTTCATTATCAACAATCAAATCATCTCTACTATTTTTGGCATGATTATACAATAAGTCATCAGTCGACAGTCAATATATGGATCCAATTCGCATTTCATTGTATATGTTTCTCATGATGCATGCATATATTCAAAATCTATAGTGGTATTAGGTAACACTATATGATGAAAATATAAATTTAGCAAATCAAGAATTTTTACAGGAAACAATTAATATATGATATCACTTGCATCAATAATAGAAACACTTCAGTATGAAGACAAAAATAACAGTGTAATCTTAGTGGCTTTGTTCCTTCTGTCCAAAAATAATATATGGATCCAATTCGTATTTCACTATATATATATTTTTTCTTTGTTTGCTAAGCAACATTTGAAATTTTGACACTATTCACACTTCAATACTAATTTCTAAATTTATTCCAATATATAAAAAGAAATATAGTGATATAGGGTTTTGTTTGATTCGTCTTGACGAGTACTTTAATAATATCAAAAATTTATAATTTTTATCACCATATAACTAGAGATATTAACGACGCAAAACGTGCATCGACATATGTGCTTAAAACAAATGTTGCTTATATTGTAGGACGGAGGGAGTATTACTTATTTATGAGGAAAGTTGCGCTGAGCACAATGTTTAACGTAGGAAATTTTCCGCGTTTACAAATACTCTCTCTCTCCAATTTGTTAGTCCCATTTCAATCCGGCACATATGCCGAGACACGTTTTGTATCGTTAATATCTCTAGTTACATGTTAATAAAAAATTATAATTTTTTAATATTGTTAAAGTGCTTATTGAGACGAATCAAACAAGACCCCTCATGACTATGTTTTTTATTATATATTAGAAGATATCTACAAGATTCTCTCGGTTTGTGAATAGTGTCAAAAAATAAAATGGGACTAACATTATGGACGGAGGGAGTAGCAAGCTAATGTTACTAATTTGGAGTGTAACTTTGAGAGAGAGAAATAATAATCAAAGTTCGCACTAATTACAAGATGTCACCACGTCTCTCTTTGAAAACGTTTACAAAATCTTTGGCCCATAGTATAAATATTACCATCCAGAATATGAACATTGATGTGTAATATGTGAATGCAAGTTCGTTTTTCCTACATTAAGAGTTGTTCGCATCGAAACTTTTCTCAAAGTGGCAGTGCAAGATCTAATTGATTTTTTTAAATACCTCTGAAACGAAATTAAGAAGAATATACATATGGTATCATGTATATATAAGTTCAATTACATATGGATGAAACATTTGAAAACGTACAAAAAGAATCATAAAGAAGGCATAAAAAAGATACAAGCTAGGCCTAGAAGAAAAGAAGAAGATAGCTATGGACTAAGGGTAACAAGAGTTTGTCTTAATATAGATTACATGAACTCATTAACATCCAAAATATGATCCGTAGGGATTTCAAACTTCATGAAGTCGCTGCAGTAGCTTTCTCTCTCGTCTTCAGTAGTGATTCCCGCTGAATTCGAGTTTGAATTCAGCGGTGTAGGACTCGATGATGATGGCGTAGACATCATAGAGCCAAAGATTTTTGAATTGTCAGAATCATAGATTCCATTGTAGCTTCCTAAACCTCCATTTTGTTGCATCATATCAAGATTGGACAAAGCAGGAAGATTTTCGACTGATCCATTGATTTCCCATGCATTATTAATCAATTGAGACGAATGAAACCCGAGATCAGCCATGTCATTCGACGAGTAAAGCTGCCCGAAATCATGGCTTGCATTAGCATCCAAGTTGTGAGCTTCGAAAGACGAAGAATATGGTACACAATCGATCGAATTCGTGCAAGGTTGTTGAGGCATATTTGTCAATGGGGTTTGGAGATTGAAGTGATTTTGAAGATGGGAAGTGTTTGGGATTTGATTCATTTGTTGTTGTTGTGGTTGTTGTTGTGGTTGTTGTTGTTGTTGTTGTTGGTTTTGCATGGAAAACAAAGAAGAGGCAATCTTTAAGATTTCAGGGTTAACAAGTTGTTGAAGGCTCATCAAGCTTGACATGTTGTTGTTGTAAAAAGATTGATTCTGGAGAATGGAGGAGAGATCCAAAAGATCGAGACGAGGCGAGTGAGTGACGGGATCGATTCCCATACGAAGAAGACGCTTCCTGATGTGCGTGTTCCAATAGTTCTTGATTTCGTTATCCGTTCGTCCCGGTAAACGAGATGCTATTGCTGACCATCTACAATTTTAGTCAAATATAAACACATTTAGGTCAATATTGAAACTGATAGGCCGGCATCAATTATTAAGTTGTGCTAGCTAGCTAAAACATACTTTAATGCATCATATCTTGCACCAATAAGGGTTTATAAACTGTTTATTTTTCGAAAAACTTTACTACATATAAAAAAGTTTAATTAACTCACTTGTTTCCCAAAATACTATGGAGGTGAATGATTGCTTCTTCTTCTTCGAACGAAAACCTTCCTCTTTTGATATCTGGCCTGAGATAGTTAGTCCACCTTAGCCTACAACTCTTTCCACACCTTTGTAACCCTATTACAATCAAAAACATAAACCAAGATTAATCTCTAACATTTCGTAATCCGTTGGTAAATATACTTTGATTCTCTAGCAACCAATAATATAGACTTATTAACATGGTTAAAGCGAAACTGTTTGATTTCTGACAACTCGAAAATCTTTCGATATATAACACTCATATCGAGAAATGGGTAACATACCAGCATTTTTAGGAAGTGTTCTCCAATTGCGATGACCTTGAATGTTGATGTAATCTATGAGCTTCTGATCTTCTTCAGGAGTCCATGGACCTTTCTTCATACCTTCTCTATCACAACATGGTGTTCTTCCCATTTTGATTCTTGAGATGATGAGTCTTGATTAATTTTAGTTAAGATGTTTGTATTGAATGATGAAGGAAGTTGGAGGTTGTGTGTATATATATATATGGAGAAGAATATAAGAGTGTGAAATGAATGCAAGTCAAAAGATTAAAATTAGGGATATCGTGTCCTCTGTGTATCACTTAGGCGACTTATACGTGTCCCATATCTATCTTTTCTCAAAATTATATATTTAGCATCTTTTTTCCTATGTCCATGACTTTTTTTATTTCACATCTTGCTATATATCAAGTCCGTTTAACCCGCACCCGGTTTTTTATAACTGGCACCCGCTTTGAGCGCATTTCGGGTGCATTCAATTTTTTTTTATAAACCGGGTCATTTATGGGCGCATCTTTTTTTTTTTTTTTCCTCAAACTACTCAAAAATCCAGTCTGATTTTGAACGCATCCTAGGTGCGCCCAAAACTGAACCGAATTTAAAAAAAAAAATTGGACGCATCCCGGATACGCCAAAGAGTGGGTGCCAGTTATAAAAAAGTGGGTGAGCTTCTTTGCCGTATATCAATTCAACCACACACTCCTTTTTCAAAAATCTACGTACGTGTATTAAATATTTTTATTTTTTTACACTCCCACTACCCTACCTTAATCACATAATTAATTTACATAATTAGGACTTAATTAATTACCATGTCCTGATTATACATGGTTTACAAGCTGTGTATATTTACAAAAGGTAGATAGAGCTTCGTTAACACACTTAGTTTTTCACATACGGTGTATGCCTTTAAGAAGAGAGTTTAAAGGCTAATGACGCGATATATCAAGGTTATAGCAAACGTGTCATAACAGGTGATGAAACGCGTTAATTCTTACGTCTTCAATCTTCGCGACTATAACGAAAGCAGAAAATTCGGTCAAAGCGCGATAATCAAGCTGGTTATGCAAGTTGTTGATACATGCAGCTGATGCAGGTAGCCGATACAAGCAACATACCCGTGCAACCAGGTAGCTGACAAGTCGTTGAACGTAACTTCTTCTCTTCTTTTTTTTTAGTCCAGAAAAGGCACGGGCCCCCAACAACACAGGCGGACGCTACCCCAGCTAGAGATGGGATCGAATGCACATTGGTGGTGGTGAGTTTCGAACTCACGACCTCAAGGTAAGAGGGAGTACCCCCTATAAATAGGCATGTATAGCGTTCATTTCAAGAATTTTCGATCCGACTCCGAAGACGGGCCTATAATCGATGAATTGTATTGATTCTCGAGTCATGAAGACGTTCGTTTGTAATCTTTGAGATTCCTCGGCATTCAATGAGACCAACACGCCTCTTCTGATAGCCAATATCAATTTAAATTTACGTTTCATAATTGAATTTATAAATTCGGGAATCATAAGTATTTTATTAATTATCATGAAATTATAATGAAAAGGTTCTTTTTGGACTATTATTAAAAGTGGAATTCAATATTCATATATTCCCCACAGGCCAGTTGGATTGATAAATTAGGATACGTGAAAAATAAAAACTTGTGGATAATAATAAGTTGGCTAGATGGAGCATTCATATACTGAGCCTCGATATTAATCTCTAGGTTTGCTTTATGGATTGAGAAATAATGAGTGTCACCGGCTTGATTATTAACACTCACGTGTTTTCTTTGCAAGCTTCGTGTAAACTTTCTCTTCTTCAGAACACAACAATTTCAACCTTTTTAGCACAATAACATTTCAACTTTTTTTTTCTGTGTGATAAATCTCTATATTTTGTATTTAGGTGGCCAAAATTTTGAACCCTTTTTTGTCTATTTGCATACTTCATTTTTTTTGTTTTTTGGAAATTGATCGAACTTCAGTGCTATTTCCTTTTCAAACTAAAATAGCAATCAATGATCTATATAATTATTTATTTTACTAAAATTACCACAGCATACTAAACCCTAGTATAACTAAGAAATTGCTTAAACACAACCCGACAAGGTCGCTATTCTTCAATAAAATATACGGAATAGAAAAATCTTTGTAGAACATATGAAATCACATACGTATAAATATTATGCATGCATATATTAGCTTATCTAATATGATTGAAAAGAATATGTACAAATACAACGTAACTAACTAAAATTATATAATATAATCTACACAATTTGCATGCCACACAAGCTAATTACCAGACGTGGCTGCATGGGCTTCAAAAAGATTCTCGTGAGTCTTCAATGTAGACTGCTTCTAAATTTAAAACTATAGTTAAACGATCTTTCTTGTTAAAAGCACCTTAATTTTCATCTTATTATAGTATTTACTAAACATGCTCGTACGTAGTATAAATGGTATATATACTTTTTGATAGAGATAGAGAAGATGTGATTGTGGTAATTAATTAGTCATGTTAGTACGTTTACGTTAGTATTTCTTTTGTTAAATTCTGAAAGTTCTGGAAGTCTCAAAGCAATAAAAAATGCATGAAGTTATTTCTTGTGTATAAGGTTATGGTTACTTAAGCCTTTTAATTCGAAAACAATCTGTCTCATTATATCCCGAAGAACACAGAACAAAACAAAAGGACTAAAACCGAAACATACAAACATAAACATACACACCGCACAAAAACACTTAACGTACTCTTCCGAGAAACTCCAAACTAGGTTTTGTGACTCAAATCTTCTTCATCCACAAAGCTCTATAGCCACGTCTACTGAAAGCTCCGAAACTTCAGGCAAAAGTACAGATTAAATGAAAAACAATTTCATGATCTGATTATGTGATGGAGGCATGGAGCCTTTCGATGTCTACCTGCTCCAGTACATTTGGCGCACATCGAGCCGTCCATTTGGAGATGGAGTCTATTTGGTAATCTAACAGTTTTTTCTTATAGTATTAACTTAATTGATTAATATATGGCAACCTTTGATTGGTCGACACATGTCGGATGTTCATAAATTATAACATCTTCAATTTCATGGTTTATTGCTAGCTAGCTATGGCTGCTCGATTATTGGCCAAGGAATACGGTCTTAATTGCGATTAGGCCCACTTTTTGAGATTAGAGAGGTTTCTTACAAGTTACAACGACGTAAAATAGGCAACTTAGTTATCAATTTCTCATGATTTATCAAGATATATAATAGTATATATATATATATATATACAAAAGTACTGTGTATGAGATAGAAATTTCGGTGCGAACAAGTCTTAACGTAGGAAAAACGTTTATAAATTGGATAAAAAACGAACAATTCGCGTTCACAGATTCAATGATTATTTATATTTTGGATAGTGATGTTCATAATCTGGGTCATGAAAACTTTCGAACGTCTTCAATGAGAGACTCGGTGACATATTTGTAATTACTGCAAACCTTGATTATTATGAACATTAACTTGTTATTAGTGAACACGAAAAATACTTCCGTTTTTTCTACGTTAAGTTTTGTTCTCACCACAACTTTTCTCTGGTTTATAATACAGATATACTAGCGATTAATTAGTGACGACTGGTGATGGTGATAGTAATACATTTTTTTTCAAATTTCTATAGACTATACGTTGCATGAAAGAATGAAGTAATGATATAACAATTAAGCAAAGTGTAGATAATTTAATCAGGATTAATTAGTAGAATATCATAATATCTTACCAAAACTTGTCTGATGTGCATGTTTGCACCCGGTCACAAGGACAACCATATATAATCAATGAGGAAACCGTTAACACCGTGATCACATACAATCTAATTCCTAATTATATAATATAAGCGCACAATTAGCCAAATTAAAGGACTTTATAAAAATGATGTGTTGTGCATGCCCTGAATAAAGGATCGAAACTTTAAGCATTGCATTAGGTGAATAATGAAGTATTTAATTGTAAATGGGAGAGGTTAGAGGTAATATAGGTGTTCAAAACCACCCAATCAATAAGCTATTTTTGGATACGTGATCCCGAGCGTGTGTGGATGATGTGGAGAACCTCTTTACTAATTCAAGAAATAATATCCAATGAGCTAATACTATATTCATTCATGATGGGCAATGATATAGCTAGCCTAATCTCACTAGTAATTAATTAATTAAGTGTGTAGAAAGTATGCGATGGATAACGAAAGCAGAAACTTTGATCAAGCGCGACAATCAAGATAGTTATGTAAGTTACTGATACTTGTAGCTGATGCAGGTAGCTGATACAAGAAGCATGTTTGTGCAACCAGGTGACTAACAAGCAGCTGGACGTAATAGGCGCGTTTATTCAAGGATTTTCGATCGACTCTGAATGTTGGCTTAAGATCGATGTTTGTATTGATCCTCGAGTGATGAAGTCGTTGATTTAATCTTTAGGATCTCTCGATATTCAATAAGATCAAACGCACCTCTTCTGATAGACTATCAATTTTTGTTTTTTTGGGTGAAAAAAATTTAGGGTGATGAGATAACGCTATAGTCCAAGGTTAGTGATGACTCAGTGGTTCAAAGAGAACTTACAAGAGAATTTACGTATGCCTCATCTCAAAAGGACTAGAGGGAATCGAACCCGTAATCTATCGGTCCCGATTTCTGTCATGCTCCAGTGAGGTCCTTGAAGTGCTCGGATGCGTCCACGTGAGCGACACTTGGCGGAAAATGAGTGGTCGATGAGATGATGAGATCATGTTCTTGAAAGATGATTGGATCGTAATTATCTCTGTTAATTACTGTTGAAGTTTAGTCCAACAAACAGGGTTATCCGTACAATATTAATGCATGCATGGCTCGAGACTAGTCAACGCTTTAGGGTTGGTCCACATGGAAACCCTAGGCTAAATTTATATGCCTAGCTAGCCATACCTATAGACTACAGCTGGAATAATTGGCTTATGCCTAACATTTAGGCATATTTTAGGGCCGGGCAAGCTTAATTAAGGATACATCATAGAGCAATTATGATAGGATAGGAAAGGTACGGATAAGAAGAAAGTTTAACGTAGGAAAAACGAAGCGTTCGTATTTACAATCTACACATTAATGTTCAGATTCTGGATGCTATAATGTTCATATTCTGGATGTAGCTGATACAAAGAGCATATTCGTAGAACCAGGTAGTTGACAAGCTATTGGACGTAATAGGCATGCAGAACGTTCATTTCCAGGACTTTCGATCTGACTCCGCATATTGGTTTAGGATCGATGGTTTGCATCGATTCTCGAGTGATGAAGTCGTTGATTTGTAATCTTTAGGATCTCTCGATATTCAATAAGATCAAACGCGTCTCTTCTGATAGTCAATGTCAATTTTGGATTTACATTTGATCAGTTATAATGTTCATAATCTAGACAGTGATAATTTTGAACTTTTTAAGTGAGTTACGCGGTGACAATTTTGTAATTTCGGTGACCTGTTTTTTTTAATGACCGGAACATGATCTTCAGATTATGAACATTAACCATTCAAAAGATGAACATTAACCATTCAAAAGATGAACATTAGCTTATTATTGTGAATGTGAAAACTTCGTTTTTCCTACGTTGAGCTTCCATACTACCCGAACTTTTCTTGTATAATGGCTCGCCTTCATCTTTGAACAATTGTCAACAAAAAAGAAATCAGAAGAAGTTTTGTGTAATGAACAGGCTGAAATGAAGACTGAAACTGCATAGCCTTGTAATAATAGCAGTGGAGAACCATGCTTTAAATTCACACAAAGGATGGACAACACAGCCACATAGATATTACGGAGTATATGTTATACTCCGTATATGGATTTGTTTTCTGAAGTAGGCTTTTTTTTAAAATAAATTTCCGATATGGGCTCGTTTTGAAACTTATTCTCAACATAGACACTTTTGTGAGGTTCGGAAAAATTTTACGTTGGAGAGACGCTGGTTTTCCTAGCGTCTCCCAACCGAAGCAAATTTTTTTAAAAAAAGAACTTATGTATAAAAGACGCTTTTAAACCCACGTATAAGAGACGCTGGTCATGATAAAGATGAGGGACCTATGTGGTCTAAGCAAAAGACGCTGGATTATGCAATGCCAAAAAAATTTGCTATTTTCAATCATGGATGTTACGATTGATGTATATACATGAATATAATACAATTTGCTATTTTCAATCATGCATGTTACGATTGATGTTTTTAACAATATTTCATGTTTACCAGCAATATTTCATGTTTACCAGCGTCTCTTATACGTAAGTTTAAAAAAAACAAAAAAACTGAAAGAATTTTGTAAAAAAATATTTAAAATCTTACATGTATAATACATAAGTTTTCAAAAAAAAATATTTTTTGCTTCGGTGTGAAGACGCTGGGAAAACCAGCGTCTCTCCAATGTAAATATTTTACGAACCTCACAAAAGTGTCTATGTTGGGAATAAGTTTCAAAACGAGCCCATATCGGAAATTTATTTTAAAAAAAAGCCTTGAGAGAAAAAATATCCCGTATATGATTATATGATATTAGCATTTGCAAATAATAGGGCCGTGTTTGTCAATTTCTGCTTCCTGTAAGAGCTCAGCATATTTTATATTATCAGAAGAAGAAGAAGAAGAACGTGCTGTAGAAGACAAATTTATCCACCAAATACAAGAGAGTTTAAATCCCTCTTCAATTGTTCTTTATAGAATTCATATTTTCAATCTATATATATTATAAAATTGATAGATAAATAGATATTGAGTTATGCATTGAAGAAACTGATATTGGAATGAGTTTGGCAGAAATCATAAGTGATTCATCAAAAGAAAGAAGAACAAAAGGTTTAATCAAGAAGTTTATCTAGCCTTTGTCTAAGACGAGGTGTTTAACCATTCATATTAAGGAGAAAAAACATGCATAGAGCTTGATGTATTCATACTCCTATTTATAAGGGTTAGAGTGACTTTTTTTTCCGTCAAAATAACTAATTTGTCATTTTCTTGATTAATTATGTGTACAAATTTATTTTTGTTGAGGTTACATTGTTGCATTGAGAGGCTATGAATATGATTATCCTCAATTTAATTTTAGTATGTCTACTTAACAACGTTAAGCCGTAAACGGTAATCTTTAATTTCTCCGCGCGTAGCGCGGAGTTCCGATTCTAGTATATATTGTAATTAAGATGGAACTAGTGTTAGACTTGTACCATGTAAGGGGTTATATTTTGATTACTTAAACAGAAAATATAATAATAAGTATTTGGGTTCGAATATTTTTATTCATAATGAAATGTTTGAAACCACCTCAACAATGTTTATTGAAATGAAAACTTTAAAAATGAATAACAAATTTTTAGATCATAAGTTTGGAACATTTCTTTATAAACAACATTTATTGTGTGAGAGGTCACCTTTCAATTCTTGTCTAATTCAATCACCTTCAAACCTTTCATTATTGTAAATGTTGTTTGTCCTTGATCTCTCCATCATGTACAATGTCAACATAAGTGAAGCTTATCGTAAAATTAAACAGAAAGTCAAACCGGCCAATAAACTACAGTAGATAACACAGAGTCCTTCTCGATATTGTCATGTGTTACATGATTGCTCATGAATGATGTCATGCACTAGTAATTAGCTAAGTCTAATGATTTCACTTGTGACAATTGGAGTTTGGGCCCTGCAGCACTCGAAAACACATATTGTCATTAGCTACTCGAAACCGCAAGATTAAACAAGCGCTAAACTTAAATCGAAACTCAGATTTTTAAGCCAACAACTCGAAACATAACACTTTGGAATTTCACGAGAAAATAGAGAAGTTTATATATTGATTATAAATAAATAAGAAGATTTAAAAACAGAGATTAATCCATAACGCGAAAATAATTGAAAACAAAATAAAAATAAAAATCGCCCACAATACTAAAATGTTGATACTGATCTCGGATGACCAAAAAGGCCAATTAGTCACAACAAAGCGGTGAGTTCAATTCATTGTGCCGTCCGGAACCTTTTTGACGATCGATATTTTCTTTGATGCTTCATCAGTTAGTGTCAATGTTCGATGGGCCGATAAACTCGATGATATTTCCATCCTAAAATCAATTGGGAGCTTCCTAGTTCAAGCTTATACAATAAAAAGACCCAAACCCGAATTTGGGCATGACAAATGAAGCTGCACAAAATAATCTAAACATATGGAATACATATTCTGTCATTAGCTATCCATATCTCAAAATAAGTTTTGAATCATTCAACACGTCGAATATCTAGTAGGAGTCTTTCATCCTTATCCTGAAAAAAAAGAGCCGCAATTCTCAGAACCCAGAACGTTCAATTTTTCCCTCTGCATCAATATAAAACCAATCTCTAACACAATAACTCATTTCAATAACTCAATCAATGAGCTTTAGATATATGGGAAGAATTGTGTACCAAATAGGCGTTAGGTTTGTGCATGGAGCAAACAGAGACCAAGCTTCGAAGTCCCGAGTTCAGTCCGGCGCTCGACGTCTTTCAACCACCACGTTGCAGGCGCCGACGAAGGGCGAAAAGATGAGGCGGTCGGAGGAGGCCCTTCGTACTGTCATGTTCTTGACCATTTGGGGTCCTGGATGATCATCATGTTGCTTTGATTTGGTGTTGAATTTGTACAATTGTGTAAAACTTATGTGTGTACTTTGTATAAATTGTGAAGGATATAAGAAAAATCTGTGTAATATTGTATTAATGTTTAAAATCAGCCTGTTTTTATGCTTCCTCTGTTGATGGAAGGTCGTAACTCTCACTATTAACTCGTGTAACAATTTCTGAAACTGTATATATATATATATGTGGTGAATGAAACAGAGGTGTTATTCCTCGGTTTATCTTATTTTATATCGGCCTGAATGGTACGGGGTTACATTAAAGAGTTAGATCATATACTACGAATTACATCGTATACAATTAGGGTCGTTCAAAGTTCGGTTTTTAACCGAAAACCGAAAAAAATGAACCGAATCCAGAAAAACCGAGTTGAACCGATTTAATGCGGTTCAATTTCCGATTCATATAATACTGGTTTTCGATTATCGATTTTCGATTCGGTTAGATTCGATTCGGTTCTATTCGATTTTAACCGAATGAGCAACCCTATATATATTTATTTTTTTGATTGAAATAAGCAACCCAATATACAACCACATGAATAGGGTATTACCAACATTAGACCATCTAAAGATTTTTTCAAGATAGTTTACTGTGACATTAGGCCATCGTATAGCGTGATAAAGATAAAGAAGCAACATCACCCCTGCTTTAGTTCGTCCAATCACGAAAATATCCCTCACCTTCTCGGAACGGGGATCAAACTTTTGGCTCTCGAGTTAAGGGAGTTAAGAGCGCAATCACGTGTATGGATCCCGAGGTTCAAGACCGAAAGTCCATGACAACGCAATCGTCCTGAGTGATTCATTACGTGACATCGATCAAGGAGCTAGGACTTTTGTGCAATTATGCTAACGCGTTGCGTTGTAAATCTTGTAAGTAGATATGACGCGGATGGAAGTAGCGTGGCATGTAAAGGAAGTCTCAGCGTTCTTTAATACAAAAGATTCAATTCAAGCTCTCGATATCTTATATTTAGCGTGCTACATAGAGAAGACGTCGAACACCTCACTTCATCGATCTCATTCATCTTCTAAATATTGTGTTGCGTGACAACGATCACGAAATCTCTTAATTCATCAAGCTCGTTTAGTCACCTCTCCCTCCTTCCTTCTTTATCGTCGAATTTTCCTATTAGCTAGCGTGTTGCTATCTGTATTCTACTATGTCGAAAACCTCGGGCTCCATCAATTTTAATCATAGTGCATAAAAGTTGTAAAGGTTTTATGAGCCTTAGACTAAGTCTAATTCAATCAGAGCTTTGGACGACCAATTCAACTAGATCAAAGCTAAGTCAAGTAATTTACACTATCCGATTTAATGATGTTCTTAGAACAAAGTCCATCATCATTCCAAACCATAATATGCACATAGATAACAAGTTACGCTATTGATAAATCATACTAGTACAATGTTAGTATGTTACCATAATAGTAGTTGCTCATTATTATTGATAAAGTAACGATAGTGCTACGAGTTTTGTATAAATATAGAAGTCTTAATGTAATTTACATTTTATAAAACGTGCTCCTGATTGTTCAATTTATAAGAGGAATGCCTATTTTATTCGTAGTTGTTCTTATTCTTTTCATTAGTTGACCCAAAAAGCTTTTCCAAGGATATAAAACCCTTTTTCTATATAAAAATCATGACAAACCAAACATTACAGAGTATAAAGTCAAACATATCAAAAGTAAATGTATCACAAACCCAATAACGGTCAATTTAGAGGTTGTGCAGTCAATATAAGCACACATAAAATAAGAATATGTTAAAAATCATTTGACTTCAAACTTAACTATAGCTAATATCATTACTTAAACCCGTAAAAGCTGATCTAATCCGTTGAGTTGATCCGATTCGATCCGGGGAAAACTCAACCCGAAAAAACAATGAAATTGGGGCCTGAATCTGGTCTGATCCGGAAGGTCGAATTCGGACCGTCACGAACGATCCGCTTGAGCTGAAGTCGTCTTCGATCTGAACCACATTAACCCAAAGTCGCTGACTCCGGTACAATGAAATTGGGGCCTGACTCCGGTACGATTCTGAATCCATTGGGTAAAATCCGGACTGACACGAACGATCCACTTGAGCCGAAAGTTGTCTTCGATTTGAACCCGATTGACGCGAAGTCGTTTTCGATCTGAACCCGATTGACCAAAATCCAAACCCGTCCCGTTCGAGGTGTTTAAGAGGTCTATCTATCACTAGTTACATTAACAGTTTCCAAAACGGACTCCATTTAAAGCTACCACCTTTATGTTTCTCGTTAATTTTCTGAATCTGCACAAGATTTACAGATCATTGAACTGCTCCACTTTCTCTATCTTCCTTTACTACTCGTTCATCTCTCTCTAATTTCCCTCACACGCTCAGGTAAAGGTCCACTTGGGTGAAAAAACGTGGGTCACTCCGCCGTTTCCTCCCACATAATCAATCCACATTCACCCTCAAAACCCCCAAACATTTCCACCCTTTTTCCAACTACCCTCAAAAAAATGAGTGCCCCTCTTTGAAACTTCCAGCAAGAAGATGGCAATTGCAGAGGAGAAGCCACAATCTGAGGCCAAAGTTTGGGGCTTGTTGAAGCGCTCATTCCGACCCAACAACAACAACCAACACTCTTCTTCTTCAAATTCTGCTGCTCATCACGCTAATTCTTTCCATCGCACCAACAGTCATCCACATGGAGTTGAAGGATCCAAGAACTCTAACGCCTCCGTTTCTTCAATTGCTAGGTCTTTGCTCCCTACTAGACGCCGTCTTCGTCTTGATCCGCCCACCAAACTCTTCTTTCCATGTATGTCTTTCTTCTGTTTAGCTCTGCAGTTGACTTGCTCAATTGGTCAATTTGTCTGTTAGATCTGTTGATTTCGTGACATGGGTTTTGGTTTTTGTGATGCTAATTGATCTGGGTTGTTCACAATTTCGCTTATACTGGTGGTTTCCAATTTTTGGGGGTAATTCAACTGTTGATTGTCCTTTTTTGTGGTTTTGAAGATGTGCCTGGTAAGCAGGTAAAGAGTGCTGTAAGGATTAAAAACACAAGCAAGTCTCATGTTGCTTTCAAGGTATAGTGTAGTTACAAAAGAGATTGAGGCCTAAAATTACTAGGCATCTTATGATTTTGCTATGGCTGAATTGTAGTTTCAAACAACTGCACCAAAGAGTTGTTTCATGCGTCCTCCTGGTGCTATTCTTGCTCCTGGTGAAAGTCTCATTGCAACTGGTGAGGACTGTTGTTTCTTTTCTGTTAATTTTTGTGTATTTGATCACCTCTGACATTAATAACAAAAACTGTTTTGGAATGGATTTAGTATTCAAATTTGTGGAGCATCCTGAAAACAATGAGAAACCTGTTGAACAAAAGAACAAGGTGAAGTTTAAAATCATGAGTCTGAAGGTGAAAGAACAAATGGACTACGTTCCTGAAATGGTAAGCTGTATATTATCAGCTTTATTTACTTTGTGTTTTATCATGTCAATGGTGAGGTGTAGATGATAGGCTAAGTGAGTATATTGAACAGAATATAATAGATGATATTTTTATGCACATAACCTATTACGACTTTTATTCAAGGGCCGACAAAATGTCTGTGTACAATTCTATGTAAGACTGTGCATGATTCATGTGTCTAGGACCCCTTTATAGTACAATGAACATGTTTAAGGTTTGAATAAGGCGACACGATTGCGAAAGGAGAATAGTGATGAAATGTTTGTACACAGTACTCACTACTTTAGCGTGATATATCTGTCATGATTTAGCGCGAGATGAGCAAGAGTTATGCCTTAAATTGGTAAACTTTTCTCGTCATGAAAAGGCAAAAATGTTAGCTTTTGTTACATAAAGGAACTAGTATGAACTTGAAGTTACTCTGTTGCTTGAGTTTTCTGAATTTTGTAGACCTTAATGTCAAAAATCGCCTTTTCCTGGAATTGTGTTTGAAGATTGTCTGATTGTCGTCTTACTGCTGAGATGCAGTTTGATGAGCAAAAGGATCAAGTGGCTGTTGAGCAGATTCTGCATGTTGTTTTTCTCGATGCGGAACGTCCCACACCAGTACGCCTTCATTTTGAACTTCCATTTTCTTGCAAGTCTTTCCCAAATGTCATCCTTCTCTAATACACTTTCTTCTTCCTTACAACAATGCAGGCTCTTGAGAAGTTGAATAGGATGTTGGCTGAAGCCGAGGCTGAAGTTGAAGCACGTAAAAAGCCTCCTGAAGACAAAGGGCCAAAGATCATTGGTGAAGGGCTCGTTATAGACGAATGGGTAAGTCTTTATACTTATTTTCTCATGTTAACATTTCTGAAACAATATCATTCTAATGATTTAATCGAACCAATCGCTTAACAGAAGGAGAGAAGAGAAAGATACCTTGCAAGACAGCAGGTAGAAGGTGCGGACTCTGCTTAAGAGAAATCTCAATGGAAGAAGTGCAGTGTACATGACATGATTTGGGTAGAGGAGAAACATGCCATAAGATCTTTTGTGAATGGGAGAGAGAGGTTGCTGTTGTTTGTTGTGTTCAATTTACATGGCTGTTTTCCATTTACTTTGTAGATAGTGAAAAAAGCTGTTAAAAACTTGTTACTTAATCCACCCCTGGACAAAAGTTGCATTGTTGATATGTAATTCAGGTCACCGTTTTGTTCATCTTTGGGAAAATGTCAGTAATTCATTCTCAGTTGAAACAACAGCTCCAAGACTTTTCTCTTATCTATGATTTCACTGAATCTGTTGTGATTTGATTGGATCCATATCCAAATTTGAGTAGGTTGGAAATTTAAGATTGTTGGGTGGGGGTCATCTTCTTTTGTGGATGACACCCAACCAAAGCTGGTGTTGAACTGATGTAGACGTAAGCAGATGAAACAACAAAATATCCACTTGTTTTTTTATCTCTATCTTCTTTCTCATTAATTGTTGGCATTGAAGTAGATTGGAGGAGTTTTCTGCAGATGTTGATGTAACATAAATTGATCTAAATGGGCCGGGCTCAGACAGTTTATGTGAAGTATGGGCCTTCTTTATCAGACTTACAGAAATGGGCTATTATGCGATGACATTTAAAATTGGCCCATCTTCTCATTAACACAAATTCAAACGATACACCAAATGAAAATCATAGAGAATGCACGAGAAAGTAGTTTGGATGGAATATTTGGATAAGATGAAGAAATATGACAAGGTAGGAAGAAGATAAACACGTAAGAAAGTTAGGGCAGTTGATTACGTATTAATGAGATGAACTACACATGTGAATTCGATGAATATATATGACTTTTTTGGTACCTTTTTTACAAAGAGAAAGGCCGAATATATTATTTTGTGTGTGAAAGAAAGACCATGTAGTTGTAAAGTATGCAAAGAATCATTTATCCATTTCGATTTTATCCACAACAAATCTTTGAAAAGTGGTGCGGTTCTTCCTTTATTACCTTCACTTGATGACCGTGACATTCAAAATTAAATTAAAACTCCTCTTTTAGTCATGTGTAAAGTTTGTGGATGAAATCAAAATAAATGAATTTGATATATTGGTTTAAAAATAGTATTATCCAGGGATGTCAATTTCCAATCATCAATTGATTGAGAATCTTTTGGCACTCAATTTTGATCATTTTGCAAAATTACAGAAACATATTCGGATAAATATAAGTATTATATTTGTATGTGCTAGTAATATTCTTAATACAATAATTTCATAAAATTAATAGCAAAAAGTGTACCAATGGGCTGTAAAATACGCTAAAGTCATTATGTATGTTTTGTTTTTGTTAAGGAAAGAATTAGACATATCACATTGATTATGCATGAACCAGTCTAGAACATTCTTTCGGATGAGAGCAATTCGAAAGCACGAAGTTTTATATCAAAATTCATCATAAAAACTAGAGAAATGAGGTTGAGTTTGTGATTTTACTTATAATTTGGGACTACTTTTTACTTAAAAACAGCTTCTCTTAGATCATTGAAAAGGCATTGTAGGCCAAAATGTAGTAGCAAGGAATACATATACGAGCATTTTAGATCAGTAAGTAATTACTCTTTAGTATATTTGTCGGTCGAAAGATTACTAATCAGATAAATATGTATTAATTACATGACTCAACAATACATCCATCCAAATCCCAGGAATAAATTCACAATCAAATCCAACCCTCATCCCTTTGATTAATGCTAGAATTAATGTAGGGTTCCTTCCATATCATCCATCATGAACAATTCAAACCAAACATTACCAAACACGAAACTTACTACCAAATTAACATCCAACTAAAAATCAACTACCAAATTTATAATACACCAAACGCACGAACATACTATAATTCCGTAGTAGTGTTCAAATAAATTGTTTTCACCGCAGTAAATTTAAAATTAATCAATAAGCACTCTTAGCAGTACCCATCTCCATATTCCTTGCACCATGTGGTAGATCTTCGTCAGGAATAAACTTTCCCCAGAAAGGATGATTCTTCCACACAATGCTCATCTCTTCGATCGGAACTCCCTTCGTCTCGGGAATGAGGAAGAACACGAAAAACGACATGACGATGACGAAGAATCCGAAGAAGAGGAAAAGCCCGAATTTGAGATGACATAGCATTGTCAAAAATATTTGTGCCACGATGAACGTGAAGAACATGTTGACGGAGACGTTGATACTCTGAGCAGCCGATCGAATCTCCAAAGGGAATATCTCACTCGGTACCAACCATCCTAGTGGGCCCCATGACCACGCGAATGCTGCGACGTAGATACAGATGAACAAAACCACTACGATTGCGTACCATTTTGGTAGATCCCCTGCTTCTCCGTTTACTCCGAATTTTAGTCCTATGCAAATCGCGACCACAACCTGAAATGCACAATTATTAGTAAGCATAATTAAAATTGTCCCACCCACCCATCCATCCCAGAACTTTTTTTATATCATAAGATATTTAACTTCCTAGTTCTTTATCCTCATCTAAAATAAAGTGTTACAAGTTTTGGACATACCTGGCAAATGAGCATCTGAACACCGCCTTCAAGGAAGAGGAAGCGTCTACCCCATTTATCGACACCATAGATCGAAACCAAGGTAGCACCCACATTGACAACTCCAGTGATAACCGCAGACATAAGCGCCGCATTATCCCCAAACCCGATCGTCTTGAACAAAACCGGAGCGTAGAACATGATCACATTGATTCCAGTAAGTTGCTGAAAGAACGGAATAGCAATCGCCATCGTCAGATGAGGCCTATACCTTCTCTGAAGAAGATTCCTCCATGGATTCTCGACGGATTTCGAGGCATCGCTAGCTGAAACAAGAGATGGAGTATGTCACATTAGCCCCAACTAGTTTCTAATAAAAACGTACACATTGATCATTTATCCAAACTCACCTGCAACGAGATCAGTAAACTCTTCTGAGACATCATCAACACCTCGAATGCGCCTCAGACGGGACGCGGCTTGGTCGTGTTTGCCGCGTTCGATGAGGGAGTTCGGGGTGTCGGGGAGGACGAGGGCGCCGATCGTGATGATCGCGGCGGGGACCATGGCCCCCCCTAGACTCAATCTCCAGCCCCAGTCATGGATTTTGGCAAAGAAGTAGTTGAGAATGTTGGCTACTAAGATACCGATTGTGATTGATAGTTGGAAGCCGATGTTGAGTGCTCCTCTGTATTTGTATGGTGCCATCTCTGATAAGTATAGCGGAACAGACTGTATAATAAAGCATAATGACACCAATTAGCGACATTTCGATACCAATATCTGTTATACTCAACTCATACAAAACAACAGACATCACTGTGATATCGATATACTGATTAACCAAACGCAGATAGAGGACCACTTGTGGCAATTATTATATGTTAGTTGCTTAGGGTGATAATACGACAATTAGAGGTCATAGCTAGCTAAGCACATTCATTATATAGCAATTAAATTTTACTCGAAAAGGAGATGCATATTGAAAATTCAGAGTGATGGGGATGTGTAACGTTAAGAAGCTAAAAAAAAGTCATACGTGATGAATAAGAGTGGAAATTTGAATCAAGTCAAGAATACAAATAGTAAGAGTGAAACTTTCATGAAGTCTTGATGAAGAAAATGTATAAAATAAACAATTTATAACGTAATACCGAGAGTGATTGCAAAGAACTTAAGAGCAACTGTACCCTACCACACCACTTTGTCCATAAAACAAATGATATACATATTGAAACATTCAAACTTGCTCAATTTTTTCAAGAAGAAAACAACCAGCAAGAACATGCTTAGATCAGTATTATAAGAAGGATTAACAGAAACAAAAAGAACAATAATACAATATAAAAACACAACAAAAGCTCACTAAAGAATCTCAAAGAAACAAACAAACAAATTAACATGCTTTTAATTCTTAAATTAAAACAAAATAGTGTCAGAAAACTAAACTTTTTAAGCCTATAACAATTATATTAATACAATAAAATCTTTTGGTGACCCACAAAATATTGGTACACAAAAAACAATACTATCCTATTGGGATAGAAATTAAAGTATCTTCAATCCCACACCCGAAAATTTACATTTCGGATTATAATTTTTCGAATGCAGGGTTTTTCCGAAAGTAAGTTACCTGATTGGCGAAACCGATACCGAAACCGAGGAGAATACGACCGATAATGAGCATAGCGACGTTTTCAGCAGCAGCGTTAACGACAGCACCGGCGAAGAAAAGTACACCGCCGAAGAGCATCGAAAGTTTCCGGCC
Organism: Oxyria digyna; assembly: GCA_029168935.1. NCBI lineage: Eukaryota > Viridiplantae > Streptophyta > Magnoliopsida > Caryophyllales > Polygonaceae > Oxyria > Oxyria digyna. The sequence goes on along the minus strand of JAPVLV010000026.1, from coordinate 1,751,297 downwards.
AAACTTTCGGGTAATGGTTGAAGCAACCAGAGAAGAAACAAGGGCAGCAAGATAGAGAGAAGAAGTGAAAAGTGTCAGCCTTTCACTGTCAAATTTACAGTACTGATTCGTTGATTTATCATCTTGTTGCTTCGTGTATACAGAGGGGAAGAATTTCTTCAGAAACATAGGCATAGAAGTCACTCCACCTAAAAACACACAAGAATTAGGTTAAAGGGCATGATCTAGTGAATGAAAAAGCGACGACTAGGTGCAGAAAACACCTCAATGTTAGACGACTGTTGAATCAATTTCACTAGATTTTTTTAAAACATGATAACATTTCGAATATGTATCATATTTCATTTTCTTTTATTTATCGCCTAGGTCGCATAACGCATTTTTATTAGATATTTACCTGAAATTCCGATATCGTAACCGAAGATGAGTCCTCCCATGGCGGCGACAATGCACGTAACGGTGACGAAAGGCGTCAAGTTTCCGGGGTACGCCTTCCCCATCACAGGGGCTATTCCTCCCGCCGGCATCTTCTTCTTCTTCTTCTCCGATCAGTTGATCGAGATATTTCTTCTTCTTTAACACAGGGAAAACAGAGAGAATAGAGGGAGCAAGGAATGTGGAAGATGAAGTGGAAAGGGCGTGCTTATATAGAATACAAATTAAATATCGTATAATTCGTATTACTAAAAATACGAAAACCAGCTGTATTTTATGCGATTTTCTTTAATGTGGGTAATTTTAGGACGAGGACCGTTGACCTGCAATTTGCCTAGTGGAAATTTAAACGCTTTTGGGACCGTTGGATGAGGATATGTTTTGAGATTGGACGGTTGGATTTACAATAGCGCTAATAATAATCTTCTTTGATTTAAACAGGATGTTCAATCATATCCGTTAAGTAAGTTTGGCTGGCAGTGGCATCATATTATTCATATGGACGAAGACTTTGATATTATTAAATTTAATGTGGAAATAATATTCAACGCATATATCATGATGATACGGAGTATTTGAATTATTGTAGATTGGTTTACGTATGGGTTTAATTACGCATATTATGGTAATGAACGTTGTAATGCTTGGTTATCCCCTTTCTTGTTTTGTAATGGAATAATATTTATTACAAAAGGAATAGAATACTCTATTATTTGGAAGAATAGTGGTTTTTTTTTTTACCAAATGCAAAGAAGGTGTGATTAAATCCATTAGATTTCTATAAAAATAAATAACTATATTAATCAAGCTGGGGTTGCTAGGATTGCATAACCGGTGCAGACCGGACCGGAACGAAATTTTCACCGGTGAACCAGATCGGAATTTGGAATTCCTAAATTATACGAACCGGATCCGGTCCGGGCTATTTTGTGCATCCCTAGGTGTTGTTGTGCAGAAAGAGGTGTTCAAGTTTTGTCTGAGAAGAAGAATGATCTTTGGCCTTGGGACCTCATTGCTATAGTTTGGATAGAGAAAAAAAATTTATTTAGATGATACGGGTGTTTCTCCTTTAAAATGTGTCGTGCTTTTATTTTGGAGTTGTTGTTCCTAGTGTTGTTGTCATGATGAAGAAAAAGTACGAGTCGAAGTGCATAGACAATGAATATAGTTTTATCATTTTTGCTTTTTCCACTTTTGGGAAACTAGGTCGTGATGCTTTGTTTTTTTTTGTCCTGATTTACACGGATTGCTCAGAGCTACGCTATCACCGCTAATATTTAGATTTTATTAACTCAATTAGTGGCTAGACTCTCCTCCAACTTAATTAAACTATTGTCATCCATAAATAAACGAAGAGACTATACGCACTACATTTTGAAACTTTTTAAACTACATTCTCGTACGCCCATTTTGGGCGTACCGTGCAATTTTGTCGAACATACGTATACGTATACGTATACGGTGGAAAACTGAAAAATGGTATGTACGCCCAAAATGGGCGTAGCACTTAAGACGAGAGGAGGAAGAAGAAGCTCGCTGTGTACTGTTCAACTCGTAACCTAAAAAATCGCCGTCGTCCATTCTTCTCCTATTTCACTCGTTTTCTTCCCCAAATCTATCCCATTCGACTCGTTTTTCTCATACAATCCAAATCCCTCAATCAATTTCTTCAATTTCACTCGGAATCATGCAATCCGAAGAAATGTCAAAAACTTCGAATCCGGCGACGGTGGTGGTGGAGGCGACGGTGGAGGCTGCGGCTTCGTCTGTTCTCCCTCCCGTCCGTATTTGTGCTGGTGGCGCAAGGGTGCGAGGTGGAGGAGTAGGGCGGAAGACGAATCCGGCGAAAAAGAAAAGGGGGGGTGGTGGAGCTGCGGTGGTCGGTGGCGCTGGCGCTGGCGAGGGCTCTGGTGGTGGAGGGGAGGAGGTTGGTGGCGCCGTCGAGGTGGCTGGAGGTGAAGCTGGTGGAGCTGGTGGTCGGGGTGGTGGTCGGGGTGGAGCTCGGGGTGGTCGGGGTGGTCGTGATCGGGGCGGTGCGGAAAAACGGGCCCGTTCGATATCGCCGGAGAAGACGCTCTCGATCCACGAGGTACGTTAATATTATTTGTTATTTATTAATAAATTATTAATTAGTCGTTATTTATCGTTTAACGTTTAAATAACGATTAAAAAAAGATTTATTAATGAATTATTAATATAATATTAATTGGTCGTTATTTATCGTTTGACGTTTCACGTTAATCGATAAATAACGATTTAAAGAATAAGATTAATTAGTAAATAATATTTATTAATATAATATTAGTTAGTCGTTATTTATCGTTTAGCTAAAAGAAAATAATATTTATTAATATAATATTATTTGGTCGTTATTTATCGTTTAACGTTTCACGTTAATCGATAATTAACGATTTAAAGAATAAGATTAATTAGTAAATAATATTTATTAATATAATATTAGTTAGTCGTTATTTATCGTTTAGGTAAAAGAAAATAATATTATATTAATAAATAATATTTATTAATATATTATTAATTGGTCGTTATTTATCGTTTCACGTTTTACGTTAATCGATAAATAACGATTTAAAGAATAAGATTAATTAGTAAATAATATTTATTAATATAATATTAGTTAGTCGTTATTTATCGTTTAGCTAAAAGAAAATAATATTATATTAATAAATAATATTTATTAATATAATATTATTTGGTCGTTATTTATCGTTTCACGTTTTACGTTAATCGATAAATAACGATTTAAAGAATAAGATTAATTAGTAAATAATATTTATTAATATAATATTAGTTAGTCGTTATTTATCGTTTAGCTAAAAGAAAATAATATTATATTAATAAATAATATTTATCAATATATTATTAATTGGTCGTTATTTATCGTTTCACGTTTCACGTTATTCGATAAATAACGATTTAAAGAATAATTAGTCGTTATTTATCGTTTCACGTTATTCGGCGTATAACTTGTAAAAGAAAAAGATATAATATTTATTAATATAATATTAATTAGTTGTTATTTACTAAGAAATGAATTAATTTGTAATTAATACATTATTAAATAGCGTCTTAATAAATTATTAATAAGTCGTACCTAAGAAAAAATTAGTAATTAATACATTATTAAATATTTAAAAGAAAAACGTCAAATAATATAAAATAATAATTCGTAAATATGAAAATAGGCTTTAGAGAAGGCTATTGCTCCGACGGGTGGTTCTGTTAGAAAGAAGAAGAAGGGCCCTCGTCACCCTAGCGCACGCGGGATCACAGCTTCCCGACGTCGTGGATCTCCTGCAGACATTCCAGGAGTGCATATAGGAGATACAGGGAAAGATTTGATGGATGATTTGGATGTTAGTGAGGCGGAGGAGTTTTCAGAGGAGGTGGCGGAGGCAACCGAGGTTGCAGATCAGCCAGAGGTTGCAGATCTAGGAGATTTGGAGGCGCAGATGCATGATGATTACTATGAGGGATCACCTCTGCGTGAGCCATCTCCAGTTGGATCATTGTCTCCTTCTGCAGAGGATCATCAGCAGGAGATTCAGGATCAGCCAGACCTCCAGGAGCCCATTCAGGATCCTGTTCAGGAGCCTGTTCAGCACATTGATCCGGGCTTAGCTGTACCGGTTCCAGGGGATGCAGATTATGTGGGGCATCCTGGAGGTCCTCTCAGTTCACGGCTTTTGGTGGATTACAGCACCCACATTGCTCCGGTGATATGGACTGAGACGTCGTCTCTTGCAGAGCGTATTGAGCATGACCCGGCTTATGTGATACCGCCCTCATCGAAGGTATGCGTTGTTTTCTAAATGAATTTGTGAGGTAAAACGATCCACACGCTTTTCTAATTCATTAATTTCTCTTTCGTACATCAGCTGAAGAGGGTGTTGGATATATACACCCGCAAGGACTTCTTCAGGGAGTATGATAGGCATAAATCTAATGTGCCTGGGTCATGGTGGCAGCTCGTTCAGCGGAGCCACTTACATGTCCTTGCAGATCCTCGGCTCGAGTACAACAGCATCGATCCGATTCTGATTTCTGCATTTGTGGAGCGTTGGTATCCAGAAACCAACACGTTTCACTTTGCATTTGGTGAGGTTGCTCCTACCTTGTTAGACGTGCTGAAGATTCTGGAGCTTCCGATCCATGGACGAGCTGTCAGATCTGCTGAGGCAGACATAGATGGGTTTGTGCATCCTCATGTGCAACGGATGTTCGGGTTTGCTACGATCGAGGAGGCTGCTGCGCTATGCTTACGTACGTAGAGTCTATTTTATTATTTATATTTGATTCCATTTTTTAGTTGATTCAATTAAATATTTATAATCCGTGATAAATTATCAGATGGGGGTTTGAACATCCACGGCAAGATAGGCATCACGACGATCCACACCCGACTATTACAGATGTTTGATATACGGGACAGGTAAATTATCGTATATTATAAGAATTTCTCATAATTTCTCGATTAACGTTACTAATTCATTTGTTGTTATTAATTGCAGGACTCCTCAGCAAGAGAGTGATATTGCTTCGCTCTACTTGTTGTCTCTGTTAGGCAGTACGACATTTGTCGACAAGTCTCGGATGAAGGTGAAGCACAAATACCTTAGCATCCTCGTAGATCACAATGAGACAGGGTCCTATGCTTGGGGGACAGCCGTCTTGGCTGAACTGTACAGACAGTTGGGTCAGGCCTCCCGTGCTCAATCGAAGGGGTTTGCTGGTTGTCCGCTCCTGCTGAAGGTAGTTTTCGTTTAATGTTTGTTTGTTTTTTCGTGTATATTTTGCTTATGTATAAAACATTATGAAATTCTGGTATTTGTAGGCTTGGATATGGGCGTATTTCCATGGTCTTCGGGGTCATGCTACGCAGGACTTGACATCCATGAATGCCTCAGCGGCGGCTATCCGGGAAAACAGCAAAGTCAGATACCATAAGGATCCTGCTCGACTAGTTTCCCTCAGACTGGTCCTTGACCAGATCACATATGCAGAGGTAAGTACTATTTAATTAGTAATTTCATCATATGTTATGCAATTATTATTTTTAAAAATACGTTTGTCATTTTAAAAAAACATAGGTTCAATGGAACCCCTGGGGCAAGTTGGATCTCAACGACCCCCAGTATAGGTTAGGTCTATTTCGGGGGCCTCTAGAGTCCTTTGAGGTCAGGGAGTCGCACCATCCTGACCGATGTTTGCGACAGTTCGGGTATGTGCAAGGCATACCCGAACCCCCGATTACACCACCTACTGCGATCAGAAATGATTCTGCATCGGGGTACACTGTCACATTCGGGGATGAGGACTGCACTTGGGCCCCAGAGACCCTGTCGGATCGATTGATCACCTTAGACGAGCAGGATCGACGAGGACTTCGAGAGTATGCATGGGATTGCAAGGATGGATACCGGACATGGTTTAATGCCATGTCACATCCTTATGTTGATTCCAGATCACCCAGGCAGGACCCACGGGCACCGTTTGACCACCGTGCCGAGCACATACAGATACCTGCGACAGCCTCTGTAGTTGTGGTACGTATTTCAGTCAATATCGCTCAAGTAATAATTATAATCTATTTTATTCTACTTATATTTACATTTTGAAAATGTAGCGGGGCAACATACTCGCCTCTGAGATATCCAGTTTCCTACGTGCATATGGTGACACTCTGCCTTCAGGACAAGCGAGGATGATGAGGGGGTGGATCAGCATATGGACTGGTGATGTAGTACCAGAGGAGGATGGGCCTGTGCAATGGTTTGATTGTGTTCAGTATTATATTTTGGATGTTTGTTTGATGTATATTTTGATGTATATTATTAGGATTTTCGCACTTAAAACGGGCTAAGACGAGAAATGACACGAAAATCGAGGAAAAATGACTAAAAACGGGCCAAGACGAGAAATCACACGGAAACCGATGAAAAACGACTTAAAACGGGCTAAGACGAGAGTTTGTGCAAAAAACGATGAAAAACGACTTAAAACGGGCTAAGACGAGAGTTTGTGCGAAAACCGATGAAAAACGACTTAAAACGGGCTAAGACGAGAATCTGTGCGAAAACCGATGAAAAACGACTTAAAACGGGCTAAGACGAGAATCTGTGCGAAAACCGATGAAAAACGACTTAAAACGGGCTAAGACGAGAATCTGTGCGAAAACCGATGAAAAACGACTTAAAACGGGCTAAGACGAGAATCTGTGCGAAAACCGATGAAAAACGACTTAAAATGGGCTAAGACGAGAATTTGTGCGAAAACCGAGAAAAAACGACTTAAAACGGGCTAAGACGACAAATGACGCGGAAACCGAGGAAAACCTAGCTAGGGTATAGGGTTTAGGGTATAGGGTTTGGAGAGTGGATAGTGGATATTGAATGTGGATAGTGGATAGTAGAGATAGTGAATGTGGATAGTTGTGTATGAAATGGATAGTTTGGGCCCAGTTCGTTTAAACGCCTTAGAACGCTAAAACTCAAAATTTGAAAATTGTAACATGATAGAAAATGAAGTCTTTAGTCGTTATCAAATCTCGGAATCGGAAAAAAATCAACGAAAACGTCAACGGGCCTAATAAGGCCGAATTGAGATTTGGTGAGGCCCATTACCTAAAAACGACATAAAACGGGTTAATAAGACCTTAAACATTGAAAAACTTGAAATGTAAAAGTTGTATTTGAGCATTACCAATATGACGGTTTCGTTTTTATAATAAAATAACAAAATGAACACTTCGAAATATCTAAACAGTCACTTTCACCTTGTAACGAGTTAATCTCAAGTATATAAGTCGTATAGTTTTACTCATATGTGTGTGATATCAATTCGTTACTCAAATAAACTTTACATAAAACTTTCATTAAATGTTATGAAACACTCAAATACTCCAAAATAACGACATTTCACATCTTCGTATTGTCCATATTGCTTGATTAATCATAATTTTATGCGTATTTCATTAAAACTTTCATTAAATATCGAGTAATCAAGCATGGCATCATCTTCATTGTTTCTAAAATGTTTTCTTACTTTGTATTACAGATTCAAACAAGCATGGCATCATCTTCATCCTCCCCAGTTTCAGCTGAAGGCACTCAGATCCAGTGCCCTAGTAGAAGGTGCTCAAAGACACTCACCGTGTTATCTGCTAATAACAAGGACAATCCCCATACGTATGGACGAAGGTTTGTTACATGTGATTGTAACTGGAGGATCGTGTATCTGGAGCCAGAATACGACCCTCATCATCTCCGAGTCATGGCCAAACTGTTGAAGGAACACGCTGACATGGAGCTCAAACTTCGTATTTTTCACAGGTGGGACAAAGAATCAGCCTTATTCCACCTTGGAGTTCTGTTTCCCAATGAATATGGCCGTGGTCCTCCTTCCCCTGATTCCGATTAGGATGTAATGTTGTTATGTGTCTTGAAAGTTGTTACGTCTTTGCTAAGTCTGTTGTAGTTTCTGGAGTGTCTGTTTTAATTTAACAAGTAATCCCTTGTAGTGAATTCAGAACTTGTTTCATTTAACCCATCTAAAACATTAAAAAATAACAGACAAGACAATACTATAAAAAAGGAGTCAAGATATTAAAAGCATAACAGACATACAACAGAAGTCATCAACTAGAATTTCAAAAGGTGAAACATTCAACACATCCGAATTCACTACAGATCAACATCTATACTACCATAATTAATGCGATAGTCCTTCCATTGCTGCATCCTCAGCGCGAACCCGCGATCCAATTCATTCGCACTAGGATCCTTGAACATGCGCCAAACTCCAGGTACAGATGGTACCGGACAGTCTTCTCTAAGGCACACCTAAATTACAAAACATAAATACCATGTTAAGCATTAAGAAAATTGAGTGAAAATCACAAATACTTTAGTGAAAATCATACCGGTATGTAGTGGTTTGCTAAGCCCACACGAGCCATTGCATAAATTTTCAAACCATGACTGGAGCATTGTTGATACACCTTCATCGGTAAGCACAAATATGATCGGACTTTGGATAAGTATATCAAACCAACCTGAAACTTAGTGGCAAATGCTAATCCAATCATGGGCATACTCATCCAGTATCTTTCAGGACATGGTGATCTGCTATAGTTGACCTCTTGAACAAGAGCGTCGAAGTTGTTTGCCAAATCCGGGCGTAGTCTGGTCATGACTCGTCTGTAGATATCACTGTTCTCTAACAGCTCCGTAGTCAGTTCCATGCGAATGCGAGGATATTCTTGTTGGTGATGCCCCAACAACATGGCTAGTGACCGATATCCACAGTGTCCATCCGCCCTTACGTCTTGTGCATCTACAATGTATGGAAACATGAAGAGATCAACATTGTCAACCCCGAAGTCTACCCCACATTTCGTCATTGTTGGCTGAGGGAACTCATCTGTAAGAGTGCAACCTGATAATCCGAACCCCTCTCCACCAGTGCCGCTTGAATGACCAAACGCCTCTGCCGCAGTGCACCCAGCAACTTCAAACTCCCTCATTATAGTAGGCTCGTTGAAAGTAGGTTGTGCCGCCGTTGCTTTTCCCTTTCCCTTTCCTCTAACCGTCTTATTCTTCGCCTTCGCAGCATCATTTTTCTCTAATTCTTCCCTTGCGTACTCAAACGCGCTCATCTCTCTCTCGGTTCCCCACTTCTTTCCTACCGCTCCTCTTGGTCTGCCAGGATCCTTGATTCCCGTCGGCTCCAACGCAAGACTTTGATGTGGATACTCCAACATTGTGTACAAGTACGCTATCTGAGACCACTGACTTTCAGGAAGTTCCCCCTTTTGCCATCTATCGTTGAGCTCAATGAATCTCAACTCTCGCATGGTCTGAGGTACACCAATCTCTACCTCCCCGTTATCAAGTTCAATCCTATCCCATTGTAGCTGCCTCCAGAATCTGTGAATCTGATTGAGCTTGAATGGCTTCTTCTGAATAATATGTTGCACCATCTCGTGGATGCACGGTAGGCCTTGACATTCTCGCATCCAGTAATCTTCGCAATGTTCCTCATAATTCTTCGCCTTTATATCCTCCCATATATCCCACAACTTATGCAACGCTCTATCAGACACATTATGGAATAGATGCCGAAATATCAATTTCACTTGTGGATTCATTCGTCTGAAAACCCCGGGTGTCTTGATCCGATCCTCTTCCATGGTGGCCCTCACCTTCACAATCTGGCCCTCGATGGCTGCATGGATCCTCACAACCATTCGATTAAAACCGCCTATACTTGAACCAATTATTTTCTTCAACACCTTATGCATTCCCTCAACCCTATGTTTTATTCATTCAATGTCGCGTTTAAGTAAAACAACTGTTACATAATCAAACTAATAAATAAATCGGAAACGTTTAAGTAAGTTAAAAAAAAATTACCTGTTTGAGGTCCTCGTGAAGAAGTGAAGATTGTGTTCCGTCCATGCGCAAACAATGTTTGTCTTGTAAGGGATAAGCCACACCTTTTCAATGTATCCGACGACGCCGCTTCTCCAAGATGTTCTCAATCCTAGCAGTCTTTCCTCGTATCGTTCCTCCGTTCTTGATAGAAAAAGTCTCCATACTTGCGAGCACAACCTTTTCACCGATTCCTTATTTTTCAAAATTCTGGTAGCGTTTACCTCGATGTTGTGCTTGATATGAACCCAACACAAGAGGTGTTGAACCGGAAGATCTTTGAACACATATTTGATTGCAGTGATGAGAGCTAGTTCTCGATCGGTCATTATTGCAGTCGGCATTACTCCGGCATCCTCAAACAACTTTCTAAGCCTCTGAATTATCCACAAGTAGTGCATTGTTTCCTCCTTACCCGTGAATGCATATGCAATGTTGAATGTCTTATGCGTGCAAGTGAAACCGACAATCTCCACAAGAGGCATTTTATACCTGCATAATATATTTAAATAATGAAGGAAGAGGCATATGCAATATATTTAAACAAATTTTTTTTGATATATAACTATTATGTACCTATTCGTCTTGTATGTGGCGTCAATAACCACGACGTACGGAAACATCTTCAACAAGTGCAACGAGTCTTGATGGGCAAAAAACAAGATTTCCACCTCGTTTGATTTCTTCTTGCAGAGGGGATGCACTACATAGCTGCGCTCCTTCAAAAACTTCAAGGTCCATTGTGTAACAGTCAAATCTCCACGATCCTCAAAATGCATCTTCTGAATAAAGTTGGCGATTTGTTTTGTGGATGTTGTATTCCCTGGAAAGGCCGCACTCAACTGAGTAGCAATAACAGACGGCGTAGTCAAGCTGTTCGCACATACCGTCACAAATTTCACCTCATTCGGCGTCATTCGACCCATGTACGGATGGCCAATGAAGCTAGTGCAAAGCTTATGATTGTGTTGTCCGTATTTTACCTTCACATACCATCCATCTCTCGCATCCCTCGCCCTGAACCTATATCCTCGGATCTCAAACTTGCAATCCGACTTCTTATCCCTACTATCCCGCTCTGTATTAACAACCTCCTCTGTTTCGCCATCCTCTCTTTTCTTTTTCCCTGATCTATACACTCCAGCATGCGAGCACATTATATTCATTTGACGCTCATTGCTATGGCGAGTCACTAATACCATCATAAGTTGTCTACCAATATTCTGAACCCAACGCCTCAAGTGTTCCTTAGTAGGAAACGTTTCTTCGGTATCAAACGAATCATAGTAATCCATACCCTATAATTAATAAAAACTACCATATTTATCACAACTAAAACTTAAAACTACGAGTCCACATCAATCTAAACTATCACTTCTACAAATTATTTGCAACTAAATAACGTAAATAAATACGAAACGATTCTAATTAATTACTAACCGAAAAATCTCCGGCGTCGAAGTCTCCTCCTTCTTCGTCGGTATCGTCGTCCCACATCCCGTCGTCGGGTTCACTAAAATACTCTTTCTCATCCACGATCGCATCGTCTTCGTCACTCCCATGCTCGTTCTCTTCAACATACTCGTTCTCTTCACCGCTCCCATACTCAATCTCCGTCACATATTCAAACTCCTCACCATCACTCAAATTTGTAACTCTCCTATTTGACATTTTTGACTTCAACATCCATCCGAAGTTCCTACATTTATACACATACTACATCTCAAACGGTCATATTCTGAAAAAATAGCCGTTGGGATAAAAACAATCGTACGCCCATTATGGGCGTACATGGGCGTACGAGTAAAAAATTGTATTTCCCCAACGGCTATTTTCAAACGGCTATATTATTAAAATTTATACTGTATGCCCATTTTGGGCGTATACATAATACCGTATTTTGTATTTTGCCTCACATTCGATGTTGGGATTTTGCACTGTCCGCCCAAAACCAGCGTACGCCCATTTTGGGCGTACGACAATGTAGTGTGGAAAGTTGCAAAATGTAGTGCGTATAGCTTTTGCCTGAATAAATACTAGTTTAGTGGGTATGAATCCGTGGTTAGGGTGGGAGTTTTCTTCGACCGTTGTCTAAATTTGCGAAAGAAAACAAAGCAGAAAACAAAGCTATCAAGTAAGGAAAAGTTGAATTTTGTTATTTTGGATAGAGATTAGAACACCATTCCATTAGTTTTCACATTGAAAATATTTGTAGAATACGCCATTGTTAGTAGGGATGCACACATTTGGACCCCGGTCCCCGGTCCACATATTTCAGAAATTTCGAATTTCGGTCCGGTCCGGTCCATGAATTTTCCGGTTCAGGATCGGAAAACCCGGATAATTTTTCTTTGAAAAAAGATTGTTAAATAATTTGGATTTTTTTTATTTTTATATAGAAAAAACCCGGTCCGGACCGGACCGACCCGAAAAATTCCGTTCCGCTCCGGTCCCTGGTCCAAGAGTTTGAGAATTTCCGATCCGCCGGTCCGGTTGTGCATCCCTAATTGTTAGTGAAATGTGTTTCTCCACTCCAACTTGACCCGGAATAGTAAACGGAGGCCCACCCGGCCCACTCCACATTGTTTGACCTAATTAAGTGCAATCGGGTCCCACTTTAATCCATCATTATCAACAAACAACGATTAACGTAAATAATACGTGTATTATAGTTATCTTGCAAGATCTTTTAATCCAATCTTCCAAGGGGGTTTTTCATGTTGAGATAGTTTCAATATTTTATGTATCTAGTCCAGTTTAAACTTAGACCACCGCAATGTATCACTCTTACGTAAGAAAATTGTGCGTTACATTGCATTAAAATTTGTATGAAAGTAAAATATAAGTGTTCTAAATTTCCACTTTGGTGGCCGGTGAGTTAATCGGCACACGAGATATACGTTATCGCATTTGTGACTCATCAATCTTAATTTCCACTTCTAATCTATTATGGATAATATTGTATAGACGTACACTAGTTTTCGTCGGTGCATGGTTTCGATAAAATATACTCCCTCCGTCCCTTAATGTTCTTTCCATCTCTTTCCGACACATTCGCCGAGACACGTTTTATAACGTTAATATCATTAAATACACATAAATAAAAATTATAAAATTTTGATATTGTTAAAGCTCTTGATGAGACGAATCAAACAAGATCCCATATGAATATATATTTTCTTATATAGTGGAAGATATGTCGAAAATTCTATTTAAACGTAAATAGTGTCAAAATTGATGATGAGAAGAACATTTGGGGACGGAGGGAGTACCTCGTATTCTAAGTACTAATGTTTCATCAGTAAATACCCTCACATGAACAACATTTATATATGCCATGAAATATATATTTTAATCCTCCACCATACCATATATTTATTACAAAGTTTTGGTCATAAGAGATCATGTATATATGGTTGGCTCCCAACAGGGAAACGTGAAATAAAAAGGTGCCCCTTTTGCAAGAAAAATACGTGTTTTCATGTGATATTCCTTATATGTTAATCCATATCCAATGCATGTATTAATGTATAGCTTACTCAATCAACATCCCCAAAATTTCATGCAAACCAACCCTTGTTTGGATATATATCAATGTATCATGTATTAAGTAGATCGAGCATATCAACAAGTACGTGCACATTTTTAACAAAAAAAGTTTACAAGGCCGTAACAAGTATGATATAATTCCATATATGTTAAGCTTTTGCAACTTATTTGATATATATCGACAGTTGGGTAAATGACCATGTGTGGCGTTTTTATTAGAGAAATAATCTCTTCAGAAACTAACCTCCTATCTTAAGGAAATAATATATATCGAAGAGACTAATTTTTTCTAATTAAAATTGATTTTACTAATTGAAAACTATGAAGGGGTTAATAGACGAGACTTCTTGCTTGAGAAATATCAAAATTTGTGAGCTAGTATGGACTTCCCTTTCATCCCATAAGCTAATTGGGCCCCATAATAAAGGAATGTGAACATTATTGGGCCAAAAGGCCGGCCCATCTGAATGTATGTTCAATTCAACTCCTGCATTATTTGACATTTCTTTCACATCTCTTTCAGTTCAACTCTCTTTATATCCGGCATTAATTCAGCTTTCATAATGTTTGACATTTCTAGTGCCTATCATAACACAACAATGAAAAAGATACAACCAGACTGGGTGCATCTTTTCTGCTTATAATTTTAAATAAATGTAGTGACTGTATGACTTATTTACTACTGAGTTGTAATTTTCTGTAAGAAAAAAAATGCTGAAACAAAGGACTATTTTGAATGTTGGGTGGAGCAAAAACTTTTGTCCAGCTACCACAACATTTATTTGCTTGGTCCAGTCTCTATACTCATCCATGATCCATGCCCCTTAAGTTTGTAATTATTAAAAAAAAACAGCTAAAAACTTGATAACTATGGAGTACATTATTTAGCCAAAAAAAGTAACCATCTTCTCCCCCAATAATAACATGGATATTGACTATTGTGTACCTTCATCTGATTTAGTTGTTTTGGTTATGCAAATAGCAAAGCTGTCAACTGATAATTGCCCACCAAATCCTTTAATGCTACTAACAAATGGAAGAGGATTTGTAATAATTTTTATATTTAAATCACCTATCTTCATAAAATAACATGTGTTTTTTTTTGCATAATTTTCTCCAATGATCCAATCATAAAAATAAATAAATTAACTACAGATCATGTCAATATAAAAAGACAAACACAGTGATCAACAACCACACCTTCCTCTCCCTAATAGAAGCCATTAAGACAAAGCAGTGATTTGTCACTTATCACATGTTCATGGCTACCCCATGTGCAGAAGATCCAACCCAAGCTTATCTTATACTTACACCATATACTAAAAATACAAAGACAAAAACCCGGAAAATGCAAACCTGTAAATCTAGTGAGTTGCATTCAAATTATTCAACTATTATTGGCAGGTACAGAACAGCTCTTTCTTGTGATTTAGCACTGTTATACTTACATTACTATCACAATCACAGTAGTAGTTTCTTTATTCTGAACCTAATAATGGTTACATGTATGTAACTATACCAAAAAACTGCAGCAGCAGCAGCCATGTCAAATTACACCCAAAGCCAGACAAGGACAGAACAAGTCACAGCCTAAATTTATATTTTTACAGTATGAAAAGAATTAATTGATTTAGGCATGATCAAAATGCAAGATTCTATTCATCATACTCTGGAATCTATTAGATGATACCTTCCTTATGATCTTCTTGGCATCACACATTCCAGATTCAGCAAGCTTCTCAATGCTTTTCAAACACCCAGAACTCAGAATTCTCCTCCTCACAGCATTGCAGCTGCTAATCGCCAACAACGTCGACATCAAGAACTTCAAATTCCCCATTTCCTTTGGATCATCAATCAACTTCAAAATTAACCCAATGCTCCTTTCCTCCTGCACAAGCCTCTTCCTGTTCCTGGGCACCATGATCATAGTCGATATCGCCTCAGCAGCCATCTGACGAATCTCGTACGACCTCGACTCCAGGAATCTGATGAATTCAGGCATGAATCCAGCATCTCCCATTATCTTCTTGGCGTCTTCCGACACCCCGCAGAGGCTAAACGACACTTTAAACGCGAGTTCTTGCAGAGAAACTTCTCCATTTTTAAGAAAATGCAATAGCTGATTCATAAATCCATAACTCACTAACAAGCTGAAACAATGAGGTGATGAGTAGCAAAGACTCTCAACAGCTTTGAGAGCCGCTTCCCGCGATTTATACGACGTCGATAACGAGCTCGGATCGAGCACATGAACGATTTCACGCAGCCCGCCTTCTCTAACAATCGCCTGTAGAATGGACTCGTCTCCATAGGCTATGGCTTGGAGGAACTCAATGGAGCTAACTTGTGTCGGCTCATCAATGGCTTTTACCAACTTAATGAATGCTGAAACTGCTCCTTCTTCCACCAAGAATCTCTTGATCTCCTCAACTCCAGCCAGATTCTTTAAAACTCCACAAGCAGGAGAGATCAATTTACTCCTCAAATCCTCATCCTTCTCTTTGCAACAGATATTAAGCAAAGAAGTAACACCACCATTAGCAGAAACAGACCAAGCATTATCTGAATTCTCAGTCAGTTTCAGTAAGCTTAAAATCGAATACTCTTTCCCCTTAACAGACCCACATTCCAAAACCTTAACCAATGCACCCACAATCCCAGCACCCAACAACAAACCCTTACAGGAACTAAACCCACAAATAAAAGACAATACCTTAGCCGATTCCTCTCGGATTTCCATCTCAACCGAATCAAGAAATTGGGGCAAAAGCCCCAAAATCTCATCGCTTTCCACCACGATTCTCGCGCACTTATCATCGTTCATAACAATCTCGTTCAAAGCAACTAAAGCCTGTCTTTTCATTCCCGAATCTCCAACCCTCATCCTGGTTGCTAAATCTTTGACATAGAACCTCAAATCGTCGCGAGAAGCGCCTGGACCCGGCCTCGAAACGACTAAGGCAGAGCCATTGGAGAGACCTCCAGCGGCGTAGACGGCGGAGAGGCGTCTGATGTGACCGTCGAGGCTCACCAAAGCTAAATCAAGATCGCTCTGCATTAAGAGTTTTCCGCTGTAGGAGATGTTGGTGCAGCGTTGAGCAAGGTCGTGGCACACGCCAAGTGTTCGATGAATTGCCTCAAAGAAATCCGAAAGAGGGTTGTTGTGATGACATTTTCCTGCTGACTCTAAGCCTGCGCTGAGCTCTTCTAGCCTGTCTCTGATCATCTTCCATTTGCAAGAGAAGACTCTGATGTTGTATGAGAGGGCGATGATGGAGGTTATCAGGTCGATTGCCTTCCATAGTTTCGACTCTTCTTCTTCAATCACTGGCTCTTGTCCCATTTTTTTTCTCCTGTTTTTCTTTCTAATGGATTTGAAGGAAACCCATTGATGCAAATGAGTGAAGAAGAAAGGGGAGGAATTTTGTCTTAGGAGGTCTTAATCACACAGTCCCCGCTGCTAATCCTCAATTTTGCAGTTGAAACTGAAAGTTGTTGATGCTGAATAAAGGACAAGAATGCCCCTGAAGAGTAGAGGAAAATGTGAAGGTTGTGAGGGTAAATCTATCAATGTACCAATGAAGAGAAAATTGGAGGAATACTTATAGTGGGTGTACAAGTTGAATTGGGGGAAGATGCACTTATAAATGGAGGTTGTTCCACCACCCTTTTATTAAGAACTAGGTTATTTCCCCGCGCGAAGCCAAAGACGTTTTATTTTTGTCGATATTTGTATACTTAAAATATTATTTTCATATATGTATTTTTGGAGTAATTTTTAATAGAAAATAATATCTCTTATATATGTACCAAATCACACACTCGTTGACGATGCTTGAGTTGTTCTTGATCGTCATACGGATTAGAGGCGAATTAAGCACATAGTTATGGTTTTATTAGACATTTAAAGAGTCTCAACTGTCATTACTTTGGACAATATCAACCAATTTATATATAGAGATTTATATTATTAATTATATTTACTTATTATTGATTAATAAAATTGAAGATCATGATCATTTCCATTTTACAATTACAACTAATATATGTCCTAAAATATACAACAACATTCGATGTATGTTCCGAAATATACAACAACATCCAATGTGTGTTGTATTTTGTAGTATTAAGAATTATTAATTTAGTGCATTCATTAGCTAAATTTGATATCATTGAGTTGAAGAATTTAAAGACTTGTAGACATTAATTGTATAGCTTAATACTAAGAGAATATGAGAGTTTTAGATTAAATATTTATGATGAGAGGAGGAGGGTTTTGTTCATGCATTTAATAAGTATCAATTTCATTTATTTTCGATCAAGACCGACCAACTTTTGTGATATATATAAATTTATCAATTATATAGTGTTCGCGTTCACATATTATAAATTGATGTCTATATAAACTGGATGATTATGTTTATAATAGGGCGACCATATACATTGAGATCATTTTCTATAAAAAAACAAACAAAGTTCACTGAGTTCAAATTTTTCACCGTTCATCCAGAGTAAGAAAATTGGCGTATAACTTATCTCCTACCCTATATTCATTCCCTATTTTCTATCATAACACAATATTATAAGTTGCAATGTTTTTCTTGTAAAAATTTTCGTTTTATTATTATTTGATGAAAGAAAGACCATACTATATATATGACATACATTTACGAGTTAAGAAAAGGCTAGACGACAAATATTTTCCGTTTATAAGGTTACTTATGAAAAAGATCAAGAAATGTCACTCGTTTACGTCAATACATGCATTACATCTACATGATCTACATGTTACGTGTAAGCGAATACACAACGGAAAAAAGCTTTGTAACAACATTCTATAAATGAAGTAAATCCCAAGTCGTGTGAATATGTTGCTGGTGTAGAAAATTTAGTATGGAAGCTAAACAGGGTGGTGTATCCCAAACTAAACAATTCACATGTAGAGTAATTAGCCTAATATAGTATTTTGAAATTTCAATCATAAAATTAATTTATATATTAGATTGTCTTATTAATTATCGATATAATTTTTCGGGTCTTTCGCTTGGTTTAACCTACCTAGGGTACCATTTTTCGGACAACATTTTCATACATGCTATTACGGATATTCAAAAATTCGAAAGGAGTTGCATCTGGTGAAGAGAATGACTTTATTCTACAAATATACGAATATATGCATACCTTTTCATATTCACATTTACATGCACACACAGACATGTTTATATATTTTTCATATATCGTCAAAGACATACACAATCTCCAAATGTACATGTAAATATAAAACTTTGTGCATATATTCGTAAAAAAAATCATTCTCACATAAATCTCTATTATGCCTCTTCTGATCTTCTCCCTAGATGAACTGATGATATTTATTCCAACAAACGATTATAGAAATACATAGTTTCTATTTGACGCCCACCCTTTTTGCTATTTACCGCCCAGGTCATCCGTGCATCACGCATGGATTTATTCCGTGCGTGACGCACGGAATAAATCCATTCATATATTACAAGTTTAATCCCTTCTAATCAAAGTATAACATACACATTGGATCTACATATATAAATATTATCAAAACAACATCAAAACCTCATATATACATTACCATCTTAGCATAACAATGAAATCTTACTTTATAACCTTTATTTGCAAAGAGTTGTTGAAAATGGTTGATTTTGGGGTAAATCCGTGCGTTTGTGCCGCTGCTGCGCCGTTAAGAGAATGAGGAAGGGAACAAAATGGTAGGGTTTTGATGTTGGGCCTTTTATAGGCAAAAAATTCCATGCGTCACGTATGGTTTCAAGCCATGCGTGACGCATGGTTTGTATCCATACGTGACGCATGGATTTCAATGTATATGTTTTTGCTTATGTAATCAATTTCAATGTATTCAATGTATTTTTAGTTATGTCACGCAAAATAATTCATTTGTCGTGTTGTTTTTAACGGCTTTAAAACCACAATTCGCCATAACGTCGTCGAAAATTCATCGGAATGGAATGAAACTTGTTTACAATGCCTATTAGAGATATTTAACCATGTCCGTAACTTTGCATCAAAACCTTTTGCTTTTAGAGTAACACTCTCTTTGTAAAACATCAAACTACTCATCACAAGCTTAACTTGTTGCATTATATATGGTCGCAACATTGATCTTTTTGTATGTTTGAAAAATTTATACACAATTGTGTTATAAGACATATAAAGTCCCAATAAGGTCTCACACATACAAAACGGGACTCGAAACTATGCGTAAACGCTAAAAGGCCTAAAAAGGCCATAATGGACTTAAGGCCCAAATCAGCCAAACGACCCTCGAACGATGTCCGAATGGAATGAAACTTGTTTTCAATGACTATTATGGATATTTAACCATGTGGGTAACTCCCAATGACAACTTCTAACTTTTAAAGTACCACCTCCTTTGTAAAAAACAAACTAGTCGTATTTCTCTAACTTGTCGCAATATGTATATTCTACAATATTGACGTTGATTATTGTTGAAAGTACTATACAAATTACTCTTATTAGGGATATTAAGTAGCAACAAGGTCTTGCACACACGAAATGAGGCACGTAAACGCTAAAAGGCCTTAAATGGACTTAAGGCCCAATTTGACGAAACGACACTAAAACGATGTCCGAATGGAATGAAACTTGTTTTCAATGCCTATTAGGGATATTTAACCATGTGGGTAACTCCCAATAACAACTATTAACTTGTAAAGTAACATATCCTTTGTTTGGACTTCTTACGTGGCCTAAATGTCCAACCTTTGACAATATGTAATTTTATTTTGATTGGAAATCATGCACACATCAGTGTTACTAAGAATCAAAGGGATCATGTGCCATTTGACACGTCACGCATGGAAGAGAACCGTGCGTCACGCATGGTTGCAAACCACACGTCACGCATGGTTGCAAACCACACGTCACGCATGGATGGCAACCATGCGTGACGCACGGATTTTCTTTTCAGAACTCATGCAGCAAGCACGTCTTGTCTCACCTACTGTAATAACTCCATTAATTTTTTTACCATTTCCGTAACACCTACATTAACCCCTATTATCTTCCTTTCTTTCCATATTTCAAATGTCAAAACCCTTTTAACTCCATTGTTGAACATTCTTGAGAGCAAAACACACCATTTTATCCCAAAAAAGCTCTTTCTATATGGAGAATGAAGAGGAATGCACCAATGAAAGAGGTGGAGAAGCACCATTTTCAAGTTACAATCTTAATAAGGTAACATTTCTTGTTCATAATATTAATTTTTAAGGTGTTGACTTCTTTTAGGGTTTGATTTAGTTAGGTTTAATGGATTTCAAATGTTCAAGGTATTAGTTGTATGACTAAAGATGTTGATTTGTGAATTTTTGTTTACTTTAGTGATTATGATGTTTGAAAAGTATTATAATATTAGTTTTTAAGGTGTTGACTTGTTTTAGGGGTTTGACTTGTTGGGTTTTATGGACTTCACATGTTAAAGGTATTAGTTGTATGACAAAAGATGTTGACTTTTGAATTTATGATGTATGATGTTTGAAATGTTAATGAAACATAGTGTGGTTAACAGAATCATACGAACCATGACAAAAGATGAATGAAACTGCATGTTGTATTTCCATGCGTCACGTATGGATTGGAACCATGCGTCACGCATGGAATGGATCCACACGTGACGCATGGATTTGCCATACAGAAGCTTAACTGGTTTGTTATCTGTGTGTTTGTGCATAGATGAACTTTTCTGTGTTTACTGGATTAGACAAGATTACTCTTAATGACTGCCCACCTCCGTCATACCTCGACTACATACCTTCGTTTGATTTGGGCATTGATTTGACAACATGGGAGCAACCGCAATCACAGTTTGGTGATATCAACACTGGATCTTTTGGAACCGGTTACGGTTTGTCGCAATGGCCTTCGCATTTGATGAGGCCACTTTCAGACACAAGTAGCTTAAATGTGTTTCGTCCTTTGCGTACTGCACCAGAATTTGATATTGAAGTTCAAGAAGAACAATATGTCTCTGTTGATTACTCAGAGTTGTTTGCAAATGACTTGGTATTCGCCTCTAGACAACATGGAGTGGATTGGGCCGTTAACATTGCACAAGCCAACAACTTTTGCATAGTCAATGGAAGGAGTAGAGCACCTACCGAAACAAAATCTGGAAAACTTCAGCTTATCTGTGATAGAGGACGAGTGAATTACTCAAAAGCTAAGGGAGTGAGGAAAAACATCAAGACGAAAAAATGTAGATGTTGGTTCGAATTAAAGCTTCTAGAGGAGCATAGAGGGGCTTGGAAACTTACTGTAATGTTAGGTACCCACAACCATCCTATTGGTAGTAGCTTGTTTGGGAATGCGTTTGCAGGCAGATTGACGCCTGATGAAGTGTGTACAGTAGTTGAAATGACCAGGGCTCATTGTAAACCAAATGAGATTTACACTATGCTCAACAAGTCTCCCAAGAACCTTACAAAAAAAAAACAAGTATACAATTTGATGGCCAAGACGAGGATCGAAAACAGGGAAGGAAGAACTGTTATCCAAGAGTTTTTCTACAAATGCAAACAGAGCGACTATTTCATGGAGTATAGGACAAGCAAAGATGATGCATCTATGATTGGTGATATGTTCTTTGCGTCCCCTGAATCAATGAAGCTCTTGAAATCATTTCCCTATGTACTTATAATGGACTCCACATATGCCACAAT
The DNA here is from genome assembly GCA_029168935.1 of Oxyria digyna. Classification (NCBI taxonomy): domain Eukaryota; kingdom Viridiplantae; phylum Streptophyta; class Magnoliopsida; order Caryophyllales; family Polygonaceae; genus Oxyria; species Oxyria digyna. The sequence goes on along the minus strand of JAPVLV010000026.1, from coordinate 1,729,126 downwards.
CAAGTAAGTTTTGTGTGATTATTGACCATTACATATGATTTTCCATAACATTGCAATAATATTATTTCAAATTATTTCTTTACAGGTACAAAATGCCATTTTTCGAGATTGTTGGAATCACGTCTACATGGAGGAACTTTGTAGTTTGTGGGGCATTTCTTGAGGGCGAGACTAAAGAGCATTATTTGTGGGCAATGCAACAACTTCAAGAGATGTATAGAAGAATTGGAGCAACGCCCACTTGCATTGTCACCGACCGTGAACAAGCTTTAATGAGTGCAACGGATCTTCTTTTTCCAACTGCAAAGTTTCTTCTATGTAGACGACATATAAGGAAAAACATAGAGGCCAAAGCTTCCCTCGAAATGAGATCGAAACTAAAGGGAAAAAACTTATCCAACGACTACTACAACTTGTTCGAGGAAACCACCGTAGAAGGATATGAAAAAAAGTTGGATACTATAGAGAGAGATTGGAACGCGCATTTTCCCGTACTGCAATATGTTAGAGACAGTTGGCTTGGTCCTTTCAAAGAAAGATGTGTGTCGGCATGGACGGATGACGTGTTTACTCTTGGAAGCAACACGACAAACAGGTAATTTATCTATAATTGCACTTACACAACTATATTCAGTTTTCTGTGAATTTAAACAGTTTCTGTAAACTGCACATTTATACGTCACGCATGGTTTGTGTCCATGCGTCGCGCACGGATTTGTTCCATGCGTCACGTATGGATGTGCAGTTTACAGAAACTGCACAAGCACATTCTTGTTTGAACACCTTAATAAAAATGCAGAGTGGAAGGAGCGCATTCCTGTTTGAAGTCATATTTGAGTGGTGGACAAGGTAGGCTCGACACAGTGTTTGAGGAATACAGTGACATGGCACGAAACCAGCTGAAAGAGATATTGGGTTCATTTAACGAGAGTCTAACAAAGACGTTTAGACTTGTTCACCAAACATCTTTGTTTGTACATTTGAAGTGCAAAGTTTCGTACAAGGCAATGGAGCTCTTGATTAAAGAATACGACAAAGGTGTACAAGGCAAGTACAATGCACAATATTGCGATTGTGCAACCAAGGTCAGAGACGGGATGCTGTGTGTCCATGACCTTGCTACTTGTGTGAAGAAACAAATGCCAATTCAGCCCGTGTCTTTGCATCCTTTTTGGAGTACGTTGTCTTTGGAAGAAGTGGATACACAGTGTCATCTTGAAACTAAGAAAAACGTGGCAAGACGTTTATTTGATGAATTTTATGAAGAAACATGGAACACCTTGTCACCACATGATCAAGAGAAGTGTATTGAATCTGTCAGAAAGATAGCTAAAGTGGATACACCTCTCAAAGAGCCGCCTATTTCGAAACACACCGGTGGTCGTCCCCAAGGAGCTCCTAACAAAGTGCCTAGATCTACACAAAGAAAGAAGTCAGCATGGGAATACAACTAATCTGTGCGTGACGCATGGTTCGACATTTGACTAACAGAATGCAGATTTATGTCTTGTGCACCCTAAACAAATAATCCAACAAATTCAACAACGCTAACCAGAAATGAAAAATTCAACAACGTCATAACAAACAATCCTTACAAAAAACGGACAATCCTGAAAATCTGAAAACAAACAGTTCATAAAAAACAATCGAACCCAATCCAACAAGATCACCACCGATGTTGTTGATACATAGTTGTCCATGACTCAATATCTTGAAGGACCTCGGTTATGGCTCCATGCATTGCAGAAACATCATACGGATCAGGCAAGGTTGCATATGGTGACAAGTGATCATAGACCCTGTCAAAAACCTACAAATAAAATTAAATATTGAAATCAGCTATTTGCATAATGTTTACCTTAAATCAAACTTAAAGAAAAATCAAGATCTCAAGTTACATGAGATAAATGTAATACCTGCTGTGCTTCCAAGCTAGCGTGTCTGCCGGGTATCAGAAATCGATGAGTGCGGGGGATGTACCACATAAGATACTCCGGAGCTTCTTCAAAACCTGTCAGCGCAGGTGGTCCCATCTGCTCCAGGGTCGCCCTGTGGATATCCATCCCCTCCCAACTCCACGCCATTCTATCATAATTCACCACATATGACCTAGGGCTGATGAGCCTATGGGCTCTAAGGGGTGAAATTGGAGGCCTGGGAATCATCTGCACCCTACCAAACTGCCTAGGCGACCTATCGGGATGGTGGGGCTCGGTTATGTCCATGCAGCTCAGCACCCCGAAAAAAAGAGCAGGAGCATAAGCAGGATCATTGAAGTCGATTTCACCATACGGGTTCCAATTAACCTAAAAACGATATCAACGTCTTCCATTACTCAAACAGTAATTTCATTAAAGGTCCAAGCAAAGATGATGAAAAAAAGTCCTCAGTTTTTTTTGCAATTCCATGCGTGACGCATGGATCTGATTCTTGCGTGACGCATGACACAGATCCATGCGTGACGCATGGAATTGCAAAAAAAACTGAGGCTTAAAAATGTAAACAAAATGCAACAAAAATACCTGATCCGCCCTCATTGCATCTAGTTCAGCTCTGTAGTTTCGTGCTTCAGGGTCGTAGTTCGGCAACGCTTCCTCTGGTAGAAACCGAAACGCATAAGGATGATCAACTGACCAACCAGGATTACGCCGAACACCAGCTGCTAAGGATGGGAAGTATGTGTATATCCAACCCTACCATTTAAAAAATATAGTTAGCATTAAAACCATAGAAATAAGTTATGATTGCTAAAAAATGTAGTTCCTAAATAATTAAAAACTTACTTGAAGGAGAGTGAAACAAAATGAGATCAAACCACAATTTTGGCGTGTAGCGATGCCCATTTGGCGATAGAAATATGCTAGCGCCGCAGATCCCCAAGAAATACTTCTTGCCTCTTCAACACTCCCTAGAAATGCACCAAATCTCATCGGGAGCTTATGTTGTGACTTGTCAGTGAAGATTGTGGAAGACAGCAAGTGGAATATATATCCCATTCCATGAACTACGGGATCATTTAGGCCCTCAATGTGCGCCTTAAACTTTTTCACGCTAATCCAATAACTATCGAGCTGTTCATTTTGAAGATGAAAATTTTGCCGTCCCTTTTCACCAAAAAAGTTCTTGTTCGTAGTTCTCCCGACTGAAGCGGTGGGGTCGGTCACCATAGCTTTCCCGTGAATAGGAAGCAACATCAGCTTCTTGATGTCGAGCAACGTTACTGTCATCTCACCAAATGGCACGTGGAAGCTATTTGTTTCAGGATGCCACCTTTCTATAAAGGCGCAGATGAGCGGATAATCAATCACATCGTACATCAATACCCTGAGATGAGTCAGCTCCGTTGCAATTGCGTGATTACCCCATGACAAGTCAGAATTAAGTTCCCAATCTTTCAGCTGGGATTGTCTTGTCTGGTAAGGGAGTACGCCTCTATCCTGTAAATTGATTACGTAACACAAATAATTTTAATAACGCATAAATTTTTTCCAGAAACTGCATAAATTTGGTTAAGGTGCAATGTACAGAATGCAGAAAGCAGTTTCTGCATTCTGTGTAATGCAAATCCATGCGTCACGCATGGACGTGAACCATGCGTCACGCATGGATTTGCATTCTGCATTCTGTACAGCACACCTTAACCAAATTTTCAACAAAACTACAAATATTTCAACACATAATCCATTTGGTTAATCAAATCAATTCATACATTAACAAATTTATTATCACAAATTCTATAAACCAAATTAGTTATAATAAGTATTGAATCTATCAACCAAATTCTAATTACATACCTTTCCTTTTTGCACAAAAAAGGCTGTATGAGCTTCAAAGCTTATGAGCAGCTCCGGAATTTGTGGACCTCCAGGAGTACCCCCCTCTAACTGAGGGACGTATATGTTTTTGACCGGAGGTTGTCGTCGTCGTCGTCTTCTGGGTTGTTCCTCCTGCTCCTCTTGCTCTTCCGCTTCTTCATGTTCTTCATGAACATTCTCATAGGTCCGATCCTCTTCCTGACCCTGTTCCTCATGCTCCTGCTCCTGCTCATAATCAGAATCAGAATCACCATTGGCACCCCCAGCTGATGGCCCTGCACTGCTACAAGCAACCAGTGCGTACTGGTCATCACCCGTCTGAGGGTTCTGAAAGTGATGAGAACCAGTAGCTTGCCTCATCATCTCCACAAATGATTGGTCATGTTGTGGATAGCCCGGATAGCCTGAAAACTGTGTTTGTTGTGGAAACATAGTTTGATGTGGGATCAGAATGGGGGTGCCAGGAAAGTAATGAGGGGAACCCTGGGGATCGAAACCTGCAGCAGACAAAGCTAGCTGTTGCTGTTGTTGTTGATGTTGTTGTTGTTGTTGTTGTTGTTGTTGTTGTTGTTGTTGTTGTTGTTGTTGTTGCTGCTGTTGTTGTATCTCATCAGAAAACTCTAAACGACGAGGAGGCGATTCTTGTCTATTCTTCTTCTTCCTTTGTTTTGGAACTATGGGATCTTTTTTCTTCAGATCTCTGTTTCTTTGACGAGTATCCCGTCCAGGTCGACGACCACCATCCATATCTACATCATAAAATGTGCAATTCCACAAAATTAATCAGTTTACTGAATTTAATCAGCATATCATCAAAAACTCAATCAGCATATCATCAAATACAATCTGAAACTGCAGAACACAAATTCTGGAATGTGCAATTCCATGCGTCACGCATGGAATTGCACATTCCAGAATTTGTGTTCTGCAGTTTTTCCATGGCTTTCAAACCCTAATCTCAACACTTTTTCCAAAATTCTAACAGTTTTTTAATAATTTCATTAAAACCATACCAAATTTCAAAAACCTAATTCATAACCCTAATTCACAAAACCCTAATTCAATATCAAAACCCTAATAAACTATATACACATGAAAATATCAAATTTGTCAATAAATTATCAACAAAGTACACAATCCATTCATATATTACAAGTTTAATCATTTCTAATCAACTAATTAACATGCACATTGGATTTTGAAGTAAATATCATCAAAACAACATGAAAACCTCATATATACATCAATACCATACCATAACAATGAAATCTTAATGTTTACATACCTTATATGTAGAAAGATGATGAAAATTGTTGAAAATGGGGTAAATCCGTGCGTGATAGAGGTTCAGCCGCCGTGAGGTATGTTGGGGGAAGATAACAAAATGGTAGGGTTTGATGTTTTTGGGCTTTTATAGGAAAAAAATCCATGCGTGACGCATGATTTGTGTCCATGCGTCACGCATGGTTTTGTTCTGTGCGTGGCGTGTGGATTAAAACCATGCGTCACGCACGGATTTAATCCATGCGTGACGCACGGATGACCTGGGCGGTAAATAGCAAAAAGGGTGGGCGTTAAATAGTAAGGCCTAGAAATACTCTAAGCTTGTATTGATAATACTCCGTAATATTTTAGTTTTCGAAGTGGTGAGCATGAGCATGAGAATGAATTATACTTTATTTGATTGATTGTTCCTAATGAAGTTCTTTAACATTTAAGACCATGACTTAGCTATGTTTTATCCCTTTTTACCAATCATAACATGGGTCGATTCTCAATTGATAAGCTATAAATATAGATCGAAAAGGATCGTTCGCCGTGTGGTTCATCTCCTTTGTTACAAAATAGTGAACAAAGAAGGATAAACAAACGTCCAAGGACATTATTTATATTTTTGAGTGGAAAGCAACCCATGTTTGTAGATTATAGGTATTGCATGCATGTGATTTTGGACGCTAAATTAACATACCTCCAATTCCAAACAGTTCTTAAGATAATATATATTCCTAAATGGGTGATGTGTTGTGTGCTGGTGGTATGCATGATTATAATTTATACGTGGAGATGCTATGATCGGTTTGGAGCATAGCTTGTAACGTCGCTTGTGATCTAAAATATGTATAAAACATATACAATACGTTGAGTATAAATTAAGTTACATTACAAAATTAAAAGGTAAAGTCGATAGAGTTACAGTTAGGCCAGAGTTGTTGTATAGAGCAGAGTGTTGGTCCACCACTGCGAAAGATCAAGAATAAAAAATTACAGTAGCAGAGACGAGGATGTTGCGCTGAGTGCGCAACTATACCAGGATAGACAGAATCATAAATGAAGTTATTAGAGAATGAGTCGATGTAAGCTATATCGGGGGCAAATTGTGGGAAACTAGACTACGTCGGTATGGGCGTGTGGAGAGGAGGCAAGTGACGCGTTAATTCGTTGGTGAGGGAGGCTGAATTTCGGTGTGTTACAAAGAGGCCGAGGTCGTCCAAAGATGAGCTGGAGAGGTGATATAGAAGGACTTGACACACTTAGCATTGACAAGTGATATGGCTCATGACAAAAACATCTGGAGGGATAAGATAAAGATGGTGAAGCTATAGAGGCTTTGTATTACGTAAGAATGTATATAGAGACCTACATTTCTTTCACATGTCTTTTACATAAACGTTGTTTCTATTTTTTCGTTTCTTATTTTGTTGAGTCTCAAGTCTATCAGTTCACATCCTCTCAACATGTGTCGGGATATGGATTGTCCACATCTAGCCTCACGGATCCTGCTTTCGGTGGAAAAACACCGGATTGATTGTAGTTCTATTATTTGTTGGAATTTGGTGCAAATGCCTTAATATGGCTCTTGGTATGCCTTAATAGATATGGCTCTAGCTTTTCTTCTCTTCTTGGCCGGTTAATGCATTGCATTTCGATGCAGCTCATAGACACCTTTTATTCTTTTGTAGTAATTTTTAGTTTAACTATACTATTGTCTAGCTCGATCGATCAAAACGATATGAATCCCCGAAATTGCACGCACCTATATGAAACAATGATTTCACCAAAAATATGAGGTAGCTTTCCCCTCAAGTCAAGATTCACATACTTGATTAGGTGAATTAGTAGTATTAAGAAGATAAGAAGACTTTTTCTCGTGTTACACTTAATTGGCTAGCTATTACATCTAGGGTACGGGAATAATTGTATAAGTGGTGAGAGCTAGCTAGCTATAGCCTATATAGGGTGATCATAATTTGAAAAACGTACTAGCATACAATTATAATGTCAAGATGGATTTGTTCAACCAACATTGTAATTAATTTAGATTATAAGAATAGGCTTCAATTCACGTAAAGATAGGGCTTAAATGCATACACATTATGATTATGTTACTGATCAAGAAAGAGAGCGAAGCAGAGAATGAAGAAGTTGATCGAAAACACTTAGACGTCTGATACTATGTTACGTACCGATCAAGAAAGAGAGCGAAGGTTTTGAAATTACTAGTGTTACAAGGGATACTTACATAGAAGTTGTAGAATCAGCTTGTCAATCACACTAACTATTTAGCTAGATTCTAGTGCTTACAAACTAACAAAGTATCTCAACCCGGATGCCACATGGCTGGTATAACCAACAGATTTCATCTACACATATGTTGTGAACGACGCACATTGTGTCAAATACATCGTTTGTAGCGTATGTGTAACGTATCTGTGACTCAGTCCTTATCTAAGTATCCATTCTAACATTATTTTTCTTGAGAGTAATTTTTTCCCAAAAAATCTAGGTATAATGTGTAGAGTTATAATAGAGATACTGCTGATATGTTGAGCCATTCTATAGATTGGCCATAGAGCATCTATTTATGAGGTTGGGGAGCTAGCTAGAAACGAATGTGATTATTGTTTTGAAGATCGAAGAGCATTAAAAGCTCTGAAAAAAGGAATAATATGTCATGTGCAGTATATGCATGTGATCTAGCCAATGAATACATGCACCAAATAGGTTGTTACAAAAATCATATGGGCAATTCATCAGCAACTCATAAATACAACCTGCTGGATAAATTTATACTACACCAATATAAGAAACTTTCGACGAGCTTGCTTTGCCAAGGAAACAGGCTGATGATCTCGTGTCTAATGAGATGATTTTACTAAATAACAAACAGCCTAATTAAACATGTAAAGAGGCCGTCTATTCTCGAAACTGTGACTTTAAGTTCTGCGATCGACACATTCAAGTGTCGCTTTCGCCTTTCGGGACACCGAAGAAAACTGAACATGATATGCATATATATATATATATATATATATATATATATATGAAGCCACATTTGTAGGTGTACCTTGCAATTTATTGCACATGCAAATGCCAAATGATGTATCTCTCCTACATTATCATATACATTTATACAGTACTATATCAGACATGCCCGACCCCTCTGTCTTTGTACTATTGCTGTTAAATCTAAGCTCAAAATATTGGATATCTGTCACATAATTTGGACATATACTCTTATGTGAAAAGCAGTCTTACCTCACAGAATTTGAACAGTATTTTACAGATCAATTAGGAATAAGTAACCAATTGCTATAAGCTTTCATCCAAACAAGAATTTGCTGATCGATTGAGGTATATTTGATCACTAAAACCACATCGTGTATCTTATTCTTCGCTGGACAAACCCAGAACAAGGAAATTAACATGAAGTGTCAACAAAGATGAGGTTATTATTGCATTATTAACATGAATTGGCATAACCAGCCCTGTGTAAACTAATAAGAAAATATTATGCAGATTTAAAACCATATCTAGTGGATGAAGGATATCAACTTGGCTTCACATGTATCATGAACGTACCGTGTAATTTGCTATATTGTGTTATATCCTACTGGAGTCCCTCCCAAAAAAGAAACACCTCGTCCAATCCGAAACAACCAATGCCCTCGTGCGCCAGCTAACTTGCTTGCTGCATTTGACAACAGCCCAGGGAAGTTAAGCAATCTGGTTAAGGAAAGAAATATAGATAAAAGAAAGGGAATTATTTTGACCTTGCATAAATTGAGTACCAAAGCCATTGAGTGCTGTGGCCTATAGACACCCAATCTCCTGGCAGCTGAGCCGCTGCTTGCTCCCCACCCAATGGTGCAAATTGCCCCAAATGCTTATACCTGAAAGGATGGAATGTGTGGCGACCTTCACCTCTGAATCTGATAGGACCTTCAGGTTTTTTTTCACAGTTCTCCATTCGGTTAAAGCAATCAGCAAGATAAGATCCTTGCTGAGCAGCAACCTGAACATAAAAATCATATGATATCAGATTTTAGCTGAAATGAATGAAGGTAATGACTTAGGATTTACTGGAACCTGAGCTGTAGCTGGCAGATTTTTCATCTGTGTGTCTACATGAGAAAGAGCTTTCTTGAGTTCTTCAATATTTACTTCAATTGATTTCTTTGATTCATTCACTTCTGTATCGGTCAAAAGATCAAGTATTGTAGTCATCTGCTTATTTTTCAGATACAATTCCACCTGAGGGTATCTCTCCACTACATCACTGACAACTTCTTGCATTTCGTCCACTGTGAGTGTCCCGGATTTATCTTTGTCTGCCTTTTCGAATATTACAGCAATATCTTCCTGCGCAATGAGAAGCGTAGTTGAAACCATTTGAACTGAAGTTCAATGATTTTAAAAACAGATTTTCATCCAACTTTGAGGTTTATATCCAATATGGCATTTTCCTTAATTGTACATACCATGACTTTGCGTTGATTTATTGTTGCACAGTCACCAAGAGCATAGATATTATCACATCCCTCGACTCTAAGCCACTCATCACTTGCCAAAACTCGCCTGTTGACCTACATTTTTGAGATTATTATAACCTTGGATACACATTGAAAAGGTTTGAATTGTATAGACAATAAATATGGTAAGGATGAACATACTTGACCAATTTGCTTCATGAAATCCACGATTAGAGGACGTGTTCCTATACCAGTTGACCAGACCATCATTCCATATGGCAACGAGGACATTTCACCATTCTTAATTGTTTTGGTTGAAATTTCTCTATCCGATACTTTAACCACCATTTCACCAGTTTTTAGATCTATACCATCTCTTCTGAATTTCTCTTCGGCAAAAGCAGTGATTCTCTTGTCAAACCTGCACCAATAAGAGGCAACAGATTGCAGGATCAGTGGAAGCAACATATATAATATGACCACTACAGTGACAATTTCAGATTGTGAAATCAATCTAACTGATTCTTCACATAACTTGCAAAAATTCAGCACCATATGCAGTTTTACGCATAAGAATACGCTTACATGTTAAGAATATGATCGGTTGCCTCCAGAAGTGTAATCTTCACGTGATCTTTAACATCAGGATACAATCTCACTATATCCTCTCTTACAAAATCATGTAACTGTGCAGCAAACTCCACACCAGTAGGGCCACCTCCAACAACAACAAAATGAAGCAACCGCTTCCTCTCTGCATCACTCAAAGTAGGCAAGCTAGCCTTCTCGAAACAATCAATAACACTCCTACGTATCTTCTGAGCCTCTTCAACTTCCTGTAAAAAACAATTTGAATAAAGCAATATGGCTATGACTCCTATTATCCCTCTCAACAAGTTTGCAACTGTTCAGTATCTTACCTTCAAGAAATGTGCATTCTCCTCCACACCAGGAATGTTGAATGTGTTGGAGCGAGCTCCTACAGCAATGATGAGGTAATCATACTCAACTGCAAAATCTGTGTGTTCATTCAAACTGGCATCTTCTTCAGTAGAACGACAGTATACTTTCTTCTTTGCTGGATCTATGCTCAGACACTCAGCTTCCCAAAAGCGCGTATCAATGTTTTTCTGTCAGAAAACATAAATCATTTCCCAACATAAGAACCTTTCTCAGAACTCAAATCCATCTTCTCAATTCAATCCCTTACCTTATCAATGATTCTGCGAATCGGCTCAACAATACTCCGAGGCTCGACTGTGCCTGTTGTGACACTTGGAAGCAGAGGCGTAAAGGCGAAGTAGTTTCGTGGTGATATGACTTCCACCTCATATGTGGGATTTTTCAAATTTCTCAAGAAACTTGTTGCAGCCCAACCAGTTCCAAGCACAACCACCTTCTTCTTCTTTTTCTCAACTTCAGGGGAAGCAACATTGTCGATAACAGTACTCGGTTTCGCATCTGAATGTGTCAATAGACTCCCTCCACCTCTACAGAACAGATGATTCAATATTCCCCCAATATAGAAACGGAAGCTAAATCTTACGCAAGTTAACTACGAATTTTCTTCACAATTAGCAAAATCGAATTCGAATCGGTGATTTATGATTCTCAATTTCTGCAAAACCTAGTTTCTAATGAAGAATTGGAAAACGAAATCATGAAATTGAATAGCGATTGTAGATGATGAGTATAAGATCAAGAGCATACCCAATCGCAACGACGACTAGAACCTTGGAAAGGTAAGAATGATCCCTGAAAGCTCTGGAAGCTCGATCATAGAACGGAAAACCTCGCATCTTTCCTTACAGACAGAAATTGGGAAAAAAAACTATGGAGAGAGAAGAATGAGAAAGAAGTGGACAGCGTGATTCGAGTGGAAAGGAAAACGATAGCTGAAATTATTCCAAGAAAAAAGGAAAATAAATTGCGATTTGACCTTCTCAATCGGTGATCGATAACATGTTACGTGTCGTTTTCCAGATGAAATTTCTACCAAATTTCAAATAGCAGTTCATAAAGGAAAGCTTCAAATAATAACTGTTATGCATGTAATAGTATCACATAACAGATTATTCCCGCCATAATTTACTGTTTATATTTGTTGTTTTTTTTCTCCAGTCGGCAAGAACAGATTGACATTCATTCAAATGGATGATCCGACCAAAGAATTAAAAAGATTAGCGTAACGAGTGACACAAGTCTAGATTATCTGGATTTAATTGGTGTATCTAAATTGTGTATCTTTATAATTTGGAGTTTAGATTTGATTTTTAATTTAAGTAAAAAATTACAATTGGTACTTTACTTATTTTTCTAGAGAGTTACGCAATTTAGATACACAAATGTGTTACAAATGATTTGGATTCGCAAATACAACCATATGGGATCTAAACATCCTATCCTATCGTCTTAAGTAACCGTTAACATTAACTTAATTCAGTTAAGGATACAATCTTTTAAAATCTCTCAGATGCTTAGTACCTTTATGGGCTTTCTTAATACAATGAATTATTTTTAACATTAAGTGCTTGTTTGATTGGAGTATGAAATCACAGGAATTGAAAATCTGCAGGAAATAGAAATGAATATCTGTGTTTGTTTTGTGAAAATCATGGGATTTAGATTTTCTGGGATTTTCAATTCCTCCATTATGTGGGAATTGATCTTACCTAGTCCCTCTAGGTAATTCACTTTTCTCTATTTTTACACATGAAATCTTAAATTCTCCTATTTTGATCTATCTACTGCAAATTTTAACCAAACACATTTTCTCAAAATCCCCTATATTACAAATCACCTTAATTCAATTTCTATGAATTACAATTCTCACATTCAACCAAACGAGCACTAACAAATTTCCGAAGAGCATATTAAATTTGATGAATAATTGAACGAATCACTCACAAAATGTGTCAAGTTTATCTTATGGCGTTGATAACTGTTAAATCATCTACTTCGAGAATTTAGCAAGCAACGTTGTAACCGAAAGCGGAATTCAATTTGTAAATAAAAACATGATGAATATTAATGTTATAATCTACAAAAGAGATATTTACCATTTTCATATGATAGGGATATGGACAAACCTGAATAAATGCAGTCATTTTCACAAGTAGCTGAACCTGAAAGATCGATCTTGCCGACTGTAATTCTGTAGCAATGGAGGCAGGAATCAACGAACCATTAATTGTCCACTACTGAGATGATCGATACGACGACATAAGGGACATCATTGATGCAAGTCTACATTACCCAGAATTTAGACAAGTCATGAATAAGAGACATGCCATTAGATTTTGAGGGTCCTCCCACTATATATATTTCATGCCATTTTTTTTACTTTTTCTTTTTCCTGTCGTTTTATACCTATCCATGGAAAACCTCATAGCAAGAATTCCTACGAACTGTAAGCACTATAAATACACTATCTGTAACAGATGCTTAGCAACATAATCAATACACATAACAAACTTTCTCTCCTTCTCTTCTCTGTTTCTTCTCTACACCTGTTTTCTCACATGGTATCAGAGCTTGATCGATTCTTCCGATCATCTTCTTCCGTTTTTCTGAATCTCTGATTCTTCTTTGTTCTCCATGGCATTCACTCCTAATCGCCAGAACAACACTGAGTTCCCGAATTTGCCTAATCAGAATCCATGGCAAATTCCTGGATCAGATTTCAATGATCCTCTCTTCTTACATCCATCTGATGGCCCCGGGTTGATTCTTGTCAACAAGCTCTTCGATGGATCTGGTTTCTATGTTTGGCACCAATCCATGGTGATTGCACTTTCAGCCAAGAACAAGCTTGGTTTCGTTGATGGCGAAATCACCAGACCAAAGCAATCTTCTCTAGTTTACCGTCGATGGGAAAGAGTAAACAATATGCTGATCGCATGGCTTCTCAATTCCATGATCCCTCAGATCAGTGGTACGTTTCTTCTCTCAGGAGACGCTCGTCAAATTTGGTTGGATATCAGTGCTCGGTATTCCCAGGTGAATAGCGCACATAAATTTGCAATCGAAAAGCAAATTTCCAACATCTCGCAATCATCTGATGGAATTGCGAGTTATTTCAATCGAATCAAATCTTTATGGGACGAGCAAGATTCCATGAAGAATTTCCCTGCGTGTTCTTGTGGACTCTCTGAAGCAATTCGTCGTCATCAAGATGAACAACGTCTTCTTCAATTCTTGATGGGGCTTACTGACTCTTTTGGCATAGCACGAGGTGATATCCTCATGATGGATCCAATGCCATCTATCTCTCAAGCTTATTCGATTCTCTTGCAAGAAGAACGACAGAGGGAGGTTCAATCTTCTTCTCGCATTTTATTAGAGTCTTCTTCACTTGTTGCTTCAACTAATCCTCCAAGAATTAACAGTTCTAGTAATTCTAGCAATGCTCAATCTGATCGACCATCTGGAGGGAATTCTGGCAATGGCCGTGGTGGTCGTAGATCTTATTTTTGCACTCATTGCAAACGTCCAAGACACACTGTTGAAAGATGTTACAAAATTCATGGATTTCCTCAGAATTCAAAGAATTCTCAAGCCAATTTTGTTGTTGATATTGAAGTTGTTGGTGCTTCATCTGAGAGCTCTTCTTCCATGAATTTGCAAAGCCTCACCAATGATCAGTATGCTCGGCTTCTTAGCCTACTCCAGAAAACCAATGTTGGATCTTCCTCTTCATCCAATGCTCACCTTGCTGGTATACCATACTCTTATACCTTTCTTAATTCTGCCAAGACTATATTTGCCAAAAATACATGGATCATAGACACTAGAGCTAGTGACCACAGGTCTTTCAACTTGGCTTTCTTTCATAACCTATCCCCTTTAGCTCAGCCTATTCATATTTCTATGCCTAATGGTCTTATTCTTGATGTCAAGCTATCTAGTTCAGTCAAGATAACAGATGAGATTGTCTTACATGATGTGCTCTATGTGCCTCAATTTAGATTCAGTTTGCTCTCAGTAAGTAAACTTTGTAAACAGATGCAATGCAAGGCTGTGTTTGATTCTGATCAATGTTGGTTGCAGGGGTTGGCTTTGAGGGACCCAATGTTGCTTGGTAGTCTGCATAACAGGCTATATGTTCTATGCTCAGCTAATTCATCTTCATTGCTAGCTTCCAATAATGTTGTTTCTAAATCTGTTAAGTCCAAAGAGTTGTTACTTTGGCACATTCGTCTAGGACATTTGTCTCTTAGCAAACTCAGAAATATTGTCCCTGAACTTTGTAATAATGGTGACAGTACTAGTGATATACATTCTTGTGAAGTTTGTGCTAAGGCTAGATTACAGAGAAAGCCTTTTCCTATAAGTTCTATCACTACTTCTTATGCTTTTGAATTAATTCATGTTGATACATGGGGGCCCTTTCATACTAGTACACACGATGGTCATAAGTACTTCATAACCATAGTTGATGACTACACTAGAGTCACCTGGACTCATTTGATGCAGACTAGGGGCACTGCTTTTTCTTTGTTGCAATCCTTCATTGCATTGGTGGAGCAACAATTTGGCAACAAAGTAAAGATAGTCAGATCAGATAATGCACTAGAATTGGGGCTCGGTCAAGCAGGCACTAAGTTCTTTTCTTCCAAAGGAATCATACATCAGCTCACTTGTATTCATACTCCTCAGCAAAATGGAGTAGCTGAGAGGAAGCATAAACATCTTTTGGAGACCACTCGTGCTCTTTTATTCCAGTCTAAGGTACCTCTCAAATACTGGGGTCATTGCTAGCTTACTTCCACTTACCTTATTAACAGGTATCCTTCTAAAGTCTTGAAAGGCATGTCTCCTTCTGAAAAACTACATGACACATCTCCTTCATTACTTCATCTAAGAAATTTTGGCTGTTTAGCGTATGCAAGTACTCCTAAGCCTGGCAGGGATAAGTTGATGCCTAGAGCTTCTGCTTGTGTCTTTCTTGGATACCCTTTTGGAGTCAAAGGATACACAAAAGATTTTCATCTCTAGAGATGTTTCTTTTCATGAAAATTCCTACCCTTTTACCCACCCTTATACTGAGACCTCTACTATTCCCCAACACATTCCTATCCATGATCATGATTTTACAGATCATATTCCCACACCCTTACCTCCACAAATGCCATCACCAGCTTCCTCATCTATCATTCCTTCTCCTCTTCCTATTATACACCCTTGTCCCTGAAATAAGGAGTACTAGATCCACCAATCCACCTTCTTACTTGCAAGATTATTTTTGCAACTTTGTCACTTCTGACTTCAACCTATATCCTACAAATTCCTTTTCCTTCACTACATTATCCACCTCCTCTCAAAATCTTATATCCAACCTCTTTACTTTATGAAGAAGTTGTGCAATCTAGTGACTGGATCAAAGCTATGGATATTGAGATAGCTGCCTTGGAATCTAATCATACTTGGGATATTGTGGATCTTCCCAAAGGAAAAAGGCCTATTAGCTCCAAATGGATATACAAATTAAAGTTCAAGGCTGATGGAACTTTAGAAAGACACAAGGCAAGGCTGGTGATTAAAGGGTGCACTCAGAGGGCTGGTATTGATTTTCATGAGACCTTTTCTCCAGTTGTTAAGATGACAACCATAAGAGCACTAGTCACAGTGGCAGTTAAAAAGGGTTGGTTAATGTCACAGTTTGACATTAACAATGCCTTTCTTCATGGAGACATTGATACTGAAGTCTACATGAAAATTCCTTTAGGGATGGCTCATCTTCATCCTAATAAGGTTTGCAAGCTTAATAAGTCCTTATATGGTTTAAAGCAAGCCTCCAGACAGTGGTATAGCAAACTTTCAGATGCTTTGCTCTCTCAGGGATTCACTCAATCTTTGAATGATTACAGCTTATTTCACAAGAATTCTTCAGATTCTGTCATGTATCTTGTGATATATGTTGATGACATTTTGATTGTTGGCAACAAGAGTTCAGATATTGCTTCTATCAACATTTTGGGATCTCTCAACTACTTTCTTGGCATGGAATTTCTTCCAACAGAAAAAGGCTTGGTTATTTCTCAAAGGAAGTTCATACAAGAATTGTTACATGATTTTTGTCCTGATCTATCTAAGCATGTATACAGTCCACTTGATTGCTCTATCAAACTCAGAAGTGATGACAAAGGCATCCCTCTAGTTGATCCTACTTCCTACAGAAAGTTAGTTGGAAAACTAAATTTTCTAGTTAACACTCGACCAGATTTGGCTTTCTCTGTGCAACATCTTTGTCAATTTATGCAGAAACCTTCATCTATACATTGGGGAGCTGCTATGCACACACTTCAGTACCTCAGAGACACTGCTAATCTTGGCCTTCTTCTTCCTTCTTCTCCTACTTTTGATATGGTGGCTTATTGTGACTCAGACTGGGCAGCTTGTCCCACAACCAGACGTTCTATTAGTGGCTTCTACATCAGCTTTGGTGGAGCTCCTTTATCTTGGAAGTCCAAGAAACAAGTCACAGTATCACTCTCTTCTGCAGAAGCTGAATACAGATCACTAAGAAGGGTCACAGCTGAACTAGCTTGACTTAGCAGGCTGTTACATGAGCTAGGAGTTTCCGAAGTGCAGCCTATTCCAGTGAAGTGTGACTCACAATCTGCCATCTACATTGTCAAGAACCCTGTGTTCCACGAACGTACTAAACACATAGAGATAGACTGTCATTTTGTTAGGACAAAATTGTTAAAAGGTCTAATCTCTTTATCTCATGTTCCCACTACTTTGCAAGTAGCTGATGTTTTTACTAAGGCTTTGCCTTCATCTGTACATACTAGTGCAATACCCAAGTTGGGTTTGATTCCCTTTGAATCACCCTCCAACTTGCGGGGGGATGTAAGCACTATAAATACACTATCTGTAACAGATGCTTAGCAACAGAATCAATACACATAACAAACTTTCTCTCCTTCTCTTCTCTGTTTCTTCTCTACACCTGTTTTCTCACACGAACTTCAATTGGTTAGGGTATGCGGTTGGTCATTGAAGGCTTATTCGATCGTTAATTTCAGGACTCATGTAATTAGTCGGGTGCTAGTATTAATTAGTAGCCTCGGACATCCATGTCGTTAAAAAAAACTCCAGTTTGGCGAACATATACATTTTCTCTATTTGCTTCATAATAAGGAATTCTCTATTTGCTTCATCAAACTCGGGTAGATAGGATTCGAGTCATTGAATTTCGTTAACTTTTCTAATTTAGTTGGATGATTACAAATGAGACTTTGTGGAAGGTTGCTTGAGACTTTGTGGGATGATTACAAATGAGGTAGCATACCTCTATTTATACTAGTGGAAGGTTGCTTGAGATTGTTCAAACAATTTCTAGAGTTCTCTAGATTTATTAATTCTAGAATACACTAATTAATTCTAGAATTCTCCTAATCTAGCTCTAACTTGATGTCTCTATATTTTTCTTCGGGTTGGGCCTTAACAAATTGGACTAAGGAGGTATGAGCCCATGATCTAGGTGATGAACTTTAACAGAAATCAAAATCAAAACCAGCTCTATCCCTAACCAGGAAACATTTTATTCATTGTATTAGTACATTGGAAGATCAATTGAATTCTTATGGAGTAATAAACAACAAACCATATTTTAGCCGGTTAAGAAAGTATTAAATATTCCCAATGCATGCATTCCCCATTCAATTCAGAAAAATATACTCCTGTCCTCCCATTTTCAGCAGTTTCATATTCACCCAAATTAAACAAAAAAAATAAAAACCCAATCATTATCTTTACCCAAAACGCCAAATATAAAGACGCTCTCCCTTTACCAAAAACACTGACAGTAGTTGCAGACAAGCATGGAGATTGTGATGGCCAATTTGGTTTGGGCTGCTCTAGCCATGGTGATTTTAGTGGAGATTCTCAAGCGAATAAACTCACTGTACTACGAAATTCTCAAATTGGGTGAGAAGCGTCACAATCTTCCTCCTGGTGATCTTGGATGGCCTTTCATCGGAAATATGTGGACTTTCCTCAGAGCTTTTCGCTCAAATCATCCTGAATCCTTCATGTCCTCTTTCTTTTCCAGGTCAGTTTATGGATTCATGGCTTTAGATCGATGAATTTGGATCAATTTCTCTGTTTTCTGTCTTCAATTTCAGAGCTAAACAAGTATGGGTTTGGGATATCATTCGTATCCATATCAGTATATCCATATATTTCATACCCATATCGGCGTTTAGTATAATCAGTATATCATAGCTGTTGTATGAGTCAAGTATATTGATACCTTATATCATACTCATATCTGATATCTGATATCGATATGGAATGAGCAAGTTTTGAGGTGCATTGCATGCCAGATATGGAAAAACAGGGATCTACAAGGCGTTTATGTTCGGGAGTCCGAGCGTGATCTGCACATCGGCGGAAACATGCAGAAAAGTTCTGACGGACGATGAGAATTTCAAGCCGGGATGGCCGAAATCTACGGAGAGGCTAATCGGCGAGAAGTCGTTCGTGGCGATTTCGTACGAGGAGCATAAGCGGCTGAGAAAGCTAACGGCTGCTCCGATCAACGGGCACGAGGCGCTCAACAACTACATACCTTACATGGAGAACCTCTCGAAATCGTCGCTCGAGAAGTGGTCCAAAATGGGGGAATTCGAGTTTCTTACGGCCGTTAGGAAGCTGACATTTCAGATCATCATGCATATCTTCTTGAGTTCCGAGAGTGAGAGCGTTATGGAGGCGCTTGAGAGATGCTACACGGATCTCAATTATGGTGTCAGAGCTATGGCGATTAATATCCCTGGGTTCGCGTTTCACAGAGCACTCAAAGTGAGTTGTTTCTAAACTATCCCATGTTAAATTTACTTGTAATGAAAACTGTAATGTGATTTGATTTGAGCAGGCTAGGAAGGGGCTTTTGGTGGTGTTTCAGTCGATAGTAGATGGACGAAGAGAGGAGAAGAAGAAGCAAGTCGCTATTAAAGCGAAGAAGGATATGATGGATTCTTTGATTGACGTTGAGGACGAAGATGGTAGAAAATTGACAGACGAAGAGATCATCGATATCATGGTTATGTACTTGAATGCAGGCCATGAATCGTCTGGTCACACCATAACATGGGCGACTATCTTACTTCAAGAACACCCTGAAGCATTCGAGAAAGCTAAAGTATATATATGTTTGTTATTTTTATTGTTTGTTTTAGCTTGATCATAGCTAAAAATGGATTGTAATCTGTGACTTCAGGAGGAGTCTGAGCGAGTCGTGAAGAACAGGCCACCTACACAAGAAGGAATCTCCTTGAGAGAAATCAGAGAGATGGATTACCTCTCTAAGGTAAATTGTCATCTTTTGTATATTGTTTTTCGGGTCCATTTATTAAGGTTTTATGCGACGTATAGGTGGTAGATGAAACGCTCCGTTGGGTGTCGTTCTCCCTCATGGTTTTCAGAGAAGCAAAACATGATGTGAACATAAATGGTTAGTGCACTATGAAATTCTTGTGTTTTATGCATATTTGGCTACTACATGTTTATGATGAACTTAAAATTGTTGAACAAAATTGTAGGTTATACAATTCCAAAGGGATGGAAAGTGTTGGCATGGTTCAGAGGAGTTCACTTGGACCCTGAAATCTATCCTGAGCCTCTCGAATTCAATCCTTCGCGATGGGATGTGAGTTCAAATATCAATTTCTTGATCCTACATTTGAATTTTCATAATGATATAGTACATTATACTTGTACAAATTTGTAGGGATTCACTCCGAAAGCGGGAGCGTTTCTTCCGTTTGGTGCTGGTAGTCGATTGTGCCCAGGAAACGACCTCGCAAAGCTCGAGATTTCGATCTTTCTTCACTACTTTCTCCTGGGATACAAGTGAGTTACTCGTTGATCTTGTTTTGAATCTTAATGGGATGATTTATTTGAGTTTTGATTTGATATGGTTTCTTTGGATATATATTACAGGCTTGATAGGAAGAACCCAAGTAGCCCATCTATGTATTTACCGCACAGGAGGCCCAAAGACAACTGCGTTGCAAAGATTGTGAAAGTTTAGAAGGTTCATTTTCAAGCTTTATAATTTTTATGTGTTGAATCCTAGAGGAAGTTTGCAACCAAACATTGTGCTTTTGATTTTGTAAGAGGACAATAGATTAAGCAATGCATGTTTCGAATAAATGGTCCTTCCGTAAATTTGAATTTTATGTTTTTCTTGGTGGATTTGGATGATTGTTATTCAGTATGATTTTGGAGCTCAAAATAATTTCACTAATACTGCACTCATTAGACCGTTATGAGGAAAAACTCCGTATCCGAAAATTTATAATTCGCATTTGATTGTTTTACGGATGCGTTCAAAACAGACTCAATTTTTAGGCATTTTGAAGACAAAAAATATAATAAAATAATTGTTCGAGCGCGTTAAGGATGCGGACAAAATGGATTGGGATATAGAAATATGGGTGCGGGGTTAAATGAGTGCAGTATTCAGCAGTATGTTTTTATAAAATAATTTCATGAATAATTTCAGCAGTATGTTTTTATAAATGTGAACTTGAGCTGACCCGTACTGCTGAAATTATATGGGCTTATTAATATCTTCGTAATCCAGATTTTGAGCCCATATAGACACTTTGAACCAAAATACATTTCATTTAAAATGAACATTGTCTTCTTTTTGTTTTCGATCAATCAGATTAGCTGATGTCCTGAAAATAATTACTAACTTTTTTTACAACTACTGTAGTGATCCGTGTTATGCACGGGTATTTCAGATTGTTCGTCGTAAAAATTCATACGGTTTAAGCCAAGTTTATCTATAAATTAAGTTTAACTCTCACAAAATAAGCGAAATAAATTTAACTTTTTGTTTGTAAATACTAATTAATACATATTCATTTAATAAATAATATATAATTTAATTATATATATAAATATCTCATTATATATATATATATCATAATTAAACTTTAAATTTATTCTTAATAGGATAGGATAATTTGTATTGTTTTTATGTTGAATGAAGTGATTGGTTTATAAGATTTATTTGTTAAGTTAGTTATTCAATATATTCTTATTTAAATTTAAAAATAAAAAATGAAAATAGCTTAATAATCTAGCACAAAATTACTTTAGATGCTCTAACAGTCTCAGTTTTAATATATAAGATAGATACATTATCTATAACTCACGAAATTTAAACTTTCATTTAAATGAACATGGTAGACGTTGTGAGTTAATTTTGTATCCATAAAAATTAGTTCTTACGTTTTGTTTGGTAAGATTGGATTACATTATATATGTATGTTTTCGGTCGTGGATAAGATTTGGTTACACATATTTTTAGAATCGTGCTAAACATCTTCATCAAAACTCATCACCATTTTAAAATTCCTATTTTACCCTTAATACTATAAACTGTAAATTAGAGCCTTGTTTGTCCCCTCGATCACTCCTTGTTGTAACATAGTCTCTTTTCAATAGATAGATGATAAATTATTCTCAGTACCTACTAATTGATAATCCGTAATAGATAGCTATTTAAATAGTTATATGATAAGTGTCCACATATGTAAATTAAAATTATGCAAGTGCAAGTTTGGAATTATTTGCATATTTCCATGGAAGAAGAAAATCTTAAAGTGGAGCGGAGAAGTATTAGGGTCACAAACTCACAGCGATTTATTTGAGGAGAAGGGTAAATTTGAATGTATATATGTGTAAGACCTGTAATCCGTTGTTTGAACAATCTGTAAAGAATAAACTGAAGAACAGAATTAAGAAAGATTTTTACCGAAGTGTTGAAGACGAATCTGCTGCGTAGAGTCGAGAAAAAATCTCTTTCCTTAATTATGTAACGCCCCGTATATGTGACGGTTACCGACGTTGAGAATCCCAGGATACAACTACGAATTCTTCTGGTTTGCATAATCAAAAACAGAAGCCAACGAACCACTGTTCTGCGTTGTACTCTCAGAGAAGGAGAAGAAGAGAAGAGATGGGAGATTGCTGTGTAATTTCGGATGCAGAGAATGAGAACCAGAACTCTCTTAAATAGAGATTCTCGGTTTGTTAGAGGAGGAGATAGTGGAGGAAGATATGGGGAAGTGGAAAAAATCGTGGAAGCAGTTGCGCTGACTCAGTTGGGCGTCCCCAACGAGGCAGTCCAAAATCTGGAAGCCCAAAACTTCCAGATTCAGCCCACTTCAAAAAGAGAAGCTAAGCTGCTTGGGACAAGATCACAAGACCACGAGCCACGGACCGGACGGACGGACCGCGTGAGGGCCCCCCCGGGTCCTCTCTCCATACCTCTCACAAGGTCTTACCCTTCAACTTATGGGGTTTGGGTTATATAAACCCTTCAACTTCTACCTCAATTTTCGATGTGGGACAAAACCCAAATCAAATTCAGCTCACAAAATTGTTCTATGTACTTAGACAAGCAACCAACTTTGAGCCTTCATTTCTCATTCAAACGGAATCCGATTTTGACTTGTGATTACACTACGACGTAGTGCTCGCGGAGACGAAGTCAACGCTCTTATAATCCGGCACAATCGGTGACCGCAGCCCACCGGAAAAGTGCCCGGAAGTCCAGTCAAAAATCAGTTCCAACAATATGGTGACCTATTAGTAAAGAACATGAGATGTTTAGAACTTATGCATTTTTATGCTTATCCCGAATTTTAGGCTAAATCCTAGTATGCGCTATTTGGTTGTTTAAGACACGTGTTTCTGTACTGGTTTATTTTAAGATTGAAATTGTTTGGTGTATATTTGATCAATTTGGCTACCATGCTGGATTAGGTTGAATCGGATAAGATTTTGGATAATTATTTTTTAATGTGTTTTGGTAATTTGTGTCCTGGAGGATCTAATTCGTTATTTAATTTAGTAGGTGAACTTATTTATATACTCCATATGAGACATATGGAAAAGGTTTTGATTACGACGTAAAGTTTAAAGCGTTCATAACAAGTTAATGTTCATGATTTATACGGTCATATTTGTAATCCGACCATTATTTTCGTTCACGGCGTTTTTTTTAAAAATAATTTGATAGTAATCACAAAAAGCATGACTTACTTAAAAAGTTCAAAATTATCATCGTTCAGATTATCAACATGATCATGTAGAATATAAACATTGACGTGTAGTTTATGAACACGAAGATTTTCACTTCATATCGTAACTTATTTCCTATTAAAACATCTTTTCTAACTTATAAATAATACGGAGTACAAAATGTTTAATTCTCTTGCTCATCACTATATGAGCGCGTTAAGACGCATTCGTATTTGATTTCACCTTTATTCTAAATGATGATTGAATGTAGTAATTTTAGGAAAAGTATACATATGTAACATGAGTAAAAGTAATGACAAGGAAACAATTTTATGCTTAATGGTGTTTTAAAATTTTACACACTTGACCAACAAGGAAATTAGAAGAGCAGTAAGAAAATTTTATGCTTGTCTAATAAGAAAACATTTTATTAAAGTGGTTTGTGGGTAAGTCGGTTAGAAATTACAACGTATATTATTTAACACACCACCTTAGGTTTCATTCAACTCCCTTTCAAACACAAACTCGCCCAATTTTGAGTTCTTTCTTTTGTTGTTACAGTTTAGCAGAAATGACATTGTTGAGGACGAAGACAGTTGATTTCGAATCTGGACAAAGAGTCGACTATGTTTGTTCGTTGAGCAGGAAACGGATTCTGGTTTGAAGCGCGAGTTTAATGGAGGATTCTTCTGGCTCTGATTTTGATTTCGACTGTAAAGCGATCAAGAACCTCTGTAGTGAAGATGAAAAGTCTGTTCTTGAATCTCTACCTTTGGATGTATTAGTGAGTGTTATGTCTTCCATTAATTTAAATAATTAAACTGATTTTGTTTCTATGAAAGCTAATTTTAAGCATCAATTTGTGCAGATTAAAATCATAACCGGTGTGAATCATGAGGAACTGAACCAACTTTTTGATGTCTCGCATATCGTATGTCAAGTAGTAAGTTATGCTCTTTAACTTAAAGATTTCGGTTTGAATTAAAGTTGAATTCAATTCAACCTCACGGGTTAGGTTTAGTAAAGATTTCAGTAATGCACACAATCAAACGAGTCAAAAACTCCCAAATCAAGCACATAATAGAGGGTGAAAGAAGGTAAAAGAGGAAGAAGAGCATTCTCTCAAAACGATACACAAAATTCTCTCAAATCAGCTTAGAAAGAGAAATGAATACGATCGAAAGAAGTGGATAAAGTTCTCTCTCCCCCCAAATGCTCAAAGGGTAAAGTTCCCTTTTTCTTTCTTCCGATAAGCCATATATACCACTCTCCATAAGTCTCACACTTCTCCACTTTTAGGTCATTCAAGTAGGGATGGCTCCCGGTCCGGTCCGGTCCGGTTCGGTCCGGTTCGGTCCGGTCCGGTCCGGTTCGGTTCAGTCCGGTCCGGTTCCGGAATCCGGAACCGGACCGGTTTTTTATTAAAAAAAACAAAACAAAACCGCCGGTTAACCAGTTCTAACCGGTTAACCGGCGGTTTTGTTTTTAAAAAATAATTTTATAAATTTATAAAACTGAAAAAAACTTAAAAAAATGACATAATTTTTAAACTTAAAAAAAATGATTATAAAAAAACGCTATTAAAAAGAATGTTTTGTCATTTTTTAAGTTTAAAAATTATGTTTAAAAAACATAACAAAAAACTTTAAAAAAAATGATTATAAAAAAACGCTATTAAAAAAGAATGTTTTGTCATTTTTTTTAAGTTTAAAAATTATGTTTAAAAAACTTAAAAAAAATGATTATAAAAAAACGCTATTAAAAAGAATGTTTTGTAAAACATTCTTTTTAATAGCGTTTTTTTATAATCATTTTTTTTAAGTTTTTTAAATTAAATATGAAGGAACAAAAAAATTAAAAAAATTGGGCTTGCACTTAACAGTGACTTACTTGTTAAGTTGCCTACGTATCCTCTCGGGTTAGAGGAATCAAAGCCCACGTGGCCACGTAGTTCTTTACCTTTTTTCAAAACCCGTTACCTAAGTCGAATCTTCGGCGGATGAATCGGTGCGTATCGTAGTAGAATCTCCAATCCACTCGTCTTCCGATGACTCGATAATGTTACGTTGTTGCCTAATTGCGGCTCTCTTCCAATCGCAAACACAACATTGCGCCTCCAATGACTCCGGTGCCAAATTTGATCTCTTCCTCGTTAAAGTGTTGCCTCCTGCACTAAAAGTTTGTTCCACCGCCACGGTTGAAGCGGGGACGGCAAGAACTTGAGCCGCAATCTTCGCAAGCGTTGGAAACATGCTCCTATGATCCCCCCACCACTTCAAAACATCTAAAGTTTCACAACTAACAAACTCAAAGTTGGTGTTAAGATAGTTATCAATTTCCGCATTCGTGTTTGTAACTCTTGGTCTTTTACTAAAATACTTAGCTCCAAAGGCCCCCAAGCTAGTAGAGCTCGAAGAAGCCGGAGGTAATTGTGAAGTAGTCGGAGAATCACAAAAATGAGTAAATAAAGTTTCAATGTTTGTTCTAGTTCTAGAAACCATACCTAAAATATCCTCTAGTTCACCTTCGGCTAAAATATATGCATAATAGTCATTTAAAAGAGCGTGTAAACCGGATAATTTAAGTCTAGGATCTAAAACACAAGCAACAAGAAAACAATCGGGAATATATCTATAGTAGAGCAACCACTTACTCCTCATGCTTGCAACGGATTCCTCAATGCCGGGAATTTTAGCTCCCTCACTTAAACCACACATAACATTACAAGCTTCCAAGACAAAAACATTACTACTTGGTGTATAAACATGACTAAATCTTTTTGTTGCATCATTAAAACATTTTAAAAACGTTGCAATACTTTGACATATATCCCAACTTGATTCGCTAAAATAGAAAGGAGAGCCAGAAAGGTTTTGAGAAACAAAAAACGTTAAAACTTGTTTATATTGTATACATTCACATAGTAATATGTAAGTAGAGTTCCATCGGGTACCCACATCTTTTGAAAAACGTTTTGGGTGCACCCCGTTAGTTTTACAAAAGGTCATCCAATCTCTTGTAACTTTAGGATGCCCCCAAATATACTTAATAACGTTCTTAATTGGCTCAAAATGAAAACTCATAGCATGTAAACCATCTTGAACACATAAGTTTAAAATATGACAAGCACATCGAATATGAAAAAATTTCCCACCAAATATAGGTTGACACATTTCTTGTAAATCTCTAATAGATGTGGTGTTAGCAGATGCATTGTCGAATCAAATTGAAAAAACTCTATTAAGTAGTCTATATTCTTCTAAAATTGCACGAATCATCATAGCAATATTTTGTGCGCTATGTGAATCATCAAAGACTCTAAACGCCACGTTCTCACTGTGAACCGAACCCGGTTCTCTGTTTCCTTTTTTTAGGGATTCGGGTCAGCTATGTTGGAGTACTATGCACAATAATTAAGACAAGTCTAATCAAGGTAAAAGTATAAATAATACGGAGTAAGACATAAAATTATAAAATTAAACCAATAGAAAACTTATTACAATATGAAGACAACTTTACCCCTAAAAAGTTTTGTTGGATATTAATAAAGTAAATTGAGTAAGGGTATTATGAGAAGATATTAATGGATAAAAATGAAAATGAGACTGACTTTAGGAAACGCCCGAAAAAGAAATGGGACAAACATCTAGGGACGGAGGTAGTGTTAAACCTGGAAGATTCAGATATATTAGCAGTTGTGAACTCTGGTTCTTTGTAATTAGAGGGATGTTGGCCATGAGAGAAAGGAAATTTGTCGCCTTTCATGCAATAGCCACTCTGGAAGTAAATGCATGGTGTCGTGGGTTTTGCAGTGTGAGATTGAGGCAACAAGTAACCAAATGCAGCACTCGAAGAAACTGGAATAGAGGAACATGCAGCTTTAAGTTCAGGAATGGATAGATACATGCAATACCATAGACAACTAGTCAGATACTCGACATGTACTCAACTCTCTTCACAATTGACATTCACAACTAGTTCATGCAAATTGTGTGTGCTACAAACAAGTATGATATTTCAACTAGAAATAACCAAACAATAGCAATATGAATGAGATGAAACTACTTAGATGGCCAATCTAAATGAGCAAATCTAATTCAATAACAATACACACAAGAGAATAGAGACAATCAATATGAATAGAACAAAGGAAAGGAATCTCACAACTTAATCAATCTGAAAGCTTCAAATGTCAAAACAATAGAAACTTCACCAACTCATGAAGTTCTTGGGAGAAAACTCTGAAAACTTGGAAAAGGAATGTGTAAGATCCTCCAAGATCATCAACACCTAAAACCTATAAGTCTCTGCAGAATTAAACTGACAAATTGAAGCTGAAAAACGTTACAAAACGTTACAAAACTTAACACAACATACTAAATCGGGCAAATGAAGAAAGTCTTCTCTGGCGGATTTCCGCGATCGCGGTTTGGGACCCGCGGTCGCGGTATTTCTTCTGTGGCTTCGTCTTCAGCTGCTTCTAATGCTTCGTCTTTGTCTTCATCATGTGGTCTTCTTCAGCTTCGACTCCTCTTCTTATGCTTCAATGCAGCATCATCCTCTGTAATCTCATATGTGACTCAACTCTCCAAAACTCCATGATTACATAATACATCATAACATCTAGCATAATCCTATACAAAATGAGCTAATAACCTATAGTAGCGCTATGTAAAATACCGCTTATCAGTATGCGCACGCGACCAACACTTCACATATCGAGCAGACTTTTTCGTCCATGCCCGTGGGATTTCAGTCTGCTTCTTCTGGATAAACAACTTCAGACTTATTCCATTCCAGATCAAAATGTGCCTCTTCCTCGTGTTCTTTCTCTATTATTGAGCTCGTTGTCACTCGCGCAACCAATTCCATAAGATACAATCATTTGGATTTGGCTCTCCGACACCCAAGTCAGTATGCAGCAAATCAAACGAGTCAAAGACTCTCAAATCAAGCACATAACAGAGGACGAAAGAAGGTAAAAAAGGAATAAGAACACTCTCTCAAAGTGATACACAAAATTCTCTCAAATCAGCTCAAAAAGAGAAATGAATCGGATAGAAAGAAGAGGATAGAGCTCTCTCTCCCCCCAAATGCTCCAAGGGCAAAGTTCCATTTTCCCTTCATGCGATAAGTCATATATATCACTCTTCATGAGTCTCACACTTGTCACTTTTAGGTCATTTAGGGCCTTAAATGGGCCTCAACTCATTTATTCTTCTTTACCTTTTTGATCTCGAGAAAAAACTGGCTCCAACAATATACTATATTTCAACATGTTGAGATTGAAATCAAAACTTTTCAAGTCAAATAATGATAAAATTCGATATCTTATGTCAATTTATCAATAGATTTCCTTCTAACTTTTTTAAGGAAAAAAATTTAAGGACGCAAATTTTAGACATAGATACTCTTTTGTCTCTTAATATAAGGAACATTTTCTTTTGAAAAATTTGTCGATACACGTTTTGTAACGTTAATTTATCCAAATATAAATAATAAATATTATAAATTTTTGATATTTTTAAAGGATTTAAGAAAGATAAAAAAAATATAAATAAGTAAATCAATATACATCTATACATATACTAAAACAGAGTGTTGTTTGACACATGTCGCCCTTATGTTCTATGTGTCGGCCTTTTAATCAAATTTCTCACTGTGTACCGAACCCGGTTCTCTTTTTCCTTTTTTTAGGGATTCGGGTCAGCCGTGTTGTATGACAGAATAATCTTATTTATCTATCTTACACCCTAGGTCCCTTAAAAGTTATCTCACTTTGTACTATGCACAAGAATTAAGACGGTCTAATCAAGACAAAAGTATAAACAACGGAGTAGCACATAAAATCATAAAATTAAACGAATAGAAAACTTATTACAATATGAAGACAAATTTACCCCTAAAAAGTGTTGTTGGATATTAATAAAATAAATTGAGTAAGGGTATTATGGGAAAAATTAATGGATAAAAATGGAAATGAAACTCATTTTAGGAAACGCCCGAAAAGGAAACGGGACAAACATTTAGAGACGGAGGGAGTATATATTAAGGCAAGTTAACTTTTTTTAGAGAGTGATTGTTTGTTAAGTTGTTAAACAATTACTATTTTTTATCTTTAATGTTAACATATATTGTTTAATTACATTAACAAATAGATCTTAAAAACTTATCATTCCTTTCAACAACAACAATATAAGATATTCTATTAAAAATAAAAAGTTATATTTAATCTAAGTTAGTATCTACCGGAATTACTTAATCGTACACAATTTTTATGAAATAAAATTTATTTTTATTGATAATCCGCACAAGGAAAAATTTAAACTAAATTCACTTAATTGATAAAAGTTAGACTTAAGTTTTATAATGAATTCATATTAAATTTTTTCAGGAATTTCCGCACAGATCAGTACACTAGTAAAAATTTCAAACGACTAGTTTTAGCTTCAAGAAAGATTTCCCGAAAGATAATATCCCCAAATTTTCTAGTCCCTCCCATAACGCGTAGTTGTTTCTTTGCTCTGATTTTGATTTTGACTGCAAAGCGATCAAGAAACTCGGTAGTGAAGATGAAAAGTCTTTTCTTGAATTGCTACCTTTGAATGTATTGGTGAGTGTTCTATCTTCCATTAATTTAATTAATTAAACTGTTTTTGTTTCTATAAAAGCTAATTTTAAGCATCAATTTGTGCAGATTAAAGTCATAACCGGTGTGAATCATGAAGACCTAAACCAACTTTTCCAAGTCTCGAAAATCATTTGTCAAGCAGTAAGTTTCTTTTCTTTTTCTCCTGAATTAAACATCTTTGGGTTAAATTGGAGTCGAATTGAATCCTAAACTGAGTTGAATTTAACAGGCGAAGGTAGCGAAAAAGTTTCATTTCGCATTCGCGACGCCGACGGAAGTTCATGCATTCAAGATACCAATCAGTCCAGGAAAGTTTTCCCACAACGACGAAGAAATCGAGGCTCCAAATGCGTCGTTGAGAAATCCAGGACGACGTTGTTTTAGCAAGAAGGATAAAGCCAGATTTGGCGATGTAGCAGTAATTGAATCCTGAACTAGCTATTTGAGATCTCATAAATCGTCTGACAAGCCCGTCAAGCCCGCCAAACCCGAGTCGGGTTTGTCTAGTGGAGCATGATAGAAGTTGAATTAAAGTTGAATCCAACCCCTTGAGTTTCGATGACGGAAGCTGAATTGAATTCAACCCTTGAGTTTCGATGATCGAAACTCAAGGAGTTGGTCTAGTGGAGCACTTATAGAGGGATGAATTTTGAAATCCCTATGTATACGCACGCGACCAACACTTCACATCGCGAGTAGGCTTCTCTCTCTAATGCCTGTGAGATTTTCGTCCGCTTCTTCCTAGTTAAACAACTTCAGGCTTATTCCATTTCAAATCAAAATGTGCCTTTGCCTCGTGTTCTTCTTCTGTTATTGAGCTCATTGTCACATGCGCAACCAATTTCATAAGAGACAATCATTTGGATTAGCCTCCCCGACACCCAAGTCAGTAATGCACACAATCAAACGAGTCAAAGACTCGCAAAAATCAAGCGGATGAAAGAAGGTAAAAGAGGAAGAAGAACACTCTCTCAAAGCGATACACAGAATTCTCTCAAATCAGCTTAGAAAGAGAAATGAATCGGATAAAGAAGAGGATAGAGCTCTCTCTTCTCCCAAATGCTCCAAGGGTAAAGTTCCTTTTTTCCTTCATCCGATAAGTTATATATACCACTCTCCACGAGTCTCACACTTATCCACTTTTAGGTCATTCAAGGGCCTTAAATGGGCCTCAACTCATTTATTCTTCTTTACCTTTTTTATCTCGAGAAAACTGGCCCCAACAATATACTATATTTCAACATGTTGAGATTGAGATCAAAACTTTTCAAGCCAAATATGGATAAAATTGGGTATCTTATGTCAATTTATCAATAGATTCCATTCTAACTTTTTTACGTTTTTTTTTTTTAAAGATGCAAATTTTAGACATATACTCCTTTTGTCTCTTAATATAAGAGACATTTGCTTTTGACAAATTTATCGATACTCGTTTTATAACGTTAATTTTTCCAAATATAAATAATAAATATTATAAATTTTTGATATTCTTAAAGGATTTAGGAAATATAAAAAATATATAAATAAGTAAATCATCTATACATATACTAAAACAGAGCGGTGTTTTGCCACATGTCGCCCTTAAGTTCAATTTGTCTATGTGTCGGCCTCTGAGCTATGTCACCTCATTAGCAACGTCATATACCACGTCGGCATGACTTAAAAAAAACTAATAAAAAACAAAAAAAATGTCACATCCTAATCCTATCCTAATATATATACAGTATGTCACTTGAAGATTCAAGTTCGTGTGTTGTGTATGTAAAATAAGTTTCGATAATAAAGACGTTATTATTGGAAAAGAAATGATATTGGTTGCCGATAAGGTATATATTTTTAAAAGTTTATTTTTTGGATATTTGAAAAGTTTATTCTATTATATTCTTCTCCAATATGAAATTTTAGTTTGAGCAACTATATTGGCACATCAAATGTTAAAAATATAAAATAAACTCAAACTCGTGCAGGGCGTGGGCACATCAACTAATATATACCTATACATATACTAAAACAAAGTGTTGTTTGACACATGCCGCTCTTACGTTCAATTGGCCTATGTGTCGGCCTTTGAGCTATGTCATCTCATTAGCCATGTAACCTGACAAGTCATCACGACTTAAAAAACCCCAATAAAAAAATGCCACATATTTATAAAACTTTAAAAAAAACTTAATTTAATTAATTGGTTATCTTTTATCTAAATTTTTTATCTACTTTATATACCCAATTTAAATATAATTTAATACATACACTTATAAATCTTATTTATGCATATTCTTTCTTTATCTATAATTTAATATAATTAATAATGGAAAATTGTCATGTAATAATACTTGTTAAAGTGATAAATGAGAATGAATGTGGAGCCTTGGATCAAGAGAGATCTAAGAGCCCATATGATGACACGTGACACCCCTTGTCACCACCGTCGGACCTCCGTCGGACCACCACCGGAACTCCGTCGGACCACCACAGGAACTCCGCCGGACCTCCGCCGGACCACCACCGAAACTCCGTCGGACCTCCACCGGACCACCTCCGACCACCTCCGGACCACCTCCGACCACCGCCAGACCACCTCCGACCACAGCCGAACCATCTTTGGGCCTCGCCGGAATAAAATTGTCAAAAAGATGTATAAAATTGTTCACAAATATTACAAAATTATTTATTACTAAATGTTCATCACGTTGTTCATAAATGTTCATCACAATATTCATTTGTACATACTCTACTGAATATTCATCACATTATACTTAAAAGTTCACCAACTGAATGTTCATCACATTATACTTAAATGTTCACCAATTTTTGATGAAGATCAAGTGTTCATAAATGTTCATCACAATGTTCATAAATGTTCATTTGTACATACTCTACTGAATGTTCATCACATTATACTTAAAAGTTCACCAACTGAATGTTCACCTAAATGTTCATCATCTCATACTTAAATGTTCATCATCTCATACTTCAATGTTCACAAGAATTTAATAAAATGTTCATTAGCCAAAGTTCATTACAATCGACTTAAATGTTCATCACGTTGTTCATAAATGTTCATCAAAGTGTTGATAAATGTTCATCATCTCTTACTTAAATGTTCATCAAATATCACTTTAATATAATTTCGAGTAGAAAAACACTTGATCTTCATCAAAAATTACCTAAATGTTCCTCATCTTATACTTAAATATTCATCAAACATCCTTAAATGTTCACAAGCATTTAATAAAATGTTCATTACTCAAAAGTTCATTACAATTAGTTTAAATGTTCATCACGTTGTTCATAAATGTTCATCAAAATGTTTATAAACGTTCATTTTGATATACTCTATTGAATGTTCATCACATTTTAATTACATGTTCACCAACAGAATGTTCATCACATTATAATTAAATGTTCATCACATTATATTTAAATGTTCACCAATTTGAATTAGACTTAAATTTTCATTTATTTTTATACTTTAACTTTTTCATTTATTATTGGACCACCGCCGGACCACGTCGGACCACTGTCGGACCTTCGCCGGACCGTCGTCGGACCTTCGCCGGACCGTCGTCGGACCTTCGCCGGACCGTCGTCGGACCTTCGCCGGACCGTCGTCGGACCTTCGCCGGACCGTCGTCGGACCTCTGTCGGACTGTCGTCGAACCTATGCCGGACCGTCGCCGGACATCTGTCGGACCGTCGCCGAACCTCTGCCGGACCTCTGCCGGACCGTCGTCGGACCTCTAACGGACAACCACCGGGTGATTGTCGGGTGGTCGTCGGAAGTCCGCCGGACCACCACAACTACCCCCACTACAAGTGGATGTAGCTAGTTTAATCTAAGCCATTGGATGCCTTGACATCCAATGACTTAGATTCATTCTTATTTATCTCTATAAGAAGGTTTATTATGAGATTCACACCCATTGATAATTTGAGTAATAAAGCATTAAAACTATCACTACATACATAGTAATATAAAATATAATTATATTAATAAAACTATTTAATATATCCAACCTTATACATGATGCCAGAACAATAATAAACTTGATACAAATGGTGACAATATACTTGAAATAACATCTAATTTTTAATCATAAATTTTTAAACTTGATACAAAAGGTGACAATATACTTGAAATAACATCTAATTTTTAATCATAAATTTTAATGAATGATGATAAAGGCTTGAAAAAGTATTTATAAACTTGAGAGTATAGAATATTCAATAATCCAACATTTATTTTTTATTTTTTCAAAAGAATATAATAATATTATACGGAGTAGAAAAGAAGTCCATCTCTATCTCTCCGTTTTTATTCAAACGGCTAGTTTAACTTTCCAGAAGCCAAAACCGACCACGTCAGGATATATAGAAAAGATTTCCAGAAGATATCTTCCCCAAATTTTCTAGGTCCTTCTATAACGCGTAAGAGTAGTTTACTTAACACAGTACCTCGTTTATCGTCTCTCTATTTAGGTTTCGTTCAACTAGTTTCAAACACAAGTTCCCCAAATTCCTCAATCAAAACCCCTCTTTCGAGTTTTCTTTTGTTGTTACAGTTTAGCAGAAATGGCGTTGTTGAGGACGAAGACGGTCGATTTCGGATCTGGGCAGAGAGTTGGCTATGTGCGCTCTCTGAGCAGGAAGAGGATTCTCGTTCGAAGCGCGAGTCTAATGGAGGATTCGTCCGGCTCTGATTTTGATTTCGACTTCAAAGCGATGAAGAAGAAGCGTGAAGATGAAAACAAGTCTGTTCTTGAATCTCTACCTCTGGATGTATTGGTGAGTGCTCTATCTTTCATTAATTGAACTGAATTTGTTTCTATAAAAGCTAATTTTAAGCATCAATTTGTGCAGATTAAAGTCATAACCTTTGTGAATCATGAAGACCTAACCCAGCTTTTCCAAGTCTCGAAAATTATCTGTCAAGCAGTAAGTTCTTTTCTTTTTCCCCAAATTAAATTAGGGTTAAATTGGAGTCAAATTGAATTCTAAATTGAGTTGAATTTAACAGGCGAAGGTAGCGAAAGAGTTTCATTTCGCATTCGCAACGCCGACGAAAGTTCCTGCATTCAAGATTCCAATCAGTCCCGGAAAGCTTTCCCACAACGAAGATGAAATCGAGGCTCCGAATGCGCCGTTGAGGAATCCAGGACGACGTCGTTTCAGCAAGAAGGATAAGGCCGGATTCGCCGATCTAGCAGTAGCTCTTTTCGGTTCAGACACGGATAATCAGTAATCACAATCTGTGAATATTTTAGCCCTTGATTTGCTTGCAGTATTTTAATTTATAAGTTAGATTTTGTATAAGTTAGTCGTGTAGATGTGAGTTAGTTTTCTTCAATATCTTTCGTTGAAGGAAAGAAAAGAAGACAAGTGTATGGCTGAACTGCTGTGTAAAATATGAGTCAATAAAAGTGCAGGGAATTTTGCTGAAAATGCCATGTGATTGAAGCTCAGTTTTTTCTGGGTTTAGTGGCCATAGCTGTTTGGGCAAGTAGCCGGAAATTTGGATCTTGATGTGCGTGATAATCTGAAATTGCACAGAATTGATTCTCGACAGCTACTGCCACCAAGTAATTAGCGTTTTTAACTCTTTTCACTCGTTTCTATTTGCTGCATCATTTCTTTAACTTTAGCTTCAACAGAATCCAATGCTTAGATGGTGTAATAGTGTTGCTGAACCTGTGATTGAATTTGATTCTTATTATGTCAATAAATAAATATTCCCTCCGTCTTTAATGTTCTTCTCATTTCATTTTGACACATTTGTCAAGACACGTTTTGCGTCGTGAATATCTCTTATTATATTATTCTAAAAATTATAAAATTTTGATATTGTTTGAGACGAACAAAACAAGATCCTGCATGACCATGTTTATTCTTATAGATTGAGAATAATCTAGCGAATTGTATTGAATTGTGAATAGTGTTAAAATTGGAGATGAGAAGAACATTAGGGGACAGAGAGAGAAGTTTGTAAGGGATAAATATGTAGATGAAACTCTCGAAACGAAAATAAAAGTTTGTAAATATGTAGATGAAACTCTCGAATCTACCGGGAACGGAAAACTCTTGATTTGATTAAGAATAAATTACGACCGCCGTGTGTTAGAGGTGTTTAAATAACGAAAAGAAACTCTAATGCGAAAATTACCCATTGCTAAAATAAAACTGAACTTTTTCGGGCCTGAAACGACTCAGATGACCTAAAAAGTCTCCACATCAAATTCTATTCTCCTAAGAAGTCTCCACATCTAATTCTATTCTCCTAAGATGATACAATCTAGCTAATAGCTCGCCCATATATCATGGTGTGGCCGTAAGTTTATCTCGTTAACACCGGAAGCTAAATTTGCGCAAATTTTGCCAGCATACTATTTTTCTTCGATACGCATAACCAACCTTCCTACATAGATTTTGCCGAACTTTTTCGATGGGCTATTTCTTCTTCGATACATGCAACCAACAATAACTTCATCTCGTTGACACCGGAAGGTAAACTTGCGCAGATTCTGCCGAACTTTTCGATGTGCTATTTCTTTTTCAATACATGCAACCAGTAATAACTTCGTAAATTCACACCAACCATGTTGTTAATGTGGAATCATATTCTACTACTGGCTTGGAATTCATACCATAAAGTCAATAAAGTCGGTGCAAAGCTAAGCGAAGACTTAGTTGAGTAGACAATGGCCATTATGGAACATAAAGTTTCGATACAGTATCATATGCCGTCACTATTTTGAACATGTGACTATAGTTTTTGCTCTCGTTATAAAATACTCCTTCCGTCCTTTTTGTTTGTCCACAAGTACGATTTTCGCGGGAATTAAGGAATTGTAGAAATATAATGATTATAGGAGAGAGAAAAGTATAAAGTGAATGGTTAAATGAGAGATAGAGATAAAAAATAGATAAAATTGGAATTTGGGATAGAGAAAAAGTGGTAATTATAAGTTGATAGTAGGGATAAAATGGATAGACATAAATGGAATAGTGGACAAACAAAAGGGGACACCCGAAAAGAAAAATAGACAAATAAAATGGACACCCGAAAAGAAAAGTTGACAAACAAGGGAGCAAGATATTCAGTTTTGGGGGCTATCGATGAATTGAAAAGTGTTTGACCATTAGTGGATGGATTCGGTTCTTCTGACATAGTGAATTAGAATCCAATGAGAAAATTTCCGTGTTGAAAGTGAGTCAAAATTCCAATGGATCTAAATTATTCTAAATACCAGTAGTTTTTTGTGACCAGTGAACCAATCACAAAGAGCAGCATAAATACTTTGTTAAATGTCCCTTTCAATACAAATTGTATAGAGTAGTTTGTATCCCAATTTATAGAGTTTTAACGCATGGTGATGATAGTTTATGTTATCTTTGAGTGACAACTTTCTATTATTATTTGATGATAATATTTTATTATTATTTAATGACAATAATTGTTACCGGCGAAATATCGTCAAGTATTTTATGAAACTGTCTTCATGCGTTAAAGACTCAGTTACCACATCATAATTATTTTAATGCCACCCTCTCTCCCATGGAACGATCATCTTCTTCGGTTGGCTCAACGAGATCGTCAAACGTCTTCCGTGAATGGGCAGATGGGTTAGATCTTGTGGACCTTGGTTATTCTGGACCGGCTTATACTTGGACAACAGGGAATTTTATTTCAACGTTTCACGGTGCTCGACTTGACAGGGCCTTATGTACGACTGATTGGAGACTTCGTTTTCCAGAGGCGGGAGTTCAGCATCTCTCGGCTCCCCACTCTGATCATCGTCCTATTTTGGTTCAACTCAAGCCACCTACCTGTTCTCCCCCTGCATCGTGCCCATTTAAGTTCCAAGCAGCTTGGCTTACACACGACGATTTTGCTTCGTTTGTTCGATCTAAGTGGCATGCTGACCTTCCACTCTCTGTTTCCCTGCAGAATTTAGCTAAGAGCTTACAGTCATGGAATAGGGATGTTTTTGGGAATATTTATAAACGCAAACGTCGTCTTTGGAGACAACTTGAATGGGCTCAAGAACGGTTAGCCGCTAGACCTTCGACTTTTGCACTCAGGAAAGAACTGAAGATAAAGGTTGATCTGGAGACTGTCATGAACCAAGAGCAGCTTTTGTGGTTTCAAAAATCACGTTCAACTTTCCTAACCGAGGGAGACAGAAATACGAGGTTTTACCACTTAACCACCGTAATCAGACGAAAACACAACAAAATCAGCACACTTCAAGACGATGAGGGTCAGTGGGTCTCAGAAGTTAGGGCGCTGCAGCAGCTGGTTTGTACTTTTTTTGAAAATCTCTACACTGCTGAAACCACAGTAATGCAGAATGTTGAGCTGACTGCGTCATTCCCAGAACTTCCCAGCGCCGATTATGATCAGCTGAGTGTTCCTGATGACACAGGTTCCGATGAAGATCGACGATCTTCTAGGATTTGGATGAACGGTGGATTGAAGTCGACGGCGGCAGCGGATTTGGTCGACGGCGGCGGCGGACGGACAGTTGACGTTGAGGTCGATGGCGGCTTCGAGAGATCGTTGGGGCAGGCGATCGAACGAATCTTGGTCTTCGACAAGTGTTACCTTCCTTGACTCAGTCGTCGATCTAGGAAGATTAGCTTGACTCGGACACGATAAGCAAGTGACGTCTTTCTTGACTCAGCCGTCAATCTAGAAAGACTCACTTGACTCGAACTAACCCAAGGAGTCCACCTAGGGTTCTTTCAAGGTTTGGCGATCGAAATATGTGTCAACAACAGATCGATCTCACAGGCTAATATCAAACCAAGTGCTTTCGTCTTGCAATTCAATACTAAAACCAATTCTACAACTAAAGACGTCAAACCAACGTCAAAACAAAAATACGTAAATCTCAATCTCAATTTGTCTAATCTGCCTAAAAACCCTAGAAACTTATCTATTTATACTCTTGAAAATAGCAAATACTCAAAAGGGAAAAGTTCAACTCAAATTGGGCCTAGGGCCCAATTCTTCTCTTCTCTTCTCTTCATGGTCGGCCGACCCTCTCTTTCTCCATGCAGCTCGGATGCTCCTCTTTTGCTTGAATCAACATGACGTACTCTTCTCTCCCTTGTCCCGTGTTCTCCATGATATGCATTCCCTTTCGTAAGGCGATCAACAGCTGCTTGGCTCGGCTTCGAGTAATGGCTCCCGGTCTGTCTGAATCCTCATCTTCCTCAGCCCGACGTCTAGCTCGTGTCATGGGTGGTCCTGGTATGTCTGAGCTAGATCCTTGAGTAAGTATAGGTGTACTTACATCATCCTCCCTCTCTTGAAAAGGATTCGACCTCGAATCCATGGGTAAATCGTCATCCAGCTCATCTACAAGGAAAGGCGAAAGGTCTGACACATTAAAAACATTATGGACTTCGTACGTACCTGGGAGGTCTATCTTGTAAGCATTGTCATTGATCTTTTCGAGCACTTCAAAAGGTCCATCTCCTCTAGGCTTCAGTTTGGAGTTCCGTTGTTTAGGGAAACGATCCTTTCGCAGATGAACCTACACGAGATCCCCTGGCTCTAGAAGTAGCTCCTTGCGCCCTTTGTTCGCTTGCTTATGATACTGATTTGTTCTGGTTTCCAAGCGATCGCGGGTGCGCTGGTGAAGATCTCTGATGTGATCCGCTTGATCTAATCCGTCTTGGCTCTCTCGCTCCTTGATAATGTACGGAATCATATCAAGAGGTGTAAGAGGATTCCGTCTGTACACTACTTCGAAAGGTGTCTTCTTTGTTGCTGAGTGTATGGCCCTGTTATAAGCATATTCAACAAAAGGCAAGCATTCTTCCCATTTACTGAGGTTAGTACTTAACAATGATCGCAGTAAGGCACTGAGAGTTCTATTAACCACCTAAATTTGTCCATCTGTTTGAGGGTGACAAGAGGTAGAAAACAACAACTTTGTACCCATCTTAGACCAAAGAGTTTTCCAGAAATAGCTTAGAAATTTGGCATCCCTATCAGACACTTTGGTTTTGGGCAACCCATGTAGTCGAACTACTCCTTTGAAGAAGAGATCGGCTACATGTGAAGCATCATCAGTTTTGCAGCAAGCAATAAAATGAGCCATTTTAGAAAACCTGTCAACCACTACGAAAATGGAATCCCTCCCTCTCTTAGATCTAGGTAATCCCAAGACAAAATCCATGGAGACATCTTCCCAGGGATTACTCGGTATAGGTAGAGGTGTGTAAAGGTCGTTAGGGTTCAGCTTAGACTTATCCCTTAGGCAGACAACACAAGAAGCACAAAAACGAGTAACATCTCTTTGCATGTTCGGCCAGTAAAAATGTTCCTGAAGGGTTCCTAGAGTCTTATCAATACCAAAATGTCCCATAAGCCCCCCTCTGTGGGCTTCCTGTATAAAGAGTCTACGTGATGATCCTTTGGGAATACACAACTTGGATCCCTTGAATAAATACCCATCATGCAAATAGTACTTGTCTACCCCACCCCTAACTTGACATGCATCAAACTTGTCCTTAAAATCATCATCCAAAACATACAAGTTACGCATGAAAGAGAATCCTAGCATTCTAGCATCAAGGGAAGATAACAGAGAATACCTGCGAGATAGTGCATCAGCTACGACGTTGTCCTTCCCCTTCTTGTGTCGGATGACATAAGGAAATGTCTCGATAAACTCTACCCACTTGGCATGCCGCTTGTTCAGTTTGCTCTGACCCTTGAGATACTTCAAAGCTTCGTGGTCAGAGTGTATGACAAACTCTTTTGGAAAGAGGTAATGTTGCCAAGTATGAAGGCACCTGACCAGAGCATACAGTTCCTTGTCATAGGTTGGGTAGTTGAGTTCAGCACCACTCAACTTTTCACTAAAGTAGGCTATGGGCTTGCCTTCTTGCATCAATACTCCCCCAACCCTATGCCTGAAGCGTCACACTCAATCTCAAAGGTTTTGCTGAAATCTGGGAGTATCAGCAATGGTGAGTGAGTCAGCTTGTCCTTGAGCGTCCGAAAAGCAGACTCCTGTGGTTCTCCACAGTGAAAAATGGTCTTTGTTTTGGTCAGCTCCGTCAATGGAGCTGAAATCCTTCACAAATCTTCGGTAGAAACTGGCCAAACCCAGAAAGCTCCGGACTTGAGTCTGAGTTGTCGGTGTTGGCCAGTCTTGGATAGCCTTCACTTTCTCCTCATCCACCTTTAGACCTGTACTGCACATTACAAACCCAAGAAACACAACATGGTCCGAACAAAACTCATATTTCTTTCGGTTAGCATAAAGTTTCTCTTTTCGAAGGACCTCTAGTACATGTCGAAGATGTTTTGCATGCTCACTAACAGATGGACTATAGATAAGAATGTCATCAAAGTAGACTACTACGAACTTTCCTAAAAATGGGCGTAAAGCATGATTCATGAGACGCATGAAAGTACTAGGAGCGTTGGTTAGGCCGAAGGGCATTACCATCCATTCGTAGAGTCCGTATTTTGTCTTGAAGGCCGTCTTCCATTCATCACCTTCCTTCATCCTTATCTGGTGATACCCACTTTTCAGATCTATCTTTGAAAACACTTGGGCTCCGTGCAGCTCATCTAACATATCGTCCAGTCTGGGAATGGGATGACGATACTTGATAGTAATGTCAATGATGGCTCTACAGTCCATACACATACGCCAACTCCCGTCCTTTTTGGGAACTAAAATCACTGGAACTGCGCATGGACTCAGGCTCTCTCGTACATGTCCCTTATCTATGAGCTCTTGCACCTGTCTTTGTAGCTCCTTGGTTTCTTTGGGGTTCGTCCGGTAGGCGGCCCGATTGGGAAGAGTCGCTCCCGGAATGAAGTCAATCTGATGCTCAATTCCTCGAACAAGTGGTAGCCCTGGGGATTCTTCCTGGAACATATCCTTGTATTCCTGCAACAATGACGAGATAGGGAAAGGCAGATCAAGTGTATCTGGAGACGTATGCAGAGAATAAGTAGGAACAAGTAAGAAACAAGGAAGACTTCCCTGGATTGCAGTGTCAACCTCCTTAACAGTAGCTAAGAGGATGTGATTTTCAGCTCCCGAGTTCTGACC
This sequence comes from Oxyria digyna, assembly GCA_029168935.1. Lineage (NCBI taxonomy): Eukaryota > Viridiplantae > Streptophyta > Magnoliopsida > Caryophyllales > Polygonaceae > Oxyria > Oxyria digyna. Next base: position 1,686,795 of record JAPVLV010000026.1, on the reverse strand, counting down.
TAAGGTCATCTTCTTTGCCTTAGTCAAGTTCTTTTCCTTCTCCTTAGCTGCTCTTCGTTGCTCATCCTCCATATGCGCTGTCATGATTTTGGTTGGTGTCATAGGAAGTAGGGTATAACGCTTTCCTTCCATAAAGAATGAGTACTCGTTTGTGACACCGTTGTGCATAACGCCCCGATCATGTTGCCAAGGCCTCCCGAGCAGTAGGTGGCAAGAAGTCATAGGTAACACATCACACAAAACCTCATCTGTATACCCGCCAATAGCAAAGACCAACTTGGCTTGCTCGGTGACTCGTAGCGGCGAGTCAGCATTAAGCCAATTCAGGCTATAGGGTTGATGATGGGGCGTTGTCGGTAACCCTAGGCGCTCCACCACTGTGCGATCAATGATGTTGCAGCAAGATCCTCCATCAATGATCAAATTGCAGACGGCGCTCTTGATTAGACACCGAGAATGAAAGATTGTCTCCCGTTGGGACGGTAGAGTAACTTGTTCATTCGAGATCAACGACCTCTTGACAACACATGCCCATGGTGTTGCCATTTCCTGAACCTGCGCAAACACAAGCAACAACAGCACACAAAGGAAAAACGAAATCTGTCTATTCCTACGTTACACAGTTGAAGACAAGAAAGGCAAGGCACAGGCAAAATGGTAAAGCAAGTCACGAAAAAAGGGGGCAATCAATCAATGAAAGAAGCTGAAATTATAATGAAAGAAGTGACAGCAAACAAAATCAAAGATGGTGAACAAAAATCCAAGGAATCAACTAGTCGTCCCCCAGAGAAGTTGCCGAGCGGGGCCCTCCTGGGCTACTAGCCCGGGGACCACTTGACTTGCGCTCTAGGACTTCTCACGGTTACTAACCGGGGTCCGCTTAAATCTGTCGGTTCTTTAAGGCTACTAGCCTAGAACGGATTTTGCCCTAGTCGGGTTTCTCTTCAACTAGACGTTCTGATTCCTTTTTCTTTTTTTTAAAATAATTCCGAGAATATAAATAATTAAATCAAATATTCGGAATTAATTAAAAAAATAAAAAGAATATTTTTTTTTTCCTAAGATAATCTAACAAAATCTCTAGAATCTAACCAAATTGGTAACTAAAACAGCTTCTCAACCACCTAGAGATTTCCAAAGATATCAAATCTTAACAAAATAAGAATCAGAATCAAATCAAATAATTAATTGCCAAAACAAGAAGATTTGATCTTGGAGGTTAAGGCAAGGTGGTTAGGGTTAGGGTTTTCTCTCACCCGACCCAAGCCACGCCGGCGGCGACCGTGCCCAGCTACGTGGCGGTGCTCACGGATCTCACTCGCACGGGGGATGACGGTCCTAGAAAAAATTCTAGCGGCTCTCGCCCTCGGTTTTGAATAGATCTCGTAACAACCCGGTTTAATTTTTCTTGAATTCAACACGTAAGCGTAAAAAGTAAACAGAAAAATGTTTTTACCTAGCGTTGGCTCTGATACCAAATGATGACACAAGTTCCGATGAAGATCGACGATCTTCTAGGATTTGGATGAACGGTGGATTGAAGTCGACGGCGACAGTGGATTTGGTCGACGGCGGCGGCGGACGGACAATTGACGTTGAGGTCGATGGCGGCTTCGAGAGATCGTTGGGGCAGACGATCGAATGAATCTTGGTCTTCGACAAGTGTTACCTTCCTTGACTCAGTCGTCGATCTAGGAAGATTAGCTTGGACACGATAAGCAAGTGACGTCTTTCTTGACTCAGTCGTCAATCTAGAAAGACTCACTTGACTCGAACAAACCCAAAGAGTCCACCTAGGGTTCTTTCAAGGTTTGGAGATCGAAATATGTGTCAACAACAGATCGATCTCATAGGCTAATATCAAACCAAGTGCTTTCGTCTTGCAATTCAATACTAAAACCAATTCTACAGCTAAAGACGTCAAACCAACGTCAAAACAGAAATACGTAAATCTCAATCTCAATTTGTCTAATCTGCCTAAAAACCCTAGAAACTTATCTATTTATACTCTTGAAAATAGCAAATACTCAAAAGGGAAAAGTTCAACTCAAATTGGGCCTAGGGCCCAATTCTTCTCTTATCTTCTCTTCATGGCCGGCCGACCCTCTCTTTCTCCATGCAGCTCGGCTGCTCCTCTTTTGCTTGAATCAACATGACGTACTCTTCTCTCCCTTGTCCCGTGTTCTCCATGATATGCATTCCCTTTCGTAAGGCGATCAACAACTGCTTGGCTCGGCTTCGAGTAATGGCTCCCGGTCTGTCTGAATCCTCATCTTCCTCAGCCCGACGTCTAGCTCGTGTCATGGGTGGTCCTGGTAGGTCTGAGCTAGATCCTTGAGTAAGTATAGGTGTACTTACATCAGTTCTGTTTACAGGTGCTGAAATTTGGGCTGATCTTAAAGATATGTCGCCTCACAAGTCACCTGGTCCCGATGGTTTTCATGCAATTTTTTACCAAAAAAACGGGGATCTTGTCGGACCAAATGTGATTGCTGAATTGCTCTGCTTGCTGAACGAAGGCATCTACCCGGATGGCCTTGGTGACGCTTTCTTAATTCTCTTGAGAAAAATGGATAACCCAACTCATCCAGCTCACCTCAGGCCAATCTCCTTGTTGAATGTGGTTTTTAAAGCGGCAACGAAAGCAATAGTTAATAGGCTCAAGCCCGTTCTCTCTTCTCTCGTGTCGCCATCTCAGGTTGCGTTCATCCTAGGTCGACAAATAATTGATAACGTCGTAATTGTGCAAGAAGCTCTGCATTCGCTGAACGCCTCTACGTCTAACAAGTGGATGATCATTAAAGTTGATCTTGCAAAGGCATACGATCGTATAAGATGGGAATTCCTACATGATGTGCTTCGTCAGGCGGGTTTACCCCCACATTTGATTCGCACGATCATGCTCTGTCAAACTAAAGGAGCTACAAAAGTGTTGTGGAATGGCTCTTTGGCGGGTTCCCGCGGTATACGACAGGAAGACCCCCTTTCCCCATATCTCTTCATACTCTGTATGGAGCGGCTATCTCATATAACTCAAGATGTAGTGAACGCAAGCAACTGGGAACCAATCACCATTGGTTCGGTTCATCTTTCACATCTCTTTTTCGCGGATGACCTTCTGTTATTTTCACGTGGGGATGCAAGAAATGCTCTCGTCATTAAAGAGTGCTTGAAGACGTTCTGCGACATGTCAGGGGAACAGGTAAATTACAATAAAAGCATTATCCTTTTCTCAAAGCATGTTTAGGAGCCTATGCAGCAAGTGATCGGTAGTTTGCTTGCGATGCCCGTTTCTGAGGAGTTTGGCAACTATTTGGGCGTTCCCACTGTTGTTGGACGCATGACTAACAACCGGTATCAGTTTTTGTTGGATAAGGTCACCAACCGTTTGTCTGGATGGAAGGCGAAAACCTTGTCTCTTGCCGGCAGAGTAATACTAGCAACATCGGTTCTGTCAAGTTTGGCCTTATACACCATGCAATCTAACCAGGTTCCTAAAGGTATATGTGACTCGATTGACCAGTCAATCCGTGGTTTTGTTTGGGGTTCAACTTCCGAGCGTCGACGTATTCATCCACTTAAGTGGGAAACAATTACGCAGCCAAGATCTGAAGGCGGGTTAGGATTACGACCGATGAGGGAAATGAACAAAGTGTTATTGGCTAAACTGGGTTGAAGAACTTTACAGGAATCGGCTTCATTATGGTCCCGTGTTATACGAAGCAAGTACTGTAACGGGAGACTTGACAGAGATATGTTTTGCAAACGTAAAGGAGACTCTAGGCAATGGGCTGGAATTTGCCACGGAGCTGATCTTCTTTGCAAAGGTTTACGATCTGCTGTTGGGAATGGGGTGTCCACTCTGTTTTGGCAACATCCTTGGATCATGGACAAGCCATTGTTGGATTTAACCACAATTACTGTCCCAGCAGAACTTACAGCGGCTTCTGTCCGTGAGCTTTGGTCCCCGGTTGGTTGGAATTGGAACATAATAAACAACTATCTTCCGCCTTCAGTTTGCAACATGTTGGCTGGAGTTCGCTTGGTGCAAGACGATGACGCCCATGACAAACTCTTCTGGAATTTTTTCAGCAAAAACTGCCTTGCGTCTTGAACGGAATGAGCCTGAGGTTGAACATTCTGATAAATGGAGGATGCTCTGGAGAGTAAAAGCATAGCAGAGAGCCCGTCAGTTTCTGTATATGATAGTCAACGGGGGGGTACTCTGTAACGCTGAGCGGGTACGTCGTCACATTGCTAATTCTGCTGCGTGCCCGAGATGTGGAAGAGAGGAAACATTACTTCACGCGCTGCGGGACTGTGTTAAAATTAGAGAGGTGTGGCAAGCTCTGTCAGGCAACCAGTTACTGCCGACTTTCTGGACTGCAGCAACGCCTAAGGACTTGATTTTTTCTTCGCTGGAGCAGAGCACGGGTTGGATGAGCCAATTTGGAATTATGGTCTGGTTTGCTTGGAAAACTCGCAACCTGCTAGTCTTTGAAGGAGTTTACAAGGTGAGTACCCTCTCAGCGGTTGTTGTCTCTCAATATATCCTTTACAGAACTTCAGCTGTGCGTAATGACCGTGTTGCTGCTGCGCAAACCTCTTCGTCTACGGCCACTGCAGTCCATTGGTCACGGCCACCCATCGGGTGGGTGAAATTAAATACCGACGGTGCTTGTCGTGGTAATCCCGGAGAATCGGGGATGGGGGTATTTTCCGTGACATCAATGGGTTATTTTTACATGCTTTTGTGTTTAAAAAATGCAATGGTAATGCTCTGGAAGCGGAGGTGCAGGCTATTGTTCATGGGCTGGAAATTGCTGCTTCACTGGGGGTGGACAAATTGCAGATTGAAGCTGACTCCTTAGAAGCCATCAAACTTATGCAGGACAACCACCTTTCCACTCATAGACTTTTCTACATGATCAAGAGATGCAGGGAGCTCATAGACGAACATGAGGGCGAGATTCATGTGCTGCACACTAAACGACATAACAATGAAGTGGCAAATGCACTTGCCAAGTTCTCCTCTACTGCCCAACATACTTTTAATTCTTTCACTGAACTTCCCGCCTTTATTTCGGATTTCTTGATTGAGGATTGTGAAAATTCTGCTGTAGTTACTTGACATGGCTAAATAAAAAACCTTAACGGGGGTCAAGCCGTTTTTCAGACCAAAAAAAATAGCTTTGATTATTTGTTAAGAAACATTTACATTATTGAAAGATTCACTTGTTGACATAAACCAAGTAAACTCCTATTATTCATTGGTGAAAAAATGAGATAGTTTATTACATTTAAATAAAGTTGATATGAATATAGTTTCATAATTACATTTTTAATAGTTGTGTAAATGATATAATGACAAGTATTTCTATTTCTTCACCGAAGTATATATAAGAAGGGTCATAATGTCATATAGCCTAATCTACCCTAAAGTATTTATTTGGGCTGTGATTCATTATTGGGCCTTAATTGGGCTAGTGACCAAAATCTTATTGGGCTTCGGTGTTCAAATTTAGAGAAATAAAGAAACGATTCATGAGAACAAACAAGCTGAGTTGTTTGTTTTGTCGAGTTTCTGATCCATGATAGAACAGGCGAGCTGGTCGTGAGTATTTCCAATACACAAACAGTGGGAATAAAGTTGGTAAGATAAGCTTTGATCATATGTATACTTCCACATGGTTACTTGCACGCAGGATCTTTTTTTGTGGTACAATACAAAACTACTCATAACTAACGTCAATAATTGAGTTTAAGTTAGGGCAGAAGGTCCTAAAATTAGACACGAGATTGCTACCTACCCTTGCTCATCCAACTACATAATCACCCGACTTTTTCTATGGAGATGTCCGGTGTGCACGTGAAAATAGAAAGTCGTGTATTATTTATATATTCGTAGGATAAAAATCATTTTCATATTAATTTTTTCGGTTTTTTATAGTTCTACTTTTTACAATATATAAATTGCCTAATAATACTACTATAATACACCGTGTAGTCTATAAGAACATCTATGTCTTAACACTTAAATTAACGTAACGGCTATATACACTCATTTTTTTGTCTATATACACTCAATACCCCCACGCAGTTGCGACGCGTGGGCGTGGGTATGACCCACGCATACATAACGCGTGTGCAAGACCATTTTATGGATATCCGAAACATTTAATCCACGGGTACGCAAAGCGTGTGCGTGGGTATAATTTTTTTTGTCAATCCCACGCTTCATATACGCGTAGGTCATAATCGGAAAAAAAAAAACTGAAAATCAAGACCCACGCACTTGCGTTGCGTGGGCGTGCCTTTTTTGTTTGGTTTTAAGACCCACGCGTACGCGACGCGTGGGCGTGGGTGTTTTCGTTTTTTCCGAATTTTTTTCTGTAACCGACGCAATATCTTTTAAGGTAATAAATTTGAAAGAAAGATTTTCAAAAGATTCTTTTCGGCGAATTTTGGAGAGTAAAATTTTAGTCTTGCAAGCATAAAACCTAAACCTATATTATTCTTTTCTTCTATCCCAATTTGAACACACCATAAGAAAAACAATGTCAAATCAAGATGGATACTCATCGGTGCAAGGAGAATTGAGGTCAAACTATATTGATCCTAAGGAGGTAAAACTGCATGAAACTGTAGTATTTGTATTTATTGTATGGTTGTACTTAGTTTTGTAATCTAATAACGATGTGTCTATTTTCGAATAATAATGTTACTTTATCTAAATAACGATATTGTAAATAGATATGCACAAGAGACTACTCAGATGATTTTACTGTGGACTATGTGTGGGATTGCCCGAAGAAAATGTTCAATTGGGTTAGAGAATTTGGAAAAGAGTTGATGATGGTTATCGTTACTAAAAACTCAAATCCTAATAGAGTGATAATGGTATGTGAGAATTATGGTGTGTATAAGCTCAAGAATAATGTGGAAGGGAGGAGAACTCAAACAAAAAAGTGCAATTGTCGATTCATGGTGATTGGATATAGGTTGACCGTAGACAAGGTAACAAAAGCAGAAACATGGGGGAAGCTTGAAGTTGATTTCGGATACCACAACCATGCCCTTCCTACAAGTTTTCTTGGGCATGCATATGTTGGCAGAATGACCTCAGAACAAGAGAGACTGGTTAGGAGGTGGACCGAGATGGGAAACAAGGCAAGTTGGATTATTACTGAGCTTAGAGACCGGTTTCCAGGAAATGTTACATCCTCCAAACAAATCAACAACTTTCGCCAGAAGATGCAATTTGAGGATCAGGGAGAATTAACCATAACGCAATGGGCACTTAGATACCTAAAACAAGAGGGATACAAAGTGTATCACAGGAATGAGCGCCCTACGAATCAAGTGGATATCTTATTCTTTGCGAACCCAAAGACACTGCATCTGCTGAAGCTATTCCCTTATGTTGTTATTATTGATGGCACATACAAGACTAATAGGTATTGTTATTGTTTTACTAATCTTTTATACGATTCTTGTAGTAGTTATGCTATACTTGTAATAATATATATATATACAGGTATGGCATGCCTTTGATTGAGATGGTTGGTTTTACTTCCACGGGAAAGACATTCAACATTGCTTTTGCATTCACGAGGGGGGAGGATATTTCTCGTTACGTGTTTATACTAGAGCGGTTGAAGAAGTTATTTCATTTGTGGGAGAGAAGCCAACTGCAATTGTTACTGATCGAGACCAGGCTCTCATATCTGCAATTCAAAGTGTTTACGGGGATACAGTGAAACATTTGTTGTGTTTGGTTCACATTAAGCACAACATTCAGTCATATGGTTTGCGTGTCATGAACAACGTGGACCAAGCTGACAATTTTGCGAACCAATGTTGGGGGTTATTTATGTTGTGCACAGAGAGGAGCTATGAAATTAGGCTCGAGAAGTTGCGAGAATCGTGGAACAATGGCCTTGTTCGGTATGTTGAAGTTACATGGCTCAATCCTTACAAGGAGAATATAGTCCGAGCTTGGACTGACCTTCATCTTCATTTCTTCACAAGGACCACAAACAGGTAACCTTGTATAAGATATGTATGCATGTTTAAGTTGATTGCGCAACAAAAGTTTTTAATATTTTTGTTTTCCTATAGGGTTGAGGGCATCCACAAAAGTTTGAAAGATATTTTGCAATCTTCTCGATATGGATTTAACTCATTGGTTGTGAGGATACATTATGCTTTAGAGGCTCAACGTGATAGGATTAGGGAAACAATCGAGATGTCACGAACAAAGGTTTTGACGGAGGTATATGACCTTGACCCTGAGATATTTGCCTTATTTTCTCCTCTGTTCCGAAAAGTCACGTCGAAGTGCTTGATGATGTTGTTGGATCTGTATTACTCTATACTGAACGGCGAAATCCCAGAATCTTGCACTGATCATTGGTGGAGAACATGTCTTGGGCTACCGTGTATCCATAGAATTGGAACTGCCATGCTTCAAAATACTCCCCTTATAGAGTCAGAGATACACCTCTTTTGGAGACAAGTGACGTGGAAAGGGGTTACAGATCCGAATATCGAGCAAGATACCACAGTTCCAGTATCAATACCTTATATTAGATGGAGGGAGATGACATCTGATGTGGCTACTGGTGAAATGAGTGAAGACTTTTTATCAGAGGTCACCTCATTGTACAATACCTTGAAAAGGCCTCATGAAACATCTCTGAAGGAGCCTACAGGTGTCCTTCCCAAAGGTAGACCTCCAAAAGCTAGAGGAACCAAATGGGATAACAAAAGGGATGCCAGTGAGTGGGAACATACCTTGAAAGCTTGCAAGCCTAAACGAGGACGACCCCCAGGGAGCAAGACACGTAGTAGAGCGTCTTCTACGAATGAAGGTGAGACTCCGGATGAGCAAATTGTTGGGCAACTACCACATATGGAGTTGGAGCGTTGGGGGATTAAATTTCCAACTGAGAGTATAGACTACTTCATGTTTGCCTACATCACCCAAGCTCGAAATGTGGAAGATGACGGACATTGCTAGGGACGAGCCTGGACCCATTGGGAATCAAACTCATGATAGGCTTATTGAAATTAGACGCTTGCTAGACGGAATTTCGGTTGAGGAGGTATGGTTTTATTTCTATCTTCTTCTTGCCTTCTTTCCCTAATGATAGGCTGAACATGCATAAGATACACATTTTGCTGAATAATGGTTGCTGAATTTTGTTGAGTTTATGGTTGCTGGATAATGTAGCCATTTTGCTTGCTGAATTTATTGTTGCTGAATTTGCTGAAACTAACTAGAAGGGAAACTAACTAGAGGGAAATTATAGAAATTAAGTAATTAGAAACAAATCCTAAAAATATATTGATTAGAAAATCAGCAGTAAGAACGTATCATGTTGCTTGTTATCTGTGCTCTATATTCTAAGACTGTGTATGTGCATACTTTTTAAATTCTGCATTGTAGAGTGTCTAATATGTTTGGTTGGTCTCTACTTAAAGTTTATAAGAAAAAGTATGGGTTATCTGATTTCCACTGTAAGTAGTAATGGATTATTCTTAGACTCCTTTTTGAATTCTCTCTAGAGGCTGTATGACATGGTTCTCATGTTTGATTCATGCATATGTATGTTTAGTTGGTCTCTAGCACACTTTGTAGGAAATAGTATGGATTATCTCCACTGCAAATGTTATCCAGTTATTCCAGATCCTTGACATGGCGTACACATCAGTCTTTTGTAGAACAGATTTTGTTTGAATGGTGTAGAACAGATTTCTTGGCTCTCTCCTCTTAAAGAGATTGCATAATGTTCTATGGTTGTATGATGGTGGATGTTGCTCCCCCTCTTGTTGTATTATTTGCAGGTGCAGTGGATGCCTTGGAGGGAAGGTGATGGACTTTTAGAGATCAATTTTAGGACTACTCATCGACTCTCTAGACTGGATGGTATTCTTCGTTGCATGGATGTCCAAGAGCCATATTACGCCACCCGAGTCCTACGACAGTTTGGGCTTAGACAGGTTCCTCCACTTCAACCCTATGCTCCAAGCTCTGAAAATCGAATAGAAAATATTAGTGACTACAAAGTGGAGTTTAATGGAGACGAGTATCCTACATGGGAAGAGCGCGAGAGCCATTTGTTCGACATTGATGCGTATCAGCGATGTAGGTGGTCGTGGGAGTGTGACGAACATTATATGGACTATTTTTTCGACATCACTCACCCTTATGTGGATCCTACCTCACAACCACAACAAGTCCCTCGGCCTCCGGCTGTTGATGCTACTGTGGTAAGTAATTTCGTTTATACAAGGTTATTATATTTTAAGTAATATTACGTGATTTTTACATATATTTTAATTGCACAGCGCCTTCAGTTATCTCTTGGATTGGTACGCGAGCGTCTCCAATGTCCAAGTATCAGTAATGACGAGACGGAGTACCTTATCTCTCTCATCGGGTTTATGACTGGGGAACCTTACCCCGTTCCGGATCCACCTCAACGTGCATCTCTTTTTCAAAACTCGGAACATGTGCGTGGTGAGGGTAGCGGTTCTGGGCGCGAGGAAGAGGATAGATCTGATCCACATTAGATTATGTAGTTTTTATACTTTATGTCAGTATGTTATTTTGGATATAATACTTTATGATGATAGATTTTGTAGTTATATGACCTCCTAATCCTAAAATCAAATTGAGAATTTGGGGGTAAATACTTGTCCTAAAACCAAAGTTTGTTTCTGTTTCGTTTTTCAATTTGGCTGTATCAACCTGAGGACACCTCAGTAGCTCAGTGTTGAGTGTTGCCGGAGATAATAAATAACTTCATTTCTCTAAAATACATAATCTAATGGTTATGAATGCAGAGATATTTTAAAACTCAGATGACCACTATATAGTTGCGTGTGCGTGTGGGTATATTTTTGAAAACATCCTTGCACACGCAACGCGTGTGCGTGGGTATATTTTAAAACACCCATGCCCACGCGTTGCGTGTGCGTGGGTATATTTTAATATTTCCGAAATTGCCCTACGGGTACGGTTTGCGCAGGCGTAATATTTTATCAAAATACCCACGCACACGCGTTGCGTGAGCGTGACTTTAATGGTCGGATATCCGTTTTAAACGTACGCCTACGCGTTGCGTGTGCGTGAGTACCTAGCCACGCCCACGCGTTGCGAGTGCGTGGGTATCTGAGTCTAAATAGACAAAAAAAATGAGTGTATATAGCATCACCCTAAATTAATGTGTTCTAATGTGGACATTCTAAATTTGGTTGTGGTGTCTTATTGTGTCAGCAAGTGATAACAAGGTCTTATTTCATGTTAATGATACATATGTACTAATGCACTATCATTTTAAACTATGTTGTGTAACTTACAAAAGTCGATCACGTAGAATATATTACCGAAAGTCATTATAAGATTGAATTAGTACTCACAAAAGAGGTTCAAGCAAGTACTAACACCAAAGCTACACGTGATTAGAGAAATTCCGTATGATAATGATAAATCACAGTATTCATAGATCCAAATCAAGTAGTACCAAAACCCGGTCCGATTCCCCCAAAAATGGTCACCTTTCGCCGGAGATATCAATTTCTATGAAATTATCTTCCTCAGTATGAAACTCCAATTCTTGAACAACCTTACTCTTCCCACAATCTCCATCAAGCTGAATCTCAATCAATCCATATTTCTCTTCGTCGATAAAGTCCCCTTCAGTCGAGCTTCTCGAATCAGAACCAGAGTCAGAATCAGAATCAGTTTCAGGGTAGTACCGCGACAACGAGAGCGAAACGACGTCGTTTGTGGCCTCTTCTTCTTCTTGAATCGCCTCGAGCGGAGCTCCGACGTCCCACTCGACAAACGAAACACGACATATTGAATCCGGTGAATGTGTTTGGTTTAGTTTTTGGGTTTCGCCTAATCGGAGGAGGAAGAAGGAGGAGATGAGGATGGCGGAGAAGAAGAGATTGAGGAAGAAGGAAGGGAAGTAGAGGAGGATGAGTGTGTAGAGGGTGATGAAGATGGAGAATAGAGGATGAGGATCTTTCATGGTGGTGTTGGAAGAAGAAGAGAGGAAGAAGAAACACTTTTACAAAGCCCCACTATGGAAAAAAAGGAAGAAGAATAAAGGTCTTTAGTTGGCCGAATAGGGAGTACATACGTTATGATATGTTATGATATATGAACGGACATTGTGTTATTATGAATCTTTACTTAAAGATCGAGAAGGCTATTTGCACTGCTTTTTGTTGCAGGCTTAAATCCGCACGGAGCTAGGGGTCGCAAGGAGTTACGGAATGGGCGGATTTATAATCTGTCAGAATACTTGAAAATTTTGTAAAAAATTAGGCTGAAAAGATGGAAAATCCTAAATCCGCCCGCTTTTAAGCTTTGAAAAGCTGGCAAATCCTAAATTTGTCCGCTTTTTAGCTTTGAAAAGCGAGTGGATAAAGCTGGTGGATTGTAAATCCGCTGGATCGGTCGGAGTGAAGCTCAGCTCCGCGCAGAGCTCAGATTCGCCGGAAAATCAGAACGGTCATTCGACCTGATTTTCCGTCCCATCTGAGTGCAAATAGGATCTGCCCCTAAGATTGAGTATATCGAACGGTAAATACCGTTATGATACATGAACACATATGTTATGATGTATGAACGCACATTGTGTCACTATGAATCTCAATGTCATTATGAATCTTTACTTAAGATTGAGTATATCGAACAGTAAATACAGACGTTATGATACATGAACACATATGTTATGATGTATGAACGCACATTGTGTCGCTATGATCTTTATTTGAGACTGAGTATGCTGAATATGGAACACATACGTTATAACGCATGACCACATGTGGTATGATGTATGAACGCACATTGTGTCATCATGAATATTTATCCGAGACTGAGTATGTCGAGCAGTAAACATAGGCGTTATGACGCATGAACACATATGTTATGATGTATGAACGCTCATCGTGGCATTATGAATCTTTATTTGAGACCGATTATGCCGAATAGTGAATATAGACGTTATGGCGCATGAACATATATGTTATGATTTATGAACACACCATGTGATAGACATAACTATATGCGTGCATATATTCTATAGCATGAACGCACACATGTAACACATGAACACAAGTGTAATGAGTCTTTATCTAAGAACTTATATGTGATTTTTTCCAAATTTTATAGGTCAAGTATAACTATATATTTCTATGTTTTCTATTTTGTAAATTTATTTTTTGGAACCCTATACATTAAAAATTAGGAATCCTAAATCTTAAAACGTAAGTTTCAAGTCTTTAGGTAGTTTGACCATATTTTGAATAATTTAAGGCGTAACTTGGAGTTGAATGCCCAATACAGAAGCTTGTAATATACTGTAATTTTGTAACCGACGGCAATCAAAACCGCAAAATGAAGCGCCAAATATAATGTATAAGGAAATTATTATTGATTGTATATACCCTACTATATATGTATGGACTATGGACGTATGGTCTCCAAACCTTAACTTTTCTTCGTTTACTATAAAGTTTTATGTAAAATTCAGCCTTATGTTTGGTGTCTTTTCTTTTCATCACTGCTTTTTGTTACTCGTCTATATCTATATATATAAAAATTGGTTGATATATTTAGTAATGTCTAAAAAATCTACAATTATATGTTTAATTGGTTGATATTTTTACATTTTCATCTTTTTTCGTTCTTCGCCTCCAATTTATACGACGACGAAGAGCAATCTAAGCACCGTCAACATTTGTGTAATTCTGATACATGTATAAGAGATATTCTATTATTATATTAAAAATTACTACACAAATAAATATATGAAAATAATATCTTAAATAAATATCGATATAAATAAAACATGTTCGACCGCGAGACAATAACCTTAGTCTTCTAATTGCTTTACGTACCTCGGCTCTCAACATGTAGATAAAGGTTTGTTAATTATTTGGAATTTGAGGCCTTACTTGTTCTTTGTTTTTCCTTTTCACATGGATGTTCATGCAAAGTAGCTTTTTGAGAAATGCATCCATGTGATTATGTGAAGTGTGAAGTCATTCAATTCCACCTTTGTTCGGTTGTTCCACTCCAATTTTCGTTTGCTTTAGTTTGGTGATTTCAGAATGACTTGTCATTTGTATTGAATTTTCAACATATGCAAACATACTTATCTTATAATCATGAGTGAATTCTACTTCTCTAAGTATAAGAGTATCATGCATTAGACACTTGTGAACACTCGAAAACGGCCCAGATACGTCTCACGAGGGCTTGAAAACGGTCAACATTTTCATCGACTTATTAAAAGGAAACGACACTTGAAAAATGGAAGGAAACTCGTTTCCCACGGAGTTTCCTTATTTTCTTAGAAAAAAATAAAGATAAATTTTTTTTTTTTTTGAACCTGATTACGGTTATATGTTGTTGAACTTAATATGTTGTTTGACATTCCATTTTCCTTAATCTGTGAGCTTTCAGATGTTAAACTTGATTATGTTACTCATAATTTCATATATTGTTAAGTTATTGTATTTGGCTTTATAAGAGATATAATATCATGCATTCAATCTTTTATATATATTATCTATTCTATTACTTGTTCTATTTAAATTAATGTCTAATTTATGTTGTCATTAAATTTGATGATCCATCCTTAAATTTGATGTTATCGTTATTCAGTATAGAACCGTTTCCATGTCAAAAACCACTAGGAATTTAGGGATAACATAGAGTATAAGTAGCTTAAGAAATACAATCAACTTTATGTATATTCATTCATTCATTCATATCGATCGGCCAGCGAGGCATATAACCAAATTTTCCTACCGTACATTATTTTTGTCTTCAACCAACTTAGTCTATTAAGATAGACTTAATAAAAGTTAAGTACACACATCAATTTGATAAGACGATCTGCTGACAAATTTAAAACCTATAACCACTAATTTTTTGTGGTGATCCACCGAGTAAATAATAAACTTATGTATTCTTGCAATACACAAAAGCTAGGGATACAAATTAAATAAACCAAGGAAATAAAACTTTTTTTTTATATAATAAAAGCGTTTAGGGGTTTCATTTACTTAGAAACAGAACGCCTTGAAACGTCCCAAAGGATGAGATCACAAAGATCTAGATAGATGCGAATTCGGATGGATGTGAAAATTGGTGTAGTTTTGCTATGAAGTCTGCCACACCATTAATCTTTCAAAAAATATGAAAAATGCAACTTGAGATAAAATGTCACAGGTTCATATGAATATAATGCATTATCAGTTCTATTTTCTATGGACAAGCCCAAATGCCTTTCAATTATGACGTTAATTAGGCGACGATTATCACATTCCGTCTCAACATGTAAGATACCGAATCGGATGTCCGCTCTTATGCCAAGACACATTAAAGGGGCTCCGTCATAAAGGATGAAATGAAACCGAGGTTTCCATTGTTGCATAAAACTATGCTATATAACTATTAGGTGAAAGATAATAATTCTATTTATATGTTCTATTGTTGCATATATATGTGATGAATGGTGATTCTATATGTCCATCATTGTTCTTTGGTAAAGCACATCTAAAAGGCAAAAAAAAGCATCTTTTTAATACAAGTAAGATCAAGACTATAATTGATGCATCATGAGGGATGTCAATGGATTAGTATTATTGTTTCCATAAATAATCCACACGCAACTTCGCATTATCTTTCAACAATTATACAACAAGATCAGAAAAGTTATCTACCATGCATAAAAGTTGTTACTATTATAATTAAGCAAAATTGTACCACTTTAATGCTATAAGTATATAACCATCGTTTTTTCGACAAAAGTTTCGGTGCAAATAACTCTTAACGCAAATAACTCTTAACGAAGGAAAAATGAACTGATCGCGTTCACATATTACACGTCAATGTTCATATTTTGATAATGTTCATAATCTGGTCATATAAAATTTTAAACGTTTTCAGTAAGGTACGTACACGGTGACATACTTGTAATTACTGCGAACTTTGTTTTTTTTTCCTTCTCAAAATGACCTCAAAATAATTTATCGCCTAAATTATAAACATTATCGCTCATATTATGAAACATTAGATTATTATCTATGAACGCAAAAGCTTCGTTTTTAATACGTCAAGTCTTATTCTCACCAGAACTTTTCTCCATTTTCTCACTGTTAATCCTTTAGCTTGAGCCTCGTTAATGTGTACGGTGTACATTTGTTAGATGTACGTTTTGATATGATTTAAAGTACTTATTTAAACAAATGTTCATTCACAAACAATTAACAAAATTAGTAAGATTTTTTCTGAATCTGAAAGATGGATATTTCTATTTACTTAATGTTTTTGAAGGATTTTGAGTGGGATAAGTAATGCAACCACCCACACAAGCCAAGTCTTCTTCTTTAGCTTAAAATTCAAGGAATAAAATGATCAATTTTGTTGGGGGTGGGGTGAATGTGTGGTCGCAATCTCTACCCATTTCATGTTCTTAATTTGAATCTGGATATGATCAGAAAATAGAAGGAGACATTGTATCATTGTTTTACGTACCTTTTTTATGTTATTTTTTCATGCATTCTGTGGACTCAGCTATGACACGACCATTCAATTCAAGGATGTTCAAAGTGAAATGATTTCTGAACATGGTAAAACTCCACAATCTCTGGTGAATGGAAGGCTCAACATTTTTCAGTATGCTAACGTTCTATCATATCATTCATGTCTGTTACTTTTGTTTTGACTCCTTTTTGAGAATTTAGGTGAGTAATTTATTGAGTTGAGCTAAGAAAATTCAGACAACATAGCTTTGGATTGTGCGAATTTAGCACTATAAACAAAGGATGCGGCATCCCAATGGAGCTTGCATGAGTTCAACACTCCAGATGTCCAAATACTGAACTATCGATTAGTTAGTACAGACAAATAGTGCAATTTCCTATTATAAGGTTATAACCTATAGTTTCCTGATATGAAGTATATAAATGATTGGGTTGTAGTCTATTGGTAGGAATGAGTAATGACCCATTAGTAATCAGATGCCCAAACTCGACCCGACACGCTAAAGGAAACCGGGGCTCCTCGCATCAAATATATATCTAGGATTAGTTAGGTGAATTTTCATTAGGATAGTACTCAGTTTTGATCTTGTAAAGTGAATTTTGGCTAGTGAAGAACATCAATAACAATCCTCTTGTGTTAACTTGTACAAAGTTAGTGTAACCATTCCATTGCTTTATCTAAATCTATACAAAGTGTTTGTTGCATCATGCATGTAATGTAACGCAGTGCCAATTTCTAAATTTTATTCAAGACCCAAGCCCAATTAAGAGTAAAAAGCCCAAGTTGTTGAAGAAAAACAGAAAATACTAGGCCCAATCCTAAACAGTCTTTGCACTTCCAACATTGCTAATGGGAAATTGTTATAATTAGTTATAAACAAAGAATTAGCAAAAAGTCGTTGTAGTATAGTGGTAAGTATTCCCGCCTGTCACGCGGGTGACCCGGGTTCGATCCCCGGCAACGGCGTTTTTTTTAATTACTCCGTATTATTTGATTTTTTTGGTACATAATGGTATAGCACATTAGCAGTTTAGTACCAACTAGCGTGTGTTCCCGTACCATGTACGGGGTCGCATGTAATAAATATTTTATATTATTAATTAATTTATAAATTGTAGTTTATACTTTATGGTTTATAATTTATAGATTATAGTTTACGATTTATGTTTTATAGTTTAAGTTCATTAATAACTCAACTTAAATAGATTGATAACATAATTATAGATAAAGATATATGTTTATCTATATAGAAGATAAACATATAATATGATAAAAGATAAAAATCTATATTTCTTTTTGTTATATAACCTATTAGATATCTTTTTGATTTTTTAACTTATTTAATTCAAAGATATTTATCAAAATATAAAGTCGGATGACGTGAAGGATGACATAGTGGATGATGTAGCATAGCTTAGAGGTCGACACAAAGGCGAATTGAATATAAGGGCGACATGTGACAAAACAACGTTCTGTTTTAGTATATGTATAGATGAGTAGAATTGACTTTTTGATTGACCCTTGCACGTGCTGTCACGTATCTGTCATTCATTTTTCTACCCAAAAAACGTATTCCCTCCGTCCCTTAATGTTCTCCTCATCTCCAATTTTAACACTATTCACGATTTAATACAATTTGTTAGATTATTCTCAATCTATAAGAACAAACATGGTCATGCGTGATCTTGTTTTGTTCGTCTCATTGAGTAATTTAACAATATCAAAATTTTATAATTTTTAGAAATATATAATAAGAGATATTAACGACGCAAAACGTGTCTCGACAAATGTGTCGAAATGAAATGAAAAGAACATTAAGGGACGGAGGGAATATTTGTCGTTCTTCACTTCGTCCACATAATACTCTATACGGAGTATGTACATTACTATTTTTAGTAAATGTGACATAGCATCATGTTACGTGTTGAAATATTCTGACCAAAAGAAAGATGTACGGCTTAAATGAATCTAATTTGTCACAAAAAGACGATCGTTCAAACATCATACAATACAATACAACTATACAAGTGTTCACATTTTAACTTCAAACTACAGACTAGTAGTATATAGAAGTGATCTACCATTCCATTCTGCTGGTTTAATGTACAAATCTCAGAGAGTTGTCCATAACTGATACATAACTTTTACTTTACTCCATTCTCCTCTTTTGTCGACGACATAATATTTGACTCGGAACAAAACTTTATAGAAGAAGAAGATTATGATTACAAAAGCTTAAGCTAATACCGTTATTTGATTGGGATATCATTTATTTTTCCGTCCTAGGATCCGTCTTTCAGTTTGCTCTTGTTTTTCCTATGAACGATGTTTGTCTTACTTGTGGTATGTTTTGTTTGTGTAATTTTGATTATTTAAGATTGAGTGTGGTAGGTCCTGATGTAAACACATATGCTTTTGAGTCATATCGATTACCTTATCACAACTCATTGAGGATAAGAAAATATCAATCCCGACTCTCAAATCCATTTACCGAGATAAATAGTGCATGTTATTGTTGTAAATGTTAAAGAGGTTGGATCTCGTGCTAATATTCTTATGTTAAGAACATACTCCTTCTCTCTTTTTTTTCCGTTTGCTTTTGACACATTCAACAATGCACTTCTTGCGCCGTTTATATTACTAATTAAATGTTATCGAAAAATTATAAAACTACAAAATTTTGATATTATTAAGATACCCCCGTTGATACCAATCGAACAAGAACTCATATGAGTAGGTTTTTTTCTTATAAAACAAGATTAGTTTTATAAACATGTCAAACACGAAACCGCGCGTGTACGTTACCTCCTAATCTCCAACCCAACAAAACAAATCCGCTAAAAAACGTCAAACATCTCAAAACTCTGGAACTTCCCATCTGTTATCCCCCTCTCCGGCGCCGGCGACATGAACCCAACCGGCGACCAAGACTTCATCTTCTCCGACCGTGTTCTCCTCGACGGAAATCCAGCTTCCCTAACTTTCCACGCAGACGGAAATCTGCGGTGGTCTGAGAACGGAAAAGCCAGGTGCTTAATGTTGGAGAAAGAGCTTCTTGGTGTTTCCGTTCATGGGTCCAGAATCTTACTGAAGTGCGCTATTGAAAAAGGAAGTTCATTACTTTGCTTTGGTTACAGCCAAACTTTGCTGAGGAAGAGTTTTGTTGTTGAGCCTTTTTCTGAGGAATCTCTCAGGGTTTTGCACCACAAGCTGAGAGAATACCTAAAAAGTTTATCTGGTATACCCAATTCATCATCTTGTGAGATCTGATTACATTTGTTTGGGGTTTGATTTTTGGTACATCAGTGCTTGAATTTTTCTTAGTTAGGTGAATTGATTCATGAGAAAAAAGGGTAAGATTCAGCTGGCCTCTAGCTTTCATTAGGATAGTACTCAATTTTTGGATTTGAAATGTGACATTATCTCAGGGTAGCTGCTATTTGAGTGTAGTTGTCAGCAATGTATGAGCTTGTTTTCTTTGAGTTTACTGCATTTTATAGTGATGAAACTGTGTACACATCTAGTATAAATTTAGAGCTATGCAAGAAAGTGAAATGATAGTTATTATTTTCATTTCTAATTTGATTTTTCATTTCTAAAAATTCAAGCATTGATGTACCAAATCATTATTTCTAGTTTGTTTGGGGTTTGATTTTTGGCTTTGAATTGTTGAATCCTGCTATTCAAATTGGTAATTTTGGTACATCAATGCTTGAATTTTGATGTTGCAATGTGACATTATCTCAGGGTAGCTGCTATTTGAGTGTAGTTGTGACCAATGTATGGCCTTGTTGTGTTTCAGTTTACTGAATTTTATAGTGATGAAACTGTGTAGACATCTAGTTCAAATTTAGAGCTAGGCAAGAAAGTGAAATGATAATCATGATTTTGATTTCTGTTATGGTCACAGATCGGCCAAAGAGGCTGTTGGTTCTCGTCATTCCATTTGGAGGAAAGATTAAACTCAATCTTTGGTTCCATTATTCTTTGGCTTCGGAATTATATGAAATAAAGAAAAATGACTCATTTAATTGTCTATGATTCTTATTTTGTGAAGTAGTAGTCAGAGAGTATGCAATTTTTGACGCAATCTTCATTTTGGGTGATCGGAAACAAACTCTTTGTTGTTCGGAGGTTAATGTTGTGTATATTCGACATTGGGGTAATGTGGTTGTTGTAGATGGCTTCTAGCTTCTATTAGGATAATACTGTATTCTGATCTCTGCTATATGAGGGTAGTTGTCAGCAATTTATGACCTTGTTTTGTATCAATTTACTGCATTTTATAGTGATGAAAGTTACAAAATTAAATACAGATATGTACATAGTAGGCAAGAATGTGAACTGATTAATGAGTATTTTCATTTCTGTTATGGTTACAGATCGGCCGAAGAGGCTTTTAGTTTTCGTCAATCCATTTGGGGGAAAGAAGTCTGGATCAGGGATTTTTGCAGACAGTGTGAAGCCATTACTCGATGATGCCGAGATCCAATATACAGTGATGCGTCTGTATCTTCTTCTTTTCTGTCTTTTTTAGCTGTGTCCACAGGATGTTGCATACCTCCTTCCGTCACCAGATTTGAACTTTTTCTTATCTTTTATGATTTACAGAAACTAAACACCAGCTTCATGCAAAGGAAGTTGCACAGCAAATGGATCTTACCATGTACGATGGAATTGTTTGTGTTAGTGGTGATGGGATATTGGTTGAGGTTTGTAGTTACATCTCTAATTATCTTTCAAGCTATGATCCGTACGACTCGTGTATTCCGATGATCATATTCATATGAACAAGAAAAAAATGCTACTTTTTTTAGGAAAAAAGACTAGAACTTTTTTTAGTTATGTCTATTGGCATTAACTTAGTGCAATGATCTATATATTTTTAGAAGTGACTACATGGAATTTGAGAGATTATTAGAGTACAGTTTAATTATCAAACTGAACACAAATTCTATATCTTCTGGTTTCGTTGGCTAAATAGTAAATACAAGTATTTCAAACTTTCATAGGTAGTGAACGGGTTGCTCCAAAGAGAAGATTGGAACACTGCAATCAAGATGCCTATTGGAGTAGTCCCTGCAGGTACAGGAAATGGCATGGCAAAATCTCTTCTGGATTCAGTTGGTGAACCCTCTTCTGTGATTAATGCAGTTCTTGTCATCATCCGAGGTCAAATGCTGCTTCTTTATTATTTTTATTCATATTGCATATGCTATTTATACAACACATGACAATTTTTTCTACAACCATAGGTCACAAACAATCACTAGATGTCACTACTATCTTGCAAGGGAATACGAGATACTTCAGTGTCCTGATGCTTGCATGGGGTATGATGTTATATATTCAAACCAAAATATAACTGAAACAAGGTCTGACCATTTCCTTGATTTCAATCATTTTGGAATAATGCAGGTCTTGTGGCAGATGTCGACATTGAATCAGAAAAGTACAGGTTTTTGGGAAGTGCTCGGATAGACTTATATGTATGTCCTTCTTTCAAGTTTATATTTTTGCTTTGGATTATTTATCCTCAGCACTAACTTTCATCCATACTTTCCCAGGCAATTCAGAGAATGATTCGCCTGAGAAAGTATCTAGGCCGGATTCATTTTGTCCCAGCAACTGGATATGAACATAAAGTTGAACATTTGAGCCAAAGAGTTGAAGCAGCTGATGCTATACAATTTCGCAATCCAGCTGAACTCTCTGACAAGACTCAGAAATTTAATTATCTAGGAGCTGACATTGGTAGCGAATACATGGAATGGAGAACCATAGACGGGCCCTTCATTTCCATTTGGCTCCATAATGTGCCTTGGGGCGCTGAAGATGCTATGCCCGCTCCTGATGCCAAGGTAACAACAACATTGTTTTTTAATTGTGTACCCGTAATCTAAATGTTATTTCTTATTGCTATGCAGTTTTCGGATGGTTATTTGGATCTTATCCTGATAAGAGACTGCCCAAAAATGGCCTTGATTTCATTGATGACTGAAGTAAGTAAAGGAAATCACGTCAAGTCGCCCCATGTGTTGTACATAAAGGTGAGTTGATGGGCTGCATGATTTATTGCATAAACTTCAACTTTATAACAGTTTAGTGAAAAATAAATGATATTTTGCAGGTGAAAGCGTTTATTTTAGAGCCGGGACAACGTACAACTGACTCAACCAAGGGAGGAATCATTGACTCTGATGGTGAGGTCTTGGCTCGAGGAAGTGGAACGTATATGTGTGAACGGGGATCGTTGATGGCTTATGACAAAATCCAATTGACAGTTGATCAAGGTTTAGCTACTCTCTTTGCTCCCCGAAAGTTCAGCATTTGATTGAGTCTTATCAGTTCTTCTGTTGTGTCATAGTTATTTACCTACAATTGTAGAGACATTTTTGGTTAGGTTTTGTATCATTTTCTATTGTATAGAAATGTAATACGGCAGATAAGGATTGGGTTGTAAGCTGTGAGAAATTCATGTACGATATACATCAAACTGAACATTCTTTTGGGTTGAATGAATGTAACTTCACTTAAATTATCTATTGATATCCACTCTTCTCCCCAACAGTGAGCTACATTATTTGGACATCATAGAATAACTGCAGCTTTGAAGTCATTATTAAGGCATAAAATAAAATGATATATATTCTTACAGTGGAATTACTGAACAACAAATGTCGTTGTAGTATAGTGGTAAGTATTCCCGCCTGTCACGCGGGTGACCCGGGTTCGATCCCCGGCAACGGCGTCTTTTTGAAAAAATAAGAAATACCGAAACGACGTCGTTTTACTCTTCTACTCCATTGATTTCTCATTGTTGAAACAGAAGGGTCGTTGTTCCTTACTATCGACATTCTTTGCAATCTTTTTCGCAAGGTAAGACTCAAATGTTCTCCCCCTTCGTAATTGATTACAATTGCAATCATTTTGCTAATCCGCTAGAAAAATTTCATAATATATCTCTGTAATTTTAGGTTTTGCTATGGTCATGAGCACTTCTTGATTTTCATGTTCTAGTATCAAATCTGTATTGTATTTCGGTTAATTTGAGTTCTTGCTACTTCTAAAGCTTTGGATTAAAGGGTATTGCTGCCATTCATGTTTCTAGAAGAACTGATTTAGTTCCCAAATTATTTAGTATCTGCCATCTGCAGAAATCTTGCATAAAACCAATGTATTGCTGATGTTTTACTACTTCTGACATGATTTTGTTGAAAACAGTAAGCAGAAAGAATAAGATGAGACTGTTTGATGCTCATTGCCATCTCCAAGACCCTAGGGTTCTTCACATGACTCCTCAACTGATTCAAAAAACTCTTGACATGGGTGTGATACATTTTGCTGTCAATGGAGTTTCTGAAAAAGACTGGCATTTGGTCAAGCAGATGAGCGAAACTTACCCTTCCGTACTCCCATGTTTCGGTCTTCATCCCTGGTTCATCAGAGAGAGAAGCCCCAACTGGTTCACAACACTAAGACAATTCTTGGACACTAACCCGTCTTCTTCTGTTGGAGAAATCGGTTTGGATAAGGGTTCATATGGTAAACAGATTGATTTCACTGATCAAGCTCAAGTTTTCAGGCAACAGTTGGAACTTGCCAAGGATCTCAACAAACCAGCCTCAATCCATTGTGTACGCGCTTTCGGTGACCTTCTTGAAATCATGAAGTCCTTGGGACCGTTTCCTGCTGGTGTAATTCTGCATTCTTTTCTCGGGTCTGCTGAGATGGTTCCTGATTTTGCTAAGCTCGGGGCCTACTTTTCGTTCTCCGGTTTTCTTATGTCCATGAAAGTTCAGAAGGCGAAGAAACTTGTTAAGGCTGTGCCTCTTGATAGAGTTTTGTTAGAGACAGATGCGCCAGATGCTTTACCGAGCTTGGATTTGAGTGAATTGTTTTTGGTTGAGGGAGACCCGTCTATACCTCAAGCAACTGAGGCTCGAGATGATGATAATGCTTCAGATAAGGCAGAAAGCAAAGTGGTGTTGCCTAAAGGGATGCTAAACCATCCAGCTAATATTCATAATGTACTTGCTTATGTTGCGTCATTGCTTGAGAAGAACAAAGAAGAAGTTGCAGAGATAAGCTGCGTGAATGCGTTGCGCCTGTTTTCTTATGAAGGGTCTAAGATATCCAAACAAGACTAGCTGTACATACATTCAGTTTTTCTTTAATTGTGGGATTGTTATGTAATGATGCTTATCTCTCCTCTTATTCTGTCTCCTTTTCTTTGGTGTTGTATGTCTCTGAATTGGTTGAATCCTCGATGCATGTTCAGGCTGAAGTGGAAGAAAATTTGCTTCCGTAAATGTCTTTGCTGCATAACCCAAAAGAAGCTGCATAGATACTAAATACTGTAAGACATTAGTCTGTACGTAATACCTTAAATAAACACCCAATAAGGACCCGTTCGATATCTAGATATAGCGTATGAATATAAAGATAAGAGTATGATATCGGATATTTATATCCATACGAGCATACCTGATAATGATATACTGATTTACCAAGATATGAATACGAGGGATATACCAAACAGGCCTAACAATGTATTTTATCTAAATATATTTGGATGTTTGTGTTGGAGTAAATTTTTACAAGCATCTAAATATCTGTTATTTTTTTTACTTTATAATGAAACTTCAGCGGATAATTTGGTGAATCTCAACCGGAAGTCAAACTTGTGGAAAAGCTTTGAGTTCGTTGTCGTGCTCTGCTATCTCTCTCAAAGGCCTTCAACTGGATTTCTACTACCCAAGACTCCACTGATTCCCACTGTCCAGAATCAAAGGTAATCTTATCCAAGAAATCCTATATCTAAGACTTGTAAAGTTGTTGTTTTTTACTGATTGTGATTTCTCTATCTATCACGATTGGAGCAGAAATGGCTGCCCCAAGGGGACTCTTTTGGATCGGAGGACTCGTGTTTTTTCTGCAACTGATTCCTGCAATTCTTGGATGGGGAAGACATGGCCACTACGCCACCTGCAAAATTGCTGAGGTATTGCTTCTCCAATTTGATCATTTTCATGTTAACCTAGATTACATAGAAACCCAGAAGTGTTGTATTGTCTGTTGATTCTGGGGTCGTTTGGTATCGATATCTAGATATGGATATCAACACTTACTCGTGTCAGATTACATTGTTTGAATCATGTTTGCTTGTGACCTAATTTTCACCAACCTTGTTAATTTGGGGATGAATCTAATTCTGCAACGTTCAGGCGTATCTTACAGAGGAAGCTTTAGGAGCTGTAAAAGAGTTGCTTCCTGAATCCGCTGGAGGCGAATTAGCTGCTGTTTGCTCATGGGCAGATGAGATGCATTTCCACTACCACTGGAGCACTGCTTTACACTATATTGATACTCCTGATTATAGGTGCACGTATGATTACTGCAGTAAGTTTAATTGTGATCACATCATTAGTTTGTGGATGTTCCTATGAATTGAATTCACTTGTTTTGTAATTGATGGGATTTAGAGAAAATGTGTTTGGTAGAATTCTAGCTTAGATAAATCAAAATGGGGAAATTGAGATTCTGTAGCTAAAAATGGGGAAATAGAAGGTATATGCAAGAAATGAATTTTCATGATTTTCTGCAGAAAATATTTCAACCAAATAAAGATATTTATTCCTACTTCATGAGTTTTTGAAAATTATGGGAATTGAGTTGTTAACCCAACAAGCACTGAGTTTTCTTGACAATGTTGGTTATTTTACAGGAGACTGCCATGACAGCTCTGGAAATAAAAACAGATGTGTGACTGGGGCAATTCACAACTATACACTACAGCTAGAGTCTGCTTATTCTCAGTCAGCTTCTGTTGTGAATTGTAAGAAATTGAAACCAATTTCTTTTTCATGGCTTTTGTTTGATGTAACAGGAAGGTACTTACTTTCCGTATCTTATACAGATAACTTAACTGAAGCACTCATGTTTCTATCACACTTTGTTGGTGATGTTCATCAGGTTTGTTGCATATTTTTTTACCCATTTGATCGCTACTCATTTTGTAACTATATTAACTTTCTGATGTTGAATGCATTAGCCCTTGCATGTGGGCTTTACCGGAGATTTAGGTGGAAATAAAATCATTGTACACTGGTACCGCCGGAAAGCCAATTTGCACCATGTAAGTTTTAATTTCCTCGGACTTTTCTGTCTTCTTTTTTATCATTTTTAGGTTAATATGTATTTGATGTTAATCGCATGTTTCTTCTGCAGATATGGGATACTGCGATCATTGATACTGCAATTGAGAGATTCTATTCTTCTGATCTCTCAATCATGATACAAGCTATTCAAAGAAATATTACGGTAAGTATTACTTACTGAATTTGTAGCTCTATCCATATGCTTTGTGATTACTAGGAATTCTGAATGATGTCGTGTAATATTTCTTATTGATTCTTGTTTTCTGAAACTGTGATTAGGAGAGTTGGTCTAACGAAATTGGCACATGGGGATCTTGCAGCCCTGACCACACCGCTTGTCCTGATCCGTAAGCATATATAACTTATTGTGGCTAGTGTCAATACCTTATCTATAGATTTAATGTGCACCTTGTTTGACAGTACATTGCACTTTTTTGTGCAGGTATGCAACTGAAAGTATATATTTGGCTTGCAACTATGCATATAAAAATGCTACTCCTGGAACCACACTAAGTGGTAAAACTCCTCTTTTTCTCATTTGTCCTATGATATATGTTTGCCTTATGATTGGTGTCTCATGTGAAAACCTTGTACTATTGAACATAAATCTAAATATATAAATGCATTCAAAAATTGTTTCCGAGAACTGTCAAACAAATCACTCAAAATTGAAATGGATGATTTAATATCTTATCTCTAATTGGATTCTTATTTTTGCTCATAATTTGTTATAGATGACTACTTCCTTTCTCGTTTGCCGGTGGTGGAGAAAAGGATCGCTCAAGGCGGAATCCGTCTAGCTGCCACCCTCAACCGCATCTTCTCCTCAAAGTCACTGATTGCAAATGCATGAAAGCAACAGAAGTTCAACGAGCACAACTCAAGTCCCTTTCTGTAAATAACTTTCCATTCTTAAAAAGATTATCAAAATCAAGATCCAATTGTTGTTGCTTTACAAACTTCTCATGTAATTAAGTTATCCTTGCATTTCTTAGCTTGCGTTATCTTGCACGTACAAGTCTCCTACTCACATAATATATGCTTTTGAATCAAGCTAATTTAAATCTCCCCCATCTTGTGGTGGGAATGATTCCCAGCCTACCCAGAATATGCCCATTATTTCATTGCTTGATTTGTTGGTTGCTTGTATGAAGATGCTTTCCTATGTTAAAACAATACGTAGCTTGCACTCGAATGAAACCACACCACTATCATGAGTTTATATATAAATCCCCACAGAAGGTTGGAAACTCCATATACTTTGTTTTAAGTTATCATCATGTGGGGATTTGGAGGTCTTTTTGCTGCAGCTGTTCTTGTACTTGTGATAATACCCAATACAGGAGTTGAAGCATGGAGCAAAGAGGGTCATATGATGACATGTAAAATTGCCCAGGTGAACTGAATTAGTTTTTGTCATCTTTATTATGCATACTGGTTGCTTAATGTTATGTTGATATAGGGACTATTGGAACCAGAAGCGGCTCATGCAGTGAAGAACTTGTTACCGGAGAACGTGAGTGGAGACTTATCCGAGGTTTGCGTGTGGGCTGATCAGATACGACACTGGTACGCGTACAGGTGGACTAGCCCTCTCCATTTCATTGACACGCCTGACAACGCTTGCTCTTTCGATTATCAAAGTAATTAACGTCTAATTTTCTACGTTATTTAGCTATCTAGCTAGCTTCTTTAATTTGATCATTCTCATGTATGCACATTTACAATTATACAGGGGATTGTCATGACACACATGGAAATGAAGATATGTGTGTAGCTGGTGCCGTTCAGAACTTCACTTCTCAGCTCCAACATTACAAGGAAGGCACTGCTGATCGTCGCTGTAATTAACCTCCCTACCTTCATTTTTAGCTTAATTGGTATGGTAGATCCACCTAATCGATGTGTTCGCAGATAATTTAACGGAGGCGCTGATGTTTTTGTCACATTTCATGGGTGACATTCATCAGGTTAGTTTAGTACGTTTTTTCACATAGCGCTATAACTACAAAATATTATGAATACTTGATTGATGCTTTGTTTTGAATATTGTGCATAGCCAATGCACGTGGGGTTCACGAGCGATGAAGGCGGAAACACAATTGATGTACGATGGTTTAGACACAAATCGAATCTTCATCATGTATGTGATGATCTGTCAACTGAAATTTGATCTCATGCTTTAGCTTATGAATTCAATTTGCTTAATTATATATGCAAATGACAGGTTTGGGACAGGGAGATCATACTAACTGCCATGAAAGATTACTATGAAAAGGACATGGATCTTCTTCTTCAGGACATCCAAGGCAATTTCACTGATGTAAGTTTAGAATGATCAGTTCAATACAACTATCAAGATTATGATGTGATATGTGTACTCTTATCTAAATCTTCTGCAGGGGATATGGGCTAATGATGTTGAGTCATGGACGGATTGCGACAGTCTCCACGCTTGTGTAATTAAGTAAGTTAATTCAACGATATATATCATCCTTCAAGTCTCAGTTTTTTCAGTTTCTCATTACCAATATAACTGTATAAATGTTATTTTTCAGGTATGCAACAGAGAGCATTAACATAGCTTGCAAATGGGGTTACAAGGGTGTCACTTCTGGTCAAACTCTATCAGGTAAAAAGCTTAATTTTTTTATAATAAAAATGATTAAACAAATCATGTAATGTAACTTTGAAAATGATGCAGATGACTATTTCAATTCAAGGCTACCGTTTGTGATGAAGAGGATAGCACAAGGAGGAGTAAGATTAGCTATGATACTCAACAACGTCTTCCGCCATGGACATCAAACCATGGCTGCTGCTACTTGATGCACTTCATTATTTACTGCATGTAGAAGAAGAAGAAGATTTGAACATAGAAACTCACATCAAATTTCTTTTGCTAACCCAACACCCCTGAATTCATCAATACGAAACTTGTTGATTATTTTCTCTCAGTTTAGTCTATCTGTTGTATTATTATGTTTGATCATTTGCAATTTCAATCCAAGGTTTCTGCAAAGTTGTATGTTTGTTCATACAGCGAATTGTGATTTGTGACATCTTGAGGCAGATAAATTAAGAAAGATACCCAAACTTTTCATTATACACAAATCACACTTTTAAGCTACAACTGCAAACCATTCCAACAAGAGGGAAAACATAAATTTAACAAAACCTAAAGCTAGCTAACTAAAGCTACAATCACATATTATCGAGAAGCAAGAGATCGACGTTGTGAATTTGATGATGAAAAGATGGATGAAACAGAGTTTGCAATTCCCATTATAATCCCAGCTTTCACTTGCCCTCTTTTCGGGATCGGACGACCTCCATTTCTTCGCCTCGACGATCCAGATCTCTCGATCATACCGCAACTTCCTCCACCGGTCAATCCTGCTGCCATTTGATCAAGTTTTGGAGTATATTTCACAAAGAGGAGATTAGAGTTCAGAGAGATTCTCAAGCTTGTGTTTGCTGGTTGTTGTTGGACACTCATGGAAGCTGCTTATATATAGCGATAAGGATTGCATGATTTTACATTAATGCCCTCCTTACTTATATAATCTTCAAAAAAAATATACACATGTGAAAGATACATTGGAAAACACTTTATTTGGTATCCAATTATGAAGTATGGAGTGATAATTTGGGTTAGTGATGATCAGAAAACTTTGATATGATTATCATATAAGGTTATTATTCAGAATGGGCAACTGGGTGAAGAATCCTATCTAGCTTTTATCTTATTTTATGATTCTCTTGTCTCTATTTGTTTGTCCACTTTTCTTTTCAGGTGTTCCCTTTTGTTTGTCCACTATTCTATTTATGTCACTTTATTCTACCCATTTTATCCCTATTATCAACCTATAATTACCAACTTTCCACTTTTTCCCAAATTCCAATTTTATCTACTATTTCTCTCTTCTCTAACCATTCACTTTATATTTTTCTCTCTCATATAATCATTATATTCCTACCATTCCTTAATTTCCGTGAAATCGTACTTGTGGACAAATAAAAAGGGACGGAGGGAGTAGTTAATACGATAGTGGTTGTTTGTTTGTTGTTTTTTAATACCATTAAAGCTAGATTTTGAAGTTAAAAGTAAAGGTTCATGTCGGAGATGGGTATAGCTAATTTGCAAGTTGCAATAAACATGTGAAAGATTAGTTTTATGACCAAAAGGAGAGAATCACATAATTAAAGTTAAAGAGAATGATATTATTAGTGAAGTGACACTAAATCACACATATATGAAAATCATGATTAGAAAGAAAGGTCGTTGAGACGTGATTCAGGACAGAGTTTTGTGGAGTGAGAAAATTCGGGTTATAAAAGTTTAAGTTAGAGTTCCTTGGAGGGTGTATCCTCGATTCTCAGGTTAGGAGACTTGTCCTGATTTCTCTGTTTTTTATGAGAGTGTTGCGCGGTTCTTATATGTTCATGTTGGTTTATTTTGGTTTTGGTCCTTCTGTGTCGCTCGGTAGGTAGTGGTGTAGATTTCTTTGTTTTTGGATCATATTACCAATTTCGAATCCCCAGATCCCGTTCTTCGTGATATAATAGGGAATGTTGTTGTTGGGCAACGAGATGATTTGCATAAGCATCACGTGGTGATTTCTTGTTAAATAAACAAAACTCAACCTAACTTGGTCTCAATTGGAACACTGCATACATGACTCAGTTCAATGTATTATATACATCCTTATCAAAATTAAGAAAAATGTATTATATATTGTGTCACACCCACAAGTCTTGGTCACTTCCCACTAGTTAGAATCGGTCCACTACTACATATATAATCGATTTACTTAATATTTATTTATATATGTATGCATTATGCGATTTATAGAAACACTAGATACTACTCCCTCCGTCCCTTAATGTTCTTCTCATTTACTTTTGACACATTTATCGAGACACGTTTTGTAACGTTAATATCTCCAAATATACGTTAATAAAAATTATAAAATTTTGATATTGTTAAAGTTCTCGATGAGACGAATCAAACAAGATCTCATATTACTATGTTTTTTCTTATATATTAGACGATATATCGAAGATTCTCTTGTAAAGTGAATATTGTCAAAAATAACAATGGGAAGAACATTTGGGGACGGAGGAAGTATGTAGATATATTATTTCTATCACTTAGAATTAGGATATGTTAAAATATAAACATTGACCATTTTTAAGAAGATTTATATGAACACTCTATGAAGACACAAAGTATATTGTTAATAACAGGGCGAGTAGTCCAAAGTACGCAACCCTATGTTAAAAAATATAGGTGTTTACCACGCATCTATATTTTTATATCTCAAATTCATTTTTTAACGTAGTTTTAACGCGTTTAAATGAATTGGAACAGTCATAAACGTACCATCGATGTACCTAAACATGAAAAATTGCCTTTAAAATATTGATGCGCCTAAAACTGAAGCGAGTTTTTTGACACATCACTAATGCGCTAAAAAAGGGTTCGAGACGGCGAGTTATAACTTTTCGTGTATGGAGCTATTCTTCTTTAAAATATTTTCAGATGATCCAAAATGAATACTGACTTAAAAATTGCACAGTTTGACTCGATTTGGAAAATGTAAAATTTGCATATAGCAATCGGATTTGATCGACACATCCACCCATTTTGTTTAGGAATCGAATCTGAATCCAAAATCAGCATATAATTTCGTTTTAACCAGTATTGAGCTGCAAATCCAAATCACTTAATTTCCATAAACAAAAGAAGAAGCTCAAAATTGGATAATATTGTGAAATTCACATCTTTACAAAGTCACCATTCAAACCTGAAGCCTAATCGACTAATTCACACGGAAATTTAACACACCATGGGATTGATTCTTAACAAGTCAAATCCACACAAACTTAAAGCAAAATCAGTGAGGAGAAGAAGATCGATGTTGGTTTGTATTCAAGGAGGAGAAAACAGATGAAACAGAGTGCGCCAATCCTACGATAATCCCTGCCTTCACTTGCCCTCTTTTCGGGATCGGACGGCCACCAACGCTCCTCATCGGTGATGAGTATCCAGTTGCAACAACTCTCATGCCTGCCATCGATGATTTTGAGTAGTGAGTTACTTGTTTGTTTGGTTGAGCTTTGAATACTTTTCTGCTGTGTTTGATGCTCAACGAAGGCTTATATTGAGGGAGAAGAGAGTGAGGATAAGACGAAACTGCCCCTTGCAACTTGTTGGTTCAATAATTATTTGGTTGATATTTGTGTGACAAGTTGGAGTTTTATAATTGGGGTTGCTTTTCATATGGTTCACATGTTGATATTGTGTTAAAATTGTAAAAAGAAAAGAAAAGTATGGGTCACGAACTGTGCTCTGCTCCACATGATCTTGTTTCAAATAGTAACTTTTAAGATTTGGGTTAATCACTACTTAAATCAGTGTAGCTAAGTTGCTGTACGGAGTAATTGAAATATACATCACATCACATCACATCACTCGGAGCTAGGGATGGCCGGACCGGACCGGGACCGGAGCTAGGGATGGCCGGACCGGACCGGGACCGCCGGTTCGAACCGGAACCGGACCGGGTCAAAACCGGGACCGGACCGGACCGGAACCGGTTTGGTCACGGTCCGGTTTAGGTTCACGAAATACGTTTTTCAAAACCGGCGGTTTTTTATTATTTTTTTAAAAAAAAATTAACCGGCGGTTAACCGGAACCGTCGTTTTGTAAAAATAAAATAAAAAAAAGAACCGCCGGTTCATCACATTTTTTTAAGTTTTTTTTAAGTTTTATAAATTTATAAAATTATTTTTTAAAAACAAAACCGCCAGTTAACCGGTTAGAACTGGTTAACCAGCGGTTTTGTTTTGTTTTTTTTAATAAAAAACCGGTCCGATTCAGTCCGGTTCCGGTTCGAACCGGACCGGACCGGAACTGGAACCGGAAAAACCGGTTTTTCCCGATTCCGGACCGGACCGGGAGCCACCTCTACTCGGAGCAATGCAATCAACGTTGATATCTGATCTTTTATCTTTTAGAGATTGTGTTTGAAAAATATGTTGAAGTTGAATTAGTGTTTTTTGAAAAGAAAGGTCGAAGCTCTTCAAACAGATATTTTTGTCTACTTTGGGAAAATTCGGCCGTAAATCGAAAACTCTAGATTACTTTGGGATAAATCGAGGTGTAATCCAACCCCTTACATCATCCTTAAGAATGTTCTCGATACAAATAAGAGGCGAAGAAAAAAAGAAAGCCCTAGGGGAACGATGCTCCAAAATTAAATCACGAAAGACATGCCGAACGTGGATGGTCCAAGCTCCACTAATGAAGCATTGACAACTACTGACTAGGCTAGCCAATGAGTGATTGGGATGGACGGGTTTGTGGAGAAGATCAACCACTAACTTGGAGTCTGATTTGAAGATGACCTTTTTGAAGTCTTTGTCCCATCGAGAAGTTCCCAAGCTCCGCCATCAGGACTGAGCAAACCCCTAGGTTGTGAACAAACCCAACAATCCACGCACCAGAGCGGCCTTAGCACGAGTACCCTAAAAAACCGCGTCATCTGTGTTCATCTTAACTCATCCTTCAAGCGGTTGGGACCATCTAGCATTAATTTCCTCTTTTTTTCACTATCTTAAGACGAATTAGTTGTTTGACTATAAATATAAATTTAAGTCATGTGCTTGATTTCTTTGCATGAGAATTATAGTGAGGACCTTTAAAATTTCATTGGTCATGTCAATAAAAACTTTCTAAGTGTACTAAAGCTTACGAGAATAGGCTTCTCACATCGAAAGTTGAGATAATTATAACTCACTATATAATATCATAGATCACTTCTCTTATTGTCAATTGGTTTTAGGATGGAATCTCATGGGCTTGTATTGTGGGCCCAATGCGCTAATATACACGACCCTCGTGTTTATCAGCCCACTGGACTTTATCAAAGCTCTAAATATTTAGCTTCAAGCATATTCAAAATCTAAAATTTCAAATACTTTCATCTTTCAGCGATTTCAAGTATGTTTGTCAAGCGCTATACTTCATTCGTAGAGATTGAGAGATCCAATTCGGTTTGTGTTTTGGAAGACCAATTCGGTTGCATATCCCCTTGAAACGCTTTCTGTTTCTTTATCTTTACAAATGCACCCATTTTTGTTTAGGAATCGAATCTGAATCCAAAATCAGCATATAAAAAGAAGCTCAAAATTGGTTAATATGGTGAAATTCACATCTTTACAAAGTCACCACTCAAACCTGAAGCCTAATTGACTAATTCACACGGAAATTTAACACACCAGACTAACACAAACTTAAAGCAAAATCAGTGAGGAGCTGCAGAAGATCGATGTTGATTTGTATTCAAGGAGAAGAAAACAGAGGAAACAGAATGCGCCAATCCTACGATAATCCCTGCCTTCACTTGCCCTCTTTTCGGGATCGGACGGCCACCATTGCTCCTCATTGATCCAGTTGCAACAACTCTCATGCCCGCCATCTGATTTGATTTGGTTACAGTGGGGTGCGATGCAGCGGATGATTTTTTAGAGAGGAGTGTTTGAATACTTTTGCTTGTGTTTGATGCTTCAAGGGAGGGGTTATATTGAGGGAGAAGAGAGTAATGAAATGACGAAACTGCCCCTTGATATTTGTGTGACAGGTGGATTTTTTTTTTATTGGGGTTGCTTTTCATATGGTTCACATGTTGATATTGTTTTAAAATTGTAAAAGAAAAGAAAAGCATGGATAGATATGAGAATTGGAATCGGAGGATTTTGTGCTAATCAGTACTTAGGTAGCTTCATTAGTTTATTAGGTGTTTTATTGTAAGCTAGCTTTTTAAATCAGTGTAAGTTAGAGGTTGGTGTAATAGAAAATATACACTAGCTTGAGTGAGCTTTACCCACAAAAAAAAGGGTAAAATTTCTGATCGCCCTAAATTAGCAAATAAAAAATTAAGCTAACTTGTTTTTATAATAAGCTATGTTATAATTAAGCTATTGAAATTAGAAAAAGTATCCGGTCAGAATAAACTTCAAAACGGAAACGTGAAAATGATGAATATTTAGTACTAACTTGGTGATCGTTCGTTGACAAACTTAAAAACATTAAAAAATTGAAAGAACATTTATTTTTCAAAAAACATTTATTGAGAAACCGCAAAACATTTAGAGAAAAATCGTATATGTACATCAGACGTGCATCAAAATTTTGATGAACATTTGAGTACATTTTTAATAAACATTTAAGTATAGTTTGATGAAAATTAGTCATTTTCACGTTCTCATTATATAAATTGTTCTTGTTCGAACCGCACCCTTGAAATTACTCATTGTCGAACAAGCTCGAATTTGATCTTTATTGTTAAAAAGGGGGAAAATAACGAAAAGATGCAATTTGAAGTCAAATATGTCATATGGGCTGCTCAGACAATGTAACGAACGTTAATATTCAAAGTTTATATTTTACTTTAATAAGAGTGTCCAAGCTTAATTAGTTATTAGAGGTTGATCCAATATCAATCCTATATTAAATATGTTCCATCTATTATTATACTTAGCAAAATAAGTTACTTTTCTTCTTAAAAACATTGACCAGTCCATTTTCAACATTGATCAGTCCATTTTCAACAATAAAATTTTCGTACTTGATTTATTTTTTATAAAAATTCTAAAAAGATCATTTTTAAATTAGCATATGACAGTGATTAGTGAAATTATATGGTCGATTAACAAATTTACATTTGAAGTCATGTGTCGTGATTTCTTTGCACTAAAACTCTAGTCAAAACCTTTAAAATTTCTAATTAAAACTTAAAAGTGTACTATAGCTCTAGATATTCTCAAGAATTGACTTCAAATACTTTCATCTTTCACTGATTTCAGTTTTTCATGGTTCTCACTCTGCCACATATCTATGAATGTACAGTTTGTCATCAGAACTCATAAGTAAAAATATAGAAGATCCCATGCATGTTAAATTGTACTTCCATTTCATCCCGCGTGAATGTCAATGCGCGTTTTGTTTTGTCAATATCTCTAATTACGTACGAGTAAAAAAATATAAAATTTTGAAATTGTTATAGTACTTGTTAAGACGAATCAAACAAGATTCCACATGACTATGTTTTCACTTGTAAATTGAAAGAAATCGAGAAGCTTCTCTCGGATTGTAAATAGTGTTAGAAAATGAAATGAGACTATAATGGGACGGATTTATTATTGTCAAACGTACGGTCTCTCAGCACAAAAAAAAAAACATTACACAAAATATCAGTAGATATTTGGATAGAAAAAATAATATCTCCCCCAATCACACTCACCGACTGAAACAAAAAAGAGGGGACAGAAAAACATCATCGAGAAGAATTGGATTTACAGGTGGAAGCAATCGAAGAAGAAGAGAAAATGGAAGAAACTGAGTGTGCAAATCCCATGGCTATCCTCATTACCACTTGTCCTCTTTTCGGCATTGGACGCGAAGATGACGATGAAGACGAAGATGAAGATGATCCGGTAGCCATTTGTAACTTCAAGTTAATGTATATTAGTATAGATGTTTAGGGTATGGTTGATTATTTATAGTGAAGTGAGGTTTGTGTTTATAGTAACGAGTAATAATAATGTTATTATATGGAGGTGTGAACGGTTGACCGTTACATTTGAAAGTTTCAACCGTGTGGTCTTCATTGCTTGGAATCCAAGGCTGGATTTTTTGGTCTCAGTATTATATGCTCGTGGTTCACGACCGTATTTGGAATGATTTTAAACTGCATATAATACCCGGTCAAAACTACTTAACTACTTTCTATTTCTGTAATACTCTCTCCGTCCCAGTATGTTGTTCTTGATTCTGTTTTTGACACTATTCACACATCAAGAGAATCTTCGTAATTTCGACCAATATATAGATAAAAACATAGTCATGTGTGGTCTTGTTTTATTCGTCTTATCGAGTACTTTAATAATATTCAATTTTTATAATTTTTACTAATGTATAATTAGAGATATTGATAAAACAAAACGCACATCGGCATACGTGCCCGAGTGAAACAAGACGGAATAAGGGACGGAGGGAGTATAACTTTCTATTTTCTATTTTCTATTTTCTATTTTAAACTACTTTAACTTTTTAATGCAATGATATGCTTCTTCTTTTTTCAAAGTTCTTGTAGAAATCACATGAACTGACCCACACAATATTATCTACACTATGGAGTATGGACTGATTCATGTATCTAATTATAATACTAAACTATTATTTGTTCTTGCTAAGCACGCACGTTTAATTTAATCTTTCGGTCAGTGGAATAAACATAATTATCAGACTAGAGTATATATATATATATATACTAAACTATGTATTTTTATTCTCCAAGTACAACTTTGCTTAGTGTGTAGTTATATACTCCCTCCGTCCCACTTTGTTTGTTCTATGACGGAATTTGACACTATTCATCTATTAACGCAATTTACTCGATTATTCTCAATATTTGTGTATTAATATAGTCATGTAGGGTCTTGTTTGATTCGTCTCATTTAATACTTTAACAATAACAAGATTTTATAAATTTTAATAATATATAGTTAGAGATATTAAAGACGCAAAACATGTATCGACAAGTGTGTAAACGCGTAAGAGGACAAACAAAGTGGGACGGAGGGAGTAATAGATAATTTTGCATTTGTGTCTTAATCTTGAAATTTGACTGATTTTAAGTAACGTTTATCGTGCGCACCAACTCTTCTAAAATGCCGGCTAATATAATTTGTAGGACACTTGTCGATCATAAATTCATGACTATCGGCCGTGTGTGAAAGGAGCTAAGTAACTAACACACGTAACAACTCCTTGTTTCATTCTTTTGGACATAACATAAGTTGGAAAAGCAACAAAACTTTTTTTTAGTACGTTAACGCTTGATTAACAGACAAAAGTTTCGGTGAGAATTAGACTTAACGTAGGATAAATGAAGAAAAAACCAAATTTATAGTAATTACAAGTATGTCATTGCGTCCCTCACTGAAAACATTCAAAAAAAATTATGATACAAAGTATATATATTGACGTGTAATTTGTGAATATGATATGTCGTTTTTCGGATTTTGTTCTATACGTCATATAAACCTATATGTCATTGATAGTGTAATTCTAACGAGAGCATATTTGATTCTATATACATAGAGAGGTCCGGATATGAAGAAAACACGTAGAACAAAAAGAGTTCGCGTTCACAATTTACACATTAATGTTTATATTCTGAATGATAATATTCATAATCTAAACGGTGACAATTTCAAAATTTTTAAGTGAGTCACGCGGTGATAATTTTTTAATTTATGTAAACATTATTTTTTATTATTTTGAAAAGGACTGAAACGTACTTGATCGCCATAATATAAATATTACTTTATTATCTAGAGAACACCTCATTCTTAGTACGTACCTGAACATTTCTCTTTACAATACACTGTTATAATACGTTTATTAGTTTGGGTGTCTAGTTATTATACTATAAGAAAGATATATATTGTGAAAGATAGCTGGCAATGAAAATGACATGGAACAACTTTATCTTAAAAAACCTTATGAAATGAAAATAACAAAGGTTTCTGATTTTCATATATAGGTAGCTGATGATCGAAGTCTCAGTTGAATAGAATATGCAGATGCTGGGTGGGAATAGAGCACCAAATATGAAAGTATCTATCATGGCTAACACATAAATTCCACGTGGTCCATTTAACAAGAATAAATAACTTGAAAGAAGTATGAATGAATGGATGGCTACAATTATTTCGATACTATGGAGAATGCGCTTCATTGCGTCGACGAAACATAATTAATAGAATGAAAAATCAATTAATATTTTTTATTTCAACGCAGACGTTAAAGAGTTAAACCGTCGTAGACGACCTTCAAGTACTCTTCTACTATGTGCAAATATGTTATAGATTGTCAATGACAATTTGATTTGTATTGTGATTGTATGTATTAGTTTGATATTGGGCTTATATATTAACGGGTCATAAATTGACTCATAGATTAGGTATCACAAATAGTAAGAAGAGACAATAAATAAGATGAATATTAACCAAGTAAAACAAAGTAATAAATGCATTGAGTGAATTTTTAAAGAACCTATAATTTTATATTAGATTAGATGTAATAATACTCTCCTATTTCCACGTGGAAAAGAAAGTTTGGTGACTTGGTGCATAATCATATACATTGAGCTTGGCTCTTTGCAGTTACTATCACACATTCCTTTCAAGTCAAGCCACCATGAAACTTGAGCACTAGATTCACTGATAACCTCATGCATATTACGGGCCTGTTCGGCAATTTATTTTTTACCCTTAATTTCAAAGAAAAATAAGCTAGCTTATGAAAACAATAAGCTAGGATTTCAAGCTTTTTGGAAAAATAAGCTAGCTTATTATAACCTTCCCGAACAGAGCCTACATATCAACACGATGTGAAAGATTCCGGTAGTGTTACACGAAAATGTTCATAAACTGGATGATAATGTTCATAATCTGGGCGGTGATAAATTTGAATTTTTTAAGTGAGTCACGTGATGACAATTTTGTACAACCCAAATTATAAACATTAGTTTGTTATCTATGAAATTCGTACCGTAAGGTTTGTTTTCACGAGAACTTTTCTCTCTCAATATGGCTTAGTAAATTCATTAGAATTATCATAAGATCATTGCAACCTTATGATAATCCTATATACTTGAAAAACATATCATGTAAGCTTCTTAAATATCATGTTTTTCTTGATATCATGGAAATTCTTCTCCTAAAATTAATATTGCAAAAGAGTCAAGGCCCAGTAGTCCAGTTATAAAAAAGAAAGTACAGGCCCATAAAGGAGAAGCCCTAACAGCCCATTTGCAAAACCGGTAACTGATGGATACTTTTCAAAGGCCCATCATATATTCGTTACACTATTCAAACAAAAGCGTGACATCTAATTGTTGCCAAATTTATTAAATTAGGGTGATGCTATATTATATACACTCATTTTTGTCTATTTAGACTCAAATACCCACACATACAACATGCGTGGGCGTGGGTGCGTTATCACGCATGCAGAAGGCGTAGACGTAGGTTTAAAACGGATATTCGACTATTAAAGTCACGTCCACGCAAACCGTAGGCGTGAATATTTTGATAAAATATTACGCCTGCGTAATGTGTACCCGAAGGATAATATCGGAAATATAAAAAATATACCCACGCTTCTGGAAAGCATGGACGTGGGTTTTTCAGAAATATACCCACTCCTACGCATAGCGGGAGCGTGGGGTTCTTTGCTTCTGCTGGCATTTTTTTGTGCGTGGGGTTTGCAATTTTTTGCAGCCTTAGAGAACATATTACATATGGGATCAGTTTTCACTATTAAGTAAGGAGAGAAGTGTAGGGTTTTAGATGCTTAAAACGGAATTGCAGGAAACGATTTCCTAACATCTAAACAAATGATCTGTTGCATAAACTAATTGGATTAAGAACTAGAAGAAACGATTACCTCTTGATGTGTGTTCAATCAATCGAATGGAGAGAGTCTCACTTAAAACTCCTCTACTTAATTCACCCGAGCAAAGATCTGGATCTCTCGAACTCAACTGCTAGGTTGAAGATGAAAGGGTGTTGGGAGAGAAAGAGAATTCTTAGAAGAGGAAAAATGGAGAGACTACTCATTAGGGTTTCCAAAACCCATATTTATAAGAAACTCCTTAATTAACATTTTTCCTTTTATCCTTTAATTAATAATAACACTTTATTATTATTAAACCCTATCTCAAAACTATATCTTATATAACATTATATTAAATACTTTATATAATTATTCTCCCAATATATCCAGTCCATACACTCTTAGGGTGTGACCTCATAGGACCCAATTATAATAGCAATAAACTTTATAATATAAAGTTCATAAATCATAGTTGGCTTCTAGCAAAACACTATGACTACCTAAAATAACTGGATTATGAATCTCTATCAATAGTCTTATTTCATAATAAGTAATTGCACATCCAATTAAAGGACATAATTCCTTCAATCTTCCCCTTGTCCTTAAAACAAGTGTGCAATATTAAAATTTCTTTGTCACTTAGTGTCTTATTTGACTATACGATGAAACTCACCTTTTCCGCCAAATATGTTTCTTGAACTCTTGAGATCGAACTGTCAGTACAGATGATTACTAATAATCCATCCGAGCATGGCCATGCGTTTTCACAGTTCTCACTCTTAAAGTGGCCGAGACACCATTCCTTTCCAAATGTATCGTGGTATACATGGAATAGGAGGACATATTCAATCTTGTAAGACTATAGCTCCCACTCAACTTTTGGCAATCCCAATCACTGCTTTTATAACTGCCTGTTACGGTCAGCGCTTAACAGCATCAAAGACATACCAGCAGCAAAATGATAACTATATCATACTCATGTCTAAGGAACTCACTAATCATGAATATTCTTATAACTCTCCAGCAATGTTCTGAAGAATCCTAAGACCGGTCTGTCCGATATGTATCGCTATACACACCTATGTAATTGATTAGACATCACTATGTCCCTATAACACATGAAACCCAGTGT
Organism: Oxyria digyna; assembly: GCA_029168935.1. Taxonomy (NCBI): domain Eukaryota; kingdom Viridiplantae; phylum Streptophyta; class Magnoliopsida; order Caryophyllales; family Polygonaceae; genus Oxyria; species Oxyria digyna. The sequence continues at coordinate 1,644,453 of JAPVLV010000026.1, read as the reverse complement.
TATCAATCAATCTCACAATGTGGTCTTTAATAAAGTCATTTGTATCCAATTTAATGACTCAGACCATGGACTTCTAAAATTTTTATAATTTCAGTTCACTTAATGGGGTTCCATTCACCAAAACAGTTTTGATGAACCAATTTGTTAACTATTAAATTGTTTGGATACTTTATCTAATCCCAAACAATGGTTAAATAATAATATGATAATCATATATATGAATCAAGCATAAATGTTTGTAACAACAAGAAACAAGTTTTATCATAAAACAAAATAGTTCAAAACAATTCTCCAATGTGTTTGAGCCCTTTGGCCCGAGTATGACTATCATGCTTGGGCCTAGACATAGGCTTGGTCAAAGGATCTGCAATGTTGTCGTCTGTGTGCACTTTGCACATCCTCACATCACCTCTATCAACATAATGTCTGATCAGGTGGTACTTACGCAGAACATGTCTGGATTTGGAGATAGAGCTCGGTTCCTTAGCGCCATTGTTGTCACAATAGACGTCAATGGCTCTAGATGCACTAGGAACGACACCGAGCTCAGCTATGAATTGCCTAATCCAAATAGCCTCCTTAGCTGCTTCTCCAGCAACAATGTACTCTGCTTCCGTTGTAGAATCTACTATTGTCCCTTGCTTCGAGCTCTTCCAGCTAACAGCTCCTCCATTCAGAATGAAGACGTATCCAAACTAAGATTCAAAATCATCTTTGTCTGTCTGGAAACTTGCATCAGTATAGCCCTTGACGACTAGTTCGTCATCACCTCCATACACCAAGACATTATCCTTAGTCCTTCTCAAGTACTTTGGAATGTTCTTGGTTGCACACCAATGTGCCTCTCCAGGGTTTGATTGGTATCTGCTGCACACACTCAAAGCGTGCGCAACATCTGGGCGAGTACAAGTCATAGCATACATGATGGATCCTATGGCTGAGGCATAAGGAATCCTACTCATTTTCTCAATTTCACCAGGTGTCTTAGAACACTGGGTTTTACTGAGATGTAAGCCATGTTGCATAGGAAGAAATCCTTTCTTAGAATTCACCATATTAAATCTAGCAAGGACCTTATCTATATAAGTTTCTTGACTTAGACCAATAAGCCTCTTAGACCTATCTCTATAGATCTTAATGCCTAATATGTACTTTGCCTCTCCTAGATTCTTCATTGAAAAATACTTCTTAAGCCATTCCTTTACTGCCTCCAGCATAGGAATATCATTTCCAATGAGTAATATGTCATCCACATATAGAACCAGGAAGGCCACTTTGCTCCCACTAAATTTCTTGTAAACACAGGGCTCTTCTTCGCATCTGATGAAATCAAACTTTTTGATCACTTCATCAAAACGAAGATTCCAACTCCTAGATGCTTGCTTAAGTCCATAGATAGACTTCTTAAGCTTGCATACTTTCCTAGGATTCTCTGGATCCTCAAAACCTTCTGGTTGCATCATGTATACATTCTCTTCTAAATAACCATTTAGAAAAGCGGTCTTGACATCCATTTGCCATATCTCATAATCATAATAAGCGGCAATTGCTAGGATTATTCTAATGGACCTGATCATAACGACCAATGAGAATGTTTCATCATAGTCAATACCATGAACTTGTCTAAATCCTTTGGCAACTAATCTTGCCTTATAGACAGAAACATTTCCATCCTTGTTTGTCTTGATCTTGAAGACCCATTTGCATCCAATAGGTTTTACCCCATCAGGCAAATCTATCAAGTCCCAAACTTGATTCTCAGACATGGAGTCCATTTCGGATCTCATGGCTTCAAGCCATTTTTCGGAGTCGGGGTCCGCCATTGCTTGTTTATAGGTAGCAGGCTCATCATTCTCTAAAAGTAGAACGTCAGCAGTCAAGACAAAATTATCATATCGTTTAGGTTGCCGTCTTGGCCTGTTTGATCTCCAAAGTGGTCCCAAAGCTGGAGAGATATCAGCCGGAGGATTGACCACATCAGTATGTGAGACCTCTTCAGCCGGAGGATTGACCACATCATTATGTGGGACCTCAGGTGCTTCATCTACTTGGGGAACTGCATCTTGAATCTGGGTGGTTTCCCTTTGTGAAGGTATGCCTCCAAAATCAAGTTCCTCTGACATATCTTCTATGTCCTCATGCTGTGGAGTTTGTTGCTCTGCTTGAATCTCATCAAGCTGAACATTTCTCCCACTTGACTTCTTTGAAAAGAAATCCTTTTCCAAAAAGACACTATCCCGAGCAACAAACACTTTGTTCTCAACGGGATTGTAGATATAATTACCTCTCGTTTCCTTGGGGTAACCTATAAAAAAACATTTGTCTGATTTGGGTGCGAGCTTATCAGATAGTAAACGCTTTACATAAGCCTCGCATCCCCAGACTTTCAGAAATGACAAGCTGGGAGGCTTCCCAAACCATATCTCATGTGGTGTCTTGTCAACTGATCGTGACAGAGTCCTGTTTAGTGTGAATGCAGCGGTAGTGAGGGCATAACCCCAAAAGGATGTAGGAAGATCAGCAAAACTCATCATTGAGCGGACCATGTCTAACAATGTCCTGTTTCTTCTCTCGGATACACCATTCAGTTGTGGTGTACCCGGTGGAGTCAGTTGTGTTAGAATACCACAACTCCTCAAATGATGGTCGAATTCGTGGCTCAGATATTCACCCCCTCGATCTGATCGAAGTGCCTTTATCTTCTTGCCTGTTTGTTTTTCAACTTCATTCTGAAATTCTTTAAACTTTTCAAAGGACTCAGATTTATGTTTCATTAAGTAGATATACCCATATCTACTAAAATCATCAGTAAATGTAATGAAGTATCGATAACCTCTCTTAGCTTCTGTACTCATAGGTCCACACACATCAGTATGTATGAGAGCTAAAAGCTCAGTAGTCCTCTCACTTGTACCAGTGAAAGGTGACCTTGTCATCTTGCCCATTAGACATGATTCACATGTTTTAAATGATTCAAAATCAAATGACTTTAGGCAACCAACATTTTGGAGTTCCTTCATGCGTTTTACGCTAATGTGTCCCAAGCGACAATGCCATAGATTGGCTTCACTTATATCATTCGACTTTTGCCTTTTGGTATTAATGTTATATACATCGGATTTAAGCCCCAATCTGTATAGTCCAGTACTAGTCATATGGGCATGGGCATAAAAAAAGTCAATCTTATAAATGGAAAGACCATCATCAACAACAAAATTATAACCCTCACGATGCAAAACCGAAAATGAAATCAAGTTCTTAGTTATGAAAGGAACAAAATAACAATTATGAAGTTCTAAAACTAAGCCAGAAGGTAAAGGTAGACTATAATCTCCAACTTCAATTGCAGCAACAATTGCTCCATTTCCAACACGGAGATCTATCTCGCCCTTCTGCAACCTTCTCTTATTTTGTAGTCCCTGCACATTCGAAATAATGTGAGAACCACAACCGGTATCTAATACCCAATCATTGGAGTTAGTTGTTAAGATTTCAATAACATAAATACCTGAAGAAGAAACACCCTTCTTCTTATCCTCCAGATACTTGGGGCAGTTTCTCTTCCAGTACCCCTTAGCCTTACAGTAGAAGCATTCATGCTCAACAACCACCTTTACTTTAGGTGTATTTCCCTTAGGTTGAACAACTTTCTTGTCCTTCCCTTGGTTTTGTTGCTTCTTTTGTGGCCCTTTCTTGAACCCCTTCCCTTTGTTGACCATAAGAACATCCTTCCTAGGTTCAACTAAGACATTTTGTTCAGCGGTTTTGAGCATAGCATGCAACTCATGGAGAGTCTTACACATGGCCCCCATGTGATACATCTGCCTGAAATTGGCAAATCCCTCATGTAGAGAATGCAAGATTATGTTTGTTGCCATCTCAATGTTATAAGGGTTCCCAAGTCTAGTCATCCTGTCAAACAGGCCTATCATGTAGAAAACATGTGGCTCCACTGGTTTCCCCTTCTCTAGCTTGCTTTGTAGGATGGCCTTGAGGGTGTCATACCTCTCAATCCTGGCCTGTTCCTTAAAAAGATCTCTAAGATTCTGCATTATATTATAGGCATCCTGATCCTCAAACCTCCGTTGAAGACCAGGTTCCATAGCAGCTAGCATGAGGCAAGTCACACTTCTTGATTTTTCGCTTAATATCCTGTGCTTTTCCTTCTTCTCATCTAATGAGGTGTCAGTCAGCTCTGGGATGGGAGTCACTAGGACATCCTCTTGGTTCTCAGACCTAAGAATAATTCTCAGGTTCCTTTCCCAATCAAGAAAATTGGAGTCATTCAGCCTGTTTTTCTCAACAATTGAGCGAAGCGAAAATTTGAGGTTTTTGTTGGACATAGTAACTACAAAACAGAAATTAAAACATGCAGATAAATTATGCTTGAAATGCAAAAATTCTAATTTAGACATGCTCTAAATAACAAATTATTGCATATTCTACTCATTATAAAATTTGTCCCTTTATGAGTAAAATAATTTCAAGATCCTATCGTAGATGAAACTTGAGCGTACTTAGGCACTTCCCCAAATCTCATGTAATCAAGGTAAGTAAACCCCTTACTAATTATAACCCTTTATAATTCTTGGTTGATGGTCACATCTTATGTTAAACTCATCCTTATGCCTCAAGATCCAAAACTAAGTCTTTTGGTCTCTTGTTGAGTATAACCATATCAAGGCAGCATGCCCCTATTAGACATACCCGCACTATCCCAAGGTCAAAGAAGGACACCTCGCTTAGGCGAAAACTATCCAACAAATTCCAAGGGCCTCATGGTTATGACATGGAAAGACATAATCTCAATATTCTTTTAAGGGACGTTTAGGATGCAATGGTGGTCTATTTATAAGTGAACTAAATATTATAAATAAACACATTCATGCAATGCAAGAGATAATAAACGCATTCACTTAATGCAGACAATAAATTTTGGATCCTAGTATGGCCCCTAAAAAGATCTAATCTTCAGTAGTCTTGACTTTCTAGATCACCACCCTTCCGTCGGCATAGGATCTTCGTCTTCTTGTATTACATAAATTTGAACAAACTATCTTGCATAAATTAAACTTACAAAAATACATAACGATACGCAGATCGTGTACAAGAAAACCATAACGATACGCAGATCGTATTTGTCTATCCTAATGTTGGGCCATACTAGTCACCGAATGCAATAATATCATAATATTAAACATACATGCAATAATATGAAATATTATATATAAGTGAGAGATGCAATTTATCCAAATAAAAAGCATAAATAATTAATCAAATTAACTACTTAAAGGAGAAACTCTTTCTCATTATTTTAATTCAATAAGACTATGAATAGAATTAATATCTAATATTAATTATTAATTTGCCAAAAATATTAATATTAATTATTCAATAAGACTATGTTGGGCCATACTATTCCGTCAAACCCAGATCCGATGGTTGCATCTCAGATGGTATAACATCTCTCACCCAAATTGTAACAATTACAAATATTGGGTTACGAAACACCGAACTCAAAAATTTGGCAATATCCAGACAACAGTTTATACTTATTGAATCAAAATAATCATACATCCGATGAATAAAATTTAATCCAATCAGTTTATGCAAGAGGCTCTGATACCACTGTATGGTTTTAGATGCTTAAAGCGAAATTGTAGAAAACGATTTTCTAACATCTAAACAAAGGATCTGTTGCATAAACTATTTGGTTTAAGAACTAGAAGAAACGATTACCTCTTGATGCGTGTTCAATCACTCGAAGGGAGAGAGCTTCACTTGAAACTCCTCTACTTAGTCCACCCGAGCAAAGATCTGGATCTCTCGAACTCAACTGCTAGGTGGAAGATGAAATGGTGTTGGGAGAGAAAAATAATTCTTAGAAGAGGAAAAAATGGAGAGACTACTCATTAGGGTTTCCAAAACCCATATTTATAATTAACTCCTTAATTAACATTTTTCCTTTTATCCTTTAATTAATAATAACACTTTATTATTATTAAACCATATCTCAAAACTATATCTTATATAACATTATATTATATACTTTATATAATTATTCTCCCAATATATCCAGTCCATACGCTCTTAGGGTGTGACCTCATAGGACTCAATTATAATAACAATAAACTTTATAATATAAAGTTCATAAATCATAGTTGGCTTCTAGCAAAGCACTATGACTATCTAAAATAACTGGATTATGAATCTCTATCAATAGTCCTATTTCATAATAAGTAATTGCACATCTGATTAGAGGACAAAATTTCTTCGACAAGAACATAAGAAATTGATTTACGATTCAAAACCAATCAGTTTTCACGTTTGGTGACTTACCCCACTTCATTTTTTTAACACTTCGGTCAGCAAAAGCCATAATACCAAAATGTATTCTAGAATATAAACTACTAAATTCATCATCGTCAAAGTGTATTATATTCAAAATAACGTATTGATATAAAATATAAAACTACATAATCTAATGTGGATCAGATTTATCCTCTTCCTCGCGCCCTGAACCGCTACCCTCACTACGCACATGTTCTGAGTTTTGAAAAAGAGACGCACGCTGAGGTGGATCCGGAACGGGATAAGGTTCCCCAGTCATAATCCCGATGAGAGAGAGAAGGTACTCCATCTCACCATTACTAATACTTGGACATTGGAGACACTCGCGTACCGATCCAAGAGATAATTGAAAGCGCTGTGTAATTAAGATATATGTAAAAATCACGTAATATTACTTAAAATATAATAACCTTGTATAAACGAGAAATTATTGACCACAGTAGCATCAACTGCCAGAGGCCGAGGGACATGTTGTGGTTGTGAGGTAGGATCCACATAAGGGTGAGTGATGTCGAGAAAATAGTCCATATAATGTTCGTCACACTCCCACGACCACCTACATCGCTGATACGCATCAATGTCGAACAAATGGCTCTCCCGCTCTTCCATACTCGTCTCCTTTAAACTCCACTTTGTAGTCACTAATATTTTCTATTCGATTTTCTGAGCTTGGAGCATAGGGTTGAAGTGGAGGAACCTGTCTAAGCCCAAACTGTCGTAGGACTCGAGTGGCGTAATACGGCTCTTGTACATCCATGCAACGAAGAATACCATCCAGTCTAGAGAGTCGATGAGTAGTCCTCAAATTGACCTCTAAAAGTCCATCACCTTCCCTCCAAGGCATCCACTGCACCTGCAAATAATACAACAAGAGGGGAGCAACATCCACCATCATACAACCATTGAACATTATCCACCACATTATTCAGCAAAATTCGGAATATATATAGTTTGATCAAGTAGCTAGGATATTTTAACTAAAGCAGGAACCTTAGGCTGTTGGATAAAACAGTAGACATAGTTCTTTTTTCATCATTATTTTCATGTTTGTTCCATTTCTACACATTCAATCAAGATCAATACCCATATCAGGTTTGTTTGAGAACATGTAAGTGATGACATATTAACTTTTTCATTAGATGATTGGTCTTCTCTTTCTATCACTCTCTAATTTGCCATAAGATTCTTTCATGGCCTACGTCAGGTGGAAATAACTAGAAGAGAAACAGCTCCATAAAACTAGGACCGATAAAACCACAAACATTTATGTGCGCAGCAGTAGCAATTGAACTTTAGACGCCAGCTTAGCAAAAAGTGTTCGAATATGAATTTAATTGCATCAACTAATAATCACACAGTATAGAAGACGACAAAGCCAGACAAGGATGGCGCAAATTAGCAAGAAGCAAGTTAGAAATGTTCAAACAGAGCACCAAACTGAAGCAAAATCAAAGACAGATAGTAGCAACAATCATCGTCAAAGTGCAAAAAGTAAGAAAATAAAAGCGCAAACAACCTAAAATTTAAAAGTCAGAAATGTTCTAACAGAGCACCAAATTGAAGCAAAATCAGAGACATATAGTAGCAACAATCATCGTCAAAGTGAAAAAAGTAAGAAAATAAAAGCGCAAACAACCTAAAATATATTCCGAATTCAGCAACCATTATTCAGCAAAATGTGTATCCTATGCATGTGATGCCTACTTACAAACAGTCCTATGTTATTTTGGTTTGGTATCTTGAGTAAGTCCACAATAATCAGCCTATCATTAGGGAAAAAAGGCCAACATAAGATAGAAATAAAACTATACCTTCTCAACCGAAAGTCCGTCTAGCAAGCGTCTAATTTTAATAAGCCTATCATTAGTTTGATTCCCAATGGGTCCAGGCTCGTCCCTAGCAGCTGCTCGTGGATCTTTCAACCTCTCTTGGTTAAGTGACGGACGTCCTCCAAAATGAGGGAAATAACATCAAATCCAACACTACAATAATTAGAAAAACAATGAGAAAGCATACATCTACCTCTAATGCTTAAACTATCAGAAAGCATACCTGCAACAGTCTCAGACACCCTGCTATTCCAGTTGCCTGGGCTCGGGACGCCTCTCCCAAATTGCGATACAAGAATGCAAGGACTCCGACTCCCCATGCAAACTTGTCAGTTCTGTCATGATTCAACACAAGTTGCATATACTTGTGTTTCACCTTATTGGTGGACCTTTTTTATGCATAAAGCATGAAAAATTGTTAGCAAACATAAGCATGAACTTGGAATAAACTAAATTGCTCGATTTATTCAAATTTATACCTATCGCAGAATATCGTACATCCAAGCAACAAAAAAAGATATGTTGATGCTATATCCTCCTGATTCTTATCCGGATTCTTAATCATTTCCTCAATAAACGTTTTGATATGTGTAGCGTTGATGCCGGCATGTCCAGAGTATGCGTACATCTTATCCATTGTGATGTTGAACGTCTCGCATATCTTGATCCTAAGAGCTGAATCCGGTCAGTCGTCTTGTGGTGCAACCTCCAATCCATCAATTGACAATCCCAAAATCATAGCCACATCATGGAGAGTTATGGTTATCTCTCCCCAAGGAAAATGGAAACTGTTGGTTTCAGGATGCCATCGCTCCACGAAAGCAACAATTAGGACGTGGTCTATCTCACCATATCTCAACGTCCCAAGACTTGTAAGGCCACTACGTTCTGCAATACTCCACCATGAATCGGGATCGGTTCTTGCATGTTGATGCAGTTGTAAAAAGTGAAGTTTCTGAGAGTAGCAACGCAATGTGTCTCGAACCTATCAAAATTATGACAAAGACAGTAAGACATCAAAAATTATACCCACGCACACGCGTTGCATACCCGTAGATTAAATATTTCGGATATCCGTAAAATTATCTCGCTCACGGGATGTGTTTGCGTGGGTCATACTCACGCCCACGCTTCCCAATTGCGTGGAGGTAATGAGTGTATATAGATAAAAAAAAATGAGTGTATATAACCGTTACGTTAAATTATGTAACATGCACTCACAAAAAAAATAAAAGAGAAACAAAAATGTGTAAGATCGAGTGTCTGTCCATTTCATTACAACTATAAACGTTGAATTAATACATCCAATCGTATATCTATATAAAGGTTGATTGTCTATTGCCAAAAGTAAATGTAAATGGTACTGCATTCAATTCCATAATTCTACCATATTTCAATCTATGCATTCAATTCCATAATCTTATCCTATTTCAATCTATTCACACGTATTGTCTACATTAATCCATGTTGAAATTAATGAGTGTAATATTAGAAAACCATTTTTTCAAATAAAATACAGTAAGCTTCCTCCTGACAAAATTATTCCATTATTATGTTTTAAAACTACTGGTACTTCAAACATAAATATAAGGAAATCGAAAAATACTTATAATTACAAGCATTAACAAACTTAATAACAATAACAAAAATATTAACAAATAATGTGTAACTATATTAAATCTCATACGTGAATACGTAATTTCCTCGCGCGTAGCGCGAAACCCGTATCTAGTCTATCTATCTATCTATATATAAAAGTTGATGAGTTTGAAGAAGTAATGGTAATTTGTACCTAATAAATGCTAATGTTTTAAATTTTATCCTAATTATCTCTTCTCTTAAATGTTAATTTCATCATCAACTAAGAACACATCATTTTCGTCTCCTTCCTCTATCACAATCTCCAAACTCATTCCCGTCTTTATCCCGTTCGTCAATCTCTTCGTTTGATCCCGGTGCCTCCTTCTTTGGTTAAAAATTAATCTGAATGCTAATATTTTAAATCTTTACCCTAATTATCTCTTCTCTTAATGCTAATTTCATCACCAACTAAGAACACATCCTCTTCGTCTCCTTCATCTACCACAATCTCCAAACTCATTCCGATATCTACCCCGTTCGTCAATCTCTTCGTTTCATCCCGATGCCCCTTCTTCCCCGGTTAAAAATCAATCTAGGGAAAGTTGTGGAGTTGCTTAAGGAGATGGAGGATGATGGTCATCTTCCTGATATATCGAATTTGTGAGAATGTGAGGTGATAAGTTGAAATTTAGCCATATACATAATTGTTGTTTTATATACGTGTCATATTTTTATTAAAATAAATGAAAAGAAAAAAATTAAATCAAAGAAAAAAGGTCGCCCATCGTCACCATCCTTCTCTCGAAGATTTCCGTTTTATCTTCATCTCCACTGTCGTCCTCCGACTATCTACACCATAAACCGCCTATTTACGACATTATACCGTATACAAAAATCCGTAATTGCCCCGCGCTACACGCTGGGGTCCGAATCTAGTTATTGAATATATTTTCGTGTTTTCCTTTCCCTACCACAGTTGACAGTTCTATTTATTTTCTGTCATGAATTTCAATGGTAGTTTGACTTATTTCACAAGTATTTTCTTTCACGAATTTCAATGGTAGTTTGACTTATTTCACGAGTACACGTTGGGTGTCCCTGTTAAATTCCATATTTTAGGCGGTGGAGTACTTAATGTACAAGTTATATGTTATAGTCTTGGGTGGTTGAATTTAATACCAGGTCATCAAAACTTATACGTACCTTGCATACATAAACTTCCTATTTTTTGGTCGATCTACTACAATTCCACAAGCATGATCGATATCGAACAGTATATATCTTCTGCGGTAAAAATCTATAAAATTCCGGAGATCGAGATTTGTAGAATTAAGAGAAAAGTTCATGTAAGAATAATGCTTAACGTAAGAGCGTTTACAGATAACAACCTAATGTTCATAATCCGAGTGATGAATTTTTATAAGGTCATTTTTAAGAAGAAAAAACAACGAAAATCAAAATTCGCAATAATTTTAGATATGTCACCGCGTCTTTAACTGAAAATGTTCAATAAATTTCATGGCCCAAATTATGAACGTTACTATACAGAATATGAACATTAACGTGTAAACTGTGAACGCAAATTGTTCATTTTTCCTACGTTAAGACATGTTCGTACTGAACTTTCCTCCTAGAATTAATTATGTTTTAGCTATGATAGGTTATGCATCTCTACATCCACTTGTTTGAAATAGTTATCCACGTACAATTTTAATACCAAGATCATGAATCTCGAGTCCTTAACAATCAATTCATTTTACCCGCCAAACGGGGAACAACTACGAACGTGCAAAATTCCTCTTATAGCTATTTTTTTTTGTTCTAGATGAACTTGTATGTATTTACCAATTTCAGTAGCTAGATATGATCTCACATGAAGATAGAAATGAATTTCATAAAATTTTAATATTGTTGGAGCCGGTTCTCGATGGGCTCGCGAGGCCCATAGAGAGTTGGGTCAGGCCCATGAATCGCGTGCCGGGTCGGTCCAGGAAGTCAGCCCAGAAGAATAAAGCGGCCCATAAACAGGTGAAGCCCAATAAGAGGATACAACGAGACTAAGTATCGAGGGGCAAAACGGTAATAGACTCGCGTGGGTCCCAGGTGATAGTATAAAAACGCAACCCTATGGATAAGGAAGGGGATCCGGAGTCATAAGAGAAAAACGCTTCACCTCCCTTTGAAGAAGAAAAGCACAAGAGCAAACCCTAACTTCAATCTTCCAAAACAGTCATTTCCTAGAGGAGTTTAGGCATAAAACACTTGTTGTATCACTTATAGTTATGTTGTAAAGCTTTAGTGTTGTTATGAATGGTATCTGAGTTACTCGGTTTATTGTAAGCTTGAAACGTTTTTGATAATATACTCTTCCTTCACGTTGATTTTCCTTACCTTTGTGTATACTTGCGTTGTTTCGGTGTATCCGGTTTTACGTTAATCTTTCTCATCGGAGCTTAAAAGAGCCGGAGCCGGTTTCCTTCTCGGTTAAGTTACGCAAGTGTCAGGCGTCGAGAGCAACGTTAATTTCGAGGAAGAAGACGACGAATAGTATTACATAAGTTGATTGTCCAGACGCCCTGTGTCACGCGAAGTGTTGTGTCGCGTGATCGCAATTTCTGGGCTCCAACACTGGCGCCGACCGTGGGGACCTCCTCGCACAAGTAAGGCTTACTATCTATACTCGCGAAGTGTTTTCTAATACAACTATCTGAGAAGATGAATACTAGTGGCGAAAGAAGCGACAACACCCCTCCCCAGATGAGAACTCAAGACATAAGTAGCACGCGACCACGTTTTTCACATGTACATGAGGAGGAAATTGTTCTGGCAGGACCCGCACTGGTACAGTATCGTGCTTTCCTGCAGACGATGGGACAAAGTGCGGGCGGAAGCCGAAACCAGCGGCAACCAAGGACTCGATCACGCGAGCACGAACAGAATCAGAGCGGACGAGAACAGTCGGTCGCGGAAGAGAGTGCTGAACACGTACCTGACGACGGAATTTCAGTGTCGCATGGAACAAGGGTCGAAGGACGCGAAAGGCCTTGTCACCCTGGTAGATTCGATTTGAATCAACCCCCTGCGAGCCACGCGGCAGATCAATCTTACAGGGGGAGAACCGAAGGAAGAGGACAGGGGATTCACGCCGAACAAAGACCTTCCCGCCGCCGGTACGAGGGGGAACCTTTTTGCGACCAGGCCACCCACCCGCGGCAAGCCTTTGAGGCCTATCCGTCCGTCAACCCGACACTCTTGTTCGGCCCGACTGCTTTCGCGGGGCATATAGTTAGGTCAGTCCCTCTGCCTAATTTCAGATTTCCTATCATAAAAGAGTACAATGGTAAAGAAGATCCCAGCGAGCACCTAGCACGCTACAAGTATGCTATGCTCGAGAGGTGCCCTGATGAGGCCACAATGTGCAAAGGTTTCCCAGGCACGCTCGCGGGACCCGCCATGACCTGGATGCTCAACCAACCGTCAGAAAGTATCCATTGTTTCGCCGATTTAGAGAAAAGTTTCTTGTTGCATTTCGGCTCCTCGAGGAAGAGAAAAGTGACAATGCAAGAAGTAGTAGGGGTCAAACAAGGGCCACATGAATCACTAGAGGATTACGTTAAGAGGTTCGCGGAAAAGATCTTGGAAGCTGAAGATTTCCATGATAAAACCGCTCGGGTCGCGTTCCTTGACGGGCTCAATGATGGAAGCACCTTCAAGCAATACCTATACCGCAAGAGAAATTTAGACTACCAAGGCATGCTCGAGAGAGCATACACAGAAATTAATGTGGAAGCACACGCGGGAATCGCTTTGAAGGGAAATAATCAGAACAAGTCCGCTCAGGGTCATAAGAAAGAAAACCCGAACTAGGGGAGTAAGCGCCATCAGGGTAATCAAGGGAAGGAACAGTTCGATTCGCGAGCACCCGGTTTACAGATTCAAGATCAGAATCAGGGTCAAAGACAGTTCAGGGGCCAAAATCACGATCAGAGTCAATTTCAATCGCAGAATTTTGTGGCCGAACAAGACAACCGACGCGATGTTGAGGGGAGAGGTGGTCGCGGTCATAACCGCCAGGGGCCTACCACCTGGTGCGAATACCACGGAGTGAATACTCACTCTACATTGGAGTGTCGGTCGCGACAACATCACCCAAGTGAGCAGGAGGTCCTGACTGCTCGGAGGGGAAGCGTTGATGCAGGTCACGGAGTCACGTACAGAGGAGCGTGGAGTAAAGGGGGAGGCAGTAGAACGCAAAATGAGACGAGACAGCAAACCCCCGCGAGAAATAACCAGAATCAGGGGCCTAATCGCCACCCGTCCCAGAACTTCCCTCGCATGGACGGCCATGTAGGCACGATCGCGGGCCGCCATGAACCCATGCCCCTGGGCAAACGAGAGCAAAGACTCGTTAACAACGCACCCAAGCCTCAGGGAAAACCGATCTATAGTGTCACGAGATCGAAGTCTGAACCTTACACGCTTGCCTTCACTGACAAGGAGGTAGATACCTGGGCTGTCGAGGCCGCTGATCCACTGGTCATCCATGCTCAGATAGGAACCAAGCTGGTAAAAAGAATCCTCGTGGACACTGGGAGCTCAGCCGATATACTATACTGGGACGCGTTCGAGAAAATGGGAATTGATCAGTCTACACTCAGGCCCACTAAAACCACGCTGGTAGGTTTCGCGGGTGACAGCGTAAGGGCCTTGGGCGTCGTCACCCTAGATCTCATCTTGGGTGAAGAGAAAGGGTCAAGAAGGTCAGAAAAGATAGATTTTGTGGTGATCCCAATAACATCCTCCTACAACGCGATACTGGGACGCGAGACGCTGTGCAGGTTCGAGGCGGTCGTATCGATCTGCCATTTTTGTTTAAAATTTCCAACATTGACAGGAGTAGGGGTCGCGAGAGGAAACCAAGAGGAGAGCCGTATCTGCTACGTCTCGTCCGAAAAGGGCGGTACCAAGACCTTGCTTGCCAACCAGTTATTTATTCCAGGGTTGCCACGCGTCCTGGAAGAAGCTGAGTTAGAAGTTCGCGCCTCACCTAGACCGCGAGATACTGAGGGAGAGGGAGAAGGGCATAAACCGCATTTTGATGGGTTTGAGAAACAGGTAATCACTCCTTTCCCCAACAAAGAGGAGAAACTTTACGTAGGGGGGAGACTGAATCAAAAAGTCGTACAAGAGATCGAGACCTTACTCACCCGCTCCCGGGATGTGTTCGCGTGGACGCCAAAGGATTTAAGAGGGATCCCGGCAAGTGTCATGACCCACTCCCTGAACATTAGTCCAGAGGTTAAGCCGCGTAGGCAGAAAAAAAGAAAACAAGCAGGACCAAAGAACGCGGCAGCTGCGGTAGAACTCGCGAAGCTGATTAAAGCAGGGTTTGTAAAACCAGTGCAATACCCAACGTGGCTGTCAAACGTTGTAATGGTAGAGAAAAATCCCAAAGGGACGGGGAAGTGGCGCATGTGCGTAGATTTCACTGGTCTCAATAAAGCATGTCCCAAGGACAGTTATCCATTACCCTCGATCGACCAGTTGGTAGACTCCACCGCGGGTCATGAAGCTCTAAGCTTCCTGGACGCATACTCTGGATATAATCAGGTTATGATGAACCCAGCCGACTCGGGGCACACTGCTTTTATCACAGACAAAGGAACCTTCTGCTATAAAGTAATGCCGTTCGGTTTGAAAAACGCGGGGGCTACATTCCAGAGATTGGTGGACATGATCTTTAGCGACCAAAGAGGTGACACTGTAGAGGCCTATGTTGACGATATAGTGGTTAAAAGCAAAAAGCAAGCGGATCATACTCGCGACCTGGCAGAAGTCTTTGAAACCCTAAGAAAGTACGGTATGAGCCTCAATCCAGAGAAATGTGTCTTCGGAGTCACCGAAGGCAAATTCCTAGGTTTTCAGATCAGTGCACGCGGTATCGAAGTCAATCCAGACAAGGTCCAGGCCGTGATAGATCTGCAACCACCAAGGTCCATTCACGACGTCCAACGGTTCGTGGGAAAGGTCAACTATTTAGGAAGGTTTTGCGCAAAGCTCGCGGAGCGAAACCTTCCCTTCTTCGACATATTAAGGAAGCCAAAAAGCTTCGAATGGTCTGAAGAGTGTGAAAGGGCGTTTATGAGTCTTAAAGAGCATCTGGCTAGACTCCCAACCCTTGCGTCCCCAGTACCAGGTGAAAGCTTGCAACTGTACCTCGCGGCAGGCACGCGTGCTGTTAGCGCTGTGTTAGTTAAAGAACAACGGGTCCCCGTCTATTTCGTCAGCAAAGCACTTCTGTCGGCCGAAACCAGATATTCGCCCATTGAGAAAGCAGTGCTCGCGTTAATAACAGCCGCTCGTAAACTCCGACCTTATTTCCATGCTCATCCCATCGAAGTACTGACAGATTTACCACTACCGTCTTTTATGAGTAAACCAACAACCTCTGGAAGGCTCGCTAAATGGGTCATTGAAATGAGAGAGTTTGACGTAATCTATAGACCACGACCCGCCATCAAGGCACAAGCTTTGGCAGATTTCATAGTTGAAACAAGTTTCAGAGAGCTAGAAAAAGATATTATAGCTCCTGAACACCCCGCGTGGGTAATGCACATTGATGGATCGGCAAACGTAGATGGTTGCGGGGCGGGAGTCGTCCTGACTTCCCCGGCTGGGGATAAGATAGATCACGCGATTGCGCTAAGGTTCAAAGCCACGAACAATGAGGCAGAATATGAAGCACTCATCGCGGGGCTGGAAATTTCCATTAACGCGGGTGTTCATGTGGTAAAATGCATGAGCGATTCCCAGATCGTCGTGAATCAGATCAATGGGACCTACGAGGCCAGAACAGGCAATCTCCCCAGATACCATGCGAGGGCCGCAGCCCTGATTTCGTTGCTCGGGCATTTTGAAATTGAAGCTGTATCCAGAGAGGAAAACACGCGAGCTGATGAACTCGCGAAGCGAGGTTCCCAAACTCAGTATGCAAATATAGAATGTACTAACGAAGGTCCCACTGGCATTATCAAAGAAGGAAAGGCCCCGTACTTTTGGTTCGTGAAGTCTGAGAGCGCCATAAGCAATCAGGTGGAACTGATGGAGATAAGCGAGCCAGTCAGCGACTGGCGCACACCTATAATTCAATATCTTGCAAGCGGAACAGGGCCTTCGGATCCGAAAGAGATGAGAAAGCTTGTCTCTATGGCTGCACGCTTTTACATGTGTCGTGGAGAACTTTACAAAAGGGGGTACGGACCACGCGAGCTCAAGTGCTTGACTAAGATAGAAAGTGACGTGCTGATAAGGGAACTTCACGCGGGATTATGCGGAACTCACGCGGGTTGGAGACCAATGGTCTATAAAGCATTAAGGCAGGGAAGTTTCTGGCCCACCATGAAGCAAGACGCACAACGCGAGTCTCAGAGCTGTAAGCCGTGCCAGTACTTTGCCCCGGCATCTCATCAACCAGGCGTGGAGTTACAGATAATGTCAAGCCCTTGTCCCTTCGCGATGTGGGGGCTAGATCTATTAGGACCTTTCAAACCAAAAGCGCCTGGTCAACTAGAGTACATCATTGTAGCAGTTGATTATTTCACCAAATGGATCGAAGCCGAAGCCCTCGCGAGCACTACCGTTCCGGTGGTTAAAAAGTTCCTTTGGAGAAACATCATTTGCAGGTATGGCCTCCCTCACGAGATCATAACCGACAGGGGACCACAATTCAATTCGCCGCAATTGTTTACATGGTGCAGAGACATAGGGATCACTTTAAGGATTGCTTCAGTCGCTCACCCGCATTGCAATGGCCAAGTAGAAGCGGTGAACAAGAGCATTGTCATGGACTTGAAAAGACGGCTAGAAGGATCCAAAGGCATGTGGGCCGAAGTGTTACCCCTAGTACTCTGGGCAAACAGGACCACAGTAAAGAAAGCAACTGGAGAAACGTCATTTGCTCTCGCTTACGGAATAGAGGCCACAGTACCAGTCGAGTTCATTGTGCCTACGGACCGCGTGATTCAGTATAGTCCGGACGACAATGACGAAAAAATGCAGCTAGAGTTGCAAATGCGAGAAGAGACTCGCGACCTGGCCACCATCAGAGCAGCCAATCATAAAGCCGGCGTTGCAAGATATTATAACAAGCACGTAAAACTGAGGGGATTTGCCAGAGGAGACCTTGTGATACGTAGAACAGAGGGGGGAAAACTCGACCCCAACTGGGAAGGACCTTACATTATAGATCGCGAAGTCGCGCCCGGGGCTTATCGCCTCAAGGACCACTCTGGAAATCACATTGCCAACTCCTGGAACGTGATGCGACTTCGTCGTTTCTACGCCTAGTCCTCCCGTAAACTCAGGTACGTTCACAATACTTGTGGTTATTATAACATGAAAAACACAGGTAACGCAGTTGGATCGCGTGTTCTGCTTCCAGCTTCCAGGGCTGAGCTAGAAAACTCCCCCTGGTCGCGAAAGCGTAGACGGCTGGGCTGGGCTAAAAAACCCCCCCGGTCGCGTGTCCTCCTTCCAGCTTCCAAGGCTGAGCTAGAAAACTCCCCTTGGTCGCGAAAGTGAGGACTGCTCGTGCTTCCAGCTTCCAGGGCTGAGCTAGAAAACTCCCCCTGGTCGCGAAAGCGTAGACGGCTGGGCTGGGCTAAAAAAAACCCCCCCAGTCGCGTGTCCTCCTTCCAGCTTCCAGGGCTGAGCTAGAAAACTCCCCTTGGTCGCGAAAGTGAGGACGGCTCGTGCTTCCAGCTTCCAAGGCTGAGTTAGAAAACTCCCCTTGGTCGCGAAAGTATGGGCGGGTTTACATCATGTGCAGTGCTACTACCTAAGGATAAAAAGCCAAAAACTAAATGCTCCTCTACATGTGCAGTGACCGTGTGCACCATGACTAAATGCTTTACAAAGACCAAGAATACTCCGTGACAAGCACACCAAGGAAAAGCTATCCTACTGCGCCGCGGCTAACAAAGGCTAAAGATGAACCTCGCGAGTATCAACCGTCATTTAGAGATCGCGTGTAAAGATCATGCAACAGTTGGCAAAAGAATAGTTTGCAATGCTCACTCACAAAATTATGTAACAAGTCAGTTTTGCCTTACTATACAGGATGGACCGTAATTGTGACTTATCTCTTTGCGTTTTCCTTTTTCGCAAAACTTTCTCATTTTTCCAAAGCGAAAAACGGGGGGAACGAGGCGAGATAAGTATGTACGAAACAAGCAAAAATAATAATATAAAAACAGCATAAAGGTCGCGACCATTATACCCGCGTTATATACAAAAGTTGATTACAAAATGTCACAGTTCCTAAATACAGAACATTGTTCAAAGACAAGACATCAATTAGAAACAGTCTTAGCAGCAGTCCCCGCGTCCTCGACACTATCCACCTCCAGATCCACAACATCTCGAACACCAGACACTCGCGAGCCTGAGCCCCCCGCTTGATCTAAACTAGAACGCTTCGAAGGCTGAACGGTGTCGAGAAGGGCGTCAGACGCGAACACCTTTCTCTTGCGAGACGAGAGGGCTGGAGAAGGAGGGCTCGGAAGCGGAGGAGGAGCGACCACCTTCGGGAGAGGGGGCCTGAGAATCTGACTCTCTTTGCCCTTAACAATACCCCTCTCAGGCGCAAGACGCGTAATCCCCCATGCCTCGAGTGGAGTCTCCCCGTCATCAATGAAAGTTCCGGGCAGCGGGGGCTGGTACTCAGGAAGGTCAGTAGAAAGCCCGCATAGGTCCTGAGCGTTGAAGGGGAAGTCTTTAACTTTGAACTTCAGCATCTGCATCTTTACCATGCATAGGAGAAGCGTGTTGGCGGCATTCTTGTAAAAATCGACGCGAGCACGCTGACGATAACCCCCACAATACTCCTCCACCGCCATGTTCCTCTCATAAGCAATTCTCTCAGACATAGTCGCGTGGAGTTTCTCGTTTTCCTGCTTAAGGTCGCTCACTTGCGTATTGTACTCAGTGACGATGTTGACATGGGTGGACCTCTCATACGCAAGCTGAGCTTCCAGCTCCTTTATCCTCGCGTCTTTGACTGACAGGCACGCGAGCTCGCCCTCCATCTCCTTCATCGTCGTCTTAGCTCTCGAAAGCTCCTCCTCCAAGGCTTTCTTTTCTCCCATAAGCCTAGACTTGGCCGCTCTGTGGGCATCGCGGGTGGACTGATCCTCTGCCCTCAGCTCCTTAAGTTCATCTTCAGCAGCGAGCACCTTTTGAGTTGCGCTCGCGATGAGATTCATCCCCTGCAAAAATGAAGAGTTAGAAATACCCCAAGAAAGCAAGAAATAGGTAGAAACAGGAGACTTACGGCGAAAAGAAGTTTGGACAAGCCGCCAGGCCTTTCCGAAATTTCCTCGTAGAGGCTAGGTGCGGGAGGGAAAACGGTCGGTATCGTCTCAACGAACGCACGCGTCGCGGATAAGCTATGGATGAAGGCCGGGTTCGCGACAGGGGTATCAGTAGGCTCCGGAGAGGAGACAAACTCCACTTCCGTCGTCCTCTTGCGTTTTTTCTCGGCAACTTTCTGCTTCCCCTTATCGCGAACCGAAAGTACGCGAGACGTCTGGACCGGAGGAGCGTCCTCAGAAACTGTCGTCGCAAGCTCCATTGGTGTTTCCGAAGCAGCGGCTGGGGGAGTAGGAGTCGGATCGGGGACGGATGAAACAATGCGGGTAGGCGCCTCGATGGTTGTTAGCGCGCCCGACTCGTCAAGGGCCAACCCCCCCAGATCCGGAAGATCGGCGAAAAAGTCAGCATCTATAAAAGCCACCACAAGTGAGTATAGTGTAAATAATCGTAATAAACGCGAGCGTCGAAACAAAAACAAACAAAAACCTAAGGCATGAGCCTTGAGACTAAGTCCCCTGGCGACCAGTAAAGAGTCCGAGATAGCCAGCTCAAAACGTTTTTGAACTGCTTTGTCGGGGTAATCCTTGTAATCACGAATGAATCTGTCGCGAGTCTCCTTGGGGAAAAAGCATGGGGCCCTTCTCGCCGTGGGCTCGCGTACCTGGACAGAAATTTCAGAGCCAGGAGGGGGACAGACTAAAAACCAACAAGTTTTCCACCCCTCGATCTTCGAAGGCAATCGGAAGGCGCTAGGAGTCTTGGCTTGAGCAGTGTAAAACCCATCCTCGCGTGAGTTCTTCTTATACGAATTGATGAGCGCGTAGTGAGGAGTATTAGGAACTATCCCAATGTCCTGACATCGCATGATGTAGACAATCAGAGAGCTCCAGAAGTTTGGATGCATCTGAGAAGGGCTGAAGCCTAGATCTGCCATTACTTCAGTCTGGAAGGATGTCCAAGGGAGACGGAAGCCGGCTTCTAAAGACTGCCTACTCAAAGCAAAGAAAGACCCATACTGGTCGAGGGAAGTGCCTTCAAGATCGGGGAGGGCAAAGACGGTCCCCTCAGGGAAGGGATATCGCGTAGCAAGGCGACGAAGATCGTCAAAGGTAAGACTGCTACGTTGGGCGGTGTTGGGAACTAGGGTGCGAGAATGCGTAATTCTCTTTGTAAGGATACTCACGCGGCCGGGGCCCGCGAGAAAGGGTTTCTCTATAACTACGTGGGGCAAAGACCCCTTGAGAGAAAAAAAACTGGCGAATTGACCGTAATTGGTCTCGGCTCGCTCTTGAATGACGCGAGACGGGAGTCTGGTTTTGGATCTTTTGGGCGTCTTCGCTTTGCTCCTCTTAGATTTTCTAGAAACACGAGATCGTCTACGAGAGTCTGGCTCGCGATCACCAGAACCCCCTTCAAATCCGGACGTGGTACGCCCTGAATACTCAGCCCGAGCTGAGCGTTCATAAAAATCATCACTACCTGAAAGCAAGGGCACAATAAGTTTCAGTTTTCCAGGGATGGAAAGAAGGGAAGTAGAACATCAAAATTAGGAGCAACGCGTGTCTAAGGAAACTAACGCGAGGCTATAGAAAGTAAACAAACAAGAAATCCCTGGAAAAGCTGAAACTCAAGAATCAAAAGGGAAGCCAAAACGACATCAGAGTGGACCAAGCCCAAGAACACGAAGAACATTACGAAGGTCGAAAATGGCAAAAATTGACCAAAACACGTTTTTTCCCAAACAAGCGCATCAAGGAATAAGAGTCGAAATGGGATACGACGCAAAAACACCCAATGAACAAAAAGTGACCTTCAGAAGCCTCTCAATTCAAAAGAACCGAGTAAAATCTCTGCGGGCGAGAAGAAATGGGACGACGATAGAAACCCTAAAAAATCAAGAAAACGAAGTAGAAAAGAGAAAGGAGAGCGGAAGACTAACCTGCCATGAAGAATCGACTGCGAACGACGGCGAAGATGACGATGGAAAAGGAAGGAAAGCACCGGCGGGTTTGAGAAGTTGCAGAGAAAGAGGAGAGAAAGAGGAGGTTATGGCGGAAAAGGGAAAGAGGAAGACGAGAATGGGTATATATAAGAAAAAATCGAGGGAAAGAGGGTGCAATAATGAGTCAACACGTGGACGACATGCGCTCGGCGCGGGAATTCGTAAAGTTTTTGAATTCAAAACGTCGCCCAGAGAAAACGAAGCAGAAATACACGCGACCCTATCACGCGATGGGAACGTGCAAAGTTTAAGAGCCAAGCTTACATCGAGAACGCGACTTCAAGAGGACAGGCCCAAGCCTTCAGCTATTCAGCATGAAAGCTTGGGGGGCTGGATGTTGGAGCCGGTTCTCGATGGGCTCGCGAGGCCCATAAAGAGTTGGGTCAGGCCCATGAATCGCGTGCCGGGTCGGTCCAGGAAGTCAGCCCAGAAGAATAAAGCGGCCCATAAACAGGTGAAGCCCAATAAGAGGATACAACGAGACTAAGTATCGAGGGGCAAAACGGTAATAGACTCGCGTGGGTCCCAGGTGATAGTATAAAAACGCAACCCTATGGATAAGGAAGGGGATCCGGAGTCATAAGAGAAAAACGCTTCACCTCCCTTTGAAGAAGAAAAGCACAAGAGCAAACCCTAACTTCAATCTTCCAAAACAGTCATTTCCTAGAGGAGTTTAGGCATAAAACACTTGTTGTATCACTTATAGTTATGTTGTAAAGCTTTAGTGTTGTTATGAATGGTATCTGAGTTACTCGGTTTATTGTAAGCTTGAAACGTTTTTGATAATATACTCTTCCTTCACGTTGATTTTCCTTACCTTTGTGTATACTTGCGTTGTTTCGGTGTATCCGGTTTTACGTTAATCTTTCTCATCGGAGCTTAAAAGAGCCGGAGCCGGTTTCCTTCTCGGTTAAGTTACGCAAGTGTCAGGCGTCGAGAGCAACGTTAATTTCGAGGAAGAAGACGACGAATAGTATTACATAAGTTGATTGTCCAGACGCCCTGTGTCACGCGAAGTGTTGTGTCGCGTGATCGCAATTTCTGGGCTCCAACAAATATTGTTAGTATGCCCTCTTAATAGTAAAACAGCTACGTGCAAGAAGAAAAAGAACCTAAAACTGTGGTAGAACTTATTCTCTATTTCAATCATTCCACTTTCTTTTCTTGAATTTGAGCAACAATTACTCCTTATTTGTAGGTAGCTACCAAAAGTTTCAAATTATTATCGTGGTCATATCCATAATCGTTTTGTTTTGCAACACTCCGTTGATGTATCCTATAATAATAGGACTAAGTTTCACTGAACATAGACGTTGTGACGCATGAACATATTTTTGTCAATAAAAATCTACCATGACATATGAACACACTATGAACATGCATATATATACTCTGGCACATGAACACGTACGATTTAATTGATTAACACGCACATTATACATTATAGTAGCTCTATTGCGTGTTCCTAAGAAGTGATCCTCACCGAATCTTCTTTTCTTCCATAATAATAAAAGTTTTTAAATATTGAATAAGGGTTGCATTGAGTTGTTAATTTAATATAGAATAATGTATTTTTTTAATCCAAACACACTCCTAGTGGATCGACTTCTAATATGTTATTACCTTAGGATTTTATTTGGAAGGATGTTAGCCTAGGATCAATTGTCAAGTGAGCAATAAATGATAGAGTTGGGAGTGAAGTGGTTGGGTTTGGAAGGAGGGTCACATGCAAAGAAAATGTTGATAATTAACCGAACCTACTGTCATACATCTTCCAAATAAATGTCTTACAACTATTAATAGCCCGGTGCTTTATTCAAACGCAGTCTGGTTTTCTCGCGTTACGCGAGAATAACAAAAATATTAACTTTTAATCTCGCGTTATGCGAGAAGCACGTCCCTCGCGTAACGCGAGAATAAAATTTTTGTTATTCTCGCGTAACGCGAGAAGCACGGCTCTCGCGTAACGCGAGAAACCAGACTGCGTTTGAATAAAGTACCGGGCTGTACAAAATTTTTGTTATTCTCGTGTATATAAGAATCGTGTATTAATATTGGTCTTGCAAGGACTATTGGTACCTTGTCCTTTCAGTTTCATCAAAATTATTTTCACGGTTTTTGAATCTTAACAAAAACACATAACTCGAGATTTTAACTTAAGTATCTTTAACTACATGCATGTAAGTGAAATGATTTCATGTTATTAACTTCATTTTTTCAGCCATTTGTTAGAATTCAGATTGTTGTTCCTTAAACATTCTTGTCATAGATCTCAAGATCGAGGTTCAATGACTTGTATGATAAAGTTGAAAGGTGTCTAAATAAAAAGAAGTCCAAATTAGTCTCCAAAAGTTCTTTCTATTATAAATAATGACACTATTCACGTATCAATCTAATTTGTTAGATATCTTATGATATATAAGAACAAATATAGTGATGTGGGGTCTTGTTTGATTTGTCTCATCGAGAACTTTAAAAAACTCAAAATTTTATAATTTTTAGTGACGTATATTTAGAGATATTAACGATACAAAACGCACATCGACATACATGCTTAAAAGAGATGAGAAAAACATTTGGGTACGGAGGGAGTAGCTATGTACTCCGTACAAGATAGTTTGAAAATTGGTACATTAAAAAGGTGCCAATTGTCAATACCCATCAACTGCTATTTCCCAGTTTGTCGCTCCACTTTGCTAAATATCTCCTCTTTCGGTCCCCTAGCCTAAATGTATGGAAAATATAAAAGCTTTATTTGGGTATATCCATATAGTTTATCAAGCTTTACACTCACCCTTATTAACTCTATAACCATGTTCAATTGTGGTGAGTTATGTGATTCGATCAATGGGCAATTCCACCACACACACACTCTTGCTATCCTCAATTAAGAATCAACAACAACGTACGTTACGCCAAGCCTTAAAAAGGCTTTCGCTTATAACAGGGTAAAATGAGTATGTCTTCAAAAGGCTCCCGCTTATAACAGGATAAGGGGAGTCGGATGTACGCAACATGTGTTAAAAGAATAAAGATGTTGTTTCCAATGACCAAAAATGAAGATTACGTTAAAGATTTCATAGTCTGATAATATTACTTTACAAATAAGAAACATAGATAGTTAAATAAATCATTTTGCTTTATTTCATATATTCTAAAGGAAAAGATTCATGTGACTATGTGAGAATGATTTTTATCTTACGAATTACGAATACATGCACACTCTTTTATATTCACATTCACATGTACATATCTGCGATATCTGCATGTTTTTGACAATATATAAAAAAAAATATACGCAAATAGAGAAATGTGCATATAGATATTGAAAAGTGTGCATGTATTTGGAAAGATCCTGAATTAAGATCAAGAAAAACAAAATCCTTATGAACGATCTTGTTTTATCCCTAACTATTGAAATATGCATGCCAACTTCAATTCATTCAATCATGCATGAACTATATATATATCTACATAACGCAGTACGTTACAGAAAAGAGTTTGGTACTTTACTCCATACAATGTTACACTTGACCACATTTAATGCATATCACAAAGTTATTATAAAACAAAGGCTAGCCAATACCCACGCAACCATATTATATCTTACCCCCACCTGTCCCTCTTCCTCGATCTCTTTATAATCTCTCTTCACAACTTAATCTCACAAACATTACATTTCATTTCATTTCCATCATGAAAGCCTCAACCTTTCTCCTCTTTTCTCTTCTCTTCACCACAACCATGACCATCTTAGCCCGTACCCACCACCATAAGGATCCGAACCCAGGTATCCCGGGTGCCCCACCCGGGTTCTTCTCCGGAATACCCGGGTTCGGATCAGGCATACCCGGCATGGGAGGCGGGTACGGGTCCGGATACGGTGGGCCTTCGGGTGGATCATCTTCTGGAGGAGTTTTCAGGCCCAGTGTTGTTTGTAAGGAACAAGGCCCATGTTACATGAAGAAGTTGAGGTGTCCTGCTAAGTGTTTTACTTCCTTTCATGGATCTGGTAAGGGATATGGTGGTGGAGGTGGAGGTGGTGGATGTACTATTGACTGCAAGAACAACTGTTCTGCTTATTGTTGAAATGTATGGTTTGTATAAGTTATGGTGGTTGGAGTGATGTAAGTTTGTGTGTTTGGTGCTAAGTATTAGTGCTAGTGGATGAACATTTATGGGGGTTGGGCCCCTTTGGATTTCTAAGTTGAGTTTTTATGATATTGCTATGTATGATTATGTGAGGAGATGGAATGTATGAGGTAATCTTATTCAGCTTCTTATAAAAATATGTGTGTGTAGTGTGCATATGGTGGTGTTATTAATAAGATGCTATGGAGTATTATCTAGATTTCGAATTCTGTCGCCAACTCCTTTTTTACTATTGGTTTTCATGTTGTTGACACCCCAGTTGGGGATGTTGTTTCTTTATTGTCGAACAATGTTAGCTAGAGGTGGCGCTATCCCCGTTTTGTCCCCGGTAACCCTTTACATTTACATTAATATAATATATTAATGTGCGAGAGTGCAGCCTCTCCTTGAAAAAAAGGATTTATATGAAGAAAACTTGGGCTATTTTGTTAAGTCATTATCAATTGTTTTGTATGTATACTACTAAAAAGTCATAAGCTAGAGTGTAGCTAGTTAAAGATAGACGACTTTCTTTATGGGAATCCCAAGTTTATGATTGTGATACTAATAGAGAACAACACGGTAGAAGTTGGTCTATCCAGCTTCGTCATATCTTTCGGGATACGAATAGGGTTGTCGATAAACATGTGTCCCTTGTTATTGATTTCCCTTCTGGTTTGCATTTTGTTTGTACTCCGCCTACGAGCGTCTCTTGCTTTTGGCTTCAGTTCTGGTTTGCCCTGACCGAGAGTATCGCCTCTCTTTCCATAAAAAAAAGAACAACAATAACAGGTCTTATGTGGTATGATGTTAATCTCAGGAAAACAAGCAACATTCCTGAATCATGGAAAAGAGTAACATGGAATATTATTTCAATGCAACAGCCACAGATATCATACAGGAGTGCTGCAGAAGTAACTCTGGTTCATTTCAATGTGTAATTTCAAACATTTTCTGCCTATTTTGTTTACACCTGCACGATAACTAGACCATCCTTTACACAGAACTTATATACATACCGACTTACAAGCAATCACTTGCCTAAGATCATTATTAAAAAAGAAAACATTTTCAGGGAAATCATACACAGATCAAATCTAGAAAGATATACACAAGGTGACTGTCAAATTATAAGCTAAAAATTTTCAGGTGGATATCAAAATGCAGCTCGTACAGCTCCCCGAGCAGCATCCCGCTTTATCTCAGCCGCTTTACCGCTCCCGCGGAAATACATGTATACTTGCTGCAAATTAAGGGATCCAACACGCTTACAGGCAATATATAACATGGCAAAGATTGCAGCTTGTTCTATTTTGGTAAAAAAAAAATACCTGAATTACCCAGACACTGATCAAAGACTCCAGGCAAAATAAACCAAAGCCGACGAAGTAGAAGATCTGGGTATTGCGTTTTTAGTCATACATATGTAAATCAAGCATTCGTATTGTAATTATCAGTATCAATGCATAAATAGGAATACACAAGAGAGCCCAAGTATGGAGGTTGCAGTAACATGAACTTACCCCGACCAGAACTTTTCCGCCCACAAGATCTATAGCTGGAAGGATCCCACTATAGTAGGTTTATGAACAAAGTATAAAAGTTAGCAATTTATCTCTGAACCAATATAAAGTGCAAAAGAGATTCCAAAAAAGTGTTCTTGATTGAATAGTCAATGATGAAGTATTATGAATGCTTACGCTAGAGATTTCCCCTTAAAGACTACGGGTGGAGCAACTGCAGCAAAGATACAGAAGGCAATGTGAAGCTGCAAAAAAAAAAAAAGAGAGCGAGTTTTGAGTTTCATGCAACATTCAAAGTAAGAAAATATGAACAAGCTGGTGAAAATGTAACCGTACCACATAGAAAATGAAGAACCATCCATAGTTCATACCACTCTCGGTCCTGTGAGAAGTTCTCATGAAGTTATTAACTCAATTATATGGAAATTAAAGATAAGCGAGTTAAAATTTCTAATATTCTAATAATGTATTACAGATAAAGATGATGGAATAAAATTAGAATCTAATGACATAAAATTTCCATGTATCTCAAAAATCTTTACTGAGGAATTAAGTACCTGAATGCCCTGTAAAGAGGCCTGTACCATAACACATAAGCACCAGGAACTCCGGCTATGAGGTAAATGATTGCAAGAAACCAGATTGTTGCGTCTAAAAGAGATTACATAGACAGGTTACAACCACAAAAATAGGACCAAGAAGAATTTAAAACAGAGGGAAAAAAGACTAACCATTCCCTTTAATCCAAGCTGTAGTAACAGCTACAAGGTTCCAGACAAGACATACTGTTAACCCTGCACAATTATATAAGATGCATGGTACAAACAGAAAGATCCTGTTAGAATTATAAAATGCAGTGAAATGATTTAGAAGTGAAGATACTAGATCAAAGAAACAGATAACAAACCTAGCAATGTTGTGAAAGCCGTATATTGCATTCTCTGGAGATGAATTGGGATTTCATTCGCAATATCATGATGAATAATGGGGAAAAACGGTGGCCAATTCTTCTCCTCCAAAACTATTCCAGCTGCAAATATGACCATAAGATATTAAATAAACAGTTAAAACATAAAAGCTACCTATAACCAGAATAGTTATTTTTCGGCAATTGCATGTACTGGTGTAGCAAATCAAGTTCCAGTTACTCTACCAAATGGTCATCTGAGAATGATGACACCATAAAAAGCAATGTTGATGGCTTAAACAAGTGGAACACTAAGAAGTATATAAGAAAATTCAACCTCGCGATGCAGCATCCTCTCTCCGCTTGACTTCCTGCAAGAACAAAAAATCAAAGTCAGCAGATTTACTAATATAATTTAGTGGTTTGTGAAACCGGTGTTGCACTATTATTATACTAGGTGGAACACAATGAATATTACGTACCTGCTCCCTCTTTCGCAATTCTGACTCTTTAGCTTGGAGTTCCCTCTCTTTTGTTTTCAAATCCTAAATTAAATTTTCTGAGCAGTCAGTTATAGAATTTCACTAGATAGATGAAATTGGAACAATAAAAAAATCTTTCAAGTAAATTTAATCCTACATTAGGAAGTAAAGCAAATTCAGCAATCATAACAACGGCTACTGGAATTAACATTACCATTTTCGAGTCAAGGGGAATATTGATAGTGGCAGTAGGATTGTACAATTCAGCCGGCTCAGGAGGAAGTGGCGAAAGTCTTGAGTTTGTCGCAGAAGGCATGCTTCCAGGAGTCTGAAACCGAACAAAAATTTCAGGATAATGATTTAAAAATGTGAAGGCTGGAAAAGCAGAATAAACAGTAAAACCACTTCAAATAAAATGCAACTTCTAATTATATAGGAAGCACGTCTAATCATGAATGAAGTTGTACTAAAGCAGGCAAACAGACTGTAAATATCCAGAAGCAACTCTTTCTGATAAGAATACGGCTTCTGTTAATTACCGGTATCTTACAACAAATTCCCATTTTGAGTGATATTATGATGATTACTCCAAAGCAGAAAGCTACACAAAAATTAAGTTTACCGTTGTATAGAATGCACCACCGCCATAGTTCGACTGTGCTGTTGTCCTGCCCCGTTCCTAGTTATATATCCGACAAGATAGCAGTTAAAGTGATTTAGGCACATATTTATCCAACTAATAACTGAGGTATCCCTGTACATATGATACCCAGGTATGACAATAGCACACAAGTGACACAACCATCATTCTAGTACAGGTATAATATGTTCAAGATTACTGAAGCACAGGGACATATCATATTCATCTTCTGCCAATGAATTTTCTCATTTATATTAATTGTTTACAAAGTACCAAAACTAGTGCAGAATGATTGCAGCAAGATTACAGAAGCACAGGGATTAAATACATGTAAAATATATATATACTTCTATAGTTCTATTGATCCAATAAAACTAGAGGAAAGTCAACTTGGCAATTCCAAAAGGTTCAAGAAAATCCTGCTGAAGTGCCCTAATAATTCTTCTAATGCATCAGCCTTTGCAGTAGCAATAACCCAAACTGATCAAAACCTAATATTGAACACAGTAATCATACAGGCCAAGATATAACACAGAAAAATCAATTATACTGATTAAGAAGCAAAAACACAAAGAAAAGGGGGGAGAGAATTACAGAGAAAGGATTGACATCTTCCGGCTCGTCGAAAGGGTTGGGATCGTAGCTACGGGCCATCTGATTGTTCGTATTCCTTCAAAACGAAACGGTTTGGCCAGAAAACACAGAAGATGAATACAGTGACAAGGAAGAAGAAAGTGTTTGTTGACCCAAATATAAAACGAAGAAGAAAGTGTGTAAGAGAAGAGATTGTTCAGGTCAGCAAACAAGAATTTGAGACTTTTCTGATTGTCTAGAAGCAGGACATGTTACCGCGCTGTTGCCTCCACCAAACCACACCTCGGCAATTCCCTAAAACGTACCCCGTAATCCCCGTAATCACTATCAAGACTGATCTTTTTTTGGGTGGAAATAAAATAACTTTTTAAGATTTTTGAAAATATATTTATTTCCTAAAAATATAGGAAAAATACTGTTAGAAATCATTCTTATCAGTTTCTGGCGACCACTTTTTTTTAATTTTATTTTGCCAAGATTAGGAGTTTTTGTGACGAAGAATTAATTATTATAAAGTGTCAAGAATATGATCCTTTACTTCAAACAGACTTTATTGAATTGACTGCTAATAAAACTCAATGGAAGTCGTACTTTCATCAATATGAATTGTAGTTAAACTTGCTTCCGTTAAATATCAACTATCCTTCAGGAAAAACATAAAATTCTCGTCAATTGTTATTGTATTAACAAGTTGATTTTCGTACACCTTAAGAAATGTTGACATCAAAGAGTGAACTTCGAAGGCTAAATATTCAATAAATAATATCGAACAGTAACGAGGTCGCATTAGAAATAGAATCCAACCGAGTATCTATCTATCTATCTATCTATCTATATATATATATATATATATATATATATATATAAAAGTTGGTCGGTCTTGGCCGAAAGTAAATGAAATCCGTACCTATTTAATGCATGAACAAAACATTTCTCCTCTCATCATAAATATTTAATCCAAAACTACATCTTCTCTTAGTTTCAAGCTATAAAATTAATATCTACAAGTCTTTATATTCTTCAACTCAATGATATCAAATTTAGCTAATGAATACATTAAATTAATAATTCTTAATACTAAAAAATTGTTAATATTCAATAATAAGTAAATATAATTAATAATTTTTAAATCTCTCTCTATATATAAATTGGTTGGTATTGTCCAAAGTAATGACAGTTGAGACTCTTTAAATGTCTAATAAAATCATAACTATGTGCTTAATTGGTTAATATTTCTACCATTTTCATCTTTTTTTCGCTCTTCGCTTCCAATCCGTATGGCGATGAAGAGCAATTCAAGCATCGTCAACGACTGTGTGATTTGGTACATATATAAGAGATTATTTTTTATTAAAAATTACTCCAAAAATACTTATATGAAAATAATATCTCAAGTATACAAATATCGACAAAAATAAAACGTCTTTGGCCCGCGCGAAACGCGAGAAAATAACCTAGGAATTAATATATGTAAGAGAACAACCGAGTATATTCATAAATAAATTTGACCACATTTTCTGATGTATTTAATATATGTAAGAGAACAATTGTACCGATGCCCTTCAATGTGTTGAGCATTGAAAGGAGATTAAATCGAGAGTGACTAGTGAGTACTGACTAGTGAGTTTGATATCCTTAAATTCTAAGCGAAGTAGGACCCAAACTAAGAATATAATGCATTTGTGTATATTCTAAGGTTAAAAAACCACATCAGCTCAGAGAGCATCATTTGTGACAGTTCCTAATTATGAACCTGTGAGTCTGACTGACTATAAACTGGCACCAAATATATGCTATCATTCACATGTCAATATAGCAGATGAGGGACAAAAATGAAAAAAGATGAACAGCTTACATACACAATGAATGTACTACTATTGACATTCACTTCTTAACACTACGCCTTTTAAATCTCGTGAACGTGTCGAGCCAATTCAAGTAGGGATCAACCCAGTTCTTGTCCTCTTTCACTGCTTTATCCCACCTCTGTTTGAAGATCTGAAGCTCTCTAGTTGCTTGCCTCCTGATCTGTTGCATTATCCCAAACCAATAACCATGTCAGAGAAATACAAGACTCGGTATGGAATCGTCAGAACTTACCGCAGATCTCATGTCAAATGATGTGCCAGAATGTTTCTGTAGAAATCAAGAGAAATGAGATGTGTTAAGTAATAAGTGATGTTTGTGTCAAGTTGAGTAATAAACGAAAAGGAACAAACCTTGACTGATTGTTTATTTGATGCCTGCAAGTATATAAAAAGCCATTTTTCAGTGTGCATCGCAAAAGAAAAATATATGTAAAATTAATAACTAGGAAAATGGGACAAGAGATGACCTTTTTTATAGACTTGCCACCCAAGGTGTGTATACCTTGGTGAAGAATATATTCACTATCGACAATACCAACGTTCTTCGTCCTATCACCCTGCATAAATTTTGTTCAACCAAGTAAGAAACTGAAAACACAGGCAGGAAGAGAAGACACAATGAATGGTGGAAGATTGAAAGATGGAGGTCACGGTCTTACTATATATACATATAACAAAAACCAATAAATTCAGTAAGATATATAAATAAAAACATTCAAAACCCACCTGTGCGCAATAACCAAGCTTTATATCGAATCCCCAGCCATGAACAAGATCATTCTGAAACACAACAGCATTTAGTATGCACAGTTCAATACACATAATTAATTCAGAATCATACATAATAATGTAGAGATAATATATTTCTATTATGTATATAGGATAAACAAACTTTTAGGGAAAGCAGATCTCCTTAAGAAGAGCATTCATATGAGATTTTCTATCCAGTAAACCACAACAAATCACTTTCAGTTAGATATACTACCTGTATGAGATTCCAAGCACAATACCAAGCTGCATTGGAAAACACTGGTGCCATCCCTTCCACCCATCTAAAGATGAAAAACATAAAGGATGAAATGAACATATTCAAACAGATAAAAGTACAAGTGCAGCTTCAGTTATCACTATAATGCTGCCTGCCTAAAACTCATCTCCATAAAAAGCATTGCAGACAAAATATGAAATTTGTAAGAACAGTAAGGGTATTGAGCCCACAATTCATTTTTTGTAAAATTGCCTCCATATGATATTCAATGAATAGAAGCAAGAAAAGCTACTGGTCATGAGAAAAATCATACACAATGCAACATGCAGTGACTATTTCCTACGCAAAGCTCAGGAATAAATTGTGTAATCAGTCGTTGTGATGAGTTAAGGGGTTTATGGAAGGACTAAAATCAAAAGAAGGAAGTTGCACATTAGGGGGAGGGGGAATGGATGTATGCTGATAAGCAAGATAGGACACCATTAATTCTAAAAAATGTCTCACGAGTCACGAACATACCCAGCGCATGGAGGACCCCTGCTTGAGCCCGAACATTTCAAACTGCCTCTATCTTCATACACCCGTCTATATAAAGAAGCATCGTTTAGTAATCTGAGCATATTGAAACATGTACAACCAAAAGCAATCTAATTTACCTGTGAATTTTTTGTGTCTTTTTGCGGACAGTAATCCTATGATGAATTCCAGTTGAATTTGGGTCAAGAGCTGGCTGTGATATTTCCAAACCTTCTGATTTCACAATATCCAAATACCTAAGGCATCAAAGGAAAATTGTATATCATTGTACAGAACATAATGAGGCAAATAACTCAAATAAGAACCAAACTGAACTAGAATTACAATCTTCTCAACATAAGCACAAGCCCGAAGGAATTATTCCTTTCCAGGAAAGAAAAAAGAGTAAGGAAAAGAAAACTCCAAAATCTTGTCTCCTAGAATCAGTATATCAGTATAGTATACTATAAAGCTAATTATATGTTTAAGAGATCCAGATCCATAGCCTGCATAAAAGCATGGTTTACGTCCTCAATTGAGTCATTATAATGTGGATGATATCAGCAGTCCCCCACATTCAGCATACAAGTTCATACAGTATCTAAAGTACCTTCCAGGATGGAAGTTTTCCACACCGAGATCTTCATCCCAAAGGAATATGTAGTCATAGATAGACACAACATCTGGATGAAGAAACCTCTTAGCAAACCACCTGAGAACCACAAAATAATACAAAGACCTTATTTTCATCATTCAACTTTCAATCAAATCGGCAATTCATCCAAGCCAAAGGCAGAATATAACAAGATAAGTAGCTTTCACATGCATGAGATCAGAAATAGGACCCTCTTCTATCAGACCTCTACAACAGAAAATTGGAAATATACAACATGAATCTCCAACAAATTACACTTCTTCATAGCAGCAGTTATGAAGAAAAAGATCCTATATGCCTTGTACAAATATTTCAAAGATTATAAGCCTCCAGACAATACTCACCATTTTGTTTGATTCTCAGCCACTATATGAATGGAACTGTTACTCCATTCGAAATCCAACCATCCATCTAAATTGCCATCATAGTGAAAAAGTATGAAACTGAAATTCTCTGGAAGGAACTGAATTGACACACACACAAAAAGAAGAAGATATGAATCCCTTCTCTTAAATAATCAACTATCATATTCACCAATAAATATTGAAGTCATACCTTCTGAACAACAGCATCAACGTTGTCCTTTTGACCAATTCCTACTGCCATAGCTAGCAAATTACGACTTCTAGGGACCTCAGCCTAAAACGATATAAAATTATCTAACAAACCGAAAATGCTAGTGGAAGTATCCAAGCAATGCAAAATAACACCAGCCTTGAGAATTGCTGGATAAGTAGCACACAACTAATATGATTTAAATGTCATTAGGCACCATCAGCAGCTGGACATGGATTAATAAGATTAAATGAAGAATTAGGATCAAACCTTTGATGTTGAACTAGTAGATGGCCATAGTGATCTCATTTCCAGATCAGTTCTTGGGTGTATAATGCCACGAGGCAAACTATCCGATCTCACAGGAGGAAATTCCTAAGTCAAATGATAAATTAAGTGAGAAGTTGGTGCAAAGAAGTCATTAGTGCAATCTAATGATAAATCCACGAAGCGAAAGACAGACATCTAGCATAGCCAGATATTACTAACAAACAAAACTGTGCCATTAAATAAATTTGATCAGATAATGTAAGTTACCTTCGTGCTACCAAAGGAATGTAATCTTTCTTCTATCTGTGACAGAAATAAACCAGATATTCATAATTTGATCCACAAAACTATACCTCAAATAAGAGGATTAATGCTAAGCTGTGAAATTTTGAAATATAAAGAATATCATGGAAGATAGAGTACAGAAATTTGCAAGTGCTGTAACTTAGAGGAAGAAAAGACAATTCTGTTTCATAACTTCCTAAATATGTGAAACACAGCTAACTTAACTAAATGAGATCACGCCTCATCAAATCAGTGATCACATATGTTTCCACTCTTGGAAATTGTGCTGAGTTCATAACCATTATCCCACGGCATTTAGTAGCGATATAAGAAAGGAACAGTGCCACTGTACCTCAGTTCGACGATATTGATAATTTGTAGTTCTGTACACAATGAACAACATAAATATGCACAAGACTCCCATAAAGGGTAGTCGTTTCATCTTAAACCCATGTCCTCCATGCCCTGCTCCCTAAAAGGTTAGGAAAGAAAATCAAAGATCCCACGTATTGAATCAAAACTGGAAAGAAGGCCTGCCTGGCTGCCTGCCAGTGTCGAGGAGAATTTTAAAACAAACAGTTATGGAAACTAGAAAATGGACTAACCCCATCAGGAAAGCCACTCCTCTTTCTAGATAGCCATCTCCATGATTTGACCATCTTCATAGACATTAGAGTTCCTAGTCAGCCATTACAAACTGCAGTGATCACAATGACATCATAATTTATCTCAGCTGTATTTGTTCGCAGATGTAACAAAGTAATTGACTGTGAGAGCGGGAAACTAACTTCAGAAAGAATAAAACAAGTCACAGGAGTGCTACAGAAATAGAGGTACACAAAACAGAACACAGATTGTTAGCTACCAAGTAATGAACGGACACTTGCGAAGCATGCTAACATTTCAGCAAACATCTTTATTCTAGTCAGAACATTTCTGATGCTTAAGTAGCCATAACTACTTGCTTGAAAAAATGCATCAGGGGATGAACAGAGAATCTATATGGTAATGGAACACTGGTTATAAACAGAGACGCCATAGCTAATAGATTAACTAGTTGAGTTGAGTTTTTCCGGGCAATAAATGGCTGAGACCTCATTCTCATGTAGGTGATGGTCAGGTCAACTTGTGTATATTGAAATATCTAATACTGCAAATTATTACATCTACAAATAGACTATGTGTCTTTGTTGAATACTTCTGGACCACAGGACAAAACATTTCCAGTTTCAAATAGATATTTTACTAAGATAACATGAAATTAGCATGAGTGAGCACACATCAATAATAATTTAGGAGAGAAGCATTAGAGATGTGACTATAATATTCTGCATCCGTGATTCACTACAATCTTATAATTCCTTCGCCAAGAAAGTACATCAAAATACTTCTTAAGCTGCAAACTTAATCCTCAACCTGGAAACTGAGAGAAATCTAGTCTGCACATGCCAATTCACACCATCTCAAACATTAAAATTGCACCGACAACCTCTCCAATAAGAACTCATCCGTGACCAGAAGCTAACCAGAACGCAAAGACGGGAGCGAATTTGAACTAAAACCTACGCTAATCGATCTACGAATTACCAAAACAAGGCGTGAAGAGACAGAAAATAATCGATTTCCTAAAACGGAATAAAAAATTCCAAATACCTCAAAATCGCATACATAAATAATCAAAACTAAGCAAAAAACATTGCTATCTACATGCGCGGAGAGATCTCGACATTCAAAGTGCGACACACGTAGCGAACAATATTCAAACTCCCTAGGCGGAAAACAAGCAGCACCGACGCATACCTCAAAACAACTTACAATAAGATACGGAGCCGAAAGCCGACAGATTGCGCCGCTGAAATGCTAACTCCGAGCCAATGTGAAAGCAGAAAAAACGAAAGAGAGATCGGAGAGCGTGATCGTCTTCGGAGAAGAAGAAGAAGCTCGGAAATCAGTGAGGCGGCGGAGAGAAGACACGCGTATGATTCGTAAGCGCCACGTTTGAGAAGGTAAAGGCAGAGCGAGAGAGGAGAGGGGCGAAGAAGTAACTGAGACAAATTGTTGGAGGCGATGATGTATGAAATCCAACTTTTTTATATTACCAGCTGTTATCTCCTTTTCACGATGCGTGTTTACCACGCTCTCTCCTTTTTCCTTTTTCCTTTTCTTTTTCGCTAGGTAATACAATAATCGCAATTATAAGTCTAGTTTTATTTCGACAATATATCTAATTAAAAAAATAAAAATTATACGGTTAAAGTATTCATATAGGCGAAACAAACATATCACACATGACTATATTTTTCTTTATATATCAGAAATCACAAAAATCTCGAAGTGTGGTCAGTGCTGCAAAATGAAATGAATTTTTTTTAATGAAAGAGGGAGTAATTGTTGTTATAGTATTTTCGGATAAATTAAGAATTCAATTCTTTCTCTAAATTATCCTTATTTAATTTTTTTTTCTAGTAATGACATATATTAAAGTTCCATACTATACAGCCTATACTTCGCAATAAATGACGTGTAATGTAAATCCTAAGGAATTTAGTATGTTAGTAATAGGATAGATATGAAAAGGTAGAATGATGAACGTAGCAGGAAGATACCAAATGTGTTAGCCTTATGCAAAAATGTAATTAAATGGTAGATGATGGATTATAAATTTAAAATGTATGGAGTATCGAATGTAACAAGTCAACAACCGTACCTACAATTTCCACCGAGAATCATGAAACGATCTATCTAAACGTATAAAAAGTGTTTAATTCTAATTCGTATAGTTTTGAAATTACCAGACACATGGCAATCATTTGCTTGATTAGGACTCCGTAATACAAGGAATTTATTATATAAATGAGTTACGATTATCGACACGCCAATTATTTATTCCTCTTGGTGTGGTAATCCTCGATTAAATAAGGCTTTGATCTTAGTATCTTGTACTAATTAATTATACCCCGGTTTAAACTCTACTATATACACTATACTAGACTTTTTGGACCCGCGCTACGCGCGGGTTTTACAGCCTATAAAACTTCAGAATAAGGCGTTACGGAGTCGAAGAGAAGAAGATGATGATATGTTCCATATAGATTTATTATAAACATGTGTTGGTGGGTCAAAATCATCATTTATATCATATATTCGTAAACGTAGAAAAGAAAAGGGAAAAGAATAAAATCAAAAAATGATAAATTAAAAACAAAGCATTAAATGCAGTGATTAATTTGGAGGAATCCCTAATTTTATACTCCCTCCGTTAAAAATTACTTGTCCCTGAAGTCCAAATCATTTATTAAAAATTAATTGTCTTTTAACATAATTTTACACCATTTTTCCAAATTTGCCCTACTGTTATATTGATTTTTTTCTTTATTCTCTCATTATTCTTTCATTTATTATCTATGTCATTACTTAAATTATGAAGAGTATATTAGGATTAGGATTAAAATTAGAATAGGATATACACCAATTATTGCAACGATGTACATTGTCGAGTTATCCAATATAGTACGGAGTATGCAGTGGTTAAGTGGTTTTGTTTGCGAAACTATTGCAAGTTCATATTTTTTGCATTTACTATACGAAGTAATGCATACAAAAGTAACTATTAGTCTCTCAATACATTATACATCTACTACCTATAAGTTTATAAATAGGTTTGGATGTTAATTAGATATTAATGGGAGTCGTGTTTAAAAGCAATTCGAACTATAAAAGTTTTGGTACGAACAAGTCTTAACCTAGTAAAAAAAAATTACACAATTAAAGTAAAATTCATTGTAGGTCAACAAAAATACACACAAAATATATTATTATGGCATGCCATAGTTTCGACTTCCTGTACGTGCATGATTCTAATCCCTTATCTAAGTAACACCTCATTCGGATTTCATAGTTGTCATTCTAATGTTGACGCACGTACGAGAGCTATATGGTACCCAGAAATTTTAGTTTTATAAAATATAAAAACAATAGATTACGTACGTACTCTATCATTCATGTGACAATTAATTCATTGGATCTACTATTAATTAATAGTATATAATACCATATATTTATGATTACGTGTAAGTGGCGTTTAGTGCCGACGAGGAAATGGTAAGTGAATTAAGAGAGGTTGGTGGTGCATTTGGTAAACTAGTTTGCAATCTCCTTTAAAAATGAGTATAAGAAATAGTTATGAGTCATTTTTATA
This sequence comes from Oxyria digyna, assembly GCA_029168935.1. NCBI lineage: Eukaryota > Viridiplantae > Streptophyta > Magnoliopsida > Caryophyllales > Polygonaceae > Oxyria > Oxyria digyna. Next base: position 1,604,707 of record JAPVLV010000026.1, on the reverse strand, counting down.
TTAATGAATTTCACTATATTTTATATCTAAATAGATCTTATGATATGAGTTATACCTAAGTTTACAATTCATTCATTCTCTTTATCAAATATCAAGCCTTAAGATTCACTTGATTCAATCTGATTCTTGATACCAAACAAACCCTCAAAGCTCCGTGAGATGTCGTTTTGGAATAGAATTTAAAACCCTAAAATATCTTATTTATTCTTATTTGGGAAAAAGGACAAGAATAAGGTAGTAGATATTAATCATTAAGTTATATGCATCTCTAGCTTTATGGTAGCACATCAGATGGAGTGGTTAATTGTTAATAGATTGTGGAGTTTAGGTGCTTTGTAATTGTACATTAATATAGTAATTCTGTATTTAGTAGGAACTAGAACGAATAGGAAAAACATATAGAAAGGAATTGGTTGTATTCAACAAGAATTCCTACCTCAAGGCCAAAACTGGTTTACTTGAGAAGAGAGAGCCAATTACAGAGAAGAATCATGTATGAATGTGAATGAATAAAACGTTCTCCTAATTCTTCCTTTTATACAACAATAATATTCTGTTACTAACAAACTCCTAACAGAATCTTGTAACTACTTTTATTGAAACAGCCACGTGTCCTAATAGTCACTCTAGTAATTGTTGTATCAAATCTCTCCCGGATAGAAAAACCTTGACCTCAAGGTTTGAATGTAGGAAATCGTTTCTCCAAATCATTAAGGAATTCCCATGTAGCTTCCTCCACTGGTTGGTTGCTCCAATGCACTAACACTTTAGTAGCAGCTCTCCCCTGTCTGTTGACCATTTTCCTTTCCAATATTGCAATAGGCTCCTTAGCAAAGATATCAGGCATGACAGATGGTAGAGAAGTGGCAATCACAGCATTGCCCACATGTTTCTTCAATTGAGAGACATGAAAAACTGGATGTATTTTGGAGGAAGAAGGTAACTTGAGCTTGTAAGTCACAACACCACACTTGTCAATTACCTCATAGGGGCCAAAATACTTTGGTGACAGCTTCTGATTTCCTCTGAGCACCACACTTTGCTGCCTATAGGGTTGTAACTTCACGTAGACCAAATTCCCAATATCAAACTGTCTTTCACTTATGTGCAGATTGGAATAATGCTCCATTCTGTGTTGTGCTCTTGTAAGATGGAATTTCAAAATCTGAATCATATTCTCCCTTTCTTGGAGACTTCGAGCTACCATATCCACCTTTGATTCCCCAGGTAAGTAAGGTAGATGTACTGGTGGAGCTTGACCATAGACTACTTCATAAGGAGTGAGATGAGTTGAGCTATGGTAAGTAGTATTATACCAAAATTCAGCCAGAGGTAACCACTTAGACCATTGCTGAGGTTTGTCACTACTCATGCATCTCAAATAGGTTTCCAAGCACCTATTCACCACCTCAGATTGACCATCTGTTTGAGGATGATATGCAATGGACATGTTCAGAGAAACCCCTTGTACTGTGAAGAGCTCTTTCCAAAATTCACTCATGAAAATGGCATCTCTGTCACTTGTTATGGATCTGGGAAATCCATGTAGCCTGAAGAATTGATCCAAGAAACTCTGAGCTACTGAAGCTGCAGTATAAGGGTGAGCTAAGGACAGGAAATGTGCAGCTTTATTCAACCTATCAACTATGACCAATATTACAGATTTCCCATGAGAGTTTGGCAATTCCTCTATAAAATCCATTGTAATATCACTCCATACACTCTCAGGAATAGGTAGTGGTTGCAAAAGGCCAGGGGAAGTTGACCTGTCATATTTACTCCTTTGGCATACAACACAACTTCTTATAAACTGTTGAATATCAGCAACCATATTCTTCCAGTAAAATAATGCCTTGATTCTTTGAATAGTAACATCTCTACCTGAATGCCCACTTGTACCAGCACAGTGCATCCACATCAAAATCTTATCCTTGAGAGTTGTACTGTCGCCAATGACTAACTTGCCTTTTCTTCTTAATTGATCATGAAGCCAAGTGAAGTGCTTCTTAGCTTTAGGATTCTGCTGTAGATCTGTAATAATCTGCCTTAACTTGGAATCTGAGCTGTAACAATCCCTGATATCTTGTATCAAATATGAACCCACCACTGTCAAAGCCATGCTCAATATTTCAGTACTCTCAACTCTGGATAATGCATCAGCAACTAAATTCTCCTTGCCTTGTTTATATTGAATGTCATAATCAAATTCTAGTAACTTGGGAAGCCATTGTTGTTGCACTGGAGTGTTAAGGCGTTGCGCTAGCAAATACTTCAGGCTTCTTTGATCAGTCTTGATGGTGAAATGATTTGTTAGCAAGTAATGCCTCCACTTTTGGACTGCAAACACCACTGCTAACAATTCTTTCTCATATATGGATAGGTGCAACTGTCTACCCTTCAAATGCTTGCTTATATAAGAAAGTGGGTGGCCCTCTTGCATCAACACGACAACAATCCCATATCCACAGGCATCTGTTTCTACTACAAATTTCTTCTCAAAATCAGGTAATGCAAGGATTGGTGCTTGACACAAAGCAGCTTTCAGTTCTTCTAAGGCTGTAGTAGCTTCTTCATTCCATTCAAAGGAATTCTTCTTGAGGAGAAGTGATAGTGGCCTAGCAATCACTCCATAATTCCTTACAAATCTCCTGTAATAACCAGCTAGCCCAAGAAAACCTCTTAACTGTTTAAGAGTTTTTGGTTGAGGCCAATTGGACACTGCCTCTACTTTCCTTGGATCTGTGGCTACTCCCTTATCAGAAATGTAGTGGCCAAGGTATTCCACTCTCTGAACAGCAAATGCACACTTGCTCCTTTTAGCAAACAAGTTGTTACTCCTCATAGCCTCAAAAACAACCTCAAGATGAGCTGAGTGTTCCTCTATAATGGGACTGTAGACTAATATATCATCAAAGAATATCAACACAAACCTCCTCAGAAATATCCTGAAAACAGAATTCATCAAATATTGGAAGGTTGCTGGGCATTTGTAAGGCCAAAAGGCATTACCAAATATTCATAATGGCCATTGTGTGTCTTGAAGGCTATTTTGTGCACATCAACTTCACTCATTCTCACCTGGTGGTAACCAGCCCTCAATTCAATCTTAGAAAATACTTTGGATCCTCCTAATTCATCCATAAGATCCTCTATCAAAGGAATAGGAAATATGTCCTTGATAGTGTTGGCATTCAAGCCTCTGTAATCAACACATAGCCTCCAAGTTCCATCTTTTTTCTTGACCAACACCACTGGAGAGGCATAAGAGCTTGAGCTGGGTTGGATGATTCCTGCAGTCAACATCTCCTTAACCATTTTATCAATCTCATTCTTTTGATAAATGGCATATCTGTATGGGCGTTGGTTTACTGGATTGGATCCTTCTAATACTGGGATTTTGTGGTCATGCCCTTCTCTGAATGGAGGCAGTCCTTGAGGTTCTTGAAAGATATCTTCATATTTATCAAGTAGTTGAGTAATACTAGGTGGAGTACGACTATTAGCCTCCATTGCTGCTAACATGGGACCACATGTTGTCTCTGCTATGTCCCTCACATAAATCATAGCAAGCTGTCCTTCCTGGTCTAAAGTCTTGTTAAGATGTTGTGCTCTAACCTCTCTTACTGAACCAGGACTAATGCCTTGCAAGATCACCTTTTTCCCATCGAATTTAAACTCCATAGTCAACTGTTTAAAGTCCCACGTGATCTTGCCCAAGGTTTCTAACCACTGTACTCCCAACACCATGTCACAACACCCAAGTGGAATGACCATGAGATCAGTCCTGAATTGAGTTTGTCTAAAAGACCATTGAAACCCCTCAATTTTAGCAGCCACATCTAAGGTACTACCATCAGCTACTGATACTTTAGACAACCCTGATGAACTCATCTTGCAACCCAGTTTCTCAGCCACTTGCTTATCAATAAAGTTGTGAGTACTCCCATAATCCACCAAAATGAAGAGAGTTATCTTACCATGGATCCCTTTAACTCTCATGGTCCTGTAATTAGACACCCCAGCTACTGCATTAACATATATGTGGACCTCTTCCTTCTGTACACTCTCCTCCTCATCTTAACTCTTGTCACTATCAATCTCATCCACTTCCATGAAAAAGAGCTGACTCTTCTTGTGCTTCAAGTAATGAGTTGGTGTGTAAGGCTCATCACATTGATAACACAAGCCTTTAGCCCTTCTTTCACTCATCTCAGCTGCAGACAAGACTTTCCTATGGCCACTCCCTGTTGATTCAGCCTTATTAATGTCAACCTCCCTATGTGTTGCAGTCCCTCTGGAATTGGACCAATTTGACTCCCTTCTATTGTGTTCAGCATTCTTCCCCACCGAGCTTTTCACAACCCCCACTTGGTGAGCAAGATTACTTCCTTTAGGATGAGCCATCTCATATAATTTCCCTAAGGTGAAACAATGCCTGATTGATTGAGGTTGGAACATCCTCAAATGCATCTGAGTATCATTCCTGAGTCCTGCAAGGTAAGCACTTACCAAATACTCCTCAGATAGTCTTACTCTATTCCTGATTTCCTCAAATTTCTCATTATATGCCACAATCCCATCAGTTTCCCTCAATTTCATCAAATCAGCTATGGGATCATCCACCACTTCCCCAAATCTTTCAAGAATCAAATTCCTGTATCTAGACCAATCAAGAAATGTACCTCGATTCTCTTCTATCACAACTATAGATTGATGCCAACAAGCAGCTTTATCCTCCAGATGAATTGAAGCTAAACTGACCTTAATATCCTCAGGTGTGTGATCAATGAGAAAGAATTGGTCGCACTTGAATAACCATTCCTTGACATTGTTTCCCCCGAATCTTGGGAAGTCTAATCTTGACAGTCTTGTTAACCCTGAGTATCCTTGACCTGTTGGTCCCCCATTGCCTTGTCTTCCTCGATTCATGTCAGGATTGGGAGCTCCTGGATACTGCGAAGTTGAAGAATGTCTTTGGCCTGTGTCGATCGGTCCTTGCTTTCTTTGTCCCGATGTAGAAGCGCCATTGTAATTCCCGATCGCCTCAAAGATCTCCCTGGAAAATCCTGCAAACTTGGATGTTAAAGAATCATCCAATTTTGTACTCATGTGAGAAAATTGTTCTTCCATTTTGGCGTCCAACTTCTCCTCTAATTTCTCTCCCAGAGAACTCAACTTAGAGTTGATGATTTCGTCCGCCTCCTTCACCGTGGACTCCCGTAACAAGATCTGAGCACGAGTTTCCCGAGCATCCGCCATTAGACTGAATTCCAAGGACGGTTGTCAATCTGATACCAATTTAATACAGTAATTCTGTATTTAGTAGGAACTAGAACGAATAGGAAGAACAGATAGAGAGGAATTGGTTGTATTCAACAAGAATTCCTACCTCAAGGCCAAAACTGGTTTACTTGAGAAGAGAGAGCCAATTACAGAGAAGAATCATGTATGAATGTGAATGAATAAAACGTTCTCCTAATTCTTCCTTTTATACAGCAATAAGATTCTGTTACTAACAAACTCCTAACAGAATCTTATAACTACTTTTATTGAAACAACCACGTGTCCTAATAGTCACTCTAGTAATTGTTGTATCATACATACACTATAAATAATACAAACTGGTATTTTTGCGTTTCATGATCTTGCTTGTCAAATATGAATCATTTAATTTAATTTCGTATATATAAAACGCCTAAGACAGTAAAACAATTATTTTCTTTTTGTTAAAATTAAGTATTATAACTTGATATATGTTAGGCCTAGTCCAATATTTCTTTAGTCACTAAGGAGTGGTTTTTATAAGTTGGAAGTCAATAGAGTGGTTTTACAATGAAATGATTGTGATTCCGGTAAGAGTGGCATTATGTATCAAAAAGAAGAAAAATTTGGGTAAGAATAAGGCTTAATGTATAAAAAACGACAACTTACGTTCACATATTACATATCAATGTTCACAATCTGGACCATGAAAATTTCTATGCGTTTTCAATGAGAGACGCGATGACATACTTGCAATTACTGCGAACTTTGAATTTATTTTTATTTTTCTCAAAATGACCTCATAAAATTTCATCATCCAGATTATGTCCATATTATGAACATTTGGTTGTTATATGTGAACGCGAAAATCATCGGCCCTGTTCTCTAAAAGAATGTGCATATACTATTAAAAATAGTAGAACAATCAGCTGATATTCTCCGTATAGTTTAATCAAAATGACCCCAACACTTTTAACTTTGAATGTATACCAATGAAATTTCTTATTTTTTTGAACAGGCAAACAAAAAGATATACCAATGAAATTGACCATGACATGACATACTGAAAGCAGGTCCATTTTGTTGAAAATTGAAAATGTACATATTTTCTTGTATGTTTTATATGACCTTAAGTAGGATTAACCAATGAGCTCCAATCAGTATAGTAACATTATTATATATCAGGTATAGTTTACAGAAACTTGACTGTAGTACAACAATTTACCTAGATACAACAACAGCATATGAAGCCACCACTAAGGATCATGTAGAACCTGCACATGGATGAATTTTTGCTGTCATGCTATGTTTTGATCTTGAAGAACCAGATTCAATTCCAGAGCCGATTTCGCAAGGGAGCTACCTCTCCTGCAATAAAAAAAATTAATTAGATAAAAAGAACAGTAAAATGAACTTATTCATACAAATTCACAATTACCTTGTCACTAAAGGAAGTGCTCTTTGAACCTTTTGCAGATTGTTGAAGCACTGTCTGCAACGTTCGATTCTGTAAAAAGGAAATCCAATCAAATTCCAATGACATAAATCATGGACACAAATTTCTTACTACCTTGCTTCTTGATGAAGATCCACACCAACAGATGGAGGCGCTGATATGGTCGAGCTAACTGTTTGTCCGAATACTGCAACTAGTTTGAGCAACATCTCCAGTGACATTTTAGCATGCCTATAAAATATAAAGATATTTCAAAAGATGCATCATCATAGCCTAAAATCTTATCATTCTCTACCAAAATAGCTCTTACCTTTCCATCTTGCTTTCTAGAAGGTTCACAAGAACAGGTAACAGATACGAAAACAAGTCCAGATTTATAAATTCAATCTTGTCTATCAAAACGCTGATCATGTCGGCCTGAACCTGCAAAAAGGAAAAAAATGTTGCTTACTAGTATTTTGTATTTTACTTGTAGGAAAAATAATCAATTCATATACAGGCAATGGGGAATTACAGAATGATCAGGTAACTTCTTCATTGCATCGATTGCACCCTTAAAATCACTTCGTTCCCAAAAGTGCCTTACTATCTGCAAGTTCCGATAAACTAAAACCTTTCAGATTTCACTAAAGTAGATGGGATTAATATTAAGAAAACACCATTCCTCACACTGAATGCAATTGTGTGAGCATAAAGTGTATATGGCATCAAGAAGCTACCTGTAATTTTGTCAGTCTGTAACGAAGATCACTTAATAAAGAATCATGACTTTGCATCAAATCTTCAATGATACTCTCATCATTTGAAGATGACAGATCCCTTCCTGAAATCTGTGGTTCTTCTTTCTGTTGTTTTCAAAGAAGAAAACAGTAAGTATCTTATCTATCTATATAAAAGTTGGCTGTCCATTGCCAAAATTGAATGAAATTGGTACCAATTTAATGCATTACTCATTTCTTAATCACCTCCTATTGGACTTTTGGGCATGTATTTAAATATCTTTCTTATATTCCTATGTTATATTTATTTATAGTCTACTTGATTAAGTCACAAATTAAATTAATGTGTGAGCTTCTCTTATGACAATGCAAACTTTTCTAATATTATGTTTTAAAACTACTTCAAACATAAATATAAAGAAATAAAAAATACTTATATTTACAAATATTAATAAATTTGATAACAACAACAACATATTAACAAATAATGTATAGCTATATTAAATCACATACGAAAATCCGTAATTTTCTCGCGCGGAGCGCGAGACCCGTATCTAGTAACAAAATAAAGATAATGTGTTTTAACAAGAATTTACTTTAAAAGTAACTATTGTTTAGACCTCTTCTCATGTATGTGCCTTACAAAAGAAGTTATTTTGTCACTTTTGACGCGCCGTCACAGACCGAGATGCGTGATTTTAGGACCAGTAAAATTATTTTTATGGAAAATCCCAAAATACTCTTTTCTAACTGATACAAAATACTCTTATGCATAATGAGCAGTAAATGCAAATAAAACTTATGGAAAAACCTACCAAAATGGTAAAGCTATTAATTCTATCAGCCAACACTTCTGGAGAAGTTTTAGGGGCCTGATCAACTACTTGCTCTTCTATGCTAGCAGATACTTCCCTTCTTTCAAACTTCTCGACAAGAGAGCGTGTTCTTCCATGAACCAGAGCCACTGCAGATGTCAATTGCAACAAGATATCTAATTGCACTAATGCCATAAATGAATTGGATAACAAGTAAACTGCATTTGATTTACCTCCGCTGATAACCTTTGCAGGCTGTACTTTGCTACCAAATGAGTCGTCAACTGGATAAAGTAAGAGGAAGGGTTAAAAACTGAAAAAAACCCGGCCTAGTTGGAAGACTGTGCCCAAACATAGACAAATTTACCTGTTTCCACTTCTGGGGGCACTACTAGTGGTGGACACACAGCCTTTTCCAACTCATCTTCCACAGTCTTTACAGTAGGGTATTTATCTTCAAAACTTAACTCTTCTACATCAGGCGATGATCTAGATTCTACTACCAAAGGCCTCCGAACATCATGTTTGATATACGATGCTCTCCTTGTCTGAACGGACCTACCAGTAGGTCCAGTAGCAGTCTTTGCAGGAGTTAAATGTTCTCCTCTTGAATTTCTAATATCTTTTCCATCAGAACTATCCCTAGGAACAATATTTGGCACAACGAACGATCTACTTGTTGCTCGTCGTTCAGGTTTCGGAGATGCCAAAACTGGAGTGCGTTTTTTAGATGAAAGTTTGCTGCGCTGTTTCGAGTCAGTCGGTGTTGATACCTTTGACAAACTTGGTGAAGCCACTTTCTGAGGATTGACGGGTTTCTCATCTGCAGCTTAAACAAATGCACTACTTAGGCCAATACTCTTCTGCATTCAAGCAATGATGATAAACACAATTTTCTCTGTAATTATGCAAGCTTCTATGCAGACGGATGAAGTCGTTTGAAGACTTAGCAATTTTATAATCATTTTACATGTATGACGTTGAGTACTTACAGTCAACATAAATGTTCTTGATTTCTTTAGCATCTGCATCTGGGGGCAGACAATGTGAACTTACAGAAGAGGAAGAATCACTTTCCTCTTGATCAGCTTTTGGCTCCACCGGACTCCCGTCGTCGTCTGTGATACCAGTTCCATAAGGTTTTATATGCTGGGTGAGAGACAGAAGGGAAAATATAATTTAGATACTTTCCAAAAGTAATATTACTAAAATGAAAGGAGAATAATACGAAGTTACAAACCGAAAGATCAGCAGCCCAAATTCCAACGGAGTTACGGTGGTACGAGCAACCTATAAGTTTCTTTTCATTAATGCAGAGGTCACCCATAGTTGACCATCCCATGTCAATTCCATCATGACATATGACAGGCTCCCATGAATAAACCTGTTATTTAACACATTAACTTTAATATTTGCTATAAAAGCAATATCAGTATTGAGATATAAAAATATACTGTGTATATATTAAGCTCAACCTTCAAATTATTATCATATCCGCAAAAGAGGGTCCTCCCATCTGGATGGAAAGACATCGCATGCACCCCTGTAGCCTAGATGAACATTAATTTGTGAGATTGCATTGAAGGAACTTTTTTAAACAGAACTTAGCATAGCATATTCAAGATTCAATTTCGAATTTTAGGTATCTTTTGCTGCCTCTAATGCAAATATATGTAATTAATAGTTGAGTTATTTTGTTCCAATATAAGCATAGCAATTAATAAGTAAAGATAAAGATAAACACATGAAACTTAAATACCTCAGCTCTGGTAGACCCTATCATTTCAAATGTTTCCAAGTCCCAGAATTTAACAGTTCGGTCTCCTGATCCTGGAAAGTAATATACACAGTATAAATAATGCAAATACAGGACCAAGCAAACATTTATGATAATTTGACGCCAGGGACCTTACAGTGCAAAAGTAAAGGTCAGATGCTGAAAAAAAAAGTGAAGGGAAAGTGCCACGATAAAAAGAAAACATGCTAGTGTTAACAAAGCGAAAAAAAATCCAAAGCTGTAATGTTGCACACTTGAACTAATTTTCACATTTGCACACCTGCAACTAAGAATCATACTAAATGGCTAAAGAAACATATTTTAATATAAGTTACCTAAGACATTAGCATTCGCAAAAAATATGGTAATAATATTCACATAATATGGAAATATATATGGCGCTTCCATCATCTTTAGGAAGGATTTTTAAATAGCAATAACAAAACACGAGTCCGAATTATTGGTGCATGTTCAGTCTGGTGAACATGTGACCATTGATGCATGCCTTTAGAAGTTTACAGGACTCATAAGGATTATGTCAAATTACACATGTACTATGAAAAAAAGGGTGCTGACATAGCAACTTCACAATTACATGGTCAGTTCAAATTCATTATACAAAAACGAAGGTGTGAAATTTTAACCCCACCACATTACGAAATTAATCAGATGCAAACCTGTGGCCAAAAGAAACTCAAGCGGATGGAATTCTAAGGATTTTATCGGACCATCATGGTACGTGAAGTCATGCAACAGTTTTCCGGCAGTCAAATCCCACACCTGTTCAAGAAGGTGGCAATATTACTGGAACAGTAAGATAAAATTGTGAAACAATAAAGTGAACGGCATCAAAGTTACCTTAACAACATTATCGAGTCCACCAGATACCACCCAGCGGCCATCAGGGCTAAATTTAATGGTACTTATTCCCTTACCATGACCCTTGTATGTGTGAATGCATCCTTTCTTTCTATTATCCCATATCTTTAAGTCAGTGTCAGCAGAACCAGAAGCAAAAAACTCGCCAAATGGATGAAATTCCACAGCAGTACATGATGATCTATGACCGGTAAGAGTTCGCACCACTATACTTGAAAAATAAAAAGTAGATTTAGAAACCCTAGTAGTGGAAATATTTCATGATAGTAATTAGTTAAGCGAGCACAAAAAAGGTTAAGAACTGACTCTTTGCCTCTTCCACATCCCATAACTTCATTGCACCAGAAGAAGCTCCAGCAAGTACTAAAACCTCTGAAGAATCAAAAGCCACGCATTCCACTGGACTAGTATGACCACACAAGCTCTGTAAAGTCAAATAAAAAGAAAAAGCATAAGTATCGTCATTTACTGATAATCTACTGCGCAACAGTTGACACTAGCTGGGCCAGCATTCCAATATTTATTATACATTTAGAAAGTATTTACAGCAATAAAACATGGCGGTTGGCGAGAGATGCACCATGGATACCTATTTATCCATCAGCATTGACATTGGACCCTATTTGGCAGGAGAGGAATTGCTTAGAAAGTTTGTGCAAGTGTCATTGACTAGAACCCTTTTGTAGTGTTTTATAGTAAGGGGATACTGCACTTAATGCAACTGAAAGAGATCCTAGAAGAAATTTTTTGGCTTAGTAGAACAGATCGGTTAGCAGCGGTAAAAGCTTCATTTGTCGTGTAGTACGTAAGTTCATGATATTCAATTTTAGGGTTTTTGGAAGCACCATTTCATATGCCATTACTGCCCTGTGCTACAAGTATCATGATGAAATGATGCCTTAGTTTCCCAGCACAAACTCGGATGGAATTCCGTCAATGAGGAACTCAAGTTACATAACAGACAGACTATAGTCACTCATACTCATACTCATTCATATAAGAAAGCTAGAAAAGATGGCAACACAAACAACATCAGCAGCATTTCCTCAAACTACAGAAGATCCATATGAAATGCAGTATCACTAACCATTAATGAAGTCGGTTTTCCGATTGACCACAGATTCACTCTCTGATCCTCGCCCCCGGTCAGCAAAAGTCGACATGCCTTTCTTCCAATACTTAAACATCTGACGCTTGCTGAATGGGCTACAAATTCCTCTATGCATTGGTTAAGGAATATAAACAACATTTTTATCCATAAAGACTTCCAAAAAATAGTACAACTACAAACACATCACATAGGGTTCAGTTTCCCACAAGCAATGAACAAAACCAAACACCACATTCTTGGCAAATCCAACTTAAGTGAATACCTAAGCAGATGATACTAAATCCCACAATCCAGCAAGAAGGAATTATTCCTTAGAGAACAAGATCCCAAAGAGAAAAAACCCAAACTTGCAAATCCTGCGAGGAGATCAAACCCTCCTCAAAAACCGATTAGAAAACATTAAACAAAAACCCATCTAGCTCGTCAATTAAAGGAACAAGAAAGGGCAAAGTGCAGAAATTTGAAAGGATACGGAGTTTATGACCACGCGCCGCCATTGAAGAGCACAATTGAGAACCTGCACCGCCGAATGAATTGATGAATGATGAAATTGCAAGAGATAAAAGATTAGAGAATGCGGGTGCCGAGGAAAACAAGAAAGAATTGTGCTTGGGAAGAGGGAGAGAGGATTGGATTTGGAGCTTTTCTTTCTGTGTGTGAAGGATTCGGAAGTTGAACACTGAAGAAAAGTTCAGAGAAAGGGCAAGGAGAGACAGATGGAGTAATGTTTGGTGATTTGCCGGACCAAGACAATGTAATAATCTATTTTACCACAATTATATTCAATTATTATCTGACACTTTTGTATGATGTAAGGTTCATGAATATAAGAACTTTCTATTCATATTTGGAGCTTCTAAGATATTATAATTGTGTCATTTTTGTAATTAAATCATATTTGCCTTCTTTTTAACAGAATAATTTCTTTGACTGATAATTTAAAATCACAATTAATATGCATGTACTACATTGTTTAATGAATCCTCCTACCAAAAAAAAGATTGTTTAATAAATACATTATTGTGATGATTAAATGTACGTAATTTAAAATCTAAATTAGGAAAATTAGTACATATAAATTGCTACCGTTTAGTGTGAATACAAGGGTTTGACTTTGAGTTTAATGACAATGATTTTGTCATCAACATCCAAGCTGGCCCTCATAAGTCAAGACTTATTCTTTTGAAATATTTTTTTGTTGGATAATAATTCTGTCTTATATATTAAAGTTGAGTTTTTAGAGCTCTTAGAGTGATTTTAGGCTTAGTTTGTTATACAATTATTATTTTTTATCTTTAATTTCAATTATTAATAGATTGGATAAATTTATTAACAAATAAATCTTAAAAAATTATCATTCCTTTCAACAACAAATATACAAGCTATTTTATTGAGAATAAATATTATGTTGAAGGTTAATATATATTCTTACGATAAAATTAAGATTATTTTCGATAATAAAAATTAAGTCAAGCTACGTACATAACCTTCATGAAATAAAATATATTTTTATAAATAGTCTTTACAAGAAAAAAAGTTAATCTTAATTTTTTGACGAACTCGATTAAAAGGATATACAATTTTCATACGAATAATATGAAATTTCTCGTGCATGACACGAGTAACTACATCAAGAAGATGTATTTTTAAGAAAATATAAGTACAGTCATAATAAACCAACTCATATGAAAACTTAATAACCCATCATTGTAAAAAACATACTCATAATAAACTTATACGTATACTACAAGGAAGTAAAGAATTACAAGCAGTTCTATAATTGCTTGCATATATTTCACGAGCTATATATCGCAACCGACAACTAAAATTTCGGTGGGCAGTTTTTGTAAGAAGGTCAGAATCACAACTCAGAAATATATGCAGACAAGAATCTAATTTTAAGCCTGATTATGCCTAAGTACCAATGTTATTGTTAGGTAAAGGGTCACTTTTTTTTACAGTAATTAACCATTGTTTTACTTGCACCAATACAGTATATTACTCAAAATACTCTATACATGTTGGAGCCGGTTCTCGATGGGCTCGCGAAACCCAAAGAGAATCGAGTTAGATCCAGAAAACGCGACCAAGGACGGCCTATAAAGTCAGCCCAGAAGAACGAAAGCGGCCCATAAGCATACGAAGCCCAAAAAGGGGATCCGACGAGATCAGGTATCAGAGGGGCAAAATGGTAATTGACTCGCGTGGGCCCCTGGCGAGAGTATAAGAGCGTAACCGAATGGAGAGAGAAGGACAAAGCATCATTTACCGGAAATATTCTCCTTTTTTCTTCCTCTCGAGAGCTAAAAATACAGAGGCTATCCGGAGTTTCAATCTTCCTAAACGACCTTCTCCTTGAGGCGTTTGGACGATCAGCACTTGGATTATGACTCTCGGTGTTGCAATCGAGCTTTTGATGTTGAAATGAGTGATTTCTGAAGTTATTTGGGTGTTTGTAGCAAAGAGCTTACTAAGCTTCAAATGGTGTTTTGAGTTCTTCTTTTCATTGGCTTACTTCCTCCTATTCTTTCTTGATTTTGTGTCGAATTGCATTGTCTTTGATTGTTTATTTGCACATTTGCTGACTTGAGCGTCGGAGAGCCAAATCCGGAGCCACCCCCTCCTGGTTTGGTTGCGCAGGTACCTCAGGGCTCAAGAACAAGGTTGATTCTTAGGGAGAAGATGACGAAGGGCTAAGTTTGATCAAGTGAAGTACAGAATACAAGTTGTTTGTCCAGAATTGCGGAAGAGGTCCTCGGTATTCCTTCGAAGATTTGACTCCTTGTGTCTCGTGAGGTGTTGTGTCGCGAGATTACAATTTCTGCGCTCCAACAATACAGACATCTGTTATTCTGTTAATGTTACCAACCGATTGTTTAGATTAAGGAAATTAAGCAGTGTCAACATAGCTAAATCGCAATTAGAATAACAAAGACATAAGTTCCATCACATGTGATCCATGTGGGGAACACAAGTTTATACTTCCATCTCTTTTGTCTTCACGTTAATTGCTTTGAAACCAGCGAAAAAACTTACCGACTGAAGTGAAGATCGAGTGAAACTTCCAAAGGAAAAAACAAAAAACAATATAAAAATATGGTATGGCTGCATAACATGATTGTTGTGGTCCTGCAAATTGCAATGCAAAGTAATAAGAACCATGAAAAAGAAGAACAAAAGAAATTACTATCATCGCCGCCTTCTATAATAGCGGGCCCTGTTGTTGGATATTTTACTTGGGTCAGCTTATATATATAATGGACCACTTAGTGCAGGCCCATCTAATGGTCCCAAATACAAATGGATCCAATAATTCCGAATTGTTATGGAACTATTTGTGTCCAATACACCTTTCTCAATTAAAGACTAAGCTTCTACACTACCCAACTAAACATTAATAAATTACCCTAGTATAAATACTCCCCTCTTTCTTCCCAGATCTAATCTCCTCGTCTCTTCCGCCTCCCTCTTCCTTCCGCCTCTGTCTTCCAGATCGCAATCCCGACCTCCAAATGCACAACCGAACAAGCCGCATCCCTTGGAATCCCTCTCTCCATCGTCGACGATTATCCGCTCTCCTACTCCTTCTCAGCAATCTCCGGTGCCTTGCATCTGGCCTCATCGAACGCGACAACAACCTCCATAGCCCCATCTCTCCTTCATTCTCTCCTTCTTCATCTAAACTTTGAAGTTTCTCCTGCTGCGAGGGTTGGTGGAATCAAAAGAGGGGAGATGAACATCAGCCGGCCGTCGGTGCATCCGGTTGAAGCGCCGCCACTAACAGACGGCGGTAAGCACCACGGTCTGATGGTGAGGATGAAGGACATTCAAGGGATGCCGAGAACTACTGGAAGTCTAATCCTCCGAATTTTCCAGCTCGTCTTCTCCGTCGTCTCTTTATCTGTCATGGCTACCACAAGCGATTTCTCCACCGCCACTGCTTTCATGTTAGATTCTTCTCTCTCACTTATTCATCTGATTGGAAAATGTTTTTGCTGTCAACATTCCAGTTCGTCTTCTCCGGGAACTACTGGATGATTTTTTATGTTTCTGATTGGAAAATCTGAATAGCGTGATTGTTGATGTTGAGATGAACTATTTTTGTTGTTTCATTTAAAGTTTTTGCTCACGAGCTATTATATATGTATGACAGTTGGATGATTTTTTATGTTTCTAATTGGAAAGTTTGTATAGCATGATTGTTGATGTTGAGATGAATTGTTTTTATTGTGAACAAATATCTGGTTGTTGCTGTTGGCATACAAAGTTTTAGATGTAGTTTTGTTGAAGTTTTAGATGTTTTTGTTGTCAACAGATATCTGGTTGCTGCTGTATAGCATGATTGTTGATGTATGACAGTGAATCTTGAAGTTGACTGCAATGCTCTCAGATTGCAGATGATCTGAGAAGTTTTAGATGTAGTTTTGTTGACTTCAATTTTTCATATTTTTTGTAGCACAACTTATTTAATTGATTTGCAATGAACCTGCAAAGCTTGAATAGTGAACCTGCCTTGACAAATTAATGAACTTGTGCAGGACTGTGTATTCAATTGGTCTTGTTTCACTGCAGTTCTTGTTATAAAAAATAGAAGTTGTTTGCTGACTTTGAATTAATTGCAGCTTAAACTGATCAACTGATCAACTGCAAGGCGCTGTAACGTGTTGACATCAGCTTCAACCGGTTTCAAGGCGAGTTACCGTGTGAGAATGCCTCATGCTGAACTGCACATTCCTATGCTGAACTGCACATTCCTCGCGCTGTAACGTGTTGACACCTTCTTTTTAGTATGTGTTGACAAATTTTTAGTTTGTTTATAGTTTTTAAAAGGTGTTGACAATGTAATTTAGTGGTGTTGACAAGCTTTGTAAAGTGTTGATAATTTTGTAATATAACTAGTGTTGTATGTTGTTGACCGTTTATTAGTCGTGTAAACAATTTATTTAGTTGGGTTGACAACTTATTTAGTCGTGTTGACAACTTATTTAGTCGTGTTGACAACTTATTTAGTTGTGTTGACAACTTTTAATCGTGTTGACAACTTATTTAGTCGTGTTGACAACTTATTATTCTTGTTGACAGCTCTATTAAAATATTTGTTGACAGCTCTGTTATAAATTTTGTTAACAACTCTGTAAAAAATTTGTTGACAACTCTGTTAAAAATTTGTTGACAACTTTGTTAAAAAAATTGTTGACAGCTCTGTAAAAAAAAATTGTTGACAACTCTGGTAAAAAATTTGTTGACAGCAAATGGGGTACTTTCTTATAACTTAAAAAAGTGATGCAAAAACTTAAAAAACATAACAGTTTTAGGGTATTTACCCAAAAACCGGAATTGTTATGAGGATCCTCATAAGCCCAAACAATTACCCCCCTCCAACATGACATCTCTAATAAATCCACGATTATGAGTTTGTTAGGTAAATTAGGTTATAAAGTGTTTGTTGTTTATAAATGGTTTATTGTTAATAAGTATGTTTGGTAAAAAGTAGGTTTTTATTTGGATATGTGTAATTTATTTGAAATATGTGAGTGAGTGAAAAAAGTTAAATAAATTATTTTGCACGTTAATCGAAATTATAAAAATGGGTTTTTGAAAAAAAATGGTTTATAAACTAAAAACTAGTTTATAACCTCTTTGCCAAACATAGCCTATAGCGAGTAGAAATTATACTTTTTAGCAAATTCAATTTTTACCAAGAAAGACAAGGCTAACAATAAATATTAAATTTTGCTATTTATTAGCCTAATTATCAATTTTTTCATTCTATAGTAGTTTTATTTGTTAAATAAATCTAATATTTTTTGACACAAGTAGGTTTAAGTAAAACAAGAATTAAGGTGAAACGAGTGTATTAATCAGGATCGTTGGATTAGATGCGATGGACGGTAGGATGAGTGTTCAAGATCTGCTTAAAAAAAATTAAAGATAGGAGAGAGGATCGTTTCCTAATAAAGAGATTATCTAAATTTTTTTCTCTTCAATCAAGAATCAAATCAACTTTATTCATCTTTAGCCTCCTTCCCAGTTTTCTTTTGAATTCGTTGAATACGGAAAAAAGTTTGTTTGTTCTTCTTGTATATTAGTCGATTAATAGTATATTGTTCTTCTACTTCGATTTTGAAATTGTGTTGAGTGAAATTGTATTGATATTCATGAACTCCAATTTGATATTCAAATGAACTGTTTTGATGTTGCGTAGATATTCGTTAATACTCTACTTCGATTTTGTAGTTGTGTGTTGAATGAAATTGTATTGATATTCATGAACACCAATTTGATATTCAAACGAACTGTTTTGATGTTGCGTAGATATTCGTTAATATTAGGTAGATATTCGTCAACGTATCTTTCTACTTTACAAACTTGAATAAGTAGTAGTAAACATGAAATATTGATATTCGTGCATTATAGATGGATATTCATGGTGTTATTCATTAACTTTTTGTAGATATTCATTGTAGATTTTTGTAGATATTCATCTTAGGTTTGAATGGTTTTAATTCTAAATCCACCATATTTTAGGGTTTGATTATGAATTTGTGTGTGCTTGAACGAAATTGCATTGATATTCATTAACACTAATTGGATATTCAAAAGAACTATACCAATGTTGTAGATATATTCGTTAATTTTGGGTAGATATTTGTCAATGTATAACAATATTTTTCAAAACAAAATGCACAAAATACATGAAATATTGAACGAAGGAGTTGTACATGTCAATGGAGAAGAGGAGATGGAGGAAGGAAGTTAGAAGAGATACATATATTAAGAAGAAGAGGATAGGGAAAGTGAATATTCTTTTGATTTTATTACTGGATAAAAAATCCCTAAAATTAAGGGATGTGATATAAATTAGGTATTAAATTTTTCATTATAAAAAATACATATTTTTAAAATCAATCAAACCAATGATTCATTTCTAATCTAACGACTCTGATTCGTACTCTCGTTTCACCACAAGAAGTTGTTTTGTCAGATCTGAAATCTCACCAAGAATGCTATATGAGTTACTATTTAGATTGCTATATTTAGTTTTTGACTTGGAAAATGAAGAATCCCTAGGAGAATATTCCTCATTTTATCATTTTTAACTTGCTATTGTGGTGTGATATTACTAACATTTTTTATAGACCTATAGTGATTTTTAACATACCACTGGAGATGTCCATTTCCACTTATAAAATTCCGGTCATAGTAATAACTAATTGAAATTGGTGCTCTAATCAGCAAATAATATATGTTCATAGCAAATACTATATCACCTCAACCTAATTTATGGTGCAATCTTTTCTATTTTAAAAGTGGGAATAGTGAGCATTGTGGAGGTCCCAGTAGTGCACATCATCAGGCTATGGTACTATTCAAAAATTACAAAGATCAAAGGCAAAGCTTGGCAAGACAACTATCTTTAGGAAACGGGGCTTTGGCAGCTGCATACCGCACTCGTTTAACTGCAAGTGTTGACGTTGCTAGATTGTTACTTCTACAGGGGTTAGCTTTTAGAGGACATCGTGAAATGTCTGAATCCCTTAATAGAGGTAATTTTTTGGAAGTTCTTGATTGGTATGGTTCAGGAAATCTAGATGTTGGAAAGGTGGTGGATGATAATGCGCCAGGAAATAACAAGCTTACGAGCCATCAAATTCAGAAGGAAATTATTAGTGCTTGTGCATTTGAGACAACAAGAGTAATCCTTGGTGATATTGGAGACAAGTTCTTCTCTTTATTGGTTGATGAGGCTCGAGTTGTTCGGTGAAAGAGCAAATGGCAATTGTGCTAAGATATGTCAACAACCAGGGAGTTGTGATGGAACCTTTCATTGGAGTGGTCCATGTTACTAATACAACTGCATCATCTTTGAAAAGTGGAATTGATGATTTTTTTTCTAAGTATGGGTTATCTATCTCCAAACTAAGAGGTCAAGGATACGATGAAGCTTCAAATATGCGAGGCGGGCTTAATGGATTGAAAACTCTTATATTGAATGAGAATTCATGTGCAAGGTACATTCTTTGTTTTGCTCACCAACTTCAACTAGTTGTTGTAGTCGTTGCAGAAAATAGTTCATATATGAGTGATTTCTGTGAGTATTTGTCCATGATTACACACATGGTTGGAGCTTCTTGCAAGATAAAGGATGAGTTCTGACAAAAGCAACATGAAAACATGGTGGAGATGTTAGCAATTGGTGAAATTTCTACCGGAAAAGGAATGAATCAGGAATGCACTTTAGTTCGACCGGGAGCTACACGCTGGGGTTCACACTTTACAACCATTGTTCGTCTTTTATCAATGTGGTCCCCGACAATCCTGGCCCATGTATTGCACGACCCACTCCAATTCACAGCACATGCTTGCTTCTCTTCACGTGGGCTTTCAAATCAATGTAAAGTGGCATCAGCGCAATACCCGCGATCGCGGATTTCATTAAATCTGCCCTCGGTCTCTGTTGATCCACCGCGATCGCGGCCATATCACGGCGATCGCGGTCGGTGATTTCTTCTCAGATAACTTCTGTTGAATGATGGCAATCGCCGGGATGGTAGTGGCGATCGCGGTTGATGTTGCAGAAGCCTTTTCGAATGGTTTCTTCAAATCTTCAATCTTCTTCGATTCTTATCTTCATTTCTTCACTTCTTAATAAATATCTCAGAACATAACAATGACTCCAAACACATATAATAATACTCCTAATCCAATGTAATAACCCCTAGTTACGCTATACAAAGTGCAGCGTATCAAATACCCCCATACTTAGACTTTTACTCGTCCCGAGTAACTTACAGAAAAGCTACTCATACAATAAAATGCTCAAAGCCTCAGGAAGCACAAGAATATCTCCTAGTGATTACATAACCAATAAGCTCCTCCAAAACACAACAACAACAACAGTCAAGAACAACGTGATAAAATAAGCACATACCCAGAACTACACCTTATTCCTCCAAGTGGCCTACCCGAATCCTCCTATGCATCTCCTTCTTATGTCTCCATACGCCAAGATGATAAAGATCCTAAAACACTCAATTTTATTTATTTATTTATAACACTCATTTTGCTTAGGCGCCCTTTCGGGTTTTCATCCTAACCACTCATTAATCGTTCCAGGCTCACAATACTCACATCACTCAAGACTTATTTTTGCCCCAGCCTAATGCCGGTCAAGCCACCTTCTTATTGCATAGAACTTGTTATCCAAGGATTTTGTATGCCTCTTTTCAATTTTTGTGGCTTTTTCATACAATATATTCAATAAGTCCATGCAGATACAACCAACACCCAAATAATTACATGTGAATACATTCTCCTCCCCCATACTTAAACATTGCATTGTCCTCAATGAAATGGAAGACAGAAAAACGAACCCAGGGAAGGAGACAGAAGACTCACATACAAGGTCGGATGACCTTCCTCCAATAAAACTCAAAGTGTGGTAGAATGAGAAACTAGATGAGCACTAAATGTAATCCAATAATGCATAGCTCATCTAAAGCAAAAGAAAGAATACCTCCAATGTAGAAGGTGACCCAAACAAATCAACTCCTTGTAAAGAACATGGTCACCAACAAGCTAAGCTCCAGCGAATGTAGATCTAGAATGATAGTACTAATGAAACCAAACTTGATGTAATACAACTCCTTACTTTCTTTTCTCTCATATTTTTTTATTTACATTCTATTTTTTTTTAATCCGATATATTATTTTTTTCTCGGAATGATTTTCAGATTTTCGGATTTTTTTTTTTAACTGGAGAGAAGACTTACAGCGAGATTGGCTACTGACTGTAGCTGACCCTAAGCTTCGGTGATTACCTCCTGTCCATAGAAAAACTAAAAAGAAAATTAAACCGAACAAAAACAAATAAAAACAAACTCAAACCTCGGGTTGCCTCCCGAGTAGCGCCTTATTTTATGACGTGGCTCGACATGAAACTCAAGAGATTTAACTAACGCCATTTGGCTTTGTGAAAACCGTCTCTTGTCTGAATTCTCTCTTGAACCACTCATGGAACGCCTTGAATCTCGTCCCTTTTACCTTGACCACCTTGTCTTTAGCAATGAAGGTGGTTTCATTCACTTTATCCTCCTTGACCGTATCAGACGGCTGTTTAAGCTCAATGTCAAGTGTCTGCACACTAGACATCAATGGTATCTCGCCTGGCGAGGTCAGTAATGAAGGGTGATTGCCCAAAGGATGTGAAGAGAGCTTACCTTTAGACTCTAGCTTAGCCTGACACTCCGGCATGTTAGTAGATAAAATAGCATCTACTTTTGGGGGCTCTAAGATATTCTCTAAAATTGGTTGTAATTCATTCTTACAAGTAGGATTAATCACATCAATAGCACATAGAGAATTCTTATCAATGGGATCCATTTCATAAATATTATATTCTACCTTATCCCCATCAAACTCCATAGAGAGAGTCCCACTATTAACATCAATTTTCGTTTGTGCTGTTTTCATGAAAGGTCTACCTAACAATATAGGTGTGACATTATTAGCATGCTCCATATCCAACACAAAGAAATCAGCAGAAAAAATCAGATCACCAACCATAACAAGAACATCCTCAACAACCCCTTTTGGGTATACAGTAGACCTATCAGCAAGTTGAATAACAGTTCCTGTTTTATGCAAAGGTCCTAAGCCTAGTGATTCATACAAAGAGTAAGGAAAAACATTGATTGATGCACCTAAATCTAGCATGGCTTTGTCAAATTTAGTTTCACCAATCACACATGGAATGCTAAATATGCCTGGATTACCACATTTCTTAGGCATGCGTTTTTGAAACACAGCAGAAACTTGTTCACTTATTTCAACTTTCTTCTTTCCTTTCAGTTTTTGATTTCTCTTGATAGTGCAAACTTCTTTCAAAAACTTAGCAAATCTAGGAATACTCTTAACAAGTTTGAGCAAATGAATGTTTACCTCATACCTACTAAAGGTTTCGAAGATTTCTTTGTCATTCTCCAGCCTTCGAGTATCCTTCAATGCCTCAGGAAAGGGGGCTACAGGCTTCTGAGAGAACAGAGGGGGAAAATTTGGACGAACATAATCGTCTACATATTCAGGGAACTCCCGACGATCGCCATCAGCTCTTGGCGATCGCGGCCGAGAGAAGTATGTTTCTGCAGAAGACCCGCGATCACGGGTATCAATCCGCGGTCGCGGATTGATGTCGAAATCTGATGCAGCTTCTGGAGTCCGGCCGCGATCGCGGTCAGCCAGCGGCGATCGCGGTCGCGGATAATTTTGCACCTCAGCTTCTGGAATGGCATGGCGATCGCGGTCGGGATGCAGACCCTGTTTTGCTCTCTGTAATCTCATGGCGATCGCCACTCAGATCTGGCGATCGCGGTTTTTGCACAAAACAGTCGTTTAAAGTTTTTCCGCTCCTCAAGAACACTGCACTGACGTTCTCTCTCGGGTTTCTTACCGGTTCCCTGGCCTCTAATTTACTCACAGCTTGAGCAATCTTTCCCAACTGATTTTCAAGATTTTGGATGCTTGATTCTGTCTTAGCGTTTTGTTGCATCACAGTCTGAGCTAAGGACTTGATCATATCTTCAACAGTCAGAGAGTTTTGAGGTCTAGGTTGATTTTGGTGATTTTGCAATACTTGAGGGTTTTGAACATTATTCTGATTATCCCACCTCAAGTTAGGATGAGTCCTTGAACGTGGATTATAATGATTAGCATAAGGATCAAATCTAGGCCTAGGTTGCCATCCTCCTGCAACATTTACCTCAGCATTCGACTCTTGGAGTTGTGGGCACTCATCAGTAAGATGCCCTGTAAGTGTTCATACCCCACAAGCTCTCACGTGTTGTTGACCACCACTTTGCAGCATAAAAGACTTCATCATATCTTTCAGTTCATTCATATCACTTTGAATTTTAGCGGGATCAAGTGAACTTACTGACTGTGTTCTTTGCCTGCTACCAAACTGCCTTGAGCTCTCAGCTAATTCCTCAAACATTTCAGTAGCCTGCAGTATAGTCAATCTTAAAAAGTTACCTCCACAGGATGCATTCACCATACGACGATCCTCATCAATCAGGCCACTAAACAAATACATGAGAAGATCCTGATCAGTGTAGCTGTGGAAAGGACAACTTGAGCACAACTTCTTGAATCTCTCATAATATTCATAGAGACTCTCAGTTGCGTGTTGTTGGAGATTTGTGATGTCCTTTTTCAGGTTGCTCAGTTTAGTTGTTGGAAAGTATTTCTCCAAGAAAACCTTTTTCATCTTGGCCCAAGTATCAATAATCCCAGGGGCTTGATAGTAAAGCCAATCATTAGCAGCATCTTTCAGAGTGAATCTGAAAGCTCTCAACATTACTTGTTCCTCAGTAACACCCCTCGGCTTCATGCTAGAACATATGGCATGAAACTGAGCCAAGTGTTTGTTTGGATCCTCACCTGCTAAGCCATGAAAGTGTGGAAGCTCATGAATCAATCCAGCTTTTAGCTCAAAATTCACACCCTCAACTATCTCAGGAAACCTCACTGCCAGAGGTTGTTGATCTAAGTTCGGGGCAATGAGCTGCCTCATAGTAGGCAATGGCGGTCCATGTCGATCACCCATCTCGTTCTCTTTTTTCAGAGCTGCTCTTTGGTTCCGAAGGAACGTCCTTTCAATCTCTGGGTCAGAGGCAACAAGAGATGAATCAGTAGCACGGGTCTGAACCATAAAGGTTCACACCAAACAGTTGATAATTTCACAATTAACACAGAATCAGAAAAATTTCAATTCCCCGGCAACGGCGCCAAATTTGACGAGGCTAAAGTCGTAGTGCCAAATCAAAGTAAACCCTAAACACTAACTAGAGTATAACAAGTAAGTAGAGGTCGAACCCAAGGGAATCAAAACACCAAATCAATGCAGTCAAGTGAAATATCAACTAGTAACAAGTAACCAAAGGGGGGGGGGGTTGATTGCAAGAACACACAAGTAACCAGTAACAAGCAGAGGAAGTTTGGGTGAGAATATGATGAGAAGGGATTTCACCTAGCAAGTATCCACACAACAGTCAATCAAGTTGATCATAAATTTATCTCAAGTTCTATTCAATCCTAGGGAATGTTCCTATTCCAATCTTTAATATATCAGCAGGCCAACCGGTCCTGATAATACTTACCATTCAGCAATCAGGGAAACCTCTCAAGATTAGATGAAATAGCAGCAAAGGGCACAAGAATCATAAGGATGCATGCAATAACTTATAACCGTCAAGTATTAACATGCAATCAATTCTCTTTCATAAAAGCACTCAACTACCAGATCATGCAGATATGAGTGCTACAATGACAAGAAATTCCACCGTATATTCCTAGTCTAGCAATAGAAAACTATCAATCAAACTAGGTGATCAAGCTAGCAAAACTAATAGAAATCAATAGATGAAGAACAAGAGAATTAATACAAACCCATAGGAAAAGAACAAGAGTTAGAAATCTCACAACTTAATAACTGAAGGTTTCAACCGCTAAGCAAAACAATGGAGATTAGTTCCTGCTCATGGTTGCAAAACTAAATTGTCTGATGAAAAAGATGATGATAAACTGAAAAGGCTGCTAGGGTATATAAAGAGTCTTACCCTAAAAAAATATGGTAAAATAAATATCCTAAAACTAATAAGGAAATAAAAGAAAAGGAAAATAAAGCAAAAGGAAACAAAACACAACTCGGTGAAAGCTTGTGAATTAAATTCACAACTTGCATCCAGCTGCCTGCTTCCATGTCACGCCCGGCCCAATCTTCAATCCTGGCCCATGTATTGCACGGCCCACTCCAATTCACAGCACCTGCTTGCTTCTCTTCACGTGGGCTTTCAAATCAATGTAAAGTGGCATCAGCACAATACCCGCGATCGCGGATTTCATTAAATCTGCCCTCGGTCTTTGTTGATCCACCGCGATCGCGGCCATATCACGGCGATCGCGGTCGGTGATTTCTTCTCGGATAACTTCTGTTGAGTGATGGCAATCGTCGGGATGGTAGTGACGATCGCGGTTGATGTCGCAGAAGCCTTTTCGAATGGTTTCTTCAAGTCTTCAATCTTCTTCGGTTCTGATCTTCATTTCTTCACTTCTTAATAAATATCTCAGAACATAACAATGACTCCAAACACATATAATAATACTCCTAATCTAATGTAATAACCCCTAGTTACGTTATACAAAGTGCAGCGTATCACTAGCTCTGAGAGAAATTGGATGGGTCATGGGATCAGCTTGTAGAAGTAGTAAATAAGTTTTGTGACAATAATGATGTTATCGTTCTCAGGATGGAAGATGATTTTGAAAGTGGGTTTCGCTCGAAATCAAATGTCACAAATCATCATTACTTTCGATTTGATATATTTAATGAGGTACTTTCTTATTTCCCTATAATCTTTGAATTATTTTTCATTAATAGTTTGTTTTATCTTAGTTCATTGACAATTATATATGCAATATGAGTGAGAATTTCATATCTTCTTTTTTTTAAAATTTATCTCCACTTCTTTAACGGAGTAGATAGAGAATCCATTTGATGATTGAAAGATACTTCAATTTGCAGGTTATTGATCAACTATGTCAGGAGATGGATGATCGTTTTAGTGAGTCAAACACTGAATTACTTACATGTATTGGATGTCTTGATCCTAAGAATTCATTTGCCAATTATGATGCTTCAAAGATACTTCTATTTGTTGAGTTGTATCCACAAGATTTCTCTAAGTTTGAACTAAATGTGCTTGAAGAACAACTGAAGGGGTGGATTTATGAGATGAGAGAAAATGATAAATTTTCTGCACTACAAGGTATTGGAGATATTGCTCAAAAGATGGTTGAGATAGGATACAATATTAATTTTCACTTGGTATATCGTGTCATTGAGTTGGTGTTGGTGTTACCGGTTGCGACTGCTACTGTAGAAAGGGCCTTCTCTGCAATGAAGGTTGTGAAGACAGATTTGCGTAATAGGATGAGTGACGAGTTTTTGACCGATTCTTTGGTGTGCTATATTGAGAGAGATATTTTCAAGAGCATTGATAATGAAGTTATTCTGCAACATTTCTAGAATATGAAAACTCGAAAACAAGGTTTATCTGCTTTACCATCATTAGGATTAGAATGACTCAATGTTATATATATATTTTTCATTATCATTTGTAAAACCTCTAGTTTTTATGTCTAAAACATATTATGAACTATTTTATATTTATTATTATTTATAGTATTTTTTTAAAATAAAATATTAATATTAATATTTAATTTTTCGCCCCCTCTTTTTGAAAATCCTGGCTCCGCCACTGCATATATACCCCATTCGCATCTTCTCTCATTTCTGTTGAGGGGTAAATTTTTATGAAATTTTAAGCATTTATGATATCAAAATTAGTCATAAAAAATAATGCTTAAAATAAAAAAGAAGATTTACATATTAAAAGTCTTATGACATATATTATTAGTGCATAAACTATTTATAGAATATGTGTGACATGTTTGCGAAAAAGTATATATTGTTGATTTTAATTGGTGAAAACGTGTTTTCAAGATGGCCAAATCAATGCCATATTTAATGACCTAACATTTTTTTTGGGTGCAAGAGGTGGGGGTTACCCTTTAAATAAGCTATACACCAGATTACAAGGCTTTAGAAATAATCTTATCAAAATCAATTAAATGCATAAGCTCCTCCGGTGGGTCGTCCATGATCTTGAGCACATCTGCTGAACTCTGCTATGTTTAGCCAGCCAGTCCGCTGGTCTATTGGCTCCCTGGGAATCTGCTGGAGAAGGACCGGCCAATCGGGTGCAGCAGTGGACTGATTTCCGGACTGGTTGCATATTTGACAGCCTCGGCAGAGTCGACCTCTGCAGTAATGTTAGTTATCCCGAGGCCATTAGCAATCGTGAGGCCGTGGAGTAATCCCAGCAGCTCTGCGTGGAGCGGTGAGGTCCCCATGACACGAGCTGTGAATCCAACCCGAAAGCAGCCATTATGGTCCCGTATAAGTCCCCCTGCGAAGCACCAGTCTTCACCAATTTTGTAGGAGTCGTCCGTATTCAGCTTGAACGAACCAACAGTTGGACGAATCCAGGAATGAGCCAAGTTCAAATATTCCGCCGCCCGATCCATCACAAACCGGGAGCGAGGCTCAGTTATTGAAGTGTCAGAGGCAAAAACGTGAGCGTTTCTCCAACTCCAGAGCCACCACAGTCCGTGCGCGAATGTAGATGGCCATGCCTCCGATCTGGAAATGTTATCAAATATCCAGTTCTTGAGATCCAAAGAGCATAATGCAACAAGTTTAGAAGGCTGTATGAAATCCTTCCACATTTCAATCGCAATGGGACAGTCACGGAGGATGTCTGCCACTGTTTCGGGTTGATTCGGGCATCTGCCACAAAAGCTATCTGCAGTAAGGTGTCGCCGAGCTCGATTTGCATTACACATGATGGCATTTTTCGCAGCTAACCAGAGGAAGTTTTTTATGCGTTCCAGGACTTTAAGTTTCCATATCAAGTCACAGCCTCGTTCAAGAACATGTCCTTCCTGCTGCCGTATGTGCGTGAGAACAACTTTGATGGTGAACTACCCTGTTCCAAACCCAGCCCAAGAGAAGTTGTCGTCAGAGCCTTCATCAACAATCCCAACTGACTCGATCTTAGTGATGATATCAGGTGGTAGAAGATGGGAAAAGGCCTGCCAGTCCCAGTTGCCGTCAACCCAATATTCAGCTATTGTTTTACCTAGTTGCTCCTCGTCAATCTGACCCGAAGCTACATCTTCCAGCTGCTGCGAGATGATCCAGGGATGACTCCAAAACAAGATTGAGGTCCCATTTCCCACTTCGGATTTAAGCCCCTGCAAAAGGTGAGTTTTAGCTTTCACCATACCTTTCCAAAGGATCGAGTCACCTCTTTTGGAGGTGAACATGTCTCTGTCGCAGCGCCCGCTGCAATATTTGTTGCGCACCACCCGAGACCATAAGGAATTAGGTTCTGTGATCAGTCTCCAACCCAGCTTGGCCACCCGAGACCATAAGGAATTAGGTTCTGTGATCAGTCTCCAACCCAGCTTGGCCACCCGAGACCATAAGGAATTAGGTTCTGTGATCAGTCTCCAACCCAGCTTGGCCATGAAAGCTGAATTGACTTGGCGCATACTCTTCATTCCAATACCCCCAGCTGCTTTTGGGCGCCTCAGTTCCTCCCATTTGAGTAAGTGCATTTTCTTTTTTTCTGAGGTGGAGCCCCATACGAACCCTCTTGTTTTCCTTTCGATTTCATCACATACCTGCAGTGGGTGAGGAGCTGACTGCATCGAATAGAAGGGGATGGAGGCAAGCGCAGATTGCACGAGCGTCTGCCATTGATAGCAATCTCGACTTCCATCCTATGAGTTTTGAGTTGACCCGATCAATGATGTGTTTATAGGATGTTTTGGACAGTGGTTTCTTTGACATGGGTATGCCAAGGTATTTACCAAGGTCCTCTGTATCAGCGATGCCCCCTTCCCGGCAAATACGGTCCGCAAGATCCCGAGGTGTCGAGTTAGAGAAGCAGAGCATTGATTTGGCCAGATTGACTTTCGCCCTAGCCGCAACACAATATTTATCTAGACATAATTTAACCACTCTCATGTGTTCGACGCTAGCTTCTCCAAACAGAATAAGGTCATCTGCAAAGAACAAGTGTGAGAGTCCTGATCCATTGTTAGAGAGCCGAATCGGTCTCCAGGCCCCCGAACTGACTACCTCGTCAATGATGTGGCCGAGGCGCTCCATACACAATACAATTAAATATGGTGATAGGGGGTCTCCTTGACGGACACCTCGGGAGGGTGTGAGTGAATTCCCCATCTCTCCATTCCACATGATCCGCATGTTACAAGAGGAAACGCAGTCCATAATCGTCTTGGAGATAGTCGCGTGCAGCCGTAGTTCATGAAGCTTGCCCCGGATGAAAGGCCAGCGAATTCTGTCATACGCCTTTTCAAGGTCAATTATGATAACCATGAAAGGCGTTCCCGTGGTTGCTCTCATTGAATGCATAACTTCCTGTGTGACCACAATGTTGTCTGTAATTTGTCTACCCGGCACAAAGCTGACTTGATTAGGAGCGACCACCTTCTTCATGATTGGTTTGAGTCTCGTGACGATGGCCTTTGTGGCGATTTTGAATGCCACATTGCACAGGCTGATAGGGCGGAGATGATGCACTGTTTCAGGGCTGTCATTCTTCGGGATCAACACTAACAAAGTTTCGTTGAGGGATGCAGGAACTCCCTCACCGCGTAGGATCTGCAGAACTGTACTCTCCACCTCAGCATGCACATCTCTCCAATTTTTTTGATAGAACACGGCCTGGAATCCGTCCGGTCCAGGGGCCTTGAGCGGTCCCATGTCATCAATTGCATTCCTAACATCCAGTTCTGTGAAGCTTTTACAAATAGCTTCGATCTCCCCCTGATCCAGCGCAGGAAAACGGCCACGAGGAGTGTCAAACGGCCCATCTGTATAGAGTGTTTGGAAGTGGGTAATCACCATGCCCTGCAACGTGTTTTTGTCCCAAACCCATTCATCACTCTCAGTCCGCAACGACTCAATTCGATTTTGTTTTCGATGCACAATATCACAGGTGTGAAAGAAGCGAGTGTTTCTATCCTCATCCAGTAATGCATCAGATCTGGCTTTTTGTCTCTAGAAGACGTGAATCTGTTCCAGTACCACTTCTAACTAATTCCGTAGTTTCCTGTCCAAGTTGAGCAAACCATGTATCAGATTGTCACATAGTTTTCTTTGAATCCCTTTGATGCGTCTCGAAAGCATGTCCCTACGTCTGAAGATATTGCCAAAGTCCTCTTTATTCCACTTCTCCAAGTCTGCAACAAAAGTAGAGAGAGCGGCGGTAAGAGGAGCTCTCTGTCTCCAGTTATTGGAGAGGAATTTCTGAAATTCTACATGCAGCAGCCAAGCTGCTTGGAATCGAAATACTTTGCTAGAGGGTTGATAGTTGTCAAACCCCATGGTATGAAGAAGTAGGGGATTGTGGTCAGACTGGTCAGCAGCGAGATGCCTGACTGACCCTTCCTCAAACAGATTCTGCCATTCAACGTTGCACAAACCCCGATCGAGTCTTGCGCTTGTTTGAGTAGCGGGATCGATTCCACTGTTCCAAGTGTACTTCGGTCCAGAGAAACCGAGGTCAATGAGTTCCATTTCATCAAGCCATGCAATGAATTTTTCACAACGTCTTCGCATTCCCTCCGACGCCCCTGTTCTTTCCGATAGTGATTTTGTTTCATTGTAGTTGCCCATGAGTAACCACGGCAAATTATTAGATTCTTTGAAGCTCAGCAGACGGTGCCACAGAGCTTCGCGGGATGCAGGCATCGGGTTGGCATAGATAGCTGAGAACATCCACATGCTATAACCGAGCCTTTTGACGCTGACAGTAACAACTTGTTCATGGTGATCAACTTGGTCCACTTGAACCAAATCTTTCTTCCATAATACTCAGATTCCACCCTTAAATCCGACTGCCTCTGAGCGTATAATTCCGTCAAAGCCAATCCGAGAGCAGACCTTGTCAGCTTGAGAGCCACTTATGCGAGTTTCGAGTAGGACGAGGATTGAAGGGTCATGAAGTCTCAGTAAGTCTTTGAGAGAACGGAGGAATTCCACGCTGCCCGCACCTTGGGTATTCCAGGAAATAATCTTAATGTTTGTACTAATCATAGATAACAATTTGTGGAGGAGAGGGTCTTGGGACGACCAATTAGCAACCGCTTCGGCCATCGTCCGAGTCCATAATGGTGTCACCATCCTGTATGCTGGCACCCTCATGGTCGGGCTCATCGCTTTCAGTCTCAGTAACATCTTCCATTCCGGAGTCCAGGCGTGAATCTTCCCCACACTTGGGTTCTCCGACAGGATCAAGTGCCATTGCTTCACCATTCTGTAAAGGGGGATCGCTAGTGTGTTCAGAAATCACTGTCTGAGATTTAGATATTTTGCCCGCACTGCTCCTGATGTACTGCGGCTTCGCTGTGTCAACCCTAGTTCCTGTACCCGAGATTATGGGAAGATTCAGATCCTCTCCTTTTTCCTGAATATTTTCCTTCACCAAATCTTTTAGTTGTGGGCCTTTTAAAATATCTTTCTTTTTGCTACCTTCTAATTTTCCTTCAACTGCCTTTTTTAGTTCCTTTGGAGTCGCCTTGGAGATATTCCTGGTATTTTCCACGTTATTGTTTTGCGAGTTTACCTTACCCGAGACAGTCAGTTTACTATTTTGTCCTTTCTGGGAAGATATGCTTTTATTATTATCACATGGATGGGCCGCTCCACCCTTTTTCGGGATTGCTGAAGTTTTTTCCGTATCAACTGATCACGTGATTTCCTCGTTAACATTACTCTGTTCTGACTCTTCTCCACCCATTTTAGAAAAAATGTGGAAACGCGATCCCGAAGATCCTGCTCCAATTGATCCTTGACTTTTTGCTGACACAGTTTGACTCTTCTGAACCGGGTTTACTGATGACGCAGCCTGACTCTGTCTGGGATTGCCACCTAAATTGGTCGCCGGAGTTACCGGATTTCCTGGTGCTGCCGGGTTAGAGCCGTCACCTCCATGTCCTTTGGTCTGATTGGCCGCAGGTGGCTTCTTCCTAATTACTGGATCTGGAAGCATCCATCCTCCCCATGCCTCTACTTCCTCCGGTGCAACCTTAGGAGCAGCTTTGTCCTTCTCCTCTTGATGTCCTAGGTTCTCACATTGTTCCCTGGAATGCCCTACTTTTCCATGCACACTTGAAGCAGATCATGCGGAGGCCTTCATGCTGTATCTTCCACACCCTTCCATTGAGCCGGAATTTGGACAGGAGGGGCTTGGAGATATCAATTTCAACACTCATACGGGTGAAGCGTCCTCTCTCAGCAAAGCAAGTTGTTTTTATCTATTTAGACAACTCTCCCAATCTTAGAGCCAATCTTGCAGAGAATTGCCGCATCATAGTATCCATTGACAGGTTTGGGATCCTAATCCAAGCTGTAATGATCTTGATTGGTTCCTCACATGCAACAAAATCCGGTCTCCATCTTTGAATTGTCAAGTAATGATCTCCAATCATCCATGGGCCGTTGGTGAGCACATGGTTGAAGTCTTCAGCATTATGGAATTTGATAACATAGTACTCGTTACCAATATCAACCATTGCAACTTCTCCTTTCAACTTCCACTTCTGCATGAGGCTCTTCTTCAGATACATGTAGCCCACGCTTTTCCCAAACACCTTGATGATGAGAGTATTCTTCCATGGACGTCGAATTCTTACTTTCTCCGCGGCAGTCAAAACAATCAGAGGGCAGTTTGGGTCGTCTGCTCCTGTATCCATCTCATCCTCTGAAGCATCCTCCTGCACAGTTGAATCCCATGTCATCGTGCCTTCCTCACTCTCATTTCCTTTGTTCTGGTGTCATGTCATCGTGTCCTTGTATGACATTATTGCTTTTCCTTTAGCATCCCCAGTAGCCTCCCCTAGCGTGTCAGGTCGGGCTCCCATGGCCGGGCATTAGGGTGTTAAAAGTGGGTGATCGAACAGGGCCTCCAAAATTTCGGGGCCCCATATTTTAGTTTGGGAAAGTGTCCGGTGAAAATAATTTTTATAATACGAACATGAAAATGATGCACATTAGTAGTAAATTGGTGAACATTTAATATTAATTTGGTGCACATTTTAAAACATCCAAAATTTGAAGAACATTCATTTGTTAAAAACTGAATAAAATTCAGGTAAAAATTGTATATGTGCGTCACTTTTTCAAAGAACGTTTATCAAAAATTTGATGCACATTTAAGTATATTTTGATGCCCATTAGGCATTCGCACGTTCTCATTTTAAAAAAAATTCTCATCGGAACCGCACTATTATATATTTTTTATTTATATCTACAAAATTAATAGGTTTAATTTCTACCTCTTCTTGTCCAAATTCGATCCCTTTTTCTAGAAATCGGTCTCAATTCTTTCAATTATTGTTGATTTTCAATTCAAACGTATACATTTAATATCATAAAAGCATAACTAGTTTACAATGAATAATTTGTCAAATTTTTGTTATAAATTTGGGTTTTTTATATTTTCCTTCGTCAATGTTCAAAGACACAAATTTTGGCATATGTGTTGCTGGCTCTCAATTTTTTTTTGTTATTCTTGCTTTTTCGGATCCCTTTCAATCGTTTTTAATTTTCATGTGAAATACTAACTTCTTTCTTTTTACTGACATATTATTGATATTAAATTCGATTATTAGAATGATAAGAAATTAAGCATGCTTAATATGTAATGAAATACTACTTATTTTCTAGAATTTGTATTTTTTAAAAGTTGTAGCAGGGCCTCTAAAATGCTAAGAATGGCCCTGCGGGCTCCGTGTCATCTCTCCGCTTTGTCTTCTTGGTGGATCTTCTGAGCAGGTCAGTTTCTTCTTGGGTAGCCGTGAACACAATTCCGGTGGCCGGAGTGCTAGTCATTGAGAGCGTTTTTTTTTGCTCGTTTTATTTAATGACCTAACATTAAAATGGGATTTGTGTGTTGACCTTGCTCCCTATGTTACAAATGTGATGGTAAACAATTAGATGAAACGATGGAAACTTAATGGGAAATTGAATGTCCTTTCACCATATAAATCTTCAAAAAGGAGAGAGACTCTTGAGGGATATGTCTATGTTGTATTAAACGAAGAAAGGGGGAGGGGGTCTTGGGTGAATCATCAGCAAAAATACCAAGTTCTTTAGTAGTCACAAAAGAGAACGAGATTGATCGAGGGAGAAAATACAAGGTTTTGAATTTAGGGTATAAACCTTTTCTTTCTCTATGTTGCTCATAGGTGGACTACCTGTAGTTTCACCATTACAAGAAGACCCGAAGAAAGGATTCTAATGGATGCAAAGTCACTGTATAACAACCGACACGGGTTTGTTTCTCATGACGATCAAAGATGTTTGTTTGGGATCGTCCCAAAATCGAAACGGATATGTTTCCTATGTAGATTCATGATGTTTTGCTTAGGCAAAACAGGTATGTTTCTCATGGCGATTCAAGATGTTTTGTTGGGATCATTCCTCATATCGAAACGAATATGGTTCTCATTTTGATTCATGATGTTTCACCAAAACTGAAACGTGTTCGTTTCTTAAATCATAACAGAGGTGTCTCTGTGTAAATTCATGATATTTTGCTAAAGTGAAACAGAGGTGTTTCTATGTAGATTCATGATGTTTTTTCTCAAAATTGAAACGTGTTCGTTTCACAAATCGAAATAAAGTGTTTCTCATATAGATTCATGATTGTTGTGCTTAGGCGGAACAAATTGATTCTCATGAAGATTCATAATGTTTTGTCAAACTCGAAACGTGCTCGTTTCTCAATCATCTCTCAAACCGAAATGGTTTCAAAGATAAACTTGGACGACAATTTATGAATTGTTAAAATATACAAATCCATATATATATATATATATATATATATATATATATATATATATGTATATGGTCGGGAGAGTATAACAAACTCCAAAAGAAAAATTGATTTAATCCATTCTTCATTTTTTTTATAAGAAATGAATGGCAAATTAAGAGGCCTAAGCTCCCGATATATATGCCAACATGATATGTCAAAATTAGGCTCGATGATTAACTTAATTGAGCTTTATCATGATTCAACTTAAGTAAAATCAATAAACAAAATAAGATTTTGGCTGCTTATAAGAGAGGCACATATCTTCCAAGTGGATCAATAATGAATTCACACATTCGATGGACATTATTTGTAAATGAGTCACCTAAATTACTGATTAAAACCATACGAACTACGGAGATTTGATTCCACTCTAAATAAGTATCACGTAGGTTGTTCGTTACAAAAATCTAAAAAAGTAACGAACTCAATCACATATCCAATATAAGAACTAAAATCAAAACCGTTCTTTTGCTAGTACTACGTAGACTTGATTCCGTATTAAACGGATACGTAGGAAATTCGATATTAAATCATATATATATCGGATTCAGTCACACAAAAATTAAAACTAAGTTTCAACAAAACTTGAAATTGAAAATAAATTGTTCGTCAAGAACTACGTATGATTTGATCCCTTTAAAAATGATACGTAGGAAACTCGATATAAGGTCAACACCCGGTCGAGTTCACCCACCTCAAAATAATCTAAAAATATAAATAGTGAAAATGTTAGACAACTCTTCCTAGAAGGTGTTTAATCTCTTTCACAACGTACAAATGATAGTTGGATCGCGTCTAGAAAACTCTTCCTAGAAGGTGGGCTTAGACTCGTTCCTATGATGTACGAGAAATAAATCATTATCTCCTTTCGAACTACATAGTTCAATCTCCTTTCGAACCAGTCAGTTACGTAACCTTTTCAAGAAAGACCTGATTGAGTTCTCCTCGCCCTTTTTCTTCATGTAGTTAATGTTGCCTCTGGTGGATAAGCAACCGCCAAACTCTTTAATCTTTTCATTTTTCCTTTTGTTCTGCTATGTGGACTAGGGATGAAGATCAACAACGAGATGGAGATGAAGATCGACAACTAGTTGGGGATGAAGATCAACAACTGGCTGGAGATGAAGATTAACATCATCTTCATCATGATGTTGATGAAATTGATCTTGTTGATGAAGTTGATTATCATCATCATCATCATCATGGTGGTGGTCATCGGGAGAGTGATGAAGGTGATCAGAAGAAAGAGATAAAAATCATCACCAGGAGTAGCAAAATCTTGTTGATCATCATGTTAATTTAGCATTGAAAGTGTTATTTAATTATCATTTTAATCTATATAATCTATTAAAGTTGAGCTTTCTTAATGATTGATTTTGGCCCTATCACATTCATGTGATAATTTTTTCTTGATTCTCTTTTAAATGTTTTTATATTTCAATTTGACTTAAAATAAAACATTATCATCTAATAATTTTTTAGGTAAATATATATATATACAATAACTTCTAACAAATATGACTACAAACTGTATCATTAACATAAAATATTACTTAAACATTTGTTCATACACAGTTTTTCACCTTTTTTTACGGCTCTTACCAATTTTAGCCTTCTTTATAAAGATCATATCCAATTTTCAATTTTAGCGTTTTTGTTAAGTTATTTGATAGATAACTTTGATAAATTATATAAAAATATCAATTCCTATATTAGTAATTTACTAAATAACTTATAAAATAATTATCATGTGAGTGCATGACACGGATCTATATTGACATTAAAATACGTAAGTTTTTTATTAGGCATTTCATTGTCATAGTGGTCAATCATAAAATAGATTTTGTTTTCTACACTTTATTTTGTAGTTTCCTCTCATTTGCATTGCCTATTATACATAATCTATTGTAACATGCATTTCATAACAATATAACGACATGGTCATCATACTATATAAAATATTGTATTATTATCATCTAAGTCCAGCTATGTTCGGTATTATATAATGTAATGTCTTATCATATAAGATGTGGTATCAATCTCAACCAAGTCCGGAAATGTTCGGTATTTTGTAATGATGATAATGTCAAATGTGAAATATTAATACTTTCGTCATATATAATGGTAATCACACATTACAAAGTTCTGAACCATCAACCAAACTAAACACATCAGGTAAACAACATATGAAGAGCACACAACCTAAATTAAATCCGATAAAATCCTCGCAAAGCATAAGGAACAAAGCCTGTAGTATACATAAAATACTGAAATGGATCTAACAATCCCTTTTATTGATTTTGAATCCTCCATTCATTGCTTGTTCTATATAACGTTTCGTAAATTAATTCCAACAATTCATATCTTATAAGATATATGTTCATGCGAACTTCACCAACATATATATATTATTAATTCTTTCCCCGATATATGTATCGATCTGAGTTGTTGATCATATTCCGGAGTTTCACATGGGAGTCAATCTCGTCATCCCAATAGTGCGGGTGTCAATGCATATGAACATGAAAGAATATACGGTTTTTTCGCCTGGTACCCTCGAGGTTTGGCGAAATTCGCGAGGTGTACGACTTTTTTACATATTTCTCCGGGTACCCTCGAGTTTTGTTTTGTTTTCGTATGGTACCCTTCCCTTTAAATTTTAACAGAGCTG
Organism: Oxyria digyna; assembly: GCA_029168935.1. Taxonomy (NCBI): domain Eukaryota; kingdom Viridiplantae; phylum Streptophyta; class Magnoliopsida; order Caryophyllales; family Polygonaceae; genus Oxyria; species Oxyria digyna. Next base: position 1,566,483 of record JAPVLV010000026.1, on the reverse strand, counting down.
TTAACTTAAATTAAAAAAAAAGAAAAGAAATCGTGACTATTGAACAGGGGTCGATCCTCCATGGCTTCTCCTTCACTGTTCGTTCTCAATCAGCCCTAGCGTCGCTCCTCTCCTCCGGCGCTCCTCTTCTCCGACGCTCCTCTTCTCCGGCGCTCGTCTTCTTCTCGTCTCCTTCAAGCAGCCGTCTTCTTCTCGTCTCCTTCAAGCAGCCTGCCGCTAATCCGTTGATTCTCCGCCTCCCTCCTCCTCAGTCCGCCTCCCTCCTCCTCAGTCCGCCTCCCTCCTCCTCAGTCCGCCTCAGTCCTCCTCAGTCCGCCACAGCAGGTTCGATTTTTAGGGCTTTACAAAATTCAATTTCATCCCTTTTCAATTTTAATTTCAATTGATAGATGGATGATTTATATTGGTTTTAAGAATTATCTCATTTGAAACCTTGCAAGTTGGGAATGCCTTAGTGTTAAGCAAACAGGTATTGATGTATGGACCACATAAGATAGAAATTGAATTTCTCTTTCACTGTTCGTTTTGACAGAAATTGAATTCCTTAGTAGAGTCAATTACTATGAATTACCTGCAATATCTGCTGAAATGCCTGAATTCAATTTTGATAGCCTGAAATTCTGATGTGAGAAGCAGAGGGAACTTTGTATAGAATAATAATGGAAAGACACCAGTAATTCTGATGTGTAAACCAGAGGGAACTTTCTTCATGTTTATCAATTACCTGCAATATCTGCTGAAATGTGAATGACTTGATGATTAGTTGGATAGCTCTTTCGTGTTCTAATTTTCTTATGCTGATTGCTAGATGTAGGTGTGGAATAATTTAGCTAAATCAAATCTTTATTGTTAACCCAATCCAGAAAAAATGAATTTGCCTCTGACAAATCAAATGGCTTATTATTGTCCAAAACACTGCTTGCTCTGATGCTTGTCAGATATAAAGCCTATTAGCTCAAATGGGAGAGCATGTGCTTATGCACAAGATGTGGGTTCGATTCTCACATAGGCTAACATAATGCATTGTTCCAAAATCCGTTGTTTTAAAATTGACATAGTCTAACCAACCATCATAAGGTCATTAATATTCAAAATAAGACCTTCGTTCATGCAAAATAAAACAAACAAAGTGACCAGCTCAAACAAGCTACACAAAATGACCAACAATCTTAACTGTTGTGTGGGTCAAGACAAAACTCAACTAGTTTTTTAATAGGTCTATAGAAAATGTTAAATTCTATTGGCTTCCAGGAATCGATGGGGCAGAACACATCACATTCTCCACTGATTGTACTTCTTTTGCTTTCTTCCTTTGATTCCGCTGAACTCTAATCCCTTGTTCATTTAGTTCTCTAGCAGTTGCTCCTCCTTTACAAGTCTTCACATTATGGCCAAACGCCTTAAACAACAAAATATGACAAGTCAGAATTAATAGATGCCTTAAAATACAAACTTAATAATAAACATTACTAAAAAAAGATGAAAATAAATACCTTGCATCTTCCACACCGCACAACACGAGATCTCTTTTTTGCCATACCTTCATCATCTGTCCTTCTTCTCTTGACTGGAGGTCTTCCAACTCCTCTTTTATAAGATGGTGGATCGATTCTTGGGAGATCAAATCTAGGCCATTGTTCTTCATCCGGAACAGGTCTATAGTTCATAGAATAAGCATTCTTGTACATCGTTGTAGAATACCAGTGAGAAACATAGTGCTCTGGATGTGCTCTCATCTCGATTATAACCCTCACGGCATGTCTACAAGGAATGCCACGAATTTGCCACTCACCACATCCACAAGTTCTTTTTTCCATATTGACTCCTAAAGATGATTGGCCTTCTGTAACTTCATATTCTATGGGAGATGCCTTGAAAATCTTTAAAAAAATCAAAGATTTAAGCAATTGCACAAATACAACAAAATTATCAAGAAGAAATAGATAAGTTAATTGCGAAACAATACCTTTAAAGAGCGTGATTGCATCTCTGCTTTTGCCAGTTTTCGTTTTGCATGTTCTGTAATGCCATCCATAGGCATGTTCATAGCCATTTCTTGTCTCAAACAATGTCTCCCCATGATTGTTCGTCTAATACCTACAGAATCAAAGATAGATATGTATTAGAGCTATTCTCATATACTTTCACAACAAACTAGCATCTAAAACATTATGTGTTAATATTTTACCTTCAAGCAGGCTCAAAATCGGTAGACCTCTTTCAGCTCCTAAAGTTGAATTAAATGATTCTACAAAGTTGCTTGATGTATGAGGAGCATGTAAAGTTGGGTCATACTTGCACCTAGCCCAACACTCGAAATCACGTTTTTTAAGCCACTCAATAGCTTTCTTTCCCGCCTTAGCTTCCACCTCCTCCATTGCTTTTTTGAATTTATATTCAGAGAAAGCTTTGCAACAATTCCAAAACAAGTTTCCCATAGGCTTTCCTGGATTATCTTTTTTGAAATTGGCACAAAGGTGTGTTCCACAATAGCGTCTTGAAATATCAGGCCACATTTTCTTCAAAGCGGATTCAACACCCTGAAATAAAATTTAGACTTTGTTAATGAATCACAAGTGTTATATTTATTGAAATGATATAATACTTGTAAAAATGTAATACCTTTTGTCTGTCCGACACAAGACACCAGTTGTTTCGATTAGAACTACTCAAGAGTGTCTTGAGACGATAAAAGAAAGAAGACCATGTCTCCTTATCTTCTGTCTGATATACACCAAATGCTATTGGGAAAATCCCTTTGTCTGCATCTACACCAATTGCAGACAAAATCACCCCACCATATCTACCTTTTAAATGAGTTCCATCTACTCCAATCAAGGATCTACATCCGCGAATGAATCCATCAACCATAGGTTTTAAAGCAATGAAAACATTCTTGAACTGAATTGGTCTTTCAGGATCACCTTCACATCTCTTCCAAGCAATGTTAGCTACAGAGTCGGGATTAGAGATTTTTAGAATTTCACAATACCCAGGCAAACTCCCATAAGAAGTGTCATCATCTCCTTTGAGCAATGCAACAGCAAGTTTCCTTGCCTTATACAAGGAAGTCGGTTTCATGTTGATACCATACTGCTCAAACAAGAAGCTCTGAATGTGTACTCCCTTAACCTCTGTATCTCCTCTCACCAATCCCATAATCTTTTTTGCTGCCCATTCTGGTGTTGCCATGGAATTATACTTTCCCACTTTAAGACAAGTATGCTTCTCTTTTAGGGTTTTTATTGCCCATGTAACCTCGTCTGACAACATCGATGCATGAATTCTCCAATCACAATTTGAATCTCCACACACAGCTGTATACCTTTTCTGATCAGCTTTTATTACTACAACTGTGAAACCATCTTGGACACAAAAATCTCTCAAAACATCCATCAGATGGTCTTTATCTTGAAAAATCATCCATTGCTTCAATTTGATTCTCCCAAAAGAATGATCAGCATAAACTTCTCCATTATCATATAGTCTATCAAAGTAATCCTCATGAACACCATCATCGTCAGCATCTGATTCACCTTCAGTATCAACTCCAAAATCAAAATCAGGTTCAATATCAGGAACATATGGATCAATAGCACTACGTGCATCAACAGTAGGTAAACCAGATTCAAGTAAATTAGCACCAGGTAACACCATATCAGCCAATACTGTTTCAGGCAATACTGTTTCAGGCAATACAATTCCAGGTAATAAAGCTTCAGGCAAAACAGTTTCAGGTACATGAACATCAGTCCTGCTAAGATCCCCAGAAATATGTTGGCTACCTATTGAAGGAGAGCTACTAACTGATTTTTTAACATATACCCCTTTTCTTCTTGCAGATGTTGCAGGAACTCTTCTACTAGAAGTGGATTGACTTCCATGACTTGACTTTGGAAGCAACGAATTCTCTACAAACTTCTTTGATTCAATTAAACGTCGTGCAGACTCTAGACTCTTAGATGGCAATTCCGATGATCCAATAGCCAACTTGATGATCGTCTTTTCACTACAAACAGTGAACAACTTCACAACATCACTGTCACTTTTCAGCTGAAAATTCTGTGAATTGTGTGCATACCAAAGTGTTGGATTCTCCGGAAGAAACATTCCAATTTTCTCAGACCCTTCAATCAAATCAACTAGTATATCCATGAGGTTGCACTTATCAGGATCATCCACAACTATATCTACATATTCATTGTGGATATATCGCAACCTTAACGTTATTTTGTCTTCCATTCTGCATCATACAAACAGTAATTAAATTTCAAAGTCATTAACAAAAACAATAAAATATCAATATGATTATAAAGAAATGATGACATTAGCCTTACTATCATATCATTATCAGCAAATCCAGATTCATAGTAATTTAATAATCACCAGTTCACCACTACTATATAATTACCTCGATATTCATATTCAATTTAAGAAGTTAACAATGTTTAACAGTAGCTTATCTTAAAGTTAGCAATGTTTCACACTAATTCATCAATCACATTAGCAGCTTCGATTTGCAAGGTTTCAAATGAGGAGGCTGAGAAGAACCGAAGGAGAAGGGAGGAGAAGCAACAGATTGGCGGCAGGGGCTGCTTGAAGGAGGCTGCGAGTGCAAGAGACGAGAGGAAGAGGAGCGCCGGAGACGAGCGTCGGAGAGGAACGCCGGAGAAGAGCGCCGAACCTGGCTAGGGCTGGCTGAGAACGAACAGTGAAGGAGAAGCCATGGAGGATCGACCCCTGTTCAATAGTCACGATTTCTTTTCTTTTTTTTTAATTTAAGTTAACAGCTCTGTTAAAATTTAAAGGGAAGGGTACCATACGAAAAAAAAACAAAACTCGAGGGTACCCGGAGAAATATGTAAAAAAGTCGTACACCTCGCGAATTTTGCCAAACCTTGAGGGTACCAGGCGAAAAAACCGAAGAATATATATGAAAATAACCATTCAAAATACATGTTACTCGTCATCTTTTCGGATAAATCCATTCTCAAATGAATCTTACATGTTGTTTTTATCAATTTTGTATCCTACATTGCTTGTTTTATATAATGTTATGTAAATCAATTCCAACAATTTATAAAATATGAAGAAACATACATATTATTAAAGTTTTCCCCCAATGTATAGCCGTCCTGGTTGAGCTGTTGATCATATTTAAGTCTAGGAGTTCCACGTGGCGGTCGATGGAGAGCTGAAGTGGCTGTCGCAAAACGACCCCGTACCGAGGGGATCGAGATGTGGAGGCAGCTGGTTGAGGAGCGACACAAACGAGCCACCACCGCCGCTGTTTGGGTCAGTGTCAATGCTACCCGGGGCGGCGGTGGTGGTGGAGCCCATCTCGTCGTCCCAGTAGTGGTGGTGCTCGGTGAGGTGGGGTTGCTTGACGGTGGCTTGTTGGAGGCGAAAGTGGTCGGAGACGCTCTGCATTTCGGGAGGAGCCGAGGCGGCTCCGTCGAAGAAGGGAAAAGAGCGGCCGAGGAAGAGGTGGTGGGGGTGGTGGAGTTGTTCTTCCACCGGCCTGAACACGGTGTTTTTCTTATAGATTCGGCATAGAACCCAATCATCCAACTACGTACACAAACAAATTCGATCTATTAGTGAGCCTAAACATGGATAAGCACAATGTGCGCATTGAGCCCACAATACAAGTCTGTGAGATTACATCCTAAAATCAATTTGCAATAGGACGAATAATACATAGACTTATATAGTTATATACTAGACTTTTTTACTCTCAATTTCCGATGCGGGATACTATTCTCAACACAAACTATTATTACCATAATTTCGACCAAAACAAATATTATAACAATAAAACATGTAACAAATGTGTACTTAGTAAGTTATGATTGATTAAATATATTTTGTGAAAGGATTAATTATAAATGTTAGAAATAGATTTCATACCAGTTTAAACTCATTATTAAAAATGACATTATTGGTAAAAAAAAAAAAACTAAAAATCAACAAAATATGTAAAAGGACAAAAACAAAAGAGCGGAAAATGACAATATTTTCACTACGAAATCAAAGCTAAAATAAAACCTTTATGAAACGGAAAAATAACATTTTTACCTATGGTGTCCAAATCATTTTTCGTTTTCGGTAATTATTAATACACATTTAACATGTTCTTGCTATAAGAATGTGTTGTACTCCGTGGCAGAATAAGAGAGATCAAATTGGAATATGTCAATATGATAAAGGCAGTTAGGATAATGTGGAAAATAAATTAAAAGCCAAGCGACCAGAAGGCCAGAATTTAGGCAGCATATAATAATAGACCCAAACCATGCATCCCGTCGATTTCATGCTATTTCCTAGGACATACTACTTGGGAAAGTTCACATGAATAACATGAACCCATACCACTAACTATTGTGCCAAACATGACACCATCTTTTCATTGGAGTAGTATTTTTTTATGATGCTAGTAAAAATGATATAATGTAGGCAAGAATTTACACACCCGTAAGGATGATCCGGCTCGTTTCGATGAGAGATCGGGTCTAGGAGCCTTAGCTGCAGTGGCGGAGCCAGAACTGTCGAGTAGACGAAACTCATGCATGATCCACTCGGTTTTGATTCCTCTAGGCGGTTTTCCGCCATAGAACACAAGGGCCTTCTTGACGCCAACTTTGTGCCGCCTTCCATCAGACGTCGTTGTGGACAAAATAGGCTTATCGGTTCCCGTAGCCTTCCAATATCCAGAAGTTGCTGCCCTGTTTGGCCTTGCTCCATTTGGGTACTTCCTCTCCCTAGGACTGAAGAAATACCACTCGTTCTCCCCAAACGTCGCCTTACCTACATTCATTCATCCAACAACATCACAACAACGTTATCTCAATGTCTTAAAAAGGCTCCTACTTATAGTAGGGTGAGCAGAGATCAGATGTGCGCAACCTTAACCCTATGTTAAAAGAACAAAGAAGTTGTTTCCGATGACCCAAAACGAAGATTGAGTAAAAAATTGCAATCTCACTTCTAAATGTGAACAAGTAGTTGGAGTTGGAGCTAAGCTAAAGACGAAAATATTCTTTAAAAAACGAACTGAATGTACGATACTTCAGTCTAAAAAGGGTAATAGTGGGTTAAAATTTGCACTAAGTTTGTCAAGCTTCATTAATCTAGGGGTATCACATTAAAAAGTTAAGCTAGATGAATTATTTTTCACCGAACACTCGACAACCAGATGTAAGAAAGTTATGTCAAACAGAGCCTTACTTGGTAATTCCCATGGATCGAATTTGTAGAGATCGACTTCAGCGATGATGGAGACGGGGAGAGGAGAAGAGGCGGCTTTTCGGGCGAGGTAGTGGACGATGAGTTCTTCGTCGGTTGGGTGAAACCGAAAGCCGGGTGGAAGTGGAGGACAAGGCGGAGTTATGGTGGATGAATCTGTGCTCTCCATATAATCTTTGCTTAGCTTTGTTTGGGATTAAGAAATGAGAGAATTGGAATTAGGAGTTAGTTTTAATTGGGAGGAATGTACCAAATAGGAGGCAGCAACAAGGGAACACGCTTCTGTTAGATGTCACACTTTCCTTGTGCTTATGTTTATTAAATCTAAACTGAATTTTCTGATGTTGAATCCGATTAAGTGATTAACTCACTTGCTCGGGTCGGGTTATTTTTGTAATGGTAAAATCAGGTCCGGGTTAATTTGACACTTGAAAGTCATTGTTGATGGTGATTATAAATTAACCAAAAGAAACTGCTGAAATTTTGTATTCCATGCTCGACTTGACAATAATGCATAACAAATAACAATTGACCAACCAAGTTTGATCCTCCTAAGAAAAAGGGTTCGCTATTTTAGGGTCCAACTTACTAAAGGTATGCAAAATCTTTTAGCCCATTGGGATAGCATATTAGTGGGCCTGACTTAATGAACCGGTGAAGACATATTCAGGCCCAAGCCCTATTTTAAATTTTGTTTATGCAATCGATCCACACGGAGGTTCCGGTGCGAAGTAACCTTACGGTGCGAATCGTTCACGTTTATAGATAACACATTAATGTTCATATTAGTGGGTCTGACACTCTGATTTAATGAACATGTGAATACATATTCAGTCCCAAGCCCTATTTTAAATTTTGTTTATACAATCAATCATGAGGGAGTTTTCGGTGCGAATTAAACTTACGACGTGAATCGTTCACGTTCACAGATAACACGTTAATGTTTATAATATGTACCGTCATGATTCATTATCTGAGAGATCATGTCCGTTCGGATCATATTCACACAAAAAAACAAAAACAAAAGTACAGATAAATACACTAAATTAATGTTAACACGTGAAATCACTTAAATTTCCAACTTCTAATTTCATCCTTCAATTCCCGATGGTCGATCATGATTTAGTTTCTTACTTTATTATATAGTACAAACATGCACATTTTCTAATATTCGCATGGACTTTTTAAATTTTTTGACATTCAAATGTATAGAAAATGTGATTGTGAATGATTCATTCCTATTTTCATTAGTTAGCATTACAAGAACATGATACATAGATTTACATGTCACTCTTTTGATTATAAACGTATTTATAAATAAACCCCATGAAACTTATGTAGTAAACCTGTACTTGTATGTTTTCGCCGTGATCAACATACAACTTAGCATGCATTGGTTTAATAAATTCTTAATCCAATCAAAACCATTCTAACTTCAAGATATTTCAGGTCAGGTATTCAAAATGATAATTCGGGCATATGTTAGGACTGTTGAATTGAACAAGTGAAACATATATTGTAGGCACATGTTATATATCTTTACTAAATGAAGTACTTGGTACATAACTACATATATACGAAGTATATGTACAGTATTATGTAAACAAGCAAAATCCAAAACGATGAGACTTTTAAGCGCAGCCAGTTGGTGGAGCTGCACTTCACCAATTCAGAAAAGTAAACGTTACATAGAAATGGAGGCGCTTAATTTACATTAGGTAGCCATATACAGTATATACCAGTCTTTGAGAAGTCAACTATGGCTCAATCTCAAATAACGATCGATGTCCACACATATATATATATATATATGCTTTCCCGTGGATTCTATATTTTGGCCTCCGCGTACATTATTCTTATGCATGGATTTGAGTATTAAGTTGTATGTTGATCCAACAATTTAGAATTGAAAATTTAAGGGATGGAGAAGCTGATCGAATTAACAAGGATAGGATATGCATGCATGCTAAGTTGTATGTTGATGGCCACGTTCGGGTATGATTTTGACCTACCAATCAAGGTCAACCTAGTCCCCTTTCCTTTAGATGACAAATTAAATTAAGTACCATAATATATAGTATTGCAATTAATTACCTCTGATTTTTTGAGGTCCAATATTCACTCTACTATTTATTTGATGTATTTTTATATTTTTTATGAACGTTTTTTATATTTTATTAATTTTGTGTTTTTTTAATGTGATGGAATTATTGTAAATATATACATGTGTCAATGTATTGAAAATGATATACAGAATGTTAATCAAATTACTTTCTTTTATCTATTTCTCTCTCCAAATATCTTCTTCCTTAATCCTCTTCTTCCTTTTAGCTTCAACCAAACTCTCCAATGGCTTCCTTTCCCCGTCCTTAGTTTAGTGATGGCAGTTTATAACTTTTAATTGAGGGTAACAATTTTTTTAAAGAAACAAGCTTGTTTAATAAAGACATACGTTAAAAAGACCGATATAATAAACGTAATCAGATAATGTGAATGATAACGGATTTTCCAACCTATTTCATTTTTTTTTGGTGAAAGAGAGGTCGAAGCCTCACGAATAGATACCCTTGTCTAGTTTGGGAAAACCCGAGCATAGACTAGAAACCCTGGACTACTTTGGGATAACCCGGGGTGTAGTCTGACCCCTCACATCGTCTTCCATTAAGCTTAAAATACAATCAGGAGGCAAAGCCAACTCCGAGAGCCCTAGGGGTAAGACAGAGCCATTGTAGCAATGACATCTGCAACGAAGTTAGCTTCCCTATAAACATGACGAGACATGATAGACCAATCTCTACTAAAAAAGCCTTGACACTGAGTAACAAGGCTGGCCAGGGGATGGTTAGGGCGGATGGGGTGGTTGATGAGCTCAATGGCTAACTTGGAGCCAGACTCGACGATTACCTGCTTGCAATCAAATCTCCAGGCGAGATTAAGACCATTGAGAATGCCCCACAGTTCAGCCATAGGGACAGTGCAGTTACCGAGATTATGAGCAAATCCCAAGACCCATTTACCTTCATGATCCCTCAAAATACCACCCGCGCTTGCTCTACTACCATCCATGAGTGCTCCATCAGAGTTGATCTTCACCCAACCTTCCGGAGGCGGGTTCCAACTGATTCCCACAGTAGTCTTAGGAAGCTGAGTAATATTAAGCTTAAGCTTCATAGAGGCATCGTCATATTCCACAACCATGTCCAAAATAAATTTCTTCTTATCACCCTGGAAAGCGCTGTCATTAAATATAAGATTATTCCTCCACTTCCACGCCCACCAAAGTGTAGTTGCGAAGAAATTTCGAGAGTAAGTTATAGCGCAACCAAAAGGCAAAAGAGGAAGAGAAGAAGGATGGATCCGAAGCCACATAAGGCCAGGAATCCCATAGCGTTTTCATAGGCGGGCAATCCCGAAAGAGATGTTCATATGATTCATCCTCAATAGCACACACATGGCAAGAGGCAGAGCTAGTAAGGTGCCTTCCAGACGCTCGGCATTGCTCATGATACCACCCTTGGAGAGTAGCCAGACAAACATACGAGTTCGCTCTGACGCGCACAGCTTCTAGATCATAGTAAAGAATTGATGATCCATGCAGTAATCAGAGTTCACCCTACAAATCATCTCATAGCTCGACCTAACAAAATAATCCCCATCGGACGTGAGAGCCCAACACGGTTCATCCTCATGGCTAGGGTCACTCGAGATACTCACAGCTACAATCCTGGCAATCACCTGCAATCACCTCCAACCTATTTCATTATGTTATGTCATAAGCATTTATGTTTAGAACGATTTTGTTTTCATTTGACATAACTTTCGACTCTAAATTTAATTTAATATACTCGGCACATTTATGGATTTTTATCAAATATTTTTGAGGTTTTTTGCGCCAAATCACCCTTTATTTGGGCCAATTTGCGTCAAACCACCCCTTATCTAACTTTTTGCAAGAAACCACCATTTTGTGTCATTCTGTTAACACCAAGCCACCCGTCGCATAATTCCGTTAGTTGCTCCGTTATATGTTGTGAAATGTCAATTTTACCCTCACTTATTTTAAAATTTTAAGGGCAAAAATGGAATTTTAAGGCTGATGATATTTTCAATCATTTCTCGCGAGATTTTGATTTGTTACATGATATACTGAGATTACTGAAGCAAGAGAACAATGGCTTCTTCCTTCTCTCATCTCATCATCTTCACGCTCATTCTCCTCCAAACTTCACTATTTGCTAAGCTCTTACATTCTCCATACTCGTTTTGTTCCTCTGTAACGAATTCATCGTCCGACAATCCGTCAACGACCGCCTCTACTGTGTGCATCACATAGCATCCCGGCAGCCCCGTATACGAGAACAAATCTCGCTGCTCAACTTTCTTCTCATAAGAACCGGGCAAGATCTTGACAATCAACGCATAATCAGCAACATCGCCAAGGATGGAGCCGAGTTCTTCCCTAACAGCGCGCTTACATGTCGAATCGATGTCCTCCCCGACCTTCAATTTCTCAGACAACGGCCTGTTGCGACGGCGAACGAAGCCGTCGGAGAGCTCCTGATGCGATTCGACGAGAATCTGATCGCCTGGAGCGACAATTCGGACGGAAATGACCTCGAGATTGCGAACGGGAGGGGTGGTGTCGATTAGAGAGGTTTCGCCTGAGAAGACCTCGAGCGAGAGGTTGTGGATGTTCTTAGTGCCTGGTTTGGTGCCCCAGGCGACGAAGGCGGCGGGAGGGAGGCGAGGGCGGAACCAATCAGAGAGGGATTGAGGGGTTGGGAAGGGGGGATTAGGGTTAGGGTTTGTGGACATGGTGATGGTTGAAGTGCGGAGGAGGAAGCGGCGGTTAGAGGTGGAGATGGATTTGGGAGGAAGGTGGTGTTTAGGGGAGATGAAGAGGACGAACACTACTAGAAAAAGGATAAATTAGAACTTTTTTTTAGTGGGTATTAGGCATGAATAATTAAATGTAGTGGAAAATTCCAACAGAGGATGAATAGTGGATAAAAGGTGCGTGAGAAATGCTTCCCACTCTTGAGAAAGTGGGTTTTACCCACAACCAACTTTTTCAAATTTAATTATTATTTTAGAAAATTTTAATTTCCAATGAAAACAACTATGACAATTTTGCTACTGACAATTCGTTGGTTTGCTAATTTGTTAATTAATTGTTTTTTTTAATGACTATTTTACAAATTATCCTTTAATCCTTTAATTGGTATTAATTAACAATAAAAAAGAAATTACATTAATTATATATAAAAACTGAAATTTACATAAATATCAAGAGAACGAGCCTGTTCAATTACAAATTACATGACTTCAGCAGAAATTCACACACACACTAACAAGTTAAAAGTTCATCTAACAAACACACTAACAGTTAAAAACAAACAAACACACTAAAGTAAAAATGGAATAACTTAGTTACTGCACATCGCTACTACCGGGTAAACCAACATCATCAGTTGCAGCATAAGACGTACCACCTTGGTTGTGCCGGGAAGTAGAAAACACAGATGGATCAGTCAAAGGAGATGAAGAACGAAGCAGTTGCTGCATATATCCAGTTGGTTGATGAGCAAATGAATTAAAAGGATTACTAGCAGCAAATGAACCAACAGGAGCAGGACAGCTAGGAGATCCATAGAGAGGAGGTGGTGCGGTGGAATTCAATAAGGATAAAAATGGTGAATCATTAACCTGTGGAGTAGTTGGGTGTGCATACCGAGAAGATAGCTGGATTTCCATCATCTTTTGGAACACTTGGGCATCTTCTTCTCTTTGTTTCATCAGAAGGTGTTGAACTCTTTCCTCCATTGATTTCTTAACGTCCTCTTCTATTTGTTTCCTCACCTCTTCCTCAAATGTTTTCCTTAGCTCCTCCATTTGACTTGGATTCACCTGATCTCTATGAAGCCAAGGCCCGACAGCAGCCGGGTTTCGAGAATTTGGCCCCGGGCTATTGAAAGATCCTAGACCGAAGATGTTTTTCTTCTTTTGCCCACCAACAGCCTCTAACCACAGCCTCTCCGCATCTTCTTGCATTAACCCTTCAGGATGAGATTGTATGAATCTTTCACATAAAACCCTTCAGGGACAGAGCTGTCAGCAGGAAATCAGGAAGGGAGGTCGAATTCGAGGCCGAGAGTTTTTTGGAGCTAGAAGGTGGCTGCGATGGTGGAGGAGGAGGAAAGGGGAGGGACATGGTGGTGGTGATTTAAGCAATCGGCCATGGCAGAGAGGAAGTTGAGGTTTTTTTGTTGTTGGTGGTGATGATTTAATCAATTTCTCATTTAACAAATCAAAATCTCCCGAGAAAATGTTGAAAATATTATCAGCCTTAAAATTCCATTTTTGCCCTTAAAATTTTAAAATAAGTGAGGGTAAAATTGACATTTCACAACATATAACGGAGCAATTAACGAAATTATGCGATGGGTGGCTTGGTGTTAACAGAATGACACAAAAGGGTGATTGTAACAGATTCATCATTTCTAGGTTTCTTAGTTGAGAATCCTAGTGTAGTTTTCTTGGAGAAGATCGTTATTTAATTAACTAGATTTAGTTTGTTTATTCTTTAAAAAAAATTATTTTTTGAAATTCACTATAAATGCGTGGTGGCTTATTTGATCAAATATCATTTTCCTCCTGAGCTTTTCTCCCTCGAATATTACTTTAATATTTGTTCTTTTATTTATTCTTATAATCATCAACTCCGAATTGAAACTTTCAGAAACTGAATTTAGTATAAAACGAAGTGAATACAATAAAATATTTACTTGACTGAATTTTAAGTATGGTTTTCTTAGTGTATCCATGGATACACATTTTATACACTAATTAATAAAGGTGAATTTTAATTTCAAACTATTTCCTAAATTTAAATTTAATGGATACACATTATCATTCATTAATTTTTTTGTTAGGTACACACTAAACAAAACATTATAAATATAGTTAGACATATTACTCCGTATTAAGTGAATACAATAAAATATAATCCCAATGGATCATCCGCTAATGATGTACACCATTCTCTTACATGATCTCCAACTACAAGGAATTGACTCTTCTTCAACCCAAAAAATAAATAAAAAATTGACCCAATAAATTGTTTAGGTAACAAAAAAATCGTTAAGTATACAGGCATACCCATCCTCTGCTAAATATAATGGATTAACAAAAGATGGGGTGACCAATCGTATCGATTATTATAAAGAATGAAATAATGAATGAAAAAATATCTATTCTCTGCTGTCGCATTTGTACGCAAGGGATCTAATATCACTTATTTACGATCGAAGTAACAGTAATATTTAGTTGTTGCTTTCTTCGGCCTCCACCATTCGATCCACGATTATGTTAGTGGCATCCGCCAAAAAATCTGACCAGTCCCTGCATTATTAAACTATTCACCATTAGAACAAAATAATAACAACTTGCACTTAGTTTGTAATAATTAATAGCCCACTTATATTAGCGCTCAAAATCAAAGTTATTAAAATCAATCTTTACGTTATAAAAAAGTGTATATATTCACTTGTAAAATCGTTTATAAAACAATAGAATTGCAATGTAAAACTAAAATCACTAAAAACATTGACTTAAATAACTTAAATATAGATTTTGATAATCATGCTCAAAATACAAGTAAAGCAACGGAAATTACCCTTTCAAACTGTCAAAGGAGATCCCAACGGTAAGCTTAGCCTCCTCAAGCGCCCTAGTGAACCGGGTCAGATCAGACGGCGTCAATTTACTGACGCCGTAATCCTCGACGCGAAGCTCCGACGGTTTAACGTCACAAAAAATAGGCACCACACTTTTCCTATTCTCCATCATCAAAGCCAATTCATGCAAGCAAAAATACGACTCGCAATAACGGCGTGAGAAAACTGCGACTCCGACCTTACAACTCATAACGGCAGGGTCAATATTGTCAAAAAGGCGATCGCCCGGTCGCATGCTCTTGCTATCGAGAAAGGGCTTAAGCCCTAGTCCGCGAAGATGATGATACAATAGCCCTGATATCGTTTTTTTCGTGTCAACACCTCGATGATTTAAAAAAACGTCGCATTCTTGACGCGTTTTTAATGCGGTGGTTGGGGACGAGATCGGGTGGCGTATGATTCGGCTTGCGATGGCTCGTGTTATTGGACGTTGCATTTTGTTTGATTTGATTTGAATTGATTTGTATGGAAGTGAGAGATGAGAAGAGTTAGAAGATGTGAGTTGTTTATATAAGTATAGAGGGTCAAGGGTTGAATTCTTCATTCAATTCCACGACGGGAATTACTTTTTTGAAGAAGAAGATGATCCAAGAGGAATAGGAGGAAGACAATTCGTTACTATTTACTTGGGTTGAATTATTCGAGTGACCCGTTTAATTGGTTGGATTTCATAATTATTTAGCTACCTGGCCTTGATTATTTCAATTAAGGTAGTTGTATTTTATATTTTTCTAAAAATGTACGGAGTTAGTAGTTTAATGATTCGAATTTATAAATTAATAAGCTATCGTTTGATATCGATATCTGGATATTAAATATGAGTATCAAAATATCATTCGTATTCATATTTGCGTTTGGTTTAATCAATATAGATATCAAATTGATAATTGTGTTTGGTTTAATCAATATAGATATCAAATTGATAATTGTTGTTTGTATGATCCAAGTATATTATATATGTATGGAGGGATGATCGGTGAAAATAATTCTTACGGTGTGAAATGCGAAATGTAAACAGTACTATCTTATATGCGAATCTATAGTACTAATTCACATATAAGGTTCAAGTTAACCTTAAATGTGAGTTTCAACTTTTCAGAGTTAAAGTTCACATATAAGATACAAATGTCCATAGTTCACATATAAGATAATAATATTCATAGTTTACATAAAGTCGCATTTCACACCGTAAGATATGTTTTCATCGAAAATTCTCTCAATATGAATGAATATCGAAATGATTTTAGAATGTGTTTTTGATATTTCTAAAAAATTGAGTATAAAGATATCTACCCATGCCCTTATTCGATATCTCATACTCATAATCGATATCTAAATATTCAATACCAGACGAGTTATTGGGAGGGAGTACTC
The DNA here is from genome assembly GCA_029168935.1 of Oxyria digyna. Taxonomy (NCBI): domain Eukaryota; kingdom Viridiplantae; phylum Streptophyta; class Magnoliopsida; order Caryophyllales; family Polygonaceae; genus Oxyria; species Oxyria digyna. The sequence goes on along the minus strand of JAPVLV010000026.1, from coordinate 1,550,128 downwards.
CTCGTATAACATAAGTTTATTGGGGAGGAATTGAATAAATAAATATTATATGGATGGGGATTAAATTTTGTACGGAGTAAGAATAGTGGTTGTGATTTGACTATTATAAGGCGTCCGAGGAGAAACGGAAAATTAAGAAACATGGATTTAATTAGAAGTTAGAAGGAAGATTCTTGAGAAAAGGACACAAAATTGATCCCATGTTAGTTTGGACCAAAAATTTAAAATGATTTTACTCCTTCAAACACGATCAACGTAAAAGCTAGCGGAAGAGATACTCTAGTTTAAAATGATAGTCCATTTCATGGTCCATTTATTTTGATTGGTTTAAATAAGTGTTTTATTTTTATTTTTTCAAAACTAAATAGCTATATATAATTATTTTATATCAATTTAACCAATCACAACAATTAGACAATGAAATTGACTATTATTTTGAATTAGAGATCCCTACCGAAAAACTAGCACTTTCAAATCCGATCCACGTTTGGATTCTTGCAGTTGTTCTCTTTGATTTTGGGAATATATATTCATAAGCTAGGTTTTGCATGTCCTCGATCTTATCCATATATCTGACGCCTGTGGGTGCAAACAACACGATAATTAGCTAGACTTATTTATTTTATTATCAATCTATATACAGACGTACATAATACGTACATTAAAGCCGAGATATTCGATCCATGACTAAAAAAAAGTGAGTTCACCTATTGTCTAGCGAAGTTAAGACGGACATTTTTCATGAGGCAACTGCCTTTCTCGTCTAGGAATCTCGTTTTTCTCGCATTTTGGATAATTTGACATTTTAGCATTTTTTAAAGAAAATATCATTTTAGTTGGTTAGTTTTTGAATAATTTTCATCTCATTACTTGTGTAAGTTAGATATTATCATTTTACCTTCGTAAAATTACAATTTTAAACGCTTACGTACGTAACTTATTTTCCTTCAAACAATAAAACGATATAACTTTTTAACTTTTGAGTAATGACCATGTAATATAAAAAAATCCTCGTTTTACCTTCTTCTTTTTTTATACCAATCACCTATTTCTATCTATTTCTATCTCTTCTTCTTACTTCTTTTCAGTTAAATCTTCCATTCAGTGACGTAAATCATGTATGCATTCTTTTATTTTTGTTAACCTTTTAGTTCCGTACTCTTTTAATGCTTATATTTTATCATGCATCAATATAACGTTGATATATCATCATTACCAAATTTTATACCACAAATTAGAAACTACGCAAAAAACGCCTTGATTCAACAGGGGTTCATTTTTCACCTCTCGACTAGATAAAAAGACTCTTTTCGTTTTTGTTCGCCTTTCACCGTTTTCTTCACTGATTTCGATTTCACGTTTATTAATATTTGCATCAAAATAAGAGTACGGGGATGGATATATTAGTCTAATGCTTGGCCTAAAGTTTAGTACTCCATAATACGCTTAACTTGAGACTGGTTTTACTGTTAATTATATTGATCGAGTCCACATGATGTGTGAATCAGGCTTTGTAATTTCGAACCACATGCACGAGGAGTCCCGACTGACTTACACTATTTATTGGAATATTATTTGAATACTATCCAGTATCCACTTCACTTTTTTTGTTGTTGCAAAAACTGGTTCATGCATAATAAGTCCTCTTATTAGATAAAGAATAAATTAATAACAAGTCCTGTTACTAACGAAAAACTAATAATCCATGTATAAATACACGCATCGAGTAGTTTTTTTTTTTTTTTTTTGAGAGGATCGAGTAGTTTCTACTAGACCTGACCAAACTAGGGCCGACCGGGCTGGCCGGCCTGGCCGACCTGACCCTCCCAGCCCGCCCTAAAATATGGGAGGATCTGGGTAGGAGATTTTATCTATAAGGGTCGGCTCTGCCCGACCCTTTTTTGGATTTTTTTTTGAATTCGGTTATGAGGATTGTTATGTAAGCATGCATTTTGGACCTTTTTAGCATGCGTTTTTGGATGGTGAATTACTTGTAAGCACTAAACAGGTTTTGAATGTTTTAGTAACACGGTTTAGCCCGGTTTCTGATATTTAATTTCTCTGTGTAAGTAGTCGAGGGCCGCCCTGAGGGCCCTTATGGGAGGATATAGGTAGCGGAATTGTCCCATTTTAAATGGGAGAGCTTGACTCGGCCCTGGTATATGGGTAGAATTTGGAATTAGGCCCTGCTCTGGTCCGGCCCAAGCCCTAGTTTGATCAGGTCTAGTTTCTACTTGTGTGGAGTAATAGTTTCTTTTTACATTTCTTCTAGAAATAAATGCTTCTATTTCTTTTAGAAAAAAATACCAAAAATGATAATAGTTAATTTTCGTAATTGTTTTTTGTTAAGACAAATGATAATCTATCAATGCCCAAATTATCACAGTCCAAATTATAAATATTACTATCCAAAATATGAACATTACGTGTAATTTAAACGCGATCGCTTTACATCGTCACTTATTTGCTATCAAAGCTTTCCTCTCTCTATAAAAGCATTTTTTCTTGATTCGAAACCTTAACTCCCTAAAAATTCGAATCCGAATCCATAATCATATATGAGAAAATATATGGTACGAATGTGGTCAATGTATGAATACATGCACATTGTTTTATATTCACATGTAATTAATTCCTTCGCCTTAAAATGCATACGCATACATGTGCACGTATATTTTCATACACTATACAGTATATTAAATGCCTGCACACATGTGTGCGGATGTGCACGCATATCAATGTGATTAATCCATTCGCCTACATTAAAAATTATTCTAAAATATTTTCCATCATATGTAAGACATATTTAAGCTAGCATAATTCGTAATAGATGACATAATTCGTATTGCTATAAGAAAAGTATACACTGTAAACATTTTGTTTCATGTTACAAAACAGGTCGCAATGTTGACATGAAAGTTGACAAAATTCAAAATGGGTCCGATCGATCTGAGGTTTGACAAGACTTGGTAAAAATTTAGATTTCGTCCTACCCTAGTCGTGCGCACGTACTGACGTAACCCCAAATTTTTTATTGTTTTTAATATATTCTTTTATTAAGACAAATACCAAAGTTTCATCTTGAATAGCCCTGAAAAAGGCCCAGTGTAAAACACGCTCGATGTCGGAAGACAAGTTTCATAGTTCTGATATAGTCATCATATCTTGTACGATCCAGATTACCCGAAGATGACTATATTGTACGATCGAGATTACCCGAAGAATAATTTTATGACGTAACCCCAAATTAAAACTCCATGTCATATGGTTCAAATGCAATACTAGTCAATTTTCAATAAGAGTGATCATACATAAAATATACATAACTAATAGAGGAAGACAAGTTTGATCCGTAGGCTAGCTTTGTCTTCTACTTTGGGCTCGATCGCTCCCATTAATTTAATTTTCAAACCTAACCCTTAAATTTTGATTTTATTAATTAGGTTAGATTCAACAACAAAACTTTTGCTCACTGTGATTCATTTAATTTGCTTGAAGGCAAAGAAAAGGAAAGCAAGTTTGAACAACACATTGATATGAAGTCATAAACGTTGATGAGATTAAATTGGAAACTACAAAGAGAGACCTTTTCAGTAACATTCACTTAAAAGCCCTAAATATGTGACTACATATATAACAAACAAGAAAAATCAAATCATATATTCAACTTCGATTAGTATATGGTGATCTAAGTTAAGTGATTCTAGAATCTAGAGTTAATGTTGATGCAGAAAGGCTGGCTGTAGGTATCAAAGACGAAGTGGCGCGTCGGAAAGGTTCGACGGGATTTGTGCAAATTTGACTTACGATATCAGAACAACTATTATTATACCTTTTTGGATAAGGAATCGGGTCAGCTAGTTTGTTTCAGGTCGAAAACAAAATTTTAATATAGTTTCTGCATTTTCTGTTTTGGATAATTTTTGCATTAGAGTTTCTTTTAAGTATTTAAACACTAATGAGACGTGTCCGTCACAGTTATCTTTTATTCATAATAAAATTCAAAAATTTTCTTTTTCTGTTGAATTCCTTATCTCACAAGTTTGTCGCTTGCAAAATTGTGTTTGCTTAGCATTGCTAATCCTTTGTGATTCCGATTGCGTTAAATGTATATACATAAGATCCGTTTATATTATACATTTTATTCTCAATTTTTTGATATAGGACGTTATTCACGTTATATGTCTATAACACGTCCTCGCAAGTGCAAGAGACGAATAATAAAAACCAACATTCAATTGATCTAATGGTTTGACACTAGCGTTATTCACGTTATATACCTTATCGTTTCACAATAATTCTTATCTAAGACTCTAAATTTTGAGTCCCACGATATATATACAAGGTACTTATTATTAGTTTATTACTACTGTGGGAGGACACAAATAACTATACTGTCCCATTTTAATAGTCCCATTAAATTCTGACACATATGCCGAGACACGTTTTGTATCGTTAATATCTCTAATTATATGTTAATAAAAATTATAATTTTTTAATATTGTTAAAATACTCATCAAGACGAATCAAATAAGATATCACACGACTATATATGTTCTTTCTTATATATTGGAAGAAATCTACAAGATTCTCTCGGTTGGTGAATAGTGTTAGAAAATCAAATGAGACTATCAAAATGGGACGGAGGGAGTATATGATATACATACAAGAATTGATCATATATATGTCCACGCAATACTATAATACAAGTATGAATATATGTATGTATGAATGTATCTAATGGAGAGCATTTGACGGTGTGTGGTCTTTGACATGCATTTATTACGCGTAGAGGAACACATAATCAGTTTATACTTAATTTATTATACTCCCATGCCAAGAACAAGAAAGGGTCTTTGACGTAATTTAGGCTTTGATCATTTGGCCAATATCTTCAATTAATAAAAGAGTAATACACTATACACTACTTAATTAATTACTCCCGTCAATACTGTTGAACACAATTTTATTTTATGCACGTGTTTAGTGTATGTCTGTTTATGGGATCTAGGGTCTCATCTTTTCATCCCATCGATCAACTCCACAATATAAATTAATAAGACGAGATGAACGTTGACGTATCTGAATCCTAGCTAGCTAGTTAACAATATCTACAACGAAATTGATGTGTATAAATACTACTTCATCCGTCCCTCTTTTTCCTTCTTTTTTTCTTATAAGTTGTCTCCTTATTTCATTCCTCTTATCAAAACTTTTTACTTTTGATCATAAATATTTACCACATTACCCTCATAAAAACTTTTCAATTACTACAAAACTCACAACAATTCAAATTACTTTTTCACTTTTATCTTTTTCATTATTATTATACTCACATCTTAACCCTTTAATTTTACTCTCTCCTTATTTTCTCATCCCAATACACTCTTTTTCCTCTTTTTCTTCTCCTCTCTCATCTTCTTTCTCCTTTTTTCTTAATCTTTGTGCATTTTATGAAAGAGGAAGAAAATATGGGGATAGAGGGAGTATAAATTAACTACTCCGATGAAATTAGTCTATCATACTAAATTTAGAATAATTATAATAGAGTGAGTTAGGTACGAATACGACATGTGATCAATGTAGTTTTAGGCTGTTTTCTACGTGTTCTGCTCGGCTAAACAAGCTCATGGTTTGGAAGTTACGATTTCATAACCGTCCATTTCGGTTTTTAAAAATATATCTTGAAGCGGAACCAGAACCGAACTTAGACAGTTTTAGTTATAGTTTCGATTTCAACCGGTTTTGACCCGGTTTCAAATGGTCTCGGTTCTAAACCAATACCTTATATCCAATTCGAACACAATATAGGTAATAAAAATAACACGAACATAAAGCAACGCAAAATGCAAACATTAACATTAATTAGTTAATATTTTCAATTTTTATTGTACCATAATTTTGAACTAAAAATATAGAAAACTGCATGTATTTTACGAAGAAAAATGAAATAAGAACTCAAGTTGCATACTTTTTTTTTATACATATCAATAATGAAAATGAGTTATATCCATAAAATGAGTATAAAATATAAAAATTACAACTTCCAGTTTCAAATCGCCGGTTCCACGATTCTATGAAATCAAGAACCGGAACTGATCTCAGACGTATATTGACGATTCCGGTTTCGAATATGGCTTGGTTTTGATTTCAAGCGGTTTTGGGCGGTTCCAAACAGTTTTATTATGCTTATTTTTAACTATCTTGTACTCTATAAGGTTTCTGTCAATATATTTGCGGAGAAAAACCCCGCACCCAATTTTTTATAACTGGCACCCGCTTTGGGCGCATCCAAGGTGCGTCCAACTTAAACCGGATTTTTTTAAATTTTGACAGCAAAAAAAAATAAAATAAAAATTCTTGGTGCGCCCAAGATTGACCCAGTTTAAAAAAATAATATTTGGACGCACCCGAGATGCGCCCAAAGCGGGTGCCGGTTATAAAAATCCGGATGCGGGGTTAAACGACCTATATTTGTAACCAAATTTAGGGTGAGTAACCATTTTTGGACTTTGAACTGGATTTTCTAACCCTAAATTTTTTTAGTGTTAACTAAACTTTTGTTACATTATGTCATTTTTATTTATCATATTTGATTAAAAAATTTGTTGTCACTATTATTAATGTTTTCATCATTAAATTAATGATAAACACCGACGACATGAACTGTCATTCAAACGATATAAACTGTCATCCAAACGATTCATCGGGACAACATGAACTGTCATGAGAACGACATGAACTGTTACCTGGACGACATGAACTGTCATCCGGACGACATGAAACTGTCATCCGGACGACATGAAACTGTCATCCGGACGACATAAACCGTAAACTGTCATCGTGACGACACTAATATTTTGGTTGATGACAATAATTTTTGTTGATAAGAGTATTTTTTAATTTGATGACAGTTTTAATTGTTATATTTTGTGATGGTGACAATTTATGTCATCCTCAATACAAACTCGATCAGTATTAAAATATCTATCATCATCACTATAAAGATTTAATTAATTTGATGGAAGCAGATGAACACTAAACTTAGTAAATTGATGGAAACAGTAGCACTTGGTTTCAACTTTCATCAACTCTTTCGATGTTCGAGCCCTGAGAGAGAAAGAAAGGGACATTGTTGCCTTGACTCTTGTCCTAGAATCCGCAACATCCACCGCCATATCCGCCGCCTTAAGATAGAAAATGGTGGAGTTTCATGTATGGCGGTCACTCACTTCAGAAGCTATCTCGAAGACCGGAAGCAAATTCGAAAAACAGACCTTAACCGGATGGTTTCTTAAGCAGGAGATGTCAAGCACAATCGACACCGAGCAAACCATAGTTCTCTCTAGCATTTCAATGGCGTGCAAGCAGAGCGCGTCTCTAGTTCAGAGATCTTCGAACTGTTATCAAAAAGTTTCAGCGTGCGGGATCCGGCGGCCATCGCCAGAATTGTTGTTGATGTCGTGATCGTCGCCACTGCAAGGATTCAAATGTCGAAGGCACGTCCTGCTCCTGTGACGACATCGGATCTCGACGAATTTAGGCGTTCTTCGGAAACTAGCCTAGGGTTTTCGATTTGGACGAATTTTTGAGAGTTTCCCGCAAACTGATGGAATGGCATGTCGAGGATTTTGATTTCGAGGGAGTAGGTTTGAGGAAATCATCGAAGGAAAAGCATTAGCCTAGGGTTTTCAATGAATTTATAAATCAAAAAATTAAGCCCATGCGTATGGGCTGGGCTGGAAACTGTTTTGGACTGGACTGGGCTTCTTAAGTGAATATTTTAAATATTCTGTGCAGCTACTTCATCGAAGAATCATAAAAAAAACTTGAATCCGATTTCAACAATTTCAACCGAAATGGGTACTCCGATTCGATTATCACATCACACGATCTTTAACTAACTAACTAACCATTAAAACTATGGCCAAAGCCATTTTAATTAGTTATCTAACTAGTTACTAGTTACAAATTCATTTAAACCTGATTTGGTAGACTAATTTTAACTAGTTACTAGTTACTAAATTAGTTTAAATGATAAACTAGAAAAAACAAGAGGTCAAACTAGGTTCTAGTAGTTATCTATAATTATTTGACTAAAATAACCCTAGTTTCTACAACAATTTACGTAACTAGTTAACAAATTACACTGTTGTGGTAACTAGTAACTAGTTAAAGCATTCCAAACGCTGTTTAATGAATTTTAGTAACATAAACTCTTTTTGTAACTAGTTGAACAACTTAAACTAAAATTATAACTCAAACTAGTTTACTACTCCCTCTGCCCCCTTTTGATTTTTCCATTTCAAATGGACACATTTGCCGATGCACGTTTTGTTTCGCTAATATCTCTAAATATACGATGATAAAAAATATAATTTTTTATATATTGTCAAAGTACTCATTGAGGCGAATCAAATGAAATCTCGCATGCCTATATTTATGTCTATATGTTGGAAGAAAACGAGAAGAATCTCTCGGGTTGTAAATAGTGTCGAAAAAGTAAATGTGGCTTATATTAAGGGACGGAGGGAGTACTAGTTTAGCAAACACACCGTACATATATAATTGTGTTAGAAACCTATTTGATTTGAACTAGATCAAGGATATTTTGCTAGCATATTAAGGATACAAAAATACACTGGTGATCCCTACAAATAATTCGCATGACCTGAGCAAATCTTAAGGATTAAACACCACAATAAAATGCGTATGATTACGTAGGTATAAGATTATCAATTTCCAGCTGTATATATTTTATTCTCCCTTTTTGGTGGGAAATAATAACAAAATAATCGAGATTGAGAAAAGAACTCAAACCCCAACGAACTCAACGTAAAAATCAACCCGAAAAAGAATTAATTCCTCGTTCCTCCCCCAAATTTCACAACGGTGGGAGGAATGGAATTTTCTGGGTAGCCGTTAGGCTCTTCAATCCAATTACTCACTCCTCTTAATTTCTTTTCATGTTCATGCCTCAATTAATTTATTACAATACAAAACAGATTGTCTGCAACTGTTATGGTTTTCCACCCTTTCGATTTCTCGTTTTGAATCCTTCAAAGATTAAACAAAGAAAAATAAGCTTTGATTTGTGCCCAGCACGTAACGTTTATGCCCAGAAAAACCCTACCACCCTTCAAGTTATTATTTTTTTTTATTTGCATTTGCGTTTGAATTTTCTTGAAAGTTCGTAAGATTGTATAGCAGCTAAGATTGATGTGGCCTTCTAATAATTAAAAAGAAGTTTGTTGATCTTTTCTTCCTGAAGAAGCAAAAGAGGAAGACCATATAAATTCATAATCCATGCGCTATCTGACCGAAAAACCCTGTTTCTGCTTTCCTAACCTCTTCCACCGCAAGAATTCAAGAAAAGTTCAGGTAATTCATCTCTTATAACTCTTTTTTTTTTGTGTGTTGGATGGGAAATTTGGATGTGATTTTGGTTGATATTGATTCAGAGAAGTAGTAGTGCGAAAGTTTCACATGAGCCAAGTAAGAGCAACAAAGAAAACACACAAAGCTTGATGAAGAGATCAAGCAGTGTTGCCAGCAACAACAGCAGCCATAATGGAGGTTCAGTAAACTCGAGCAGTGGAACCTTCCTCATGTTCATGGATCTCAGGAAGAAGATTCTCATATTCCGCGACATCTTTGACATACCTCCTCTTAATGGATCTGTTCCCATTCATGAGGTAATATAATCGAAACCATTCATGATCATGGAAAAGTTCCGGTGAGAACAAGGCTTAACGTAGGAAAAACGAAGTTTTGCGTTCACATATAACAATCTAATGTTCATAGTTTGAGCAGTAATAGACATTGGCGCGAAATTTGTGAACGCGATCTATTCATTTTTCCTACGTTATGAGCTATTTGCACCGGAACTTTCCTCTCATGTTCATGTCAAAGAGTTTGATCTGGTTGTGAACTTGAGATGCGGTTTTGTTTTGTTTTTGCAGCTAGTGATAGCTACAGCAGAGGATTTGCATAGGATGTACCCGGAATTGATTCCTGTCAATCCAACTATGAAGATGAAGGAGAGGAATACTCATCAAGGCTTGATCTGTTTCTATGATGTTCTTCAAATCATCGCGGATTCATGGATAGAGGATCCGGAGAAGAAGAAGATGTTCAAAAAGTCTCATAATGAAACCATGCCTCCAAATAAACTTGGTATGAAGTAACTCCTTTCTTGTCAGTTTCTTCCATTTGTGAGATCAACTAACTTTTTTGTTGTTGCAGTTGAATTGGTGGTGGCCATGTTGGAATGCATCAACAAGGCTGCAAAGGAAAGGTTTGAGTTGATGAACGAGGAGGAGGAGGAACCAACACACAATTACTCAGGTTCAATCAACATCAAGCAAAAGACATCAGCAACTGCTCAAGACAATTCAGAATCCAACATTTCACCTTTTTGTCACTCTCCAACTACTCCAACTTCAGTTCTTCCTGATTCCCCTAAATTTACTGAGATTCTTGGCACTATGGGCGGCTCGTATTCTCCTCCTCGGCTCCTAAATCTTAGGGCTAAAGCTGTTGAGAAGCTTAGTCCCATGGATCTTAAACGCCTCGCCTTCCACATTATCCCACACTTGACTGTTGTGGACAGTAATAGCCAACAAAATCTCAAGACTCTCAAGGATGAGGATCAAGAAATGATTGAATTTGTTGATCAAAAGGAAGATTGCGTGATAGACGACATGAAAACCGAGCAAATGGGTAATAATGAGGACATTGAATCAGATCAAGCAATTCTTATGGTGATTGAGAATGAAGTCTTGGAGATAGTACATAAAACACCTATCACGAAACCGATACCGCCTCCTCCTCCTCCTCCTCCTCCACCAATGCCACCATCAATTGTACAACAACCAATGCTTCCTCCATCTCCTCCACCAATGCCAACAACAATATCTCAACCTTCAACAAATACTAGTATTGCAATACCACCACCTCCTCCAAATTTCAAAAGCTCACCACCATCACCACCAACTCCTCCATCATCACCTATATTTAGTCCTCCAAGATCACCACCTCCCGGATTATCACCATCTTCTCGTCGGCCACCACCTCCTCCACCGCCACCTGGACAAGGAGGGGGACCACCTCCTCCACCACCAATGATTGGGAAAGGAGGAGGCCCACCCCCACCTCCTCCAGGTGGAGGAAAGACGACGCTTCGTGCTAAGAGCACGACGAAGCTGAAGAGGTCAACTCAAATGGGAAATCTTTATAGACTTTTGAAAGGGAAAGTGGAAGGATCTTGTTTGACAGGAAAATCATCTGGTGGGAAGAAGAATGTTAGCAATGGAGGTGGAGGAGGAGGAGGAGGAGGAGGCAAAAGTATGGCTGATGCATTGGCTGAGATGACTAAGAGGTAATAACAAAAGGAAAGTGTCATGTATGAATATACTTTATAATATGAACGTACGAATGATGAACATTAGCAGCCTCTTCGGCAAATTCACTTAAGCTAGCAAAATAAGCTAGTTTAAGTTTTCAAAAATGTTGATTTGCTAGCTTATTGGAAATTTAAGCTAGCTTATTTTGCTAAATGCCCTTCCCGAACAGACTATAGGTTAATCACTTTCTCAACATCCATATTCTCGTATTATAAAACATGTTCGTACCTGAATCGGACTCTTAAAAGAAAGTTGTGGGCCTTATCTTATGAAAATGTGAATATTGATTGAGTTTTTTTCTCTTTTACTTCTGTTTAGATCTGCATACTTTATGCAAATTGAGGCCGATGTGGAGAAGCATGGGAAGACAGTTAAGGAGTTGCAAATTGAGTTGAGTGCATTTCAAACCAAGGACATAAATGAGATGCTCAAATTTCATAAACATGTTGAATCTCGTCTTGAAGTGCTCACCGATGAAAGCCAGGTTTTTATCTTGACAATTACCATATTCTTATGCTAAGTAATTCATTAAATGTATGTTGCTAAGTTTTGTTTTGGTAAAGATAAACGTCATCAACAATTTTTGTTAAGAAAAGTAGGGTTATAGAATAAATAGTGTTTGGGAAAATGTAGTGTAGTTGAAAATATATTTGAATCATTCGAAGCAACATTTCTTATGGTTGAATTCGATAGGTTTTTTCGAGGTTTGAAGGCTTCCCTGTCAAGAAGCTAGAGACTTTGAGGATGGCTGCAGCATTGTTCACTAAGCTGAATGGATTTGTCTTAGAAATACAAAATTGGAAGATTGAGCCTCCTCTTGCTAAAAGTCTTGATAATGTCGAAAAGTACTTCAACAAGGTAAACTTTCTCTTACATATAAGAACAAAATATTACGTAAGAATGATTATTAACGTACGAATGTTCATTTATCGTGCTATCTGCATCCATATACATGTCCAAATACATGCACACGCTTATAAGTTACTCCCTCCGTGCCTTAATGTTTGCAAAATTAAGAGAATGACACAATATTTAAGAAAAATGAGATGAGTGGAGAGAAGAAGAAAAATGAAGTTGAGTAGATGATTGATTTGATTGATAGTGTTTTTAGATAAAAAAGAAGAATAAAATATTGAGTAAAGGTAGTAATGGTGGAAATTAGATAGAAAAGATGATATAGATGGTTGATTTGATTGATAAAGTGTTGTTAGAATATGAATAAAATAAATAAAGTAAGAGTATTATGAGAAAAAATTAATGGATAGAAAATGAATGTTGCAAACATTTTGGGACGCCCGAAAAGAAAATTTGCAAACATTAAGGGACGGAGAGAGTAATTCGCTAGCTAGTACACATGGAAAAATACATGCATACGTAGGTGTGTCCACCTGAGTGGTGTTCGTAAGTTAATAATCCAATTGCACGTGATCTTTATCCATATGTCTTGTGTGTTTTTGTATATTTGATATGGATTGTAATTGGAAACAACACCCTTTGCTTATTTTTCTTTTGCAATAGATCAAAGTAGAGATGGAAGGATTGGAGAGAACCAAAGATGAAGAATCAAAGAAATTCCAAAGCCATAACATTCATTTTGACTTAACTATCTTCACAAAGATTAAGGAATCTATGGTGGATCTCTCATCAGGTTTCATGGAGTTGGCACTAAAGGTACACAAGTCCTACATTCTTTAAATCATATACATCAATTCAAGATATTATTTTCATGAGAAAAGTTCCGGTGCAAACATGTATTAACGTAGGAAAAACGAATCGTTCGCGTTCACGGTTTTAAACGTCAATGTCCATATTCTGGGTAGTATTGTTCATAATCTAGGTCATTAAAAAATTTGAACGTTTTCAATGAGGGACGCGGTGACATACTTGTACTTACAACAAACTTTGTTTTTTTTTTCTCAAAATGACCTCAAAAACCGTCAAAATTATTAACATTAACTTATTATCTGTGAACGTGAAAAACTTCCTTTTTTCTACGTTAAGTCTTTGTTTTCACCCGAACTTTTCTCCATTTTCATGGCTCATGTTAGTGAATTTGTTATCTTTTGTTGCATCGTAGGAGAGGAGAGAGGTGAAGGCACAAGCAAAAGATAACATGTGGGCAAAAGCAGGCAAACAAATGGTGTGTGCAAAAGTTTTATGGAAGGCATTTCAATTTGCTTTCAAAGTCTACTCCTTTGCAGGTGGACAAGATGAGCGTGCAGATTTGTTGACAAGAGAGCTCGCAAAAGAGATTGAATCTGACCCGATGCACGAGTAATGCTCGAGCTTATGCTCGATCATTGTGCTCGATCGCTCAACCATTGTGCTCGATCGCTCGACCATTGTGCTCGATCGCTCGACAACTTCTTATACAGTGTCAAGATTGCATTGATTGTTTTTGTGTTAGAAGGTAAATATCAAAACAACATAGATACTATTTTCTAGACAAAAAAATGTTTGTTTCGTTGATTTGTTTGTCAATGAGGGAAAATAGATTTGTGTGGATGGTGTCACTTAAAGAAAGCTTGAAAAACCAAAGAGAGGGTAGGTTAGATTTTGTTTCTAGCTCAACTAACATCACTATTACATGTGGATATGATAATTGCTAAGCTCTAGCTTATATAAGAATATTCTTTTTTCGTGTGATCAAATTCATATGTGAAGCATTAAGTAAATTATATGTGTGTAAGTATATTGTCAAATATACATTGAAATACAATATTTATGAGTGATATTAAATATGTTAATACATTTCATTTCCTTTCTTGGCGTCATTAATTCTCATGAAAGAAATTGAGCAACTCTTCTAATACACACTATAGTCGACCCCGCGGTACGGGTGGGTAATTACGGTTTTTCGTCTCAAAACTGGATAGGGCTAATTATATATTTACAATTTTTTTCAGGGTATATTTTATCCAATTCAGGCCAATTTAAATCTAACCTGCAGATCAATACATCACACAAAAATAAACAAACAATAGAAGTGATAAAAATAACAAATTGATTGGTTCAATTACAAATTGACAATAACCATGAGTAACGACGAAATACAATATGCAGAAGAGTAACGACGACTTGATGAGAGAATTCAATACAAAATCCCATTCGGAGAAGTCGAAAAATCAAAAGTTGAAATTAGAAGAGGAATTCAAGAGACCACATAGTAATGACGACTTAATGACAACTTTCTATGTCATTACCCGCGCTTTACGCGAGCCAAACACTTTTTATTTTTGTCTATATTCATATACTTAATATATTTTTTCATATATGTATTTTTTAGTAAATTATAATAAAATGAATTGAATATCTCTTATATATGTACCTAAATCACATAGTTGTTTACGTTGTTCGGATTGTTCTTCGTCGTCATACAGATTGAAGGTGAAGAGCGAAAAATAATTTTTTGTTTGTTTGAATTTCTATCAACCGGTGAAGAATCTGAATCATGAAGAAGGGACAATAATTTGGTATCGAAGTCTAATCAGCATGCTTATCCGGGGTGCCCAAAACTGAGAATTAAAATCCAACGAGTTATTTTATTTGTAGCTCCAACCATCTTTTTTTTTTTTTTTTTTGGAATAAGGCAAGAACTGGGACCCCATGCATCATAGCAATGACGGTCCCTGATCATCCTGTAGAATGATCCGAAAAAACGATAACAAGGTTGGAGGACAACCATGTGAAAGTAAGAAACCTCTAAGATTCCTGATATTTGCGTCAGGTAAACACAAACTATTATGACCATAAAGTGAAAGCTTAATAGCCATAATATTAGTTGTTTTGTGAGCTAGGAAATCGGCAGCTTTATTCGCCTCCCTAAAACAGTGCTTAAAAGTGTAATTAGGAATACTTTTTAAAAGATTCCAGCAATCCGAAATAATTGTTTTAATCTCCCACGGAATTTTCCATAATCGTGTAATTGAATTAATAACTGTTAGATTATCTCCTTCGAAAATAATATTATTTAAGTTATGAAAAATCGCGAATTGTATGGCTTGTAAAGCTGCAAAAGCTTCAATCTGAATGATACTTTGGAGGGAAGTCTTTTGACTATTGACAAAGAGGATTTTTCCATTATTAGTTCTGCAAATATTAGCTACATAAGCTTCTCTGTCCTGTAGTAAAGAACCATCGAAGTTAATTTTAACCCAGTTATCTGGCGGAGGTGTCCATGTATTTTTTTTCCTTTTATTTCTATTATAATATTTTTTAAGTTTTGGACCAGTTTGTTTTAACTGAATCATTTCCCAATTTTTAAAATTAAAATATGCTATGTCAGCCGGGTCCCTATTATCTGTGTTGGTTCTATTGAAAACCGTTTTGTTTCTGAAAAGCCATAATTCATACCAGAAGAAGATGAGGGGGTGTAAGAACTTTTTAAGTGGTGAATTAGGCATGATAATATTTTCAAAATACTCCATAAAAGTTAAGTCATTGGGTAATGAAGATTGCATGTGAATTAGTTGCGAGAATTTTTGAAATTGTTGAATAGTATGCGGACATTGAAGAAAAAAATGTTGTGTGTCTTCTATGGTATGATTGCACCGAGAACATTGAGAAGGAACTTTGTTATAGTATCTATTAAGTCTCTCTGTAGTGGGCAAATTATCGGACAAGATTTTCCACAAGAAGTTCTTATGCCTCGGTAGAACTTTAAGGTTCCATATGTAGTCGAAAAGATTGGTGTTCATGTCAGGGGTCGTGTTTGAGTAGAGTTTTCGAGCTGAACTTGTTGTAAAGGACCCTGTGTTCTCCAAATTCCAAACAATTTGATCCGGACAAGGTATTCTGGGAATATATATTGCACATATTTGGTTTACAATATTTGGAGGTAACACTTGTTGTAGGCGTTGGATATCCCAAGTGCGAGAGTCGGTAATATAACAACTAATAGTTTCGTTTATATAAGAAGATAATGGGTCGAAGTAGGTATTTAGATTTAAGTTTGGAATCCATTTATCAGTCCAAAATTTAATATTACAACCATCACCTAATTTCCAAAAAAGACCTTCTTGAAAAACTTTTCGTAAGTGAAGTAGTCGAGAGAATTGCCAAGATTGACTTTTATATCCTTTCTTATATTGGAGAATTGTGTTTGTTTTTAGATATTTTTGCGTAATAATTTTAACCCAAATATTATCTTTGTCTGTCAATATCTTCCATAGGAGTTTCATTTGTAGGGCATTGTTGATATGTTTAGCTTTATGAAGCCCTAACCCACCATTCGATTTTGGTTTGCAGATTTTATCCCAAGATATAAGGGGTCTATAATTTGGATTCGGACTATTCCAGAAAAAGTCTTTATTAATCTTATCCATTTTTTCACAAATGTTATTGGGTAAAGAAAAACATTGCATTAAGTGATTGGCTGTAGAAATTAGGTTGGATTGAATTAATATTGCTCTACCAGCTTGCGAAATAGAATTGGCTTTCCATTTAGTGAGTTTATTAGTCATATTCTGGATAGCATATTCAAAACTTTCGCTTTTGACTCTCCCCCTGACTATAGGAATGCCAAGATACTTTTCCATATAATTAGTTAGTTGGAGATTTAGTATTGATGCTAATGCTTGTCTTTGTGTGTTAACTATATTAGGAGTTGTCTGGAATGTAATTTTATGATAATTAATTGATAATCCTGATAAAGTCGTAAATTTATCAAGGGTTTTCTTAATAAACTGCATATTAGCAATATTTGCATTCGCAAAAATCAAGGTGTCGTCAGCAAAACATAGAAATGGGATGCGCGTTCCATGTTGAGAAAGTTGGATGCCTACCTTATGTTGGAGTTTGTTTGCTTGTAATTGAAGTGATCTAGCTAAGTATTCCCTTGCAATAATGAAAAGGAAAGGCGCAATAGGATCCCCTTGACGTAAACCACAATTTGGTTAAAAAACGGGTCCTGGGATGTTATTCACTAAAACTGAGAAGGACGCTGATTTAATACAAGTCATAACACGTTCAATCCAAGTATTACGGAAGCCAAATTGTTGGAGAATTCTTGTTAAAAAAGGCCATTGTAATTTGTCGTAAGCTTTTTCCATATCAAGTTTAAGCGCCATCCACCATCGCGTTCCTTTTTTTCTTTTATGGAAAGAATGAAAAACTTCGTGGGAAATTAGAATGTTGTCAAAGATTGACCTACCTTGTACAAATGCCCCTTGGCATGGATGGATTATTTTAGGAAGAAGTTTTTGTAGTCTGTTCGCCATAATTTTTGTTATAATTTTATAAATAGTTGTGCATAAACTGATAGGGCGAAAATGGTTAATCGTTGTGGGGTTATCTATTTTTGGAATTAGGGTTATAAAAGATTGTGCGCAGTCGGCTAGAAGCACTCCTGAATGAAAGAGGGATTGAATAGCCGAAACCATCGTTTTAGAGAATATTGACCAATAGTGTTGGTAGAATTCAGCTGTAAATCCGTCTGGCCCAGGTGTCTTATTGTGAGGGAGTTCAAAAATTACATCTTTGATTTCTTGGGCTGACGGTTGTTGCAAGAGCTTATTATTATCTTCATCCGTAATTAATTTTGGGATCATTCTTAAGTCTGTATTAGTAATATTCGTTGTATGGTTTGGTTGAAATCTTACTTGGAGATCATTTGTAATGTGTTGTGTAATATCTGCATGTGTGTAGTATTTATGATGGTCTAAAGATTCATAGACATTTATCTTTTGTTTGAACTTTCTAATCTTGACCGTGTTATGAAAATATTTTGTATTAATATCCATTTTTGTTGTGTGTTTAATTTTTGCTCGTTGTTTCCAATATGTATGTTGAAATTGTAGTAACTTATTATATTTGTTTAGGTGCCTTATATACCTTTGGTGGATGTTATCATGTATATTCGAAGATGTACAAAGTTGTTGGAGTTTTTTTAGAGTGTCTTCTGTTTGTTTTAATTGCTCAAAAATGTTATGGGTGTGTTTCTTGAGCCAGTTCTTACTCTCGATTTTGATTTGCTTTTGTTTCATAAATAGTTGGAACATAAAGGAGCCTTGGTAGTGGTAACTCCAGATTCGAGTAATCATTTTTCCGAATTCATCGTTTTCAAACCAAGCATTCTCCATGATAAATGGGTGGTTTTTAGGCGTCTCGTTATTGCCTAGCTGGAGTATACTACAGCAATGATCAGAAGTTGTGAATGGTAAATGTTCCAGTTGTATATTATTATAGTAGTTGACAATTGTTGGGTGGATTAAGACTCTATCTAATCGTTCTAGCAAAGTTGAGGAGTTATGCATTGATTTCCTCCATGTATAAGGGAATCCATTACAATTTGTTGGAAGGAGACCATGTTTGTTAATGAATGAAGTGAGTCTAGAAAAACGGTGATAAGTACACGGAACACCTCCTAATTTATCTTCAGGGTTTAGGAGATCATTGAAATCACCAATTATGATTGAAGGTTCTTGATGGGTATTGATTATATCTGAGATAAAATGCCAGAAGTTAGTTTTTTCATTATCTTTACTAGGGGCATAAATGAAGATCATGATATATTGTTTTAAGTTGTCCTTGTACTGGATTACTATTGTGTTAAAATTATGAAATAGAATACTAATTTTATTTTGGTCAATGAAGTTTGCAATTAGTAGCCAGAGACCACCTTTACTACCATCAGCTAGTGAAATAGTAAGATGTTTGAAACCTATTTTTCCCAAAAATTGTGACGAAGGAGCGTCATTATTTTTTGTTTCAGCAAGACAAAACATATCTATATTATGAGTTCTTTTTAAGAAAGAAATTTCAGTCCAAAAATGTTGTCTTCTAATACCCCGACAATTCCAATAAGCGACTTTCATTCTAAACCGTTGATTAAAGAATCCAAAGAGGAGTTTGTAGTATTGTTATGAAGTCTGAAAAGATAGTTTTTGTTGATCAAAATTGTCATTTTCATGTTGCAATTTGATAATATGGTACGTAGGAGATTAGTAGTATGAAAATGAGGTTTGTAAGAGAAAGTAGTAAAGTAAGTAAGTTGCATATCTAAGTTTGTATTTATGGTTTTCATAGTAATTTTGAGATGATGTGTAATGTAACGATGCGGTATATAATAGGGTATAATAGGATTTATATATAGTATGTAATAGATTTGTATAGTAGTTTTGGTATAATGTGTAATGTAAAGATATAGTATATAATAGGGTGTAATATGGGTTACGAAAGGTTTATAATAGGGTGTAATATAGATAACAAATGGTTAATAATAAGGTGTAATATAGGTTACGAATGATTTAAGATAAGAGTTGAGAATATTTTTGTAAGTAAAGCAAGCAAGAGTGGGTCTCAAGACTAGTGATGGCTCCCGGTCCGGTCCGGTCCTCCGGAATCCGGAACCGGGAAAAACCGGTTTTTCCGGTTCCGGTCCGGTCCGGTTCTGGACCGGTTCCGGTTCGAAACCGGAACCGGTCGGTTCAGTCCGGTTCGGGCTGAACCGGACCGGTTTTTTATTAAAAAAAACAAAACAAAACCGCCGGTTAACCGGTTCTAACCGGTTAACCGGCGGTTTTGTTTTTAAAAAATAATTTTATAAATTTATAAAACTGAAAAAAAACCTAAAAAAATGTAAACATAATTTTTAAACTTAAAAAAATAATTATAAAAAAACGCTATTAAAAAGAATGTTTTGTCATTTTTTTTAAGTTTAAAAATTATGTTTAAAAAACATAACAAAAAACTTAAAAAAAAAACTTAAAAAAAATGATTATAAAAAAACGCTATTAAAAAAGAATGTTTTGTCATTTTTTTTAAGTTTAAAAATTATGTTTAAAAAACTTAAAAAAAATGATTATAAAAAAACGCTATTAAAAAGAATGTTTTGTAAAACATTCTTTTTAATAGTGTTTTTTTATAATCATTTTTTTTAAGTTTTTTAAATTAAATATGAAGGAACAAAAAAATTAAAAAAATTGGGCTTACACTTAACAGTGACTTACTTGTTAAGTTGCCTACGTATCCTCTCGGGTTAGAGGAATCAAAGCCCACGTAGTTCTTTACCTTTTTTCAAAACCCGTTACCTAAGTTGAATGTTCGGCGGATGAATCGGTGCGTATCGTAGTAGAATCTCCAATCCACTCGTCTTCCGATGACTCGATAATGTTACGTTGTTGCCTAATTGCGGCTCTCTTCCAATCGCAAACACAACATTGCGCCTCCAATGACTCCGGTGCCAAATTTGATCTCTTCCTCGTTAAAGTGTTGCCTCCTGCACTAAAAGTTTGTTCCACCGCCACGGTTGAAGCGGGGACGGCAAGAACTTGAGCCGCAATCTTCGCAAGCGTTGGAAACATGCTCCTATGATCCTCCCACCACTTCAAAACATCTAAAGTTTCACAACTAACAAACTCAAAGTTGGTGTTAAGATAATTATCAATTTCTGCATTCGTGTTTGTAACTCTTGGTCTTTTACTAAAATACTTAGCTCCAAAGGCCCCCAAGCTAGTAGAGCTCGAAGAAGCCGGAGGTAATTGTGAAGTAGTCGGAGAATCACAAAAATGAGTAAATAAAGTTTCAATGTTTGTTCTAGTTCTAGAAACCATACCTAAAATATCCTCTAGTTCACCTTCGGCTAAAATATATGCATAATAGTCATTTAAAAGAGCGTGTAAACCGGATAATTTAAGTCTAGGATCTAAAACACAAGCAACAAGAAAACAATCGGGAATATATCTATAGTAGAGCAACCACTTACTCCTCATGCTTGCAACGGATTCCTCAATGCCGGGAATTTTAGCTCCCTCACTTAAACCACACATAACATTACAAGCTTCCAAGACAAAAACATTACTACTTGGTGTATAAACATGACTAAATCTTTTTGTTGCATCATTAAAACATTTTAAAAACGTTGCAATACTTTGACATATATCCCAATCTGATTCGCTAAAATAGAAAGGAGAGCCATAAAGGTTTTGAGAAACAAAAGACGTTAAAACTTGTTTATATTGTATACATTCACATAGTAATATGTAAGTAGAGTTCCATCGGGTACCCACATCTTTTGAAAAACGTTTTGGGTGCACCCCGTTAGTTTTACAAAAGGTCATCCAATCTCTTGTAACTTTAGGATGCCCCCAAATATACTTAATAACGTTCTTAATTGGCTCAAAATGAAAACTCATAGCACGTAAACCATCTTGAACACATAAGTTTAAAATATGACAAGCACATCGAATATGAAAAAATTTCCCACCAAATATAGGTTGACACATTTCTTGTAAATCTCTAATAGATGCGGTGTTAGCAGATGCATTGTCGAATCCAATTGAAAAAACTCTATTAAGTAGTCTATATTCTTCTAAAATTGCACGAATCATCATAGCAATATTTTGTGCGGTATGTGAATCATCAAAGACTCTAAATGCCAATAAACGTTTTTGCATTGTAAAATGATGATCTACAAAATGACATGTAACACCCATGTAAGAATGGGTTTGAGTATTATCACTCCATATATCACTACAAATAGAAACATGCATATCATTTTGCGAAAAATAAGAAACTAATTCGGCCTTGCGTCTTTTATAAGCCTTAATTACGTTTTTCTTAATCACTTTCCTAGATACGGATTTAAAAGCGGGTTGTGTATGATCTTTAATATACTCATTAAATCCTACATTTTCACTAAATCGAAATGCTAAATGATCAACACAAATAGCTTCGGCTAATGCTACACTATTAGCTTCATGATCAAAACGAAATAAAGGGTTACCGCTAGTAGAAGATGCAAATCCGCCGGAAATTTGTGTTTGTCCCCCTAGCATTCCCATCTCGGCGACGTGTTTGTGCTCCATGTGTCGTTGAAGGGTTCCATATCCTCCACTTTTCTTCCATTGGAATGTCGCCTCGCAAAAGTTACAAGAAACAATAATTAGATCGGGATCATAATCCTCGGCCTCAAGTTCCTCGAGATCGGGTTCTAATTTAGTAAACCACTTTACAAAAATAGGAGATGTTAGTTTCCGGGATTGGTTCCCGGAGGACCCGGACCTCCCCCCCTACCCCTAGCCGGCCTCAAGCCGCTAGCTTGCCCTTGAGGCCTAGCGGTCCTACCCCTACCGGACCTAACTTGGGAGGTGGGAGTGGGAACCGAGGGATAAGAAGTGACATTATCACTCTCTTGGGTGTCAAAATGTTCCGCCATAATATGATTAAGAACAATTAAATAATATGATTAAAAGCAATTAAAACAATTAAAACAATAAAACAATAAAACAATAAAACTTAGAACAATATAATAATGTGATTAAAAATGTAAAAGCAATAAAATATTGAAAGACAAAAGCTAATTAAAAGGAAGAGATTAAGAGAGATTGTTGATGGAATTTGAGAGATTATAAGATTGAGATTTGAGAAAGAGAAGAGAGATTGTTGTTGTTGGATGTGTGATTTGAAGATTGTATGGTATGGTATTTATAGGGGCTTGATATGGGTTATTTTAATATTAAAAAATTAATTAATTTTTTTTTTAATTTCCTAACGGCTAATTTGGCTAAATAGCCGTTAGGAGTTAGGACCGCCGGTTAACCGGCAAACGGCTAGTTTTCTAGCCGTTGAAACCGGCGGTTCTTTTTTTTATTTTATTTTTTACAAAACCGGCGGTTAACCGGTTAAAATATTTTAAAAAAATAAATAAAAAACCGTGAGAAGTGAGTTTATTAGAAAGGTATAAATGGATATAACTACTAATATAACGATGCAAAGACAAATTAATATGCTTACTGTGGAGTTGAGTATCGGAGTGCATATGATTATAAGTGGTGATCAAAAGACTAATATTCAAAAAAGGAAGCTCCAACCATCTTGATACTTCACATCCTAACTACTTTAACTACTATAAAGGTGAGAATACCATCTATAAAGGTGAGAATACCATTATATAAGAAATAAAAGATCTAAGGGAAATAAAAGATCTAAGGGATGAAAACTATGTCACCTACACTTACAATAATAATGGATGACTGAGATTTTATTTTAAGTTTTTGGCTTTGTAACCTACTTTGATTTTTCGTAGAAATTACAACCAATGCCACCGAATATTCTTTGTTTCTGAAATTCAAAGGAGGGTAATTGGGTATTTTCACAAATAGCCTTCTCCACCTCTGCGTTCTCTGTCTCTCTCCTTCCCAAACGCGTTCTCACCTTCTCCTCTTCGTCTCCTCTGCGTTCTCTCCTCTATGTCCTCTAGCTTATCCATATATGTCGTCGTAATACGACGACGACATATATAGATTGAATTTTTCTCTTAACGCTTCGTCTTTTTGTTGTTTATGTATGAGATGAAATTATTTTATTTAATTCCACTAATTGTTATAAAATATTCATGTATGTGATTTAATCGAAATGAAATATATTGTCGTGCCGACTTTGGGTATTCCTATTAGTATTTGGTGGTTGCGTTTCTAGAAAGAATTTGGAAGACTAGATGTTGTCTCTGTATTCGACCTCTTTTGTGAGGAGGCAACCCTTCTCACGAAGTTACAGGGATATTACGCATCAATATCGTAATGCTCGAGCTTATGCTCGATCACTCGACAACTTCTTATACTGTGTCAATTAAAGATTGCATTGATTGTTTTTGTGTTAGAAGGTAATATCAAACCAACATAGATACTATTTTCTAGTAAAAATACATTTGTTTGTTTGATTGGTTTGTCGATGAGGAAAAATAGATTTGTGTGGATGGTGTCACTTAAAGAAAGCTTGAAAAAACAAAGAGAGGGTAGGCTAGGTTTTGTTTCTAGTTCAACTAAGGTTATCTCCAATGATATGCTAAAAATGACTATAGCAAACTTATAGCAAAATCACTCCCCAATAGCAAGCTAAAAATGAAGAAATGAAGAATATTTTCTTAGAGATTCTCTATTTCTCCAAGTCAAAAGCTAAATATAGCATTCCAAATAGCATTCCATATATCATTTTTGACGATGTGTCAAAAAGATATTGGATTTATTTAATAAATAAAATTAATATAGAAAGACAAGTTTGAAAATTAGTCTAAGAGAAAACAAATTTTAACATTTATTGCTGGTGTTGTCTTCCTTGATAAAAATAACATTTACTAAAAAGTACTATTTTAACTTGCTAAAACACTATATGACATGGTATATTTACCTTTTCATTGGAGATGCCCTAACATCACTATCATATACTCCCTCCGTTCCACTTTGTTTGTCCTATGACGAAATTTGACACTATTCCCCTATTAACGCAATTTGCTCGATTATTCTCAATCTTTGTGTATTAATATAGTCATGTAGGGTCTTGTTTGATTCGTCTCATTTAATACTTTAACAATATCAATATTTTATAATTTTTAATAATATGTAGTTAGAGATATTAACGACGTAAAACATGCATCGACAAATGTGTAAACGCGTAAGAGGACAAACAAAGTGGGACGGAGGGAGTACTATGGATATGATAATTGATGAGCTCTATAAGAAATGTTCCTTTTTCGTGTAATCAAACTCATATATGAACCATTAAGTAAATTTATATGTATGAGTGTATGTAAGTATATTGTCAAATATATATTGAAATACAATATTTATGAGTGATATTAAATATGTTAATACATTTCATTTCTTTGCTTGGTGTAATTAATTCTCATGAAAGAAATTAAGCAACTCTTCTGATAAACATATATTTATCTATTCATTCATTTGGTAATAATAGTTATGCAGTTCATATGAAATAGTTCTCATTTCTGTAATGTTATGCAGTTCATATGACACATTAGAATATTAATATTCTATTAAATTAGGATCTTGCTTCTATGCTCATGGAGAGTGTTTCACAAGCACACCGATGGGCTGAAATTATTTACTCTTTATGGATCGAGGGCGGAGCCCAAAATTTTTAAAATATTATGTACGTAAAATTCCGGGCCATTTTTTACATCCTACTTCAAGTTGTTGTTTCCTCGATACTTCAAGAATTATGTGGGACTCTTCTAAAACAATGGGCCAATTGGATCAATTACCACAAGCCCAATGTCAGATCATATTTTCATGCTCATTACATGTTAGACATATTAATTAATTAATTAGTCCAACAACATGGATAATGGAAATGCTAATCAGGTTCTTCCTCATCTTTTTTGTGTGAAACATTTGTACAACTGGTTTTGAGTAGATAAGTCATAGTTTATAGATGGTCTAGTTTAGAAATGAAAATTCATACCTATTTAAACCCTCTCGACCATCCATACTTCACACAAAATCATACATCTTCATTGCACAACTACAGGTGTGTTTGGATAGATATCCATAATGTATTTTAATGCATTATGAAAGAAATAATGCATTAAAATTAAAAACTGTGTTTGGTTGTGTAAAAGTTTAAAATGTATTATTGTTGAATATTAACACCGAGAAGAGTTAAGGAATTAGGAAGGTTTCAGAAATAGACAACGGAAGACCTTAGTACACTTATGTTGTCAAACACACTCAAACATTTAATATATTTTAATAACGTATTATATTTTCATTTAACGCATATTAAAATTTAATGCTAAATAATGCATTATTGATTTAATGCTTGGAATCCAAACGCACCTTACTACTTGCTAACATTTCACCCCAAAAAAACTACTACTTGGTAACACTTCACCAAAAAAAAAACTACTACTTGCTAACATTGAGTATATATTTTTCTCTATCTACATCATGGGAACATATTCTATTGTTTCAAACATTTTTTTTTGCTCGGAGTTTTACTTCGCATGCAAAACCACTTTTTTGGATCGAGGACGAAGCCCAAAGTTTTTAAAATATTTTGTACGTAAAAGTCCGGGCCATTTTTTACATCCTACTTCAAGTTGTTGTTTCCTCGATACTTCAAAAATTATGTGGGACTCTTCTAAAATAATGGGCCAATTGGCTCAAGTACCACAAGCCCAATGTCAGATCATATTTCCATGCACATTACATGTTAGACATAGTAATTAGTCCAACAACATGAATAATAGAAATGCTAATCAGGTTCTTCCTCATCTTTTTTGTGTGAAACATTTGTACAACTAATTGTTTTGAGTAGATAAGTCATAGTTTATAGATAGTCTAGTTTAGAAATGAAAATTCATACCTATTTAAACCCTCTCGACCATCCATACTTCACACAAAATCATACATCTTAATTGCACAACTACTACTTGCTAACACTTCACCCAAAAAAAAAACTACTACTTGCTATCATTTCACCAAAAAAAAACTACTACTTGCTAACACTTCACCCAAAAAAAACTACTACTTGATAACATTGTATATATTATTCTCTATCTACATCATGGGAACATATTCTATTGTTTCAATCATTTTTTCTTTTATTCGGAGTTTCACTCCGCATGCACAACCACTTTTTTTGGATCGAGGACGGAGCCCAAAGTTTTTAAAATATTATGTACGTAAAAGTTCGGGCCATTTTTTTCATTCTACTTCAAGTTGTTGTTTCCTCGATACTTCAAAAATTATGTGGGACTCTTATAAAATAATGGTCCAATTGGCTCAATTACCACAAGCCCAATGTCAGATCATATTTCCATGCCCATTGCATGTTAGACATATTAATTAGTCCAACAACATGGATAGTGGAATGCTAATCAGGTTCTTCCTCATCTTTTTTGTGTGAAACATTTGTATAACTAATTGTTTTGAGTAGATAAGTCATAATTTATAGATGGTCTACTTTAGAAATGAAAATTCATACATATTTAAACCCTCTCGACCATCCATACTTCACACAAAATCATACATCTTAATTGCACAACTACTACTTGCTAACACTTCAACAAAAAAAAAACTACTACTTGCTAACACTTCACCCAAAAAAAACTACTACTTGCTAACACTTCATCAAAAAAAAACTACTACTTGCTAACATTGTATATATTTTTGTCTATCTATATCATGGGAGCATATTCTATTGTTTCAATCATTTTATCTTTTGTTCGGAGTTTCACTCCGCATGCACAACCACTTTTTTGGATCGAGGACGGAGCCCAAAGTTTTTAAAATATTATGTACGTAAAAGTCCAGGCCATTTTTTACATCCTACTTCAAGTTGTTGTTTCCTCGATACTGCAAAAAATATGTGGGACTCTTCTAAAATAATGGGCCAATTGACTAAATTAACACAAGCCCCCCTTAGTCAGATAATATTTCCATGCCCATTACATGTTAGACATATTAATTAGTCCAACAACATGGATAATGGAAATGCTAATCAGGTTTTTCCTCATCTTTTTTGTGTGAAACATTTGTACAACTAATTGTTTTGAGTAGTTAAGTCATAGTTTATAGATGGTCTAGTTTAGAAATGAAACTTCATACCTATTTAAACCCTCTCGACCATCCATATTTCACACAAAATCATACATCTTCATTGCACAACTACTACTTGCTAACATTTCACCCAAAAAAAACTACTACTTGCTAACACTTCACCCAAAAAAAACTACTACTTGCTAACACTTCACCCAAAAAAAACTACTACTTGCTAACATTGTATATATTTTTCTCTATCTAGATCATGAAAAAACATATTCTATTGTTTCAATCATTTTTTTTTGTTCGGAGTTTCACTCCGCATGCATAACCACTTTTTTGGATTGAGGACAGAGCCCAAAGTTTTTAAAATATTCTGTACGTAAAAGTCGGGGCCATTTTTTACATCCTACTTCAAGTTGTTGTTTCCTCGATACTTCAAGAATTATGTGAGACTCTTCTAAAATAATGGGCCAATTGGCTAAATTAACACAAACCCCCCTTAGTCAGATAATATTTTCATGCCCATTACATGTTAGACATATTAATTAGTCCAACAACATGGATAATGGAAATGTTAATCAGGTTCTTCCTCATCTTTTTTGTGTGAAACATTTGTACAACTAATTGTTTTGAGTAGATAAGTCATAGTTTATAGATGATCTAGTTTAGAAATGAAAATTCATCAATAAATCATTTTAGCAAAAATAGAAGGTAACGTGAGATTACTAGTAAAAATTGAGTAATGGTTTCTTTTTGGTTGACGCGTTGGATCTAAGAGAAATAAATGTTTATAAATAACAAGTTCAAGTGATAAACATTTCTAAGCATTGAAGTTTTGCTAGTGGTTTTGACATTTCAGTAAAAGATACTTGCCATCACAAGAAAGTTGGCATTTGATAACCACCCCCAACAACACTTCCGAAATTTGGCATTTGATAATTCCAGGAACGCTTTTTATGTGCAGGGTGACGCAGGAGATTGTGGTTTTAAGGCAAAAGTTGTTGGTCAAAGCGTGCCTGCCTCACCCTCCCTGCCTGCTATGTGTGCATCGCCCACCTCGCCTTGCAGGTCTTCTACTGGTACACCTACATCTGCGGAAGAAAAGCGCAGGGAAGCACTTCAGAAGTGTCTAGAAGTATCTCGGAGGGCAAACAGTGATTTGTTAGATATTATTCAAGATCTTGCCAAGCTTTCGCTAGAGGAATAAATTGTTTGTTTTTCTGTTATGGTTAATTATCACTGTTTTTCTGTAAGAGAATGCAATATTATTTGTGTTTGATCTTTTTGGTGGAATTCCGAGAACAATTTGTTGCTTCTTACTTATCTAGGGCTCTTAGAGCTCAAACCCTTTTTCCACAACCACTAGTTATATCAATTGATCAAAAAGAATGTAAGAATAAAAGAAAAGTATAAATTTCGTTTAGGTGAAAGTGTAGCAATCCTCAGTTTAACCGAACAAAACTGAGGCCCCGCTACTCCAACCTCACTAGGCAGAGTGTCTTGAAATTTATGATTAAGAATATTAGCATGATTTAGTATATATTGCATTTTGATTTTGGAATTTATCATTTCATATACTTCAAATACAATCATTTATGGTTTTATATGACTTTATTCTTTAGTGTGTCTTGTGTTGGAGTTCCAGGATCCCCGTGTGCCTTAGTGCGCCCTGCATCTGACTCGTGCTCATTTCAACATTCAAGCTAACTTTGAAGCTAACATTCAGCAATCCTAGTGTGGACAAGTCACTGCACATAAGCCTCTGTTAATGCTCACAAATTCAGTGGAAGATAAGCCTCACAAGCCCTAGATATCAAATCTGTAAGCACCAGTGAGACGCACTCTGTTATAAAGTAAGGAAGAAAAACGAGCAAAAATCGATAAAAACGATGAAAACATGTTGTTTGGAAACCCAATGAGCGAAAAACGAGAAGAACGGTTAAAAAAACGAGGGAAATCGAGGAAAATGGTCAAATCACTTTGCTAGGTAATGTGGGTTGCAGGCCAGAAGTTATGCGCTAGCGCGGAATGGGCAAATCACTTTGCCAGGTGATTTGGGTTCTACCAGAGGTTATGATTTAGCGCGGAGTGAGTATGATTTCTTAATTCTTACAACTTAGTTTTGCAAGGTCATGTGCGTTGCATGTTTTTCATCGACTTTGCCAGTTTTCGTCCGTTTTATCAGTTTTCTCTTGTTTTTCATCGGTTTTGCCAGTTTTCGCTCGTTTTTCATCGGTTTTCTTGGATTTCGTTCGTTTTTGCTCATTTTTCTTCCTAACTATCGGTTTTCACTCGTTTTTGCTCACTTCTCTTCCTAAGTACCTATTCTGCTCGGTTTTCGCTCTCTTTTGCTCGTTTTTCTTCCTAACTATCGGTTTTGATCGGCTTTTTCTCATTTGGCTTCCAAACCACATATTTTTATCGGTTTTCGCTTGTTTTTGCTCGTTTTTCTTCCTAAGTACCTATTTTCCTCGGCAATGTAATAGTTATTAAACATTACTTTGGCGAGTTTGATATCGTGGTGTGCACAGTTTGCCTTTTTGGTTAATTGAGTCAAAATTCGTATTACAATAAGCTCAATAGGAGAACGTAGGTTTTTGCCTTTAGAAATATTGCTCTAGGCGATACACATGTTGTCTTTGAATTCTTTGCGACTTCTCCATGTGCCAAGGCTATAACCAATTTTTTGTGAGGTTCATACAATAAGTATAGTTTACACATTAATGTACTTCATTCCAGCGGCCCCAAATCTCAATCCTCCATTTCAAACAAGGAACTTAGTTTTGGAAACAAGGGTTATCCGGTACTGGATAACTCTATCCGGTACCGGATAACTTTATCCGGTACCGGATACCTAGAAAGGTACCCTCATCACTCCTTGCATCAAACTTACCCAGAGAGTCCTTACCATTGTTATGAATATAACACTTACATCCAAAGACTCTGAGGTGGGCAATGTTTGGAGAGCGACCTCTTAGTAGCTCGTAGGGGGTTTTCTCAAGGAGTGGCCTTAACATAGCTCTATTAATGATGTAACAAGCTGTGTCTACAGCCTGAGCCCAATAGTGTTGAGGTAACTTGCTAGCTAGTAGCATAGTTCTGGCCATATCCTCAAGAGTTCTATTCTTCCTTTCAACAACTCCATTCTGTTGTGGAGTTCTAGCTGAGCTAAAGTTGTGATCAATCCCCCTTTCCCTACAAAACTTCTCAAAGCTAGAGTTTACAAACTCTAAGCCGTTGTCAGATCTAAGAGACCTTACCTTGGTTTGACAAGAGGTTTCCAAGAGGGGGATAAGAGAAGCAAAAGAAGAATAAGCTTGGTCTTTCGACCTAAGGAAAATAGTCCAAGTGTATCTGGTGAAGTCATCAACCAAGACAAAGATGTACCTATTTCCTCCAGTGCTTTGTACTCTCATTGGACCACACAAGTCCATGTGTATGAGCTCAAGGGGGCTTGAGGTGGACACGATCTTCTTCTGGGGGAAGCTTGCTCTTGTTTGTTTACCTTGTGAACACTCTGAGCATTGAGTCATGTCCTCAGGCTTAATCTTGGGTAGGCCTCTCACAAGTCCCTTCTTCTCAAGCTTATCAAGCAAGTACAAGCTTGCATGTCCTAACCGTTGATGCCACAACGTGGACTGAGCTTGTTGAGAAGATAGACAGAGGTCGCTTGATGGCTTATACTCTGGATCAAACAAGTATGTGCTACCATTGTGCTTACCTTGGAGGAGTACCTCTTGTTTCTGGTTAACAACCTTACAATCACGTGTAGTAAACACCACTTGGTTGTTCCCTTGGTCACAAAGTTGTGAAACACTAAGGAGATTGTACTTGAGGTCTTCCACAAGACTTACATTTAGAATCTTAATAAGCTCACTTAATTGGGTATCACCCTTACCTACTATCTTACCAGTGCGCTTGTTACCAAAAGAGATGGTAGCGCCCTTGGTTGGCTGGAAGGAGAAGAGAAGCGACCTTGTCCCTGTCATGTGACAAGAACATCCAGAGTCGACATACCATTTAGCATAGTCCCCCTTCCACACCTGCATTCAATAGAGGCTAAGTCTTAACCACCCAAACCTTCTTAGGTTTGGTTGGGTTAGTTGCAGAAACATCAAGAGTAGTATGAATAGTAGACTTGGATGTGCTAGCCTTATCCATCGACCCTTTCTTAGGTGCCTTCATAGCATTAGGCTGCCTAACATAAGGTTTCCTAGGGGCCTTAAAGCGCCCTTGGCCTTTTGGAGCATGATATGAGGGGCCTTGTTGATAGTATCCATGTTTAGCATGGTTCCTCTCATATCTCTCCCTATAGGCTTGCTTCTTTGGACAAGACCAATGAAGATGTCTATCTCCACCACAGTAGGTGCAAATATCCTTCTCCAAGGTCCATCCATACTTACCTCTTCCAGGGTAATTGAATGGCCTCTTAGCTAAGTGAGGTACCCCTTTGGCTTGTTTCTCTAAGTCTTCTAAGTGTTCATTATAGGTAGCATTCTCATCAATAAGACACTGAGCTAACTCTACCAAGTCATCACGTTCTAAGAGGTGAGGTTTCAAGTCAGTTACCTTGATTTCAGAGTCGCTCTCGGAGTCTTCTCCATTTGCCATGAAGCATTTGGTCTCGCTTGTGTCTGAGTCCGTGTCTGAATCACCCCAAGTGGTGAAGAAGGCTCGCTTGTCCTCCTTTGGGGGTCGCTTGTCATCCTTTTGAGGTCGCTCGACCTTTTCCTTCTTACACTCTTTAGCATAGTTCCCTTTACCTTGGCAATTGTAACAAGTGACATCCTTTAGGTCGCGCTTCTTCACTGGGGCGGCCTTTTTACCTTTGTTGGAGAGAAATTTCTTTACCATCGTGCTCATTAGCACAAGCTCTTGATCCTTAGAGTCCTTGATTGGCTTGTTTCTTTCCATAGCCTTGAGCACCTTCTCTAGCTTGAGGGCTGTTCCAGTGACCTCTGGAATGCTCGAGGTCGATGAGCTCGCTTGATCTTTCTCTTCAAGGGCGAACTTACCAGCGAGATCAGCCACAGAGAGCTTTTGTGCTTCGGCGGACCTACCAGCCTAATCCTGTCAAGTTGAAGACAAACTCAAGGTATTTTCTTTTATTTATCAACTCTACAATACTTTATGATTAATCAAAGTAATGAGACTTGATATTTAGCCAAAATAATCATTCAACATGGTGTGTTGTAATTAAACTTAGGCTAATTTCGTTTAATATGTGCAAAGCCATTTTGTAAAGAATACAACCATTAAGTCATCACGGATTACTACACTTTCACTTACAAGTTGAAGACAAACTCAAGGTATTTTCTTTTATTTATCAACTCTACAATACTTTATGATTAATCAAAGTAATGATACTTGATATTTAGCCAAAATAATCATTCAACATGGTGTGTTGTAATTAAACTTAGGCTAATTTCGTTTAATATGTGCAAAGCCATTTTGTAAAGAATACAACCTTTAACTCATCATTTAGTTATGTTTGAGTCAAGAAGCGATGGTTGGACAAGGTTTGGTTCATTTAAAATACTTAATATTTTAACATTCTTACAAATTTATCCTATAAAATTATTATAGATCGATTTTTGTTAATTGAATATATATTTTTTACATTCTCTCTCATTTTTGGTGAAAGTGTTTGTCTGAAGTTTCCTCTTCGTATTCTTCTGCATCATCTCAAACTCTTGACCCATCTTCTCCATTTGTTTCCTCCACTCCTTGACCTTCACTTCAATGTTCTTCATCGTCTCTTCAGCGTTGTCCCTCTCCACTTTGGCTTCTGTGATAATTGTTTCTTCTTCCTCAATTACACGTCTAAGGAGCTGGTGAATCTGCACACGAATAGAATGAACGTTCATCCCCAAGATCTCAAAGCTATGCAGAGTTGTGTCATACGTCATAAGATCATCCTCTGGAATCCGAGAACTGCAAGCACCGACTTTTATCGCATCAGAAATGTTGACGGTCTCGTTAATAATACCAATCACTAAAGTGCAGTTTAGGTCCTTTATCAGCTTCTCATGGAGACATGACTTCTAGCTAAGGGAAAGATTGTAGTACTTCCTCCTTATGTGATCAGGAAACTTGACATCAATACATACTCCATTTACAAGAATTCTGTTGAAGCTACAGCTGAAGTAAAGTTCCTTCTGGTTTTGATGGTAACAAACATTCCTACTAATGTATACTTGAGTGTTTCAGGATGTCTACTCTGAGCAGGAACGTTACTCAACAGAGGCGAGCTAAATAAGGAAAGAAATGGCTGAAGGAGCACAACGAAGATATCAATGTTTTATTTATGGAAAATACGGTTGAGCTGCAAAGATTTCATGAAGATCTTAAGGAAAGAGATATATTTAAAAGATGGAAATAATATCTTCTTATGCGAAAGATATATTTTCCATAATCTTGTTTATTCCCTAGTTTAAACCTAGTTTTATCTTTGCTATATAAACTAGTCTTAGGCTTAGGAATGGTACGACGATTGAGAGAGTTTTACTTGTGCGAATCAAGTGTGATCGTCCAAAAGAAGAACAAGAAGAAAAGAGAGAAAGAGTGAGCAATACTTTATCTTAGGCGTTGAGTTTGGGCTCGAGTGAAAGAAGAGATTCGTGATCGTAATCCTTGCTTTCTTTTGTAACAAACAAGAAATTAATAAGATAAGTATACTCATTCAAATCCTTCAAGTGAGAAGCTTGAAGGTAGTGGTTTTACTCAACTCTTAGTGGTTGAGGTTTCCACTCTAAATACTTGTGTTCTTCTATACTTCCTGCGTTAATATTCCGCTGCTACACCTCTGAAGGAACAATACACTTTGTTCCCTCAGAAGTAATTGAACTAACGATCCAACAAATTCTGAATTTGTCAAAACTTTCCAAGTTGACTGATTCGCACGGTTCTGAAAGCCATATCCAATCTAGTACTTCAAAGTCGTGGCTTTCGTCAGTTTTGGGTGAATCCGGCAGTATCTTTTCTTGCCCCTCACATACATCGTCGTTGTTACCTTGTTTTAACCAGCATCGACAAAAAAACATCAAGAAATTATATAGGCAACAACTTTAAGAGATTGATTAGAAGAAATTGGAACATGCGTACGAACAGGTGTACATAATCATGATTCAAAGGATGGTTATGTAAAAAGAGTTTATACATATGTTGGCTTGTATAAAGTTGTAATAAGAAAACAATAACTTTCTAAAACATATAATATATTGTAAACTACACTTATACCGTCCGGTATAAGTGTAGTTAATATATTATTTTTGGAGCACCACTCTAGAGTATTTATCTACTGACTAATTAATATATTATCGAAACGCCTATATGCACGCGACTTTTTCTCTATATACACGCGATTTGGTGCGCAGATGTTATGCGCATAAGTTAGTGCGCAGTTTTCTTGCGCACAAGGGTATTTTCGGGATAAATGTGAAAATTCTGACGATTTCTGTCAAATGTGTGCGCAGTAACAAAGCGCACATAAGATATAATGCGCAAAAGTTCAGCGCACAACGTTTCGGATTCCCGAACGTGTGCGCTGAACTTGTGCGCACATATTAGTGCGCAGAAGAACTGCGCACAGGGTTTATTAAACCCTGCGCGCCGCAGCTTCTTGTTCTTCCTCCTTCTTTCTTTATTTTCTACAGTAGCTCGACGGCGCCGTTACAATTTCCTCCATTTCCGAGCGTTTCCCTCGTCTAAACACAATTCCGTCAATGGATTCTGAACCCCCTCATTCTTCCGGTCCCGACCACACCACTTTCGTCCCAATCCCAACACCTCCGGCGACTTCCGTCCCAACGGAGCCACCTCCGGCGACCTTGTCCGACGATGAAGCGTTGGTGGATGGAGGTGGCCGGCGGTATGCGACTCGAGCCGCGTTGGCAGCGGCAAACGCTCCTCCGGCGACTATTCCGGCGACTCGGGTTCCGGAGACCCCGCATGATCTTTATTCGGTATAAAATTTCTAAACCCGCTTTTTTCAAATATTTATCGTATTTAATTTTGGAAATTTATTCGTAATTTATTTTTGTAATAATTACGATTCAATTTAAGTTTTTTATGAATTAAATATTAGAATTCGTATCTTAATTGTAATTTAATCGTAATTTTTCATAATTACGTTTAAATTTCAGTTTTTTATGAATTAAATTAAATATTAGAATTCGTATTAATTGTAATTTAATCGTAATTTTTCATAATTACGATTAAATTTCAGTTTTGTATGAATTAAATATTAGAATTCTTATTAATCGTATTTTTTTATAATTACGATTAAGTTTCAGATTATTATGCATTAATCGAATGCCTAATCGAATTATTATGAATTCGTATTAATTGTAATTTTTTAGTAATAGTAGTGATTATTATTTCGTATTAGTTGAGATGTTTATTTTTTAGTAATTATGAATTAAATATTAGAAACTTAACAGTCATAACTAGTTATGGCTTAATTGTTAAATTTCTAACAATTTATATTAAAAAATTTAGTTTTCGTAGATATAAAGACTCGAATTTGATTACGAAGTTGCAAATTATTTCCGAATATTTTAGTATGAATTAGTCATACTAAAAATGTAAAAACATGTAGACTATACAAGCCGTCATGGATCAGACGGGCAACACGATGCCCGCACTAGTAGCGGAACGGCTTCCACGTCGACATGATGTGGCAGCCGGTGTGCGATTATCGTTCGAGTCCCTCGAACGATTTTTCGGCACCGGATCACCTGAGCGCCGTGAGCCAGGGAATGAGTACGAGGAGGCACAGCTGCAGCAGCAGGAGATAGATGGTTCGCATATGGAGATGGATGGACAGAGAGGAGATTTCCATGACGACGTAGATTATCCTGGTCGATATGTTACTGCGTTCGACCCTATCGAGCCCACACCAGTACAGGCGCAGGTGACCACGGATGACTATGATATCCAGGACGCACCTCTGTTTCAGGATGCTTCTCCTCCTACGGTCGCATCTGCAGAGCCAGTCGCATCTTCAGAGCCAGTGTCGGGAGATTTAGACGACGATGACCATGCCCCACAGACATATTTTCCTTGGCTCGGGGAGTCGATGCAGGACATTTGTCGTCCACGTGCGCCTCACCTATTGTGTTCTTATGAGACGCATATAGCGAGATGGATATGGTCGCGTGGTCCTCTTCCAGGGCCCGCTCCCGATGTACCATTGGTGCCCCCGGTGCAGGTTAGGAAGCGTGCCCGTGCGGGGGAAGCTGTAGGCCGAGGCAGAGGCCGAGGTGGTGGTGAGGGTGCTGCAGGCAGAGGCCGAGGTGGTGGGAGAGGGAGAGGGAGAGGGAGAGGGAGAGGTCAGGAGGGTGTTGCTGCTGAGGGAGTTGGTGGTGAGGGAGTTGCTGCTGAGGGAGTCGCTGAGGGGGCTGCAGTTGAGGAGGTTGTTGGTGAGGAGGTTGCGGCTCCAGTTAAAGGTGGTCGTCGTCCCAGGCAGAGACGACGAGTAGGAGATATTCAGGCAAAGGATGAGCCAGAGGATGGGGACGGGGATGAGGCCGAGGCTGAGGCGGCTCCGTTAGATCCGGTATGTTCAATAACATTGATCTGAATGCTTATAATAAGTTATACGTTTCATATTTACTAACCGGACGCAAATTTTTTTCTGTATTTATTTAGGCTAGGAAGCTCCTGAGGGTGATGTACAGATCTCCACAGGTTCATGATTATGAGCATCATATTTCAGCTGAGGAGGGTACATGGTTCAGGCTTGCTGAGCGTTCTGGGCTGACAGAGCTGCGCCGAGTGGGCATAGCGTCTCAGATCGATGCTGCATTGATTTCTGCTTTTGTGGAGAGGTGGCATCCAGAGACCAACACTTTCCACATGCCATTTGCTGAGATGACCATCTGCCTACATGACGTGATGCAGATCCTCAGAGTCCGTATTACATGACAATCTCACTCAGTCAGATATGTGAACGGGTTCGGTCCCTCCTTTATACATGAATGGATCTGGTGCCCGGCCATTTGAAATGCGGTACTCTCGATACATCCTCAAATTGTCCCCAAATGTTTCTTCCCACCATTGAATGTTTGGATCTACGTGTTTCTTCCACGAACCGGGAGTATGCGGTAGTGGCGAACCAACCATCAACGCCACCTATATAAACACAATCGACTTAAGACATTAAACAAAAAACTATGATTACACAAGTATCAAGTACAATTGTCTACTTTACCGGTATGAAGTGGTCACGGTTGCCTACGTGTGCCATGCCGAAAAACTGTCGTGGAGGATCAGCGTTTTCTGTTCTACACCTTAGCGGTAAGCAAAAGGTCGGAGCATCCCAACACAATAACACGAGACCAACTTGGTATAGGGTGGCAAACACTAAGCCCATCAGTGGAAAGTGCAACCAGTACAGTTCTGAACAAGGGCTTCTGCAATGGTTAACTTGGAGAATAAGATCCTCCCAAGTACCCGGACGAAGACGACGACGAATAGGCTCGTACAATTCACGGTTCTGAAGCAGCTCCGTTACCAGCTCACGCCGAATGTTTCCGTACTCTTGTTCTTTTCTTCCCAGAAGTAAGGCCATCGACCTATAACCACAATGTCCGTCAGAACGTACCTGTCTAACATCTGTGATGTATGGAAGCCAAAAATCATCCAAATTGTCAATGCCGAAGTCAACCCCCCTATGAATGAGAGGAACACCAAGTTCTTCAGGGCACTGATCGAAGTCAGTGTAGTTTGATCCTTCAGGCTGTGATAGGTCGGGCATGGGTTGAGAATGCAACTCCTCGGCCTCAATGACCACGGGAAGTGATGTCGTTGTTTGCTCTCTAGGACGACCTGGTCGTTTTGCTCCTGTATTGTTTGCCTTCTTCTTTCCTTTTGATTTATGCTTTGCCTCCTCCTTCTCATACTTCTTCAGCTCTTCTTGTTTGTGCTCAAAATAACTCTTCTCTCTCGATTCCTCCTTGTCATTTTCACTGTCATCCTCCTCCTTTTTAGGACGACCTGGCCGTCTTGCTCCTGTACTCTTCTTTCCTTTTGATTTCTGCTTTGCCTCCTCCATCTCATACTGCTCCATATCTTCTTGTTTTATGTCATCCTCCTTGTCATTTTCACTGTCAACCTCCTCCTTATCCTTGTTCTTTGCACCCTTTGGCCTGCCTTTTCTTCTCACATTTGTCGGTTCTTTCAAGGTAGTTAGTTCAGGATGCTCCAAGTCCTGATACAACTCACCTAGCTGGTATGCCGTGCTTTTCTTCAAGGTTCCAAGTTCCAACTTGGTGAACATTTCATGGAGTCGCAACTCTATAATGTTCATTCGGACCTTCAGATTTGGGTCGTCTTCTGTTTCAGGAGTGTCATCCCAATGCAAATCCCTCCAGAACGGGTGAATGTCATCCTCAATCAGGGGTGTGTTTGAAATGATAGCGTGTGCAATTTGATGGATGCACGGCAACCCAAGACAGTTCCTCACCCAATGGTTGGTGCATTGTTCAGGAAATTTCCCCGTCAACATGATCTCATAAGTAGCCAACAAATGATCAAAACACCTGTCTGACACTTTGTAGAATAGTCGGGGAAAAATAGCCCTTCCAAGCGGATGCATGTTTGGATCATCAAAATCAGTTGGTCGTTTGGAGAGAGACATGTTCATGCTCGCCCTAATTGAATCAATCTGAAGGAGTACTGAATGATGGATCCGTACGATCACTCTGTTAAAGCCCCCTCTGCTGGAACCAATAATATCTTTCAAAACCTTGTGCATCCCTTCAACTCTAAAAAACAGTTAAGTTGGTAAGTTAAGAAAGTACGCCGTTATGATATAATCGTCTTTAACTAAAAAATATCAATATTTACCTGTTTGAAGTCCTCGTAAGGAAATGAAGCTTATGATCTGTCCAAGCCCTCACTATACTTGTCTTGTGAGGATTAAGCCATGTTCTCTCGACGTATCCCACAAGGCCGCTCTTCCAAGATCTCTTCAACTGTTCGAGCCGCAGTTCATAGGTCTCTTCAGTAGCTGAGCAAAATAGTCCCCAACATTGTCCTGCAAAGGCTTCCACTTTAATTTGTCTCTTTAGGATGGTCGAAGCATGTGCCTCAATGTTGTGTTTGATATGCACCCAACACAACAGATGTTGAACTTCGCTCCCGAAAACAGTCTTTATCCCTTTTATCAGCGCGTCTTCGCAATCTGTCATTATAGCCGTTGGCATCACTCCCAAATCTATGAATAATGACTTCAATTGAATCATTATCCATGTGTAATGATAAATCCTTTCCGCTTTAGTGAATGCATACGCGATGTTGAACGTCTTGTGTGTACTGGTGAATCCAACGATCTCTACGAGCGGCATTTCATATCTATTGAAACATTAACATATATCACTACAGAACATATATCATTATCCGAACTAAATATCGACCAAGGTATTGTAGAGACTTACTTGTTTGTCTTGTACGTCGCATCGATAATTACCACGTACGGGTACTTCTTCAACAAACGCAACGACTCTTGGTTAGCAAAGAATAATATTGCAACCTCTCCGTTTGTCGTGTCTCTATGTGGGTGAACTACGTAGTCGTGGTCTCGCAAAAACTTAAGCGACCACTGTGTCACGTTTAGCTCTCCGCGATCTTCGTAATTCACCTTCTGCAAAAAGTTTGCAACTTGTCTCCTTGAAGTAACATTACCAGGGTACTTCTCCCTCAATTTAGAGATAATTTCTTTTGGCGTCTTGCGTCCAGTTCCATCTCCCCACCGCCTAGCACAAAGCTCTTGCTCCTCCGTCATTCGACCCATGAATGCATTCCCATGAAAACTAGCAAGTAGCACATGGTTATGCCGACCTTCTATCACACCTAAAATCCATTTTTCTCCTGCGACCCCGAGAATGTTTTTCTTTCGCACTGCTAGTAGCTGAAATCTACACTCACACTTCTTCGACTTCGACTTTCTAAGCCTAGGAACAGCCAACTCTGGATTCTCTTTGTTCACCTTTGGCCTCCCAGATCTTGGTTTTCCAAATCTATCGCACACAATACTTATTTGGTACGGACTTGAATTACGCGTTACCAAAGCTATCACTAACTCCTTTCCTCTATCTCTCGCCCACTCGTACAATTCTTGCGGAGTATCCCAATATTGTGCGGTTCTAAAATAATCCGAATAATCTTTCCCCTATACGTAATTGTAGAGCGACAATTACACTACTACCAAAATAACAAGGCAAAATACGAATCATTACTTTAAACTAATTAGGATATCATATGAAACTAATTAGGCTATCATATGAAACTAATTAGGCTAGCATATGAAACTAATTATTCTAGCATATGAAACTAATTATTCTAGCATATGAAACTAATTTGAAACTAATTACGCTACCATATGTTTCAAATTATAACATATTATACTAACCACAAATTCACCACTCGGATCCCAGTCGCCGAACTCTTCGTCTTCTAAGAAACCATCCAACCATTCGTCGTCGTTCGGGTCGTCTTCCTCTTCTTGTGATCCGCTATCCCAATCGTGTTCTTCATCACTATCTTCACAACTTTGATTAATCAACTCTAACATACGAGAGTTTTGATTACGACGATACATTTTGAATGAATTTGTTGGAAAACGAAGAGGTGTTGAATGAATTTGTTGGAAACGAAGAGATTGTGGCTTTATATAGGCACATTTATGACCGTTGTGGTCCAAATGAAACTATAAAGACCCGTGCGCTAACCATCCGCGCACAAACACAAACCCTAAAGCACCTGTGCGCAGAACCTCAGCGCACAGTTTTACATTTAACGGCTACTTTTTTCAAAAATTTCAACGGCTACTATGTCTGAAGAGTGCGCAGAAACACGGCGCACATATTCTCAACCTGTGCGCAGTAGTTAGGCGCACAAGGTGTTACAGACTCTGAAAATTTACGAAAAGTACCCGTAATACCCCGTAAAACACGTATGCGCATAAGAACTGCGCACAGATGCGTGCGCATAAGTTGCGCGCACAGAATCGCGTGCATATATGCATCGATTCGCGTGCATATAGCCATTGCCTATATTATATGCCTTCACTAGTACAGAATTAGTGTCTCTCAGGAGTTTTTTAACAAAGGGGACAAGAGTTTTTCAACCCCTCTGAGAGACGTCTCTCTAGGTATTTAAAAAAACCCTTGAGAGATCGTAGAGATAAGAAACTTTTTATATTAATTAATTCATTTTTATTTTAAATATTTCAATGACTTGAATATACATATACCAATTCGAATTATACAAGAAAATACAGAAGGAATACACTTTCATTAATATTTAAAAAAATTACACAAATATCCAATAATAAAAACAAAATTCTTTAATGCTTTGAGCAACTTCAAACTGAAAAAAATAATATTTCACATCTAAACTATTACTTGGAAGATGATAGCTAGTTCACAAACTGAGTCTCTAGATATTGAAGATGCTCTTCAAGAATTCCATTTATCATGTGTAGCTGAGCCCTTAGACCATTTCCGAAATACTGCAAAAGAAACACGAACTAGAAAAATGCACGAACACTGCCCTTTCTGTGAGGAAAGCTCATGCACAATCCTCTGAACAAGGAAAAGTTGAAGCAGCAAGAGCTTTTCCAGCATCATAAGGTAGATTGTGCTGATAGAGCCTGGTGGAATTTCTCCAATCGTAAGAGACAATAGCAATTCCATCACTAGAAAGAATGACAGCTGAGCTTGAAGGTTGGCCTCCAACTAGCAGTCTCATACAAAATAGAAAGTCTTATTCTTACACCATTGATTTTGGGATTATCACTTGAACCGAATACTTTTTCTCGAGTACTTGGTCCCGTTTCAGGTCCTTAGTTTCCAGTTTGTCTAATCCAGATTTATACTGGATTCCTGGTACAAGATTGAGTCCGACTCTCATGATTTCTTGTCATCGGTGTTGTTGGTATGAGTCCGACTCTATCGGCTTTTGCAAAGCTTGTATCTAGATCCGTATCTTTCGAACTAATCTCCGTATTATTAAGTGAATCATTATTTAATCCATTCTCAAAAAATGAAAATTTTAATAAAAAACTTTAAATCCAAACTGTTATGACACTAAAAAAAAAGACTCATTTGATTCTATAAGCCGGATATCCGACCATGAACACCCCTAGTGGTCGGCGCCAGACCTGGGTAATCTATTGCCACGAAGGAAAGGGGTAGAAGAAACAACGTACATGTGGTTAATATCCATTATTCCTCAGAAGACGAGTGTCTTCTGAGGCTGAATGACCTACATGTCAAGGATTGGACAAAGCTAATGGAAAGGATAAAGCAATTGGAATCCGAGCTCAAGGAGAAAGAAGCCGAGCTGGAAGCCATTGCATTAAGCCGAGCTGGAAGTCACTGATCGTTAAGCTAGCATCGTTATTTCAATTCAAACATCGCTATTTCTGTTTTGTTATTTGTCCTTATTTCGAACCACTGTGAAGTCTTCAGATACATGGATTGCAC
The DNA here is from genome assembly GCA_029168935.1 of Oxyria digyna. NCBI lineage: Eukaryota > Viridiplantae > Streptophyta > Magnoliopsida > Caryophyllales > Polygonaceae > Oxyria > Oxyria digyna. Next base: position 1,506,952 of record JAPVLV010000026.1, on the reverse strand, counting down.
TCATTATGCTATAACAAATATGCAGATTTCAGATACATGCTCATTATGCTACAAAATATCATTGTTGATCGAACATCTTGACACAAAATTTAGCATACAAGTTCATAGGACATAAATAACTTACTAAACGTATTCATGCATAAAATTAATAGAACTTATAGGATATCTAGTTCTCAATGCTAGGTATATTTTTTCGTTCTCCCAAATCACATATATCTTCCGAGCCATGATCTCTTGTTCTCCCAAATTCTATCAGCAAGTCCACCCCTAAGGCTTCCCATGGTACCGGAAGGAACGTTAGGTATCTCTTCGTTCCGGTTGTACAGTAAAGTGTCATCGAGCTGATCAAGTTCGATCACAGAATCGTATCTCTTGTGAGTTAAGATGAACGTTCGACAAAATATGTTTGTAACTTAGACATTTATGATCATAAACGTTATGAAGGACTCAATTAAGACATACATGCATTCATAGAAATATTATGTCAAATAAATCAAACCGATAAATGAATGTACTCGTAATTAATTTGTTTTAAATAAACAGTATATATAGCTTATGTAACAACTCAAGGTAAAAGGTTTAAGAAAGCCTGCATTAATTTGTTTTAAATAAACAGTATTTATATAAACAGTATTTAATCTTATTGTGTTGTATGCAACTCTGCAAAACATATACTTTTTTGTTCACAATTAAATGTTTTGAGAACTTAATTTTGTTGAAAAATATTTATTTCATTTTACATATCTTCGTCAAAAAAAATTTAATCGATTTAATATCAAAATTTTAATTTGTATAATTACTTTATTTCCTATAGAAATGTGGGAAAAGTTGATTAATTTGTATTATATAATAGCTAGTATAATTTTTGTGTCTTGCACGAAATTTATATATTTTTTTAAAGAATTTATTATTATTTGATATTATTTGAGATATAAAATATTTAATAACTATTTTTTCAAAAATAATCTTAGACAATACCATTTTATAAAATTTTAGACAAAAAAATTTATATTAAAATTTTAGTTTAATATTTTGAAAAATTTTAGAACTAATAATAGTAGGTAAATGAAATATTGTATAATGTATTTGAAATATAGTAGGTAAAATTTTTACTTTATTAAGATTATTTATTTTCAAAATTTTATAAAAAAACTTAAATAAAAATAAATTACAATATACCAACTAATGCATAGGTGAAATTGGCATGTGGATAAATATAAATAAAATCATTCTCATAGCAAACAAACACACAGCAGATTTATGGTTTGCCCTCGTAGGGGCTTAGAAAGGAAGCGGATTTGAGGGGGTATTTTCGTCATTTGCGTTTGACTGGACATTACCGCGTTACACAGTCGTTAATTATTGTTCATAAAGTGCGATTAAGCCGTTAATCTTTTTTTTTCTTAAATGAGAAATAACAGCGGGCTAGGGGCTCCGACCAGTGATTCCACATCCACCGGAGAGACCATAGACGTTCTCGGCGTCCTCCAGGAGAAGTTCCAATGCTTCATCCACACCTCCCGGCCGCCTCCTCTCACGAGCACAAGCACGAGCACAAGCACGAGCACGAGCACAAGCACGAGCACAAGCACGAGCACAAGCACGAGCACGAGCACAAGCACATGCACGAGCAGATGCACGAGCACATGCACGAGCACATGCACATGCACATGCACGAGTGATACGGGACTATCTAGGTCGCCCAAAGAGCCACCTAACACACCCAAGGGTCCCTCCATGGCTAGCACCAAAGGCGCCCATGAGTCGCCCATGACTTCACTCAAGGCGCCCATGAAGACTCACCAAGGCGCCCATGACACCCAAGGTGCCGGGCATCATGCTTGTCATGACAAGCTAAGCGTCGGAGAAGTGGGAGTCACAACACACTTGTCACCCGGCGTTGGGCAACCCGGACAAGCTAACAAGAATCTTCCTCAGGTCACTACTTCAAGCCTCTCCACCACCTTGGTCGTGCTTTCTATGGACCCATGGCCCCCACCATGGCTTATAGGGGATGTAGGCCTACATGTTGGAGCCAAGAAGTGGCCACGAGATAGCCTTGGGCGAACCCAGATGGCTCGTGAAGAAGGCCTGCCGCGCCCAGTTGAAGCCGTCAATAATCACTCAAGGAGGCCACCTTCAAGCCACTCCACAGGTCGTGGTTCGCTTCTTATGGACCCATGGCCCCCACCAAGGTCTATAGGGGATGTGGGTATACCCCTTGGTGCCAATAAGTGGACACTAGATAGCCTTGGACGAGCCCAGATGGCTCATGAAGAAGGCCTGCCGCGCCCAGTTGAAGCCAACGGAAATCACTCAAGGAGGCCACCTTCAAGCCACTCCATGGTTCGTGTTTCGCTTCTTATGGACCCATGGCCCCCACCAAGGCACATAGGGGATGTAGGAATACCCAATGGAGCCAAGAAGTGGACACGAGGTAGCCCAGGGCGAGCCCAGATGGCTCGTGAAAGAAGCCTGCCGCACCAGAAACAAGCCCCCAAGAACCCTTCCGAGGTCACCACTTTAGGCCTATCCACCAACTTGTTCGTGCTTCTTATGGACCCATGGCCCCCACCAAAGCCTAGAGGGGATGTAGGGATACCCATTGGAGCCAAGAAGTGGCCACGAGATGGTGAGGGCTGAGCCCAGATGGTTCGTGAAGGAGGCCTACCCGCTATCAACACTTGGTTTATTTTTGCATTGTTTTGCCCGGATTTCCTTTGTTTTGTCTTAAGCTCCAAGTCTTGCAAGACTTCTTAATGGGCTTATTTGACACTTTTGTAAGGGAGTCGAGGAGTTGCGATTGCACTCATATAATTTCAGATATATTCTCATTAGGCTACAACATATCATCGTTGATCGAACATCTTGACGCAAATTTAAGCTAACTGCCTTGAAGACTTCCAATGTATTGGATAACAATCTAGAAGCTATTCCTAATCCTACAGATGAAGAAAGCCATGAGATTAAGGATCAGAGAAAGAAGAGATCTTGACCACATTGGAGACAGTATACAATAATGAGTAGCAAGGAACAAATAAGTTCCTGATTTCTATACTCATCTCAGAGAGGTGCACTTAAGTATCTCATGAGAATAAGCTCAGTTCTAGGCTTCTAGCCACAAAATCATTTGCAGTGGAGCTCAAACGTCTATCATGTACAAGCAACGAACTATCAACAATTAAAAATTAATCCATCCTCTTAGCAGCGTTAGTCTTGCTCCTTTTTCGTTTTGGAGGGCCTCGGCGAATAGGGCTCGGGGTATACTTATCTGGTGGTCTACGATTTCGGGCACCGTTCTGAATTTTTCCACTGGTGGATACAGGATGAGGAGGGCAAACATTAGCGCGGGTTGGGGTGGTTAAACGATCACCATCCACATCTTTCCTCGGGCGCTTTCGCGTGTAGACTCGGATTGCATCTGGACTTTGTTGGATTGCATCTGCATCTACAACAGTTTGAACTGCCCTCTCCTCCCTCTCTTCCTCATTCCTACCTTCATCCTCCACAACGGGGGCGCTTAGTACATCCGAATTTTCGACGACAGTTTGATCTACCCTCCCTTCCTCCAAATCTTCCAGTGTGGCAGATGCATCGTGGACGTTGGCGCTGGCGAAGGATAGGGAGAGACAGGGAGAGATAGGGGAAAAGTCAGGGGCGGTAAAGGAAAAATTCCTGGGTAGGGTCGAATCTTCATCCGAATTTTCATTCCCATTCCTACCTTCCTCATTTTGCAAATTTTCATCCATCTCAGGTTGTGGTTCGTTTTTATTCTGAACCACCGCAATCACGGCTTCTGCAGTGGTTGCTATATCAGTCGCCCAGATTTGATTGTAGTTCCTTTTTGATGGTCCTGCAAATGCAAATAGGGGTTAGGCGCTACCGCTAAACTTTCACATAAAAAAAGAAAAAAAAATGCAGGCACTGCAAGCAGAAATTACCTTGTAGCCCTGGCGCCAACTTAACAAGCTCCTCGTTTCTGAACTTCTCCCTTAATTCTTCAGCATGGACGTCTGTCATATCAAACTGGTGGGGTGCATTGAATGTTGCATTCACTACCCGCCTCATAGAGTGGAACGAGTAGATGCCCATTCTCCCTACCACGATCTGATCTTTATACTGTCTCGGATATAAATGATCAGACAGTTGATAAAGTTCGTGGTAGGGATTCCACACAACTGAACCCTGTAGAAGACAGCAAAAAAGTTCATCTTTTAATGTGAACTACCATTTCCTACATTTCAGTAAAGTTTAACTGTGAAGAACAAAAAGTGTAGAGAGATTCTTACTTCTTCCAACTCATCCCTTAGAATTGTTTTCAGCCTCTCACTGCTAACTTGCGCCGGTTGTCCATTTCGGCTTGTTGTATCCAAAGCAGTGATCCACCCTTTGATTAAGGGAAAAGTTGTTGCTGGTGTCCCACTTAGTTTATATCCAACATACTCTATCAATTTAGGTATGTGGATGAAAGCAAAGACCTGCAAAAGAAAGGGAAAAAAATAGCATTAGCAATATATAAACAACAACGACATCAACAGAAAGCATTACTAGTTGCTGATAACTTTGGGTAACATTAGCAATATATAAAGAGAACTAAATAAATAAAATGGTCAAGAAACCTACTATTAAAGCGAAAGCACACCCGGTGAGATTCTTCTTTGGGTTTACCGGGTCCTTCATACTACTCAAGGAAGCATGTAATTCGGCATGGGCAGCCGAACCCCATGCGTAGTCCTTTAATCGGTCTATATCATCAAGGAAAGAGAAGTAGATTGGCGTTACACTACTTCCCGAAGTGTCGGGAAGTAGAAAGATTCCTACTAAGAACAGAACCGCAGCCTTGGTTCTCATTTCAAGGGGTTTTTCTGACTTTGCTATATCTAATAGACGTCTTAATTTCATTCCCTTGCCTTTTTGTAGTCCCTCGTCGTCGTCGAAATGTTTTTTACACATTTCGGACAAATTTTTTTTCTCCCCAACTATGGGTTTTCCAACAATTGGAAAACCCATGATGTTTAAAACATCAAGAAGGCTAAAATACAAGTTCCCCCCGTGAACCTCAAAACAACACGAATCTTTGCAGTAAATGTCAATTAAAGCTTCAACTAAAACCTGAGAATGCGCAACCAAATTGCAGATGTCCAGGTAGTGCTCAAACCCAGTCCCTACAAGTTTTGCTCGCACATCATCTTGAACCCTAAACTCCTTGAGCATAAACAGATGTGTCTGAACGCAAGACATACTAGAGACATGAAAAAACACAATAAGAATCATAATAAAATTCTGATATTTTAAATTCATTTCTACCTAAAACATAAATAACTAACTGCAAGGATAACAAAAGGGCTGTATGAAATTCTAGCAGCATATAAAATTAGGTGCGTACGAAAAATATTGCGGTGACTGTTAAGCTTCACATGAAATAGGTTATCTCCATCGTCCAATAAGAAACAATCAATGATAGTCATCAAATTACAGTAAAACAATCAATGAGTAGTCAACAAAGGTACAAAGAAATAATCAAATTACAGTAATTTGATTGTACTTGAAACAAGAAACAATATTTTCGTCTGATTCTAATTGAGCTCCAATTTAAGCAGAAATTTCGTTTTCAATCAATCAATGGGTAGTCGGTAGAAGCGAATTACCTGATTCTAATTGAGCTCCAATTTAAGCAGAAATTTCGTTTTCAATCAATCAATGGGTAGTCGGTAGAAGCGAATTACCTGTGAAGATCTCGAGTGTAGGGAAGCGGGCGGGCGGAAGAATCTGAGGTGAGGACGAATCTGAAGTGCTGTGCCGGGCCAATCTGATGGAGAGGCGGAGAGGATGGAGGAGGAGCGGAGAGGAGCACTTCAGAGTGGAGAGTTTGAGAGTTGGAGATTTATAGAAAACATACCATTATTGCACTTGAAGATTGAAACGTTGGAGTGGAGGCTGGAGAAGAAGCGTCGATTGCAGCAGGAAGCCCAACCATTATTGCACTTGAAGATTGAAACGTTGGAGTGGAGGCTTGAGGGCATTTCTCAGCCAAATATATCTCCATATCAATTTGTAAAGCCTGAGCCTTAATACATAACAATCATAATATTCGATCAAAAAGAAAATCACGAACCTTGAGAGATGAATCACACGTCAGTTTTCATGACGAGTTAGAGCCAACAATTGTGAAGACGATGGTGTTTGGAGCGAGAGAGTCGAGCGGTGGTGGAGGCGGCGGCGATAAAGAAGCCCACAGGATTAGTGAGTGCGAGTACCTTCTCCGACGATGATGAGCGAGGGATCGGCGGTGATGAGCGAGGGACGATTTGGGTGAAGCTGGTAGTCCGAGGATGAGGGCGAAGGGAGTGATGGCGAGGGTGGCAAAGACGTGGCGGTAGACGGAGAGGACGAAGTGGTTCATGCTTTAGGCAAATAGTGGTGATGATAAACATGCCTGCATACCCGAATTGGGCTTTTATTGGGCTTGGCCCAAACTCTTCCATCTGGTAAACAAAAGCTGAAACATTAAATAACATAAATAACATATTAGAAGAAGAAGAAAGTAACCGGCCGTCTGTCTGTGCCTATGTCTCTTCTCTAGCCTGTTCTCTGTGGCTAAACGCAGGGCCTGTTCTCTAGCCGTCTAATCTCATTGATTCCCTTCTCTTTTCCATCAATTTCTCAACCACATAATCGGCCGGTGTTTTCAATTGAAAAAATGAAGAGAAGTAGAGAAGAAGAAGACACAGGAGATTCAGCTGCTAATCGAAAGAAGAAGAATAGATCTGGGATGACAAATCCTAATTTTTCTTGGTCGGAAGAGAAGGATATTCTCCTACTGAAACAGATTATAGACGCCAGGAATGGTCGAGGGCCGTGTGCTTCTGAAAAGAGGTGGAGTAACAATTGTTGGAGAATTATCCTTGAGAGGCTTACACTACTAAATCCGGAGTTCCAAGTGCTGAATACGAAGGATCTGAAAATTAGGCAAACTCTCATTCGGACCCAAACAGATTTGAACTTGTCTTCCGTTCATCCACCAATAGGGGTAAGTCTGTTCGGTTCAAATTTTCTACTCCAATTTGTAGAAATCAATCTTGTTCAGCTTATCTGCGTCTTCTGAAAATAGGGGTAAATCAATCTTGTTCGGTTCAAATTTGCTTGTGATGATTGCCTTTTGTTTTCAGGAACTAGACCTATTAGTGTTTCATGCCTTTCGAGATAGCCCCTTACCTGCACCGCCCAAGGAGACTCTGGGCGTACGCAGAATTCGGAATCGGGCAGGGGAAGTGAATGTGAATGTGATCAACAACAGTAGCGGATAACCCTTGTTTCCAAAACTAAGTTCCTTGTTTGAAATGGAGGATTGAGATTTGGGGCCGCTGGAATGAAGTACATTAATTTTTTGTGAGGTTCATACAATAAGTATAGTTTACACATTAATGTACTTCATTCCAGCGGCCCCAAATCTAAATCCTCCATTTCAAACAAGGAACTTAGTTTTGGAAACAAGGGTTATCCGCTACTGCTGTTGATCACATTCACATTCACTTCCCCTGCCCGATTCCGAATTCTGCGTACGCCCAGAGTCTCCTTGGGCGGTGCAGGTAAGGGGCTATCTCGAAAGGCATGAAACACTAATAGGTCTAGTTCCTGAAAACAAAAGGCAATCATCACAAGCAAATTTGAACCGAACAAGATTGATTTACCCCTATTTTCAGAAGACGCAGATAAGCTGAACAAGATTGATTTCTACAAATTGGAGTAGAAAATTTGAACCGAACAGACTTACCCCTATTGGTGGATGAACGAAAGACAAGTTCAAATCTGTTTGGGTCCGAATGAGAGTTTGCCTAATTTTCAGATCCTTCGTATTCAGCACTTGGAACTCCGGATTTAGTAGTGTAAGCCTCTCAAGGATAATTCTCCAACAATTGTTACTCCACCTCTTTTCAGAAGCACACGGCCCTCGACCATTCCTGGCGTCTATAATCTGTTTCAGTAGGAGAATATCCTTCTCTTCCGACCAAGAAAAATTAGGATTTGCCATCCCAGATCTATTCTTCTTCTTTCGATTAGCAGCTGAATCTCCTGTGTCTTCTTCTTCTCTACTTCTCTTCATTTTTTCAATTGAAAACACCGGCCGGTTATGTGGTTGAGAAATTGATGGAAAAGAGAAGGGAATCAATGAGATTAGACGGCTAGAGAACATGCCCTGCGTTTAGCCACAGAGAACAGGCTAGAGAAGAGACATAGGCACAGACAGACGGCCGGTTACTTTCTTCTTCTTCTAATATGTTATTTATGTTATTTTTATTTATGTTATTTAATGTTTCAGCTTTTGTTTACCAGATGGAAGAGTTTGGGCCAAGCCCAATAAAAGCCCAATTCAGGTATGCAGGCATGTTTATCATCACCACTATTTGCCTAAAGCATGAACCACTTCGTCCTCTCCGTCTACCGCCACGTCTTTGCCACCCTCGCCATCGCTCCCTTCGCCCTCATCCTCGGACTACCAGCTTCACCCAAATCGTCCCTCGCTCATCACCGCCGATCCCTCGCTCATCATCGTCGGAGAAGGTACTCGCACTCACTAATCCTGTGGGCTTCTTTATCGCCGCCGCCCCCACCACCGCTCGACTCTCTCGCTCCAAACACCATCGTCTTCACAATTGTTGGCTCTAACTCGTCATGAAAACTGACGTGTGATTCATCTCTCAAGGTTCGTGATTTTCTTTTTGATCGAATATTATGATTGTTATGTATTAAGGCTCAGGCTTTACAAATTGATATGGAGATAGATTTGGCTGAGAAATGCCCTCAAGCCTCCACTCCAACGTTTCAATCTTCAAGTGCAATAATGGTTGGGCTTCCTGCTGCAATCGACGCTTCTTCTCCAGCCTCCACTCCAACGTTTCAATCTTCAAGTGCAATAATGGTATGTTTTCTATAAATCTCCAACTCTCCAACTCTCCACTCTGAAGTGCTCCTCTCCGCTCCTCCTCCATCCTCTCCGCCTCTCCATCAGATTGGCCCGGCACAGCACTTCAGATTCGTCCTCACCTCAGATTCTTCCGCCCGCCCGCTTCCCTACACTCGAGATCTTCACAGGTAATTCGCTTCTACCGACTACCCATTGATTGATTGAAAACGAAATTTCTGCTTAAATTGGAGCTCAATTAGAATCAGGTAATTCGCTTCTACCGACTACCCATTGATTGATTGAAAACGAAATTTCTGCTTAAATTGGAGCTCAATTAGAATCAGAAGAAAATATTGTTTCTTGTTTCAAGTACAATCAAATTACTGTAATTTGATTATTTCTTTGTACCTTTGTTGACTACTCATTGATTGTTTTACTGTAATTTGATGACTATCATTGATTGTTTCTTATTGGACGATGGAGATAACCTATTTCATGTGAAGCTTAACAGTCACCGCAATATTTTTCGTACGCACCTAATTTTATATGCTGCTAGAATTTCATACAGCCCTTTTGTTATCCTTGCAGTTAGTTATTTATGTTTTAGGTAGAAATGAATTTAAAATATCAGAATTTTATTATGATTCTTATTGTGTTTTTTCATGTCTCTAGTATGTCTTGCGTTCAGACACATCTGTTTATGCTCAAGGAGTTTAGGGTTCAAGATGATGTGCGAGCAAAACTTGTAGGGACTGGGTTTGAGCACTACCTGGACATCTGCAATTTGGTTGCGCATTCTCAGGTTTTAGTTGAAGCTTTAATTGACATTTACTGCAAAGATTCGTGTTGTTTTGAGGTTCACGGGGGGAACTTGTATTTTAGCCTTCTTGATGTTTTAAACATCATGGGTTTTCCAATTGTTGGAAAACCCATAGTTGGGGAGAAAAAAAATTTGTCCGAAATGTGTAAAAAACATTTCGACGACGACGAGGGACTACAAAAAGGCAAGGGAATGAAATTAAGACGTCTATTAGATATAGCAAAGTCAGAAAAACCCCTTGAAATGAGAACCAAGGCTGCGGTTCTGTTCTTAGTAGGAATCTTTCTACTTCCCGACACTTCGGGAAGTAGTGTAACGCCAATCTACTTCTCTTTCCTTGATGATATAGACCGATTAAAGGACTACGCATGGGGTTCGGCTGCCCATGCCGAATTACATGCTTCCTTGAGTAGTATGAAGGACCCGGTAAACCCAAAGAAGAATCTCACCGGGTGTGCTTTCCCTTTAATAGTAAGTTTCTTGACCATTTTATTTATTTAGTTCTCTTTATATATTGCTAATGTTACCCAAAGTTATCAGCAGCTAGTAATGCTTTCTGTTGATGTCGTTGTTGTTTATATATTGTTAATGCTATTTTTTTCCCTTTCTTTTGCAGGTCTTTGCTTTCATCCACATACCTAAATTGATAGAGTATGTTGGATATAAACTAAGTGGGACACCAGCAACAACTTTTCCCTTAATCAAAGGGTGGATCACTGCTTTGGATACAACAAGCCGAAATGGACAACCGGCGCAAGTTAGCAGTGAGAGGCTGAAAACAATTCTAAGGGATGAGTTGGAAGAAGTAAGAATCTCTCTACACTTTTTGTTCTTCACAATTAAACTTTACTGAAATGTAGGAAATGGTAGTTCACATTAAAAGATGAACTTTTTTGCTGTCTTCTACAGGGTTCAGTTGTGTGGAATCCCTACCACGAACTTTATCAACTGTCTGATCATTTATATCCGAGACAGTATAAATGATCATGATCTTAAGACATTATTAAGAGACTATTATACCCCGCAAGGCTATAATATCCCTGCACATACGTGCTTATTAAATTAACATTAAAGACTATACTTAAGTCCACACATAGCACAGAAAGGCCACACACAAACCGTCTTTAAGACGTTATTCAACCTAGTATTTATAACTAAATATAGGTATCGAAAATATCTAACAACCTAGATACGAAAAACATTTAACACACAAGTGTTCTCAAACAATTAATCAGGTTTTAGAAATTACCCAATTATTTAACAATTAATTTTAATATTAATTGTCGGTCAAATATGTAAAGAAAAGAGAAAGCAAGAGCGAACCGCCACTTGCCTGAAATAGAAAGGCGACGAACGGAATGAAGTCGGAGTTGAGAGCCTTGTGAACGAACTCGATCTTCAAGAATTTGATCCAAACGAGATACCCAAATCACATAAATAAACTAAAGTCAACAATCTAATTGATATAATAATTCTATTAATTATATCAATTAAATAAGATTAAATATGATTAATTAATTAAAACAATTAATTAACCATATGCACCACGTGGCTAAGTGAAATAGGCCTGCGAATATATATGGCTTGACTTATATGTAAAAACATGTCTCACCTGGGCTATATATATACCTTGCCGTAGTATATATATAATGTGCTTCTCAGCCCATATTCTAATTGGGTCCAATAACACAACTTGGCCCAACAATAAGATAAATGACAAGCCTGACCACAAATGGTCAATTCCGTTAAGTGATCGACCGATTCATTAAATGAGATTAATGAACCCGGTTTAGAATAATTAAATAGCTTGATACATGAACCCGTCTTCAACAATTCATACATGCTCGATACTCTCTGCACGCGTCTTCAATGGTGGACGAAGGACAGTGCCCGACGATTCCAGCGAAACCTCCGGTGGTTACCCGACAACGAACGGACGAAATTCCGAAAGCAAATGAGGACAGTGGATACGAAGGAGCGACTGGACGACAACCCAAATGGAAGAATAATGAGAAGTTTTAGAGAGAAAACTGAGAGATCGAATGAAAAATGGGTGAAGGATGGAATTCCCGATTTGAGGTTTTATATAGCTCTCCCTCTCGGATTCGGTCAAGGAAATCAAGGTGTCATGAATGGGATGAACGGAAATGCCATTCAAAGCGAAGAAATTGAAGACGGAAATTAAAACGGGGTTGAAAAATCAATCGGCGTTACAGAGCAGAGGTTGATGGCAATTTTCAGAAATCGCTCTTTTTGCCCTTAATTTAATGGAAATTGCAGAGTTGGCCCTTGACCCAAAAGTATTTGGTCAAACAACCCTAACTTTAGAAATTCTACAAACTATCCTTGTAAACTTCTCAGAACTTACAAATTATGCCCAAATAAATTATTATTATTTATTTGGTACACAATGATCAAATAAATAACATGACCTATATTATTATCGTAAAAACAAATTACAATAATAACCTTGTGCACACGTTTTTTTTGCTAAATGCACACTATTCTGTGTGGTAACAATTGCAGTACACATATGTGCGTTAACTCTTACCGCACCAAAGGACTCAGGGGCATTGTTGGAATTTTTTCTGAAATCTATACGACGCTGGTGCGGTAAGAATTACCGCACAGTTCTGTGCGTTAACAATTACCGCACCAGATTAATCCCAGATTAAGCAAAAAAAAAAACAGATTTTCATTAACTTAAACCCTGTGCGGTAACAATTACCGCACAGGAATTTTATTTTTTTTAATTAATATTTTTTTTTTTAAAAGTATTAAAAAAGTATTAAACCTGTGCGGTAAGGGTTACCGCACCACGTTACATCTTTAAAAAAAAAAAAATTCCCGCACAGGATCTTCTTCCTCCTCTCTCGTCTGCGAAATTTGCGCCGCCGCGAACCCTAAAATTCGCCACCCCTCAAACCACCGATTAACCCATCAAAACCTTCAATCGACGATGGATTCGAGTTGCCCCGACCATGGCGGTTCGTCTGGGCCCATAATTTCTGCCGGAGTCGTCCCCCCCACTGTGGAGCAGCCAACAATGGCGGAAGCGCCATCGACGTTCAGCGGTGGGGCTTGCTGGGTTGCTATGGAGGAGGAAGAAGAAGAGGAAGAGGAGGTTCCATTGACGTTCAGCGGTGGTGCCCGGAGAGAGCTCCGACGGAGAACAGCGGTGGTGCCGGACCCGACCCGACCCGACCCGACCCGACCCGATACCAGCAGCCCAACCCGCCCCGATACCCGCTCCGAGGCCAAGAAACCGAAAGCGGCCCGTCCAAAACGTCGGTCCCGGGTACGCTACTCGAGCAAATAGAAGGTTGAATTCTCAAACTGAGGCGCAACCGAAAGCTTTTTCGACTCCCGTAGATCTACATCAAGTATGTATTTTTATTAAATATTCTATAACTTTTGTAATGTTTTTAAATAGTTTAATTATTTTATTTCGTAACGTTATGAAATTATTTAATAAGTAATTTCATAACGTTATGAATTTAATAATATTTGATAACGTTATGAAATTTTTAAATAAATTTCGTAACGTTATCAATTTATTTAATTTAATTAATTTATTAAATTTATAACGTTGTGAAATTAGTTATTTAATTTCATAACGTTATGAATTTAATAATATTTGATAACGTTATGAAATTTTTAAATAAATTTCGTAACGTTATCAATTTATTTAATTTAATTAATTTATTAAATTTATAACGTTATGAAATTAGTTATTTAATTTCATAACGTTATCAATTTATTTAATTTGATTAATTTATTAAATTGATAATGTTATGAAATTAGTTATTTAATTTCGTAACGTTATGAATTTAATAATATTTGATAACGTTATGAAATATTTAAATAAATTTCCTAACGTTATCAATTTATTTAATTTATTTTATAACATTATGAAATTAATTTATATGGTAACGTTATGAAATTAAGTAATTTATTGCGTAACGTTATGAAATTAAGTAATTTATTGCGTAACGTTATGAAATTAAGTAATTTATTGCGTAACGTAATTAAGTAATTTATTGGGTCACGTTATAAAATTATATTATTTGGTAACATTATGAAATTAATTAATTTATTCGTAACGTTATGAAATTAATGAAATTTTATAACGTTATGAAATATAATAATTTCATAATGTTATGAAATATGACATTCTATATTGTAAAAGTAATGAATTAATTATTTTATGAAATATGACATTGTTCTTCTCTTATTTTGTAACGTTATGAACTATTAGTATATAAAGTATTGAAATTAGGCGAATTATAACGTTAATTTCGTAACGTTATGAACAAAATGTTTAGAAATTAGAGATGATTTTGATTAGGATTGACGTTACAACAACTGTTTGTAACGTTACGACGTCATGGAAAAGACTTTTTTGAATTTGACGTTATTTTTGTAACGCTATGAAAATAACGTTACGCTATAACAACAACATTAGGGGGTGCGAGATACGATGGCCTCTAGTGGTTTTGTTCCGGGGGCTCCTGTTGCTGCATAGCGTGTTAGGAGGACGCAGATTACAGCATCCATACGTCAGAGTTTTGCTACTGCTCGAGACCAGCTGAATGCTTCTAGTTCGACACCCACTGACGAGGCTCGTGCACTTACAGATACTGGGGCAGTTAGGGATTGTGGTCTGGATGTTGATCCGTGTGCTGATGATGAGGGTTACAGTGAGAGTGAGGAGGAGGGTATGGACGTCGATGATACAGCTGCTGATTTGGATGATGATATGCTGGGAGACGGTGAGGGTTTAGGTACAGATTATATTGTATCTCATCTCGAGATACCGACAGATCAGCTTAGGAGAGACGACCCTCCTATTATTTCAGAGGATCATGCTGGTATGGGGCCTTCATCGCCAACTCCTACAGATTTAGGTCCTTCGTCTCCTACGCCAGATGTACCACCTCCCCCGACTGATGATGTACCGCATCCGGCTGCTGCACCTCATGTACCACCTCCTGCTGTACCTTGGATGCCCGGAGGTCCTTTTACAAAGGAGTTGCTGAAGAGTTATGAGACGCACATCGCCAGGGCTATTTATGAGCTTACAGTTGTTGATCCTCCCGCACCTGTGATTCCAGCTGGCCCCCGTCCTCTTCCTCCATTTATACAGAGACAGCGAGGAGGCCGAGGAGCTCAGGCAGATGATGATGTTGCTGATGCAGACGCTGCTGATCCTCCAGCACGAGGTGGACGCGCTCCACGCGGAGGACGAGGACGAGGACGTGGACGTGGACGTGGACGTGCTGCAGATCATGCTGATTTTCCACAGCCTGCTGATCTTCCAGAAGGCGAGGCTCCTCTTGATTTGGTATGTATTTGAACTATAATGTTCATATGTGAAATATGAACGACATTCTGTAGAAGTAACTGTGTTAATTTTTTACTTTTTTTCCAGACACGGAAGGTCGTCAAGGTTCACTTCCACACCGCCTACTGCACTCCACTAGAGGCGTTTAGGAGACCTGGTCCAGATTCGTGGTTTCAGCTTGCAGAGCGATCTGGATTGACTGATCTACGCTATATCGGGTCCGGTCCTGTCGATCATGTGTTGGTTTCTGCTTTCGTCGAGAGATGGCACCCAGAAACCAACACATTTCATTTGCCATTTGGAGAGATTGGTCCTACACTTCACGATGTGGTTGAGATCCTATCGCTGCCTATACATGGCAGGAGTTGTAGCTCAGTTTTGAGCAGGGAGGAGATCTTCACTTTTGCTGCTGAGATGCTTCACGTAGAGGAGGCACTGGTGAAGACTTGGTATAGGGATGGAGGCATTCCTTTGGGTTATCTTCAGCAGAGATTGAAGGATATGATGCGGATGGAGGATGGACAGAGA
This sequence comes from Oxyria digyna, assembly GCA_029168935.1. Lineage (NCBI taxonomy): Eukaryota > Viridiplantae > Streptophyta > Magnoliopsida > Caryophyllales > Polygonaceae > Oxyria > Oxyria digyna. The sequence goes on along the minus strand of JAPVLV010000026.1, from coordinate 1,491,355 downwards.
GATGAGAGCCTCATTGCGTCTATGTACTTACTGTTGCTTCTCGGCACTACAGTTCTAGTGGACAAGTCGACTACAGCAGTCAAGCACTGGTGGTTAGTTCTTTTGGCCGACCACGACAGCACTGGCCGATATGCTTGGGGAGCTGGAGTGTTAGCTCATCTGTATCGCAACCTTGGATAGGCGTCGAGGCGATTGGCTATGGGGATGGGGAGTTCTGGCATTCTTTTGCGGGTTAGTACGCAAACAACTATACGATTGGCTATGTTTAGGAAGTCGAGTTCTAATTATCCTTTTTTTGCAGTCGTGGATCTGGGCATATTTTCCACATTTTCGTGGACATTTTGTGACAGATCCACTTTCTATGGACCACGCCGCAGCTGCTATGAGGGAGGGCAGAGAGGTGCCACAGGGGAAGAGCACGAATCGTTTGGTTGCCATTCGTGGCATGCTTGACCGTGTTCGTTATGAGGAGGTCAGATTTTAAGAATGTATGCTTTCGTTATATTGTGTGAATGTAAACTATACTAACTGTTTTGTAATGTTTTGTTGCAGGTTAATTGGTTTCCCTTTGCAAATGTGGATTTCAGACTTCCGCAGTACGCCCCGTCTTTGTTTGAGGGCATTCTCCGTTGTCTGGACATCGAGGAGCTCTATCAGCCAGGTCGCCTGCTGCGACAGTTTGGACATGTGCAGGGTATCCCAGATCCTCCCCCAGAGCCCATCCAGGTGACACGTAACAACAGGCTGACGCATTATTCAGTTCACTTTGCCGAGGATCTGCTTGGTGTGTGGGATCAGGACCCCAGGCCTTTGTTACAGATTCGGGAGCCACGAGCGACGTACTATTGGGCAGTCACAGATGATTATCTCGATTGGTATGATCGAGTTTCTCATCCTCTGGTGGATCCCAGATCACGTAGACTCGATCGTCCAGTTGGTCCGCTGCGTATTCCACCTTCGGTTGACAGTTTTGCGGTACGATTATAAATTTTATTAGTCATATTCATTCAATTAGTATATTTGATAGTAATGTTTTGATATGTTGTTAATATAGCGGACCCAGCTAGTGACTTGTGAGATTCGAGCTTTCTTGGAGACACCACCAGAGAGGAGGCCTGCAGATATCGATGAGTTCATGAGGCGTCTCCTTGGAGTTTTGACTGACGAGGCTCCACCGATGGCTCCAGCTCCGGTTCGTCAATCTCAGCTTGCTCGGCATTCAATCCACGAGGAAGGGCAAGGTAGTGGGCAACGTAGTGGGAATGAGGGTCGTGACTTGGAGTGATGTATAGTTTGTTTGGATACTATGTTTTGGTAATGTTTGGTTCACTTTTGCTTATTTATTTTGGGCTTTTCTTAAAAACGCGAGAAAATGGTCACAATCGCAAAAAATAATTAAAAACTACTAAACGTCAAATATTGATAAATGATTCAAAACGTCTCGAAACGACTCGAAAACGATATAAAACAAGCCAAAATGTAATTTGAAGGAATTCCGAACAAGTTGTAAAAAAGTGTAAAAATGTGGCCAAAATGAGCAAAGCTTAGCGAAACTTGACTTTTTTGAAAAAGGCGAAAAACGACAAAGTACGTCAAATATTAATAAAAATGGTTCAAAACGTGTCGAAACGACTAAGAAACGAAAAAAATCGACTGAAAACGATATAAAACAAGCCAAATAGAAATATGGAGGATTTCCGAACAAGTTGTAAAAAAGTGTAAAAATGTGGCCAAAATGATGGCATAATATGGCAAAAATGAGCAAAGCTTAGCGAAACTTGACTTTTTTGGAAAAGGCGAAAAACGACCAAGTACGTCAAATATTAATAAAAATGGTTCAAAACGTGTCGAAACGTCTAAGAAACGAAAAAAATCGACTCAAAACGATATAAAACAAGCCAAATCGAAATATGGATAATGGATAATGGATAATGGATAATGGATAGTGGATAATGGATAATGGATAGTGGGTAATGGATAATGGATGTCATATGTGTACAAACGTCAACGGGCCTAATAAGGCCTAATGAAATTTGAATGAGGCCCAAACACAAAAAACGACAAAAAATGACATAAAACGGCTTAATAAGCACTTAAAACGTAAAAGTCAAGAAATGTAACATTAATATTTGAGCATTACCAATCAAACGCTATCGTTTTTATAAGAAATTAACAACTTTAACACTTAGAAGTATGTAAACGAAGACTTTCACCTGTATGCTACTACTCTCAAGTATATAAGTTGTATAGTTATACTCATATGTATGTGATACCACTTCGTTACTAAAATGAACTTCATATAATGTGTTTATTTCATCATATAACATTAGTTTAACACTTAATTGTTATCGTTTGACTCAACTGACCTCGTATTTCATTAGTATAATATGAATTTTTATCATATAACTCTTCGTAATCTCATATTACATTAGTAAAACTTGATAAAATTATTCACAAAACTCTCAATAACGACATATTTTAGTAGTATAACATTACTTTGGGTCATAAAACTTTTTATAATATCAAATAGTATAAGAAAGCAACATAAAAAATGAATTTTTATGTAATTAGGGTTGGTACTACAACAGTTACCGCACCAACCCTAATACCCTAAACCCTACAAACACCAGAAACAGATTATGTGCGTTAATTGTTAACGCACCAGACTCTGGTGCGTTAGCAGAAGATGTGGAAGACTCCAGTCAAGCGGCACGGTTGGATACAAACCGTGCAGGATTGCTTCAGACCGTGCCGATTTGTTACAAACCGTGCGGAAACGCCGTTAATGTGTCTTTTCTGTTGGATCTTGACGAAGTTCTGTTATCAGTTCTGTTAATGTGTCTTTTCGTTAGATATCGTCATTGTTTCTAACATGTTTTCTTACTTTGTATTACAGATTCAAACAACCATGGCATCATCTTCATCCTCCCCAGTTCCAGCAGAAGGCAGTGAGATCCAGTGCCCGAGTAGAAGGTGCTCAAGAACAATCAAGGTGTTCACTGGTAATGACAAGAACAATCCCCATACGTATGGACGAAGGTATACCACATGTCAGTGTAACTACATGATCGTGTATCTTGAGCCAGAATACGACAGTCATCATCTCCGAGTCATTGCAAAACTGTTGAAGGAAATAGCTGACCAGCAGTTGAAGCTGGTATATTTTCACCAGGCTAAGAGTATTGAAGCAGCCAAACACTGGATACAACAGAGGTTTCCCAATGACCCTGTTCCTAGTTTTTATGACAGTGACTCCGATTAGGGATCTGGGTATCAAATCAGTGAATCTCCGTTAAGTCTGTGTTTAGTTTAAATTTCAAGAATGAGTATGTTGTCTTTCCTTAATGAGTATGTTGTCTTTCCTTAATGAGTCTGTTGTTGTCTTTCCTTAATGAGTCTGTTGTCTTTCCTTAATGAGTCTGTTGTCTTTTTAATTTATGCTGAGTGTGTTGTAGTTTATGGATTCACTGATTTCACTTCACTGTTTCACCTACCTCATCTAACTCTACTGAAAACACTATTTAAAGCAAACAAGACAAGTCATTACATATTTCAAAGCAGACAAGACAAGTCATTACATATTATAAATCAATTCCAATCGAAGTCTAAAGATCAAGGCTACTAAACTATTACAAATCAAGTCATGTAGTCCATACGCTTTCCAGCAGTGAAGCGGTATTGTCGAAACAAGTCCACTTGGCCAGCATATATCCCTTCCCACCACTTGATGTTGTCATCTGCAAATCTTCTCCACGAACCGGAACAACGTGGCAATGGTGCCCCATCACGGAGCCAAACCTAGATATACAAAGAAAATTAATCAATAAGTATAAATGATTTCGACGTTTCATGACGCTTGTTTAGATTACCACAGATTCTTACCGGTATCCAGTGATTACTGCATCCGACAAGAGCTATCCCAAAAATCTTCTGTGGAGGACCAGGGCTCACTGTAGACTGCCTTATTGGCAAGCATAAACACGGCGCATCCCAGGATAGTTGCACTAAACCAACATTATACACTGTGGCAAACACCAAACCCATAAATGGCATGTCCATCCAAAATGGTCTCTCACAAGGACTTCTCATGTAGTTAACTTGAGCAATAAGATCATCCCATGTTCCTACCCGTAGTCCACGTCGTATGGGCTCCCATGTCTCTTTGTTTCCAAGAAGCTCCGCTGCCAACGCAGCACGGATCATACGATATTGACTCTGTTGCATACCCGTAAGTAGAGCCATTGACCGATACCCACAATGTCCGTCTGAACGCACATCTTTCACAGAAGTCATGTAGGAAAGCCAAAAGTAGTCAATATTTTTCACCCCCAAGTTCACCCCCATATAACTTATGGCTTCTTCAATCTCTTCTTCATCTTCTCCTTCCTCTGTTTCGTTTCGATCTGGATAGCAAGCTCTTAGGGGCACGGCATTCATGTCTTCGTCTTCTAAATCGATGGTCTCTGAAAACAATGGTTCAGGTTGGGACTGTGATCCGAAGTCGAACGACACTTGACTTGCTTGCTTTTTAGGACAAGTTGGTCGTTCACTTTGCCTATTTGCCTTCTCCTTTGCGACTTTTTGCGCATTCTCAGTATTTGTTAAGTCTTCTCTAACGTACTCGTGGTAACTCTTTTCCCTCTTTTCTCTCGGAGGAGAATTCCCATTTCGCTGCTTCTCCTTGTTCTTTGATCCCGGCGGCCTTCCTTTTCCTTTCCTAAACAAGTTTGTTGGCTCTACCAAAGAACTTTGTTCCGGATGCTCCAAGTCAATGTACAACTCACTTAATCTGAATAGAGTTCCATCCCTCAAATCTCCACTTTCCCATTTCGCCCACATTTCACGCATTCTGATCTCCGGAATAGACATTGAACGATTGTCGTCGGGTAAGGACAAATTTATTGCATCATCTTCCCATCTCAGTTCCTTCCAGAAGTCATGAAAATCATCCGGAACAAGAGGTGTCTTTGAAATGATTGCCCTAGCAAGATCGTGTACGCATGGCATCCCAAGACAATCTCGAACCCAATGATCATCACAAACATTTGAATACTCCTCCTTCAATATTTGCTGGTACATTTCCAACAACAACAGAAAACACCTATCTGACACTCGGTAAAATAGCCTTGAAAACAACATTCGAATGCCAGGAGGAAAGGTTGGGTCATCAAAGACCATTTGCCGAGTGGTAAGTGCTTGGTTCATCGTCGCCCTAATCAGGTCCATCTGAACTATGACCGCATGGTGGATCCTCACGATCACTCTGTTGAAGCCTCCTCTACTAGAACCCACAATTTCTTTCAACACCTTATGCATCCCCTCCACCCTAAATAAACACAATTTCTAATCATTAGCATTAATAATATGGTGGTCCAAATTAACAACTAAACAAACAAAGATACCTGTTTGTAGTCCTTGTGTGAAAGTGAAGAGTGTAGTCCGTCCACGCTCTAACTATGAACTCCTTGTACGGAGAAAACCAGTACTTTTCAACGTAACCAACAATGCCCTTCTTCCATGAATCTCTCAGCTTTCTCAACCTCTCTTCGTAGATTTCTTCGGTGCTCGAGCAAAATATCCCCCAACATTGCGTAACAAAGTTCTCCGCCCTTTTAGTATTTTTAATCACTTTTTCTGCGTGTGACTGGATGTTGTGCTTAATGTGCACCCAACACAATAGTTGCTTCACATCAGTGTCTTTGAACACAAGTTTGATTGCTCTCAACAAAGCCTTTTCACAGTCGGTCATTATAGCCTTCGGCATCACTCCCAAATTTCTACACAACTCATGAACGCACATCATCACAAACTTGTAATGCATTACTGTCTCCTGAGCCATGAATGCATATGCGATGTTGAACGTCTTGTGCGTGCAAGTGAAACCAACCATCTCCACTAAAGTCATATCATACCTATTTGTCTTGTATGTGGCGTCCATGATAATCACGTGAGGAAACTTCCTGAACAAACGAATCGACTCCGGGTGAGCGAAAAAAAGGACTTCAACCTCATTTGTCCTCGTGTTCCTCAAAGGTTGACAAAAATACTTGTTCTCTTTCTGAAAATTTAGAGACCACTGAGTAACTGACAATTCACCACGATCTTCAAAATTGATCTTCTGCAAAAAATTGGCAATCTGCTTCATGGATGTCACATTTTGCGGGTCTCTTTTCCTAAGCTGAATAAGTATGTTTTTTGGCGTCTTGCGATCATCCCCCGCTTCCCTTGCTATTTTCTCCTCCTCTTTGCTCATTCTACCCACGAATGAATTCCCATGAAAACTAGTAGGAAGGGTGTGGTTGTGACGACCTTCTACAACATTCACGATCCATTTATAACTATAAGGCCCTTCTTTTATACGAACCCCATATAACTCAAATGTACAACCACATTTCTTCGATTTTCGGTGACGAAGCCTCGGAACCGGCAATTCTGGATTTTTTAAATTCACTTTCGGCCTACCCGATCTAGGTTTTCCAAACCTATCGCATACAAAATCAACGCAATATTTGCTAGATGTACGATGTACCAAAACTATCATTAAATCCCTTGCTCTCTGTTTTGTCCATTCCATCATCTCTTCTTTACTATCCCACATTTGCACAGTACTAAAATGTGGTCTAAAGTCTTCTTCCTATATTGATTAAACTACATTACTTAGATACGCAATTTTAACTAATTAACCTAAATCTCATGCAATTAAATACAAAATTTAAATTGATAATATACTAACCAAAATCGGTAACGGAGTCCAATCGTCTAATGCAATTGATACATTTGCTTCGCCTTCTTCCTCTTCTTCGTCCACTTCCTCATCGACTTCTTCGTCTTCTTCGTCCACTTCCTCTTCTTCATCGACTTCGTATTCTTCTTCCACGACCCCTGATATCCAATCGTCGTTACCATCATCCTCACTACTCTCATAATTATAAGACATTGTAGTGTGCATTGCAAAACTTCAACAAGATAGCTCAACCTATATATACAACCAAAAAATGCCCGTTGGAATTTTATGCCCGTTGGTGCGTTAACTATTACCGCACCAACGGGCATTTTTTCAAAAAAACCTGTGCGGTAACACTAACCGCACAGGGTTTAAGTTAATGAAAATCTGTTTTTTTTTTTGCTTAATCTGGGATTAATCTGGTGCGGTAATTGTTAACGCACAGATTTGTGCGGTAATTCTTACCGCACCAACGTCGTATAGATTTCAGAAAAAATTCCAACAATGCCCCTGAGTCCTTTGGTGCGGTAAGAGTTAACGCACAGATGTGTACTGCAATTGTTACCGCACAGAATAGTGTGCATTTAGCAAAAAAAACGTGTGCATTTAGACGCAGCCAAAAATAGGGTTATTACAATATTTTCTTCTTTCCCACAAGAAAACCAAACTCGTTTTTCTTTCTGGAAACGGTGGGCGCCAAATTAATCGATCGATTTCAGGTTTAGCTAAGTCATTCTACAGTCAACCAAGATGGTGAATGAGGTCGTCAATGCTTCTGCTCAAGGTTCAGGCCCTTTGGATCTTAATCCTGAGGGGACCCCAATCGTGGAGATTCCAAGCGTGGAGATTCCGGGTTCAACTGATGAAGATTTGGCGACAGAGTCCGTCGGTGATGTCGTTTCCGGAGATGCAGCCCAGTCAACCCGAGAGGAGATGTGGCTCATGCACCAATCCATGGAGTCTCTGCGCAAAGAGATGGACGAGCATCGTCAGCGTTACGAAGCAATGTCTGCATCTAACAATCAACTAATGAATGAAAATTCAGTTCTTAGAGCGCAAGTACAATCTGCAGGATCCAACGTGGCTAGGACGTTGAGGACCAATCACTTGGCTGACGTCCGAACCCGGCTTAGCATGGAAGACATGGACATGACACCTGCGACAGACCGTCGAACGTCCATTGGTAACCCTGAACTTAACATTGAAATTCCGGTTTCTACTAACACGGTTACATTTGCTGCTCCCGCTGGTCCTATCATAGACCGAGCGATTGAAACGCAGGTTCAACCTCTCAATAGCATCCAGATGCTCATCGACCAAGGTCTTGGCGAGCGTCTCAAGGCATTGGAAGACCGGATCGCTCGGATTCCGAGGGTACCTCGTCCTATCGAGAAGGAAGCCCCGGATGCATTCGAGGACTCATCATTCGTCGAGGAAATTGCACGAGCAGAGATCCCGAAGAAATTCCACTTGCCAAATATGGCTAGTTACGACGGCACCAATGACCCGGACGACCACGTTGCCCTGTACAAGCAAAAGCTCATGGCTATCTCGGTTCCTCGTGGGAGTCGGGAGGCAGTTATGTGCAAAAGCTTTGGGACGTCGTTGTCCGGGCCAGCCCTCACATGGCTCATGAACTTGCCACGGGGGTCCATTGCTTCATTTGCAAAATTAGTTGATTCATTCAAGAATCAATTTGCTAGCAATCGCAAATTAGAAAAACAATCAAGTGATTTGTACTATGTCATTCAAAAAGCTAATGAATCTTTACGTGATTACTTACACAGGTACAATAAGGTGAAGGTTTCCATCCCACATTGCGACTCTCAAACCTCGATCCAAGCATTCTGTCGCGGCCTGACAAAGGGAAGTGAGCTCTATCGGGAGTTGACCAAGTATCCATGTCAAACGTTCGAAGACGTGCAGGCAAAGGCCATGGCCCAAGTCCGATTAGAAGGAGATGAAGCACCATACGGCAGTCCAGATCGAGTTGATCGCAAATCTCGAGAGGATAGCCGACGTGACCACCGCAGTCACCCCAATCCTCGAGAGAGGCGAGATCGAGACAGGACAGGTCCAAGCAGGGAGCGTGGGAGTGAATGGAAGGATCATCCGTCCCTCCCACCAAAGGTTCAGTCTTATAACTTTAGTGTTTCTGTTGCAGAACTGGTCAAGACCTTCGATCGATTCGGAAAGGACGTCAGATGGCCAAGAAAGAGCGACAAGCCAGAATCGAAGAAGGGCATGAGCAGGTGGTGTGATTTCCACGCCAATCATGGTCACTATACAGACGAATGTGTAGCTCTCCGAAAAGAAGTCGCTAGGTTATTGGCACAAGGTTTCCTTAAGGATGTCATATCCGAGCGGGCCAAGGCAACGCTTGATCGGCGCGACAAGGGACCAGATAACTGTCCACCATCCCCAGTTCCGGCCAAAATTATTAACTGCATTTCAGGTGGGTCGGAACTGTACGGAATATCATACTCGGCAGCAAAAAGACAGGCTAAGTGCAGTTCCCTTGACGCACCTCCACCATCGGAATCAAAGGAAAAGAGGTTGAGTGATTTACCCTCAATTGCCTTCGAGGACGCCGACGCGTGTGAGGTCGAGCATCATGACGGTCTGGTTATATCCCTCTCTATCGGTAACTGTCTTATACGTAGGATCCTTATCGATACAGGTAGCTCTAGTAATTTGATGAACTTGTCCACACTAAAACAGATGGGACTGGGGGAAGACGATGTCAGTCCTAATCGTATTCCCTTGGTCGGCTTTAGTGGTGAGGTAAAGTACACGGTCAGGGACATCGTCCTTGCCGTGTACGCAGGGGGCGTGAATCTCCAAGTGAGGTTCAATGTCGTGGATTGCAAGTCGCCTTATAACTGTATTATTGGGAGGCCTTGGATCCACGCGATGGAAGCAGTCGCCTCGACCTATCACCAAACGATAAAATTCCCTACTAAGTGGGGGATTCAGGAAATTAAGGGTGAACAAAAACTTGCAAAACAATGCTATATGGTGTCCATGAAACAAGCAGTTGAGGACAAGTCTGCATAGCAATCAAAGGATGAGGAGAGGTCGAGGCGGTATGTCGAGCCTCAAACAGAGAAGCTGGACGAAATCGCTCTCGATCCCTCTTCGCCCAAGCGAACTTTCCGCATAGGGGCTGATCTAGATGACGAGACACGAACGTCTTTGTTACAGTTCCTAAATTTGAACTCAGATTGTTTTGCGTGGTCCCATGAGGACATGGTAGGTATACCACCCAATATAATGACTCACAAGCTTAACGTCGATTCTAGTTTTCCCCCTGTCAAACAGAAACGCAGGAAATTTGCAGCCGAACGCAACAAAGTCATTGATGAGGAGGTGACAAAACTACTCGAGACAGGCAAAATCAGGGAAGTCGCATATCCCGACTGGTTGGCTAATGTGGTAGTCGTAGAAAAGAAGAACGGAAAATGGCGAGTTTGTGTCGACTTCAAAGATCTCAACAAGGCTTGCCCGAAAGATTCATTCCCGCTCCCTCACATCGATGCTATGATAGATGCGACAGCGGGGCATGAAATGCTCACATTCATGGATGCTTTCAGCGGGTATCATCAGATTCAGATGGATCCAGACGATCAAGAAAAAACTGCCTTCGTAACCAGCCAGGGCACCTATTGTTACAAAGTTATGCCCTTCGGTCTCAAGAATGCAGGGGCAACCTACCAACGCTTGGTCAATAAGATGTTCAAGGACCAAATCGAAGACACAATGGAGGTGTACATCGACGACATGTTGGTGAAGTCTAAGCAAAAGAAAGACCACATAGAACATCTACAGGAGGCGTTTGAGGTACTTAAAAGGTACAATATGAAATTAAATCCTACTAAATGTTCTTTTGGAGTGTCCTAAGGGAAATTCCTGGGCTACTTGGTAAATCTGAGGGGGGTCGAGGCCATTCCTGAACAGATCAAGGCAGTTATGAATTTGAGGTCTCCCATGTGTATTAAAGACGTCCAAAAGCTAACAGGATGTGTCGCCGCCCTCAATAGATTTATCTCAAAGTCGTCCGACAAGTGCAAACGCTTCTACGATGCCTTGAAGAAGAGCAAATCCTTTCACTGGGGCGCAGAGCACGAAGTGGCATTCCAGGATCTTAAGACATATTTGTCCAACCCCTTACTATTGTCCAAACCTAAGACCGAAGAAGCATTACCTCTCTATTTAGCAGTGTCTGAATCGTTAGTGAGTGCAGTTCTGATCAGAGAAGAGGACGGCCAACAATTGCCTATTTATTACGTCAGCCGATCCTTGCTACCAGCTGAGACAAGATATTCATCATTGGAGAAACTCGCACTTGCTCTGGTCATGGCATCCAACAAGTTACGACCTTACTTCGAATCCCACACAATCGTCGTGAGAACCAATCATCCCCTGAAAGCCGTGTTGAGAAAGACAGAATTCACAGGGCGCATCACAAAGTGGGCAATACATTTGAGTGGGTATGAGATAGAGTACGAGCCACGAACAACGGTCAAGTCTCAAGCTTTGGCTGACTTCGTGGCTGATTTCAGTCCTACCTTAGAAGAAGAAGCAGTAAAGGAAGCGTCAGAGTTGGCTGTCACAGATCAGAGAGGCACATGGGAACTTTTTACAGACGGAGCATCAAACGTCAGGGGCACAGGTCTTGGCGTCGTGCTGAAATCACCACAGGGGGATAACATAGCCCAAGCTGTGAGGTGCGAGTGGGATGCGATGAATAACGAGGGTGAATATGAAGCGCTTATATTCGGATTACACTTGGCAGTCGACATGGGTATAGAGGATATTAAAGTCACGTGCGATTCATTACTCATAGTCAATCAGGTACAGGGATCATACGCTACAAAGGATGATAGGATGGCGGCCTACGTAGTCGTCGCTCGAAGTTTAATGGAAAAATTCAATGCATTTGAGATACATCAGGTCCCCAGAGAACAAAATACTCAGGCAGACGCATTACCTAGGATCCGCCCTAGATCCCAAGGAGTTCCCTGTTATACCTATCGTCCACGTGACGACTCCTGCCATATCTAAGTCGAGAGGCACGTTCTCAGAAGTTTTGATTAATGAAGAAGACCCCGGTCAAGAGGAGACAGGAGACGCAACAGAAGATTGGACCAAGCCATTCCTAGATTACATGGTCTGAGGCGTCCTACCAAATGACAAAGCAGTTGCCAAGAGACTTAAGGTACAAGCACTTTCTTATGACATAATTGACGGCTCACTTTTCAAATGATTTGTCACAGGGACAAAGCTGAAATGCTTAACGTCGTCCGAAGCACAAGAGTTATTGCACTCAATCCACGATGGTGAGTGTGGAAATCACGCAGGAGGACGAAGCTTAGCATGCAAAGCAAGGCGCCAAGGGTTCTTTTGGCCGACTATGAACACAGATGCATTAAGCCATGCAAAGAGGTGCGACGCATGTCAACGGCATGCGCCCGTCCCACATCAACCGTCTGAGTTATTACATCCTACGATAGCTCCATGGCCCTTCATGAGATGGGGAATGCACATCGTCGGTAAACTCCCCCCAGCACCGGGGCAAAGAGTTTTCTTTTTAGCCATGACAGATTATTTCTCTAAATGGATTGAAGCCGAAGCTTATAGAGAGATAAAAGAAGCACATGTGATATCCTTCATTAAGCGTAACATTTTGTGTAGATTTGGCATACCCTCAAAGATTGTTTGCGACAATGGTTCCCAGTTCATAGGGGGCAAGACCAGGGGTTTTTGTGCTCGATGGAACATAAATTTGGTCACTTCTACCCCTAGATATCCACAATCTAATGGCCAGGCAGAGTCCAGCAATAAGATCATCATCAACAATTTGAAGAAACGACTGGAAGGAGCCAAGGGACAATGGGCCGATGAGTTGCCCTACCTCTTATGGGCGGATCGCACGACACCAAAAAACACTACTGGACAGTCCCCCTTCTCACTCGTGTTTGGGTGCGAGGCGGTGATCCCTGCAGAAGTTCTCCTTCCAACCACTAGGTATGGATTGCAAAACTTCGATACCAATGATGAAGCCTTATTGCACAATGTGGACACCATTGGAGAGCTCAGAGAGAAGGCGAGGGTCAGGATGTTCAAATATCAACAACAAGTCGCAAGGAGATACAACAAGAACGTCAAGGTTAAAGTTTTTAAACTAGGAGATTGGGTCCTAAGGAAGACATTCCAGAACACTAGGAATCCCAGAGATGGTAAGTTGGCTCCACAATGGGAGGGGCCATACAGGATCGTCGAGGTCGTAGGACAAGGAGCATATCGATTGGAAAGCGTCGATGGATATCCCGTCCCACGGAGTTGGAATGCGACCCACCTAAAGCTGTATCATTTCTAAGAACTCTTCTCATTCTTCAGTCGTAAAAACACGATGAACTTTTTATTTCTTAAATTTCGTAAAGCAAGTACTGACACTAGTACACATGGGTAGTTGTGTCGTACGACCGATTATCATCCAAAAGTACGTTTGTTCTTTAAATATCCTCGCAGGTACGTCAATAAAGGACTAATAAAGAACAAGTGGATCCACATACACACATTCATGAGCTCACACACACATACAGACACGATCTATCGGAACACGAAGGATCACACACGCACGTCGTACCCTGTTCGCCTTATGACGACAATAAGGTACGATCAACAAACACTACACAAAATCTATTGCTAAAAATCCTATCCTTCGGACAAACGTCATGACTCTAACATGTGTACACTAACATTACAAGCCACCTTTTCCTGCCTAAAGGGGAGCCGACACACAAAGGATCCGAGTAATCCTACGACGAATAAGGACAAGACGACTGGGCCAACGTACCCTGCGACCTTATACACGTCATAAGGTATTGGATCGTAACACACACAACCAAATACATACTCATCATAAGAGTTGTGAAACTCATGTCCTATGAAATTATGTCACAGGTCGTCATAAAGTGAAAACGACAGTGTATTAAAGAAGGGCCAACATGGCCAAGTGTCTTACATAGTGGGACGCAATCCGCGATGGAGGACGGATTGCCAAAACCATTGTTTTACAAACCCTGGGACCCGCAATGGTGGACGGGTCGCCAAAACAGTTCAAAACAAATCATTCAAGAAACAAGTTTCAAATAAAGAGAGAGAGGGAAGATCAGTCGCCGGTCTTGGAAGCACCTTCCTTGGACACAGACTCACCAGCGTCTTCGGTCCAACCTGAGCTTGATTCGGCCTCACCAGCATCCTCCTCCGGCCTAGGGACATCGTCCAAATACTCAGCGTGAGGACAACCGTCGGGAAAAGCAGTCTCTAACTGAGCCTTAGCCTCGTCCAGCTCCCAAGCCACATGCTGTCCCTTGGCATATTCCTCCATGATCTCAATACGAGATTTGGCCCTAAAGTACAGACCAATAGCCACAACCTTGGTCCCACAAGCATTCTTCTCCTCCTCCAGCGCCTTGCTGACTTCATCCAGACGTTTGATCAGCTCGGTCTTAGTTTTCTCGGCCTTCTTCAACATGCTCTTCGAGTCCTTGACACGACCTTCAGCAGTCTTAGCCCGGTAGGTAAGATCGTCGATCGTCTTCACGAACTTGTCATGACACTCCCGAACATGTTGAACAACCTGCGACAAGAACAATACGATTTAAGAAACATGAGTATAGAAAGAAAGAAGATTTACAAGGTTTGACTTACCGCCCACAGACTGTCACCGACATGCGTCACATTATCCTGGAGACTCTTAAGCTTGACATCATCAGGGATGATGACGTCTGAGATCTTAGAAATGCCCGTCGCAGCTTCAGCAATGATAGCATCTTTGGACAGATCGATGAGCTCAGACGATTTCCGCTTATCTCCGGACCAAGGTTTAGGAGGCAGAGCCTGGGACGAGGAGGCTTTGCTTTTCCCTTGCACAACCATCAAATCCTTGAAAGACAAGCGGGCACTAGATCGTCCCGCACGAGTTCTAGTCGCTGCCATCACAACACAAGCCCCACAGTGAGACAAAACAAAAAAAAACGAAAAGAAGAAGTTCAAACACTCACGTTTGGAGGGAGAAGGACTTGGTCCCATGTCGTTTGAAGGAACGGGTTGAGCGATCGTAGAGTTTCGAAAGGTGCGATGAAGAGCTGGGACTGACAGGATTTGTCTCAGTTTGGCCTCGAGTACAGGATTAGACGGACGCTCGACCTCCACAGGAACTGCAAAGGAGAAAAAGTAAGACAAAGTTAAAAAGTCACAAAAAAGAGCAAAAATAGGGAAGATGCATACCTTGACGCAACCATCGAGTCCTTAAGAAACTGCAATCCCCCACCGTGCCCAACGACGACATCTGCGCAAAGAAGTAATGCTTCTTTCAGCCTCTGTCATTACAACTTTGACTTAAAGCCAGAGGTTTGTAGCCAGATCGGGCCGAAAAACAATACATGTGGGATTTTATGGTCATGGGATGGTGGAGATATTCAAAGGCGGCCAGGTCAAATTTCAAGCCAGGATATTTATCGTTCAACCTATCAAGGATTCGGAGAAATCTCCACCCATGTGGCATAATTTGGCAACAGACGAGGTTGTATTTGGCTAAAACATCACGAACTAATTGAGAAAATGGGAAGACATGGCCAATTTTGAAGGGATATTCGAAAAAACATACCCAGTCGTCCTCTTCCTCATCAGCCCGATGATTCGCTTCCGGCACTCGAAGCGTCGATTCAATAGGAAAGTTGTACCAGTGGCGAAAATGCTTCAGATCCTCCTCAGTTAGCTCGCTAGGGACCGCGTCTTGGATACAGAGGCACAGAAGGGGATCGGCAGCCTCCTCTCGAAGTTGAAGTGCCATGGAAGAAGAAGAGGAAGAGTTGGAAGAGAAAGAAAGAAAACCAACCTTGGGACTCATAGACGGCAGAAGTGAAATGATGGTCTTGGAAATCGCCCATCAATTTAAAGCCGGAACATTGCATGTAAACGTTCAAACCGCTGATTCATCTGGAGACACGTGTAGGGTTGAGAAAGGAGAAAAGAAACCGTCAGATTAACTAGGCCTTATCAAACGCTTTCTTTTGGGGCAAATTGTTGGGCCAGATTTCGGCCCATAAGCATTTTGATATTGAGAAGGCCCAAGACGTACAACAACAAGAGATGGGAAGGTCGTTAATCCGGGTGACCTAGGATCCAGCCACGTGCGTCATCAATGGAGCAACGGTCAGAAAGGAGGAAATCACAGGATCACACATTAAATGAGTTGTAACGGTTTGACTAGGAAGATATTAGGGATATAAAAGTAGGAATATCCATTCTTGTAAAGACACGCTTGAAAATCATTACACTTTTACTTGTGTTCTTAGTCCATATTCGATCTCTATTTCGTTCGATTCATCCTATCGTGTTGCTTAGGACGACTTGGTATTCAAATTTGTTTCGATTGTTTTACCTCATCAAAAGGCATTTTAGTCCATTGAGATTATTTGCCCAAAACAGGTTCAAAGAACAAGTTACAGTTCATTGATGGAACTCTTACCATACCTGCTAAAGGAACTCTTGAGTTTGATCGTTGGATTCGTGCTGATTACATGGTCTATTGCTGGATTGTGAACTCCGTGGAAGGAAGCTTCGGAGATGGATTCATGTATGTGAATTCGGCTAAACAACTACGGAATGAGATCAAGGAAAGGTATGGACAGTTAGGCGCTCCCTTACTTTTTTAATTAATAAGATCTTTGAACAGTTTGACTCAAGAAAATAACTCGGTTGCTGAGTATTATGGTCGTATGAAGAGATTGTGGGATGAGATTCAGAGTTTAGATGAATCTCCTAAATGTGTATGTGGTGCTCTGCTGGGATGCACTTGTGAACTACAGAGAAAGGTTATTGTGAAGGAAAATGAAATTATGGTGATGCAGTTTCTGATAGGTTTGAGTGATGTGTTTGAATCTGTGAGAAATCATATTTTGTCCACAGATCCTCTTCCAACTGTGAACAGATCATTTTACCTGGTGCAGCAGGTTGAAAGACAAAGGATTATCACCAATCCTACAGTGGTAGTGGTTTCTTCACATGATGCTAGTGCTCTTGCTGCAAACAGACCTAGAACAAACAACTGGAAATCCAAAGAGGATTATAGGAAGATGAAGCAGGAAAGGAAATGCTCACATTACAATATGAGAGGGCACACAATTGAACAATGCTTCAAGATACTAGGATTCCCTGACTGGTACAAAGATCTCAAGGACAAGAAGCCTACTCAGTCTGCTAATGTTGCACATGCCTCTTGTTCCAATTCTCCATTAGATTTGGAGTCTACTTTCAATGTATTTTGCCACGAGTTCATGCGAGCTATGAAAGGGAAGGGAGTGTCTGATACTGATCACACGTTTGCAGGTATTTCCCCGGCTCTATCTTCTTTTAATCCTGAATGTGAAACTAGCATGGATTGGATAGTTGATACAAGGGCCTCTGATCACATGATTCATGATGAACGTATGCTAATGTGAAAAAATAAGTTGTCTAGACCTATAAACGTTTGCTTGCCAGATGGAAGCATCAAACTTATTCATGAGCATTGTGACGTTGAGGTCTCTTCTGATGTCAAGTTAAAGGATGTGCTTGTTACTCCAGAGTTCAAGCACAATTTGTTATCTGTGACTAGACTGGTTGATGACAGTGATTTGGTGGCAGTGTTTGACAGAAACTCATGTATATATTTTTCAGGACCGTGAGACAGGTCGACAAGTGTTATTTTGCAAAAGGAATGGAGGTTTGTATTGGCTGAAATCTTCAGGTTCTTCCTTGCCTTCATTGAACCCTGGTTTACATGTTTATTCACGTTCTAAAAGGATTCTTCTTCTGTTTGTAATAAGTCTACTTTGGATATTATGCATGCGAGATTGGGACATACATCTGTTGATAAGCTGAAACGGATTGTTTCAGATATTAAGTGTTTGGACAAGTTTTGTGAAATTTTTGTGCTTGCTAAACAACACAAGTTATCTTTTCCTATTAGTTTGTC
Organism: Oxyria digyna; assembly: GCA_029168935.1. Classification (NCBI taxonomy): domain Eukaryota; kingdom Viridiplantae; phylum Streptophyta; class Magnoliopsida; order Caryophyllales; family Polygonaceae; genus Oxyria; species Oxyria digyna. Next base: position 1,473,605 of record JAPVLV010000026.1, on the reverse strand, counting down.
AGTGACTAGTAATGTGTTTGAGCTAGTTCATTTGGACTTGTGGGGACCCTATAAGGTACCATCATTATCTGGTGCCACTTATTTTCTCACCATAGTGGATGAATGGAGTAGAACAACATGGACTCATCTGCTGAACAACAAGCATCAAGTCTTCATTGTGTTCAACCAGTTTGTTCATCTTATTGAGAACCAATTTGGAGTGAAAACCAAGTACATCAGGAGTGACAACGGAATTGAGTTTATCAACACTCAGTTTCATACCTTTTGTTCTACAAAGGAGATTATTTATCAACGCTCAACTCCTTACACTCCTTAGCATAATGGGAGAGCGGAAAGGAAACATAGGCATCTGATTGAGACTGCTAGAGCTCTTAGACTTCAGACAAATTTGTCCCTAAAGTTTTGGGGAGATTGTGTATTGGCAGCTACTCACATTATCAATCTTCTACCTTCATTTGTTTTGAAGTGGAAGTCTCCTTCTGAGGTTCTTTACAACAAGCCTCCTAGCTATGATCACCTTAGGGTGATAGGGTGTCTCTGTTTTGCTCTAGATAATGCTAGGGCTCATGACAAATTTGCTGTCAGGGTAAGGAAGTGCATTCTTCTTGGGTTTCCTTTTGGCCAAAAGGCTTACAGGCCTTATTACATTGAAAGCCATACCACTTTTGTCAGTATAGAGGTATTATTCAATGAACATATTTTTCCTTACAAAGCTGATCAATCCATTGTTTCCATTTTACCTATTCTAGATTCTTTACCACTGGTTAATCCAGCTCACATCCCAGAATCTGAATTTTTTTCTCCCACTCCTGACACCCCAGTTGTTCCTAAACAGTTGCCTACTGGTGATGTTCCATCACTTTTCCCTTCTTCTGATGAAACCATAAATCCCTTACCAACTTTAAACACTGACCCTACACTCAACCTAAACACTATTCCACCCACTCTACCTACTACCCCTATACCTCCTACACAACAGTCCAGTAGACAGGTTGTTAGACTTGCTCACTTTAAGGACTTTGTTTGCCTTACTTTGCCTGATGATTCTGCACAATCTCCAGCATTTCTTGCTGTTGATTTAGGAAACTTATCTTTCTATTCCTCTGCTTATGTGGCTTCTTTGGCCAATGTGCACTCTGTTAAAGAACCAATCTCATATTCTCAAGCAAAGGGTGATCCTCACTGGGAATAGGCAATGAAGTTGGAGCTTCAAGCTCTAGAGAACAATCAGACCTGGATTCTTGCAGAATTGCCTAAGGACAAAAGGGAAATTGGTTGTAAGTGGGTCTACAAGATCAAGTTTAAGCTAGATGGATCCATTGAGCGATTTAAAGCGAGGTTGGTAGCAAAGGGGTATAATCAAATCAAGGGCAAAGACTATAAGCACACTTTTTCTCCGGTGGCCAAATTCACTACTGTTAGACTTCTCATTGCCTTAGCCATTATTCGAACCTGGGATATACATCAATTGGATGTCAACAATGCGAACTTGCACATATTTTTGGATGAGGAGGTGTTTATGGATGTTCCTCATGGATGTTCCTCCTGGCTATTCTGGCGCTTCTGATTCCCAGGTCTGTCTCCTTAAGAGATCTATCTATGGCCTAAAACAGGCTTCTTGGCAATGAAATCAGGAATTAACCAAATTTTTGGTTGGTCTTGGATTTCAACAATCTTACTATGATTATTCCATGTACATCAAGGTTGTGCCTACTGGGATTGTTGTAGCTCTCGTATACGTGGATGACCTGCTCCTCACAAGTGATGATCTTGATCAGATTAAGGTTGTCAAAGCAACTCTTCATGCTGCCTTTACTATCAAGGATTTGGGCCTTATTAGGTATTTCCTTGGCTTGGAAATATCCAGAAACTCAAGCTGGCTCCTTGATTAACCAGAGGAAGTATGTACTGGACTTACTTCATGATAACAACATGATGAATTGTAAGATTGCTAACTTTCACCTCCCATAAGGATTGGAATTGTCTACTGATAAAGGACAGATTATGGAGCATCCTGACTTGTATCGTAAATTGATTGGGAGTCTCTTATACCTCAATCTTACTCGACCTTCCATCTCATTCTCCGTTCAACATCTAAGTCAATTCATGAGTCAACCTCGCCTTCCGCACTATCAAGTCGCTATTCATGTAGTCAGATACTTACGAGGGACTATAGACTTGGGGTTGTTTTATCCTTCTTCCTCAAGCCTCTTTGTTAAGGCTTTTTGCGATGCCGATTGGGGAAATTGCGAGTTTAGTGGTCGATCTGTGACTGGTTTCTGCGTTTTTCTGGGCTCTTCAGGGATTTCATGGAAGACGAAAAAGCAGAAAACAATGTCTATGTCCACTGTTGAGTTCGAGTACAGAAGTCTTTCCACCACAGCAGGGGATCTTGTGTGGATTGAGATAGTCTGCTTGAGCAACTTCTTGTTCGTGTCAGTCTACCCATTCCATTATTCTGTGACAACAAGGCTGCTCTCCGTATCACTGGAAATCCTGTTTTTCACGAGCGGACTAAACACTTGAAGATCGATTGCCACTACGTTCGAGAGAAGTACACAGACGGGTTTCTAACGCTCTCATTTGTTCGGACTGGTGTACAATTGGCCGATATTTTCACGAAACCTTTACGTGAGCAGCCTCATCGTTCTTTTGTGTCCAAGTTGGGTCTGGTGCGCTTGCCACCTGCTCCAACTTGACGAGGGGGTGTTAATATTTTGTAAATAGTTGTAGATAGCTAGCATAAAGGCACACTAGTATTGCCCTACGTGGACTATCCTCTTGTATATATACCATGTACTCTCTTGGTTACAGAAGTGAGGAATAATATCAAAATCTCTCAAACAAACTTTCTCACCACGTTTACCCTCTTACTAATTAGGATAGATCGATCTTTGATTGTTCGCTTCACAAATATATTACAACATCTCTAATTCGTGAATTTCTAATGATCGTCGTGTTCTGCATGCTGGATCCTCTACTATTCTACTCCCTCCGTCCCTTAATTATGTTCCTATTTCTCTTCTTTGCACGAGAATTAAGGAGAGGAGAGAGAGGAATGAAAATAGGAGAGATAGAGTATTGGGATGAGAGATGAAAAATTAAAGGGTTAAGATTAAATGAGAAAATAATAGGAGAGAAAAAAAATAAAATGTAGTTTGGGTTGTTGTGGTTTTGGGGGAAATTAATGAGTTTTGTTTAGGGTATATTGGTAAAGATTTGTGGTTAAAAATGAAAATAAGAACATCAAATTGAGACACCAAAAATGAAAAGGGAACGTAAAAAAGGGACGGAGGGAGTATGTTTTTCTGAATGCGTGCCAATTCCTATGTTGTTCGGAGCCGAGCATCTTCTATTGGCTAGGAGGACAAAGCTTTTCCTCTGCAGGAGCCTTGTGCAGTAAACCCCCTAAATGCAAAATTGAAATTAAGCCCGAGTTATATAATAAGTGTTAGGTAATAATGATATTATTTTATGGTATGTCATCACTCATCTGTGTTAAATCTCTAAATGCAAACTCAATCCCTAGCACTGCCCCAATCTCTCTCGCACCCAATTCTCTTCTCTCTTTCGATCGTGTTCGAATCAGTTTCCCTCGCCGAACCTCCTCGATCCGCTGCTGTCACCCTCACCGGAGCCTCGTCGAGCCTTAATTGTCACTCTCGTCGAAGCCGCATCCAGCCTCAACTATCACCCTTCTTCTCTCTCACCGGTCCACATAGCAGCAACAAAATCATCAACCAACATCGTCAACACTATACCAGAATTCCATTCAACACTATACCAATTATACCAGTTAAGTTGGACTCGGATTTCCATTCAACACTATACCAGAATTTGTTGGTCAAGTACCTTTCATCTTATATATTTTGAGGCCACCTAGCAGCAACTTGGAAGTTAACAATTTGAGAGAAGTGATACCTAAATTAGGATGATATTGGATGAAAAATGTGGTAACAGTGGTTATTGGCTACATTCAGTCATTTAGATCTGTCTGAATTTTGAAGTTTGACTCCACCTATAATGGTGAAATTGAACTCTGATTTCTTTATCATGTGTAGCTTGTATAAACAGAAATTGTTTCTGTGTTGGTACCTAACATTTTTGTTCTGCAGAATACAGTTTATGGTTAATGTGGTTGTATTCAATCATTTAGATAGTTTGGATTATTTAGTTTGATTCCAGCATAATGTTTAAATTGAACTCTGAAATGCTTTCTCATATCTAACTTGTAAAAAATAATTGTTTATAAATTCATTATCCACATTATATTGGATGCAGGGTCCAATTTGTGGAAAATGCGGCGACAAAGGCTATGAAGCAAAGTGTGTTGGATCGTTAGTTCAATTACTTCTGAGGGAACAAAGTGTAATGTTCCTTCAGAGGTGTAGCAGCGGAATATTAACGCAGGAAGTATAGAAGAACACAAGTATTTAGAGTGGAAACCTCAACCACTAAGAGTTGAGTAAAACCACTACCTTCAAGCTTCTCACTTGAAGGATTTGAATGAGTATACTTATCTTATTAATCTCTTGTTTGTTACAAAAGAAAGCAAGGATTACGATCACGAATCTCTTCTTTCACTCGAGCCCAAACTCAACGCCTAAGACAAAGTATTGCTCACTCTTTCTCTCTTTTCTTCTTGTTCTTCTTTTGGACGATCACACTTGATTCGCACAAGCATAAACTCTCTCAATCGTCACACATGTTCCTAAGCCTAAGACTAGTTTATATAGCAAAGATAAAACTAGGTTTAAACTAGGGAACAAAAAGAATATGGAAAAAATATCTTTCGCAAAAGAAGATATTATTTCCATCTTTTAAATATATCTCTTTCCTTAAGATCTTCATGATATCTTTTTAGCTCAACCATATTTTCCATAAAGGAAACAAGATATCTTCATTGCGCTCTCTCAGCCATTTCTTTCCTTATTTAGCTCGCCTCTGTTGAGTAACGTTCCTGCTCAAATTGACATCCTGAAACACTCAAGTATACATTAGTAGGAATGTTTGTTACCATCAAAACCAGAAGGAACTTTACTTCAGCTGTAGCTTCAACAAATTCCCCCTTTTTGATGGTGACAAACATACTCATTGAATACTTCTAAAACACATCTAAACAGTTCTCCTAAGGGAACGTTACTTATAAGGTTTAAGTACAGATGTTCCCCCTCAAACCTTGACCGTTCCTTTCTTCCCCCTTTTGGCATCATCAAAAAGTAAGTCTAAACATGTACTTGAAATAAAAGAACTCCAGAACTCATCAAAACAAGCTAATCATAGATTAAAACAAGCGTCATAAGAACGGACGCTGATACATATACTGGACTGGGAAAAGAAAACACAAGCATAGAGAAATTTAAAAGAAGACACATAAAACCCTAAGCAAAGGGTACAATAAGCGCAAAAGAAGAAGGATAGATGTGCTAGGAACAGAGAGTGGGGGTCAGATAGAGGAGGAAAGGTGTGGAGAAGAGACTGTTAAACTGCCAAGGGAACCTCTAGTTGGATGACGTCCAACGACGTATCTCAGCCTTCAAGGCAGCAACTTCATTCACCAGGTTTCCAACCAGTGAGCACAACTCTTCCATCCTCTGATGTTGATAGACCATAGTTGGTTCTTCACTCTGTTCCTGTGGAGGGTCCTCAGTTACATGCTCTGTTTCACAAAACTCAGCAGAGCGGACCCAATCACCATCTTCATTCTTCTCAAATTTCATCTTCCTTAAATTCGCTTCAGCTAACTCCCTAGCAAAGACAACCTCAGAAGGACCAGCTTCATACACCCTCAGGTACTCTAGAATCTTCTTTACTACGCCTGGGAAGGGAAGACCATGCCTATCGTTCCTCCGGGCATGGGCCATGTGTAGCATAATGATCTTTGGTAGGTTTATGGCTTGCCTGAGGAGGAGCTTGTCCATGAGAAGGCAGTCCTGAATGAGAATGGTAGTGCGCTTCTGCTCTCTGGGGGTAATGTTACTGATGAGGTAGCTGTGCAAGATCCGGTTTGCTACCCCCATGGACGAGGTGGTCATCTCCCCAACAACTTCAGTTGAGTAATCCTGAGAAACCCTTTGGATTGCAGCCAGCCCTATGTCTTTTGGCCACTGCCCTTTGACATATTCTTCAAAACCTTCGTGAGGTACCCCGAGTATGACTCCCAGTTCGGTGCTTGAGACCACGTGGGTGTCCTCCCCAAGGACGAAGGAGGCTTGTATGGCGTGAGGCCTCTCAGTGATGGTGAAGGAGCTGTAGAACTGCTTTATCATTCCCTCATTTACCTTTGGCGCTGTGCAGAAAAGGTTTTCCCAACCTTGGTGGCGGATGATGTCCACCAGGATATCCATCCTGTTGGCGACAAGAAACTCCTCATCAAACAGAAGGTCTCTGATGATGGTTCGTTTCCCCAAGGCTTTTCCTGCAGCCACTTGTTTGGGAACTTTCCTTCCTTTGGGTGGCTTGGCAGCAGCGCTCCTTGTTCGTGGACGAGAAAGGGAAGGCTCCACTTTTGCTCTTTTGAGCACTGGTTCCTGAGGCTCGTCGTCTTCCTCACTGAGATCTAGAATCTCAGGGAACTTTCCCTTGAACAAAGGCGAGTTCTCCTCCTCGATTTCGGCAAGGATCAGGTCTGTTTGTGGGGGAGAGGAGTGTGGAGGGCTAGGGGTGGTTTCTTTTTGGGTTTTTTCTTGAGAGATGGGGCTTGGGATTTTTTCAGTGGTAGGGGAGGCTAATTTTTCAGTGGAGGTACTTGACTGGGATAAGGTAGGTGTGACCGGCGGTGTTGTTTCTTTTGCCGGCGAGGGTTCTTGATGGGTTTCTTTAGGAGACGATGAAGGTTCTTTTTGGGTTTCTTTTGGAGGGGATGAGGGTTCTTTGGCTGGGGAATGTAGTTTTGGAGATTCTGTGGGGATGCCCAGGGAAGCAAGGATGCTTCTTAGTGTCTCTGGGCTTTCGTTTCCTGTGAGAGAAACAGATGTGGTGTTCACCATTGTTGCAGGGAGGGTTTCTGAGAAAGCTTGAGTTTAGGAGAGGGTAAAGAGAGGATAGTGGCGATGGAGATCTGGGAGAATGCCTTTAAGTAGTTGCCAAATTTTCCATATCTGAACATCAGATCACTCGTTTCAAATTCAAAATTTCTTTTTCCAAATCTGAACGGTTTTCCATAATTGTGCCGCTTTTTCCTCCAATCAAATATACTCAAAAACCATCATTACTTTCTCGGTTCCAGAACCTACTCTAGTCCTTTAGACTCCTGCCGAATGCATGTATCTGTCACCTCAGAGCTATTAATCCCCTCAGCAATTTTTCAAATCTCAACCCTTATCCTTTCCTTTCTCAATCTGATATCGAAGGTATTGTGATGCTTGGGGTATGTTTACCAGGAATGGTACAAAAGAACATCACATAGAGAATATTTCACATAATATGAATTTAAAATATTTTACATCATGATGAGGGAGTCCAGTTGTGGATGGAAAAACATGGCTCATAGGACTATCGATCATGAAGGTTCATAGGGTGGCCGTAGATTCCCTCTATCCTTTGGGCTTGTATTGAGGGATCAGTACATCAAGAGGGATCTTTTGGGTTAGAAAATAAGACCTTTGCCTAAGGAATCATGCATTTATCAATTTCAATCTCAAGCAAGGTATCTTTCCTAATCACGTATAGATCATGCAAGCAGTTCAAAGGACTCAAGTTTATTTCATAGAAAAGCAGGTATTGATATGCTCAAAGGACTAATACTCAAGATGAATAAACTCACTAATTTCACCAATCATTGGGGGTTTCAAGGAAGATCAAGATTAGTTGAGAGAAATCATACCTAGACCCATACGTAATTTCTCAAAGGGAGCCTTGTTTAGTGGCTTTGTGAAGATATCCGCGATTTGATCCTCAGAGCGGACATGTTCCATAGAGACAATTCCTTTCTCCACACAATCACGAAGGAAGTGATGTCTTATGTCAATATGCTTAGTCCTAGAGTGCTGCACAGGATTCTTAGAAATATCAATAGCACTAGTGTTATCACAGAGTATAGGAACGTTACCTGAAATGATGCCAAAGTCACTTAGCTGTTGTTTGAGCCATATGAGTTGAGAACAACAAGCTGCGGCGGCGACATACTCAGCTTCGGCAGTGGAGAGGGCGACAGTGGTTTGTTTCTTTGATCCCCAAGACACAAGGCAAGGGCCAAGGAATTGAGCCATCCCAGATGTTGATTTCCTATCTGGCTTGTGTCCATCAAAGTCAGCATCTGTGTACCCCAGTAATTCAAGACTTTCCCCTCTTGGGTACCACAGACATAGATCATCAGTCCCCTTAAGGTAACGCAGGATCCTTTTCACAGCAATGACATGAGTTTCTCTAGGACTGGCTTGAAATCTGGCACAAAAACATACACTCTGCATGATATCAGGCCTACTGGCGGTTAGATAAAGCAATGAGCCTATCATTCCACGATAGACCTTTTGATCAGCTTCTTTCTTGTCAACATCCATTCCTATTGAATCATTTGGGGACATAGGGGTTGAATAATTCTTTGCATCCATCATACCAAACTTCTTGATGCACTCTCGTAGGTACTTTTGTTGATGTACCTTTGTTCCTTCCTCTGTTTGAACAACATGTAGGCCTAGAAAGAACTTAAGCTCGCCCATCATACTCATCTCAAATTCACTCTCCATCAGCTTTGTGAACTTGGTAACTAAGTGCTCGTTGGTGGAGCCAAAGATTATGTCATCCACATATACTTGAACCACTATGGTATGCTTTCCCTCTCTTAATAGAAATAAAGTTCTGTCTACTTCCCCTCTTACGTAACCATGAGATAAGAGGAATTGAGAAAGCCTTTCATACCAGGCGCGAGGAGCTTGCTTCAGACCATAGAGTGCCTTATCAAGTATGTAAACGTGGTCAGGATAGGAAGAATCTTCGAATCCAGGCGTTTGTTCCACATAAACTTCTTCCTTTAGTACCCCGTTCAGGAACGTTGTCTTGACGTCCATTTGTTGCAACTTGAATCCATAGTGGGCAGAGTAGGCGATCAAGAGACGTATTGCTTCTAATCTTGCAACTGGTGCAAAAGTTTCATCATAGTCAATTCCCTCTTGTTGATTGTAGCCTTTTACTACCAGTCTTGCTTTGTTCCTTATCACTTGCCCTCCTTCATCCATCTTGTTCCTGAACACCCATTTGGTACCTATGACGGAGCGATCCTTAGGTCTGGGAACTAGTCTCCATACTTTATTCCTCTCAAATTGATGAAGTTCCTCTTGCATAGCATTGACCCATTCTGGGTCTTCTAGGGCGTCTTTCACTGTTCTTGGTTCAGCTGTGGAGACAAAAGCACAGAAGGCATGAAATGTAGGATCTAATGTGAGTACGGAACAAACCTTGTCGCTGGGTTCAAGAGATAGATCGGAGGAGGGAAGCGAAGCACAGTTGCATACGTAGTCCATGAGTCTTGATGGGGGCCCATGGATACGAGTGCTACGTCGCGTTCCTTCCTCTTCATGGTGAGTATCTTCTTCAGATTGTTCCTGAGATGGGGATTGTTCCCCCTGAGTTCCAGAATCTTCATTAGGTACACTTGCATCTTGATCAGGGACTGCTTCTTCTGCTGCGTTCATGTCCGTAGAGGGGATGCATTCCTCAGCATCAGCGAGAATGAATTTTTCCCTATCGGCTTCAGTCAGTGGAGGAACGTTTGGATCATGGACAACGTTACCTGCCATGATCTTTTCATCAAAGACCACATGGATGCTTTCCTCCACCTTCCTTGTCCTCTTGTTGTAAACTTTGTAGGCCCTACTATGTGTGGAATAACCTACAAACGTTCCTTCATCACTTCTTGGATCGAACTTGCCCAGATTGTCCTTTCCATTGTTGTGGACGAAGCACTTGCACCCAAAGACCCTTAGATGAGAAATGTTCGGCTTCCTTCCTCTGAACAACTCATATGGTGTCTTCTCAATCATAGGTCTCAACATGGCACGGTTCAATACAAGCCCAAAGTTGGTTTTCCTCAATTAGACATGAAATGGTTTCGTCCTTTTCGTCGATCAAAGAATTCAGATTACTTTGTTCCTTTCCTAGAGAATGAATGAACCTAATAATCTGAGCTTTTGATTTGTTTTCTAAGAAAGAGTCAAATTCTGAAGTGTTTACCTCATCTTCGGATTTTTCTCCTGTAGCCATTAGACATGTGTAAAGAGATTCGTCTTTAGAGTCAGATGTCCCTCCTGTAGCCATTAGACACGTTTCCTTAGGAGTGTAGAGAAATTCGTCTTCAGAGTCAGATGTCCCCCATGTTGCAATCATTGCTTCCTTCTTTTCCCTTTGAGGGACATTTGCTTCTCCTCCCTTCTTTTTGAAGCAATTTCTCGCGAAGTGTCCCTTCTTCTGGCAATGATAGCAGATGATAGTACTCATGTCTTTGTTCCCATCAGGGAGACGTTGTTTTTCTCTGCTATCCTTCCAAACTCTTCGAAAGGCTCTTGTGAAGAGAGCAACTTCTTCATCCTTATCAACAATTTCATCCTCTTCCTGAGCAAGATCGAAGGCTTTTTCGATTTTTAGAGCAATGTTCTGGGACTTCTCTGCCTTCTCTCCTTCCCTTCGTAGCATCTTGCTCTGTTGAATCCCCGCGTTGCTCTGGAGACGAGCAACTAGTTCTTCCAAGGTGATGTTTTTGATATCATTCTGAGCTTGGAGTGCAAGGGAGAACGCGTCCCATTTAGAGGACAATCCCTGAAGAAATTGATGCGTCAGTTTCCACTCAGGGATCGTTTCCCCTAAGAACTCGAGTTGGCCTACGTATCCCTGGAAACGTGAATGGTAGTCATCCAAAGACTCATTCTTTCCTTGAACAGCACTATCATACTCCTTGATGAGAGTCAAGATCCTATTTTTCTTGATGTCTTCATTCCCCTCATACATCCTTTTGAGGGATTTGAATATGTCGTGAGCAGTCTTGTACTTTAGAACCTTCCTTTGATCGGATGGACCAAGGGCAGCGAGTATGACCTTCTTTGCTCTCATGTTGAGCTCCAAGACTTTGTAATCAGCATCTTGATAATCTTCTCTTTTCTTGAGTGTTCCTCCAGTCTCATCTGAGGGATCGAGAATCTTCACATCTCCAAATTCCACAATCTTCCACATCTGTCCATGCAGGGAACATATATGTGATTCGATCTGTTCCACCCAGTATGAGAACTCTCCTGATTTGAGCATTGGTGGCTTCCAAAAGGAGTCGTTGATGGCTGTTCCTGACATTCTTCCTGCAAGGGTAACAATCTAGAGACCAGGCTCTGATACCAATTGTTGGATCGTTAGTTCAATTACTTCTGAGGGAACAAAGTGTAATGTTCCTTCAGAGGTGTAGCAGCGGAATATTAACGCAAGAAGTATAGAAGAACACAAGTATTTAGAGTGAAAACCTCAACCACTAAGAGTTGAGTAAAACCACTACCTTCAAGCTTCTCACTTGAAGGATTTGAATGAGTATACTTATCTTATTAATCTCTTGTTTGTTACAAAAGAAAGCAAAGATTACGATCACGAATCTCTTCTTTCACTCGAGCCCAAACTCAACGCCTAAGACAAAGTATTGCTCACTCTTTCTCTCTTTTCTTCTTGTTCTTCTTTTGGACGATCACACTTGATTCGCACAAGCATAAACTCTCTCAATCGTCACACATGTTCCTAAGCCTAAGACTAGTTTATATAGCAAAGATAAAACTAGGTTTAAACTAGGGAACAAAAAGAATATGGAAAAAATATCTTTCGCATAAGAAGATATTATTTCCATCTTTTAAATATATCTCTTTCCTTAAGATCTTCATGATATCTTTTTAGCTCAATCATATTTTCCATAAAGGAAACAAGATATCTTCATTGCGCTCTCTCAGCCATTTCTTTCCTTATTTAGCTCGCCTCTGTTGAGTAACGTTCCTGCTCAAATTGACATCCTGAAACACTCAAGTATACATTAGTAGGAATGTTTGTTACCATCAAAACCAGAAGGAACTTTACTTCAGCTGTAGCTTCAACACACTTATTTGTTGTTTCATCTGCCATAATGCATATAAGCATCGGTACGTTCTAACAATAATCAAGGCATTCTTATGAGGATTTGGTAGTAACTTTTGTGGAAAACATTTGCATTCTTATTTTATACTTTTGGAGTTTCAGCTACTGTTTCAACAAAGCATCTGATATTTTCAAAAAAGATGTGAAATGGGCTTGTGAAGATTGTCTTCCTGTTGTTCGTAAGAAACCCTCCCTTAAGAAAATTACAAACTTGCCGTCGAGGAAGAGCGAGCGAATAAGAACCCTCCACCTAAGAAGGGTAATTTTTCTTCTCAACCAGTAGGAGAGAAATCTCCAGCTAAGAGAACAATGCAAAAATATGAAAACAATGACATGGAAGAACATCTTTGGTCATCTGTTGCTTTAACCTTGATGGACTGTTGATCTTGAACAGACATGGAGCGATTGATGTCCCTGTTAATACAGTATGGCTTGTACCTGCGGGCAAAAGCAGAATATGATAAATAATGCAAAGCTTGCACAAGGCCTTTCACGGTTTTTCGCTGGAGACCAAGCCAGGTCAGAGATAGCATCAACTCAAATGATTCTATCCCCGAAGAACATGACCATAAGGACATAAGGCATGGTTATTATCTCTGCAAACCTCATATGATGGAAATTAAGCTATCTTTTCATTCTTGTACTGTGGATGAGACTCACAATTATACACGCGGGGATTACAATTAGGATTAAGACTTTGTGTTAACCTTGGATCTAGGAATGTTACAAAGACATATTCTGTTTGTTTCTTCTTTATGATTTGATGAATTATATGATACTGAGTAACTTTTGTTAGTTTCCTTATTTAACGATATTCCTCACACCGTTTATATCATCTACACTTCGTCATGGATTATTTGTTGTGGTTTCATTACCTCGATGAAAATTAAATAGAAAAAGACAAAATGTGTTACATATATCTAAATATTACTTTTTAATACGTTAAAGCCTCGCGCAGTGATCAAAATCTAATTTATGTAGTATTTTTTATTTCTACAATCATAATAAATATCTATCATAAATAAAATAAATGATCATATTTTTTATGTTATGAAAGAGATTTTTTTGCAATATTTGTATTCTTGTTCATTGGTTAACTATCAACTTTTCAGTGAATAATTAAAAACATAATTAATCTTGAGCTTTATTAAGTTCTTGTTATTTTTTACATGGTTAAATATTTATAGTTTTATATCTGATTTAAATTTTATTATATATCAAAATTAAAATAAGATGAATAACAGTTAAATAGATTAAGTTTACTTAAACCTAAAAAATAATTTGCTCTAAATTATATTTTTTGTTTTATATTTTAAAGAATTCTTAATATTTTTTATTTTCTAAATTCGCTTTAGGAGGTCAAAAGGGGAAAGCCTTAATGTATAAGATATATTGTTCTTATTTTTATTCTTTCTTACTCTTTCATATATTATGTGAAGTATCAAGATATGGCTGGAGCTGCAAATAATTCGTTGGACTTCAATTCTCAGTTTTGGGCTGGAGCTGCAAATAACTCGTTGGAAACTTTAATTCTCAGTTTTGGGCAGATTTGATCGATGTGGAAGATTCGGTTGAGGTTTAGGGAATTGAATAAATTTATGTTTAAAGAAGATACAAAACCGATGAAATTCTAGTATAAGGTTAACCTTATACATTTTGGTTAACTATAACTTACTTGCTTCTAAACTATACATATCACACTAAGTATGTTTGCTTCTAAATTATACTTGCTTCTAAACTATACTTGCTTCTAAACTATCTTCTATTTAAAGGCAATCACAAACTCAATATGCATATACAAAACAATACGTAATCAATCAAAGACTACTTGAGCTTAGCATGGCTGCGTACATATTAAAGACGCTTTTGTTGCTCCTCATCCCCGTCTACAGTCGGCTCACAGCTGATGTCGAGAACCCGACAAACTTCACCACCATGAGCCGATTTGGAAAAGGTCGACAATTGAGTAAGCAAATCTCTAGTTTGCCTATTTCGAGATACGCATTGAATAATAGCCTCGCTAGGGACGGAGGAAATCACAAGGTAAACTTCACCTTTCTAGTACTCCGGATTTACATTTTCTTATAGTAGCGTGTCTTCTCGTATCATGTACGGGGTCGTATATAATAAATATTTTAATAATATATTTATATTTAATACTATTAATTAGTTTATAAATTGCAGTTTATACTTTATGGGTTTTATAATTTATATGTTATAGTTTATAGTTTACGATTTATGTTTTATAGTTTAAGTTCATGAATAACTAAATTTAATTAGATTGATGACATAATAATAGATAAAGATATATATATATATATATATATATATATATATATATATATGGATTTAGGTTCTGGTGTAACACCATTTTAGGGTGTAACGAGTGGATAAATTTAAACCGTAGGATTAGGAAAAAATAAATGGTTGAGATTGATTGGAGTGAGTCGTACGATTTTAATATGGGAATGTGCACACCATATCAATCTTCCAATAGAGTCAATCCCGTAATTAGGGGATTTCAAATTATTCTCTTTCCAAATCTGATTCACTAAAAACCTAAATACCCCTTCCTTCCCAAAACCGCCCCCATTCTCGATCTTCCCTTTCGTCCTCGTCCGTCATCATTTTCTGCCTATCTTCAAAACCTAATTAGGGCGATTTCTACTGTCAGATCGTCAACGACAGATGCGAAGGAGGTGTTTGTTACGCAGACATAAGCGGCGGGGCATTGTGGGAAGATGTGTTGAAACGCCGGAGTGAGCGGGCAGGCGTTTCGTTACGGCCCTCAGACGTCCAACGTCACGGAGCTCGAGGTGGTTACAGGCAAGGGAGAAATAGTATTTTGCTCCCCGTAGCGTAACTCATAGCTCTTCTTCTCTGTTCTTGGAGGTCTTGGACAGTTCGGGGTCATCACCAGGACCAGGATTTTGCTTCAGCCGGCGGCGGATATGGTTCGTGTATTCCCTTAATTTGGCTTATTTCTGTTGATTTTTTGTTATAATTGTGAATTGAATTGGTTGACATAGGTTAGATGGATAATGCTTGTGTACACCGATTTCAACGAGTTCACTCAGGATATGGAATCCCTAGTGACTCAGCCGAGCAAATCGTTCGATTATGTCGAGGGTTTCGCCTTCGTCAATAGCGACAACCCGGTCACCGATTGGGACTCGGTGCCTCTCGTTCTAGTACAGTGATTCGACCCAAACCGGTTACCCCAAAACGCCGCTTCGGTTCTCTACTCGCTGGTTTGTTTCTTTCATTCGATTTCTCGTTCGTATTTTGCGTAATTGCCTTGTCCGTGGTTTTGGATTTGAGTTGATCGGTCCGTTCTTGTTGGCGATGGTTTTTTATGGATGAATCAGGTATGAATCAGTCCAAGCACATCTTTCTCGGCTCTGTGGATCCGAACAATCCGTTGAGCATATATAGGTAAACCAACCTGAATATCAGCTTTAACAAACGTGAATACGATTGAGGCAAATAAAACTTAATATCAAAGCCAAAAACTCGAATACTAATCTAAGTAGTACAAAATTTGAAGTACACTATATTCTATTAGGGACTTAAATTTTCTCCGGATAAAGGGTTTTTCTTGACTTGGAAACCTAGGTATCCAACACTTTGAATTACGGTCATCGGGATGAACAATACAATCAGTTCCATAATCGAATTCAGCTTCTTCCTCTTCATCAACGTTTGTTATTCCAGTTTCGCAAACCTCCATATCATCTCCTGAATTGTCGGTCACCAAATCATCACTTGACCATTCATCGACCACTTTTTTACCTGGGCAAAAAAGAATAACATTTTGTAATGGAACCCCTTTTGTACAATGAAGTACACTATATTCGTTTATAAGATGATGTTCAAAACCGGAAAAAATCCCTTTCACAATGGAACCCCTATAACAGAATATTTCAATAGTAGAACACGCATAACAAAGATTAAAAACTGAATATCGTCTTCTATATGTAGGAACAAAAGCCTTTCGTAATGGAACCTCTATAACAGAATATATCAACAGTAGAACATGAATAACAAACATGAACATCAGAATATCGTCTTCTTTATGTAGGAACAAAATTCTTTCGTAATGGAAACCCTAAAACATAATATATCACTAGTAGAACACGAATAACAAAGATGAACATCAGAATATCGTCTTCTTTATGTTTTTCATTAATTACTTTCATAATGAAACCCCTATAACTTAATATTCAACACTAGAACACGAATAACCAAGATGAACATCAGAATATCGTCTTCTTTATGTAAGAACAAAAGTCTTTCGTAATGGAAACCCTAGAACATAATATATCACAAGTAGAACACGAATAACAAAGATGAACATCAGAATATCGTCTTCTTTATGTTTTTCATTAATTACTTTCATAATGGAACCCCTATAAATGAATATTCAACAGTAGAACACGAATAACAAAGATGAACATCGGAATATCGTCTTCTTTATGTAGGAACAAAAGTCTTTCGTAATGGAAACCCTAGAACATAATATATCACTAGTAGAACACGAATAACAAAGATGAAAATCAGAATATCGTCTTCTTTATGTTTTTTATTAATTACTTTCATAATGGAACCTCTATAACTGAATATCCAACAGTAGAACACGAATAACAAAGATGAACATCGGAATATCGTCTTTTTTATGTAGGAACAACAATATTTCGTAATGGAAACCCTAGAACCTAATATATCACCAGTAGAACACAACTATGGAAAAGATGAATATCTCACATTAGAATACGAATACACACTGCATTGTAAACATGAATATTGATTAAACAAAATCGAATATATATTGCGCCACATAAGAAGGGATTTTTCCAGATTTCAGTCGAACATCATAGTAACCAAAACTGAATATGAAGAAACCCTAATTATCAAGAACTAACCTTTACGATCAACTTCATCTGTAGAGATTGTAAATTCAGGCGACAATGGAAAAAGAATGAAGAACTTGAAGAAGAATGAAGAAACCTTGAAGAAGAGCGTGAAGGTTGTGATGCAGACTGCAATGGAGAAGACCTACTGAAGAAGAACGTGAAGGGATAATTAAGGATTCTCTCTCCTGATTAACATTTAAATTTAAAATCAAAAAATCAAAAAAATTCTTAAAGAATCGTTACCGCCACAAAATCCGGATGGGCTTTTAAATTTTGTTTTTTATCCTTTTTTTCATGATTAATTCAAGCCATTCATTTAATCTAATCCAATGCTCCTAATCAATCCACTCGTTACACCACAAAATCCGTTACACCGGAACCGGCCTCTCTCTCTCTCTCTCTATATATATATATATATAAGCTAAAGATATAATATGATAAAAGATAAAAATCGAGATTTTTTTTGTAATATAACCTATTAGATATCTTTTTGATTTTTTTACTTACTTAATTCAAAGATATATATCAAAATATAAAGTCGGATGATGTGGAGGATGACGTGGTGAATGTTGTAGCATAACTTAGAGGTCGACACATATGCGAATTGAATATAAGGGCGACATATGGCAAAACAACGTTCTGTTTTAGTATATGTATAGATAGATAGATAGATAGATAATAGGTAAACATTGTTCATGATAAATAGTAATACATTTTTCTTTTTTCTATTTGATTGACTAAGCTATGTATTCAATTTTTTTTTACCAAAAATAAAAGAACGGACATGTCTTCACCGTGGGTAAGAAGAAGAAGAAGAAAATATACTTAAAAAAAAAAGACTGGTTGAGCAAGAACCGACGTATATTGCTTTTTGCGTACTTAACAAGTGTTTTGTAATAACTAATAGTTTTCTCTTTGGCTCATATAGTATGCAACATATAACCACAGACACGATCAAGCAGATATCCATGGCATAAGCGCCACGAGAAGTAGAATCTATGGAAGCAGGCTGGATGGTAATTATATAGACGTTACCAACAAAAAATTCGTTAATTCATATATAGATAGATAGATTTATGGGCGAGAATTCCATAATAAACTCTCTCTTAGAGATAAATAAGAATGAATCTAATTGCTTAAATTAAACTAGTTACCTCCACTTGTAGTGGGGGTAGTTGTGGTGGTCCGGCGGCCTTCCGGCGACCACCCGACGACTTCCCGGCGACCATCCGGTGGTTGTCTGGTAGAGGTCCGACGGTGGTCCGACGTGGTCCGGTGGAGGTCCGGCGGTGGTCCAATATTAAATGAAAAAGTTAAAGTATAAAAATAAATGAAAATTTAAGTCTAATTCAAATTGATGAACATTTAATTATAATGTGATGAACATTCTGTTGGTGAAACATGTAACTAAAATGTGATGAATATTCAGTAGAGTATATCAAAATGAACGTTTACAAACATTTTGATGAACATTTAAGCTAATTGTAATGAACTTTTGAGTAATGAACATTTTATTAAATGTTTGTGAACATTTAAGGATGTTTGATGAACATTTAAGTATGAGATGATGAACATTTAGGTAATTTTTGATGAAAATCAAGTGTTTTTCTACTCGAAATTATATTCAAAGTGATGTTTAATGAACATTTAAGTAAGAGATGATGAACATTTATCAACATTTTATTGAACATTTATGAACAACGTGATGAACATTTAAGTCGATTGTAATGAACTTTGGCTATTGAACATTTTATTAAACTTTTGTGAACATTGAAGTAAGAGATGATGATCATTTAAGTATGAGATGATGAACATTTAGGTGAACATTCAGTTGATGAACTTTTAAGTATAATGTGATGAACATTCAGTAGAGTATGTACAAATGAACATTTATGAACAACGTGATGAACATATATGAACAACGTGATGAACATTTAGTAATAAATAATTTTGAAATATTTGTAAAACAATTTTATATATCTTTGTGACAATTTTATTCTGGCGAGACCCAAAGATGGTCCGGCGGTGGTCCGGTGGAGGTCTGACGGTGGTCCGGCGGTGGTCCGATGGAGGTCTGACGGTGGTCCGGTGGAGGTCCGGCGGTGCTCCGGCGGTGGTGACAAGGAGTGACAAGGGGTGACACGTGTCATTATGTGGACGCTTGGATTTTTTTTATCCAAAGCTCTACAATCATTCTCATTTATCTCATTTATCTCATTTATCGTTTTAATAACTATTATTACGTGACATTTTTGCTAGATTTATTTATGCCATGGGGCTCTATCTTTCTCTAGTTATATAACAAAAAATTTAAAAGTGATGCAGATTGATCAGGCTCATCAGGCCCCACAATCTGATACTCGTCTTTTCGTGTTCTATACAGGAAGTAAAATAGTTGATCATCTAATTGCATTGCAGTTATCACTTATGTAAGTCTTTAATAAATTAATGAAATTGTTTTGTTTTATTTAATAATAATAATAATAATAATAATGGCCCGATGACTACCGTACATAAGTGATAACTGAGCAGGCCCCACAATTTCATTATTTTATTAATTTATTAAAGACAAAACAATTTCATTATGAGCAGCCCCATAATGAACTTTAATGCCAATACATAGAGCGTATTATAATCCATCAATTTTCAAGTAGTAGTAATAAATATAGATGGTTGTATTGTTATTATTGTTGAAGTTTAAACGATAGTGTTGATGGCTAAACGCTCAAAGAAACTGATGTTTGGTGAACTATGAGTTTTTTAGTATATATAGGTACACAGTATAATATGCAAGAAACTCCGACCACCCCGCCTTCACAACCAATCTTCCCTCGTATACATGAACGTGTACTTGGAATGTTTTACCATCAGGCACCTAAATATGCATTGTCAGCCCAGGGCCGGATTTGAGCATGTTCCATGAGGCCCAACGGAACAGGGCCCCAAATTTATTTGTGTCACAAACCCTCAAAACAGACCTTTTTTTTCATCTGAGCGCCTCTCACGATTCTATATACCACCATCCACCATCTCCATTCTCCCCTTCTTCCTTCCTCCAATTCTTCTTTAATCCTCTTTTCAAAGACGAAATTGGTTTACATAGATGATTTTAAGGTAAATTTTCTTTTCAATTTTTATATGCTTTTGTTTTTGAGCTGAATTTGGTGATTTAGGTCTAATCTTTGCACTTTATTTCAATCTTGGTTACAATTTATATATGCTTTCGATGAATTCGTTTCAGTTTGTTTATACTTTTTCGTTTCAATATGGTTTACATGTGGTGTCTTGTATTTATATATTGTGCTTTAATAAACTGAGAGATAGATAGCTTTTGTTTGATATATTGTGCTTTGGTCTCTTGTAAATTGGCTGATGAGGGTAAAATATTTCTGTCAGGATTATGATTGATGCTTGATTCAAGAATTTTTGTATCTTGTATATTGGATTCGTTGTGTCATATGTGTTATTATTGTTCTCTTACTTTAGTATAAGTAGTCTACCCTCCCCTTTTTATTTAAAATTTTCCTTTCAATGTTTTACTAGAAGTTAGAAGATAGAAATCCTATCAGCCACTTCTTTTAGGTAAACATATTCATTATGATCGAACTTCTAAATAGACTAAACTTTTGTATTGTGTATTATGGTAACTCAAGGTACATGAATAAAAGGGAGACGATGAGTAAATCATTGAAGACTTGAGGAAAGAGATCAACAATGAGGAAGATAAATTACAAAATGCTCATTGAAAATTTTGTTTCAAACAATTCTAAAAGGATGTTATTGTTTAATTAGTGATATCTATATTACAATTCTAAACGGATATTGATTCTTTAGGATGAGAAAATAAGGTTACTTTTATTTAAAGTGTATGAAGTACCGACTTTATATTTTTCGTTTGAGCTATTATAATTATTTTGTTATTATTAACAGGGCCTCATTTTTATAATGACACAGGGCCCCTAAACGTCCCCGTCCGGCCCTGTGTCAGCCCATCGCCGTGCCCATTGCGACACATAAATACTTCTGGGAGGGGATAGAAAATCAAGAGATCTTCATCGTGAAATGGTATAATAATGAATAGATACATTGTTTAAGGGGGAGTTACCATTTTATCCACAACAGAAGCATCATAGAGTAACTGGTAAAATGAACGGATTGTGTTCCAGACCATAGTCCTTTACGAAGATCAAACAACAACCAGTTCGGTTAGGTTCAGACATGCAAAACAATGATTAGTATCGAACCGTGCAAGACATACTTAAAGAATAGGGAGTATGGCCGTTGGAAGACATCACAAAAAAAACCGTAGGCAAATATTACATATTTTTCGTGAATTCACAAACACTTTGTTCTCTACCTAATGTAAACATGAGCCCAGTCGAAATAGAAGCAACATCAATAACCTATTAATCACCTACAGTAGACTTTAATCGGAATAAGTATCCAACATTGATATGTGAAATTGACCCACGACTACATCATACACTACGATCGAATCACTTTCAAAGTACAGAGAACTATAAAAGTTTGAAAGAAAACAACAAACACTGCGTACCTGAAGTTTTATTCTTATTGAAGCAGTGGAGCGGAAAAGGAATAGGTGATGGAAATATGATGTGAGAACGAAGTAGCAGAAAATAAAAGAATGGGAAGAAGTGTAAATAGAAGAGACGATTACAAAATCTGGAAGGAAGGGCATTCAAAAGATTTAAATAGATTGATTGGAAATGGTAAACTGCTCAAGAGGCAGTTATTAAGCAGTTACAAAATAATTGATGTTTTTTTTAATGAGCAAATCCCATTCATTTTCTTACAAATGGATTTATGAGACTAAATTTGCAAATAAAATAACGGATGGCCATAAAAAGTTTGTAATGCTTGGATTAATAAGTTTGTTAACATATTCATACAAAGTTTGTCCTAATGTTGCTGTCATTAATGATTTAATAATGCAATGTACTTGTGAAGTTCCTTTCCCAATGTTAATTTAAAATATGTTGCACATGTGCAGTCAATACATCAACAAAATTAAAAATTATATGAGTTTGTTATGAGTTTGTATGAAACACATGTAGGCAAAGGACAAAACAAATGAGGATAGTATTCTTGAATCCATCCACTGCAACGAAGCTACCATATTTCAGTGTTTCTGTTACATGACATTTCAATTTGTTAATTGCAAATCAAAAAAATATGGAGATCAAAGTAAAAATGATTGTTAATTAAGTATAGAGAATGACGTCACTGATTTGCAATGTCTTATGGATGAGATTGTTATGGTCATAGACAATGTCTAATACACCATCTTAAGACAGTTTGTTAAGTTGAGAAAAATTGCAGTTCACCTAAAACATGTGTTCACCTACACGGAAAAACTACTGCAGCCTAATATGGGTCATCCTTAGACACTTGCTACAAATCCAAATCATTGTTTAGCCCTTGCAAACCGGGTGGAGATAGCAGTAAAACACAAAATACCTAGGAAGAATAATTGTTAGCCGTTGCAAGTGAAAGGCATCCTAAACGAACCCAAATTTATTAAATATCCAAACTCTTCAAACATAGCGAAACCAACGATCAAGTCTGACATAAAAACAGGAAATAGAAAAATAAGACAACCAAGTAATATGGCATTGGATTGAATAGAAAGGATAATTATGGGAAAACAATCCCAGGAAGCATAGAAACAGAAACTGCTCTCTATCAAACGCATTACATGATTCAATCTCCTGTTCCTCCTTTCCAACTGAATCGCTCACATGTTGATCAAATGTTTCACAATGACATTGCTGTTTCAGTGATGAACCAATGGAAGCTTCTTCAGAATTCAAGAGTGCATCCCTGAAATGAATAACATAGCCACATAATCATAGTTGTTTACCCCCAAAACAATACAAAAAAAAGAACGAATATGTTGGGGGTAAATATACCTATCTGGCCATTTGACATGAAACTGCCAATGGATCAATTACGTTTATACACAACTGTGTAGAGGAATGGCCTTGAGTTGGAGGCACATGGAAACGGAAACACATAATCATAGTTGTTAGAGGAATGGCCTTTGTTAAAATCTTGTACTTAACAAAGTAGAGGACAAAAAAGTGGTGTCCAAGTAATTTTTGTGGTTCCCCTATAAACACCCTTTCTATAATGATTGTGGATCATCATTCAAGGGATTGGGTGTTTTACTTGAATGGTCATTTTGTTGGAGCATGGCCTGCTAGTTTTTTTCCTCTCTAGACTAAGAGATGTGAAAATAGAGTTGAATGGGGAGGAGAGATTGTTGAGGCTCTGGATTCAAATCATCCGACCACTACGTAGATGGGAAGCGAGCACTTTGCAGATGAAACACGTCAAACGTCTTCTGCTACAATGCTAATAATGTGCCAATCCGGCTTGATCCAATTATCAAATAGTGTAGCAATAATTGGATCAGGCCTTATGGGCACATTATTTGCACCGTTAGTAGAAGACGTTTGACATATATGTTGCTCGACCGTGCCCTGCGAAATGTCCACTTCCCGTCGTGATCGGATGATTTGAATTCGGATCCTCAATAACTTCTCCTCCCCATTGAACTCTATTTGCTCCATTTCATAGTCTAGGGAATAAATGACCCGCCCATGTTCCAACCATATGTATGATCATTCAAGTAAAACACACAATCCCTTGTAAATATATCCTATAATCATTATACAAAAATCAGTATAACAAATTTCATCATTTCCCGGCTATTTGGTTATCTCGATCACATATACCTGCGTTATTTCAATGGTTATCTCGTGTTGTCTTCCATTTTCTACACTAGTGTGAAGGCGCCGGATCTAACCGTTCTATTAATCAAGTTGAAACCACCACAGTCTAAGTTGTAGCAATCTACAACGTAGTTATCTGTTTGGTATTATATATGTACAAAAATTAAGGGAATTGAGTTTTGAGCCACTATTTCTCATTTTAAGCCACTAAAGTAAACACTATCATGTAGCGTTGAATTAGTTTGGAGAGAAAAACCAAATATGTTAGCATGTACTCCCTCTGTCCCTGTTTATAGTCCTGGTTTGCTTCTGGGCACATTATTTAAGGGGAGAAAAGTTGGCTGACAAAAGTTGATAAAATTAGAGGAGGAAGAGTAGAATAGGAAGTTGTGTCCATTTTTTTAAATTAAAGAATGATATAGATGTACACGTGGGTGGATGAAAATAAATCAGGAGAGAGTGAGTTTTATGGGTTTTGTACTTTTGTGGGTTCTAATCTAAATTTTGGATTTTAATGAGGACAATTTTGTCCAAACTCTTCGGCCCAAATTGAACAAAAGAGGAAACAGGAACATCATAAGGGAACCCCATATACGGTAAACAGTAACTATATACGGGGACGGAGCGAGTAGTGGTTTTATAACCGGCTCAAATATTAAAAAATCGGGGGGAAACAAGTCTTCTGAAAAATAGATCTAATAAAACATGTACAATGAACATTTGTTTATGTTCAAATGAACAAGAAAAGTTTGTGGTTAAAAAGATGTTCATGAATGAAACACTCATTTGATGTCAAGTGTTTTTTTGTTGAATCCATTTTGCATGTCTAGATCTAAGAGTTCAAATTAAGAAAGGCAATGGAAGGAATAATTCGATTTTGCTTTCCTCCCACATCGACTACATTCACATAAGTCACTCTTAATCGAGTCTATATAAGCTATCAAACAAATCTTTTCTGTTTCTTGCCGCTGAAAAAAAAATCTTGTTCTTGTAACTAGATATCATGGAGTCGGAAAGCTCGAAATCGAAGGAAACCAATCCTGATCCTCCTAAAGGAAGGATTGAAACTGTAGTGGTAAGCTTATACAATTCGGATGTACTGTTTCTGAATTTGTATACATCAAATTCAAATTAATAAATACTAATTCGGTTGCGGATCTCTTATTTCCGAATTTGTATACATCGAATTTAAATTAATATATATGAATTCGCTTGCGGATGTGTTGTTTCTAAATTTGTATACGTCCGATTTCAAATTAATAAATATTAATTCGGTTGTGGATACGTCGAATTCAAATTAATAAATATTAATTCGGTTGCGGATGTGTTGTTTCTGATACGTCAAATTCAAATTAATAAATATTAATTCGGTTGCAGACTTTGGAGGGAATAAAAATAGAATGTGATATGAGAGATTACCCTGAACCTCCGGAAGAAACAGTAGAAACTTGGCTGGAGGAAGGCGAGGCAGTGATGGACTTTGTTGATGTGAGTCAAGATCCAATTGAGATTCAAAGAGTGAGTAATTCAAGTTTTCATCATTAATTAAGTTGGTTTTTGTTTCTTTTGTTAATAATGAGTAATTAATGTATCATGCAGTTGGAGTCATCCAGAAATATGAGACCGCCTCCACTCCCTCCACCGAGTGGGTTGTTTGCTGATGTGAAATACCCAGCATATGATAATGTTCGAAAGGAAATCGAGCTAACTCGATCTATAACAAGACATAAGAAGACCCATAAGCTGATTGTCTACCCTAAACGAAGGGATCCCTATGAACTTCATATAAGATCGAAATCTCGACAGACGTTACCAGAAGGGCAGCCCTGAACCATCACATTTGGCCAAACTTGTTTGGTTCCCCATTATTACCACAAGAGACTTCGAGTCTGTCTTCTTCCAGAGCACATAAATCCTTAACGAGGTTAGCCTAATAATCTTGGTCATTGATTGTTCTTATTATACAATGTCAATTAAAAATTGCATAGATGGTTCTTTTGTTAGAAGGTAAGTGTCAAAACAACATAGATACTATTTTCTAGTACAAAACAATATTTGTTTGGTTGATCTGTTTGTAGATGAGGAAAAATAGATTTGTGGATGGTGTCACTTAAAGAAAGCTTGAAAAAACAAAGAGAGGGTAGGTTAGGTTTTGTTTCTAGTTCAACTAATATCGTTATAATATATGATGTATATGATAATTGCTAAGCTCTAGCTTATAAGAATATTCCTTTGTGGTGTGATCAAATTAAAATATGAACCATTAAGTAAATTATATGCATGTGTGTAAGTATATTGTCAAATATACGTTGAGCAACTCTTCTAATAAACATATTTGTTTTAAATAATTGAAAAAGATTCATGTGAGAATCACTATTAAAATTGAAATTATAAGAAAAGATTATTCACATGCACATTCTTTCATATTCGAAATCACATATAAATACATAAATATTTATATTGATAGTTTATTAGTTAATTACACTATTTCAATAAGGGTAAAGATCAAATGAGAAATTAATTTTAAAATGAGAAATGAGAAGTAATCCTAGCTAGGAAATTCAATGGCTAGGATTACACTCTTCTAGGGTTTTGACCCATGTAATTGACCATTGACCAGGTTTGATCGGAATTGACCATTGACCGACGTTGACTTTTTTTTAAAAAATATTTTTTTATATTTTTTTGGGCCAAAAAAATATTTTTTAGGCCGGATTTTGTACTTACAAAATTAAGTGCTTCAAAATGCCTGAAATGTGCTACTATATGGTTAAAATGTGCTATGATATTTTAGGCCAAAATTTGAACTTGCAAAGTATGTGCTACCACTAGTGTTATGTGCTTCTATATTACTGAAATATGCTACGCTTTTGCCCATATGTGCTTCTATATGGATAGCTGAACCGTGCTACGATATTGCATATATGTGCTTCTCTATGCTAGGTGAAATGTGCTACACTTTTTGCCTAGATGTGCTTCTTTATTGTTGAAATGTGTTACGCTTTTCGCCTATATGTGTTTCTCTATTGTTACCTGAATTGTGCTACACTTTTACCTATATGTGCTTCTCTATGGCTAGCTGAAGTGTGCTACGCTTTTGTCTATATCTGCTTCTCTATATATATGCTTCTCTATGTTAGGTGAAAGGTGCTACGCTTTTGCTTCAATGTGCTTTTCTATGACCGAAATGTGCTACACTTTTTCGCCTATATGTTCTTCTCTATGGTTAGGTGAAAGGTGCTACGCTTTTGTCAGGATGTGCTTCTCTATTGTTGAAATGTGCTACACTTTTCGCATACATATGCTTCTCTATGACTGAAATGTGCTACACTTTTCTCCTTTACATATTTGGATTGGGATGCATCAGATCAATCTGCATTAAATATTTCCTAATTCGTTATAACAAACTATATATATAGAGAGTTGGGATAAAGTACGTAGTAGAGTAATGGTAAATAGTGAGGCCTATATTAAGGCCTTTAGATTAAATAGATCTAATAAAACATGTACAATGAACATTTGTTTATGTTCAAATGAACAAGAAAAGTTTGTGGTTAAAAAGATGTTCATGAATGAAACACTCATTTGAACAAATTGAATTTGATGTCAAGTGTTTTTTTGTTGAATCCATTTTACATGTCACTCTTAATCGATTTTTGTAACTTTCAAGTACGTGTACCAGATTAAGGCAAATTAATGCTCAAGCCATTTTTGGTAGAAATATACTTATATATATATATATGGTCACTCAACACCAAATGTGAGAAACATATATAACACCAACTCATTTCAAAACAGGTAAAATAAACTAAAAACCATAGTGAGAATGAAGAAAAAAAAGCAAGCGAGAAGGATGAGATTTTGCTTTCATCCCACATCGAAAACATTCACACAAGTCACTCTTAGACTAGTCTATATAATAGGTAAGCCTTGATCAAATTAATCCACCTCTATTTCTAGGTAATTTTATTATTATTATTTTCCCAACATTTTAAAGCCCTAAATCATTCAAAGAAATCGGGATCTTGTTAGCGAACTTCTCGTGTTCTACCTTCTTCTCATCTCCTTAATTTGCATCTACTTTTTGGTTGTTGTTCTTGTAAACAGATATCATTGTGAACTACCTAGCTTCTTCTTTTTGGTTGTTCTTGTAAACAGATATCATGGATCCCGAAAGCTCCAAATCGAAGGAAGATCCCCCAAAAGGAAAAGGAAGGATAGAAACTGTGGTGGTAAGATTATTCTATCAAGTTTTCTTATTTATTAGTATTCTGATTGAAATAATTGGTGAGTTTTATTAACTTAGAAGATATTAATTGTGTTGCAGACTTTGGAGGGAATAAAAATAGAACGTGATATGGGAGAGTACCCTGAACCTCCGAAAGGAACAGTAGAAACTTGGCTGGAGGAAGGCGAGGCAGTGATGGACTTTGTTGATGTGAGTCAAGACCCAATTGAGATTCAAAGAGTGAGTAATTCAAGTTTTCATCATTAATTAAGTTGGTTTTTGTTTCTTTTGTTAATAATGAGTAATTAATGTATCATGCATGCATTTGGAGTCATCTAGAAATATGAGACCGCCTCCACTCCCGAAACCAAGTCCGTTGTTTGCTGATGTGAAATACCCATCATATGATAATGTTCGAAAAGAAATCCGCAAACGTCCAGAACTAACTCGATCTATAACAAGACATAAGAAGACCCATAAGCCGATTGTCTACCCTAAACGAAGGGATCCCTATGAACTTCATATAAGATCGAAATCTCGACAGACGTTACCACAAGAGCAGCCCTGAACCATCACATTTGGCCAAACTTGTTTGGTTCCCCATTATTACCACAAGGGACATAATGGGGAACCAAGCAAGGATCACCGAACGCCTAACGGATGTTCAGGTTGCGAAGCCAGAGCAGAGACTTCGAGTATGTTCCAGAGCACATAAATCCTTAAAGAAGATAGCCTAATAATCTTGGTCATTGATTGTTCTTATTATACAGTGTCATCATAATCATAATATATATAATTTTTGGGGGTGGTTAAAAAATATTCACACAAGATAATCATAAAGATATTCCCCATTATATTCATCTAGGGTTGAGCTTTTTCTTGGGTCACCGGAATAAAAGTCTAATATTAAAGTTTACATTTTTTTAAAAGAAATTTCCACATATATTTTTCAAACAAATCAATTACTATTAAATTAAAGATTATCTTTTAACAAACTACATCAATCTATTTCTTAATAAAGATTTTATCTTTTACTAACTTAAAAACGAAATTATATTTTATAAGGATTATATAATTAAAAAAATATTTTTCGGGGGTTGAAAAATATTCACACAAGATATTTTAAAAAGAAATTTCCACATATATTTTTCAAACAAATCTATTACTATTAAATTAAAGATTATCTTTTAAGAAACTATATCAATCTATTTCCTAATAAAGATTTTATCTTTTACTAATTTAAAAAAAAAATTATATTTTATAAGGATTATATAATTGAAAAAATATTTTTGGGGTGGCTGAAAAATATCACACAAGATATTTTAAAAAGAAAGTTTCACTATATTTTTCAAACAAATATATTACTATTAAATTAAAGATTATCTTTTAAGAAACTACATCAATCTATTTCCTAATAAAGATTTTATCTTTTACTAAGTTAAAAACGAAATTATGTTTTACAAGGATTATATAATTAAAAAAAACAAATTGGGGGTGGTTGAAAAATATCCACACAAAATATTTTAAAAAGAAATTTCCACATATATTTTTCAACCAAATCTATTACTATTAAATTAAAGATTATCTTTTAAGAAACTACATCAATCTATTTCCTAATAAAGATTTTATCTTTTACTAAGTTAAAAATGAAATTATATTTTATAAAGACTGTATAATTGAAAAAATATTTTTGGGGGTGGTTGAAAAATATTCACACAAGATATTTTAAAAAGAAATTTTCACATATATTTTTCAAACAAATCAATTACTATTAAATTAAAGATTATCTTTTAAGAAACTACATCAATCGATTTCCTAATAAAGATTTTATCTTTTACTAAGTTAAAAACGAAATTATATTTTATAAGGATTATATAATTGAACAATTTTTTTTAGGGGTGGTTAAAAAATATTCACACAAGATATTTTAAAAATAAATTTCCACATATATTTTTCACACAAATCTATTACTATTCAATTAAAGATTATCTTTTAAGAAACTACATCAATCTATTTCCTAATAAAGATTTTATCTTTTACAAAGTTAAAAACGAAATTATATTTTATAAGGATTATATAATTAAAAAATATTTTTGGGGGTGGTTGAAAAATATTCACACAAGATAATCACAAAGATATTCATGAATATATTGATCTTGGATTGGGTTTTTGCTTGACCCATAAAAAAAAGGTTTAATCAAAAATAAAATATTGCCTTTTATAATGGAAAATATTAAAACTAAAGGATATAATAAAAAAAATAACGATAAATCAAATTAAGAAAAATGATATTTTATGAATATGATAAATCATATTTTACAAGAAATAATTTATTTTAAGGCTCGTATAATTGAAATAAATTATTTTTCACAAATTATTTTACTAAATAATAGAATTTTAATTTTTTAAGGGTCATATAATTGGAAATAATATCAAATATATGCATAAATAAAATTTTCTTTAGATAAAATGTATTATAAAAAAAATAAGTCAACATAAATCATATCAACTTATTAAAATTACGGGTTAATATAGAAAAAAATGATTTATAAAATGTATAAGTAACATGTTTTCTGAATAAATAAAAAAGAAGAAGATATATTTAGCAAACATTTTTTTAATCTTAACGTATTCATTTTTCGGTCATATTTTTTCACCTCATATTTGATAAAGGGAAATCAGTTCATGTTTGACCCAAATGGCTTCATTGTTTGGTAAGCTTTTGACAAGTCTACTTAGGGTAAAATAACATATAAATTCAATATTTTAATATAATTATTTGATCTGTTTCCCCGTGCTATAAATATCTATAATGACAAAGAACTTAATCAGTAAATATTTGACGCTAAAAAAGATTAATTTTATAAATTTCAATATTTCTCCTTTGGTAAAATAAAATTATATCATTATTATATCATTATTATATCATTAGACAAAAAATAAAAAAATATCCTACAAAGGTATTCATTAGTAGTAACCAAAATTTACAAAATACAATACGAAAATAAAAAAATCTCAATTTCTATTTTAGATAAAATTAATCTTAACTTTTAAATCAATAAAAAGATAAGAACCCCAACTTATAATTTATAAACCAAAAACAGCCAAATTACAATTAAATATTTTCTAAATTTGAAGATGAATGTTTTGCAACGTACATAAAACTATTATTATGTGCCATGCTGTTATTGAATTTTCTTAATTTGTAATGAAAAAAGTCGTTTGATCTATATTTTGGTCTTCTGGTAAAAGTTTAAAATATTGTAATTAGTTTTTCCTAAACAATTAAAGTTTAAATTATATAAGTGAAACATACGAGACAATATTACACATTCTAATTCATATTTATAGAGTACTGT
The DNA here is from genome assembly GCA_029168935.1 of Oxyria digyna. Lineage (NCBI taxonomy): Eukaryota > Viridiplantae > Streptophyta > Magnoliopsida > Caryophyllales > Polygonaceae > Oxyria > Oxyria digyna. Next base: position 1,442,257 of record JAPVLV010000026.1, on the reverse strand, counting down.
ACTAAATTTTTATTTATTAAAATTCATTTGGCCCGTGCGTAGCACGGGCAGGAGTGACTAGTATATATAATTTTTGGGGGTGGTTGAAAAATATTCACACAGGATATTCGCAAAGATATTCATGAATATATTCATCTTGAGTTGGGTTTTTGCTTGACCCATCAAAAAAAAAGTCCAACAATAAAGTTCACATCTTTTTAAAAGAAATTTTCACATATATTGGCCCGCCGAAAAAAAAGTCCAAATTTAAATTTCACATCTTTCTAAAAGAAATTTTCACATTATTTTTAACAAATGTATTATAATAAATAATCATCATATCAATCTATTATAATAATCAATCATCATATCATATCATAATCTATTATATATAATTTTTTGGGGGTTGAAATATATTCACACAAGATAATGACAAAAGATATTCACACAAGATAATCAAAAAAAATTTTACATTACTGATCCTTAATCTTAATCTTTTAATCCTTAATCAAAAAAGTTTTTTCATATCATAAACCTTAATCTTTTACACATTTTCTAAATCGGTCCCTAACCTTATATATGTTCTATTTTAGTCCTTAACGTGTACAAATTTTACATTATTGATTCTTCCGTTAACTTGCCGTCAATATTCGTACGTGGCAACATATTTATATATTTTACTTCTTTTATTAAAACAATTATGCACTACTGTATAAGGCATCCATATAAATAAATTTATACAGTATAGTTTTATAAAAAAAGGTTAAATAACTTAGATGTAACTTAAAATTATTGAGCATCATGTCTTCTTTTGAAAAATTAAGGTTTACAAAATAGAGGAATAAAAAACTGGATGATATTAGAAAGATTAGGGACAAAAAAATTGTATCAGATCACCCAAAATAGGATGTGTAGTGAAATTTAATGTGAAAGAAGTTAGTATCAAGACATTAATTAGTGGGCAGTGTGTTTATAATTTTCTAAACTTGTTAGTTGAAGTATACAAATAAGAAAAAAAGGAAAAATATACCTAAAGGAACTGTTATTAATCTTTTTTGACAAAATTTGTTAGTATTTCTCTCTTATACACAATTTCTTCGATTTAGCTTATAAACAATTTTACAGAGAATTTGTTTCTTTTGTAAATTTTATCTCAATTAAAAGTAAATCATGTCTAGCTTGTTAAAGAGTGTTATTGCCCAATTTGTCATCAAATACATTCACATATATCTAACCATATAATGCCACATAATCTAACACAAACAAGAAGTTAACAATAAATATAATGCAAGGACCAACGACGTCAAAACCTGTAAACGTTAAGGACTAAAATAGAAAATATATAAGATTAGAGACCGATTTAGGAAAGATAAGAAAGGTTAAGGACTAACGGTGTAATTGACTCATAGAAATAAGATAACTAGATAATAAAAAAAGATAACTTTACTCTATTATCTATAGAAATAAGATAAGTTTGATAAAAAAAAGAGATTATTATATACAATAAGATAAGTTATTATGACGATGAGATTAAACAACTTTTCCATCTTTAATATTAGTACTACTATATAATATTGAAACCATCGAATAGAAAATGAATCAATTCAAATTATTCTACTGGGATTCAATTCAACTCAACTCAAAGGAATCAACTCAAAAGTCGTAGAAATCAACTCAAAGGAATTCAAATTATTATACTCAACAATGTCTTCAATTAAGGCTACGAGACAAGCTTCAAAAGAAATCAACTCTTGAATTAGACGAGGTTTGCGTTCCATTCGCTAAATTGTCTCCTAATGGAGATCCACCATCAAGGTAATGGTGTGTCGAAAGTGGCATGCAACCAACTTAGAGGGCACTTTCCTTAGCACAGACTTCATCCTGTCTAATAAGACGGTATATGTTTGGCACCCACAGCAACACATGTATCCCCTTAAATACCTAAACACCCTCGACTTACCACGTATAGATGCTTCTTATTCTATTTTAAAAATTGCAAATACCAATAACTAAATGATAGTAACTAATGCTCTTACCTATTACATGAATGCCCCTCATATCCTAGAGTGAAAGGTAGGGCTACCTGTTATGCTTCTCGGGAATGTGAATCCCTCTCAAGGATTGTGCAACGGAACCCGACTGATAATTACACGCCTTGGTGAATGGGTCATTGAAGCTGAAATAATAACGGGAACGTGTGTTGGAAACAAAGTGCTAATTCCCAAAATAACGTTAAGTTCAACCCAATCCAAGTTGCCTTTTGTTATGAAACGTCGTTAGTTTCATATAAAACCATGTTTTACAGTGACTATCAATAAATATGAGGGACAACCACTAAAGTATGTAGGGTTATATTTACCCAAGCCGATTTTCTACTACTGACAACTCTATATAGCAATTTCAAGAGTAACAGACCCAAAGGGCCTGAAGATAATGTTGTTGCAGAGGGGGAAACAGCCTAAGAGTTACACTCAAAATATAGTGTTCCACGAGGCTTTCAACAACGTCACATCACATATGCAAGTAAGAAGCAAACACTAAACCACTATACTCCTATTTCTATTGAATTTTTAGCTAAGAAAACATTTCAAATCTGTAGATTTTGGATCATTGTATCTTAAGTTTTGTTCCCTACAGGCATAGCATTCAACAACAACAAGAAGATCACAGAAGGCCTACAAGACAAACCACAAGATACTGCATATCGAATGAAAGCTTAGCATTCAAGTAATGTTTTGTTCCCTACAGGCATAGCATTCAAGTAAAGTTTTAATAAACATAGTGATTATTCACTTATTACTTAACAATTTCATTTTTTAAACCCTTTTATAAATTAACTCATCTGAAAATCTAGCAGCTACGAATGAACTGAGACAAAGCAAAAACACACCAAATAAACTTACAGCTTCCATTAGGATTTGAGCTTCACTATCTGGAATGTGATCACTGGGCTTAATCAAACAGAACCTTAGCTCTTCAATAACCATGAGATCAAATCCTTCTTTTATCCCGGCGACTTCTTCCACTGAATAAGAGTTAGGCTATTCACTATCAGAGGTTCCTGCAAATCAAAAGAAAACAAATGTCAACCCAGAATCAATAAAATAAGTAACTTGATAACCAATATGACTGAGATCTCTGAGACAGAAAGTTGAACGAGGCTCAGTTTGAGGAGTTGTAGCACACAAATGAAGGAGCCTAATGGAAGTAAGGATCTGATCCCCCATGTTAACAATAAAAGTTTGTCTAATTGTATGTGAGGTATTCATCCAATACCATGACTAAAAAAAATAAGATCATAGTTCTTGACTCTTAATCCGTATTACAAACTTATTCAACCTTTTAACGGAAGCAAACAATAGTAATTTTATTTAGAAACAAAATATAGATTCTTCAACAAGGGTCTTCACTTTCCGGTTCTATTTCCTAAACATGAAACTTTACTGGAAAATCCAATCCAACTCCAATATGATTGTCATCACTTTTGTGTATCTGATGTCTTTTTTGTGGAGAGATTAAGATAATTTGTCTGCCTTTTGGTTGTACTTTGTATCAATCTCTTTCATTTTGCTTAAGCTCAAAGAGTTCTAATGCATTGCATGTGGCACGAAAGGTCATCTCTTCCATGAAAGGAGGCCGTGAGAAAGAAGGGTTACCTCCAAGGGATCTGTACGTGTCATGAGCTCCTGATGTGTATGATCCTCCACCATCTTCTGTATCACATCTAACAAAGAGAAACATCACACCATCAAATATGAGCAGCAAAAGATATGCGAAGGGGAAACAGGAAAGCAAGACCAACTCACAAGGGAGCCATAAGAAAGACAAGAAGTATCATCACCGAAAAGGAGGTGAAAAGGATGAACCATCTCTTGGTCCTGCATTTGCTGCAAGGGACTGAAAAATTGATATCAAGGCCACCAAAAAAATGTGCAAAAAGAACCTAAACTTGTCAAAAATCCAATCACAGAGCAATATTTTCCATAACACTTGCCAAAAAATCAACTTTCACCCCCAACTTTCTTAGCGGCATTTTGTCAAACATCTTACATGCATCAGAATCTCCAACTCATTGCAGATCAGTAGAAACGCAAAGGAGGACAAAGAGGGTAACCCGATGTTCGTTCGCAAGCACTGGAATAATCGAGACCGCCTCCTTTAACAATTTTTTCTCTAGCAACTCTGCAGATTGAAGGTATTCTTAGTACACAATAATTAATTTTGAAAGTTGTCTGCTTCATTCAATAGAGAATTGACAACGGGAGTACTAGAAGGAGCTTTCGCGCTTTTTTAGACAACTCAACCCCGCCAACAACTCATTTGTGAAGCAAGGAGGATCATAAACACGGCCTCAAAATAGCAACAATGAAATGAAGTGAAGAGTGGCGGGGGGTCAGACAAAGATCAACGCGGGCGGGCTACGACAAAAACACGGTCCGAGAAAAGCAACAGTAAAAAGGAGATCGTGAAGCAAAGAGGAAAGTACAGGAGGAGAAAAAATGATTGAATTTAGTGTAACCAAAGCTTTACTATTTTGTTGTACGTATTCATTATTTGATGCCACCTAGAATTTACACATATATATTCTTTCTTAGTAATTTTTTAAATCAATGAGTGACTCAATATGCATTACGTACTAATTAAGAAAAGTTGTTTAACCTATGAACTTCATTAACTAATATACTGAGATCAACGATATTAAGAACTCCATTAAATTATATTTATTTTGTCTTTCTTTTATTTTATATTAATAATAATCCACTTTATAGTAATATGAAGTTATTATTTAATAATATATAATTTTTCTTTCGTTTTGACTTTGGCCCGTGCGTATAGCACGGGCAGAAAAGGACTAATATATTATAATTATTAATTTGTTAAATTATCAATAAATTTTGATAAATTTTGTTGTTTTTCAAATTATTCTGAGAGTCACACTCCATACGCATGCGTTTTAGCTAGGACACTACACATCGATCAATGCTGTGCTTGCATGATATGCAAACACCCTACTCAACCTAGCTAGAAGATCCTAGATTGCATTGATATTTATCAACATTCTCTCTAAATAATATACACTTTGGTGACCTTGTTCCAAAATTAATTTGAAGCCTCATTATTTCTATACTTTCTCTGCCATATTGATCATATTTCATATTTATCAACATTCACTCTAAATAATACACTCTCTTTTTTATCAAACCTATTTTGAGTAATAGAAAAATCAAAAAGAAAATAAAGAATGATACTATATGTAGCAATGGAAAGATGGCCTCCTAAGGAAACACATGTTCTTTAACTACACAACTTTAAATAAAAAGATTGCCTCCAAATGGTATGAATGATCTTGTGTATATATAGACACTCACACATACATTAGGGTTGCATATTTCTTAAAAAAACACCATCATTCTCAAGCAAGAAAACAAGAAAACAATGGTGATGATATTAGCCATGTTTGTTGTCCTTCTTGTGGGCAATATGAATCACATTGCCAAAAGCGAGAAAACAGAGATTACTGTGATGAACCGACTCGAAGAAGGTCGGACACTAATAACTCACTGTCAATCGGGTGATGATGACATGGGAATAGTGGCGGTTGTCGATGGCCATGATATGTCATGGAGCTTTCATCTCAACTTCTGGGGCACCACCTTGTTCTACTGCATGGTTAGGTGGGACGGGTCTGATGGATGGAGTCGCTTCGACGCGTATGACGAGGCGAGGGATTCGAAACGTTGTATTGATTGCAAGTGGATGTTCGCAAATGATGGTGGCTTATATGGCTTTGAGCAAGATATTGACCAGTGGAAGCAATATTCCTTGAAAAAGGACTAGAGCGCCACAAGTGTTCTTTTGTAGTAACCCTTCCTTATTTTCAATAAGGTTATTTTTGTAATTTTTTCCAATAAGAAAATTTTCTTATAATTATGTAAATTAATTATGAGATGAAGTAAAACTTGTTACATAAAGTCGTACGATTATGTAATGTCACACATAAATTAAAACTTATAATATGTAACCTAGAATTTTTGAACCAGATTAATTAACAAATTAATGTTAAGGTTTAAATATGGTTAAATCGATATGAAAATATTGATTAAATTATTTAACCCTAAGTTACACCTATGTAACTTTGATAAATGATTATTATAAGTTATCTATAACGTTTGGGAAATCCCCGTAATTACTTAGAGTTTGATAAGGGCGTAATTGCCATGGATTAAAAGTTTTAGGGTAACTATCGTAATTTGTTAAAAAGTTTTAAATATCAGAACAAAAGATCTGATTCCTTCTATCCTCGAAATTTGTTATAAGGATAAGTGGGAGATTGGAGGAATAGGACTATGTATGAAGATTTATAATTTAGATATTTTAGGAGTCTCATGCTATTGTGAGTGACCGGTACGACTTATGAGATTAATCAGGTTAAATTCATGGCTAGTATAAGTGGATCCTATGAGGTCACACACTTAGAGTTTATGGACTGGATCAAGTGAATCCGGAAGCCTGTTAGCCTATTGGATTTGGATTACTTAAGAGAATTAAAAATAGAGATTGTTTATCAAGTAAAAGATAATAGTTATCTACTACTGTAGAAATCAGTAATCTGATATAATTCCTCCTTGATTTCAATGAACAATATACAACCCTATATATACTAGAAACCTAGGCTTGGAGAATAAGGTACATCCAATATCTTGTTACCCTAATTATAGAAGATATGATACGGAATATCTTTTCCTAATATCTTCCTAATATCTCTAATACTCCCCCTCAAGTTGGAGCATGCAAATCAATAATGCCTAACTTGTCAAGTAGATAATTGAATTGCTGTTTACCCAAAGCCTTTGTAAAAATATTAGCGAGTTGCTCAGTAGTGCGCACATGAGCTGTAGATATGAGACCAGCAAGTAGGAGATCACGAACATAATGACAGTCAATTTCAATGTGTTTGGTTCGTTCGTGAAATACCGGATTAGAAGCAATGTGTAAGGCAGCTTGGCTATCACAATAGAGCTGCATGGGAGAGGTAAGACGAACACCCAAAGACAGGAGCAAGGAACGCAGCCAAACAAGTTCACAACAGGCAGAAGCCATCGCTCGATACTCGGCCTCTGCTGAAGATCGGGATACTGTTACCTGCTTCTTTGTTTTCCAAGAGACGGGCGACTTGCCGATCATGACAAAGTATCCTGTGAGGGAACGATGACTTCGTGGACAGCTCGTCCAGTCGGAATCGCAGTAAGCCGAGAGGGAGAGAGAGCTTGTCCGAGAGAGAAATAACCCTTGTCCTGGATTACGTTTAATGTAGTTCAGCACTCGTACACCCGAGCTCCAATGATCGACTGTCGGATACTGCATAAACTGAGACAATATGTGAATGGAGTAACTCAACTCAGGACGTGTGATCGTCAAATAAATTAGACGACCCACGAGCCGACGATATTTCATAGGATCCGAGAACAGAGGTGCAGTAGACTTTCCTAACTCATTGTTCTGCGGTAGAGGAAAATCAGAGGGACGAGACCCGAGTAAACCGGCTTCAGATAGAATGTCCATAGCATACTTCCGTTGACACAGGACAATACCGTCTCGACCTTGAGCTACTTCAAGGCCTAAGAAATACTTGAGGGATCCGAGATCCTTCATACGAAAACAACTTTGCAAGTAAGCCTTGAAGCGAGCAATGGCAATAGGAGAGTCACCTGAGATGATGAGATCGTCGACATAGACGAGAACATGAAGAGTCTGATTCGAGGTGTGCAGCGAAAATAAGGAGTAATCGGCCCTAGACTGTTGAAAGCCGAAACGACGCAAGGACGAAGCGAGCTTGGCGAACCAATTTCGAGGCGCCTGCCGAAGACCATATAATGATTTTCGAAGACGACAGGCCTTGCTAGAAGGGATGATAAAGCCCGGAGGAGGTCTCATATAAACCTCCTCATCAAGATCGCCATGGAGAAAAGCGTTGTGCACATCCATTTCATGCAGAGACCACCCTCGAATAGCTGCAACGGTAAGAAAAACTCAAACCGATGTCATTTTTGCCACTGGTGCAAATGTTTCAGTATAATCAATGCCCTCTACTTTCCTATTACCAAACGAGCTTTGTAACGCTCGATCGAACCGTCCGCTCGATGTTTAATTCGAAACACCCATTTACAACCTATCTGCTTCTTGTCAGGCGGAAGAGTAGTGATTTCCCATGTCCCATTTTGCGCCAGTGCATCCAGTTCAGCAGTCATTGCCTCCCGCCATTGCGGTGAGCGGGCTGCTTCATTATAACTGGTGGGTTCGTTGGTGGTAGTGAGTGCAGCCACAAACTGCGTATGAGGAACAGAAAATTTGGAGCAGTTGACATAATTAGCTATAGGGTAAGGTTTACCTGAGGATGGTTTGACGAGAGGAGCCGGTGTTGAAGACAGAGGGGGGTCTTGAATGCGTGTCGTATTGCAAACGTAATCTCGAAGATGGGCAAGTGTTGCTCGGGGTCGAGAACTGCGGCGAAGTGATTCTGGAGTGCTGGGTAAAATCGACGAACTCCCCCTTTCGTCGGAGATGGGAACAACAGAAGGGGTGGACGTCGGACTGAACTCAGTTTGTACTGAGGTTTGTGCAGCAGCAGGTTCACAATCGACAAAAGCCGGAGATCGAAGAGCAACATCAGTCGGAGCCTCGATCTGAGCGGGTGGTTCAGCAAATGGGAATGTCGACTCCAGAAAAACAACATCACGAGAGACAAAGGACGTCCTGGTGTCTAGATCAAAAAGTTTCCAGCCTTTCTTTCCATACGGATAGCCGATGAAGACGCACCTGCGACTTCTCGAAGCAAATTTGTCGGGGTTTCTTGGCTGAACTGAGGCATGACATAAACAGCCAAGAACCCGAAGATGAGCGTAGCTTGGTGGACTGCCATATAAGAGCTCGTATGGAGTCTTGTAATCAAGAACCGAAGATGGAGTACGATTAATAAGGTAAGTTGCACTAAGAACACAATCACCCCAAAATTTGAGGGGAAGAGATGCCTGAAATCGAAGAGAACGAGCAACATTCAAGATATGTCGGTGCTTTCTCTCAGCCCGACCGTTCTGTTCTAGTGTAGCAACACAAGATGTTTCAAGAATAATACCATTGGAGTTGAAGTACTCGCGAAGGGAGAAGAATTCAGTGCCGTTGTCGGTGCGAAAACGTTTGACTTTGAGGCCAAACTGAGTAGAAGCAAAAGCACAGAATTTCTTCACCAAATAACCAACTTCCGTTTTGGAAGCCATAAGATGCACCCATACGCATCTAGAATAATCGTCAACAATCGTTAGAAAATAACGAGCACCACATAGAGACGTCGTGCTATACGGACCCCAAACATCAGCGTGTATAAGCTCAAAAGAAATAGATGCTTTATTGATGCTAATTGGAAAACAATCGCGAGTTTGCTTGGCTTGTAAACAAATAGAACATGGTTATTGTAAACTAGAATTTAACTTAGAATCTAGAGGTAACTTAAGGATAGACTGATATGCAGCATGACCCAAACGCTTGTGCCACAGCTGAGTTGATGTAGACTGAGCAACCGAGCAAATTGGTGACGCAGAATGAACGACACGCAGCAAGTAGACCCCTCCCTCTGTATTACCGGCTCCAATCACCATCCTCGTAGCTAGGTCCTGAATCACACAAAGGCGAGAAGTAAGAGTCACAATACAAGAAAGAGAGCAAGTCAATTGTTTCAAAGACAATAAATTGCAGTTGAAGTCTGGAATGAGCAAAACATCAGGAACACGAAACGTATCCCCAAACAATACTATGCCGGAGACGACCGAAGTCGACTGAGATCCATCGGGAAGGGTTATCACAACAGGGGGTGTATCAACAAGATCAAACAATAATGTTCGATCTCCCGTCATATGATACGAAGCTCCGGTGTCAAGTATCCATGGATTCTTACCCATTAATTTATCTCCTGAGGAAGAAGATTGCATCTTCTGAAACATCTTGAACATCTGATTAAATTGACTGTCTGTCAAAGCTGGTGTAAGATCTGCCCGATCAGCAGCAGTAGGCAAAGCGGATGTGGATTCGCCAGAAACCTGTGCAGCATTTTCCCTTCCTCCTCCACGACCTGAAGAGGAGCCAGAACGACTACGCCCTCGGCCAGACTGATTGTGCTCTCGGCCAGGTTTCTGGTTCTGTCTAAGTTCTCCCCACCATTCGGGAAAACCAATTAATTTAAAGCATGAAGAGACAGCATGACCTTGCTTTCCGCAGTGAGTGCACGTTGGTTTCGGTTCATTGTGCTTCGAAGGGGGCGGAATAGGTACCTTTGCAGCCATGGCAAGTGCATCGATGCGAGGAACTTGTTGAATTGACAAGGCATGATGGCGTTCTTCCTGCACTGCCAGGGAATAAACCCGAAGCAGAGGAGGCAGAGGATCAAGCGAGAGAAGGTTGGAACGTAGATGCCCATAAATCGAGTTGTCAAGGCCCATGAGAAACTGATGAACGTGTTCCTCCTCGCGTTTAGAGACAAGTGCCGAGATTGAAGAACAATCTGTCTTCTTGCAGCAGCAAGTAATGGGAGATGTATAATTCTGCAATTCCTCCCATAGTTTTTGAAGACGACCATAGTAATCAGCAATAGCTTGACCGTTTTGATTGCAGCGAGCGAGCTCGGTGCGAAGCTGATGGATGCGAGGTGCATTGCCAAGAGAGAAACGCTGCTTCATGCCATCCCAAAGAGATTTCACGGAGTCGGAGTACGTGATAGAATCACGAATCGAGGGTTCTATAGATTGAAGAACCCAAGCGACAAGCATAGAATTGACGCTTACCCAGTCATCATATTCGGCAGTAGTTACCGATGGTTCAGTTATGGTTCCATCAAGAAACCCGTACTTACGTTTTGCTCGAAAAGCATTACGCAACGCCTTCTCCCAAGCCTGAAAGTTGTCGCCTTTGAAGGTGACGGTGCTGATGTTCATGCCTGGATGGTCCGAGGGATGCAGATAATATGGCGACGTTGAAGACAACGCAGCCCCGCTATCGGTGACAACCATTGTTGTAGGTAGTTAGAAGATCGAAACCGATCGGTTGGGTAGAGATCGCAAACGATCTGGAGAAAAAAAATAAAAAAAATTGACTGTGGAGATGATGTAGCGGAGGGGGACGGGTCGATGTGTTTAGGGTTAGTGTGTTGGCTCAAATACCATGTAGAAATCAGTAATCTGATATAATTCCTCCTTGATTTCAATGAACAATATACAGCCCTATATATACTAGAAACCTAGGCTTGGAGAATAAGGTACATCCAATATCTTGTTACCCTAATTACAGAAGATATGATACGGAATATCTTTTTCTAATATCTCTAATAACTACTTAATGATAGAAGAAAATATATCTCGAAAGATATATGATATAAAATAATATATATTAAGAATATATATTACATGTAATTGTAAGATACTCTCTCCGTTGATTAAAGAATGTCATTCTAGTCTCTCTTTCCTGTTAAGAAAAGGTTGTCATTTTAGATAAGCTAGTGAGTTAGAGATTTGTCAGTGGAACTTGTAATTTTTTACTCTTTTGAAACAAATTTTGATTTTTGATTGGTTAAAAATGAGGTGAGTTATGAGTTTTAGAAAATAGTAATAAGAATATAGGATAATTATTGAATTTCTTAACTATTGTGCAAATGTCTAAAATGACATTTGTAGGTGTGAATGGGGGTAGTAGCAAATATGACTACTACTTAATGTGAGATTTAGAAAATGCTAATATATCTAATATATATACATATACGGAGCACATCCAATATATAGAGGATTAGGAGAGACAATTCTCTTTACGTGAGTTTGATAGAATATTGCTGACAGGTAAAATAGAAATGTTTATGTTCATTAGGGAAAATGTTGACAGATAGATTAGAAATACTTATCTAACAAAACTTTATTGAATATATATGCAGATAAAAAAGCACATTCTGACAGTCTCCTATGGCGAAGAAATAAAAATAAGAGATGGTGTTATGGTGTCTGATGGGGAAATCATATCAAAAGCATTTTTAGTTGATATGAACATAACTCTGCAAGCAATGAAATCGTTGATTACACAACGGTTCAAACTCGAAACAGAGGAAATGCATCTCCAACTATGCCATCTTAATCCATTCCAGAAGATCAAAGTCAAGTATACCGTGGAGACAGATGATGATCTTGCATCATTCATGGAAATCAATGGCACAACAGAAGTGGAATGGACTTGTCCACTATATGTATCAAGGGAATACATGAATTATGAACCAAAGATAGCAAGAGAGAATAGATGCAGTAGTATAGTTGTTGTCAACATGAATGAAGACATGTTTCTACCTATGGAATATGAAGTGCCAACACAAGGGAATAGTGAAATTATGGATTGTGAATTTGCAAGCAAGATAATGACAGAAAAAAAATAGGGGAGGATGAAATGAGTCACAGTGGAACAGATGCAGACTTTGTCCATGTGGGGAAGTTATTTGACACAAAAAAGAAGTTGATCGAAGCTTTGAAAAAATTGGCAATGACTGAGAACTTTGCTTACAAAGTTAAGAAATCAGATCCAAAGCTTCTAACAGTAATGTGCACAGATACAAGCTGCAAATGGAGATTGAGGGCAATTGCATTACAAAACACTCCATTCTTTGAGGTGAGAAAGTTTCAAAGAGAACATACATGTTCCTTTGACTTTAGATGTCAACATGAGTGCAAACCAACATACAGAATGATTGGGGAGCAAATAAAAACCAGGTATTGTGTTTACAGGTTTCTGTATCATAAATATCATAAAAATATTAATTGCTTGAAGATAACCAGAGAACTAATAGTAATGTGATAAACATGCAGGTTTGAAGATGTTAAAAATGGATCAATACCAAAGAGCATTTGCAATGATATGAGAAAGGAACACTACATGGATGTTAGCTATTGGAAGGCATGGAAAGCAAGGGAACATGCACAAGATTTAATACGAGGCACACCAGAAGAAAACTATGCACTCTTGCCCATGTACTGCCATATGCTGAAAGAAGTAAATGAAGGATCTTACACATGCCTAGAAGTTGGTGAGCATGACGACTTCAAATTCGTGTTTGTATCTATTGGAGCATGCACGAGAGGATTCCAAGTAATGAGAAAGGTATGGCAGTGAGTAAAATAGGAATTAAATGATATATTGTTGACAAATAAAATTAAACATATGATAACAGTATAGAAAATGTAAACATAATGTCTGATTTTGACATTTTGATTGTTGTTGACAACTTACATTATACAGTGTTGACATGAGTAATAATACATTCGTTTTGTGTTGACAGGTGATAATGGTAGATGGGACTCACTTGCATATAAAGCACAAAGGGCATATGCTCATTGCTACAGCTCAGGATGCAAACCAGCAGATCTATCCACTTGCATATGCAGTAGTGGATAGTGAAAATGACATATCGTGGACATTCTTTTTTACACAGCTTCTGAAAGTCATACCATGTACAGACGATTTGGTAATAGTGTCAGATAGACATCTCAGCATTGCCAACGCCATTCAAAGAGTGTACACAACAGCAAACCATGTTGTGTGTAGGAGACATTTGAAGCAAAATCTGAAGACAAGATACAAAGATAAAGGGGTGCACAAACTATTCTCTCTGGCTGCTGATGCATACACGCTAAAGGAATTCCAAGAGAATTATGGGAAAATTTGTGAGATAAATAAGGAGATGGGAGAATACTTGAAAGCAGTAGGATTTAAAAAACGGGCAAGAGCACATTCCAAAGGCAATAGATACAACATAATGACAACAAACAACTCAGAGACAATAAATTCAGTAATACTGGAAGCAAGGTATGAGAAATATTATAGATTTGGCACTGTTGAAAATTGATGTTGACACTGTTGAAAATTCAATAATGCTGGAACCACTTCTACCATCTATGAATTGTCAAAGATATTTTAAAGTTGTTGACACAGTTGAAAATTTGATGTTGACAGGTCTTTCCAAGTTGTCGCTCTACTAGAGTTTCTGAGAGATGTGGTGTCAAGGTGGTTTAATGAGAGGCGCTTAGAGGCTGAAAAAAAAAATAGTAAGGTGACACCAAATATAGGGAAAATACTGGAGTCTAGGTACCAAATGTTAAAGGCGTATGAGGTGAGAAAGCTAAATCAAGCACAATATCATATTCTTGGTGGAGATTTCTATGGGGTGGTCAATCTGTTAGAAAGGAAATGCACTTGCAAAGTATTTGATGTGGACCACATCCCGTGTGTGCATGCTATAGCTGCAATACAGAAAGCAAAAGCAACAGTGACAGATTTTGTGAGCGACTACTACAAAACTGAAGCTTGGACAGCTGCATATAGAGAAACGATCTACCCGGTGCCAAGAGAAACGGACAAGAGTGTACCGAAAGATGTAAACAGATACAATCTGCATGCCACCAATTGTGCAGACAAATAAAGGGAGGAGAAAGAAGAAAAGATACCCATCTGAAGGTGAGTTCCCAAACAGAAGCAAGAAGAGAAAAGGAACAAGAAAGCCAGGAAGATGCAACCTCTGTATTAATATGGGACACAACAAGAATTCTTGCCAAAAAAACTTTGCTGACAAGATCGGGACAGAGTTATCAGTGTGGACAACATTTTAGGATTTTAATTTTCAATTCTTTACTTTAATTGAAAAAGGGATAATAGTTTTATATCCTGTCAACATTGATATTCATACTGTAAAATAAGTTTGCAGATTTGATGACAGCTTGCCATTGTGTTTTGTAGATTTTGAGATAAATGTCAAAAATACTTATTCTGAGACTGTTGAGATGTTGACAAGATTGTGTTTGCAGATTTGATGACAACTTGCCATATTGTGTTTGCAGATTTGATGACAGCTTGCCATATTGTGTTTATAGATATTCTGATACTGTGATAAATAAATGTTGACAACATTGAGATATTCTGATAAATAGTGTTGACAACATTGTGTTTCCAGATTTGATGACAGCTTGCCATATTGTAAAGATACGAAATGTGTTGACATGCACACAAAAAATGGTAACAGGTGAAAAATATTAACAGATTTGATTGTGACAATGAAAAGTTTATTACAGAGGTGAAAAATGTTGACATAATGTGATGACAAAAATGGTGACAGGTTATTTAACAAAGATTTAGAATGCTGACAGGTTATTTAACAGTAAGGTGTGTTAACGAAGCGCGCTACGCGCGCCTCGTAAGAATAATAAACTTACACGCGCTACGCGCGCTGAGTGCTTTGTTGCACCTGAGTAAAACTGTTGACATATAAAAAATATATATAACCATAAGCAATAACTGACTTAAGCAGAAACTGTTGTGGTAAACAGAACCTGTCTTACTAAAAGTGGAATATAAATTGTCTTACAAAGCTGAAATCGAAAAGGTCCAAAGGTTGACAACAAAAGCCATTAAAGTCTGAACTAAAAACACTGTCAAACAGACATAGCAACAATCCAAACCACACACATATTACATCAGAACATTAACATTGAAATTCAAGCTTTAGGTCTGCCCTTCTCAAGTGGCAATGCCTTGAACTCCCATTTCTCGTTAAACAGGTCAATAATCATCTTCTCCCGATGAGCCCTCATGTGTTCGTCATCCAGATCATCCCAGTTGGTGCCAATGGCGAAATGCTCAATGAACTTAATGCAGTATAAACCACAATTGCCACTGAAAATCACCCCAGAACAAAAAGAGAGAAATCAGGAAAACAGAGGAAAAATTAAGAAAGAAAAATCTAATGTTGACAAGATACTTACATCATCCCATCCTGAGGAACATCTTTGCGCCTTGACCATGAGAAATCCTTGTCCAAAGAATTAATATGGCCAAACAAGTTGGACTTCTTCATAACAACAGGAAGCATACGGCATAAACTACTAATTTTACTCCAACAATAAGCATCGTTGCTGATTTGAATGCTGGAATCATACACAGTGACATGCCAGTTTGCTAAGTCAATTTCCAGGGCAACCCAATGCTCATTTTGAAAGTTGAAAGGGGTATACACCCTAGTCACAGATTCGGACCAGCACCTGCCCTCATGTTTTGGATACATTCCTATAAAGTACTTCTGGAAAAACAGAAGCCCTGTTTCATCATCTTTCTCAATAAGAGCTTCCTTATCCGCATTGAAATGACAGTACCAGATCCAATCCATGATTGCAACATCCTTGAATTTCTCACTGTTTTCATTAATATGCTTCCGGAAGAAAAATAAAGCCTCTGAGATATGCTACAAAACAAGAGAAAAAAGAGTAAGGTTAAAAGAGAAATAAAAAATAAAATAAAACTGAACAATAACAACACAAATAAATAAAAAATTGCAAACTGACAGTAGAAGAAATAATAAAAGACTCACTGACAACACAAATATGAAGCATGCGTTGACAAGACAGCAAAATATCAAAAACTTTTAAAAATGTTGACAGGACATGCAAAAAGTAATTAACTTACACAATCATTTAACCACTTGGCTTGTCCAATAGATTTTGTGCTTTTCAACAATAATTTGTTAAAAAAGTCCTTGGTGAAATTAAAATCATGTTCCTTGCGCTTAATAACCTCTTTCTTACCACTACAACAAAAACACAAAATTAGTAAACACATATATTCAAAAATAAAGAAAATAATTTAAATTAGAAATATAAAACATACGTCCAATAAAACCATTCAAAGAACTTTCTGCGATCATCATCTCCATAGAATGAGTAAGGTGGACAACTAGGCATTGAAAGCTTCTTCTTCTTCTCCTCAGTGAAAGGGCTTTGAACAAGAGCACTTGGGGTTGCGAGCCTGGAAGACTTCCTCACTTGTGTTCCAACATCAAGAGCTTTCTTAGGAGACTTCTTCACTTGCTCCTCTGAGTCAATGAGGTTCTGTGAAGCAGGAAGAGTATCCAAGCTGTCTTGAGTGAGACTGATTCCAGAAGAGATGAGAACAGAGTCCTTCTCTAAAAAATCTGGGTTGCTGCAAAGATATTGATCAATACACCCGCTGTCATCGAGAAATTGACTGGAACCACCAACATCAACATTGTCAACACCTTGTGGATCTTGGAAGCTGTCAACTTCTGGCACAAGTGTAATGTTGTCAGCATCTTGAACAACTTTCAGGCTGTCATCATCTTTACCCACTGTCAAGCTGTCAACATCTGGACCCAAGACTTTGTTGTCAACACCTGGAGCCAATGCTTTGCTGTCAACATCTTGACCCAATGCTCTTCTGTCAACATCCTTGGCTTTTGGAGGAGTGTCAACAATGTCTTCTTGGATGTTGTCAACTTTGATGTTGTCAACTTGAATGCTGTCAACATCCTTGGCATTTGGAGGAGTGTCAGCAATGTCTTCTTTGCCCTCTACACCACTTCCACCCACTAAAACATCAGCCATTGATGGAATTTCATCACCTCCAGCTTCACTCAGGTCCCCTTCCCTTTCTGGAGTTTTTTTCTTCCTTCTCAGAACATTTAGTTCCATCAATTTCTGAAGAAGTCACAAAGCTGTCAACATTTTCATGTGTGCTGACATCTACAAAATCTTCAGATTCATATTGTGTGCTCTTATCTTGGAAAGAGGCCTTGACGTTGCTCTGCATCAAACTAGATAGATCGTGCAACTTCTTTGCGACATCAACTAACGTCAGGCCATGTTCTTTGGTGGAAGATTGAACTTCAGACATGGCATCGCACAAAAATTCAATTTTTCGGCTCAACACATCAAACTGTCCACCCCAAGCTGCAGCATCATTTCCTTCTATGTCAACTGAGGGACGAACAGACGCTGTCCTCTCACTGTCAGCAGAATCAAATGCAGGGCCAGCTGCATTTGTTTCCATGGGAACATGAATGGAAGAAGATTGTTGCTTAACTGAAGATTGCTTACCACTCTCAGACAATGTTCTAAAAATCGGGCTGGGCGCCCGCCTAGGCGCTGGGCGGACCTGGGCCGAACTGATTTGGACCAAGTCGGGCTTGGTTAGGCGGACCTGTAGTTGGGCGGGTTTTGGGCGGGGCCTAGGCGGATCTGGGCGGATCTGGGCGGATCTGGGCGGGTTGGGCGGGATCTGGGCGGATCTGGGCGGGTTGGGCGGGATCTGGGCGGGCTGGGCCGACTAGACGGGCTGGGCCGACTAGACGGGCTGGACCAGGCTGAAAGGAATCTGGGCGGATTGTTTTAGGGATTGTAGATCGTGTTTTCTGCTGCTTCTCCTTCAGTCTCTCTATCTTCTCTGCTTCTCCTTCAGTCTTTCTGCTGCTGATCGTCCTCACCACCAACTGATTTCAGGTAATCTTCTATCTCTTTATCTTCTCTCTATCTTCTCTCTATCTTCTCTGCTGATGTTTCTCTCTATCTCTCATTCTCTCTCTTCAAATCCCTAAAACAATCCGACAAACCTGCTGATGTTTTTCTTTTCACCCAATCTCTCTTCAAATCTGCTGATGTTTTTTTTTTTGCTTTTAACTTCAAGGTTTGTATTTTTTTCTCTTTCAATTGTTCAAACCTGCTGCTGTACCTGTAAATCTGTAATCAATAACTTCAAAGCTCGTTTTTTCTCTCTTTCAAACATGCTGCTGTACCTGCAAATCTGTCTGCTGCATATATAATACTGTCTGCTGCATATATAATCTGTCTGCTGCAAATCTGTGCTGTTGCTGCTGTAATACTAATTACATTGATGCATTATATATTTTGTAGGGGATTCACCATGTCTCAACAACCATCTCAAAATCCACCACAAAATTCATCATCCATGGCTTCTAATTCGGATTCGATAAACTCTATTGCTTCGAAATTGAAACGAAATAGTGATGATATTGGTTGGGAGTTTGGAATGCTATGTGATCCAATGAATCAAGACAAATTGAAATGCATCAAATGTGGGAAAGTATCTAGTGGGGGAGTTTACCGAATCAAGCAACACATTGCCGGCATTAGGGGGAATGTTGCACCTTGTTTGAGAGCGTCATCCGAAGACAAGAAACGATGCAAAGAAGCAATTGATGGAGCTAAAAAGAAAAAAGTAGTGACAAAAGAAAATAATGAAAGCATTAGAAATGAAGTTGAAGTTCATGACCTAGAAGAAATTGAAGATATGGAAGGTGGAGGAACCAAAAAGCCGCCTCGTTCTCTTGGATCCATGGATAGATACGTTTCAAATATCAATCCCGATGACAACTCTTTAAATGAAAGCAAAAGAAAAAGACAACAAAGCATTCATGATGCTCTCTTCAAACAACGAAGTCTTCAAGTGCACCAATACTTGGCTAGGTGGGTGTATGAGTCCGGCATTCCTTTTCATGCGGTGGACAATGATAGTTTCAAAAGATTTGTTGAGGCGGTTGGACAATTTGGTCCGGGTTACTATCCACCAAGCCAATATCAACTTAGAGAGCCGCTCTTGAAGGGGGAAGTGGAAAGAATAAAGATGTTACTCAAGACTCAAGAGGAAGAATGTGAGAAAAATGGGTGTTCTATCATGACCGATGCTTGGAGTGATAGAAATAGGAGAAGCATTATGAACTTGTGCGTGAATACTCGAAGTGGGACTAGTTTTCTTAGTTCCAAAGAGGCTTCATTAGATGCACATACTGGTGACTACATATTTGATTATGTGAATAAGTGCATTGAAACTGTTGGTGAACAAAATGTGATGCAAGTGGTGACTGACAATGCATCAAACAATATGGCGGCTGCGAACATGTTGTTTATAGCAAAACCTCAAATCTTTTGGACTTCATGTGCTACTCACACTTTCAATCTTATGCTTGAAGCTATTGGTAAGCTCCCTCTTTTCAAGAATTCAATAACAAAAGCAAAGAATTTTACTGTCTTTGTCTACTCTCATCACAAGACTTTGGCATTGATGAGGAAGCGTACACGAAAAAATATCATCCGGCCCGGAGTGACTAGATTTGCCACAGCTTTCTTAACATTGCAAAGTTTACTTGAGAAGAAAGAGGAGTTGAGGCAAATGGTAAACTCCAAGGAGTGGGAAGACACCAAATGGTCCAAGAGTAAGAAGGGAAAAGCCGCTTATGCTACCATAGTGCAACCGGCCTTTTGGAATGGTGTGGTTATGTGCTTGAAGGTATTTACACCATTGGTAAAAGTGCTTAGACTTGTTGATGGAGATGTGAAGCCGGCCATGGGCTTTGTGTATGGTGAGGTGCAAAAGGCAAAAGAAGAAATCAAAGAGGCTTTGAAGCATAAGGAAGATAGGTATAAGCCTATACTTGACATAGTGGATGCAAAAGGAAAGGGGCGTATTGATACTCCACTTCACTTGACGGCTTACTTGTTGAATCCATATTACTATTACAATTTTGGTTCTACATGGTCTACCGATGAGAGTGAGAATGTTATGGATGGGGTCTTTGCATGTATAGAGCGGTTATATTCGGACTTGGATATGCAAGATAAAGTGATAAATGTGGAGTTAGTGAAGTACAAGAACCGGGAAGGTACATTTGGAAAAGCTTTGGCGGCAAGAGGATGTGAGAAAAATGATGAAGCTTATGATCCAGGTAATGATTATCTCTCTCTTTTAGTCTTTTTTAGTTTTTTACAATTTCATATGTTTAATGCCTCGTTAATTTTTAATGTTCTTTTTTTTTGAATTTATAGTTGGATGGTGGTCTAACTACGGCAACCATACACCTAATCTCCAAAAGGTTGCAAAGAGGATTCTTTCTTTGACAACAAGTTCATCCGGTTGTGAAAGAAATTGGAGTGTCTTTGAAGGGGTAATTGAATTCTATTTCTAAATGATTATTCTATATATGTGTTGAAGAGTTTTATTCTATATTTCTAAATGATTATTTTTTGTTTGTAGATTCACACAAAGAAGAGGAATAGACT
This sequence comes from Oxyria digyna, assembly GCA_029168935.1. Classification (NCBI taxonomy): domain Eukaryota; kingdom Viridiplantae; phylum Streptophyta; class Magnoliopsida; order Caryophyllales; family Polygonaceae; genus Oxyria; species Oxyria digyna. Next base: position 1,421,348 of record JAPVLV010000026.1, on the reverse strand, counting down.
AGATACCGACCGGATGAACAAGCTAGTGTATGTTCAATTCAACGCAAGATTGATGAACAAGAAGAAGAAGAGTGAGAAAGTTGATGTGCTTCTAGCAAATGAGTCTTCTCAGGCACAATCATGGATGGTAGATGGAGTAGATGATGATGGGGAAGATGAGGAGGTCGCACCCGGCTCAGGGCTTACATGGGGTATGGTGGGTGAAGCATCGGGAGCAAATGAAGAATTGCAACCAAGAAGGAGTTCTCGCCATGTGGAAGAAGTGAGAGAGCCCGAAGAAGATGATTTTTCATCCGATGGCACTGAGGATGATGGGGACGATGATGAAGAGTTTGATTTTGAGTCGGATAAGGAGCATGATGTTGGAGATTATGGAAATGAAGAGATGGAAGATTAGATTGATTTATGAATTTCTTATTAAGGGATTTATTGCATTTTGATATATTTTGCATACTGATATATTTTATATATTTGTGAGACAAGTTATCAAGTTTACAAATTATCATGCTAACACTTTTATTGAACATTTGACATGGTGATGGACTGTTGCTGACTTATTGGACGCCTGGACTGTTGGTGTTGGAACTGCAGGTATGTGTTTTTCTTCCTAATTGTCTAATCCGCCTAGGCTCCCGCCTAGGCGCCTAGGCGCTAGGCTCCCCCTCACCGCCCGACTAGCGCCTAGCGCCTTTTAGAACATTGCTCTCAGATGAGAAAGGGAACTGAACAATAGGTGCAACATCTTGGGCGGCTAGCTCTGGGATGTCAGACCTTAGCTTTCTGAGAATGTTGTCAACATGAACTTGGACAGATTCGTACACAACAACGTCCCGCACAGAGTCCTGCTTTGCCTTCTTAAGTTTTGGCTCAGAACCACTAAGTTTAAATATCACTTTGGGGCAAGGAGAAGGAGGAGACTTCCTCTTCTTATTTACAACGTCAAGATTAGCAGAATGTTGATCATCTTCAACCTTACCAGCTGATCTTGTTGCTCTACTGGGAGATTTTTTTGAAGCGACAGCAGAAACACCAGCAGAATCCTTTACATCTCCAACCTTCTCTGGAGACTTTGATGGTCTTTTACGAGAAGTATATGCAGGGGCAGACGAAGCACCAACAAAAACCTTGTGCTTGTCGGGCTGATTGCTCTCTGATTTGCTTAGTCTTGGTGATTTCCTTGGAGTTTGTTCAGAAACTAAGACTTTCCGATCTTGTAAGGTGAGCCTACGTTTATAAGTTCTGACAACTAGAGGGGAATCTGAAAACAAAGTATAGAGAACTGTCAAAAACAGAAAAAAACAAATGTCAACAAAACAAAACATGGGGAAATAGGAAAAAAGAAGAAGTTGTCAACAATGTATAAAAATGCAAAACATATCATACCTGGAGTGCTGACAGGTTGATTTCTCTTAGAAACAGCTTTTGCAACCTTTGACACATTAGAAATTGGATTGCTGACAGCATGCTTGTCTTTACAATCACCTTTGCCCATCTCTGCAGCATTTTAAACTGAAGTGCTGACAACTTCCTTCTCTTGGTTGACAGGTTCCTTATCCTTGTTGACATCTTCCTTTTCTTTGTTGACAACCTTGACAACCTTAGCAACTTTCTGAACTGGTTCCTTTTCTTTGGTGACAACCTTCGCCACTTTCTGAACAGGTTCCTTTACTTTGTTGACAACATTTGAAACTTTCTGAACTGGCTTCCTGGCATTCCTTTTGGGAGCAGGTTTCACTGGCTTCGTGGCAACCTTCTTGGCAGTCTTAGCCGGTCGCTCGGATATAACTGTGTTAGAAACAGCTTGCTCTGAATTCTTACGAGCAGTGACAAGAACTTGTTCAGCGAATGCATCAAACAAAGGATCTTCAACCTCGTCGAGAAAATTAAGGTGACAAAATGTAGAGTGTTCCTCATATGGAGACGGTCTGCACAACTAAAATAATGAAAAAACAGCAAAAGAGTTATAAAATGTGCTGTCAACAAAAAGAGTTAAATACAAAAATAAAACAGACAAGAAAAATATAAATGTATAATAAGATAAAGAATAATACCAAAGGATGAGCATCAAAATGATCTGACACAGAATGATACCAAGCGAGCTTGTTATTTTCCAATGAGAACTTGCGTTCACCATATGGAATGGTCTTAAGACAGGCAGTAGTAGCTCCAACAAACTCGCGAAACTGATGAAAATGTTCAAGCACCCAAACCTACAAAAAAAAATTAAGGATTAAAAAGGAGAATATGAAAATGTATTTGAGCAACTAACTGAAAAAGAGAAATGAAAAACTAAATACCTGAAAAGCAAGAGGATAGCCATGGAGAGTATACCAAACTCTATCATTAGAAGAACCACCTCCTGTGCGTTTTGCATGGACTGGAGCATCTTGAAAGGCCCGGAGAGTCTCTAAGTATACTTCCCTACCCCATGGATAGTTCAAAAAAGCTTCATAATTGCTAGCGTGCTTTAGAAATTTTAATCTGACAGCAGAGCCTTTCCTCTGAGGCATCAGCACACCTTCAACAATAATAAGGTGTGCTAGAACCATCTTCCGCTCCCCCGACGAGATAGCAAACTCTGCAATTATGTCGTCAAGAGTGATCTTGTTTTGGTTCCCAGAGTACACTCAAAGACTTGATCTGGGATGACATGACCTTCGAAATCAGTGCACTTCAAACCCGTGATCGCAGCAAAGTCTTGAAGTGAAAAGGACAGCACATTGCCTTGCATGTTAAACCACATCTCGTATTTCTTCTGTGTCTTAACTGCACGCATTAAAGCGTAGTGAACTATGACGTGCGAGTAGTTGAGCTGCGATGTCATGCTTAAAATAGTTTTGAATACACCAGTAGCAAACAACAAATTACTGACTTCGTCTAACTGACCCTCGATCTGATCAATCACAGCAAATCTGTGGTATGTTGTAACCTTGGGAGCTACAAATAAATCTTGGGAAACCAAAAACTGAAGCTTAGAAACATCCATGACACCTGTCAACAAAAAACCAAATACAGAGTGTCAAAAAATTATCACAAAAAGATATAAAAGCAGAGCAAGGTGTCAACCATAAAAAAAATGTTGGAAATCTAAACAAGTTGTCAACATAAATAAGATGTCAACAAAAAATAAGATGTCAACATGAATAAGATGTCAACATGAATAAGATGTCAACAAAGAATAAGATGTCAACGTGAATAAGATGTCAAACACAAAAATTTGTCAGCATCCATATTCAAAAATGTAATATATGAAAAAGTTGTAAACATGAACAAGTTGACAACAAGAATAAGATGTCAACATCAATAAGATGTCAAAGACCAAAAGTTGTCAGCATCCATATTCAAAAGATGTAAATATGAACAAGTTGTCAACAATAAGCTCTAGAGACACATAAAGTTGTCAGCACGCCATATTGAAGATGTCAACATTAACAAGCTGACAACAAATATGATCTCAAGACAAAATCAGCTGTCAGCATGACATATTAACAACATAAACATGGAAAATGCCAAAAAAATAGAATCTCGAGCCACAAAAACCTGTCAGCATCCCATATTCAAAAACATAGACATAAACAAGCACTCAAAAATTACATATACAGACACAACAAGTTGTCAACCATGAAAAATTCAACAACAGAAGCTAAAAAACAGTGAAGAATCAACAAATAAAGTGAAAAATTCAAAATAAAACACAACATGACATGTTCAACACACATTTGAACAGTCCAGATGCTCTGAATCTGTCAGAAAACTTAAAAACCTAAAAATCAAACAGATAAAGACGCATGCAACTAAAAACAATCTTCAAAATCTAGGTTTCGAACAAAAACGAACTCGATTTCGACTTGAAACAGAGGAACAAAGACGCAATCACAGAAATCTTCCAAAATAAACAACCGAAACAACAAATAGGAAAACAAGAGGGCTAAATACCTGATTTTATATGAGAAAGAGCCTCAAAATCTGGAAAATGGAGATGTACTGATCACAACTTGAGCAGGCGAAATCTGAGCGAAGACGAAGACGAAGACGGAATCGACTGTGGAATCGAGCGAGGCAGCAGAAGAGGAAGGAGGAGGAAGTTGAATGGTTTCAGTTTTTGATTTTGGGAGTGAATGAGGGAGAGAGGAAGGAGAGAATGAAAGTGCGCGTGATTTGAAAAATGATCGGGAAAGTGGAGCGCGTGAAATTGGGGTGGTGGGGGTAGGGGTAGAAATTAAAGACTTAGTTTAGTGGTGCATTTGTTGAGAATATAGTGCCCAATAGGGCATTTGGCACAAATCCTTCGCTATTTAGGCCTACTTGTTATGCCTGTGGAATTCAATTTTTTCATCAAGATCCTAAACAACAACGAGACAAGTCCAATAAAGTAGACGTAGAATCTAGCCCAACGGTAAAACATTTTAGGATGCTCTGTGAAAGTTTAACCCTAGTTCTATAAATAAAACACTTGTATGCTTTCATTTTCATCTCATATTGTACTCAATACTCTTCACATTAATATAGAAGTTTCCACATTTCTTTCTTGTGTTTATTCCTATACAACCTCATACCTACTTTTCAAAAAAAATAGGTTGTTTCTTCTTCCCCATCAACACATAATCAGATCTATTCCAAGCTTCATCCATGGCGTTAATTGGCTCAACTCATTGCCAATGCTATAATACCATATCCAATTGTAGACGATGTACTCCCTCCAATGAACTTAGAACCAATTCCCATGGTAGAATATTGTCACTTTCCTTCACGGAAACTCAAAAGATGTTTCAAAGGAGCTTGACATTTACACACAACAACAACATTAGTCCAATGCCTTAAAAATCCCGCTTATAGCAGGTGAGAGGGGGGGGGGGTCGGATGTACGCAATCAAACTATGTGTTAAAAGAACAAAGTGGTTCTTTCCAAGACCCAAAATGAAGATTGCGTCAAAAATTACATAGTCTCACAAAATAAGAAGCATAAACAATTTTGATTTATTCCGTATAATTTTGAATCTAAAAAATAGTGAATCTTCAGTTCAATTGAAAAACGCAAAATAAAGAATAGTTAAATGAGCTTGACATGATCCAACAACTAGAACTATTGTAGTTGGACATCTAGTTGGATGGTTTCTTTGTGTGGGTGAAAGAATGTAGATAGGTCACACAACTCACACTTAATAGTAGGCTAATTCCAATTATTTAAAGGTGCTTACTGCTTACAACTCCGATTATGGTGGCTTCCGCACAATTCATTCTCACGCTCAACTCTGAATATAATTTTCATTACTCGTAGTATAGATACTGAAATAATGGATGTTGTTTAAGAGATTTTTTTTTTCAATCCATATATGTCGACGACATTGACGTCTAAAGTGAGCTTCGTCTTTTTGTTGTTTATGTATGAGATGGAATAATTTTATTTAATTTCACTAATTGTTATAAAATATTCATGTGTGTGATTTAATCGAAATGAAATATATTGTCGTGCCGACTTTGGGTATTCTGATTAGTATTTGGTGGTTGCGTTTCTAGCAAGAATTTGGAAGACTAGATCCGTTGTTTCTATATTCGACCTCCTTTGTGAGGAGGCGCCCTTTCTCACGAAGTTACGAGATTTAATAGTATAGAACAAAGTAGTGGACAAAAAAAATGAGACAATTTTTTTGAACAACAATCAGAATGAACTTATAAAATAATGTTTTAGGATATAAATTAAGTTTACTTGTTTAGGAAAGTGTTTCATACATGACAAAAAAATAAGCCCATCATAATAAAATGAGTTATTTACCGAAAACCACCTGTATGATGAACTACTTTGCCGAAAATCACCCCTATGTTGCAATATTACCGGAAACCACCCTTATCATACCCTCCGTCACTCAACAACCCCCCCCCTCACTAACTTCCGTTAAATACTTATGCCACGTGACATATTATATTATTTTTTATTTTTTGAAATTACAAATCACACCCTTAAACTTTTGTAATGACATTTTTTTCCATTCCTTCAAATGTTGGACAGTTTCCGTAATTTATAAAAAAATAATCAAATCCCCTAAACCATCATCTTCCCCAAACCCCTCTCTTTGGACGATGTTAGTTGAACTAGAAACAAAACCTAAACTACCCTCTCTTTGTTTTTTCAAGCTTTCCTTAAGTGACACCATCCACAAATCTATTTTTCCTCATCGACAAACAGATCAACCAAACAAATATTGTTTTGTACTAGAAAATAGTATCTATGTTGTTTTGATATTTACCTTCTAACAAAAGAACAATCAATGCAATATTTAATTGACATTGTATAATAAGAACAATCAATGACCAAGATTATTAGGCTAACTTCGTTAATAATGGGGAACCAAACAAGTTTGGCCAAATGTGATGGTTTAGGGCTGCTCTTGTGGTAACGTCTGTCGAGATTTCGATCTTATATGAAGTTCATAGGGATCCCTTCGTTTAGGGTAGACAATCGGCTTATGGGTCTTCTTATGTCTTGTTATAGATCGAGTTAGCTCTGGACGTTTGCGAATTTCCTTTCGAACATTATCATATGATGGGTATTTCACATCAGCAAACAACGGACTTGGTTTCGGGAGTGGAGGCGGTCTCACATTTCTAGATGACTCCAACTGCATGCATGATACATTAATTACTCATTATTAACAAAAGAAACAAAAACCAACTTAATTAATGATGAAAACTTGAATTACTCACTCTTTGAATCTCAATTGGATCTTGACTCACATCAACAAAGTCCATCACTGCCTCGCCTTCCTCCAGCCAAGTTTCTACTGTTCCTTCCGGAGGTTCAGGGTACTCTCCCATGTCACATTCTATTTTTATTCCCTCCAAAGTCTGCAACACAATTAATATCTTCTAAGTTAATAAAACTCACCAATTATTTCAATCAGAATACTAATAAATAAGAAAACTTGATAGAATAATCTTACCACCACAGTTTCTATCCTTCCTTTTCCTTTTGGGGGATCTTCCTTCGATTTGGAGCTTTCGGGAACCATGATATCTGTTTACAAGAACAACCAAAAAGAAGAAGCTAGGTAGTTCACAATGATATCTGTTTACAAGAACAACAACCAAAAAGTAGATGCAAATTAAGGAGATGAGAAGAAGGTCAAAAAGTAGATGCAAATTAAGGAGATGAGAAGAAGGTAGAACACGAGAAGTTCGCTAACAAGATCCCGATTTCTTTGAATGATTTAGGGCTTTAAAATGTTGGGAAAATAATAATAATAAAATTACCTAGAAATAGAGGTGGATTAATTTGATCAAGGCTTACCTATTATATAGACTAGTCTAAGAGTGACTTGTGTGAATGTTTTCGATGTGGGATGAAAGCAAAATCTCATCCTTCTCGCTTGCTTTTTTTTCTTCATTCTCACTATGGTTTTTAGTTTATTTTACCTGTTTTGAAATGAGTTGGTGTTATATATGTTTCTCACATTTGGTGTTGACTGACCATATATATATATAAGTATATTTCTACCAAAAATGGCTTGAGCATTAATTTGCCTTAATGTGGTACACGTACTTGAAAGTTACAAAACCATATATGATTAGGTCAACTAACGTAGTACGTGGGTCATTTTCTTTGAGTGGAACTTCGTCGTGAAGAACCGTAAGGTTTGATGAAACATAATTTAAATACGAAACGCCTATATGCACGCGATTTTTTCTCTATATGCACGCGATTTGGTGCGCAGATGTTATGCGCATAGGTTGGTGCGCAGTTTTCTTGCGCACAAGGGTATTTTCGGGATAATTGTGAAAATTCTGACGATGTCTGTCAAATGTGTGCGCATTAAAACAGCGCACATAATATATAATGCGCAAAAGTTCAGCGCACGACGTTTCGGATTCCCGAATGTGTGCGCTGAACTTTTGCGCACAGAATGAGTGCGCAGAAGCACTGCGCACACATTCTATTAAACCCTCGCCGCAACTTCTTCTTCTTCCTCCTTCTTTTTCTTTCTTTTCTGCTGTAGCTCGACGGCGCCGATCAAATACTCTCCATTTCCGACCGTTTCCCTCGTCTAAACACAATTCCGTCAATGGATTCTGAACCCCCTCATTCTTCCGGTCCCGACCACACCACTTTCGTCCCAATCCCAACACCTCCGGCGACTTCCGTCCGAACGGAGCCACCTCCGGCGACCTTGTCCGACGATGAAGCGTTGGTGGATGGAGGTGGCCGGCGGTATGCGACTCGAGCCGCGTTGGCAGCGGCAAATGCTCCTCCGGCGACTATTCCGGCGACTATTCCGGCGACTCGGGTTCCGGAGACACCGCACGATCTTTATTCGGTATGAAATTTCTAAACCCGCTTTTTTCAAATATTTATCGTATTTAATTGTGGAAATTTATTCGTAATTGTTTTTTGTAATAATTACGAATAAATTTCAGTTTTTTATGAATTAAATATTAGAATTCGTATTAATTGTAATTTAATCGTAATTTTTCATAATTACGATTAAATTTCAGTTTTGTATGAATTAAATATTAGAATTCTTATTAATCGTATTTTTTTATAATTACGATTAAGTTTCAGATTATTATGCATTAATCGAATGCCTAATCGAATTATTATGAATTCGTATTAATTGTAATTTTTTAGTAATAGTAGTGATTATTATTTCGTATTAGTTGAGATGTTTATTTTTTAGTAATTATGAATTAAATATTAGAAACTTAACAGTCATAAATAGTTATGACTTAATTGTTAAATTTCTAACAATTTCTATTAAAAAATTTAGTTTTCGTAGATATAAAGACTCGAATTTGATTACGAAGTTGCAAATTATTTCCGAATATTTTAGTATGAATTAGTCATACTAAAAATGTAAAAACATGTAGACTATACAAGCCGTCATGGATCAGACGGGCAACACGATGCCCGCACCAGTAGCGGAACGGCTTCCACGTCGACATGATGTGGCAGCCGGTGTGCGATTATCATTCGAGGCCCTCGAACGATTTTTCGGCACCGGATCATCTGAGCGCCGTGAGCCAGGGAATGAGTACGAGGAGGCACAGCTGCAGCAGCAGGAGATAGATGGTTCGCACATGGAGATGGATGGACAGAGAGCAGATTTCCATGACGACTTAGATTATCCTGGTCGATATGTTACTGCGTTCGACCCTATCGAGCCCACACCAGTACAGGCGCAGGTGACCACGGATGACTATGATATCCAGGACGCACCTCTGTTTCAGGATGCTTTACCTCGCAGTTCAGAGCATACAGAGCAGGATTTACCTGCAGTGACAGATGCAGAAACGTCGACATCTTCTCCTCCTACGGTCGCATCTGCAGAGCCAGTCGCATCTTCAGAGCCAGTGTCGGGAGATTTAGACGACGATGACCATGCCCCACAGACATATTTTCCTTGGCTCGGGGAGTCGATGCAGGACATTTGTCGTCCACGTGCGCCTCACCTATTGTGTTCTTATGAGACGCATATAGCGAGATGGATATGGTCGCGTGGTCCTCTTCCAGGGCCCGCTCCCGATGTACCATTGGTGCCCCCGGTGCAGGTTAGGAAGCGTGCCCGTGCGGGGGAAGCTGTAGGCCGAGGCAGAGGCCGAGGTGGTGGGAGAGGGAGAGGGAGAGGTAGAGGGAGAGGGAGAGGGAGAGGTCAGGAGGGTGCTGAGGGAGTTGGTGGTGAGGGTGTTGCTGCTGAGGGAGTCGCTGAGGGGGCTGCAGTTGAGGAGGTTGTTGGTGAGGAGGTTGCGGCTCCAGTTAGAGGTGGTCGTCGTCCCAGGCAGAGACGACGAGTAGGAGATATTCAGGCAGAGGATGAGCCAGAGGATGGGGACGGGGATGAGGCCGAGGCTGAGGCGGCTCCGTTAGATCCGGTATGTTCAATAACATTGATCTGAATGCTTATAATAAGTTATACGTTTCTTATTTACTAACCGGACGCAAATTTTTTTCTGTACTTATTTAGGCTAGGAAGCTCCTGAGGGTGATGTACAGATCTGCACAGGTTCATGATTATGAGCATCATATTTCAGCTGAGGAGGGTACATGGTTCAGGCTTGCTGAGCGTTCTGGGCTGACAGAGCTGCGCCGAGTGGGCATAGCGTCTCAGATCGATGCTGCATTGATTTCTGCTTTTGTGGAGAGGTGGCATCCAGAGACCAACACTTTCCACATGCCATTTGCTGAGATGACCATCTGCCTACATGACGTGATGCAGATCCTCAGAGTCCGTATACATGGTCGTAGCTGCAATTCACCTATGACAGATGACCAGATCTATGCGGCGCTTGCGGACGCTATGGGTCAGGAGGCTGATGACATGAAGGCATGTTATAGCTCAGGTGGCATTCATTTCGGTGCCCTCAATGCTCGGTTGGAAGTTTTGTTTGATGCGCCAGTCAGGAATGAGAGTCACATTGCCACTCTGTATCTCCTTTTGCTTCGGGGCTCGACTGTCTTGGTGGACAGGTCGACAAAGGGTGTCAAGGTCCAGTACGCGGCGCTTGTTCTCAACCATGATCGTACAGGGGACATTGCATGGGGAGCCGGCATACTTGCGTTAGTGTATCGCAATTTAGGGTCTGCATCTAGAGTCGAGACGGCAACCATTGGTTCATGTGGGATTCTTCTGAGGGTAAGATCTTGTCGTTAACGTCTTGGTGAATAACTCCTAACTATTCACGTAGTTTTACTAATAATCTGTAATTGTTTATATGTAGTGCTGGATCTGGGCATACTTTCCTCATTTTCGTGATCACTTTGTCACGAACCCTGCATTCGCCCATGGAGATGCTGCTGTAGGATTGTATACACCACTTAGCTCGGATACTGGGCGTTTGGTTGCCATCCGTCGCATGCTCGACAGCATGAGATATGAGCAGGTTTGGATTTAATTTCTTATATTTTTTATTTCATTACCGCAATACGTGTCTAATTTGGCTTGTTATTTGTTTCAAGTTAACTGGCAGCCATGGAGAGATTTGGACTTCAACTCACCAGAGGTTTCTCCTACGAGATTTGAGGGCGTATTGAGCATCTGGAAATTTCATGAGGCCTACAACCCTAGGAGAGTCCTGCGGCAGTTTGGGCGGGCTCAGCCCGTTCCCGACCCACCCATTCAGCCGTTGTCATTTCATCGGCCCATGGGTTGCACGAGGTATGACGTCGTTTATGCACCTGAGCTTCTTCTTGCATGGGACGCAGAGCCGAGGCCTCTGATCGATCTGGATGGGCCGGTTGCAGAGCCAGCATGGAAGATGTCTGATGACTATATGGATTGGCTGGACGAGTTCTCACATCCCGTCGTCGATCCATCCTCTGAGAGACATGATCGCCCGCCTCGCTATGGATATACCCCGGTGCCTATCGATGCATTAGCGGTATGTAAAATTTTATAAAGTTTGTACAAAACTTAGCTTTAGACCTTAACTAACGATTGAATTTATGTTTCGTTTGCAGCGTTGTCAGATCCTTCAAGCCATGATGCACTCTTTTCTAGACTCCCCTATCTCGGATCGACCTTGGGCCACTGAATATGTGATTCGTGGTTGGCTTGCAATCTTAGAGGCACCTCAGGCACCTTTGGCACCATCTGCCCCACGTGCATCGCGGATGCCACCACCACCACCACCTCCTGTTTTCCGAGATTCTGTTCATGAGAGTGGCCAGGGGAGTGGATGCGGCACTCAGGAGGATGCGCACCAAGATGATATGACTCAGGGTGATGTGCCTCGGGAAGATGCTCCGCCTTATACTCAGGAGACTCAGGATTAGACGCTTGACGTCTGTTTTTGTTTGATGGATGTTTTATGTATGATTGATGTTTTATGTATGCATTTTTCTTGTGTGATGGTTTTAAATTTTATGTTTTGCTTGTTTGAATATTCAAAACGACTCCGAACAATAATGCAAATACAAATCTGAACAACAAGACGTGAAAAACTATATTGATTTGAAAACGAAATACAAATTTCAACAACAACACTACACAAAGAGATGGTGAGGAAGACCAACCTATGAAGATCCCCAAACCGATGATTGGTTTCGATGTTCGGAGTCGGCAATATGTACCAACTAATAACCAGTTTTCAAACTCTTATTAGTTCGTACATTTTGCTAAATCCGAACATCGAAACCAATATCGGTTGGGGATCTTTATAGGTTGTCCCTCCTCAACTTCTCTTTGTCCAGTGCTATGCTTGTTTACTAACGATTACAACAACCACTTAACTAACAATTACAACAACGAACTAACGATTAAAACAACCACTTAACTAACGATTGGAAGCCAGGGTCGCCTTAAGATCGGCGTTTTCCTCCTCCAACGTACGTATCTTCGAGAATAGATCTCTTATTGCAGCTAAGGAGTAACAAGGGTGTGGTGGATCGATCCACTCGCGGAATTCACAAATGTAACCACCAGTACCAGCGCATGTCCAGAACCTTCGAGCGAGGTTTCTTCGAGATTCTGAACTCCTCATTACCGCTGGTCGATCACATTTACAATAAAAAAGGGCAGCGTTGCTTGATGATGAACTGTGCGACATAGCGAGTGTTAAGAGACAAATGGTGAGATTGGTGAGGTTAAGAGAGAGATGGTGAGATTGGTGAATTGAGGTGAGTGCAACCCCCTTTTATAGCTTCGGTTTTTGTTGGTGAAATATGACCGTTTCGTGCGCAGATGTTATGCGCACGCAACAGTCATATTTTAACGGTCTTCAACCGTGCGCAGATAAAATGCGCAAAGAATCATGTGCGCAGATGTTATGCGCACGCAACGGTCATATTTTAACGGTCTTCAACCGTGCGCAGATATAATGCGCAAAGAATCATGTGCGCAGATGTTATGCGCACGAAACGGTCATATGTATAAGTTTTACAAAGGAGGTGTTACTCGAAGAGCTCGAGTTTTTTACTCGAACTTACCGACAAGGTTAAATAGCTATAATATGCATTGAAAACAAGTTTCATTGCATTCCGACGTCGTTTGGGCATCGAAACGCCTATTCTCGACCTTAACAGGCCATCAGGACCGATAAGGCGTTTTTGCGTTTTTGCGTATTTTCGATCAACTTTTTGTGAAGGGGAGACCTTATACACTCTTTATATGCCTAATAACACATAATTGTATAAGTTTTAAAAACATAATCAACACCCATGTACTAGACCCTTCATATCGCAACTATTTCGACTATTTCGAAGAATGAAAGACTAGTGAAGGTTTACAAAGGAGGTGTTACTCGAAGAGCTCGAGTTTTCGAATCGAACTTACCAACAAGGTTAAATAGCTATAATATGTATTGAAAACAAGTTTCATTGCATTCCGACGTCGTTTGGGCATCGAAACGCCTATTCTCGACCTTAACAGGCCATCAGGACCGATAAGGCGTTTTTGCGTTTTTGCGTATTTTCGATCAACTTTTTGTGAAGGGGAGACCTTATACACTCTTTATATGCCTAATAACACATAATTGTATAAGTTTTAAAAACATAATCAACACCCATGTACTAGACCCTTCATATCGCAACTATTTCGACTATTTCGAAGAATGAAAGACTAGTGAAGGTTTACAAAGGAGGTGTTACTCGAAGAGCTCGAGTTTTCGACTCGAACTTACCGACAAGGTTAAATAGCTATAATATGCATTGAAAACAAGTTTCATTGCATTCCGACGTCGTTTGGGCATCGAAACGCCTATTCTCGACCTTAACAGGCCATCAGGACCGATAAGGCGTTTTTGCGTTTTCGCGTATTTTCGATCAACTTTTTGTGAAGGGGAGACCTTATACACTCTTTATATGCCTAATAACACATAATTGTATAAGTTTTAAAAACATAATCCACATCGATGTGCTAGACCCTTCATATCGCAACTATTTCGAAGAATGAAGAGTATAGTGCGCAGTGGTAGAACGCACAGAAATTTCAGCCATGCGCTAAGGTAAAGCGCACCTATTCTGTAACTTTTTGAATCTGTAACTTTTGGTGCGCAGGTGTAACGCGCACAGAAAATTACCGTTAAAAATTTGTGCGCAGCTACATAGCGCACTTTTAGTTACCGTTATTTTGAATCGGTAACTCCTTGTGCGCAGAAGCAACGCGCACCATATACATAAATTCCTATAAAACCAACGGTTTGAAGGTGGTGATTTCTTCATCCATCTCAACTAGTTCATCCATCTCAACTAGAGCAAAAATCGAAGTTTCCCTACTAACCGGTAAATTTTTCTTTTGTTCATTTTTGTACATGCTTTGTTTTTTGTATATGCTTTCATGTTTATAACTAAAGTTTTATTATTTACTTATTTCGAAGAACATAACTACGAATATGGCATCATCATCATCCCCAAGACGTGTGAAGCCTGACCCTCCACAGATAATGTGTACTGGTACAAAAAGGTGTCGCCAAATGTGTAATGTTTACGTTAACAATGACGAAGACATGCCTGACCAGTATGGACGAAGGCATTATGCATGCAATTGTTTCTTCGGAATCAGGTTTATTGATCCAGAGCATACCCCTACTGCTTTACGTGCTATCACGAAATTAATCATCAAGAAAAAGAAGAGTGACAATAGAGTGAAGGTCCTGATGGAAAGGTTTAAGATTAAAGAAAAAGAATTGCGGTTGATGGTTTGTAGTATCGTCTATGCTTCCGACTGCTCTTCCTCTTCTGCCGACGACGCCTAAATCGTAGACATCTAATGTTATGAGCATTGTGTACTTTCATTACGTACTTTCATTATGTACTTTCATTATGTATTTTCATTGTCGCTTCTTTGTCTCTCGAACGTGTTAAGAAATTCCAATGCAATCTGATCCATTCAATGTCAATATCTATTAATCGAGTAAGTTGATCGAGTAATTTCCTGTATTACGGAGTATACAGGAAATGTGGTGGACAACAATACTTAATTTTGTAGTGTCAATGTCAATATCTATCAGAATTTGCCTTATAAATCCTCAACTACCACCATTTAATATTTAATAGTGTTAGACATGCATCCATAGGTTAAATTCATCCTCCAGAAACTCACAAGCTCTTCATGTTCACTCCAGCTTTGAGGTTAGAGTTTTCTACCTCTTTCTTTCTTTCATCTCATCGGTCACTCCGCCCTTAATAATTTGCACCAACTCCACCCTTTCTATAAATCCAACTCCACACAACTTCTGCACTAAACCAAATCCATACAAGTTTCTCAATCTCGCCGTCACAAATTGGCCTAATGCCTTTGAGAAAGGTACATGATTTACATTTGTAAGCATTTGAGGTAATTACATCATTAAGTTATATAATCAAATCGTTTTATTTGCCTAACATCAAATTCTTGTTATACACTCTTTTTACTTTACTGAAATATGTGTTCCATTGCCTTTTTTACTTTACTAAAATAACAATGCAATCTGATCCATTCATTGTTATATAAAGCACAATTACACTACTACCAAAATAACAAATACGAAACATTAAAAACCAAGGCATTACAAACTAAGAAATTCCAATGCGTCTTCTAATTATTACATGACAATCTCACTCAGTCAGATATGTGAACGGGTTCGGTCCCTCCTTTATACATGAATGGATCTGGTGCCCGGCCATTTGAAATGCGGTACTCTCGATACATCCTCAAATTGTCCCCAAATGTTTCTTCCCACCATTGAATGTTTGGATCTACGTGTTTCTTCCACGAACCGGGAGTATGCGGTAGTGGCGAACCAACCATCAACGCCACCTATATAAACACAATCGACTTAAGACATTAAACAAAAAACTATGATTACACAAGTATCAAGTACAATTGTCTACTTTACCGGTATGAAGTGGTCACGGTTGCCTACGTGTGCCATGCCGAAAATCTGTCGTGGAGGATCAGCGTTTTCTGTTCTACACCTTAGCGGTAAGCAAAAGGTCGGAGCATCCCAACACAATAACACGAGACCAACTTGGTATAGGGTGGCAAACACTAAGCCCATCAGTGGAAAGTGCAACCAGTACAGTTCTGAACAAGGGCTTCTGCAATGGTTAACTTGGAGAATAAGATCCTCCCAAGTACCCGGACGAAGACGACGACGAATAGGCTCGTACAATTCTCGGTTCTGAAGCAGCTCCGTTACCAGCTCACGCCGAATGTTTCCGTACTCTTGTTCTTTTCTTCCCAGAAGTAAGGCCATCGACCTATAACCACAATGTCCGTCAGAACGTACCTGTCTAACATCTGTGATGTATGGAAGCCAAAAATCATCCAAATTGTCAATGCCGAAGTCAACCCCCCTATGAATGAGAGGAACACCAAGTTCTTCAGGGCACTGATCGAAGTCAGTGTAGTTTGATCCTTCAGGCTGTGATAGGTCGGGCATGGGTTGAGAATGCAACTCCTCGGCCTCAATGACCACGGGAAGTGATGTCGTTGTTTGCTCTCTAGGACGACCTGGTCGTTTTGCTCCTGTATTGTTTGCCTTCTTCTTTCCTTTTGATTTCTGCTTTGCCTCCTCCTTCTCATACTTCTTCAGCTCTTCTTGTTTGTGCTCAAAATAACTCTTCTCTCTCGATTCCTCCTTGTCATTTTCACTGTCATCCTCCTCCTTTTTAGGACGACCTGGCCGTCTTGCTCCTGTACTCTTCTTTCCTTTTGATTTCTGCTTTGCCTCCTCCATCTCATACTGCTCCATATCTTCTTGTTTTATGTCATCCTCCTTGTCATTTTCACTGTCAACCTCCTCCTTATCCTTGTTCTTTGCACCCTTTGGCCTGCCTTTTCTTCTCACATTTGTCGGTTCTTTCAAGGTAGTTAGTTCAGGATGCTCCAAGTCCTGATACAACTCACCTAGCTGGTATGCCGTGCTTTTCTTCAAGGTTCCAAGTTCCAACTTGGTGAACATTTCATGGAGTCGCAACTCTATAATGTTCATTCGGACCTTCAGATTTGGGTCGTCTTCTGTTTCAGGAGTGTCATCCCAATGCAAATCCCTCCAGAACGGGTGAATGTCATCCTCAATCAGGGGTGTGTTTGAAATGATAGCGTGTGCAATTTGATGGACGCACGGCAACCCAAGACAGTTCCTCACCCAATGGTCGGTGCATTGTTCAGGAAATTTCCCCGTCAACATGATCTCATAAGTAGCCAACAAATGATCAAAACACCTGTCTGACACTTTGTAGAATAGTCGGGAAAAAATAGCCCTTCCAAGCGGATGCATGTTTGGATCATCAAAATCAGTTGGTCGTTTGGAGAGAGACATGTTCATGCTCGCCCTAATTGAATCAATCTGAAGGAGTACTGAATGATGGATCCGTACGATCACTCTGTTAAAGCCCCCTCTGCTGGAACCAATAATATCTTTCAAAACCTTGTGCATCCCTTCAACTCTAAAAAACAGTTAAGTTGGTAAGTTAAGAAAGTACGCCGTTATGATATAATCGTCTTTAACTAAAAAATATCAATATTTACCTGTTTGAAGTCCTCGTAAGGAAATGAAGCTTATGATCTGTCCAAGCCCTCACTATACTTGTCTTGTGAGGATTAAGCCATGTTCTCTCGACGTATCCCACAAGGCCGCTCTTGCAAGATCTCTTCAACTGTTCGAGCCGCAGTTCATAGGTCTCTTCAGTAGCTGAGCAAAATAGTCCCCAACATTGTCCTGCAAAGGCTTCCACTTTAATTTGTCTCTTTAGGATGGTCGAAGCATGTGCCTCAATGTTGTGTTTGATATGCACCCAACACAACAGATGTTGAACTTCGCTCCCGAAAACAGTCTTTATCCCTTTTATCAGCGCGTCTTCGCAATCTGTCATTATAGCCGTTGGCATCACTCCCAAATCTATGAATAATGACTTCAATTGAATCATTATCCATGTGTAATGATAAATCCTTTCCGCTTTAGTGAATGCATACGCGATGTTGAACGTCTTGTGTGTACTGGTGAATCCAACGATCTCTACGAGCGGCATTTCATATCTATTGAAACATTAACATATATCACTACAGAACATATATCATTATCCGAACTAAATATCGACCAAGGTATTGTAGAGACTTACTTGTTTGTCTTGTACGTCGCATCGATAATTACCACGTACGGGTACTTCTTCAACAAACGCAACGACTCTTGGTTAGCAAAGAATAATATTGCAACCTCTCCGTTTGTCGTGTCTCTATGTGGGTGAACTACGTAGTCGTGGTCTCACAAAAACTTAAGCGACCACTGTGTCACGTTTAGCTCTCCGCGATCTTCGTAATTCACCTTCTGCAAAAAGTTTGCAACTTGTCTCCTTGAAGTAACATTACCAGGGTACTTCTCCCTCAATTTAGAGATAATTTCTTTTGGCGTCTTGCGTCCAGTTCCATCTCCCCACCGCCTAGCTCAAAGCTCTTGCTCCTCCGTCATTCGACCCATGAATGCATTCCCATGAAAACTAGCAAGTAGCACATGGTTATGCCGACCTTCTATCACACCTAAAATCCATTTTTCTCCTGCGACCGCGGGAATGTTTTTCTTTCGCACTGCTAGTAGCTGAAATCTACACTCACACTTCTTCGACTTCGACTTTCTAAGCCTAGGAACAGCCAACTCTGGATTCTCTTTGTTCACCTTTGGCCTCCCAGATCTTGGTTTTCCAAATCTATCGCACACAATACTTATTTGGTACGGACTTGAATTACGCGTTACCAAAGCTATCACTAACTCCTTTCCTCTATCTCTCGCCCACTCGTACAATTCTTGCGGAGTATCCCAATATTGTGCGGTTCTAAAATAATCCGAATAATCTTTCCCCTATACGTAATTGTAGAGCGACAATTACACTACTACCAAAATAACAAGGCAAAATACGAATCATTACTTTAAACTAATTAGGATATCATATGAAACTAATTAGGCTATCATATGAAACTAATTAGGCTAGCATATGAAACTAATTATTCTAGCATATGAAACTAATTATTCTAGCATATGAAACTAATTTGAAACTAATTACGCTACCATATGTTTCAAATTATAACATATTATACTAACCACAAATTCACCACTCGGATCCCAGTCGCCGAACTCTTCATCTTCTAAGAAACCATCCAACCATTCGTCGTCGTTCGGGTCGTCTTCCTCTTCTTGTGATCCGCTATCCCAATCGTGTTCTTCATCACTATCTTCACAACTTTGATTAATCAACTCTAACATACGAGAGTTTTGATTACGACGATACATTTTGAATGAATTTGTTGGAAAACGAAGAGGTGTTGAATGAATTTGTTGGAAACGAAGAGATTGTGGCTTTATATAGGCACATTTATGACCGTTGTGGTCCAAATGAAACTGTAAAGACCCGTGCGCTAACCATCCGCGCACAAACACAAACCCTAAAGCACCTGTGCGCAGAACCTCAGCGCACAGTTTTACATTTAACGGCTACTTTTTTCAAAAATTTCAACGGCTACTATGTCTGAAGAGTGCGCAGAAACACGGCGCACAGATTCTCAACCTGTGCGCAGTAGTTAGGCGCACAAGGTGTTACAGACTCTGAAAATTTACGAAAAGTACCCGTAATACCCCGTAAAACACGTATGCGCATAAGAACTGCGCACAGATGCGTGCGCATAAGTTGCGCGCACAGAATCGCGTGCATATATGCATCGATTCACGTGCATATAGCCATTGCCTTTAAATATCTATTTTCGCTCGCTGATTTCATTGCGTAAACATCCATTCACTTGGATTTTGAAACGGTCGAAAAGTGTTTCTTTAAGTCATGATAATTGTTTGATTATATAAAACTGTTTCAATAGTAGGGCATAAATATATTTAGTAGTGATTGGAGTTGTTTAACATGATTATTAAAAAAAACAATGACTTGCCCACCTCTTATATTCCTCTTCCTTCCCAAAACATCCTACTTTTCATCTCCCCCTGTTATTCTTTTCCCCCTTCAATTCGTGCTCCGACTTCTACTTGCTTCATCTCCCCCGTTTCACTCGCTGCCTTCAATTCGAACTTCGTCGGCCACCTTCTCTTCTTCCGTCTTTTGGCCTCCACAGTTACACCTCTACAGTAATGGGACTTGCAGCCTCTTCATCTCTCTCGATTTTGCCCTATAAATGCTTGATGGTGTTACATATCAAATACATTAGTGACCCATCCCCCACTACATCCATTCCTCTCCGCAATCGCCAATGGAACAACCCGACGCTACCGGTGACGCTGCCTCGCACTCTACATGGGCGTCTATTATGTGTTTCTGTTTCCATGTGCCTCCAACTCAAGGCCATTCCTCTACACAGTTGTGTATAAACGTAATTGATCCATTGGCAGTTTCATGTCAAATGGCCATATAGGTATATTTACCCCCAACATATTCGTTCTTTTTTGTGTATTGTTTTGGGGGTAAACAACTATGATTATGTGGCTATGTTATTCATTTCAGGGATGCACTCTTGAATTCTGAAGACGCTTTCATTGGTTCGTCACTGAAACAGCAATGTCATTGTGAAACATTTGATCAACATGTGAGCGATTCAGTTGGAAAGGAGGAACATGAGATTGAATCATGCAATGTGTTTGATGGAGAGCAATTTTTGTTTCTTTGCTTCCTGGGATTGTTTTCCCATAATTATCCTTTCTATCCAATCCAATGCCATATTACTTGGTTGTCTTATTTTTCTATTTCTTGTTTTTATGTCAGACTTGATCGTTGGTTTCGCTATGTTTGAAGAGTTTGGATATTTAATAAATTTGGGTTCGTTTAGGATGTCTTTCACTTGCAACGGCTAACAATTATTCTTCCTAGGTATTTTGTTTGTGTTTTACTGCTATCTCCACCCGGTTTGCAAGGGCTAAACAATGATTTGGATTTGTAGCAAGTGTCTAAGGATGACCCATATTAGGCTGCAGTAGTTTTTCCGTGTAGGTTAACACATGTTTTAGGTGAACTGCAATTTTTCCCAACTTAACAAACTGTCTTAAGATGGTGTATTAAACATTGTCTATGACCATAACAATCTCATCCATAAGACATTTCAAATCAGTGACGCCATTCTCTATACTTAATTAACAATCATTTTTACTTTGATCTCCATATTTTTTTGATTTGCAATTAACAAATTGAAATGTCATGTAACAGAAACACTGAAATAAGGTAGCTTCGTTGCAGTGGATGGATTCAAGAATACTCTCCTCATTTGTTTTGTTCTTTGCCTACATGTGTTTCATACAAACTCATAACAAACTCATATAATTTTGTTGATGTATTGACTGCACATGTGCAACATATTTTAAATTAACATTGGGAAAGGAACTTCACAAGTACATTGCATTATTAAATCATTAATGACAGCAACATTAGGACAAACTTTGTATGAATATATGTTAACAAACTTATGATGACACTGTATAATAAGAACAATCAATGACCAAGATTATTAGGCTAACTTCTTTAAGGATTTATGTGCTCTGGAACAGACTCGAAGTCTCTGCTCTGGCTTCGCAACCTGAACATCCGTTAGGCGTTCGGTGATCCTTGCTTGGTTCCCCATTATGTCCCTTGTGGTAATAATGGGGAACCAAACAAGTTTGGCATGGTTCAGGGCTGCTCTTGTGGTAACGTCTGTCGAGATTTCGATCTTATATGAAGTTCATAGGGATCCCTTCGTTTAGGGTAGACAATCGGCTTATGGGTCTTCTTATGTCTTGTTATAGATCGAGTTAGTTCTGGACGTTTGCGGATTTCCTTTCGAACATTATCATATGATGGGTATTTCACATCAGCAAACAACGGACTTGGTTTCGGGAGTGGAGGCGGTCTCATATTTCTAGATGACTCCAAATGAATGCATGATACATTAATTACTCATTATTAACAAAAGAAACAAAAACCAACTTAATTAATGATGAAAACTTGAATTACTCACTCTTTGAATCTCAATTGGATCTTGACTCACATCAACAAAGTCCATCACTGCCTCGCCTTCCTCCAGCCAAGTTTCTACTGTTCCTTCCGGAGGTTCAGGGTACTCTCTCATATCACATTCTATTTTTATTCCCTCCAAAGTCTGCAACCGAATTAATATTTATTAATTTGAATTTGACGTATCAGAAACAACACATCCCCAACCGAATTAATATTTATTAATTTGAATTCGACGTATCCACAACCGAATTAATATTTATTAATTTGAAATCGGACGTATACAAATTTGGAAACAACACATCCGCAAGTGAATTCATATATATTAATTTAAATTCGATGTATACAAATTCGGAAATAAGAGATCCGCAACCGAATTAGTATTTATTAATTTGAATTTGATGTATACAAATTCAGAAACAGTACATCCGTATTGTATAAGCTTACCACTACAGTTTCAATCCTTCCTTTAGGAGGATCAGGATTGGTTTCCTTCGATTTCGAGCTTTCCGACTCCATGATATCTAGTTACAAGAACAAGATTTTTTTTTCCAGCGGCAAGAAACAGAAAAGATTTGTTTGATAGCTTATATAGACTCGATTAAGAGTGACTTATGTGAATGTAGTCGATGTGGGAGGAAAGCAAAATCGAATTATTCCTTCCATTGCCTTTCTTAATTTGAACTCTTAGATCTAGACATGCAAAATGGATTCAACAAAAAAACACTTGACATCAAATGAGTGTTTCATTCATGAACATCTTTTTAACCACAAACTTTTCTTGTTCATTTGAACATAAACAAATGTTCATTGTACATGTTTTATTAGATCTATTTTTCAGAAGACTTGTTTCCCCCCGATTTTTTAATATTTGAGCCGGTTATAAAACCACTACTCGCTCCGTCCCCGTATATAGTTACTGTTTACCGTATATGGGGTTCCCTTATGATGTTCCTGTTTCCTCTTTTGTTCAATTTGGGCCGAAGAGTTTGGACAAAATTGTCCTCATTAAAACCCAAAATTCAGATTAGAACCCACAAAATTACAAAACCCATAAAACTCACTCTCTCCTGATTTATTTTCATCCACCCACGTGTACATCTATATCATTCTTTAATTTTAAAAAATGGACACAACTTCCTATTCTACTCTTCCTCCTCTAATTTTATCAACTTTTGTCAGCCAACTTTTCTCCCCTTAAATAATGTGCTCGGAAGCAAACCAGAACTATAAACAGGGACAGAGGGAGTACATGCTAACATATTTGGTTTTTCTCTCCAAACTAATTCAACGCTACATGATAGTGTTTACTTTAGTGGCTTAAAATGAAAAATAGTGGCTCAAAACTCAATTCCCTTAATTTTTGTACATATATAATACCAAACAGATAACTACGTTGTAGATTGCTACAACTTAAACTGTGGTGGTTTCAACTTGATTAAATGGCCATTATTTCGAAAATAATTCTCATTTTAAACGTGCTTTGAAACTAATTCTGGATATATGCACTTTCTCTATCCGAGCAAAAAAAAATGAAAAACACAAGAAGTGTTGATATCTTAAAAAATGTCAGCGACTTATTACCACAATTGCACCAATCCTTAAGAAAAAAAGATTAGGGTGATAAGCAGCTGTTTCCATTCAATTTTACGAATGAGAATCCTCTGTCACACATTGGTGAAATCAAATTGTGTATCATTGGAAAAAGCAGTGTAAATGAGCAATAATTAAACACTGAAAAGTAATGTATAATTCTTTTTTCTTTTATTTTGCTCAATAAATACAAAGATACACCATTTAGTTTCACAAATTAGTCATAGAGGATTTCCATTCATCTTCATCACCCTCCATTAACTTTTCGGGCGTATCCGGGTGATCGGTGAGTCGGGTCATCCATTGCCCATAGTAATAATTGAAAAATAAAATTTTATATATTTTTAGTATATTTTTAGTATATTTTTTTAGTGAGTATGTAATTTTACAAATCTATTACGAAATATGTTATTGTTATAAGATATATTAAAAAATACATAAAAAAGATTTTTAGTAAATAAACAACATAAGAAGAATAAATTAGAAAACATAAAACATAAATATTTATGAATTTTATGAATTTTATGTAAAGAATATATAAACTTAACATATTTCGGGTGTACTGAGTCGGGTGACATATTTTTTGATGCATTGAGTCGGGTGACGAATGAAAAAATTCACCCACGCCCGATTATCTGTTATTTTTTCGGGTTTTCACCTATCTTTTTGGATCATGTGAATTGGATGTCAGTGGGAGTGAAATTGTTTGTTTTTACCAAAAAAAGATTCACACATACAAAATGGATTCCAAAAATACATCTCCAAATCAAATTAAATTTACATGCTCCCTCCATTTCATTATACTTCTTGCGTTTTGGTTGCATATATGAAAACTCGCATATGATTGTGTTAACTTTGAACAATACACGTTTATAACTTTATTACGTATTACAAAAAACAATACCTAAGTCCTAGTTTTTCTCAAGGAATATCTTTTCCATTGTCCATTCTCCGGCTCAAACCCATACAAGCAATCATCACGAGCAAACATCCACCTGCAGTCTCTGCATCGTAGCCAATCCTTGGTGTCGTCATACGCGTCGAACCGGAGCAAGCCATCGGATTTATCCCAGCTAACCATGCAGTAGAACAAGGTGGTGTCCCATAAATTGGGATAGAAGCTCCATGAGATATCCTCACCATCCAAGAGCATCACACTTCCAATGTCGTCATCGCTAGATTGGCAACTGACGCTCAGTTCTCGACCCTCTCCGAGTCGGTTCATGATAGTGACGTTTGTCGGGTTCTCGACGTCAGGTGTGAGACGGCTATGGACGGGGATGAGGAGGAAGAGTAGGAGTATTATTGTAATCATGCTATGAAGTATGAATATGTGCATATTGAGTTTGTGATTGTGTATTTATATAGAAGATCAATCGAGTTGGGTGACAGCAAATCTTTTCATTGTTACCTATCACTCTTTGTTTCTTCGTGATGCACACGTATGAAGAATTTATTCGGTAAAGAGAATATAGGATAATCCAACCAAATATCAAACATGCAATCCATGTTTGGCTTGATAATGAGATAAATAAAAGAGGAAACTAATTTGGTGTCGACAACGAGAGGTGTAGGGGCCTCCCTGTTATATGTTATAGAGGACCCTTTGTCTTGCTTGGTAAAAAAAATGTGCGAGATTCTATCTTTGTGTTTTTCTCGTTATACAAGATAAACAGTATATAAAATTTTGAGCAAAATAATCAAGTACAACATCTGACAAACTCATAAATTAAAGAAAATAGAATATCAAACAACATAAGTAAGTTAAAAAACATAACCATAAACCAAGTTCAATAACCATAAATATTTGATAGATCATTTTCTAATATGAACTTTTCATCTATCTATGACTCATCAATAGAAAGTTGTGCAAACTCTAGAAGCATCTCGATGGATCATAGATGCGAGAAAGACGTGAATTGCTTCTTCACTAGACGATATTCGCCGACCGGATGTGTTGTGGTATGGTTGAGACACACAAAGCAGAGAGGTGGGAATTGAGACGAAGAGAAGGGTAAAGAGACGCAATGGAAGCGACATAGGTTTTTTCAAGTTTACTTTTTTCAAAACAATATTTCATTGATTTTTGTCTCTCCAAAATGAAGTTTTTAAAAAAAGTTGGATGAGAGTCGAGAAACAAGTCGGAGTCCCACACCCTTTTAAATGAAAAATATATGCTCAAGCTTTACGTTATTAAAGTTGGTAATTTCCGTGTCGAAGATCTTTTCCTTTATAAGGGATTTTTTTCTACAGAAAATATTCACTAATGATATTAACTAATTAACAAATTTACCTAAAAGATTTTAAACCAATTGCCCTAAAATGAGTACAAAACTAACGCATAACACTCAAAGCTATAAACCTGTAATGCTATAAACCTACCAATTGCCCTAAAATGCTATAAACCTGTAATGCAAAAAAATAAAACTGAAAAAAATAGAACTGAAGACATTATTACATTTTAACCTAGCTGAAGACGTGATATGAACCTACATAAATTACACAAATATGAAACCCCAAACCCAAAAACATTACTACACTTATTTCTACATAACAAAACTGAACCCAAAATAAAAGAAAAGGAAAATCGTCCTCTACAAGCTGTAGTTTCCAAAACTTGCCTTCATTAGAACTTGCCAGCATTTGATTTTAACACCTTGAAAACCCTAATTACTGCATTCCAACAGGCCAGAAAATCTGTAAAGCAAGAAAAGGAAATTAATGATATTTTGTACACAATTTGAAAGCTGTTTAAACGAGATATATATCATACATGAATCGAATTAGAACTTGCCAGCATTAGAACTTGCCAGCATTCGATTTGAACACCTTTAAAACCCTAATTACTGCATTCCAACAGGCCAGAAAATCTGTAAAGCAAGAAAAGGAAATTAATGATATTTTGTACACAATCTGCAAGCTGTTTAAACAAGGAGATATATATCATACATGAATCGAAGCATATAAATTATCTTTTACCTAAATTATAACAATTTTGTTCCAGAAATAAGACGCAGCAGTATTATGCACAAAATGAAACCCTAAAGTTTCATTATAAAATTGACGTTCTTCCCTATTCTCATCTTCCTATCATAAACCTACAGTCATTCTTCCTATCATACACCATGGATAATATTCAACGTATTATCGATATTACATCTTCAAAACATTCTCTTACTATGAAGGTTAGATGCATAAGAATGTTCAAAGTTCCTATGAAGGCAGATCCCTCTAAATTCTCCACCACCAACATAATTTTCATGGATGAAACGGTATATATATTATTTCAATCCTGTTTTATTGTTTCTATATTTCTCTATCTAACTATACCTAATCTTATATTCAGGAAGAACGAATCCATGCAGTGATAAATGAGTCTTTGATGATCAACTTTCCACAATTAAAGAAGGAGAAGCTTTTCTAATCTCAAAATATGGAGTTGCGATGTACGATACAGAGTACAAATTTACAAATCACAAATTCAAGCTACTGTTTTCACGCTTTACAATATAACCCAATATGATAATTCACTACATGAGAATACCCATTATGGTTAGTATTATAAACTAAATCAACACATTTTTGCAAGAGTTATTCTCATACCTAACTGATCTGTTGTTATTTTTATTTATTGTTTCAGATCTTATTGGGTTGTTGGCTGGAATTGAAGATATTATCAATTGGTCTGCAAAAAAAACTGATGGAAAAAGGCTATTCTTGAAGTTAATGGATACCAGGTATGATTTAGGATTAATATACTGCAGATCTACAGTTTTAACTTCAACTGCAGAAACATTCTGCAGTTTATGAATACCCAACGAAATTTGTAAAATGCTTCTGCAGTTTCAACTGTTTCTTCTTTTACTATATTATTCAGATCTACAGTTTCTGCAGTTGAATGATTATTCTTACAGCCCATATATTTTTAAATTCATTTTCTTTACATTTATTTTATTGGAACAATAAAATAAGAAGATTGTATTAGTCGTTCAATTTGCACGACTATCAAAATGGAATAATGAGCCTAATTTCTCAAATGGTTATGATGGAACTAGACTATTTCTAGATGATGACTCAATTGCAGAAATTTCAGATTTCAAGAAGAGGTAAACAAACATTCGAATTTTATCTATGTAAAACTATTTATTTTTAAACTATTTTATGTGCAGAAAAACAGTAAAAATGTTATCTAATCCTTTTATATATTAGAAACTGCTACTATTTGATATTGATATGCAGAAAAATATTAGAACTAAACTATGTTCTTTAATTCTTTCATACAGTTTAAAAGAAATAGAAGGGCTACAAGTTGAGAATATTGTTCAACTTTCAAATGAGGCTTCAAAATTACCGGCTAAAATTTTCCTAAAGGCCAATGATAGGAGAACATTGGAGAAGCTTCATGAGCATCTATTTGAAAATAAAATTGTAAGCTGTAAAAAATTGGTTGCGTTTTTTTTACAATTATTAATTTCAAATTATTTTTTAGGTACTGAGAGTTGTCAGCCTGTCACAGTTGCCACCATAGAACATATTGATAATCCTACTGGTTGGTACTATAACTCATGCAAAAAGTGCAAGAGTAAAGTTAAACCTCTTGAGGAAAATCACTGGTGCAAGAAATGTGAAAAAATAGTCATTTTTCCAATACCTAGGTTTTCAATACAGGTTTCAGTAATTGATGGAACATGAAACGGTCAGTTAACAATTTTTGATAAAGAAGCTTCACAAATCGTACAGAAAAGTGTTACTGACATTCTGGAATCAAGAAAAGAGGTGAATTTATTGCCTTCTGCTAATATATACAATCTTGAACTTCTCTAATATTTTTATATCCTATTTACAGGAAGACGATGATAATGAGATTCCTGAAGAATTGAAGATATTCTTAAACAGGAAATTTCTATTCAAGGTTCTCATTTCTGAATACAATATACTTAACCTACCAATGACATCACCATATATTGTGACACACATCTCAAGTGATGCACATTTGATTGAAAAGTTTGAGACCTTATCATTACATTCTGAGGTAATTTCTAAGTTTATTATTTTTTTTAAATCAATTTATTATTTATTTTAAATCAATTACTTTTTAGAAATGTTTTTTTATTTAGGAAAATGAGGAAACTACAATTACTGACATTGATGTGATATCAAAATCATCAAAAACTTCTTCTAATAACATGGGTACCCCATCAAAAAGATCATTTATGTCCATTGACGATGAACCAAGTTCTAGCAAACATGAGGAGGGGGAGTATTCATCAACTAAGAAGTAGCTCATAGAAGTTAAAAAGGAAAAGATGGACGAGAAGGAGAAGAAGGAATAGATGGTCGGATTATTTTCAGTTTTTAGAGGATTTTTAGCACTTTTGGTTTTTCAATAATTAGTTTTTAAGATTATTATACCCTATCATGCAAGGTTTAAGTGTTTTCAGTAAGACCATTCCAGATTAATGCTATACTTTTCAATTTTTCTTTATCTATATCCAGTGTTCTAAAAAACGTTATACGGGAGCTGTACGGTGAAGGATTGTCTAGCGTATAGACGGTTGTACGGCCTTCTATACGGTTTTGATACGGTTAAAATTAAAATGACTTATTTCTTGTATTTCAACCATGTGTCATGTCATTTAAATTATATAGACATATATTATATGTAATATCTCTAACTAGAAACCATAATAATATATAATTCATAATAAAAGACATAATATACAAATTTCATAGTCTCCAAGTGCAACATAAACTTCCACCTTTCTTGATTCATTGCATCAATCCACACCACTATTTCATGTCAATTTCGAAGAAGTGGTAGATGAATTTGTATTAGATGCACTCTGATTTGGAATGGACATTGTAACTCCTGCATAAACACTATTAACTCAGCTCAGTTAAACAACAAAGCACTCAATAACTTCGTAGCTCGAAACCAATTAAACAACACTAAACACTCGAAATCACTAAGCACTTCCACCTGTCATAAACAAACAATAATCACAACTCATGAATGAACTTTGCAGTAACTCAAGTGTGACATTAATTAAGCACTTTGTATTTGACAGTACTCAATTTGACCAAACTCAGGAAGAAACAAACAACAAAGATCGAAACCTTTAATGAAAACTTGACTATGTAATATTCAATTATTTGACGAAGCACTACCTCAAAAAAAAAATCCACATGGATTAAGCACTAAGCATTAGGCAAGAAAGTTTCTTTTCAAATTTCCGAAAGCAGAGGATGAGCACAACAAGGTGCAACAATGGAGGTGCTCTAAATTACAGCCTTACATGTCGAGAGCAAAGAATGAGAAAGCAATTTGAGACTAACCAAGAGGCAAGAGGTGCTGCTTGGCTGCTTCATGGGAGGTCGTTCTGAGGATTCGAGACTCGAGAGGAAAGCCCAACTGCAGTACAGAGGAGTTGTGAGCAGAGGATAAACAACGAAGTCGAAAGGAAGAGCGGGATTAAGCAAGAGGACGAGCGGAAGCAGGGCTGCGTTGTTTGGACAAACCCTATTCCGTCCAACACCAAATATTCGGTCTGTACCGTTTTATTACCGTCTCGTACCGTTTTATAACCGTCTCGGCCGTTCCAAAGCCGTTTTTTAGCATTTAACCGTATCGAGCACTGTTTCGGCACTATTCTATACGGTAATGAAGCGTGGAACGTCTATACGGCGATTAATCGGCCGTATAGACCGTTTTTTAGAACACTGTCTATATCCAATCTGCTTATCATGCAAAGTATCTATATCTAATCTTCTTATCATGCAACACCATTCCATTTTTTCTTTAATGTTTTAAAAAATAATGATTTATAATTAATTTCAGCAGCAAACTTACTTGGTTGATGAATACATTACTTGCTCCCCTTGATGAATACATTACTTGCTCCCCTTTAGATGATCTTCCTCTGAACTCTAAGCAATCTGCAATCCACCAACAACCCCCTCTGCATATTGAAATTTATAAGTTAAGTGTTTTCAGTAAGACCATTCCAGATTAATTCTATACTTTTCAGTTTTTCTTTATCTATATCTAATCTGCTTATCATGCAAAGTATCTATATCTAATCTGCTTATCATTCAACACCATTCCATTTTTTGTTTAATGTTTTAAAAATTTATTGATTTATAATTAATTTCATCAGCAAACTTACTTGGTTTGGTTGATACATTACTTGCTCCCCTTTAGATGAGAATACTCTGAACTCTAAGCAATCTGCAATCCACCAACAGTCCCCTCTGCATATGGGAGCAACATACATTAGGACAAAGATATTTAATTTTTGCCTTGATGAAAATAATTAGTATGAGCAGTTCTGAATTGTCTTCTTAACACTAACATGCATATTTTATCACAGCTGACTAAACACATACGAAATCCTAATTCAAATGGGTTGTAAATGGGCCAGCCAAAATAAGCAAAAAAAAAAAGGTATCCATGAATGTGAAAAAACGTATTCTCATTGTTCAGAGAGATAACACAGTTAACCAAACCTAACCATATGGGAGCAGCCTATCCATGGGCTGTTATTTTTTGTTCCAATTTAAATTTGTTTTAAACAGTTTAACGTATTATTGCATAATTACGAAATTAGGTTAATTAAAATATAAATACAGACAATCCATATAAAATAAGGAGAAGCTAATTTTTAAATGGAAAAAGTTCTACATCAGGAAATATCTCATTATGCCTTTTGAACCACTTATTGTGCATGAAGATATTTAAACAATACAGTTGCCTTTTGCATAAATCATATTTCCTAATCAATTTTATGGTGCATAAATTTATTATGTTTGGAAATTAAATACAACACATAAATTTGGTTGCACATATTGGTTCTGAGAGATTCAATAGCATTATGTTCTATTAGATAAAATGTGTATGCTATAGAATGAAAATTATGTTCATGCTATAGAATGAAAATTCATACTCCCTACATGTTCTGTACTACAAAATTTTATCTTTGTAATTTCATAGTGCTATCACTAGATTCAGTATAAAAAATTCCCACCTTTCAGAATCTCCGTCTAGGACTAGAAGTCTCTTAACCACATCTTTCACCTTATCATTGAAAACCGATAACAAGCCTTTCCTCTGCAACAACCACCAAGTGTATTAGTCATGAAGTTTGGTTGTTTAACTTGAAAGCTTAAGCATATCAGAACAAAAACTAAATTAAGAAAAATATCCAATTCTGAGAAAAAAATACAGCTTCTAATAACTACTGACAACTATTTGTAGGCATAAATGTGATGTGTCATATTCACTGACAATACACTAAATAATAAAACAATAGTTTAAAACTTCCCTTATATCAAGAACTAATACATGATGATTTATATCAAGAACTCCTAGATGAATAAAACAATGGACTAATACATGATGATTTATATCAATAACTCCTAGATGAATAAAACAATGGACTAATACATGATGATTTATATCAAGAACTCCTAGATGAAGTCCATTTTCTGTGACAACAACTGTGTGACTACGTCTAATTTCAACTTTGACAACTTTAAACAACATAACTGATGAATTTAATATTATGTAATAAATCTAAAACTTACACAAATTTTAAAAGTAAAAATAAACACTTGCAGAAAATATCTAAGGAGTTTGCTTAATCTTTAAGGAGTTTGGTTAAGTATGGCCAAGAAAGCATCTACATTAGAAACATACTAAACTTGGATTACAGAGAATGGATTACAGAGAATGATTACAGAGAATGGAAATTAATCAAATTATAAAGAAAATGATTCGAGTTTACGGTTCTTTTGGGGTCAATTTGGGCGATCTTGAAAGCCAATTCGTATGCTTCTTCAAAGGGCTTGCAGATGATAGGCGTCTTAGGAAGATCTTCAACACTGTTGGTTTCAGCAACATATTTCATAATGTCAAAGATTTTGTTGCTTGAAATTGTGTCTTCTTCAACATTTCCTTGATTTGTTGGGTTTAGTGTCTCGAAACAGATTATCCCATCAAAGCAGTCCTCTAATCCAAGACGTTTAAGGGACCGTTTAGCGTGTCCGTTATCTGCATTCGTTAGAACCTAGATCACAAGACAACGACACTATAAATAACAGACCAAAAACAAACCAAACTCAATGTGAAGAAAATTGACTTACAACTTTACGAATTGGGAGACTAAGCAATAGACTCCTCAAACAGGGTCGGGTTTAAGCAGATCATAGGGTAGTCTTCCATGAACGAAACTGTAAAACAAGAACTCGACAAATTAACACCTCATAATTGCATATTTTAGGGGGATAGAAGCGAGATTATGTACCTGTGATAATCAGAAATAGGGTTTCTTAAACGGGAAGGCTGAGGTCGGGAGGAGGATGTGAGGATGGAGCTATGGCGGCCTCACAAAACGGGAAGGCTGAGGTCGGGAGGAGGATGTGAGGAGGGAGCTATGGCGGCCTCACAAGAAGGAGAAGATCTAAAATTTGGTGAAAGGAGAGAAATGGAGAGTGGAGGCGGTGCAGAAATGAGATCTGATGTTCTCTAGGGTTTCTTAAACGAGGGAGGAGTCCATCAAAATAAAATAGGAATTCTTTATATATATTTATCCCTTACATTAAAAAATAATAAATAATCTAAGTATATCGTTGTTTTTAGCTTATTTTTATCTTCACATGTATTTTTGTTATTTTATATTTATGTTTAAATTTTTTTTATGTTATTCACTGATTAGAGAATGAACGACTTATCTCGATATGAGAAAATGGTGCGAAAGGGTAAATTTCCAGAAAACGGACAAGTAACAGAATCAAATCGATCAGGTATTCAATCAACTAAGGAATTGTATTGTTGTTTTTTAATGAAATTGATATATGAATTTATTTTTTATTATTAAAATCATTTATTAATTAAATATGTGCAGGATCTACTAACCGAGTTAGTAGATCTTCTTTAAATGGCTTGCGTTCCCCGATGTCTGATATTTCCAATGGTAAGTAATTTATTTAATTAATTCTGTCTGTTTTTATTCAATAGAAATATATGTTTCATTTATGTTGGAACGTCAAGAGTGACTAGCAAAAAAAGATTGAAGATTTTGATATGCGACAAAAACAACAAAAGATCTGATACTATAACGAATATAGTATACAAAGAAGTTTTTAATAATTTGTACCAGTACTAGAATTTCTTAGTATATTTGTCTTTTTAGAGTTACTTTTTTTTGTTTAGATACTTCTGTTTTGATTGTTTTAATGGGATTAACTACCCCGTTTTGATTTACGATCGTCAAGATCTTCTACTTTCAAAAAATTATCAGAGAGAATTGTCTTTCTTTCTACCATTATAATATGTCATTTAGTTATGTCAATCTAAAGATACTACATTATTATATAGATATTAATTTCATTTAGTTTATAACTTTTTTTAAAATAAAAAATATAAACAAATCGGGGTACTGATCTAGTTGTTTTTTATTCGGGTTGTCGATTGGTTTGTTAGAATTCGGGTTGGCAATTGTCACCATTCAAATCACAATCGTTCGTCTTCTCTCCTCCGGTAGCCTGTCAAAATTCTCACCCACTGCTTCTCTCCTTTTCTCCAATCCGCCTGAGAGATGTCTTCCTTCGACACCTTCAGCCACGACGGCGCCGAAGAGCTGCGCAACTCCGATCGCGCCTTCGACGACGGCTTCATGTACGGTAACGGAGACGATGAGCTTAGCGTCGAGGAAGCTGCAAACCCTAGCTTCTCTCAGTCGCCGTTTGCTGATCCTGTCCCAATCTCCAACGGTAACGGGAATCCCTACGACTTCGGAGGTGATGACGACGGCGCTATGCTTCCGCCGCCCGATCAGATGCGCGAGGAAGGACACGCTCTCCGTGAATGGCGCCGGTGAGTTCGATCTACTACTGGCTTTGATTTTTCTGAATTTTAGTTGATCTGATCGATCTTGAGGTTTTCTGTGTAGTGAATTCCCGTTGATTTAATTTGACTTGGTTTGAAATTGTGTCGTGAGTCAACTTAGCTGCTAGATCTGCTTGCTGATTCACTTGGTAAGGAGGCACTCGATCTTAGATTTGATGTTAAGTTTATTGAAGCCTGATAGAGTTGTATACTTGTATCCTTTGTGCAGTTTCTTAAAATCAAAGCCACTTACTTCTTGTAGACTTGCTAAAGTTGGGTATTTAGTGTTTGAAAACAAGGCAATTGTGAATTTTGGTTGCTGTTTCTTGGGGTATAGAGTTTATCTGGAGGATATGATATTGGTTGCTAGCTGATTTTGCATTTATTGGATAGGGTAATATGGTTACAAAATAATGAGCCTATTACATGTTCATAAATGCTGTAGGCCTTTACGTAAAGGATAGAGGTCAAAGGTTTCCAGGCTTATGCCTAGTTAATGAAGCTTGCGCCCTCGCGAGGTGGGAATTACTTCGGTAGGGATTTGATAGTCAAATAGGCTCTAGATAGTGTATGGTTTTTGTGCTGCCTATTGTATAGTGTAGGAGATGATCATGTAACAGAGTTATTCTGTCACTGTTGCCTGTGATACTTGAGTTGAAGTATGAATCAGCATTTTTTAGATTTCCACCAAAAAACTACTTTTTCTTGATCATAATAGATCAATACTTGCAACATGAGAACCTATCTTATTTAATCGAAGGATAAACATTAACTTATATATATTCCGCTTTCTTCTTCTTTTCCCTACAAACTGATTAATCTCGAATTCCCACTGCTATCTATAGCTCCAGAGTGGCCATCATAATTAGCAACCTGTGTCCACTTACCAGCAGTCCTAGGCTCTTACTTCTGTTAATTACTAACTTTTCCCTAATTTAGCAATACCATTTAGATCTTATTTAGAAACTTTCAGTCCTGGTCTAATGGAATCTGACTTGCTTTGAGGATACTGGATGGCAATATTTCTATTTCTGACCTATCTGACTTCTGAGAGGCACTAATTGTTTCTCTACGTTCCAAATAGTATCATTCTTATTATTTTGTTAGGTTGTTATCTTATAATGGTATGACGAATGCTCAAGTGCTCTCCATCCTCTCCTCTTTTGCCATTTCTGATATACTGAGGTTTTGTACTGGTGGTGCAGTGAGAATACCATGAGACTTGCAGAAAAGGAAAACCTCGAGAAGGAAATGCGAAACCAGATTTTAGAGGAAGCTGAGGAGTTCAAGCGTTCGTTCTATGAAAAGAGAAAGCTAACCACCGAGATCAACATGACCCAAAATAGGGAAAAGGAGAAGGTACATTTATTTCTCAGCAATCATCTACCAATTCACTACAAATTATAACTTGTCTCCGACAAATCAGGTATACTTGGGTAACCAAGAAAAGTTCCACAAAGAAGCAGATAAGCATTACTGGAAGGCAATTGCAGAGATAATTCCTTATGAGGTTGCAAGTATTGAGAAAAGGAGAGGAAAGAAGGAGCAAGAGAAGAAGACATCAATCACAGTGGTCCAAGGTCCTAAGCCTGGAAAACCTACAGATCTTTCCAGGATGAGGCATATATTAGTGAAGCTTAAACATTCACCTCCAGCCCACATGATTCCTCCTCCACCTCCTCCGGTTAAGGATGCTAAAGACACAAAGGAAGCCAAGACTGCAAAAGAAGTTCAGGTCAATGGCTCCTCACCGCCCAAATCTGAGAATGAAGTCGTCGAGGAGCTTGTTGTTGAAACTGAGACGGTGGTGGAAGCTTGATTTTTGGTTGACAGTTGCTTGGATCTTCAGATCATTGATGTTGCTCGTGGGGTTGTCACGCCCATTGTTTTGTTGCCCGAATGTGAACAATTAAGTATAGGTTTCTTCCCTTTTCTTGCCTTTGAAGGTATTGTATTATTATTGTTCTATTTGTATAAGTGGCTTGTTATTTTTTGTTAGTTCTGGACAAGTTTTTCACTCAGAATCTTCAGATCATTAAAAGTATATTGTGTGCTATGGTTCAAAACAATAACCAAAACCTTTACCAAATGCAACATTTGTGTAACTAGACCCTACTGAGAGCCAGAACAGAAAATGCTTCCACTCTGACTGTCTTCTTGCACAAAAAAATACATCATGAGTTTCATATACACACATCTAAGAATCACAACTAATCATTCTAAAAAAAAATCATCTTGGAGTCAGTTCAGTAATTGTGACAGGAGCAGAGCTGAATTGCTGGCTGGCTAACACATTGGTCCGGTTCGAACTGCTACCAGAAACCGGAACGAACCCGGGTGCGTTCAGTTGCTTATCGTTGATCTTTATATCCTTTGTCAGCATTTCAAGAACCTGACTTATCAATGGTCTTTTGTTGGCTGATTGTTGAGTACAAAAGAATGCCACTTTGATGTACCTAATCACTTGCTCTTCTGGATAATCTCCCATCTCTGTATCCACTAGCTCCAAAATCCTTCCTTCTTCATAAAGTTGCCACGCCTGTTCAATCAAAAACACAAAAAACTAATCAATGAAAATACAGCTTCTAAAATCTGATCATTTTGACTCAGAATACACACCCAGTCGAGGAGAAGCTTATCAGAACCGTCACAGTCAGTCTTCGAGCTACTTCTACCACTGATAATCTCGAGTATGAGCACACCGAAGCTGTATACATCCGCCATTTTCGTAAGATGACCACCCATTGCATATTCCGGGGCCAAGTAGCCACTGCATTACCCAAAACAACCATGTAAAAATCACTGGAAATCTCTTGAAAGCATGGATGAATCAAGAAGAAGACTTACGTGGTTCCTGCTATCTTTGTACTGATGTGAGTTATGTTATCAGGAAACAGTTTCGCCAATCCGAAATCTCCAATCTTGGGTAAGAAATCTCTGTCAAGAAGTATATTACTTGCTTTGATATCTCTATGAACTATCTGTGGAACAAGCTCTTCATGAAGAAATGCAAGTCCTTTAGCAGTCCCTAAGCAAATACCACAACGCAATTCCCAATCCAGCTTACTCCTGTCACTTGTATAACCTGCCGTAACTAAACATCAGTAAAAAAAACAAGAGGGTTTTATTTAATTTTGCACATTTGATCCATCTAAATTACCTAACAATGCCTGATCAAGGCTGTTATTTTCGACATACTCGTAAACCAGAATGCGGTTGGATTTTTCAACACAGCATCCAACCAACTCAACCAGATTTGGGTGCTTCACATTAGAGATTGTATCGATTTCGGTTAAGAATTCGCGTACTCCTTGCTTCGATTCAGTAGAAAGAGTCTTGATTGCTACATGTCCTCCATCCTTCAGGGTTCCCTTAAATCATAATCAAGATTACAAATCTAGAACTATAAGCCTTAATTATAAAGCAATAATAATGATACATATATACCTTGTAGACAACTCCAAATCCACCTCGTCCAAGCTTATTTTCTTGACTGAAATTGTCAGTTGCAACTCTCAATTCATTGTAGGAGAAATTTCTGACTTTCTTCAGTGATCCTCCTATACACAAGAAAATGATGAACTGAACCACAAATCAGACATAAATTAAGAAACCAGGTCTGATTAAATACCTTGTAGATCTCTGCCTTCGTCCCTTTGATATTTGGATTTCGATCTTCGAGAGCAGCAACAATTCATGTCTGCTTAAATTTTTGTTGAATTGCAGCTAACAGGTATTCACTGTAATTAAGAAGAAGACAAATACCCAGACCGCACAAAAAGAGATTTAAAGGCAAGAAGTTCAAGTCCACAAGTAATGAATGAGTTATTGCGGCTTTACCTTCATCATTGTACGATGGTACAGTAGTAGCTAAACACAACAGCGAATCATGATGGAAATAGGCAGGAAGAAGAAGGAGGGGGGGAAGTCAAATAAACAAAAAGGCATATACATATACACGAGGAAACTAAACTCCATTCAGATTAGTTGAAGGGATTCATTAGAAAATCAAGTTTAGGCTTTGATTCAAACTTTAGAAACAAATAAAGGTTGTGTTAGGTACAAAAATGGTTATACCAATACATATATGGAGTATTTTTTAAGGGAATAATTGCGTATTACAGATTATTCCATAAATGATGAAATAATTGATTAAATTAATTAATTATGGAAAATGATAGATATGGTATTTAAGGAGCTTGAATTAGGTTATCACCTCTTTTTTATGTTCTTTGAGAGCAAGTAAACTTCAAGTATTTAATGGTTAAACCATCAGACAGAGAAGAGATTCTAGTTTGATAGCCTTCAGATGCAACCATTTATGGTGAACTGGGTTAATAAATCTCGTGTCTTTACTGTTGCTTTTGTCTTTGATATTAGAGCGCTTCGTAAATCTTTACATTCTTTTATATTCACGCAATCACGTGATTATTCTTGCACATCTGCATGAGCATGTATTTTTTTCATACATCGTTAAAGACATGTATGTACACATCTGTAAATGCGTATGTATTTACGTCTATATATATATTTACATAAACGTGAATAGATGTGCATGCGGATTTTCTAGTCGTATTTTCGTAAGTTAATAATTAAATCTTTCCGAATAAAAAAGGTGTATATGGTGATAGGATGATCAGCAAAATGAATTGGCAAAGGTCACAAATTAGCCACGAGGGCCACAACAACAAAAAGGAAAGCTTTGTTTCCGTCTTGGCGCCAACTATTCCACCATTGGTTGCCCATTAATGAGTAGTTGGATTCACACTAGGAGTCTAATTAAGCATGAGTACAAAGTTGAAATTTTAGAAGTCAACCAAATTACCCTGATCCAATCTCAAAACCTGTTCAACATTTCACGTAAGAACGCAACTACTTTTGGATCGGTAGTATTTATTCACACATGCCCAATTAAGAGCTCATACACAACCGCCTATAAACTAACTCGATATCAATTTCATTTAATTTTGACATTGAACAACCAATCTTTATATAGACTAGAAATAGAAACCCGTGCGAATTTAAAGTTCATGATTCGAGTCTTACATGAACATCAAATGATTTGTGTTATGAAGGTCTCTTACATCAAAGGCACGTTCACCAGTATGTATTCGATTGTGCTTTAAGCTCAATTTAGTATTTTTTCCTTTAACGTAAAGCACTGAAGTTAAGCATAGTTCCATCACAGACACAGACATTTACACTTCCACTAACCTTAAACCCTAACTCAAACTTAAACCTCCATTCCCCCTAGACGTATTTCCCGCCTTAATTTGAATTTACCAACCGAATTAACGTCCGCTCGTAATTCAAAAACATCCCTATAAAAAGAGACCAAGAATTCACATACATCCTCGTGTCAAAACCATGCACCACAAAGCATTACACCCTCGTATGAGGGTCAGAAAGTCGGGTTCGATCATTCCAGGTGAACAGAATCTGACGAAAGAAGAGCGCAAGATTCGGGATAAGTTGGAGGAGGAAGTGGAGAGAGGCCTCGAGGACGAGATCAAGGACGGAATTTACCGCCTTGCCCTTCGCCTCAGACGACTCTACGAGACCCAAAAGGAGAGGAGTCTTAAGAATGGTGAGATGAAATCCCTAATTAGTGAGGTCAATATATGCATCAAGATGGATGGAGGGACAAAAGTCGAGATTCGGGAGGCTCGGATTCGATCGGGAAAGCCTCGACTTATGCTCGGTGCTCGATGTAGTGATAGCAGAAGTGGAACGAGACTCGATTGGGCTGAGTCGCTTCGGTCGAGGGCGATTAAGAAGAAGGAGCCCTTCCGTTTTGGGTAAGGAGAGGCTAGAGGGAGTGTTGGAATGAAATTATTGTGTAATGTTTGATAAACTGAAATTTGTATGTGATTTTTATGATTTTTGGTGTTTGATTGTATGTTGTGAAATGTAGATGTAAGTTATTATTTAGTGTGTGCATGATAAAACTTTTAAAAGAGTAATAGTGTATCTAGAGGGGAGGAAAGTTACGGTATGAACAAGTCTTAACGTAGGAAAAATAAACAGTTTCCGCTCACAAATTACATGTCAATGTTCATATTTTGGATAGTAATATTCATAATCTGGGCCATGAAAAGTTTTAAATTTTTTCAATGGGATGTGGTGGCTTGTTATGTATGAACGTGAAAAATTTGGTTTTTCTATGTTAAGTCTTGTTCTCACCATAACGTTTCTATATAGAGAGTCCCTCTATTTATACGTCAAGGCAATAAGTAAAAGAGGAGAGGTGAACACCTCCTAAACACACCATACATATACTATCACACAACCAAGAGAAGTTGCAAAGGAGGCACAAAAAGGAGAGATCTCTAAGGGTTTGTTTGGTGGATTGGTTTATAAAGTGTTTGTTGTTTATAAATGGTTTATTGTTGATAAATATGTTTGGTAAAAAGTAGGTATTTATTGGGATTTGTGTATTTTATTTGAAAATGGTGAGTGATAGAAAAATATAAAATAAAAAAGTTTGCACGGTAATCGAAATCATAAAAATGGGTTTTTGAAAAAAAGTGGTTTATAAACTAAAAACTAGTTTATAACCTAATTGCCAAACAAGCCCTAAGAGTGGGCGAAGAATTCTGATGGTATCTAATATTATCCCAATTTTCTACTATATCTAACTATTGAAATGCTGAGATGTACTAATATTCATTGATTAATACGCTACATTTCAAATGTATATGATGATCTATCAGGGCCGTTCCAATCCAATTGGAGGCCCTGTTACATTGTTACATTTCATATCTATACGAAACTGTAAATAACATTTTACCAAAAAAAAAAAGTATATAACAAAGACCATATATATTATGATAAAAGATTAAAAGTACTACAAATTATGTTCTCAAATATCCCTTAAATTTAAAAATTCTAGAAATTAAAATCACTTAAAAAGGAGAATCCTCTTGATATTCTTCAACCAGTTCTTCATAATCAACTTGCTCCAAAAATTCATTCTCAATTGATATCAAAGCTAGATTGTTGAGTCGATCTTGTGTCATTGTGAAACGCAAGTAGTTCTTCAATAGCTTTAGTTTAGAGAAGCTCCTTTCTGCAGAAGCAACAGTTACAGGAATAGTCAACATAATTCTGTAAGCAATAACTGCATTAGGGAAGCAATCTACACGCTTTAAGTACTGTAAAATATCAGTAGGTCCAATCTCTTTATCAGGCAAAAATTCTTGAAGCAACTTCAGTTCCACATATAAATCATTACCATCAACATCATATTGGTCTTGTTTCCTAAGTGCACTTTCAAAATTAGTACAACATGATAATAAACATGCATCAGTCAAAGAACACAACCTTTTAGAAGAAAATAAAAACCCAAAAACTTTATCATATTCTTGATATTGTTCAAATCTGGTCTCAAGTGAAGATACTGCATGATCAACAACTAAATCAAAATAATGAAATTCAAATGCTTCTTCAGGAGTCCTTGTTATTTCAGATTCATCTCTAGGATTTTCATCAAAATGCCTTTTTCGTCGAATTACACGTCTTTGACGAAACGAAGGTTCAACACCCAACTCAATAGCAATTTTCTTTGCTGATTCTAAGGCTTTTGATAATCCTGTATGTCTATATCCCTTAAAATAAGAAATCAGCCCTTTAACTTGTTCAATTGCTACATCAATTAACATACTTTTTAATTGCAATTTTTTACTAACCTCATTTACAACACTTAAAATATCATACCAAACAATCATTGACACTAGAAACTCAAAATCACCAAGCTCATTGTGTGCTAAAGATTTTGCTTCACTTCTGATTTTTGAATCATTATCAGTTTCAGCAACTTGAAGTAAGGCTTCTCTTATTTCTAAGACTTGAAATCTTATAGATTTGACACTACTAATCAGACTCTCCCAACGAGTTGTAGACAATGACTTGACTGTCCAGCCTTTTACATTCTCTTTAAACACTTGCCATCTCTTAGTTGAAAAAGCAAATATTGTATAAATACGTTGAATTATTCCAAAAAAATCTCTAGCCTTGCCACAAGTGTTGCCTATGTCACACAAAGTCAAATTAAGACTATGAGAAGCACAAGACGTATGAAATGCTCTAGGATTTATATCTAAAAATATTTTTTGCACTCCTTTATGCCTTCCCTTCATGTTTGAACCATTATCATAACTTTGCCCTCTCACATTATCTATATCAAGACCAAGACACTCCAGTTCAGATTTTACAGCATCAAACAAACCTTGTCCAGTGGTATCATTTACCTCTATAAATCCTAGAAAAGATTCCTCAATAATAACATTCTTAACAGAGACATCTACATATCTTAAAATTAAGTACATTTGTTCTTGATGACTAATATCAGGAGTGCAATCCAGAATGACAGAGAAATACTTAGCTTCCTTTACTTTGTTAAG
This sequence comes from Oxyria digyna, assembly GCA_029168935.1. Classification (NCBI taxonomy): domain Eukaryota; kingdom Viridiplantae; phylum Streptophyta; class Magnoliopsida; order Caryophyllales; family Polygonaceae; genus Oxyria; species Oxyria digyna. The sequence goes on along the minus strand of JAPVLV010000026.1, from coordinate 1,378,585 downwards.
AATTTCAGTTTTGATACTCTTAGCAAGCAAAGTTATTAACTCATTCTGAATTTTATTACCAAGATAATGAAAATGAATATCATCATTTTTAATACGTTTCACATGCTCCTGAATACATGGATCAAATTCAGCCAACATCTCAATTAAGCCTAAAAAGTTTCCATTACTCTTATCATACAGTTTCTCATTAGTACCACGAAAAGCAATATTATATTTTGCAAGAAACTTCACAGCAGAAACAATTCTAAGCAATACTTTTCTCCAATGACTTTTTTCTTTCCCTATTTGTTCAAGAGCCGCTTTATCAATAGTTTGATTTTTTTTAGTCTTAGACGCAGATCATACCAAATTTTCATATTTGTAAGATGTTCAGAACTTGTTTCATGCTCTTTAAGTCTAGTGCTAAGGTGTGACCAGTCCCTAAATCCATCAGTAGTTAAAGCACCCTTTCCATGCCTTTTCCTAAAGAATTTACAACAAAAACAGAATACTTTATCTAGCTCTTTCGAATAAACAAGCCAATCTCTATCACACTTCTCACCATTTGATAAAATTCTAGTATACCATGCAGAAGAAAATCGTTTAGATAGCTTATCTTTCAGACCTTTTTCAATGGACAGATCTCTCTTAGGACCTTTTACAGCTAAAACATCAATCATCTTTGAATCCAAAGCATCCCAATTTCTTGGGTCAAAAATATCAATATTATTAAAAGCATCATCAACACCAACAACATTTTGAGTACCAACATTATCAGGAAGTATATGATCACCACTATCAACATCAATATCAATTTCATTTTGAGTGCCAAGGAAATTTGATAAATCAGGAATTTCATTAGATGTATTACCATCAACATAAACAACATCCACATTTGTAGTAGCATCAACATCAAGATCTTCATGGACCTCATTCAAGTCATTTTGAGAGTCATCAAAACTTGGATTTTCATTAAAAACATTAGCATTATTATCATCCATACTTAGATTTTCATTAGAAACATTAGCATTATTATCATCCAGACTAATATCAGCATCAACTTGTTGATCATCAAGGGAAGCTTGTGATTCTTTAGTGAAAAACTTATCAAGTGCTCCTTTTTGAGATTGAATTATCTCATCAGTTTTCTTTTTCTTTTTGCGCTTTTGATATCCGAAATCATATTTTCTAATCCTAGAAGACATGAAAACTGCTAGACAATACAAACAAAAATCAATGAAATAAAATAACTAACAAGTAACAAAACAACCTGGATATTAGGATGATGACTTATTGTTGTATGCTCACTGTTACAAGCTATTGTATCTCCTGGAGCTTTTCCACCACACTGTAAAAGTGTAAATCAGACTCAGTTAATCAACACAAGACAAATAAAGGTACAATACTCAAAGTCTCAAAAAAACAGAGAAGGAAGACATTAAAATAATACCCAATGTTCAATCTCTCAAAACTAAATCAAGACGAAATGAACAAAATAGAACTAGTAGAATAACTAGATAATGGATAATTAACCAAACCTTAAATTGAAGCAAAAGGAGGCCTATACACTCAGCCAATACAAGCACTTCGTGTTGAGAACTTGAGAAGAACTTCAGATCTGAGATTGCAGAACCTAGATGCACAAATCTGAAATCTGCTTGCTTGATTTGAGAATTTCGTTGGAAAGGTTTGATGAACGAACAAGTCAAATAAAACCCTAACTGAGGAACACAAAAATTGCAATTCATATGTGGAATCATTGTAGGATTTGTAGCTGTAATTTTGGTGGTTGGAGAAATCAAACGTTCAATATTGGAAAGGGAAAGATTTTAATTGAAGAAAAATTGGGAATGAAAAAATGGAGGAGGAAATTAAGTGATTATGGAAGGAATTGAATGAGGAAGGAATTGATTGAGGAAGAGGGCAGGTAGCAGCATATACGGCTACTGTAAAGAAGGGTTGCTTTTTTTAATTTTCTTTTTTTAATGGCCTATGTAAAATTGGTATATTTGGGCCCTAAAATTTTGGGGGCCCTGTTCAGTAGCCCATTCTTAACATGCTTATGTCTGGGCCTGTGATCTATCATATATAACTGGTTAGCATATCTACTCATTTAATCATGTCTATATGATATATCATTTTTTACCGTATCAGAGCTCTTGGAAATTTTCATATCAATCTTCGAACCTGTTGAGATATGATGAGGTTTTGATTAAATGACAAACATCCACTAATGATCTATTTGAGTGAGTAGGTATTGTTACTAGTGTGTATGCAGGAACAAAGGAAGTATGAGCAGGTACGGAGGAAGTCTTGCTGGAATCCATGAGACGTAAGGTTACGTCGAATGAAAGACAACTGTGAAGAATAAGTTCATCCGAGGAAGATTATTGGTCGAAGATATCTTGGAGGATGGCCTTGAAGAATTATGGAAGAGTTGCATTTCAAAGAAGGAAAGAAGATCTTGTCAAAGAAGGAAAGAAGATCTCGTCAAAAGAAGGAAAGTGGCAGCTCGGCAAGGATTGGGCATTGGACGCGCGTGTGAGTGTTGCCGAAGAAATAAGGAAATATTACGGGCAAAGAATATTTTCTTATGCGCTTTGTTTCCTTATTTGAACAAGGTGGCGCGCCGAAGTGTAAGCCCCAATGGTGATTACTTGGAGAACAAGTTTGAAGGTCACACGGAAGGAAATATTTCTTAGGAAGAGAATTCCTTGTGAAAGATATTTTAGGAAGAGATTTCCTTAGGAAAAGATATTGTGAGATTTATGGTAATATTAGAACGGCTAGATTGGTGTTAGGTTTGAGATATTTAGTGTGCTATATATTGTATGAGAATTACATAGCTTAGCAAGACTTTGAAGAGCGAAAACCTAGTACTCGGTTTAGAGTTGTTCTACGTGTGTGAGATTGAGATTCAAGTGAGAAGAGTGATCTGAGATCTAGCTAGGAAGTCTAGGTAAGTGATCCAAGTTCTATTGTAATCAAGATATCAATACAACAAGTAGACTCGTTCAAACTCTCTCTAGTGAAAGCTAGAGAGGAGTGGTTTTTCGCCTCAATGACTTTTTGGTACTTGGGGTGTTTCCACTATATATCATCGTGTTCAGGTTTGATTTACATTATTGTTTGTCTTTCTGCATAATCTACTTATCAAGGAACAATAGTATTTGTTCTTTGAGTTTTTATACGCTAATCGATCCAACAATTAGTATCAGAGTCTGATCTCTAGATTGTTTCAATTAGCTTTGCAGGAAAAGATGTCATCCAACAATGCAATCAACGACTCGTTCTGAAAACCCCCAATGCTGAAGCCAGGAGAGTATGACTGGTGGTTGTTTGTAGTGAAATTACCTACGAGAAGATAACTAAGCAACTGTAGGGCAAAGATCAAAGAGTACGGTATAATCTCAACACTCAAGAACAGTATGGAATGAGAGAAGAATTTAGGGTTGAAGCTTGAACTTAGTATTACTCGTAATGGTGGCTGAATGATTACAAAGCAGGCGTTAGCCTTTATTTATAGGCTAACCCTAATAATATCTTTAAGGAAACGAGATCTTATCTCTTCTTTTTATCTAAATAACGATATAACAAACAAGGTAAAAGATATTATTTACCGTATCTTTTACCAATCACAATAATATAATAAGGAATAAGATAAAATATGCTCGGCCGACCTAATCTTCAAGATAAACGAGACCTTTGCCATGTCTCGTCACGTCGACGACATCCTTCATTCCTCTCGTCGCGTCAACACAGTCTTCCTACGCGTAGCTCTTCACGCGTTCCACACTCGTATTTTTCGGCACAAATAATACCCCTAAGGCGTCTTACAGGGCTTAACGTCTAGTAGAGCTGGGAGACGCCTTCTTTCTTCAAGGAATACGTCTTCATTACACTAGGAACGCATTGATGATTACGTCACTTGAATTTTTAATATCGTCGCAGAACTTCAATCATCATTCTTCTTCAATTATTTCCATGTGGCAGACGAGGGACTTTGTTATCTGTGCCGGCAACGTTCGTCTTCAATGGCTAGTTTCTCTAGTGGAGAATGTTGCCGTTAGAGAATATCCTTCCGATATTCTCGCGATTTTCTTCCTATAAATGAGCGGAGATCTCTTCTTTCCCCATACACTTCTTCTAATCTTCATTTCTCCCGAACATCTTTCTGCTCTCCTCATTTCTATCTCGTTTGATCGTCTTATTGCTCTGCTTTTCTATCTACTTTCTCTTCTGATGGCAACTCCAGTACTCTACGAGCCAAGAAAGGTACTCCGCGAGTCGGATCGTTACTACTCTCACACACATGAAGTCAGCCGTCTGAGGACCATTGCTGAACTTGGTCCAGACGTGAAGATCGAGATCCCTCCAGAGGGGGTCTGTGCGGATGCTCATCGACCGGGATGGGTAGCGGTCTACGAGTATCCTTTTCTAGCGGGGCATCGGTTCCCGTTCTCGCCCCTGGTTAAATCCTTTATGCTCATTCTGGGTTTGGCGATGGGTCAACTCCTTCCCGGGGTATGGCGCATCTTGGGCGCTCTCGACGACGCTATTGAAAAACATGGCTTGGACTTCGTCGCGGCGGACCTTGCTAATTCCCTGACTGTCTCGCTTAATTCGCCGGGGAGGGTTTACTTCAAGATTAGCGATTTTCTTCCTATAAATGAGTGGGGATCTCTTCTTTCCCCATACACTTCTTCTAATCTTCATTTCTCCCGAACATCTTTCTGCTCTCCTCATTTCTATCTCGTTTGATCGTCTTATTGCTCTGCTTTTCTATCTACTTTCTCTTCTGATGGCAACTCCAGTACTCTACGAGCCAAGAAAGGTACTCCGCGAGTCGGATCGTTACTACTCTCACGCACATGACGTCAGCCGTCTGAGGACCATTGCTGAACTTGGTCCAAACGTGAAGATCGAGATCCCTCCAGAGGGGGTCTGTGCGGATGCTCATCGGTCGGGATGGGTAGCGGTCTACGAGTATCCTTTTCTAGCGGGGCATCGGTTCCCGTTCTCGCCCCTGGTTAAATCCTTTATGCTCATTCTGGGTTTGGCGATGGGTCAACTCCTTCCCGGGGCATGGCGCGTCTTGGGCGCTCTCGACGACGCTATTGAAAAACATGGCTTGGACTTCGTCGCGGCAGACCTTGCTAATTCCCTGACTGTCTCGCTTAATTCGTCGGGCAGGGTTTACTTCAAGATTAAGCAGAAGAAGGCTAGAACAACCTTTGAGAAGAGTACGGCCGATCGGGGTTGGGCCGAGGTTTTTTACTTCGTGGAGAAATCTTCCCTCGGAGATGCGTGTTCTTGGCTCATCGAAGAATGGAACCCTGAGAGTGAGCTTCTTTACTTTGTTTTACTGATCTTTTCTTTTCGTAAGGTTGTACGTTTTGCTTGTTGGTGCTTTATTTACGTGTAACTTTATGTGCTTTCCAGTCAACGCGGAGGCTCTTAAGACAAGAGCGAAATCAAAAAAGGCGGTCGCTGCGCTCTTGGCGGTTCCCGAAGTTGATTGGACCTTTTATGGTCATGACGGAGAGGGTCATCGTAGTGGCCCGGCGACGCCATCTGGTAAGTCGGTTGTTTTCCTCGTCAGCTTTCTTCGACTTTTTCCTTCATACTTTGCGTTCTAACTATTTGTTCTTTGTTGGTGGTGCAGCTTCGATTTCTCGCGTTCGTGCTCGTGAAGAGTCTGTCATTGATCTCGTGACGTCGAGGAAGAAGCAGCTTGCCATAAAAGGATGTTCATCCGCTGCTCCCTTGGACGTTGATCTCATGGCTACTTTGGAATCTACGCCATCTCCTTCTCCGGATAAGGCGACGTGCTCACGGAAGGGAAAAGAGAAAGTGGTCGAGGTTCCCGAGGAGAAATACTCGTCTGTGGATGACTTTCCTGGTGTGATTTCGAATGTTTTCGCTCCGGGAAGGGAGCTTCTGAAAGCTTTGATGGGGCTTCGTTCTTCGTCGTCCCTTGACCATTACACGTCGATGGATCCTGCCGACATTATGGGAGAGGCTTTCGCTGCTCAATGGCAGGTAAGATCGCAACTCTTACTTTCTTTGACGATTTTCTCATGAGCTTTCTTTTTTATTTTTCTCGTTCCTTCTTTCAGGGGATTCAGGCGTCGCTATGCGCTTGGACGCTCTTGTCTAAGTATCCGGAACGGATGGAGGCATTGGAGAAAAAGGCGTCTGATGCTTCATCGGAGGTTACGCGTCTAAGTGGTCTATTGGAGAAGTCTCGCGACGCGGAGAAGGCGGAAAAGGACAAGGTTACTGAGGTTCTTACTTTTAACGAGACGATCACCAAGCGGATCGAGGATTTGGAGGGGAAACTCAGTGCTTTGATGGCGGATGTGGAAAGGAACGAGGCGCAGCATGACAAGGATTTGGAGGAGGCGAAGGTCTATTGGTCTTGGTTGTCCAGGGTGGAAGTTTATGAAGAGTACGCTGCTGGTAAGCACAAAGATTGGGATCCGGTGGGCGAGCGTGCTGAGTTTAGGGAAGCTTTTCCGGAACCTCCCGCAGGTGTTCATCCCGACGTCGTAGATGCTGAAGGCGGAGAACGCGTCGACGAGGAGGAGGTTGCGGCTGATGAAGAGGAAAGTGATGGTCGCGCGTCCGGCTCCGGGTCGTCTGAGGGCGAGTCCAAGTCCTTGTAATTTTTATCTTTTTCTTTGCGTAGGGTATTTGTACGTGTTGCTTGTAGTTTGATCGCTTCTTTCTTGTTCTCACGGTGTTGCTATCTTTTAGACACTTCTTATTCTTTTTTGGCGTAATCCTACCCCTTTTGGTAGGTTTGACTTAGGCTCCTCGTAGACTAGGTTAGAACTACCAAAGATTTTTATGCTCGCTTCATTTGTTCTTCGCGTTATGTGCGTTGTTCTTCACGTCGGAGACGTCTTGGGAGCTTACTCTTTCTTTGGTTCTTATATCTATTTTTATGCGTTGTGCTTCGGTACGCGTATCTTGTTCTGCGTACATGGGTTTGGTTCTTGGTTTTCGCTAAACGCCCAATGAGACGAGTTCATCAATGCCCTTAAAGCTCAGAGCGACATCAAACAAATCTCCTTGGAATATATAGCACTTGTTGTCACCATGTGCTATTTCTCTATTGTATTTTATTAGTTTAAAATTATGAATAATACGCTTTTGAAAGTGATGGTTATTCATCATTATTAGATCCAAACACAAGTGTCCAGAAGTCAATTCAATGATCGAGTAAACATATTTATGCTTTGCACGTACACCCTCTATCCCTTAATGTTATTCCCATCTCTTTCCGGCACATTTGCCGATGCACGTTTTGTAACGTTAATATCTTTAAATACACATAAGTAAAAATTATAAAATTTTGATATTGTTAAAGCTCTTGATGAGACGAATCAAACAAGACCCCATACTACTATATTTTTTCATATACACTGGAAGATATGTCGAAGATTCTCTTAAAACGTGAATAGTGTCAAAAAATAGAATGGGAAGAACATTTGGGGACGGAGGGAGTAATAATCTTTTTGTGCAGTTGCACGAGTATGTCATATTTCTTGCAACCAAAGTTTAAGTGTAGTATTGGAACTCGAATTTGTCGAAACCTTGTTCCAACAAAAGTGAAACCGGAAACACTCTCGATCCTCGAGATTACATACGTACGTATACATGGTCTTGTGGCTCAAAAAGAACATGGGCAACAAAACAATGAATTTGTGGCCCAAAATAGAACATGGGCTATAAAACAATGAATTCGTCGCTTAATATTGATAATAGGCTACAAAACCAAAATTTTGTCGAAGCCGGGGGTGCGGGTGGATCCATGGCGTAAATCTGATCGTGCCTCTCCCGATGGACCAATGAATGGCCCCACATCGCCTTCACGCTGTCGAAAAGACGAGCGCAGACCGGGCACGTGCGACGTGAGACTTCATTGTCTGCTTTGGCCTATGGAGGTGGTGGAGAGCGCTTCGGCGAGTTTGGGTCATCCATGCTCATTTTTTGTCGTTGTAGTTGCAGTCTCTTGTGTTTCTATTACTTAGCTTTCCTAACAATAAGAAAAGAGGACACCAACAAAAAAACTAAAGTTGTTGTCAAAGCTCTCTTATTGCTAGAAATATCTATAATGGAAAAGAACTTCATCAGTTAATATTTGACGCTTAAAAAGATTAATTTTTATAAATTTCAATATTTCTCATTTGGTAAAATAAAATTATATCATTATTATATCATTAGACAATAAATAACAAAATATCCTAAAAAGACATCCTTTAGTAGTAACCTAAATTTAAATAATATAATACGAAAATAAAAAAAAACTTAATTTTTACTTTAGATAAAATTAATCTCAACTTTTAAATCAATAAAAAAAATTAAGAACCTCAAATTAAAATTTATAAACCAAAAACGACCAAATTAGAATTTCAATTAAATATTTTCTAAATTCGAAGATGAATGTTTTGCAACGTACATAAAACTATTATTATGTGTCATGTTGTTATTGAATCATATTATAATATATATAATTTTTGGGGGTGGTTGAAAAATATTCATCCATTATATTCACAAAGATATTCTCCATTTTATTCATCTTGAGTTGGGCTTTGAGCTTTTACTTGGCCCACCAAAAAAATCTAATATATTCACAAAGATATTAATCATAATAATATATCTTTAGTTTGGACTTTGTTTGATCCTTCGGAAAAATAAAATCCTTTCAACGTAATAAAACATACTTTGAGTAAGTGGTAAAAAGATATATTAACCCTTCTACGTGATCTCGCACCAACATATAAATATTAATATATTATTGTAAAATATTATCTCAATTATAGAATAATTGTTTTGAAATAAAAGATTTATGTACGCCATTGTATTGAAATAAAAGATTTTAAGTATTCAAATGTGCCCCATAAATATAAATATTTAATGCATTAGGGATATGAACTACAGTAATTTCATAGAATTTGATAAAGACATTTTTGCCACAAATCAAAAATAAAAGGGTCTATTTCGTAATTCCTTGAAAAGTAATAAAAAAATCATTAAAAAATTCATTTGGCTTGTGCGTAGCACGGGCGAGTAAAATCTAGTTTTCTTAAATTTTAATGAAAAAAAGTCGTTTGATCTACATTTTGGTCTTCTCGTAAAAGTTGAAAATATTTTAATTAGTTTTTCCTAAACAATTAAAGTTTAAGCCTATATTTTCTCGTGTCGTGTATGCATTTAGTATGTTTATGTACTTTATTATATAATTTTTCAAATTATATTTAATTCTTTTAAAGATATAACAAAATAGTTGAACACAATAATAAATTTAAAATTATTATCCGGATTCAAAGTAAAATATAAGTGAAACATACGGGACAATATTATACACTTTAATTCATATTTATAGAGTACTAAATTTTTATTTATTAAAATTCATTTGGCTAGTGCGTAGCACGGGCAGGAGGGACTAGTTTTATTGACAATAAATATTATGTTAAAAGTTAATATATATTCTTACGATAAAATTAGGATTATTTTTTATCATAAAAATTAAGTCAAGCTACATAACCTTCATTAAATAAAATATATTTTTATAAATAGTCTTTACAAGAAAAAAGTTAATCTTAATTTTTTTTGACGAACTCGATTAAAAGTTATACAATTTTCATACGAATAATATGGAATTTTCTACATGGCAGGTCACTACACTAGTCTGTAATTAAAATGAAACTATTTATTAATCCTTTAAAAAAAACTATCATATCATAATATATATTTTTTGGGAGTGGTTGAAAAATATTCACCCAAAATATTCAACAAGATATTCATCAATATATTCATCTTTAGTTGGGATTTTGCTTGGGTCACCAGAAAAAAGCCTAATGTTAAAGTCCACATAAATATTTAAAAAAACAAATTTCACATATATTTTTCAAACAAATCTATTTCTATTAAATCAAAGATTATCTTTTAATAAACTACATCAATCTATTTCCTAATAAAGATTTTATCTTTTACTAAGTTAAAAACAAAATTATATTTTATAAGGATTATATAATTGAAAAAAATATTTTTGGGGGTGGTTGAAAAATATTCACACAAGATATTTTAAAAATAATTTTTCACATATATTTTTCAAACAAATCTATTACTATTAAATTAAAGATTATCTTTTAAGAAACTACATCAATCTATTTCCTAATAAAGATTTTTTCTTTTACTAAGTTAAAAACGAGATTATATTTTATAAGGATTATATAATTGAAAAAATATGTTTGGGGGTGGTTGAAAAATATTCACACGAGATAATCACAAGGATATTCATCCGTATATTCATTTTGGATTGGGGTTTTGCTTGACCCAATCAAAAATAAAATATTTCCTTTTATTATAATGGAAAATATTCAAACTACATCAATCTATTTCCTAATAAAGATTTTTTCTTTTACTAAGCTAAAAACGAGATTATATTTTATAAGGATTATATAATTGAACAAATATGTTTGGGGATGGTTGAAAAATATTCACACAAGATAATCACAAGGATATTCAATCGTATATTCATTTTGGATTGGGGTTTTGCTTGACCCAATCAAAAATAAAATATTTCCTTTTATAATGGAAAATATTCAAACTAAAGGATATAATAAAAAAATAATGATAAATCAAATTAAGAAAAATGATAATTTGTGAAAATGATAAATCATATTGTAATAGAAAAAAATATATTTAAGGCTCATATAATTGAAATAAACAATTTTTCACAAATTATTTTACTAAATAAAATAATTTTAATTTTTTAAGGGTCATATAATTGGAAATAATATCAAATATATACATAAATAAAATTTTCTGTAGATAAAATGTATTATAAACAATAAGCCAACATAAATCATATCAACTTATTAAAATTACGGGTTAAGATAGAAAAAATTATTTATAAAATGTATAAGTAACATGTTTTATGAAAAACACTTTTTAAATCTTAACATATTCATTTTTCGGTCACATTTTTTCACCTCTTTTTTGATAAAGGGAAATTAGATCTGGCAAACGGGCCAAACGGGTCAGGTTTAGGTCCCGGATGGAAAACGGGTTTGGGTTAATCGCGTCGACCATTAGTCGAGTTCGGGTCGGGTCAACCCAGTGGGTTTCAAATGTTCGATATTTTTATTGTAATAAAGAAAATAAAATTTAAATAATATTTTTATTTATTTAGAAAGAAAATATGTGAAAAGTAGGTCCCTCGACGAGTTTCGAGAAGTACGGATCGATTCATGTTTGACCCAAACGACTTCATTGTTTGGTAAGCTTTTGACAAGTCTACTTAGGATATAATAACATATAAATTCAATATTTTAATATAACTATTTGATCTATTTTCCCGTGCTAGAAATATCTATAATGACAAAGAACTTCATCAGTTAATATTTGACGCTTAAAAGATTAATTTTTATAAATTTCAATACTTCTCCTTTGGTAAAATAAAATTAAAATATCCTTAAAAGGAGTATCCTTTAGTAGTAACCTAAATTTACATAATACAATACGAAAATAAAAAAAATCTTAATTTTTATTTTAGATAAAATTAATCTCAACTTTTAAATCAATAAAAAATTAAGAACCCCAACTTAAAATTTATAAACCAAAAATGACCAAATTACAATTTCAATTAAATATTTTCTAAATTCGAAGATGAAAGTTTTGCAAAGTACATAAAACTATTATTATGTGTCATGTTGTTATTGAGTTTTCTTAAATTTTAATGAAAAAAGTCGTTTGATCAACATTTTGGTCTTCTGGTAAAAGTTGAAAATAGTTTAATTAGTTTTTCCTAAACAATTAAAGTTTAAGCCTATAATTTGGGAAAAAGATCCGGTGAGGATAAGTTATTAGGTTAAGACTCATGACACTTTTGTGTTCATGCGTTATAATGTGTGTGTTCATCAGTCATAACGCCTGTGTTCATACGCCAGAGTATGTGCATGTCATAGTGTGTGTTCATATGGCACATTGTGTGTTCATTGGCGAAAATGTGTTCATACATTATAACGTGTGTGTTCATGCGTAACAATATTTGTGTTCATCGTCCTTATTCCTCACCTTAAGATTCATCCTCACCGGAACTTAACCCCATAATTTGCCCGTGTCGTTTATGCATTTAGTATGTTTATGTACTTTATTATTTAATTTTTCAAATTATATTTAATTCTTTTAAAGATATAACAAAATAGTTGAACAAAATAATAAATTTAAAAATTATTATCTGAATTCAAAGTAAAATATAAGTGAAACATACGGGACAATATTACACACTCTAATTCATATTTATTTATTAAAATTCATTTGGCATGATGGACTAGTTTACTTAAAAACTCTATGATTTTAGGAATAATATATAAATTTTCATAAGTAGAATGTGTAATTAACAATTCTTTTCTTTTTCAAGAATTAAAACACAGAACCGCCTGTTCCTCGTCTATGCGCAATCGCAAGGAAGAAGAAGACAGTCAGAATCGGACCTCCAATCCTAGCCAATCTGATACGCAATCCCTAATTCCTCGTAGAAATCCAATCCCACTGGTACCCCACTACCTTGTTCTCTTTCTCTTTCAACAGTCGCTGCTGTCGCCCTCAATCGCGACTTTCGACCACTAACCCCTCTTTTATTCCCTTTCTTTATTAGGGTTTTGCCTTTTTCTACTATGGAGATGCCACCCAAAGACCCTGATTCAGAGGAGACAACAATTACAGCCTCTAACCCTTCTCCTACTCCCGCTCCCACTCCCACTCCCACTCCCACAGAAGATAAAAAGGCTGAAGAGGAGCCGATGGGCGACGCCGATGATGCCATGGAGCTCGATTCTGTCAATCCGGCTACTGTTTTCTGTATCCGGCTGAATCAGCCTAGGTCTAATTTGATGCACAAGATGAGCGTCCCTGAGCTTTGTCGCAATTTTAGGTATTTAGGGATTGTTAAATTTGATACTGTTGCTTCTTTCGGATTGATATAGTATAGCTGATGTTCTTTCCCGTTGTGTTTCAAGTGCTGTTGCCTGGTGCGGGAAGCTGAATGCTATAGCTTGTGCCTCCGAAACCTGTGCCAGGATTCCAAGGTTCGTTTGCAGATAGTTTCTTTGGTTTATTTTGAACAGTTGGAACTTAGGAAAGAGAATTGTGGTGTGTTTCTTGCATCCATTTCATGCATTCCTTACAACAACATTACCTAATGCCTTAAAAAGGCTCCCACTTATAGCAGGGTGAGGGGGGTCGGTTGTATGCAACCGAGCAAAGAGTTTGTTTTCGATGATCCAATATGAAGATTACGTTAAAATATGCATAGCCTGACTACAATTTCACAAAATAAGAAGCATAGACACTTAAATGAATGATGATCTTGTTCTGCATGTCTGGATACCAGTAAGGGCTGGTGGGACTTACTCAGGGATATGGTTTTGGTAATGGCGAGGGATGGCATGAATGATCACAACACTGAATGAATTGCAAACATCTTTTTATTATTAATTTGGAGGTTAAATAGCAAGCATAGTAAAACAAAATTTAAGCATTTACCCATGTATATGCTTATGCATTAGTGTTCTTTCAATGACATATAGTTCCAGTGCAAATCCACCATTTTGGATCCCCATACACATTGTCATTCCAGAACGACCCACAGAGAGCTCAGTATTCAATGTAATAGCAGGTATCTAATATTCACTTATTTCATGCTACTATTTTTTTTTGTCTCAACTCTGTATTTGTATACATGCTAGTGAAAGTTCTGGTGCTTCGTATTCCCACTCAAGCACATTCACTGGGCACCACCTTTGCATATACTTCTTAGCAACACACAATAGAACAAAAGATTTTAAATGTATAATGCCTCCAAAATTCAGGGTGTATTTGGTGACATCTAGATTGGAAGACTAGAGTGATCTTTTTTATTTTAGAGTTGTAAATGACTTGTAAACGTTCCACTGTATCATCCCTTTCTGGTCTTGTGGCATTGACTGTTATATTTGCTGAATATCTTTTGCAGATTCTCCTCGTGATTCTGTTCAATTCATCGAGTGGTCACCTCCGTCATGTCCACGGGCTTTACTAATTTCCAATTTCCACGGAAGAGTAACCATTTGGACTCAGCCCTTCCAGGTAAGCTGTTTTTTTGTTTGGACCACTTAATAGCTTACATTTATTTGGTGAATAGTATTATCTCATCTTAGCTTCTTTTCAGGAAAAATCACATATTGGTTTCATTTTCATGTGCAATTAGACGATTTTCTTTTAAAGCTTTGGACTTTGAACTTCTTCAGGGACATGCTAATGCTGTGCGAGATGCTTTTCTTTGGCAAAAGGAGCATGAATGGAAGCAGGATACGGCAGTTGTTACGAAGTGGCTATCAGGGGTTTCACCGGTATTGTACTCAAGTTCTTACGAAGCTTCTTTGGTTTTCTTTCACCTTCGGTCCAGGCTTACTTACCTTACCCTCTTTGTTTTCAACTTCAATCAGTATAGGTGGCTTTCTGCAAAATCTACCAGTTCTTCAAAAATGATGGCAACATTTGAGGAAAATTTTCTTGCACAGCGGCCTCAAACTTCAGGTGCAATATTTTTAGCATTCTTTGACTATTTAATCTTTCTACATCCCTGGATGATCAGTCATTGCTAGTTATGCGATCAGAGGCCTAGCTTATGCGATCAGAGGTCTAGTTTCAAAGTTACATTACAGTGATGGATTTACTCTATGTGCATTTTGTGCGTGTGAATCCTTTGTCTTGTTGATCATATATTTTTAGTTGTCTTTGATGGTACGGATCAATGCTTTACCAGTTTACCTATCCTTATCGTGTTACTCTAGGATTATGGATTTGGCATACTCTTTATTTTATTTTTCTGCGTTTCTTTGTTGGTTCGTACTCTTTGTAGAACAGTCATTTCATGTATCTTTTCCCCCCTTCCAATTTTCTGTCTCAAATAGATGAATGCAGTCTTGTGTGTGTATATAATGCTTGAAGAGGATTACTAATTTTTGCCTAGCCTATTGCAAAGATCTTAATATGGCTTTTCTCATTGTGGGGTTTCCTAAGAAACTTATAAATTTGATTCCCTAGCATATATCTGATTTTGAGATATATGTTTCATTGTCTCGTTCTTCGTGCTTCTTTGTCTTCAGCTAGGTGGCCAAACTTCCTCTGTGTTTGTTCTGTCTTCTCATCTGGCTCTGTTCAACTCCATTGGTCACAGTGGCCTTCTAAGAATGGTGTGGCTGCAAAGTGGTTTAGCACAAGAAAAGGGCTTCTTGGGGCTGGCCCTAGTGGAATCATGGCTGCTGACGCTATAATAACTGACACAGGTGCCATGCATGTTGCTGGTGTTCCTATTGTAAATCCATCAACTGTTGTAGTATGGGAGGTTACACCTGGACCCGGAAGTGGCTTTCAAGCAACTCCAAAGATTAATGCAGGAAGTGGGGTCCCACCATCACTTAATCCTCCAAGTTGGTCAGGATTCGCCCCGCTTGCAGCATACCTGTTCAGTTGGCAAGAATATCTTATTTCAGAGTCAAAGCAAGGGATGAATTCTAATAATCAAGATTTCGCTGATGACATCTCACTTCATTGTTCACCTGTTTCAAATTTTTCGGCATATGTGAGCCCAGAGGCTGCAGCTCAGTCTTCTGCTACTACAACCTGGGGTTCTGGAGTTACTGCTGTTGCTTTTGATCCAACTCGTGGCGGTTCCGTGATAGCTGTTGCAATAGTTGAAGGTTCATCTGAAATTCATTTCTTCTAGTACTTTATAATGCTATATTTTATGATTGAACCGTTAGGCAAGTTAAATAGGTTCAGATTGAATAATTGCTAATTAGTTAGTTACTATAAATTGGACTTTAGTGAGGGCTATGATTAAGGGAAGCTTGAAGCCTCACTATACGATTAAATAGGATTTCTATGAGTTCGAGACTGTAATATTTCCCTATGGTTAAGTAGTTTGATTTTCTTATACTATGTACAGGGCAGTACATGTCTCCATATGATCCTGATGAGGGGCCTTCAATAACAGGATGGAGAGTACAACGCTGGGAATCATGTCTGAAGCCTGTTGTTCTCCATCAGATTTTTGGGAATCCTACCTCCAGTTTTGGTGGGCAGCCACCCATGCAAACCGTGTGGGAGACTAAGGTTAACAAAAGCATTGCACCAACTGAGGATTTTAAAAGTGAGCAAACTACTGGCAGTGGTGGATCAACCGCTGATGTTGACATTAAATCAGATTCAATTTCTGGGAAGAGCAAGACTGTCAATTTTGATCCCTTTGATATGCCAAGTGATGTTCGATCTCTTGCTCGCATTGTTTACTCTGCGCACGGCGGTGAAGTGGCTGTGGCATTTCTTCGTGGTGGTGTCCACATTTTTTCGGGACCAAGTTTTTCTCCCGTGGATAATTACCAAATTAATGTTGGTTCAGCAATTGCTGCCCCCGCTTTTTCTTCCACAAGCTGCTGTTCAGCCTCTGTCTGGCATGACGCCAACAGCGACTGCACCATTCTTAAGATTGTCCGTGTTATTCCTCCTGCTAGTGCAAGCCATCAACCAAAAGCTAATTCTTCAACATGGGAACGTGCAATTGCAGAGAGGTACGCCCATTGTTTGTTTACGTTTTCCCCTCTAACTTGAACTATTATAAGCCAAGAAGAGAAAGGGGTTCTCTTCTATGATGGTTACATGCCTACTTTATCACATCTGCTGAATTCAAGACAAACTCCTTTCAATTTCAAGAGCTACAATTTCTCTTTCTCCTACTTTTGGATCTTTAAAGGTGAATTCCGTCTTGCTTTTCTGCGTTTAGCTTGCCTAAATGGGAGGGCAAGCCTTATTTATATGACATTCTGTATAGTGCTGGAGTATCTTATAAGTTTCTGTTTTTATTTGATGATATATTGGATTTTCTCATGTAGGTTTTGGTGGAGTCTTCTGGTTGGAGTTGACTGGTGGGATGCTGTTGGCTGTACACAGAGTGCTGCTGAAGACGGCATTGGTAAAAGGAGATCAATTATTTGCCTCTTATGTTTACTATCAAATAAAAATACAGCCCCTATAAATATTTTTTACTTAAAGTCTGGGGGACAACAATCGGGTCATTTTAAGGATATTGTCTTAAATTCCTTTGCTCTTTTCTTTTTATCATGAGTCATGAGTTGTGACTCTCAACCAAGAGTTGTTTTTATCAAAACTTGAAATACCGAAGTAACTATTCGTGAATTCGGTCTTGTTGACAGTATTTACACCTAAAATAACTAACTGTTATTAAAATATATCTAAGACTTATTTCTTTATTTTTCTCAGTTTCACTCAACAGTGTCATTGCTGTGTTGGATGCGGATTTCCATTCTCTTCCTTCAACTCAGCATAGGCAACAGTATGGATCAGTATGTTGGCTTAAATCTTTTTTTTTTGAATCTCTCAAGGCCTAGATTTTATAGAATGTTGCTACTGGAAGAAGATAAATGACGCAAAACCCTTCTCTCTTTTCTCCCGGCTGACTCATATCATATGGTGCAGAGTTTGGATAGGATAAAATGCAGGCTTTTGGAAGGAGTAAATGCTCAAGAGGTCAGGGCAATGGTTCTAGATATGCAAGCAAGGCTGTTGCTTGATATGTTGGGTAAAGGAATTGAGTCTGCTCTGATAAATCCTACTTCTTTAATTCCCGAGCCTTGGCTGGCATCTTCTGAGACACTGTCTAACCCCGATCCTGATGCAATGGCTGTTGAACCCGCACTTGTTCTAAGTGTCCAGGTCTTGTCCAGTATTTACATAATCTCTTTCTAACTTGACATGGAACACTTGCGTTTTGGATACTTAAATTACCAGTAAAATATATCTGGATTGCATTGCTGAGTGTTCTCTTCCAATTTTTGTAACAATGAAAGTGTATAATCTTTGCTTGTTTTGGTCATTTTATGCTATGGCTCGACATGGAGTTGATCGGTGATTGTACTCTTGATATATGATATTTTTCGAACTTTAATGGTGTCATCATGTGTTAATTGTGTTTCTGTGCAGGCTTATGTTGATGCTATACTAGATTTGGCTTCACATTTTATCACTCGTTTGCGACGTTACGCAAGCTTCTGTCGTACATTAGCAACTCACGCAGTCCAGGCCGGCACTGCTGGGAATCGAGGAATGGTGGCTAGTCCTACTCAGAGTACCGCATCTCCCGTTAGTACTACCCAGGGCTTTGGTTAGTATGCAATGTATTCTGTTCTTGAATGTCTGCCTTAACTTGTCAGGTCCTTTTTTTTGTATTTCTTTCATATGGTGCAGTAAATTCTTTCTTTAGGATTTTCTTGAAGTAGCCTAACTGTACAGCCTTTTCCTAGAGAGATGCTAACACTAGTGTATGTCTTGAGTGATATTTTAAGATTGTGCCTTTTCCCTGCAGGAGCTCAAAATGGCTCATCAGGTGGTGGCGGAAGCACTCAAATGCGGGCATGGGTACAAGGTGCAATTGCCAAAATCAGTAGTACAAATGATGGAGTGACTAGTTCAGCGCCAAGCCCCGCAAGTGGTCCACCAACCTTTGTGCCGATCAGTATAAATACTGGTACTTTTCCAGGGACACCTGCAGTTCGTCTTATTGGTGACTCCCATTTCCTACATAGACTGTGCCAGCTTTTGCTATTTTGCCTCATCTTTCGGAGGACACAACTGCCACGATATATTCAGAATCTGCAGAGGAATGCTGCTGCTGCAAATCTACAAAAGGCTCCCGGCAAGATTGAAGAAGCTGGTACAAAACAAAACCTACCTGGTGGCAGGTTTGAAGATGGTCTTGTTGTTCGATCTGTTCAGCTTGTTCCTGGAATGAAAGGAGTAGAAGAAGCTATGCCCAATCGGGCAAAACTTGGAACTGGAAATGCTGGTCAAGGATACACATTTGATGAGGTAATGTCATCATCTGCTGCCCAAGGCTGGCTGATTAAATTACATTGTAAAAAGATATATCTAGCTTTATTGATGATTATTGATTAGGATGTTGGAGAGTATAATTATTATCTATAGGAGAAACATATTAGGGCAGGCCTCTTATCACGTTCAGTTTTATTTGCATGGGGTTTCAAAGTTATTGTTGCTCTTATTCTGCAGGTGAAGGTTCTTTTTCTCATATTGATGGATTTGTGTAAGCGCACAGTGAGTCTAGCACAGCCGTTGCCCGTATCCCAGGTTGGGAGTCCTAACATTCAGGTCCGCCTGCATTATATTGATGGAAATTACACAGTGCTACCCGAGCTTGTAGAAGCTTCTCTCAGTCCACATATGCAGGTAATAAGATATTTGTTGAAGCATTTCAATTACGTAGTATTATAGAATGACAGCTTCTACAAATTACATTATTGACTTCTGATCTAGCTCTCTGGTCGGTTCACAAAAGAAAGAATTTTAGCTACTTTCTCTGGTGGTTCTTTTATGCATATATTCTACTCCGTAACTTTTACAGTTTAGGTTTATGAAAATTTTCATGATTACATAATCTTCTGGGCGTCCTGTAAAAACTGTGGTACAGAATATGCCTCGTCCAAGAGGTGCAGACGCTGCTGGGCTATTACTCCGTGAGTTAGAACTCCACCCTCCAGCTGAGGAGTGGCACCGTAGAAATTTGTTTGGTGGGCCATGGTCAGATATTGATGATTTGACCTCCATGGACGATAGTTTGAAGCCCAGCACTTCTATGGACCCACTTGATTCTCCAACTTCAGTGGAGAGTTCTGATGTTTATTACGGTGTACAAAGTCTATGGCCCAAGAAGCGCAGGCTATCTGAAAGAGATGCCGCTCTCGGTTTAAATACCTGTGTAGGTCTCGGTTCTTATCTTGGGATAATGGGATCCCGTCGAGATGTTGTGACATCTGTGTGGAAAACGGGTCTGGAAGGCGTCTGGTATAAGGTATAAACAAACCTCATTCAATGATTCATGTTATTTTCCTGAGGCAATATTGGACTAATGTCAGTCTTTGCTCTTATTGATGCAGTGCATGAGATGTTTGAGACAGACTTGTGCATTTTCTGCACAAGGTGGAGGATGTCAGCCAAATGAGAATGAGAGGGAGATGTGGTGGATCAGCCGGTGGGCGTATGGGTGCCCCATGTGTGGCGGTACATGGGTTCGAGTCGTGTAAGTAAAGCCCAGTAATTAGTTTTAAGTAAGTATTGATTTACCATGAGGCAGGAGCTATAACTTCAATGTTGCATGTAGGTATTAATGACTGGCATATACATCCTTCTGGCAAGAAGGTATACTAGTGGACTTGTTTACATGTAGTTTTACAAGATTAAGAGCTTACTTTTGTATGAATTTGTGAAATTGTAGATCTTGTATTTGCATTAGAATAATGGTAAAATAATCAGTTCATAATTCTAACCTCCCTTGCAGCATTCACATTCACGGTTATTACTCGTCTCTATTACTTGCATCTTGATATGTATATGGAATTTCACGAAGTTATAAGCCTTCATGTCTGCAAGATTCAACCATGTATGGGATAAACAATGACACCAATTTTTCTGAAGTTAGAAAGTAATGAAAGTGCATACATAAAAAATATTTCCCCTTAAGGTAATGCTTATGCATTCTCTTTACCTAAAAATTGGAGCTTAATGTTTACCTTGTAACAACAAAGAAAATCTATATATAAAAATTCATGGGTTTGAGAAAGTAATGATAATTGAGACTCATTAATGTTTAAACTTAATTTTTTTTTCTTCTATTTCTCATTATCGAATGATAATTGAGACTTATTAAATGTCTAATAAAACCATAATTATGTGCTTAATTGGTTAGTATTTCCACCATTTTAATCTTTTTCTTCTTCTTCGCTCTTCACCTTCAACCCGTATGACGATTAAGAGCAATCCGAGCAACGTAAACGACTATGTGATTTTGGTACATATATAAGAGATATTCAATTCATTTTATTATAATTTACTAAATAATACATATATGAAAAAATATATTAAGTATATGAATATAGACAAAAAAAAAGTGTTTGGCTCGCGCAAAGCGCAGGTAATGACCTAGAAAGTTGTCATTACTATGTGTCCTCTTGAATTCGTATTGAATTCTCCTATCAAGTCGTCGTTACTCTTCTGCATATTGTATTTCGCCGTTACTCATGGTTATTGTCAATTTGTAATTAAACCAATCAATTTGCTATTTTTATCACTTTTATTGTTCGTTTATTTTTGTGTTAATGTCTTGGTTTGCAAGTTAGATTTACTTTGATCTGAATTGGATAATATATGACCTAAAAAATATTGTAAATATATAATTTTTGTCACTACAACGCTTTCTTTTTCTACAATAAGTTTTGTTTCTACCAAACCTTTCTATTATCGGTCTTTTGGTCTTTTATAAACTAGGGAGTATATTATAATTTATAAGGGTACATACTCTAAATTGAAAATTATTATTCCCTGACAACAAAATACGGAGTAGATTAAAAACACCTAGCTAGAAAAATCCTTATTTTATAGTGAAAACTAGAAATTTGTTACCCCATTTTTTTGATTTTATCCCAAACTCAAGAGCCTGGCAAAACCAAGATTTCAGTCGAATAACAGGCGAGGTTTTGATATCTCCATTGCTGATCCGAAGGAGAAGAAGTAGAATCAAGCGAGAGAGAAATTGAGCGAGAATGAGTAGCGGAGCAGGAACAGCATCAGGATCCGCCCACTCTTTAGCCTTCCGAGTAATGCGACTTTGCCGTCCTTCTCTTCACATCGACACTCCTCTCCGTTTCGACGCCGCTGATCTCTTCGTCGGCGAAGATATCTTCGACGATCCTATCGCTTCATCAGACCTCCCTCGTCTCCTCAATTCCATCTCCGCCGACTCCTCCGATCCCTCCTACCGATCACGCGTCCTCCTCCAACACGCAGAAGACGCCACCGGCCTCACCGGCTTCCTTCTCCTCCCTCAGTCCTTCGGCGCCATCTACTTGGGCGAGACCTTCCGCAGCTATGTCAGTGTCAATAACAGTTCCAGTTCCGAGGTCCGAGATGTTGTCATCAAGGTCTGCGTTTCTATCTCATCTGATTTTGCTTTTAGGTATCTGAATCGAACATTTGAGTGGAATTGGAGGTATAGAGTATCTGAATCGAACATTTGGTGGTTGACTGACGAGATTTACTTCAAAATTGATTAGACGCTAAAATTCAAACAGAAAGGCAGAAATTAGAGTGTATGATGATGATTCAACATAGCATTGAAATGTGTATGATGATTCAACATAGCATTGGAGTGTGTATGATGAAGGAAATCACAATCAAGATCGATAAATGAATCTGATGTTCTTAGAAACAACAAATTCGTACCTCAGCGCAGGATCTCTATGAGGAAGAAAGTGATCCGGGCAACATGAAGTAGGGAGTATTCCATTAGAGAAAAGAGAGTACAGAGGAGAGAAAAGTGTATCTGAATGAATGAATTGAACTTGCCTCTAATTCCTATTTAAGGACAAGTTCTAACAACTTCCTCACTCGCGCCTCACGCGCTCAACTAACAACATTTACAAGAATTGCCACGTGTCTAACAGAGTTAACTAACTCCTAATCACTGTAACAAATCTTCCCCGCCCAGCAGAACCTTGTCCTCAAGGTTCAAAATTGGGAAACTTCTTCACCAGATCGTAGTAGAATTCCCAAGTGGCTTCCTCTGGCAGCTGGTTTGTCCATTTGACAAGAACCTTTGTAGCTGCACGGCCTTGTCTGTTCACCATCTTCCTCTCTAGGATTGCTTCGGGCTCCTTGGCAAAAATGTCAGGCAAGACTGATGGAAGTGTATTAGCAGTCACTTGAGAACCAGTGTGCTCCTTCAATTGAGACACATGGAAGACAGGATGTATCCTGAAATTTGAGGGCAACTCCAGCTTGTATGCCACCTTCCCACACTTGTCCAATACTTTGTATGGACCAAAGTACTTAGGAGCTAGCTTGTTGCTACTCCTTTGAGCCAAGCTCTGCTGCCTATAGGCCTGTAACTTCACAAACACCCAGTCACCTATATCAAAAGTTCTATTTGATTTGTGCATATTGGCAGATTGTGTCATTCTGTGCTGAGCTCGAAGGAGATGAAATTTAAGCAATTGTACCATGTTCTCCCTTTCCTGCAAACTTCTGGCTACTACCTCAACTTTTGACTCACCAGGAAGATAGGGCAAATGCACAGGAGGAGGTTGGCCACATACACCAATTCAAATGGTGTCATCTGAGTGGCCGTATGATAAGTAGTGTTGTACCAGAATTCAGCTAAGGTCAACCACTTGGACCATTGGTGAGGTTGATCACTACTCATACACCTCAAATATGTTTCTAGACATCTGTTTACAACCTCAGTTTGACCATCACTTTTGAGGATGATAAGCTGTGGACATGTTGAGACTTACCCCTTGCAATGTGAATAGCTCCTTCCAGAATTCACTGAGAAAAACTGCATCTCTGTCACTTGTTATTGAATTAGGGAAGCCATGGAGTTTATAAACATTATCCAGATAACATTGTGCTACTGAAGCTGCGGTGTAAGGATGAGATAATGCCATAAAGTAAGCTGCCTTGCTCATTCTATCAACTACTACCAGAATCACAGTCTTCCAATATGACATAGGCAACCCATCAATGAAGTCCATAGACAAATCAGACCAGATAGCATTGGGAACAGGTAATGGTTGAAGAAGACCTGGATAAGCAGCATTATCATACTTACTCTGCTGACAAGTAATGCAACTCCTAATGTACTGTTGGATGTCTTTGAGCATGCCCTTCCAATAGAACAAAGATTTCATTCTTTGTAATGTAGCAACTCCTAATATACCAGAAGTGTGCAACCACTCCAGTATTTTATTTCTCAGGAGAACATCATCTGCAACCACCAACTTGCTTTTTCTTCTCAAAATTTCATTACTCCAAGAATAATGCTTTCTTGACTCTGGATTAACTTTCAGATCATCTATAATTTGCTTCAACACTGCGTCTCCCTCATATTTCGACTGAATTTCCTTCAACAAGTCTGACTGGAATGTAGTGGTGGCCATAGCAACAATCTCCAACTCCTCTTTTCTTGACAAGGCATCAGCTACAAGGTTGTCTTTACCCTGTTTATATTGTATCTCATAGTCAATCAGCTTAGGTAACCACTGTTGTTGAATAGGTGTACTCGGTCTTTGCTCCAGTAAAAACTTCAAACTCCTTTGATCAGTTTTAATGATGAAATGATCTTGAAGTAGGTAATGCCTCCATTTTTGGACTGCAAAGACCACTGCCAATAGTTCCTTTTCATAAATGGACAAATGAAGTTGTTTCCCCTTCAGATGTCTACTTATGAATGCCAATGGATGACCCTCTAACATCAAGACAACCCCAATACCATACCCACAAGCATCAGTCTCTATTACAAATTTCTTTGTAAAATTAGGTAAAGCCAAAACTGGAGCTTCACAGAGAGCCTTCTTCAATGAGTCAAATGCAATTGCAGCCTCCTCAGACCACTGGAAACCATTCTTCTTCAGTAGTTGGCTCAAAGGTCTTGCAATTGTTCCAAAGTCTTTGACAAATCTTCTATAGTAACCAGCTAGCCCCAAAAATCCTCTTAGTTGTTTGAGATTTTTTGGTTGTGGCCAGTTTTTCACAGCTTCAATCTTGTGTGGATCAGTGGCAACCCCCTGAGCAAAAATAAAATGGCCTAGATATTCCACCTTTTTGACAGCAAAGGCACACTTACTAGCTTTGGCGAATAACTAGTTGGTTCTCATGACTCCAAATACCAACCTCAGATGAGTCACATGTTCTGTCAATGAAGAGCTGTAGATGAGTATATCATCAAAGAAAATCAACACAAATTTCCTTAGGAACTCCCTGAATACAGAGTTCATTAAATGTTGAAAGGTTGCTGGAGCATTTGTAAGGCCAAAGGGCATCACCATCCACTATGAGTTTTGAAAGCTGTCTTATGCACATCATCCACATTCATTCTCACTTGATGATAGCCAGCTCTCAAGTCTATTTTAGAATAAACTTGTGATCCTCCAAGTTCATCCATTAAATCCTCTATCAATGGTATGGGAAATCGATCCTTTACTGTAGTCTACACACATTCTCCAGCTACCATCCTTCTTCTTGACTAACACAATTGGAGAGGCATAGGGACTAGAGTTGTTCTGTATCACACCAGAGGCAAGCATCTCTTTAACCATCTTATCAATCTCATCTTTCTGATAAACTGCATATCTGTAAGGCCTTTGATTAATAGGATTAGATCCTTCAATCAATGGAATTTTGTGATCATGAGCAGGTCTGAAAGGAGGTAATTCAGTAGGCTCTTTGAAAATATCACCGTACTCACTCATTAACTCTTTAATCTCTCTAGGCTGCTCCTGGTGAGTCACTGCTTCAGTTTGTAGCATACTCAGACTTATTTCACTGTGATCCTCCTTAACCTCCTCTACACAGATCATAGTTAACTCCACATCCTCCTCAATGTGCTTGTTAACTTCTTTGGCCTTGACTTCCCTGACTGAGCCACTGTGGATTCCATTCAACACCACCTTCCTTGAGCCCACTCTAAACTGCATTGCCAATTTCTTGAAGTCCCATAGGATTGACCCCAGAGTTTCTAACCATTGGATACCAAGCACCATGTCACAGCATCCCAGAGATATCACCATCACATCAGCTTGGAAAGGAATGTCCTGGAAGTTCCATTTAAACTTCTCAACCTTAGCCACCACATTAAGAGAGCTACCATCAGCCACTGTTACCTTTGTCAAACCTACAGGTAAAGTTCTACACCCTAATTTCTCAGCCATCTTGGTATCTAAGAAATTATGTGTGCTACCAGAATCAATCAATATGAACAAACTCTTCTTGCCACAAAGACCCCTGACCCTCATAGTTCTGTAACCTGATATCCCAGCCACTGCATTAACTGAAATCTCAACTTTCTCAGGTTCACTGTCACTGTCAAGTTCCTCTACCACTTGTTCTTGCTCCTCCATATCAAGCAAAAACAATTGCACCTTCTTATACTTCAAATAATGGTCTGGAGTGTACTTCTCATCACAAAAATAGCATAAGCCCTTTGCTCTTCTTTCACTCATCTCCTCATTTGAAAGAAATTTCCTAGGTGCAACACTGTTATCCTTTCCTTTTCATCCTTCTACTACCTTGTTTGGTTCCCCAGTGGTGTTTTTCCTAAAATTCAGTATTCCTTTACTTGAATTATTAACCCCAACAGGTTTAGCTCCAGAATTGATACCACTAAAGCTCTTCTTGGGATGAGCTGTTTCATAAAGCTTTCCCAACATCAAGCACTGTCTCACAGTTCTTGGCTGGAACATTCTAATATGCATTTGCGTATCAGTTTTCAACCCAGCCAAATAAGCACTAACAAGATAGTCTTCTGACAGATTAACTCTAGTCCTTATTTGTTCAAATCTATCATGATACTCAGTAATTCCATCCACTTCTTGCAAATTTTTCAACTCTGCAAACGGATCATCCATAATTTCCCCAAACCTTTCTAGCAGAATTTCTTTATAAGCCAACCAATTCCCATTAATCAGACCCCCATTATCAGATTGCATCAAAGATCTATGCCAAGTAGCCGCCTGATCATCGAAATGAATGGAAGCAAGACTAACCTTTAGGTCTTCAGGTGTGTGATCGATTAAGAAGAATTGCTCAATCTTGAACATTCATTCTTTCACCCGATCCCCACTAAATCGAGGAAAATCGATCTTCGCCAATCTTGTGAGATTGCCATAGCCTCCATGGAAATTCGTCTGGCGATTTCGCAGAGCTTCTTGCGATGGCAATGGCGGCGAATGGCTACAACTAGGAACGCCCTCCGGAATCACTCGAGGACTGACTCCAGAACCAGTGACGCCTCCTTTGTCTGAAATCATCTTGACAGCTTCGAACAATTGAGCCGTAATGCCGGACAATTTGTCATTCATCTCAGCTAGCCTCTCTGTGACTGCAGAATTGACCTGAGCGGACACCACCTCTTCCAATTCCCTAGAGGCGACTTCTTTGAGGATAGTTGATGCTCTTGTTTCCGCCATTAGAGCAGGTGCCAAGTCGCTCGCTCTGATACCTTTGATGAAGGAAATCACAATCAAGATCGATAAATGAATTTGATGTTCTTAGAAACAACAAATTCGTACCTCAGCGCAGGATCTCTATGAGGAAGAAAGTGATCCGGGCAACATGAAGTAGGAGTATTCCATTAGAGAAAAGAGAGAACTACAGAGGAGAGAAAAGTGTATCTGAATGAATGAATTGAACTTGCCTCTAATTCCTATTTAAGGACAAGTTCTAACAACTTCCTCACTCGCGCCTCACGCGCTCAACTAACAACATTTACAAGAATTGCCACGTGTCTAACAGAGTTAACTAACTCCTAATCACTGTAACAGTGTATGATGATTGAACATATACACTCCAATACTATTTTCTATCTCATCCAATTTTACTTTTAGATATCGGAATCTTAGTTTTGAGTTGAAAATTGGAGGTATAGAGTGTCTGAATCGAATATTTAATGGTTGAGTGACGAGATTTTACTTCAAAATTGATTAGATGCTAAAACTAGCTTGTAATGCTATATATTTTCGACGACTTGTTGATGAAGATCCGAGATGTTGTCATCAAGGTCTGCCATTCTATCTCATCCAATTAGGAGTATCTGAATCGAAAATTTGATGGTTGAGTGACGAGATTTTACTTCAAAATAGAATTAGTCGCTAAAACTAGCTTGTAAGGCTATATATTTTCATATCCAATTTTGAGGTCCGAGATGTCGTCATCAAGGTCTGCCATTCTAGATTAGACAATTTTACTTTTGTGTATTAGAATCTCAGATTTGAGTTGAAATTGGAGGAATTAGGAGCATCTGAATCGAACATTTGATGGTTGACTGACGAGATTTTACTTCGAAATTGATTTGACGCTAAAATTCAAACATAAAGGCAGAAATTGGAGCGTGTATGATGAATGAACATAGCATTGGAGTTTGTATGATGATTGAACATACACACACCAATGCTATTTTCATACTCAATTCTTTGATTGAACATAATATTGGAGTGTGTATGATGATTTGCAGGCAGAGATTCAAACAGAAAGGCAGAAAATAATGCTCCTAGATACGTCAAAGGCACCAGTGGAATCAATTCGTGCAGGGGGGCGCTATGATTTCATTGTTGAGCATGATGTAAAGGAATTAGGAGCACACACGTAGGTTCTTGATCTTTGGCTGGTCAGTAGTTGTTGTTTTTGTGATAGTGGAGTCAATTTATGTTTGCTTTGTCTTCTGATTTCTAGGCTGGTCTGCAACGCTTTGTACGTTGATTCTGATGGTGACCGTAAATATCTACCTCAATTCTTCAAGTTTATTGTTGCAAATCCACTTTCAGTTAAGACCAAGGTAACGTGCTAGTATTTTTGCACTTCATTTGACTTATTGCGAGTCCTAGGATGCTCTATGGATCCAAGGCAGCTTGTTTTTCTTGTGTGTTTTGTTCATGGAAGTTGACTTATTATATCTTATTTTTCCTTTGCAGGTCCGCGCTGTTAAGGTAGGTCAATCTTCAGCATGTCTTCACAAATACTGGATATCACTGTTTTTTTGTTGCATTTAAATTCTCATCTCTCTACCTCACATGGATCATTATGTGATGATTTCAACCGTACATAGTTTATTGAAATAGGCAAACCTGTGGTATTTGGTAGCTGTTATAGGTGCTTAGTTTGGCGGAGCAGAAACACATAATCCGGATGTTTGATGTTTATACAATTTTTCTCTTATTTCTAAACTTGATGAGATTTCTGTGGTCCTGACTCCTGAGGGGTCTCCTCTTTTCCTAGGATGCAACTTTTGTGGAGGCTTGCATTGAGAACCATACAAAAGTAAACCTTTTGATGGACCAAGTTGAGTTTCAACCAGCTGCACACTGGACTGCAACTGTACTGAATGCTGATATGCACCATTCAAAAAACAGCATAACTAGGTGGTGTGAATGGTCTACTATATGAGAGGTTTTTAGGTTTTTTAGTTATCATGTACTTGAAAGTTATTTGAGACTGTGTTTAATCTGGGTCTGTTGATGCATGGCAGAGAAATATTTAAGACACCAGTTTTGATTAGGGCTGGAGGTGGAACACACAATTTCCTATATCAGTTAAGATTGTCAACACAGGGATCTGAACATGAAGGAAGCAACATTCTTGGGAAGCTTCAAATAACATGGCGTACAAATTTGGGGGAGTCAGGACGCTTGCAGACTCAGCAAATTCTTGGCACGGTAAGTCAATCACGAACTTTAAAACAAGTAGTTACCATCTTGATGCCTATTTTGATAACTCTTTTTATTGTTCATGTATTTTTTATTTATGAATTCATAATACATGAGGCATAAGCATAGTCTCTAAGTATGTTTTTCCTGCAGCCTATAGTTCGGAAGGATATTGAATTGCACGCTAAAGAGACCCCATCACACATTGTCTTGCATAGGCCATTTCAGGTATGTTTTTATTGTTTGCACCACATTTATCCTCAATATTCTCTTTACTGATTCATCAGCACTGTCATGTTAAGAGCTTATACTTTGTTGATTTGTGATTTACTTTTAAAAAGAGAAGAATGGTAGTCCTTCTTGGATTGACATAGTCATGCTTTGCTACAGATGTTGATTCAGAACCTCACTAGTCAATATCTAATCAGATTTTAAAGCTTTTGTTAGGGAGTTATTTATTATTTGCCATTATCTCTCCCAAACCCATTTATGATGTACATTTGATAACTAAATACTTAAATCAAACCCCAGATACATGGGTGGATCATGTTTGCTCAAAATGATGAGAATTTAGGTTAAAATTCTTGATAAAGTTACCTTAAAAATGAAGAAGAATTATTCTTGTACAAAGTATCCTTATTGATATTTGAAATGTGTGTGCTACTGTGCTTTGTCTTTTGAAGGTGCCCTTGAAAGTCAGTAACCAAACAGAGAGAGCAGTAGGGCCTTTTGAAGTGTGGATGTCAGGATCTGATAACGAGGAAGAGAAGGCTGTCATGATTAACGGACTGCAGACAATGGTTAGGTGTTTCATTTTGAGCACAGTATATTTTTTTTCAAATACTGTGTCATTTCTTCTGCAAAATAGAAAGTCTGCAATATAACCTAGTCGATGAATAAATCATCTTCCTTTTGTGTTGAGAATATAGAGAAAAATGGTCAACTGATATGATAAGTATAGTCTAGCCTGTGAAGACTAAGGAGTATATCATCAATTAGAATAGTTGATGCAACATTGTACCTATTGTATATAGCTTGTTAAAAGAGCCATTACTAGTGGTCAAATATGACAATGTCACTTCAAAGCATTCTGTATATACACTGGAGTATTGCATTTAACAACTTTTAAATTACCGTAATATATGAATGTATTGAAGTATTGGGGGATCAGCTTTTGTAAAATACAGGAATATCCTGGATTATTTCGTATGTCGTTTACATTGCATCATTAAATGTTATAATTTCATTGGAAGAATAAAGATGCTCAATGTGAATGTTCCTTTTCGAAAAAGGTGTAAGCTAGATCTAATCGGGGTGTAATATTCTTGACAGATCTTACCTCTGATTGACACTGCTAGTTCAACAGATCTCCATCTGGTACGCTATCTTTCTCAAGAGCTAAACTTTCATCCAGACAATATCTTCGACAATCCATGTGGGTTATGAGTTAAAACTTGTGTCTTGTTCTTTTGTAGAATCTGATAGCTACCAAACTTGGCGTTCAGAAAATAACGGGGTTGACTCTTTTTGACACGAGGGAAAAGAGAACTTATGAATCTACCTTAGACTTGGAGGTATGCTTTTAAAAGCACTAATCATGCTTTTTTGGTATAGTGTAGACTCCATGTTTTGGCATCCCAGAAAGAATGCAAAAGCATGATTTACATTCGTAATGTATAATACCAGTCTTCTTAGAGCTCTAAAATACGTTAATATGTTAGAAATATATTATTTGTCTTGAACATCTTTCATGAATAATTAATTGATTGTTCATGGTGATAAACGTACTGCTGGAAACCGTGTCAGATTATGATAAGATAACTACATAAGTAGTACTTTATATTTGTATGAAACACTTGCACACTTTCTAAGTGTCAGATTATGCACTTTCTTACTGAGAGATCATATGAACTTAACACTCACATACTACTTTTTTCTATAATATGTAGATATTTGTTGATTTGGAATGATGTCGGGAGAATATTCGATTTCTTGGTGTGGATATAGGTCTCTGATCTGAAGGAAGTGCCTAGCAGAATACTCAGTCATTCATTGAAAGCATATCAACCTGGATTTTGGTTTATCTAAAATTTTCTACTCTGTAGTTTAGAGCAGCTAACTAACTTGTTTAAATCACTCTCAGCTAGATTCCTTCTCTCTATTTTGTCTTCTATGCTTTGTAATTCCATTTCCCAAACTCACAGATTGTAACACATTGTTGGAAGCAAGAACCAAAAACAGATTGTCTTTGATTAATTCTGGAAACCAGACAAGAACCACTTCAATGGAGAAAACCTCCAAGAAGCCCAAGGCTATCAGCCCGAAATTAGCAACGACAGAGTCTGGATGCCTCTCCGTAGAGAGGACATCCTTATTTATATATCTGTCTAAAACATCATTACCCTCACCCCTATGCATAACTGAATCTGACATTCCCTGAGCATATTACCCAAATACCCTCCAAGTCTAACAAATTATACCCTTACATCATTAACCTGTCCTAGGGTGACACGTGGGGCTTGCTCCCCTTCTTCTTTCTCCCATAGACTATGTAACCCCCAACTCTAACAACTCCATCCTTCTCAAGACAAACCTTGTCCACAAGGTTAGAGTTAGGGAATTGGCGCTTGAACTGAGTGCATTCCAGCCATGTGGCCTCATCCTTAGGCTTCTTGTCCCATTCAACAAGTACTTGGTGACAAGCATCAGACCTGGATTTGTTCTTGCGCACTTCCAGTATCTCGAAGGGCACGAACTCAACCTCTTCCGTGATCATTCCTTCGGGCAAGGTTCCCACAGCAGGGTGATTTCCCTTCACCTTTTTGAGCAAGGAGACGTGGAAGACGGGATGGATCCGGGAGGAGGCCGGCAGCTTAAGCTCGTAAGCCACTGCCCCTATTTTCTTCACAATCTCGAAAGGGCCGAAGTATCGAGCAGACAGCTTCTGATTAACACGAGCAATCACAGAAGACTGACGATGGGGACGCAATTTCAGAAACACTTTTTCACCAACCTGAAATTCAAGGTCTCTCCTCTTCTTGTTGGCAGCCGCAACCATTCGTTTCTGAGCTCTTTCAAGATTAAACTTCAGCTGGCGCAACACTTCATCCCTATTCCAGAAATCTTCGGCCACTGCAGCGACAATAAATTCCCCTGGAAGATAGGATTTCAGCAGCGGCGGAGGTCGCCCATACACCCCTTCGAAGGGAGTTTTTCCGGCAGCACCTTGGAAGTTCGTGTTGTACCAATACTCTGCCCAGCTGACCCATTTAGCCCACTGTTTGGGTTGCTCAGAAGCGTAGCAGCGCAAATAAGTTTCGAGGCAGCGATTAAGCACTTCTGTCTGCCCGTCGGATTCAGGATGATATGCGCTACTCATTCTCAGTTTCGTGCCATTTTTCTCAAACAATTCCTTCCAAAAACTGCGAAGGAAAATGGGATCGCGGTTGCTAACGATGGAGCGGGGTACTCCATGTAAGCGAATAATCTCTCTACCAAACACTTCTGCCACTGTTTTAGCCGAGTATGGGTGCTTGAGAAGAATAAAATGCCCATACTTAGTCAAGCGATCCACAACCACCATAATGCAGTCCATTCCCATTGATTTAGGCAGCCCACCGATGAAGTCCATCGAGATGTCTTCCCACACTTGTTGGGGAATGGGGAGCGGCTGCAGCAGACCCGTCGGAGATAGCGCCTCATATTTGTGTTTCTGACAGATCAAACACTCGGCGACGTAAGTCTGGACTGATTTGAACATTCCGGGCCAATAGACATTGGCGGCTAGGCGCTTGTAGGTCCGGAGCGCACCGGAGTGGCCCCCAGAGGGAGAGGAGTGGAATTCGTCGAGCAATTTCTGAATCCACGGGCTCTGTTCAGGAATGCATAGCCGGCCTTTGAAGAAAAGCTTATCACCCACCAAACGATAGGGCTGCGTGACTTTCTCTCCCGCAATTAGCTTGTCTTTGACCCCCTTCAACCTCGGGTCCTGATCAATAGCATGCTGAATCTCGTCCCAGCAGGCCAAGTAGGGGACCGAGATGGCCTGAAGCTGGCTGTCCTCGTCACGCCGAGACAAAGCGTCAGCTGCACGGTTACTCAACCCAGATTTGTACTCGATTTCGAGGTCATACCCTATCAATTTCGCAACCCAATTTTGTTGTGCCGGGGATGTAATCGGTTGATTCAAAAGGTGCTTAAGGCTGCGATGATCTGTTCGCACCACAAACCGGCTACCCAGGAGGTATGGGCGCCAGTGCTGGACAGCCATAACAAGAGCCATGAGCTCTTTCTCATAAGCAGATCGGGAATGGACCTGCCCGGCGAACCCTTTACTGAAATAGGCGATTGGCCTGCCGTCTTGCATCAACACAGCACCGACTCCCGCGCCTGAGGCGTCGCACTCAATCACAAACCGTTTAGAGAAATCGGGTAACGTGAGGACCGATGTAGCGACCATAGCAGCTTGTAGCCTTTCAAAAGCCAGCTGAGCATCTTCAGTCCACTCAAACTTCTTCCTGTCTTTTTTGAGCAGCTCTGTCAATGGGCGTGCAATTTTCCCATAGTCCCGGATAAATTTCCGGTAGTATCCAGTAAGGCCCAGGAACCCGCGTACTCCCTTAACTGACTTCGGAGTGGGCCAAGACAGCACGCTCTCAATCTTGCTCGGGTCCATGGACACGGTTCCAGCAGCCAGTATATGGCCTAAGTACTCCACGGATTCCTGCCCAAAAGAGCACTTACCCTTGTTAACGACGAATGAGTGTTCCTGGAGTGAATTCAGCACGATCCCCAAATGTCTCAAATGCTCAGCCCAGTCCGTGCTATACACGAGTATGTCATCAAAAAATACCAAGACAAAGCGTCGCAGAAAAGGCCTGAAAATGTCGTTCATAGTAGCTTGGAACGTAGCCGGCGCATTGGTCAATCCGAAAGGCATCACCACGAATTCGTAGTGGCCTGTATGGGTTCGGAAAGCCGTTTTAGGGATGTCCGAGGTGGCCACTCGGATTTGGTGATAACCGGCTTTTAAATCGAGCTTGGAAAAAATAGTCGCATTCCCAAGTTCATCAAGCATTTCTTGCACAACTGGAATGGGGTACTTATCGGGGATGGTGGACTTGTTGAGCTCCCGGTAGTCGACACAAAACCTCCAACTACCGTCTTTTTTCTTAACTAAAAGAATCAGGTTGGAGAACGGGCTCATACTTGGCTAAATGGTACCGGGCAGCATCTCCGAGACCAACTTCTCTATCTCGTCTTTCTGATGGTAGCCATATCGGTAAGGTTTAACGTTTACGGCCCCTACTCCCTCTTTAAGCGGAATCCGGTGGTCTACACTCCTTGCCGGAGGTAGTCCTGGTTTCTCTGCAAACACGCTGGGGTGTCGCTCAATCAGCCCATTCAGTTCCTGCAGCTTTTCCTCACTGAGCAGATTTACGGATTTCAGCCCTGAGTCGTCACTGACCTGCCAAACCATAGCCTGATACTCAATGTCACCCAGTTTGTGCAGCGAATTCATTGAAATTTCAGTCACGGCAAGAGTTGGGTCCCCTTGAATCGTGACTTTCTGCCCCTGTTTATCCTCGAATTCGATTGTCATCTCTTCCCAATCGACTAAAGTTTTTCGCATTGCTAGCAGCCATGAAAACCCAAGAATGACATCTATTCCGCCTAAATCAAATGGATAGCAATCTACCTCCATCTTGCAAGTGCCAAAGTGGATGGGAAGTGCTCGGCATATTCCCCTGGTTTCGACTCTGCTGCCATTTCCAAGTCTGACCCCAAACACAGCTCTTCAACCTCCACAATTCGGGTGTTGATAAAACAGTGACTCGCTCCGCTGTCAACTAATGCAACGATTTTCCGGTCCCCTAACTTGGCTCTGACTTTGAGAACCCTTTTGTTAACCTCTCCCCCAAGAGCTTTCAGCGGGAGCTCGAGCCATTGTAACTCACGTTCCTTCTCAATCGGGCTGTCCCCGGGATCGTAGTCGCCAAACTGAATCAACTCGAGGCTCCCGTCGGCGTCAATTTCTGTTGTGTCCACTTCCACCAGCTTGAAAACCTTCTCAGCGCACCGGTGCAGTGGTGAGTAAGGTTGCCTGCACTTGTAACAGAGCCCACGGCTGGTTAGGTCGCGATATTCTTCATTAGAAAGTGCACGAGCCACTCGGGGCCGATTTTGTGTCCAGTTTCGTTGCTGAACCTGTGGAGAATTAATTCGGGCCCTATCTTCTTTTTCTTTGGGCGCCCTTCCTATTTGAGATTCAGTTGGTGGGTTGGTCCAACTCTTTTGGGCCCAATCTTTCTTTCCAGCCCCATATGGAGTACTGGGCCTTTTCCAGTAGCTCTTCACGTTTCCCTTTCCAAACTCAAGCTTCCTCTCAACTCTTCGAGCGCCGTCCATGGCGGACATCAACTCAGCGGCCTCAAAGGTTTGGAGCTCGACTCTGACCTCCGGCTTCAATCCGGCCAGAAAATAGCCCAGCAATTGGTCATTGCCTAGCCCTTCGGTGTGGGAGGCGCAGGCCACCAAGTCATTCACAAACTCCTCCACAGAACCAGTCTGTTTCAGAGAGCTCAGATGCTCAAACCGATTAGCAGCGTCTATTCCCATAAACCTCTTAATCAACTCAGATTTCAGATCATTCCAGGAAAAATAGGGTCGATTCTGCCTTACCCATCGAACCCAGTTGAGGGCTGAGCCTGTCATGCTCACCATGGCCACTGTGACTCGATCTCCGGGACGAGTGGCTTGTATCTGGAAGTACTGTTCTGCCTTGGTCACCCAGGTTAGGACGTCGTCTCCATCGAACTCTGGGAATTCCACCCTCTTGACTCCCAAGGGGCCTCTCTCTTCCTCCTCGTGGAGTTCCTCCGACAAGCTTCGCCGGAAACCTTGACGGCCCGATTCCATCAACGGTCCCTTCCCTTTGTCGCCACTTCCGGTGGATGGGGAAGGTGCTCCCGCCGGCGGTGGCTTGTCCAGCTTCAGACTCACAGCCTCAAACTGCTCGGACATGTGTTTGAGCATGGACTCAAACTTCAGGTTAATCTCATTCCTAACCTCTCTCATTTCTGTTTCTAACCCAGACATTCTCGCATCCAACGCCTCCGATCTAGTCATCGGAAAAGCCTCTCAATGAAAGCACCAAATTGTTGGAAGCAAGAACCAAAAACAGATTGTCTTTGATTAATTCTGGAAACCAGACAAGAACCACTTCAATGGAGAAAACCTCCAAGAAGCCCAAGGCTATCAGCCCGAAATTAGCAACGACAGAGTCTGGATGCCTCTCCGTAGAGAGGACATCCTTATTTATATATCTGTCTAAAACATCATTACCCTCACCCCTATGCATAACTGAATCTGACATTCCCTGAGCATATTACCCCAATACCCTCCAAGTCTAACAAATTATACCCTTACATCATTAACCTGTCCTAGGGTGACACGTGTGTTGGAACTCGGATTTGTTGGAGCCTCGTTCCAACGGAAAGGAAACCGGCAACACTCCGGATTCCCGAGTCTTTGTTTCTTCTTCTGGTGGTCCCTCTATTCTCTCTCTCTCGTTGTAAAATAATAATGTCCATGTTCTTGCAGAAGCCAAACCCGGAGCAGGTGCTCCCCGGGAAAGGCTCTCCGACGCTCAAGTCAATAATTATATAAATGATATATTTTAAGCGATAAGCAAGTATAAAGAGTCGTGAAGGTTTAAGCGTTCGTGTATGAACGAACTACTTTAGAAGGGGTTACAAACCCTCATTTTCCAAATATAATGAATAACAGGCACGCGAGTTTGCAAGGCATAATTAACATGGACCAACTGATGGCATAATTAATTATTAATGTAATAGCAATACCTGAGCC
Source organism: Oxyria digyna (assembly GCA_029168935.1). Lineage (NCBI taxonomy): Eukaryota > Viridiplantae > Streptophyta > Magnoliopsida > Caryophyllales > Polygonaceae > Oxyria > Oxyria digyna. Next base: position 1,341,395 of record JAPVLV010000026.1, on the reverse strand, counting down.
ATTTAGCCATCCAAGCACGCGTGTAGCATGATCATTTCGTATTGTGAAGAGTGTTAATGATCTATCCTTATTCCTTACTCTGTATAATAATCAATCATATCTTCTCGACTCCAGCCAACAGGACGCGAACATGGCCGAGGCGAGGCGAGCCGAGACAATGCACGCGAGTCATGCTGAGGCGAGGCGAGGCGAGGCGAGGCAAGGCGAGGCGAGGCAAGGCGGGGCGAGGCGGGGCGATGCACGCGAGTCATGCCAAGGCGAGGTCGAAGCGAGGCGAGGCGGGGCGATGCACGCGAGTCATGCCAGGCGAGGCCGAAGCGAGGCGAGGCGGGGCGATGCACGCGAGTCATGCCATGGCGAGGCCGAAGCGAGGCGAGGCGGGGCGATGCACGCGAGTCATGCCAAGGCGAGGCCGAAGCGAGGCGAGGCGGGGCGATGCACGCGAGTCATGCCAAGGCGAGGCCGAAGCGAGGCGAGGCGGGGCGATGCACGCGAGTCATGCCATGGCGAGGCCGAAGCGAGGCGAGGCGGGGCGATGCACGCGAGTCATGCCATGGCGAGGCCGAAGCGAGGCGGGGCGATGCACGCGAGTCATGCCATGGCGAGGCCGAAGCGAGGCGAGGCGGGGCGATGCACGCGAGTCATGCCAAGGCGAGGCCGAAGCGAGGCGAGGCGGGGCGATGCACGCGAGTCATGCCATGGCGAGGCCGAAGCGAGGCGAGGCGGGGCGATGCACGCGAGTCATGCCATGGCGAGGCCGAAGCGAGGCGAGGCGGGGCGATGCACGCGAGTCATGCCAAGGCGAGGCCGAAGCGAGGCGAGGCGGGGCGATGCACGCGAGTCATGCCATGGCGAGGCCGAAGCGAGGCGAGGCGGGGCGATGCACGCGAGTCATGCCATGGCGAGGCCGAAGCGAGGCGAGGCGGGGCGATGCACGCGAGTCATGCCATGGCGAGCTGCGGGGGTCGTGAGTCGGCAATGACCGTTTGGTGCGGGTGGTGGTCTTGAGTCAGATCTGGCGCCGTTGCCGGGGAGGTCTAGATCGAAGATCCTCTCCGCCTCTTGCTTCCCGCCTCCTTCTCCTCTGCTTCTTTCTTTCTCTGTTCCTCCTCTTCTTCCTTTCTTTCGTTCATCCGTCTCCTTGCCCTGCTTTTCCTCCTGTCTTTCTTTCTTTCGTTTTCTCTTCTTGTTTCGTCCCTTTCTCTCTTGTTCTTTCTTTTCTCTGCCCCCCTCTTCTGCTTCTTATCTCCTTCTCCTTCTTATCCTCTTTCCTCTTTTCTTCTTTTTTTAGTTATTTACCCCTTTCTATCTTTCTATAGTAATTTACCCCTTTCAGTCTTATCCCCTCTCGTGTACAACACGCACATATATATATACAAAAGCAGTCTATTGGGCTTGTTTTATCCCGGGTCCAACACAGCTCCCCAAGCTCTTCGTTGAATAAACGAAGGCTTGGTTTATTGGACCTTTACTAAATCTTATGCCCATTGAGGAATTTCGTGAGTGTGTTATTCGCCATTCACGTGACATTTTTGCGTATTAGATTGGGTAAAGACGAGACAAATTTTAATAGGATGGTATGTTACGGTGATTTTGAGAGTGAATCGCACCCAACCTCCCCTTGATTCTTCTCTTATGCACCTTATAGCCTCTTTCTTAGATTAAGACGAGACTCGAGGAGAAAACTCTCAAGGCTCGTTAGTCGCCAGCCTTGCGAGATCTCTCGTTAATGAACAAAGCAAAGGGAAGCTTCCGGCCTAATGTGAATGAACGAAGGCTAAGGGAAGCTCCCATGCCTAATGCGAATGAACGAAGGCTAAGGGAAGCTCCCATGCCTAATGCGAATGAACGAAGGCTAAGGGAAGCTCCCATGCCTAGTGCGAATGAACGAAGGCTAAGGGAAGCTCCCATGCCTAGTGCGAATGAACGAAGGCAAAGGGAAGCTCCCAAGCTTTAAGGGAAATGGCACCTTAGGCTCGCTAAGATGTTAGCCTCGTGATCGATCTTGCGATTGAGCATGCTGTTACACGCGTAGTTAATGTAATCTTTTTTTTGAGCATGCATAATGTATTTTTAATCTGGCGTGCATTTGTTACGGGCACGCGAGTACGTATAAAATAGAGCATGTTGTTACTCACGTGGAGTGTTTGAGGCATGCTGCTGTTTGCGTCGCTCGCGTGGTTGTATGCATGCAATGAGGTGTATTGGTCCCCGCGTGGGTTACATATATTGTTGAATGGAATTTGCTCGTGGGATTTGTCTTGTAATACTCTTGAGTGAATGTCAATACCTGTTATCTCACTTCATGCTTTCGCGATCAAGGAGAGTTTTTGAGCTCAACCTAGAAGCTGGATCACGGCGGGTGAGCTCGTAGGCATAAACCCGTCCATGCTTTCGCGACCAAGAAGAGTTTTTGAGCTCAACCTAGAAGCTGGATCACGGCGGGTTCGCGACCAAGGGGAGTTTTCAAGCTCAGCCCTGGAAGCTGGAAGCACGAGCAGTCCCCTCTTTCGCGACCAGGGGGAGTTTTCTAGCTCAGCCCTGGAAGCTGGAAGCACGAGCAGTCCCCTCTTTCGCGACCAGGAGGAGTTTTCTAGCTCAGCCCTGGAAGCTGGAAGGAGGACACGCGACTGGGGGGTTATTAGCCAAACCCGGCCCAGCCGTCTACGCTTTCGCGACCAGGGGGAGTTTTCAAGCTCAGCCCTGGAAGCTGGAAGCACGAGCAGTCCCCTCTTTCGCGACCAGGGGGAGTTTTCTAGCTCAGCCCTGGAAGCTGGAAGGAGGACACGCGACTGGGGGGGTTATTAGCCAAACCCGGCCCAGCCGTCTACGCTTTCGCGACCAGGGGGAGTTTTCAAGCTCAGCCCTGGAAGCTGGAAGCACGAGCAGTCCCCTCTTTCGCGACCAGGGGGAGTTTTCTAGCTCAGCCCTGGAAGCTGGAAGGAGGACACGCGACTGGGGGGGTTATTAGCCAAACCCGGCCCAGCCGTCTACGCTTTCGCGACCAGGGGGAGTTTTCAAGCTCAGCCCTGGAAGCTGGAAGCACGAGCAGTCCCCTCTTTCGCGACCAGGGGGAGTTTTCTAGCTCAGCCCTGGAAGCTGGAAGGAGGACACGCGACTGGGGGGGTTATTAGCCAAACCCGGCCCAGCCGTCTACGCTTTCGCGACCAGGGGGAGTTTTCAAGCTCAGCCCTGGAAGCTGGAAGCACGAGCAGTCCCCTCTTTCGCGACCAGGGGGAGTTTTCTAGCTCAGCCCTGGAAGCTGGAAGGAGGACACGCGACTGGGGGGGTTATTAGCCAAACCCGGCCCAGCCGTCTACGCTTTCGCGACCAGGGGGAGTTTTCAAGCTCAGCCCTGGAAGCTGGAAGCACGAGCAGTCCCCTCTGGCGAGGCGGGATCATGGCGGGTGGGTGTACATCTCATCTAGGTCACGGTACATTTCGCGTGCTCGGTGACTCGCCCGATACCGCTAATTGTAATCAAGCTAAATAAATAGAAGAAAGTATGAGCAAGGTAAAAGTCATGCTAAGTGCAAGCGGGACTTACCTGACTCTCTGCCTCTTTATCTTTTGTTAACCTTGTGATTTGTTTTTCATAGAGCAAGAATAGCAATCTCTCGTCATGACGGATGTCAAACCAGTTGTGAGGAAGTCCCCACGGTCGGCGCCAGTGTTGGAACTCGGATTTGTTGGAGCCTCGTTCCAACGGAAAGGAAACCGGCAACACTCCGGATTCCCGAGTCTTTGTTTCTTCTTCTGGTGGTCCCTCTATTCTCTCTCTCTCGTTGTAAAATAATAATGTCCATGTTCCTGCAGAAGCCAAACCCGGAGCAGGTGCTCCCCGGGAAAGGCTCTCCGACGCTCAAGTCAATAATTATATAAATGATATATTTTAAGCGATAAGCAAGTATAAAGAGTCGTGAAGGTTTAAGCGTTCGTGTATGAACGAACTACTTTAGAAGGGGTTACAAACCCTCATTTTCCAAATATAATGAATAACAGGCACGCGAGTTTGCAAGGCATAATTAACATGGACCAACTGATGGCATAATTAATTATTAATGTAATAGCATTACCTGAGCCATTTAGCCATCCAAGCACGCGTGTAGCATGATCATTTCGTATTGTGAAGAGTGTTAATGATCTATCCTTATTCCTTACTCTGTATAATAATCAATCATATCTTCTCGACTCCAGCCAACAGGACGCGAACATGGCCGAGGCGAGGCGAGCCGAGACAATGCACGCGAGTCATGCTGAGGCGAGGCGAGGCAAGGCGAGGCGAGGCAAGGCGGGGCGAGGCGAGGCAAGGCGGGGCGAGGCGGGGCGATGCACGCGAGTCATGCCAAGGCGAGGTCGAAGCGAGGCGAGGCGGGGCAATGCACGCGAGTCATGCCAAGGCGAGGCCGAAGCGAGGCGAGGCGGGGCGATGCACGCGAGTCATGCCATGGCGAGGCCGAAGCGAGGCGAGGCGGGGCGATGCACGCGAGTCATGCCAAGGCGAGGCCGAAGCGAGGCGAGGCGGGGCGATGCACGCGAGTCATGCCAAGGCGAGGCCGAAGCGAGGCGAGGCGGGGCGATGCACGCGAGTCATGCCATGGCGAGGCCGAAGCGAGGCGAGGCGGGGCGATGCACGCGAGTCATGCCAAGGCGAGGCCGAAGCGAGGCGAGGCGGGGCGATGCACGCGAGTCATGCCATGGCGAGGCCGAAGCGAGGCGAGGCGGGGCGATGCACGCGAGTCATGCCATGGCGAGGCCGAAGCGAGGCGGGGCGATGCACGCGAGTCATGCCATGGCGAGGCCGAAGCGAGGCGAGGCGGGGCGATGCACGCGAGTCATGCCATGGCGAGGCCGAAGCGAGGCGAGGCGGGGCGATGCACGCGAGTCATGCCAAGGCGAGGCCGAAGCGAGGCGAGGCGGGGCGATGCACGCGAGTCATGCCATGGCGAGGCCGAAGCGAGGCGAGGCGGGGCGATGCACGCGAGTCATGCCATGGCGAGGCCGAAGCGAGGCGAGGCGGGGCGATGCACGCGAGTCATGCCAAGGCGAGGCCGAAGCGAGGCGAGGCGGGCCGATGCACGCGAGTCATGCCATGGCGAGGCCGAAGCGAGGCGAGGCGGGGCGATGCACGCGAGTCATGCCATGGCGAGGCCGAAGCGAGGCGAGGCGGGGCGATGCACGCGAGTCATGCCATGGCGAGCTGCGGGGGTCGTGAGTCGGCAATGACCGTTTGGTGCGGGTGGTGGTCTTGAGTCAGATCTGGCGCCGTTGCCGGGGAGGTCTAGATCGAAGATCCTCTCCGCCTCTTGCTTCCCGCCTCCTTCTCCTCTGCTTCTTTCTTTCTCTGTTCCTCCTCTGCTTCCTTTCTTTCGTTCATCCGTCTCCTTGCCCTGCTTTTCCTCCTGTCTTTCTTTCTTTCGTTTTCTCTTCTTGTTTCGTCCATTTCTCTCCTGTTCTTTCTTTTCTCTGCCCCCCCTCTTCTGCTTCTTATCTCCTTCTCCTTCTTATCCTCTTTCCTCTTTTCTTCTTTTTTTAGTTATTTACCCCTTTCTATCTTTCTATAGTAATTTACCTCTTTCAGTCTTATCCCCTCTCGTGTACAACACGCACATATATATATACAAAAGCAGGCTATTGGGCTTGTTTTATCCCGGGTCCAACAACGTGGGGCTTGCTCCCCTTCTTCTTTCTCCCATAGACTATGTAACATACTATCTTCTTCTATTATGTAATCTATAGATATTTGTTGATTTGGGTGGCACCCTGCTCTGAAGGAAGTGCCTAAACTCAGCCATTGACTGAAAGCATATCAACTTGAATTGGGCTAGTATAGACTTCATATCTGTTTTGTGCAACTAACTTTATTATATGTTTAATTAATTTGTGCAGTCATTCATGTGCAGCTAACTACAGTTGGGTTGCTTTGACGAGAAATTCGCATGGGAAGTCCTACTAAATCTTCCGTACACTTTTTAATTACGAATCTATCCCAGCTTGAAAAGTTCATCTAGTATTCCAATAGTTGTGGATTCATGTACTAGGAAACTATGGTCAGAGCCACTGCAAGTTTCACGCACTGGTTTCCGTAAAATTTGGCACTTCTTTCCCAACTTTCAAGTAAACAAACAAACAAAATGTCAGCCAGTCTTGCAAACAAATAGTGCCGAATCGGAATCACTAAATTTATTGCTGTACATGTGATAAATTGTTTTTAAATTCTATAAGAACGACAATTTGTAGACACCATTAATTTAAAATTTATAACCTACCTCAAAAACGGAGAGAAAAAACTCTCTCCTCTCTCTCGAACCAAAAAACTCAAAACTAATACCACCTACAAGTCAACAAGAACAACTCAACCTCATCGTACTCAATAAATAAAATTCAAACTCAGCCAAACAACCAACTATCATCAAGAGTAAATCAACAACATCAGTCTCCAAGGTAATCTCTGTGAAAATCAAAAATCAAAAGATGAAATTTCAAACCCAACATTAAAGCAATATCAGGAATCCCCAAAGAGAACCAACAAATAACACAAAAACAGATCAACATCTACAAATCAACAACATATCATAAAAGTCGGGATCTTGGGATGAAAGATCTTCTCTTTTTTGGAAAACTCTTTGTAATTACACCAGATCTGGTTGTTTCTCACCATTAATTTCATATATAAATCCAAAGCCTCATCAACCCCCTTCAGTTTCACTCGAGCCGATACTTTTCATCAGATCTACACCATTACCAAGTCATTTGTCTAGTGTCGGGCTCGATCTTTGTATCGGTTCCGATTTGGTGTCACAAACCATACCCGCCTCTACCGGTTCCTCGGATCTACACCGGCCACTACCAAGTTGCTTCCATTTGAGGCAAAATACAAACCAGTTCTTCTTCAAGAACGATAACTCGATTCGACCCGCCTCTAACCTCTGAAGGTGGTGTCTCCATCTTCTCGATGTGTGCCGGTGTGCTCTGCAAGCTTGGTAGTGGCCGTGAATGGTGCAGCTCGTGAGCTTGCTCTGCAAGCTTTGGAAATTAGGTTTTGAGAATTAATTAAACATTATGATAAAGAAATATTATAAAAAAAAAAAGTACATCTTTTTGATATGAGGTGCAGCTCGTGAATGGTGCTGCTTTATTGGGCCGACCCAATCAACAAACAATTTCACTAACAGATTTTGGTATTCAAACTTATGAATATTCAATACAAATTGCAGTTTTTTTTTAACTAATAATTCATCTCGACTTTTGTCATAATACCAAATCCGAAAATCAAACCAAGCTTTCACCAAAATAAAAATAATTGGTCTTCCGTCTGTCTTTCAAGTCAAATAAGATATTTTCATTTTCTTGTGTAAAGTTCTTTACCGACTCTCGAGGTGAAATGTCATTCCGGATGAGACTACAAGCATGGTTGTGTGATTTGGATTGTCTGCTTGAGATGAAACGCTTTCAGGAGTTATATACTTGCCTAGTTGCATTGCACAACCTGTAGAATGGTTGTTTTCTGCTCTCCGGTGTCACAACGCCTGTGTTGGCCTTAGTGCAACCCGTGTTCGTGTCCATTATCTCTCCATCCCGGTGTGCAGAGCTTTATTTGCCGAATTGTTAGTTTCTTTTTTTGACTTGATAATGGTGCGGCGGACCTTATTATTTCTCACCTCGTGCAACCGGCGCATTACCTGATTTTGCAACAATTTCTTAGATCATTATGATCTCGTCCTTCGGGATGCTCTAGGGCGGTTTATTCTTGTTAGATGAACCCCCTAAATGCTTTTCTTCTTCAAAAAAAAATAATAATAATAATAATAATTTAAAATTTATATTTAAAAAATCATAATACTTCCTCCGTTCCCAAAAGTTCTTCTCATCCTTAATTTTGACACTATTCATGTTTTAAGAGAATCTTCGACATATCTTCCAATATATAGAAAAAAATATAGTAATATGGGGTCTTGTTTGATTCGTCTCATCAAGAGCTTTAACAATATCAAAATTTTATAATTTTTATTAATATATATTTAAAGATATTAATATTATAAAACGTGTCTCGACGAATGTGCTAAAAAGAGATGAGAAAAATATTAAAGTATGAAGCTAGTATAAAAAGCGGTGCTCAAGTTAATGAAGTGAGCAATGAGTACTAAACTCGTGGGCTCCACTCGTCCGTAATGGGGATTGACGAATAAGAGCAGTAGTGAGCAATGAATGCACAGAACAAGACGAAGAAATCAGAGAGGCCAATCAGAAAGAGAGCAAAGATGATGGAGGCAGCAGCCAAATGGAAGAGATTGATGATCTCCTCCCTCCCTCTTCTCATCTCCTTCATATTCCTTTACAAAAACAACTCTCCTAAGGTCACTTCTCAATCTCCATCACTTTCTACTTCTTCAATATTACTTTTTCTTTCTGATTTTGATTTGTATGTGAATGGTATCCTGGATGATGAATTGAATCATGGAATTAACTCACTTTTTCAGAAGCGTTAACTTATTGAATGCGGCTTTTGTTCATGTAATCTGTTGGGTATAAGATGAAGCAATTGATTTCATAACAGAAAGACTTCAAAGTTCAAACTAATTGACTAAAATCCAAATTTGAAGGCTGCTGTTGTGTTCTGAGGAACTCTGATTTCAGATTATAAATATGGACAAATTATGTAGTTTGGGGGACTTATAAACTGGATTTATGTGCTAAACTTACAGGCAACTCAAAGTGCGTGTAGCCTCTTTCCACATGATCATTACTGGATATCGGGCAAGCGTATTGTTACACCACAAGGGGCTATCTCTGGTGCAGGTAGCTTACCAAATTAAGCTTGTTATAATGGAAAATGTAATCCATTTGATGTTTAATGTATCTCTCTTACAGTTGAGATTAAAGGTGAGAAAATCATATCCTTGGTTAGGGAGGATGATTGGGCTGCACATTCCAAGACAGGAGAAATTGTTGACTTTGGAGATGCAGTTGTCATGCCTGGCCTTATTGATGTGTAATTACCCTTTTATACTGATTCAACTTTGTAGTACTTGATTGTTTGAAAGTGTGGTCAAGAGTATTTTTATCCATTTTTTCGCTTTTATTTTGCAGGCATGTTCATCTAGATGATCCTGGAAGAGCTGAATGGGAAGGATTTCCTTCAGGAACAAGAGCTGCTGCTGCTGGTGTGCATTCTTTTTATCTCCTTTATCAATTTGTCTAAGAAATTTATTCAATGGATTCAGTCACTGAAAACTAACACAAGCGTTCACGTGTTTCATATAGGTGGAATAACGACATTGGTTGACATGCCGCTAAATAGTGAACCATCAACTGTATCTGTGGAAACTCTCAATCTCAAGGTACAAAGAGTTAATTTTACCTTATTTTTGAATTTTTGGACCCATGTCTTTTTTGTTGAAGTATCTCCATTTTTTTGGTTCAGATTAAGGCTGCTCAGAATAATATCTACGTTGATGTTGGTATGCAAGTCCTACAGATTAGCATCCTGGTGGTATAATAGCTGCTAATGTGCACTTCTGTCTATTTACGAGTAGGTTTCTGGGGTGGCCTTGTTCCTGAAAATGCCTTGAATGCAACTGCCTTAGATAATCTTCTCCAAGCTGGTGTTCTTGGTTTGAAGGTAACAATATTTATAATAGTAATATTTTTTTAACCTCTGAGATAAGCAATTTATGACACTGTATAGTGTATCTGTCTCATCTGCAGTCTTTCATGTGTCCATCTGGGATCAATGACTTTCCCATGACAAACATCAATCATATCAAGGTCTGATTCTCGTTCTTTATTATATATTATTCAATAACACATAATGATATAATGCTTCAGTTTAATCTTTCATTTAGGCATTCTGCTTAGTATTTTGAAATTGACCCAATCAATAGGAAGGTTTGTCAGTATTGGCAAAGTACAGAAGACCATTACTTGTTCATGCTGAAGTTCAACTAGAAGAGACTGAAAATTCAGATACCAATTCTGATGTAGGCGATGTTCGATCATATTCCACATATCTCAAGACACGCCCGCCTTTAATGTAAGAAATTGATGCTGTCATTCTTATACTCAAACTCGTCTGTCTGATTCATCATCATTAAAAAGAGGTGATTTTTAAAATTCTTCTGGTTTTTTTTAAGGGAGGAGGCAGCTATTAAAAATCTGTTGACAGTATCTAAGGACACTAGAATTGGAGGCCCTGCAGAAGGTGCTCACCTTCATGTTGTTCACCTCTCGGACTCAAAATCTTCTTTAGATCTCATAAAGGTATATCTATGTTTGCCTTTTATTTGAACTCCGTATAATGAAAATACAAATTTAGATCAAAATAATGCGTAGTGTAGGAAGCGAAGGCTAGAGGAGATAGCCTAACAGTGGAGACTTGTCCACACTATTTGGCGTTTTCTGAAGAAGAAATCCCTGACGGCGATACTAGGTTCAAATGTTCTCCACCTCTCCGTAGTGCAGAAAATAAGAACAAATTATGGGAGGCTTTGATGGTAATGAAATTCAACCATATACACATTAATGTTGTCAATTGTTTCTGACAATTCTATCATTTTAGGAAGGCGACATTGATATGTTGAGTTCAGATCACTCACCAACAACACCTCAACTTAAGCTTCTTCAACAAGGTGATTTCTTGAAAGCATGGGGCGGAATATCATCTTTGCAGGTTTGGTTTTAAATTTATATTCCTGAAATAATATAAACTGCATTGATAAATTATTGATATGCAACATGTACAGTTTGTTCTTCCAGTGACATGGACTTATGGACGCAAATACGGCGTTACATTTGAACAACTGGCTTTATGGTGGAGTCAGAAGCCTGCTAAACTGGCTGGCCAACATCTCAAGGTAAGTACATTAACATTACTTTGCAATTAGATAACTAATACAGAGTTGCTTCTAAGTTGTGAAGTTAATTCCCATATGCAGGGTGCAATCACAGTTGGTAATTACGCAGACATTGTCGCCTGGGAGCCTGATTCAGAATTCGACCTTGATGAAAATCATCCTAATTTCTCAAAGCATCCTGTATGTCTTTTTCTATTCTGATTACTTCATGTGAAAGCTTCTCAATCTAATATGATCCTGTTTTTATGACTGCAGAGCAACTCAGCTTTTGCAGGAAGAAGGCTGTCAGGAAAAGTTCTTGCAACATTTGTGAGAGGAAATCTTGTCTATGAAGATGGAAAACATGCTGAAGCCGCCTGCGGAAATTCAATCCTAGCTAACTAGTACTTTTAGGTAACCAAAATTACACGCTTGTATCTATGGATTATATTATTCTTGCAACATTTGGCAGTTTAAGCTCTGGTATGCTGAGAATCCATACACACATGTATCTAGCATTCAACTCTGAAACTACTAAATGATCATAGTTTCTATTCATCGTCCACCCTCCATACGCGACGCACCGAGGCCATAATAAAAAACGGCTCGATTTGTCACATACGAACCCTTCCATGCGTCACTCATGGATTTTTTTTCCCATAATCTTGTAGAAAATTTGAATACGATCGCGTCCAAAATAGGTAAAAAAAATAAAGAATATTTGCGCAATTATTCCAAAGTGTAACAGATCTATTTTTTTATGGATTATATTTAATTTAAGTATTATAAATTTATCACTAAATAGAATCTTGTTTATTTCTCTACCATACTATAAAGCAATTGAAAAAATAGTTAAGTTTAACGCACTTGTTGACGCGGGAAATTATGAATGACAAATTAGTTTTTTGACCTTTTGAAGACGCAAACAACGTCCGTTTTGAACGAATTTTATATGCACGTGCTCGTATTATAATTCTCTGCATGGAAAAAATAACAAAAAAAATTCAAGATGTCACGCATGGAGGGGATCCATGTGTGACATACAGAGCCGTTTTTTATTATGGCCTCGGTGCGTCACGAATGGAGAGCACTCATACGCAATACACCGAGCACTTATATATACTCGACGCATTGAGAGTGGACGATAAATAACAAAAATGAGTGGACGAGGAATAGCAAGGCCCCGAACGATGCAACTCCATTGTTACTCTTTTTCCATTATTTATTTCAGTTGATGCTTCATGTTGCTATACGCCAAAAGGAATAGTGCAAACTTTCTCTGAATTTAACCAATAAGCTGTTACATTATTAATGTACCTTATTATAACATACTGCTCGATACTAGGAGCCTGGTACAAACTATATAGTAAGTTATAATTGCTAACGTATCATTTTATATGGGCACACAACCAACTCCTGGAAGGTATCGACAGTATCCTACTCCAACATTCGGATATGGATATGGGCCGTATCGTACTCCAGCGTTGGGTCCTGGCCCATATGGATATGGGCCGTATCCTATTCCCCTGCTAACTCCTGGCCCAAAGGGTCCATATCCTACTCCATAGTCGCTTCGTGGGCCATACGGCCCAAACCCGATTCCACTTGGACCCTTTGGGACATATCCAGGTCCATATGGACCATATTTGATATTATCACCGTGGACTCTGGGCCCAAACCCAGATGGCCCAGTTCGAGGGGTTGGGATTAGATTGCGGCTAGCTGAGGAGAAGCCTAGGGCTAGAAGTAGAACCATCAAGAAGCAAGCCTTGTTGTGTGCTGCCATTGTTTATTGTATAGTTGTATGCATGTTTTTTGGGTATTGGAAATGAGGTTTATATAGGTGTTGGTTTTTGAATTTTGGACGACTGGATTTGAGAGAATTCATGTTGGCTGCATGGATTTGTTCATGGAAGGGTGTTTTTATGTTTTAGGGCTCTCATCATGCACATTTCATGGCTCCTTGATTTCAGCAGATATTTAGATCTATGTTACGCGGGAACGGAAACAGGAATGTGAAACGGTAACGTTTTGGGAACGGGAAATGGCAATTTCAAATTTATGAAAATAAGAAACGGCGGAGAAACGGCAAAATATATTATATATTATTTTAAATTAAATAAAAATTAGAGTAAATATACTATATAGAATAGATAAAGTGAGTTTATTACCAACTAAAATGTTTTAACCACGTAAACATTTGATGTTCTTATTCATTTTTAATATATGGACTAATTAAAAGTGAATTAGAGGCGAGATAAATAAGTTCGAAAAGAAAAGAATACGAGAAATTGACCTATTAGAGTTTTGACTATTTCATAGTTGGACAATTTTGTGTCTCTAATAGTAGGAAACACGTAAAACAACTAAGAAACACATAAAAACAAGTAAGAAACGTTGAAGTTTCCGATTTTATGGCAATTGAAAACGCCTAGAAAATGTTTCCTAGAGATTTCCGAGTTTCCTAAGATTTATGACACGTGAAACGACTACTCTATTGAGTTTCCGGGTATCCTAGATTTAGATCCCTCGCTGGCAACACACAACAATGCAGTTTCTGATAAAAGTTTCTCTCTCATTTACTCAATGTTTGATTAAGTAATATTTTACATCAATATAAACAGAAATGCGGGGATAGCTCAGTTGGGAGAGCGTCAGACTGAAGATCTGAAGGTCGCGTGTTCGATCCACGCTCACCGCATTGTTTTTTTTCTTCCCTATTTCTGTAACCATGAGAACAAAAATAATACTAGGAAATAGAGAATATTCATTCAATTATAATACATTGATCCAGTAATCAGATTCACAAATGACATTGTCTTTGATCAATCACACAGCACACCATATCTTACACACAGCAGTAGCACACCAGCACCCTTATGTTACAAAATGACTTCTTCATAGTTCAGCTGACAAATACAAATCCTTACCAATTTCTACATTTTTTATTTGCTCATACCAGCTTCTGTCATCAATAAAATCACAAGCAACACAACACTTTAGTACAACATTATATACATACCAATATGATCCCTGTCAAGTAGCTGGGGCCTGGCTGCATTCACCTCCTATCGCAGCAAAGGCTTCGACAAGCTTAGGAAACAGTTTAGCCAACATAATCTTAAAACCCATAGAATTTTCCTTCTCATTCTGACAAGATGTCTTCTTTTCATGCCCAAATGAGCCAACAGGAGTGCCTTCCATGTATGCCTTACAAGCCAGGAGAATGTATTCTGATCTCCTCTGAAAATGTTCTGCAACAAGCCCTTCAAAATGCTGCAGCAAGAAATGAAAACAATCACTTCAATGACAATGTATTAAAACTCAAAAAAAATTAAGATCCTTACTTTTGGAGGCTTCCTGAGAAGATAAAGCATTGATCTACAGGTAACAAGAAAAGCATTCTCATTATAGCTGACAGAATTCTTCTCGCCCTCCAAACGGCCAATCTGTTTATCATATCCTGCCTCGTTGAAGTATGGCTTCTCATTTAGAACAAGAGCTTGAAGAGAAACAAGAACTTGAAGGATAGTTGAGTGGCCTGGATTCCATATTTCTGACCCACTTCCTCTCCATGTATTCAGCAGGCTTAGGCACACTCTTCCTGACTCGTATAGGTTTGGATTCAGACAAAGACCACCCGAATGGTAATACACTGACTGCATAAGTTTTTTTTACAATAAGTAAGATTTTTCATGTTTTTAGCATAATCCCATGATTTTATAACTAATGCTAAAATGCCAGAAGTAAGCTTACAGGTGGTTCATTAGGATAATCAGGAGGAAGAAATATGTCGAAAAAGAAAAGTCCATCATGATATGGAGTTCCTGAAGCACCAACGATAGCTGCACGGATCAGATCCATCCTTTCCTCGTAGATTCGTACGTATATTGTTTCTGATATGTCCATGAGAGCTCTGAGTTAGTGGTAGCCAAGAAATCATATGCCATATTAGAAGATATAGTTTTTTTACCAGGAAGATCTCGCTCAAGAATGCTCCACTCTTGTTGGACCTTCTTTAACCAGCCTCTTTTCGCCTATATAAATTTGACATAAAAATTAGTACAGTCCTGTTATTATGTCATATAAGCCAAGAGATATAGAGAGTGCCTTCTTTTCTTTCTTGCCTGAGACATTGGTAACCCTTTTCCAGCACCATTGACAAAGTGGTGATCAGAATAATCTTCAACAATATCAAATTGCTTGAAGTGTTTCATTTCTTGGTTGCATGAAGTCATTGAAGTAGGAAGGACATCGCCATTTTCTGGAGTTGATTCAGTTTTCTGCTTCAAATGTGCATCCTCACAGGTAGTCAAGTCCTTTTTTGTCATTGCTGCAGCTTCTTGCTCATGAATTTCAATTACATCCAACATATCAGCAGCTTCAGCTGGTTTTCCTAGTGATGTTGAGCCATTGAATCCAAGATAGTTTGTGGCAATACTCGAAAACAAATCAATTGCAGCTTGTCGAAGCCCAAAAGGACTAGATACTATTTCAGCAACATCATCAACATCCATTGAATCCTGTAAAATATAACAGTTACTTAGAATCTTCTGTTTTTAACATAATTTTATAACAGTTTTCCTACATGTTCAAATTTCTCAATTTACTTTGATATTCAGAAGGGATGCTAACCTTTTCCTCATGTTGCAGACAATGCTTCTCCTGCTCTACAAGTCCTTGATTTGGTTCAGTAACATTTTCTTCATGAATAACAATAGACGCCAATGAACCTTCGTCTTTATCCATGCGTATTATCTTGTAAGGTGCAACCTGCAACAAAGTTGGTTGTTAAGCAAAAAAAAAGAGTAGAATACACTACTGATTAATTACACCAAGATAATATAACTTCATATACCTGTGTTATCATCCCACTAGCCCATTGCACTTGAACATCACCATCCTTGAATCCAACAACAACACCGATATTCTCATCCGAATCATCAGTTTGGCCAAGTACATAATCCTTCTCCAACAAGAACACTATGTCACCAAAGCTAAAATTGAATTCAGGATGCTCAACCAACTCATAAGCACTCAACATTTCCTCACTCAAATTTCCGGGCATTGCTTTCCATTCCACCTTCACCGTCCTCTCATACGCGTCTACATACTTAACAACTCCCCATTTTCCATTAACATTTGCATCATCAAAACTTGACTTTTCAAGGACAATCTCTTCAGGGAAGAAGTCAGTTGCATTGACAGCTGTCACGGGAACGAACGAGCGAGACTCCAAACCCAACGACACGCTTCCATCTTGCCAAACAACGTCATATGCCCTCTTCTTCTTCGAAATCGAATACATATCCTCCAACCTTGAATCAAAATCCTTGCTTAAGCAGCTTCCAAGGATGCAATACTCACCATGTAGCCAACTTGTATGTGGTAAACAATGCAATACAGTCAAGTCTTTAGGATCTTGAATACAAGGAGGAGGTGAAGAAGCACTCATTCTATCATTTGCAAGCCAGTCAACATAAACAGAACCTGCCTCAACTGAACAAATGATTCCTTCCTGATGAGTCTTCTTCAACATTCCACAAAGCCATCCAGATGACTTTGAAACAGAAGAGAGTGCAACTTTGACTCTTTGACCAGGATGATACGGATGCAGTGACTCTTCAAGCAAATTTGGAGAAATGGGTATCACTGATTCAGCTTCAGTTGCCATTATTTCACTCTTAGATCCATCATCAAATGTAATTCCCACAAGATCAACAACTCTTTCCACGCGACCAACCCATGGTCCATTAACTACATGATCCCCTGCAGCAATGGACCGAATCCTACAGAGTTTTCTGGAATCTACACCTTGTACAGATTTCCCAAAAATGTTTTCAAGATCAACCAACATGTTGACATTGACTATTCTTCCCATTTGTCCAGAAGGGTCAGAAATTGAGCATACTATGTCCCCATGGGCGTAAGCCCTCTCGAAAGAAAGGAAATCATCAAGCTTTCCGATGCTGTCTTCGAGATTGGAGAATATGCTTTGAGCCTGTCTACTGTAAATGGAAAAGATGTCATCTTGATCTTCATTGCTTGTGTCACTGAATGACTCGGAATCCGAATTCTCAAATGTATCCATAATAAAGATAGTGTTGGAGTCAACTTAGGACTCGTGATTGCCAAAGGAGATTTGCCCACTGAATGGAGGTTAAACCACTTCAGAGAACTCAACAAGTAACTTTTGCCAAAGGAGATTTGCCCTAATGAGCTTGGTATTAGTTTTACTAAGGATAGTTTTTGCCAAAGGAGATTTGCCCTACAGAGCTTTTTTAGGGGATAAAAGGAAGAGATTTGCCAAAGGAGATGTGCCCTAAGGAGCTAATATAAAGTTACAAAGGTTTTGTGGGGGTTCAGTTCATATCTGCAAATGGATTAAACCTTCATTTATGTCCATGGTACCTGTAAGAAAGGAAAGGAATAATATCTGAGTACAAGAATCAAGTTGATTAAGGAAATTTACTATTATAAGACATGCTATATGCTTATTCTTGCACCTTTATGCCAAGTTGTAACATATATCCAAAAATTATGGAACCAATACAAAGTACTCCGTATTTGGATGAAGCTGGAGTATCCTGCAACACTTTCCCCTTCTAAATATTTAAAAGTTCAGAAGAAGAACAAACAAATACAAAAAATGAAGTCTAGTAGCAAACAAGGAGCAGCCATGCTCAAAATAGTTCCAACTTTACTGAAACAAGGTCTCCTTATCCTGGACTTTTAAGGAGGCACATGTTGAAACTAAGAAAAAGACTGAAAATATCAGATTCAGTATTTTAGGCAAATTTTTCCACTCAAGATCTTAAATCTTTGGGTACTTAATCAGAGGTGTGAAATCTATAAGGACAATTTATAAGCACCTGCACAAAGAAAAATTGCATGCTATACAACATCATATAAAAGAAACTAGCAGTTGAATAAACAAGAAGTAGCAGAGGAAGAAGCATACCAGATGAAGAAGGTTGTGAAACAGGATTGAACTGTTGAACCCCCATGCAAAAACAAACCTGATAGAAGGAGCCAAACCCAAACCCAGATCCTGAAAACTCCAAATCCAACTACCCTTTTGGTGTATTTTTTTGGGTATTTCTCAAAGTAGGAAAAAAAAGAAGTGATTATAGGTAAGGTCAAAGAAACATGGGTGAGTTCAGAGAGGTTTAGTTCCTCTCCAAAATCTTCCCATCAGGCCATTGTCATCAACCATGGCAGATATGCAGATGTTTCTTTTTCTTCAAGCTCTAGCCAGAGTTGGTTGGTTTGTTGTTCCAGTTTAGCTTAGCTTGTGGAGTTTGTGGGATTGACAAATTCATCAAAAGCATTATAAATGTCATTATGAGTGATGGGGTTGAATTTTTTTGTTGTGGGTGGAAAAAGGCATACACAACACAGGAATATACCAACACTCCAGCAGATTCGTCCAGCCCCACCAGATTTATAATTCTTCATCATGTATGGCTTTAATAATTGAATCCGGATCAGGTGAGAATAATTATTATTGTGCGAATATGCGAATAAATGCACATATTGTGCGAATATGCGAATAAATGCACATTTAGGTGATTGACATGCACTTTCTTCAGTAATTACATGCACATTTAGGTCATTGACATGCACTCTGTCAGATTTGCATGTCATTGATAATTTGCCATTGACATGCACTTTCGGGGTGTGTGCATGTACTTTTCACATATTATCAATGACATGCAAATCTGACCAAGTGCATGTCAATAGCCTAAATGTGCATGTCATTACTGAAGAAAGTGCATGTCAATGGTCTAAATGTGCATCCATTCGCATATTCACACAATAATAATTAGTCTCACATGAATCTTTTCCTTAATAATTATGTTTAAACAAATTCCTTTTGATTTTATATTAAGCCTTTAGAAAAGGAATAGATTAATGGATGAGCAACCTCTCCATTGTATTAATATAGAGTACAGAGAAAAGTTCGGGTACCAAAAAAGTTTAACGTAGGAAAAAAGAAACGTTCGCGTTCAAGGATAATAAATTAATGTTTATATTCTAGATAATAATGTTTATAATCTGGCCCATTTTTACGAAAAAAAACATTATTCACATAAATTACAAAATTGTCAGTGCGTGACTCAAGGGCGGACCCACACTAGGCCAGGGTGGCTATAACCCCCTCAAAAATCAAATTCCCGAACTTTTTTTAGTGTAAAAATTAGCGTTGTTTTTGATATAGCTCCTCTTAAAATGTAGCGTTTTTATTAATTTTAATTAATATATAATTTAGCCCTTCTTAGGTTCGAATCATGTGTAAGCCGTGTGACTGACTTAGAAAGTTCAAAATTGTCACCGCCTAAATTATGAACATTATCATCCAAAACAAAAACATTAACTTGTTATCTGTGAATGCGAAGACTTCGTTTTTCTACGTTAAACTTTATTCTTAACGGAACCTTTCTAATGTATACCGAGCAGTTTGTTCATAATCCGGATTCAAAACCCATTTTACAATAACCCGGCCAAACACTCATAATCTCACAAATATTGAAACTCGATCGAGTGACCTAAAATTCATCCAACCTATTCAAAATGAACAACATCATCATCGGAGTATTAAGGTAGGTATTTGAATGACAAAATATTCTGAGAATATGCTTCATAAGTTTAGGTCAAAAGCTATTAACATTTCATACATTGGAAATGTGCGTCACCAATAAACTTGTTAATTTACAAAACGCCTATATACACGCGATTTTTTCACTATATGCACGCCAATCTGTGCGCAGTTCTTAAGCGCATAAGTCTATGTGCACAAGGGTATTTTTGGGATAAAAATGAAATTGTTGGCGCCGTCTGACAAATTGATGCGCTGATGACATGCGTACTTCAACACCTGTGCGCAACACATCTGCGCACAGAGTTTCGAATTCTAAAATCCTATGAGCAGACGTTTTGCGCATAAGACCTGTGCGCAGTTAAGTTGCGCAGATATACTGCGCACAAACGACGTCGGAATGCAATGAAACTTGTTTTCAATGCATATTATAGCTATTTAACCTTGTCGGTAACTTCGAGTCGAAAACTCGAACTCTTCGAGTAACACCTCCTTTGTAAACCTTCACTAGTCTTTCATTCTTCGAAATAGTCGAAGTAGTTGAGATATGAAGGGTATAGTACGTCGATGTTGATTATGTTTCAAAAACTTATACAATTATGTGTTATTAGGCATATAAAGAGTGTATAAGGTCTCCCCTTCACAAAAAGTTGATCGAAAATACTCAAAAATGCAAAAACGCCTTATCGGTCCTCATGGCCTGTTAAGGTCGAGAATAGGCGGTTCGATGCCCAAACGACGTCGGAATGCAATGAAACTTGTTTTCAATGCATATTATAGCTATTTAACCTTGTCGGTAACTTCGAGTCGAAAACTCGAACTCTTCGAGTAACACCTCCTTTGTAAACCTTCACTAGTCTTTCATTCTTCGAAATAGTCAAAGTAGTTGAGATATGAAGGATCTAGTACATCGATGTTGATTATGTTTCAAAAACTTATACAATTATGTTTTATTAGGCATATAAAGAGTGTATAAGGTCTCCCCTTAACAAAAAGTTGATCGAAAATACTCAAAAATGCCTTATCGGTCCTGATGGCCTGTTAAGGTCGAGAATAGGCGGTTCGATACCCAAACGACGTCGGAATGCAATGAAACTTGTTTTCAATGCATATTATAGCTATTTAACCTTGTTGGTAACTTCGAGTCGAAAACTCGAACTCTTCGAGTAACACCTCCTTTGTAAACCTTCACTAGTCTTTCATTCTTCGAAATAGTCAAAGTAGTTGAGATATGAAAGGTCTAGTACATCGATGTTGATTATGTTTCAAAAACTTATACAATTATGTGTTATTAGGCATATAAAGAGTGTATAAGGTTTCCCCTTCACAAAAAGTTGA
The DNA here is from genome assembly GCA_029168935.1 of Oxyria digyna. Lineage (NCBI taxonomy): Eukaryota > Viridiplantae > Streptophyta > Magnoliopsida > Caryophyllales > Polygonaceae > Oxyria > Oxyria digyna. The sequence continues at coordinate 1,320,626 of JAPVLV010000026.1, read as the reverse complement.
TCGAAGAGATTATGGCTTTATATAGGCACATTTATGACCGTTGTGGTCCAAATGGATGGATCTTAAACTGTAAAGACCCGTGCGCAAACCATCTGCGCACAAACCCAAACCCTAAAGCACCTGTGCGCAGAACCTAAGCGCACAGATTTACATTTAACGGCTACTTTTTTCAAAAATTTCAACAGCTACTATGTTTGAACAGTGCGCAGAAACACGACGCACAAATTTTCAACTTGTGCGCAGTAGTTAGGAGCACAAGTTGTTACAGACTCTGAAAATTTACGAAAAGTACCCGTAATACCCCGTAAAACACGTATGCGCATAAGACCTGCGCACAGATGCGTGCGCATAAGTTGAGCGCACAGAATCGCGTGCATATATGTCTCGATTCGCGTGCATATATGCCTCAATTCGCGTGCATATAGTCATTGCCTTAATTTATGGGTGATATGTATTACATATGCAATCTTTTTTTGGCTGTGAACCATCTTTGCATGTAGCATAATGGGAACTCTAAGATAAACTAATTTCCAATATAATTTGTGCAAGCTGATCTCAGATTAATTAATTATACTGTATACCGACGTACTTTAAAGTCAAATTAAGAAAAAGCCATATTGTATGCATTTAGTCCGCTACAAAACTGTCGAAAATCAAGATTCATGTAATCCTAAGTTTTTGGATTTGGAGGCTGAAGTATGTCAAGTTTAAGATTGAGCATATAAAACGAAGCCCAAATCCACTTGTGAAATTCGCTCTCTTCTTTATCTATCTGGACGACGTCATTTTATTGTATGACGTACTGTCATATAAAAGCTTACTTAACCCTAATTTGTCTGAAGCGAGCCGAAATTATTTCTCCGCCACTTTGCTCGAGTATTTGGGAGCTCTTTTCCTGTGACTTTTTTGGCGATTTGATAACTAGCTCCCTCCTCATCTAGGCTTTTGACATAAGATCGACTTAGCTTCCTTGCTTTAAATCTCTCTTGTTTATCATTGTATGATTTCATATCCTCTAGATGCTTCTTATTCTGTGTTTAGGTCAAAATGTTCCAATTGTGGTCCAAAACTTATACATTTGTAATTTATTTGTTTCCTCTAGAGATTGTAATGCTCTTGGATTGTTTACTTCCGCATATCATCTCCCAACAAAAACACAAAATTAGTTTGCTGGTTTTTGGATCTAATTACAGAGGTGGTTTTTTACATGTAAGATTTACGTAACTAAATATATGCATGTCTTAATTTGTTGTCAACTTGGCACTAATACAAGTACTTGTAGCTAATCTGTGATGAAAATGACAAGATCCCAACCATCACTTTTCCATGCCCACAGCAGTCTGCACATCAACAAAATGCAAAGTATTCACATACTTTAGTATTTAATACTAATTTCTCTCTTAACTTTTTTCTTTAGCTAGTGGAGTATAAAGTTTGTGTTCTTGTCGTTACACTTTATTAATTAAAATATTTAACTTTTAATTGGTGTTTAGTTAATGTTCCAAGTTGTTAATCATGATTATTTACTGTGATTATTGATGACCAGGGATTACTATATAGTTCAGATTCGGTGAAGTTTTTCAAATAACTCCATTGATAGAGAGTACTAAGACTCTATAATATAGATGGTATACTCATCAAAATATTAAAGATTTCAAGAGAAAAGAAATTAATTACAATTATATTTAAATTAAAGGTCAAGATGTTTCAAATTATAGATAGAGGAGCCTCACCTTAAGCAAGCTCATACTAGTATTAGAAATCACTTTATAGTGTACGTTATTTTCTTATGGATAATTCCATTTCAATTGGATGAAATTTGGAAGAAAGTTCTTACATACTCCCTCCGCCCCATATTGTTCTTCCCATTTCGAATAGTGTACACTATTTACGGTTGAAGAAAATCTTCTCGTTTTTTCTTGATATATAATAAAATATATAGTCATGTGGGGTCTTGTTTGATTCGTATTAATGCGTACTTTAATAATATCAAATTTTAATTATTTGTATTTACATAAAACTAGAGATATTAAGGATACAAAACATACCTCGGCAAATGTGTCATGAAAAAATGGGAAGAACATTATGGGACGGAGGGAGTATATGATATAAAATTATTATGCCAAGACATTTTGACATGTAAATGCTATGCTTACCCGGAATGCGAAAAGAAACGGGAACATAAAACGGAAATGTTTCGGAATGGAGACGATAATTTCAAATTTATAAGAAAAATAAGAAACGTAAAATATATTATACATTATTTTAGATTAAATTATAAAAAATATATTATATAGTGTAGATGAAGCGATATTATCAAGAGTTTTATCAACTAAAATGTTATAATCACGTAAACACTTGATGTGTTTATTCATTTTTAACATGTGAGCTGATTAATACTGCAATAAAAAAATAATTAGAGGTGAATTGAATAAGTTCGAAGAAGAAAGAATACGAGAAATTGACCTATTAGAGTTTTGACTATTTTAAAGCTGTGCAGTTTTGCGCCTCTAATATTAGGAAACACGTAAAAACAACTAACGCATAAGAACAACTAGAAAATGCCGAAGTTTCGAATTCTATCGACTAAAAAACATTTCCTAAAGATTCCTGAAAGTTTTCGAATTTCCGAAGATTTCCGACACGGAAAACGTCTATTTCATGGAGTTTCCGCGTATCCTTTCATATCATTAAGAACGTGGAGTTTCGTTATTGCTCGACATGGGATCCAATCTTTTTATTTCCATTGGCTGGCAATGCATACATCCTAATTGATGCTCAACATGGGAGTATGAGTATAACTTGTCAGTTAACTAGTTTTTGCCGTCGAAAGCATTTACATTGAGTATAATTAACATAGACTTATGACTCTTTTCATGGAAGTATTTTCCGCTAACTATCCAACAAAAAAGAACAGCACGAAACTTGTTATTTCTAAGGAACGATAAAAAAAAGTTCGGAGAACCATGTTTAACGTAGGAAAAACGAAATATGTCACACACCGTCTCCCTCACTGAAAACAATCAAAAAAAATTATGGCTCAGATTATGAACATTACTATCCAGAATACATTTAGGTGTAATATGCGAACACAAACTGTTCGATTTTACTACGTTAAGAGTTGTTCGCACTGAAACTTTCGTCTATAAAATAAGAGAAAAGGTCCAGTGAGAACAAGACTTAACGTAGGAAAAACGAAGTTTTCGCGTTCACAAATAACAAGCTAATGTTCATAATCTGAACGCTAATGTTCACAATCTGGGCGAATATTTTTTAAGCTCATTTTGAAGAAAAAAAACCCAAAAAAAAACAAAGTTCGCAGTAATTATAAGTATGCCACCGCGTCCCTCACCGAAAACGTTCAAAAAAATTTATGGCCCAGATTATGAACATTGGCTTGTAATCTGTGAACGCGATCTGTTCGTTTTCCTACGTTAAGAGTAATTTGCACCCGAACTTTCCTCATAAAATAAACTATTTTATTGAATGCAAACAATTGGACCATACTCCGAAATAAGACAATTCAACTTAGAGAGAACTGCTTATTTAAATGACAGGTAAATTAAGTTAATAGATGGTGGATTGGTGGGGACAAAAGGAAACTTGTTAAGAGTTAAAAGCCATCAATGGCTTCGTATCAATCTCTAAGAATATCAAAAGTAATCATTAACATAATATACTACTGTACCATTATGGGTCAGGTCAAGCAAAGGCAACTTTAGTTGATGTTATGCCTCATGGCTCAAACCAATAGGCAATGGCTACCAATTACTGATACACAAATAGGAATTAAGCCGAAGCACTTAAGTAAGAAAATTTGATCACTAGTTAAATATCTCCCAACTTAGGTATTTAATAACAAATAGAATTATGTATTTAAGAAGTTAGTCGTCGTTATTTCAGGATGATCAGCCTTCTATTATTTTACTTTTTATTGAGAGATCACCCTTCTTGGACCGGAAGAGGAATAGGATAAAACTTCAGCCAATTGACATTCAAAATCACATCTCGTGGTTCGATTCCTTCTCTATCTCACACTGTTTTAAGAACCGTTAATTTCCTAGCGACTACAGATATGAACTTCGAGAATCTCAAATTCTTCTTCAACACTTGAAGACTTCCAGGCTCAAGGAAAAGCTCAAGAATTTCGTAACTCGGCGTTTTATAACGAGTCTTGTAATTTGTTCTTTAAAGAGTTCTACAAGCTAGATCACAGAGATGATGATTTAGGTCACCTTTCGTAAGGTCCTATTATTTATCTGTTCAAAAAGAAGTAAACTTCGGACAGTTATAGAGTAGTTGCAGTTAATTACCCAAAAAAATAGAGTAGTTGCAGGAAATATGGGAAGGAAAATGAACTAAGTGCCCACTTTGCCACTTAAACACAATTAAAAAGACATTGCATTAAAGCCCCTTCGATCATGTTTAATCATATATAGTGTTTGGAGGTTGCAAACTTAGATCTCTTCTTCTTCTTTTTTATTTATAAAATTAGAAAAGTTAATGCAAAAGAGATAAGCACTAACCAGCCTATGTGAAGTTTCCATGTGGACATCAATTAACTCCGATCCATTATTTTCTTCCAATCCACTCTGTGTGGAGAGTTTAGCTCAATCATGTCAAATCCATTCATCATGTTCTATGTTTTTTTATAAATCATATTATACGAGTACGTATATGTTAGTGGATATGAGATTCACCCTAGCAAAGAAAAGGTAATGTATACAATGGAAAGTTCTCGTGAAAATAGTTATTAACGTAGAAAATTAAACAGTTTTGCGTTCACAGATTACATGTCAATGTTCATAGTAATGTTTATAATCTGAGTCATGAAAGTTTTTCAACGTTTTCAGTGAGTGACGCGGTGTCATACTAGTAATTATTGCGAACTTTGATTTTTCTTCTCTTCAAAATGACCTCAAAAAATTTAATCGTTCGGATTATAAATTTTACCGTCTAAGTTATGAACATTAGATTGTTATATGAAAACGTCGTCATACTTGTTCTCGCTTAACCTTTTCTCATTATATAAGTCCACGGAGAGAAGATTTTGAAAATATCAAATACAGATTTCTAATTCAAAGAAACGTATTATCCTTGTATATGATTTTCTAGTTACTGTTATGTAGCCAATTTGGATCTAACACGGATATATCACAGTGGGCATGCTCAATTATTATGACCATGACTAAAACTATGTTTCTTTTTACGTGTAAATATATATGTAGAAGACATGATAAAAGAATTTGAAGAAGCTTTTTTGATGGACTAACTGGAGATCATGGATGGGTCCTTCTCTGGATAAAATTTACACATAGTTTATGGCTTTATACGATCGAAAGCTATTTAGCTAGCTAATTGGATAGATGGAATTTGGAGTCAACTTGAATTGGTGGAGAAAGTAAAGGGAAATGTGTTAAAAAACTACTACTCCATCCGTCCCTTTATTTCCTTCTTGTTTCACTCGGGCACGTATGACGATGTGCGTTTTATTTTATCAATATCTCTAATTATAAATTAGTAAAAAATAAAAAATTTAAATATTATTAAAGTATTCGATAAGACGAATCAAACAAGACCACACATGACTATGTTTTTATCTATATATTGGTCAAAATTACGAAGATTCTCTTAATATGAGAATAGTGTCAAAAACAGAATCAAGAAGGAAATAGTGGGACGGAGGGAGTAATACATTATGCTTTTTTTAGTTGTTCCATTGACATGATTGTCACTAGCTTCAATTCATAAATTGCTCCACTTTGTTATTTTTTAAAGGACAATTTCGGTGTGAACAACTCTTAACATAGGAAAAACGAACAGTTCGTGTTCACAGAGTACACGTTAATGTTCATATTTTGGATAGTGATGTCCATAATCTGGACCACGAAATTTTTTAAACGTTTTCAGTGAGAAACGTGACGACATACTTGTAATTACTACAAACTTTATTTTTTTGTTTTTTTTCTTCTTAAAATGACCTCAAAAATTTCATCGCTCAGATTATGTACATTACCGTCCAAATTATAAACATAAATTTGTTATTTGTGAACTATAAAAATTTCGTTTTTCCTACGTTAAGTCTTGTTCTCACCCAAACTTTTCTCGTATTTTCTAGCCCTGCAAAATTTATAGTATGTTAACTAATCTTTTTATACATGATGACAGTATGTGTTGATGACAATTTATGTTGATGAAAATTTCTATTGATGACAATTTCGGTTTGTATTGATGACAGATTGTTTTGATGACAGTTTTAATTGACGGCGGATTGTGATTCAAATTGAGTTAGTTTATTTAGCCAAATAAAAAAGGATTATAACTCTCCAATTCATTATCTTTTTCTGAAATTTGTGACTCGAATTGGTTTCCAAACACGCATATTTGTGTCCAATACACCTTTTGAAACTAAATTTTAAGTTACTAAATCTATTTATTAAACCCTAAATAAATACCCTTCCCCACCCCTTCTCTCCCTGCAAAACCGTAACCTAATCTCAGCAAGACTCCCGCATCAGGCCGCCTCCGCCCGTCCTCCGTCGGCCGTCCCCTCCCGCCTCCGCCCGTCGGCCTATCTCATCGCCTCTCCGTCACGCCATCATCCAACTCCGGACACGTCTCGTATCCTCGTCGTCCGCCGTCGTCGGAGCTTCTTCCTTGTGGATCTGTTTTCCTCGTCGTCTGCCGTCGTCGGAGCTTCTTCCTTGTGGATTTGTTTTCCTTGTCGTCCTCCTCCTCCATGGAACACGAAGTGCCTGTGCCAAGAATTGGGAGACAACATGTTTTGTTTTAGTTGACAAGTAAATGTTGACAAGTACATGTTGACAAGTACATGTTGACAAGTTTATGTTTACAAGTTGACCATTTGTTTATTTGTTGACAAGTTGTTGGTGGGGTTGTAGATAATGTTGACAAGTTGACAGTTCATTTGTTTATTTGTTGTATTTGTTGACAAATTTGTTGGTGGGGTTGTAGATAATGTTGACAAGTTGTAGATAATGTTGAAGTTGACAAATAAATGTTGACAAGATGACAAGTTGACAGTTCATTTGTTTATTTGTTGTATTTGTTGACAAGTTTGTTGGTGGGGTTGTAGATAATGTTGACAAGTTGTAGATTATCTTCAAACTCTTTCCGGTTGCTGTTATTTCACATGTGCTCAAAAAAAGAAATTTTACAGTCTTACAATTTTAAGTCTTACAATTATTGCTCTCAGTAACATGAACAATTATACTGGTGTATCATACTTTGCTGACACTTTATAATGGATTGTTACTTCTTATTTCTAGTCTTACAATTTTACAGTTTATAAATAGTAAGACAGATTTATTATTAGTGTTGATAATTTATTAGTGATATGTAGACAAAATTATTCACAACAAAACTTTGCTGACACTTTAAAATTGAAATTTTTCAGAAAATAAAACTTTGTTAACAGTTTAATAATTTGCCAACTAAATAATCATCCACTATATTATTGCTCTCAGTAACATGAGCAATTATACTGGTGTACCATACTTCCATGTTGACAGATCCACTTGTTGTTTTTGGTTGGTCAAAATTCTATGGTTTAACATTTCAGCAACAAATTTTGTTGCTCAGTAACATGAGCTATCACCCGCTCCACTTCCACTATATTGTTCAGCAAAGTTTATTGTCAATTATCTCAACAAAATTTAGCTTTTAAATGATCATAAACTTGTTTTTAGTCTCTCCTGTCACCAAGGTAGGACAACAGTCAACATTCAGCAAGGTAGGGCAAAAATTTAGTTTGTTTTGGGCTTGGAAGAAAATTGGGCCTAGTGTGGATCCGTGGTCCTCTACAAGAACTGGGCGCATTTCACAGCTATTCACTAATGGTGAAGCTCCTCTTAAAGATCATATCAAGAGATCTATCAATTTATAAGCCAAAAATATTCAACTTGAATTTAGTTAGTCGATCGAATCAGACGATCAAGATGAAATAAGAATGGTTGGTATAAGTCAAATGCTGGAAATGTTCCACATGTAATCTTACGAGTGATTGCAACTCCAGCCAAAACTATTAGTTCCCAACTTTATCAAGTTTGGTATGTATACCTTTCAATTCATTGAATAAAAATCATGATATATGGTTAGCCTCATTAGTTTCACATGATACGCCCATTTTGTTTTCAGAAACGGTTAATAGTAATACCGTCTGGAATTTAATAAAAAATGTGATAATTTTTTTTATTTTTGATCTAATTATGGAGCACGAAAACCTCTAGTCAGAGAGTGTTTTCATTTCCGAAACGTTTCGACGCATGAAAACTTCATGAAATGGTCAAACCACGTACCGGAAATGGTCAATGAAACTGAAACGCTACAGACACACATAAGAAATGCGGAGAAACCTATGATAATTAAATTAGTCAATTATCCATTTAATCCTAACATAGGACTTCAAATGCTTCATCATAGTTCACGGAAGAGACAAATACTTGGCCGGTCATTTGTCTTTTCTATGACAATTAATCATTTCTATGTCATTAGATTATCGTTTACGCGCTCTTATTACTATAAATGTATTAGTTTATTTATAAGATTTAAAATAATATAGTATATATATCGTCGTTTCTTGCTATTTTCAATTTTTATACATTTTAGAATTGTTGCTTCCTCGTATCTTGTCGTTTTCCGTTTCCGTCCCCGTTTCGTTTCCGTGCTACATAATCATTTTGTTATAAAATTTGATGGACGAAGCTATGTCATCTATGCTCATAAACGTTACCGTTTATTTCTTGCAATCAATCAAATATCAAAGCACGTCTATTTTCTGGTCATTTTTCCCCCTTTGGCTGTCGAATTGGCTGGTTTATATACACATCAAAATGATGTTGTGCGCTTCTTTTCTCACATCACTTTCTTATGAATATCGACCGGCCAAAAGTCATAATTCACTAATGGTAGGTATTATTGTGTGTTCGTGATGCTTCTTGTGTTCATTGCTTTAGTTTTTTTTTTGTAATTTCTCTTACACTAATTTTCTTTGATTAATAAGTAATTATGCATACTATTGCAAAAAAAAATACTTCAAGAGAAATTCAAATAAACTCCATATTCAATGCTAAATATTCATAGAGAGAGATCCATATGAAAATGATTTTTATTTTACGAATATATGAATGAAAAATTCGCATGCACATCTCTAGCTTCACATTGCTATATACATACAGACATAAACACACGCACATCCGCAGAAATGTATGTCTTTAATAATTTATGAAAAAATACATGCACACAGAGACAGGTATATATAAATGTGAATGAATGTTCACGTAAATTTAAAAGGGTGTACATGTGTTCGTACATTCATAGAATAAGCAAATGCACACCTAATCATCGATCCAACTCCATACCGATATTGTCTCAATATAGAAAAGATTATCACTCAATTCATTATGAATGTAAATAAACATGTGCAATTAATATTGAAGAATTGGGGCCATACAATATACTCCATTTATCCCTTAATGTTCTTCTCATCTCCAATTGTAACACTATTTACGATTTAATACAATTTGTTAGATTATTCTCAATCTATAAGAACAAACATGGTCATGCGTGATCTTGTTTTGTTCGTCTCATTGAGTACTTTAACAATATCAAAAATTTATAATTTTTAGAAATATATAATAAGAGATATTAACGACGTAAAACATGTCTCGGTAAATGTGTCGAAATGAAATGGGAAGAACATTAAGGGAGAGAGTACTAAGTTGAACCAAAATTATTGTCCCACTCGATCGATCGACGAGGTTTTGGGATGTTGCAGTCGCTTTCTTGACATGGATCCATCTGTTTGATGCTCTAATATATTTTGTCGATCGATACATGCATTTAAAAAGATTATCATCTAATTTATGCCTACTATAGGAGTAAGGTGAGCAGTTTTATCTCTAGGGCGAATTTCTTTTGCTGGGTTCTTTGTTGATCAAAATGTCAACTTTATTCACCGATCTTCAACAAAAATAAACTTTAGTCACTAGGTTTACCAGAATTTGGATGTTATGAAGGAAAATTACGTGCTCTTACCTTCAGTTATATAGTTAGGTAAAACTCTACATATACATCTGATACTTCATATCTTATCTATATAAAAATTGGTTGTCCAATGTCAAAATTGAAAGAAATTGGTACCAATTTAATACATTACTCATTTCTTAATCACCTCTTATGACAATGCAAACTTATTCTAATATTATGTTTTAAAACTACTTCAAACATAAATATAAGAAAATAAAAAATACTTATATTTACAAATATTAATAAATTTGATAACAACAACAACATATTAACAAATAATGTATAACTATATTAAATCACATACGAAAATCCGTAATTTTCTCGCGCTCCGCGCGAGACCCGTATCTAATATATATATATATATATATGAATGTCATTCACGCATATTAATGTGTCTCAATATCGGATATCTCACGTCATAGATGTCAAATATTAAACGAGTTTAGTTGTGAGGGTCACTATTCTAGTTATAAATCTACCTTTTTGTATGACACGTTCAAAGGATAAAGTTATAGAGAGTAATTTCAAAAATGTGTGGTTATGTTGATAATGGTTTTTAAAATGAGAACGTGAGAATGACTAATGTGCATCAAAATATATTTAAATATGCATCAAAATATACTTAAATATGCATCAAAATATACTTAAATGTGCATCAAAATTCATCATTTGAAAAAATGATGCATCTACAATTTTTACCTTAATGTTCTTAAGTTTCTCAATAAATATTCTTTTAAAAAAAATGCTCCTCAAATTTTGATTGTTTTTAAGTTTGTCAACAATTGTGCACCAAATTAGTATTAAATGTTCACCAATTTACTACTAATGTGCATCATTCTCACGTTCGTATTTTAAAAGTTATTCTCACCCGACACTTTCCCATTTCAAAATAGCCTATAACTAAATTTTGTGTATAACTATGCAAATAACATTACAAAATTCTTTTTTCACAAATAACCTTGTACTAAATTACTCTATTCACTACAGAGAAAAGTTCGAGTAAGAATAAGGCTTAACGTAGGAAAAACGAAGTTTTCTAAGTTGACATATTACAAACTAATTAATGTTCATAATTTGGGCGACAATGTCATAATTTGGACGGTGATGTTCATAACTTATGCAATGAAATTTTTTAAGGCCATTTTGAGAAGGAAAAAAAAACCCAAAGTTCACAACAAATTACAAGTATGTCACTATGTCCCTCACTGAAAAACGTTCAAAGAATTTCGTGACCCGAATGATGAATATTACTATTCAGAATATTTACATTGACGTATAATCTATGAACGTGAATTATTCATTCTTCTACGCTAAGAGATGTTCCATCGGAACTTTTCTCTACTAAAGATAAATAATCTTATAAAATAATATAATTGGTATAGTATAGTGGATGATCTACCGTGATTTGATTTTGCAAAATCTTAAGTATATCATCTATAAACACCTCCATGTCTCCCATCTCTCTCCTCAATGATAATGACAATGAACCATATGATAATTTTATAACGTTTTGAAATGAAACTTATATGAGTAAGACTTATCATTAATTATGGCACCACTAAAGTATTAGGCCGTATAAAATAAAAGTTATAAGACAAACAAAAAAAAGCCTATCATCACTGAAGGTTCCCACTTGTTCATTGACGTTCCTCTTCTCCCACTTGTGCTTCATATGGCTGCATAGCAAGAAAACAGTTATCAGTAAACCATGGGCAAACTACTCCATCTCCCATTTTAAACTTTTAAACAATTATTAATATCTTAATCTAATCTACTATATAATTTGCGATTTCTTACAAATGAATGCTTAACATTAAAGTCCAAAGTGTTTTGATTGGTTACATAATAAATTCTTACTTCCCTTTCATTTTAAGCAATTAAAGGCCGCATTAAATATTTATGCATTCAAATTCGTCTTTTTCCTATCTTGCTCTTGAGTTTTGTGAGTGGGTAATTTTATGTTAATAGTTTTATTGCGTATAAATACACTAATGAATTAAACGCGGTTTCTTCAATGAGTAGGTGGATGTTTTTTGTTGTAGTTTGATTATGAGTTGATGTTTAATATTCTTTTTTATAGTTTGAATTATAAATTGGATTTTTGATATTGAACCATATTGAAAAAGTTGGTAAAAATTACAAATTTGGTCTATACAATATTAACATGCCAGCATGAATCACATGTCCAAATTATCTTTCTGAAGACGCTAACAGGACAACAAAAAAACAATCAAGAAGGCAATCAATCAGTCACGTTTATATAAAATAATATAGACCCGCGCGTAGCGCAGGACCCAAAATGCTAGTATACTATAAAATTAGGGGTTTCCCAAATTAAACACACTACATTTAATGTTTTGTTTTTAATTTATCATTTTTTTGATTTTTGTCTTTTGCCATTTCTTTCCTACATTTACGAGTATGTCGCCCAAATGAAGATTTTGACTCATCAACACATGTCTATAATTGATTCATATGGAACATTTAATCATCTTCTACTTTTCGATTCTGCAACGCCTTATTGTGAAGTTTTATAGGCCGTAAAACACGCGGGTAGCGCGGGCCTAAAAAGTCTATATACTATAAAATTAGGGATTTCCCAAATTAAACACATTGCATTTAATGCTTTGTTTTTAATTTATTATTTTTTTGATTTTTTTCTTTCTCATTTCTTTCCTACGTTTATGAATATGTCGCCCAAATGAAGATTTTGACTCATCAACACATGTCAATAAATCTTAATCTTAATCTTAATATATACTAGGGTTCCCCAAATTAATCACACTGCATTTAATGCTTTGTTTTTAATTTATCATTTTTTGATTTTTTTTCTCTTCCCATTTATTTCCTACGTTTACGAATATGTCGCCTAAATGATGATTTTGACCCACCAACACATGTCTATAATGGTTCTGTATGGAACATATCATCATTTTTTACTCTTCGATTCCGCAACGCCTTATTATGAAGTTTTATAAGCCCAAAAAGTCTAGTATAGCCTAAACATGTGTGGAAATACGAGCTTTTCATCCAGGCTATTGAGCGGGAAGTCTTTTTCTATCTCCGCGCGGAGTTAGAGTCCGTCCGGAGCTGAATGGCTGGTGAATTAAGTTGGCACTTTATAAACCCATCAGAACTGATGGATACTAATTTCGTGCGGAGTTAGCATCCACATACAGCTAAGGTCCGTCGGAAAATCGAGTTGGTCATTCGACCGATCAATCTATTGAATCGAGTGTAATTAGTATCGCTCTCTGAAGAAATTACTTTGTATCTTATATTTCAATGTATGAATGATGATATTATAACTCATAATGTTTACCTATGTTTAGAGACTATACAATACTATATATTTTGCAATTATGTAGTTGACTCGGATGAAGATTGAGTTATTTCAGTTAGAATTATAGTTGTATTGAGATTCATGAAAGAAAACATGATAATCGCGATCCCTGAATATCCGCTATTTGGGTGATTGTTCCTGGTTGATTTGTTTGTCGGTATAGCCTCTTTTATTTATACTCGGTCTTCCTTCTTCCTTAGTTGTTAAGGTTTGACGTTTTTAATCTGTGTCTATCTGACCATTTGAGTTTTCCTCGATCTCTATTCACACCTTTTTGGTGAGTTTTTCTTGACCTCTCGATCTACCATAAGTCATAATTGGTTGAAATTCTTTCCCTATCAAAAATATAAAAATATAAAAATATAAATATAAAATAAGGCGTACGTAATGACTAATGAGACACAAACAAGTTAATTAACCAAGCACCACGAATAATACGTGGTAGGGAATCGGTAATAAGCCGGATTTGCCCTACTGGCAGTGGTCCCCACTCCTCCTGCAAGAAGATAAGAGTTACACATAGTGACACATCAGCCAAATCCTATCTTCTAATAAGATAATAAAGTTCAAAAAAACAAGAAAAGATTAATTTCATTATAATCAGACCTATTCCCATTACTTCCTATATCCGAGTACTAAAAACTTTTCTTTTAGGGTCTCTTAATATCTCTAATTACGTATTAGTAAAAAATATAAGACTTCATATGACTATGTTTTCGTTTGTAAATTAGAAGAAATCAAAAAGATTCTCTTAAATTGTAAATAGTGTTAGAAAATGAAATGAGGCTTATATAATGGGACGAAGGCACTAATTCAATTTCCGGACGAGAAAGAAAAAAGTTTACGTGGAAAAAAAACGTCGAAACGAATGTTCGAGCATCTCCTCATCTCTCCCAAAAAACGACGAAGAAAATAATTTGGAAGCGGGCCCCACCTGACGTGGAAATTAGCTGGTTCAACTCGCTGGACCCACCAAAGGGGCCCAAATTCGCGGCGACTCGTAATTGGTTCCTCTTCCTTCCTTGGGCCCACTCTTTTTATTTTTCCATATAAAAGCCGCTCCTATCTTCCGACTAAAAAACACCCAAAAAAGCCAAAGGAAAAGAAGAAGAAGATGGTGGTGGCTGGAGCTTCGAAGAGGCTTCCGGTTAACCGGAAGTGGATGCTAGCGGGTAACGAAACCGGATCAGGTTTTGGAGAAGACGAACAGTTGGTCGCGATGACGGTGTCGGATACGGTTTTCGGGTTCTTGGACTCGGGGCACGAATCGGCCGAGAGTAGCGGTAGTAGTATCGAAAGATTCGAGGAAGACGAGGAGGATGAAGACGAGGAGGAAGACGAAGTTAGCGTTGAGGAGAAGATTTCCTTTTGGGAAAACCACCGTAGGGTTTTAAAGGTAATTTATCAATTTGACCTTTCGCATATTCTGAATTGTAATGTTAATAATTTAAGCCATGATAATTTTAATAGGAAACATTGTGCAAGACTAGTTCGGTAGAGAGGGAGATACGAAACGCGGCGAAAGAGGCCATGAAGGCAACAAATTTTGATAGAGAACAAGGTAACAATTTGTGCGTTTGTCGAAAAATGATGTCGGACGACGGAGGAACCTGCCGGAGATGTCTTATGACGGAGGTTTCTAGGCGGCTCCGAGATGCGGGATTTGATAGCGCGGTTTGCAAGACCAAGTGGAGGAGTTCACCAGAGATCCCTTCTGGTAACGAAAAGCCTAGATCTTTTCTCTTTTAGTTGAGTGAATGTAGCATGAATTTGGCCCATAGTGTGTCTTCTATTAGTATGCATATATGTTTGACTTAGTTGTTTCAATTTTCAGGGGAACACACATTCATAGAAGTGTTAGACACATCAAATCCCAAAAAGGGACAAATCAGGGTAATAATCGAGCTAAACTTCAGAGCGGAGTTCGAGATAGCGAAAGCGAGCGAAGAATACAATCAGATGGCAGCTCGTCTCCCTGAAGCCTTTGTTGGGAGATCAGATAGACTAAAGGCCATAATCAAGATGTTGTCATCTGCTGCGAAGAAGTGCATGAAAGACAAGAAAATGCACATGGGTCCATGGAGAAAGCATAAATATATGCTAGCAAAATGGTTCAGCACATGCCAAAGAATGGAGGAAGCTAGACCTAAGGCATTGGCTGATGATGTCTGCCCTAGTAAGCTAACATTCAAACCCAAAGCTTCAATGTTGACTGTTGCTTTGCTTGATTTGGTGCCTAATTTGCAGCCTAAAGTGATCACAGTTGTGTGAATTTTTCTGTGTAATTCGGCTATATGATCATATCGAGTCTGATCGAATCAAGATAGGGCTCGAGTAGACGAGTATGGAGTGTATAGGATGTTTCTTTGTAATGTTTTACAACATATTAGTGTAACGAGATTGATTGTCATCTCTTGCTATTGTAACTTATGTTAGAAGTTGGTGTTGGCCAGTAGCTTCCAAGAATAAATAAATAAATAAGAGCCTTGAACAAATTTGTAGGAAACTCAAATCTATTGATCTTGGATGAGAATAGGTAGGAGGATTTTTAGAGCAAATTTGAGCCTGGCCCAAGTTTGAATGGGCTTGAGTCTGGCCCAAATTTGAGTCGGCCCAATATATAACTCCATGTCCAATTTCTCCTGTTCGAAGCACCACCATTATCACCAACGGCGGAAAGATCATAAAATTGACACGATTAGAGCAAATTTCAAACGTATCTTGTTTTCTTTGTCATTGATAATAGGATCATAGAGGATTTGAACCAAACCTAATGGGAGGCGTTCTACATAACGATCCATTCCTCCAATTTCTCGGGTAATTCTGTTTTTTTTTTGTATCGTCAATCTTGTATAGGAAAACTTTCTAGGTTTCAATTTGGTGTTTCTGTATCGATTTTATTTGTTTATTTGTGTTATCTTTGTGGCATTGTCAGGCCTCCATGCAAATTGGCAATTAGGTTCTTGATGGAGTCGGTTTAAATCTCAAAATTTAGGCTTTATCATTGATCTTAGCAAGTTTGTACTATGGAGAATTGTGTAGGGAAATTTTTGTAGCTGAAATCACAAGTACATAGTTTTTAGCCTAATGGGTAAAGAGGGTGATAAATACTGGATAAAAGGAACCAATTTTTACAACACTATTTTCCGGAGATCATCTAGTTTACCTGTCCGGACTCATCAAGATGAGATTTTGACATCTGAAGGTGGTGATGAACCACATTTTGGTCCCAAGAAATCAGCTAGTACTATCTGTCTCGATCCAGAAATGAATAGACAGAAATCTCTATCGCGTTACGCAGGAAGCCATGTCCCTGATTCGTTTAAAGAAGCTCGAGCTCAAGCCAAGCTAGAAAGAACGAAAACAATGGCTCCTCTGCCCCGAAGAAAAGACTCTGACAAGCGGATTATGTGGAAGTTACTCGGCAATGATTTTCGTAAGTCTAGTAAGCCTGGTTCTTCCAAGGAAACTGCTTACTCGAGCGTTTTCAAGCTCTTTGCTTCGGTTAAGCTTGATGGAAGTAAGGGTTGCAAGGATAAATGGACTAAGTACTTTGAACAAGGAGGTGGATTGGTCACTGCTATAGAAGCAGATTATGAGCATGTGCTTGATCTGTCTCAGTTGTTTCTTGGCCTTAGATTTGCTCATGGAGCTCATAGCAAACTTTATCATGGTATCTATAAAGACGAGGCTGTTGCTGTCAAGATACTGACTGTTACGGATGATGACAAGAACTTAGAAGCTCGGTTGAAGAAACAGTTCATCTCTGAAGTTAATCTCTTATGTCGTCTTCACCATGAAAATGTTATAAAGGTAAAGCCACCTCACATCATAATTTTAATCTACATTTGTTTCATAACATAGTAAATGTTGTTATCTTGTTAATAGTTTGTGGCAGCATGCAGTAAGCCACCAGTTTACTGCATTGTTACTGAGTACTTGTCAGAGGGCTCCTTGAGATCTTATCTACACAAGAACCAGGAAAAAACTCTGCCTTTGAAGAACATAATAGCGTTTTCTCTGGAAATTGCTCGTGCGATGGAATACGTTCATTCTCAGGGGGTCATACATCGGGATCTCAAGCCAGAAAACATTCTTATCAATGAGGCATTGCATATGAAGATTGCTGATTTTGGAGTTGCTTGTGAGGGCTCAGACTGTGATCCCTTTGATGATGATACGGGGACTTATCGTTGGATGGCGCCAGAAATGATAAAAAAGAAGTGTTATGGACGAAAGGTTGATGTGTACAGCTTCGGGATCATTCTATGGGAACTGGTTTCGGGAAGTATTCCCTACGGGGATATGAATCCTATCCAAGCTGCCTATGCTGTTGTTAATAAGGTTTGATATCTTTTTCTTTGTTGATTTTTTGTCATTAGATTAAAAAAGTAAATTTTCATTCTAGTTAATGTATAACTTCACTTTTTCTAAAGAGTATATAAAACTTTTCTAGCTGCAAATTTGAAGAGTTGGTCTGAATCAAAAATTAATAAACTGTAGTCCCTCTTTTCATTAGCTTTTACTGAAAAGTTAAACTTTAACTTTAGGACTATAAATGAGAAATATATGGATGATAAGGTTATAGCTAATTTACAAATGTCAAGCATACATTACATCCCACAATCGTCTAGTTATTGAGGATATATCATACTTGTAGCAATTGACCGGGAATCTCACAATCGTCTAGAAATTAAATCCCTCAATCGTCTAGTTATTGTTTATTTGTTTTAGTCCTAATGGAAACAACTTGAAATTTTCAATTTTCAGAAGTTGAGACCTCCTTTGTCAGAGGATTGCCCTCCTGCAATGCGAGCTTTAATAGAACAATGTTGGATTTCACAGCCAGAGAAGAGACCCGAATTTTCGCAGATCGTCAAAATTCTAGAAGAGTTTGAGTCATCGCTTGTTGTCGATGGTACCCTCCAACAAGTACAAGATATTAGGTTTCATGATCAAAAGAAGGGTATCGTTCACTGGATTCAAAAGCACAGTCCTCCACGTTCCAAGTCGGTCTCGATGCCGAAGTTTAGTTGAAGTTTCTTTTTTAGAATTTTTAGTTTTAGGTTGATTTGTGCAATTTAGTTTCATGTATGAAACTTCTCCTACACAATATAGTTTCTTCTCCTACACAATTTAGTTTGTAAAAAGAAGAAGAAGAGGGGATATATTTATATGTGTGCTAGCTTCTTTGATGCCATTGTGAGCCTAGCTTTGATTTAAGTTGGGACAAGCTACCATCTTCTATATATACACACACTACTACACTAGGGTATAATATCTTTGATATTCACATGTCATTTTAAAAATAAGCCACATCTTTTTTGCTACTTGTTGTGATCATCTCAATCTACTACTAAAAGTATTAAAACCAAACTCTAATTTTACCGCATGTTGTCCCTCCGAATTTGTCACATTGTCATCTACTATAATACTCTTTTCACTTGTCATCTAATTAACAATTTTTCAAAATTATTAAAAAGGATTTGATTACATAATATTTAAAAGTAAATTTTCCTAATTTAGATATATTTAAAATTTAAAAAATTCCTACCTAATTAAAAAGATTTGACTCCACGAGGATAATAAAATTATTACAAAATCAATTTCACATTGGAATTGAGATGTTAAAGATTTACACAAAGTTTACATAAAAACGAATATTAATGTGTATAATTAAAAATGTGTATAAAATTAATTATTTTATCATGATTATTTTTTAAAATTAAAAATCGTCACTAGATCAACTTGATCTAAATAGATCCGAAATGAATAAGTTGACATGTCTAATTAAAAAAGAGATAATACCTGTTTTTTATGTGAAATCTTATAAGCTCAACTTGATCTCTCTTTTTTCTTATAAGTTTCTCTTCCCGTATCTGTTTTAATCATCCACTCAAAAGTTGATTGTTTATCTAGGTTGCACGGAAACGAAAACGACAATTAGAAATGGGAAATGACAAGACACCGGAAAGCGGCAAACCTAAAATAAACAAATAAAAGAGCGCTTGAAAACGACAATATATTTTAATATTATATATCATTTTAAAACTATTGTAATGAATAATACATTAATATACTATGAGGCCCATAAAACATAAGTAATTTAATTCTTTAACATAATTATAGTTTATAAAATTGAAATCTGGTAGAAGCATAGAAAATCAAGTCTTAAACCTAAATCAATTGTGAGGGTTGAGAACGTGAAACAAATGAAAGGTTAGGGCTCAGATTTCTTATTTTCATTTTTTCTTTATTTTATTAATAAAAAATATATACATATCTTTCTATTTTTTCACTTATTCTGCCTGTTTCCTCACACGTTTCCTCAGACGTTTTCCCGCGTTTCCGAAATATACTGATTTTCAACGTTTCCTTGACCATTTTCCTCCGTTTCTGGTGTTTTCGAACGCTTTCAGATGTTCCAAGGTTTCTGACACCCCACATCAAACCACATAAGAGATTTCGTGCTACATGGTTAATTATTAAAAGAGTGAATAAGTACTTTAGGTCATTCACGGGGTGGGATATTTTGTAATGATATGGTAAGATATGTCATGATTGGCCTTTATTTACCTATCGTTAATTGACAGAATCGATTAAATCAAAATTAAGAAATCGACACATCGATCAAATGGTCCCGCGACCATGTTTAATTGATAAGATGCGTTATCTTACTAATTTGGTCCCTCCATTATTTAACTGATAAAAGGCAGTCATTAAGTCATTTTCGGATATCAGAGAAACTCACACATTAATTTAATTTGTGACTTAATCAAATAGATTATAAATAAATATAACATAGGGATATAAGAAAGATATTTAAATACATGTTCAAAAGTCCAATAGGAGATGATTAAGAAATGAGTAATGCATTAAATTAGTACCAATTTCATTCAATTTTGGCAATGGACAGCCAATTTTTATATAGATAAGATAGGGTGAATATTTTTTCTAGAGCATGAATCGTCGTGCGCAAAGAGGGTCTTATGGTCTTTCTTTCGGATTGAGAAAGATTTTAGGCCACAAACATTTTACTTTTTAATTGGTTTTGGGGACAAAGATGTTTGTTTGGATGTGATTTGCGTTTCTCCCTTTCCTAGCACGAGTGTGGTTTCTTGGACGCCTAAGGCGGCCTTGCATAATGTCGTTGAGAAGAAAAAAAAGAAATATGTTTTCAAGTGTGAGGAGAGTGGATATAGGTTCATTTCATTCGCCTTATCTATGTTTGGGGAATTGAATAATGATGTTATTAACACACTTTCACGCATTAGAGCGCTCTCCGTTAGTCACTCTAATAATGTCAAGAGTGAACATATATTTTGCACAAATTAAGATTTTGCATTCCGAAATGAGTGAGAACTCAGTTAGTTTTTCGACTCTCATCCCAACTTTGTATAAATTATCAATCATATAAATAAATAGATAATAATATTTGGATTTTGATGTAGTGGTCAATTTTCTGCACGTTTTTTTTCTTTCTGTCCCTTCAGAATTTTAAAAAATATGCACCTCCACTTTCAGTACGTTAGGTAAATAATAATAGTAGGAGGGTAGTACCATTCAGATTGTTTAGTTTAAAATATTATTGAAATCTTCCAAAAATTGACGAGTTTATCTATATTATATATTGAAGCTTTATCATTTTGAATAAGGATTTAGAAAGTTGTTAAGCTATCTATTAACATAATAAAATATTACATTAAGAATTTTTTTAAAGATAAAAAAAGAAATTTACTTTGGAGCAAAATATTGTAAAGTTTAAGTAAACTTAATCTATCTAACTATTACCTATCTATTTAATTTTTAACTATGTTATGTAACGATATTTGAAGCAGAGATGAAACTAGTCATACTAAAAAATAATAAAAATTTAATAATGTTCAATTTTAATTTTGTTTTTATTTATCCATTGAAAGATGGCAGAATACCAATGAATAAGCATATAAATTTTGCAAAAAAATATCTTTAATAATATAAAAAACTTTACTAATGATATGACAATTTATTTTATTTACTATAGATATCTATTGAGATTGTAGTAATATAAATTAATATAAAATATGCACAAAATGATTATAAAATTAATATTAACTAATCATATAACATGCATGGCACGAGCATTGTGCTAGCCTAGATCTGTTCACCAGCTTACATTAGTTACATATACCCAAAAAAAGTTACGAACCATATATTCCTTATTTATTAACTCTTTTATGTCGTCTTCAGCATGAAAATATTAAAAACTCCAGCTTATCTAAGTTTTATTGGTGATATATATGTGTCATATATGAACCTCTTTAACACAACTTCCTCCACAACTTCCCTCGTTCAAGAATCAAGCGAAAGCATCATTGATTTTAGCCTCTCAGTTATCCTTCCAACTATCCCTTGGCAGCTCTCTGCAGACTCCTCAATCTATAACAATCCACACAAACAACAAACCAAAATGAAACCAATATTACATTCACAAATTGAACCTATGTATTGGCTATATATGTTCATACCTTTCCATGGATAGTATGGAAGACTGAGGTATCATTGACTCTTGAGATACTAGCATTCACAACTTCAACTCCTTCATCACGAACTACGCGAATAGCTTCCACGAAGATCGTATAGCAATCGAGGCCAGTGATTAGTGCCACCTCCAACACCGAATTTCCCCAAACATGGACCTCAATCTTGGTACTTGATCTTGGAATGATATGAATATTTTCCTTAAGTAGATTGCTCTTCTTCTCCTTTAATACTGCCATGCGCGTTTCCAACTCCTTTACGTACTTCGTCGCAACATCTACTTGGTCCAACAAAGACGCGTGCTCCTATTATAACAAAAACGTTGAGATATGAACAGACTAACAGAACGTGTGTATTTGCGCGTATATGAGTTTAAGTAAGATGGAGGCTAGAGATGAAACCCTAGAGCTGGATATGGAGTCTTGTTGATGGGGCACAAGAGAGTTGAGTTTGATGAGGAGGCTCTTCATCTCATCTCTTCTGTTCTTCTCTATGGTTTTCCTATCAACTTTGGAAGAAGATAATGAACTGCTAGGCCTAGACTCCATCACCTCACTCCCTCACATAAAACCCTAAGTAAAACGTCTCCTTAAAAACTAAAAATTAGTATAAATACTATATATTTTGACGTATGTATGTCTGCAGAGAAAAATTCGGGTGAGAACAAGGTTTAGCGTACGTTCGCAGATAACAAACTAATGTTCATGATTTTTATGGTAATTTTCATAATATGGGCGACAAAACTTTTTAGGCAATTTTGAGAGAGAAAAGAAGAAGAAAAAACAAATTTTTACAAGTATATCACAGATTATAAATATTATCATCTACTCCCTCCGTCCCTTTAAGTTCTTCCTGTTTCCGTTTTGGGCGTCCCCTTAAGTTCTTCCTATTTTCATTTATATCCATTAATTTCTCCCCATTATACCCTTACTTTATTTATTTTATTCATATCTTAACAACACTTTATCAATCAAATCAACCTTTTTCCATCTAATAAACTTCCTATTGGGTGAATTTTATGATTTATCGCGCCATTACTTACACTCTTGTTTTGATTAGACTTGCCTTAATTCGTGTGCAAAGTACACAATAGGAAGAACTTAAAGGGACGGAGGGAGTAAAATATAAAGATTCAAATGGTATATGTTAGGTCGGATTGGACTCTCCAAAAAGTACAAAACAAATTCACATGCATAATTAATGGCCTCATAAAGTCAAGGTCGAACTGCGAATTTATAGCCGTCCATTTTCATTGTGAAGTACAGACACATAATAAGGGAAAATACGCACGTGTTTAATTCCAAAGCAAAGTTCGTGGCTGGAATTATATGCCGTACGTGGAATATAAATGTGGAGCAATTTGAACCAGTAATGTCAATTTCATTATTGAAACCCGTCATTTTGGATAGGAGTAAGTTTTATTTGTAAGAAAGCAGTTAAAACATGTACGTACACTATTACTCCCTCACTCCCGTATATAATTCTTGTTTTATTTTTGACACTATTCACCTTTTAATACATTTTGTCGTATAACTTTTAATATGTAAGAACAAACATAGTTATATGGGGTCTTGTTTGATTCGTCTTGATGAGTACTTTAACATATCAAAATTTTAGAATTTTTTATTAACATATAGTTAGAGATATTAACGATACAAAACGTGTCTCGGCAAATGTGAAAAGTGAAAGAGAAATTATATTATGGGACGGAGGGAGTACTCCATATCTAACAACTGTTTAGTTTCTGAATCCTGAGCGAGTTTGGAGGCTGGAATAAGACGATTTCCCTAAAATAAGAAAAGAAATCGAAAGCAATTCGATACCCACGGTTAAAGAAAAAATATTGTGATTGTTTAATAAATAGTTTAGCAATCGTCCCACGCAGGGACGTAGCCAGTAGGGATGACAATGGGGCGGGTGTGGGGCGGGGAGTACCATCCCCCATCTCCATCCCCGTTTAATATTATGATCCTCATTCCCATCCACGTTTTTTCTAAAACTTTGCCCCGTCTCCGTCCCCGCCCCATCCCCGTCATCATTGGGGAATCTTCATTCCCGTTAATTTTTCTCATTTAAATTCTCTAATGGGAATTTTTCATCTCCGTTAAATTTTATCATTCATATGTATGTAAAAAAAAAGTACGTGACCTAAAAATAGATCGAAGTCTAAGAATTTTTTATCTAAAACATAATTTTGACGTAAAGTACAAATAATTGCTAAATAATATAGAAGTATTTTTAAAGAATTACATATAAATTTTTCTTTTGGGATTCCCCAATGAGAAAGTTTGCAGGGATCCCCATCCCCGTCCCCGTATAAATTTCCCATCCCCGCCCCATTGCCATCCTAGACGTAGGGATGACAATAGGTGAAAGATGGAGGAACAACATCATGGGTTAAACCATCCGCATTCGTAATATAGCATCATTCGGTTCAACTCATCCAATCACTCGCGGGTAATCAGGTGATTTCAAGAAAAGTTGTATAACAAGCTAAAGCAAAAATGAAATAAAATTATGTTACAATATCATAGACAAAAATATAATACAAGTGTCAAGTGAGACGTGGTCGAGTAAATTGTGAAGGAAATTCAAATACAATCGTTGTAATCTTGAAGAGTGACTGATCGAGTGAGATGTAGTCGAGTGAGATGTGAGAAAAAATAGATTTTTATATGTAGGTTTTTAAAAATAATGGGTGAGCGGGTGAATGTCGGTCGGGTTGGGTATGACTCACAATAGAAATTTAATATGTATCATAAAAGACCTCCGTTTAAAAAATATTTTTTTATATTTTTTTTAGAATTATGACGCTTACCTACCCTCCGTTTCGAAAATAACAACTTACCAAAGACGCTAAACTCCAGGTAAGGTAATCGTCTTCCTCCATTTTTGCTTCTAACATCTTTTATCAAAACTTGAAAATATATAAGTGATTAGTCGTGTGTTGAACGTGTTCTTGCATAATTTTAAATGGTGCATACTATGCTATGAATAGAGGTTTGTTTGGTGCATACTGTGCTAATTAGCTTTAAATTCTTAGACAAAGTAAATTTTAATATTTTAAAAGATCATGTAGGGCATGATTGGATACAACAAGTTTATGCACATGGTTTAGATATTGAAGTTCTCTTGAAGAGGAAAGTCCGCGAATTGCAGAAGTTGCCGAATAAATATCCCTATGAAAGATGCAGGCAACATGCGTTAGTTTCTTCCAGGTCTATTTTTCTTCCTTACAATTTACCTTAATTAATCCCTCTCATTTGTTTTACAAGCATGGTCACATAAATTTCTAACAACACTAGATTCGGACCCCCGCGCGTAGCGCGGGTCAATTAGGAATTTCCGTATATGGTATAATGTTGCAAATAGACGATTTAAGGTATAGATAGGCGGCGGACGACAATGGATATGAAAAGAAGATGGAGATCTTCACACGAAGGAGGGTGACGATGAACTATCTTTTTTCTTTATTTTTTTTTTCGTTTCATTTATTTTAATAAAAATATGACACGTATACGAAACAACAATTATGTATATGGCTAAATTAAAACTTCTCACCTGACATTCTCACCGATTCGATATAGATATATTTTGTTACACTAATTTTTATTAATAAATACTAACAATTTTTTAGTGTTAAAAATTTATTAATTTAATGCATTCATTAACTAAATTTGATATTATGAAGGTTAAGAATATGAAGAAATGTAGATATTAATTGTATTGGTTGCAACTAAGAGAAGATAAAGGTTTTTGATTAAAATTCATGAATAAGATGAGAAGGAATTGATGAAAAAGAATTAGTTCATGCATTGAATAGGTATCGGTTGTCATAACTTTCTAAAGGGTTAATAGTTTTATATGCGGCTTAACGTTGTTAAATAGACGTCGAAAATTGAATTGGGGCTTACTTTCAATGCAGCAATTTAACCTCAACAAAGTTAAACTTGTAAATAGAATAAATCAAGAAAATGATAAATGATTTTTTCAACAAAAGAAAAAGACACTATGTAAATAGGGAATATGAATACATCAAACATCATTAACTCGGTGTATTAAATCGGTACCGATTACCATTACTTTGTCAAGACCCATCATTTTTTATATATAGATAGATTATTACTAAATAGTTGTATTTGTATTTGTAATTTATGAGATTGTAGGAATAACTGTATTACATTATGTGACAATGATAAGATTATAATATAATTTGTGTGGGTGTGAATATGATTACCCTCAATCCAATTTTAAAATGTCTATTTAACAACATTACATCGCATACAAAACTATGTAATGAGTTATTCGTCTCACTCATTATCAATTCATACTACTTCAAATTTAAGTAAGTTTTTATTTCTTTGTTGGTAAGAAATAAGTTATATTCTTTATTTTGACCAACCTTTATTATATATCAACATTGGCCAAAACAGATACAAACAGTTAATAGAATTTATTTATAACAACGTCAACTTAAAATCAACACTTAACTAAATATATAAGATATATCTCATTTCCCCTATCAGTTGCAGATGTTATATATCATAAAATAATATTAAAGTCGTATAAGACCCACGTGTAGCGCGGGTTTCCGCATCTAATTGATTATTAAAAAATGTCTCGAGAAAAATAATATTGTTGGACCTTACCATAGTATCAATTTAGAAAATAGAACAACAGCCCAATTTAGGGCCCATTTTTATAAGCATCACCCCAACTATGAAAAACCCTAAACCTACTCTATATAAACCTCATAAACCACAAACATAAATTTTATTTTTCTTCTTATTGACTGTTAGGCAAAAATTGTTAAAAGAAAACAACCATGCACAAACAAATCTTATTTAATTTTTTTTTAAGTTCGACCTTTATCTGTATATCCTTACAATTTCAATAATATAGATACATTGGAGATTTTAGGTTTGTTTTATGATTTGGGTTGCACCCGGATTATGACGGGTTGCCTACGTACCTTCTTAAGAAGGATCAAGCCTTACGTAGTTCATAATGATTTATTTCCCGTACATCAGAGGAGCGAGTCTAAGCCCACCTTTTAGGAAGGGTTTCCTAGACGCGATCCAACTATCATTTGTACCCCGTGAATAAGATTAAACCCACATTCTAAGAAGGGTTGTCTAACCTTTTCACTATTTATATTTTTAGAGCATTTTTATTTTGAGGTGATGGAACTCGACGGGTGTTGACCTTGTATCGAGTTTCCTACATACCCTTTTAAAAGGGATTCTCCTCATCTCTCTTAGGGTTTGTCGTAACAACTCCATCTTCCGCCTAGATGTCAAGAACTTAACCCGTACCATTCTCTCCCAATTGAAACATTTGTACAAAAAAACAGAACTCATGGGCCTCGCACGCAGCATAGTAGTAGGAATATTTCATGGAGAACACTGCCTCCTAATTTCTTTAAATTATAAATTTTGATGGCTCGAAGAAGTTATAACTACACTTCTTTTAGCAGTTTTCATATGAATTTGCTAAAACGATACTCATTGATTCCAAACATATTCCTAACAATATCATTTTAGCAACGGACGCCTTTGTGCCGTTTGTGGCTCTTCAAGGGTTGCAAGATGACCGTCATTTGGGTTCTTCAAATATTGTTCTCGAGGGTGATAATCTATCTGTCAATAACAGTATCAAACACATCAAGAAACTCCCTTGGGAAATTCATAGCATCATAGTCGATATCAACAACCTCTTAACTGGTTTCGATCATTTCAAAGTTATGAACTGCTTCAAGGAAGCCAATGCGGTCGCAGATTTTCTTGCATCAAAAGAAGTCGACATTCCAGAACTTAATTCATCTCTCCCTAGGCTCAACAATGCCGAAATCAGTTCAGAAGTCATCCAACGATGCGCTTTCTAGTTCTAAGGGTGATGGTAGTGCTTTGAATGCTAACACCTCTTTGTCGAAATTGACTTCATCGACGTCTTTCACCTTCTACAACGTCTTTTTCCGATTTTTATCTCAATATATAAACTCAGGAACGAATATATCTACCGTTCTAGATGATCCAAATTCTTTGGGTGTAAATTTGAGACTTACATTTATCAAAGTGTATTATAATTTATTTTTTCTATCGTTTCCAAGAGCATATATAAAAATTGAAATTGAAATTGAAAATCTTATAATGAAAAAGATAAACACAGCATCAATTGTTCATGTAATACTACAGTTTATCATTGTGTTTCCACAGTTTATCATTGTTCGTCTTATAACGAAATTAAGAATTCTCTATGGACATTGGATCCACCAAAAAAATAAATTAATATCCAGTTGAATCGAATGAACCCCGATTCAAATATGTAAAGGTTTGACAGTAATTGTAAGCTCCATCCCCAAAACTCATTAAAAATAGTAACTATTTGTATATCAATCAAAAACTAATGTATGATATCCGTAAACTCTATAGAGTAGACGTTTCTCGTGTCGGAAACTCCCTGAGAACCTCTATGAAAAGTGTCTTAGGCGTTTCCAATGGTCAACGTTCCCTTTGACTACAAAATCGGAAACTTCAGCGTTTCCTATTTGTTATTATGCGTTTTTAGTTGTTTTTACGCGTTTCTAATATTAGAGACACAAAATTGTCCAACTCTGAAATAGTCAAAACTATAATAGGTCAATTTCTTGTATTTTTTCTTTTCGAACTTATTTTATACTTATTTAATTCTCTTTCTATTTTACTTTTAATTAGCTCATATAGAATAAGAATATCAAGTGTTTATGTGATTATAAGCTGATAAAATCTCGCTTTATCTACTCTACATAAATAATATATTTACTCTATTTTTTATTTTATTTAAAATAATATATAATATAATATACCGTTTCCCGCCGTTTCCTATTTTTATAAATTTAAAATTGCCGTTTCATGTTCCGAAAATGTTTCCGTTTCTAGTTTCCGTTCCCGTGTAACATAAGCTAACCAACTTAAATCTACTGTACTAGTATACACGTACGTAGGTTCGTCATAAACATGTGTCAGTGCGTTGATTTCACATGCAGATACTATGCAATAGAATAAATCGAGTCTTCTTCTTCGATCTTTCTTGAGTAAAAACCAATTGAGAGTCTCCGTAAACAATAAAAATGGAAACTCCAAGCCAACTGTATCTGACACTTGAATTCGAAGTAACAATTGATAATATCACATTAATACTTGTTCACCGTTAATTTGCAGTTTAAAAAATGTACTCGAAACCCGCAGGAGATGCAAATTTGCATATAATAATAATATTAACATATAGGGCTACGCTTCTACCACAAGTTGGCGATAAAATTTGCACATTACACAACACTAGCTCTATATTTATATGGTTTTATTTTATGTGTTACGCAATCGATCAAGATCTATAGCGCATTAATTATGAGATACTATAATGGGAGAATCCCATAATAAACCCTCTCTTAGAGATAAATAAGAATGAATCTAAGTCATTGGATGCCTTACCATCTAATGGCTTAGATTAAACTAGTTACCCCCACTACAAGTGAGGGGTAGTTGTGGTGGTCCGGCGACCTTCCGGCGACCACCCGGTGGTTGTCCGGCGACCGGAAGTCCGGCGGCGGTCCGGCGGTGGGGACAAGGGGGGACAAGGGGTGCCACGTGTCATCATATGAGATGATGAACATTTAAGTATGAGATGATGAACATTTAGATGAACATTTAATTGGTGAACTTTTATGTATAATGTGACGAACATTCAGTAGAGTATGTACAAATGAACATTGTGATGAACATTTATGAACACTTGATGTTCATTAAAAATTGGTAAACATTTAAGTAGAATGTGATGAACATTCAGTTGAAAAACTTTTAAGTATAATGTGATGAACATTTATGAACACTTGATGTTCATAAAAAATTGGTGAACATTTAAGTAGAATGTGATGAACATTCAGTTGGAAACCTTTTAAGTATAATGTGATGAACATTTATGAACACTTGATGTTCATCAAAAATTGGTGAACATTTAAGTAGAATGTGATGAACATTCAGTTGGAAAACTTTTAAGTATAATGTGATGAACATTTATGAACACTTGATGTTCATCAAAAATTGGTGAACATTTAAGTAGAATGTGATGAACATTCAGTTGGAAAACTTTTAGGTATAATGTGATGAACATTTATGAACACTTGATTTTCATCAAAATTTGGTGAACTTTTAAGTATAATGTGATGAACATTCAGTAGAGTATATACAAATGAACATTTATGAACATTGTGATGAACATTTATGAACACTTGATGTTCATCAAAGATGGTCCGGCGGCGGTCCGACGGTGGGGACAAGGGGGGACAAGGGGTGCCACGTGTCATCATATGGGCTCTTGGATCTCTCTTGATCCAAAGCTCCACATTGATTCTCATTTATCATTTTAACAAGTATTATTACATGACTTTTTTCCTACTATAATATAGTCCTTGCAGCTAACATGAGATGTATTTTCAGAGCTCAAGCAATTTGTAGACAAAATAAATGTCATTTTTTTTAGAGAAAAATATGCAACTTTATTCGGATAGATTACAAATTTTACAAAGTTGTACTAGCAAAATTCGCAGTGCCACCATATGGATTATGGGCATGTTCGAACATGTTTCTTTTGCCTATAAAAATTCAAAATTTAAGCTAGCTTATTGCATAAATAAGCTATTTATCCTAACTTATTTGTAAAATAAGTTAGCTTAAAAACAATTATATCCCGACAATAATTGTATATTTACTCGTAAAGGAAACTTTTATCTCTATATATACGCATACATATGAATATGTCGTTTTTGCAGAAATAATAGTGGATCTAGCTAGCATGAAGCTTCCGTTATGCTACCGTTCAGTCTAGGGCGGACCTATATTAGGACGGATTTTTTTGGCGAAAATATTAGCGTTTTTCTATATAGCCCCACTTAAAAATTAGAGATTTTATTAATTTTAATCGATGTATATATTCACCCTTCTTAGTTTAGATTTCTGCGTACGTATGCTACTCGTTTAGTCTACTTCGGTTCGTGAGCTTCGCGAATTTGTACAAGATCCGTTTTTAATTGCGCGTTTTATTCTATCATTCATTACATATATTCGCTTTCAGCATGCTTTTACGATAGAGAGTTTGCTCTTATCGGTTACATATTTTCAGTTGGGATTGCATTTCCTTTGGTCATTTTTCTGCTGAATTTTGTCGTAAATACAAGCAAAATATGTCGATCATTAAGTTTACTTAGATGGTTGCTTAGACGGTGTGACATTGCATGGTCGTTTAGAACATGTTTCTGAAATCAATCTTATGACAAAACCAGCTATTTCAAGAGTAAACTCTAAGAATTACCTAGTACATTATACATTGGCACAATTAAAAAGGTCAACTAATCGCTGTAATTGTCATAATTAAAAAATCCGGCAAAGAAAATAAATTCTGCATACGTTTATATACTACATGATAGTGTTTTAGTTGTTTGTATGAAATTAAATTATCGGGAAAAGGTACAATAAAATGGATAAAAGACACGGTTTGATTTGTATAAAGGAGGAATTCAGCGAAAAACACGATGCCGATCGGCCTGCTTGCTTTTGTTTTATTTAATGCTAGATATCTATGAAATCTTCTTCTTGTATTCTTGTCAAAAATAAGTTAGATCTAAGAAAGATGGTTACAAACTTACAATGGGGAAGTTAAATTTAAGCTTATAATATAATGTTTCTCCCCCTTCTTATATATAAGAAATACTCCCTCCGTCCCTTAATGTTTTCAGAAAAGTGAGATGAGTGGAGAGAAGAAGAAAAAAGAAGTTGAGTAGATGGTTGATTTAATTGATAAAGTGTTTTTAGATAAAAAAAAGAAGAATAAAATATTGAGTAAATGTAGTAATGGTGGAAATTAGATAGAAGAGATGATATAGATGGTTGATTTGATTGATAAAGTGTTGTTAGAATATGAATAAAATAAATAAAGTAAGGGTATTATGGGGAAAAATTAATGGATAGAAAATGAATGTTGCAAACATTTTGGAACGCCCGAAAAGGAAATGTTGCAAACATTAAGGGACGGAGGGAGTACGTACTTCAGTCTTTCCACTTGTTTGGACCAACCTTAACACAAGTACAACACTTATAGAACTCATAAGTCGCTGATTTTATGTACTACTCCCTCCGTCCCTCAATGTTCTTCCCATTTCACTTGGACACGTTTGCCGAGATACGTTTTGCATCGTTAATATCACTTATTATATGTTTCTAAAATTTATAAAAATTTGATATTTGTAAAATACTCAATGAGACGAACAAAACAAGATCTCATATGACTATATTTATTCTTATGAATTGGAAACAATCTAGTAAATTGTGTTAAATTGTGAATAGTGCACAAATTTGACATGGGAAGAACATTAGGGGACGGAGGGAGACTTAATTAAGAAATGAGGACTCGATACAAACCTTCTATAAATAGGAGCTCCAAATAGCATTATAGTCACACCTTCACCTTAACCCGGTTGGAAACCAAACCAAACCCAACCCAACCCAACCCAAGATGGGTTTCCCACTTCCAAAAATCCTCTTATTCTTTCTCCAACTATCTTTCCTAGTCCTAGCTTCCCACTCGGCCTACTCAACCCCCAACCCCGTCGCTGGCGAGCCTGCTCAGCCACCTTCGTATCAGAGACGTCACCACCACCACCATCACGGTCATTACCACCACAAACACCCTCAACCGCCCACCCCTGCTCCTACTTATCCTCCAGTTAAACCCCCGGTTCACCCTCCAGTTAAGCCCCCGGTTCACTCACCAGTTTACCCACCGGTCAAACCCCCGGTTCACCCTCCTGTAAAGCCTCCATCTCCTTCTAATGGAAGAGTAGCCGTACAAGGCCAAGTCTACTGCAAGAACTGCTCCTACCTCGGAGTTGACACCCTAACCGCTGCTAAGCCCCTTGTCGGTACGTAACTAAACACCTTATCAGAACATGAACATGTGTCGTACATTTGATGATATTGCATTGTCCACTAAACCTACAACAAGTTTAACTGTCTAACGCATACGACTCAACACCAAGACTGACTTATTTCAACTTACTTATGCAGGTGCAAAGGTCGTGATGAGGTGCAAGATCAACAAGAGCGTATTCAAAAGCATTGGAATCGCGACAACAGACAAAAACGGATACTTCCTCATGAAGGCTCCTAAGAGCATATCGTCATTGACTGCCTCCAGTAAGTGTCGTGTGTACCTTTTGTCGGCTCCCTTTAAGGCTCGTTGCAACCGTCGCACCAACCTAAACGGTGGTGTCAAGGGAGGCGTCTTAACTCCCCTGAAAACATTCCCGCCTTTGCCCTTCTCTCTTTTCAATGTCGGTCCCTTTGCCTTCGAGCCACCAAGGCGTAGTTGCCACAAAAACTGATCACTCTCTAGCTCGATCTCTATTAGTTGATCATAATAATGATGGTATATCAAAATCTAGTTAGCTAGCTAGCTAGATTTCAATTTGTCAGTGTACGTGTTAGTGTATTTCTTATTGATTGTTGTTTTCGATATTGGATCGCTTAGCTTGAATGTACGTGCAAGCTAGCCATGCACGCAATGGTAATGTTCATTTAATTTGTTCGGATAATAAACAAAATGTGTACTTTACTTCGATTTTAAGTTATGATCAAAGCATCTCCATTTTATATCCTTGGAGTTGGAGTTTGGACTGTATCGTTCTCTTAATTGCTCTAATTAAACTATACATATCCTCGATCACGTAGTTGAATTTCTGATCCCTAATGATTCTCTTTGACCAATAAATTAAAAATAGGATTTGACGTCGTTACCACATGGAATGGTATTTAGCAAAACTGACAAATCAAAAGTCAAACTTGATCCTTTCAAAAATAAATTAGAGCTTGATATAGTTTCATCTGGTGCACATGCTCGATCAGCTCCCTGGAAGCTTCCTCCTCTTCTTGGGCTGGTTTGGGCCCTTCAAAATTGTAATCAAATTAAGCCAAATTTAGGGTAAGTAACCCTTATTTCACTTTGAATTGTATTTTCTAACCCTAAAAATTTCTAGTGTGGTAACTAACCTTTTGGGCTGATGACAGTTTGGTTTGATGACAGTTTGGTTTGATGACAATTTGTATTGATGACAGTTTGAGTTGATGACAGTTTGTGATGATGACAGTTTGTGTTGATGACAATAATTTTTTTTTGATGACAGTAATTTTCATCGATGACAATAATTTTCGTTGATGACAGTATTTTTTATTGATGACAGTAATGTGATGTCATTGATGACAGTAATTTGGATGATGACAATGTTGGTTGTTATTTATGATGACAATTTGCGTTAATGACATTCTTTATCACATTTGATTACATTTTTTGTCATCCGTCTTGTAATATTGTCCTCGTCTAAAATAAAATATCGTCATCATCACTAAATGGATAAAATAATCTATATTTACACATTGATGAAAGTTGAAAACAAATTACAATTTGGAAAACAAACTGTCATTGATGACAATTCATTGACGAAGGTGTAAGAGAAAGCTTGATGACAGTTTGTTTTTCGGCTGAACCAAACAATAAATTGTCATCAATGACAGCTTGATGACATCTACCTCAACAAACTTGCATATATATAATCAATTTGTTAACAACTAAACACAAATTTAATGTCATCAACTTGTTATTGTCACCATAAAACTTTCTTTGCTCCTGCATTCATCGGTCATGGATCTCAAGAACTGTCATCAACTTGTTATTTAGCTTCAGATTATCAGCCAAAAGCACTTTAGACTTTAACACTCCACTTTAGACTTAACATCAACCTCCTGCTAACATCACTGACAAGACTCAATACACCAAAATAAACTGATCCAAAATTGTCATGGATGACAAAAATCACCTGTCATGCTCTACAACCTCTCAATCAAATAACACCAGAACCTATCTTCCTCTTACAGTCTTTGTCATCGGATGACTGAGACTCTCATCAACGTCTTCTTCCTTCTTCAACGAAATTGTTGCTTTAGATCTAGGTTTTTCTTTACAATCCCGATTTGCACAGGTCTATTTATATGGATAAAGTTACACAAATTCAAAATCCCCAATTTCGTAGCAACATTAATTATTATTGTTCAGCCAAAACAAAATTAGGATTCCAGCTCTGGAAGGGAGAGATGATTGAATAAACCTTACCTGATAAAGGAGCTTTCGAATTCAGATTTGTCGAGATCCAAACGGAGAGCTAGCGATTTCCGATTTGAATTCTCTGTTCATTCTTCACATCGTCTTTGGCTGCTCCACTCTCCATTCACAGCTCCTTGTTTTTCCGATATCGAACGTGCTCCTTGCATCGTAAAACCTAGACTTGCCAGTCGACCTCTGAAGTGCCTCCGACGAATCACCAGATCTGGTTCCAGTGCCTTTGAATGAAGCTAAATCGATGGAATTGAAGGGAAGGAAGAAGTTGATTGTGTGTGGCGTTGATTGTGTTGGAGTTGCAGACCGGGAAAAGGGCGAGGAAGAAGATGGAGTGTGGAAGGGAAGGAAGGTGTAGGAGCAAGAAAAAATGACGGCTGTTTAAGATTAGGTTAGGTTAGAAAAGTATTTAGGTTAGATAATTGAATCAAATAAACGAGGGTTAGAAAATCCTCTAAATACGTAAACAGTGTCATTGGGCCCCGTATTGCGCAAACTAAGTTGCATCCCAAATAGAAAGTTTGTTGGGCTTTTACGTATTGGACTCCACCGGACATACTTCACTTTTTCCGCGAAATTCGGGGCCCTTTGCCCTTTATTACACTCTTTGAGTGTAATATAACATCCCTTCTAATCTAAAGTGGTAACTAACCCTCCCCCTTTTTTAATTAAATTTTTAAAAGAAAATTATATATACCCCTCCTAATTAAACTCCCACCCCTTTCCATTCATTTTTTTCTTGCCCGTTACTTTCCTCTTTCTCTCCTTTCACTCCACCTTCCTCTTCCAAGCATTCCGAAGGATTTCGCCGCGATTTCTTCTCGTTTCTCGTCGATTTCGAGCTTCCTTACTCTCGCGCGATCTCCAGGTACATTTTTTCTTCGTTTTTGGTTGATTTCTGTAGAAATTAGGGTTTCCATCGCTGATTTGTTGTTTTTCTGTAATGCAGTTGTTCGAATCTTGTTTTTGTGTGAATTTCGACCAAATCTATAATCACTCACAGGTATGTATCTAGTTCAGTTTTTGCTTCTGTTTTGTGTTTTTAGGTTTTACGGTTTGATTTGGAGTTCGATTTTGCTTTTTTCTACTTGATTACAGTGTTGTTTTTGTGTGTTTTCCTTGCGAATTGCACTTTTTTTTACTGTATCTCTTTGATTTTTACTTGTTTGTCCCTTTGCATGTGTTGATTACAGATTTGTTTGTTTAATTTTCGTATTTGTCATCATATGTATGGTATTTAGTTTTATTAATTTGTTCTTTCTCATTGTTGTTTTCGTGTAATTTATGTTAGTTTTGTAGTTTCGATGACAGTTAGTTTGGTTATAAATCTGGTTTTTGTTTTGATGACAATGTGTTGTGTGTGTGTTTTATGTTGAGGACAATTTGTTTAGTGAAATCTTAGTAATATACTATTTGGGATGACAATGTTTTTGTTTTGATGACAATGTATTTGTTTGTGTTTTATGTTGAGGACAACTTGTTTAGTGAGATCTCAATATTATACTATTTGTTGATGACAATGTGTTTGTCATCGATATCCAGATTTCCCCTTGATTACAGTGTTCTTTGCTCTATTTTATTTTTTGTGCATTACAATATTTGATGACAAACACATTTTGTTCAAATGCGGATGACAATGTGGATGTCAATGTGGATGACAATTTGTTTTGATCAAATACAGTTTTTAGTACTCTTGATGACAATATTTTTCTCTATTTGATGACAGTAATTATTTAAAAGTTTTTAGATTTGATTTCAAAATCTTCTATATTAGGATTTGATTGTCTATTTCTTCTTGTTGATGACAGTAATTTTTGTTTTTGTTCTAATAATTTATATTAGTTCTCTTTGATGACAGTTTAGTGCTTTATATTTGTTTTATTGTTGAATTTTATGACAGTAGTTTCTTATATTGCCCCCCATCCATGCATATGTCATCACAAGTTAATACGTTTGAAAATTGGGACGTCTTTCGAATTATTGATGAACATCTTGGGGCTGATGGACTGTATGAAATAAGGAACATAATTTTTGCCCCTATTGTTACTTGGGCGGGCCAATTGAAGGTGTCGTCTCAGCTGCTCTACTACTTTATCCTTCATCAAGTGAAGACAAAAAAACTTCATGAAATGTGGTTCAACCTCAAAGGCCATGTTTGCCGGTTTGGTCTCCCTGAGTTTGCGGCTGTTACTGGGCTGGATTGCCGTGATCGTACCGACTATGAAATCCCACATGCAAATATGATTGATGAATTTGGGGTCAGAAGCTTAAAATTTAAAGAGTTGTTAGCACTGTTTGTTATAGAGGCCAATCCAGCTAGGAAGCTGAGTTTGGCATATCTTCTTATTGTTGAGGGCGTTCTACTTCCTCAACGACCGAATCAGCCTATTCGTTCTGAATTCTACAAGTTGTCAACAAATATGGATGATTTTAGGAAGTATCCATGGGGGAGGTTAGTGTACTCTACAACTATTGAGTATTTGATGAAGGCAGCTACCGTGGGGAAGCCAGAGAAAGGTGAGCGTGCTCATGACACAAGAGTAACAATTTACTTGCATGGATATCCCATAGCTTTTAAGGTATTTTTTCCATTAGATAATTTTGTCATCATTTCTTTCAATTACCCTCTTTATATTTTTTGCTCACATGTTTTCTTTACTATATGTTGTATTACTGAGTTAATTATTCAAGTTTTATCAAGTATGCTTTTTAAGTATGTCATGACATGTTTGTTTATACTTTTCATACATTTTTTCATCGCTACCTCTTTTGTTCTTCATGTTATGGTCGTATGAATACTATCATCTTAATTTAATGATTCATACTTATTATCCTCTTAATTTCTTATGAAGAGCGCTTCGCGCGCTTCATTTCACATTCATTCCTTTTTTCTCGTCTGTCATATTATTTTTTTAAATCTTTTTTATAGCATTTTGTCATCATCTATTGTATCTGCATCTAATTTTCCTTTTAAATAGTTTTTCTTCTTTTAACTATGGTATATGTCATCAACTATTGTATATGTCATCAACTATGATATCTGTCATCATCTATTGTATATGTCATCAACTATGGTATCTGTCATCTACTATGGTATCTGTCTTCATCATGCTTATCCATTTTTCTGTCTATCTGTTTAGGTTTGGATTCTTGAAACATTCCCTCAGTTTCGGGATATTGTAAACTGTACTACAGCTGGTTCAAGAGAGATCCCTTACTGTCTTCGTTGGTTCAACAAGGATGTCGGTAATATTTGGTTTAGCGCAATGTCGAGACAAGTTAAAGAAACTAATTCGGTATTTATTTCTTCCTTCATCTTTTTCAGTTTGGTTTTATATATTGTCTTGTAATACTTTTTATTTATATCTAATTTTTGTCTTCTTTTTTGTTCAGTATTGTAGATATCCTACATATTCTGAGCATGAAAGATTTAAGGATCTGAATTTTCTGGATGAAAGGGATGACGCACTGTTTGATGGATTTGCCGAGCATATTCTGAATGTGGCAAAAGAGAAGGCTGACAAAGAAGCATCCTTCAACACTGAGATTGCAGCTACTATTCCAAAGGCTAGAGTCTATACGCGCAAAAGGAAAATTGAGATTGTCAATCAGGCTCCAACCCTAAGGATTACTAGGGCTCGCAACGTGGAGCCTAACCCAACTTTGAAGATAAAGTTGAAGGTTGCTGAGCCTAATAAACAATCTCCCCGGCTATTGAAGACTGTCGCAACAAAGAAAGCCTCTCCCAAAAAGACCCTTCTCTTAGAACAACCTCCAAAGGGCAAGAAGGTTTGCAATACAAAATCTGCATTGGTGTTGAGAAGTTCCCCTAGGAAGAGACCTGTTCTTCTAACAACTAAGCCAATTCCCACTAGTGCGCTCCCTATGAGGGACCCGGTGCCAAATGTAGAAGCTGCGGTTGACAGTGTGCTTCGGAGTTTGAATTCAAGGTTGTCTGGAGGCAGTTCATCCAAGAGTTTGCCCTCAAATGCAAAAGCATCAGCTTCGTCATCATCTAGTGCCAAAACAAAGACAGATTCAAGAAGGTTTGATCCCAAGAGTGCTCCTTTTGAACCAAACTCCCCACCATTTCAAGGCCACTCAACCATTCCTCAAGGTTCGAACAATGACTCCTCTGAGAAGATTTCAGATCTGAGCAAGAAGGTGGATCACATGTGCACTGTGATGGATGATGTTCAAGGGACTGTTACTGGCCATACCTTGAAGCTAGAGGATGTGTTCAAAAAGCTAGTGGACATTGGGAGCCTCAATGAGACTTTCATTTCTTCAGTAAGAGCCAACAAAGCCGAAACAACTCCTCTTCCAACCGATCCAATCCACAACAATTTTAAGGTGTTGGAGGAAGCTTGTGGACTTGTTGATGATTCTGCTGCTTCTGCGAGGATAATTGGTGTAAAAAATTTGGTTGACAGTGTTGGAAAGTCTGTGCTTCCCTCTGCCACTGTTGAGCTTAATCTTGAGGGCGGTATTGGTGGGCCATCTTCTCTCCCTGTTCAGCGTAGTCACTCAAATAAATCTGTAGACAATCATGCTGGAGGTACTGAAAAACTTGTGTTTTCGTCATCTGAGAAGTCAAAATCCAATTGCAAGCCTAGGTCTGAAAATATTTCCAAGGAAGACAGTGTGGGTGAGTCTAATATTCCACAATCCCTTGGTGTAACCCTGAGGCAGTCTCTGGATATCCCCAAGGAATCAAAGGATCAAGAGGTAGTTGTTGTAGATGATGACGGTAAATCAGATTGCAACAATGTTGACTTGTTTGTTGGTGAAGGTGATTCTGGATTTCTAGTGATTCCATCTGGGTCCCAATATGCATTCCTTACACCTCCTATTGTATTTGAACCAGAAAGTGGTGATGCAATGTTTGTGGATGACAACTTGGTCAACTTAGAGGATGACAAGACAGATATGGTTGATGATGACAAGGTTGTCATCCCAGATGAACACAAGATAGATATGATTGCTGATGACAAGGTTGTCATCCCAGATGATGACAAGGTTGATATGGTTGATGATGACAAGGTTGTCATCCCACAGGAGGTGTTGGAAGTTGTAGATTCTATGGTAGATCTTCCAGTCAATCCTGTTGATAAAGGGGAATGTCTTGATATTGATAACATGGAATCTCAAGACAATGTTGAATCCGATGACAATGAGGCACCTGAAGACAATGTGGCTCCTGATGACAATGTGGCTCCCGATGACAAGTTGCTTAGGAAGTCTTCTAGGGTAGGTCATTCTAGCCATGTCCTTCTAAGCCCCTTTGCAGTGCCAACTAAAGCCATTGGTATGCCTCCCAGACCAGCGTACTCTTTCTATGAATACGACGATCGTTTGGTCTTCTATTCATGGCTAAAAGATGGGTATGTTGTATTTGTTTTTAGCTTTAATTTTCTAATCATTATTTTGTCATCAAATCATTATTCTGTCATATCTATTATATTATTTTAATTCTTAGCTTAAATTTGTCATCAAATCTTTTTATTTCATGGCTTAAGTGCACTTTTATGTTTATATTTTGTCTCCAAGTGTGCTTGATGCAATCCTGTCATCAAACACTTATAAGTTTTGATGACAGTCCTGTCATCAATCCTGGCATCAAACACTTTTAGGTTTTGATGACAATTTCTGTCATCAATCTTGTCATCCAGCACTTTATTATCTAAACTATCAAGACATTGTCATCATCTTTTCTATGTTCAGTTATCATAATTTTTTGTATGACCTATTATACATTTTTCATCAAGCACTTTATCATGATATTTTGGTATTGTTTATTTTCAGTTTTTGAATGATGACATATATTGTCTGATGACATTTTTTTTCTCCTCTTCATTTTTTGCAGCAAGGAAGAAGCCACTATAAAAGGGAATGATATTAGCCTGTCTAAGCCTTTCTTCCGGAAGTTGATTAGGAAGAATGCTTGGTTCGACGACGTTGTAAGTGTTTTATCATTGAAACCAGTTTTTTATATGTTTATTATTTATGTATTTGTATATAAATGATAGAATTCTTTTCTGTTTTCCAGCATTTATCTGAAGCCCTATATTTCATGAGGAAAAGAATATTTGATGAGGGAGAAAAATTCAAGGATGTAGTTATTCTGGATTGGGTTTGGTTTAGTAGGATGAACCCCCAGTGTCTTGAGAAGGTGTTGTCTGGTATAGATTACAACCTTAATTTCCATCTTGATTACTTTTCTGGTGCTCATCCACCAGCCTATGGGAAATCGTGGGCTAATGGCGTCTCAAGGGTTTACTCACCATTTAATATCAATGACGAACATTGGGTTGCTCTAGAGATAGACTTGGTTAAGAAGCATATTACTGTTATGGACTGTTTATATACCCCAGATTCGAGAGCTAGTTTCTACAAGGATGAATTCATTATTGAATGTCTTGAGCCTCTTTGCAAATTACTCCCTGTTTTGTTAAACAGAAGTGGGATGTTCAATCACCTCGGGAACCTAGACAATGATTTCACTCTCACTAGGCATCGTACTCTCCCCCAAGACAAAGGGTATGTATTCATTATTTCTTTTTGAAGCATTTTATTCTTAACTTATTCTAATTTCTGATGTATTTATTTTTTTCAATGTTACACTGCATAACCATTTTTATTTTTATGTTTCTTTTGGTTTTCAGTGGTAATTGTGGTCTCTTTACATTAAAGTACATTGAAGCTTTTGCATTTGGGAGTTCCTTGGATGAGCTGGATGACGATCATGTGAGGGCACTTAGGGAGAAGATGGCAATTGAGCTATTTCACCAAGAGATTGTGTGGAAGCCTCTACCTCTTAATCGTAAAAAGCTATAGAATTGATTCAGCTTTGTGTTTTCACTTTCAGTAAAAACTTGTTAATAGTGATATATTGGACGACAGTGTTTGTTTCACTTGTGTAAGACAATTTGGGATAATGTGTGCCTTTTTGTACTCCAGTGTTTGTAATGATGACAGTTTGTTTTGCAATCTTATTTTAGTGATGACAAATTATATAAAGTGTTTTATGGTTGTCCCTTTTAATGATTGTGATTCTATCATACTGTCATCCAGATGACAGAAAAGTTTTATTACACTGTCATACTTTTTGTATATATTTTACTTTTAGATCATTGTCATCACTGATTGTTGATCACAATGATCTAAAGAATCATTCTATCTCACTCATTGTGTCAATTTTTGATGACAGTTCTATGTTCATTTAAAAATTGTCATCAACTTTCGTCTTTCATTAAGTATGTCAATGTTTGATGACAGTTTTATCTTCACTTAATATATTGTCATCAAGTGTCATCTTATAAATTATATTTTTTATCATTATTAAATTTGTTCTCCTCCTCATACAATTTCTTATAATTCTTTGATGACTGTTATATACACTCGAAAATATTTCTGTCATCAGCCTTCACCTGTCATCATCCTTCATGCAGCCTTATTTTGGGATTTTTTTTAGTTTTTTCTGGTGAACCCCAATGCATGTTAATTTAAAATTTCAAAACCAACATGCATTGGTGAGGATAATTCAAAGTTTGAGTTTGGTTGTTGGTCTCCTAACAACCAATAGCATTAAATGTGTTTGACCAATTTAATGTATTCTTTTGCAACCCTAACTCTTTTCCTATATATATATCCTCATCTTCCATTCCAGATATCCCACATTCTCCCTTTTCATCTTTTTTTTTGTATACCTCCACATATCCAATCGTTTACAAGGCAAGTATTTTATTTTTCAATTTTTTTCTTTTGTTGTAAGTTCAATGGCACTCATTTTTATTTAAAATTCGAGTTTGTGCAGTTCTTTCCTCAAAATGGAAGATGATATCGACTGGGAAAATGATTTCGACTGGGATGAGTGTTTTTTTGTTGAGATGCAGAGGTCTATGGTGGAAAATGATTGTAGATTGGTAAAAATCTCCATTCTTGTATGTTATTGCATAATCTCTTTTTCAATTTTCTTTCAAATTTTAATATGCTTCAGTTTTTATATATTTCAGCCAATCCCTTTTGACCACGCCAATGAATATCTCAAGGAGTTCAAAGATAAGAAAATTGTCTTGGCTATGTTAGACAAACAAAATATTTGGGATGTAATGGTGAAATTCAGTGACCATGGGAATCCAAACAATTGATATAGGTTTGGTGAAGGCTGGAGGAAGTTTGTTGCAGACAATAAAATAGAAAAGGATCAAACTCTCCTATTTGAAGTGATGGGGAGAAGTGATAGAAGTCTTGTGTACCTGGTTAGGGTTGTCAAAACAGCTTAGCCTCTTTTTGTCTCTTTGTCATCTAGCTATGGATTTTTGTGCTTTTTATGGCTTATCCGAGTGTTGTTGTGTCCTTTTCCTATGTGATTGGTATTTTCCTTTTATGGTCTTTTCATCTATGTAACTTCACTTTACGTGTTGAACTTATGCAATAAAAGAATCAATTCCTATTTTTGCTTTCGATGAAAAATATTGATATTGTCATTTATTTTTTCATCTGTAATCTAATGTTATAAAGTTATGAATCTTTTAAATCCATGTTTAATTAATATGTTATG
Source organism: Oxyria digyna (assembly GCA_029168935.1). NCBI lineage: Eukaryota > Viridiplantae > Streptophyta > Magnoliopsida > Caryophyllales > Polygonaceae > Oxyria > Oxyria digyna. The sequence continues at coordinate 1,276,956 of JAPVLV010000026.1, read as the reverse complement.
ATTTCATATACTTATCATCACTGATGTCAGAGTTATCAGTTTGTCTTATCGGCCAATTATCTAAGTTGTCATCAACTATTTAATCAGATTTCTTATTGTATTTTGTTATCTATCATCATTTGATTTATAATATTTGTATTTATCTTTATGAAGCACGCATAGCATGCTTAATTTTACTTCTCATAATTTTGTGCTAAAGCTTGATTACAATTTTATGGTTTGATGATATTAAACTGTCATCAGCTGTCATCAACTGTCATCTGTCATCTACCTTCATCTGTGTTCTTTTCTGATGCAAAACAACTTAGTATTTAATATATTCATCCAATAATTCTTTGATGACAGTTATATACACTCGAAAATATTTCTGTCATCAGCCTTCATCTGTCATCATCATTCATCCAGCCTTATTTTGTGAATTTTTTTAATTTTTTCTGGTGAACCCCAATGCATGTTATTTTAAAATTTCGAAACCAACATGCATTGATGAGGTTAATTCAAAGTTTTGAGTTTGTGTGTTGGTCACCTAACAACCAATAGCATTAAATGTGTTTGACTAATTTAATGTATTCTTTGCAACCCTAGCTCCTTTCCTCTATATATATGCTCATCTTCATTCCAGATATCCCACACTCTCCCTTTCCTCAAAATTCGATATTGTGCAGTTCTTTCCTCAAAATGGCAGATGAAATCAACTGGGATGAGACCTTTCTTGTTGAGATGCAGAGGTCAATGGTTGAAAATGATTGTAGATTGGTAAAAATCTTCATCCTTTATGTTATTGCCTAATTTCTTTATTTGTTTTCTTTCAAATTTTAATATGGTTCAGTTTTATATATTTCAGCCAATCCCTTTTGACCATGCCAATGAATATCTCAAGGAGTTCAAAGATAAGGAAATTTTCTTGGTTGTGGAAGACAAAGAACAAGTTTGGGATGTAATGGTGAAATTCAGTGACCATGGGAACCCAAACAATTGCTATAGGTTTGGTAAAGGCTGGAGGAAGTTTGTTGCAGACAATAAAATAAAGAAGGATCAAGGTCTCCTATTTGAAGTGAGGGGGAGAAGTGCTAGTATGCTTGTGTACCTGGTTAGGGTTGTCAAAAGACCTTAGCTCTTTATGTCTCTCTGTCATCTACTTATGGATTTTTTGTGGTTTTTATGGCTTATCTGAGTGTTGTTGTGTTCTTTTTCTATGGGATTAGTGTTTTCCTTTATGATCTTTCATCAATGTAACTTCACTTTATAGTGTTGAACTTATGCAATAAAAGAATGAATTCTTGTTTTGCTTCCGATGACAGATATTGATGTTGTCATTTATTTTGTCATCTGTAATCTAATGTTCTAAATTTTTCAATCTTTTAAATCCATGTGTTTATTAATATGTTGTGATATCATATACTTTGTCATCACGGATGACAGAGTTATCATTTTGTCTTATAGGCCAATTATTTAAATTGTCATCAACTTTTTAATCAGATATCTCTTTCTATTTTGTCATCTGTCATCATTTGAATTTTAAATTTTGTATTTATCTTATGAAGCACGCGTAGCGTGCTTCATTTCACTTCTCATAATTTTGTGTTAAACCTTGATGACAATTTTATGCGTTGATGATTATTCAACTGTCATCAACTCTTATCTGTCATCTACCTCCATCTGTGAGCTTTTCTGATGCAAAACAACTAAGTATTTAATATATTCATCCAATTGTTCAACAATTTTTATTTATTGCAATGACCATGTGCTATGTCATCCAAAATACTTGTTCAAATCAATTCAAAAAGGACAGTAATGCAAACTATATATGTGTAATAGTATTTTTTATCAATGTAATCAAACTATTCTAGAACAAAAGGTGAACTTCTGGCTTCTGGGGTTTTGTTCATGCATGATGTTCTGTTGTGTCCAGTGGATCCGCATAGACTGCATCTTGCGGGTCTTCTTGGTCCACACCTCCTCTTGCTATGATTTGGGAACTCACCTTCAGACGGTATTCTCTTCTTCTTAAGTTTCCCTGTTCTTTTCTCTGGCTTGAGAGGTAGGCATTGTATGTTCATTATCTCCTCTGGAATCATTTCTTCGGTTTGCCTAGGCACAGGATATATGGTCTCCTTGTAAGAATTCATCCAATTCTCAAATCTGTAGTAGTCACTCACAATTCCTGTCACCTTCACCTTTGCTTTCTGCATTGCCGCCATTCCATGTATACAGGGAATATGATCTAGATCAAACACTCTGCAAGTGCAGCTTCTTTTTGCCAAATCGACAACTCCATAGAAATCTCCTCCAATCACCTGGTATTGGAACCCATTCAATGCCCTCACTTCATATTTCTTGGACAGTTTATGCCTTTTTTGAAGAATTTCCTCTATGTTTGGTGGCACCACTTTGCTCAGCGCTTCTTCTGTTTTGTTGCGCCTTTCAACGAACCATCTTATCAGCATTTCTAAAACACAATCCAATAGGGCAACAACCTGAAATGACCTAGCCTCTAGTAGGACCTTATTAATGGTCTCTGAATTGTTTGTAGTCATTATGTTGTATCGGTCTCCTTTGCAGTGTGATCTTGCCCACTTCTCAAATTTGGAAATAACCAAGTAATCCCCCATTTCCTGATTAATTGCACATATCTTCTTGAAGTTCTCCTCAAATTCCCTTTTTGTATAGCTGTTTGCAGCCAAAGTGAAGAGCTTGTGCACACCCCTGTCCTTATACCTTGTCTTGAGGTTTTGATGAACATGTCTTCTACACACACAATGCTTTGATGATGTATAAATGCTCTCCACTGCCTTTATAATACTTAGATGCCTATCAGACACAATCACCAATCTGTCATCATGCATCCTTCAACACATATTCTGAGCAATACACATTTTGAAATTTTTTTGTAATAATACACTCATCAAATATTTTCATCATTAATGTTTTTAATATATTTTCAAACACTGTCCTCATTCATCCTATCATGCTTTTACCTTATTTTAAAATTCGGTCATCAACACATATTGTCATCCTTAGTCCATCTATTGTAAGATTTCATCTTTTTTATATTTCTTATGAAGCGCGCGAACGCTTACATCAAAAGTATGTTATAAAGCAAAATGAATATCTCGAAGAATGTTATTGTATCAAAACTGTCATCATTTTTTTTTATATGCCAAATTTTCCAGATTATAGTGCAATAATATTTTGTAATATATTTCTATTTAATCATCATCATTATCTGTCATCAAGTATAGCAAGGTATGTCTACATACCTTTCTCATTTGATCAAATCCTCTTATTGTTGCTCCTAGTGCTATGAACACATACTTGAAGCGATTTTCGTCATCAACCTCTAGCTTTGTGTATGTGCCTATGTTGACTTGTTTGATCATGTGGCAATATATAAGCAACATTCCATAGTTTTCTTCCGGTGTTCCTCTAATCAAATTTTGTGCCCATTCCTTTGCCTTCAAAGCCTTCCAATAGCTCACATCCATACAATGTTCTTTCCTCATGTCGTTCCGGATTCTTTTAGGGTTCGGTCCAGTTTTCACCCCTTCATACCTACACACACAATAAATCATCCAAACTGTCATCTTTCAATATTAATGTGTTTGTATAAGACCATAACTATTTTGCATATATGTTTTGTTACCTTGTTTTAATCTGCTCTCCAACCATCTTGTATGTTGGCTTGCACTGGTTTTCACACCTAAAGTCAAAAGAGCATGTGTGTTCTTCTCTATACTTTCTTATCTCAAAGAAATGTGTGTCTTTCAACACCATTGCCCTCAGCCCCCAGTTGCAGTTCTCATCTGCACACTTAACAGTAAACAAACCAGGGGTTGACTTGTATACCTTGTACACAAAGTTCTCCCTCATAGCGACTTTCCTAATGGAAACTTTGAGCATCTCCTTTGAGTCAAAAATCTGTCCAATATGGATGAACCATGTGTAGTCTTCATAAGTAGGACTATCACCCTCCATAATTTCTCCCCATTCAGTAATTTTGTCCCTTGATTCACAACTAATTACCTCACTCCCACCTTCCATCTCATAATCATTCTGAAATGGAACAAGGCTGTTTTTTTCACTCACTACTGTCGTTTTAGTTGTCTTCTTCTTCTTTCTCTCTGTCACATACAAAGGCACACTCCATTGCACCTTCTCTGGTTTGTTGATGTCAATGAAACACTTGAAGTCCTCGTCCGTCTCTACAATATATGGTATATGAATTTTCTGGAAAGGATTCAAGTGCGACAACTCAATTTCATGTGCTTGTGTCTTCAAATTAAACCTTTGAATAATGGTAGCTGATGAGGCTAAAGTCGTAGTGCCAAATCAAAGAAATAAACTCTAAACACTAACTAGGGTATAGCAAGTAAGTAGAGGTCGAACCCAAGGGAATCAAAACACCCAATCAATGCAGTCAAGTGAAATATCAACTAGTAACAAGTAACCAAAGGGGGGGGGGAGGTTTGATTGCAAGAACACACAAGTAACCAGTAACAAGCAGAGGGAATTTGGGTGAGAATATGATGAGAAGGGGTTTCACCTAGCAAGTATCCACACAACAGTCAATCAAGTTGATCATAGATTTATCTCAAGTTCTATTCAATCCTAGGGAATTTTCCTATTCCAATCTTTATTATATTACCAGGCCAACCGGTCCTGATAATACTTACTATTCAACAATCAGGGAAACCTCTCAAGATTAGATGAAATAGCAGCAAAGGGCACAGGAATCATAAGGATGCATGCAATAACTTACAACCGTCAAGTATTAACATGCAATCAATTCTCTTTCATAAAAGCAATCAACTACCAGATCATGCAGATATGAGCGCTACAATGACAAGGAATTCCACCGTATATTCCTAGTCTAGCAATAGAAAACTATCAATCAAACTAGGTGATCAAGCTAGCAAAACTAATAGAAATCAATAGATGAAGAACAAGAGAATTAATACAAACCCATAGGAAAAGAACAAGAGTTTAGAAATCTCACAACTTAATAACTGAAGGTTTCAACCGCTAAGTAAAACAATGGAGATTAGTTCCTGCTCATGGTTGCAGAACTAAATTGTCTGATGGAAAAGATGATTGAAAGATGATAAAAGAAAGAAAGAACTAGGGTTCTTAAATAGAGAACTAACCCTAAAGAATATGGTAAAAGATAAATATCCTAAAACTAATTAAGGAAAATAAGAAAATAATAAAAGAAATAAAAACAAAGCAAAATAAGGAAAGCCCGGAATATCTTCGGCCTTGTTGTGGCGATCGCCATAGATGCCTGGCGATCGCCATCTTCATATAAAACTTTGTTGTAGCCTCTGTCACCCCATGGCGATCGCCGTAGATTCATGGCGATCGCCATGATCTCTCGAACTCACATAACTCTTCTGTTGTAGAATGGCGATCGTCTGGCTGGTAGTGGCGATCGCCGCTGCTCCGCAGAATATCTTCAAGTCTTCATGTCTGCAATCTTTGATCTCTACTTCTTCGGTTCTGGTCTTCATTTCTTCACTTCTTCGTAAACAACTCAGAACATAACAATAGCTCCAAATACTTGTGATAACACTCCTAAACTAATGTAATAACCCCTAGTTACGCCATACAAAGTGTAGCGTATCAGTAGCCTTTGCACCATCCAGCCCTATGTTGATGTCGATTACAAATGCTTTTGAAATCAATGTCCCAACATAAGCATTCGAACCATCTTTCATCTTCCAGTCTCCTCCCCAACATACAGTTAGAATATTGATTTTGTACCTGTATAGCACATGTTATTGTCTTCATAAACATTCTGTCATCACTCTACAATTCCTGAATTGTAATGAATCCAATTTTCAATCTGTCATCATACCTAATATTATAAATTTAAATTCTAAATCCTGTCATCAACTCCTTTCCTTAAACAACAATACTGTCATCTCATTTCTGTCATCCAACACACATCATCTAATCCATCAACATTATGTCATCACTGTTTAAATTCCTGAATTGTTATATTATGTCATCTAACCCATCAACATTCTGTCATTACTGTCATTCAACACACATCATCTATTTATCAAATTGTCATCACATTTACATTTTTAAATCTAAGTTCAATATTATGTCATCAACTTTCTATAAGAGCATCATATTGTCATCAGGATCAACATTCATCAGTTTCATCTATATTCATCAACACTCTGTCATCCAGTTTTCATTATTTTATTCAATCATTGTTCTTCATGTTATTCGTCCACCAAAATCCTTTTTTTAACAACATTTTGTCATCAAAAATACAGAAAGTCTTTAAAATCACAGTTTATTTAATTATTTCGTGTGTTTTAGCATTCACATCCATGTAATTATATGATGACAGTTTGAATCTTACCTCGATTTCGATTTTGCAGTAGGAAGTTTCTTATATCGAGACGACAAATTGATGCTTTGTTAGTTTGATGATGTCAAACCTTGAATTTCATCCCAGAATCTACCCCGAGAGAGATCTTATGAAGCGCGCGAAGCGTGCTTCATTTCACTTATCAGAAAATTTGATTCGAACCACCAAATTCAGTCGATGCGAGCCGAGATTATGCCTGGCTTCTAGTTTCCTGGTGGAGGCATTTGCTGCGGCTCGGAGGAGTTGACAGCAGCGGGAAGGAACGAGCTTTTTCGCTCCAAATGAAGAGGAAGTGCGAGGATGACAACACTTGCAAGGAGGACGAAGGAAATCCGTGTGGAGGAGGAGAAGGAAGAAGATCGGCGTGAAGGGAGAAGAAGCTGGAGGAAGAAGAAAATCGGCAGGGAAGGAGAGGAAGTCACGCGCGTGTAACAGATTGGAAAAGGAAAAGGTTAGATTGCTTTCCTTGTATAAAACGGGTTAGTTTCTTTACAAAACATAGTAAAAAAGGTTACTTAACCCGTTTTTGGCTTTTTTCGCTCTTCCCCAAGACCGTGGCTTTTAAGTAGAGTTGATGATTTACATGTTTTTAATTTCGATATTAACCAAAATTCGGAGAACTTTCTATACATTTTTTAAACTTTATACGGTAGGTTTGAAGATTTTGCCTCACAATATTTACATAGTTTTTTATTAGTTAATATACTTTAAAACATTCAACTAGATTTTAGAAGAGTTTTTTTTTTTGGGTGAAATATTTTAGAAGAGTTCAAATAACTATTCCTAAGTCTTTTACCCTAAAATCGGTTTTTTCAAACATAGTTAAATAGACCTACTACTCCGTATAATGTAATGACTTTTCAAACCTATTCGCTTATGACTTAGGTTAAGATTTTTAATTTAAAAATATTTTACATTTTATAATTTTGTAGAGTTGGTATTTTCTTACCCGATACATGCTATTTTCCTAGCGAGGTTGGATAATTGTAGAGGAAAGCTACACTAATCAATATGACTAGTTTATTATCCTTGTGCTCTGAATTTAAAGAACCATAAGTTCTTGTGGACCACTTTAGTTGAGATTTCTATTTTTTTTTCTTTTTTTTTCTTTTTTTTTTGTGAAAAGAGAGGCGGAACTCTCAAAAGCTATATAAATGCAAGAAACAATTACATAGGAATGAGGCGTGGCGTACCACGACCCTGAGAGTCACCACCTAACAACAAAATGACACCCTCCGGGGGGTTAGACAGAAAATGAAAACCAAGGGAAAAAGAAAACGCAAGAGAAGCAAGGTCATCAGCAACAACATTAGCTTCACGGAAAACATGACGAAACTGGACATCCCAGTCCCTACGAAGGAAGCCTTGCGCCAAGGAGACGAGGCTGAAAAGGGGGTGACAACGATCCACAGGTTTGCCCAGCAACAGATGCGCCAAAAGAGAATCTGTTTCGAGGCAAACCCTCCTATATCCCTTGTCCCACGCAAGCCTAAAACCCTGAAGAATACCCCAGAGTTCAGCTTTCGGGACCGAACAACAACCAATGTGGTGCACAAAACCACCCAACCAACACCCAAAATGGTCACGGAGAACACCCGCAGCCGTAGCTCTGCCATCTTTCACAGCACCATCTGTATTGATTTTAATCCTTCCCTCCCCAGGTTTAGACCAAGCGACCAGCTGCTGCACTCTAGTACCGCTGCCACCGACCTGAGCCCTTTTAGCCCAAACAACACGGTACTCAGAAGCCATATTCTGAATAAAGGCCCCTGATGAGGCTAAAGTCGTAGTGCCAAATCAAAGAAAACTCTAAACACTAACTAAAGTATAGCAAGCAAGTAGAGGTCGAACCCAAGGGAATCAAAACACCAATCACTATGCAGTCAAGCGAAATACCAACTAACGAACAAGTAACCAAGGGGGGGGGGGGTTTGATTGTATTGAACACAAAAGTAACAAGTATCAAGCAAAGAAGGTTTGGTGGTGAATATATTGAGAAATGGTTTCACCTAGCAAGTATCCACACAACAGTCAATCAAGTTGATCATAGATTATCTCAGGTTCTTATCAATCCTAGGGAATGTTCCTATTCCAATCTTTAATATATTAGCAGGCCAACCGGTCCTGATAATACTTACTATTCAACAATCAGGGAAAACTCTCAAGATTAGATGAAATAGCAGCAAAGAGCACATGAATCATAAGGATGCATGCAATAACTTACAACCGTCAAGTATTAACATGCAATCAATTCTCTTTCATAATCAACTACCAGATCATGCAAATATGAATGCTACAATGACAAGGAATTCCACCGTATATTCCTAGTCTAGCAATAGAAAACTATCAATCAAACTAGGTGATCAAGCTAGCAAAACTAATAGAAATCAATAGATGAAGAACAAGAGAATTAATACAAACCCATAGGAAAAGAACAAGAGTTTAGAAATCTCACAACTTAATAACTGAAGGTTTCAACCGCTAAGCAAAACAATAGAGATTAGCTCCTGCTCATGGTTGCAAAACTAAATTGTCTGATGGAAAAGATGATGGAAAAAGATTATGAAAGATAGAAAGAACTAGGGTTCTTAAATAGAGACTAACCCTAAAAATATATGGTAAAAGATATATCCTAAACGAAATAATAATAAAAGGAAAAAGGAAATAAATAAAACAAAAGGAAAAATAACCAACAAGTCTCGTAAGTGGTATGACGGCTAAGATCAAGCAGCTTGCTTCCATAAATGGCCAGCAGCTAGCTTGATTTAATTAAGCCCAATCCATCGGCCCATCACTTCAGCCCAACAAGTCAGCAGCTAGCTTCAATCTTCGCGTGTGCTCCTCCTGCTTAATATGTGGGCCGCCTTTCTTCCTCCATAATGGGCCCATCCCAACGTAGAAGTAACTCCACTGTAAGGTAGCGATCGCCATCAAACCATGGCGATCGCGGTCGCTCCTGATTCTAAACTCGTTTCTTCGTCTTCAACTCTTCTTAACTCCAATTCTTCACTTTATATCTTCTAAGTCTTCATAATAACTCCAATGATCCATAACATAGAAATGTCTCTAAACTCATATGAATATACTCCTAATACAATGTAATAATCCCTAGTTACGCTATACAAAGTGCAGCGTATCAGCCCCCTTGATCCCTTGAAACTCTTCATTACGAAAAACCAACATGTTATGCCATTTCCAAGCCCACCAAAGGGCCAACGCAAACATACAGCCACATTCAACACAACCGTGACACGAAACCTTGGACAACAGATTCTTACGCAGCCAAACAACAGAACCATCAGGAAAAAAATGATCCCTAACATTCCCATCAAAAGACGCAGGAAACAGATGAGACCAAAACCCTCTAGACTTGCAACAATCACGAAAAATGTGTAAGGCAGTCTCAGGCTGACCCCGACACATAGCACAATCAGACATCAAACACATGTGACGACGATGTCTTTTAGCATTCGTAAGAATACGACCGTGGATAACCAACCAAAGAAAAGTTCTAACTCTCTCGGGCACTTTCATATGCCAGATCCTTTCAAAAATCAGCGAGTCCAACTCACACTTCTCGGGTTTATGTTGCAACATAGCAAAAGCCGAGGAAACAGAAAATTCTCCATTAGAGGACATGCCCCAACTGATCGTATCTGGGAACTCCTCTCCATCTAACACCACAAGAGGAGCCAAAATAAGAAGAAAAGACGCAGGAAGCAAATGAGAGAGCTCATCCCATTTCTATCCCACACCACAATCCCAGTAGCTGCAAACAGATCTATCCGTTAATGCTTCCGACCAAGTGGAGATGCAAGACTTATTCAGCACCTCAGAACCAAGCCAAAGATCAACCCAAAAACGAATGCCCAGCCCGTTACCAAGGATCCACCTACAACCTGGGATAACAACCTCCTTCACACCTTTCTGAATACTCTTCCAAGTAATAGAAGGATTAGCAGAAGTCGTCTTATCCCCTTTGATATACTTCTTACGAATCACTTCAGCCCAAAGATCATCTGGACGGGTAAGAAAGCACCAACTGAGCTTACTAAGAAGAGCAAAATTCATTTGCTGCATCGGTTTAAAGCTCAACCCACCATGCTTCTTTTCAGTGCACAAAATATCATGGTGAATCAGATGCATCTTCTTACTGCCATTCCAACTACCCCAAACAAAAGAGCGAGTGAGACGATCAATATCCTTACACACGTTACCAGGCAGCAGCAGAGAGGACATTGAATAAATCGGGATAGAGGAAATCACCGACTTGGCTAGCGTAACTCTACCCGCAAGACTGAGATGTCTAACTTTCCAGCCAGCCAACCTACTATTGATTTTATCCAAAAGGGGCCCACAGGCCACCTTATCAAGACGCTTGTGCAGCAGCGGGATCCCAAGGTAAGCACCAAGATCCCGAGTAACCGGAAAATTACTTTCCGCTTGAATATCATTAATGACATCCTGAGAGACATTAGGCGAAACAAACAATTTCGTCTTCTCAACATTCACTTTTTGACCTGAAGACTTACAGAAAAGATCCAAGCAAGCTTTGATAACTCTGATTTGCATAACAGAAGCCTCGGCAAACAGCAAAATATCGTCTGCAAACAGAATATGTGAAATAGCTGGCCCACCCCTAGAAATGTGAATAGGCTTCCAAGAACCATCACTAACCTTAGACAAGATCATTTGACTGAGCCTTTCAATACAGAGAACAAACAAATACGGAGAGATAGGATCCCCTTGTCTAATTCCCCGATTAGGCTTAAACTTCCCAGTCACCTCGCCATTCCAAATGAGACTCAAAGAAGACGTCGAGAAGCACTCAGTAATCCACCCAACCCAAACATCAGGGAAACCAACATCAAGAAGAGAGTCAACAATAAAATCCCATCGCAGACGATCATATGCTTTCTCAAGATCGATTTTAACAATCATCCAACCCTTCACCCCCTGCTTAAATTTCATCGAATGCACAACTTCCTGGGCCAAAGCAATGTTATCCATGATTAAACGACCCGAGATAAAACTACCCTGCAAGGGACTAATAAGATCCCCGAGAATGGGTTGAATCCTAGACACAATAACCTTAGTAATAAGCTTGAAGACCACATTGCAAAGGCCAATAGGACGGAATTGACTAACCTTCTCAGGATTCTTGACTTTAGCGACCAGAGTAATAAGAGTATCATTCATACCCGAGGGAAGGGTCGAGCAATCAAAAAACTGTAAGACCGCTTTAATAACCGAAGCTCCCACCTCCGGCCAACACCGTTGGTAGAAAAATGGCTGAAAAGCATCCGGACCCGGTGCTTTCAAAGCACCCATACTCTTAACAGCCTTGAGAATATCCTCCCCAGTAAACGGGGCCTGTAACTGCTGCCAACGATCCCCACTAATGAGAGGAAAAAGGCCATGAGGGGTACAAATAGGATGAAGCTCCTCCAGATGAACATGGTAGAGATTCTTAAAATAAGCGACAGCCAAATCCTCTAACTGCTCGACATCATCCACCCAACAATCATCATCATCTTTAAGCGCAAGAAATTTGTTGTACTTTCTCTTGATAACAGCAGAGGCATGAAAAAAAGAAGTATTCCTATCGCCTTCACAAAGCCACAATTCCCTAGACTTTTGGAGCCAATGAGTTTCCTCCTGATCCAGAACCTGACCAAGATCATTCTGAATATTCTGTTCAGCACTAAGCAACTGATTCGTAACTCCCAGCCCAATACACTGTTGCACATGATCCAGCTGACTAAGAAGAGCCTTCTTCTTCTCCAGAATGTTACCAAAAACCAACTTGTTCCAAACAATAAGACGACTGCGAAGTAAATCCAGAGCATCCATGATAGAGCAATCCACAACCCAAGCGTCAACAATTAATCTCTTAAAATCCGGGTGCGAATGCCAAGCCGCTTCGAAACGAAAAGGACGACGAAAACGATTTCGAACTAAAGGAGGGATTAAACTGATTAACAAGGGCGTATGATCAGACGCGAATTTAGGAAGGTGCCGAACAATCATCTCAGGCCAACTAATGCAGGCTTCAAGGTTAGCAAAAGCCCTATCCAGCCTCTTAGCAATGTAATCTGAATCAGAAATCCCTCTAGACCAAGTATGGGGCTGACCCACGAAGCCTAGATCAACCAAACCCCTGTTATTCACAACCGCTTGGAAGTCCACAGAATCTGGATGCAAACCACCAGAACCACCAGCCCTTTCTTCTAAAGAAAGAATACAGTTGAAGTCTCCGGCAACAACAAAAGGCCCTGAGCAACTCTCAAGTTCATCATTCAAAGAGCTCCAAAAACTGCGACGACGATGCACAGTGGGAGGAGCATAAACAAAGAACAAATGCAGTCTCGTATCCCCTTTACAAACAGAAGACAAAAAAAATTTCTCAATTTTACGAATAACATTCAGCTGGATAGAATTGTCGTTCCAGAAGAGCCAGACACCCCCCTTGAACCCCTGAGCTTCAATACGATCACAACAATTAAAAGAATTATTCAGCTTATCACAGATTTCAACAGCCCTAAGACCTGAAACCTTAGTTTCAATCCAAAACCAGAATATCAACCTTATGGATACGAGTCAAATACTTAACATCACGAGAGAGGCCAGGCTTACCAGCACCTCGACAGTTCCAAACAAGGCAGTTCACCATTAAAACTTTGGAAAAAGGGAGAATCGACCAAGACGACTCAATTAGCAAGACCCTTAAGGGTCTCGTCCTCTTCTGCACCAGCTTCCTCCAATGCCTCCGCCTGCCTTCCAGCATTTTCTTCGGACGCCCTAAACGCCTGAACAGGGAGCGCAAGAAGCCAAGCTTCACTGGACAACTCCATCTCGTCTGAATCTGAAGTCACATGGGCCACAGTCAAAAAATTTGAAACCTCTGTGCCAATGGGCTTAATAAAATCTTTTGGCTCCTCTCTTCTTCTAATGGGCTCAACTGAAATAGGGTCCGAAATAGCCCCATACTTTGCAATAGCAGCAGCAAATGAAGCGGGCTGCGAAATTGATTTGGACTTTATAACAAGCCCATCACAATCTCTGTCACTAGTCGAAACTAGCCCATTCCTACTAGCCTTCCCATACTTTTTCTTAAACCTGCTCTTCCTATTCCTAGGGTTGAGCCCTCTAACATTGCTCTTTTCTTGGGCCCCAAAACCTTTTTTGTCTTCTACTTCTTTCCTGACAATAATTCCATTCTCTTCACAAGACTTTTGGTGATTCAACTTCTCAGACACTACTATTCCCTTATCTTTTGCCAGTTGTTTGCCAACATCCCTATCTTTAGTCATAGGTTGCCCCGTTTGAAGGGCTACTTCTGCACCGCCCGTCTTATCTGCAAGAACATCAAATCTCGTTGACAGAGTCAAAGAGCCGTTGGTTTGCTTTCCCTGACTAGGCTTCCCCTTCATCAGCACCATCGTCGGAGAAGGGTTCGACTTCGCCGACGTTTTAGATTGTCTCCAGGTTTTTCGCCTGCGCCATTGATCATTCATCCAGTCTCCAAACTTCGTTGGTTTAACCGAACTTTCACCCTTTTCCAGATCTTCTTGTTGTCTAGCTTTATCCACCTCTTCTTTTTTCGCTACATTCTTAGGCTCATAAGGACAGTTGGGATGGAAATGGCCGAACCTCCCGCAATGAAAACAAATGGTGTGTAAGCCTTTGTATTCAACCAGGAATCTTGAACCATTAATGACAACAGCACCTTTGAGAGGCTTGGATAGATCAAGCTCAATGCAAAACCTGGCAAATCTCTCTCTATTTGCATACAAAGTTTTCTTGTCCACTTTAATGGGTCTTCCGAGCGCCGACGCAAGTTGTAAGAGAATATGCTCTTCATACAAAATGACAGGGATGTTAGTGAATCGCACCCACGCAGCAGTGGTGGAGATGACTTCTGTCAGCGGATTGAACGAGGGCCTCCAAGGATTGATGACAATGTAGTGACCAAACAAAGTCCAGGGGCCCTCCGTAAGAGTAGTCATATAATCTGTCTCCTCTGAGAATTTTACGAGATAAAAACCTTTAGGAAGATCAACAAGCCTCATTCTGCCTTTAGGTTTCCATAACTGTCGGAGCTTTCTATTCATAACATCATAAGGGATCATAGTACCAAGAGCCTTAATGATCAGGGAAGAAGACCAAGCAGAAGCAAGAACCTCTAAAACTTCAGCAACAATAGAAATCTCAGGTTCACTGTCTTCACCTCTAGGGAAGACAATATTAATTTTGCCTGCAAGAAATTCCTCAGATAATATCACTCTTTCCTCCTCACCATTCTGCGTAGCAGAGCTCACAACATCCTTCCAAGACTTCACATGGATCTGGGTTTCGAGAGTTGGTGGGGCAGGGGAGCCGTTAGTCAGATCATCTTCAGTATTCATAGCATCAGGAGGGTCTGGTGGAATAGAAGGGTTAGAAGGATCATGGGCGGACGGGTCCGGTAACGGTGAAGGCTTACAGACAAGTTCAGGTGAAAGCGAGGTCATGGAAAGAAAGGGGTTTTTGGTGGGTGGGGAATACAGCCAAAGAAAGTAGTTGTTAGATTTTAGTTGAGATTTCTAAGAGAAAGAGGAAAGAATTCTAATTCAGGCGTTGATTAATTGAGTATTTACAATCATTATACTTGTAATAGAATATGAGTTTTTCTAATACATGGAATATATCCAAGGACATACAATAAAATCCTAAAAATGGAATAATTTAAACTATTCTTATTAGGAAGATGAGATAAATCAATAAATAAAAAATATTACATTTTCAATGTATATTAAAAAAATCCATATAGTAATGATTTTCTCAAATATTAAAAATATTGTTATACTGACTTGATCACTTCCTGCAGCTTTGATTGAATTTCAATACAGACCAGTGGTATGTATAGTTATTAAATACTTTGGTCAAAAGTCTTTAAATGCTAAACGTTGACATTAAGACAGTGATTAAAATAGGACACGGTCTATGGACTTATGATGTATATTTTGATTTAAAAATTATGCACATCAATTTCAGTTCGCCTTCTAAACTCTAAAGTTAGGCTAACAAAAAAAATGCGAAACTTTTAGTATATATATAAATATATATATAGCTCATCACTAGACCTGGTAAACAAGTCTGATTCAAGTCAGGTTCGTATCGAAAATACATATGGATCAAACGCATTAACAAAATTTTCGGGGTGATCGAGTTTAGGTCGTCTCAACGGGTTTCAAATGTTCATTTTCTATTATATTAAAGAAAAATAAACTATAAAATTATTTTTTTAATACAATAATGTTAATATATCATTATTTAATAAACTATAATATTATTATTTAATTTAGATGAAATAAAATAAAAAGTATGTGAAAACTGAGTCTCCCGTCTCCCAATGAGTTTCGAGATGTTCAGATCGTACCCACAAGTCTCGGTTCGGACCGACTTCAAGTCACCCGCCCGTTTATATTATTTTTTCGAATGAGATTATATCATGTTTTTTATGAATCGGGTCGAATCGACCCAACGAATTGGGTCCGCTTCTCACCGAATGAGATTAATTTTTTTTTTTTAGAACCAAACTCCAAAGCCTTGTTATAACTCCAAAGCGCCAAAAAGCCAATCACATCTCTTCTCCATCTCCACCTTCATCTTCCTCCTCTCTCTTTCCGACTCAGAACCAGAAAAAAGCAAGCAAGAAAAAAATCCACTCACTCATGGAGAGATCTCTACCTTCCCCCACAACCTCCACCAGCAATGCCTCCAGATCCGACCCGTACCCGACCACCTTCGTCCAAGCCGACACCTCCTCCTTCAAACAAGTCGTCCAGATGCTAACCGGATCCACCTCCCAATCCAAGCCCAAGCCCACTTCCCCAGATCCAGCCCACAAAAACCCCATTCCCCCGATCCGGCCCACTTCCAAATCGAAGCTATACGAGCGACGCAGCAGCATCAGAAGCCTCAGAATCAGCCCTCTGGTTTCCGGGTTCGGATCCAAACTATCACCAAGAACAGCTGAGATTCTCTCCCCAAGCCTCCTCGATTTCCCCTCTCTCGCTCTCAGCCCCGTTACGCCGCTCATACCCGACCCGTTTAAGGCGATGGAGGAGAAGGCGATTGCGGAGAAAGGGTTTTTTCTTCATCCTTCGCCGCGCGAATCTGAGCCTCCTAAGCTTCTTCCGCTCTTCCCCCTTTCGTCGCCAGGTTCTAGGTCTTGATTTGTTTCGAGTTTATGATTGTGTTGTTGTAAGATTTGAAACTGTGGTCATGAAATTGAATCTTGATTTGGTTGAAATTGAATTCTGTAGTACAGTAGTCTGTAAGTTGCATGTTCTGATCAGGTGGTGGAAAAGAGAGTAGATGTGAATTCACTTTTGGCATTGAATAACTGGTCTGGATTTACTGCGGTCAGTAGTTGGGGGGTGAGTGGTTGAAAAATAACAGTAATGCAGAAGGGTAAATAAAAAGTGAAAAAGGAAAGAAAAGGGGAAGGGAGGAGGAAGAAGCAAGAAAGAAAGGAATCTCATCTCGTGAAGAGTTGAGTTGAGTGCACTCTGGCTTTTTTGCAGGCTTCTTCTTCCTTATTTGATACAGTACATTTTTTGTTTTTATACATGCTACAAATTTTTGAATATGTTCGCTTTGATCACTATATACAGGCAATCTCGAAAAAATAAGATTAAATTTTAGTTAAAAGACAACGGTGAACAATCGAGAATGACATGCTAAAACGCCAAAAGAGTTGCGAGATAATGAAAAACGTAATTGAGTGACTACTATTTACGCTAAAACGGTCAACCTGCTTTAAGAGACGTTTTCGAGTGTCCGACACAAGAAATCATATCATATAACGTCGCTTGTTTCTATACCTTTGGTATATGAAATGAGTATAGGAATGATTCATACCTATTCTCGTGTATAGTAAGTCTAGGTACGGGGATTAAACTTATTCCAAAGTATCACTCATTCCAGCCTTTAACACTACATTTCATACTCATAAAAATAAAAGTATCACTCATACCTATTTTTGTTCTATTTTCCCCTCTTCAAAATTACACCAAACACAAAGTTATATAAGAATCACACAACCATATTCATCGTATCTAAGCTCATTCCTCTTTCCAACCCGATTCTCATCACAATACCAAACGAACTCTTAAAAAAGATGGTTTTTCAGGTTTGAAGATGCTTTAGTGGGACGAAATTATTTTATATGGAAAATTGGGGTAAATGCTTGGTATGAGTTGGGCTAAACAGAGTTATTATACTCCGTAGCGTACAAGCAACTAAACAGAGTTTGATTTTGACTTCTGGTAGTTAGATTAGAATATGAAATTTTAGGTTGCAAATACCTTTTGTTATGTGAAGTAGTCGTGTTGTCAAATAATGAGAGGACCCGTGAACACAATAAAATTAGAAAGGAGCATAAATTAGGAAAGTTGTACCAACTTTACTGGTATAAATGGATGTACATTATTTGTGATTGAAATGAGATTATAGTTACGAATCAAAAGTGCTAACTCCATTACGTCTTACTAACTTCAATTTTTAAGATTTTTTATGTAAAATAAAAAAATTAAGTGCGTTATAACTTAACCATACGTCTCGTTTTTTAACGTAGAGGCTATATACACTCATATTTTGTTCTATTTATACTCATGGTCACAACGCCCGATCACGGGTTGCGTGGCTGAGAAAACCGCTTTAACCACGCGTAGCGTACTCGGGGCTATATTGTCTAATAAAAAAAGAAAAGACTCACAACCCTGCCAAGCTTGTCTGAAAACATATTTGAAGAATCCATTGACTATTTGACTTTGGCTTTTCAAAGAAGAAGATGGGTAACGGAAAAAGTCGTCTTAAAACAGGAGGTCACCGAAAGAGATGGCCGGAAAATGCGTATCATCGACGAAGAGCTCATCCAGATCCAGAAGCTTGGGCGACTATGTTCATCCGGAGAAGGACGACGAAGAAGGGGGTGGCGATGGGTGTCATACTTTTGAATTTGGGCCTAAAATTGTTTTAGTAATTTCACGCCCACGGTTTACGTGTGCGAAATTTAATATCCAATTAAGGTGTCACGCTTAAGCTTTGCGTGCAAAGATGGGGATGTTGCGCTGGATGTGCAGCTATAGCAAGGTAGACAGAATCATAAATAAAGTTATTAGAGAATGAGTCGGTGTAGCTGACATCAGGGAAGAATTGCGGAAAACTAGACTACGGTTGTATGTGCATGTGCAAAGGAGACAAGTAGACGCGTCAGTTGACTCAGTTCGTAGGTGCGAGTTGCTGAATTTCGGCGTGCTACAAAGAGATCGAGGACGTCCAAAGAAGAGCTGAAGAGAGGTGATACAGAAGGACTTAACACACTTAACATTGACAGACGATATGACTCAAGACATGAACACCTGAAGGGATAAGATAAAAGTGATGGAGCTATATAAGCTTTGTAGTAAGAATTATTATAGAGACCTAAATTTCCTTCACATGTCTCTTGCAAAGTCGTTGTTTCTATTTTTCGTTTTTAGTTTGTTGAGTCTTAGTCCTGACGGTTCACATCCTCTCGACGAGTGTCGGGGTATGGATTGTCTACATCTAGTCTCTCAGACCCTACTTCGACAGGAAAACACTGGGTTGATTATTATTGTTGTCGGTATGCTTTGTGTGATTATGAATAACTCACGCCCACGCAAAGCGAATGCGTGACTACAAAATCATCCTTTTTGAGTGTTTTAAAAAACGATGTTACTAGCTAGACTGCTAGTCATTATTAATTAGGTCAAAACTTATGAGCTCAAATAATGTTAATGTACAAATAATTCTATGAAAATGGTGGAGTGCTCCTTTTGACCCTAAGGAAAGAGCCTGCCATAGACAAGTCCAAAAAAGTTTAGTGGAGAGAAAAAAAGACACCGATGCTATATCCAACCCGGTCAAATAACCAAATACCGCCTGGTCTCTCGCGTTACGCGAGAAGCACGTCCCTCGCGCAACGCGAGATTAACAAAAAATATTATAAAATTAAAATTTTAATCTCGCGTTGCGCGAGGAACGTGTTTCTCGCATAACGCGAGAGATGCACCTCTCTCTTAAGGGCCTTTTTTAATTGTCTCTCCCTCGTGTAACGCGAGAGACCGGACGGTATTTGGTAATTTAGGTGGGATGTGGTGTGAATGCCATGATGCAAATGCAAGGGTGCTTCTGGGTAGACCTGGCCAAACTAGGGCCGGCCCGCCCGGCCCTCCCAGCCCGCCCTAAAATATGGGAGGATCTGGGTAGGAGATTTAGCCCATGAGGGTCGGCCCTGCCCGGCCCTTCTTTAAAGTGGAAGGATATGGGATCGGAGTAGGGCCCTGGGGGCCGGCCCTACCCGGCCCATATTATATATATAATATAATATTAAGATTATGAGGATTTAGATGCGAGTAGTATGTGACAAAATACATGACCAGAAACATAAGTTTTGACGGCTTTGTACATACTTAAAGTTTGTTCACCTAACTTTGTATGACCAGAAACATAAGCTTTGTACAATTGTACATGACCAGAAACATAATCTCCACTTGTAGAAAAAAGAAGCACTAGAGTCGTCGGAGTCATAATTAAAAATGTATATTGTCAAACCACAAATGATTTTGAGATACTTGGGATTGGGAAATAACATAAACCAGAGAGTGTCCCACAAGGTCACAACATACTTAAATCACTGCACATGAGTATGTTCAAGCGCCGCACCTTTAAAAAAAAAATTATCCACTCAATCCTCCAACAAGAATAAAAATTACTCCCTCCGGCCCTTAATGTTTGCAACATTTTCTTTTCAGGCGTTTTAAAATGTTTGTAGCATTTCTTTTCTATCTATTAATTTTTCTCCGTAATACCCTTACTTTATTTATTTTATTCATATACTAACAACACTTTATCAATCAAATCAACCATATATATCATCTTTTCTATCTAATTTCCATCATTAATACTTTTACTCCCTCTGTCCCTTTTTATAAGCCTCATCTGATTTTTCAACACTATTTACAATTCGAGAAAATCTTATTGATTTCTTCCAATATATAACGAAAAATATGGTCATATGAAGTCTTGTTTGATTCGCCTGTATGAATACTTTAACAATATCAATTTTTTTATATTTTTTACTAATAAAAAATTAGAGATATTAACGAAACAAAACGTGTATCGGCATCCGCACCGAGGTCAAATGGGGCTTATATAGTGGGACGGAGGGAGTATCTAAAAACACTTTATCAATCAAATCAAATCAAACATCATATTATAGTGTGAAATCTAAGGAGACAATTTGCTCTTAGTTAGGAGTGTTCCGGACTTCTAAAGATCGTGGGAAATCCGTTCTTTTATTTTCGATATCAAGAAATCTTTCAGATTCTTTGATAATTGTTGGGTGTTTCATGTTGTTAGGGAGTGCAACAGAGTTGCAGACTACCTTGCTAAAAAGGAGTTTGATCTACAAGACCTGCGGAATGACATCATTAGATGGAATGAAGCCTCTTCCCCATCTGGTTGAAAGTCTGAAGATCGATTTACTCTCCCCGCACTCTCGACTCTTTCTCGTCAGGGATTTCTTCAAGATTATTCGTGCGGATGATTTAAGCTTAGTCTATGTGTATAAAAATTATAAAATTTGTTTACTATTGAAATACTCGAATAAAAAAAATCTCATATGACTATATTTCTTTTTATATGTAAATAATTTATAGATTAGTCTTGAATTGTCAATCGTGTAAATTTCTATAATGTTAGCTACACTTTGGGACGGAGGGAGTATAAGATAGTAATGTTCAATATTAAAATTTATTCGTATTTCACATCGTAAGATATATTTTCACCAGAAACTTCTCGATAATTTCACTAACACTTTCCAAAAAATGAATAAACTTGATGCTTTTGTGTGACCAAATGCTTGACAGATTTATTTAATAAAATGAAGAGAACAACAAAAATACAAAGTCAATATGATCGTAACAGATTCATAGGACAAGATTAGGACATTTCAAACCAGAAACACGATGTGAAATTGGAAACTGGTTGAAGGAGCATTAAATTTAACCAGCTACTAGCATGTCAAAATCATGTAATAATAATACAGCAAACTTCCCCAGAAGTAGACCTGGCCAAACTAGGGCTTGGGCCGGGCCAGGGCAGGGCCAAATTCCAAATTCTACCCATTTACCAGGGCCGGGCCAAGCCCTCCCATTTAAAATGGGCCAATTCCTCTACCCATATCCTCCCATAAGGGCCCTAAGGGCGGCCCTCAGGGCGGCCCTCGACTACTTATAACCGAGCTAAATGGTGTTACTAAAACATTCAAAACCTTTTTAGTGCTTACAAACAATTCACCATCCAAAAACGCATGTTAAAAAGGTCCAAAATGCATGCTTAAATAACAATCCTCATAACCGATTCAACAAAAAAAATCCAAAAACACAATATAAAAATTATGTCCTGGTAATACTACTCGCATCTAAATCCTCATAACCTTAATATTATATTATATATATAATATGGGCCGGGTAGGGCCGGCCCCCAGGGCCCTACTCCGATCCCATATCCTCCCACTTTAAAAAAGGGCCGGGCAGGGCCGGCCCTCATGGGCTAAATCTCCTACCCAGATCCTCCCATATTTTAGGGCGGGCTGGGAGGGCCGGGCGGGCCGGCCCTAGTTTGGCCAGGTCTACCCAGAAGCACCCTTGCATTTGCATCATGGCATTCACACCACATCCCACCTAAATTACCAAATATCGTCCGGTCTCTCGCGTTACACGAGGGAGAGACAATTAAAAAAGGCCCTTAAGAGAGAGGTGCATCTCTCGCGTTATGCGAGAAACACGTTCCTCGCGCAACGCGAGATTAAAATTTTAATTTTATAATATTTTTTGTTAATCTCGCGTTGCGCGAGGGACGTGCTTCTCGCGTAACGCGAGAGACCAGGCGGTATTTGGTTATTTGACCGGGTTGGATATAGCATCGGTGTCTTTTTTTCTCTCCACTAAACTTTTTTGGACTTGTCTATGGCAGGCTCTTTCCTTAGGGTCAAAAGGAGCACTCCACCATTTTCATAGAATTATTTGTACATTAACATTATTTGAGCTCATAAGTTTTGACCTAATTAATAATGACTAGCAGTCTAGCTAGTAACATCGTTTTTTAAAACACTCAAAAAGGATGATTTTGTAGTCACGCATTCGCTTTGCGTGGGCGTGAGTTATTCATAATCACACAAAGCATACCGACAACAATAATAATCAACCCAGTGTTTTCCTGTCGAAGTAGGGTCTGAGAGACTAGATGTAGACAATCCATACCCCGACACTCGTCGAGAGGATGTGAACCGTCAGGACTAAGACTCAACAAACTAAAAACGAAAAATAGAAACAACGACTTTGCAAGAGACATGTGAAGGAAATTTAGGTCTCTATAATAATTCTTACTACAAAGCTTATATAGCTCCATCACTTTTATCTTATCCCTTCAGGTGTTCATGTCTTGAGTCATATCGTCTGTCAATGTTAAGTGTGTTAAGTCCTTCTGTATCACCTCTCTTCAGCTCTTCTTTGGACGTCCTCGATCTCTTTGTAGCACGCCGAAATTCAGCAACTCGCACCTACGAACTGACTAGACCTGGCCAAACTAGGGCCGGCCCGCCCGGCCCTCCCAGCCCGCCCTAAAATATGGGAGGATCTGGGTAGGAGATTTAGCCCATAAGGGCCGGCCCTGTCCGGCCCTTTTTTAAAGTGGGAGGATATGGGATCGGAGAAGGGCCCTGGGGGCCGGCCCTACCCGGCCCATATTATATATATAATATAATATTAAGGTTATGAGGATTTAGATGCGAGTACTATTACCACGACATAATTTTTATATTGTGTTTTTGGATTTTTTTTGTTGAATCGGTTATGAGGATTGTTATTTAAGCATGCATTTTGGACCTTTTTAACATGCGTTTTTGGATGGTGAATTGTTTGTAAGCACTAAAAAGGTTTTGAATGTTTTAGTAACACCATTTAGCTCGGTTGTAAGTAGTCGAGGGCCGCCCTTAGGGCCCTTATGGGAGGATATGGGTAGAGGAATTGGCCCATTTTAAATGGGAGGGCTTGGCCCGGCCCTGGTAAATGGGTAGAATTTGGAATTTGGCCCTGCCCTGGCCCGACCCAAGCCCTAGTTTGGCCAGGTCTACTTCTGGGGAAGTTTGCTGTATTATTATTACATGATTTTGACATGCTAGTAGCTGGTTAAATTTAATGCTCCTTCAACCAGTTTCCAATTTCACATCGTGTTTCTGGTTTGAAATGTCCTAATCTTGTCCTATGAATCTGTTACGATCATATTGACTTTGTATTTTTGTTGTTCTCTTCATTTTATTAAATAAATCTGTCAAGCATTTGGTCACACAAAAGCATCAAGTTTATTCATTTTTTGGAAAGTGTTAGTGAAATTATCGAGAAGTTTCTGGTGAAAATATATCTTACGATGTGAAATACGAATAAATTTTAATATTGAACATTACTATCTTATACTCCCTCCGTCCCAAAGTGTAGCTAACATTATAGAAATTTACACGATTGACAATTCAAGACTAATCTATAAATTATTTACATATAAAAAGAAATATAGTCATATGAGATTTTTTTTATTCGAGTATTTCAATAGTAAACAAATTCTATAATTTTTATACACATAGACTAAGCTTAAATCATCCGCACGAATAATCTTGAAGAAATCCCTGACGAGAAAGAGTCGAGAGTGCGGGGAGAGTAAATCGATCTTCAGACTTTCAACCAGATGGGGAAGAGGCTTCATTCCATCTAATGATGTCATTCCGCAGGTCTTGTAGATCAAACTCCTTTTTAGCAAGGTAGTCTGCAACTCTGTTGCACTCCCTAACAACATGAAACACCCAACAATTATCAAAGAATCTGAAAGATTTCTTGATATCGAAAATAAAAGAACGGATTTCCCACGATCTTTAGAAGTCCCGAACACTCCTAACTAAGAGCAAATTGTCTCCTTAGATTTCACACTATAATATGATGTTTGATTTGATTTGATTGATAAAGTGTTTTTAGATACTCCCTCCGTCCCACTATATAAGCCCCATTTGACCTCGGTGCGGATGCCGATACACGTTTTGTTTCGTTAATATCTCTAATTTTTTATTAGTAAAAAATATAAAAAAATTGATATTGTTAAAGTATTCATACAGGCGAATCAAACAAGACTTCATATGACCATATTTTTCGTTATATATTGGAAGAAATCAATAAGATTTTCTCGAATTGTAAATAGTGTTGAAAAATCAGATGAGGCTTATAAAAAGGGACAGAGGGAGTAAAAGTATTAATGATGGAAATTAGATAGAAAAGATGATATATATGGTTGATTTGATTGATAAAGTGTTGTTAGTATATGAATAAAATAAATAAAGTAAGGGTATTACGGAGAAAAATTAATAGATAGAAAAGAAATGCTACAAACATTTTAAAACGCCTGAAAAGAAAATGTTGCAAACATTAAGGGCCGGAGGGAGTAATTTTTATTCTTGTTGGAGGATTGAGTGGATAATTTTTTTTTTAAAGGTGCGGCGCTTGAACATACTCATGTGCAGTGATTTAAGTATGTTGTGACCTTGTGGGACACTCTCTGGTTTATGTTATTTCCCAATCCCAAGTATCTCAAAATCATTTGTGGTTTGACAATATACATTTTTAATTATGACTCCGACGACTCTAGTGCTTCTTTTTTCTACAAGTGGAGATTATGTTTCTGGTCATGTACAATTGTACAAAGCTTATGTTTCTGGTCATACAAAGTTAGGTGAACAAACTTTAAGTATGTACAAAGCCGTCAAAACTTATGTTTCTGGTCATGTATTTTGTCACTTAAATACAAGGATCTAATGTTGGGCTTTAAAGTGGGCTGGGCTTTTTTGGGCCAGCCATTGCTATTTACGGTCAATGTTTATGAAATTTCTCACTTGTTAAATGTCTTTGTCTATGAAATTTTCGTTTGTTAAGTGTATACACAGAATTTTAGACACGTAAATAGTGAAAGCCCACTTGTAATGGGCGTCCTGTCATCTCATTAAATTAAGATTATCATCGTTGACCGTTGGGATATATACGTACAACGCACTCAATTATTTTGCAAGGGCTTCATCCAAAATACCTCACCTAAAAAAATCTTATATGGGGACATTAGGTAGAACATCACCTAGAATGAAATAAGGAATTTGTATTATAATGTTATGGTTATTGCATCTTCTTCAGACGCGTGTACCTTTTCAATGAAAACTTTTAATTTGTGACTAAAAACTTTTTTATGGAAGAAACACAAGTCAATTTGATTTTCATATATATTAAGAATCCGTTCGGTAGAGTTTTTTTTTTGCATATTACGAGCTATTCATTCCGTTACAGCTCCAGTTTCGACTACTTATTCAGCTTCAGCTACTATTTCAGCTCAATATACCGAACATAGCCTAAACCAAGAACACAAATGTAAGAAACTTAAACCTCAACCAAATGTACTCTAATTTAACATTCTGCTATTATACAATAAATCATTACTAAGTATTGAATCGTTATTGCAAAATTCAAAACATTTCCCCATCAAAAGCTAATCTTGGTTAATTTAATCAAGTCCATATTCAAACTATTCAATTTCTCCATAGTTTTCTTATAGTCTCATCCACTCCATGACCATCATTACGATGTCATGCTATCACTCATCATGCAAGTATAATAAAAAGAAAAGAAAACAATACAATCAACGGAATTGTTCAGTTATACCAAAAAATGTACTAAAATTGTTCAAAACCCAATACTAATTGCAGTTGATTAAGTTTTATCGTCAAAAAGATTGTCCGATGAAGATATTTGTAAGCATGTAAACTACTGTACTTAATATGCCAAAAGAAAGAAAAACCGTTGTATCTGTTTTCTCCTCTTCCATTGATATCCCACTTGCTATTTGCTTTTTCTTTTCTCTTTTACTCCCTCCGTCCCTTAATTTAAGATCCATTTGCTTTTTCGACACTATTCACAAACCGAGAGATTTTTCTCGATTTCTTCCAATATATAGAAATAAATACAGGCATGCGAAATCTCGTTTGGTTCGTCTCAATGAGTATTTTGACAATATAAAAAATTATAATTTTTATCATCGTATATTTAGATATATTAACGTTATAAAACGTATATCGACAAATGTGTTAAAAACAAATGAGAAGATCAATAGGGGAGAGAGGGAGTACCATTCTTTCTTGGATGCTCATAGGGTGAACCCCTGTTTCAAAGAATCATATTCCAGTACCTTTCTTTCTCAATCCATTTACCCTAATGTCTTCATCAGGTAATTTCTGGGTAATGATTTTTTTTGGGTGATTATTTTCATATGGCCAATCTCAATTTGTCTCCATAAGGTTTTACTTTGAAGCTGTCTTCTTCTTCTTCTTCCTCTTCATTTACTTCTAAGTGCTGATCTTTCTGGGTAACTGGTTATTTGTCAGACTTTTGAAAGATGAGTTTGGAGTAGTCTAAGGGGAAAGGGCAAATTTGTGGTTATGAGCTTTAAATTCCTCTTTCTCTTTTCTTCTAAAGTATGGCAGAGTTCAGATTTGATATCCCCACAAGATTTATTACTAGTTGAATTCTTTGATCATGTCATATCGTTTTAGGGTCCATAAGAAGGGAATTAAAAAAAATAAACAGATAAACACTGAAAAATGTTCTTGTTCATATGATTATGAGTGCTCTTACCTGGCATTTCCTCTTTTTGTTGGGCCAGTGTTATTAATTTCATCACTTCTTGCTTCTAATTTAGTAATTTTCTTTCGTTGGTCCACATTAATATTGTTTATGTTGCAATTTAGTGATGTACATAATATATCTGCAGAAACAATTATCTTCCCTTCAATCTGTACCTCTTTTCAGGTGAAGCAAAATAGTTTGTTTCTCATGCAAAGGAAATGACGAATATCGAGTCCTCGGTTCCTGTCAAAGATCATAAGGAGAAAGGAAATCGTTTCACTGAGGTAATGTTGTTTATTCTGTTGAAAGAATTGATTAATATCTATACTGTTTGATAAAAATTTGTTCTTTCCTGTAGGTCTTTGATGTAGAAAAACAGCTCTGGGCATCTGTTCATTCAAAGGGGCTGTTGAATGCTGATGTTCAAAACCTGTACCGAAAGGCATGTAGCTTATATGAAAAGATCTTACTTGGAAACAATGAGCTAGATGAGCTACAAGAAACTGAGTATTCTTTGTGGAAGCTTCATTACAAGCATATCGATGAGTACAGGAAACAAACATCTCAAAATTCTGAACATGTTTCTAAGAATCATGAAACTGTTCTGAAGGGATTCAAGCTGTTTCTTGGTGAATCCTCTAAATTTTACCAGGATTTGATCAGTAAAGTCCAGAGAGTTTATGACAGTAAATGTCGGTTTTTATGCCATCGTCTTTTAGTTCGAGTTGGGGACCTTGCCAGATACTCAGAAGTACAGGAAAAGCAAAAGAATTGGTCTACTGCAGCAAAATACTACTTGGAAGCAGCAAAAATGTATCCAGATGGAGGAAATCCCCACAATCAGGTATGCTTGTAAATATTCATCAGTCTTGTGGCATCAAATTCAGTGGCAGTTTGTAATTATAGACCTCATATTAACAGTTGGCGTGGCTGGCAACATACGTCGGAGATGAGTTCCTTGCTTTGTATCATTGCATCAGAAGCTTGGCTGTTAAAGAACCTTTTCCTGATGCTTCAAATAATCTTTCTGTCATCTTTGAGAGGGTAAGTTATGCAAAATGTAAGCTGTTAAGTATTTTAGTGTCATCATGCTGATGTTATTTTTTTTCTTACCATGATCTTGCAGAATCAGTCAACTCAAATAAACTCATTATCCAGTGAAGCAGAATTCAAGTTTCTAAAACCGTCAGAAAGAGAAGACGCTCACTCTGACGAAACCGAATTGTGGCCTCTGGTTGTGAGGATGACAAGTTATTTCTTTCTAGACTACAGGTAATGCTAAATATTAGAGTACTGAATTTTGTTTCAACATATATCATCATAATTCTATTTCTGTGATACAGTTTGGAGTGTTTCTCTTATACATTTGGATCAACCATAAGAGCAATGGAATCACTCCTGGATCAAGACGACGTTACATTATCCTCTGCTCTAGATTCCTATCAAAATGTTAATCTATCAAGGCCAGGCCCCTATCGCGCCCTCCAATTGGTTTCTGTTCTGATCTTCACCATCCAAAACCTCAGCAAAAACCCTGAAGCTGAATCCATGAAGCTACAGATGGCATTTGCTGTTACATTTATCATAATGGGACGCGTCTTAGATAGATGCTTAAAAAGAGACTCAATAGATAAAAATCCACTCCTGCCTTCTGTTTTGGTGTTCTCAGAGTGGTTGGTGGAGAATCTTCACATTGTGGTGAAGATTGAAGTACAGGAAAAACTTTCATCTGCCATGAGTTACTTCTTTAGCTCGTATGTTGAGATGCTGAACCGGTTTGTTGACTGTCTCGGTCAAGCAAGGCTTTCAAGCCATGTCGCCCTGTGGGAAGACTATGAAATGAGAGGCTACAATCCTGTTTCTCAATGCCATTCTTCCTTGGATTTCTTGGCTCACCAGGAAAAAGAAACTGACTTCAGATCACGAAATGAGCATCGTGTTCATCGAGTCTTACAGACAGGTATGAAACTTGCAAAGGATGATTCTCAAAGGTGGATCTTGTATAATAAAGGAGGGAAATTCTGCAACAAAGAAGCTACTATGGTTGAAGAGGAAGAAGACATAGTCTTCAAGCCGATCACTCGTTACAATTCGGCCCCTTTGCAAATCTCTGAAGACATCAGTGCAAAGCTCATTCTAGAAGATTCTAATGAGTCTCTACGCCGCGCTTCTTCACTTCTCATTGCACAAAACCGGGCTTTAATTGGCGCTTTGACCTCAGCTAGCCCCAGTCCTCCATCTCTGAATGCATGGGTTTTCAATGATGATAGATTAGGGAAGAATGGTGAAAAAAGCATCTTGAAACCCATTGATGAGACAGACACAACTTTTGATAGCATTTCATCACCTTATTGTGCTCCAACTCCGTCTGCTCCATTACTACCTGAAGACGCCATCTGGATTTCTGGGCCCGTTAAATCCTCGAGCTTTATTCATCATTCTCCACCAATGCTGGTGCCTCCACCTCCTGAATGGGTGCTGCTTAGGAAAGAAAATCAAAATGTGCAGTGGGGCAATAATCATAATTATGGAATGCAACAACAACAACATTTTGTTTCTCCATGGTACGCTGGAAATATGTATGTTCAAGAGGCGAATTCTCGGCTTGGTGCTGTTGATAATTGGGGATATCCACTGACTCCTATGCAACCAGTGTACACGGGCATTCCGCCATTACATCCCACTACGAATCCTCATATGAACGGATTTTATGATCAGAGAAGGGAAGGAGTGAGAGCTGATGAGCAGCAGCAGCTTCTTCAGTATCTCAAGGAGAAAGAGATGACCATTCAGCAGGATGCACAGGTGATGCATTCTAATTATACAAGAAACCTATGATTGAATCATGTGATACAATGTCCTTAGAAAATCAAATTAGGCGTTATATGCTGTAAGTTAACTAGACTATGACCTTTTTGGCTGTAAATTGTTTATGCTAGAGAGAAGAATCCTGCTAGGCAGGAGCAAAAAAATAATTACAAAAATGTTGCTGCCCAGGATCGAACTGGAGACCTTCAGTGTGTAAGACTGACGTGATAACCACTACACCACAGCAACTTGTTTGGTTTCAGTTGAATCTTATACTTCAAGACAGATTAATCATAAATAGTTAATAGGTCAGGAAAGGAAATCATCCCTTACCGCCCTGAAAAGACAATTTTTAACTTGCTCTTGAGTGAATTGGACACAAGTTAATCAAGCTGTCACCTCTATTTTCACAAAAAAGAATGGCAAAGATGATTCGAGTTTACATAAAAAAAAACTTGCAATTGTGTTGAGCAGTGAAAGCCACCATGGAAATTTTATCTACTTGGACGATACAGGAGAGGAAGGTTCACTTCCAGAGCTCCTCCATGGGAATGCCCCGCTCACGAGCAACCTCACTAAACTGTCTCATCTTCTGCACTGCACACACAGTAGCTCTCGCATTGTTGAGAGCGTTGTTACTCCCCAGCTGCTTCCCCAATGCGTTCTCTACTCCAGCCATCTCCAACACAATCCTCACTGCTCCTCCTGCAATGACTCCTGTACCAGGAGATGCAGGTCGGAGCATCACAGTAGCTGCTCCATAATCTGCCTGAGACCTGAAAACCCACATGGAACAACGCCACTAAAAATGTGCCTTTCAACTCAATTGATAGAGAAATGTGAGGCCAATATTACAAACTCTCAGTTAACTCCCTATCTAAAATGGTCTGTAACAGTAATGACTGATGACAATATCTAGATTCAGAAGAGGCCACATCAGTAAGCTAAGCTAGACTTTGCAAATGGCGTCAGCATGAGAAACTTTGAGCACAAGTAACAGCAGCAAATACAGTTTGAAAGTACAGTAAAAAATGTGGGAAATCAAAATCAAAATGAATATAAGAGCAACTAAGTAACAGTGGTGAACAACTGTATAAGCTTAGCTGGGAAAACAACAAGTAACAGTGGTGAAGAAATCAGCATGAATACACGAACGACTACTTCGACAGGGAATAAACATGGTAATACTCCTCTATCACTATAGGTTAACACATAAACAACCAAACTTCGTTGCCAACAATGAGTTATACAGATGAAAATCAGTTTAAATTAAGATAATAGAGTGAAAACTTGCATACCTGTGTGGGAATGTGGAGTACTTGGTGAGTGGGATGGAAATTATATTCCGACGTGCATCAGTTGCTGCCTTCATAACAGCTTCAATAACCTCCTTAGCTTTGCCATGTCCAACACCAACTTGTCCCTTCTTGTCACCCACCACAACGATTGCCCTGAACCGCATTTGCTTCCCTCCCTTCACAACTTTCGTTACCCTCCTCACCTGCAAGCCACATCAAACCCTTCATCTTAACACCAATTTCCAATCTCCCAAAAGCCACATTGTAGACAACAGAAATTTCAATTCCGAGTACCAAAGCCTCCAAACAAATACAAGCTCAATTCTTGCAAAATTGCAACCCCAGAGGTACTAATCAGAATGTCAACTTATCAATTAGTTCATACCTGTATGACTCGCTCGTCAAATCCATCACGAGTCTTCTCCTTCCTCGTTCTGAAACCGTTTCTCTTCTTCACCTTCGAGTCCATCACAAACACATCCTTCCCCGTGAAACTCTCACCGCTATAAGCCGGTCCATAGAGCTCCTCATAGGCGCTTCCGATCTCTTCTTCTGACTCGAAAGGCGGCTCATCGATGAGGCGAGGCGCGATGAAGCCCTCAGGCTTTTCCGGCGGGTCAAACGTGACATCTTCTTCCGGATTGAGGTTTTCGAAGTAGGTCGTCTCGACGTCGTCGTTCTTGGCTCGAAGCTGGTGGCTGGAGTTAGAGGAGAGAGAGAATGGCGAGGGTTTTGGGAGGTTGGAAAAACAAAGGGGCGTAGAACGATGAGATGCGGCGGAATGGAGGGAGTGGTGGGAGGTTCGAATTGAAAGGGAGGAGAAAGAGGAGCAGAGAGAAGACGCCATTGAAGATAGAAGGGGATTGACAGAGCGAGCTCTTCGCTCAGTGGTGTTGTTGATAGGGAAGCTCAACTTCACAATGGCGTTATCCACATTTCGCGTCCGTATAAAACGGATGTGGTCTTAGGAATCAGTCCATTGGGCTTGCTATGGTCCAAAGGAATTGAGCCGGTTTTCTCTCGCTTCATAATGAGGCCCATATACTTGTTGTAGTCCATATTAACTATATGGAGGTAGGATCCGGTAAAAATAACCTTATATATAAAATTATATTACTAATTCACATACAAAGTTCACAATTAATCTTATGGCTCTGTTCGGCAATAGAAAAAATTGCCTATACTTTGCCATAAAATAAGCTAGGCAATTAAGCTTTTTGTAACAATAATGCCGAACAGACAGTATATGTGAACAGGCTGTTAAGGTTCACATTAAGAAAGTAATGTTCACGGTTCACATATATGATAATAATGTTTACAGTTAAAGTGAGTTCACATTTCGCACCAAAAGATATGTTTTCACCGGAAACTCCATCAACTAACTGCTATAGAATTTCATGATATACATCTTATTTCTTCTGTTTTTGGGTGAAAAAGAGACGACACTCTCAGACTTTCCCTAATGTCAATCATAAGAGGTCCAATTACCAAACTCAAAACAACCTAATGGGAACGTAAAACCCAAGAAAACGAGGTCATCGACAACCCACTTTGCTTCTCTGAAAATGTGACGGTACTATGATCTGAATGATCCAGTCCTTACCGATGAAGTACCGAACCAAGAAACAAAAGACATCTTATGTCTATGTCCTAGACACGGCATCAAAGGCAACTTAGAGTCCCACCAATACAGAAAACCTGGTCGTATGAACATGTAACACATTGGAACCAGCCAGCAAAAGCTACGGAGAAGAAAATGATGTCATGGAATGTAAAATGTGTCATCTTATAATTGCCACCTTCACGGAATAAATGCGAAAAGAATAGAGATAGATAGAGAAAGCATCTTTGACTCCTTTTAAATGCTTCACATTCATTTCAACCAACAAAAAAAAAGCTTGACATTGATAGAGATTAGCATCCAACCGCACATCCCATAGTCTGATTCCCTATTCCTCTCTTCTCCCTTCTCAGTTCTCACATGGAATTCATTCATATCCTACTAAAAACCTGCAACTGCAACTACTTTCTTGCTTAATTTCTGGCTTGGGGAATTTCAGTGTCATCAAGCAACCGTAACCGCCACTGTAACTCTGTTTACTTTTCCACTAAATCTCGCTGGATTTTTCGAGTCTTCTTCTTTCTACACCCACTGTTTCTTGTATTTTTAGTCGTGGGTCAACCCAAATTTGCCCGAAGAAAAAAACAGAGCAAGTGTGAAAAAGTGGAATTTGTATTCTGAGGTCCCCATATTGACACTCCCGAATTTTTAATGCTTTCTCGTTGACTCCAAAATCAACCAACTCCCCAATTGATAGAAACAGAGCCCAATTTCCAGCCTTATAGAAAAACAGAGCAAGTTTCATGGAGCTCGGATTTGAACCCTCAGGCGGGCAAGGACTCCAACAACACCAACCGCAGCGACCATGTCCACGCTGCAACTCAAACAACACGAAATTCTGCTACTTCAACAACTACAGCCTGACTCAACCTCGCTACTTTTGCAAAGGCTGCAGACGCTACTGGACCCATGGAGGAACTCTCCGTAACGTCCCCGTCGGCGGCTCGTCGCGCAAATCCAAGCGTCCTCGTACTTCTAACTCGCCTCAGCAGGCGCCTGTATCGTCTTCAACCTCTGGGCCGCCTGTGATTGTTCCTAGTCTCTTCCCTTTTCATGGAGGAGTTGCAGGTGGTGGGTATCTCTCGTCGCTTAGGGGTGATTTTCCCGGCGGGTGGAATCAGGGGAATTTACAGACGGCGGCGACTGGAGCTCAGTTTTGGACGCTGGGTGGCGCAGCTAGCAGTGGAGGAGGTGATCAATGCCGTGATTTTCCCGCTGTGACTCGTGGTGGAGACGATGATGATATTTGATTGCTTTGGTCTTTTTATTTTTTAGTTTAATTTCTAGCTTAATTTAGACACCGGCTATTTCCACTACAAAATTGGCACCGTATTTTCTTACGTTGAACCATTGGCTTTCAACGAACATGCAAAACAAAACAAAAAATGTTACGTGAAATAAAATACGAAATCAAGTGGATTGAAAAATACGTAAATTATACACGTTGGAAATCCACGTACGTTGGAAACCCACGTACAGGTACAATTTGAAAAAAGTAGCCGTTAAAAAAAGATTGGAATAAATATAAAAAAAAATCTCGTACGTTGATCACTACAAGAGAAATCTAATATACCCACATTTATAATTGTAAAGGTTAACTACATCCTTTTACTTAGTGTGGTTAAAAGCAATACTTAAAAATATAGAGGAGAAGTGTGAGTATAGGCACTGTGGGAAATTAAACTACATTCAAAAGTGTAGAAAACACTCATATTTATGTTTGTAAAAAAGAGTTATAAAATTTAATGTGGCAATTTTCAACACTTTAAGATAATACCAAATTATCATAGGTGTGGATAAAACAACAAATATAAGTGTGGATATGACAAAACTGTTGGAAATTCATCCAACACAAAAACATGTGGGTAGAAATATCGTAATAAATGATATTTATTATATTTATCATATAATACTTTTTTAAATATAAATATGTTTTTTTATTAATCAACCATATATTATAATTATATTAATAATACCAATAATAAAACTAATAACAAATTAAATTCATAACATAATATTAATTTCAGACCAAAAACAATAATAATATTAATTACAAGGTAACACCTGTTTCACGTAAACCTAAACAAGATAGCTAGATAAACAGTAAACATGTTCCGTAAGTTTAGGTAGCTAGACAAACAATACTACTTAGCAGGAAGCTAGAAATGTTTGAAAGACATGGAGAATAAAAGAACATAAAACCTGGATGATGTTAAAGAACATAACACCTGGATAACTCATAATCAGCTATTTCTGTTGGGCATTAGAACCTGAAGGACCAACATTAGAACCCGAAGGACCAACATTAGAACCTGAAGGATTAACACCAGGATAACTCATTGGAGGATTCAACAGGGACATGAATGGCATGTCACTCTGCAACATAGGGTCTATATATTGTGGCGTTGGTTGAATGTACCTAACTTGCATTTGCTGAAATTGTGCAGTGCGCTCCTGCTGCTGTCGGAATTGCATCAAATGCTGTTGCATCTTCTCATCCATCCTTTTCTCAACTTCTTCTGTAATTGTTCTTCGAAGGTCTTCTTCAACTGATTTGCGAAGGTCGTCCTCAATCGATTTTCGGATGCCCTCCATTTGGTTTGCTTCAAGGTTCAATGTTGGGGAATGAAGATGACTTCCTGGATTTCTAAAGTTTGATGTCGTCCTCTTAAGAGATCCTTGAGCATACATTTCTCCTTTACTATTAGCTCCACCCGCTTCAGCCCATAGGATACGTTTGTCTTCTTCTGTCATTCCCTCTGGATGCACCTCCATAAAAGCATTGCTTAGATCATTGAAGCGATCCTGAAACCAATACATAATTCATTTATGTATATCAAATTTATTACTAGCATTGAATTATTACTTTAACTATACATAAAAGTACAAGGAGAGTAAGGAATAATACATACAATTATAGTTGCTGGCTTAGTACCAGTCCACTCCCTTGTTCCTTTTTTCCTATATAGATGCCTCATGAGTTCTGCTTGTGTCATTCTCCTATTGTTCCTTCATGTTAAAGAACTAAAGTATTAGCATTAATAACAATTATAAAAAATCATAAATCATTCGAATTACTTACAAATTCAGCTACATGTTTATGAGTACTCTTTGAGCCTCCGCAATAGGAACCTTTCATACATGACCTGTGAGATTTGTTTTCCTCACACAATTTCTTGAAATCTTCGCCATCCCATTTTTCCAACATCTTATTCCAAAGAGTTTTTGTAATCCAGGAGGGTTTCTTACCGCTTTCTCTTGCTTTCTTCAATCTGTATCGGAGGTGTTGACTACATTTGGCAGCCCAATTCTTCCTCACAGCTTGGGCATGTTTGTCCTTCCAAAAAAATTTTGTCTACACCACAATGCAATATAAAAAGCTTAGCTATCTATAGCAAACTATTATATATCAAGTACAAAAGCACATAAAATCTCACACTAACAATCGAAGCTTATAAACTTAATATGATATGATGAGATTGAAAAAACTGGGAGATGCTACAATCAATCTGTCTAAATTCGTTAACTATGTTTAATGCTGCTAAGATTAAGAAAAAACATAAGTTATTCTTAGAACTGCACAAGTGACTTAAGTTGGGCCAATGTACCCTAAAAGATATATTTGTTTAATGGCTAAAAAATATTGATTAATCTGTTTATGTATAAAATGTACCAGGTTTGATGTAATAACTACTTGATCACTTTATCTACTGTATTCTTTCATGTCTTGTTGCATTCTCCATTATAAGAATAGCTTCCATTACCATATTTGTATTTCTTGATCTTTCCGTTGATCAAGAGTAAGACAAATAAACTCTATTAAAACTGCAGAATTAGCTTAGGATGATACTTATAATAATAAACTCCATCAAAAATCTGCAGGACTAGCTAGGATATGATACTTACATCTCAATTGTGCACATTTATGTATAGATGAAATTATATAAAAGGGAGGAAACAAGAACCTTGAACTGATCGAACCAGATTTTCTTTATAGTTGGTGGAATTTTATTCCAACTGATCCATGCTCCTGTGTAAGAGCCTTTGAAAATTGCAAATGCTTTAGAAAGCACATCACTTGCATCATTGAACCTACAAATAAACACCAAAAGTTAAACTACAAGCATAACTAGAAGAAAAAACTAATAGACAGCAAGGTTGATTAGTATCCACGAGTCTCCGGTTGGACGAATTCTTTTTCTGTCATCAACATCTTTCTCTTCACCACCTGAGCTTTCAGACTCTTGTGGTACCAGTGGAAAATGATCTTCCTCAGCTAATATTGGAAACTCAGCTTCATTCTCCAGCGGGTTGGGTTGGGGTTGTTGTACATTTGCTGCTGGAATGACATAGAGTGCTTGAGAACCGCTAATATCCAATTGACTGGCATTAGAATTCATACTAAAACACCCAATAGATTGAATGAGAAAAACTGAGAGTTC
Source organism: Oxyria digyna (assembly GCA_029168935.1). Lineage (NCBI taxonomy): Eukaryota > Viridiplantae > Streptophyta > Magnoliopsida > Caryophyllales > Polygonaceae > Oxyria > Oxyria digyna. Next base: position 1,239,625 of record JAPVLV010000026.1, on the reverse strand, counting down.
AATCTGATTTTCAAGAAGGTGAAGGTAGTTATTGTAAAAGCAGAGAGGTGATAGAGAAGAACGAAAACGTGGGATGAGAACGTGAAATAACTTCCTTCAAATTATTTATCAAAATTAAAATTATAGCTAAAAATTACAGTTATTAAAAATTAAGATTTTGAATTAAGCCCGGGAGAAGATCGATAGGATGAGAGCTTATTTTTCAATTATATATAAAACTGAAATAGCAGAGTAATCTAGCTACTAACCTTGCTAACTAGTAAGAGCTTTATCAAATCACTGCTTTATCAAATCCCTAGCAGATTTATGTGACAATCGTTCACCAGCAGCTTCTCTCAGAGTCCTAATCATCCTCACCTACCCTCCTCACCAATCTCTTGTAAAAAAAAAGCACGTGAATCCGTCCAGTCAAGAACGCCCTTCACCACGCCTTCAGCCTTCATCCTTAACGAAGTGTCATGCAGCTCTGCAAATTTTATTGCCAACTGAAGCTGCTTCTCCCGAGCTTTAATTAATATGTTGTGTTATGGGTCCGCTATTCTTGGCAAGTGAAGCTTCCGAGGCCGAATCGATGGGAGGGGATGGCGGCGCGGATTGAGCTGCTTGAAGGGGATGGCGGCGAGGCCGAATCGATGGGAGGGGATGGCGGCGCGGATCAAGCTGCTTGAAGGAGATGGCGGCGCGGATCCTCAGTTGAAGTAAAGAAGCGTGTTTCCTCAACCCTAAATTTGCACTCTACCGCTAGCTATCTTCACAGATTTTGGCTTAATAATGTTAATTATTCCAATTCATTCCTTATTTTACTGTATATCTATTGCTCTTATCTTTTATTTTCCTTTTTATCAAAATCTTAGTCTTATCTAAAACAAATACAAGAAATAGACTTTAGCTATTTACTACTTCACGGGTAAAACAATTTGTTTTCTTTTTATAAGGAGAAACAACATCAGCAGCTCTCCTATTGATTAGGCTCACGCTCGCTCTGTCTCTCATGCTTATCTCAATGCAGCACGATCTTCCTCCTCTCCAACGTTAATATCAGACAGCACAATCGGTGTTGATGTGTTTGGTTTTCTGCGTATTGATCAAATCGGTGTTGATGTGTACTTCTCTTTTCTATCATTAAGGTATTACTCTATTATCTCTATTAGATAGCATTTCTCCTATTTCACTTCTTTCTTTTGTATTTGCTAGGAAAATCATAGACATAAAATTAAAACCTCCCAACTAGATTATCTTCCAATACATCACCAATACTTCCTGTAATTATTCATTAAGAAACTTTATTATATGACAAACAATGTAAAATTCAGGTTTAAGGTTAAGATTCTTAAGACACATAAGAGATTAGGATTGGTAAGTATGCAGTTCAGAAATAGATAGCAAATAAATTTGTTGGAGATAGTTGACAGAAGTCATAGTCTACTGCGTTAATCTAGTGCATTAATTCAAGCTGACTTTGTTGTTTGATCCGAATTTTTTTGACACTGATTATATATGTATTTCAGTTAGAAGTTTTCCTTATAGAAATATGTTGATTGAATAGATAGTATAGCCAACTGCATAGCACTGAGATTTAAATTGTTGATATCTATTAAGAATTTGTCGTTTTACATTCTTCTAAATCTAAGTGTGCTAATTAAACGTAATATTCATAAGTGATATGGTTTATGTTTATCTGAATATTTGTGATGTAGGTCTATTTGATCTAAGATGATGGATCGTAGTTGGATGTACAACAAATTCTCGGCAGAATATGATGGAGTATCTGAGGATTTTTTGATGGGGGTTCATGAATTTGTCAAGTTTGCAACCTCAAACTCCGATGATGTTGAAATTCGATGTCCTTGTCGTGATTGTGCTAATCAAAAGTTTCAACTTCCAGATGTTGTTACAAATCACTTGTATAGGAAAGGTTTCCTCCCAAACTACTTTAGATGGACCAGTCATGGAGAATCTTATATCAGTTCTTCAACAAGTGATGAAGCAACAACGTCTCGACCTACCGATCCATTGAGTACAAATCCACCACGACATCCTGATGTGGTTGAGACAAATTTTGTTTCCAATCACAATAGTCCGTCTGTTGATGAGCCGAAAATCAGCACTTCAAATTTACATGAACCACCAGCTAGTGATAATTTGGGAAGTGGAAGTTTTGGTGCAAATGATCACATAGGTTTAACGGAGGACTTTTGGACTGCTTTGGAAGCTGTTGATGAACCGTTGTGGGATGGCTGTGAAGAAACAGTATTGTCTTCGGTCTGTGAGCTGTTAAAGATCAAATCTGACTTCAATATGTCGCAAAAATGCTACAACATGATTTGTCAATGGGCAAGCAAGTGCATGCCACAAGATCATAAACTTCCACATGATTTCTACCACTCAAAAAAGTTGGTTAGCGATTTGGGTATGCCACTAGTAAAGTATGATTTATGTCCAGAAGGCTGCATGTTATATTGGAAGGAGGACATTTCCCTACAATCATGCAAATTTTGCAATCATGACAGATATAAGAGTAATAATGGTGGTAAACCTATTCCGCATAAGGAAAGACCTGGCAAAACTGATCCGAATCCGAAATCCGAACCGATAAAATCCGAACCGAGTCCGAATTTTGATCCGAAAAATGGCGGCGGAATAATCCGAACATGAACCGAAATCCAAACCGAACCGAAACCGAACCGAAGTATGTACAGTCCGAAAAAGACCCGAATCCGAACTAATCCGGACAAATCCGATCCGAACATTATCCGAAATGCATTATACCGAAAATAGTCCGATCCGAAATAATCCGAAATATAAATTATCCGATCCGAATCCGATCCGAAGTGAATTTGATCCGAAATTATCCGATCCATAAATCACTTGATCCGAAATAATCCGAAGTAAATTTGATCCAAAATTAATCTAAATAAAATGGTGAAGTTCACAAGCAATTGTTCAAAACAATCCTAAAATAATAAAATGAGCAACGCCATCAAATATCATTCACAATACATTAATACATACACTTCGTTCTGCTGTCATAATAAAATAGAAAAAAAACACTGATCCACATTAATCTTGTGTCAACCCATATTTTTCAACAACGACCTACATAATCAGTTATGCAGTTCATACCAAGCCTGGCAAAATAAACGCTCCCCTCCAATGACAAAGATAACCTAAGATGACTGAGTCGAAGCAAAGATAGCAAATCCAACAGCCGATCCAAGATCTGTAAAACAACATTAATTGTAATAAGTACATGTATAGATTATGATGACTAGAAAATAAAAAGTTGACACTGATAACACATGATCAATCTGAATGTTTAAACAATTCAAACACATTACAGAATAAACAACTAAAATTACAGACAAATTTAAAAACAAAAAAAAATGATCTCACCGTAACAATTCTCCAAGAAAGCTTAAGATCATTCGGTCGTCCAATCCACCTCCGAACCCACATTTTCTGGCTCATCCACTATTACATAGGTTTCATTGGTTTGTAAAACAATTGAATACGTTATGAAATTTAAATTAAAACAATATACAAGATTTAATGCACACAAGTAATGACATACCAGCATAACCAAACAACCAACTTCGAGAAGTAATCAGAGCCTCCACATGTTCTGGAAGTAAAGATGATCGCCACTTGTTCAAAACCCTACCTGACAGCAAACCATTAACCAAGAATACTAGATATTAGGAGAAAGAGGGAAAAAAATAGAGAATGCCTCAAGTAAATAAGAATACAAAAGAATAATATACAAAAAAAATACACCTTACCTCCAATACTAAAGGTTGATTCAGAAGCAACAGTTGTGAGAGGCACAGTCAAGATGTCCCTAGCTAAATGAGAAAGCTTCCCATGTTTGATCTCATTTTCTTTCCAAAAGGCGAGGACATCGAATGGTGTATCTTGATCATGATGAAGTTGAGGTTCTTCCAAGTACAAATCCAGTTTGTTTTTTGTGCTTTCCAAAATGATTGGCTTTTCAATAGTAATATCCTGAAAGTAGCAAAGTGAGTAGTAGTTGTCAACTTAATGCCTGAATAAAGAAGAGAACTGCAAAAGCAAATAAAAACAGAAACTTACAGCGAAGTCAAACTTCCTTTTTCGATTGTCGGTCTTTGAACATGCTGACTTGTTGGATGTGGCTGTGGAAGTTGGTGCCTCATGCAAACTATTGATCTCTACTGAATCGTACTCTTCATACAACTTGTCTAGCTTATATAGCACCTCATTAAACTTACTGATAGCTTCTTTCTCATTATCATACAACCTTCGAAAACAATGTTTCAAAACTTGTCTCTTATGACGAGGATCAAGAACTAAAGCAAAAGCAAATAGGGAATTGTACTCCTGACCCTCAGAACTAAACCAATATTTATCAAATTTTTCCTTCATTGCTTTGGCCATAGTTCTTAATTCAAAGTCATCACTCTTCTCTAGCTCTTTCAAAAGCATTGCAATCCTCCAAACATTCTCAAAATACAGATTCGCTGTTGGATAATCACTGCCAGAAAACAAATCAGTTATGTCAGACAAGGGTTCCAAAACATCTCGCAGCTGTTCAACCTTCTCCCATTCTGATTCACTAGGAAGATACTTGTACCCAGCAATAGAAGAGCTCAAGTCAACAAATGCCTCCCGATACAAGAGAGCTCTGTCTAACATGTAGTACGTCGAATTCCACCTAGTATCAACATCCAACCACAATCCCTTTTTCTCATTGATGCTTGTATTATTCACACTAGTATTGAAGGCTCTCTTTCTTACCTCAGACCAGTTAACATACTTCACACTTTCCCTTATCTTGGTGATAGACTTCTCAATCAACTTAAGACCATCCTTAACAATGAGGTTCAACACATGAGCAGCACAACGGATATGAAAATATGCACCACCTTGTACTAAATTGTTACCAATATTAAGGCTTTTCTTCAAATGGTCCTGCATCTTATCATTACTAGAAGCATTATCCAATGTTAATGCAAAAATTTTCTTTTCAATTCCCCAGTTACGAAGTAGCTCAAATAATACACTGTACATCTCATACCCGCTATGCCCTGTTTCCAGATGAACAAAATTCAACACTTTGCTATTCAGTTTCCAATCAGAGTCTACATAATGAGCCGTTAGACACATGTAACCTAATGTTTGACACGAGGTCCACATATCAGACGTCAAGCAAATTCGGCCAGGAACATTAGCAAGGATCTCTTTCAAGTCAGCTTTCAAACTCCGGTGCAGTTTTAAACAATCAGCCTTAGCAGTATTTCTACAAATAGTTCGAATCTGACTATTCAAATATGTATGAATTTCCCTATTTCCCTCATGTTCGACCCAGGAAAACGCATAACCATGCCTAATAATTGCTTTAGCAATCAATTCTCTGTAATGCATCTGATTAAACGATTGTGTCAAACTATTTGACTCCTTAGACTCCATAAACTTCTTATATCCAGCACATTTCTTAAGATGAGTGTTCAAAGTTGAAGTACCTTGGACTGAACTTGCATAACTATAAGAAACGTTACAGTGGTTGCAAAAAGCTCTTGCTGGCATATTCTCTTCTTTTGACTCAACTAATGTGAAATGCAGCCACGCAGGACTTCGCGAAGCTATCTTCTTTTTAACACGAATGTCTGTTGAGATTGATTCTGTGGGGCTGTCAATATCATTGCTGACTGTGTCCTCAAGAACTTCAGCATTTATGTGTGTATCTGTCATGGTGCCTGACTGCCTGTTAAGAATGGCATAGTTTTAGATAGATGAAAATGACAATAGCACACACAGCAGGACACAAGAACATTACTTCATCAAATCTGTAACGAAGGAACCAAGCATCCATCTAAGAGAAATTAAGCACCTATCTAAACTATTTAAAATACTGGACATAGCTTGCAAAAATTATCACTGCTATTAAAAAATTTCCAGCCTACTTAAAACGTCAAAGAAGAATGGATCTAAGTGTCAAACCAATGAAGATTAATTGAGATGGAGAGGTTAAGCGGAGGTCGGAAGCTACTGGTCGATCTGAATCGCCGCAAACGAAGACTCGACAGTGGACGGGAGAAGGACTGAAGGAGGAACAAGGACTGAAGGAGGAACAAGGCCTGCGTGAATCGAGAGTGTGAGACGAATCAGGAGCAAGGAAGGAAATCTCGAAACAGAGATGAGACGGGCCAGCCGTACCACTGTTGGCAGGTCGAACCAGCTGGGGAGCCGAACGTTGGGGAGGGCGAGCTACATCAAATCCGGGCTGGGGAGGGCAACACTACATCAGGTGAGCTACCGGCGACGTGGTGTGGCCGTGTGGTCGAGTACGCTGGCCGTGTGGTCGAGACAAGAGAGTCGAAAGGGCAAGCTACGGGAAAAAGTTAGGTTTGGAATTGTTGATTTGAGAATTGGGTTTACATAATTGGGAAAGTGGTGGTAAAATTTTGGGAAGTGGCGGCAGAAAAATTAGAATTGGAGCCAAATGAATTTGGTTGTACATATTTTTCATTTCTTTAAGTTCTGTACGTACTAGACTTATTACTCCCGTTCCATTTTATTTGTCCTGTTTTAACTGAACACGAATACCGATGCACGTTTTTTATCATAAATATTTTTAATTACATTTTGTTGAAAATTATAAAAAATATATAATGTTAAAGTACTTAACGAGACGAATAAAACAAGATCAAACACGACCATGTTTGACTCTTATTGGAATTATATTGATAATATGTGAAGATATCGACTCGATCTGACGGTCGTATCTCGATAAAACGATGAAAACGAGGCAAAATGGGCCAATGAGGCCCAATAGGCCCAATTACCCCAAACGGCCCAATTGGCCCAAGTGACCCAAATGATTTTGATTCGTATTGGAATTATATAGATAATATGTGAAGAGATCGACTCGATCCGACAATCAGATCTCGAGATCCGACGATATCATTGAATAGTTGTAGCGATAATCAATGAAGCTCGATGAAAATAGTTGGAAATGAGCTAGTCCGATAACCGAGACTCTCTTTTCGTTGAAACTTTTTATATATTTTGGTTCGTATTGGAATTATATTAATAATATGTGAAGAGATCGACTCGATCCGACACTCGAATCTCGATAAAACGATGAAAACGAGGCAAAATGGGCCAAATGGGCCAATGAGGCCCACTTAGCCCAAATGGCCCAATTGACCCAAGTGACCCAAATGATTTTGATTCGTATTGGAATTATATAGATAATATGTGAAGAGGTCAATTCGATCGGACACTCGGATCTCGAGATCCGACGATATCATTGAATAGTTCTAGCGATAAACAATGAAGTTCGATAAAAATAGTTGGAAATGTGCTATTCTGATAACCGATCCTCGTTTTTTGTTAATTTTTTTATATATTTTGATTCGTATTGGAATTATATTGATAATATGTGAAGAGATCGACTCGATCCGACATTCGGATCTCAATAAAACGATGAAAACGAGACAAAATGGGCCAATGAGGCCCAATTAGCCCAAATAGCCCAAATGATTTTGATTCGTATTAGAATTATATTGATAATATGTGAAGAGATCGATTCGATCAGACACTCTGATCTCGAGATGCGACGATATCATTGAATAGTTCTAACGATAATCAATGGAGTTCGATTAAAATAGTTGAAAATAAGCTATTCCTATAACCGAGACTCGTTTTTTGTTAATTTGTTTTTATATGTTTTGATTCGTATTGGAACTATGTTGATAATATGTGAAGAGATTGACTCAATCCGACACTCGGATCTCGGTAAAATGATGAAAACGATTAAATTCACAATTTAACATTATTAAATTTTAAGTTGGTATTTTTTAAGTAGGAGGCTCCAAATATTTTTTTTAACCAATATTGGTCTCTATTTATAGATCTCGAAATAATAAAATCATTGGTATTTTTTATTTATTTTTATCATTATTAAATTTTAAGTTATAAACGTTTAAGTGAATAACAATTATAAAACATAATCAAATAAATATACCTACTTCACCAATCAGGGGCTGCCACGTGACAGCTCCTTTAAAAAAATTAAATTTGGGTCTTCTTCTTTCCTTGCCACAAATGAGGCAACTCTCTACCAAAAAAATTGAATTTGAGTCTTCTTTTTCGGCACTAATGTATTTTTTTTAAAAACGCTTTACCAAAAAGAATATTAGATATTTATATATACGATTAGAAACTGCCTAAGTATAATAGTCCATTCTTCTAAACTAAACTCAAATCCGAACAAAAACCGAAACAAATCCATCCGAATGGTATCGATCCGAATAATATCCGAACTAGTTTTATCCGAACCGAACCCGAATCCGGAATTATTCAATCCGAATGGTCTCAATCCGAATAATATCCGAATATGAATTTATCCGAACTACCTTTATCCGAACCGAATCCGAATCCGAACTAGATGAGCCCGAACAATATCCGGTCCGATCCGAATCCGATCCGGACCGACTACAATCCGAATTGAAAACTGGTCCGAACGAATCCGAACCGAATTATCCGAACCGAATCCGAACCGAATGATCCGATTGCCAGGTCTAGTTACGCTATTTACCTTTGACTCACAGGTTGCAGAGACTGTATGCATCATTGGCTACTGCGAAACAGATGAGGTGGCACCATGACCATCAAACAGAGGAAGGAATAATGTGTCACCCTTCGGATAGTGAATCGTGGCGTCATTTCGATAGGACATATCTTGATTTTGCATCTGAGCCACGTAATGTTCGCTTAGCATTGTCTTCAGATGGTTTTGCTCCTTTTGGTATGTCTGGAAAAACCTATTCTTGTTGGCCTGTCATTGTGACTCCTTATAACCTTCCGCCGGAATTGTGCCAAAAAACTCCTTATATGTTCTTGACAATGATTATTCCATGTCCGAAAAATCCGAAAAAGTTAATAGATGTTTGTCTACAGCCATTGATTGATGAACTGAAGTTGTTGTGGACACAAGGCGTTCCAACACTAGATGTTAGTTCCAATAACGAGGTTTTCCAAATGCGAGCTGCCTTGATGTGGACGATCAATGATTTCCCAGCCTATGGAATGTTGTCTGGTTGGAGTACGGCTGGACTGATGGCTTGCCCTGACTGCAAGGAAAACACCAAATCATTCTATTTGGCTAATTGTAGAAAGTGCTCTTGGTTTGATGACCACCGGAGATTTTTAGAACTGAATCAGCCATTCAGAAGAAATAAGAAGGCATTTACCAAGAACCGCAAAGAGACATCTCCTCCTCCTAGACGTTTGACTGGTGAAGAGGTTTGGAACCGTGTAAAAGATTTTCCAACCGTGATTGATGATCCTACTGCAGTGATTGAGGGATACAGGAGTACTCACAAATTTACTAAGCAGAGTATATTTTGGCAACTTCCTTATTGGCCGACATTACTGCTCCCTCACAATCTTGATGTCATGCATATAGAGAAAAATGTGTTTGATAACACGTTTAATACAGTGATGGGCGTTAAGAAGAAGTCCAAAGACATGTTAAATGCTCGTAAAGATATAAAGTTGATTTGTGATCGTCCGGAATTAGAAGTGACTGAGACCGGTGAAATGCCAAAAGCTATATATACCCTCACCAAAGATCAAGCAAAACAAGTTTGTGATTGGGTGAAAAGTCTAAAATTTCCAGATGGATATGTTTCTAATATTGGTAGATGTGTCCAAGCAGATGACTGCAAGTTGGTTGGAATGAAGAGTCACGATTGCCATATTTTTATGCAAAGGTTGCTTCCAATTGCTTTTAAGGAAATGTTACATCCTTCAGTGTGGGCCCCTATCACCGAGTTGAGTTTGTTTTTCCAAGCACTATGTTCACCAACATTATCAGTAGCAAAGATGCAAGAACTGGACGATGCAATTCCTTTGATTCTATGTAAGTTGGAAAGGATTTTCCCTCCATCTTTTTTTGATTCAATGGAACATTTACTGGTTCACTTGCCGAATGAGGCGAGAATTGGAGGACCTGTTCAATATCGTTGGATGTACAAAACTGAGAGGTAATAAATTTATCGAAATTACAATACTGTTTTTTTTGTTAACAAAAGGTTATATATTGGTGCGTTGTCATCTGATTGCCATGTTGTTTACTATCATGTAATGTAGATTTTTGCATGACTTGAAGCAAAAGATTGGCAATAAAGCACGTGTTGAGGCCTCCATTTGCTCCTCGTATATAGTTGAAGAGATATCAATTTTTGCGGATCATTATTTTAAATCTCAAGTTTCATCTAAAAGGAGGAGACTTAATCAAACCGATGACACGAGTCCAACTCATATCAATAAAAAATCTTTTTCCATATTTAACTATCCCGGTGGAGGATATTGGAAGTCAGAGTCGCGATGGCTCACTGAAGATGAAGATGAAAAACATGCGATTGAGACTTTTGTTTTGATGAATTGTGATGAAGTAAATCACTATGCAGGGTAAGTACTACTGACAAAACTATATCTTATTTAAACTACTTCAATATCTCTGTTAGTTATATTAACATTCTTATTATTTTGTAGTTTATTCTCGGAACAAGTTGGTGGGGCGGATGACAAAAGTTTTGAGGTCGACTTTGCTCCATGGTTCTCCTCATATGTATGTAATTTCATAATTTTTATTTTAGTTGTACTATATTTGTTATTTAATTTGATCTAATAATTTTTAAGGTTATGGACCCGCGGAACAAAGTGACCGATGAATTGATAATAAGTTTATCAAGGGGACCAATAGCAAAAGCAAAATCATGGACAACATATAAGATAAATGGCTACACTTTCCATACTCTGCAAAGAGGAGAAAACAAATCCACGATGAATAGTGGAGTTTGGGTGAAAGGAGAAAGTGTAGACGGAAAAGAAGTAGATTATTATGGCCTTCTGGAAGATATAGTAGAGATAGAGTACTCAGGTGTTCCATCAAAACAAGTTGTGCTTTTCAAGTGTCGTTGGTTCGATCCAATTAAGGGCATGAATGTTCACAAAAAATACGGTCTTGTGGAGGTAAATCCAAAAAAACTCTATAGATCGAAGGATCCATTTATTTTGGCACAACAAGCAAAGCAAGTTTACTATGCACCATATCCTGGTGCAAAACGAGATCGTTCAGATTGGTTGGCTGCATGTACAATAAATGCCCGAAGCACCATTGAGCAAAGATGGACTGATGTTGAAGAAGTTTACCAACCCTCTGAAAGAGTTGCACCACCGATTGTAGATGATGTCATTCCTGAAAATTTGAGAGATCCGAGTGGAGAATATGTGATGGCAGATGATCTGTTTGAAAATGATGTTGAGGCAATAAATGAAATTGATGATCCTTCTGATGTTGAAGATTTTGTAGATGATGGAGACGATGAAAATGATGAGAGAGTTGATACCGACGAAGAAGATGATTTTTAATATGTTAGTCTTCTCCTGATCACACCTTGTATAAGAGTCAATCTGATATTTGTTGAAGTCGTTGCATTTGTTTGTCTTCTGCAAGAGCTTACTGACTTTTTCTGTTGTCAACTAGCTATTAATTTTTCTATTATATGTTAGATATTTGAATTTTGCTGCATCTGTTTCCTGTTTCTTTCTGCTGCAACTTTTGCTTACTGATTTTTTATATTGTAGTACTGTTCAGCACATTTGTACGCTCATGGTCCAAGGGTGCTACATTACATCAACAATTTAATCCAAATCCATGCTTTATAGCTCCCTAATGAGATATGTTCATATTTCAGACTAAGGCAATCATTCAAACAATCAAACAGTAGTTTCCTGATAACATATTTCAGACCCTGCAATTGTTCTTAAGAAATGAAACACACGCAGAGTAACCAAGTAGCTAATAACTCAAACTATTAAAACCAGTTTGGTTTGATGAATCAGAATAAAAAATTGGCTTGGGTTAGACATGTCAAAAGACTGCTTGCAGATAACTAATTATTTCTCACCAAATAGACATTACAGCAACAAAATAACTCTTTTTTTTCTTACAGTCAATTAGTCATTCTGCAGATGTTTTTGTTCCATAAAATGCATTCAAATACAAAAAGAAACAGTTGACATTTCATAATTAATAATTCAGATTATTTACATCCTACACCAATAAAGTGTGACAGTAGCCTAGGACAAGTCGAATAACAATGCAATTTGTATAGCTAATAGTCACCAAATCAAGAAGTGTGTGTGACTTAGCCGAGCCTTTTTTTTTTCCCTAATTGCAGCTTCATTCGTGGCTTATGAGCAAGCTTGACACCCTTGAGTCGCAAGTTGGGCTTCTTCCGATGTGGACCTCTTCCTAGCTTGCGCTTGCGTGACTCTATAGCGTGCTTCATAAGTCCTCCTAGGAGAGCGCGGAAGTGGCCGGGATGTTTCTTACCCTTCCGAACCTGCTTTTGATTCTCAGTTTCAGCCTTTTTTTCTGTTTTTCTGAACTGCTTTCCAACCTTGGCCTCAACCCTCTTTTCAGTTCTCTTCAACTTCTTCTTTCCAACCTCCTTTTTCCAAACTGATTGTGATACTGATGCGTCATCACTCTTGTCGTGGGGGTGGGGGTGATGATGGTGGTGGTGGTGATGATGGTGGTGGAAGATCACTCCCAATTTGTTCTTCAATCTTCTAAACATGCCCTCTTTTCTGTGTGCAACAGCTTCAGAACTTGATTCGTAATTATCAGAGGGGTTCAAATCATCATCCCCACTGCTGACGTAAGAAGATGGAGATGATCTGGAGCTCTTACTGGTTACATATGTTGTCCTGCTGCTGCTTGATTGTGAGTCATTTTCACCTCTAGATCCGGTGGTTCTCGTCTGTGTTGTCCCACTTGATGAAGAAGAGGATGAACTCACTTTCCCTGTTTTCCAGCTAGATGAATCTGAACGAGATGAATCAGATTCATTCAACTGGGCCACTTGACGCCGATCATTATTTTCTTCAAACCTTGAAGTCTTTCTTGATGTCCATATTTTTTTGCACGATGATGAAGCAGCTGCTTCTGACTTAGTTTTTGTAGGTGTAGGAACATGCTTTGCTAGGTGATGAAGCTTGGGAACTAGAGACTCAAGCTTTGATATTGCATACTGTAACTTCTCTTGTTTTTCGACTTCTTCTAATTGGCCCAAGCTATTTGTGCCAAGCACACTTCTCCAATTAATAGCCTCAGTCTGCAATTATAAATACACGTAAATTGATCAAACCTACCAAATGCAAACCCCTAAGCCTCATCTAAGCAATTGTAAAAGATATTGAAATGAAGGTCTTGCATCATTACTATGGGTAAGTTCATTACCTTCATATGATCCTCATAAATCTTTTTGGCTGCATCATCAAGTAGTTTCTTAAGGAAATTACGCGTGTCTTCATCCAACTGAATATAAATTAACAATGAAATGTTTTATACAATAACATTAAAGTGAGAGCAGGTATCACAATCAACAACACAAATGAAAGCCCAAAAAGAGTTTGAAGAAACTTACTATTCCTGACAATGCATTGTAATTCCCTGATCCATTAATTTGCAAGAGCGTGTATAATTTTCTCAACGCATTCAGATCCGCTTGAAAAGAGTCTGAATCCATGCTACACTGAACTAGAAAAAGCAAGCTTGGATTAAACAGAAGAAATTCATGATAGAAACTAAGCAAATAACATTTTACAGTCCTAAAATGGTGAACCGCCCCATTCGCTAGAATTCATATCTTAATTTATACCACGACCTCATCAAATTTAAACCACAAATCATTTCAGATCAATCAAGAACTCATAATAATGGATGGGTTTCAAGTTAAAGGAGCAGGAGAGATATTTGAATGAATTCATATCACTAACAAAGAACTCATAACATATCATAAAGAAGGTGTAGTCCTACAACGATTACACAAAATTCAGGATTTCATTATAACTTCCGAATACACAAATATCGTGGGCATCAAATCAACTTTTGACTGGACAATGAAGATCCTTACTAAATTTTAAACAATCAATCAAGATGGCAAAAAGGGAACTCAAAACAGAACCCACGAGAACTTCAATCAAGATTGCAATTTGTATCAGTTTTGTACAAACAAATTCTCACTGAATATTGAACTACAATAGAGAAGGAATATATAACAAGAATCTCACTACATAGCGATTTTAGTTATTGCACAAGTCCATTTACTAAAAAAAACGCTGGTCTCACTGCATAGCAATTTATGCCTAAATTTTACAAGATCAAACAGGTATAGAAATTCTAACAAACAAATAAAACTAACCAGTTGGGTGGTTTGGTCTGGCTACTGTTACAGCGAGACTGAGAATCGAAGATGGTTAGCCACTGGATAATTTGCAGTAGATTGTTAGCCACGAAATTGATCAAAAGGCGGGAATAACTGGCGCGCGCTATCAGTTGAAGAACGTAACTGATTACAAGGAATGGTTTCTTTGATCAAGCACACCAATTTGATTCATCTAGCAAAAGCCCCAAATGCAAAGGTACGTTTAAAGGGAGCGGTGCAAGATTTTGTATAAGAAAAATTAATTACTTTACACAACCGACATTTTATAACTCTTCCATCTAATGGGCTTCCATCTAATGGGCTGTTGCCTTGGTTCGACCCAAATTGAGTAAATGGGCCTTTATAACCCTTGCTCAAAAGAAGATTAATACAGATGTTATATTGTTCAAGTAACTTACATACATCTAGACTATCTAGTTACATATATAGTGATTTCCAACAACATAATATGTGGAATAATTATTAACAATTAAAAGTGTAGGTTTGTAGTGTGGATAGATTTATTAAGTACTATTTAAAGTGTTGGAATTATATGTGTGGATTTTTCCACAATCAATCAACACTTTCTAGTATGAGATATAAAACTTTACAAATTAAAGTGTTGGAAATTCACCCAATACTTTTAACTGTGAGAAATTCTAGTGTGGGTATATGAGACTTCTCTTGTAGTGGATAATCCATGTACGTTGGTTTAACGTACGAGATTTTTTTTTTTTCAACCTACAAAACGTTTTAAAAAAATAATAATAATTATTACATTTAATATATTATATCAATAATAGGTTATATATAACATCTGTCTCTTTACTGAAACCACTACGCTACTGTGTCTTATTCGTTTATATGTAATATTAACACTACAAGATAACAAGGGAACTTACTTTCACCTCACCCTTTTATTAGAAAAAACAATTTTTTAAAATATTTAACATTTCATAATTATTTGTACTATTTTTTTCGTTTAAAAATAATAATAATATTCATAAAATATTTAATAAATAAATAAAATAGTTTAAAATAATTATAACTAGTGCAGTGACCCGTTCAATGCACGAGAAATTACATATTAGTCGTATGAAAATTGTATATCCTTTTAATCGAGTTCGTCAAAAAATTAATATTAACTTTTTTCTTGTAAAGACTATTTATAAAAATATATTTTATTTCACGAAGGTTATGTACGTAGCTTGACTTAATTTTTGTTATCGAAAATAATCCTAATTTTATCGTAAGAATATATATTAACCTTCAACATAATATTTATTCTCAATAAAATAGCTTGTATATTTGTTGTTGAAAGAAATGATAATTTTTTAAGATTTATTTGTTAATATAATTATCCAATCTATTAATAATTGAAATTAAAGATAAAAAGTAATAATTGTGTAACAAACTAAGGCTAAAATCACTCTAAGAGCTCTAAAAGGTTCAACTTTAATATACAATAATAGAGATTTTATCGTAAGAATATATATTAACCTTCAACATAATATTTATTCTCAATAAAATAGCTTGTATATTTGTTGTTGAAAGAAATGATAATTTTTTAAGATTTATTTGTTAAAATAATTATCCAATCTAGTATTAATTGAAATTAAAGATAAAAAGTAATAATTGTGTAACAAATTAAGTCTAAAATCACTCTAAGAGCTCTAAAAGGATCAACTTTAATATATAAGATAGATATAATAAAATTTTAATTTTAATATATTATTTTACTTGTTTTTAGTAAAACTTATATATTTTTTACGATAAAAAATAATGATAATCAATATTATTCCAAATATAATCTCTATATTTTTTTATTTTTTTTTGAAATAATATATATTAATAATAAAACCAAAAATTTTTAATGAGGCCCATTATCAAAAAACGACATAAAACGGCTTAATAAGACCTTAAACCGAAAAAAACTTGAAATGTAAAAGTTGTATTTGAGCATTACCAATATGACGGTTTCGTTTTTATAAGAAATTAACAAAATGAACTCTTTGAAATATCTAAACGAGCATTTTCACCTAGTAACGAGTTAATCTCAAGTATATAAGTTGTATAGTTTTACTCATATATGTGTGATATTACTTCGTTACTCAAATAAAGTTTATATAAAACTTTCATTAAATGTTATGAAACACTCAAATAATCCAAAATAACGACATTTCCCATCTTCGTATTGTCGTTATTGCTTGTTTAATCATATATATATGTATGAGTATTTCGTTAAAACTTTCATTAAATATCGAGTAATCAAGCAATAAGGACACTACGAAGATGTGAAATGTCATTATTTTGGATTATTTGAGTGTTTCATGACATTTAATAAAAGTTTTATATAAACTTTATTTGAGTAACGAAGTGATATCACACACATATGAGTAAAACTATATATACGAGTTATATACTTGAGATTAACTCGTTACTAGGTGAAAGTGCTTGTTTAGATATTTTGAAGTGTTCATTTTGTTATTTTCTTATAAAAACGAAAGCGTCATATTGGTAATGCTCAAATACAACTTTTACATTTCAAGTTTTTTGCGGTTTAAGGTCTTATTAAGCCGTTTTATGTCGTTTTTTTATAATGGGCCTCATTAATTTTCCATTCGGCCTTATTAGGCCCGTTGACGTTTTCGATGATTTTTTTCCGATTCCGACTAATGAAAACGACTATGGGCTTTATTTGCTATCATGTCACAATTTTGAAATTTTGATTTTTATCGTTTTAAGGCGTTTAAACGATTTGGGCCCAAATTATCCACTTATCACATCCACTATCCACATTCACTATCATCCACTATCCACATTCACTATCCACTATCCAAACTCTATACCCTAAACCCTATATCCTATACCCTAAACCCTAAACCCTAAACCCTATCCACATTTTACTCGATTTGCGTGTTGGTTCTCGTTTTTAGTCGTTTTTACTCAGTTTTCGCGTCATTGGTCTTTCTAAGTCGGTTTTACTCGGTTTCCGCGCCATTGGTCGTCCTAAGTCGGCTTTACTCGATTTTCGCGCCATTGGTCGTTCTAAGTCGGTTTTACTCGGTTTTTGTGCCATTAGTCGTTCTGAGTCGTTTTTACTCGATTTTCGCGCCATTGGTCGTTCTAAATCGTTTTTACTCGATTTTCGCGCCATTGGTCGTTCTAAATCATTTTTACTCGGTTTTCGCGCCATTACAAGCCTATTATAACATCGTTTAGTCGTTGTTTTGCCAAAATCAAGATAAAAGTACAAAATTTATACAATGTATGATAATTGATAAGTAAACAAAGATTAAAAATAAATTTTTTGGTTTGATTATACTCTATATTCTCTTTATATTTTTTCATTTTATTATCAATATATATTATTTCAAAAATAAAAATAAAAATATAGAGATATTATATTGGGAATAATATTGATTATCATTATTTTTTATCTTAAAAAATATATAAGTTTTACTAAAAACAAGTAAAATAATATATTAAAATTAAAATTTATTATATTTTTAGAATTTTAGTATATTTTTAAAATGTTAAAATTAAAGTTTTAAAATATTATAATTATTTTAAACTATTTTATTTATTAAATATTTTATGAATATTATTATTATTTTTAAACGAAAAAATAGTACAAATAATTATAAAATGTTAAATATTTTAAAAAATTGTTTTTCTAATAAAAGGGTGAGGTGAAAGTAAGTTTCCTTATTATTTGTATTATATACTAAAAGTAATTATTATTTTTTTTTTAAAAAAACGTTTTGTACGTTGAAAAAAAAAAAGTTAATCCCGTACGTTGGAAACCAACGTACGTGGATTATCAACGTACAAGATTTTTTTTTTTCCAATTATTTTTCAACGGCTATTTTTTTCAAATTATACGTGTACGTTGAAACCCTTCAACGTACATGTGTATTTCGTATTTTTTTAAAATTATATACGTATACCCCGAGGATAATACGTATACAAAATATTTTGTCTATACGTTGAATTTCAACGTACAAAAATGTAGTGTGGAAAGTTGAAAAATGTCACGCTAAAATGATAGTTTGGATTAGTTGCTTTAGATGATCGCGATTAAGAATGGATCGACTAAGGAGTAAGTGAATGAAAAAAAGCTTATTTTATACTCCCTCCGTCTCATAATGATCTTCCTGTTTCTTTTGGGCACATATGTCGATGCTCGTTTTGTATCGTTAATATCTCTAATTATAAATTACAAAAAATTAGAAAAATTTAATATTATTAAAGTACTCGATAAGACGAATCAAACAAGACGACACATGACTATGTTTTTATTTAAATATTGACTGAAATTACGAAAATTCCCTTAAATAGTGAATAATGTCAGGAGAGAGAAACAAGAAGATAAGGGACGGAGGGAGTATTATTTTATTGCGAGACTTTCAATCTTTACAACTCTAATCCGAACTCTGAATCCAACAATAGATCGAAATTAAGAAAGAATGCCCGAAAATGAAGAGGTGAAAGAATATTTATAGCGTGAGTGTTGCTAGACTCCACGTGTTGGCTAGGAATGTTTGTCCGGCCTCTTCTGGACGATCGAGGAGAACACGAGGTGGAGCTGGAGAAGGTGGTAGGAGATGTAGCCTGCAGGCTGGAAGTCAGAACAATATATGGGTAACCCTGAGTTCTTGCATCTCGTCGAGGAACTTGCATATCTCGGTGATTTAGTCTAACTCGTTGTTCATAACTTTGTTGAGCTGGAGTCTTGTTCCCTATTGTTGCGAGGTGGTCGTTGAAGCGTCTAGCCTCTTTGAAGCTCGTTGGGTGCTCTATTACTCTCGTAGTTTCTTCAGCGTGCTGAAACCAAGCTTCATCAGATAGGGTTCTTGTTTAGAACTTGTTTAGATTTAGAATTGAAGTAGAATTTTATGATATGATGGCATGTTTAGGAATTCAAATGATTATCTTATATCTTATATCATTATTGTAATCGCTACTCATTACTCCCTTCGTCCCATAATATAAGCCACATTTGAGGCTTTTCACGAGAATTAAGAAAATTGTGAGTTTAATGATTAAAGAAGAATAAAAAGTAAAAAGTGTAATAGTTAGAAGAGAGAGATAGAGAGAAGAAGAAAAAAGGAAAGAGAAAATTGAATGATTAGAGGAGAGAAGGAAGTGAAAAGTGTATTGGAAGAAGATTAAAGAGTGTAAAAGGTATACTAAAAATGAAAAATATTGCTTATATTTTGAGACACTTGAAATAGAAATGTTGCTTATATTATAGGACAGAGGGAGTATGATTTTGATATATTTGGACATGTTTAGCCATGCTTGCGCTTGGCCATATTTGGGCCTCTGTTGTCCTGTTGTTTGAGAAACGCTATAGTGTACATACACTGTTTATAAATCTTGGGCGTTTAACCCCGCACCCATTTTTTTATAACTGGCACCCGTCTTGGGCGCATTTCGGGTGCGTCCAATTTTTTTTTTTTGAACCGGGACTGTTCATGGGCGCATCCTGGCTGCGCCCATGAACAGTAAAATTTTTTTTTTTTTTTTTGCCGTCAAAAGTTTAAAAAACCCGGTTTAAGTTGGACGCATCCTGGATGCGCCCAAAACTGAACCGGGTTTTTTTAAAAACATTTTGGACGCATCCGGGTTGCGCCCAAGACGGGTGCCAGTTATAAAAAAGTGGGTGCGGGGTTTTTCGCCGTAAATCTTTGGATGAAGAAGTACATTTGTATATACCAAATTATTCATTGAAAAAAAAACTGGCAAAATTTGATTACTTGCTTATACGACTATACATATGACAAAGAGGATGTTAAAAGATACAAAGCCACGCATTACTCAAAGAACAATGTTTTAAACTTATATCTAAATTTTCCATCTATATACTAACGCAATTGATTGAAGAACGAAGAAGAATCTGAGTGTCCATTAAAAGAGTCAGAA
This sequence comes from Oxyria digyna, assembly GCA_029168935.1. Classification (NCBI taxonomy): domain Eukaryota; kingdom Viridiplantae; phylum Streptophyta; class Magnoliopsida; order Caryophyllales; family Polygonaceae; genus Oxyria; species Oxyria digyna. The sequence continues at coordinate 1,219,436 of JAPVLV010000026.1, read as the reverse complement.
ACCAAGATAACTTACACACAACTACAAGACTAACAACTAATGGATAGTAAATTGACGATTGTGTAACAACATGAAAATATGTAATTACAGAAGAGCAAAGCCTTTAATGAAGTTAAATTCCATTTTCTGACTATCACAGAAAATTGAAACTTTAACACAAATAGACAACAGAATGAGTATAGATCAATTGACAAAATTTGTAAGAAGAAGAAATACAATACAAAGCATGTACAGGTTACGATCCAAATTGGAACAATATTTGGACCATTATTTTTGGAACTCAAAAACCACACAACACATGAGAAAAAACATACAGATAACATGTACATATAGCATAACAAACAATCGAGACAACACGAATTATATACTCACGTGAAGCGTGAGTTTCCGGATGTAGTTGTGTTAAACTTGGACAACCTGATGATTCTAGTTTAATTGAGGTACTTGAAACAACATGTAGGAGTACACAATAAATGCTTTGATACATAGCATGTAGGAACTCAAATACTATATTTCTTCTTTAGGTTTGTGCATGTCATTATATTCCTTTGTAGAGATTCTCTGTGACTCTACATGTCCAACAATTTATCTGACTCGATGATCACCCATATATCTACACCTTTAACTACTTATAATGCCTTGTAGACTTGTAGTTATGTACACTTCATCCATTTTTGTACATATATAGCTAGCTAGTGCATGGGATTTCGGATGCAGTCACATTTACAATTTGATTTTTTTTTTTTAAATAGTCATAGTACATAAGCTACAAAGAAAATATAGCTGTTTATTCCTTATATTTGAATTAGTGGATATAAGAAAAAACCGAAATTCTTTAAAGTTTGCACATATATATAATAGTTTTCTTGACCAAATTCATATATTATCATATTACATACATATATACATGCATGATGCATGCATCTTAAATCTTAACACTTTTATTGGTTTTATCTTATATTAGTAAGAGTAGGGCATAGAACGAACAAATGTGAATATAAAATGTAGGGTTCTTAAAAACGGAGTTATTTGTACTGACCGAACTAAAGAAACTGTTAAGTAAGATAGGGGGTAGATAGGAATCCATGCCAAATCCTATAGTGGAGAAAGAATCCATGTATAGAATGAAATGTGGGAGAAGACGTAAGAGAGTTATGGGAAAGAGTTGAATATAAATATAGAAGGCCACTAACTTGAAAAAGCAGCCACAACCACGAAATTGGTATACAAATTGACGCCTGCGTTTTGATTGCTATAGGGGTGTGTCGATCAATTTGACAAAACTCCATTATGCTCAACCCTAGCTAGCTAGACACGTAATTATTCATGATTTGAGCTTACATAGATCGACTTCTCATGTTTAAACATACTACACTACAACAACAACATGTCTCATTATATTCCGATGGAGGATCGAGATTGATATTTCCTTACCCCAACAAGTTAGGAGTAAATAACCGTTATGACCCAAAATTATAAAAGAGAACACCAAAACCTAATAAACCAAACATAAAAAGACTAAAGACACCGTCCAAATTAAACCGATCGACAGAAAAGAAATACTAACCCTCACATGAAAACAAGAAAAACCAGCATTAGAGAACAATACTAGCTTAACCTTCTGTTTTTCTGATCTTTTTCATTCACAAAGGGTCAAATTTATTTAGAGTGCCAAAACAGAAATATCTTTCCGAATGACTTTCATCTCACTCTTTCTTGGACGTCCTCTGCCACGGTGGTAGGTCCCCACGCCAGCACTTCCCAATTGCGAACTGGACACAAAGCGGCATTTTCTGAACATGCCCAAATCATCGGAGTCCAGATTCTCTCAACTTGTCTTGAAGACTAGTCACTCCAACTCTGTCTCGAATAGCTTTATTTCTAATCCTATCTAACCTTGTATGGTCGCACTGATCGCACATTCAACGTAATATCCTCATCTCAACTACCATAATCCTCTGTTCTTAAACCCTACTAATTGGTCAACACTCTCCTTCATAGATCATCACAAGTATCATGTTTAGAAATACAAAATAACAAAAGAGGAATTGTGAAAGTAGTTATGCGTATATGACAATAAACATGTCACATCATATATCTTGTATATACTCAATAGGTATAGGTATAGAAGAAGTGAGAAGGAGAGTTGAATAGAGGTTAATTAGAATGATGAGCATTTAAGCACTATTAATTCTCTTATTGATTAAGGAAGTGTAGTGGGAGACCGGGAAACCGAATTGATGGAGACTTTGATGTTATTATGCATGTAAGTGGCCACCAATTCTCGATCATACTCTCTCCGTACCTTATTTATGTTTTCATTTCTCTTTTTTGCACAAGAATTAAGGAGAGAAGAGAAGAGAAGAGTGAGAGAGATGAAAATAAGAGAGAGAGTGTATTGAGATGAGAGAATGATGAGAGATGAAAAATTAAAGGGTTAAGATTGAGTGAGAAAATAATGGGAGAGAGAAAAATTAAAGTGTATTTTGGATTGTTGTGGTTTTGGAGGAAATTAATGGGTTTTGATGAGGGTATATTGATAAAGATTTATGGTCCAAAATAGAAATGAGAACATCAAATTGGGACACTCAAAATGGGAAATGAAAACATAAAAAAGAGACGGAGGGAGTATTAATTAAGCGTCAATCATACAATCATACTCTATAAATTTGGTACTCCCTCCGTACCTAAATATAAGGCTCATTTGCTTTATTAACACTATTCACAGTCGAAGAGAATCTTTCAATTTCTGGCTATTGTATAAGGTAAAATATAGTCATGAGTGGTCTTGTTTGATTCATATCAATGAGTACTTTAACAATATCAAAATTTTACAATTTTCACTAACTTGTAACGAGAGATATTGACGAAATAAAACGTGTATCGGCAAATGTGCTCATTTGAAATGGGAAGATCAAAAGGGGACGGAGGAAGTAAATCAATTACAATTTCAATTTCAATTGTTACAAAACTAATAAAGCTAATATAGAACTTTGTTTTATAATAAACCAAATTGTGGTCTATTTAATTATTTTTTGTAGACTATTGTCATTTCACAAGGTTTGTAATTATGAATTTGTCACACTTTATCATATTCAACTCCTCAGAAGATAATTGGACATAAGAATAGGCAATGGTACATGAAAGAAAATGGACTTTGGGCCAAAAATAGTGGGCTTTTGATCATACTCCCTCCGTCCCAATTTGATAGTCTCATTTGATTTTCTGACACTATTCACGAACCGAGAGAATTTTGTAGATTTCTTCCAATATATAAAAAAGAACATAGTCGTGTGAGGTCTTATTTGATTCGTCTTAATGAGTACTTTAACAGTATTAAAAAATTATAATTTTTAGTAACATACAATTAGAGTTATTAACGATACAAAACGTATCTCGACATATGTGTCAGAATCTAATGGGACTATCAAAATGGGACAGAGGGGGAGTATTTGGCAAGCGCCACCGGAAAGACCATTAACTTTTTAATCCGTATAATTAAGATTTCCAAGAATTTCTACACTCTAAAATAACATTTATTTATTGCTCTACGTACACTTACATCATTTGAGCCGACCACTTTATTTTGTCAAACATAAGAATCCTAAAAGTCAAAATAATTAAGATTTTCTGCCTCTTAAATTTATTTATAATACTTATATACTTCCACCGTTAAGTTTTAACTTTCGTTTAGAGTATTCTCCTCATTAAGAATTAACTAGATACGGCTGCGCGAGAAAATTACGTATTTTCGTATGTGATCTAATATAGTTACACATTATTTGTTAATATATTTTGTTGTTATCAAATTTAATAATATTTGTAATTATAAATATTTTTATTTCCTTATATTTATGTTTGAAGTAGTTTTAAAACATAATTTAGAATAGGGTTGCATTGTCATAAAAGAAGCTCACACATTAATTTAATTTGTGACTTAATCAAATTTCTAACATAACAGAGAAGCCTTATAAAGGAGCTAATGTGTCATGTTTCTATTATTAGAATATGCATTTAATTAAGTTTCTAAATAACACGAAGACCTTATAAAAGAGTTAATACTATAATTTATTTATTTTTACTATAATTTATGTTAGAATTAGAATAAGATAATTAATTAAGAAAAACAAAAGGAATTAAATGGATTTAGAATTAATTAGGTACAAGAGATAATTAATTAATAGAAACAAAAAGGACTTAAATGAATTTAGAATTAATGATAATTAATTAATAAAAAATTAAATGGATTTAGAATTAAATAGGTATCGATTTCATTTAATTCGTTCAACCATCAACCAACTTCTATATAGTAGACTAGAAACGGGCCTCCGCGCTACGCGCGGAGAAATTACAGTTTTTAATATGATTTAAAGTTGTTTAATAGGCGTCCTAAAATTAGATTGGGCTAATCATATTCACAACCCTTTATGATATAGAATCTAATCTCGACAAAGAAGTCTCTAATCTTTGTTCTATCAAAAAAAAAAAAAGTTTAATTAGTGATTATGTTTTTCCTGAATGTTTTATTAATCATTTTAGCAATTGACACACAACTACCTATGAATTCGTCTCTCCCTTTAAAATCATCACATTACCTAATTAGCTCGGGTGCTTTTTTTTTGCCAAACAATTAGCTCGTGTATTGGTGTTCCTATTTTATTAGGGCTTAAATCAACAAACTGAAACCCGCGTACGGGTCTTGCGTAATTATAATTTCTTAAATGTTTCATAATAGATATTGAAATGATATTATATCATATAATCAAATGAGTTTGATGATTTGTACCTCTTCTCTCAATTCGCCAAATTGTTATATCATTTTGTAATATTATTGTAATATACGGGACATAAGTTTTTAAAAATATGATTTTTAATATTCTTGTAATGTACAGGACATAAGTTTTTAAATATATGTTATTTGCGTATGCAATTTCTTCAATGCTCTATATGCTAAATTTTTGTTCAAGTCTTGTTTGCAGTATTATTACCAACTCCACAGATTTTGGTATATAAAATAAGGTAATCTATTTTGATTTATTAATAGCCAAGTTGGTGAATATGTGATATATTTTTCTGTCTATAACTCATTAAAATTGAATAAACTCGAGGACCAGTTATTAAATGTCATTTCCCCATTGTATACATTTTTGACGTGTTTACTAAATTATCATGCTTGTTGGAAACTGAGTGTAAATGTTTGAAAACAACATGCTAGCATATTGCAATATGTAATATTGTTTGCAATTACTAAAATTAGATGCAAACGGCCTCCGATAAGAGCTCAAAGTTTGGTACTAATGACGAAAAATGTAGTTTAGGATAAGTAAAAAGTAAACACTTCAAGCACAAAGAAATTGAAAGAGGAAAAAATGCATACGATATAGTTCACAACAGATCTCCCTCTTTGTATAAATTTAGTAATTGCAAAAGTTAAATCATTTTACAAAGACACATCATACATGAATTGAATATAGGGAATTTAGATTCTTTGGTAAGTCGGTCCTCTAAACTCTGTAAACCTGCATATTATTTGTATATATATATATATACTCCATCCGTCCCAAAATATGAGTCTCATTGTACAAAAATATATTGGATTAAGGCAAATGCTTTAACGTACATAAGTGCATTGGAAATGATGAATGTAAAATATTAAAATAATATGAGTAAGGATATAATTGGAAGAAGTTTATGGACAAAAATAGAAATAGGACTAACATTTCGGGACGCCCAAAAAGGAAAATGGGACTCATATTTTGGGACGGAGGAAGTATAATTTACTAAAGCCTTCATGTGTACCTTTGAAAAAAGTTATTTATCTGACTTTTTACTTTTTACTTTATTAATCTAGTGATAAAGTCAATTACTGCAAAATCATACCATCTACTCCAAACCTCTGTCCACATGAGAGGTTTGTAAGGTCTGTTTTAGTAAACACATAACAGTAAAAGTCGTTGCAAGTATATTAATCTGTCACAATAAGATCATTAACTGTTAAAAAATTTATTTTGAAAAGAATTAAGATTGTCAACAAGAACACTGGAACTTATAACGGGATCAAGAGAGTCATCTTCCTTGCACATTAACCATGGAACACCAATATCTAATCCAACAACAATGTTAGCAGCCCATCTCATGTGATCACAACCTTCTTGTCCAAACATCTTTCTTTGCATTTTATATTTATATTCGATCTGAAAACACAAACTGATAGCACATAATTCAGTTTTTGAAATCAGAAACTCAAATTAATTTGACTAATCTTAAGTACAAGAGGTCATGAAAAAGAGAGTCAATGAAAACATACAACATTGAGTGATGTTAAGGCATTGAATTTCATGTGTACAAGAGTGATTGCCATGGAATTTCTTTTTATTATTGCCTTCAAAATGCTCAAAAATTCGATCTAGTTTTGGGCGCATTCTAGTTGCGCCCAAAACTGAACCGGGTTTTAAAAAAAAGGTTTGGGGTGCCAGTTAAAATTTTCCGAGTGCGGGATTTTTCCCCACAATCATACGGTCAAGTATGTGCGCGAGGGGGAGAAAAGACAAGTAGACATCATTCACTGTCATCTATGTAAGAAGAAAATTACCACAGTCGAAATTGAGGTTGATCGGTGAATTTGAAAGGGAGAGTGAGGATCGAGGAATTGGGGGTTATCGGCAGTGGCGGATCTAGAAAATTTCTACCATGGGGGCTCGTATTAGAATTAAGATTATAAATTATGTTCTCTTTTTCTTGAGTATTATCAATTTGATTTAAACATATTCAATATAATATTAACCCACATTTAAATTTTAAATTAATTTAATTTATTTGTGGTAAAATCAATAATAAATATTCTTCTACTTTTTATTCTTGTATCAAATAAATATCTTGTACATAGAAATATCATATAAAAGTTATTCTTTTTCTCTAATATTACCGATATTTAGTGGGTTTGATAGATATTAAAAATATAAAAACTCTGTATGTAAAAATTACATTTAGTTTCCTTACATTTTTAATAATTATATTTCTCTGTTTAACACACCTCTTACTTTTCATACCAAAATTCAAGAATAAAATAGAAAACATCTCTATATAACTACTAAAGCAAATTACATTTCTTCAATTCTAGCTATGTCACGTGGCATACTCTTCATTCAGGCCATTCACATGTCGTCATTTCATTGGTCACGATTTTTTATAATTTATTGTAATTTTCTCAAAAAAAATTAATTAAATTTGGAAAATCGTGTGCAAAAATATTACAAAAAGATTGCTTAAGATCTTTCAGATTACAAAAAGATTTTTATGTGTTAATTTTCTAGATTTTGACCTCCCAATATCCTATTATTTTATTTTACAAATATATATTTTATTTTTATGATATGACGTATCACAAAAAGATTGATTTCTTAATAAATAAGAGAAATAATTATATTTTGTGTTATTGTAGTGTTTTCAATTATATATTTTTATATATGTTGAAATCAATTTATTTAAATTTGTTAAAAATTGACCCATGATAATTTGATCAAATAAGATTTTTGGTATTAAAAATTCATGTATATTCGTTGTTTATTATATTTAAAATGTAAAAACTTAATTATATATCAATATCATTTTAAGATATAAACTTATTTTCATATAAAATTTTATATTACATAATACTTCTTACTACTAATTCACTATATCGAGTTATATAAACTCGCGCATGGCGCGAGACCTAGTCTAGTTTGTGTATAAAATTAAAAGGCTAAAATGACTTACGTTATATTACATGAAAAATAAAATCAAACCAAGTTCATGTAATTCTATTAATTACTTAGTAATTAATTACCGTTGTGTAAATTGAATTTTAAAAAAATATATTAAAAAACTAACTACTTATATGATACTAAACCAGAGGAGTATAATCGGTATATCACATTTTTACTTAAAATTTAAAACAATTGAATCTCTAGTTTGGAAAATTTTAACCGTTGTACAGTTTTACCACGGATCTAATGAAAGAAAAAAAAGGAGGGTGTTTAATTTTTTAGCAAAACGCTTCGTTTTGATCTTTTGGACATCTTTTTAAATTAGAAAAAATGGTTGATGTAAATTTATTTAGTGAAATCCTAAATTTATCAATGGAGGGAGCAACATTTATGAGGTATCAATTTCATTCAATTTTGACATTGGATAGCCAATCTTTATATAGATAAGATAAGATTGTCATTTTAGTTCTTTTACTTTTACTTAGATTCTTCAAGATTTGCCCTTGTATTTTTAGTGTTTGTTTGGTTGGAGGCTAAAATCTCATGAATTGAAAATGTACTCATTCAGAAAAATCAAATAAAATTTCACATGACTATGTTTTTTCTTATATATTGGAATAAATCTACAAAATTCTCTCGGTTTATATATTGAAATAACTAATTGTCTTTCTAAGTTAACAGGGTTAAAACCCGGCCTTTATAAAAAAATAATTAATTATTAAAATTGAGTGAATATTTTCTTAACAAGGTAAGGACGTACTCCCTTTCCTGATATATAGATTTTATCTTTTTTTTAACGCTATTCACAATTTGAGGAATCTTTTATAGATTTTTTCCAATATTATGAGGAATAACATAGTCATGTGTGATCTTATTTGATTCGTTTAATCAAGTACTTTAACAATATCAAAATTTCATATTTTTACTAACGTATAATTAGAGATATTGACGAAACAAAACAGACATCGATAGACGTGTAGAGATAAGATGAGATCCATATTTTGAGACGGAGAAAGTACAAGAAATTGATATCCGGTAATTAATATTGTCCCCTTACCGCTATTTAAATTTGAATATAGGAAATTAATCAAAACAGTATTACTGACTTTTACACAATTCACATGCGTAGGTACGTTTGGAGCACAGTAAAGTAGTAGTAGTCGAGTAGCAATCTTAATCAGCTTTGGACACATGCATTAAGTTGTATAGATCCACAAAAATAGCCAAGACAACTTTAAAATAAAGTCGAGTGAGTGTGCAGGATCTTGCACATAAACTTGTATACATAAAATGGATGAACATAAGGTCCTGTCATTTGAACGTGACTTTCATCCCACCTTTAATATATACTCCATATATATGTAACTACAGCTATAACGCATGCGCCCACACATATGGAATATATATATATATATTTTATCTAAGTAATAGTGTACTCCATGTGTAACATATTCTAACATGCATGCTGTGATTTGACTTGTAATATTCAACAAATAATTAAGAGAGGAACCGGGTTACATACTTGCGAGAATAGACTTTAAAGTTGTGATAATAATAATTTACTATATAAATTTATTAATTTTTTTTTATTTTCAATTGATTTTATAAGTATGGAACTTCAGGGATTATACGATGGATTTAATGCACATATGCGCTCGTATACACGACCCCTGTGTTTATCTATCTATTAGAGTCTGGCATGGTGACTTGGTATCGGTTGACCCGTTTGTCAAGTGACAACTGGGTCAAGTCAGTTACCACTTGAGGGGACGTGTGAAAATAGGCAACACACGTCAAAAGTTGAGATAATATTAACTCATTATATAAACTCATTGATTACTCCCTCTATTGTTAATTGGTTTTAGGATGAACTTTGTGGACTTGTATGATGGGCATAATGCGCATATGCGCTTGTGGACACAACCCCCGTGTTTATCCGTCAACCGGACTTTAGCATGGTATCAGAGCATGTTTCGGGTCTGGGTTCTTTTTCTTGTTTATCCGAACTTATATAAATTCATTGATTACTCATTCTATTGTCAATATGGAACTCTGTGGACTTGTATGATGCGCATATGCATGCGCTCGTGTACACAATTTCCATGTTTATCAGTCCACCAGACTTTACGACTTACGTGTAGGTGAGTCGTTCGCTTCCTGCCTTGGTTTGTTTTATATTGTGTCGGTATAAATTGTGTGGAGGGTATTTTGGGTGCAAACAATGAATTAGAGTAGTTCTAACTATTTATGCAATGTACGACGAGTACCATAGAAATGTGGTATAAATTGGTACTGAATTTTACACAGTAGTGGTACTGAACCTAGCGAGCATATCCAATATTCATGCACATGGATTTTTCGATCCGAAAATTAAGTTGAAGTGAATGGAGTGATAGATTAAAGTAATCTAACGATTCAGATTTGTATAAAATGGGTGCACAATTTAGAATAGATATGAGCGGACCGCCAAATCATTAACCCAAAAGAGATATCTATATGATGCTTATATGGAAGTTTTAATCTCTTTGATCTAAACAACTTCCCTAAAATCAATTATACCCTAGTTTTGTCGTTGAAGAAAGTCTTCAAAAACACAAGCAACTTCGTCAATTTCTTCTTCTTCATTATCACCTACAGGTCAACTCTAACCCTAGGTTATAACTCATCAAAAACTTCAAATAAACAAAAACTAAAGGTTTTACGATGGAATTCATATAGTATTAGTGATTTATGTCAATGGAGCCTATTTGGCTATAAAATATTATAGCATAAAAATTTAACACAATTTTAAAAAATTAAACAACCGCGTCATAAAAATAATTTAAAACTCTTTAAAATGAAACAACACAAATAAAAAACATGTAAGGAACTAAAAAGAATTAAAAAGAGCTAAATCAAATTAGCTTCATTAATCCTTCCCACAATGACTAAACTGCACATGATTAACCTGGTCAATAAAGTAAATCAAATTTCAAGAATCATTAGACTTCAAACATACTCCAATATCCATGCGTTGCACAAATGCATGCATTAGCTAGTACGGAGCACTACTAAGTCATCATTAAACAAAAACTAAGAAGAGTTAATAGATGACATAAACAGTACAAATCAACAAGATCGAAGTAAAATCAACACCCCAACAGAATTAACAATCACAAATTAATTTAGCCGCCTCCCTTCTCTATACCAGAATTAAAGAACGTATACCAAACATTTCCTCCCTACAACCCAGAAAAATTCCCAAGTTAAACAATAAAATAAGAAAAGACCTAGCTAGCTAAGAAACAAGCAGTACTAGTGATACATTCAGAAAATCCAAAGCATGCATGCAATGTAGCATTGTAACTGCAGCTAGCTTCACACCCAAATATATACATAATACATCTAAACCAAAGTAAAAATTAACCCATTCCAAGTCTTACTTCGTAGGAACTGAACTGAGAGATCCAGGTCCGCCACATTTATAGGGAGGCTAACCTTGTTGCAGATCGTCTAGCCTCCTTAGCTTTTGATTTTTGTCTGCACGTTTTGAGTGATCCGCCTTCTTGTATTGTGGATGATCTTATGAACGATGTTTGGGGTTTGGCTACTCCCCGCCTGTTGGCGAATTAGCTTTTCATCAATCAATTCCTGCGAGAGTGTCGTCTCTTTTTTGACAAAATAAATAAATAACCCAAACTGACTCCATTGTGAGATGCAAGAGGATCCGAGTTCTTCTCAGCGCGATCTGCATCTGAGATGATACTCCGATCCAATCCCGTCTCACCCAAATCAAATTCTCCTATTCAGATCAAAGAAGGGACTGAGGATGACCCCAAGTTTGAATAGTTAGGATCAAGCCAATTGACACCAATACTATTCCCATTGGAATTGTTGGTGTTCCACAACATAGATGGATCTGATTCTCCCATTGCTTGTTGTTGTTGTTGTTGTTGTTGTTGTTCTTGATGGATCTGATCATACCCATTTTGACATTGACCATCACCTTCCAACTTCACACTATCCTCCTTCATATATCCTCCTTCATTTCCATGCCCTCCTAAACCATGATAGGGAAAAAGGGTTTCAAAGTTGAACTTATTCTGATGCTGATGGAGAGTAGAGCTTAGCAAAGACGACATTGTCGGCAAGGTAGTTGTAGTAGAATTACTAGTGTTAAAAAGAGAAGTAGGGTTAGAATTAGAGATCAAATCATGGAGGATTTGCTTTGGAGTGTTGGAGTATCCATTAATTCTATGATCTCCACCACTTAACATCATCCCACTTGATGAAAACCCTAGTCCAATCCCACCCAAGTGATCATAAGAAGATGAGAATGGAAAGCCATGATGATTATGAGGAGGAGGAGCAAGATTAGTGGGAAGACCATAAAGCAAGGTAGGGTTGAAAGTGTTTGATTCACTAGTGTTTGATTCAGAAGTAGTAGTATTAGTAGAGATATTAGGGTTACTTATCCTCCTAATCCTCTTGTTCTTCCTGCATCCACCACCAACAGGAACAGTCCTCAAAGTCCCACCTCTTGTCCAATATCTCTTACATGCTTTGCAGAAATGCCTTGGCTGAGAAAGTGAGTAGTTGTTGTAGTAACAAAACTTTGTGTTTGTGGATTCACACCTTGGACACTTTAATGGCTGTTGTTGACTCTGGATTTGCTCTTGGCTTGGCTTTTCCATCAATCTTGCTCCTCCACCTTCTTGATCTTGTTCTTGATCTCTTTCTTTGATCTAGAGTTTATGATTAGAGGGTGAGAAATGAAATGAAGTAGTTTGGGATATTCTGAATCCAAAAGCTAGAGAACAAAAACACAAGAGGGTAAGGGTGGCCGACTATATTTTTTGTACAAATTAAATGATAATAATTGTGTTTTGTGACGAAAGTGATGGATGGAGAGAGGGAGAGACAAGTAAATCAAATGCATACCTGTGGCCATTCATTAGAAGCCGAAAGCATGGTTACAATTTGCTCACTGCAGCTGCCCACCATTTTTTTTCTTCCTTAGAACGTACGAACAAACAAGTTCTATAGACTCAAGTATAATGCAATATGAAGAAGAGGAAGAACTAGCTAGCAAGAGAATGTGTTGATGGAGTATATTTTATGGGAATTCACGTGATGGTTACTGATGAAAATTGGACAGTCATTAGTAGTTTAATGGAGATAATACTATAGAAGGTGGGTTAGTGGATTAAAGAAATATTCAAAAAAATGGAAGAAGAAGACAGGAGGATAAAGTGAAGATAACAGATGAAATCTCTCTCGACGATTTCGAGAAAGAGAGAGTTGCACCTTGCACGCATCACTATGAGTGGATTATTCTTTTCGAATGTTGGACTATGGAGAAAGCACCTCCATTTTTTAAATAAAACAAGACATATTAGACCCACTTTTGAATACTAAATCGAAATGTATGGTAGCATATTCAAAAAAATAGCAAAAGAAATTGAAGAAATTGAAGAAATTCAAACTATATTACTGGCTAGATGTTTCATGTGCTTATTTGACGAAGATACGAATACATGCACATCTTTTATATTCACATATATATTCTTTTATATTTATTTTCATATGTTGTTAAATGTGCATGTATTTACATATGTGCGTGCATGTCAATGTGAATATAACTTTTTTTATACCTACATTTGTACATTGAAAATTATTCTCGCATGAACCTTTTTCATTTGTTAATCAATACGGTAAACATGAAAAAAGATCTCGTAAAATGGAAAACTGAGATGTAGAATGCGGTTGACGCAAACGTTATAAGTAACTTATGCATACAGTGTACGTATGATCGAGTCACAACATTTATATGAATGAGTTGTAATATGTATTATCCACAGTTCTTATTTAAATTATATAAATTTCTTCACCGAAATTGGAGTTATATATAAGTTCTCAATTGAAAATCCTTTCTCCATATCAGTTGAGTACGTTGTTAATGGTTTTTTTAAACACATTTAGCTTTGTCTTTCTTGAAATAATGAAGTGTTGTTAATTAGAAATGAAAACGACCGTACGTAGTTGATCGCGAATTTGAATGTATAATAAACTACGTGTTTTGCATAAGATAGGAATACAACTACGAATAGATATATCTAATTCAAAGAACACTAATTTAGAGAAACGACAAGAGGAAATCTCTAGAGTCCATTACGCTACCATATTCATACGTAGCATCTTTGTTTTAATTATATGCAAAATCCCACTTCTCGATCAAACGAAGAAATCCCACCTCACTTACTTTGAGGCCTACCATTTGCTTTACTTCCTCCGTCCCATTCATTAAGAGAATTGAACAATATTTAAAAAAAGTGAGATAAGCGGAGAGAAGAAGAAAAAAAAAGTTGAGTAGATGGTTGATTTGATTGATAAAGTGTTAAAAGAAAAATAAAATATTGAGTAAAGGTATTAATGATGGAAATTAGATAGAAAAGATGATATAGATGGTTGATTTGATTGATAAAGTGTTGTTAGGATATGAATAAAATAAATAAAGTAAGATTATTGTGAGGAAAAATTAATGGATAGAAAATAAATGTTGCAAACATTTTGGGACGCCCAAAAAAAAATGTTGTAAACATTAAGGGACGGAGGGAGTGCTTGCCAAGTGATTAAATCTAGTTACTTGAGTTGAGTATTACTCCGTAATCATTTCAAATAGGATATCAATTCCATCGAAAGCTCACGTACATTATAAGAATTATTATTGTATGAACTATAAAACGGTAATTATTATTTTCCTAAATTTTAGTTAAATAAGTTTACGTATAAAAAAATTCAACTTTATAACAACAACAACATGCCCCATTATATCCCGATAAACGGGTTTGAAGAGTCGGAATTGGTATTTCTTTACCCTCAATAAGTTGAAAGGAAGTAACCGATTATGAGCCAAAAGCGAAAGAAAACCATACAGAGCCTACACCAGCTCTAGCTAACACCAAAAAAAATGAAAGATCAAAACCACACAAACATCATCCTCGAGAATTAAATAAGAAATAAATAAGAAATATTGCTATTTTAGAGTAATTATCTAACATATATATATACGTGTCTCGCGCTTCGTGCGAGGAAATAAAATATTTTTGTATGTAGTTACGCATTATTTAATATTTTTGTTGTTGTTTTCAAATTTATTAATATTTATAATTATAAGTATTTTTGATTTCCTTATATATATTTTGAAGTTGTTTTAAAACATAACATAGGAGTAGAGTTATCATGAGAAAAACTTACTCAATATTTTATTTTATTTGAATACATATTCTAATATAACATAAATTGATTTATTTAACATATCGTTAAGCTTTCATTTACTCTATTCTTACAAACGAAGCAAGGAGTTTAACTATCATCATCATTACACTAATCATTTTTGTAGTAAAGTATGTGAAAGTGTCCCATTCATTCATGAATAAAATCTTAGGGTCAAGATTGAACATACATAACCCATATTTGACTCCGATTAAAACCCGTGATCGATCCGTAGCATAGAAGTCATGAAATTAGAATTTGTAATAAGCCGCCGACTCATATTCATATATGCTTGTGAGTTCAAAATTTAATACGTACGAAGTGCGTTATAATGACTTTGTTGTATTCATTTGGTTGGTTTTGAGTGAGCTAAATTCCACACGAAACAAGACAATCTAGAACGCCAAATGACCGTCCAAACATATACTCCATGAAATTTGAACACGCATGCCTAATTATCACATTTTCGTCTCCTTACTTACTGTGTCCATGTGTTATATATATTACATACATCCAACAAGAATCAAACAATCTAAATAATAAGTTTCCTAACCTTCTACCGTATGTCGGGGATAAATCTGCGTCAAAACGGAACTCATTACACCCGGCCCCATTGAACCAATAACAAGTCAAACCGAATAACAACTGACATCGAAAAATAAATCAAATTGTAGAACTTTTCAAGACGAAACCATGAATGTAAAATTCATTAAAATCGGATATCGTTTGAACCTTAAAAATCTCAAAATACGAAACATTCGCAATTTGCAAACCACTCCGTCGTAATAGAAGACTAGGCAATCAGAAAAGGTGTTCCGAACTATTCGAGGTCATGGATGCAACAAAAGGTGTTATGTTTAGTCTGTTACACGTTTTTTTTTTTTTTTGTTTCATTTTGGTCACAAACTACTTTTTGTCCGCATGTTGTTTAATTTTGAAGAGTCACAATATAGAAACATATTTTTTTATTGATCTTTGTAGAAGATTATGTTGTAAAGTTTTTGGTGAGATAACAGAAAACTAGCGTGATATAAAAGTGACACGATACCACGAACTTGCATTCTCTTAACTTTTTATTCTCTCTTGACATAAAAAAACATACACGAAATCTAGAAAACAAACAATAAATCTTTCTAATTTTTCCTTACTTGTTGGAGGTTCACGAGTATTTATAGTGGTAAATTAACGGCTGGTGCATCTGGCTTCTCGTTGAAGATTACTTGCTATTGATTGGTCTTTATTGACGATGGTAACGGTTGCATGAAGGAATCTGGCGAGAGCATGCTAGGTTGGAACTTGGTCCATTCAGATTGTATCGCGATGAAACTTTTGAAGAACGATGACTTTGCTGGTCGCGTGCTGATCAGAAGAGCGAGTCAACATTTTCCTTTTATCGCGTTTATGCGGGATCCATCGGTATGTACGTAGCAACTAGACCTGACCAAACTAGGGCTTGGGTCGGGTCAGGACAGAGCCTAATTCAAAATTCTACCCATTTACCAGGGCCGGGTCAAGCTCTCTCATTTAAAATGGGACAATTTCGCTGACCATATCCTCCCATAAGGGCCCTCAGGGCGGCCCTCAACTACTTACACAGATAAATTAAATATCGAAACCGAGTTAAATCGTGTTACTGAAACATTCAATCCCATATCCCCGCATTAAAAAATAGAAAAAAATAATGAATGTATATATTTAAGGCAACATGGCATTTAGGCTAACTAATATATTTTTTTTCTTTAGTTATATTATTAATTAAATTTTATTTAAAACTATAATATTATATATAATATGAGCCGGGTAGGGCCGACCTCGGAGCCAGACTCCAATCCCATATCCTCCCGCATTTAAAAAGGGCCGAACAGGGCCGATCCTTATGGGTAAAATCTCTTACCCATATCCTCACAAATTTTAGGGCGGGCTGGAAGGGTCGGACGGGCCGACCCTAGTTTGGCCAGGTCTAGTGGCAACTTTAGGTTTTGCGATCGAGCATGTGGTTCCACACGGTGGGCAGCTCATTTTAGGTCACTAACTACATATATGATTATTGCTTCTTCTTTACGAAGACATGAAGAATAATTGGAATGAGTAATATACACTTATGTATAAAAACTACTCCCTTCGTCCCCTTTTGATCTTCTCATTTCAAATGGACACATTTGTCGATGCATGTTTTGTTTCGTCAATATCTCTCGTGACAAGTTAGTGAAAATTGTAAAATTTTGATATTGTTAAAGTACTCATTGATATGAATCAATCAAGACCACTCGTGACTATATTTTACCTTAGTGTACAATAGCCATAAATCGAAAGATTATCTTCGACCATAAATAGTGTTAATAAAGCAAATGAACCTTATATTTAGGGACGGAGGAAGTATAGGTTATATATTGCGGATGTGGGTGTACAATAGTCCACGGGAAGCGGATGGATTTTGTAGGCTCCCAAGGGATTTTTCCATCATTATTCTTCTCTGCACTCTCCACCTTAAAATAACCATTCATTATATTCTTTCATATCCATTTCTTATTTCACAAAATATGTTAGGTGGAGATCTATCAATGAAGAGTTGGAGACAGATGAGGGAGATGCTCAGATATAATACTCATCTCTTTTCTAATACAAGTTTCATTTTTTTTTTTTTTTTTTTTTTTTTGACAATATTTACAAACTAAGGGAATATATATAGTTATACGGGGTCTTTTTTTATTCGTCTAAACTAGTATTTTCACAATTTACAAGTTAGGAGGAAGTAACCGATATGATCTAAAATTATAAGCGAAAACAACAGAACTTAATAAACCAAAAATAAAAATATCAAAACCATCTTCCAAACTTAACCGACAAAGAAGGACTGATCTTGGCATGAAAACAAGAAAAAACCACTAACGATACTAGCTTAGCCTAAGAGATACATTTGTCCTGGGTCAACTCTATTGAGAGTGTCAAAACAGAAAGGTATTTTTGAATGACATATAATAAGAAATATTAACGTTATAAATCGTATTTCGAGCTTAAATAGGACTTATATTATTGAACCTAAGATATACATTTGTATTTAAGATAAGATAATGCACTTTTACAAGTATTAGTGGGGGTCAAATCTAGTCAACTCGATCAAACTAGTCAAGGCCTACCTAATTTGGCAATTGGTATTAAGAAATCTTACAATTAAATTTGATTAACATTACTTTGTCAGCCATCCCTCAACTTGTACTAATTCCATTTGGTCCCCATCTTTAAAAAACAAGTGAAATTAGCAAAACTTAAGGGACGTCAAACAAAATTCCGCTGGTATAAAATATTAAAACATGATAATATTCTTTATGACATATGAGTTATTAATTGATCACACATATAATTATAGCTCCAACTTGCACCCACTATATAAAGAAAGTTTTAAAATCATTTTCATGCCCAATCACAGTTAATCCCAAACTAATCTTCATTAACAATTCCCATAATATTCCTCTTTGGGATAAAAAACCCTTTTTCTTTATAGGTTTGTGTTTTAATCTTATAAAAAATATAATATGTTAACTAATCTTTGATGACAGTTTATAAAGTATTTGACGACGGTTTCAGTGATGACAATTATTATCATAAAATGATGATAGATTATTATCATCGAATAATGATAGAAAATTGATAATCAAGTAAATTATCGTCATTAAGTACTAAAAGGTCAAAAACTACAAACTCGTTTTATTAAGTTTAGAAATTATAAAATTGATCCTGAAACGGCTGAAAGGGTATTGGACCAGTATTTTCCATAATATTCTAAGCAATAGTCTCTGCCTTCTCATTGTGCTTTAAATGACTATATTTTAGTGGGCTTGAAATCATCAACATAAACCAAGAAGGCCCAAGAACAGTCGAGTTGTCTACCCATAATGCTTTCTTGAAGCCCAGTCCAGTTAATGGGCCTTGCATTATGATACAAATTATGCGCAAAACGGGGCCCTTTGCGGCTTTGCCCTTTATTACACTCTTTGAGTGTAATATAACATCTCTTCTAATCTAAAGTGGTAACTAACCCTCTCCTTTTTTAATTAAATTTTTTATAGAAAATTATATATACCCCCTAATTAAACTCCCACCCCTTTCCATTCATTTTTTTCGAGCCCGTTACTTTCCTCATTCTCTCCTTTCACTCCACCTTCCTCTTCCAAGCATTTCGGAGGATTTCGCCGCGATTTCTCCTCGTTTCTCGTCGATTTCGAGCTTCCTTACTCTCGCGCGATCTCCAGGTACGTTTTTTCTTCGTTTTTGGTTGAATTCTGTAGAAATTAGGGTTGCCATCGCTGATTTGTTGTTTTTCTGTAATGCAGTTGTTCGAATCTTGTTTCTGTGTGAATTTCGACCAAATTTCATCTATAATCACTCACAGGTATGTATCTAGTTCAGTTTTTGCTTCTGTTTTGTGTTTTTAGGTTTTACGGTTTGATTTGGAGTTCGATTTTGCTTTTTTCTACTTGATTACAGTTTTGTTTTTGTGTGTTTTCCTTGCTAATTGCACTTTTTTTTACTGTATCTCTTTGATTTTTACCTGTCTTTCCCTTTGCATGTGTTGATTACAGATTTGTTTGTTTAATTTTCGTATTTGTCATCATATGTATGGTATTTAGTTTTATTTGTTCTTTCTCATTGTTGTTTCGTGTAATTTATGTTAGTTTTGTAGTTTCGATGACAGTTAGTTTGGTTATAAATCTGGTTTTTGTTTTGATGACAATGTGTTGTGTGTGTGTTTTATGTTGAGGACAGTTTGTTTAGTGAAATCTTAGTAATATACTATTTGCGATGACAATGTTTTTGTTTTGATGACAATGTGTTTGTTTGTGTTTTATGTTGAGGACAACTTGTTTAGTGAGATCTCACATTATACTATTTGTTGATGACAATGTGTTTGTCATCGATATCCAGATTTCCCCTTGATTACAGTGTTCTTTGCTCTATTTTATTTTTTGTGCATTACAATATTTGACGACAAACACATTTTGTTCAAATGCGGATGACAATGTGGATGACAATTTGTTTTGATCAAATACAGTTTTTAGTACTCTTGATGACAATATTTTGCTCTATTTGATGACAGTAATTATTTCAAAAGTTTTTAGATTTGATTTCAAAATCTTCTATATTAGGATTTGATTGTCTATTTCTTCTTGTTGATGACAGTAATTTTTGTTTTTGTTCTAATAATTTATATTAGTTCTCTTTGATGACAGTTTAGTGCTTTATATTTTGTTTTATTGTTGAATTTTATGACAGTAGTTATTTATGGTTTTTGAGATTATGATTACAGTTTCTTGTATGCTGTATTAAAGTTTTTTTTCTTTTGTTTTCCTTTCTTAGTCTAAGATGGATATCTCGAAAGTGGAATATGTTTGCCCCCCATCCATGCATATGTCAGCACAAGTTAATACGTTTGCAAATTGGGACGTCTTTCAAATTATTGATGAACATCTTGATGCTGATGGACTGTATGAAATAAGGAACGGAATTTTTGCCCCTATTGTTACTTGGGCAGACCAATTGAAGGTGTCGTCTCAGCTGCTCTACTACTTTATCCTTCATCAAGTGAAGACAAAAAAACTTCATGAAATGTGGTTCAACGTCAAAGGCCATGTTTGCCGGTTTGGTCTCCCTGAGTTTGCGGCTGTTACTGGGCTGGATTGCCGTGATTGTACCGACTATGAAATCCCAAATGCAAATATGATTGATGAATTTGGGGTCAGAAGCTTAAAATTTAAAGAGTTGTTAGCACTGTTTGTTATAGAGGCCAATCCAGCTAGGACGCTGAGTTTGGCATATCTTCTTATTGTTGAGGGCGTTCTACTTCCTCAACGACCGAATCAGCCTATTCGTTCTGAATTCTACAAGTTGTCAACAAATTTGGATGAGTTAATTATTCAAGTTTTATCAAGTATGCTTTTTAAGTATGTCATGACATGTTTGTTTATACTTTTCATACATTTTGTCATCGCTACCTCTTTTGTTCTTCATTTTATGGTCGTATGAATACTATCATCTTAATTTAATGATTCATACTTATTATCCTCTTAATTTCACATTCATTCCTTTTCTCGTCAGTCATATTATTTTTTTAAATCTTTTCTATAGCATTCTGTCATCATCTATTGTATCTGCATCTAATTTTCCTTTTAATTAGTTTTTCTTCTTTTAACTATGGTATCTGTCATCAACTATTGTATATGTCATCAACTATGATATATGTCATCATCTATTGTATATGTCATCAATTATTGTATATGTCATCAACTATGGTATCTGTCTTCATCATGCTTATCCTTTTTTCTGTCTATCTGTTTAGGTTTGGATTCTTGAAACATTTCCTCAGTTTCGGGATATTGTAAACTGTACTACAGCTGGTTCAAGAGAGATCCCTTACTGTCTTCGTTGGTTCAACAAGGATGTCGGTAATATTTGGTTTAGCGCAATTTTGAGACAAGTTAAAGAAACTAATCCGGTATTTATTTCTTCCTTCATCTTTTTCAGTTTGGTTTTATATATTGTCTTGTAATACTTTTTATTTATATCTAATTTTTGTCTTCTTTTATGTTTAGTATTGTAGATATCCTCCATATTCTGAGCATGAAAGATTTAAGGATCTGAATTTTCTGGATGAAAGGGATGACGCACTGTTTGATGGATTTGCCGAGCATATTCTGAATGTGGCAAAAGAGAAGGCTGACAAAGAAGCATCCTTCAACACTGAGATTGCAGCTACTATTCCAAAGGCTAGAGTCTATACGCGCAAAAGGAAAATCGACACTGTCAATCAGGCTCCAGCCCTAAGGATTACTAGGGCTCACAACGTGGAGCCTAACCCAACTTTGAAGATAAAGTTGAAGGTTGCTGAGCCTAATAAACAATCTCCCCGGTTATTGAAGACTGTCACAACAAAGAAAGCCTCTCCCAAAAAGACCCCTCTCTTAGGACAACCTCCAAAGGGCAAGAAGGTTTGCAATACAAAATCTGCATTGGTGTTGAGAAGTTCCCCTAGGAAGAGATCTGTTCTTCTAACAACTAAGCCAATTCCCACTAGTGCGCTCCCTATGAGGGACCCGGTGCCAAATGTAGAAGCTGCGGTTGACAGTGTGCTTCGGAGTTTGAATTCAAGGTTGTCTGGAGGCAGTTCATCCAAGAGTTTGCCCTCAAATGCAAAAGCATCAGCTTCGTCATCATCTAGTGCCAAAACAAAGACAGATTCAAGAAGGTTTGATCCCAAGAGTGCTCCTCTGAGAAGATTTCAGATCTGAGCAAGAAGGTGGATCACATGTGCACTGTGATGGCTGATGTTCAAGGGACAGTTACTGGCCACACCTTGAAGCTAGAGGATGTGTTCAAAAAGCTAGTGGACATTGGGAGCCTCATTGAGACTTTCATTTCGTCAGTAAGAGCCAACAAAGACGAAACAACTCCTCTTCCAACCGATCCGATCCACAACAATTTTAAGGTGTTGGAGGAAGCTTGTGGACTTGTTGATGATTCTGCTGCTTCTGCGAGGATAATTGGTGTAAAAGTTGACAGTGTTGGAAAGTCTGTGCTTCCCTCTGCCACTGTTGAGCTTAATCTTGAGGGCAGTATTGGTGGGCCATCTTCTCTCCCTGTTCAGCGTAGTCACTCAAATAAATCTGTAGACAGTCATGCTGGAGGTACTGAAAAACTTGTGTTTTCGTCATCTGAGAAGTCAAAATCCAATTGCAAGCCTAGGTCTGAAAATATTTCCAAGGAAGACAATGTGGGTGAGTCTAATATTCCACAATCCCTTGGTGTAACCCTGAGGCAGTCTCTGGATATCCCCAAGGAATCAAAGGATCAAGAGGTAGTTGTTGTAGATGATGACGGTAAACCAGATTGCAACAATGTTGACTTGTTTGTTGGTGAAGGTGATTATGGATTTCTAGTGATTCCATCTAGGTCCCAAAATGCATTCCTTACATCTCCTATTGTTTTTGAACCAGAAAGTGGTGATGCAATGTTTGTGGATGACAAATTGGTCAACTTAGAGGATGACAAGGCAGATATGGTTGATGATGACAAGGTTGTCATCCCAGATGAACACAAGATAGATATGATTGCTGATGACATGGTTGTCATCCCAGATGATGACAAGGTTGATATGGTTGATGATGACAAGGTTGTCATCCCTGAGGAGGTGTTGGAAGTTGTAGATTTTGTGGTAGATCTTCCAGTCAATCCTGTTGATAAAGGGGAATGTCTTGATATTGATAACGTGGAATCTCAAGACAATGTTGAATTCGATGACAATGAGGCACCTGAAGACAATGTGGCTCCTGATGACAATGTGGCTCCCGATGACAAGTTGCTTAGGAAGTCTTCTAGGGTAGGTCATCCTAGCCCTATCCTTCTAAGCCCCTTCGCAGTGCCAACTAAAGCCATTGGTATGCCTCCCAGACCAGCGTACTCTTTCTATGAATACGACGATCGCTTGGTCTTCTATTCATGGCTAAAAGATGGGTATGTTGTATTTGTTTTTAGCTTTAATTTTCTAATCATTATTTTGTCATCAAATCATTATTCTGTCATATCTATTATATTATTTTAATTCTTAGCTTAAATTTGTCATCAAATCTTTTTATTTCATGGCTTAATTGCACTTTTTATGTTTATATCTAGCACGCTTCATTTTGTCTCCAAGTGTGATTGATGCAATCCTGGCATCAAACACTTTTAGGTTTTGATGACATTTGTGTCATCAATCTTGTCATCCAGCACTTTATTATCTAAACTATCAAGACATTGTCATCATCTTTTCTATGTTCAGTTATCATAATTTCTTGTATGGTCTATTATACATTTGTCATCAAGCACTTTATCATGAAATTTTGGTATCGTTTATTTTCAGTTTTTGAATGATGACATATATTGTCTGATGACATTTTTTTTCTCCTCTTCATTTTTTGCAGCAAGGAAGAAGCCACTATAAAAGGGAATGATATTAGCCTCTCTAAGCCTTTTTTCCGGAAGTTGATTAGGAAGAATGCTTGGTTCGACGACGTTGTAAGTGTTTTATCATTGAAACCAGTTTTTTTATATTTTTATTATTTATGTATTTGTATATAAATGATAGAATTCTTTTCTGTTTTCCAGCATTTATCTGAAGCCCTATATTTCATGAGGAAAAGAATATTTGATGAGGGAGAAAAATTCAAGGATGTAGTTATTCTGGACTGGGTTTGGTTTAGTAGGATGAACCCCCAGTGTCTTGAGAAGGTGTTGTCTGGTATAGATTACAACCTTAATTTCCATCTTGATTACTTTTCTGGTGCTCATCCACCAGCCTATGGGAAATCGTGGGCTAATGGCGTCTCAAGGGTTTACTCACCATTTAATATCAATGACGAACATTGGGTTGCTCTAGAGATAGACTTGGTTAAGAAGCATATTACTGTTATGGACTGTTTATATACCCCAGATTCGAGAGCTAGTTTCTACAAGGATGAATTCATTATTGAATGTCTTGAGCCTCTTTGCAAATTACTCCCTGTTTTGTTAAACAGAAGTGGGATGTTCAATCACCTTGGGAACCTAGAATGATTTCACTCTCACTAGGCATCGTACTCTCCCCCAAGACAAAGGGTATGTATTCATTATTTCTTTTTGAAGCATTTTATTCTTAACTTATTCTTAACTTATTCTAATTTGTGATGTATTTTTTTTTTCAATGTTACACTGCATAACCATTTTTATTTTTATGTTTCTTTTGGTTTTCAGTGGTAATTGTGGTCTCTTTACATTAAAGTACATTGAAGCTTTTGCATTTGGGAGTTCCTTGGATGAGCTGGATGACGATCATGTGAGGGCACTTAGGGAGAAGATGGCAATTGAGCTATTTCACCAAGAGATTGTGTGGAAGCCTCTACCTCTTAATCGTAAAAAGCTATAGAATTGATTCAGCTTTGTGTTTTCACTTTCAGTAAAAACTTGTTAATAGTGATATACTGGACGACAGTGTTTGTTTCACTTGTGTAAGACAATTTGGGATAATGTGTGCCTTTTTGTACTCCAGTGTTTGTAATGATGACAGTTTGTTTTGCAATCTTATTTTAGTGATGACAAATTATATAAAGTGTTTTATGGTTGTCCCTTTTAATGATTGTGATTCTATCATACTGTCATCCAGATGACAGAAAAGTTTTATTACACTATCATACTTTATGTACCTATTTTACTTTTAGATCATCGTCATCACTGATTGTTGATCACAATGATCTAAAGCATCATTCTATCTCACTCATTGTGTCAATTTTTTATGACAGTTCTATGTTCATTTAAAAATTGTCATCAACTGTCATCTTTCATTAAGTATGTCAATGTTTGATGACAGTTCTATCTTCACTTAATATATTGTCATCAAGTGTCATCTTATAAATTATATTTTTTATCATTATTAAATTTGTTCTCCTCCTCATACAATTTCTTATAATTCTTTGATGATTGTTATATACACTCGAAAATATTTCTGAGTGTTGTGTTCTGAGTGTGGTTGTGTTCTTTATTGTGTTGAATTTATGCAATAAAAGAATGAATTCCTGCTTTGCTTCCGATGACAGATATTGATGTTGTCATTTATTTTATCATCTGTAATCTAATGTTCTAAATTTTTCAATCTTTTAAATCCATGTGTTTATTAATATGTTATGATATCATATACTTTGTCATCACGGATGACAGAGTTATCATTTTGTCTTACAGGCCAATTATTTAAATTTTCATCAACTTTTTAATCAGATATCTCTTTCTATTCTGTCATCTGTCATCATTTGAATTTTAAATTTTGTATTTATCTTATGAAGCACGCTACGCGTGCTTCATTTCACTTCTCATAATTTTCTGTTAAACCTTGATGACAATTTTATGCGTTGATGATTATTCAACTGTCATCAACTCTTATCTGTCATCTACCTCCATCTGTGAGCTTTTCTGATGCAAAACATCTAAGTATTTAATATATTCATCCAATTGTTCAACAATTTTTATATATTGCAATGACCATGTGCTATGTCATCCAAAATACTTGTTCAAATCAATTCAAAAAGGACAGTAATGCAAACTATATATGTGTAATAGTATTTTTTATCAATGTAATCAAACTATTCTAGAACAAAAGGTGAACTTCTGGCTTCTGGGGTTTTGTTCATGCGTGATGTTCTGTTGTGTCCAGTGGATCCGCATAGATTGCATCTTGCGGGTCTTCTTGGTCCACACCTCCTCTTGCTATGATTTGGGAACTCACCTTCAGACGGTATTCTCTTCTTCTTAAGTTTCCCTGTTCTTTTATCTGGCTTGGGAGGTAAGCATTGTATGTTCATTATCTCCTCTGGAATCATTTCTTCAGTTTGCCTAGGCACAGGATATATGGTCTCCTTGTAAGAATTCATCCAATTCTCAAATCTGTAGTAGTCACTCACAATTCCTGTCACCTTCACCTTTGC
Organism: Oxyria digyna; assembly: GCA_029168935.1. Lineage (NCBI taxonomy): Eukaryota > Viridiplantae > Streptophyta > Magnoliopsida > Caryophyllales > Polygonaceae > Oxyria > Oxyria digyna. The sequence continues at coordinate 1,192,954 of JAPVLV010000026.1, read as the reverse complement.
TTTCTGCATTGCCTCCATTCCATGTACACAGGGAATATGATCTAGATCAAACACTCTGCAAGTGCAGCTTCTTTTTGCAAAATCGACAACTCCATAGAAATCTTCTCCAATCACCTGGTATTGGAACCCATTCAATGCCCTCACTTCATATTTCTTGGACAGTTTATGCCTTTTTTGAAGAATTTCCTCTATGTTTGGTGGCACCACTTTGCTCAGCGCTTCTTCTGTTTTGTTGTGCCTTTCAACGAACCATCTTATCAGCATTTTCTAAAACACAATCCAATAGGGCAACAACCTGAAATGACCTAGCCTCTAGTAGGACCTTATTGATGGTCTCTGAATTGTTTGTAGTCATTATGTTGTATCGGTCTCCTTTGCAGTGTGATCTTGCCCACTTCTCAAATTTGGAAATAACCAAGTAATCCCCCATTTCCTGATTAATTGCACATATCTTCTTGAAGTTCTCCTCAAATTCCCTTTTTGTATAGCTGTTTGCAGCCAAAGTGAAGAGCTTGTGCACACCCCTGTCCTTATACCTTGTCTTTGAGGTTTTGATGAACATGTCTTCTACACACACAATGCTTTGATGATGTATAAATGCTCTCCACTGCCTTTATAATACTTAGATGCCTATCAGACACAATCACCAATTCCTGTGAACTAGGGATCACTGTGATAAGCTGTTGGAAGAAAAATGTCCAACATCCATCATTTTCTGAATCAACAATTGCATACGCCAATGGATAAATTTGTTGGTTCGCATCCTGCGCAGTTGGAATCAATAGGTGTCCTTTGTACTTTGTATGCAAATGTGTTCCATCCACCATGATTACCTTCAAATCAGAAGTATTATGTCATCAACAGTCATTTTTGTTACAAACCCTTTGGAATATAGTACTATTTATTGTATTTTTTATATTTTCTTTTCATACACTGTTATCATGCATCCTTTAAGAATTCTGTCATCAAACATTGTCGTCAAATAAAAATGTCATCAAAATCTGTCATCCTGCATCCTTCAACACATATTCTGAGCAATACACATTTTGAGATTTTTTTGTAATAATACACTCATCAAATACTGTCATCATTAATGTTTTTAATATATTTTCAAACACTGTCCTCATTCATCATGTCATGCTTTTACCTTATTTTAAAATTCTGTCATCAACACATATTCTCAACACATATTGTCATCCTTAGTCCATCTATTGTAAGATTCAAGTATAGCAAGGTATGTCTACATACCTTTCTCATTTGATCAAATCCTCTTATTGTTGCTCCTAGTGCTATGAACACATACTTGAAGCGATTTTCGTCATCAACCTCTAGCTTTGTGTATGTGCCTATGTTGACTTGTTTGATCATGTGGCAATATATAGGCAACATTCCATAGTTTTCTTCTGGTGTTCCTCTAATCAAATTTTGTGCCCATTCCTTTGCCTTCAAAGCCCTCCAATAGCTCACATCCATACAATGTTCTTTCCTCATGTCATTCCGGATACTTTTAGGGTTCGGTCCAGTTTTCACCCCTTCATACCTACACACACAATAAATCATCCAAACTGTCATCTTTCAATATTAATGTGTTTGTATAAGACCATAACTATTTTGCAAGTATGTTTTGTTACCTTGTTTTAATCTGCTCTCCAACCATCTTGTATGTTGGCTTGCACTGGTTTTCACACCTAAAGTCAAAAGAGCATGTGTGTTCTTCTCTATACTTTCTTATCTCAAAGAAATGTGTGTCTTTCAACACCATTGCCCTCAACCCCCAGTTGCAGTTCTCATCTGCACACTTAACAGTAAACAAATCAGGGGTTGACTTGTATACCTTGTACACAAAGTTCTCCCTCATAGCGACTTTCCTAATGACAACTTTGAGCATCTCCTTTGAGTAAAAAATCTGTCCAATATGGATGAACCCTGTGTAGTCTTCATAAGTAGGACCATCACCCTCCATAATTTCTCCCCATTCAGTAATTTTGTCCCTTGATTCACAACTAATTACCTCACTCCCACCTTCCATCTCATAATCATTCTGAAATGGAACAAGGCTGTTTTTTTCACTCACTACTGTCGTTTTAGTTGTCTTCTTCTTCTTTCTCTCTGTCACATACAAAGGCACACTCCATTGCACCTTCTCTGATTTGTTGATTTCAATGAAACATTTGAAGTCCTCGTCCGTCTCTACAATATATGGTATCTGAATTTTCTGGAAAGGATTCAAGTGCGACAACTCAATTTCATGTGCTTGTGTCTTCAAATTAAACCTTTGAATAATGGTATCCTTTGCACCATCCATCCCTATGTTGATGTCGATTACAAATGCTTTTGAAATCAATGTCCCAACATAAGCATTCGAACCATCTTTCATCTTCCGGTCTCCTCCCCAACATACAGTTAGAATATTCATTTTGTACCTGTATAGCACATGTTATTGTCTTCATAAACATTCTGTCATCACTCTACAATTCCTGAATTGTAATGAATCCAATTTTCAATCTGTCATCATACCTAATATTATAAATTTAAATTCTAAATCCTGTCATCAACTCCATTTCTTAAACAACAATATTGTCATCTCATTTCTGTCATCCAACACACATCATGTAATCCATCAACATTCTGTCATCACTGTTTAAATTCCTGAATTGTTATATTATGTCATCTAATCCATCAACATTCTGTCATTACTGTCATCCAACACACATCATCTATTTATCAAACTGTCATCACATTTACATTTTTAAATCTAAGTTCAATATTATGTCATCAACTTTCTATATGAGCATCATATTGTCATCAGGATCAACATTCATCAGTTTCATCTATATTCATCAACACTCTGTCATCCAGTTTTCATTATTTTATTCAATCATTGTTCTTCATGTTATTCGTCCACCAAAATCCTTTTTTTAACAACATTTTGTCATCAAAAATACAGAAAGTCTTTAAAATCACAGTTTATTTAATTATTTTGTGTGTTTTAGCATTCACATTCATGTAATTATATGATGACAGTTTGAATTTTACCTCGATTTCGATATGAGGTAGGAAGTTTCTTATATTGAGACGGCAGATTGATGCTTTGTTAGTTTGATGATGTCAAACCTTGAATTTCATTCCAGAATCTACCCCGAGAGAGATCTTATGAAGCGCGCGAAGCGTGCTTCATTTCACTTACCAGAAAATTTGGTTGGAACCACCAAATTCAGTCGATGCGAGCCGAGATTATGCCTGGCTTTGAGTTTCCTGGTGGAGGCGTTTGCTGCGGCTCGGAGGAGTTGACAGTAGCGGGAAGGAACGAGCTTTTTCGCTCCAAATGAAGAGGAAGTGCGAGGATGACAGCACTTGCAAGGAGGACGAAGGAAATCCGTGTGGAGAAGGAGAAGGTAGAAGATCCGTGAAGGGAGAAGAAGCTGGAGGAAGAAAAAAATCGGCAGGGAAGGGAAGGAGAGGAAGTCACGCGCGTGTAACAAATTGGAAAAGGAAAAGGTTAGATTGCTTTCCTTGTATAAAAAGGGTAAGTTTCTTCACAAAACATAGTAAAAAGGGTTACTTAACCCGTTTTTGGCAAATTATGAGAGAGTGTGGCCATTGGCCCCCTAGAAGTTTAGAATTAAAAAAACTAGCCCCTACTAGTTTTAATTAGTTTTGTTGTAGCCCCCACCTTCTTTTCTCTCACGCTCTCACGCTCCTTCCCTTTCTCAAACGCTCCTCCTTTTTGTCTCTGACCGACTCACATCGTCCTCCTCCCCGATCGTCCCCCTCCTCGACCGTCCTCCTCGTCAACCGTCCCCCTCCCCCATCGACTGTCACGCTTCTGATTGCCCTAAATTCGACGAGGATTTTGCCCGAAAACACTACAAGCAAGGATTGATATGGCTCCATGGTGGTTGATGATCTGATACAAGCAAGGATTTTGCCCTGATTTAGTTGCTGCTAACAAGGTATGTTTACATATCGATGAGTGATTCTGACATTTGCATTAGGCTTCTTTTTGGTCCTTGTTCGGTCTTCTTATGGTTATATTAGTAAATTTGGAGACAATTGATGAGTGATGATCCTTTTGTAAGTCGTTTTTTCTACTGCTGCCTTAACTTGAATGGATTATGTGTGTTAATGACACTTGAATGGATTAGGATTCCATGGAACAAGCCTAATGCAAATGGATTCCATATTAGTATATTACTAGTAAAAAAATGGAACAATGACACTTTAGTTCATAGATGATTTGATCATGTGTGTTAATGACACTTTCAATCCATGTTGTTCTTATAATGACACTTTTATTGACACTCAGTGACACATTTTATTACTGCAGTGACACTTTATTTAAGAGCAATGACACTTTAGTTCATAGTTGATTTGATCATGTGTGTTAATGACACTATTAATCCATGTTGTTCTTATAATGACACTTGTAATGACACTTTTATTGACACTCAGTGACACATTTTATTACTGCAGTGACACTTTATTTAAGATCAATGACACTTTAGTTCATAGTTGCTACCTGTCTAATGACACTTTTATGAACTAATGTAGGTTTAAATATGGATCTAGTTGAGTGTGAATATTTCCTTAATCCAGGAGAGCATTTTGATGCGAGGATTAACTTTTTTCATCAAACGGATATCTTTGACATTATAAGATCCCATCTTGGAGAGCCCGAGTGGGAATCCTTATGCAACGGTTGCCTAGGTCCAATAGTTAAACTTGGGACGAATCTGAAGTTGAATGCTCAGTTAATTCATTATGTCTTGTCGAATGAGATTAAAACTGTGAAGGAGAAAGAAATGTGGTTTTTGGTGAAGGGACATATTGCTCGTTTCTCATTAGTCGAGTTTGCTGTTGCAAGTGGAATTGGTTGTGATGCTGCAAATTACCCTCCTCCGTTAGATTCCGTTTTTGATATGAACGCTGTTCTTGGTAGGAACAAGTGCAAGTATTCTGATCTTCTTCAAATGTTTATTGACGAGCATGATCAGTCAAAAAAACTGGGTTTTGCTCATGTTTTGATCCTTGATGCAATGATGTTTTCCAAGCAAGGAGCTCATCATATTGAACCAGATTGGTTTGCTCGTATGTGTGATATGGATTCTTTTAATAGTTATCCATGAGGGAGGGAGGCCTATGGCTGTTTGCTCAAGTCTCTTAAGCTTTTTAATCATGGCCCACGTGATAAAGGGACAACTGTATCCGGCCGATTTGGATACAATCTTCTAGGGTATCCACTTGCTTTTCAGGTATTACTAATGACAGTTTATTTCTCTCTGTTTCATGTTCTTTTTATGACACTTCTAGAGACAGATATCAATGACACTTCTAGTTTGCGGAATATTATTCTCTTTGCCTTTCAGGTGTGGATATTGGAGACATTCCCAAATTTTGCTGAGGTTGTTCATGCGGTGTGCAAACCTGAAAGAACTGTTCCATACTGTCTTCGTTGGAGTAGTATAGATAAAGAAAAGCTAGCAACAAAGCTCCAGGTTCTTAAGGCTGCCAACAGTCCAGGATTTGTATGTATCTTTGTTGTAATTTGTATATTTTAAAGAATTTCAGTTCACTACTTTGATGACTAATATGGGTTATGACACTTTTTTGTTTCCTCAGCGTTTTGTTCATTTGTCGCATGATGTGTTACAACAATTCAAGTCTTGTGTATTTATGTTTGAAAAGCATGATTCGACCTATGATGCAGTAGCTGAAAGTTTGATTTCTGGTCAAGAATGTGATGTGAGAAAAGGTGTATATCATGAAGAAATTGAAGCTAATGGTGAAGAAATTGATGATGATGATGATTTTGTATCACCACCACCAAAGAAGCTATGCATTGGTGAAATACCTCATCTTCGTCTAAAGTCAATAGCTAGAAAGATCTCTCCATAAAAGGTCAACAACAAAAAGGATATGAAGGAAAAGGAAAAGGAAAAAAACAAAAGAAAGGTTAGTTGACACTTTTCTGCTAACTAATGTCTTTGTAATGACGTTTTCACTTTCTAATGACAATATCGTTATCATATGTGTTTGTGTGCAGCGAACTTCACCCCCTCCCTCTAATGACACTTCCGGTAAGGAAAAAGGGAATGAATGTGTTCCAAAATGGGGACAAATTCTAGTTGATAGCATGAAGGTTCAAGAAAGGGCTATTAGAGATATTCAATATTCTTCTCATGATACTCAAGGCCAGATTGAGATGCTACAAAAGGATGTTAAAAGGATTCTTAATTTGCTCTTGAATAGAACACAATCTAGTAGTGATGAAGAAGATAATGATGAAGTGATGGAGGTGAATCAAGTTCAAGGGAAATCACAAGCGAAAGATGTAGTATCTGAAGATGAAGAAGATGATAATGTAGTGACGGAGGTGAATAAAGTTCAAGATAAATCACAAGCGAAAGATGTCGTATTGGAAGATGCTAGAGGTGTGTTGACACTTTTTAATTTATTAATGACACTTTATATTTACTAATGACATTTCAGATTCTGAGAAAACAACGGTCGATCAAAAAGTGGTTGACGTCTTAGTACATGAAGATGATAATGGTTTGTTGACATTTTTCAGTTAATCCTTCTAATGACACTTTATATTTTCTAATGACACTTTTTATTTGCTAATGACACTTCAGATACCGAGAAAACAATGGCCGGTCAAACAGTGGTTGACACCGTAGTACCTGAAGATGATAATGGTTTGTTGACATTTTTCAGTTAATCCTTCTAATGACACTTTATATTTGCCAATGACACTTTATATTTACTAATGAAATTTCAGATTCCGAGAAAACAGCAACCGATCAAACAGTGGTTGACACCGTAGTACCTGAAGATGATAATGGTTTGTTGACATTTTTCAGTTAATCCTTCTAATGACACTTTATATTTGCTAATGACACTTTATATTTACTAATGACACTTCAGATACCGAGAAAACAATGACCGATCAAACAGTGGTTGACACCGTAGTACTTGAAGATGATAATGGTTTGTTGAAAATTTTCATTTAATCCTTCTAATGACACTTTATATTTGCTAATGACACTTTATATTTACTAATGACACTTCAGATACCGAGAAAACAATGGCCGGTCAAACAGTGGTTGTTCAAGTTGAAGAGAAAACAAAGGTCGATCAAACAATGGTTGTTCACGTTCTAGGTGTGTTGATAATATTTAGTTAATCCTTTTAATGTTCTAATGACACATTATTGTTAATGACATTCCATTTCTAACAGTTGATCATGGTCAAGAGAAAACAGAGGCCGAATCATACGCTACACATTGTATGGCGTAACTAGGGGTTATTACATTAGTTTAGGAGTGTTATCACAAGTATTTGGAGCTATTGTTATGTTCTGAGTTGTTTATAAAGAAGTGAAGAAATGAAGACCAGAACCGAAGAAGAAGAGGATCAAAGATTGAAGACATGAAGACTTGAAGACATTCTGCGGAGCAGCGGCGATCGCCACCATCACTATGGCGATCGCCATTCTACAACAAAAGCGTTACATGAGTTCGAGAGATCACCGCGATCGCCAGGCATCTATGGCGATCGCCATGGAGCAATAGAGACCACGGCAGAGCTTTACATGAAGACCGCGATCGCCAGACATCTATGGCGATCGCCACAGCAAGGCCGAAGACATTCCGGACTTCCCTTATTTTCCTTTGTTTGTTTTATTTCTTTTTCCTTATTTTATTATTTCGTTTAGGATATATCTTTTACCATATATTTTTAGGGTTAGTCTCTATTTAAGAACCCTAGTTCTTATCATCTTTTCCATCAGACAATTTAGTTCTGCAACCATGAGCAGAAACTAATCTCCATTGTTTTGCTTAGCGGTTGAAACCTTCAGTTATTAAGTTGTGAGATTTCTAAACTCTTGTTATTTTCCTATGGGTTTGTATTAATTCTCTTGTTCTTCATCTATTGATTTCTATTAGTTTTGCTAGCTTGATCACCTAGTTTGATTGATAGTTTTCTATTGCTAGACTAGGAATATATGGTGGAATTCCTTGTCATTGTAGCACTCATATCTGCATGATCTGGTAGTTGATTGCTTTTATGAAAGAGAATTGATTGCATGTTAATACTTAAAGGTTGTAAGTTATTGCATGCATCCTTATAATTCTTGTGCCCTTTGCTGCTATTTCATCTAATCTTGAGAGGTTTCCCTGATTGCTGAATAGTAAGTATTATCAGGACCGGTTGGCCTGCTGATATATTAAAGATTGGAATAGGAACATTCCCTAGGATTGATAAGAACTTGAGATAAATCTATGATCAACCTGATTGACTGTTGTGTGAATACTTGCTAGGTGAAACCCCTTCTCATCATATTCTCACCCAAACTTCCTCTGCTTGTTACTGGTTACTTGTGTGTTCTTGCAATCAAAACCCCCCCCTTTGGTTACTTGTTACTAGTTGATATTTCACTTGACTGCATTGATTTGGTGTTTTGATTCCCTTGGGTTCGACCTCTACTTACTTGCTATACTCTAGTTAGTGTTTAGGGTTTTCTTTGATTTGGCACTACGACTTTAGCCTCATCACCGAAGATGAAAATGGTGGTGAGAAGCGAGAAGAGGGCAAAGAAGAAAAAACAGATCTGCAGGAAAATAATGAGGAGCAAGATGCAAAAAATGATGAGTCATTCAACAAGGGTGTTTCAGATTCTCCTATTATAAGGAAGTCCACAAGAGCTTTAAAAGAAAGTCATTGTCTTCTCCCTCCATATACTGCTGAAAAGAACAAAAAGTTGAAGACTGTCAAGAAGAAGCATATACCACTTACAAGGAGACCAAAATGCTCCTTCTATGACCAAAATACTCGTAAAGCACTTCATGACTTTTGTAGAAACAAGTAAGTAATTTTGTCTCTACTAAATATCATTACGATTATGACTTTAAGCAAGTTGCCTATTGATTCAATTGTTTGACAACTTTCTCTTTTTAACAATAGTTCAAATCCAGACACTACCTGGCGTGGAGATGATGTGGAACATAAGTTGAAATTCTTTGTGGAGATTTTGACACATAAAAGCTGGATAGGGGATGATGTAAGTTTTGTTGTTTCATATGCAGTGACATTTTGGATGCATTACTGATTAACTTTTTTATTGCTGATTTTTTTTTCCAGCATTTTAGTGAGGTTATTTTTCTCTTCCGCAAGCACATCAATGACTGTCCTAATGTTTACGAGAAATGTGTCATTATGGATTGACTTTGGTACAAGGAGTTTGATCCCCAAAAAATAGAGAATTACACATCTGGTGTAGATGCTATTCCAGGCAGATTTACAGAATATTTTGATGGTTCTCGTCCGTTGCATTTTGGGAAATCTTGGTATGATGGTATGACAAAGGTATATTACCCACTTTTTATTGACACTTTGGTCAATGAAACTTCTTTATTTTTTATCTGTTCCTTCAGGTTAGTGGTTGTTTAATGACAATTGTTGCAAAGTTTTAATTACAAACTTTTTGCAGGTATATACACCATTTAATTTGGATAATTACCATTGGATCGGATTAGAGATCAATTTGCCAAAGGCTGAAGTCAAGGTATTGGATAGTATTCCTGATTTGTACAAAGACAAAGAGATTGCAAAATTTCTTCAACCTCTTCTAGATTTTCTCCCCCGTTTGCTGCGTGACTCTGGGAGATTCACTCATCTTGGAGAATTTCAAGAGTCTTTTACTTGGTACAGAGATCTCAATCTTCCTAGAGATAATTTAGGGTAATTCACTTCCTCACCCAATATACTTTCCAGATGTGATTATCAGTTCTTTTGTGACACTAATTTAATTTCCCTATTTTTTTTTATCTTACAGTGGTAATTGTGGAATCTATACTATCAAGTACATAGAGAAATTGGTTTTTGGAGCAGAATTGGATGATTTGGATGACAACCATATAAGAGCACATCGGGAGAAGATAGCGATTGATATCTTCAAGCGTAAATGGTCCTGGGGTGCTTTACCACGAGAGTAGTGTAATGACAGTATTAGTGACACGTTGTAATGGTGGTTTTAGATGACTTGACACGTTGTAATGTTGGTTTTAGATGACTTGACAATATCAGTGACACGTTGTAATGGTAGTTAATTTCAGACAGATATCAGTGACACTTTGTATTGACAAAAACCTTTTAATGACACTATTGTGCATTGGCTATGACACTTTTTGCATTTTTATTGGTTAATCTCACTACATATCAGAACACTTTGTATTGATGAGAGCCTTTTAATGACACTCTTGTACATTGGCTATTGACACTGTTGTGATGACATCAATACGAAGTGTCATTAAAACAGTAATAAAGTTGTATATTCAGTGACACTCTTATGATACTCAGTGAGTTTATAAATTATAAAAATGTAACTTAGTGACACATTTTAATCCATGTTGTTCTTATAATGACACTTTTACTGACACTCAGTGACACTATTCTGCAGATTGACAATATATTTACACAAAAATCAGTAAAGTTGCAGATAATCATTGTTTAAAAAAATCAATAAAGTTGCAGCTGCACATCAGAACAAAATTCAGTAAACATCACAAAAATCTGTAAACTTGCAGCATGTCTTAATAAGTTGTAATCCAAAAAGTGTCAATAAACTGTAATCCCTGCACAAAAAGCTTCCACTGTTAATCCATTTGCATTAAGCTTCCACTGTTGCTACTTGATGATGTGTTCTTGCACGTCTTCTTGATATGTCCAGCTATCCCACATAATCCACTGTTGCTACTTGATGTTGTGTTCTTGCATGTCTTCTTGTTATGTCCAGCTATGCCACATAATCCGCAGTTGACTGTTTTTTTCCTTAATTTTGGGATGATTGCTTTTCTAAACTCTCCTTCTGAGGGAAGCCTTCGCTTTCTTCGTCTTCCAAGCTTCTTTGTATATTTTGGTGGGAGAATTATAACGTTACTAATACACTCAGGAACAACCCACTCAGATTTCATGGGAACCGGGTATATTGTTTCCTTGTACGTCATTTGCCAACTCTCAGACTGATAATAGGGACTCAAAAAATCAGTAATTCTCCCATTAGCTTTTCGAATGGCTCTCATGGCATGTGGACATGGTATTTTTTCCAAATCAAAAACCTTGCAGCTGCACATTCTTCTAGACAGATCAACAATGCCAGTGAAGCTCCCACCAGATATTTCATATTCAACTCTGTTTAGTTGCTTTGCTTCATATCTCTTTGACTCTTTGTATCTTGCTTCTACAACTTCCTTCACATGTGGTGGCAATTCTCCATTGTGCTTTACCGACAGTTCTCGACGCTCGTTAAACCAATTTGATAGCAAAGCCCTCATATAATCCAAGAGAGCAACTACTTGGTATGATCTAGCCTCTCTCAAAACTATAAACAAACATAAGTGTCATTATAAATTTAAGAATACTGCAAGAACACATACATATATGAGTTTATAAATAATAAAAATGTCATTTTAAATTATAATATTGACTGTAAGAAAACATGGAGACAGAAGTGACACTCAGTGACACTCTTATGATACTCAGTGACACTCTAATAACAATCAGTGACACTCTAATGACACTTTAATGACACTTTCTGATTGACACTCTAATGATACTCAGTGACACTCTAATGACAATCAGTGACACTCTAATGACACTCTAATGACACTTTAATGGCACTTTCTGAGTGACACTCTAATGACAATCAGTGACACTCTAATCACACTCTAATGACAATTTAATGACACTCAGTGATACTCAGTGACACTCTAATGACACTCTAATGACAATCAGTGACACTCAGTGACACTTTAATGACACTTTTTGAGTTACACTCTAATGACAGTCTGACACATCTGGACAAAAATAAGTAAACAGTGACACTGTTGTCATTAGAAAGTGTCATTATAAATAATACATACCTGAGTTTATGCTTTCCGAGTTATTTGTTGTCATTATGTTGTATCTGTCTCCTTTACAGTGAACTCGATCCCACTTCTCTACATTTGCAGTAGTCAGGTACACCCCAATTGTTGGATTTATTGCACAGATTTGATGGAACCACTTCTCAAATTCATTGATGGTATAGGCCTTAGCTGCATTCATGAACAGTCCAGGAACACTCTTTTCCTTGAAATTTCTCTTCAGATTCTGACTTAGGTGTCACATGCAAACTGCATGCTTTGCTGTAGTGTACACTGTCTCCACAGATTTTGCAATGCTACCATGTCGGTCGGAGACAATCACTAAATCTGATGAAGACGGTATGACGATATGTAGTTGTTGGAAAAGCCAAGTCCATGAGTTGTCGTTTTCTGAGTCAACTATGGCATATCCAAGAGGATGTATTTGGTTGTTTGCATCCTGCGTTGTTGCTATCATCAAATTTCCTTCATATTTACCATGGAGAAATGTACCATCCACCATGATCACCTACAGAAAAACAGAGACAGATAATGACACTTCTAGAGTGATACGCTGCACTTTGTATAGCGTAACTAGGGATTATTACATTGTATTAGGAGTGATTCCATATGAGTTTAGAGACATTTGTATGTTATGAATCATTGGAGTAATTATGAAGACTTAAAAGGTATGAAGTGAAGAAGTGAAGACGGAGTTACGAACGGAGGTGTTGCGGTTTATCCTTTTAAAGAAGAAGTTCGATCTTTGTTTAAATATAAGTTGCAGCCCACGTTGGTTTAAATATAAGCGGCGGCCCACGTTGGGAAGAAAAGGCCGGCCCGCTCGGATGGAGCATGGAGTGCTGAGCGTGGACTGAAGTGGAGAGGGCAAGCAGGTGAATTGGGCCGTGAAGAATGAAGCAAGCTGCTGAGCAGATGGGGCCCACTGGAAGCTGCAGCCGTAATCAAATAAATTGGAAGCAAGCAGCTCACTTTGGAAGCAAGCCTTTACGATAGATTTATTTCTTTACCTTATTTTCCTTTTTGTTTTATTTCTTTCTTTTTTTCTTTTTCCTTAATTAGTTTTAGGATATATCTTTTACCATATATTTTTAGGGTTAGTCTCTATTTAAGAACCCTAGTTCTATCATCTTATCTATCATCTTTTCCATCAGACAATTTAGTTCTGCAACCATGAGCAGGAACTAATCTCCATTGTTTTACTTAGCGGTTGAAACCTTCAGTTATTAAGTTGTGAGATTTCTAAACTCTTGTTCTTTTCCTATGGGTTTGTATTAATTCTCTTGTTCTTCATCTATTGATTTCTATTAGTTTTGCTAGCTTGATCACCTAGTTTGATTGATAGTTTTCTATTGCTAGACTAGGAATATACGGTGGAATTCCTTGTCATTGTAGCATTCATATCTGCATGATTTGGTAGTTGATTGCTTTTATGAAAGAGAATTGATTGCATGTTAATACTTGACGGTTGTAAGTTATTGCATGCATCCTTATGATTCCTGTGCCCTTTGCTGCTATTTCATCTAATCTTGAGAGGTTTCCCTGATTGCTGAATAGTAAGTATTATCAGGACCGGTTGGCCTGCTAATATATTAAAGATTGGAATAGGAACATTCCCTAGGATTGAATAGAACTTGAGATAAATCTATGATCAACTTGATTGACTGTTGTGTGGATACTTGCTAGGTGAAACCCCTTCTTATCATATTCTCACCCAAACTCCCTTTGTTTGATACTTGTTACTTTTGTGTTTCATACAATCAAACCCCCCCCCCCCCCCCTTTTGGTTACTTGTTACTAGTTGATATTTCACTTGACTGCATTGATTTGGTGTTTTGATTCCCTTGGGTTCGACCTCTACTTACTTGCTATACTCTAGTTAGTGTTTAGAGTTTATTTCTTTGATTTGGCACTACGACTTTAGCTTAATCATAGAGACAGATAATGACACTTCTAGAGACATATAATGACACTTCTAGAGACAGATATCAATGACATTTTGACAATATATAATGATACTTTATTCAATGCAATAGAGTAACAGTAAAGACACTTACAATGCAATAGAAAAACATTAATGACAAATTTCAGACAACAGTGACACTCTCAATGCAGAAGAGAATGGCACTTTTAGATGGTAATGGACTATTTGGTATGCTAATGACACTATCATTTTTGGATGCTAATACACTATCAATGCAGAAGAGAAACAAACATTACTGACATTTTTTGGATTGTTTTAATGATATTGTTTGCTAATGACAGATAAATGTTAGTAGTGTACCTTTCTCATAGAAGTAAAACCTCTAATTGATGCTCCGAATGATATGAATACGTACAAGAACTGGTTATGGTCATCAATCTCAAAGCATGTATATGTGCCAGGATTGACACTCTTCAACATATAGCAATATGCAGGTATCATTGCATAGTTTTCTTCTGGTGTACCTCTAATCAAGTTTTGTGCCCACTCCTGCGCTTTCCAAGCTTTCCAATAGCTGACATCCTGATACCACTCCTCCCTCATATCATTCCGAATCATACCAGCATTCGGTCCTTTCTTAACACCTATGAACCTATTTTTTTCAAGAGCAAACATGTTAATTTCTTGTTGAATCTAATACAATGACATTTTCAATTATATATTGTCATTAAAAGATATCATACCTTGTCTTTATCTGCTGAGCAACAATTTTATATGTGGGTTTTGAGTGGTTTTCACATCTTGAATCAAACGAACATGTATGGTCATCAGTGAGTTTCCTTATCTCAAAGTATTCGGAACCCTTCAACTTTGCAGCTCGCAATCTCCATTTGCATTTGGCATCCACACAAAACGCCTTATATAGTTCAGCATTTGACTTATAAACTCTGTAACCAAAATTCTCACGCATTGCACTGTTTTTTACTGCATTTTGCAACTCAATCTTTGTCTCAAACATCTGCCCTACATGTAGAAAATCCTTTGTTGTTGGTATAGCATGGTCATTTACCTTGGAAGACTGCCCTTTCATCAATGACACTTGGTTGTTGATGAGGCTAAAGTCATAGTGCCAAATCAAAATAAACTCTAAACACTAACTAGAGTATAGCAAGTAAGTAGAGGTCGAACCTAAGGGAATCAAAGCACCAAATCAATGCAGTCAAGTAAAATATCAACTAGTAACAAGTAACCAAAGGGAGGGGGTTTGATTGCAAGAACACAAGTAACCAGTAACAAGCAGAGGAAGTTTGGGTGAGAATATGATGAAAAGGGGTTTCACCTAGCAAGTATCCACACAACAGTCAATCAAGTTGATCATAGATTTATCTCAAGTTCTATTCAATCCTAGGGAATGTTCCTATTCCAATCTTTAATATATTAGCAGGCCAACCGGTCCTGATAATACTTACTATTCAACAATCAGGGAAACCTCTCAAGATTAGATGAAATAGCAGCAAAGAGCACAGGAATCATAAGGATGCATGCAATAACTTACAACTGTCAAGTATTAACATGCAATCAATTCTCTTTCATAAAAGCAATCAACTACCAGATCATGCAGATATGAGCGCTACAATGACAAGGAATTCCACCGTATATTCCTAGTCTAGCAATAGAAAACTATCAATCAAACTAGGTGATCAAGCTAGCAAAACTAATAGAAATCAATAGATGAAGAACAAGAGAATTAATACAAACCCATAGGAAAAGAACAAGATTTTAGAAATCTCACAACTTAATAACTGAAGGTTTCAACCGCTAAGTAAAACAATGGAGATTAGTTCCTGCTCATGGTTGCAGAACTAAATTGTCTGATGGAAAAGATGATAGAAAAGATGATAGAACTAGGGTTCTTAAATAGAGACTAATCCTAAAAATATATGGTAAAAGATATATCCTAAAACTAAAATAAGGAAAATAAGAAAATAATAAAAGAAATAAAAACAAAGGAAAATAAGGAAAGTCCGGAATATCTTCGGCCTTGTTGTGGCGATCGCCATAGATGCCTGGCGATCGCCATCTTCATATAAAGCTCTGCCGTAGCCTCTGTCACCCCATGGCGATCGTCGTAGAGTCATGGCGATCGCCATAATCTCTCGAACTCACATAACTCTTCTGTTGTAGAATGGCGATCGCCTGGATGGTAGTGGCGATCGCCGCTGCTCCGCAGAATATCTTCAAGTCTTCATGTCTTCAATCTTTGATCTCTTCTTCTTCGGTTCTGATCTTCATTTCTTCACTTCTTAATAAATATCTCAGAACATAATAATGACTCGAAACACATATGATAATACTCCTAAACTAATGTAATAATCCCTAGTTACGCTATACAAAGTGCAGCGTATCAGTTGTCAACAACAAAATCCATAGGCAAATCATCTTGAGAATCAACCAAGCGCATGCTATTGTCTTCAACAAGCGCCTCATTGTTTGTAGGTCTAACTGTCACCGTGCTATTATTTTCAACAAGTGCAGTGATTGTATTCACTTCAACTGTGGATATGCTTGGATGTATAGTTGTCCATGTCTCTTGGATTTCACCCATAGTCAACAAACTAGTAGACGACTTAGTTGATGATACATACAATGGAAGCGTCCATGATACTTTTGGGGACTCATTAATCGAAAAAAATAAATTGTAATCTTCATCTGTCTCAACCACAAATAGACTTTTTAGCTGCTGGAATGGATGCAAATGATGTAAGACAAGGTCGGATGTTGTCGACTTTATTTTGAACCTCTCTATAATCAGTTTTATAAGATCTTTAAGCTCCAAAGTGTCATCAACCACAAATGCTTTCGAAACGGCATTTCCAATATAAGAACAACTTCCATCTTCTACTTTCCATTCCCCTCCAAAGAAAACCGATAGGATTCTCATCTGCATTTGAAATGAACAAAAAACACCAGAATCACATTAAGTTACTCAGACAGCAGTAATGACACTCAAATGATTCTCAGTGACACTCTAATGATACTCAGTGACACTCAATGATACTCATTGACACTCAATGATACTCATTGACACTCTAACAGTAATGATACTTAATGACACTCTATTGATACTCAATGACACTCTATTGATACTCAGTGACACTCTAACAGTAATGATACTTAATGACACTCTAATGACACTCTAAAGACACTCTAATGACACTTTAATGACACTCAGTAACACTCTAATGACACTCTTCCGAACAATCTATTCAATTACAGCTACAGTATCATCAACCATTCCATACAAAATCCCTTTCTGTCAAAACACATTGTGCAATCCTATTTAATAACAATCTAATGAACAATCTAATGACACTCAATGAACAATTTAATGACACTAATCATTCTTCACTCTCATTGAACAATCTAATGACACTCATCTAACACATCATACCCTATTTACTCGCATTGTGCAATCCAATCCTTTTCTGTCAAAACACATCATAGCTCTTTGTGAATATCATATATGACACTTTCAGATTTTCACCATATGAACAATCTAATGACAGTTTAATGACGATCAAGCCTCCGGCAACGGCGAAATCTAACCTTTAGTGTCCGGCGACGACGACGAGCCTCCTGTAGTCGCGACAGAGGGAGAGAAATTCGGCAGCGGCAGCGAGGAAAGAGAAGAACGATGGCAACTGCGAGAATCTGGGGAGAGGGAAATTGTGCAGCGACGACGGCGAGCCTCCTGTAGTCGCTGGCTTTTGGTGGCGAGGGAAATTGTGCAGCGGGAGAGAAATTCGGCAGCTCTCGCTTGGGGAGGGGGTTAACGAGAGAGAGCACGTGTTTTTTTAGAAGGGATTTTTATATGGACAGCTGTAGAAACTTGGGGAGAGGGTTAGAAGGCCCAAGGGTTAGTTTGTTAATTAAAACTTGCTTCATGGTCACTTAGTCAACTCGTCGTACAAATTATAGCTCACTGATGTGTGAACAGTTACCTAATTCTCACTTTTTATAGCTTAATGATGTTATAAGTTAGGGCTGCTGATAAACTGCATGTGGTTGGTTATCAGTCTATCACTACTATTATGTTATCCCTACAGCTGGAAGAATCTAAGCACTATGTACGTCGGTACGTACTAATTTATTTCATATTTCTAACTTTCAGTAAAGCAGTAGCCGGTAACTATAAATTATAACCTCTCTTTTGTTAGAATTCATGACTAGTAAATTTACATGCACGTACCGGAAAGATATTATGATTCCAAACCATCCCGTATTTCGTCTATTGTTTTTAGAAGAAAGTTTTGGTGAAAATAATTTTTAGGGTGTTAAATTCGAACGGTAAACATTACTACCTTGTACATAAAACTATATTTTTGTATAAATTTATTTTTAAGGTTCTCAGTTAACCTTATGTGAACTTTAATTGTTCATAGTCAAGATTCACAATATAAGATAGTAATGTTCACACTTAAGGAGTTTCCATTTCACGCCGTTAGATATGTTTTCAGCGAAAACTCCCTCTGGTTTCTAATATATAATTCAAATGACCATTTTTACATTAATATATTGTAAATTTTTATTAGGATTGTGCAATATCTTGTAGTTTGTTGTTAATCAACTTTTTTCCACTATGTTTTTTCCAACATTAAGTGCGATTTTATCCGATTTTGCTTCTTTCTAAGAGGATTGATCCCGCTCATGTAGTTGTTATGTCCTCCTTCTATCATATATAGCTTTGGATTAATCTATTGGTTACATGTTTTAATGAAAAGAAAAGATTAATATGAAAATGTTTTTATTGTACGAATATACGAATGAAAAATCCACATGCACATTTCTTCATATTGACATGCACACATATATAAATACATGAAAATTTGAAGATGTGTGTATGTCTTTAATAATATATAAAAAATATATGCACATGCTTGTGTTTACATATAAATATGAAAGAATGTGCATGTGAGTATAAAAGGATATGCTTTCATGTGATAAGACCATTGAATCCCGATCCAACTCTTTTATGAAATATATATAGTAATGGTGTTAAGACATTCCTTTTGGAAAAACTAAGAGGCGTGTATTTAAATAAGAATCCGGATCAGGTGAGAATAATTATTATTGTGCGAATATGCGAATGAATGCACATTTAGGCCATTGACATGCATTTTCTTCAGTAATGACATGCACATTTAGGTCATTGACATGCACTCTGTCAGATTTGCATGTCATTGATAATATTTGAAAAGTACATGCACACACCCCGAAAGTGCATGTCAATGACAAATTATCAATGACATGCAAATCTGACAGAGTGCATGTCAATGACCTAAATGTGCATGTCATTACTGAAGAAAGTGCATGTCAATGGCCTAAATGTATATTCATTCGCATATTCGCACAATAATAATTATTATCACGTAACTCTTTTTATTTACTAAAGCGTGTGCGAGAATTTCACATCTCTTTGGAACAGAATAATACATATAAAACAAATCTCATATAAGGTTAATATCTAACATGGAACCTAGAGAAAATATAAGCACCACTCAAAACGTCAATACTACAGGACAATCATACCAAAATTGCGAATCGAATCACTATATTGCGTAAGTTTCATTGTCATGAGCGTGACAAAGGCGAAAGACCCCAAACTAGGGCATTGTTTTTTAAATCTATGTGCAATTTGAGGTTAAGTTGAAATATGTTATGCTACGTATAGTTAGCTAGGTGACCCTTTTCCACAAAAAAGAATTGCGATAAGGTTTATAGAGTATAGACAGATACAGTAAGATTCTTTTATTCACTTTTGATTGCTCAATATTCAAATATCTCTCTCGAAAATTGAATTGTTTTAAGAAGATGTACGATGAAATAATCAAATCAAACGATCATGCACCCAACTAGCAATTCTCCGAATTTGTATGTGAGAATGATTTTTACATGTACATCTTTTTATTTATATTTATATGCACTTTGTTTTATATTCACTTTTATATTCACATGCGCATTCGCAGAGATGTACATGTTTTTGACAATATATAAAAAATACATTCATATATCAACATATTTCAACCGGCGTGAACTACAACCCAAATCTTAGGGACATGGTCTAATCATGAGGGTAGTATTTTATTATGGTGTTCGATCCCAAGTTTTTATAGATCTAATTTTTAGGACGAAACGAGAGAACTTCAACAGGCAAGGCCTTCCATTTTGAGCTCGCTCTGGCGGATGAACCCGTTGATCTTTACTTTACAAATAGGTGTGTGTATGTATGCATGTTAATGTAAAAGAATATGCATGTGAATATAAGAAATATTTGTAGGATAAAGTGATATCTCACCGGATCTAACTCCATTTGTTAAATAAGCAATTAATTATTTTAAGAAAAGGTTGTAAAAAATATGTAAATTATTATTCACATGTATAATCTTTGGAGTTAACACTTAACACTAATCAAGCATAGTTGCAGTGATTACAACAAGTAACAGATCGGAGTAAGTTTATACTCGTACATACAAAGAAATCCGACTATGACAATTCAACGTAAAGATAGCTTAGTATAAAATCGTACCCAATATCTAGGGTTTGATTTCGGTGAGGATGGATCCTTAGATAAGGACTAAGGATGCTGCACACAAACGTTATAACTCATGCATACGAGTTATAAGTAATGCACACACTGTGTGCATGTGTCACAGATGTTGCGCATCACCAAATACTGTGTGGATGAGTTATAACGTGTGTGCATTAACTATACCGTTTGTGTGCATCATCCTTAGTCTTTATCTAAGGATTCATCCTCACAAGATCTTTTCCCCAATATCTATGGGATGTACGAAATGTTCTCATAATAAAGCTATGGTGTATTGTTTCGTTGTACCACACCAACTGTATAATAATCTCTAGGGGAAACTATAAGAAATTGAAATAAATAGAACGTTTGTAAAGTGGTACAAAAATATATAAAATGATCGAAAATCACTGTTCAATAGGTCGAAGAAGTTTATCCTAATTTTGATTTAATTATAATTTTTACCCAAATTTTAAAGGTGTGGAGAAAATGAAGGAAATTAAAAAGTTTGGCTTAAATTTATAAATATCTAAGGAAATCTAAATGAAGTATGAGGGCCGGTGGTTTTTTGGTGACGGGGTATCTTATAAGGAAGTGGTTTCTGACCAATGGACCTATTGAACGGGTGATTTTCGGTAATTGATCTTAAAATGTATAAAAATAATACTTTTAGTTATAAACATTTTTTTTGTTGAATTTATAAACAGTTTTATACAAACAGCCTAAGTCTTGCCATAGAATAGCCAAGTCAGCTTGATAAATCTAAAACAAGTCTATTTGAAGAGGCTCCAATCTTTTATAAATGATTCCTAAGGTCCAATTCTAAAGACTTACGCCTCTTGAAATAAGGAGTTGAAAACAACCTTTACAAGCTTTTTATGAAGTAAGTTTGTTGTGTTTTAGCCCTATCTTTCACGTCCTTTCAACAAATGTCGAAGTATGGATGACCAACATCTAAGCAATTGGGTTGATTGTTGTTGTTGTATTTTGAAAAGATGTACGCCTCTAATTGATAAGACTCACGTCTTCCGCCCCCACATCTTGCGCCTAGTAGGGATGTCAATGAATCAGGTGAAAGATGCATGAACCACATCCATCACTCGATCCAATCCATCTGCATCCGTAATGAGGCATCATCCTCTCCAATCCATCCAATCATTCGCGGGTGATCGGGTGAACCGGGTGATTTCGGGTGGAAATTATAAAAATAAAATATTGAAGCAAAGTGAGATATAATTATGTTACTCCGCAAAAGACAATAAACAACAAAACAGTAAACATTGCTCAGTTCATGATGGAAATTTAAATTTAAGAGATAACGTGGTAATTTTGATTTTTCAATCACAAATTCGTGTACTACTCCGTCCTCTCCTTCCTAGCTGCTACATATATATAAGCAATGCTTCGAGTGAGGGAGGAATTTAAGCCGGAAATACAAGTTATAATTTTCCTTTAATGAGATTCAATCCTCCACCAATGTTGTTCAGATGCTAGATAAGT
Source organism: Oxyria digyna (assembly GCA_029168935.1). NCBI lineage: Eukaryota > Viridiplantae > Streptophyta > Magnoliopsida > Caryophyllales > Polygonaceae > Oxyria > Oxyria digyna. The sequence continues at coordinate 1,171,017 of JAPVLV010000026.1, read as the reverse complement.
GACACAACACCTGAAGAAAAAAAGAATAGTAAATACATCTTTTATCTCATTTTTTTCATTGTACACTTCATATTCACTGTGTTAAACAGGCTAATGAACTAACATTATACTTTGGAATAAAACCATTGGAAAAGACAGTAAAAAGGGGACTGATTAATTAATGTAGACCACCAATTATCATTCCATTGACAGAATTGATTAAGCTAGATCACAAGGATCTAAGATAATTGAGGAATTGTGGTCCATGTCCCCATGGACCTCATATACATTATTGTACCCCTCAACCAAAACCCATTTTTTGCCAAAACTGTACAACCAGGTTTTGTATTTGTTATTCCCCTTTTATTTTCTCCTTGATCTATCTACCACTTGGTTATATATCTTTGGCTCACACCAGATCTTTTTATTTTTTATAACTTTTCATCTCAATAACAGAAACATAAGCTATGGAGTTTGCTTATGATGAAGGCTCAAACGCTATTGTCTTCTGTCAAGCTGAGAATTGCACGGCTGATCTCACCGATGCAAAGCGCTATCACCGTAGGCACAAGGTCTGTGAATTTCATGCCAAGGCACCCGTTGTCATCGTCTCCTCCCTCCATCAGAGATTCTGTCAACAATGCAGCAGGTTTCATGGTCTAAATTTATAACACATCAGCTGTACTTTCTCCCTCTGTTTATATGCTTATGTTTTATATGATCAATACATGCATAATTAAGCAAAGGGCAAGGAGAAAAACTTACTTAGGCATCATCTTGAATTGTTGAGATTGAACTATTGTTTGTAGGTTCCATGAGGTGACAGAGTTTGATGATACCAAGAGGAGCTGCAGGAGGAGGCTGGCGGGGCATAATGAACGCCGTAGAAGAAACCCGTCGGAGGGAAACTATGGAGAAGGCCTAAACTGAAAGGGTGAAGAGATTCTCTGATCATTGCTGATCTCAAGATGCTCTCTGTCTTCTGTCAATCAAGTGTGCCCTGCAATCTCAAAATAAAAGCCAAAATTGGAAGTACTCAGATGCTGTACTCGACTACTGGTTATGTATTATGTATGCTTTGCTGTTTCTGTGTGCAATCACTTTGTTTTGTTTTTCTTTGTTGTTGGAATTGAGAGGGTTAAAATGGTTTATCCAATCCAATGAACTAATCAAGGAGAGTTCTTTTCAATATTTCATTCATCAGATAGTGACAGAGTACAGCCAGCCAGAACCCAGAATATTTACCAGCAAAAAAACCAGAGACAGAATCTTTAAATTCAGCTACAAACGACAAAAAGAGGGTAAAACATGAATAAACTATTTGAGAATGATTTTGAACAAATGGTTAACAGCCACGCAGTAAAAATATTCATTCATGCTTGAGCCCCATGATTTTCATGGCAAACTCCCAGGTGACAATTGCTGCAGCATTAGCGGGAAATGCCCTTAAAATTGTGGGACCTAAACCTGCATAGCATCCTCCTATTCCAGCCCTCTTGTAAACCTACAACAAATCCAGTAAGAAACAGCTAATTAATTACTTTTCAACAACAGTCATTCACATTTTCTTCATTTGTATCTTACCGAGTGCAAAACTCGCAAAGGATTTCTAGAGGAGCTTGTATCAGGATCAGTCTGTATAATAGTCTTTGCCACATCTAAGGGTAGAACAGCACACCAGAACTGTCAAAATTTCAAAGTGAACAGAATCAATACAAATTACAAAAAAAAACAGAAAATCGTTGTTTTTAAAGAAAAAAACTAATAACAGTACTGGTATACATACAGCAACACCAGCAAGACCACCACTAGCAATCCCAATTCCCATGTCAGTCAAGCTTTGGCGGTTTTCTGAAGCATGTGTTAGTTGTAAATTCATGGAATGCTTGACATACTCATAAACACTAAAGAACACTGCATTTCCAATAGATTCTCTCATAAAAGTTGCACCACCTCCGCGAAATAATCCTGTAACCTACAATTATGTAGAAACTTAGCTGGTGAATGTAGTTCAGATGATTTTCAATCTAAATTAGAGGTTACTCACTCCATCTGCTTTAACCGTTTGAATAGCACAATCAATGGGGCCTGTATATATGCTGGATCTTGGAACCAAAGAGTCAGTGCCTTGAACTTGCATCCTACACTGCAAAAATTTACAGTCATAAATCTAACAAAGCAAGTAAATTGGAATTCCACTTACATGAACTACCTACCTTCACTAGCTCAGACGGGCACAGAATAAAGCTGATTATGGCGCCACCAAAAGCAGCTGAGGGAATTATTACAAGGGGTTCTGGACCACTGCTCTGCAATTTTCCCTATAAGAACGAAAAATTAATCCTGTCTGAATTCTTCATAGCACATTTATTTCAAAATGACAAACAACTACTTCTAATTATCTTGACTTGTAGCATGTTAATCAAATTTAAGTATTTGGTGTTAAATACGCTACCTGGAGAGACTGCTTCACTTGAGAATATATGCCGAAAAGGAGAGAACTTTCAAAAGCCATCCCCACAAAAGAAGACGTTGCACCACGGTAAAGCCCACTAACCTATGAAGACAAAACATGACAAACAGTTATCACCAGAAAATGGTATAATCCTCTCAAAAAAATAAGAGAATGATACATATGTGCAATAAAAACCATGACTGAAATAACTGGAGTATATTAGGCAATTGTTGAGGGTGATATCAGGAATAAGGGAGCAGGGAGACTTGATTGAAAGTGTTATGCTTCCAATAACCATTAACTGTTTATATTAGTTAATTTTTCACAAAAATTAAAGGATATGAAGATTCAAGTGAACTACGATTTACTTTCGCGATGTCCGAATCAGTATTACTGTTTATATAGCTGTGGTTATTCTTCTTAACTTTTGTTTAGTTTTAACACAGATGGCAAGCAATAAACTAGGCGTAAGATATACTTCCTAATCCTATAGTTTAAGTGTTTAACAAAAATTTGAGCATGGAGCATATTAGGAAGTTGTTGAGGGTGATATCAGATATAAGGGAGCAGGGAGACTTCAAGTGTTAAACTGTTATGCATCCAATAACCATTCACTGTTTATATTAGTTACTTTTTCACAAAAATTAAAGGATATGGAGATTCAAGTGAACTACGAATGTAATCGTGCTGTCCGAATCAGTATTACTGTTTATATAACTGTGGTTATTCTTCTTAATTTTTGTTTAGTTTAACACAGATGGCAAGCAATAAACTAAGCCTAAGATCTACTCCCTAATGCTATACTTTAACAAAAATTTGAGCATAGAACAGGGTTTTGTGTGCTTTCTGAGACTCTTACTGTATGTTGTAGATGAATTAGAAAGAGTATAATCATTTATACTAATAGATGTAGACAAAAATCAGGAAATTGTACCCCTTCATACTTGAATATCCTAGCAGCACAATGTAGCCCATTCCTGTACTTCATCCCATGTATCTCTGTATTGTGCTTTTGCAACTTCACCTGGCATCAGACCCAAATCACAAATGTTTTAAATGCAACCTCACAACTCTTTTTTCAATCTCCCAATTAAAAACAGCATTTTTCTATATAAACCTAAATCCCACACACGAATTTTTCAAGAGCTGAAAGTCTGAAATGCAAAAGGATGAATGATTACCTTGACGGTGTCGAAGGGGTGGCCAATGATGACACCTGAGACACCGGCGAGTAAGCCGGCGACATACTCTTTGTAACCTGATGTGAACTCATTATTGTCCCCCGCCATCTTTAATCAGTCTCTCTCTAGGCTCTACTTTTTTCAACTACACTACATGGTTGACTGCGGAGGTCACAACTCACAATTCGGCAGCGTTTGTTGGGTTTCTTTCTATTTTGCCCAGGTGCCTAAACGCAGTGTTTCGGGCTTTTGGAGCGCAAAACGCAGCGTCTTGCGATCTCAGACGAGAAATGCAGCCAAAAAACACGTGTTCCTCGCTCGACCGGCCTGTGCACTTGGTCACACGTACAATTTTCTATTAGTCTCAGTTTGGGAGTGATATCTAGAAATCAGGGGATATCATTCATATCTACATTTACATCTGCATCTATAATAATTAATAAATACGTCGATAATACGTCGAAAACAATTTGATATCCTCTATTTGGTATGGGTTAAGTATGAGTTAACGTGAGGTCTCGAGTTCGAGATTACTCTAGATGTAAGGGTAGTAGGTGAGTACCCTAATCGCAGAACTAGAGCGGGAAACCAAAAAAAAAGTATGAGTTAAAGTATATATCGAAATAATTTTAAAATGTATTTTTAATATCTATAAGAGATTGAGTAAATCAAATATATCACTCATACAGTCACACCATACCCATTTCGATAACTCGTACTCATATTTTAATAATCAAACCCTATATCTATCTTCGATATCAATACCAAGCGAGCTATTAGATTTTTTTTTTTTATCGAAATTCAAGCTATTGATTCTACGTCCATTGGCTTCAGGTTAATTTACAGGTATGTCTACACCTGACTGGACATTTTCGAAACACAAACGCTTGAGCACTAAAAATAAGTTAAGATTTAACAGGATTATGGCCGAGCATTCGAGCCTATCTGGTTAATCTGAACAGTGGGAACACGGGACCAAGTCAATTAGGTCATAATTTGCTAAATAAATTGGGAAGAACACTTCCAGTAGTCTTCACTTGATTTGATTTGTTGAGCAAATCTTCTCTTTCAGCTATGAACTTGGCAAACCGAGATCCTTTTCCTTGCTTAGCCTGCACACTTGGGATTGAGGGGCCTGGTTCATTAGGTAATGGTGGCATCATTGACCAAACTGAAGAAAGCCACTTGTTCGGCTTGTCAAGTTCGTCAAGGATCGACATGTTCTTCATATCTAGGATTTAGATGAAAAACGTATCGTAAGGAGCTGTAATTCAAGTATTGACATCATGAAACTAAAGATTGTTTGAATTCATTTCAATTATCAGAGTAACAGATGTGTTATTAAACTGTACCGGTCGCGAACTTAAATATGGGCTCCATAGCAGCGCAAGGGATGCTGAAATTCAGATGTGGTATAATTGTGTGTCCACCATGTTTAGCATTGCTGCACGCACGATAACCAAATGTCAACACAAATTCATCGAGCAAAATGCATACTGAAGAAAATTAGTCATCTAATTCCATTTTTTTGAAAATTTTAATAATTATACGAGGGACATTAGAGTGCGATTACATGCTTCTTTGAATCTCTTATTTGGGGGGAAGAGGTTTGGTGGACTAAGCTATTCCCAGAAGTTATCTACATGCTTCTTTTATCTCTTATTCTCTACAAGTAAATGCTCTCTCTGCAATTAAAAGGCTTACATCTCTAGTCCAATCACAAAGGGGTTACAAAAAAAGAAGAGCAAGTTTCTGACTCTTAATCTATTGCAACAGAAAGAAAAAACACTGGATATTGATGAAGAACTCGTTCAAATCCTCAGTAGAAGTGCTTGAAAACTCCAGAAATCGGTCACAGATTGAGAAGTATAGCATTGAGTTACAGAAGTGTGTGTATGAGAATATTATATAATTTGTACCTTGTCACAAGTCCTATCATATGGCCAGTTGAACTAACAACAGCACCTCCACTGCTACCTGGATGAACAGCAGCTGTTGTCTGAATCATTGCTGAAAGCTCTCTACATGGATTTTCCAATGAAGGTAATGAAGATGCAGGAGCTATGCCTGATTTTACAACTTGTGCAACCACACCAGAGGAAACAGATGGATATAGTCCTGGTATAACACCAAGATTTATTATTTTGCTTTTTTTGAATGGTCAACAAAAGATTCGTGAACTTAGCCACAAACAGTATATAAATACAATCAAGAAGTAACTTATGGTCTTACCACAACGAGGTCCAAACAATCCATGTCCAATAACACATGCCTTGGATCCTTGAGTTGGGATGTTAAGATCCACTTTGATAGGACAGAGCTGAACAGGAACAGATTTCAGCATCAGCAAGGCGATATCTAGAGTTCCTTGGCAAACATACACTACTTTTGCAGAACACCAAACCCATGGGTCAAGATGATCCAGGCGAACCGAAATTTGTCTAGCCCCTCTGAAAGCTGGATGAGATATATCTCCTTTATACAAATGATCCAAAGAAGCAGAATTTGGCCTCAAAATATTAGGCTTTTGGTACTCAAAATCCAGAGAAGCATTATTTCCCTCTGCTTTGTTTTCATCACACCCACTATTGACTGTCGTACCACCAAATCTCCATGGTTCAAGTAGGTGAGCATTTGTGAGAATTAAACCCTTACTGTTTAGTACAATACCAGAGGCCCATACTCCATTACCAACCGCAACAAGGCAAACAGAAGTCATAGCTTGCTCCACTAAAGATGAAACGGCGGGCATAATCCTGTTAGACCTTTGCATCAACGCCGTACTTGTCTTGTATGAGTTCTCTTTAAGAGACTGGCCTTGCTTCCACTCATTTTGAGACGTTGACTGACATGAATCTCTGCAAGCAGCTTCAATTGCGTTCCACGGTAGCACTAACTGAAATCCAAAGATCGACCTTAGAAAACTAATGCAGCTCAAATTTCAGAAACATTAGCTTAAACTCTGAGCCACCTGTATTTCAGCCCCGCCATTTTGTCTTAATGGTCTGGTTAGAAGACCAATCAACTCTGACTTTTTATCAAAGATGGGAGCACCTTCCATACCTAACACACACTATTATTTGTTTAGAGGTGTTCAATATTTGCAGCTGCTGAGTATAAATAATGGTCACCGAACTTGCATACCAGGAAGGCAATGAATATCAGCCATCAACAACGATCTGTCGTATGAAGTCGGTGGGTAGCAGTTTGCAATGGATCCTGCTGATACACTGACTCAAGTGATAAATACATTTAACATGACTCAGGGTCCATCACATGACCACTAACACTAAGCTTATCAGTCTCTCACAATTTACTCTTAAAAATGAATATTCATTTCTTCCTTTTTGGTTCGACGGCACATTAATAATAGAGGATTGTACCTATTAAAGAAGTGAACTGGAGAAAGGATGCCAAAGGGGGATCCCATGGCTACAAGTAAATCACCTCTGTTACAAGAGGGTGATATAGTGATCTTTGCCAAATCCTAAATAACAACAGACCATCCTGTCAATATGATGAATCCCTAGAAGAATGATTTTAAGACAGGAAAAGCGGCAAGTAAAAAAAAATCAAGAGGTCACCTTCCGCAAATCAGGTACTTGAAGAAAAACTAATTTGGTTATTGCCTTGCCCATCAGATCTGGTTGACGGCTATTTCGGACAAGCCTATTATTCTTGTTTGACGATGTGAAGGGCAGTTTTTCCTGAGAAAAAATAAGAAAATACGGCAGAAAGATTTATAGTCAGATTAAGCTAAATGAATCAAATAGCATCAACCTCCAAGCTAACTAGCCTGGCTATACATTACATAAACTGTTTGTTTTGGATGTTTTACATTTGAGCCCAAGGACCAGCCAATCTCCCAGCTATGTTCCAGAGATGGAGATGAAGCCTCCATTAGCAACTTAACTGTCAATGAAGATGTAGGAACATCAACCTGTTGAAAAACAAAGTACATGGAGATTATCACAGTAATGATCAGTTTTCAGATATATGTTTTACTGTGATGGATTAGGATGTACTCAAATACATACCAATCTTAAAATCTTAGCAGGGAACCACTGTGGTTCATCATTGTCTACGCCCTCCACAGTTTGTTTCATAGGTCTTTTTTGCTGCAATAAAAAAAACTTACAATTATGTAATACCAAAAGATTCTCTATCAAATCTTGTTTTCTGAAACAAGTATCATTACAGATTACAAATTTAACATAATGTGTACCTCAACCATGACATCAATTTGAGCATGTGGAATCAGCTCGGGTAGAACCTAATAACACACAGTAATTAAGTCACATAGAAGTCCTATATATGCAAATTGCAAACTGAGTAAGGAAGAACATGTGAATTTAGTGGAAATCAACCTGCACAATAGCCTCTCTAGTCTTAATAGCCAGAAATGGCTCGACAACTGAAGCAACAGAAACCACGATATCACAACCTGGCCCGAAACAAGCGTTGCGAAGGTTATGAGGTAACAGCATCCCTGAAGCAGAGAGAGTTGTTGTGCCCGAGCTATGCAGTAAATCACCATTGTTTGGTTAACAACTCAATTTCAATGATTTACAAAATGCCAGGAAGTAAGAATAAATATCTGTTTTGGTTGAAATCTATTCTGCATAAAATCATGGTAATTCAATTCCTGTTACCTACTCTCTCATAGCTAAGTTCATTCCCCCCATTTTTTAGGTACAGAATCTCAATTTCCCTAATTTACCTAAGCTAGAACTCTAGCAAACAATTTTTTCTAAACCCCATCAATTACAAAACACATGAATTTCCTATGAATTACAATTCCTCCAGCACTAAATCAGAGCACTGAAATCCCAAGATTGCATAATACAAAAGAATTAGGGTTCCACTGCTTACTTGGAATTGTGGAAAGCATGATTTCGCATCTTTAAGCCCTTGGGGTCCTGAATTTAGGGGCAAATCAGAGGAGAGATCGAAGCAAGTGGATCAAAAAGTAAAGAGAAGAGAACATACAGGGCCTTTGACTCTGATCATGGTCGCATAGTTGCGAGCGAAGTCGACAATCTCCGGTAGCTCCATGCTAATCTGCTGCAAGAGTCGTCGAATTTGGGGCAGACGAAATCGCTCTTGTGATTTATCACAAGGTTTAAGTGACTCTCCCCAGCAATGGCGGTAACACGACAGGTTATGTAATTTTTTATTTTTCATGCCGTACTCATCATTTTACAAGTTTCGATCTCTGGTGTTTGTTTTTTGTGGGACATCTATTAGTTTTGGGCCGGCCCACATAGCTAAAACTGGGCTAACTTCAGTAAGTGGTCGTTTGGTTCATATTCTAATTTCCATAAATTAGAACTAATCAAAGAAGTAGATTTTCATCCCGTGTTTGATTCAATAAAAAAACAAAACTTACTTCTTAGAAAATTGTAATTTCTCCAATCATGAGCATTGTTCTTAATTGTTCTAGTAGGTAAGTTCAACTTCCTATAATTTTAACTAATGAAATTTTAATTTCTATATTAATACAATTTACATCAATTTAAACCAAACATGATTTCTCATATTGTGTTAATTTACAATTTCTGAGAAGTAGGTAAGTTCAACTTCCTATTGATTTTTTCTATTTTATTTGACAACGGAAGAGTTTTTGGAACCATTCGTTGAATTCTTCGACCCCCTCAAGGCCAAATTAGTTGCAAAAATATCCAACTTCGTGATATTAACTACAATAAGACATCCAGTCTCATAGGCAAATCAATGACAATTTGACTCGTTCTCATGTGTCTCATCGAAGCCTCTCTCCTCAGTTCAGATTACAGCTGCAACTCGTCTAAATCCTAATAACAATGAATTTTATAGTGTCGATACTAGTCTAACATAATTCCCTGTATATTTAGATAAGAGAAATTATCTTTTTCTTAAGAAATTCTTACAGATAAATTTTCCACACCTTTATACAAATGCCGCGTCTTGTTGATGATAAATTATTTGTTAAACAAGTAGTGGTCACATCTTTATAAGTACTAATAACTAATTAGTCTATTTATAAATGTATCATCAACCTACTAATAATGGGGTCCGAACTCCTGATGGTGAATGGGGATACAAAGATTCTACATTGACTATTACGTCATTTTGTCTTTAGCCATCTATTCATGTTTTTGTTTCTTCTACGGTGCCCATTTTTTTCTTCCTTTTATTTGACTAAAAAAAAAGAGATAATCAGTGGAGTAGAGATTTGTTCAGTAATTGGGCCCATTTAACTTATCACTTGGGCATCATATAGTACGTGTTAACATCCATGTACTCCGTATATTGTATGGATCCGGCGACGTAAAAGACAAGTTAAAATTGACGCCTCAAATATTGACCAAAAGTACATGTATGATTACTCGCTACTTAGCAGGAGTAGAAACATAGAAAGATCATGAGGCAGTTGGCAAGCTAGCATTATATTATTGACAATTCGTGCAGGGCTCGTATAAAATTAGCAGGTATGTTAACTAGATTGAGATGTACACGTTTCTCTTTCAGAACTGTAAAATTTATCACACTGACCATTCAACCGAGATACCTGCACTACCTAGATAGGTTTCATCTTCATTTTTTAATTCAATACCAATTCAAATAAGCTCAAATACAATGTGATTTCATATCAAGGTAAATCTTTTTTATATTCCCTCCATCTCCATTTTATAATGTTAGTCTCATTTCATTTTGTAACGCTATTTACAAATCGAGATAATCTTGTAGATTTTTTCTAATATATAAGAAAAAACATAATCATGTGGGCTCTTGTTTGATTCGTCTCATGAGAACTTTAACAATATTAAATAATTAAATTTTTTATTAACATATAGTTAGAGATATTAACGATACAAAACGTATCTCGTCATATGTATCGGGTTGAAATGGTACTTACAAATTGGGACAGAAAATATAAAGTATTGAAAATGTTTGTTGGGCTAAGGAAAATCGTCAGTCCAAAGTTTTTGCTTTCGATAGGCGCGAAGATTGAAGACGACGTTTGCCATTTCGTAAGAATTAACTTGTTTTATCACGGGTTTGTTAAAGCCTTGGTGTATCGAGGTCGTCATGATCTGGTATTGACGCCTAGTCTTTGATTTTGATGTTTAGAACGTGGTGTAAGTCAAGGGGTCACGCTCTTTTATGAACGAGGTGGCGAGGTAATTGACATCCATATGAAACGCGTTGTTTCTCATGCTTGTCTTTTCGGCAGAACAACATGGGAATATGATTCATTCCAACACGCTCTCGTGTTGTTAAAGCTTCAGTGCATCGCGTTATTAATCTTTGAATTGTTTTCTTAAAGGTGTTAGATCAAGAAGCCAACATGTTAAACGGTGTTGCATACGGAGTAATACTGTTAGTATGCCTTGAATCTGAATCACACACTGCGACAGGTAGCACGGGGGTCTCGCTGTTGGGCTTAGAGTTGTTTAGCGCTATATATAGCGGCTTATGTGTAAACCCTAATTGTACCGAAACTGTAATCCGCCTCCATATAATCTGATCTCCCTCCCCTGTGGACGTAGCCAAATTTGGTGAACCACGTAAACCTCTGTGTCTTTCTTGCGTTCATTGTTCTCGTTTAGTTTATGTTACAACAAATACCGATTGTTTGATTATGGGGTCCCGTCAAGAAAATAAAATTAGAAGAAGGTGGTAGGAGCTAAGCTACCGCCTGCCGCTTTCAGTAGCACCTATCCACTAAGATTTGTCTATGAAAAGTATACATATTTCTATTTAATTTAATCTTTCTGAGATAACGTCTTTGGAGGATACTCCTTTTTCCGTCTATATAAGCCCAATTCATCTACGTACAGATGTCGATGCACGTTTTGTTTTGTCAATATCTCTAGTTACGTATTAGTAAAAAACTAGCGTGTGTTCCCGTGGGTTGTATGTAATAAATATTTTAATAATATATTTATATTATATACTATTAATAAGTTTATAGTTTACGATTTATGTTTTATAGTTTAAGTTCATTAATAACTCAATTTAATTAGATTGATAACATAATAATAGATAAAGATATAAATATATATATATATGATAAAGATAAAGATATAATATGATAAAAGAAAAAAATTGATATTTCTTTTTGTAATATAACCTATAAGATATCTTTTTGATTTTTTTACTTATTTAATTCAAAGATATATATTAAAATATGAAGTCGGATGATGTGGATGATGACATGGTGGATGATGTAGCATAGCTTAGAGGTCGACACATAGGCAAATTGAATATAAGAGCGACATGTGGCAAAACAACGTTCTGTTTTAGTATATGTATAGATATAAAATTTTGAAATTGTTATACCCCCTCCGTCCCATTATTTGCTTCTTGATTCTCTTTTTCACACTATTCACAAATCAATGGAATCTTCGCAATTCCGAGCAATATATAAATCGAAACATAGTCATGTGTGGTCTTGTTTAATTCGTTTTATCGAGTACTTTAATAAAATTCAAAATTTATAATTTTTACTAATCTATAATTAGAGATATTGATAAAACAAAATGCATATCGTCATACGTGCCCGGGAGAAACAAGAATGAAATAAAGGGACGGAAGGAGTAGTAAATTGGAAGAAATCGAGAAGATTCTCTCGGATTGTAAATAGTGTTTGAAAATGAAATGAGACTTATATAATGGGACGGAGGGAGTATATTGCAAAAATAAAAAAGAGAGTGTGCGGTGAAAGAGCAACCAAAGTGTAACATGTCTCCCTTTAACATTTTAACCTACATATACGTACATGTACTGCTGTAATTTAATAGAGTAAAAATAAAAACTTAGCAGGAGTCCACGTGGTGTGCAGTCTTCTTCTGTGCACACCCACGACCATTCAGAATACTTTTGCATTATTTTGGAGTATGCATGCCCGTTACTCTAAAATCATGAAATGATAGTATTTGTATAAGAATATACTGTAAGATGGGGGGGTATACTTTTAAGAATTAATGAAGGGCATTAAGAATGCATGAAAAGAAGAGTAATTTTATAGGGTTATTAGGGTGAAATGGTTTGCAGTGAAGCCGTACCAACAGAGGAACGTCATCCTTGTCTTGGCTTGTCACGTGACCTTCCCGGGACGGAGGAAGTATCATTTTTTTTTTTTTTTTATCGAAGAGCATATTCATTGGTTATCCATTTGGGGTGAGTATTAGGAAAGATAAATCCAAAATAATACTCTCTCCGTTTCAAAATAGTTGTCATTCTAGAGTTTTTCACACATATTAAGGAAATGAAAGTTAACTTCTCCTCAAAATAAACATTCACCTCCTTTTACAACCAATGCATGAGTGGAGAAAATCAACAATATTAAATTCCAAAAACAAATTTATGATTTTCATAGTATTAATTTTATTGAAATACTATAATGACAAATATTTTGAAACAAAATTGAGAGTATTTTGAAACGGAGGGAGTATTAAAATATGAAAAAGTAAAATTTTGGAGGAAAAAAAGAAAACAATACCCACACAAAAAATGGGCTAAAATACATAAATTTGACATGTATCTTATAGAAAAATGAATGATCATAAATAAATATACAACCATTGACAGTGAAACGAAGATAAATGGATATGAAAAAAAGATATTGACAAAAATAAAAAAAGATATTATAATATTGACACGAAGTGTAGGGTATTATTGTTGAAGACCACAGACATTGGAGTTGGAGTACAGCAACCCTAGCATTAACGCCTACTTAAGCAACACAAAACCCAATTAAGCGGATAACATTTTACCGCTTTTAGCGGGCATTAAACAAAACTCAAGAAAACTCATGCCGTCGAGCCGACGATTACGGAAGAAGCGACAAACTCTCCTCAAACCAGGCCCCACTCTCCCACCCCTTATTATACTCGCTTCTTCTTCCTCTTCTTCTTCTTCTTCTTTTCTTCTTCCTCCTTTCGCTGAAACTCTCACAGACTCACAATGTCTTCCCCAACCACCGCAAGAGAAGCCCACTACCGCGGCGTGAGGAAGCGACCATGGGGAAGATACGCCGCCGAGATCCGCGATCCCTGGAAGAAGACACGTGTCTGGCTGGGAACGTTTGATACTCCCGAGGAGGCCGCCTTAGCCTACGACGGAGCCGCCCGGTCGCTTCGAGGTTCGAAAGCCAAGACCAACTTCCCGCCGCCGCTTCCTCCGCCGTCTGTCTCGCTTTCTCTTGACCTTAATCTTCCGTCTGGTGTTGATCCGCCTCCGCCGTTTCCTCGCTGGGGCCCGCATTTCTACCCGGGCTGCTTTGTTCAGTATTTGACCAGCCCCGGCCCACTCAGTTTCCGGCCCATTGGGCCGGACACTACTGCTGGAAGGCCCAATGGGATCATGGAGAGCCCGGCTAGAGGACTGGCGATTGATTTGAACGAGCCGCCTCCCTTGTGGATGTGAATTTGGTGACCTAACATTTAGCTAGCTAGCTTAATTTTAATTTGACTATGTTTCTTGTTTTTTCCAAGATTTTCTCTACGACGTCGTTTTGGCTATGTCTATATTGGATTTTCTGTACCCCGGCCGGCCTTCTGCGGCGCTACCTTATGTTACTTTGTGTATTTATTTGTCGTCGCTTTTTCTGCCATCTTCGGCCGCTCCATTTAGTTATGCTCATCTGTTTAATATTTGTGGGTTTATATTACTCTCTCCGTCTCATATTCTTCTTCTCATTTCGAATTCTCATTTCGAATAGGGTATATTATTCACAGTTAAAGAAAATCTTCTCGTTTTGTCTTGATATATAAGAAAATACTCTCTCCTTCCTTTTTGTTTGTCCACAAGTACGATTATAGGAGAGAGAGAAAAATATAAAGTGAATGGTTAGAAGAGAGATAGAGAGAAAGAGTACATAAAATTGGAATTTTGGATAGAGAAAAATTGAAAAGAAAAATTGAAAAGGTAGTAATTATAGATTGATAGTAGGGATAAAATGATTAGAATAAAGTGACATAAATGAAATATTGGACAAATAAAAGGGGACATCCGAAAAGAAAAAATGGACAAACAAATAGGGACAGATGGAGTATATAGTCATGTGTGGTTTTATTTGATTCGTATTAATGCGTACTTTAATAATATCAAATTTTTATAATTTGTATTAACATAAAATTAGAGATACTCCCTCCGTCCCTTTATTTCCTTCTTGTTTCTCCCGGACACGTATGACAATGTGCGTTTTGTTTTATCAATATCTCTAATTATAGATTAGTAAAAATTATAAATTTTGAATTTTAAACAAGACCACACATGACTATGTTTCGATTTATATATTTCTCAGAATTACGAAGATTTTATTGATTTGTAAATAATGTGAAAAAGAGAATCAAGAAGCAAATAATGGGACGGAGGGATTAATTGTTCGGTTTCTAGATTAACATGAAATATGACCGACTAGAGTTCGAGGGAGGGTTTGGAGCTAGATTGTCGTCTTGATTTTTCCAAGATTTTCTCTACGACGTCGTTTTGGCTGTATGTCTATATGCTGTACCCCAGGCCGGCCTTTTGCTGCGCTACCTAGTTCCTTTGTGTATTTATTTCTCTACTTTGTCGTCTCTTTTTCCGCCTTCTTAATATTTGTGACTTTATTATCATCAAATGACGATTAATTTGGTTTTTAGTAGATTTTTATTCCAATCCGATAACATGAGAATATACGTGTGTGTGAGAGATTTGATAATATGAACGTGGAATCAAATAAATGTGATTGTATAACGTGGGGTCAAGGCATGGATCCCACTTGGCGACGACGACTGACTCATGTCTCATGATAGGATGTGTGTACAGCACGCGCCATGTTGTTGAGTTGATTTCATGATATGACTTGAGTTGTGAAAATAGCAAAAGCGTGTGCTCAGTTTCTCAAATTTTCACGAATCTTACACCACAACCTCATCATCTTATTCTCTATTACTAGCTAGCTCTTTCGGTATAATACTTCATCCTTCCCCATTTTTTATTACTCTTTCACAATATGCACAAGAATTAAGGAGAGAAAAAAAAAGAGGAGAGAGGAGAAGAAGAATAGAAGAGAGAGTGTATTGAGATGAAGAAATAAAGAGAGAAAAGTTAAATGGTTAAGATGTGGATATGGTAATGATGAGAGATAAAAATGAAACAGTAATTTGGATTGTTGTAGGTTTTGTAGTGATTGAGAAGTTTTTATGAGAGTATTATAGTAAATATTTATGATCAAAAGTGAAAAGTTTTGATAGGAATAAGGAAATAAGGAGACATTATAAAAGGAAAGAGGAAGGAAAAAGAGGGACGAAGGGAGTACTATACTAGATGTGTTTAGATAGAACGGTCTCTTGGTTTTGGTCAAATAATCTTTAAGAATCAAGTTGATTTTAAAGTGGAATAAATTAGTCAGACACAAAATTAATAGGACGTCTAGGACAATTGATGCAGTATCAATGAAAATACGATGAACTTAAGCAGAACTAGATATGGATTTCTCTTTAATAATGATAGCAATTACAAGATTGTCGTGTGAGTACGCAAGAATGATCGTAATATAGTTATGAGTATCAATGAAAGCGTGAAGAACGAAGTAAAACTCCTCTCTAACTTATATATAGATCTCTAAGAAATATGAACGTCAGAAATAAATCTGTATCTCCTAAAATCTCGGAGACGGTTGCAACTATCTCGTCTGGCCGATTGATTACTTGGGCCTAATTCAGGCCCAACATCTCTTGTAGAGTTGTCTATTTTTGTTTAGATTTTGTTGTGTCTTAGGCTTGTCGTTTCATGTCTTATCGACAAGTGTTAGAGAATTGATTGCTCACATCTAACCTCTTAGACTCTGTTTCAAAGGAAAAACACTGGGATAACTGTTATTATTTTTGTTGTTATTTCGGTAAAATACTAGGAATAAACAATCCAGTGGAGTGAGTATAAAACATTAGAGGAGTTGCATGTACAATTCCTAAGTTTTTTTTATTTGATAAAGGCAAAAATCAAAATGTCATTTAATACTAAATGACAACCCTTAATTTTAAGTCAAGTGGTAAGGGGCTTGTCCCTTTATCCACACATCGAACTCGAACTCTCACTAATGACATGCCTCTCTTATATAAGGTGTGAGTCTGCCCTAACCTAATGAAGGGGCCTCGTTTGTAGCTAGTTAAGAAGAAAAAAAAAGACAACCCCTAATTTTAAACCACTTTACCAATGTTAGGATAATTAAAACTCTATGGGACTATAAGTAGCTAGCTTGTTAAACTGACTAATTAAAACTCCCTCTTTAAAAAATTGCCAAACTAAATCCCAAAAATCAAAAGGCATTGGGAAAAGTAGGGATGGGGGCAGCAGCTTTGCAGTTTAAATGGAGGCAGAAGAAGAAGACAGAGCCAAAAGCACCACGTACTAAAAGATTGTCAGCCTTTTTAATACGGAGTATAAAAGAGAAATTTGCAGGGAACCACCCGTTATATCTTGAAATTTGCAAAGAACCATCCGCGGTGTTAAAAATTATTTAAAATCACCCGTATTTGCAACTCTGTTAACAAAGAGTCACCCGTCCCCATTTTAGGTTAGTTTCTCCGTTAATGAAGTTGAAATTACCATTTTACCCCATTTTTTTTAAATAATAAAGGACAAATTTGTATATTGGCAATCTGGTAAATTGAGGAGAAAATGAATTTGTGGGGAGAAGTTAATTCTCAATTCAAAATTAATCTTTGACCTAGATTTTACTTTTCACAAATTAGGCTAATAAAATTGGGGATCTGGTTCTGATTTGGGGATCTAGGATTTTGTTCATCTGTTTGGCCATTGACGATTCCTTCTTCACGATTTGGGGATCTAGGGTTTTGTCAGCAGCCTTGAGTTGTAGCCTTCTTGTCTCAGTCCAGGCCCGTATAATCGAGTGTGCTTCAAAAGAGTTTCTCTGCTTAAATCTTTTTCTAGGATGTCGACGACAATTGTGGGAAGAAGGCGATGCAACTGTGGAGGTAGATAGAGAAAAGAGAAAGAGACATAGAAAGGTGTAGAGTATATGCTTTGCTTCCACCGAATTAGGTCCTCGCATAAATTAAGACCAAATATAACCCATTACGGAGTACAGTATACTGTAATTAAACAAACAATTGCACTCTTTAATTCGATAAAGCTGTAATGAGAACTTTTTTACAAATTTCTGCTACCAACTTGACAGTTTACAGTTTCTCAAATTTTTCAATTGATTCCACCTTTCCAAACAACACATCTTATGCTTTGCTTCCACTGAAAAGCTTCTTGGATTCTCTTTGCAAATGTCTTACAATAGTTCTCGAGAACATAGTCAGCTGCAACAAATTCTTCAGTTCTAGAATGTCTACTTCTGAGTCTTCCTCAATCAGTTGAAATGTAGGTATTCAGCCAATTCTTCAATGCTAGAGTTTCTCTGCTTAAAACTCTGCTCCAATCTGATATAGTTGTTGTTAATGTGTATGCAGGAATAATGCGTACCTAAAACTATATCCAATTGATATAGTTGTTTCCTGTTTGTCACCTGTAAATACCCACACCTTAATTCCTGCATTTCTCAAAGACTCGATCGCTTCAGGCACACCATTTTGCAGCTTATCTAAAATTGCAGTGGCGCCTAATATTGTAAGCTTGGTTTCAACTTTGGTAGCCACCTGGCGAAGCCGAGCTGCTCGTCCAATCAAAGCCGAGCTGCTCGATTAATGAGTATATAGATCAAAGCTCATGATGACTAGTACAGTTTACAGCTTACAGACAGGATACATGCACCAACTGCTGATTATTTTCCACGGCTTAAGTGTTTTCCCCTTCATTATTTGCATAATTGCATTAACAAACAATACTTGATGCCACAATGACTGTCTACTAACTGTGTATCTCATTGGAGAAAAGTGAAAGGTATTCAACAACCTATGTGGGATTCGAACCCACATCATGTGCAACAAACACATTGCTCTTCCTTTTGAGCTAATAGGTTTTAGATTAATTTTAATCATCCCATCTTATCTCTATCAGTGTTTGATTATACAAACAAAACACCATTAAGATTTTACTGCACTAGTTAGTAGAGTGAAGAGCAACCATGATCATGTTAACACAAAGTTGCATGAGAATGAATGTTCACAACAATATATAGGTGGAAATTTAAAAAGCAAAGGGACATTAAACACGCACACCATCAAGTATGAAGCTGTATGGTCATGCTAACACAACAAATACTACAATCATTCATTTCTTGTCAAGAAGTTGCTGCTCAGGCACACACTCCAAATCCCATCTTATGTTTACCATTAATTATTTTTACTTTTTATTACAGCTTGCAGCATTATTTAGATTACACCCTAACAGTTACAATGACATAAAACTCAGAAATCCCTGTTCCTATCAATCAAGCTAAAAGCAATAGACATTTATTTGCTTGTAATTTCAACTAACTTTCTCAAGTTCAAAATTGGCTTTTCCAGCTTTCCACAAGCCCTAATTTCATACACGTAATTTTTGGTTTGTGGATATCAGATATGTAGTTGACTGATGTTAAACTTGAGCCAAATTTCCCAATGAAAAAGCAAGATACAGAACAATCAAATTGAATTCCATCAAATAACCGAAAACAAAATCCCTAACCAAATCAGATAGCAGAACAGACCTTGACAACGAAATCGTAGATACATTTCGCATCAGTGCTGGATGTGGCCATGGATAAACAGCGAACCGGAGAAAAGGAATGGGAACGAACCCTCGGGTTCCGGAATTAGATGGACTAGGGTTTTGTGATCGAAGAGAACCAATTCGCCTTCTTCTTCTTCAAAGCACCAATTCGCCTTTGCAAATCCCCAAATCGCCTAGTAGCCAAATTGTCGTTCTCAAGAACCCTAATTTGTGAAAAGTAAAAATTTGGGCAACGGTTAATTAATTGA
Organism: Oxyria digyna; assembly: GCA_029168935.1. Classification (NCBI taxonomy): domain Eukaryota; kingdom Viridiplantae; phylum Streptophyta; class Magnoliopsida; order Caryophyllales; family Polygonaceae; genus Oxyria; species Oxyria digyna. The sequence continues at coordinate 1,151,500 of JAPVLV010000026.1, read as the reverse complement.
TACAGGAATTGAATATCTCATGAGAAATTCAATTTATCCTTAAATTATCATCAGAAGAGGAGAGTACATTTTTGCCCTTGATTTTTTTTTCAAATGAGGGCAAAATTGTAAATTCAACATCACTAACGGAGAAGCTAACAGAAAATGGGGACGGGTGACTCTTTGTTAGCAGAATTGTAAAAATGGGTGGTTTTAAATAATTATTGATACCGCGGGTGGTTCCTTGCAAATTCGGAGATATAACGGGTGGTTCCCTGCAAATTTCTCTAATATAAATTAATCTAAGCATTGCATTCCACACACCTAGGGATGGAAATTGTTCACGGATGTCCGATCCATCCACGAACCCAATTTAAATATACGGATTGAAATCCTAAGATAAACGGATGATGATGGATCAACGGATTGATGGATGGATCATGGTGCGAATATGAATTGAGGTTCTCCAACCCACGATCCAATTCATGACCCGCGATCCGATCCTACCCGCATAATCCATATAATTTTTAACATATATAAAATATTTTTTATTTCTATATATTTTATAATATAATTTATATGATAAAAAACTAAAAAAAACTCTTCTAAGTTGTAACTTAATTGTAATCTTAATGTTTTATTTCATGTTCACTTAGTTCTCTCAAACGCCATAAACACTAGCTCATTTTAGTTCCGAGTTATCTCCTCTCCTCTCTTACTCCATTCTTCTCCTCTAGTGCTCGACTCTTCGTACAATTCACTGTGCCTCTTTCGTATGCTTATATTTTTGTTTTTTTATATGTTATATACATTTTAGAATATAAAATAAGACAATCCGCATATCTCACCTGATCCACCCGTGAATCCGATGGATTAAGATGGATTGAGGGTTTCGCGGATGACAGATGGATTGGATGGTAAAAATTTATACGGGTTGGATGGTGGTATGGGTAAATCCACCCACCACCCGATCCATTTCCATCCCTACACACACCCTAATCTTATAATGACCGAAATACCCTTTGAAGCTACAAGGGCAGTTTTGTCCAAACTAGATTACTCTAGCTACATTATTGAGGGGAAGACCCTGAATTGGTGTCTGTATTCGGACCTGCCATTTTTCAAGTGCAGGAACACGAATAATGTAAAGAGAAAGAAACTTGGAATTGGTACGTAAGCAGCACCCTATATTTTTTTTGTTTTTTATGTAAATAGTGTACACCGGGATACCTACCAATATGGCGTTTTCCGAACTATTTAAAGATTAGTGACACAATAAAAGAGTTTTTTTTATAGTTCGTCACATGTTTTTCTTGTGTTGTTTTATTTTGAAAAGTCACAAAATCATACTCCCTCTGTCCCATAATATAAGCAACATTTCTATTTTGAGCGTTCCAAAATAGTATAAGCAACATTTTCCATTTTTAGTATACTTTTTACACCCTTTTATCTTCTCACAATACATTTTTCACTCTATTTTTTCCTCTATTCATTCAATTTTCTCTTTCCTCTCTCCTTCTTCTCTCCATCTCTCTCATCTAACTATTACACATTTTTACTTTTCACTCTCTTTTAATTATTAAACTCACATTTTCTTAAATCCCGTAAAATCCTTCAAATGTGGCTTATATTGTGGGACGGAGGGAGTAATATAAAACCAGATTTTTATTTAACTTTTTGTAGAAGGAAAAGAAACTTGGAATTGGGAGCATCAGCGTTATTTCCTGTTTCCTGTATTCCATCCATATATTCACGCGCGTATGTACAAATTAAATCTATCTTATATATTAAAGCTGAGACTTTTAGAGCCTCTAGAGTGATTTTAGACTAGGTTGTTAAGCTATTTTTTATTTTTTATTTTTAACTTTAATTAAAAATATATTGAATAATTAACTCAACAAATAAATCCTATAAAACAATTACTTCATTCAATATAAAAACAATACAAATTATCCTATCCTATTAAGAATACATTTTAAATATAATTATGATATATAATGAGATATTTATATATATATAATTAAATTATATATTCATTTCATGAATATGTATTAATTAGTATTCACAAATAAAAATTTAAATTTATTTCGCTTATTTGATGAGAGATAAACTTAATTTTTAGACAAACTTGACTTAAAACGTTTAAATTTTTACGACGAACAATTTAGAATATCCGTGCATGGCACGGGTCACTAACACTAGTTTAAAGCTATAATTAAAGCAACAAGACTACCAGATTATAATCCGAACATTTTTGATTAATTTATAGTGGCTCTAGGTCTGACACCTGATATGTCGGCAGTGGCACCACACCCTTTATTTATTTATTTATTTTTTGTATTATAACCATGTCATGGACAATATTTTGGAATATTCTTAAGAAAATAAGATACCGTTAAACATTAGGTAAATAAATTATAATTAATTATTCTAATTTAATGTCACCGGTAACGGTGGTCGATTCACGTTTTGTATTTCTGATATTGTTGAAGTACTCGTCTAGACGAAACAAACAACCTCATATGAATATGTTTTTTCTTAGATATCTTTTCTTGAATCGTAAATAGTATTTCCTCTGTCTCATAATGTTTGTCCTGTTTTAAATTTTGACATTATTCACAAATCGATAGAATCTTCTAAATATCTTTCAATATATAAGATAAAACATAGTCATGAGTGCTCTTGTTTGATTCGTTTCTATTAGTACTTTAAGAATGTTAAAAAATTATAATTTTTAATAACATGTAATTTGATATATTGACGATACAAAACGTGCATCGACAAGTGTGCCGAAGCTAAACAGGACAAACATTATAGGACGGACGGAGTACTCAGAAAAAATTACACTATATTAGAGCGAGTAAAATAGAAAACTCAATAATAAAACTCAATAAAAATAAACCAAAACATACACTATCCACGGAAATATATTACTTCTCGGTATGAGATGGACAAAAGACTAGTCGAGAAAGTAGATAAAGGACGGCCCGGTTAGCTGTCGGTAACGGCGCCGGTTTTGTGGGTTTTTTCATAAGGGTACTTTTGTAATTATTTCCAGTCAAGTCTCCGCCGGCTTCTAGCCCCCACTTTTAACGGCGCCGTTACCTACTTTTTTTTTAATTTTTCTCCTGTGGTCCCCTTTTAATTGCTTTCCTCTGCAACTCAAAAGCAACAATATTGAGTGTTTATTAGTTTAAGTGAATTTTTTTCCTCAATTATATAATCACATTTTACCAGCCATTTATTATCTTGTGATATCATGCACGGCGAAAATGGATCATATATTGGGTAACGGGGACAGAAGTAGGGTTAAAAGTAAGAAAACAGAATATGCAGAAGAAGAAGAGAGAGAGAAGAGTAGGTTTGTACGTTTGACTGCCCTTCTTGCTACAGTAATTAAATTTGACTTTATATGCATATGGTGTCTGCCACACTCCACCTCTGATGTCATCAGGAATACATACGTACCATAGTTACATTGCGGTTGTTACGAGAATCGAGACTTCGGTGATTTTGACACGTGCCGAGGAGACCGTTTTATGTCCCAGTTCTCGTTTGTGAGGTTCTGGTTTGGGAGACTATCGTCGTGGTAGAGGTCGGCTAAAGAAGACTCGAATTGATTCATTCGAAAAGACCTCGTAATTTTGGAGCTTTCAATAGACGTGACTTGGGAAAGAGCTTTTTGAAGAGGGAATATTCGGCTACAGAAGCTTCGGTTGGAGTCTCTCGGAGTGGACTGTCCTCGATTTTCGTGATAGCAGTCTTGCCCTGGTTTCTCTGTTTTTATTGGAGTGTGTTTGTGTGGTTTTATGTTTATGTTCATCTATTTTTGTTTTTGATCCTTTTGTTCTGGTCCTTTTGCTTTGAATTGTTGATCTTGTTGTAGACTCTTTTACTTTCAGGTTATATGTATTGCTTCCTCCCGACTTGTTAAGGTAGCGAGCATGTTGTTGTTGTAGATGTGATGAATGCAAGTGATTATAAATATCTATTGTGGTCCAAAAAGTGGAGGGACATGTCTGCAAATTGAAACAGTTGCATGTGCTTAATTATAAAGGGATCCTATTTGCAGTGAGATGGGACGAAAAATCATGTTGAATGACGGTTTTGATTTTTCGGCGAATCTTAGATCCGCGCGGAGCTGAGCTTCACCCAGAGCTGAGCTTCACCCAGAGCTGAGCTCCGACCGACCCGGCGGATTTACAATTCGCCAGCTTTATCCGCTCGCTTTTCAAACCTAAAAAGCGGGCGGATTTAGGATTTGCTAGCTTTTCAAAGCTTAAAAGGGGGCGGATTTAGGATTTGTCAACTTTTTCAAAGTGAAAAGGCGGGCGGATTTAGGATTTGCCAGCTTTTCAGCCTAATTTTTAAAAAAAAAATCAAGTATTCTGGCGGGTTATAAATCCGTCCATTCCGTAACTCCGCGCGAAGTCAAACTCCGCGATCCCGAATTTAAGCCTGCAACTAAAAGCACACTGCGTTATAAAGCAATAAGCTTTGAACAAAAAAATTGTTGACAAAAGCGAAGCTAGCCAACAATTCTTCTTGATCAGAAAGTGATTGCTCTAATTAAATTGATCACCTTTTCTCCAGAACTAAAAGTTAAACAAAATGCTGTTAGTGGTTGCCTTTTGTAAAGTTATAAACACTTTATCTGGAATTATTCTTAACTGCCCTCACCCATATATAGTTTAACATTTTAAGATCATATTAATATATAATGCAACCTAGCTTTTCACAAGTAACTATTATTATAAATTCATACACACCACTACAAAATAATATTGTTTCTTGATATGCATACAATGTGGTGTTTATGATTTACTGCTTGTTCGGTGTAATTGCAAATAAGCTAGCTTATTTTTTTCTGTAATGTTGAAATCCTAGCTTATTATGTCAATAAGCTAGTAAAATCAAGGCAAAAGTGAATCACCGGAACAGAGCCTTGTCTTGATAGAACACTACATGAACAAGCCCTCAACAACAACATTTGCATGCCAAAGATGCAACAGTTTCTACATTATAAAAGCTAGGTATAGCTAGAACTCGGTATCATCGCTAGAACTTTGTTGGATGTCCAGTAAATTGTACTCAGTGACACTGTCCTCGGTTATTCTCCATCTGGCATCATTCAACAAGATGAACAGATCAACTAAATTTAAGGTGAGCTACAAAAAGAATATTGAATTGCTGTTAGCAAGGTAGTGTTTATTTTACCTTTCTAAAACCACTTTTCCTTCCTTATACTTCTGGTTTTTGTCACGAGCTTCCATCTATAAAGGTCGGTACATTCAGGTTAGTTCAGTTTCGGGACTCAAAAACCATTATGTAATAATAAGATAAAGGTTGAATGGAAGAACAGAAACTAAGTCTGTGGCCTCGACTCGACTAATCACAAGATAAGAGTTGAAGAATTTCCTAGAAAAACAACTTATGATACATTTGACAAAATGTTGATTCTTATTTAGGTTGCCTGAATAAATAAGGACCTTAATTCTAAGAGCATATGTCCCAAAATTAATCATACCAAAATACGGAGTAGATAGATTTGTTTAAAAAGAAGCTAAATATTTGAGTTTGGGAATCGGAAAGGCATTTGCATTGGAATATTCACAATTAAGTTTAAGGTTTCATAAGCTTACATATTTCCAGCCGAGGAGTTGACAACAAGAGCAACAAAAGATATCAGCCACAGTATGTACACCTGACTGCATTACTCTCTCTTCAGCTTCCCCAACCGAGATATTCACTCTAAAAAAACAGAACAAAATTAAAATTAATACAAGGCTACGCAACTATCATAATCAATCTTATAAGAGAGCAACATAGGGCTTTATTAGAATTCAGCTAAAAGTTTTAATTCAGTAATTCTTAATTAACCAATTTGTGCAGAAAAATAAACTTTAAAACATGAACACAGAAAATAAATCGATACATATGATGCAAATTAGGGTGGGGAGAGTAGTCAGGGAACATAACTTACGCATTTTCAACGAGGTATGCTCGCCCTTTCCGACAGTTGAAGGACTAACATGTAACAGCAGATAAAGCGTTTCATTAGACGCAATCAATAAATGAATACATTTTAGAATCTGAGAACTACAGTAATTCCAAACATTTAAGGAGCTTGGGAGAGGTAAAATAGTGGCATTTGAGAAATTCATTCAATGCTGAGCTCCTCATGTTATTCTTCTTTTGATTCAAATTACCACGGGATGCTACAAAAATGATATGGCCTTGATTTGTTTGGTAGGATAAGCATTGTACAGCAAAATAATGAAAACTTAAAGGGAAACTTAGATGCAGATTAACTCAATCAGATTACCTAACAAAGTAGCATGATGAGTCATTAATTTGTTTATTTAAGCACATAAGAATGTCTAGCTTTCAAGATAGCCACTGCATTTTTGTAAATAATGTCCTTGAGTAATCAGCTCAGCCATATTCACAGAAAGTAGCATGATCTCAACAACATACAGTATAGAATTATACATTAAGGTCACCCATTCTACAGTACACTAGTATCAAATTAAGCATCAGAAATCAGTTCAGTAAACCTTGAATATTGCTTCACCCAATTTCAAGATTAGTTTTTGCAACCCCGATCAAATTCAGATACAGAAGAAATCAGAATCACAGAAGCCGAATCACAAGTCCCAATTTGACATCAATTCATCTCAAAAGAGGATTCTTTACAGAAATTGCGACCCGCAAAATAAATTAGGTTGAAGAAAGAGGGAAAAGGTACCCGAGAAATGACATCATCGGCAAGAGCAATAGGAGTGTGGCAAAAGCGGCAGCGATAAGCTCTGCCTTGCAGATCAACGAGGAAGACTCTGCCCATTCAATTTCAGTTCAACAAATTTCTAGGGTGAAGAAAATCGAGAGCTCTCGGTGAGAATTCTTCTATCTGCCCTTTTTACAACTTACCCCTTTTGGGTATTGTTCGGTGGTGACATTAGAAATCGACATCTGGCTGAATTATCTTTCTGATACTCCCTCCGTTTACTATTCTAAGTCGTTTGAAGGTAATGCACAAATATTAAAATTCCATTAATCTTGTCCAAATTGTCTTGGAATTGCAATTCTATCTTTGCTTATAATTAATGTATGGGTTAAAAAGCAAATAAAGTGTGAAGTAGAGATGGCTCCCGGTCCGGTCCGGTTCAATCCGGTTCTGGACCGGACCGGTTTTTTATTTTAAAAAAAAAAACAAAATTATAAATTTATAAAACTGAAAAAAAACCTAAAAAAATGTAAACATAATTTTTAAACTTAAAAAAAATGATTATAAAAAAACGCTATTAAAAAAGAATGTTTTGTCATTTTTTTTTAAGTTTAAAAATTATGTTTAAAAAACTTAAAAAAAATGATTATAAAAAAACGCTATTAAAAAGAATGTTTTACAAAATATGAAGGAACAAAAAAATTAAAAAAATTGGGCTTGCACTTAACAGTGACTTACTTGTTAAGTTGCCTACGTATCCTCTCGGGTTAGAGGAATCAAAGCTCACGTAGTTCTTTACCTTTTTTCAAAACCCGTTACCTAAGTCGAATCTTCGGCGGATGAATCGGTGTGTATCGTAGTAGAATCTCCAATCCACTTGTCTTCCGATGACTCGATAATGTTACGTTGTTGTCTAATTGCGGCTCTCTTCCAATCGCAAACACAACATTGCGCCTCCAATGACTCTGGTGCCAAATTTGATCTCTTCCTCGTTAAAGTGTTGCCTCCTGCACTAAAAGTTTGTTCCACCGCCACGGTTGAAGCGGGGACGGCAAGAACTTGAGCTGCAATCTTCGCAAGCGTTGGAAACATGCTCCTATGATCCTCCCACCACTTCAAAATATCTAAAGTTTCACAACTAACAAACTCAAAGTTGGTGTTAAGATAGTTATCAATTTCCGCATTCGTGTTTGTAACTCTTGGTCTTTTACTAAAATACTTAGCTCCAAAGGCCCCCAAGCTAGTAGAGCCCGAAGAAGCCGGAGGTAATTGTGAAGTAGTCGGAGAATCAGAAAAATGAGTAAATAAAGTTTCAATGTTTGTTCTAGTTCTAGAAACCATACCTAAAATATCCTCTAGTTCACCTTCGGCTAAAATATATGCATAATAGTCATTTAAAAAAGCGTGTAAAACGGATAATTTAAGTCCAGGATCTAAAACACAAGCAACAAGAAAACAATCGGGAATATATCTATAGTAGAGCAACCACTTACTCCTCATGCTTGCAACGGATTCCTCAATGCCGGGAATTTTAGCTCCCTCACTTAAACCACACATAACATTACAAGCTTCCAAGACAAAAACATTACTACTTGGTGTATAAACATGACTAAATCTTTTTGTTGCATCATTAAAACATTTTAAAAACGTTGCAATACTTTGAGATATATCCCAACCTGATTCGCTAAAATAGAAAGGAGAGCTAGAAAGGTTTTGAGAAACAAAAGACGTTAAAACTTGTTTATATTCTATACATTCACATAGTAATATGTAAGTAGAGTTCCATCGGGTACCCACATCTTTTGAAAAACGTTTTGGGTGCACCCCGTTAGTTTTACAAAAGGTCATTCAATCTCTTGTAACTTTAGGATGCCCCCAAATATACTTAATAACGTTCTTAATTGGCTCAAAATGAAAACTCATAGCACGTAAACCATCTTGAACACATAAGTTTAAAATATGGCAAGCACATCGAATATGAAAAAATTTCCCACCAAATAAAGGTTGACACATTTCTTGTAAATCTCTAATAGATGCGGTGTTAGCAGATGCATTGTCGAATCCAATTGAAAAAACTCTATTAAGTAGTCTATATTCTTCTAAAATTGCACAAATCACCATAGCAATATTTTGTGCGGTATGTGAATCATCAAAGACTCTAAATGCCAATAAACGTTTTTGCATTGTAAAATGATGATCTACAAAATGACATGTAACACCCATGTAAGAATGGGTTTGAGTATTATCACTCCATATATCACTACAAAAAGAAACATGCATATCATTTTGCGAAAAATAAGAAACTAATTCGGCCTTGCGTCTTTTATAAGCCTTAATTACGTTTTTCTTAATCACTTTCCTAGATACGGATTTAAAAGCGGGTTGTGTATGATCTTTAATATACTCATTAAATCCTACATTTTCACTAAATCGAAATGCTAAATGATCAACACAAATAGCTTCGGCTAATGCTACACTATTAGCTTCATGATCAAAACGAAATAAAGGGTTACCGCTAGTAGAAGATGCAAATCCGCCGGAAATTTGTGTTTGTCCCCCTAGCATTCTCATCTCGGCGACGTGTTTGTGCTCCATGTGTCGTTGAAGGGTTCCATATCCTCCACTTTTCTTCCATTGGAATGTCGCCTCGCAAAAGTTACAAGAAACAATAATTAGATCGGGATCATAATCCTCGGCCTCGAGTTCCTCGAGACCGGGTTCTAATTTAGTAAACCACTTTACAAAAATAGGAGATGTTAGTTTTCGGGATTGGTTCCCGGAGGACCCAGACCTCCCCCCCCTACCCCTAGCCGGCCTCGAACCGCTACCCCTACCGGACCTAACTTGGGAGGTGGGAGTGGGAGAAGTGACATTATCACTCTCTTGGGTGTCAAAATGTTCCGCCATATGATTAAGAACAATTAAATAATATGATTAAAAGCAATTAAAACAATTAAAACAATAAAACAATAAAACTTAGAACAATATAATAATGTGATTAAAAATGTAAAAGCAATAAAATATTGAAAGACAAAAGCTAATTAAAAAGAAGAGATTAAGAGAGATTGTTGATGGAATTTGAGAGATTATAAGATTGAGATTTGAGAAAGAGAAGAGAGATTGTTGTTGTTGTATGTGTGATTTGAAGATTGTATGGTATGGTATTTATAGGGGTTTGATATGAGTTATTTTAAAAACCGGCGGTTAACCGGTTTTCCCGGTTAATCGGCGGATTAGTTTTTTTAAAAACCGGTGGTTAAATTTTTTTTAAAAATAAAATAAAAAACCGACGGTTAACCGCCGGTTTTGAAATATGTTTTTTGTGAACCGGACCGTGACCAAACCGGTTCCGGTTCCGGTTCGAACCGGCGGTCCCGGTCCGGTCCGGCCATCCCTAGTATGAAGTACTACTGACTCTAATTGAATTGGATTGTTTTTGAAGTCTAAAGACTTGTGCATACCTACTTTACTTGCAGAACGACTTATATAAACGAATTTTAAAATCTCTTTCAAACGACCTATATAAGCAAACGGAGGGAGTATAAAATTGGACTTTTTCCTCAAGAAAAATATGTGTATTCCAAGCATATTTGGCTTGCTCTATAGTTTTTGACTATTCACAAATATGGAATTTATAAACTTTCCGCCTTATCTCATTAATATACAAAATATATTATTGCAGCATAAAAATGTATCATAATAAACTTGTTGATGACAATGTGTGATATCCCACTTTCCCCTCTCAATTATCATTTAAATATATTAAGATTTTAATTTTCATAACCTTATCGATAATTTCACCATTCACTTTTATAACATTTCAACCATTTTTTCCGAACAAATACTTCTATTTTATCAAATTCATTGTCATACTTTGATTATTATTATTTTAATCAAATTCAACAACTTAAATGAGCTTCAACTTCAGCTACACACTCACTTTTAACTATCACTATACGTAAGTTACCAATAAGCTATCTTTTACCGAACATACCCTATAGAATATATTTACATATTTCGTCATTCCTATATGGAAGGGAATCGGATTGGTGATTGATTCGCTCTTTTTTGTTCTAGATTTTCTTTAGGTTCTTATAACCTGAGTGAGCCACCGATTATGCAGTGGATCTCATGGCGGACAATGTTAGAGGTGAGGCTACAACCAAGTTGATCCTTAGCCTTTTGGGGGAGTTTTGAGCCGTTAATTTTAATGATTGGTCCTTATCATTAAACGCTGTCATATAGAGTATAAAAAAATTCAAATGAAAAACGTAAGCAGTGTATAGCGTTTATATATTTGGCTCACTATTTAATTTACCTAGTGTATAGCGTTTATATATTTGGCTCACTGTTTAATTTACCTAGTGCAAAACAAGTGTTCCAATCTTTTAAATAAAATGACCGAGAGTGTCGCCTTTATTTAGCCAAAACAATGTATTACATATTTATATTTCGATAGTATTAGTTATCATAAGTTATAGTAAGATCATTTTAAAATAGGTTCTTATAAGTTTTACTTACACATTACATTTTTCTAAACAAATTTTAAATTTATATTCCAAATATTAAAAAAATAGAATGAAGATACTCCAGGTTCACTGTTGAACTAGTCTAGGACCCGTGCCTTGCACGGGGCTATAAATAACTTTAAAATAATTGTTTCAATTTTAATTGCAAAAAAATATAATTAAAAGTAATTTTAAAAAACAATATTTGATAACACATTTATTATTATTTTGGTTAGTAACAACCAAAAAATGATAATGGAAATTATTCCATTTTAAAAAAATGAGTGTTTAACGCAACTTTCTATATATTTTTAAAATTGGATTAAATAAAAAATTATAGTAATCAAAATGCTTAGATAATTAAGAAAAAATAATTTCGTTACTATTCCAAAAAAAATAGAATTAGCGTCACTTTTGTAGTTCTATGTATCTTTTTTATAAATAGACTACTTTCAGATGTGTGAAATTTATGATTTGATTTTTTTTAACGTTACATAATAGGTTTTATGATTTGGGGTAAAATATTATTTGAGATTTATATGATAAATTATTATAATTCTAAAATAGTAAAATATTAGAAAAGTAATGGACTATTTTAAATGTGTGAGTTTTATGGTTAGATTTTTTACCATTAAATAAAAATATTTTACCATTAAATTAAGAAGAAGATTCGGTTAGGATTTTTCTGAATTTTTTTATTTTAACAAATTATTAAGATAATTAATTAAAATAAATATGTGGGACCAAATTAATTTTTCTTTTAATATAAAGATGATGTGGCACCAATAGTTGATGAACATGTGGCGAACAATGTTGTGACTTTAGTATTGTTAATTGATGTGATTAGTCCTACAAACCCTACGACACCGTGTACTGTATTTCTCCCACCAACTACACTTTAAACCTCCCGATTAGCCACCAACAAGCATGTGGTCGGGTGGTAAGGGACCTCAACCACCCAACATGAGGTCTCGAGATCGAGACTTGGTGGAGGTTAAAAATTGTTTGTTGGGAGAGCCACCCACGCAGCTCAAACTCTAGATGTAAGGGTGGTACTAGACTTGGCCAAACAAGGGCTTGGGCCGGGCCAGGGCAGGGCCAAAATCCAAATTCTACCCATTTATCAGGGCCGGGCCAAGCCCTCCCATTTAAAATGGGACAATTCCGCTACCCATATCCTCCCATAAGGGCCCTCAGGACGGCTCTAGAGTACTTACACAGAGAAATTAAATATCAGAAACCGGGCTAAACCGGGCTAAACCGTGTTACCAAAACATTCAAAACCTGTTTAGTGCTTACAAGCAATTCACCATCCCAAAAAGCATGCTAAAAAGATCCAAAATACATGCTTAAATAACAATCCTCATAACCGAATTCAACAAAAAAAATCCAAAAACACAATAAAAAAATTATGCTGTGGTAATAGTACTCGCATGTGAATCCTCATAACCTTAATATTATATTATATATATAATATGGGCCGGGTAGGGTCGGCCATCAGGGCCCTACTCCGATCCCATATCCTCTCACTTTAAAAAAGGGCCGGGCAGGGCCGACCCTTATGGGTTAAATCTCCTACCCAGATCCTCCCATATTTTAGGGCGGACTGGAAAGGCCGGGCCGGCCGGCCCTAGTTTGGCCAGGTCTAGGTAGTAGGTTAGTCCCCTAACCGCTGAACTAGAGTGGAAAACCCAAAAAAAAAAATAAACCTCCCGATTAGCCACTAAGCTGTATGACTAATCCACAATAATTTAAAACTTATGCGGCCCTAATCTTTATTACTAGTACGGATTTTATTTAGTTTTAAACGATGATGATAGCACAGGAGAAAATATAAAAGGAAGACTTCGAGCTGTAACCTCAGACGGCAACAGATTCCTCCGCTTAAAACACAAGCAGCCGCCCTCCTAAACGTGTCGTTTCGAATGTCGTTGGACTGGGCCCCACTTTTGGCCCACTTGACTAATTAGGCCCACTTGACTAATTGGGCCCACTTGACTAATTGGGCCCACTTTCCCACTATCACCAACCCAAACGGCGACTCGTCGGCGTTACGGTCCGTTATAATCCGACACGTCATCCCCCACTCCGCGCCGTAACTTCGGCCTCGCTGTTTTTTTAATATTGTTTATTCCAAATTTCGAAATTGGTAATCTAGTGGATTATATATAAAATTGTCATTATATTCTCGTCGGGTGCTAATTTATGTGCCTATAGTAGATATGCAAATTAAGGGGTTGTTTTTGTAAGTGGATGGAGCAATTCATGTAATCCCACTATCATGACTAAATCATAATGCATGTATCTACAGTACATCATCACCAGATATCATGTATGAATTTATGTTGTGGGGTTTCGATTTTTAAAGTTATTATTACTGTATCTTTCAAACTTTAAACGTTATACGATTTTTCTAACGTGTGCCCTAAGGACAGATAAAAACCGTAATTAATATATTGTTCGAGGTATGAGTGGTATGACTGCTTGCCACTTCAAGAGGTGTGTTTCCATAAATTGTCCACCTTAGAAACGGAGTATTCATGCATCTATCTACCTTAGAAAGGTTGGAATTAAGTAAGGTAAAAATTAAATGAGCTCACGATTCCGAAGTTAACGTTAATGGAGAAACGTGTGGGCTGCAAAAGCAAACGTAAATGTCACTATTTATCTACCTAACTACAATATAAGGTAGAAGTCAAGTCTTCATTTATCTACCTAACTACTAAAGGTTTTATCCTTATATTTTACTATTGAATGGTTTCGCATGTGAATATACCAAATTTATATAGCTATGCAAAATGTCGCTGAAGAAAAAAACTTATAGTTCGTGCAATGAAGTCCATCCATATGTATCTACATGTTGTATGCTAATATACTACTTTTTAGAACTAAAAAAACATTTAATTTGTTATTGATTCTATTTATATTTTCGTATAAAATAAAAGTTTAGATGTAAAATGTGTAAGAAATATCTTATGCTTATCTAAGACTATCTAATTGTATTTTGTTGAGTATATATGATAGGATGAGTATATGATAGACTGATGTATATTTTACATTGATCATTGAGTATTTTTCACTCTATTTTTCCATATGTATATTTTATGTACCAATGTATTGAATATTCTAAAAAAAAAAAATTACAAGTAGAACTAGATCTTATTTATTATTTTAACGATATATAAATTTTATGCATTATATATATGTTAATGTAAGCTTATAATCTCATATTCACGGGGCCTAGACTAGTTTAGTAATGACATACGTGCACTAGAAAAATAATGACCCAATGGATTTTAAGAGGATTTAAGTTTGACTTAGATTAGATTTATGTGTGTAGTTGGATGCTGTGATCCCCGGTAGGGATCATCTAGTCCAAAATGATAGTACATTTCATGGTCCATTCATTTTAATTGGTTCAAATAACTATTTTTCTTTTATTTTTTTAAAACTAAATAGTTATATAAAAAAATTTAATATCAGTTGAACCAATCACAATAACTGGACCATAAAATGGACTATCATTTTAGACTAGAGTATCCCTACCGGTGATCCCACCATCCAATCTTACGAATTAGAGGTGTGCATTTAATGTACCGTTTCCATCAAGCAGACGACTACGTTTCACTTTGTTTCCTTGTCCATGTTATAAAAAAAGTTGACCTACCCCCACCTTAAATACATCTTTTTTGCATTAAAAAATAAAAAAATAAATCTTCATTAATTTTAGAAAAAATGACAAAAACTAGTCTCACCTTTCCATTATGAATAAAAATAATCGTAACTTCTATATCAATAAAAAATAATCTAAACTTTTAATCTATACACAAAAAATGGTCCAAATTACATTTTCAATTGAAATTTTGATTAACTTAATAATATTTGTTAGATAGACTATTTTCAGTCTATAACTGAAAGTTGAAAGTTGTGATTACCTTTGATCAATTTTCCTTAATTTCTGTTTATTTGAGTTGTGATAACTTTTGGTGAAAATGTTACTAAAACTATTTTTGACTATTTTCATAACAAGTTAAATAAACAGAAATTGATTTGTATAATGTGTTTATTATCATAATTTATAAAATTTTAGAATACTTTTTAATTATGATAGGAATTTTAATATTTATCGGTAATTTATAAAGAGATTAGTTAATTGTGTGAATAAATATTTCTAAATTAGGAAGAATATTCTATATTTATTCCAACTACGATTCTTCTCATTTATTGGGTCATACGTTCAAAAGTTTAAAAAATCTTGTTTTTTTCAGTCTCGTAAAAAATGTGATCGACATATACAGACGTTATTGTGTACTCCCTCCGTCCCATATTATAGATCACGTTTTTCATTTTGGGCGTCTCAAAATATAGATCATACTTTCTTTTTTTATCGTTTGTCTTATTATCAATATCACATCAATCTACACTCTTTTTTTTCCTTTTTACATTAAAACTCAAACCAATTCACTTTTTATCTTCTTTTTTCTAAATAAAAATCAAAACCCACTCACAATCTCTCTCCTCTTCACTTTTTTTTCTCCTTTCCTTAATTTACCTCGATAAAAACAAACGAGATCTATAACATGAGACGGAGGGAGTAACGTGTAACAACAAACAAATCGTCTTGTTAATTTTGACACAAGTTTCTTTGAAAAACAAGACATATTTGTAGATGAGAGAGAATAATTGAATTTGAACTAGAATCCAACAATAAAGACGGGCATTAATAAATATTCCTTGAAAAATAAAACAATGAATCCATTTGTTGGATGTGCATGTAAACAGAAAAGCCCACTCTCACGCAAAAGTCGCAATAAATCCCTACAGCGCTGCACGCGACACGTGGGAATCTAGATTACAACTTTGTACCATCCCCTGTTTCCTTCGCTGCTCCCATCTTCTGTCGTCTCTCCCCCCACACTCAATCAATCATCTTTACTATTCTTTCATCACTCCTCACAAACCACGTAACTAATCAAGATTAGCAGAATCATACTCATAATAAATGAGATAACTCTAAGAGTGGCACTCAGAAAGGAGAAACCTAATTCCGACAGATGAAACCATCGACTAATTTCACAAATAATTTTTAAAGTCTGCTGGATTCTTAACCCGATAGCTCTTCAACTCTGTGCGGCACAACGGATTGCGCAGATTTTGTTTAGTGTCACAAATTGTCTTTGACACCAACGTAAAAAGACTTACACATAACAATCGTAGTGAATGTTGATGAATGAGGTCGAGAGATCTTTTTTCTACCAAATATTCCCTTAATCAAATACCTTAAGGATCAAATTACTCGAATCATGGCCGGAAACTATTATAAGAAATATCAAAACGCCAACAACCGGCGACATAGCCCGTTCGTACTGCAAAAATTAAAACAACCTCCAGAACTTTTTTTTATCTCCGGTACAAAATATTTAAAGACCGAAAAGCTCAAAGGGAAAAATTAATCAGGACCTATTCACATAGTAGTAGATCATAAGACATATCGGCCGATCATCACCGATCTACTGTCTTCTTCAGGCCAGATCTGACGGTGGAGGTTCATTGAGATCGAAGTCGAGAACCGAAGGGGCGCTGTTGAGATCCGGCCCGTTCAAATCCAATACAGAGGACGCACCGGAGTCGCTCAGCGGCGCGTGCCTCTCAACAGCCAAGAACTTGTTGAGCTGCTGAGGATGAAGATGGAGGTGGTTGAACATCAAAAACTGAGACCTAACGGCTGAACCGAGATTCAGATCCAGAGAAGGAGAGGAAGAATTAGCGTTGCCTGAAGACTCGATTGTGCTGGTCTGGCTCGGGCTTCTCCGGTTCGGAAGAGGGAAATTCGTCTTCGCTTTCGCCCCGCGGAAATCTCTGGCCGCCGCGTCGTAGGCACGCGCGGCCTCTTCCGCGGTGTCGAATGTGCCTAGCCAGACCCGACTCTTCTTGTTCGGGTCGCGGATCTCGGCGGCGTATCTCCCCCACGGCCGCTTCCTCACTCCTCTGAAATGGTTCTCTTTAACGGTTGAGGGACGGTCGGAAGGGGTAACAGAGTTTTCCTTGGGCGCCATTGATTTACAGAGGAGAGTGGGGAAAGAGATGAAGTTTCGTCTTGTTTTAAAGGTGGGGATTTGACTCATGGAATTGAGGCAGCCGTGGGGATTTGACTGTTTTACCCCTGGGCGCCACGTGGCTTGTTAATATGGAGGTGCATTGTATGGTATGGTGTGGGGGAGAGTAGGGGATTGCTGCCTATTGCGTTGTTGTGTGTGGAGGAAGTGACAGCGTGGGGTGTATTTTTGCAGACAGAAACAGAAATGCGCGCACGGGGGAATTATTACTCGCCTCCTTATCTAACGCCTCTGTATATGCCCTTAGTCATGTAAAATTTATATTTTCAATGTGTTATTGATACATTTGATGATACACGTTTTGTATTGTCAATAACTATTATTATGTATTACAACCGCATCTATAATGTTAGTTTCATTTGACTTTGACACAATTGTCGATGAATGTTTTGCGTCGTCAATATTTATAATTCAATTAGTAAAAAATTTAAATTTTTTATATTACTAAAGTATTTATCGATACAAATAAATAAAGATCTCACATTACTGTTTTTCTTATTATACATTAGAAGATATCTTGATAATTTTCGTAAATTGTAGATAGCGTCTATATTTGTCATGAGACAAACATAATGGGACAGAAGGAGTATTAGTCAAAATGATAAATTATCGATATTATTAAAAGATTTATCGAGATAAATCAAATAAGACTCCACATTACTATATTTTTCTTTGCACACCGATCAAAATTTTAAAATTTTCTTAATTTGTGAATAACATAAAAATCGAAAACATGTTATAATAATATGAGGCAGAGTGAGTATCTATCAACTACTCCGTAGATGAATAGTCCGTCCCTTAATGATCTTTCCATTTATTTTTGACACATTTTGTAATGTTAATATCTCTAAATATACGATGATAAAAATTATCATTTTTTAATATTCTCAAAGTGCTCATTGAGACGAATCAAACGAGATCTTACATGCCTATATTTATTTCTATATATTGGAAGAAAACGAGAATATTATCTCGATTTGTGAATAATGTCAAAAAAGTAAATGAATCTTATATTAGGGGACGGAAGAAGTATTTAGGATAGAGAGATAATTATCTAGAAAGTGACGTGGAGCGGTGAATAGTGTCGAAAAAGCAAATGGACGCGTGATTTGCATTGAATTGACTACACGAGTAGGATGCTTCTTGCCGGAAAAAGAATATTTAATTTTCAAAATAAAAATAAAAAATACTCCCTCCGTCCCTTAATGTTTGCAACATTTCCTTTTCGGGCGTCCTAAAATGTTTGGAAAATTCATTTTCTATCCATTAATTTTTCCTCGTAATACCCTTACTTTATTTATTTTATTCATATTCTAACAACAATTTATCAATCAAATCAACCATCTATATCATCTTTCTATCTAATTTCCACCATTATTACCTTTAGTTAATATTTTATCTCGTGATTGATGGAGTAAAAAACGTTCCATTGACCGAAGCAGGTAATTGTTCGATACGAGAAACAAATGGTAGGGATAGACGTGCAGGAGAGAGCACAATTAAATTAATTGCGTTGCTGGTTTATGACAAGAGGTATCCTTTCTCTCCGACAGCTTTTCGCCCACGCGCTACGTCTAATCGTACCCCGCACGCTCTACGCACTTAAAAAACCACTGGATTTATTTTTAAAAACGTGTTACGGAGTACTTTAATTGCATTAAATAGTTAAATGACCGAAAATTAATTTTTGAAGTTGCATTACCCAAAAAATTAAAATAGAAATAAGTAATACTCCATCCCTCCCTTAAAATAATAAAAAAAAATTATCATCGTATATTTAAAGATATTAACGTTACAAAACGTGTTTTGACAAATATGTCAAAAATAAATGAAAAGATCAATAAGGGACGGAAGGGAGTAACTTTTATTGTTTTGAAAAATACTCGACGGCCGCACTTTTCAACTCGAGCAACATAACTTAATAATTTCCTACGATCTTCACAATCTTTAAAGTTGGATTAGATTTATAGATTTATGAATACGTGTCCTGGAATATGAGGAACCATAGATTTGTCGCAGAAGAGTACAATCCATATCGGCCCCACATTAGTTTAGCCGTCCTGACGAAACACGTTGCTGACAACTGATCAAATCTACTACAGACTGCATTTTATAATCAATAATGTCTACGTTAAATAATTTGGATAAATCTGCATATAAACATATTTGTGGCTATACTTGTCCTGGAATATGGTTTGAGATTTTGTAATGGGTGGCCTTATTGGACTAGGGTCAAGCCCAAAAAAAGCCCAATGCCAAACAGAAAAGGGAATGGGCTTGTGTGATGGAAGTTTGGGACAATACGGGGCCCTTTGCCCCCTATTGGACAATGGAAGGAGTTACTAACGTGGCTCTATTAGGATTAGGTAAACTAACCCTTTTATCCTAACCCTAATTTATTACCGCATCTGCTCAGCCTCCTTCAACATCTGCGTTTTTCTCCTCCACCATCTACGAATGTTCCTTCTCCTTCAAACACCGGTTGGAAACCTCGATTCGTCGTCGATTCATCCCTCCTTCTCCTTCAAACACTACCAGCAACCAGATCTGATTTTCAACCCCATCGATTCATCTTCCTTCGCTTCTGTACCGTGCGATTCGCCGCAGTGCGATGCGCTTGACGAATCTGAGTGTCGCTTGAATCGATGCCTCTATGAAGTCTCATACGGCGACAGATCTTACACAATCGACGAATTCGCAACGGAGAAGATCTTCATCGGCGAATCCGCGGTCCAAAACGTCTCCATCGGCTGCGGCCATAGCAACTAAGGTATGTTCGTCGCTGCCGCTGGATTGCTCGGTCTTGGAGGCGGAGATCTCTCGTTTCCTGCGCAGGTCCAACGCCAAAGGCAAAGTCGGGGAAGCAGCGGTTGGACGAAGAGGCGCGGTGGCACCAGCGTGGAGGGAGATGCGGCCGTGCTGGCATGATCGGCCGATTGTCGGCGTGGAGGTGTCAACGACAATGATAGTAAATTTTTATTCATTAAAATTTGATGACAATATGCCCCTCATTTTCCTGATCGTACATATGCAAGTTGATATGGAAATCATTGCTACAGGAATTCCATTTCTATCTTTTGGAGACTGTTAGATGTTTAAACTCTCGTATCGAGTACGTTTATATGTTGTAAAATGATAATGATATGCTGATATTTTATTTTTTGTACTCAAATCAGCTAATAGTATTGATGTTTATGTTCTCCGTGTAGTTGTTTTCATCTCAGATTTGGAATGATAGTTGGCAATTTATGTCGTCGGTGACAGTTCGTGTCGTCGGTGACGGTTCGTGTCGTCCGGATGACAGTTCGTATGGTCCGGATGACAGTTCATCCTTTAATTAAGACAACATTAATAATAGTGACAACAAAAATTATAACAAATATGATAAAAAAAATGTAATAATGCAACAAAAGGTTAGTTAACACACTTAAAAAATTGAGGGTTAGAAAATACAATTCAAAGTCTAAAAAGGGTTACTTATCCTAAATTTGGGAAGTTTGGTGAGATTTATAAAATATAGATGCATGCATCAACATCTTTGCCTTAACTTCCGTGAAGGGTAGGTTCAATAATACACTTGCTCAATCTTTGAACGAGTCAAATTGGACCCATATTGTGTGAATCATCAGAGGATTGCTACTGGTCTCTGTTTTGTACTCATCTTTTAATATCCAAAATAATGGTGTAGAACCACTCTTTGGATAGAAAATAAACTATTAAATGGAGGGATGCGATTAGAACTTAAAATGAAATGATTTCACGCGGTGACATTATTGTAATTTCTGTGTTTTTGTGTGTGTGAAAATGAGTTGAACGGAAATCATTGCCAGATAAAGAACACAATCTCTCCTATTATGAACTTTAATGTGTTATATGTGAACGTAAATGCTTCGCACCAGGACCTCCATCCCCAAACAATAAGCTAATCAAATCAAAATCAAGATATAAATTCATTGTATGCGAATTCATTTTTCAATTCGAATTACTTTGTGAAGAATGTTGGAAGCTCATCAATAACAATCCCTTGTATTAGCGTGTTATATATGATCGTAAACGCTTCGAGCATGGACCTCCATCCCCAAACAATAAGCTAATCAAATCAAAATCAAGATATAAACTCATTATTCGCGAATTCATTTTTCCATCCGGATTACTTCGTGATCGAAGAATATTGGAAGCTCATCGATGACAATCCCTCGTATTATGAACTTTAGCGTGTTATATATGAACGTAAACGCTTCGCATCGGAACCTCCATTCCCAATCAATAAGCTAATCAAATCAAAATATAAACTCATTTTATCCGCAAATTCATTTTTTCATCCAGAATACTTTGTGATCAAAGAATGTTGGAAGTTCATCGATGACAATCTCCGGGCAATTCAGATCTCACATGCGATGGTTTACCAATACTTGGTAGATGGGTTTATTCAATTAACACTCAATCCCTAACACTATTCTTCATTTGAAAAAAAAAACTAAAGCGGATCATGATGGAAAACTTAGCAACAACAATTCATGGAATTTCAAGATCTTTAAGGGTGTGTTTGTTTGGAGGATTTGAGGGGATTTTTAAAGAGAGAAATGATGGGAAATAAAATCTCTTATTTGATTGGTTTGAATGGAGAAAATTTAAAGTTTTTTAATAGAAAATAAGAGAAGAAATTGAGGGGAATTGAATCCCACCAAATTGGTGGAATTTGGATGGTAAGCTGGACACAACTTCATTAAATCCACTATTCTCTCTCCTTTTAAGTTAAATTTTCCTCTTAAAATCCTTCTTCTTCGAACAACAAAAATATAAAAATCCTTCGTTTTACCTCCTCTCCTCTCCCTTTCTTTTCCCTCTCTTATTTTCTCTCTTTTTCTTTTCCCCTCGTGTTCCAATAGTCAAACACAGTGTAAATGTTGCTACTCTACTTGTGCACTACGCTAAGAGTAGAGTTGGAACCTTTAATACAACATGTGATAAGAATGGGAAACGGTCAAGCCCCAAATTTCACATCAACTACAGACGAAAACTCGAAGGTGGTCCGGGCTCTATATCTCCACTCGTATTTGACCATTGACGAGCAACCCTCCTGAGAGTAGATAACTGTTTTTAAAATCTGTTTGTCAATGGACGAACTTTCTTCACCATCTCTCTTTTTCAGCTTTCACACTCATCTTCTTCTCCACGACCAATTCCACTCTCCTTCCCATGAATATCTAACAATCCCCAATTCTGACCGCAAATTCTGCTGTCGCCATGGATCTGTCCGATATGATGAAGGGGATGAATCCGCAGACGGCGGCGCACCAGGCCGTGGCTGCTATTGGTTGCGGATATGATCTTACGCTCGATCTCCGCCTTTCTTCCTGCAAGTCCTCCGGCGCCGGACGGGGCTTGATAGAGTTGGATCATAGCGCCGATAGAGACCTTCTTCTTCCAGGCGGGATCGTCGTGAATAGTGTATCGACCTCCATCAAGTGCGATAAGGGCGAGCGTACTCGATTCTGCTCTGACGTCCTCAATTTTAATCAGGTTTTTAGGGTTTCAGTTCCTCTTTCAATAATTTTAGGTTTTGGCCAAATTTGAATGTGTTTGTACTAAATTGTAGTGAGAGTAGGTGCTTACTTGGTAGCTTATCATTCTGATTTTGAATTTAAGCTGATAGTGAAAATTTGGTGACTAAGCTACATTATGATGAATTACAGATGTCACAGCAATTCAATCAAGAGATGTCTCTCTCTGGTAAAATTCCTTGCGGACATTTCAATACCATGTTCAATTTGAAAGGCTGCTGGCAGAAGGATGCAGCTGTCACAAAAGCTTTGGCATTAGATGGATGGTGGATAAGCTTGTATACTGTCGAGCTAGCTAAGTCACAGGTTAAGCTGTCTGAGGATGTTAAGCGGAATGTGCCTTCTTCGTGGGATCCTGCTGCATTGGCCATGTATGGAATGCCTCTTTCTTTGTCTATCTGTTGAATTCAGCTAGTAAGCACTCAATGTTACAAGTTCTGTGGTTTCTCAGGTTCATTGAGAAGTATGGTACCCATGTTATTGTTGGTGTGAAGATGGGTGGGAAAGATGTGATTCATTTGAAGCAGCTTCATGGCTCCATCCTTCCACCAACTGATCTGCAAATGCTATTGAAGAAATTAGCTGTTGAGAGATTTTCACGTGAAGATAACTCTGCACGATCCTCGGCAGCTTCATCCACAGGAAAACACAAGGTATGCATCTTTTTGCTGGTTCTCTGCTGATTGCTAACAGACTGTAGAGGAATCTCACTTTCTTTCTTCTTTTTTTTGTAGGAAAAAAGAGGTACCGAGTGGGAGCGCCAACTAGCTATAGCCAGCTCATTTCGACCTAACGTATCTCCACACTCGAAGAATAATGTAAGGTTTCTTATCTTCCATTCTTCTTATAAGATGGCATAATATGATCTGAACAGTCCATAATTTGACCCCTTGTAGGATGTATTGAGCATTAGGGTGAGAAGGGGAGGAATTGATTTAGGTAACCACAAGCAATGGCTTTCGACCATAGCAGAGTCTCCCACTGTCATAACCATGTCTTTTGTCCCCATTACTTCGCTTTTGTACGGCGTGCAGGGATGTGGATTTCTTAGCCATGCTGTCAATTTGTATCTCAGATGTGAGTATTCCTCATTTACATCTCAAGTTCCATCATGCAGGAAGGAATTATTACTCAAGTGTTAAGATTCTGCATGCAGATAAACCACCAGTTGAGGAACTAGCTGAGTTTCTCGAGTTCCAGTTACCTCGACAATGGGCTCCTCTATTCAATGATCTTCCACTAGGACTCCATCGCAAGAGAGGCATTTCACCCAAGCTCAATTTCTCTTTTATGGGACCCAAACTCTCTGTCAACACTGAGCAGGTAGGTAAATTGCACTAATAATATAGTTATGCTCAATTAGGATTAATATTTCTTACACAAACAATACAGGTGGACACAGGAAAACTTCCCGTAACTGGAATGAGGCTATTCTTAGAAGGAAAAAAGAGCAACCACTTAGCAATCCATCTGCAACACCTCTCAGCAATTCCCAAAAGCCTCCATCTCTCAGACGACATCGACTACCATCAAAATTACAAAACAAACCACGAATTAACAAACGATAAAGGGTATTACGAGCCGCTTAAACTGAGCATCTTCTCGCACGTCTGCACAGCGCCAGTTGAGCACCACAGCTCGACAATGGAAGAAAGCGCGTCGATCGTTACCAAGGCTCGACTCGAGGTCAAGCATGTTGGGATGAAGAAGGTTCTTTTTCTGAGGCTCGGTTTCTCAACCGTGGTATCAGCCAAGATCCGAAGGTCAGAGTGGGACGAACATTCAACAAGATCGAAGAAATCAGGTATGTTTTCGAACCTGATTAGTGGACGGTTCACTACGGGGATGATGCCACAGCCCGAGGAGGCCCAAAAGCCCGATATAAACTCGGCCCTTTTTCCTAGTGGGCCGCCTGCGCCAGCTAAGGCGCCTAAGCTTGCAGCGATTGTGGATATGAAGGAGATGGTGAGAGGCCCAGAAGATCATCCCGGATATTGGGTGGTCACGGGAGCCAAGCTGTGTGTTGTAGAGAATGGTAAAGTGTCGATCCTACTTAAGTACTCGTTGCTTACCGTCTTGTCCGAGGATTCTATGGATGATGATGAGCATGTATTAGTACTGTAAACATGGGAATTCTTTTCTCAGGAACTTGATACAGGAACAGGATCATTCATATTTTGTCCAAAGATGCAAATCTCTGTAAAGATACAAGATGTGTTTGTAGAAATGGTAAGCTAGAGTTACACTTGTTGTATTATAACTGATAATCCATCATGAACATTGATAATTCACTATCATCTGTGGATTCAAATTGCTTGTAATAGATCCCTTAGTTCATTTTTCTTTCGAAGTTGTCTGGATTCGTGTAAAAAATGACCCATTTTAGAGTGTGAACTTCATTCTTTTTATCATAAAATATCATACATAACTCATTAAGCTGATTTAGATGACAGCTTTTGGGCTAAGACAGTAAACGACACTACAGTTTTGTTGCATAATCCTCTCTCAAGCATATCGAAACACGACCGAGGTTCAAACTTTTAGTCGGCCCAATGCCGAAAGAGGTAGTTTTAGTTTATTTGGGCTTTTCAGATAGTCCAGACCGAATGACAAGCCCAGTATCTCTAATATCCTGCTGCCATGAGTCCATGACCCAACTTGACTTTTTTGTAAAAAAAATGAAAAAGAGGAGGGTGTGATAATGTGAGGAAGGTTTTAGGACAAACGACTCTTAACGTAAAATAACGAATAATTTGTGTTTACAGAGTATAGTGATGTTCATAATCTAGCCACAAAATTTTTTAAGCGTTTTGCAGTGAAGGACGCGGTGACATACTTACAATTACTTTGGACTTTCATTTTTTGTTTCAAAAAAATGACCTAAAAAAATGTTACGTAAAAATTCATTTTTTTACGTTAAGTCATGTTATTACCCGAACTTTTCATGTGATAATGTATGTGAAAATCAAAAATGATTTCTCCTCTCAGTTCTCACCAACATCATGCGAGTGAAAAGTCGTAATCAATACCAATACAATGTTTATGATATACTCCTTCCGTCCCTTTATTTCCTTCTTGTTTTTCCCGGGCACGTATGACGATGTGCGTTTTGTTTTATCAATATCTCTAATTATAGATTAGTAAAAATTATAAATTTTGAATTTTATTAAAGTAATCGATAAAACGAATCAAACAAGATCACATATGACTATGTTTCGATTTATATATTGATCGGAATTACGAAAATTCTATTGATTTGTGAATAGTGTGAAAAAGAGAATCAAGAAGCAAATAATGAGAGGGGGAAGTATCTCGATTCAACGGATGCTTTCAAAACATGTAAAAATAATGGTTGCTTTTTAAGTTGTGCGTGAGGCCCATCTCAAAATCGATTGATCGATCGGCACTTAATTATCCCAACAACTTAATTCGATATGCATGTACTCGTCTGTTTTATTTACTACTTAATTTAGCCGATTAAGGACGTAGCATATGAACATTTATGATCTCATGTAGCACCAAAAAAGGAATGATATGATAAACTATTTATTTAACTTTGCTAATTAGAATTTGATATCACTTCAAATGATGCATAGTGGGGATACATTAAACACATCGGTGAAGTGCTTCTTTACAAATTGTCTTCATCTCATAATGACTCTCCCATTATACATTTACGTTGACATCAAATATGATCGTTTTCTTCCATTTCTGCAATACACTAAATACGAGCCACCTCTATCTAGCTAGTGCGCATTATGAACATCTCTTATTGATCTATAAGCCGTCATGATTTCAGAATTTGGGTAAATATAGTATTTATTAAGATGGTGACTGGAGGCGCAGATTCACTAGCATTTAATTGGCAACCCTAGCTAGCTTCTTCATACGTTATTTTCTTATATAATGTACATAGTTATTCTCTTATATAAGTTATTCTCTTATATTATACTCCCTCCGTTCTTTTTTAAATGTTATTCTAGCCTGTTTTCTTTGTTCCTATTTAATTGTCGTTTTAGATATTTTGACAAAATTTTGTCAGATTTGCTATTATGTTTATTACTAGATTTGGAATCTTAAATAATTGTCATTTTGAACATTACTAATCAAAGAAATTAACTAAGGGTAATTTTGAGAAAAATTTGAATTCTTAATTTGTCTTAAAAATTCTAGAATGACAATTATAAAAGAACGGAAGAAGTATAGTCATTGTCATAGAGGAAAATCCGGGTAGGAAAAAAGGTTTAACGTAGAAAAAAAAGCATTCACGTTCAAATAATAAGCTAATGTCGATATTCTGGATGACAATGTTCATAATCTGACGATTATGTTCATTCCGATCATTTAAAAAAAACATTATTCACAAAAATTACAAAATTGTAACCGCGTCACTCACTTAAAAAGTTCTAAATTTGTCACCGATCAGAATATGAACATTAACTTGTTATCTGTGAACGCAAACGCTACGTGTTTTCTACGTTAAACTTTTTTCTTCCTGGACCTCTCTCTTTAAGTTATTATGACCACAAAAACAACGTTTTATAACTTGAGGATACATTGATCGAGCAAGCAGACAAAAAATGTGGTAAACATGAGATGAGACCAAGGTTTAGATTCCTCAGCTCAGCTCCCGCCAATTGCGGGGAGATGAGAAAATTAAATCTACAGTATTTGATATAAGCAATCCACCCACCTTTTAACAGTGTGTTATTTGTTCATCGATGTTCTAACTACTGAATTTTTTAGCTACAAATTGAATAAGATTGGAGAATTTACAAAGTTCAAAATGACATCAAAGCTTATTAGGCAGTGTAGCTTTAACTACTAGAACCACTTTGGTATTACAAAAAAAGTGTTTTTTTCCACAAAATAAGAAAGATAATTTCTTCCTAATAATCTACTCACTAAGAATCCAAATAATCTACTCACTAAACATATTCGATCGAGGATAGATCAATGAAGGCGATCTTCTTGAAAGCAACTGCACAATTCGATCAATTTAATGATCCATATGTTTTACTAGCAATGTGTATAGAGAAATTAAATACTATAAAGAGGCCGAGCTAGCATTCTACTAATATATTGTACTCCTTAGCATTTTAAAGGCAGCAAAAAATAAGGAGTACGAACAATTCCACACACAGCCGTGCTAGCATCTTCATTTAATTCAAGTACATAAAAGACGTATCTAGACTAATCCCGCATTAAGTTAACTAGCTTTGAGTTGCAAATACCCTAAGTATATAGGTTAGAAAAATCGTAATATAAAATGTTATGCGTTGTATTAATGCAAGCATTTGATAAGTTTAGTTTTTTTTGGTGAAGATCATTTGATAAGTTTAGTTAAGGCCACTTCATGCCATAATCTTTGATTCTTATATATAATTCTCAAACAATGTTGAACATGCATATCTTTAGTATCAATTCATTCCTTTCACATTGATTTTCCACATCTTCGGATTCACATTCTCTTGCCCAATATCTCGATAATCAAGGACACTATTCAAATATGGAAATTCATGAGATTTCTGCATTTTCAATTCAGGGGTAGTATATATATTTAATTTCATACATATAACGACTGATAATTAAACGACGAAACCTCTTCCCCCATGGATCCAAACAGAACACAACATAAAAAAAAACAGACGAAATAAAAAACAAACTAGATTAATCAACACTTAATTCCTAGGATCAAACTGAAACATCTCCTCATCCTGCTGCTGAAATCCAGGGCGACTGTTCTTGTTGTAGTAGTACTTCTTAAAGCTCTCGGATCCGCCATTATAATACCCATCATTATTGTAATACTCTTCTTCCCTTCCAAGATTCTTACTCTGATAAGGGTAAGAGTTACCGTTGTAATAATTTTCAGGCTTCTCATTCTGCACATCAGAAAATCTTGTGTCACTCATCCCCTGTTTCTGGTTGTAGTAGTTGTTTCCATAGCTATCCACTCCATGAAGCTCAGTTGCGTAGTTTTTACTGCGACCATAATTGTTGATTGGCTCCATTTTGTCGTTGAAGGGTTCTTCTTTTTGGGTGAATTTCTCGGTTGTTGTGGAAGCAGAGGGAGAGAAATCTGTTTCAGGTTGGTTGGAGTAGAGGCCGTAAGGGGAGCCGTTTTCGGAGGTTTGAGGGAGGAAGACTGGATCGTCTTCTTCCTTGGATTCTACATTGACGATTTCTTGGGCTTCGTTTGTTTTGGTGGGTTGGGATCTGGGGATCTTGCTGAAGAAACGGCTTTCTCTGGCTAGGGTTTGGGTGGAGAAGATGATAATGAGGAAGAAGATGAGAGGGAGAGATTTTGGAGCCATTGATGGAAGTGGAGGATTGTGTTTTTGGAAATGGAGATTGTGTGTGTGAAATGGAGATGTTGGGGCGTGGTTTATATAGGAAAATGCATTTGGCCCCTACTTCTTTTTCGAGGGTTCTGGTGTGAAGTAATTTTATGGAGCGAAATGCCAAACATTTACGGATAACATGTTAATATTTAAATTCATAAAATTCAAAATAAATGTTTCGCTTTTCGTTCAGTAAGATTACTTCGCACCCCTGAAGAAAAAAAAGTAGGATCAACTTCGGAGATGCGAAATAATCTTACGGTGCAAAGATGCGAAACATTTACGAAAATGTGAATTAATCATACGGTGCAAAGATGCGATACATTTACGGTGATGTGAAGTAATCTTACGGTGCAAAGTAATCTTACGTAGTATATGGACGATCATCTCAGTTCAAGTGAGGTTTATAAAAACCAAAATAAAAGATTTACTGAAATTACAAAACTATCGCCGCGTAAAATTACTTAAAATTTTAACTTCTAATCTCAACCCTTTATTTCCTAATCCGATGGTCGTGATTTAGTTTAAGGTATATGTCAGTATTGAATTGATTTCAACTCTTTTGTTGAATCCGTTTTGCCGGCTTATCTTCATGGAAAAAAAAAATCGAAGATGTTTCCTATTAAATACCGATTTCCTTATAGCAAATCACAATTTACGTATAATAATCTTTAAGAAAATCATACAATCATGGGATTCGTTTTATATTGTATGCTTGTAGCCTATTTTCTCTATCCAATCGAAGCATAAAACAAGGCGTGAATGAACCTTACAAAGTGAAAAAGGAAAAATATCATGATTATGGTATCTCTTTTTCTATGTTGGCAAGTACTCGTACTTTTTGTTGTTGTTAAAGATTAGTCATCTAAATTATAGAGTCGAAGTAATTTGATCAAGTTTTTTCGGTCTATCTGATCAACACGATATCCAGAACTATTACGTTACGTGCTTGAAAGTCCCTCTACAATTTAGTCTAGTAATTTGACACTTAAGTTTTTTGAGTGTTCTACCTAGAAATCTCGAATTTGATTCCTGTTAGAGGCATGATCTTGTGCTTCCTCTTAATCGAATAAAAATAATGAAATAATGGGGTTGTAGTACAGTCATTTAATTAGCAAATAATCACGTAAGAAATTAATTTTTTGTGGAAATGAATAAAACTAGGCAACATACTGTATATAGTTAGGTAACTTTCCTGCAGCCAGACTCACCTAATGCTTACGCTGGTGTTTGCCAACCATTTTTTATTTTTTTTCTAGACGAGGCATATGATTGTCCATAGCTAGCTTTAGAAGTAAGTAACAAAACCGAAGCACAAATGGACAAATGAGTAATAATCAATCATGATGATGAGCCTTGTAATTATCATGATGAGTCGAAAGCATAAGATAATGTTACTTTATACCGCTCTTGATTCGAACATCTTTTGATCTAATTACTGCATAACATTTTTGTTGTTAAAAAGATTCAAGAACTACATTCTCTTACCGCCAGAAAAAGATGACCATGAGCTTAATTTTAGGACATGTTGGTCGCACTCACTCGTTGGACTTTTTATATTCAATCTGTCACACACACGCACACAGATTGCGAAAGCGGGATAATCGAACGATAACCGATCTTAAAAAAATTAAAAACCGAAAAATAGTCTCGCACACGCATTGCAGGTGCGGGACAATACTTTTAAATATCTTATTTCGACTTAAACTATACATTTAAGAGACTCTTCCATGATCCCGCAATGCATTTGCAAGACTATCTAAAAAATCTAAAGTTCGAGTGAATTTAGCGTTTCCGTAATTTTATTACTTACATAGTGACACATGAATGTGACACAAATTGTGTCAAGTAAAAGTCAAACGATTGGATAGAGTGGAGTTCATAATGCAAAGATTAGGTTTTCATTAGATGAGAGTAAGGTGAGTTAGTCAACCCTAATTTTGACTAATCTCTAGTACCCTCAATAAAATTCTGGTACCCACTCTGCTCTACACCCTAACCATCAACCCTCCTTTTCTCAACTTTAGTTAAAAAAATTGCGTGATTAGCGGATAGTACATCACATAATATAGGTGACTTACTTTTTTGCTCTCTCTTGCACATGCTAGTATAGGAGTGCCTCTTGAAACAAGATAAAAAACTTAGAATTTTATCGATTTTAAATGATGTAGAGATCACTAGATTTTTCATATAGAACTAGGGAACCGCAACCCTTTTTACGGCGGTTAAATATCCGTCGAAAATCACCAAAACGGTCAAACCGAACATTGACACAATTAACCAAGTCGTGCCTTAAGTTCGAAGCCAAATCAGTGCAATTTGAAGGTTTGCACGTTTAGCAAACCATGCCTCTCACAGTGCAGCCTATCGAGCACAAAATCATGTGCCTTCGTTCACCGCACGGTTTGCAAACCATGCGATCCTTTTAACACCTAATTGCGTCTTTCGGCTTCCAGATTCGAACCTTACGAACTCGACATGTATCTTTGTACATCCTAACATACCCATGTAACATTGAGCTCATTTTTACGTACCTATGTCGTGCACTTCGCACCCGGCCTCCTAGATTCGTGGACGTAAAGCAAGCTCATCAAGCTTAAAGCAAATCCCGATCACACTAAATGACCGATGACACTAAAATCACCAACACCACCCCCTTAATCCCTCTCCCTCTGTCCTATAATACATGACATTTTTTCATGACGTCTTAGAAAATTCTCCTCGTTTTTCATTTTTAACAACACAATCTATCTTCTTCTTCTCTCAACTCCAAATCAGCCTTATATTATGGGCGAAGAGAGTACAAAATAGTCACAAGTTACCGTTACTAAATCACTCATAAGAAGATCAAATCGACATTAATCAAACGGCATTGTATCCAATGCAACAGTCCAATCGTACATTATCCACAATGAAATCATCTGCTCCACACAAAAATACGATTTAATTCATGCCTAATCATATTGGGGAAACGGATTCCATAGAAGTATCGAAAGCAGCAACAGATTAGGAATCACAACCGGAATCAGCGGATTCACATCAATTCCAGCCTTATTCTTCCTCTGTTTCATCCTCTTCCTCACATACTCCCTTTTCTCATCATCTCCCCATCGCGCCTCCTCGACTCCATTCGCCAGAATCAATGGAGGCGGTTGATTATACGGACATCTAGTCCTCCACGACGTCTCAGGAAGCCCAAATCTCGGCGCCCTTTTCATGTAAAGGTAGTTGAATCCCCATTTCAAGTGATCTGGAATCAAATTCTGCTGAGAATTTGGACATGGAAGAAGAGGCGGATAGTCCCAGTTTCGATAGCAAGGGAGGAGAGATGAGATCAAGAGTTGGGAATGGAGAGGAGGATCGAATGAAGGGGTTGTGAGGATGTGGGTTGTCGCTTCAAGCTTAGCCTCCCATTTGGAATCTTCCATTGTTATCAACTGATGATCGAAAGGTGATTTTAGGTATCTACTGTGTGAGTTTGGGCTAGATGTTGGTGGCCCATTTCTAGAATTTTATTTGAACTATTTGTGCCCAACAATAATTCCAATAACTACACTATCTTATTAAATTTTAAGAAAGTACCCTAATCTCAATTTCTTCCACCCTGAAACTCTACGACTTCCTTCCTAACTCCACTCTCCCAACCACAAATTAGGAATCCCCAATTTCCCTTCAATTCAATCGCATTGTACATCGAATCAACAAACATCTCGATCGTTTCCTCCACAATTCTCATCAACATCATCAGATCTCACTCCAATATGTCATAGGGCTACGCAATCGAACTCTACTTAGATCCAGCACTGGAGAACCAGGTTCTCAAAGCCTGGAACATGCTCGCTCGTCGCCAAATCAACACTCAGCTCATCGAGATCGAGTCTCGCTTCTCCAGCTCCATTCTCAGCTCTGCGATTTGTTGAGGAAGGAAGGAGTTGAAATTGGGGATGACTTTAGGGTTGATTCATGGTCGTCGGTTTGCTCTGTTGCGCAAGATATGCCTAAGCATCGTGTTGCTGAGGCGTTTGGTGTGCTTAAGGATTTGAAGTTGAATGTTAGTGGACTGGATACGCCATGGATATAGGGTTGGTGGAGGTCTCTCCTGTGAGAGAATTGTTCTCCGTCATGCTAGGTAATGCTGTAGAAGGATGAGATGTTTTAAAACTTTGTTGGATTATCATTCTCACATTCTTCCTATTGCTTGTATTTCTCTTAATTTGGCCTCTTGGTTGTTCTAGAATTCGTTAAATTGGATTAGTTTTTTTGTGCATTGGCTTAATTCGTGTATTTTTGCGGTGCAAACTTTGCAGTTCAATTTTCATTCAAGGCTAATTTTGTGAGATTATCTGATCGTTTAGAAGATATAATGTATAACAAGGATAATTGTTGTAGTGACATGCTTCGTTTTGTGGTCAATATCATTGTTATAGCTTCTTTAGA
Organism: Oxyria digyna; assembly: GCA_029168935.1. Classification (NCBI taxonomy): domain Eukaryota; kingdom Viridiplantae; phylum Streptophyta; class Magnoliopsida; order Caryophyllales; family Polygonaceae; genus Oxyria; species Oxyria digyna. The sequence goes on along the minus strand of JAPVLV010000026.1, from coordinate 1,117,825 downwards.
CATACAACTTCTAATTGGGAGTTTATTTCATGGGAATTTTGAACTTTTGTTTATTGAAGAGTAGTAGACAAATAAACGAGTCTTTTTAACTTTGTGAAATGTTCTTGTTTATGTATCATGTTGTAGGTAACCAATAATAATGTAGTTGACAATTGATTTAGTGCTGTTGACCACTTATTTAGTGTGTGTTGACATTTTTGTTATTTTGCTCACAAGTTATTAGTGACATTAACATATTATTATTCGTGTTGACAAATTATTATTTGTGATGACATTTTAATTATTTGTGTTGACAGATTATTATTCGTGTTGACAAATTATTATTCGTGCGGACAGTTTAGTTATATCGTGTTGACAATTTAATTACTTGTGCTGACAGTTTTATTATGTTGTTGACAAATTATTATTCGTGTTGACAAATTATTATTCTTGTTGACAACTCTGTTAAAATTTTTGTTGACAACTTTGTTAAAAATTTTGTTGACAACTCTGTTACAAATTTTGTTGACAACTCTGTTCGAAATTTTGTTGACAAATTTTGTTGACAACTCTGTTATAATTGTCACGTCAGCAAAGGGGTATTTCCATATAACTTAAAAAAGTGATGCAAAAACTTAAAAAAACATTAGAGTTTTAGGGTATTTACCCAAAAGCTGGATTTTATTTATTTGAACGAAGATGGCCCATTGGTATCCATTCGGAACCCGATGATAATTACGGATAATCGATAGTAACAAATAAAAAAATATATAATTTGTAAAATAAATAATTAATCTACCTAACTACAATTAGACGTGGCCAAACTGGGGCCGACCCACCCGACCCTCCCAGTCCGTCCTAAAATTTGGGAGGAAATGGGTAAGAGATTTTACCCAAAAGGACCGGCCCCGTCCGACCTTTTTTTAATATGGGAGTATATGGTATCGGAGTATGGCCCTGAGGGCCGACCCTACCCGACCCATATTATATATAATATAAAAATTATTAATATAGTATTATAATTTTAAATATAATTTAATAAATAATACAACTAACTATAAATACTAAAGAAAAAGTAAAAAAAAAAACAGTTCAGTTTAGCTCTTCAGGATAAAATTGTCCATACACTATAAGATTGAGTGTAGTTCCCAGATACGACCAGTTGGGGTTGATGGCCTTGCTTCTCTTGCGTTTTCTTTTTCCCTTGGTTTTCATTTTCTGTCTGACCCCCCGGAGGGTGTCATTTTGTTGTTAGGTGGTGACTCTCAGGGTCGTGGTACGCCATGCCTCATTCCTATGTAATTGTTTCTTGCATTTATATAGCTTTGGAGAGTTCCGCCTCTCTTTTCACCAAAAAAAATAAGATTGAGTGTGCAAAAGAGAAGGGTACGTAATGTTAAAACAAAACATAGAGATTAAGGTGTTGTTTGTTACCACACTTTGGAAAGGGAAAGAGAATCAAAATTTATCTAGACAATATTTACTATCATGATTCAAAAATAAAATAATAATATTTTAATAAGAAAAATGACAATGACATGTTCAAGAGAGGGGAGAGAATGGGTGAAGAGAGTGAATCACCCCCTTTTGACTCCTCAACTATGAGGTGAGTTTCAAAAACCATAAAACATCACTCTCCCTTTTGTATTTAGAGACTCTTTTTTATGACAACCATCTTTACTCTTGCAAACTTATATATTTTAATTCATAAACCACTGTCTACATTCATTTTGACTCTCATTCCCTTTCCAGAGTGATGTAACAAACGCCACCTAAATGACTTCCACAATTTAAAAACTTTGATTGGAAGTCATTGCTTGTCACTTACACTCAAAAGTTTTAAATTGAGAACTGAGAAGAAAAACTTTAAATCAAAGAAATTTGTGTGCTGAAGTAAAGCTCTCGGGAACATAGAACAGTAATGGGTTTAGGTTAGGGATGACACATTAATTTCTTATAAGTCCTTTTTTTATGAAAATTACAAAACAGGTCCGAAGTTAAATAAGTAAAACTAACTATTCTTAATTAAAATCTTATTATTTCTAAAAAGTAATAAAGTTAAAATTACTCATGAATCCTTGTGTAAAATTGGATGATTTATACCTAACATGTAAACGTAGTCTTTTCCTATGCCATCCCTTCATCACAATCCGCGTCTTCGCCCTCAAGTCAACTCATCCAGCCCATGGGCCATCAGCGAAACATTCTGGGCTATTAAGCCCAACTTCATGGTATCATTCCTCTTGGGCCGGTTGCTAAAAACGACGTCGTTAGGCAGGACCTTGATATCATATATTACAATAGATTTTTTCCAAAAATACTTGGCTCCCAAAACTTAATTAATAATCTTTTTTTTTTGTCCAAATTAATTGATCTTTTTAATATATGATTTATGTTTGCAAATTACTTTTATACAATTTCTTGGTTGAATAATGAACTTGAACTTTTAAAGATAGAATATATGGATATATAAATCAAGACCTTGGGCTGGTGAATCCCCTAATTAAGTACAATAAGCTACATCAAACGTAAACATAATTAGTTAATTTGGTGAATCAACGACAACGTAGTACAATGTCGCGGAAGGCCTGTGTGAGAATAGACTTTCCACATCGGAAGTTGAGATAATAATAACCCACTATATATATAATACCATGGATTACTCCTCCTATTGCCAATTGGTTTTAGGATGAAATATACATGACTCTCGTGTTTATCGGCCCACCGGACTTTATCAGACTGCCTATTTGTTGTTGGAGTTGTTGGTTTTGTTACTCGTATGATTGTTGTTCTGGTGGTGATTTCCTTATGGTCAAAGTCTTTAACTTGACGTAGAGTCAACGACGGTCAAAGTCTTTAACTTGACGAGCGACAACCGACTTTTCCTGAGCATGAACATGGAGATTAGGGCTCACAACTGAGACGACGGATCCATGGACTTTGAGAGTATTTCGATTGAGGTGAGGAAGGGTAAAAACGGACGGCTCGTGAATGACATGCATGGTAAATTCAGCTTGTGTTCGGATTGTCAATCATTGATTGACGTGGAGGCCATGAACACAGGACACGTGGAGTTGCAGGGGACGATCGCCGATGAGTTGAGACGTGACGTCGCAGTCGGTGAGGGCCATGTCGACGTCCTTTTGGTTACTTATGAGCTTCGTCATGGTGAGAAATATGTGCATTGCAGGAATGTTGCGGTTGATTTTTCTGGGTCAGTGAAAAAAATTCAGAACCTTGATTGTAAGGTTATGCGGGGATTAATTTAGTTTGCCATGCTATATTTATATTTCTTAGTTAACTCTTCTTTGTTATATTGTTTTTTTTTCTTGATTGAATCTAATAAAAGAATTTTTGTTTCTTTTGGGTACGTGTTACTTGCTTACTGAGTATCGTAGATTGAATATTAAAACATTCACGAAACAATGAATCAATGCGACAACGTTCAGTAGATTTTCATGTTTGGCGAATCTTCACTCACGTAACAATTATTCTTAATTTCACTATTCGTCTCAATTTCGATAGCAAGCGATCAGTGATGAAATCAAGTGTTACAAAGAGAGGCAGTGTGAACGAAGGACTTGTAAGGAAACTTATGGAAAGTACGATGTTATATCTAGTGAGGGGTTGTTTGGCAGTTTTTTTTAATTCCTTAAGAATTTAATATAAATCTAATCACATAATCAAAACTAGTAATTGTCTCGATCAATACTATTAGTATCAAGTATCAAGCACATCTTACTAAAATATTTACATCAGTTTAACACTATACAACACAACACAGCTCAATACAATTTTGCAACTTGCAAAAAGTTCTTGTGTTAGGTCCATAACTACTAGTTCGGATAACGCCATTTTAATCGTCTGATCTTGTATTGCGGCTCTGTGATTTGCAACTTGCAAGGATATCGTATTCTGGTTTTTCATTGGTCAAACGATTTCCGATGTTGATGAATTTTGTACGCATGACCCCGTTTTGAAAAAATCTACAATTTTGTCATTTTTCCTCCATTGTGTATATCTACTGTGTGACTTTGGGCTATATGTTGGTGGCCCAAACATTCGTATTCAGTATTCATCATATCAATGTAACAGAAATAACTGACAAATAGAAACGATAGGGATGTAGGAAATTAACGAGTCACATGACGTTTTATTTGATAATATTGAGGAATAATATCCACTCAAACTCTAACAAACGTACATCCTAATGGAGAACGCAAGTAGAAGAAGGCAGATTACAGTAAATTCAAGTGACTATAAACCAAGTTTAACTACTGTGAAGCCCTGTGGAGCAATATAAGCATCACAACTACGACGACAGGAATGGCGAAAAGTGTCGCGGTACTCGGAGGACCAATAGGTCCCATCATTGTAGGGATGATAAGCAGAAAAGCCATAAGCACGAAGATGGCCAAAAGTAGTGCAGGGCTAAACAACTTTCCACTCCCTGCCATTGATGTTGAGATATGTATATAGTCACGAAATGAAGTGTATAGTAATTTTTGTGACTAAATGCTCTTCAAAGTGCTCCACGAAATTTTCAGCGAAATGCCCGACGTATTTATAGGTACTTCGAGGGCAACGGTTCGACAGTTGAGGGAGGTTTACTGGCGGTTATGTAAAACGGTTAAGCTTTTGGGAAAAAAACGTTTTGGTCTGGGCTGCATGTTAACATAAAGGGCCGGTCCACGTTATAAATGGGCTTCGTTTCTAAACCGGTGGTCGACATTAAATTTATTTTACCAATGTCTTTATCTCATTTTTTATTTTTTAGATATTTTTTTATTTTATATTGAGGCTTTTCTAAATTTTCTTATTATCCATTAGACAATCATCTTTTATTTTCTCTTCCCTAATACTCATACGTGCTTTTATTCAAAATTATTTAGAAAAATACTCTATAATAACTTAATTACAACAAGTATGATTTATAATATTTTATCATATTTTATATTATAGAATTAACAACCCATCAATTTGATTAAAAAAAGCAATATTATACGATAATAAATTATCCTGATTTAAAAAAACAGTCTCTCCGTCTAAATATATAGAATATGGTTCTCTCGTAACAATATATGTCTTTTTAGATATTTTGCGTTCCTAAATTTTTATTCCATTTTTTTTTTGCCGTAAAAAAAAAAGAAGCTAAAAAACAAAGTAATTTAATCATAAATTACAATTGTTAATTTCTATCTAAAAACTATAATGACTCGTATTACTAGACGGGTATAATACCCTGCCTCCCGCTGGAGCTAAACTAGTTTTAACTGAAAGAGCGGAGCTGAGCTGAGCTCTACCATATACTTATATACTAGATATCATTAATATTATTTACAAGCTACGAGTTATTGATCAAAATTTTGTACGTTGTCATTTTCTGTACTTTGTCCTAAACCCCAGAACTATACATTTAGTAGTTGCTGGGAAAGAGTAGTCAGCAAAATTAATATTCTAGGACAGAAACTTAGATTACAATCTCCCCTTCCTCATAATCCTCTTCAAGCACAAACTCGTCTTCCTCCTTCAGGTATAAACCCAAGCGTTCCAGTGGACTCTTGAGCTTGCCGTTGACGAACTGCGTTGCTGCTACATACATTCCACCACAGCCTCTCAATGGTCCAGCAAAAGAGGAATCCCCTATTATGTAGGCAAGATCCCGCAGACTCGTAATGCTGTCATCAAACTCAACCGATCTCTCCATCTGCATCGGGCAATAACAACCGTTCAGAAAAGATTTTTTTTAGCCAATCATTAATAGTATCAGCAAAATAACAGAGTAAACACTTGCCTTTTCTAGAGCAATTCGTGCAGCCTCTCTTTCTCTTTGACGTTGCAACCGGATGTCATGCATTTTTCTATCTCGAGAGGCTTTGACTTTATCTTCAGACTTCACATTCTCTGTAAAGTAAGCAGAGGCAATCAGAATGGAAGGAGAATTATGCTTCATTTATAATAAAACTGAATTTCATGGTAACAAAACACATGAATCACATGAGGACAAATTTGATTACCTTGACCATGCTGTCTCTTTAGTTTCTGCTTCTCATCCTCCATTATCATTTGATGATTTTTTTCATCCTGTACAACATGAAAAAATATAAGCAACCCACTCAATTACAGTGAGCCACTCAATTAGAGTTAGGAAACAGGGCATACAGGAGATAAAAGCGTCCGCTTTTGTGCTTTCAAAATGGTGTCTGCAAACCGCTTCTTCAGCATCTCTGCACGATAGGCCTTGGCAGGAGAAAGCTGAACTTCACAAAGCGTAGGTCTCCAATCTGATTGATCAATGATTCACAAAATATAAGTCCAAATTTAAGAGATCTGTATGACTGTATCATAAACATCAGTTAGTATAAAAAGCTTTTTTGCACTTACCATTAGAGTTGAAGGCAGGAGAAGCAGATGTGGCATGATGACTTGCAAAGGTAGGTTCTTCATCCAACCAATTCAAAGCCCCTTCAGAGTTGGCAAAAGAATTACGTTTCTCCAATGGCTTATGGTTCTTAGCAACCTCATGTACAGTTTCCTGAAAGAGAGGATGTGTAAGTGCTTTGTATTACAAGCCAACATGACCAGGAAGAAGTTATCTATTCATATAGAATATCTGAACATTTTACAATTCCAGGAAAAAATAAAACTTACCTCTAAAGATCTTTTATCATTTGAAGGTGGTGCCTTTAAATTTGAAGTTCTTGCAATGCTCAATGGAACCTTCTTTTCAGTTGATGTTTCCTTCTTTCCTTTTGGTTCCGTCCTTTTCGTAGACTCGGCTAGACTTCTCTTTTTGGCCAGGAACTGGGTTCCATCTTCTTTAGGTTCCATCTCTTTTGTGGACTCAGTTGGTCTTCTTCTTTTGATCAGAGATTCGGTTCCATCTTTCTTCAATTCACTTGATGCCTTCAAATTGAATGTTCTTGGACTGCACAATGTATCCTTCTTTACGATTGAAGCTTCTGTCATTTTCTTAGAACCCATATTCTTTGTGCCTTCAGTTGGTCTTTTAAGCAAGACATCAGGCATGGAACTGCAGCAACGATTTTCAGCTTGCACTGAAAGTTTGGCACCTGCAGATATTGTTTTCAAAATTCTTTGTAAGACTATTACATGATTTGGCTTCACAAATGGAAAAACAAAAAATCATTAATAAACCCTTACCTCGAGAAACTGCAGAAGAATTACTGATCTTGGATGCTACCTTACTGATTTGATCCTTCTTCTCCTCCTGGAGTTCACAAGAGAAACAACACAACTCTTGAGGAAATCTCCAGAAGGAAAAGAAAGCCAACCCAAATAAGAAGACATTGTTAAATTACAAAAATAGTCACAAGCAAACTTACATCCAGATTTCTGATGTTTTTTGCTGGAATCTTCCTCCCCAACTCTTGCTTCAAGACATGGGTCGATCTTTGTGGAGATGCCTTAGTATAAGGTGAACACATTCTTATACTTCTAGCATTTTCAACTTTCTTCTCCCCATCAGCTAGCCCATTATCTGCTTTGACTTGCATGCATTCTCTGTCCGTATTTGACAACACAAACCTCCACTTTGCACTGAATATTGAATTTAGTTCCCGAGCAATTGTATGGTAATGGTTCCCAGGGGGATTATACAGCATAGCATTGGAGAAAGTGAGTCTGACATCAGACTTAAAGTCATCAGCACTAGCATAGAGATCCTTCTCCAGCTTGGATTTAATTGTACCCAGATCCATAGGTTTAGAGATTACGGTAAAATAATCTGGGATGTTGAAAGCAACAGGATCTACTGGCTGGTTGAAATCCTGCCCATATGGATGTGTCATAAGCTTCTTCAGAATCAGAGAACACTTCCTAACCAAAGCTTCATCCATCTTAAACTTATGTTTCTTGACAGCACCACAATCTATCATCGGTTCTGGACCACGCTTCATTCCACAAGCAGATTGCAACTGTTTTCCATTACAGGGTGCAACTGCTTTCCTGTCTTGAGATCCACGAGAGCCACAACTTTTCGCTACTCCCGACTCATTTTCCTTACTCCTAACTTCAGTAACAACATGACCAACTTTAGTCAAGGATGGCTTGACTGATTCATCAGTGCTTGGTTTAGGCTTTTTGGTAATGATCTTGATCTTCAGACTCTGGGTGGATGGCACTGTCGCCATAATTAACCTTCCTACAACGAAGTTTGATGCAGGCTGGTGTAGAGGAGTATGTAAACCAACATTAACTGCACATGCAATAGAAGAATTGAGGTGATTAACACAAGTAGCGAAGCATACGACCTAATTATAACGAGAGATCAATTAGATTGCACAAAGACTGCAACTTTACTCTGATTCAAAGCGCTTTAAACTTACATATTAATAAAACAACAATCAATTGATGAGATTTAGGATAAGCACAATCGAATTAGGGTTATCAAACACGGTCGAACATATTCGATCAAGATATACTATAAACAACTCGAATTCCTAAATTTGTTCACAAACTGATGGCAAAGAAAGTAAACAATTTGATGCAAAGCAAGCAGAGAGTTTTAGAATTACCAGGCGATCGAGCTCGAGACGGAGAAGCGCGAAACCAGAGAATTGTGATCACGGGAAGAAGACGAGAAGAGAATAATGCTTAGGGTTTTAAGACGCCTTATTTCATTTTATTTTTTCTGTAATATTATATTTATTCGATTTTAAAATCAATATTGATAAATAAAAATTAAGAGATTTAGAATTATTTTGCAAATCAATTAGAAAAAACAAACACGCTAAATTGCTAATCCTATCCACGGGGTTGACTTTACGATTGTAAACTAACATGTTAGATTCTATGATTAATTTTTTGATAATATTTTAATATGATTAAAACTGAAGATATATAGAAACTAAATAAAAATAAAAATTAATGATAGAAATTTTGACAAATCTAACTAAATATTTCGAAATCTATAATTATCTTTATATCTTTTTATTATCTTTAGAATAAATAAGGTAAATATAGATTGTTTATAAAGATGTTGCATTCCAATTTTTTAATTCTTTATCTAGAAGAAATGTAATTTTTAATAAAAAATTCACCCATTTCTATGTATGCTGAAATTCCCATGAATAATTGATAGTAACATGTAGCTTAAAGAAACACTCAGTTCACATTAAAAAACTTATTCTTCACCAATACTCACTCAAAAGACAACAATTATTCGAACGCGGTGAAGCTCTTCTCAACCTTCAACACTTATAACAACGAATTACATCTTATGAGGTAAAACTCACTATCGATCAGGCCCAAAAACAAGTAAAGAATGAAATACGCAAAGGATGACCACTGTATGGAACACAAATGTACATATAAGGGAAACAGTCCCTTACCAACAACAACCACACAATTTTGTATGTACTTGGATAAGTAATGCACAAGGAAATGACTCAATTAAGTGTGCAAGAAACAAACAAAATAAACAATAAGCAAAAGCACACATGCCCCTATCAAGATTCACAAAGATGCAAGATAACATGAAAAGCACTATTCAAGAGACACATTTCTTTTCTTCCATGGTCATCCTTTGGTGATGTACGTACGCTCCAGCGTCTTCCAGAGCAACCCGTGATGCGATCCCGTAGCCGAGATGAAGGCCGGGAAGATGATAAGAGACGATGCTGTCAAAAATGGGCTGATACTAGACTTGACGGCTCGGGCGTCCAATTGAGAAAATATTTGGTCAGAGTATACTTCTTGGGCCTATCTTGATTGTGTCCAAAGTTGAAGCCCAACAGAGGCTCAATGAGGGAGATATGACTGTTGCAAGATCCGAACTTGTTTCTGTTCGTTTGGGAAAACGAAAGATCGGATTAAGCTCTCCTTTGGATATGTTTCAGTACTTGGGCTTATCTTCATTGTGTCCAAATTTGAGGCCCATTCGAGATTGGAAGAGGCCACCATGATCAGAACAATATTTGAGATTTTGGGCTTTTCTAGGGTTTCCTTTCTTTGGAAATCAAGCAATACGAGAAGACTATTTAATGTGTGTTTTTCTAGTGTTTTAGGCAAACTTTGACAAATTGAGAATTACTCTTCTTTTTAGGTTTTGACGTTGTTTAGCTGTAGCTTGGTTTGATATTGAATTGCAAGAAGTCAACGCTTGGTTTGATATTGGCCTGGGTTTGATATTGAATTGCAAGCAGTCAACGCTTGGTTTGATATTGGCTTGTGAGATCGATCTGTTGTTTACACATATTTCGACCTCCAAACCTTGAAAGAACCCTATGTGGATTCCTTGAGTTAATTCGAGTCTAGTGAGTCTTTCTAGATTAACGGTTGAGTCAAGAAAAACGTCACTTGCTTATCGTGTCCGAGTCAAACTAGTCTACCTAGATCGACGACTGAGTCAAGGTAGATAAGACTTGTCGAAGACCAAGATTCGATCGATCGTCTGTCACAACGATCTCTCGAAGCCGCCTCGACATCAGATTCACCCAACCGTCCGCCGCCGTCGACCACAATCGCCGCCACCGTCGACTTCAACCCCCATCGTCCATCCAAATCCTAGCAGATCCACTATCTTAATCCGACCTTGTGTCATCATTTGGAAAAAGACATTTCTTCTCTTCTGTGAAACATAAAGGGAAATCAGTAAGAAATTCATGTGAGATAGAATTTATCGGAAAGACTGTAACAACACAATTTACATTCATCTAAGTATAACTAAAAGCAAAGAGTCTGAGACTATCTTCATGCTTAAATTTGCAGTAAATTGCACAAGTTCATCCTGTCAAAGATAAGTACCTCGTAAGAACATGTGAAAACAGTAGCTAAGAGTAAGAAATGGAGTCAAATAAAAGAACAAAAAAAAGTAGCCAATATACACGAATAAAAAAAGTAAGAACAGAAGTACGGATTAACAATATTTACTCACTTCTGAAATCAAGTTATGTAATATTTTTTCTGGTCGAAAAAGAGGGCTAGAAGCCCTTGCGATTAAGTAATAATGAAAACTAGTAGTCATGCTCAGAAGATTCGCAGGAGGGATTTAAAATGCTGAATTGAATCCGGAAGGTCCAAGGATAGATTATTGTTGAGACATGTATGATAATAAAATAGATAAGGTGTAATAAGGTGACAAAGTGCTTATAATGTAGATTGTCTATTACCAAACACACACTAAGAGCTCAGTAAGTATATGCATTTGGATTAGTCACTTATCCCAAGTTTAGTATGAGAATGCACCAAGATGAGCTCGAACTCAACTGAGCTCATATATTTTGAGTTTGGCCAGCTAGCTTTCTCTAATGAAGAAATTTTCTACAAGATGAAATACATGGAAAACCTTTTTAAAGCAACTGAATTTAGCTGAATGTCAATGCTGATGAGTTCCTCACCATTAACATTCAAGATATCCTATTAATGCCTTTGCTGATGAATCAAGAAACTTTGTAACTGTATGAAGCAGCTGAGGCAAATGCAATCATTTTGCATACACATATTTTGACCACTGATCAGTGACCACAAGTATCAGAAAAATATCTACATTAGCATTTTGTCGAACACCTTGTAGGCACCTATATTTATCTTAATAAGATCAGTTCTAAGCAATTGGCGATCGATACAATTGGATTGAAACACAAACAAACAAAAAAATTGCATCAATATACAGATATCCATGCGTTTTTATTGGATTTAAAGTTAGAAAATTGCCCCAAAAATTAATACATATGTAGGATAGAAGTTCAACGTATTTTTAATGGTGAACTGATGATGAACATGGACTGATGTGCAGTAAAAACACCAACGAATTCCATGGGGAAATTTAGCAAATTAAAAGGCTAAACCTAGCTGGTTCTTCATTCCCCATCAACCTTTATATGTGAGAAATTTCAATAGAAATGGGAGGGCAAAGATGGAACCAAAACAGTGAAACGAGAGAATAAGCTAGCTTATTTTTATCCAAAATTTCTGTAATAATTTTTGAAGAAATTTAAGTTACTTATGCAATATAAAAGCAAATAAGCTGATAGTGCCGAGGTGATTTGCAAACCTAAATTTCAGCTAGATTAAATTTTGGACTTTAAGCTAGATAAGCTGTTAAATATTGTTGCCAATGTATTAAATGATTTAGAGAATGAGTTGGCAGTGTACATAAACCGATACATGAAAATTGAGCGTAAGGGTAAAATGTGGAAATCACATTTTATAAATAAATAACAAGTCATCTTTATATAATTAAAATTGTGTGTTAAATCTAATATGAAACGCAATTTTAAATTAGGTAAGTCATCTTTTCATTTAATGTGAAAATTTAAATTCTCGGGCAAATGATCTATTTTTCAGAAACTTTATGTTTGGTTTAAATTGAAGTAATTTGTATTAAATAAAAATCTATCTTATATATTAAAGCTGAGCCTTTTCGAGCTCTTAGAGTGAGTTTAGGAAAAATTTTAGACTATTTATTTATTTATTTTTTAAAAACATAATTAACTTATTAACAAATTACATTAAGAGAAATAAAAACATTATTTTGGAGCAAATTATTTTATAGATTTAAGTAAACTTAATCTATCTAATTATTATTCATCTATTTTACTTTTGATATATAATGAAATTTGAAGCAGATATAAAAATATAAATATCTAACCATGTTAAAGAATAACAAGAACTTAATAAAATTCAGTATTAATTATATTTTTAATTATCCACTAAAAATTTGATAGTTAACCAATGAAAAAACACATAAATATATTTTATTTATTATAGATATTTTTTGAGGTTGTAGCAATATAAAATACTATAAATTATATAAAACGTATGTCAAAACCGGTTATAAAATTATTATTAAATAATTATATAAACATATCCCGTGCAAGACATGACACGAGTCTTGCACTAGTTTATTACTTAAAAACATAGACTTGAACAATTTGTACGATGGGAGAAGAATTACAACTCGTTAAGAAATAAGTTGTCGTAACAACTCTATGGTATGGGCTTTTTTCATTAACCGTTAATCAAATCACAGAGCACGGTCCAATAGAAATGGCCCAGCCCATCTCAGAATATCACCGCTGTCACCCGAATTCTCGATTACCAAAACACTTCTCAGCGATTTCTTCCACCAAGCGACACCTGAAGCGCGATCCATGGCGAGATCCTCTCCGATAATATCACCTCTCTTCTGCCTCTTCCTCCTCCTCTGTCCCACCTCCTCCGACGCCGTCTCCTACAAACAACTCCACACTCTCTTCTCACTCGCTCACTCCCTCGTCACACGCGTCGCAAACCTACGCGCTTCAAGGGGTGACCTAGAGGGCTTCCGTCGCGCTCAATTCATCGCTGAGAAGCTCGAAAGAGGCCTCGGGTTAGGGTTTTGGAGGCTGCTTGTCTCCATGGGCTGGGATTATGTCCGAAACTACTCATGGAGGGACACTACGACGTCGTTTCAGGTGCTTGCTGGTGTTGTTTATGATGCTAATGAGCTGCTGAGATCGCTTAATGAGTTGACTCGTTTGGGGTCGGATGCTGAGCGTGCTGCTTGGATTGGGAGGAATTATAAAAGCGTTCTTAGGACCTCTAATTCTCTCTTTGGTAGATTGCTTACAGTGTTTCGCAAATCGGTGAGCATTTCCCCCTTTTGTGTGTGCTTATGATGTTTTTCAGATCAATTGTTCTTGTACAACCAAAATTCAGTATTCTTTGGAATGATACTGAATAAAGCAAAATGACTTCGTAAAGTAGGAGTCAGACTATGCATTTTTTGGCCCAATCTTAATTCAGTGTTTCTTATTTCGTGAAGTAGAAGTGAGGCTATGCAATTTTTGAGGCAATCTTAGTTTTGGCATTGGGGTAAATGTTGTTGTTGTAATTGTTCTTTAGAAGGCACAAACTAACTTCTTTTGGTTAACATTTGATTCATGGCAGGGGCCGTTGAGAGAAATGGTGGAGACATTGAAGACTGAGTTGGAGGGTGATTTGCTAAGGGATTGTATTGAGGTGGGAGCCAGTGATCTGAAAGGTTTGATTCAAATTTTGAAGGATTTAGCATTGCAATATACTTCCTCTGAATCGCAAGAATTATGAAAGAAGTTGAGACTTCCAGAATCTTAAGTTATAACAGATTTTGATGACTGATTCCTGAAATCATTTGGTAGATATGTGCACCTCAGTTGCAAAAAACAGAAACAATCATCATGTCCTTCTGATTGGAAGGTTTTGAATATCATTTCATTGGGGTAAATGAGTAACTTGTTAGCTAGTTAGTAGTTTCTATAACATATCACATGTGGTACTTAATCAATTTTGTTGGATGCCATCCATAAATGGAAAATCCAATTTTGGGAAGTGTAAAATTGTAGTCCGTTTAGTTTGGGTTAGTTATACACTTTTATTGTCTGTGTAATGTATCTTGTTACCTTTTCTTGTTAAAGATTTGTAAGTTGCTTGCTTTGTCCACTTCATTTTTTCTTACATTGCTCGAGTACAATAGCATCAGATAGCTCTGAATTTTTAAAGGCTTAGCATTGCTATATACTTCTGCTGAATCACAAGAATTATGAAAGGAGTTGAGACTTCCAGAATCTTAAGTTATAACAGATTTTGATGACTGATTCCTGAAATCATTTGGTAGATATCTGCACCTCAGATGCGAAAAAACAGAAACAATCATGATATTAATATTGGGAGTGACCATCTTCATGCCCTTGTGTTTGGAAGGGTTTGAATATCATTTTATTGGGATCGATGAGTAACTTGTTAGTAGTTTCTATAACATATCACATGTGGTACTTAATCAATTTTGTTGGATGCCCATCCATAAATGGAATCCAATTCGGGGAAGTGTAAAATTGTAGTCCCTTTAGTTTTTTTTGTGATGAAAAATTGTAGTCCATTTAGTTTGGGTTAGTATACAGTTTTATTCTCTGTGTAATGTATCTTGTTACCTTTTCTTGTTAAAGATTTGTAAGTTGCTTGCTTTGTCCACATTCAATTTTTTTTTTTACAATAGCATCAGATAGCTCTGAATTTATAAGGATTTAGCATTGCTATATACTTCTGTTTAATCACAAGAATTATGAAAGAAGTTCAGACTGCAGAGTCTTAGGCTATATCAAATTTTGATTCCTGAAGTCATTTGGTAGATATATGCACCTCGGTCGCAAAAACAGAAATGTGGTTTTGGTATTACGTATTATCTTCCATTAAGAATCATCATGCTAATACGATTTGGGACTTGGGAGTGACCATTTTCATGCCCTTCTGATTGGAAAGCTTTGGATATCATTTCATTTGGGTCAATTAGTAACTTGCTGGACCATGGTAGCTAGTTACTAACATTAGTGTATCAACTTGGTATAGATCATCGATGAGATTCCTTTCAAGTAGTTTTCTTAACATATCACATGTGGAAATTAACTAATTTTGTTGAGTGGCCATTCATAAATGGAAACTGCAATTTGGGTTTTGGAATTTGGGCAAGTGTGGAATTGTAGTCCCTTTAGTGTTGGTTAGTTATACAGTTTTCTTACCTGTATAATGAATCTTGTGTTGGTTAGTTATACAGTTTTCTTATCTGTATAATGAATCTTGTTATCTTTTCTTGTTAAAGCTTTGTATGTTTGCTTGCTTGAGTAGAGTAGCATCAGATAGCTCTGAATTTAGGTGTGTATGGCCTAATATTATAGTCACTTAGTTCAGGAGACTTGGTTTTATGTGCATCTGTATAGATCGTACTTAGAGACGTGTTGAAGCTTGAAGAACATTTCAGGAGCTTTACACAAACTTCTTGATCTAGGGCTATGTTGAAACATGTATAGACTTCAGGGAAAAAAATTGGGATTTTTTCATAATGATATGATCAGAACTTGGTGTATGCAATGAAATACAAGTATTCTGTTCTATAAATATGGTACTTATGCTTACAGGATGAAATATCTCATCTGATCTAGGGCTATGTTGAAACATGTATAGACTTCAGGGAGAAAAAAGGCATATTCTTTTCGAAATTATAGTAGTCCATGTTGAAAAAAGCTACTAGAAACTCATCACTCGTGCATAATTTTTCCATGTTGAAATCTCTTGGTATCTGCTTACAAGTAATATGAACTTTACGAATTGTTACTTGTATACAAACTCTAGTATTTTTGTTCTTTCGGTTTTGTCAATCCATAGTGGAATCAGATAATTCGATATTCTTGTCAAATGTTGAGATCAGATTTTGTTGTAAGTTGTAACATTGAATCAATAAAGTCATACATTTCTACTGGTGTTGTGTACATTATGCATCAAATCTATTTTTAGATTATTCTACACGGGCTCCCATTCCCCTTGAAGCTTGATAATATCGCAATTTTTTCGCTAAAAAACAATAAATTAATCGAAATTGCTCCGAATATGAGAATAGCACAACAATAATCCGTTGTTTTGCCCATTAAATTAAGTAATCTTTCCGTCCCTTTTTTATGTTCTCATTTCTCATTTTAAGTGTCTCAATTTGATGTTTTCATTTCTATTTTTAACCACAAATCTTTACCAATATACCCTCATCAAAACCCATTAATTTCCCCCAAAACCACAACAATTCAAAATACACTTTAATTTTTCTCTATCCCATTATTTTCTGACTCAATCTTAACCCTTTAATTTCCCATCTCTCACCATTCTCTCATCCCAATACACCCTCTCTTCTACTCCCTCCGTCCCCAAATGATGTTTCCGTTTCCGAAATTTCACGGTAATTAAGGAGAAGGTAAAAATAGAGGATAAAGTGATTAGATGGGGAGAGAGAAGAGAGAATTGTGAGAGAAGAGTTATTGGGAGAAGATAAAGTGATTGAATTGATAGAGAAAATGTGTTGGGAGAAGATAAAGTAGTGTTTATTTTAGGAAAGTAGGAAGAATTTTCTGGGACGCCCAAAATAGAAACGAGTCTTATATTAAGGGACGAAGAGAGTATTTTCATCTCTCTCTCCTCTCTCCTTTCCTTAATTCCCGTGCAAAGAAGGGAAATGAAAACATAATTAAGGGATAGAGGAAGTAGTATAAAAAGGGATGCTAAGTACGATATAAGAAGTGAAAGCTAGCATAGTTTCCTACTTTCCTACTTTCCTTGGACTTCTTTCGACCAAATAGGATTGGTGTTTCGAAAGCAGCGTTATTATCAAGAATAATCAGTATGTATGTAAACATGCAGTCTACCGCGCGCCTCGACAAACACGGCACTACAACTTTTACTCTATGTAACCCCATTCCCGCTATAGCATCCAACACGCTATAAATCAAAATCAATTATCGAGACATGCAAGTTCCTGAATGAGAAGTGGAACCCTAAGAGGTGGTAAAAACCAATGTGCTATCAAGGTCGAACACACCTCTTTGTATAAGCTAGTACACCTCCTGCTCGTAACGCCAATGAGGGATGATCAAGTGTCGAACAATCTGAACACGTAGCTTAAGCAACTAAAGATCTATAAATAGCGCACTCACCCTCCAAAGTAGTGATTGAGTTTTTGAGAGAAATATAGGAATTTCTTCTTCTTATTTTGTCTTTTTCGTTTAACAATCGCCAATAGGTTTATTGTCTTTGTTTTTATAGATTTCGCTAATCTTTGTGGTATTGTCAATAAAACATTAATTATCTAAACCAATGGCGTTTATCCTGAGGATAGCATCACTGTGTTGGTCGATACTTTCAATGAAGAACGGTTGTCACATCTGAAGCATCAAGACTATGAAAATGTACATCAATCATTGTAACGTTGAGTTCTCTCTTTGACTGCAATTAGACGCCTGCTCAATATGACATCGAAAATATTATCTTATGAATCCGGATTAGGTGAGAATGATTATTATTGTGCGAATTGCGAATGGATGCACATTTAGGCGATTGACATGCACTTTCTTCAGTAATGACATGCACATTTAGGCCATTGACATGCACTCGGTCAGATTTGCATGTCATTGATAATTTGCCATTGACATGCATTTTCGGGGTGTGTGCATGTACTTTTCACATATTATCAATGACATGCAAATCTGACCGAGTGCATGTCAATGGCCTAAATGTGCATGTCATTACTGAAGAAAGTGCATGTCAATCGCCCAGATGTGCATCCATTCGCAATTCGCACAATAATAATTATTCTCACCTGAATCTTTTCCTTATCTTATTGTGTGATCATCACGATTCTTGATCGTGAGCAAAATCATGATTCTTGAATGTGATGAGCTATATAGAACGCAAAAGTAAATCGTCAGGTACTCCTTGCTTAAAATGTTGACATACTTTATAATAATAATAATAATACATTTAAAATGGAAACATCTATTTGAAATGGACGAATCTATACCGCACTATTATATTGTAGAAAACGGAGGAGAGGCAAATTTAACTTTTGAACAACCTTGTTTTAAATTAATGGTCATGTGTGTGCGCCACATCTCATTTCCTCTAATTGACGACTGCTCCTCTTTGCGCGTTAGTGCAACTTGTTTTCTTTCAAAGATGTTGCGATGCGGGTGCGAATCGTTTTGCGATTGCACCTTTTCATCAAGGTTACCGGTCCAATCAGCATGCGCACATGACCACTGGCTTTTTCCTGAAACAGACAAAGTCCTCTATCCTTAAATGTAGTCACCTAGCTACATTAGTAAATAAAAAAGTATTCGTAATGTAGATACACTATAAATTAGACAAAACCACACAAATCAGTTCTCGCATAAGTTGAGAAACCGAACTTCATATATATTTTACGGAGAATATGTCTACGATTAAGCGTTCAAAATAGAAGGTACGCTCTTCTCCTCCAATTACCAGACACATTAGATGTAGGGTGCGCGATGACAATGCTACAAATTCTAGCTATGGTGCGAGCTTGCCAATCGTCAGAAGCTATGATATATTTTTGTACGGATATTTCGAGAGTTGAAAATAGTGTTATAGTGAAGAAGAAAAGTACATCAAGAGTTCAGGGCAAAGGTAAGCTTTCTACAACTTTGACTGCATGTTGATGTCGCTTTCAACCTATCTTAACACTTTGTTTGTGTATACTGGGTCTCATGAGGATGAGTTTCCAAATAGGAAACCTATGATGGTATCGAGAGTCATCTCTCACATTTAATGACTTCTCAACCCACTAAATCTCAATTCACAATTCCATAACTTAACAATATTCATAATTTTTTTTTGATTTGTCGAATTTTCCATAAAACTCTATATTGATGATGAATTTTTTTCTAGGGTTTGATTATTTACAATTGATGTCGATCGCGTATGATGAATTTTCCATAACATCCTTCCTTTGAATTTGAATCGACAATGGAGTATAAATTAAAATTCTATGGTTTTCAATCAATTTTTTTCTACGGAGTCTTACTCCAGTCCGAGTATAAATTCCAATTCAAATTCGATAAAGAAATTGAAGAGACGGAACAAACAATGACAAAGATATTGGTGAACCCATTGACCAGAGTAGGCGCTTTATCCCCATAGATCCTGGATACATCAAATTTTGTGTATAAAATAAATCATACTATAATCCATTACTTAAGACTAGTTAGTCAATAATATTGAGTGAAAAGTTACCTTAGTGTGGCTGCACTAACCATCTCATCGTTTTTTTTCAAGAGTATTGTATAAAATCCTGTGAAATTAAGACGTTTCAAATCTGACCTGCAATGGAAATTCAGAGTTAATATAAACTTCAATCGGTCAATAATTGTTATGGAAGTCAGAGAAAAAAGATTAGGGCATAAAAAAAACTCACCCTCTACCAAATATAACATCTTCAACAAGATCTCTCTGTGTACGAGGTTCTTTAACAGGCTCAAAGCATTCATGCATCACTTCAAAGGCAAGACTAAGCTTGTTGTAGTTCTCTTCCATCAAGTTGACATCATCTTCACTTTGATATTTCATGGGTTTAATTAGAGTCCATGTCAAATTATCATGGCCAAGAGTACTAGTTTGCATTTTAAACTTTTAAAGACCCCTAAAAATCTGCTTATAGTAATCAAGCAAGAAGAAGTACCACAATTTAGTGAAGAACAATAATATCTAAAAGGCTAGTACATCATCTAAAGATTACCTAGTTAAAATCTCAGAAGCTATCACAAGAGACTGTAAGCGATTCAAATCAAAGTCTACCACACAAAGCAAATATGACAAATTTAAGTTTAAAAAAGGAACTGTCCTTAAATTTTGTCCAGGATAGTTCCATGAAAAGTAGAGAAGGTTCAGCACAAAATTGTTTGGAGTGACAATTAAAGTAACTAGTTATTATGATACATCCACATCGAAAAGTTAGATTAACGAAGTAACAAGTAGGATAAAAAATTGTAACAATACGAGCTGTGATTATTACCCAATAAAAATGGAGAGATCGGTTGAATTTGATGACAACAATACGAGCCTGCGGGATCTTACCTACATAATTGGGGATTTCTCTTTTGCTGGACCATTGAGAGGCTATGGTGGAATGTATGTAGCCGCAACGAAATTCATCAACGGCAAGATCAAGAGTCCACTGGAACGCTTGGGTTTATACCTCAAGGAGGAAGACAATTTTGTGCTTGAAGACGATTCTAAACTTGTTGGTGATTATGAGGAAGGAGAGATTATAATATGAAGTTTCTGATTTAGAATGTTACTTTTGCTAACTAATGTTCCCTCTCCCGCAAGGTTAAATGCAAAATCAAAACAAAACAAAAAACCCCAATTTTTATTATTTATCAATTGGGTCTCTTGGTTTTCAAACATTTTAGCATTTGGTTGTCTCAATTGCAGGTTAATAACCTTCTCACAACAGAGGGCAACATCGATGGAACAATAGTTCTATTTTAAAAAACTGATGTAAATAGCAGTATAAAAGAGGAGATTAGATATAGAAAATAATAGAGAGTATCGACATTGGAGTATCAATGAAAATTCTATGATTTTCAATCATTTTTTCTTCTACGGAGTCTTGCTCCAACCGAAGATAAATTACCCTGCTGGTTGTACATAGTGTGTGCTTTCTCATTGATCATTTAGTATTAGGTACCATTTGTGTGTGACCTTTACTAATCCATTTTATTTGTACACTTATTTGCAATGTTTGCAGAGCAATTTGACCATGGGGATGAGATATGTGGAGTAGTTGATAATGTGAGAAATAGACTCACGTATCCGTTTGGACCAAGAATGTAACAAATGAAGTTTCTGATGATAAGTTACCTTAATTATATTATTAGTTTACCATATCTTTCTATGACTTTATCTTTTACTTATCCTCCAAGTCATAGAAAGATATCTTCTAGGAAAGATTGTTAGAGATATCTCTTCCCTCTTGTATATATATCATATGTGTGTTCAATAGAAAAGCATGCAATTTCGATAATCTTATATGGTATCAGCCTAATCAATCCTTGGCCTACCTACTCAAGAACCTCGTTCAAACACAACAATGGCTGAGTTTTCCTCTCATCTACCCAACCCTCACGATCCAACCACTCCATTCATCCTTGTCCATCTTCCCAGCATCACAAAATTAACCCCCACAAACTATCTTACATGGAAACTACAAATACAAGCAACCCTTGAAGGCTACAACCTATTCAAATTCCTTGACGGGTCACATCCCGCTCCACCGGAGATCATCCCTGCCGACAAAACAACAATACCCAACCCACTTCGACTATCTTGGAACCGTCAAGATCGACACTTGTTTGGCGCCCTACTCGCTACACTCTCTGCCACCGTTGCTCCACTCGTAACTCAGGCAACCACTTCGTCTCAAGTCTGGGATATCTTGCGCCAGACATATGCAAAGGCGTCTCGTGGACATATCAAACAAGTCAAACACAAGCTTCGAAATACCGAGAAAGGAACCCAATCAATCACCGACTACATGCAGTCTATCAAAATATCGGTCGACACCCTCGCCACTCTCGGTGCCCCGGTCAATCCTGAAGATCTCACGGACCAAGTGCTTCGTGGTCTAGACGACTCCTACAAACCAGTTATAGACGACGTCAACGCTCGTGACTCCCCGATCTCCTTAGAGGAACTTCACGAGAAACTCATCAACCACGAACTGGCGCTTGCCATCACATCCAAATCAGGTGGCTCGCCCGGTCCGGCTACCGCTCTCAATGCTCAGACCAAGCCCAACCGCCAGCGTGGACGTGGGCAACAACTGTCAACTCAGCAAGCATGGCAACCCAGCCCTTCCCTGCAGCCATCCGACTCCAACGGGAACCGCAACCGCCAACCTGACTTTCCCTCAAACCAACACACCCGGAAACCCTTCCTTGGACGGTGCCAGTGGTGCAAAGAAAACGGTCACGTCATCTCTCAATGTCCAATCTTTTGACACCAACACCCATCTGTCCAACCCCCGTCCTCGGCTCGATTCCCACTAACTCTCACCCGCAAGCTAACTCCGCCACAACCAACCCGACCGACCCAAACTTTCTTGTTGATAGCGGAGCCTCTCACCACATAACACATGACCTACAAAACCTATCCCTTCACTACCCATACACTGGACCCGATGAACTCTTTATGGGTAATGGCGCAGGTTTGAAAATCACTCACACTGGAACTCTCTCTCTTCGTAATTCGACTCATGAGTTTCCCCTTTCTACTGTCTTATGTGTTCCATCCATGTCTAAAAAAATTGTGTCGGTCTCTCAGTTTACAAAACAAACTAAATTTGCTTTACTATTCTTACCTACTTGCTTCTTTGTGAAGGATATCACGACCGGCAAAACAATTCTTAGAGGTCCCTGAATCGATGGGGTCTACATATGGCCTTCCTCCAGTCCAACCGCCAACACTCTTAGTGTTCCGTCTGTGTCATGGCATCACAAACTAGGACATCCTTCTCCAGCTATTTTAAAATTTATTCAGAATCGTTTTAGTTTAGGACCTTCTTCTTCTTTGCAAACTGATTGTGTTTCATGTCATATTAATAAAAGCCATAAACTTCCTTTCAATGAAAGTTCTCTTACTTCGACCTATCCATTGGAAATTATCTTCTCAGATGTCTGGTCGTCTCCTGTTATGTCTTATGATGGTTTTCGGTACTATATTATATTTGTTGATCATTTTACAAAATATGTATGGCTTTATCCTCTTCAAAAGAAATCTGACACACAATCCGTCTTCATAAAATTCAAGTCCCTAGTTGAAAACTTTTTCAAAAATAAAATTAAAATCTTTTACTCTGACAATGGTGGTGAATATATTAGCCTTCGAAATTATCTGAGTCAACATAGCATTAGTCACTTCACCTCTCCACCTCATACACCTCAACACAATGGTGTCTCTGAAAGGAGACATCGTCACATAGTCGAAACAGGTTGCTTAGTTACTCCGGTATGCCATTAGATCACTGGCCTCATGCTTTCCTCACAACAGTCTATCTAATCAATCGACTGCCTACACCAATTCTTCACGTCATGTTCGTTTCTAGAGACTGAATTTCCCTATCAAAAGGTATCAACCTCCTCTACTTTTGACCCTGAAACAATTAATCATTGGGCCCACCTCACAATACCAATCCTACACAAACCCACTTCTACTACCGAGGATATGCCGACCTCATGCAACAGTCGGCCCCACCCAACACTCTCCCTTCCCCTAACCCTAATTTACACACTACCCATCCAATCCCAGAACTCTCCTCCTCCTCAGTTGAACCCACGCCTCCTACTTCATCACTAAATTCACCAATCTCTCATACAACTCCACAAAACAACCCTTCTTCTCAGATAAATCAAGAACGAGGGATCATTACAAGGTCCAAAAACAACATCACTAAACCCATTCGAAAGTTGAATCTCAACGTCCAAGTCCCGCCTCCATCTGAACCAAAAACCATAACTCAAGCTCTCAAAGACCCGGATTGGCGTGACGCAATGCAAAAGGAATACGACGCTCTGGCTGCCAACAAAACATGGGATCTCGTCCCGTCCTCTCCATCTCAAAACTTGGCTGGATGCAAGTGGGTGTTCCGTATCAAGTATCTTCCCGACGGCTCGGTTGATCGGTTCAAAGCTCGATTAGTGGCTAAGGGTTTCCATCAGCGGCCTGGCCTGGATTTCGTTGAAACTTTCAGTCCGGTCGTCAAACCCGTCACGGTGCGGATAGTTCTCTCTCGCTGTCACCAATGGTTGGCCTTTACAACAACTTGACGTTAACAACGCCTTTCTTCAAGGCTCTCTACAAGAAGACGTTAACAACGCCTTTCTTCAAGGCTCTCTTCAAGACCGCATTTTCAGTGATCAGATAGGAGATACAGTTGAGGCCTATGTTGACGACATTGTGGTGAAAAGAAAGGAGCAGAGTAATCACGCTCGTGACCTGGCGGAAGTATTCGCGACGCTCAGAAAGTACGGCATGAGTCTAAACCCAGACAAGTGCGTGTTCGGGGTCACAGAAGGAAAGTTTTTGGGCTTCATGATTAGTGCTCGCGGTGTCGAGGTAAATCCCGATAAGGTCAAAGCCGTTCTCAATCTTGAACCACCACGGTCTACCCATGAGGTCCAACGGTTTGTAGGGCGAGTAAATTATTTGGGGAGATTCTGTGCCAAGTTGGCCGAACGAAACCTCCCCTTCTTCGAAATTTTGAGAAAACCAAAGAACTTTGAGTGGACTGAAGAATGTGGTCAAGCATTCACGAGCCTCAAAGAACATCTGACAAAGCTCCCGATCCTATCTTCCCCGGTTCCGGGAGAAACTCTCCAGTTGTATCTCGCGGCCAGCTCAAGAGCGGTAAGTGCAGTCCTTGTTCGCGAGTCAGAAAAGCCAGTCTATTTTGTTAGCCGAGCTTTATTGCCCGCGGAGACACGATATTCCCCAGTTGAGAAGTCTGTACTTGCACTGATAACGGCTGCTCGCAAACTAAGACCCTATTTTCATGCACACCCGATTGAAACCCTAACGGACCTGCCACTGAATAGCTTCATGACAAAACCAACCGTTGCAGGGAGGCTCACGAAATGGGTCATCGAAATGTCAGAATTCGATGTTGTATATCGGCCCAGGCCAGCTATCAAAGCACAAGCGCTTGCCGACTTCATCGTCGAAACAAGTTTCAGAGAAGGGGAAGTGGTGAATCCATATGGTGAACAGATAATGTGGATAATGCACACTGACGGGGCTGTGAACGATGAGGGGTGTGGCGCAGGTGTGATACTCACGTCGCCTACGGGAGACGAGATAAGCCACGCCATTGCACTAAAGTTCAAACCCACGAACAATGAAGCCGAGTATGAAGCCTTAATCGCAGGGTTAGAGTTAGCCATTGGCCTTTCAATCTCTGTGCTATCATGTTGTTGCGATTCAGAAGTTGTGGTAAAGCAGGTGCAAGGGCTTTATGAAGCGCGAACAGGGAACCTCCCGCAGTATCACGCACGAGTCGCGACGTTGACCTCGCTTTTCATGCACTTCGAAATAAAAGCAATCCCGAGAGAACTGAATAAAAAAACAGATGAACTCGCGAAGCTGGGAGCCGGATGGGAAGGTCCCAAAGAAGAACGCGAGCGAAGATCAGGGTTCATGGTATCAAAAGGGGGCCCCCCGAAATATCTGTTTTTTGTGAAAGAAGAAAGCGCCATCAGTCGCGAGATTGAAATGATGGCGATCAACACTTCATCTGAAGATTGGCGTCGCCCATTCATTGACTACCTCAGATATGGTCGCGGTCCAACTGACCCGAAGGAGCTCATACAATTAAAAAGAAAGGCTGGACGTTTCTATATCAGCAGAGGCGAGCTTTACAAGAGAGGAGGTGACCCTTGCGAGCTGAAGTGTATGGGTCACTACGAGACAAAAGCCTACCTCGAAGAGCTACATGCTGGGCTGTGTGGGACACACGCTGGGTGGAGACCCCTGGTGTACAAGGCTTTGCGCCAAGGGCATTTTTGGCCCACAATGAAACAAGATGCTCAAGCGATGACGCAAGCTTGTCAGGCATGCCAGTATTTCGCCCCTGCCTCCCACCAACCAGGAGTCCAGCTTCAGATCATGGGAAGCCCCATCCCCTTCGCGATGTGGGGGTTGGATCTTCTTGGCCCTTTTAAACCAAAGGCCCCAGGTCAGCTCGAGTATATCATTGTCGCAGTCGACTACTTCACAAAATGGATTGAAGCGGAAGCACTCGCGTCGACAACAGTACCTATAGTGAAAAAATTCCTTTGGAAGAACATTATCTGCCGCTATGGGTTGCCACGCGAGATTGTAACCGATCGTGGCCCTCAATTTAACTCGCCCCAGCTGATGGCATGGTGCAGCGATCTGGGAGTTAGGTTAAAAATTGCTTCAGTTGCACATCCACACTGCAATGGGCAGGTAGAAGCCGTCAATAAGAGCATTGTCACAGATCTGAAGAAAAGGCTAGATAACGCCAAAGGCAGATGGGCGGAGGTCCTGCCACTTACTCTCTGGGCTAATCGAACCACAGTGAAAAAAGCAACAGGGGAGAGTCCTTTCGCCCTCGCGTATGGAGTAGAGGCCGTGGTTCCAGTAGAAATTTTGTTCCCAAACGAAAGACTCCTCCACTATGACTCGGAAACCAATGACGAAAAGATGAGGATGGAACTCCAACTTCGCGAAGAAACCCAAGAAATGGCGGTTATTCGGGCGGCCGCTTACAAAGCGGGCGTCGCGAAGTATTATAACAAGCATGTCAAGGAGAGAGGTTTCGTGAAAGGAGATCTGGTCCTAAGAAAGACGGAGGGGGGAAAACTCGATCCCAACTGGGAGGGGCCATACATAGTGGATTGCGAGGTCGCCCCAGGGGCCTATCGACTGAAGGATAGCTCTGGCAATCACGTTGCAAATTCCTGGAACGTGATGCGACTACGCCGCTATTACGCCTAGCCTACTCCCCCACACAGGTATGAATTCCCACATTTTTGTAACATATCTGCATACTTTAGATAAATATTTCATGGAAAGCGATACAATCGCGATATAAGACGTTCTAACAAGCTGTATGCAGGCGAAAGAACCGATTGAAACTAAGCATTAGCAAGAATCTATCATCGGGTTACCAGAGGAATAAATACTTTCGCCACAAAGGGGGACGTAATCTCAAAATAAAAGGTACGCGCACGTTTCGGGAATTCAGAATGTTGCATAAATCCCGTGACGCTGGGCTGGGGCCAAGAGCATCCACCCAGGTCGCGAAGCCGTGACACTGGGCTGGGGCCAAGAGCATCCACCCAGGTCGCGAAGCCGTGACACTGGGCTGGGGCCAAGAGCATCCACCCAGGTCGCGAAGCCGTGACACTGGGCTGGGGCCAAGAGCATCCACCCAGGTCGCGAAATCGTGACCGTCCGAGAGTGAGTAACGACATTCGTCCCACTCACCTCGACCACGAAGCCCTGATGGGATAACAACCCATCAACGCATAGAGCTCAACGAGTGACACTCCTGAAAAAGTCAATCATGAAACTATGTACTTGGCATGGAAATATGCAATACAAAATGCTAATAAATCCCCATCTGTTTTGACAGACACTCCTACACTAAAGAAGCAAATGATCATAGGCATGATCGCGAACGAAACAAAGAATGGCAGTTTGTGAGGAAAACAGGCGCTAAAACTCCAATTATCCGTGAGTATGGATTTCCCAAGGCATCCAGAATACCTCAGCTAAGGTATGATGAGATAAACACGCGAGCTACTTTGTTTTGTCACAAGAACAAAGAATCTGATTCCAATTCATTTCAGGAAATCACATTCTCAAACACAAAGGCATTCATAGGTGCACGAAAAACCCTACTACTGGCTCATACGCATGCAGTAGTCAGGTGAGAACACACTCTTTATCGCATCACAGGTCACGACATATGAATAATCTATACTTACGCGATCGATTTGCTCGCAGGGTTTTTCGTGAGACCAAAAGAAGAATTTTTCCGGACGAAAGATGTTGGAGAGTGACCTATTCATAATATTAAATATTCTCATTTTGAAAACATTTTTAAGTTTTAAAGTCTATTAATGAGACACATACTTGTAATCGCGATGGCACATAGATGCACATTACATTTTGAGTTCCAAAGTTTTTCCTGATAATCCCAGTCTAATTTATTCATAAAAACTCGTTCATTCTCCCTCCTTTCTTAACACATAGGGCTCGCGAGAATGTAAACATCCTCACGAACACTATGGGGGGAGGGGAAGAGCAGGAGAAATCACCATACAAACGCAGAATAAAAAGGCATAACACTAAGCCCGGAGAGGAACGACGACCTTCACTTGATACACCACAGTCTGAACGGGAACTTCAGGTGGAGAAGCACGCCACATTGTGAAAGTCACCTCATCTCCCTCACAAAGATCATTTTCATACGCAAACTCCCTCCAGCCCTCGCCCAGAAAGTAGGAGCTCCCAACCTTGTCCAGAGTCACATCCCAAGACTCGGAATTAGCGAAAAGGATGAGACCCTTACCACCGAAATGACTAAGGTATTGATCGCAATGTTCCTTTGGAAAACGCTATACGTAGAAAAAAGGGGTCTAAGAAACAAATAAGCAGAGAAAGACAAAGTAAAAGATGATTACCAAACTTCTGCCAGTAATGGCAGAAGAATCCATAACAATGGTAAAAGACTCATGCAGAGACCCCTCTCGAGTTCGTCGTGTCCTGGCCATATCAGAATTCTTTGAAAAAAGAAGGAATGGAAGAAGAAGGCAGGAAACGCCATTTATAAAAGAAAGTCACCTAACCCACATTTAATGCATTAAATGACTAAAGCAGAAAAGTAGTTGGGAGAACAAAAGCAATAAATGCAAAGACACGCAGGAGAATAATTGTACGGTCTCCTCACGAGACCCAAAAAAAAACAATATTTAGGCTCGCGATCACATTCCGATCCGCGAGCCACAGAACCAAGTAACAATTGTATGTAACATCAACCCAAGAGTTTGCACAAACACACGAAAAAGGAGGAGTCAAACTTCGTCATGAAACTCCAGATACCCGTCAGCCTCAGCCAGTGCAGAATCGCGAGCCCCCCTCGCACCACCAACGTCCTTTGTCGCCGCGATGTTTTCTTCGGCAGCAGCTTTTTCGCTGTCAACATTCACAACATCGTTCCCATCACCTGCATCAGACGACTTAGCACAAGAGCGAGTCGAGGAGTCCGCTACTTTCTTCATCCTTTCCTCCGAGTAAATTACCTTCTTAGGTACCTTGGGGACTGAGACTAAAGGAATATGACACTCCATCCCTTCGACGACTCCCTCACCTTCAGGCAAGAAGGGTTCGACGACCCAACCTTCAAGAAGGCTCGCGTCGTCGTCAACAAAGGTTCCAAGAGGAGGAGAGGTATACGCAGGGATCTCGGCAGGAAGACCACAAAGATCCGTAGGATCGAAAGAGAAGTTAGCCACTTTGTGCTTTCTAAGCTGACGCTTGAGTGCAGTAATCACCAGGGTGTCGCGAGCCAAACTGATAAAATCAATACGACATTTCTCGCGATAGCTAGAAGCATACTGCTTGGCACCTTCGCGACGACCCTTGTCAAAAGCTTGGTCTCTCTCTTGACGAAGCAAACCTAACTCTGTATTATGATTACGCTTCATAGTCCTGGCCGAAAGCTCCAAGTCGCTTATCTTCGCCATCAGCTCAGCATTCCTCTCTTGCTCCTCCTTTAGTTTTTTCTTCGCGGCCTCCTTAACATCCTGTGCTTTGTGAGCAAAATCGACCATCTCATTATATTCCCCCTCCATCTTATTATAGCCATCTTCAAGGGCGATGGAATATTGCCCCGATGCCTCGTTGAGAAGAAGCGACTACAATAAGCGAAATATGTTAGTTAAAATCACCTACCGACAAGAAGGAAGAAAACCATTCAGGAAGAAAATAAAGGAAACCCACCGCCAGATTGAGTCTCGCGAGCCCTGCTTTACCCCGAACAATGCCCTCTAAAAATCCAGGCATCTCTGGGAAACCAGGTCGATCGCGATGAAAGAACGTTCTCACTGCCTCCTCTTCGGGAAAAAGCTCAGCCAGATCCTGAGAAGGGGTATCTTGACCACCTTCAAAGGTCATGGGCTGCTTACCCTTGGCAGCTCGGTGCGAGGAAGGAGACCCGCCGGCCCCTAAGGGGATTGTCGAACCAATCGGGGATTGGTCGTCTAGAGGCTCGGGCGCGCGTGTTTCGGTCTCCACAGATTGAAGCACGGACTCGCGAATATTAATACCGCCAGCAGAGATTTTCCTCTTTTTGGAGGAATTTTTGCTCTTGTTCGCCAGCTGCTTTCGGCGCTTGCTCTTCTGTGGGGCAGAAGCCTGCTCATCAATAGGTTCCTCGTCAAAGGAGTCGTCAGAACCCTCCATAGTCGCGAGACGCGAAAAGTATCCTGTCTCTGCAGATAAAAAATAAAATAAATAAGTGTATAATAAAAAATCCATAAGCATATGACATCGCGAGTGCGTAACAATGAAAGAAGGATAAGTGACAATAAACAAGAAAACCATTGAACAAGGGACATAAGAAATACCATAATGGTGCTTAAGACTAAGTCCACGCTGGGCTAGCACCTCGTGGGTAATACACCTCAGGAATATGCGCGTCGAAACAAGATCATGGAAACTATGGAACTTACGGTAAAGACAATCTTTCTTAATCTGAGTCCAGTTACCAGATTTAGGTTGAGTCGCGATCATCGATATCTTGGTCAAGATCCCAGAACCCGGAGGTGGTCGTACCAAAAACCAATCAACCTTCCACTTCGGTATGCGGGGAGGACCATCCCACTCCGATCTGCCATTTTTTACGGCGGTGAACATCCCCATTTCTTCAGGAGCCCTTCGCGTAGAGAACATAAGAAGAAAATGACAAGGATTGGGTTTTACCCCGATATCCTGACACCTCATCACATAAATAACCAAGGCTCTCCAAAAGTTAGGATGCATCTGAGCTGGGCTGTAGGTCAGCTCTCTCAAGAGATTTTTAGTAAAGTTGGAGAAGGGGAGCCTAAATCCTAATTTAAGAGACGACATACTCAAAGGAAAGAAAGTGCCATATTCGTCAAGGGAAGTCCCATCCAGAGATGGAAGGGCAAAAATTGTACCCTCTGGAAAAGGATAGGTATCCGCGATGGTTTCAAGATCGCGAAGGGTAAGATCAGAAGGGAGGGCCGTAAATGGGTTCCCGAGATTCTTGACCTTTTTATGATGGACGCGGCGAGTCAAAATATGTACACGACCCGCCGGGTTATGGAAAATATCTTCGATTTCCACGCGAGGAAGATCATCTTGCCAGGAGTAAAAATTCTCATAGTCCTCGCGACCGATCATTACTTCCTCAGAATCCCGAGGAGGACTTTTATTGCCACAACCTGCATCTGGTCGCGAGGTAGACGGAACTTCGTCGTCATTATGTCTAATAGAGTCTCCTGTGGACGATCAAGAAGAAAAAGATCGAGAGTTAGTTTTCCAGGGAAAGAACACGAAACGCGAAGGCTAGAAGGAAGCTTCACGAGCCATGGGAATAACAAACAAAGAAAACCCTGGAAAACAAAAAATATAAGATCTAAGGGGAAGTTAAACAGACTACTGGTGGAAACCCTAAGAAATGGTGAAATGAATAGCTCAGAAGCCAGGAGCGGTAAAAAAGAATTGGCTTTGAAGAACAGTGAGGGTTTCAACAGTCTGAGATGACCTTTAAGGAAAAAGGGAATGCCCATCGAACAGAAGAAAGAAGAGGAGGCACCGCCCAGTAAATAACCAATAGAGGTATGATGAAAAATCGCCCAACCGCCATGAAAACCAGTAAAAGCTTCGAAAGAACACAAGAAATAGCGGAGATACAGAAATATCGAAATCATGTGTAGAAGCAATAGAAATCAACAAATGAAAAACGAATTCAAGATAGAACTTACGAGCCATTGGTAATTCGACGATCGTCTGAACGAATGAAGATTTCTCGAAGTTTTATTAAGGATGGGTTTTACAGAGGAATATGAGCAGTTGGAGTAAAGAAGAAGAGAAGAATGTGGTCTGGCAGCTTTTTATAAGAAGATAAAAATCCCAAAAGGAAGCCATGTGTCAAAAGGTGTCAGAACGTGGGAATACAAAACGTCTCGAATTTAAAATTCAAAATTCAAAAACAAGCGCGATGAAATGAGGAGTCGCGAGCGAATAATCTCCATGGGACCCCCCGAGAACCCGGCTTCAATTCTTACCCAAGCTTTGCCTTCGCAAAGACAAAGACTTGGGGGGCTGGCTGTTGGACCCGGTTCTCGCGATCAATAACGTGGACTCGGTTCTCGCGACTCTAATGACGCAAACCCGGTCCGCGACCGAGAAGCAGGCCGCGAACCCATAAGGCCAGAAAATGGGTCGAGAATGAGAGGCCCATTAAGAAGCCCAATAGGTTAAGAGAGCGATAACGGATTGTGTGGGACCCACTGTGTGGTTATAAATCCTAACGGCAAAGAGAGAGAAAGGGACGGTCGACTGAGAGCATCTTCTTCCCCCTTGAGAGAGAGAGAGAGAAAACATAGAGGGCGATTACTCGTTTCTGAGCTCGTCTCTTCGTTCCCGATTTACCTCTTTTAGTAGGAAATCGGATGATCGGTACCTGGATCCTGACTCTCGGTATCGTCATCGTGCTTTTGAGGTTTGATTCGTCACGATTGGTTGAGTTTCATCATTTACTGTTTCATTGAGTTGGCTCACGAGGTTTCATTGTTTTAGTCATTACTTTGGTCGCTATCCTCTTTTTGTGTTGCTTCATTCTGTTGTTGTTATTGAGGCATTGTGTTCGTTTACCTGTCGCTATTACTGATTTGAGCGTCGGAGAGCCAAATCTGGGGGTTCAACCTTCTGGTTTGGTTGTGCAGGTACAGTAGGGATTGAAGAACATAAAGAACAGAAGAGAATAGCCCATTTTGATCCAGATGACAGTGTATTACAAGTTGTTGCTCCAGTTTGCGTAAGGAAGGTCTCCAATACTTGAAGATTCTTAGAAGGCCAGATCTCGCGAAGTGTTGATTGCGGGATCGCGAACATCTGGGCTCCAACAGGTAACATCCGGTTTGCTCGTTGATTTTGGTTTTTGATACCTTAGGTTCGACTTTGATGAACAGGAGGAACAGTTGTACACCCCATAGGTCACATTTATACTCGTTGGATCTTTGCGGCGTTCCTCGATACCTCCTCGGAATGTCTATGAAAGGAGCGATCTGCCTACTTATTTATGTCAAGATGATGAAGTAGAAGAAAGAGGATTTAGGTGAAGATGGAGGTCGAAGTTGGATACTCAAGCTCACAACTGTTGTAGTGTAAGTCCTTGGTTTAAAAATTTTCTTGTGATGGATCTGTTTATACTCCTCTACCTATTTTCTAAGTTATGCATTTAGTTATCTCTGAAACGTGCCAATGTAACTTTTCTTCTTAATCCATGGGGATTGAGCTGCAAATTATAGATAATTGGAGTGTCTGAAGTTATTCATGGGGATTAGCTTTCACAAATCAAATCTTCTGGATGATTTTGAATGTCAATTTTGGATTGATGACTGCTAGTATCCATCTCAGGTTAAAGTCAAGCAAGATCTTGACCAAGATGCTAGTATCCATACCGCCAAACTAGTATTGAGGAAAATGGACAGAGAAGCCCAAGATGCTACAAATAATGGCCCTTCACAAACTCGTATTGTTGGGTATTACTTAAATTGTCTGCTTTTTTCTCGTGTTGTCAAATTTTTATCTGTTTAATAATCATGTTATTCAAGGGAATGAGGTGATTGACGAGGAGAAGAAAAAGGTTAGAGATTTGATTTATGGGATGATTGTGGCTCCATACTTTGAATAGGGCTATTTAAACAAAACTCTAACACTGCCAGTGACCTACATTACTGAAGGATCCAATTCAATTCTCTAAATTGTATACATGTGTATCTAGTTTCTTGTTCATCTCAAGATGATAGGATCATGCATCTTGCATTATGTTTAGGGGCTTACTATTTGGGCACACCCTAAAAGTTTATTTAACACACTCATACATTCGTCACGAAGGTATTTGGTTAGACATTCGTCACGAATATTTCTTTTTTTTAAAAAAAAAAAATTCATAATCTTGTAGAGAATTTCAATACGAGTCTGTGCATATAAAATACGTCCGAAACGGACATCGTTTGCCCTTCCAAAAGCCCTAAAAATAAAAAGTCGTTTTTGTTAAGTTCGTAATATTTAAACATAATGCA
The DNA here is from genome assembly GCA_029168935.1 of Oxyria digyna. NCBI lineage: Eukaryota > Viridiplantae > Streptophyta > Magnoliopsida > Caryophyllales > Polygonaceae > Oxyria > Oxyria digyna. Next base: position 1,083,668 of record JAPVLV010000026.1, on the reverse strand, counting down.
TAATTATACTTTATAAGTAATAAATTAGTGATATTAAATGATAATATACAATTATAATATATAAATTTAATTGCATGATTTTTAACTATAATTAATAATTATATTATACAAATATTAAATTTATATAAGTTTTTGCTTTTACGAATTTAACGTATGCGACTATTTTGTTTTGAAGGCTTTTGGAAGGGCAAACGATGTCCGTTTTGGACGTATTTTATATGCACGGACTCGTATTGAAATTCTCTACAAGATTCTGATTTTTTTTTTAAAAAAAAAAGATTCGTGACGGATCTCCCCAATACCTTCGTGACGGATGTCCTTCGAACCTTCGTGACGAATGTCCGGTCATATACCTTCGTGACGAATGTCTGACCAAATACCTTCGTGACAAATGTATGGGTGTGTTAAATAAACTTTTAGGGTGTGCCAAATAAAAACTTTGTATGTTTATGTGCAGCAGGTGGAGCTAAGTCGACTAAAATTAGTTTAGATGGAGCAATAACTTCAGCATGCAAGGCAGCATGTGTAGTCATGATGCCTTATCCATATAAATATATTGAGTAGTTTACTGATACTTGATTAACCAAATTTGTATGGTATGTACACGGGTAGAAGGTTAGATCATGTGCCATTATCCAACAATGCATATTCATGTTTTTTTCCCCTTAGATCAAACAACATAATTGAATTAAAATTACTAATCACTGCACACTCAAACTGATTGTCCTCAAAACTACTCCAATAACCGCAAGGATTCAAAATCAATCCATCAAAAGCTCAAGGTATTAGCGACTATACCTTGGAGACATCTTTATTAAGCTTCCTGGCAGTTTTCGACAACTAAAGTCAACTCAATTTTTTTCTTATCTAGACAAAATAAAAATGCGAAATCAAGGGAGATAACGAGAACGTTCTCCTGCTGTACAACAACAAGCATATCAGTTGCGTCGGAAAGCCATTACACTTTTAACAACTTGCTCAGTCCCCCTACTCATCTGTATACTTAGAAAGTTAGTATAACACCAAAAAATATCTTATGCATATATTTTAAAATTTATGTAGAAGACAACCCCGCAAAAAATAAGATTAACCTAGACTCAACTCTAAAAACCATAGCATCCATGATCTAGAATCTATTGAGCTAGTATCTACACTCTACAGTTTGTAGTCACGATTGTTTTCTGATTCATTTTGCAGGATTATAGTAGCACTTGGTTACATAATGTTATCTGCAAACGAAATTTATTATTTCAAATGAAGTAAGAACGGTGAGAACCGATTTCAATTTCGAATAGATTCTAGATGATGCAATTCACAAATAACTGAGTATGCAATCCACAAAAACTGAATATGCAATTCACAAATAACTGAGTATGTAATTTTGAATAACTGGGTATGCAATTTTGAATAATTGAGTATGCAATTTCGAATAACTGAGTATGCAATTCACAAAAACTGAGTATACAATTCACAAATAACTAAGTATATGCAATTCAAAAATAAAATAGATATTGAGAAGTTGCCAAGCTTGATCTTGCTCAAGAAATTGTCCCTAATCATTTCAGTCTAGATAGATATTCACAAAAAAATCTTATCATTTTGTGACTACGACCTCTAAACCTCAAAAAACACAAATTGAGCTACTTGTAATGGCTCTTGTTTGTGTAGTATGTAGATCATATTCAATTATGAGGATGTTACTTTAGCAGCTCAAATAAGTCACCCAGTTGCACCTAAACACAATCATTCACCAAAAATCCAAGTACGAGATTCCACGAACAAGAAAGAATCACTCCAAAATTCCTAGAAAAGAGGAAGTAGAAGGCGAATTTAATTAAGGAAACAACAAGGAGATGTAGCAAAATTAGTGACATACCGTATGAATGAATCATGAGCAGACTCGTTTTGAGAAGGAAGTGACGCGAAGATTCCTTATCCAAACACGTACAACGAGGCTCCAATGAGTTAACATTGCTCATATCGAGTTCTAGTTCACCCAGATTTGGCTTCAATTCAGCAATAATAGCCTTCTATCGGGATTAGGGATATGTCGAATTCATGGGGAAGACCTAGATCGACTTTTTTTAGATCCAACGAGTGTGGGTGGTTCTCACGTTAACATCAGTTCTCGTCTGGGGTGGATTCTCACGTGAACCAATTCTTATATTTGCATAATCCACTTTTATAACCCAAACAAATTAATTATCAATTTGACTATATATATGGTCTAGTGTTATACATAAACAAACAACATTCCTTGCCATGGAAAGATTGAGCCACCGTATTAACAAGTCTATTGCTGATGGGGATTGGACTCCTATTGTTATTTTCCGTAACGCCCCGCCCCTTTCCCACTTGTTTTTCGCGGACAACATTATTCTTATGGCTGAAGCTTCGACTCGCCAAATGAATATTGTGATGGACTGCCTTAAGCGTTTCTGTGTGTCCTCGGGTCAAAAGATCAATGCGGCTAAGTCCAAGATCTTCGTCTCCTCCAACGTTTCTAGAGACTTAGCCAATGATCTCGAGATTATTAGCGGTATCGATGTCACTCGTAACCTTGGCAATTACCTTGGCATGCCCATCCTCCATAAGAAGGTTGTTATTGCCGACTTTGATGACCTCTTGGGCAAGATGAAAAGTAGACTTGCCGGATGGAAGGTACGGACTCTGAATTTTGCGGGACGGGTGACCCTTGCTAAATCCGTCCTCACCTCTCTCCCGGTTTATTCTATGTCGTCCATTCAAATCCCGAAGACAGTTTGTGACCGGATGGATCTTATCACGCGTGGGTTTGTCTGGGGGATTGCAATGGGAAGAGGAAAATGCGCCTTATTCCTTGGCATGAGTTGTGCAAGCCTACGGATCAGGGGGACTCGGTATCCGTCCCGCCCGAAAGATTAATGCTGCCTTATTGGGGAAATTAAGCTGGAATCTTCTCACGGGTGTTGCGGGTACCTGGGGTGCTCTCTTTCGGGCTAAGTATGGTATTTCCTTCAAAGGAGGTTCCATGACCCAAACTACCTCGATCGACGGCTCCTCGACTTGGAAGAGTATTCAATGGGGATCCTATGAGGTTATGTCTAAAGGTACTCAATGGAAAATTGGAGACGGTCGTCTCTGTCGGTTCTGGGAAGACCGTTGGGTCAGCAGCTCTAGCCTTTCCGAGGAGGTTACCTCGCCTTTGCCTCCCTATATGCTGAACAGGCCGATGCGTGATTTATGGAACCCGGGTGCTGGCTGGAATTGGGCGGCGTTCAGTGCTTTTCTCCCGGCTAGAGTGCTGACCAAGATTGCTTCCACGGGCATCCCGGATAAGCTGGATGACCGGGACTGCCCCTTTTGGAGTTTGTCTTCTAACGGGTCCTTCACTACTGCTACTGCTTTTCGTCTCCTGCGTGATCAAGACAGCGTGCAGATTGATCCGAGCCTGAGCAAAATTTTCAAGCTGATTTGGAAGATTGAGGTGTCGGAAAGAATTAAATCATTCTTGTGGAGAGTTATGCAAGGGGGTATCTTTACGAATGCGGAGCGTCACCGTCGTCATCTTGCTGCGTCTGCAGAGTGTACGGGCTGTAATGAGGCCCTTGAGACGATTCCCCATCTGTTTCGGGATTGCCCGCTTTCCAAAGATATTTGGAGCATGATCATTCCGGCTTCTAAACTCCATGCCTTCTCCTCGGATCAGCATTTGACTTGGCTTCAGAACGTTCTTGAAAATAAGTATGATCTATGCCCGGCCTGCCCTGATAACATGTTGTTTGCTACCACCATTTGGTGGATTTGGAGATGGAGGAACAATCGTATTTTTGACCCCGATTATACCTGCCCGGATAAGAAGTGCTTCATATTCAATCAGGTTGAACAATTTCAGAGGGCCAAGGCCTTGCTTAAGAGCCTGAATGCCTCCAGTCTTATTCGGCCTTGTCACTTCACGTGGTCCCCTCCGCCTCTCGACTATTTGAAGATCAACGTTGCCTTTCGGGATTTTAGCAACTCTGCTGCTGCGGGGGGTGTTTGTCGCAACCACTCGGGTCAGTGGGTTTGTGGATTCACGTCTCATCGGTTCTGGCTTCCGAAATTTGGGGCGTTTTACATGGCCTCAACCTTGCTTGGACCAAGGGTTACAAATTCGTGCTTATGGAGTCGGATTCTCGCCTCACTGTGGAGTTGATCAATGGTTGTGTGCAGCCTCTCCACCCTTTTGCTAGCCTCGTCTCCCGTTGTCGTGGCTTTTTTTGTAGGAGTTGGTCTTTACAACTTCGTTATGTACCTAGGGAAGCAAATAGCGTTGCGGATCGCATTGCTTCCATGGGTTTTGATTACCCGTTAGGGGTCCATTTGTTAGGCGATCCGCCAGATTGTATCTCGAACCTCCTTTTGGATGATGTAAGGGGAGTGGTCACCCCATTTTAATTTGGCCACATTTGCAATATATCTGACGGAGAGTGCCGTCTCTCTTTTACAAAATAAATAAATAAACAAACAACATTCCTAAGTATAAAGCTTTGTAATTGATGAGAAGAAGATAATTTCATTCAAGAGTATTACACATGTTCTTATAGAACTTACAGAGTGAAAATATAAAACCCTAGAAAGATTTGATTCTACAAGATCAAAATCTTTTCCTGAAATATATTAACAGTATATTTACTAACTGCATAAGGCAAGTGTAAAGGTACGGATGACAACTCTAGGATTAACACCCCTCGGCAATCTCAACGGTGTGGTCGAACTCGGAGACGATGCCGTAGAGATTGGAAACGAGTAGTCCCGACGGCCTTTGTGAATATGTTAGCGACCTGGTCATGAGCTCGGACATGTCGAACCACCAAGTCTCCTGCTTGAACTTGTTCACGGACGAAGTGGTAGTCGAGTTTAATGTGTTTGGACCTGTGATGGAATACGGGATTCTTTGCCAGGAATGTTGCACTGAGGTTGTCACAGAGAAGAATTGGAAGACCATCAAAGGGAGATTGCATTTCACCAAGGAGTTGTTGAATCCAAATGAGTTCGGCAGTGACAAAAGCGATCGCTCGATACTCGGCTTTGGTACTAGATCTTGAAATAGTCTTTTGTTTGCGAGACGACCAACTGATCAAGTTACCGCCATAATATATAGAGAAGCCATGCTGAGATCGAGAGTCATCAGAGTCGGAAGTCCAGCCGGCATCAGTAAACGTAACTAACCGTGAGTCAATTGCCTTGCCAAAGACGATACCTGAGGAGATCGTTCCTTTGAGATAACGTAGTATTCTTTTTACTGCAGCCCAATGAAGTTCAGTCGGACTATGCATATATTGAAACACACTATTCACTGCATATGCAATTTCTGGACGAGTAATAGTTGCATACTGTAATGCTCCGACGATGCTTCGATACAAATGAGGATTGGACAGTGGATCACCGGCTTCTTCAAGACGAGAACCAGGTGCGGCAGGGGAGGAGATTGGCTTGGCTCCGGACATACCACAACGATCGAGAATGTCACAGATGTACTTGCGTTGTGAGAGGAGAATACCACTGGGGTTGCGGTGAACTTCAATGCCAAGGAAGAAGTTTAGATGTCCCAAGTCTTTAAGAGAAAAGACGGTGTTGAGATGTGTAATGAACGATTAAATGAGCACCGAATCTGACCCTGTGACTATTAAGTCGTCGACATATACAAGCACGTATGTCACAGTTGACCCCTGTTTTCTGATGAACATGGATGTGTCTGATATACAAGGCTTGAAACCGGACTGAACTAGACATTGTTGAAGCTTGTGAAACCAGGCTCGTGGTGCTTGTTTTAGGCCGTAGAGGGCCTTGCGAAGACGACATACATAGGTAGGCCGATCAGGAGCAACGAAGCCTTGCGGTTGGTCCATGAAAACAGTCTCGGTTAGGTCGCCGTTGAGAAAGGCATTGTTGACATCGACTTTCCGAAGAGGCCACCCATTGGTTACTGCTAGATTGAGAATAATACGGATCGATGTTGGTTTGATAACGGGGTTGAAAGTGTCAAAATAGTCCACACCTTCCTCTTGGTGAAAGCCTTTTGCAACCAATCTCGCTTTATAACGTTCGACCGAGCCATCTGCTTTCTTTTTTATCCTGTATACCCACTTACAACAAACAATATTAGTCCCAGGAGGCTTGAGAACTAAGTCCCAAGTCCCATTACGCATAAGGGCATCAAATTCTAACTGCATCGCATGTTGCCAATTTGGATTTTTTGTAGCTTGTGAGAATAATTTTGGTTCAAGTGGTAAAGATGTATCAGTAGGAGATGGAAATTTAGTGGTAATAAAAGATTTGGGTTTGAGATTACCAGTGCGAGATCCAACCACCATTGAGTGTGCAGAATCTGAAGCTTGACGGAAATAAGATGGAGCTCCTGGATAGTCTGTAGTCGGTGCCTGAGTGATGGAGGCAGTTTGGGGAGTTGGACTTGGTTGTTGAATGGAGTTTTGTGGCTGAATTGGACTGGCTGAGGAGACAGGCTGCACTTGTGGGCCGTGAGAAGAGGGAGTGGTGATTGGGCTAGCCGGACTAGAGGGTTGAAGTGGGTTGGACATGTTATAGGCCGGCGGGCTGTTTTGGGCTGGTGGGGATGACTCCAGAGAAGCTGCTGCCTGTAGCATGTCAAGTGATAAATCTGGGGTATTTTGTGAGACATTGTTGAGAGTGTTTGGGAGAGTGGAGTATGGAAATTTTGACTCATCAAAAATAACGTGACGAACAACATAGGATGTTGGTCTTAGAAGTAGGAACATGCAAGCATATATACCCTTTGTGTTTTGGACTATATCCAATGAAAATGCAAGGTATAGATCTGAACTCCAACTTGTTTTTATTGTAGGGGCGAATAAATGGGTAGCATAAACAACCAAAGGATTTTAAAAGGCCGTAATCCGGTTTACGATTGTAAAGTTTCTCAAAGGGAGATTTAAAGTCAAGATTAGGCGTGATAGTTCGGTTGTTTACATAAACCGCAGTGTGAAAAGAGTTTTCCCAAAATTTTGTTGGAAGTTTAGAGTGAGCGAGTAAAGCAAGACCTTTTTCGATGATGGTGCGGTTGAGTCGTTCGGCTGAGCCATTTTGTTCGGGTGTGTAGGGGCATGAGACTCTGTGGAGGATGCCAAGAGAGGCAAGGAGACTTGAAAGTGACCTATATTCTCCACCCCAATCGGTTTGAAGGGCTTTGATAGTGGTGGAGAACTGCGTTTCAATCATTTGTTTAAACATCAAAAATACCGAATAAACTTGAGATTTATTAGACAAGAAATAAACCCAAATAAACTTAGTATAATCATCAATAAACGTAACGAAGTAACGATGGCCATTAAAAGATTCAAAAGAGGCAGGGCCCCATACATCCGAATGAACAAGAGCAAAAGGTGTCGCCGAGGTCTCAGTTCGGCTAGGTAGAGGATGTCGATGACTTATACCTAGCTGACAAGAGGAACAAATAGACGACAATTTATTTGATGAAATAGGTAAAACAAACTCGGACACTAGACGACGTAAAATTGACTCGTGTGGATGTGCTAGACGGTGATGCGAACAATCGAGAGATGTTCGTTCACCAAGGAAAGCACGAGCAGGAGACGACGCGGAGGAAGACATGGACGTGATTGCAGGAAGCCGATACAGACCATTTTCAAGAGCTCCTCTTAGTAGCGTCTGCCCCTGTAGATTCTTTACATAACAATGAGTAGGGTGAAATTCAAGATATAAGTTATTGTCACGAGAAACTGAAATGAGGTTCTTTTGAATCTGTGGGACAAAGAGCACATTATCCAGTTGAATAGGAGAAGATAAATCATACGATGCAGGTAAAACCGAACGACCTAAATGTGAAATGGGAAGGGACTCACCGTTACCAACTATGAGACCGTCATTACCGTCATATGGATGTGTGAGTTGCAGTCTGCCTAGATCATTCGTAATATGATGTGTGGCGCCAGAATCGAACACCCATGGGTCATGAATGGTGGATGGGGATGACGATGAGGCTACGTAGGCTGCTGCCGGAGGAGCCGAAGGCTGCTGCGGCTGTTGACGATGTTGGTGTGACCCGTTGTTGTTGGATGGACGACGAGTGGCAGGATACTCGTTCGTGTTATGTCGCTGATAGCAATTCTTGGCCTCATGACCCATGCGATTGCATATTTGACACTTAGGTCGCGAAGATTCAGTTTGATCACCCGAAGTAGGCTTGGGACGACGCCCACGACCCCGGAAAGCAAGGTTAGCTTCAGGAGGGGGAACGACATCCTTGAGTTCTTCTTCGATACGTTGCTCTTCCTGGAGTAGGTGGTTGAGCAGTTCGTCAGAAGAAAGCTCAGCACTATGGAGAGAAAGAGCAGCACGAAACGAGCCGTATGGTGGACCTAGACCATAGATGATATAGGATACTAGATCGGCATCGGGGATCACCACGAGGCATTCAAGAAGGTTGTCGGCAAGGGCACGCTTCTTCTCGAAGTATTCGATCATGGTGAGAGAGCCCTTAGTGAGGGTTTGGAGTTGTTGACGAAGGTGCATCTGACGAGACTTTGTCTGAGCATGAAACATCCGTTCAAGAATGGACCAAGCATCATGGGCGGTGACGGCACGCGCAACTAAACCAAGAAGAGGCGTGGAAAGTGTCGACCGAATCCAAAGCAACACCAACCGATCCTTTCTAACCCAAGCAGAGTAGGCCGGGTTGAGAGTGGTGGTGGCTGCGGCAGTTTCTGTTGCTTCAACAGCAAGAACTTTGGAGGGAGGTGCTGGGACATTAAGGCAGTAGTCGAGATCGTAAGCCTCGAGAGCGGAACGAATAGTACCGCGCCAAAGGGAGTAGTTTGTACGATCAAGTTTCAGAGAGATGTGCGGAATGTGGAAGGAGGAGCCAACAGTAGGGTTTGCTGCCATGGCGAGAAGTTGGGGAGAAGAGGTGTTTGAGGGATTATCGTTGGCCATTTTGGATCGAGGTTAGGCTGATACCATATAAAGCTTTGTAATTGATGAGAAGAAGATAATTTCATTCAAGAGTATTACACATTTTCTTATAGAACTTACAGAGTGAAAATATGAAACCCTAGAAAAATTTGATTCTACAAGATCAAAATCTTTTCTTGAAATATATTAACAGTATATTTACTAACTGCATAAGGCAAGTGTAAAGGTACGGATGACAACTCTAGGATTAACACTAAGGAAACAAGCAAAACCATACCTGATAAGTGCACTTTGTCCCACATTCGTATTAAAACATAAGTTCAAGAAAAAGCATAAGGCATTTACCTAAGATTATCAATATGGATAGTTTCAATTAGACGAAAGCCATTTTGGAGTAGGCATATGCACTACGTCATAGTTTCAATTAGACGAAAGCCATTTTGAAGTGGGCATATGCACTAAGTATTAACTCATAGCCATGTTGAAATATCTTGGCATGCATTTGCTTACAAATAATACTAATGAATTACGAAATGTTACTTGTATACAAACTGCAGCTTTTTTCTTTCTTTCTGTTTTGTCAATCCATATTGGAATCAGATCATTCAATATTCTTGTCAAATGTTGAGATCAGATTAGTTATCAAATTTATTTTCAGATTGTAGTACATCACAATTTCCTAATTACTCCGTATATATGAGAATAGCTATTTTGCCAATTAAATTAAATATAAAAAAGGAGATGCTAAGTACGATTGGAGAAGTGAATGTTAGCATAGTTTTCTTTGAACTTTCAAGTTTCAACTAAAGAAGAAGCCCGAAGAAGAAAGGTGTTTCGAAGGCAGCATTGACATAGATAATCAGCATTGACATAGATAATCAGTATGTATGTAAGCATGTAAAGTCAACAATGTATTTTGTAAAGAGTATTTATCAAAATTAACGTGTTTCACGTTAATTGAATTGATAAGTCTAACTCAAATTTACAGGTCATGGCCAACCCACGGTACTTTGACTTTGACTTGTCAAACCACCAACGATAAAGCGCGTGTCCAACAATAATCCGTTATTTATCCCCTAATTCAGTTTCATTTGGCTCACACACTAGTTTTATAAATAATAAATTTAATTTGAATACAGAAATAACTTAGATTAAGAATTTAAGATAATTTATTAAATTGATTTAGTTCATTTACCTCATATAAATTTGCTATAACTTTTAAAAATAATTGATTTTTGAAAATTATTACCTAAATAGCTAACGTAAAAAGATATCAATTCGTGAATATAATTTTTTTGAATTAGTATGATAAATATATTTTAAGAAAAAGAGAGTGTTAATCAAGCAATTTTTAAATATTTAAATATAGTTTAAAGTATTTAAAATTTATAAATTATGAGATTAGATTTTTCAATATAATTATTAAATAACTCTTTGTATATTAAAACATATAAAATATGGTTTGAAGAAGGTTAAAAGTATAAATAAATAAATAAGCATAATATCTTGTAAATTTGAATTATTTAAAATAAACATGCATATATATTTATATTTTTTATTATATGATTTTGTTTATCAAAAAGGAAAATGATTAAAAAATGACATGTGGCAGAATAAATAATGAAATGACCTGTGACGTTTTAGTGAAGATGTGATATGTGGCAAAAATAGAGATTTGCTTTAATATATATACATTAAATTAGTTTAGACGGAAAGTTAGCATTAAAATCTCAAGCCCTAATTACTTAATAAGCTAGTAAAGCTTACATTAATTAGCGCAGAATTTGCGATCCCAAATCTTATTATACGTAGATAGATTAGTTTTAAGTAATTTAAAATTATTAGACAATGCGTTGTTTGAGTGGTCAAAGATTGAATCAAGATAGCTTACGCTTAATCACATGCAAATGCAATACACTTATAATGCATGGTTAATGCTTTGATTTGCTGCATCGCTAATTCGATATGGCCCGTCCATGATTGATTATTTTAAAAGTAGTAAATTCTTGATTATCACACGAAAATATTTTACACATAATTTCTTTGAAATTTTTTCTGAAATGGACAGTATTTTTAAAATAATTCCTATTATAGGCACATTTCAAACAAAAATAATTCTCCGTAAAAAGGTTGTATACGGTATTTTTTTTTAAAAATTAACGTAATAGAGACACTATTTGAAACAACAACGCCTTTACTAAGTTAAATTTTTTATAGTAGCTAGGTCCTAAGTAATATTTTTTTTTGTAATAGACCTCTCCTAAAACAATTGTTTTTAAAACCTATAAAAGCATGGCCCTAATGCAAACAACGTCTCATCTTAATTTTTTTTTAAAAATAAACTTTGGCTTGGAGATACGCGTTGTTTCTTATTCATTTTTCGAAGCTGGCAAAAATACATATATCGGAAATTATTTTCAAAACACGCATGTAAATTAAATTATTTAAAAAATAATGCCTCTTTCAGGGGAAAAAAAATTCAATTTCTTCCAAATACTCATTTGCATTATATACTCTCTTTTTTCTTAACATTCCGACCAAAGAACATAAACGTTATGTCGACTACATTATTGATCGATCCATGACAAAACTCCCTAATCAATCCATGTAGCAAAGGCTGCACCGCCTGGCCACCATCACTTTATATATTCACTTCCATCATGAAGAAAAAACTCCATGATTGTTGTTCTCCATATTATCCACGATATTATAAATACATACACGGTTATTACTTATTCAAACAACTTTTTTTTTTGTTTTAATGATGGAGGCAGTGACGGCAAGACCCCCAAATATTATTTACAAGTAATAAAATATTTGTTAACATACACTGACCTAGCTAACTTGCACGTTTATTTGTACAACAAATTTGTCTTCATGCTAACACGTCCACACTTACATGCAATGACATTAGAAGCATCCTATCTCTACATATCCCCTTTACACAATTACAGATTATATATATATATATATATATATATATTCCTGGCCTAGCTCGATCATACATAAGTTCCTAGTTTTTTTTAGAGTCAAACCATTAAATCTGCCTAATACAAATGTCTAATATCTATACTTCTGTGGCTTTTTTCATCCTTTGGAGTACTCTTAGCATTCTCTTACAACCAGCTTATTCTGATCCTCAAGTTCCTTGCTACTTTGTTTTTGGGGACTCTTTGGTCGACAATGGAAACAACAACAACCTCCAAACTTTAGCTAAAGTCAATTACCCGCCTTATGGGATCGACTATACCAATCAAATTCCAACCGGAAGGTTTAGTAATGGCAAAAACATAATGGATGTTATAGGTATACCTATCTGTCCAATTTGCTTCTTGATTCATGTATATATATATAGGTTTTGATCATCTTGTTGTTTATCGTTCGCGCAGCTGAAAAACTGGGATTCGAAGAATCCGTCCCGTCATTTGCATCAACGGCCACATCAATGGATGAAGACATCATACTTAAAGGTGTTAATTACGCGTCTGGATCAGCGGGTATTCGCAACGAAACCGGCCAACATTTGGTAAACATATAAGAGTTTTTTCTTTCTTTCTCTTCGTGTTCTTGCGTCGTCATCTAGGCGTCTTTTGAAACTAATTTCCGAAATGGACACTTTCTATAGCTTCGAAAATTGACAAAAAATGAGAGGTTGTCCAAAATACTAAAAAAAAATATATATGAGAGGCTCTTCAAACAGCGTCTCTCGTTCACTTTTTTTTTTAAATTCAGGTTTATAACACCGACTTTGCTACTTCCTTAATTTTTCTCAATTTGGGATACACACGCGGAATCGGGTGGTTCGTATGGGCTCGTTCGGAGTCGGAATCGAGCGAGACATATCTGGTTAAAGAAGGGATCGATACGAACCCAACGAAACTGGTCTACCCCGATTCCGATTCAGAACGATCCCAAACGAGTCACCCGAACCTGCGTAAGACTCGTGCGTACCTTCTATTGTAAATGGAGATTTAGAAATTCGTTCCTCTATATCAGACAACGAGATACATATCTGGTGAAAGCTGAGATCGATACGGAACCAACGAATCTGGTTTCACTCAATTTCGATTCTGAACTAGCTCATACGAGTCAACCGAATGGACTCGTTCAGAATCGAAATCGAGCGAGACCAGTTTCGTTGGGTCCGTAAGATCATATTGTTATGATTAATTAGTTTCAAGCATATAAAAAATTCAACGCAGTAACAAAGTGAAGGCACGATTGTGATTTGGTTGCAGGGTGTTAATATCCCCCTAGATGAGCAGCTAGGGAATCATCAAACGGTGGTGTCAAAAATCTCCGACAAGCTAGGGAATGATTACTTAAGCAAATGCTTGTACATAATTAACGTAGGAAGTAATGATTACTTAAACAATTATTACGGACCAGAGCAGGATTACTCAACAAAGAAGCAGTACACCCTAGACAAGTATGCTGAAGTTCTAATCGAACGATACTCTCAGCAAGTTCAGGTACGTAAATTGATCGTGGCAATTAGTGTAACATTTTTTTTATATGCCCTAAGACATCCGTCTATGGAAACTAAAACCTTAAATTGAGAAGAGTAACACATCAAAACAAAGATTCATAAGATTTTAAAACAATATTATTCCATATAATTTGAATATTTCGGTTCGCAATGTATTCAAGCTGGCTAAGATATTGAAAATTTGATGGACAGACGTTGTATGAGATGGGAGCAAGAAAAATGGCCTTATTTGGACTCGGGCAACTAGGCTGCACTCCTCAAGCAATTACCAAATTCGCCACTTTTGGAGAAATTTGTTACAATGACATGAACGAGGCATCTAAACTTTTCAACAAGAAGCTAAAAAAGCTTGTAGACGATCTGAATTCCAAGTCAACCGGCATCAAATTCACCTGCATAAACATGGATGTCATTGTACCTATTTCGACGGTGAAAACATTTCTTACACGTATGTACCCATCTTGAGTTGATCGATTAGATTGCATTTACGTTTATAATTATTTACAAGCTAATCAATTTTTTTTATGAACTGCAGATTTGTGGGATTTGAGGAAGCCATGTTGTGAAGTGAGGTCGGATGGGCAATGTAAAGAAGGCGGCAATCTGTGCACAAACAGAAAACGTCACGTTTTCTTCGACAACTTTCACCCAACGGAAGCCATAAATGAACTTAGCGGAAAAGAAGCTTACTCGACTATCAATCCGTTCAATGTGCACCCTGTTGATATTCGCACACTCATCAAAAGTTGAACCTAGCTAGTGTTGATGCACAATTTCGCTGATTGATCCATTAATTTCATGTGTTGTTCATAGCTAATTTAACGAATAAGGTTTCAGATCATAACACACTGTTCAAAGTATTGTTGATCAAATATTAATAATTGGTAAGTTTCACCAAATGAGTGTTGTTAAAGGAAAGATTAGAAGGACCAGTGGGCTTCATTTAACCCAAAATAATAGTCTGGGCTTGGCCCATCTTAATCCTCCTTCATTCTAGCTACATTTCTCATCTTAATTATGAGTTTGATCATAACGACTTAAGGCTTTTGTTTAGTGTTTAGTGTTTACTACTGATGCTCACAGCTACGCAAAACAGGGCCCTTTGCCCCTAATTAGACAATAAGAGAAGTTTCTAACTTTACTCCATTTAATTTGGAGAAATTAACCTTTTTCTAACCCTAACCTAATTTCCCCTTCCTTTCCCTTCCGCCTCCACTCTCTTTCCGCCTCCATTCTCATCTCCATGCCATATCTCTCTCTTCTCCTTCCTCGGCTTCGATCCGAAGACGCCCTCAGCTTCATATTCTTGTTAAACAATGCAAACACGAAGATCTTCACATCCTCCTGCTCGGATCCGTTCAAATCCTCCTGCTCGGATCCATACACATCCTCCTCGACAACTTTCTCCCTCGCGACGGACTCCCTTCCACTGCTCCGCGGGCTTCGTCATCGGAAATCCGACCTGCATTCATTGCGTTTCAGATCTAACATCGTAGTTGTGGTGGTTGGCGTTTCCGATTTCGGATCCCTCATCGGATGACAGTTCATGGCCGCTTTCTAAGTCTATGTCATCTGCGAGTATCAGATTGTGGTGAACGATTTCAAATTGAAGGCTTATTTCGGCTGTCCAGTCACCCCTCTCTGTCATCTCCATCATCCAAAGCTCCAAAGCAGAGTTTCAACTTCGAGTCCATTGCTAAAGAATCCATGTTATCAGGTACTTTCATTGCTGCTAAGATTTTCTTGTGTTCCTTTGTCATTAGTATTTTATTTTAATCCTTCATTTTATAGATTTTCTTCTTGAATAAGATGATTATTGATTAGCTTCATCCCTGTAGTAATTTACATTGTGTGTGTGACTTTGTTGTAATCTACAGTATAGCGTATTGAAGTAGTTCCTCTACAAAAATTGATGTAGTGACATTCCTAGTTTGTAAAATTTAATTTTTGCACACTCTCTTATGCATGACTTATGAAATCAGTATGAAGATTCGTTCGTCGGTCAAAAAGATGTGTGAGTTTTGCAAGACTGTGAAACGTAGAGGACGAGTTTACATACTTTGCACTGCGAATCCCAAGCACAAACAGAGACAAGGCATGTCAACATGAAGGACCCCTAATCTCCACGTAATACACCTCTCTCAATCATTTTCTTTTTGCAATGTGTATTTATACTTCAGTAATTTAAATTAATTCTGACGATGACACTTCACTAATTATACACTCGGTATTTTACACTGTCATCAGATGTGCTACGTTCAAGAACAGGAAGAAGAAAAAGAGGTGCTACGTTCAAGAACAGGAAGAAGAAGAAGAGGTGCTACGTTCAATAACACGAAAAGGAAGAAGAAGAGAGGAAAGTAGAAAGGTTTTGATTGGTATTGAATAATAAAGTGTAAAAATATTTTGATTTACATTTTTTAGGTGAGATGACAATAACACTTAAATAACTATAATGACACTTTTGTAAAGTTTGGATGACATTCTAATTTGAAGACATTTTATAATAGTGGTGTTTTTTAAGAATTAGATTTGGAATGATTGTTGATATTTTATGTCATCGGATGACAGTTCATGTCGTGGGATGACAGTTCATGTCATCTGTCTATTCTTCAATTTGAAGACATTTTATAATAGTGGTACTAAGTCGGTAATATTCTAGCTTCACGATGAAGAATGCCGTCTGTCTATTCTTCAATTTTATCAGTCATTCACCGTCATATTTCATTACCTACCAACTATAATTCTAATACTTCCCAATATGTATTTTTAAGCTCGGACTGCTAAAGTATTCTAATCGGTTTGATCATAAACACACCTGAAAAGCCTAGAAGGCTCTTGTTCACTACTGATCACCTGCTCACAACTACCATTAGTTTATTGCCTTGTGAAATACACTTTAAGACCTTACCACACTCAGCATAAGTCAAAGTTCTTATGACATTAATCAACACCCACTTTTCCTATAATAAACACCTTTACTACTAAAAACAGTACCCAACAAGCCAATTCAGTTTATTGCCTTCATATACAGGGGGCCCTGCCCTTGTTAAATGAAGCGCTTCTTTTCATCTCCACCTGCCCTTAACTATTTAGTGCTAACCTTGTTAATACCAACAACAAAACTTCCATCAACAAAATGCTAGTGAAGAAGAAGAAGAATAGTACCTTCCTTGCAATACCATTGGTGTTGCTGGTGTCAGCCGTCTGCACTAGCAGCGACCCGCTCGTGCCCTGCTTCTTCATCTTCGGGGACTCGTTATCCGACAGCGGTAACAACAACCGTCTCTCCTCCCTCGCCAAGGCCAATTTCCTCCCTTACGGCATCGACTTTCCTGGTGGATCCACCGGACGCTTCACCAATGGAAGAACCACAGTTGATCTCATTGGTAATCTAACTTAGCCTAGCTAGTTTCTTCATATGCTGCTGCCATATTCTCTATCTGGTTAATTTGGTTTCATTTGCAGGTGATCATATGGGATTGGAGGGATACATACTGCCTTTTTCCAGTGCAGCTGGAGACGACTTGCTCAAGGGTGTAAACTACGCGTCTGGCTCTTCCGGGATCCTTAATCAGACTGGTAACGGCGTGGTAATAAATCATAACCCTGCTAGTTAATTAGTTTGACTCATCATGTATTCATCTTTGCTGATTATAGGGTGTGTGTTTTGTAGGGAGGAAGGATAGCAATGGACAAACAGCTTGAGAATCACCAAAAAACAATATCGAAAATCTCTGATATTCTAGGGAAGGACAAAGTTGATGATCATTTGAACAAGTGCTTGTATTCGGTTTACGCAGGAAGCAACGACTACATGCTCAACTATTTCATGTCGAGGACTGCAACATCCGCTGTAACATTCGGTCTTGTGCAGCAGAAAGTTAAGCCTGAGCAGTTTACTGAATCCCTAATATCCAGTTATTCTCGGCAGCTCCAGGTTAAATAATCTTTACTCTAGATTTCCAGGTTCTCTAAAATATTCTAATGTTCTAATCCATTGTTGATTTCATAGACATTGTATGGATTGGGAGCAAGGAAGGTGGTGGTGTTCGGACTAGGACCATTGGGCTGCCTTCCATTGCTAAATCAGACAGGAAAATGTTCAGATGACATTAACAATGCCCTGCAGCTTTTCAACACCAAAGTCAGGTCACTTGTAGATGGATTTAATCAGAATCTGACAGATGCTCAGTTCATCTTTGTGGATACCATGAAGATTGTGTCCCCTGATCTTTCTTCTTTAGGTGAGATCATTCTTACCTAATTTTCATGGAGTAGTTGGAGTTGGAGAGAAACATTGCTGACCCATATAGTGTATTAGGTATATTCCATCAATAATTTGATCATTGTTTCCAATTGTTTTACAGGAATGAAAGTTACTGATGCACCTTGCTGTGGTGTTCGTCAGATATTCTGCTTGCCTTATACCTCTCCATGTTCAGATCGAAATGCTTATGCTTTCTGGGACAATGCTCATCCCACTGAAGCAGCTAACAGGGTTCTTGCTGACAGAGCTTATAATTCTGAGGATGAAGATGACACATATCCTAT
This sequence comes from Oxyria digyna, assembly GCA_029168935.1. Classification (NCBI taxonomy): domain Eukaryota; kingdom Viridiplantae; phylum Streptophyta; class Magnoliopsida; order Caryophyllales; family Polygonaceae; genus Oxyria; species Oxyria digyna. Next base: position 1,065,694 of record JAPVLV010000026.1, on the reverse strand, counting down.
GAACATTAACAAACTTGTCGGTGGCGGCTCTTCAGTCAGCTCTCAAGCATCTGAGTTACATAAATCGATGCTCGCCTTTTTCATCGTCTTGTGTACAATTCTTTATCATAGTGAATGACTCGTTTGAGGAAATCGAATTTTATTGGTGGATCAAGCAAGGATATTACTAACGCAACTTATATCAAGAGTTTGAGTTTTATGTGTGACTAAAGCTGTTAGTTAACAAAGTTTGTGGTACATAATATTACATAAAGAACGTATTCCACTTGTTTACAACACCATTGAGTGCATTATAACGCTCTGAAATATGTTATAAAGCTATAAACATCCCTAACCATAGCACTAAACCTCACCATTTGCATGACATCAATATCTAAACACAAAAACTGACGCATTCAGTAGAAATGTTTGTGAAAAACACTTACAAGATTGTGTTTGCAACGGCACTGGCGTTGCTGGCTTCTATAGCCAAAGGAGCGCCTCAAGTTCCATGCTTCTTCATTTTCGGGGACTCGTTATCTGACAGCGGAAACAACAACCTTCTTGCAAGCATGGCCAAGGCCAACTTCCTCCCTTATGGCATTGATTTTTCTGATGGGCCCACTGGACGATTCTGCAACGGAAGTACAACCGTTGATCTAATTGGCAAGGAACCATAACTTGCTTCGCACGTCTACTTCCTCTGTTCTTGAAACCCTAATGAAATGTTGTTTGGGGTTTCAATTGTAGGTGATCACTTGGGATTAGAGGGCTACATACCAGCATTTCCTATAGCAAGTGCCAAGGACGCGGTCAAGGGTGTAAACTACGCGTCTGGCTCTGCAGGAATCCTTGACGAGACTGGTAGCCCCGTGGTAACATTGCATTAAACTCGGTGATTAGAAGTCAATTAATCGGTTCATTATGTAGTTATTAACATGGTAGTGAAATTTGCAGGGAGAAAGGATACCAATGTCGCAGCAACTGAAGAATCACCAAACAACAATATCGAAAATCACAGACATTCTAGGGAAGGACAAAGTGAATGCTCACTTAAACAAGTGCTTGTATTCAGTTTACGCAGGGAGTAACGACTGGATGCTCAATTATTTCATGTATAAGTCAACAACGATGACGCCTGAGCAGTTCACTGAGTTGATATATTCCCTCTCTATACTCAGCAACTCAAGGTTCTTTAATCATTTGATCAAGTCTTTTAGTTGAGGAAAAACTGCTAAACACTAGCACTTAATATGATTATTTCTTTGATAGACATTGTATAGTCTCGGAGCAAGGAAGGTGGTGGTGATGGGACTCAGTTATGGACACTGTCTTTTGTTTTGCCAAGGAATGAAAGTTCTGGACACACCTTGTTGTGGGTGCGGTCAGCTATGGTGCGTGCCTTTCACGTCAACCGTGTGTTTAGATAGGAACGACTATGCCTATTGGGACAATGCACACCCTACTGAGGCGGCTAACAAGGTGTTGGCTGCTGGAGCTTACAGTGCTCGGCATGCAGACGATGCATATCCTATGGACATTAAACACCTTGTCAGCACTAAGGCGAAGATCAACCAAGTTACATCAACTGATTCCGAGAAGATCAGGATTGAGGAGAAAGAGGGCATGTTAATTAATACATATAGGAATGTTTCCTCCATAAATCTCAATTAGCAACCGAATTTCAAATTCCTTAAGCACTAAGGCAAGCTAATACATGTTTTTTAGAACGATATTTACAATTGATCTATTTGCTATACCTATATATGAGATGAGTCATCTTCGGTTGTGAAACTTGAAAAGCAGAACTCCACTAGATAAGTTTTTGGAAATAGAGTTTAAACTGACCTTCCAACGTTTCTTGTGACCGATATGATGGGATATTTTACCGAGTTTGAGGATTATCTCTCTGAATGTAGGTCTCTCTAGTGGCTCCTCATTCCAACATTTTTGAATTAACCTGCTTAACATAGTTTATAAAATGACTAGATCTTAGTAAGATGTAGAAAATACAAGACATATATATTGACATACTCCTTAAGCCCATGGGGGTAAAGCTTGCTTGAAGCTCGAAATGGAGGGCGTTGTTTGTCAGCATACGCTTCAGCGGCTTCTGCTTCATCCTTCTCGGAAAAAGGAGGGCATCCCTCAATCATCTGAAATAAACACAAGAAACAGCTCTGAAATCCCGACATATTCAACGATGTAAATAATATTAGCTAACAATTTACAAGAAATTAAACAATCAGAATAAGTCCACCTTCGTAGGAAAATTGTTACCTCTTGAAGAATCAGAGCAAATGAAAATACATCCACTTTGGTGTCAAATCCTTCATTTTTGAGAAGCTCAGGAGCCATATATCGGCCTGTTACACATAGCTAATAGGATAAGCAAAACAATCCAAAATGAACTACTTTAATGGCTTTTTAACCGATTGTATATTTTACCTGGCTGGCATTTTACTGAATCATCAGACCCGCCTTCTTCAACTTCTTTGGAAGCTTTCAGCAGCTTGCTCATTCCAAAATCAGCAACTTTAAGGTTTCCAGAGACATCCCGCATTATGTTTCTGCCATCTTACACGTGTGCGATTAAGTGTGTCAGATGTAATCAGACCCACAGGAAGCAGATGAACAGCATAACCATGGAACAGAAATGTTTAGTTCAGTAGATCATGTTTGAAAGGATGAAAACTCACAAAGGTTCAAGAGCTCCATGAATTAGTGGTTCTGGCTTATTCTCATGCAGGTAGCCTACTCCTCTGTACAAATCATCAACAATGTTTTATCATTCAGTTAATGGATTAGAAATAAAAACTCAGACGTCAGAGTAAAACTATTTTATACGTTAATTCAACTGAAGTTTCCCCAAAATTCTGCAATGATTAAGAAAATTTTGCAGAAAGTAATGTATGAATTTTCTCAAAAAAGTTGAGAGAGGCCCTGATATGTTCTTGAAATGCAACAAAGAGCCTTTAAGAATAAAATTCCAAAAGGCCTAAGCACTAACATCTAGGTTGACACAAAAGAAACCAACCTTGCAATGTCTAGTGCAAACATGACTGCCGTTCTTGGTTTGAGTTGTCCTTTTTCTTTCAAATATTGACGAAGATCTCCCTGTAGTATTATTACAAGTTGTAACGCATGCATATTCAGGGACGTAGTTAATCATATAAGACACAAAGTGAAATAAAACATTAGACATGAAAGTAGTCATCATGGAAGGAATGGGTTTATATACTCAAACTTTCCAGAATTACACCTCTCATGTTCCACTATACAACAGAAATAAGTATAGCTTGTATGATTCAAACTTTGATCTTTTCTGGCTTAATGTCACATTTCAAGTTTCTTGATAAATCATGTTGCATTTCGAGTTTGTTGCCAACATAGAGTTTCAGTAAAGTGTTTTATGCTTCTTTTTCTCTCTATTATCAGCCCTAAAATTTCATACCCAAAATTAACAGACCTTGGGAAAAGATTCTGTAACAATCATCTTTTGATTATTCTGAGTCACAGCACCCAAGAATTGGACTACATTTGGATGTCGAACCCGTTGAAGCAGAGCAAGTTCATCTTGGAAGGCCGTCCTGAAATTACATAACATTTGTGAATAACAGCCTAGATAAGAAAATAAACAAAGAAGCTAGATTTTAAGACAACAAACACGCACCTTCTTTCCTCGTCAAAAGCTAAATCATCAACCTTTATTACAGTAACTTGTATTCCTCTCCAAGTTGCTATAGTTCCCTGATCAGAACACAAGAAATGGGATTTCAACATCACCAATAAAAAAAACAGCAACTGATCACAATAACTGAAGGTCAAATTCTTAACAAAATAAAATCAGCATTTTTTTTGTGAAACCAATAAAGGCAAAGCTAATCAAGCTTCCATTAAAATAATACCTTGGTGATATGAATACTGTTTGTGAAATCAACTTCCTGAGGATCAATCTCATACTCTGGGATATTGCAAGTGCACCCATTCTTTAGAGACGGAACCTTCTAGCAGATGATCAAGGAAACATGAACTTCATAGAATTAGCACATATTTCTGAGTAGCTCAAATGCATCTTTGCACATACTACTATTACAACAACAACATGCCCCATTATACCCAAAAGCAAAAGGACCTATATATGACCTCAGACCCAACATAAGGGGACCAAAACCACACAAAACACAATACCTAAGAAAAATACTGAGAACCAAAACGAAAACCATAGCACGAAACCGAAGATGGCCCGCTTGTGCATACCTTAGGATTGGCCCCATGTTTATCCAGAAGTGTTACCACACCATGGTTCTTATAATGAACCGCATCTGCTAAAGGCTGTTTCGAAACCACCAAAGAATCAAACACACATCACAAAAACAGAAAATAAAATCAGGAGATGATCAACTACATACCGTGCTTCCCCACTTATCTACAGCATCAACATCAGCCTCATGTTTAATCAAAAGCTCAACAACTTCCTTGTAACCCTGACATGCCGCCACATGCATCGCCGTCCGATCATCGATATCTTTGTAATCGACATTGACGCCAGCATCCAAAAGCTCTTCGATTTCCTCCAAATCTCCCTCATGCACCGCATACATGAGCTTCACTTCGCCTGGGATTTCGTCGCAATCGCTGACCCCTTCAGACGATTCGTCTGTGAAATCAAGAAGGTCAGCCTCTGATACCTTCAGATCCTCTTCGATTGCCAACGAAGATCGTCTTCCTCTAGTGAACCTAATCGACGTTGATCTCTCCATCCTGATGAGCACGAATCATAATTCAAGGCTCGTTGTTTTACCATTTGCAATGTGATTTAGGATTGAAGCAACCACGAATTTTGGCGGGAGTTGAAATGAACGATAACCCTAATTTGCCCCCAAATTTAGGGCGTTCATTTGCCCCAAATTTAGAACGTTGACCAAGTCATAAGCATTGACCGAAATTAGATCGGTTTTTTTTTCTTTTCAAGCTTGTATACCCTATCCTTGTGGGTAATTTTTGTGATATAGGTCGTTTTAGTGGGATCGGAAATGACTCAAAACTCAAATAGTTCGATTTACGTTTAAGAAGCTTTATGTTCGGAGGCACGACTCCGATACGTAAAATCGAGTTCGGTGTTACACGAATATGTTGGGATGTACATGGGTATATGTAGTGTTCGTCTCGTTCGAATCTAGAAGTCGAAAGTATAAAATTTGAAGTTGCTCTGAGTTTGAAATATTGATTTCGAAAAATGTATTTCAATTCGTTTACGTATCCAAACATCAAAGATTAATCAACCACACCCTCTTATACAACACTATGTAGATTCTTAAACAAACGAAGAACTATAACTTGAACTATTTTTTCTTTTTTTTTATTAATGAGAATATTCCGATTTTTTCAGCATTCGATGTTGGATACCAAATGATCGAGTGATCAACGAAGAAGATGTAGTTTATTACATGAAACTGCAAAAGGAAAGTTCAGCATATCTGCAAAGTGAGAGATCAACTGCAGGAGTTGGTGATGAGGTTGCACACAGCAACATTTTCCCAGGATTTAGTGGTTTTATCTTCAAGATTTGGGACTTTCTGCAATACCAAACGCGTTATATCAAACTCCCAGTCATTGATGCATTCATCCAGCTTGTTTGCCTTCTCTATAGCAGCTTTCTTCTGCTCGTCAGATAAATCTCCATAGAGTAGACTTACGTGTGCCATATAAGCTGCAAAAAATAGCAACAAACACAAATAAGCCTGTGTATAATATCTATAAAAATTCGGTATAATCAATGTGAACACACTCACGGGTAGTGCTATTGTATCCAAAATGAGCTGAGCAGTGCTTATTCGCTTCCACAACCTGCAATATCAGATTTCAATCATTAATTCTGTTTGGAACAAAGGAAACAGAAACAGAATAATGCGGCATTCGTTTTACAATTTCGAAAACGGTTACCGATAACGTAATGAAAACGAATCTATATCTTTTTTATTGTCATATTTATAGATCAAATTGACAAGTGATTCCTCATCCCCTTGTTTCCCTGTGCAACGAGCTTGGCCGCAACCGCAACAACTATAGTTGCAAAATCGGACCGGATTGGAATTTTCTAAACTCATGGACCGGAGACCGGACCAGGAGCCGAAATTTCTAAAATATACGGTCCGGTCCGGTCCAGGTTTCCGGTCTAAGTCATTTTTGTGCATTCCTAACAACGGTGTTTTGTTTCCGCAATTTAAAAGTGAGTTTTGGAAAGGGGTGAGTTACTTCATATTCCTTCATTTTAACATATAATAAGTTCTAGACCTCAAAATCATAAAATATATATTCATTTTATCTTAACCAGTGTACCGTTTCCATTCCATTAACGTTTCCGAAACTATAAAACAAACGCTTGAGCATTTACCTCGGAAGAAAGCTCGAGCTCGAGGAAGACGCATTGGTAGTAAGAGGTTCCGGAAGCGACGCGCTCGACCTTAGCCGGGTACGCCTTCATCCGATCAGCAGCTGATCTAAACCTCTTGAGAGCCTCGTCTTGGGTCAGCATGGTGAGGCCCACAACAGTTAGATGTGGCTCAAACTTTGGCCCACCAAACTCAGACCTTAGCCCCTTCATCAGCTTCTCCATCCTGTGCATCACATGGTCCGATGGAAGTGCTAATATTGCAAACATGAACTTCTGCTCCTCTGCTGCCATGGAGATTGACCAGAGGAGGATTGAGCAACCCAAAAGGCCTACAAAACCCATGAATCTGATGAGAGATATGGCAGAACAAGAGGAAGAGAAGCTCACCATTGGGATCTAGAGAAACTGTGGAAGTCATGTTTGAGTAATTTGATGACTTACGATTCTGTGTAACGAAATGGGTAAGCTTGGATTGTATTGGATTGTTGAGTAGTAGTGGGATTCAAATCAAACCCACGACTTGGATTTGTATACATAGGGATAGCTCGATGTAATGATATGTATGCTCTGTCATGGCATCAGCTCTATTCAATTATTTTACTCTTTCAATCCCTTAATTATTTTCTTATTTTTCTTCTTTACTGAAATTAATGAGAGGAGAGGAGAGATGAGAGAGATGAAAATAGGAGAGAGGGTGTATTGGGATGAGAAATTAAAGGGTTAAGATTGAGTGAGAAAATAATGGAAGAGAGAAAAATTAAAATATATTTTAGATTGTTGTGATTTTGGGGAAAAATAATGGATTTTGATGAAGGTATATTGATAAAGATTTGTGATTAAAAATGGAAATGAGGATAGAGTATGCACTACTACACGTTCATTCAGATTTTCACAAGGAGTCTTTTTTTAAAGTCAGTAGCCGACAACTATTTGCTAATTGTTTATTTATCAGAAGGTGGGAGGAACAAGGATAATGTACACGCAAAGCAAGTAATTAAAAGGGGAAAACCAGCACCCACAGCACCGGAAATTTATAATCTCCATCCGCATTAAATGCTCATTCCGGATGGTCCAAGCCATTTTAACTTTAGACGCAATACGGATACGCTCAAAATCGACCCGGTTCGTTTAAACGCGTTATAGATGCGCAAGAAACGACTGCGGGATATAAAAATGTGGAAGCGGAGTTAAACCGACTCGACCCGGTTCGTTTAAGTGCGTAAAGAATGCGCACAAAACGGCCACGGGATATAAAAATGTGGAAGCGGGGTTAAACGCCCTAATTAAATCCATGATTAATTACTTACAAAACTTGTGTCCAGTAGGTGTTTTGTCGTAGAACACATGCAAATGTCAAAGCAGTAATTTGTACGTCGTCTTAAACCTTGATTCTGACTCATATTTTGTGAAAGTTTCTTACATGACTTCGATCCATATTATTCCCACTAGCTACATCGATGGATCTACATAATTCAAGGAAAGGGAGCATGGAGTTTCATCTCAACAGGCACAACATCAACAGCAAATCCTTTGCCATGCTTCTTCCAGTAATCAGCATTAGGGTTGATCCAGGTGGGAGCCGTGATGTGGGCCCTCAGCTCCCGGAGCCTCTCGGTCGAGAACTTATACCGCTCATCTCGGTTCTTGACCAGCTCCGGGTCGAGCAGACCGACATTCTCGGCCTGTGGAGACACCATCAGTGCAGGCTCGCCCATCGGGAGGGGGTCGTTTTTGTGCCATGTGCACCAAAACTTGCCGTACGTCTTCGCCATATCTTCTAACTCCGTCTTCACCACTGCCTCCGGCATCCTAGGGTTCGCCCAAAGCCCTGATTTTATCTGTCGGCGATCCATAATTGCACAATCAATTTTTTCTAACATATGTTCTAAAGGCATATGTCTGAAGGTCAATAAGCTTATAATGGAAAATTTTAAGACTGGCCGAATGACCTCGTAGGTATATCCATAATTGCACAATCAATTAACGATTTTTCTAGCATATGTCCTAAAGGCACATGTCGAAGGTCAGTAAGTTCTTAACGATTTTTCTAACATATGTCCTAAAGGCACATGTCGAAGGTCAATAAACTTATAATGGAAAATTTTGTTAAGACCAACCGACTTCATAAGCGTATCCATACTTGCCAACCAATTAACGGTTTCTCTAGCATGTCATAAAGGGGCATGTTAGAAGGTCAATAAGTTTATAATGGAAAATTCTGTTAAGACCGACCTCATAGGTGTATCCGTAATTGGACAATCAATTAACGATTTTTCTAGCATATGTCCTAAAGGCACATGTCGAAGGTCAATAAGTTCTTAACGATTTTTCTAACATATGTCCTAAAGGCACATGTCGAAGGTCAATTAGCTTATAATGGAAAAGTTTGTTAAGACCAACCGACTTCATAAGCGTATATATCCATACTTGCCAACCAATTAACGGTTTCTCTAGCATATGTCCTAAAGGGGCATGTTAGAAGGTCAATAAGTTTATAATGGAAAATTTTGTTAAGACCGACCTCATAGGTGTATCCGTAATTGGACAATCAATTAACGGTTTTTCTAGCATATGTTCTAAAGGCACATGTTGAAGGTCAGTAAGCTTATAACATGGAAGTTTGTTAGACCGACTGACCTCATAGGCATATCAATTAACAGGTTTTTTTAGCATATGTCCTAAAGCCACATGTTGAAAGTCAATAAGCTTATAATAGAAAAATTTGTTAAGATCGACCGACGGCATAGGCGTATCAATTAACGGTTTTTCTAGCATATGTCCTACACTCCTACCTCATAAGCGTATCAATTAACCATTTTTCTAGCATATGTCCTAAAGGCACGTGTTGAAGGTCAATAAGCTTATAATTGGACAATCAATTAACGGTTTTTCTATAACGTGTCCGAAAAGACACATGTTGAACGTCAATAAGCGTATAATGGAAAAATTTGTTGCGACCGACCGACCTCGTAGGCGTGAGAATGCCAAAGCTTCTGTTCATCAAGAGGGAGCGCCTCGAACACTTCAGGCGATATTATATACTCCACTCCTACATAACGAATCAACCTCGATCAGATCCAATTGAAATAATGAATCATTTCATTACTAAAAGATGAAAACTTCTATACCAATGAGGCGACCGGTGCGGTCGTCGGTGTCGTAAACCGCGCACTGAAGGACGTCTTCGGTGAGGCGGGAGACGAAGTGATGCGTTTCGATCTGGCGAGACATGTCATGGCTATAGAAGGCGAAGGTGCAGACATGCTCAGACATCTCCTTGATGGGCTTCAGAGACTGCATCATCTGGGCTCCTTTGTCGACCATATGTTGGTGCATGGTCATCGGTTTCCCTGGTGTCTCGGGGGACTTCTTGCTGTCTGTTGAGGCCATCATTCCCATCCAATTTTGGTATCAAACACTAGTAATTGATCGATCTAAGGGTAGAGATGAGGCATATTATATGGAGGAACACCTGGGAGAAGTGCATGTAGGGACAAGTGGACGAAGACAACACGTGTTAGTTCATGCCGGCTTAAAGTGTAAACGTGTTGTCACAAAGATGCACTTGTAAAATAGCATATAGTTAGTGTTGGGGTCGGAAAATCTGCCACCTCATTGACATACTCAATCATCAAACGTCGAGATGAACCGACGAATATCTAAGTGTCAACGCAACGGACGAGCGATATTTTTCATCTTTGTTATAATAGCTTCGAGATTTTCGGGATCTTCAAAAGAATCCATCCACGAAACTAAAATCAAGGAACTGACATGTCCAACGATCATTTGTTCAAAAATTTCGGACTTGCATCCAAAGCGTCGGATGCTTATAGAAGTCAACATGATTACTCAAAAGCTTACGAGCTCTCTATTTAAAGTTAGATACTCTATGTCTACAGAAATAACACCTTGGTTCATTCTATTGGGTTTGTCTGATCATCAATAATATTAGATTACTGTTAGTATGTCTTGAATCTGAATCACACACTGCGACATGTAGCATGGGGGTCTCGCCAAACGGTATACGATATCTGTTGTATGGGCTTTATTGGGCCTATCAGTTTCGTTGTTGGGCTTAGGGTTATTTAGCGCTATATATAGCGGCTGATATGTAAACCCTAATTGTACCGAAAACTGTAATCAGCCTCCGTAATAATCTGATCTCCCTCTCCTGTGGACGTAGCCAATTTGGTGAACCACGTAAACCTCTGTGTCTTTCTTGCGTTTATTGTTCTCGTTTCGATTCTGTTACAACAATTACATTCTTCTTCTTTGGGTTATCAATACATAAGTTTTTTTTCTTATTCATTCATCTCAGTTCAATATCTAGTCCTAACGACCTTGATCTTCGAGTAATCATTCTTGTTTTTATTAATAATCTTAATATACGATTGATCAATTGTATTAATTATCTCTGCTTTATAATTTACCGGCTTTACCGAATTCAGATCGATTGGTCTAAAGTAGTAAAAAATAAACAGCTAGTAAATACAATAGCAATACATTTTATACATGCATTAAATTTGGTATCGTCTTATTCTTGTTCAAACAACTAAACTAAACCATGGCTTCACATCATGAACCATATATAATTACACGGAAACAGCTCGAACAGGAAGAAGAACTCCATGTAAAGCCCAAATTAAAGAACAAAAAATTCACTCCCCCACCCCCATAAAACACCAGCATAACTTAATGTACACAAATAATGAACCTTAAACGTTCATTTACACAACGGTTAACTGAACAACACCTAGCTAAAGATCGAGTCTAGAACACCTCAAGATTTGAGAAAAACAACTTTTAGTAATTAAGCAGGGAATACTTAACTCGCAAGACGATCTTGCCTTTATCAACCCCAAGCTTAGCACCCGTAACAAGCCAGTGTCCAGGAACATCCTGAGCACCCTTAAGCATTTCAGTAGAATCCACAAGCTTCGTTAACTTAGCAGCCAAGCTACCACCATCAGATTTCTTATCATCTTCGGGCATTGGGGAGCTCCCGTCGGGTCTTTGTGGGGCCGGGAGATTAGAAGGACTATGGTCCCACACGGATCGTCTTATTGTACAGCCTGGCACCTTGGAGAAGAGGAGTTTGAGGTAGAGGACAGATTTGGACCCGAAATTCCAGACACCGAGCTGGGCGCCTGTCACAATGTGAACTCCTGACAGGTCGCCTATGCAGCTTTCTTTGAGCTCAATGGGAGCAGTGCTGACATGGGAGAAATGCTTCCACTTAATGGGCTCAAACCAACGGCTATCTTGCTCCTCTGGGCCTTGCCATTTTTGGGCCCCTATGGCCATGTGAGAGTCCCAGTGAGGCTGCAAGATTTTAGGGAGGGAGACTAAGTGCTGCAGATGGATGGCGAGACGGTTTTGTTTGCTGCCTTCAAGTTTCAGTCTCAATCCTGTTACTGGCTTTCGCCCAACTGTTACCTGTAGAAAAATGTCACTACTTCAGTATTTGTTCACTGAGAATTATGTAAAGGTAGATGTGGAAAATGAAGGAATGGTACCTGGTCAGGGCTGATGTATAGTTTTGGACCCATAAGGCTGAACTGAAGGTATGGACATACGGGCTCTTTCCTCTGAATGTTAGTCTGTTCTGGGGCCCAGACTCGGGGAATTTGAAACTCTAGGAAGTATTGAAGATCCTCAATAGGAGGCTTAACTGCAAAAGAAATGAATTTTTTCTTTAGGGCCAGGTAGAGTGAATCATGCTCCAAACTATCATCAGAAAGATCTAGCATCAGTTACTTCGTCATAAACCTAAGCATAATCAACATAGAAGGCCTATAGCATACAGACTTAGCTAACTTAGCTAACTTTGAAAGAGAGCAAATTCTATCGACATTTTTCCAGGCTACTGTTTGACCAAAAGTGGCAAATTACATTTTATTTTATTTTTACAGTGAAGCTTCTTGCAGTTCCAGAGTTTATAATCCAAAAAGGCATCTACAAAATTCATTATAGTCTTTGTTCTGAGGCATCTACACATCTTCAGAAACACCCTAACTTTTCTACGCGGTTTCTCTTATCATATACGACGAATGATAAAATGCATGATATGAAAGACCAGAATTCATTGCACAAAAAATCAACCTATGGAAGCATTTAGGAGAATTTAAAGAAAGCAGAAACGAAAGGCACGGTGAAAATGGATATAATGAAGACCTTACACTCCAAATACAGGTCAATGGCACGGGATAAATGCTTTAAACCAGCCACTTCTTCAAGGAGAGATACAATAGGAGTAAACGTCATGTTGATTACATCCGGTGCCAGTTGTACAGTCTCTGCCCACTTTTTTGGACTCTGCTCAAGATCATCTCCTCCTCTCCTTCTCAAGATGATGGTGACATCCTGAGGCATGTTTAATGGTAGTTCATTAGAAGTTGATTAAACCCTCCCCTTAACCATCAACTCCAATCTCCCTTTGCATCAAAGGAAGATATAAATTGCGGAAACAAAATAAAAAAATTGGAGAGCCCAAGATACTTCATGTTAATAGTATACTACATCTTAGAGAGCTGATTAAAGCAATGTAATACTAACCTTATCTTTGTACTTCACAGGGGCAGCACTTGGTTGACTCTCAATAAATCGCTGCTCTCCAATTTCTTTCACGTAGTTCTCAATGTCAGATGTTGGCAAGGGAGAAGACTGGTGTTGCCTTACATAAACTACATCTCTTCCACCAATGGTTGCAGACGTAACTACATGGGTGCCATAATTTTCTATAAAACTGAAAAGAATGAACCATCAAAATAGAATAAGTCTCAGTTCAAAGCTCTTTGATTTAAGAAATATTTTATATATCTCCAATAAGCTCTCTTTATTCCACCAAAAAAACATGAGCCATATTACCATTAAATTTCAAGAATCTGCCAATGCAAATATTGATTCTCAAATAAAATATAACTATAAGCAATCATGGTATCATGTGAAAAGAGAAACTGCAGAGATCCTCATCCTTCTTCTTATAAGCATTTTTACACCATTGACTGAGGTAGCCCAACTTTTTTTTTTCCACTTTCTAACTTAAATGTCAAGTCAAACAAGAACTCCTGAAACAGCCAAAATGTACACGCATGAAGTTGGAATTAAAGAATAGTGAACTTGCCTTGCCAAAGATGCGGGGTTCCACGATTGAGGGACGGCTTGCTTTATCTCGTCATGTAGAACTAAATCTGATCTTGAAAGCATAATTCTATACAAGGGTATGAAATATCCAACCATAGCTAGGGACTTTGTACTTGCAGCATCAACTTGCCAACTTCCACTAAAATTGAACATAGCGTTGAAGCTCCCAAGTGGTACGTCTCCAGCTAATCCTGAATTGTTATTGAAGTATCTTGACATCTGCAATAAGCATACCCAGGGAACTTCATTGGTATAAGTAGTCAAAGACAATGATATTTTCACACTAACTTTTTACCGGAGATCAAAAGGTAATGCAACTATACAAGCAGTAATTATAAATCACATTTCTCAAAAATCCCTCATGGACTTTTTGTATCTAGCGTGTAGAGAAATTCCCCCCAACCAAAACCATAATGCTTTGCTTCCACGTTCAGAAATCCATTGATAGAGTGAGTAGCCGAGAATCAACTATATTCCAGCAGTTCACCAACCAGATTTCCCACTTTGGACATGTAATCTATGCATTCAACAACAACATTACCCTAATGCCTTAAAAAGACTCCCACTTATTGCACGGTGAGGGGGTCGGATGTACGCAACCTTAACGCTGTGTTAAAAGAACATAGAGACTGTTTCCGATGACTCAAAATAAAGATTCTGTAGTATGACTACTACTTTGCATTATTCCATATAATTCTGAAGCCAAAGAATAATCTTTGGTTCCATTGGAAAATCGAAGCATATAATCTATGCATTCATAACTAATCATTTGTGCAAGAATAGTAATGGAATAATCTGCTAGCCCTAAATCTATCTACATCAAATTGTATCAACCAGCCACTACATCAAATTGTAGGGAATTTCTCAAAAACTATAAACACCAGTAAGAAACCTAAACAGAACAATCAAAATCACCTCATGGAAGGAGAAAACAGGAGTGGCTTCCCTGGTCCACTTTCCCCTGGAACACTCAATGTCAACGGATACAGCAGGAAGAGCTAGGTCATCAGAGATCACAAGCTCTCTCGTATACTCCTCATCGAGCCAAATCAAGCGAGACCCAGGTGCACCTTTGCAGTACAGAAGCCTAATATCGGAGCTCACATCAAACCCTCTTCCCAAGGCTTGGATTGCATTGCTCAATGTGGTCAATAGAGCGGCGTTGGATGTGGGCTCTGTAGGGTTTGCTAAGCTGGTTGATTCGTCCATTGAAGATTGAGAAAGATAGAAACTAAGTGCCCTCTCAATCGCTAATTGGCATAGTTTGATTTATGTTAAGAGAAGAGAGGAGCTTGAATTCCAGGAAAGTCAGCTGTAATTTTTGATTTGGGGAATTTGGTGGATTAAAAAATGTGGGGATGTTTTGGTTTGATTTTGAAGGAGGGGGGTGGGGTAGGTTTGGACTTTGGAGGCCGATGAGCTTCAAAGAAGATGGAGATGGAGGCTTTTTTGACTGCACAGGGATTCAATGAGAGTGGTGGGCTTCTTAAAACGCGCTTTTGTTAACGCAAATGAAGATTCTACGTTGACTGTTCCATCTTTTACTTTTTTATTTTTATTCAAGTTATTCATTATTCAATATATAGAGAAGTACTCCATAGTAGCTAAGCTTAGTAAATAGATGTAACTAAGTTAAATGATTAGTTGAAAAAGCTTAGAATGTTATTTGAAAAGCTATTTACATATTCGATACATTAGATTTCATAAATTAGATAAATCTGGATAACTCAATAAAGAAAAGTTGGACGGAGCCTTGATTTGTCAATTTATAAAGCTATTTGTCATTGAGAAATGGGATTACATAAAAAAATATAGATAATCTGAATTACTTGACGAGCTTTTCTCTTGACGGATAAGGTCGTGTCGTAGGGATTGGTATACCGTATAACTGCAAGAACGTTTACTGAAGACAAAAAATTTGACGGTAAAGGATGATATTTTGTGTTTTTGGGTCGAAAAAGATGAATTCTTGTGTTAAAATAAGAGTTTTGATTAGCAATCTTACGTATACATTTGGATTTTGGTTGTAGATTTTATTATTATTGAGGATCATTTTTTGTATATATGAATGTGAGTAATTTTCAATAAATAAATAAAAGCAACCTTAGGGCATAGAGTTTTTTGAAAATTCAAATGGAATGGATTCTATTCTTATACTGATTCACACACAAAAAAATATATTCAATTATACCTGTTTGAACGGCTTCGATGAGACCAGGATGATAAGCTGATTGCAATAGTATGTCACACAAAGATGCATACATTGAAATAATTTTCAAGAAATATATTTAAGGAGTGTCACGTAAGTCAAGTATATTCTTTTAAAAACTGCTAATTTATTAATGGATTAGCAACAAATAAGAAATACCATCTTATACTTGATTATTATTTAAAAATTCAGATTTTTTGTTTTTTACAGATTACATCTTACTAGAACTAGCATTAAACATTTACAAATTGCATGAGAGGAGACTAGTTAGTTAATTTGAAAGATGAATTGTGTTGGATACTGATGCAGAGAAAGAGGAGGAAGCAGCAGCAACAGTAAGAGTGGTGGTTGAGTTTTGATAGAGCAAGCTTTTGCTCTCATCTTCTTCCCTATGCTTAAATATGTCTCTCATGGCCTTCAATCTCAGATCATCTGAGAAGGTTCCGGCTTGCGAGATTGCTTCCGGAACTTCTGAGTCGCCTTCTAGCATCCTCACCACCTCTGACATGGCGGGTCTCATTGAAGGAGACCCGTTTGTGCACAGAAGCGCCACCTTCATCATTCTTTCTGCTTCCTCCATATTCGCCTCTGATCCCAGCTTGTCGTCTACAAAGTCTCTGTAGTTTCCTCTTTGCTGCAAATTACAAGCCTGCAGTGTTCAATTTAATTTAATTAAGAGGCCACAAAATAAAATAAAATCATTATGAAGTGTCTTAGAAAGCTAAGGAGAACATACCCAATCTAGAAGACAGAAGAAATCACCAGGCGGGGAGAAATAGTTGTTGCTCTTTCCACTAATGATCTCTAGAGCTAGAATGCCGAAGCTGTAGACGTCTGCTTTATTTGTTAAGTAACCCCATAGGGCATATTCTGGTGCTATGTATCCACTACATTTCGAATTATAACATTGAGTTAGTTTGTATCATTTCTTTGTCTACTATAATTTATAAGTTGGTTAGCTTACATTGTTCCGGCAACACGAGTGCTGATGTGGGTCTTGTCTTCATCACCTAGCTTAGCCAATCCAAAGTCTGATATTTTAGCATTGAAGTCTCTGTCAAGTAGCACATTTGTAGCTTTGATGTCTCTATGTACTATTTTCAGTCTTGATTCTTCGTTAAGAAACGCTAATCCTCGAGCAACACCCAACATAATCTTGACCCTAGTCGGCCAATCCAGGATACAACCTTCTGATTCTGAACCTACATTTTATCCATATGGCATTATTTAAGTAAAGATTTAACCAAGATTATACTAAGAAGTTTGTTCTCAACTTACCAAACAATGAGCTGGCAAGGCTGTTATTTTCCATATACTCGTATACCAACAATAATTCATCCCCTTCAGTACAACACCCATGCAGTTTAACAAGGTTTGGGTGTTGTAAGCAAGAAATCATGGCAATCTCATTTAGAAATTGTCGATTTCCTTGCTTTGAGCTTGAAGAAAGCTGCTTCACAGCAATGATGCTACCGTTAGGCAGCAATCCCTGTAGTGTATCTTCAGATTTAGACTTCACTTTGAAAAGAAAAAAAGTTGAATGAATTATGGTCACCAACGGCTAGTATACCTTGTAAACAGTTCCAAAACCGCCTTCCCCTAATTTATTCACAAAACTGAAATTATCTGTGGCGTGTTGTAATTGCTCTAAAGAGTAACCGCCTTTTTGTATTTCTGCTCTGCTATGATCTGCTCAAAGTTACAAAAAAAACTTTCAGTATAGTAATGTTACTTCACTTAGCCGTTATACAAATTCCCGTGTTT
Organism: Oxyria digyna; assembly: GCA_029168935.1. Lineage (NCBI taxonomy): Eukaryota > Viridiplantae > Streptophyta > Magnoliopsida > Caryophyllales > Polygonaceae > Oxyria > Oxyria digyna. The sequence continues at coordinate 1,048,202 of JAPVLV010000026.1, read as the reverse complement.
AATTATAAATAGCAATCATTAATTTTTAAGCAAAAATCATCATGAGACAGCCTTATCTTTAGTTTCACAAACTGGGTGCAGACAAGGAAGAATTTCAAAGTAGATAAATGAGGAAATCACGTTACCAACGTAATAGATAATCTCATCCTGAAATTAATGCTGTTCCTGCGGATAATGTTAGCCAGCTGTTTGTTTTAAAGACGGTTCAACAAGTCATATTTGGCGGGCCTTTTTCATGACTGTCTTTCACTTTGTGTTTAGTCATTTTTTCTAACTAATTCAGCCCCCACCTCCCACAGATTCTAACAAAAGAAAATTGACAACAGACTGTAAAGTTTGTAAACATCTTTCACCTTCTGCTTTCCTCCGATAAACCATGTAGTATCTCCACCATAGTATAAAGGACACCGAAATAACGACAGAGAGCCCAGCAGCTCCTAGAATTATGTATAACATTCTACCCTTTGCATCATTTGAACAGTGCCTGAAATCTGTAGAGATATCACAAATTTAATCCTCATAAACTTCTGACAACTAAGATTATCCAAATTTACATTGCTTAAATCATAGTGCACTGACCAGAACTCACAGATATAGCTGAAATGAGAGGGCCATAAACACCTCTAATAGGAATCCTAGTTGTTCCTTTACCAGCCCAATAAAACCGAATCTCCAAACTCCCATCCGTCACGCTTGCAATGTACTGTTTCATAAGTGGCTTTTGAACACCATGAGCCTCATCTTCCATATTAAAATTCTTCTCAACTAACTGATCCTGCAGAATGCATTGCAGTCAGCTCATTGTACTAGATTACAGTAGTGTAAAATTAATTTCATCTTACAACCTGAATGAAGATATCGAAAATGCGCCTCCCAAGGCTAGAATATGTACTGTCATTTGTGAATTGTATCTCTGCAAAGTGAAGGGTCACCGTATAGTTCCCAGTCTCCAAGCAGTAGCCGAAATAGGCTAGAGAAATTGGAGTAAGCCTAGATGTAGTATATAGTGACGGGGAGCTGGTGGACGATAAGGTTGTAATGTGACGGATATTTTGGTGGTTATTATCATCCATGAAGTCGCCAAAACTACTAAATCCCCAGTTACTTCCACTTTGCTTGAAGTAGATGGCATTTCCAGCTGGAGCTGATGTGTCTCCTTCATAAATCACCTTTCCTTCATCTCCTTTGATGACCAAATCATCTCCACCGCAGTTAATGTGGAATGAGCATCCATCTACCATGAAAATAGCCGTATTAGTATAAAACTCGCAGCAATACTTAGATAGTGTATGCTATAGAGTTGCTTACAACGAGGACAATTAACTCTGTCTAAGCATGGAAGGAATCCTCTTCTAGTTCGTAAAGTGAAAAGCCATGAAGTTAGCTTAATGAGTAGTGGAAAAAGTCATTTCTTCAGTTTAGGACAGAATGTAACTTACAAGATATTATTTGTGGAAGAGCTCCTGAACAAATTTATGTTTAAATTCCTGAAGAAAAGAATCAAATTGCTCAAACTAATAAGATGGTCTCCAAAGGTTACCTCTTCAACAAAAACTGGAAGAAGAAAAAAAGTGAAGGAAAATCAATGGCCTCACAAATCCTTCTGACAACTCGGTTGATTTTGATTTTGCCATGTGAAGTTATTGTAGGAAAGATCACTGGACCACCAACAACAACACAGTATGTCATCTCATGCTTAAGGCAACATATATATGATAGCAGAGTTACATAGTTACCAATGATTGGCGTTAAGCGATTAGTTTAGACTTTAGAGCAAAAAAAAAACAGTATAAACCATCATAGAGATACACATATAAGAGCTATAATATTCATCTTGTACATGGAGCAACACCATGGGAACGAAGTTGATATACTCAAGAGAAAGAATTAAAAGGGAAATATATTCTACTTACATGTTCATTCCACTATTCAACATTGTAGAAGGTATATTTCCAGTAAGAGAGTTCCCGCTTAAATATCTGTTTCATCAAACAGAATTTCAATGCACTTGATCAGTCAGAACTAGGAAAATATTATATGCATGAGAAGAAGGATGATCTACTGGTTGTCTAGCTTAAAGGATAAAGAATTCGCTTACATGACTTTCAAATACTTGGCAGTCATATCAGATGCAATTTTTCCAACCAACTTGTTAAAACTGAGGTCTCTGTTTCCATCAGCATCAAACAAAGAAAAATCCGAAATCTTCATCAATAAAGCTAAGCAATGTCAGAATAAAAGAAATATTTTTAGTGACTTACAGCAATTGCAAATTCTCCATTTCCCACAGGTAAGAAGGAATTTTTCCATAAATGTTGCAGTTCCTTAAAACTCTGAGAAGCAGTGACATGAGAAAATAATAGATGAATATATATAATATGATCATTTCAGTTGCAAACACAAGAGCTTGACATACAGAATCTCCAGTCCTGTCATCTTCCTCAGCATTGGAATGGTCTCTGTTGTCCCATTGATATCACTGATTCTCCTGCATAGCATCTTCAGTAAGGAAAAAAAGTAACAGGGAATCTAAGGTACTTTTTTCATGACTAATCTTCTTACAGTCGAGTTAATCTCTCCAAATAAGAGATTTCAGATGGAATAGGACCCTCCAAGCCACTTGCATGCATTTCTCTACATAAATAAAATTTAGGAAGTGTGAAAAATTGTACTTTTATTCAATAAGCTTAGCGAAGTATTTCATATATAGTTCAGATCAAGAACTTACAATCTCTGTAGCTGCCTCCAGCTTCGAAACAACAAGCTGGGAATTTCCCCACTGAAATTGTTATCATTAATTCTACTGCATTGAGAGTAGTATCAGTTTAAACATTAACTTGGTACCGTTAGAGATTGAAAGAAAGAGAGAAAGTATTTTATGAGGACACTTAAGTAGTAATGGAGAACTCACAAATCTGTTAAGTTTCTTAACCTCTCAAGTGTTGGTGGAAGTGTACCCACGAACTGGTTAGACGACAGTACTCTAAAAATTCGAATTAGAGTGCCAAAACACCGATTATTTCAAAAATCAGTACAGTGTAGTGCTAACAACAAAATATAGGATCAAGACATGACTCACAATGACTCCAAGTTGGTTAAGTTTCCAAGTTCAGCGGGAAGATCACCCGAAAACTGGTTGGTTTCAAGGATTCTGATAAGCACAAGATAATTTTCAGTATCACAGATAAGCAAAACTGATCATATATATTTCAAAACTAGACTATAATGTAAATTAGGGAACAAGCAAGACTCACAGGTAAGTAAGACTTGTCATATCTCCAAGAAACTTAGGAAATTCGCCAGATAGTCGATTCACAATGAGAGAGCTGCATATGTCACCGCATTAATTTGGTGAAAGACGGGACTTTAAATCAATAAACATGGTATAAGCCATACATGATCTTACATCTTTTCAAGCTGCAGTGAAGCCCATTCCTTGGGTATTCCTCCACTCAAACAATTATAGGCAAAATCTCTGGATAATTCACAAAACAATCAGCTACGATAAACTTAGAAGCAGTCAATATGTAAATAACACTCGAGTGTGAGTGCATTACATGTAGCGAAGATAAGGGAGCTTAGCAAGTTCAGGCGGAAGAGTACCCGGAAGACTGAAACCCTTTAAAACTCTGCAAAAAGTAGGCTGAAACCCTTTAAATCTCAGTAATGACTAATGAGTTCTTGCTAACCATGAAAGAACTGACAGAATTAGATAATATCATACATGCCCACAACATGACATGAACCATTGGCAAACTGGCAGTTACAGTCGATGCTACTGTTAGATGCCGTTGGTGGATGAGTTGAGAGTCCAACCATATCAACCTGGCAAGAGGTGTCATTAAATACCCAGTATTTGGATCCCAGTGTACGGACAATCTGTTCCAGAGTAGCCACTAAAACACAAAACATAAACAGAATTTAGCCATCCAGAAATGGGTTTTTGGCTTTTTGCAACTGAATTCAAATTAAGCAAAGATGAATTACCTTCATCCTCAACCAGCTTCGACTCGCAATAAGGAGACACAAACCAACTAATGAGAAAAACCAGTGGAACAACCACAAATCCCCTCTCCATTCTTGTGAAATACAGTAGATTTTATTTATAACTTGGCCTAGTTTTCAAGTTTTAAGTATAGCTAGTTGATAATGCAGACATGGAGGCAAAGATAGATCCACATGATGTGATTAGACAGTTTTAACAACTGCCTGTAACCTTTTAACTTCATCTCCACTTTTTTTCTCCTCGGGTCAAAGGACGAAGCCTTCAATGTTCAATTACTGTAGTTTCAATATCAAAATTGCCAGTTGATGATGATCCACTTGATGTTACTGTAAGGGTCACGAGTGGCCCCAGGAGATCAAGGTTCTCAAATGTCTTATTTAATCACACTCAAAAATATGTGTTAACTTATCCTGTTAAAGGACCGAGTCCACTAAACTCAGAATGGTTTTTCAAATACTTTCAAATCTGTGATTAATTATACATAGTTAATGTTTGCTCCAAGAGCCAATGAAGTAGAAAAACTGAAACATTCACAGAGATTGATCACAAGGTAGGTGTTATGTTGACTATTGAACAATAATTCTTTAAACTAATCAAGGTACTTTGCTTAAGCTATATGTATATATTTACAAAGCAATGTCAGCAAGGTTTTGGCAAGGAATTCCCTTTAACAAAGTCAAATTCATACAATTGATAATCTGGTAGAAATTAATAAACTAATCGGAGAGCTTGATCGCATGTGAAGACCTCGAACTTACTAAAGAAACGGAAATTAGGGTTTGCACGATATCTGGATCTCCTGGTGTCGTCGCCTTCTCATCAACTGAACAGCTACTGAGATATGATTTTAGCACCGAATCGATCGTTCACGGTAACGTTTAGTTAAATGTTGGGCTTTATTTGCTAAAAAAAAAGCCCAAAAAAAGACAGCCCAATGGGAACAGGCCCATTAGTAATCCAACCCTACTTCGATCCGATACTTCGATTTCCCGAAAACCTCTCACCCTCGTTTTCTGCTTTCTCCTCCATCTTCTCAAAATCAATCACAGAAGGACTGTTTTAGTACTTCGATGGCCGAAAGGACTGTTTTACTGACGACGGCGGCTCCATCAGTGAAGGTTCAGCCGCTCGTTATATTCAACATCTGCGATTGCTACGTTCGCCGACCTGCCGAGGCCGACAGAGTTATCGGGACTCTTCTCGGTAGCGTTCTATCGGATGGAACCGTCGAAGTTCGGAACTCCTACGCAGTGCCGCACAACGAGTCGTCGGATCAGGTTCTTCTTCAATTCGACTAGTTTCTCTAGATATCAGTTAAGATGTTGGTCTTGACGGTTGAACTTTGGCAAGTAGATTTCTTTCTTTGTTTGATTAGTCATAATATGCATCATAATTTGTTGCAACTGCGTGTTTTTGAGTGATGAATTTTACCTTCTGATGCAAAATGGTGCACAATTCCTTTAGAATAATACGGATTATAGTTGTATATCAGGTTGCACTGGATATTGAACACCACCACAATATGCTGCTATCCCACCAGAAAGTGAATCCTAAGGAGGTCATGACAGTTGAACTTGTCACATGTAGATTTCTTTCTTTGTTTGATTAGTCATAATTTGTTGCAACTGCATGTTTTCGAGTGATGAATTTTACCTTCTGATGCAAATTGGTGGACAATTCCTTTAGAATAATATAGTTGTATATCAGGTTGCACTGGATATTGAATACCACCACAATATGCTACTATCCCACCAGAAAGTGAATCCTAAGGAGGTTATAGTTGGATGGTAAGAGCTTGATGCCCTGCTTGTTATAACCTTCTATGAACTCTTAAAAATGAAATAGTCTGGTTTGATGATTTAACCTTGCTATTTTTTTATTGATTTTGTGCATATTATATATGTAGGTATTCAACAGGCTTTGGTGTTTCAGGAGGTTCTGCACTTATCCACGACTTCTTCTCCAGGGAAGTACAAAACCCTGTACATTTGACTGTCGATACAACATTCAAAAATGGAGAAGCTACAATCAAGGCGTTTGTTTCTTTTAACCTGACAATTGGAGAAACACAGCTTGCTGCTCAATTTCAGGAAATCCCTGTGAACGTCCAGATGGCTGAAGCGGAACGTGTTGGATGTATGAATAATGCTAACTTTGTAGCATCCTTATCACTTGCTGAATAAGTTTCCCGCTATTTAATTAACATGATGTTTTCTTGTAGATGAGCTGTTGAAGGCGACAATTGCAGACAAGATTCCAGGCGATGTAGAAGGGATGGAAGCTTCAATGGAGCGTTTGTTGGCCCTAATTGATGATGCTTATAAATATGTTGATGATGTCATGGTAAGTGGTGGCTCTATATAGAAATTAAAGTTCAGCATATCTATAGATTTATGCTTATTCAGACCCTTGTTTTCCACCTCAGGAAAAGCGTATTGCTCCAGACAACAGTGTTGGTAGGTTCATAGCTGAGGCAGTATCGTCACTTCCGAAAATGTCACCTTCTGCTTTTGATAAACTTGTTAATGATAGTCTACAGGTAAGAATCCCTTGATCAACAGTTATCAAGTGAAACTTCTTTTTTATCCTGAGATTTCAGATGGAAGATTTTGTGCTTACATTTGTCTTTGACTATGTAGGATCAACTTCTGTTGGTGTATCTGTCTAGCATCACAAGGACACAACTCAGTCTTGCAGAGAAGTTGAACACAGCAGCTCAGATCCTGTAAACCAACTTTTACTTGATTGGAGAATCTGCTCAGAAGACTGGTTGCAACTGAGGACTTGAAGATTGCAACTGAGTATTGATTTTTTATCATTGTATATCATGTTGAGGATGCTTATTGATGATGACAAATTGACAACACACCAATAAGGCAATAATATAGATCAAATGAAATGAACATGGAGTATTGGAGTATGATGTTTCTTCATCTCCTACCTCACTGTTTTGACATTAACACAACACCAAACTGACCTAAATAACCCTTGTTATGAAACTTTTGTACAACTCAGTTCCGTACCTCTAAAGCTAAGCATTTGAGACCATAGAAGGTTTGTAAATTTACAGAACAAGTTCGAATGCTTGTTGATGCAAATATGAAGGAAAATATAGCTTGTTGATAATGCAGACATGAAGGAAAATACAGGGCTGGTTGTTGTGATTAGACAGTTTTAACAACTGCCTGCAACCTTCTAACTTCATCTACACTATTTTCAGCCTTGGGTCAAAGGACGAAGCCTTCAATGTTCAATTACTGTAGTTTCAATATCAATATTGCCAGTTGATAATCAACTTGATGTTACTCTAATGATCACGAGTGTCCCCAGGAGATCAAGGTTCTCAAATGTCTTATTTAGTTAATCACACTGTCAGTTCATCTGTGATTAGTTATATATAGTCAATGTACTGGAAAACTGAAACATTCACAGAGATCGATCGATCACAAAGGTAGGTGTCATGTTGACTATCAAGCAATAATAATGCCTTAAACTAATCCAGGCAGCGTGGACTTTTTCTCAAGGAAATTGAAGTATTAATTATAAAGCAATTTACTTTGCGTAAACTACGAGTATGTATTTACAAAGCAATGCCAGCAAGGTTTTAGCGCCGAATCGATCGTTGACATAGTGATACGTTTGGTTAAATGTTGGGCTTTATTTGGTAAAAATAAAGCCCAATGGGAACAGGCCCAATAGTAATTGCTTCATGGCTCGGCCTACAACATTCCTTAATCACGGAATCTCATCTGTTTTGCTAACATAGGATATCTTCGAATTGAGGGCAATTTTAGGTCTGCACAATTGAAATTAAGGCTAATGTATGGAAACATTAAAAGAACGTAATGTATCGAGATTCACTAATAACATATAGCGTATATTGCACATTTGCACCCTTTTTGCAGAAACACTGTTTTGAGCTACAAGTTAAGTTAAAATTAATTCTTTCGCGGGATCACTAAAATAATCCAACTCACTTGTACTAACTTCGATAAGAAAAATATTACATTTAGAAAGATTTAAGAAATTTTATTATAATGGGTATATTATTTTTATTTTAGGATTTATAGTAGTACTGATAGATGTTAATTCAATAATTTGTGTCTTTTTTAAAGGACAGAAATTAGTGGTACAATTATACAAATAAAAAATGTACTGAACCTCTTTTAGTGTTGTCTTTTGACCTGGAAAAATTATTACAACATGTGGACCTTAAACATCTGTTTTAGTTAGAATTTATGATATATCTGTATACTTTTCTACAAAACATATAAATAACAAAGGTGGTATAATGACCATTTTTGTTCATATAACAAATGTGGTATAATGATGTTCTACCAAGAAAAAGGTGGTATAATGATAGAGGAAGCGCATATATAGACCTATTTTTGAGCTGTATTTATACTTCATGATTTGAAATTCTTAGGTTGAGTGTTTTATTTTGTTGAAAGTAATTGAGCTAAGGTTTCGCCTTACAAATTGAGAGATTAAGAATTCATAATATATGAAAATCTTATATATATATATATATATATATATATAAATTGGCTATCCAATGCCAAAATTGAATGAATAAATGTTGCTCCTCCCATTGATAAATTTAGGATTTCACTAAATAAATTTACATCAACCATTTTTTCTAATTTAAAAATATGTCCAAAAGATCAAAACGAAGCGTTTTGCTAAAAAATTAAACACCCTCCTTTTTTTTCTTTCATTAGATCCGTGGTAAAACTATACAACAGTTAAAATTTTCCAAACTTGAGATTCAATTGTTTTAAATTTTAAGTAAAAATGTGATATACTGATTATACTCCTCTGGTTTAGTATCATATAAGTAGTTATCTTTTTAATATATTTTTTAAAATTCAATTTACACAACGGTAATTAATTATTAAGTAATTAATAAACATGAAGTTGGTTTGATTTTATTTTTCATGTAATATAACGTAAGTCATTTTAGCCTTTTAATTTTATACACAAACTAGACTAGGTCTCGCGCCATGCACGGGTTTATATAACTCGATATAGTGAATTAGTAGTAAGGAGTATTATGTAATATAAAATTTTATATGAAAATAAGTTTATATCTTAAAATGATATTGATATATAATTAAGTTTTTAAATTTTAAATATAATAAACAACGGATATACATGAATTTTTAATACCAAAAATCTTATTTGATCAAATTATCATGGGTCATTTTTTAACAAATTTAAATAAATTGATTTCAACATATATAAAAATATATAATTGAAAACACTACAATAACACAAAAATATAATTATTTCTCTTATTTATTAAGAAATCAATCTTTTTGTGATACGTCATATCATAAAAATAAAATATATATTTGTAAAATAAAATAATAGGATATTGGGAGATCAAAATCTAGAAAATTAACACATAAAAATCTTTTTTTAATTTGAAAGATCTTAAGCAATATTTTTGTAATATTTTTGCACACGATTTTCCAAATTTAATTAATTTTTTTTGAGAAAATTACAATAAATTATAAAAAATCGTGACCAATGAAATGACGACAGGTGGATGACCTGAATGAAGAGTATGCCATGTGACAAAGCTAGAATTGAAGAAATGTAATTTGCTTTAGTAGTTATATAGAGATTTTTTCTATTTTATTCTTGAATTTTGGTAAGAAAAGTAAGAGGTGTGTTAAACAGAGAAACATGATTATTAAAAATGTAAGGAAACTAAATGTAATTTTTACATACAGAGTTTTTATATTTTTAATATCTATCAAACCCACTAAATATCGGTAATATTAGAGAAAAAGAATAACTTTTATATGATATTTCTATGTACAAGATATTTATTTGATACAAGAATAAAAAGTAGAAGAATATTTATTATTGATTTTACCACAAAAAAATTAAATTAATTTAAAATTTAAATGTGGGTTAATATTATATTGAATATGTTTAAATCAAATTGATAATACTCAAGAAAAAGAGAACATAATTTATAATCTTAATTCTAATATGAGCCCCACGGTAGAAATTTTCTAGATCTGTCACTGCCGATAACCCCCAATTCCTCGATCCCTACTCTCCCTTTCAAATTCACCGATCAACCTCAATTTTGACTGTGGTAATTTTCTTCTTACATAGATGACAGTGAATGATGTCTACTTGTCTTTTCTCCCCCTCGCGCACATACTTGACCGTATTATTGTGGGGAAAAATCCCGCACTCGGAAAATTTTAACTGGCATCCAAACCTTTTTTTTTAAACCCGGTTCATTTTTGGGCGCAACTAGAATGCGCCCAAAACTAGATCGAAGTTTTGAGCATTTTGAAGGCAATAATAAAAAGAAATTTCATGGCAATCACTCTTGTACACATGAAATTCAACGCCTTAACATCACTCAATGTTGTATGTTTTCATTGACTCTTTTTTTCATGACCTCTTGTAATTAAGATTAGTCAAATTAATTTGAGTTTCTGATTTCAAAAACTGAATTATGTGCTATCAGTTTGTGTTTTCAGATCGAATATAAATATAAAATGCAAAGAAAGATGTTTGGACAAGAAGGTTGTGATCACATGAGATGGGTGCTAACATTGTTGTTGGATTAGATATTGGTGTTCCATGGTTAATGTGCAAGGAAGATGACTCTCTTGATCCCGTTATAAGTTCTAGTGTTCTTGTTGACAATCTTAATTCTTTTCAAAATAAATTTTTAATAGTTAATGATCTTATTGTGACAGATTAATATACTTGCGACGACTTTTACTGTTATGTGTTTAATAAAACAGACCTTACAAACCTCTCATGTGGACAGAGGTTTGGAGTGGATGGTATGATTTTGCAGTAATTGACTTTATCATTAGATTAATAAAGTAAAAAGTAAAAAGTCAGATCAATAACTTTTTTCAAAGGTACACATGAAGGCTTTAGTAAATTATACTCCATCCGTCCCAAAATATGAGTCCCATTTTCCTTTTTGGGCGTCCCGAAATGTTAGTCCCATTTCTAATTTTGTCCATAAACTTCTTCCAATTATACCCTTACTCATATTATTTTAATATTTTACATTCATCATTTCCAATGCACTTATGTAATTTTCATTTGTAAACTCTTCTCTCATTGGTTAATGAATTATTTTAATATTTTACATTCATCATTTACAATGCACTTATGTACGTTAAAGCATTTGCCTTAATGGAAGATATTTTTGTACAATGAGACTCATATTTTGGGACGAATGGAGTATATATATATACAAATAATATGCAGGTTTACAGAGTTTAGAGGACCGACTTACCAAAGAATCTAAATTCCCTATATGCAATTCATGTATCATGTGTCTTTGTAAAAAAATTTAACTTTTGCAATTACTAAATTTATACAAAGAGGGAGATCTGTTGTGAACTATATGGTATGCATTTTTTCCTCTTTCAATTTCTTTGTGCTTGAAGTGTTTACTTTTTACTTATCCTAAACTATATTTTTCGTCATTAGTACCAAACTTTGAGCCCTTATCGGAGGCCGTTTGCATCTAATTTTAGTAATTGTAAACAATATTACATATTGCAATATGCTAGCATGTTGTTTTGAGTTACCAACAAGCATGATAATTTAGTAAACACGTCAAAAATGTATACAATGGGGAAATGACATTTAATAACGGATCCTCGAGTTTATTCAATTGTAATGAGTTATAGACAGAAAAATAGATCATATATTCACCAACTTGGCTATTAATAAATCAAAATAGATTACCTTATTTTATATACCAAAATCTGTGGAGTTGGTAATAATACTGCAAATAAGACTTGAACAAAAATTTAGCATATACAGCATTGAAGAAATTGCATACGCAAATAACATATATTTAAAAACTTATGTACTGTACATTACAAGAATATTAGAAATCATATTTTTAAAAACTTATGTCCCGTATATTACAATAATATTACAAAATGATATAACAATTTGGCGAATTGAGAGAAGAGGTACAAATCATCAAACTCATTTGATTATATGATATAATATCATTTCAATATCTATTATGAAACATTTAAGAAATTATAATTACGCAAGACTCGTACGCGGGTTTCAGTCTGTTGATTTAAGCCCTAATAAAATAGGAACACCAATACACGAGCTAATTGTTTGGCAAAAAAAAATACCTGAGCTAATTAGGTAATGTGATGATTTTAAAGGGAGAGACGAATTCATAGGTAGTTGTGTGTCAATTGCTAAAATGATTAATAAAGCATTTAGGAAAAACATAATCACTAATTAAACTTTTTTTTTTCTTTTTGATAGAACAAAGATTAGAGACTGCTTTGTCGAGGTTAGATTCTACTCCGTATATCATAAAGGGTTATGAATATGATTAGCCCAATCAAATTTTAGAACGCCTATTAAACAACGTTAAATCATATTAAAAACTGTAATTTTTCCGCGCGTAGCGCGGGGGTCCGTTTCTATTACTTATAGAAAAATTCACATCTTGATGTCGGTTAAGGCTGAAATTTAATTTGCGAGTCTACTTTCTCAAGTTGTCACCTTCTGTCATTGTCTGATTGAGTATGTCACAATCTCAAAATTAATTCCCCCAGGTGACTGTAATTTGTTTCCTCTTACTGTATATAGAAACAAATTAGAATCACGAGTCGGGAAACACAAGTGGAACTATTCAATCTGTCCACCGTCATCGATCTTCTGCTGATACAGATGGATTCAGATGGCGGATCCTATTTGCAATCACTGCAAAAAGAAAATCAGGTCGAATGACCGTTCTGATTTTCCGGCGAATATGAGCTGAGCTGAGCTCCGACCGAACCGTACAATCCGCCAGCTTTATCCACTCGCTTTTCAAAGCTAAAAAGCGGGCGGATTTAGGATTTGCCAGCTTTTCATCCTAATTTTTTACAAAATTTTCAAGTATTCTAGCGGATTATAAATCCGCCCATTCCATAATTCGCGCGAAGTCAAACTCCGCGCGGATTTAAGCCTGCAACAAAAAGCAGTCCAAATAGCCTCCTCGATTATGAGGCTAGCTGCCATTGCTGATCTACCTCAAAACAGAGAGAAAATAACCAAATTACCCTTTTCGTAGAACAAACCTTACTATACGTATACGAAGTACTCACGCCCACAGATAACATGGTATGGAGTAATATTTATAATTTGATCACTTAAAAGGTTTAAAATTTTATAGATTATAAACATATAATTTGGAGAATTCGGATCAGGTGTGAATAGATATTGTACGAATATCTCATTCGATACACGTCAGTTGTGTGCATGTACGTTTCATATATTATCAATGATATGCAAATCTGTCAAATGTGCATGTCGCTGGCTTAAATGTGCATGCGATTTTTTTTTTCATTTGCATATTCGCACGGTAATAATTATTCGCTCGTGAATCTTTTCCTAATTTGTAATCGCAAACGCTGCGCAATTTATACCGTTACTTATTCTTATGAAAACCTTCGAACCTTCGTATTGTATTGCATAATTAAGCTTTACATTTCTGTTATTTCCGTCCTATCATTCTGTTTTATTCGTCTTAGACGTCTTATTATTCTTCGTTTGACTAACTAGCTCTATTCCTAAGGCAATTTTATTCGTGATGATTATTTACTCAAATCAATCACAATTGTGAATAGCTTAATCAAAAAGACATATTCGCTCGATTATAAACATAATCGATCAAATCTTAACATGAACTTGTTATTTATAAAGAGAAACGCTTGACATTTATGGTGAATCTCCTTGGCTACTTGCCTTATTGTAGGCCATTACTAAATACAGCCCGATACTTTATTCAAACGCAGCCTGGTTTCTCGCGTTACACGAGGGACGTGCTTCTCGCGTTAAAATATTAACTTTTAATCTCGCGTTATGCAATTCTGAATAGCTTAATCAAAAAGACATATTCGCCATGAAATCTTAACATGTTATTTATAAAGAGAAACGCTTGACATTTATGATGAATCTCCTTGGCTACTTGCCTTATTGTATCGTCTAAGTAAGTGAACAATGCTGCAGTATAAAACCCCACTCCACACACTCACAGTCCTCCACACAAAACTCGATCCAACAATGGCGATCCTGCAACCCCTCTCCATCTTCTTCTTCCTCTTCCATCTCACCTCCGCCTCCAAATACTTTCTCCCTCTCATCAAAGACGACACCACAACCCAATTCTACACCACCTTCCTCGTCGGCTCTCCTCCCGTCCGCGCCAACGCCATTATCGACCTCGGCAACAAATACTCCTGGCTCGCCTGCACAAACCTCGGCTACAACAAATCCTCCACCTACTCTGTAATCCCGTGCGACGGAAACGACTGCGACGGCTGCCTCGGTTGCAGCGGACCGGCCGCTACCCCGAGCTGCAACAACAACACGTGTGGTGCGGTTGCCTATACTCCTTGGAGTAACTTCCTCTACTCCTCGGGGCTCGTATCGGACACGATCTCGTTATACTCTTCGTCTCCAGCAAAATCCGCCTCTCTTCGTAAGTTTCAGTTCGCCTGCGCGAACGATAAGGGCCCGTTGAAGGGCCTTTCGGGACACGCCAAGGGGGTTGTCACACTCGCGAGAACCGCTTCTGCAATTCACGCGCAGGTGAGAGAGCGTTTCATATTGACCTCTTAAAAGTTTTTAATTAAGAAAACAACTCACACAAGTTTTCGTTCATTTTTACTATTTTTCTCCCTAGTATAAAAAGATTATAATTGTCGTTTTAGGAATTTTAAGACAAATTACGGATTGATTATTTTTTCCATTTATCCTTGTTTAATTTACTTAAATATCTATATCTAAAATGATAATTATTAAAATTCCAAATCTCGTAATAATTGTAAGGGTAATTCTGATAGAATCTTGTCAAATTAGCTAAAACGATAATTAAATGGGAACAAAAACTCCTAGAATGACAATTATATAGGAAGCATGAACAAAGGGAGTATGAGGTATTAGTTAGGATTATGTAATTCTTTTATTGTGATGGGATTATCTTTTTCCAATTTACTGCGATTCGGCAACAGATTTTTTACACTTAATTTCAAAGAAAAATAAGCTAGCTTATTGAAACAATAAGCTAGGATTTCAAGTTTTTTGAAAAAATAAGCTAGGTTCCTAACAGAGCCTTAACAAAAAAAAAATCTAGTTTTTATTAGAGAAAACTAACTGAGTGGATTTATACAGGTCTCGTCTACTCTGCGGGTCCCACGTAAGTTCGCCCTATGCCCGCCATCCGGGCTCTACGGCGCCCTCTACTTCGGCGGCGGGCCCTACTTTCTCCCCGGCTACATGGCCGACTTGTCGAAGTCTATGATCACTACCGCTCTGATTATTAACCCGAATAGCACCTCCCCGATCTACACCGTAGGCGAAGCCTCGGTGGAGTATTTCATCAAGGTGAGGTCGATTAAGATCGACTCCACCCCCGTCAGGTTCAACTCCACCTTGTCGAGTTTCGACAAGGATGGAAACGGCGGGACCAAGATCAGCACAGTCAATCCTTACACAACTCTCCACTCACAGATCTACAAGCCGTTGGTGGACGTGTTTTTGACCAAAGCGTTAGCACTTCAGTTTGTAAAGGTGGCTCCCGTGGCCCCGTTCGGGGTGTGTTTCAGCTCGAAGAGTATTCGTTATAATGCGAGGACCGGGAAAGGGGTACCAATCATCGATTTGGTGTTTAACGAGAAGAGCGCGGTGTTGCATGGGAAGAACGCGAGGTGGAGGATTTATGGGTCGAATTCGATGGTGAGGGTGTCGAAGGACGTCGAGTGTTTGGGGATTGTCGACGGTGGGGAAATGAGGGCGGGGATTGTTATCGGAGCCAAGCAGTTGGAGGATAATCTTGTGGAGTTTGATTTGGAAGGTGGTAAGTTAGGGTTTACCTCGTCGCTTCGTCGTTTGGGAACTAGTTGCTCTAAGATTTACTAGCTAAGTTCATGTGAACATGTAGTTGAGTGAAGATAAGTTAAGGCTTGATCGGTTTTATGAAATTAATTAAATGCTCAAATATGTTGTCTTACCCTTACATTTCTAAGTGTTTGTGTTGCGTAATAAAATTCCATTTTCAAGTGTTTACATTAAGTGGGCGGTGAATTGTTTTGCAATTTACTATTTTAAAGGCAGATCTGAATTCAAGGAAGTACGTAGGAGGCAAAATGAATTGGGGGTTTAGAGTATGCACATGATGATTACGTAAAAAGAAATTAATACTCACATTTCAAATTCAATTTGAGCATAGACGACCGTTTGAAGTTTGAACCCATCACCAAGAGCTGGCAGCATCACGTGATTCCCTGTTTACTATTTATAGCATATATCCGCTTGCTTCCATAATGATTCCGAATCCGATAAAAACCTGACCCTATCGGCTATAAGAAAAAATATTTCGATTAAAAAATAAAGTCTCCGCTGAAAATAAACATTAATCTTTGTTATTTAGAATCATATAATCTGCTGTTTAACAAACTTGTGAATCGTTTTTCCTCCGTTGTTTAGCCTTCTCGTTTTGACGAAAGGCTTCATCTATAAAAATTAGGATATCCAATTCTTTCACATTTTCCGAAAAGCCAATCACGTCGTTGAGATTCAAATAATGCTACAAGTCCTCTTAGAAATTGCATTTGCAATGCAGCAAACTTTTCACATACTCCGTAATATTCTAGAAGTGGTGTATCGAGATTCACGAAATATTTGAAGAAGTAAAAGACATAACTGTACCCCTTCTATTATGGAGTTTTAAAATTATAACCCCTTATGGGTATAGAAAATTAGTAACCCTTATTTACACTAAACTGACAAAAAATACCCTTATTTAATTACTGTCTACATTAAACAAAAGAAAAACCCTAGCTTCTTTATTCCCATCGATCTCCTTCATCTTCTATCTTGTAACCACTCTCCTCCATCTCCTAAGCAACGCGGAGGCTCAAAAACCGCAGCCACGGCATTGCACCGGCCACGACGTCGCACCAGCCACAACAATCGATCGTTGCACCACCACGCCGTCGCTGCAAAGAAAAAACCGACGTGCTACACGATAAACCTCGAATTTATTGTTAATGTGCCTTCCTTCATTGTTTATTCATTAGTGTTTTTTCTTTTCTAGTTAGTGTTAGTGTTACCGTTCTTAATTTGTTTTCTCTAATTAGTGTAGTGTTATAGCTTTTCAATTAGTGTGGGTCACGATCTTCAATAATATAGTGTTCAAAATTATTTTTCGGTAGTTTCTCAATTAATTAGTGTAGTGCTGCTATTGTTCCTTTAATTTGTTGGTTTTATTCTTCAATTAATTAGTGTAGTTTAATTAGTGTAGTGTAAGTAAGTGTATTGTTATACACTAATTAGAACACTACACTACACTAATTAGTGTAGTGAAATATTAGTATGATGGCAAGTTTTGTCTGATGGTTGAATGTGTGTTTCATGTACACAAGATATGTTGAAGCTTGGAAACTTTGTTTCTGATAGTAAGAGAAGGAGAACACTACACTAATAGTGTAGTGTAAGGAATCAATGTAACCTACAGTTCATACACTACATGATAGTTCTACAAATAATTAGTGTAGTGTTCTAATTAATGCAGTATTCGAATTTAGTGTAACAGGGAACACGAAGTACGTCATGTTAGATTGTAGGATTACATGATCGAATTTGATATAGCAGTTCGTTCGTGTGGCAATCAGTTTGACCGACAAATTGACGGTGGAGAAGCAATGGAGAGCGGAGAATAGTTTAATTCTACAGGAAAGAGAAATGTATAATTAGAGTAATCAACTCAAGGCTATTTTAGTCATTAAAAAGTAAAGAATAAAAAAAATAAAGGAGGGGTATATTTCTGGAAGACAATTATGAAAGGGGGATTATTAAGGGATTTTTCTCAAGAAGTATTGTATTGTTCTTGAAATTTGAATAATTAAAAAGATATATCTAGCGTTAATACCAATTTACCCCAGATTAACCGTTAATCTCTATATAATAACTAAAATAAAACCATACATTTATCACTTAGTCACGTCACATCATCAACTCATCAATTAGCAATTTTACATCATGATAAAATATATATGTCATTTTTTAAATCAAAATTTAATATATAGATCACTACTTTAATTTTATTGATATCATTTCTGTATTTGAACATAAATAAATTAAAATATATATACAAAGATTATTATCTTAATCATTTAATATTATTTCCTTATTAAACACATACATATTTAAAAGTTATAATCTCATAATTTATTGTTATGTATATAAATAAATTGAACTTTTGAAACCTGTTGGGTCGACCCGAATCCGACCAACCCGAAAATTTCATCGCCCCATTTGACCCGAACCCGTGTTTAACCTGAACTCGAATCCGACACGTTCGATCCGGTCTAAGTAGGTATAATATCGATTATAAAAGAGAGAGAAAATTAGACACACTCACAAAACCGAAAAACCTAAAACGAACGGGTAACTGTTTTGAGCCAATTATTTTTGTTTTTGATTAGCGCTTTCAACTTTTATGCACAATATTAAAAGCGCCTCATGATTGCGCTTTAGTTCACCCGACTCAAAATTAAAAAATACCCGGTGTAGAAATCAACCCCAAAACAAATTTAAACATAGATTAGGCTAAAAACAACCACTGAAATCATTTTTTCTTCTTTCCACAAAACAGGAGAGCACATTAAAACAAATTTTGGCAAATTGATACTCCCTGTTAGAGCTGTACAAGTGAGTGTCGGTCCGTTCAGCCTGTTCGAACAACTATATAAATAAACGGCCTTAGACGTTAATATCGGCCATGCCCAAGTAAAATATGAAGACACTTATAAAAGTTCAGAAGGATTGCTATACCATGTAAAAAAGTTAAGTAATATATAAATATATAAATAGTAGTTAAATAATATTTTAATTTAATACCAACTCTAAAGCACACAACCTAAATCACTTATTATTTGTACACCTCCATATTCAATCTCTCCAACGTCCGGTATGTTAGTTATTAATTTTTATCGAGATTTTCTTACTCTATATTTAATTTATATAAGTTATTGAATACTAATGCTCGACTTTGTTGATAATATGTCCGCTCTGTCTATGCTCATCGTTAAGAAAAGTCGAGATTCAATTCACTATAGTTGCACGTTAGAACGTGACTACACTACGATGTTCGCAAAAACATTGTTTTGAGCAGCAAGCTAAGTCTCCTTAGTAAGTGTAGTACAAAAAGTAATTATATGTTAATATGCCTACAAATATCAATCAATATATACTATATAGTCAACCAGTTTCCACTTAAGCGCTCTAGTTTACATAAAATGTCGTTCCTTCAGTCAATCTATTCCATCCTCTTCCTCTTCCACCTCACCTCCGCAGCCAACTATTTCCTCCCGTGATCAAAGACGAAAACAAGATCCAATTCTACACCACCTTCCTCGTCGGAACCCCTCCCGTCCGCGTCAACTAGGGCTGAGCAATCGGATTATCCGATCCGATCCGGTAAGCCGGATATCCGCTAAAAAAATTTCCACAAAACCCCGATCCGTATCCGGTCCGTTTTGGAGCGGATATCCGGTAAATATTGTCCGGATCGGATCGGATATTTGACTCGGATATCCGAATTATCCGATTTCTAGAAGGTATATGAAAATTAAATTAAACTTTTTATTTTTATTAAAATTAAAATTTACAAAATATAAAATAAATGTTAAATATATAATTATACATATTATATAGAGGAATTAAGATGTGAAAATTAATATATTTGATTCATTTAGCAAATCAACAATTTAAATAAGCAATTAAAAATTTAATTTTGAGAACAACAATAAAAGTTATGTTATATACAAGAGAATTTTTGTTATGAGAGAATATATCCTATTGTTTAAAAATGTATAAAAATAATTATTGAATCATCTACACTTATAAAAGTATATTCTAGTTCTATAAAAATATATTTATATATTAAAATAATAGTACCGGATATTTTCGGATATCCGTAAGCTAAATATCTCGATCCGTATCCGGTCCAAATATCCGGAAAATTTGCCCGGATCGGACCGGATTCGGATAAAACTTAATCGGATATTTTCGGATGCGGATTTTTAAGGATCGGATCGGCGGATTATCGGATCGGATCGGCCGGATCGGATATTTTTGCTCACCCCTAGCGTCAACGCGGTAGTCGACCTCGGCAACAAGTACTCCTGGATCACATGCAACCTCCTCGGCTACACCAACTCCTCCACCTACTCCGTCATCCCGTGCACCACCAAAGCCTGCGCCGGGTGCGTAAGCTGCAACGGCACCGCATCGCCGAGCTGCAACAACAACTCATGCGGGGCCGCAGCCTACACTCCTTGGAGCACGCTTTACTCAACTGGCCTCATATCTGACACCATCTCCCTCTACAAGAGCTCTGTAAATGGAGATTGTGTCAGATATCAGGCCTCCTCTCTCCCCAAATTTCAGTTCGGGTGTGCAATCAACAAGGGCCCGTTGAAGGGCCTTTCGAGCCACACTAAGGGCTCGGTTACACTCGCTAGGACCGTGCCTGCACTCCACGCACGAGTCTCGTCTTCTAAGAAGGTGCCGCGAAAGTTTGCACTTTGTGCGCCTTCCGGGCTCTACGGCGCTCTCTATTTCGGTGGTGGGCCCTACTTCCTCCCCGGATATATGACCGACTTGTCGAATTCTCTTGTCACCACCGCCCTCGTCGTCAACCCCTATACCACCGCTCCCATTTACCATGAAGGTAATAGTAGTCTTTATTTCGGTTAAACAGAGTCTCACATCATAAGTTAAGAGCATGGATTAGTTTTATGATGAAATCTATAAGCTTATCTTTTGGGCCTAATGCTCACGTTGCGCACAGTTTAGCCACGAAATTTAGCATGTTTATAAAATCTTTATTATATTGTCGTACTTTCGTAGTATCTATTTCTTTTACCCAAGATTTTAAGCACATTACAATAAAATTTGGGTTATTAGCTCTAAAAGTTTAAGCACATTACGAATTGCTTAGATATCGATCGATTTGAATAAGTTCGCCTATATATGTGATATCACAAACAACATATAAGAAGTACAAAACTACCTATTACTTACTTCAAACTTATGTTTTAATGTGTATAATATACAGAACCTGAAACCTCGGTGGAATACTTCATCAACGTGAGGTCAATCAAGATCGATGCCACCTCCGTGAAATTTAACCCCTCCTTGTTAAGTTTCGACATTAACGGAAATGGCGGGACAAAGATCAGCACGATAGATCCATACACTACTCTACATTCCCGAATTTACAAGCCTTTGTTGCATCTGTTTTTGACCAAGGCAAAGAAGCTTAACCTTGTAAAGGTGGCTCCCGTGGCTCCGTTCGGAGCGTGCTTCAGCTCGAAGAGTATTCGTTATAATGCGAGGACCGGGAAAGGGGTACCGACCATCGATTTGGTGTTTAATGAGAAGAGTGAGGTGTTGCATGGGAAGAATGCGAGGTGGAGGATGTACGGGTCGAATTCGATGGTGAAGGTGTTGAGGGACGTCGAGTGCTTGGGGATTGTCGACGGTGGGGACGCGAATACCGCGGTTGTGATCGGGGCGAAGCAGTTGGAGGATAATCTTGTGGAGTTTGATTTGGAAGGTGGTAAGTTAGGGTTTACCTCGTCGCTTCTTCGATTCGGAACCAGTTGTTCTAAGTCGGACTAGCTAGCTCAGGTGATCGAGCACGTACTACGTGTTTGTGTTGGGTAATAAAATTTCATTTCAACATTTATGAAGATGCAGACTTATGGAATTATATACATTTGTTATGCTAACATGTGTTACTTACTTACAAACTGGGGAGAATTAGTTTGTTAATAATGCACGTTAGTTGTACGTATCGAGATTCACTATTTCTACATTTTACTCCGTTGCTTATATTACACCTTGCTTGAAGAAAAAAATACATATTTTGAGCAACAAGCTACTCTCGTTTGAAAGTAAAATCGGCCGCGTGATCATTAATACATTCCAATCTCGAGATATTTTGTAAAATAATAATAAAAATCCCAAATAGGAAATAAGAAATTGAGGGCGGAAATTAGATGGTCATTTGAGAACTTTTGTTTTATCTTTTGTTAACATGATCTAAACGAAAACAATTGTCCAAGTACTCCTTCCGTCCAGCTATATAATTCTTATTTCATTTTTGACACTATTCACCTTTTAATATATTTTGTCGTATAACTTTTAATATGTAAGAATAAACATAGTTATATGAGGTCTTGTTTGATTCGTAACATATCAAAATTTTAGAATTTTTTATTAACATATAGTTAGAGATATTAATGATACAAAACGTGTCTCGGTAAATGTGAAAAGTAAAAGAGGAATTATATTATGGGACAGAGGGAGTAATATACATAACCGTCCACATTATAAAATTAGTGTGTTATGTGTAAACATAAACGATTCACACTTTACATTTATATTGTGTAAGATTTCTTCACACTTGAACTTCTCTTATACAATTGCTACTAATCAAGTCAACAATTGATATAGTTTATATAACTCCACTCTCACTTGGCACATAACACTCCAAACCTAAGCCAATCTGTAAAAATGGAATTTCGGTGGCCTACATGCCTCCTCCTCCTCTTCCTCTTCTTCCTCTTCTTCTGTCACCTGACCTCCGCCGCCAAATACGTCCTCCCTCTCATCAAAGACGACAACAAAACCCAATTCTACACCACCTTCTTAGTCGGAACCCCTCCCGTCCGCGTCAACACGGTAGTCGACCTCGGCAACAAATACACTTGGTTCGCTTGCGAAACCGTCGGCTACAACAAATTCTCCTCCTACACCGTCGTCCCCTGCAACAACAACACCGACTGCGACGGATGCATCAGCTGCAACGGACCCGTTACCCCGAGCTGCAACAACAACTCATGCGGCGGTCTCGCCTACACTCCTTGGAGCGACGGCCTCTTCTCCACCGGCCTCATCTCCGACACCATCTCCATAGGCGGATCCAAGGGGGTACGTTATTGAGTAATTATTATGATTATATGTATAGAGAGAAAAGTTCAGATAGAAAGAACATTACAGTAGAAAATAACAAGCAATTGCATTTACAATTTGTGATATTGATTTGATCTATTCGCTCAACAACAGAACCGACAGTTCTCAAACCACAATCGATTCAATGAACGAACAAGTTAAGAATCTGAATGCAAGGGGACACAAGATATGTTCACGCGGTTCGGTAATCCCTAATCCGCGGAGTCTCAGTGGGGAGACTCGCCCAATCAATGCACTAAGAATCTCAGGGAGTTCGCACAGAAGTTACAAAGCAAAGTAAGAACGGCAAATCACAGAATACATGCAAGATCTAACTCAGATCTAACAGAGAGATAGGTAAGAGAAGGAGTTTGGGATTCGACCCCCAATAGGCTGTTGTAGCTTCAAGTCAGAAGCTACAATGAGAAACCAAGTCTTCGATCTTCAGAAATCACCACCCTAGGATCTCCGCAGAAGCACTTCGATCTCTCTCTCTTTTTCTTTGTAATCTCTTTCTCTCTTCTGTAATGAGGCGCCGCGCAACAATGAGAAAAACTTAGGTTAAGCTTCCTTCGCAGAAGCTTTTATATCACGTCTTACCAGATGGCTCAAGTGGGCTTCGTCCATTTGTTCAACAGACACGGCCCAACAAAACACATCCAATCTATCAACAGATACGGCCCAAACAAACACAGCCCAAGAACAATAGCCCAACTTACAGATATAATCCGATACCAGATTTTGCCTTCCAACCGGTTACTCGGGGTTGCAAAATTATCCGGTTTCAGACTTAATCTTAAAGCTAGAACTAAGTCCTAAACTATCTACCAATTCCTACACTTAAACTTTGTTATACTAATGTGCAAACTACTTAGGTCATACATGAACTTAGGATTATAACACTTACAAATGCCCTCCTAATCCAAAGTCCATTAACCTCACCCAAGAAATCCTAATGCATTGTTGAACTCTTCTCCCCATGTCATCATTGACCCAATCTCACACCTCAGGTTACATCATTGATGTGAAGTGCATCCCTGCAGAAAACAAACTTGTTAGTAGGTACAATTTTGGTTCCAAAATCAGCAGGATTCACATCACCTTTGATTTTCTTCACATCTATAACCTTATTCTCAACCAAATCTCGAATAAAGTGTAACCTTACATCAATGTGTTTGGTTCTCTCATGGTATACAGGATCCTTACAGAGAAATAAAGCACTCTGGCTATCAGTATAAAGTATAGGTAGATACTCTTTACCTTCAATCTCTTTCAGAATACCTTTCAACCATATAGCTTCTTTTGAAGATTCAGTGGCTGCTATATACTCAGCTTCTGTGGAAGACAAAGCCACAATGGATTGTTGTTGACTTCTCCCTTCAACTCATTTCTGGAATCAAACTCAGAATAAACAATATCAAGATTGTTAGTCCCATTAATATATCTAAGCATATATTTCATGGCAGCCCAATGTTTAGAACCAGGTCCAGGCATGTATCTGCTAAGAACACTCACAGAGAAAGCCAAGTCAGGTCTAGTGCACAACATAGCATACATCAAAGAACCTACAGCTACATCATAAGGAACATTTTCCATAGATTTATGATCATCTTCAGTGACCACATATTCTTTCCTAGATAACTCCATATGCCCTCCTAAGGGAATTGGAGCTGACTTAGACTGAGACATAGAGAATTTATCAAGCACCTTTTTCAGATAATCAGATTGTGAAAGAAACATGGTTTTATTTTCCCTATCTCTAACAATCTTGACACCTAAAATTTTTTGTGCAGGACCGAGATCCTTCATATCAAAATGTCTCTTTAGGTCATACTTCACACCAGCAATGACAACTTTGGAGCTACTGATAAGTAAAATATCATCTACATAGAGTAGAACATACAGAGGATGGGCAGACTTAGTGTTTTTAAAGTACAAACAAGTATCATACTGACTTCTATGAAAACCCAAAGAAATCATACAAGCATCAAACTTTTTATTCCACTGTCTAGGTGACTGCTTAAGACCATAGATAGATTTATTTAATAAACACACATGATCAAGCTTATTTGTATCTATAAAACCCTTAGGTTGACTCATATGTATAGTCTCAATCAAATCACCATGTAAGAATGCAGTTTTCACATCCATCTGTTCAAGTTCCCAGTCAAACACAGTAGTCATAGCAAGCAACAGTCTCATAGTTTTATATTTCACAACTGGGGCAAAAATGTCATTATAATCCACTCCTTCTTTTTGAGTAAAGCCTTTGGCTACTAGCCTAGCCTTAAATCTAGGTGGATCAAGTAAAGAACTGCCCTCTTTTAGTTTGAAAATCCATTTACAGTCAATAACTCTAGCTTTATCTGTTTTTTAACTAAAGTCCAGGTATCATTAGCATGCATAGACTGTATTTCATCATTCATGGCTTTAAGTCATTCAATAGACTGTTTACAATGTGTAGCTTGTTCAAAAGTGCCAGGTGTATAAGACTTCACAACATCAGCAACCATGAAGGCAAACTCAACAATTTTATTGTAACTTTCAACTAAATTAACATTATATTTTCTGTTAGGAATCCTAGTTCTAGGTTCTCTGTCCCTAACAAGTTGATAGTCAGCTAAATCATTCACAACAGTATTAGGAGTACTAGTGTTAGAGGATTCAGCTATAGTATCAATGTTAATAGATGAATTTTGAGAGTTACTTACTGCCCCACCTAATTGGTGAGGGTGCAGAGCAGCATGGTTGTCCTGAGTGTTTCCTTGAAGTTCATCATTTAAGGAATGTTCTAATCCTTCTTGAGAAGTTCCAGTCTCAGAAGACTGGATGCTGTGAGAGTGACCAATGTCAAACTCCTCCTCTTCAGCTTGTGATGGATCATTGTTAGCATAAAACTGAGCTTGTGCAATCCAGGGAGAGATCTCTTGGGTACCTGTAGACTCAGCAGAGGGTGTTAGTATTGCTTTAAAATGAAAATCCTTCTCATTGAAGGTAACAGACCTGGAGGTAATTACTTTGTAGCCCCCAGGTTGGATTAGAAGCAATTTATATCCCTTAACTCCTTCAGGATATCCCAACATGACACATTTTTGAGCTCTAGGTTGTAACTTGCCTTGTGAAACAAGAGCATAGGCAGTACAACCAAAAGGCCTAAGATGTGCCAGGTCAGGTTTCCTGTTGGTCCACATCTCCTGAGGGGTTTTGAACCCTATCACAGAAGATGGTGACCTGTTAATGAGGTAGGCAGCTGTGACTACTGCTTCCCCCCACATAACACTTTTCATGCCAGAGCTAATAAGCATACATCTGGCTTTCTCAAGGAGTGTCCTGTTCATCCTCTCAGCAGTTCCATTCTGCTGAGGGGTACCATGCACAGTTAGGTGTCTTTTGACACCATTTAGCTTACAGTACTCATTGAAAGAGGCATTACAAAATTCAAGACCATTATCAGTTTTTAAGCATTTGAGTTTATGACCAGATTGACTCTCAACCATGACTTTCCATTCTCTAAAATTTTCAAAAGCATCACTTTTAGCTTTGAGTAAGTAAATCCAAACTTTCCTTGAGTAGTGATCTATGAGAGATAGGAAGTAATTCCTACCTCCCACAGTTGCTACTTGAGCTGGACCCCATAGATCAGAATGAACATATTCTAGGGGCCTAGCTACCACATAAGAGGATTTACTGAAACTATGAGCAATTTTCTTTCCAAAAACACAATTCTCACAGAATTCTAGTTCAGAGGGTTTTTTATCAATCATGCCATGTTTAAACAAATGAATAAGGCCTCTATTTCCTATGTGACCAAGCCTAGAGTGCCAAAGTTTAGTGACTTCAGAATTATCACCCTTAATAGTATTAATGGAAACATTAAGTTTAGGTGAGGCAATAGCATAGTAAACCCCACCTTTCTTAATGCTTTTGATAAGAACAGTGTTGTTTCTAATCACTTCCCTAACTCCATTATAAGTATTAATGTGACAGTTTAAGTCATCAAAGGCAGACTCAGATAGAAGATTTCTTCTTAAGTTAGGCACCCACCTAACATTTTGTAGGACTCTAATGACACCATCATGCATCCTAAGAGGAACCTTTCCTACTCCTTTTATAGGTAAGGAAGTGTGATCACCTAACATGACCTCACCTCCATCAAACAGATTAAGGGAGCAAAAATATTCCTATGAGGTGTAGCATGCATAGTGCACCCTGAATCAAGGATCCAGGAGTCACTTTCAGACAAAGAGCTCACAACGAGAAGTTCAGAATCATACCGAGGGTTATCTTCTAACACATTAGTGTGATTAGGCTTGTCTTTATTCTTTTCATCCCTTTTCTTTTTATGACAGTCAGAGGCATAATGACCCATCTTATTACAGTAGAAACACTTAACATTAGTAGTGTCTTTGCCATGTTGTTTTTCTGGTTTAGGTCTACCACCTTTACCTTTATGCTTAAACTTGCCTTTAGTCATCATAACCTCATTCTTGGATTCAGTTCTAGTCTCAGATTTGGTGCCAATTTTAAGTTTGAAGACCTTAAGGGTCTCATTTTTCTGAATTATGGACTCAGTTATCTTAGACAAGGTAAGTTCATCTCTACCATAATGAATTACATCTTTTAAGGTATCAAATTGACTAGGCAGAGAGTTAAGCAACAAAACAGCTTGGTGAGTTTCTTTTATCTCATCATCACATCTCTTAAGGTCTTGTGTCATTTTTAGAAAAACATCAAAGTTTTCTTGCACAGTGGCAGACACATCCATCTTAAAGGTAAAGAGCTTACACAGTAAAGATATTCTACTAGGCAAAGATTTAGAGAGAAATATGGACTCTAGTCCATCCCAGAGAGCTTTAGGTTGAGTAAAACATACCACCCGACGAGCCACGTCGTCAGCTAACCTTATCATTATCTCTGAGTGTGCAAGATCTTGCATGTCCTTCATTTCTGCACTGGTGATCCCAATTGGCCACTCCTCAGACACAGCTTTGAAGCACTTCTCCCTAATCAAGATTGCCTTCATCTTCACTTTCCACATGGCAAAATCACTGTTGCCATCAAAGGGCTTGAGTCTTGCGTTGTCAGACATATCTTCCTGTCAGACAAAGCACTTAGGTTAGACTCAGAATCAAGCTTGAGAAAAATAAAGAACTCAAGAAACAGGATTCAACACAAGAAACCCTAGGTCTAGCTCGAATACTTCAAGAAACGAGAAACAAGAACTAGGAGTCAAATCAGATTGGCGCAGCGGAAGCAACCAAGAACAGAATCAATATCAGAAGCACAAACTTGGCTCTGATACCAATTTGTGATATTGATTTGATCTATTCGCTCAACAACAGAACCGACAGTTCTCAAACCACAATCGATTCAATGAACGAACACGTTAAGAATCTGAATGCAAGGGGACACAAGATATGTTCACGCGGTTCGGTAATCCCTAATCCGCGGAGTCTCAGTGGGGAGACTCGCCCAATCAATGCACTAAGAATCTCAGGGAGTTCGCACAGAAGTTACAAAGCAAGGCAAGAACGGCAAATCACAGAATACATGCAAGATCTAACTCAGATCTAACAGAGAGATAGGTAAGAGAAGGAGTTTGGGATTCGGCCCCCAATAGGCTGTTGTAGCTTCAAGTCAGAAGCTACAATGAGAAACCAAGTCTTCGATCTTCAGAAATCACCACCCTAGGATCTCCGCAGAAGCACTTCGATTTCTCTCTCTTTTTCTTTGTAATCTCTTTCTCTCTTCTGTAATGAGGCGCCGCGCAACAATGAGAAAAACTTAGGTTAAGCTTCCTTCGCAGAAGCTTTTATATCACGTCTTACCAGATGGCTCAAGTGGGCTTCGTCCATTTGTTCAACAGACACGGCCCAACAAAACACATCCAATCTATCAACAGATACGGCCCAAACAAACACAGCCCAAGAACAATAGCCCAACTTACAGATATAATCCGATACCAGATTTTGCCTTCCAACCGGTTACCCGGGATTGCAAAATTATTCGGTTTCAGACTTAATCTTAAAGCTAGAACTAAGTCCTAAACTATCTACCAATTCCTACACTTAAACTTTGTTATACTAATGTGCAAACTACTTAGGTCATACATGAACTTAGGATTATAACACTTACACAATTTACGCATCAATGTTCATATTCATAATCTGGGCCACAACAATTTTAAACTTTTGAAGTGAGTCACGCAGTTAC
This sequence comes from Oxyria digyna, assembly GCA_029168935.1. Classification (NCBI taxonomy): domain Eukaryota; kingdom Viridiplantae; phylum Streptophyta; class Magnoliopsida; order Caryophyllales; family Polygonaceae; genus Oxyria; species Oxyria digyna. The sequence continues at coordinate 1,018,939 of JAPVLV010000026.1, read as the reverse complement.
AATTATGTAATTTATGTGAATAGTGAGTTTTTTGTTAAGTGACTGGAACATGATCGCTAGATTATGAACATTACCATCCAGAATATATATGAACGTTAGCTCGTTATCTGTGAACGCAAACGCTTCGTATTTCCTACCGTAAGATTTCTTCCTATTCGAACATTTCTCTCTCTATAGAAGGTTGTAAAACTAACTACATCAATTAATTTCTGGTTCCGCCACTAACCATCTCCGTAGGCACAAAATGTATCCTCCTCCCTCCCTAAATTCCAGTTTGGATGCGCCAATCCGTTAAGGGGCCTTTCGAGCCACACCAAGGGCGTCGCCACACTCGCTAGAACCGCAACTTCACTCCACGCGCAAGTGAGGGAGTGTGTCATATTGACCCCTTTGAAAGTTTTTAGTTAAGAAAATTACCTCAAGCTAGTTTCTATTTGTTTTTATTAAAGAAAACTAACCATGAGTTGTCGACTGGGGTGGATATGGCGGCACCAAGATCAGCACCATGGACCCTTATACTAGTCTCAACTCTCAAATCTACAAGCCGTTGGTGGATCTGTTTGTGACCAAAGCCTTAGCGCTTAAGCTTGTAAAGGTGGCTCCAGTGGATCCGTTCGGAGCTTGCTTCAGCTCAAAGAGTATTCGTTATAATGCGAGGACAGGGAAAGGAATTCCGATTATTGACTTGGTGTTTAATGAGAAGAGTGTGGTGTTGCATGGGAAGAATGCTAGGTGGAGGATTTACGGGTCAAATTCGATGGTGAGAGTGTCGAAGGATGTCGAGTGCTTGGGGTTTGTTGACGCCGGGGAATTTAGTTCGGTTTCTTCGATTGCGATTGGAGCGAAGCAATTGGAGGATAATCTTGTGGAGTTTGATCTTGAAGGTGGTAAGTTAGGGTTTACCTCGTCTCTACTTCGTTTAGGAACAAGGTGCTCTAAGATATACTAGCTCCTTCATATATGAAACCAATTTCAACTTTCCGAATAAGTGTTTTCGTTTTTCCATTGCAGGGCAAGCATTGTATTTATCTATACAATTACTGAGTTCCTGAATACACGTTTATATAAATAAAGTGATGTATGCATGGGTTGTAACATTGTACATTAATAAATAAAAAAATCTAAGTTTTTATTCGTACGAGATCTTCTAATATTCGTTATTGAGATTCACAATAACGCTCGAGTCCAATTACACAAATTACATTTCCAATGCAGCGAGCTTTTCACAAAATATTCACTAGAAGTGTATAGAGAAGAGGTATATCGAGATTCACGAAATATTTGCAGAAATATTGTATTGTTCTTCGAGTTTGAATAATTAAGGACGATATATCTAGCGTTAGTAGTATTCTATGTATACACGTAAGTTTAATTTACTAACAATTTAATGTAAGATTAGCCAAAACAACTATTGCTAATAGATGTGCCGACACATTTCAATATGTATTAGAGTAAGCTGCAAATTTCAAATAATCACGTATTTTGAGCTCCTTTTTTCTTTTGTGTATTGCTTAATTTGTATGTTGTTTAAGCTCTTAGCGAAGCTTGTTCTTAGACGGACAGTTGTCACAGTTCAGTTTGGAGTGATGGCAAGTCCATACCAATTAGCTTCCCTAACAAACTTCATTAGAAACTTACACAACAGACTATATATATACTAGCTTCCCCACAACAAAAAACTTCATTATATATCAACCTTATCCTGCATCTCATAGTGCAAATCAACATTGTCGTAACAACAAAAATGGTTCTTCTACACCTTCTTTGCATCTCCATACTCCTCCTCTGCAACTCTATTTCGGCCTCATACTTTCTCCCTTTATCCAAAAACAGCCAAATACCCCAGTTCTACACCACCTTACACATCGGAACCCCACCCGTTCGCGTCTCCCTCGCGATCGACACGAGCCTCGCCTTCTCGTGGTTCGCATGCGACGTCGTCGGCTACAAACACAACCACTCCTCATCCCCCAACTTCAAATCCCCTCTCATCAATGACACCTTCTCCAAATCACCACTTTTAAATTTCCCCTTCACATGCACGGACAAAGAGCCCTTGAAGGGACTCTATGGCCACACCAAGGGCGTAGTGTCTTTCGCAAGGACCCCTAATGCCCTTCATTCGCACGTCTCGTCTTCTCTTTCGCTCCCTCGGAAGTTCGCCCTCTGTCCTCCTTCCTCGAGGAAGGACAGAGGGCGCTGTCTACTTCGGAGGTGAGCCCTATTCTTCGAAGTCTCTAATCACTACTGCACTCGTTGTCAATCCGCATAACACGTGTCCTTACTAAACGTCGGGGCTGTCTCGCCCGAGTATTTCATTAATTTAAGGTAGATCAATTAAGATTCACTATTCTTTCGCTTCAGAATTATATCGAATAAGATGGATATGATATCACTCTTGTTGGAACTCGGATTTGTTGGAACCTCGTTCCAACGGAAGGGAAACCGGCAACACTTCGGATTCTCGAGTCTTTATCGTTTCTTCTTCTAGTGAACTCTCTAGTCTCTCTTGTTGTAAGGTAAATGCGTCTATGTTCCTGCAAAAGTCAAACCCGGAGTTGAGACTCCCCGGGAAGGGCACTCCGACGCTCAAGTCAGTAATTGTATAAATGATATATTTTAAGCGATAAGAAAGTATAAAGAGTCGCGAGAGTATTAAACATTTGTGCATGAACGAGCTTACGAACCCTCGTTTACCAACTATGCGTACGAGCTTATATGAAATGCAATACGAATAGCTCAAGCATGACTAAGTAGTCCAATTATATATAATAAAGTATGAATAATTCTTATCAAGCACTATACCTGAGTCGCGAGGGATAAGATAATACTGATCAAATAGCTTAACCATATAATTTACCATAGTGAGACCTTACGTGGCACACTAGAATTAGCAACTTAAGCCTCGCGAGCATATATATCAAGTGGAAGATCGGAATCTCGAACCACGACTAAAACCAAGCTTCAAGGCGGAACCTCGCGCTTAAAACCACGTTCCGAGTGGATAGACGGAATCTCAATCGAGACCATGGTTCACGAGTTGAGTTGTAGGGAGTCGGAAGTCATTGATGGCCGCGAAGCACAAGCCATGGTCGGGTGCCCCCAAGGAAGATCGAGATGAGCTCGTGATCTAAGATGATGGCTCGAATCCGTGAAGTACGAGCTCAGAGATGGTGTGAATGGACATACTTTTGGAGTGATCATTAACGTCAGGTCGAGATTCGTAGAGAGCGAGAGATCGGTGGTTCGGTTTCGGCCCGAGGTCGAGGACGACCGGGATCGGTATCGGCCCGGAAGGAAGCCGAGCCGTGACGCAAGCTGCAAAGGAAGAGCTCATTTCCGCCTTTGACGACCGATGATGATGATTCATGGATGCGACCTCAGGATGGAGATGAAATGGCTTGACCATTTGCTGGACTTCCTTTCAACTCCCGATCGTCCTTCTCCCCATTTCTCTCGTCCTATTTTTGCCTCCTCCTTCCATTTTGCACTGTTCACTCATATATATATCGTTCATTTCGTGACCTAAAACCTGATATTGGGCTTTTTTGTAAATGGGCTTTGAGCTTCCATTTACCCGGGTCCAACAACTCTGTGTTTGGTATAATCAATATATTGTGAGCCAAGTATATCAGATATAAGTATCGAAATGATTTTGGAGTGTGTTTTTGATATCTATCAAAACTAGCCCTCAAGTAAAATGACTCATTAAGTGTCTATGCTTATTATTATTGTTGTTGTAAGGTCGATCAAGATCGATGGTGTTCCCTTGCAGTTCAACTCCTCGTTGCTATCTTTTGATAAGGATGGAAATGGAGGAACCAAGATTAGCACCATGGATATGTACTCTGCTCTACATCCTCATATCTACAAGCCATTCGTTGATCTGTTTTCGACCAAGGCCGCGGCTATTGGGATTGTGAAGGTGACTCCCGTGGCTCCGTTTGGAGTGTGTTTCAGTTCGAAGAGTATTCGTTATAATGCAAGGACCGGAAAGGGATTCCGGTTATCGATTTAGCGATGAACAAGAAGAATGCGAGGTGGAGGATTTACGGGGAGAATTCGATGGTGAAGGTGTCAAAGGAAGTTGAGTGCTTGGGGTTTGTTGATGGAGGGGAATGGGGTTCGACTGCTTCGGTTGCAATCGGAGCGAAGCAGTTGGAGGATAATCTTGTGGAGTTTGATTTGGAAGAGAATAAGCTTCGGTTTAGCTCATCGCTTAGTGTAATGGGGACTAGCTGCTCTCGTTTTAAAGGATTTTGAGGCAAGTTTTTTGTGCAAGAATATTGTCAAGCTATTTGGTTGTAAGAGTTCATTTTGATATTGCATTTTCGTAGCACTGAATCAAGCAAACAGAAAGTGGAGAATACAGTGAATGGTTCACAGAAATCCACATATACATCTACTGACCCAAAACAAGCAGAAATTACATATCCACAATGAACTCCAAACAAATTACGAAATGCGAGATATCAAACATCAAGGGGTGGTGGCGCAGTTGGCTAGCGCGTAGGTCTCATAGCTTCTGAGTAATCCTGAGGTCGAGAGTTCGAGCCTCTCTCACCCCATATCTTTTTTTCCCAACCAAACGAATAATTTTTTGCTGAGTTAAGCAAATTTTTTGGATGAATGATTTTAGGACAGTTTATTTTAAAGTACAGATTTGTATACATTTCTTTAGATGTAACGACTTTCTAGTTTGCACACAAATAATTCGATCAGTTCTTTATTGCAACAAATTTGACACAATCAACAGTATTATCTGAATACTTGGACAAATCCGCCTTGTTCGGACATGGAGCAATTTTCCAATAAATACATAAATTTGCCAAATTGATCATGGAACGATACTATTACCTCCTCTACTCATGTTCTCACAAACTATAAACTAATGAAACGAAAATACTTGCACACTTTCTGTGATTTTAGATTCACTCTTATCGTTGTGTTAGCCAACTGTAATCAATACCGAGTTTTGGCGAGCAATGACACGGGTTATATATCCGCAATCGGAGATCCGGGCATGAGACGAGATGGATTAAGGGTCGCCATTGAGTCATGGAACCAGTGCAATGAAGTCGGGTTCGAGCCGTCTACCGGTAGCCCTAGAGCCGCCGATTGCTTTGACATTCATCAAATTCCTGGTTAGCCTTCTTAATCCCCTCTAAATTGTGTACACTATCAATCCAATGCTAAATGATCATATATATGTTACATGTAGGAGGAGGGCACAAAATTAAACATAAAGTGAAAGACGAAGACAACGCCCTACGAGTTCCAAAGGCGATCCCGGGAGGCAACCCAAGATCATTCAAAAACGTCGACCTCTATGCACCCGAAAAGGAGCTCTACTTGGGATCGAAGTGTCAAGTTTTGGACAATCCAAGGCCATGGCAGTTTTGGATGATCATGCTCAAGAATGGAAACTTGGACACAAGGTCAGGCGCATGCCCTAAAAACGGTCATAAGGCGCCTCCATTTGCACCCGATAGGCGGTTCGATTGCTTTGGTAAAGGTTGCATGAGCCACCCTACAATGTACCATCATTACACTGGCTTGGAACGGAATAATAGTACCCTACGGGGCGGGTTTTTCGGGTCTTGGGAAACGGATGCGGATCTTACATATGGACAGGTGTCGAACATTTCGTTTTATAACATGACCTGGACGAAGGAGATCGGTTCGGGGAGCTGGGTTTTTCACCATGTGTTGAGGACGACCAAGAAGTACCCTTGGTTGATGCTTTACTTGAGATCTGATACCACTCATGGCGTTTCTGGTGGTTACCACTATGAGACTAGAGGCATGTCTAAAATCGTAAGTACTATATAATCAGGTTTAGTGTTGGTTATAATGTTAAAGTGAGCTATAATGCCTCCATTTGTGTAGATGCCTGAATCACCTCATTTCAAGGTGAGATTTACTCTGGAAATAATACAAGGCGGGGGACCGAAGGCTCAGTTCTACCTAATGGACATTGGAAGCTGTTGGAAGAACAATGGGGTACCTTGCAATGGTGACGTCACTACTGATGTCACCCGCTACAGTGAGATGATAATCACTCCCCAGATTAAAGCCTGGTGTTCACCTAAAGCCCTGCAATCTTGCCCGCCTCTCCACACTTTCAAAAACGGGACGGTTGTGCACCGAAGCGACACCAAAAACTTTCCTTTCGGAGCATACCACGTGTACTGTTCACCTGGTAACGGGCGACACTTAGAGAAGCCCAGCACTCTGTGTGATCCCTTCAGCAATCCACAGGCCCAGGAGATTCTGCAGATTCTGCCTCATCCTGTTTGGGGAGAGTATGGGTACCCTACAAAGCAAGGGGAAGGTTGGGTAGGCCAGGGACCTAAAACTTGGGAGCTTGATGTTGGTGGGTTGTCCAACAATCTCTACTTTTATCAGGTATGAGCTCATTGAATGATAGAAAATGTGTTGATTTTTCGGGTTTTCTGAGGTTAATAAAATGTGGTTATGGATGATGATGATATGCAGGATCCAGGAACGAAGCCTGTAAAGAGGGTGTGGCGCTCGATAGATTTGGGAGTTGAGGTGTATAGGGATGGGGGTCGGGAGGTAGAGTGGACTGTTAGTGACTTCAATGTTCTTGTGCCTAAAGGGACTGTTAATTAGAGATTATAACAGGGAAAGTGCAATTTAATTCAACACAATTAACATGGCAAAGGATTCATGCAAGAGGATGGATTCATGATTTAGTGGAGATAACGCGTCTAAGAAGTATGAGCTACGGATTATTCGAATTAAATTTACATGGATTTACAGCTTTTAGCAGAGATTAGAGAACCTGTATTTGCCGCATTGCCTTTCCAGTCTAGGTGTTGTCCCTTTTGACTTGTTTCAACTGTCTCCAATCAGATTTGTAGGCTCACTCACAACGTACTTGGGTAGTTCATATTTTGCACCTGCATATATACAATCTTTATTTGATAACAAGATCTTCCCCACTGATATGTTTATGTTATATTCAAAATGGGAAGAGGTTATAATACCTCTTTCGTCATAGCAGACTGTAAGGTCAGGGTTTTGGACAATCACGCCAGCACTGTCAATGATCGCCTGGGCAAGGGTTAAGTCAGCTTCAACTGCTGCTCGAAGAGCGTCCCATATCTCTGCAAAAAAGAAGAAGCACAATGCTCATCTTGTAGTTAACCCCACATGACCCTCGGCTCAGTAATACTGCCCAAAGTCTTTCATAATACAAGTCTAAGTGATAAAAATATATAAACTCCACCAGAGTAACCAAGTCTCTCGTCACAAAAAACTGCATGCCCAGCTCTATAGATATTAGATTCCAGTCCCCCCCACCAATTTTAAGTTCTAATCAAAGAAAAAAAGTTCATATAAAAACATATACGCCTTCCTTGGTATCTTTTTCTCCCTAAATTAGCACAGTATGACAAATAAAAAAAGGAAAACCCAATTATTCTACCCGACCTCTTTGCCCTCTGTGAGGCTGGAAGATTCTTAAGTCTTATGATTTCTTGCTATAGAATGATTCTCTCAATCCTTTAGCTCTCATAATGTTTATGATTATCAACGATGAGTGATAAGATGCAGCCTAATTTCAGAAGTGTGGCGACACAACTAAGTTAACAAAATGACATTGGTGCCTACAGTAAGAAGCAATTAACAAAAGAATGTGATTGCATCCGACTCTAAGTGCAATGAATTCAGCTAAGCTAAATGACAAATATTGGCAAACTTACAAAGAACCTCTGTTTGTCAATTCAAATTTGAATCCACAAAAGATAAGTCAAGAAAACAAAGAATTGCAACATCAAAAAAGAGTAACCGATCTCGCGTAAGAAATCCTTAAAAAGTAAACAAAAATATGTTTTTTCGAACTGACAAGATACAAATTTCTACAACAAGGAGAAGGGGATAACCTTTCCTGCCACCATAGTGTGGAGCAGTGTCCCAAAACTCTTCACGCATCTGTTTGAGTTGTGCCCTTGTTATGGGCTCTGAATGCTTCCATGGTTTTGGCTTCTTTAGTTGCTTAGCATTTTCTAAACCATAAAAGGATAGGAAAATTGAAGACATCAACAGCCAAACATAATTTCCACACAGAAGCACATAAACAACTGAAAATGAACAAAAAATGGTAATCATGGCATGATCTATTTTGCTCCTGGAGAGAAGAATTAGATTGCATTCCAGTAAAATTGACACATAGTGACAACTGACAATCAGACTAGGGTTCCGAAAGTTCTTCCTAAGCACATACAATCAGTTTAAACAAGACATTTACCCATACAGATTGGCAGATTTGAATAGGCAAGGCTTCCCTTGGTTTCTTCAAGCACAAAAACAGCAAGAGGAAACCAATTAGAAGCTCGCAACCTAGGAATTGAGGCTCTAAAACAACAGTACAAAACCAGCAAAAGACGAATACAGCACAATAGAATTGATCACAAACAAATCTTGAACGAGAAAAAAAAAATTGAACGAGGAAAAAGAAAGAGCAAAGAAGAAGCTCACCATCTCCCTTGTCACGCGAGGATGCGCAGCCCATGGAGACCGATTCCAGAAGACACACAAAACCTTCCCTAGTCTTCTCCCTCTCTGACCCTCAGCAGAGAAATCGGTGTTAGATAAGGGGGAAGATTATCAATCGGCGAATCAAATTTAGGGGATACTTTGCTTTTTTGAAAATAATTAATTAATTTGGATCTGAGTTGGTGCAACGGATTTTCAGACTACAGAGGAGAGAGTGAATCACCAATAATTAGCACCAAGTAAAAACTCTAGGTTTTATATACGAAGTGTGAATGAATTAATCGTAGAATCTATTAATATAGTCATTTACATCCATATTTTTCACTAATCACTAGATCCGTAACTCCGCGCTACGTGCGGAAATATTACGGTTTTTTATTCGAAATTAATATCATTAAATAAGGTATCAATGTGTTTGATTTTGTGATTTAACATAAAAGTGTAGGAATTCAGAGGATGAATATCGTGAAACTGACTTGTTCTATTATTGAAAAAAAGAGGCTAATATATAGTCATTACAAAGTACTGAATTGAAATAACAACCTGAAGCAACTACGTGCTCCTAATTGCTTGCTAGAATCATAACAGACTAATAACAAACATTGACCAAGTGGTCCTACAAACTAGGATAACAGTAACTCAATAAACTCAATAATTAACTCAACATTTCCTCTCCTAAACTAGCTACCTTCATTTTCCTCTCTAGCTAGTTTAACTTTGGTGCAGCTGAGACCCCCAACTTCTTCCTTAATTCCAGAAATGTGCCAAGCTTGAGAGGCTTGGTGAAAATATCAGCTACCTGTTGTTGTGTTCCACAAAACCTCAGTTGAACTTCTCCCTCATTCACAAGATCACGCAAGAGGTGAAAACGGACGTCAATATGCTTACTCTTGCCGTGCATAACAGGATTCTTCGAGAGCTTGATCGTGGAGCTGTTGTCACAAAATATGACAGGATTGTTGCTTCCATTGTAGCCAAGCTTCTTTAAAATTCTTTTCATCCATACTAATTGACAGGCACAGGCTGCTACTGCAACAAATTCAGCTTCCGTTGTACTTAGAGTGACAATAGGTTGCTTCCTAGAAGACCAAGCCACAGCTGCGCCACTGAGGATAAAGGTATACCCTGATGTGCTCTTTCGGTCCTCCACACATCCAGCATAGTCGCTGTCACTAAAGCCAATAAACTCTTGATTCCCTGATTTCTTGTAGAGAATGCCATAATCACACGTACCTTGTAAATAGCGCATGACTCTCTTAGCAGCCAAGAGATGCATCTCAGTGGGATTAGCCATGTATTTGCTGATCAGGCAAACCACATACATTACATCTAGTCTCGTATCTGTTAAGTACATCAAACTTCCCACTAATTGCTTGTAGAAGGAGTTGTTGACCTTAGTCCCATTTTCATCTTTATCCATCTTGAAGCCTGGAACAATCGGATTCTGAACAGCGTTGTTGTTTTCCATGCCAAATCTCCTCAATACTTCCTTCACATATTGCTTCTGAGAGATAAAAATGCCTTCATCAAATTGTATCACTTCTATACCAAGAAAATAGCTCATCTTGCCAAGATCAAACATATCAAATTCCTGCATCATAGACTCCTTAAATGCAGTCATCATATCTGCATCATTTCATGTGTATATCAAGTCATCCACATACAAACTGATAATGAGATATTGCCCTTTCTCATTGACCTTAGTGAACATGGTTTGTTCACTAGCATCCTTTTCAAAACCTTCCCTCTTGAAGTATGAGTCTATTCAACTAAACCAGGCTCTTGGTGCTTGCTTGAGTCCGTAAAGCGCCTTCTTGAGCTTGTATACCTTCTTCTCTTCATTCTTTAGCTCATACCCTCTAGGCTGATCCACATAGACATCCTCACTTAATTCTCCTTGCAGAAAAGCAGATTTAACATCAAGCTGAAACACAGTCCAACTCCTTTGAGTTGCAAGAGCAAGAATCATTCGAATTGTATCCATCCGTGCCACTAGTGCATACACCTCTTCATAATCAATTCCATGTTCTTGAGCATAGCCCTTTGCAACTAGACGCGCCTTGTGCTTCTCAACTTCCGCGAATTGATTTAATTTAGTTTTGTAAACCCATTTGACTCCTATACTCTTGGCTCCCTTGGGCAATTATGTTAGAAACCAGGCCTGGTTTTTCTCAATGGAATTGATCTCTGAATCCATTGCTTCTCTCCATTGTTCATGCTGCACAACTTCTTCAAACTTGACAGGATCATCACAGTTACTGTTGAGTAGTGCAAAGTGACTTTGTTGATCTTCAGAGCCAGTAACAAAGTCACTCATCCAAGCAGGTGCTCTCCTAGTTTGAGTTTGTCTCTGCACACCAGTATCTGCCTGCATAGAATTCTGCACACCAATTTCCTGCACTTCCTGCACATCTGAGCTATCAAGACTGAGTGTATCCCCAGAAACTAAGGCATCAGGACTGAGCATATCAGAGATAGAATTAGTTGGCAGCTCTAGAGAGTTTGCTTGCACCTCTATTTCAGTTTCTACTTCTTCTGTTATCTCTTCACTGATCTGTTCTTCTCCCCAATCCAGATCCACCTTGATCAATTCTTCAAAGCTGTCTTCCCAAGCCCATTTCTTATCTTCCTCAAAGATGACATCTCTACTGATGACGATCTTCTTTGTAGCGGGATCATAGAGACGATATCCCTTTGACTCTGAACTCACTCCAAATAGGACACAACTTCTGCTTTTGTCTTCAAGCTTTGTACGACGAGCATCTGGCACATGAACATGAGCAAGACAGCCAAACACCCTAAAGTGTTCAATAGAGGGCTTTCTCCCACTCCATGCCTCCTCAGGTGTCTTATCCTTCAATGACACAGTTGGACATCTATTAAGAACATAGATTGCCCAATTCACCACCTCGGGCCAGAAGGACTTAGGAACAGATTTCTCAATTAATAGAGTCCTAACCATATTCATAACAGTTCTGTTTTTGCGCTCAACAACGCCGTTTTGTTGAGGTGTGTAGGTTGCAGTCAAGTGTCGCTTAATGCCATTCTCTCTACAGTAATCATTGAATTCATTGGATGTAAATTCTCCTCCTCGATCTGTTCTCAAACACCTGATGGACAATCCAGATTCCTTTTCAACACAATTCTTAAATTCCTTAAAACAAGCAAATGCATCTACCTTTGAAACAAGAAACTGTACCCAAGCTTTCCTACTGTAATCATCAATGAAGCAAATAAAGTACCTCTTTTGACCATTGGAGATTGGAGAAATTGGGCCACAGATGTCTGTGTGGATGAGTTCCAATCGTTCTGTTGCTCTCCAACTGTTATTCTTTGGAATGGCCTCCGTGTGTTGTTTACCCTTTAAGCAATCAGTGCACACAGATCACCTTTGGACAGACCTGGAAGTCCCTTCACCATGTTTCTATTTTTCAAGAGAAGCAATCTTTGAAAGTTGAGATGGCCGTATCTTCTATGCCAGAGATACGTAAGATCTTGAGTGCTAGTCTGAAGACAAACTTCCTTCCTCTCCTCCTCATTAGAATGTTGAGAGTTGGCAAGTAGAATGAACATTCTGTTTGCTGTCATGTTACTGTGAATCAACAGTCCTCTCGTAGGATGATAAATGCGACACTGATTTCCTTGCAGCAGAATGGCCAATCCCTTCTCTTGAAGCTGTCCGGCACTAAGGAGATTGGTTTTCAGTTTCGGAACATAAAACACATCTTGTAAGAGATATGTTTTCCCTTCGAAGACTAACTTCACACTCCCAATTCCAGCAACACTCATCTGAGTATGATTGCCAAGTCTAACTGACTTTGAGAACCCCATCTCCAATTCCTTGAAGAGTGTTGAATCGCCACACATGTGGTTACTGCATCCCGAGTCAAGGAACCACACATCATGGCTCTGTCCATGTGTCTCAACATAAGCCATAAGGAGCATTTCTTCAGTTTCCTCCATCTCAGCATGGTTGGCCTGTTTGGGAGCACTCGGACACTCATACTGAAAGTGGCCAAGTTGATGACATCGATAGCATTCTATAGTAGCTTTACTGTAGGTATGACGTCCTCGGCCTCTGCCTCCTCGAGAGTTTGTTCTTCCACGTCCTCTTCTGCCATGGTTCCGCTCATCTGAAACTTGAAGCGCATGCTCCTCGTGACTTTCCTTCTTGAACTTCTGCTCATGAACAAGAAGTGAACTCTGTAAAGCATCAACAGAGAGTTGTTCAATGTATTTGGACTCTTCTATGGAACACACAACGTAATTCCATCTCTCGGTGAGAGTCCTTAGGATTTTCTCCACGATTTTGACATCCGACATCTCTTCCCCGTAATTCCGCATGTCATTCGCTATCACCATTACTCGTCCAAAGTAATCGGTGACTGATTCACCTTGATTCATTACTAGAACCTCAAATTCCCTGCGAAGACGATTGAGTTGGGCCCTCTTAACCCGAGCGTTTCCTTGATACTTCAATTTCATGGAATCCCACAACTGCTTGGATGTATCCTTCTGCGTAACCGTCTTCAGAATTGACTTGTCGATCGACTGGAACAAGTAATTCTTCGCCTTCCGATCTTTCAACCGCTTCTCATCCAAGCTTTTCGTCTGTTCAGGCGTCAAGATTGTGCCTTCCTTGGGTTGCATATATCCTTCTTCCACAACCGTCCAATACTCCTTGGACCTAAGGAGATTCTCCATGACCATGCTCCAATGATCAAAATCTCCATCAAATTTGGGAATGGATGGCTGAGCAAACCTACTGCCATTTCCTTCTGACGCCATTGCTCTGATACCAATTTGTTGGAATATTATTGAAAGAAACTCTCAGAAATTGAAGAACAAATGAAGAACACTAAATAGAGAAAAAGAGGAGTTTACTGAACTTTTCAATAGAACTGCACTTCTTATTTGCTTTGATCGATTGATTACAATGCTAAAATAACTGAGAAATAAACTTACTAATGCTCCCACTAATCATGTCTAACAAGTGCCTAAGATTAGTGGACTAAATGCTGAAATTGACTGAATTAAAAACAAGCCTAAATAATAGCAACAGAACTTGACTAATTCCAAACCGAACACTTGCAGCACATTTGAATCATATTTCAACACCTTCCCTTGATTCAAATTTTCTCATTCCAATCTTCATTCTTTTGATTCTGATGCACTTCTCATCTACTTCAAACCATGATGCACTTCTCATCAACCTTCAAAAGAGAGTTTCCTCTCTTGTTACTTGAGCCATGCTTGGCTCATTCTCATCATCAAACCTGCAATTTCTTTGTACATGACCAGATCTCTTGCACTTGAAACATTGTGGCTTTTCTCTATGCCAACAATTATCTTCCTTGTGACCAAGTTTCTTGCAATACTTGCACTGAACTGAACTCCTTTGCTCGTTGGAGTCATCATCCTTTGACTTTACTTTGTAGAGAGTCTCTTCCTTCACTTGAAAGGCATTTTGCTCCTTGTTCTCAGTCGATCTATTCAGCCTTTCTTCATGGGCCTGCAGTGACCCCATCATCTCTTCAAAGGTGTACTCCTCCATGTCCTTTGACTCCTCAATGGCAGCTACAACATGGTCATACTTGCTTGTAAGACTCCTCAGGACCTTCCCAACTACATGTTGATTGGACATCTTCTCTCCATATGACTTCATCTGCTGTACCACACCAGAAACTCTTGACAAGTAGTCTTGGACAGACTCCTTGTCCTTCATGAGAGCAGTTTCAAACTCTCTCCTTAATGATTGCATCCGGACTGTCATCACCTTCTTGTCTCCTAGATATTCTTGCTTCAGAATATCCCATGCTTCTTTTGATGTGGTAGCAGAGGCAATCTGAGGAAATATCTCATCATCCAAGGCTTGTTGAATCATGAACAAGGCCTTGGCATCTTTTTTTCTCTTCTCTCTTGGTTGGAGATCTGGGTTTTCTAGAGCATCATCCTCGAAGCCTTCCTCGACATAGCTCCACAACTCTTGAGACTTGAAAAGAGTCTTCATTTTGAGGCTCCGAAACTGGTATTTCACACCATTAAAAATAGGCAATTGTGAGAATCCAGACCCTGCACCATTGTTGTTCTGCATTGTGAACAACCATCTCTTGATCCCTTGTTTCCCTTGTGTCTCCTCTCAATTCTCTCACACCCTATCTAGGATCGAAACCCAGACAAGCTCTGATACCAAATTGTAGGAATTAAGAGGATGAATATCGTGAAACTGACTTGTTCTATTATTGAAAGAAAGAGGCTAATATATAGCCATTACAAAGTACTGAATTGAAATAACAACCTGCAGCAACTACGTGCAGTACGTGCTCCTAATTGCTTGCTAGAATCATGACAGACTAACAACAAACATTGACCAAGTGGTCCTACAAACTAGGATAACAGTAACTCAATAAACTAGGATAACAGTAACTCAATAATTAACTCAACAAAAAGTAGGTGTATTAAAGAGAGAGTAAATGAAACGGGCCCCAGTACCGCTTTCATTTACTTTCGAAAAAGAACGACTAACTTTTATTTATACTAGATACGGGCCTCGCGCGAGAAAATTACGGATTTTTGTATGTGATTTAATATAGTTATACATTATTTGTTAATATGTTGTTGTTGTTATCAAATTTATTAATATTTGTAAATATAAGTATTTTTTATTTCCTTATATTTATGTTTGAAGTAGTTTTAAAACATAATATTAGAATAAGTTTGCATTGTCATAAGAGAAGCTCACACATTAATTTAATTTGTGACTTAATCAAGTAGACTATAAATAAATATAACATAGGGATATAAGAAAGATATTTAAATACATGCCCAAAAGTCCAATAGGAGGTGATTAAGAAATGAGTAATGCATTAAATTGGTACCAATTTCATTCAATTTTGACAATAGACAGCCAACTTTTATATAGATAAGATATATATAGATATGTACAAACACACGTAGATGCGTGTATGTACATGTCAATTTTTTCATTCGTACGTTATTAATGCATTTGTACATGAATCTTTTCCTTTATTTACATGGATTTGGACCACTCAAAATACCATTTGTCGTCCATTTTGATGCATAACGCATGAAACAAGTTCATACATTACGTAATAATATCGAGAAAACAGTTTATACGTTATGCATCAACATGATCAATGCGTTATGCATCAACATGATCCATGCATTACGCATGAATATCGTGCATATAAAATTCGGTTAAAATAGTCGTTGTTTACATATTTAAAATCCCAAATTACAAAGAATATCTACGCAAATTTAGAACTCTTTTTTAGTGATTGTTCATTGCAGTGGAAGTCTGGAATAGAGTGGTTTCGGATCTGATTCGAACCATTGGAATACTGCTACTGCTTGGAGTAGAGCAGTACATGTTGTGCACATGTTTTTTGGATCTGATTCGAACAAGTGATTTAACTGCTTCATAGGTGTAGGACAATGATTGACTATGTTTTCAAGTAGAGTCACATCGTAGAAGAAATGGTCATTGTTTGGTGAGCTAACGAAGAATTATATACTAATGGACTTGAGTAAGGCCCAATATCATTTTGGGCCTCAAGGCCCGTTAACATGAATCGCTTATCGATCTATTTCTTCTACCTTGTCCTCTTCTCCGTCCTTTCATCAGATCTATTGTCGATTCGCTCATCCGAGGAGATGGAGGAGGAAGAAATGAAGAGAGAAAGGGGGGCGACCATGAGATCTTTGATCGAAAAGGCCACCAACTCAACGGAGTCCGAGGTCGATCCTCGCCTCCTCAAAGCCATCAAAGTCACCGCTCGATATTCAGATTTCCAGCTTCGAGTCGCTTCCCAAACCCTAATGCTTCACATGAAGCAAAAACACTCTCAGGTCCTCTTCTTCATCTCTCTCTATTAAGTATTAATCAGGTTTTGATTGTAATTGTACTGTTGAATTTACAGGTTCGATACCTGTCTCTGTTGATAATTGACACCTTATTTATGCGATCAAAGCTGTTTCGTACCTTACTTGTCGAGAATTTTGATCAACTGTTAAGTTTGAGCGTTGGATTCAGAAGGACACATCCTCTCCCACCTCCTTCTTCTATTGCTACTGTTTTGCGTGCAAAGGCAATTGAATTCCTTGAGAAATGGAACGAGACATATGGAATTCATTATAGACAGCTCAGGTTAGGAGTGGATTATCTTAAGAAAACTCTCAGGTACCAATTCCCAAATCTACAAGCCAATGCTGCTAAGGCTCAGCAGGAGAGATTTGAAAGGGAGAAGAGAACTAAGGAGATTTTGAGGAAGAAATTCCAAGTGTTAAGAGAAAGCTTTTCCTCAGTTAAAGAAGAGATAAAATCAACTACTGATGAAATTGGGGAATGTTTGGAGATCTTAAGGGCAGAAGATGACACTTTTCCATTTGAATGCCCCCTAGATAATGAATATGTTGAAGAATTCCGTAGCAATGAGTTGCGGCAGCTTCGTCTTGCTTCCCTAAATGAAGCTGAAAAGGTTCAAGAGAACAATGATAATAAAGTGATTTTCGATGTTCTCAGAGAGCTATACAAGCTCCTGGTAACGAAGCATTTGGTCACGGTGCAGGATTGGATCTCTGTTCTTATCAGAGTTGAAGTGGATGACATCAAGCTGAGGGACTCTTTCTTAAAAGAATTTATCGATATCAGAAACCATATTATAGGAGCTAAGAAGAAATGTGAAGAGACAGGCTGTGCACTTTCTGATCCTACAGGAGATGATGAAGAGCTTATATGGGAGGAAGGCTTCGTGATTGGATCAGCTGATTCAGCAGAGAATTCTTTCAAATTTTGGAATCGTAATGAATTGGCATCAATTACTACTGCGTCATCATCTTTAGATAAGGATGTTAAAGAGAGTAGTTCTAAGGGTTCTTCAAGTAGAAAGATTAAAGAAATTGATAATGGTGGTGCCTCCAAGGGTTCAAACCCTATGAGGGATCAACTTTTGGTGGAAGCTCCAGTTTTGAAGTGGGGTTCTTTCTTGGATCAATGGGGTGCAAACAGAGATGTGTTGGCTAATCAGAGAGGACTGGAGTTTGATAGCCATTGGGGTAGGGTAGATCAAGATGCAGTTATCCCAGCTGAGAAAATTGCAGAAATGAATCTGCATGCTTCTGTGTACGAAGAGAAGGGTGTCATCGAGATACAAGCATGCCGTGCAGCTTTGAGAAAGGGTGGTCTTTGCCAAAGAAGAGATTTACGAGTTTGCCCATTTCATGGGCCCGTTGTATTGCGTGATGATGAAGGCAAACCTATTTATCATGATAATAGACAGCAAAGTGAAAAACACCCTCCAGTAATAAAGATAGATGAATATCCTGACATGAGAAGTGGTCTGATGGAGGAGATAGCTACACAAGCTGTGAAAAATGTACGGCAGAAGGATAAAGAAGAAATGAGAAAGGAGGAGGATAATAAGAGGTTGGTGAAGCGTGCAAAACTTGCTAAGATTCGACAACATAATGAAGCTGTTCTACGCGAGGCTTCGACTTCAGCAGCAATTGGACGAGGAGACTATATGGATGCAATTAATGGAGGGAGACGACCTACAGCTGCAGCTAAGCAGAAGAAAGCAACACTTGCGTCTATGCTTCGCAAGAAGGTGACAGCAAAACATAGGTTAGCTGAAAGACTGCTGAGTTCCAAGGCAAGCGATGCAACAATCAGACAACTTACATTAGGAGAGGATACGAATTATAGAGAAGCATTCCCAAATCAGTGGTGAGGTCAACTCATCATTAATTATAGTGAAGCACGAGATTTTTTTATATTCTTTTATTTTATTAAGAACTTATGAAAAATTGAACGACATATTATATTGGTAGAAAGAGAGGCAACACTATCTGATAATTTTATTAAAGTAAAAGATCCTGACTACCTTAAAACAAAACGGAGGGTTAGTAAAATATTTTACAATATAAACATAAAAAAATACTAAATTTGTTTAAACATAGACCAAGCATAGATTTAAATCGACTAAACATAGATATAATTAATGAAATTACTTACTAACCATTGGAAATGTCGGACATCGGGGTACTCAAGCCATGTAAAGAATTTCTACTGACTCGGTTAGTAGATCATGCACATATTTGATTAATATATGATTTTCTACATAAAATATTGTATTTATATCAATTTCTCAAAAAAGAATGCTAAAATTCCTTAGTTGATTGAATACTTGATCGATTTGATTATATTTCTTATCCGTTTTCTCAAAATTTACCTTTTCGCACCATTTTTCCATTTCGAGATAAATGGTTAATTCTCTAATAACTGAATAACATAAAAAATTTAGGCATAAATTAAAAATAATTAAAGTATATATTATATATATATCTCAAAAATTCCCAACACAAAGGAAGATACATTTCAACAAAATACTATTTAAAATCCAGCCACCTAATATCCATTCTAACTTAATATCCAGTCCAATAATATTTATTCGGCCCAAAAACATAATTCATGTCAAAGCTCAATCCCACTACCCAAATGAATAACCCAAATTCAAATATCGTAAGCCATTTTAGAAGAGTAACCCATGTGGAATTCAGATTTCGTAAACCATTTTAGAAACCTAACATAGTCTTTTTTCCACTCCAAACCCTAGCTGCCACGCTCTCCATTTCTCCTATCCATTTTCCGATAGATCTCATAAAGAAACCCTTGTTACCATTAACGATCATTTCTATTTGAGCAGATTACCCTTCTTCCACTCTTTATCTTAATCCATCGTTGCAGATATTCCTATTCGTATGCACAGTCATGGGTACCTACTCCTCCCTTATTTCTCTTTCTGCCTTTCGATTTTATATAGGGATCAGATACATGTAGTTCTTGATTGCTTAGTGAAAGAAATGGAGCCTAAATTTGTGTTTGAAGTGTTTGTTCGAATTGATCGAGTCTCGTGGTTTTAGGTCTTTTTTAGTACGAATTAGGGGATGGGAGCTTTACCAATTAAAACTCTATATGTGTTCATATGCTACTTGGCTCATACTCGTGCAGAAGCAGATCCTCCATCTCTCTGCACTGATGATTACTTGGAGTGGTACTTGACTCATACTCATCCAATAATCTCTCCTTATACTAAGGAGCAACTCGTGCAGGTATGTAATTAATCTTCAAATTCTGTAAATCTATAACAAAATCAATGTTTGCCTTAATTTATTTTGTACTTCATTGTAGGCAATTCGGACTTCTGTGTACAATTTGGAGCCGTATCGGGATGCAGATAATGAGGAGAAGTACAGGAGAATGAAAGACGTTGTTTGTCACACTTTGGATGGATTCTATCATTTCCTTGAGTAGTTTGGATTAATGTTGGTTTGGATTTGGTTTGTGCTTGAGTTTTAAGAACATGTTTTGTAGTGTTTGAACGGATTACTTGTTATTTGGTTTGTTTGCAATTGTCTGATCCAAATCAATGTCCGGCCCAAAACGCCATTATCTAATACAAATCAATATTCGGCCCATCAAATGTAGTTCAAAAGATGGTGGGTTACAGCTGTAACCCACCATCTGGACAAGTAAGTGTGTTACAACTGTTACTCGTTGTTGCACACTGAAGGCAATAAGTGAGTTACAGTTGTTGCTAGCTGTAACTCACTGAAATGGAGTAAGTGAGTTACAGTTGTTGCAAGCTGTAACCCACTTACCTTCAACTCTATATAAAGGACGTTTCAGCATGGAATAAGCAACACATTTCAACTTCATACACAGAAAAAAATTATGGATCCTGGAGGGAAGCTCTGCTGGTGCAACAAAGTGCCAACTGAACAGACTTGTACTGAGCAATTCTATCATGATAAGGTGAACTACGGGAGAAAATAAAGTTTATAAGTTTATCAAATATGTGTTTCAGATGTTTGGCACGGTTTACTGCACGGTTAGGTGCAAACCGTGCACACCAACTGATGCGGGGATAAGCCGCAGTTGCCGACCTAGACACCAAACTCGAATAGGAACTCGAACAGAGAAGATATGTGGAATTAGAATGAGATGAAAGAAGGATAAGTCGAATGATAGGCCAATTGGAACCAAATCAAACAACGATAAAACCCTTGAACTTAAGAACAAGAACCTTACCGAATGATGAAGAAACCCCAACGGATGATTACAACCAAACACAATGACTTTGGTGGGTCAAGGCACCTGGAAGTTGCTCTATGGAGTCCCGATAGCACCAACCTTATGGAGGAAATTGACACACACAAGTACAACTAGGGCCAGTTCAACGACAATGCACACGGGGCACTCTTCTCACAAAAGCTCTCTTTTGGGAGGAAAAACGATAAACGCTGTATTCAATATCAAAAGTCTGGGGGGCTAAAACAATAACTAGGACAAACCTTATATAGGGTTAATAAGGTGGCCAATTAAAAGAAATAAAACAAATAAAAGTATTGCCTAAAATATCCTCAAAACAAATAATCTCAAAAACAACTAAGTATGGAAAACTTGCATCTTTCTGCCGCCTGTAAGATGGTGATCGCCATGAGAATACGGCGATCGCGGTTTATAGCAATTTGGCTACGGCTTTTGCAATTTAATTAAATCCTCGTGAGCAGGTGGCGATCGCCATAGAAATCCCGCGATCGCGGTCGCGAACATGTCACCGACAACTCTTTTTCAAACGGCTCGTTCTCTCTCATCCGAGGTCGGAATTGAGTGATTCCAAATCACAGAGTTTCGTCTTGAAGTCTAGTATATTTCATCTTCAGCACTTGACTTCTCATCTTGACTCGAACCGGATCTCTACGAGCTTGAATGACTACCATACGAGCTCGGGCTACTATAAATGTCTTCAATGATGGCTCATAGCGATCTTTAGCCCTTGCTCCAGTGGTTAACACATCTCTAGATTTAGGACGAGGCGTCCTTGATGATAGCTCGGATGCTCTTGATGGTAGCTCAGATGCTCCCGCATCATTCTCCCCTTCTTGAAAAGGATTCGACCTCGAATCAGATTTGATATGAATGATAGAACGATCTTCATAGACGTCATCCTCTTTGATGCACAACTTCCTCTTGAATGCCTTGAGTGCATAGCTCCACCTTGAGGAACAAATTTGATGTTGTGGGGAATCCTTGCCTTCCTTCATTCTTTTAGCTCTTTTATCCTTGTCCTTCCTCTTGTCATACTCATCAGCTACCTGTGAAGGAATAATAGGTGGAAGAACAACAATTCTAGCATAGAAGGGTAAGGAATGACGATTAACAAAACCATCATGGGCAACTCTCTTATCATACTGTCATGGATAATCTAATAAAACTTGACAAACTTGCATAGGCACAACATCACATGAAATAGTATCATCATAATGTTCTAATGTCATGGCTTCCTTAGCATGCTTGTTCAAATTCCAATCAACACAATCATTAATCCAATGCAGTTTTAAAGGACTAGGGTAGCATAATGAAGTAATTTGCAATTTAGTATTCAATTTCATGCTAGCAATATTACCACAACTACCTTCATCAATAATCATGTTGCAATCCTCAACTTTATCTAGACAATCGGTTTCTCCTAGAATTTCAACACAATGAGCAGTTTGTACATGCAAATCCTTCCTATCAATCAATGAATCAACATGCTCATAATCAATTTCAACCTCATTATCTAAATCAGTTTTAGGATCATCAATACAAACAACATCATCAATACTATCACCTATTTCATATTCAATCTCAATTTGTTCGAGGTGATTAAGCATATCAGGATAATCATTAATCATATGGTCTTTTCCTCTACATTTGAAACACTCAATATCTCTAGCTCTAGTAGAAGGGTTAGAAGTACTTCCCTTGGGTCCAAGTTTGGCTCGTGGTGCAGCCGGAGGGGTATCACTTCTTGGTCTATCCCTATCTCCTTGTAGCACCTTGGAAGAGGCATCTCGTCCATAATAAGAATCCTTACGTCCTTGCTGATTTTTCCAAGTGTTGGAAGAACCATGTGCATTCCTATTCCCTTGATTCCTATACTTAGTCTTCCTTTCCACTTTGATGGCTAAGTGCAGCAAATCAGCCATAGAACTATATAGAAACATTTCAATTTCATTAGCCAAAATGAATTGAGAATACGAAGATACCTTGTCATTGTCGCTTCTTCATCCTCAATCACATTGGCCCTGACCATGGCTATTTGCATAACATTAAAGGTCTCTTCTACTCCCATTGATCCCTGTTTCAAATTCTCAAGTCGCTGTAGAAGCTCTCTAGTGTAGTGTGGGGGAATAAATCGAGCTCTCATCTTCCTCTTCATTAAGTCCCAAGTAGCAATGGGATAATCTCCATTTCCAACTCGAGCTTTCACTAATTTGTCCCACCAAACTAGAGCATAGCCATAAAACTCCAAAGATGCAAGTCGCACCTTCTTATGCTCGGGAAAGTTGTGACAATTCCAGATTTGCTCAATCTTCGTCTCCCACTCCATGTAGACAACTGGATCACACTTGCCCTCAAAACTTGGGATCTTCACCTTGATCTTCCCAACTCCATTTTGCTCAGGCTCTCTTCTCCTTCCTTGGTACCCTCCTTGTTGGCAATAGGATCGCCATCCTTCATTCTCATCATACTCCTTTTCAAAATATGCATCATCATCTAAAGCCTGAAATCTATCAAAACGGTTAGTAGCATTGTATCTATTAGAATGACGTAAAGGAGCATTAGGAGTGTGATATCGCTCCCTTAGAGCTGGAATTTCAGCACCCCCAGGGGTACCATGGTAGCGTTTATGAGGAAGCTCATGTCTGATGGTTGTAGTAAGTCCACTAACAAACCTTTCACTAAATTTGTCCAAGGAGTTCATCAACTCCAGGGTGACAGGGCTAGTTGTCGGGTCCCTTGGGGGTCTCCTTTTGGGATAAACTAACTTGTCCATTATCAAAGAAAAGACTAACACAGAACAATGTTAAGTGAGTCTAAATGAAAACAACTCGTAAGTGTTTACTCTCGTATGTTTTCCTCTGCACTCTCTCTCAATTGTTGTTGTAACAAACTTTTATTGATGAATTGCCTTGTATGGATCAATAAACCAATAGATTGAAACTAACAAGCTCCTAGCACTTAATATGAGTGATGGTAGAGATGGAGATGGCTAGTGTAGGGGCGGGGTTTCAACTTCAAGGCTCTGACTCAAAACAAAAATGACTCAACGAAAAAAATAAAATAAGACTCGAAGGCGTTTTGCAAGAATGAGAATGCAAAACAGAGATATGAGTTAAGCTTCGAATTTCAAGAAGAGCCAAAAGGAAGCGTACCTTAACTTGTTCCGACTGATGTCGATTGAAGGATCGAAGACGGAGTCGGGAGGGTTAGGTAATAATTGAGGTTCGTATCTGAAAGGAATGAAAAGGAAAACAGTGACGGTTCCGCGGGCGCGGCTTGAACCGTGGGTGCGGCTACTGGGCCGCGGGCGCGGTTTCTGTCACGGCCTGGTGGTTTCTCGCTTCCATTCGGGCTCGTTCAACCCGATTTCCTTTGAGTTCTTGAGATCCGACTTAAACAATATCAAACTAGACTTTGACTCAACAAAACGTAAAATAAACTAGTGACTTTGAGACTTTTCGATTTTTTTTTTTTGTCTCAACTAAACAAAACGAAATTACAGACTTGATATGAGATACTATCTCAGAAAATTTGAATTTTAAAATAAAAGAAACTACTAACCACCTTGATTTCCTTGTAGAGAAGATAAGATTTCTTTCCTTGAAGATCTTGGCTTGGGGTGCAAGGACTGGAATTTTCAACAACTCTTCTAGGGTTTTGACGACTGCGTTTTGGTAGGGATGTATAGATTTTGTGATGGATGAAGGGCTGAATGGATTTTGGGAACAAGGGTGCTCCAAAATCCAATCTTTCGATCTCTACCAACACTAATCGATCCAAGCTTCTTGCACACAACCTGTAATGACTCAACAAGAAATATCAAAGCAACGGAAGACTCAAAATCAATTTATGAAAGAAACTGACAAACAAGAAAATAAAAGCCGACTCTTTTTGTGATTTTCTGGATAGGGGGTCTCTTGATGTTCTTGTGAAGACGAATGGTGTCAACACAGCTCTGATACCAATTTGATGCGGGGATAAGCCGCAGTTGCCGACCTAGACACCAAACTCGAATAGGAACTCGAACAGAGAAGATAGGCGGAATTAGAATGAGATGAAAGAAGGATAAGTCGAATGATAGGCCAATTGGAACCAAATCAAACAACGATAAAACTCTTGAACTTAAGAATAAGAACCTTACCGAATGATGAAGAAACCCCAACGGATGATTACAACCAAACACAATGACTTTGGTGGGTCAAGGCACCTGGAGGTTGCTCTATGGAGTCCCGATAGCACCAACCTTATGGAGGAGATTGACACACACAAGTACAACTAGGGCCAGTTCAACGACAATGCACACGGGGCACTCTTCTCACAAAAGCTCTCTTTTGGGAGGTTGTTGTCTTTCTTGTTTCTTGCTGGAGCTCTAGGCCTTTTGTACGCCGCTAGTTGCTCAGTAAAAGGGTCTATCAAGGAGCGAGTTGTCGGTGAACAGTAACGATGCCACATATCATAAACTTCAGGTAATGGAGAGTCATCGGCAATTGACATCTACAACAAGGCAAATGTAAGAGGTATTGATTTCAAAATATAAAAACCAAATTTATAGAGTGAGTTAGAAATTACCGAAATGAAGTGTCTTTCATCTTCAACAAGGCCAATCCAACATATGGGCAATTTCTCTCCCGGAGCGATGTTGTCGTCCCTTATGATCCATTCCCCCTTTTCAGTCTCTCTACATGCAATCTGAAATTTGCAACCACATTTCTTTGTGTGGGTGAATTTCCTAGTTCTCCCCACTGAATCAGGAATATAATGTCCACTGCGCTCGCATTTAAGCCAAGACCTTCCTAACTTCCCTTTGAAGTCGGTTCTACCAACCTTCAACATGAAGTTATGAGTTTTTCCAATATCTCTTGCCCACTGTTCTGCTTCTGCTCTTGAGCTGAAGATCTTATCAGTGACGAAAACTTCTTAATAATCCGATGATATATGTGGCTCCTCATAAGGCACAACACTGTCAAACTGTGGTACTGTCTTCAATTTCGGGAAATACTCAATGTCTTGATATGGTTGCGATAAAGATTGGAATTGAGGAACATTAGACCAATCAGTTTGATGGGAATGATATAGAGGAGGATCAAGTTGAGAGACTATTGGCGGAATATCAAAATCCAAACCAAGATCAAACGAAGGCACTCCATCAAGTCCCAAACGAATATCGACATTGATCGATAAGTTTCTTAAACGATTGAACATTGGACTATTATTCTGTAAAACAACAAAATACACAAAACTACACCCAGAAACCTATTTTTCCTACCTTCGTCACGAATAAAGGATGAACCTTCGTCACGGATAGAAGCAATAATTGCGTGACGAAAATTTTTGCACATTAATGTCCTGAGAACTTCCGTCACGAAAGTCTCATATTGTTCCGTCACGAATGTCCTATTTACCCCATTTCAGATTGTTTTTTACACTTTTTTACCCCTAAATTCCAACACAAACACAAATTTCCACACAAACCCTAACTTCAACATTATTTAAGCATCTTCTTATCATGCTCCTTGTATGTAACACCTAAAATACACATATTTTCTATCCAACTCTTACAACATGATTTTCACACAATCAACACAAAAAACTAACTTCAAACTATTCAATTTCATACAAAAACATAAATTTTACTACAAACCCTAACATGAACATTATTTAAAACAACTATAACATACCTTATTGTAGTTCCCCCATGATGGACCATCTTCATCAACATTTTGGTGTACGTAATCATCCCAATTTTCAATTTTCAATTGAAGATTGTGTTTGAATGAGAGTGTTTAGGGTGAAATGGGGGTAAAATGAAGTTGAAAATGTAGAAGATGAAGTTGGTTGCGGATATTTGATGGTAATTAAATGTAGTTGGTGTGGATTAGACATAATAGCTTCACTTTTGCAGTTATAGCTACAATCGTCACGGATCTCTTGCTTTTCTTCGTCACAGAAGACATCCAAACCTTCGTCACGAAGGTCCCAGATACATATGTGACGAAGGTATTTCCAAATACATTCGTGACGAAGGTCTTACTCTATACATTCGTGACGAAGATCATGTGTAATACATCCGTGACGAAACTTTGGGTGTGCTAAATAAATTTTGAGGGTGTGTTAAATAAAGGCTTTGTAAATTTATTATGTTTGGAAATTAAATACAACACATAAATTTGGTTGCACATATTGGTTCTGAGAGATTCAATAGCATTTAAAATAATAAATTTAAAATTCCTATTATGTGCACATAATATAGTAATAAGGGAAAACTAAAAGGAAAGATATAAAACATTATGTTATTCGGAAATTTAAATAAAACAATATGTCATATTTACTATGTTTAAGATATCGCATAGATATCATTACCATGCTTAAAATTATAACATTCTGCATTAAATGCAGCTATTCCTAAACCCTAATATACTATTTCGTTTTCCACTGTCTATATAAATACATAGGTAATGAAGTGCATCCCTTACAAAACAGAAGGTAAAGAAAATCTGTGTGCACTTCAGAGAAAACAAAAATAGTTTAAAGTGTCTTTAATGGAGTTCTTATAAAAGTGTCTAAAACTTTATATAATCTGAAAGGCTGCTTATTTCTGTTATTTCTTCTTTATTTCAGATCCTAATAATGATTCATCCAACTAAGCATGACGTAGTCAAGGGAGATTCTATCATAATGCTTTCTGACATTATGCCATCAAAGTTCGGGGAATATTAAACTTTAGACATGAAAGTTCGGGGAATATTAAACTTCCATTAGGATTAAGGACAAAGTCAACTGTCCAAAGCACAAATCAGCATAGAATCATAAGCAATTGGATACATAAAGACATTTAGCATAATAAAATCAAACTAAAAAAGGTGAAACAACTATGGGGATTGTGCATGAATTTCTTCAGCTTCGTATCTGAGTGCAGTAAGATGGTAAGAGCCATTTATTACAAAGACCAAATTTTTATTAGGCCTTCAAAGAACTATAATAAGATAAAAAAAAGGCTTATTCAAATTATTATCTTCATTAGAACCGCAGTAGAGGTCGTAAAGAAGCTGGGAGCAAGGAATCAATCAATAATTGACAGTAACATGAAAATAAAATAAAAACTAACCTTATAAAACTCCATTAGCTCATCAGCACGAAATGCTAGCTTTCACCTACATAATGAATATATATGACCAATTAATAAGGTTATTCAAAACCAATCAATCAATTCTTTTGAAGAGCCGTGTTGATCATGGATACAAAATGAAAACAAGACATAGCCCTAGATAGAAAATTTTCCTGTGCCTTCACCTAGATAGAAAATTTTCACAGATTACTTTGTGATCTTTATGAAGACAAGCACATGAAGCAATATCAGAATTTATAACATGACCAATGTTGCTAAAATGTCAAACAGAAACCCTAGATTTGAGAAACCTAAAAAGGAACGAGAACAAATCATCTTAAGATAAAAAATAATAGCAGACATGCGAGATGTACAGATCCAGGAGTTATTCATGTACCTTTTACTGATTTATTTCAAAAGAAACCCTAGATTTGAGAAGAGAAGACTTCTTCGACTCTTCCTCCTCTTCCATTACCTCATCACCTCTCCCCACCTTCCCCTATCTTCATTACGGTGCAGATCTTACCTCTCCATGTGAAATCATCTTCAAAAAATAAAAGAAAGAACCATCAATATGAAACCCTAGATCTAGAAGAATAGTAAACTAAACAAAAAATGAACTTGGGTGATTACCTCTGAGCTCTAGAACTTTGCTTTTCGTCCTCAGACAACTGAAGAGGCACACCAAATCTCTCCGTGCGACAAATCTTTTTGTGGGTATCATTCGTCGGCCCATTCTGCGACTTCTCTTGAGGCGGAACATCCGTGGTTAGGTTTTCAGAAGCGGGAGCCAAAGCATCAGGCGAGGTCGGTGCTAGGAAAAAACCTAGATCTGAGAAGTGATAGAAACGAAGAGAGAGTGATGAGAGAGTGAAGAGAGAGTGAAAGAGACTGAGAGAAACGAAGTAATTAAATAATAAATAACTCAATTTTTATTTTTACTTTTTTAAACTTCACCACTAACATTATTAATTAGAGAGCAACTTTTATATATTTATCCCTTACATTAAATAAATAATAAATAATCTAATTATATCGTTGTTTTTACCTTTTTTAATCTTCACATGTATTTTTGTTATTTTATATTTATGTTTAAATTTTTTTATGTTATTTAGTGATTAGAGAATGAACGACTTATCTCGATATGAGAAAATGGTGCGAAAGGGTAAATTTCCAGAAAACGGACAAGGAACAGAATCAAATCGATCAGGTATTCAATCAAATCAGGAATTGTATCGTTGTTTTTTAGTGAAATTGATATATGAATTTATTTTTATTATTAAAATCATTTATTAATTAAATATGTGTAGGATCTACTAACCGAGTTAGTAGATCTTCTTTAAATGGCTTGTGTTCTGATATTTCCAATGGTAAGTAATTTATTTAATTAATTCTATCTGTTTTTATTCAATTGAAATATATGTTTCATCTATGTTTGAACAAATTTTAGTTTTTGTTATGTTTTTATTGTTAAATGCTAGATCAGTATATGTTCAATTTTAGTCAAATTGTTATATATATATAAAAACATATTAAAATCATATATTTATTAAATATGTGCAGGATCTATTGACCCAGTTAGTAGAGATTCTTTAAATGGTTTGCGTACCCCGATGTCCGATATTTCCAATGGTAAGTTTCTACCAGATTAATTAGATATGTTTTTATTGATTTAATAGGATTAACTATCCCGTTTTGATTGACGGTCGTCAAGATCTTCCACTTTCAAAAAATTATGAGAGAGAGTTGCCTTTCTTTCTACCATTATAATATGTCATTATTATATAGATATTAATTTCATTTAGTTTATAACTTTTTTAAAAATAAAAAATATAAACAAATCTCGCGCATGACACGGATACGGATCTAGTTATATACTGATGGAGGTGAGTAAGGCCCAATATCATTTTGGGCCTCAAGGCCCGTTAACACGAATCGCTTGTCAAACTACGTCCACGTCGAAACGCATGAAACACGTGGCGGATTCTGATAGGATCTGGCTATGTGTCGATCCACAACGGCAAAACCCGAAGTGCTGGCTAAGCGGCTGCACATATTTAGCAAGTGGAGGATACGTGATCAATCGAATTTATAGTTGAGATTGACTTGTTCATTTTCTCAAACTATCTCTGTATTCTTGATTATAAATAAGAAATAATATCGAACTATTTCTTCTACCTTGCCCTCTTCTCCGTCCTTCCGCCCGGCGTCGAGTTCTAGATCTGTACGTATTTCTTCTCTGCATAATTCCGTGTTTATGCTCTTAAACATTCCGTTTTATAATCAATTAGAAATATTGAGCTAGAGATCGTCTTACGATTTCGGGATCCAACAGATCTAGATCTATAAAAAATCTGATTCGATTGCGAGTATTTTTCTGCCTTTTCTGTTTGAATCTTAGCGTAGTTGTTCTTACGCTTCGCTGATTCCGAGTAGTTTGTGGTAATTTTCCCCCAATCGACTTCAATTTACTTATTAGTAGTGAATTGTAGCGAAACCTAAGATTTGTAAACCCAAATATTCGCTTCTTGATGCTCCGCTTTCATCAGATCTGTTGTCGATTCACTCATCTAGGTTTGGTTCCTCTTTTTCCGTGCTGTTTCGAATGATTGCTGATAATTTGACCCTCTCTACGCTTTCCATTGTATAGTTGTATACCAATTGTCATGGACTTGTTCTGCATGTTGTTTCAATGGAATAAGAAGCATGTTTAAGTTGTATTCCTTACCATCTAGCAATTTTGTCATACAAAACATGCTATTGCTTTTAATTTTAGGTTAATCGGAGAAAAAATATCCAATGAAGTTGTAAATTTTACCTTTAATTATCTCATGCAATCAAGATTTCATACAGAATTATGCATGCTAGTAATAATGGTCTAACATTCTATCTGTTACAGGTGATACTTGATTCTGACTACTCCATCATGGGTGGAGGATTCAGAGTGCTTCATTTGGTTAAACCGTTCCTTCCATTTCTTCCAGAAGTGCCGAGTGCTGACAGGAAGGTTCCATTCAGAGAAAAGGTTATATACACTGTCATCACTCTGTTCATCTTCTTGGTGTGCAGTCAGCTTCCGCTCTATGGAATTCATTCCACGACTGGTGCGGATCCATTCTACTGGATGCGAGTGATCCTTGCCTCAAACCGTGGAACTGTCATGGAGCTTGGTATCACCCCCATTGTGACATCTGGGCTGGTGATTCAGCTCTTAGCTGGATCAAAAATCATTGAGGTGGACAACAATGTACGAGAGGACCGTGCACTTCTGTAAGTTTTGCCTTATATTTTGCTTAGCAGTTATTTTTATATAATCTGAGCAACGAGTTATAGACTTCCTTGACTGTAGTAAGTTGTCAAGTGAGCTTCTACCATGCATCTTGTTTAAAATTGACATCAATGTCCTGGTTTAGACCTTTGATAATCAGAGGGTACTGCAAGAAAATCGCTCTCTTTAAACTGATTCTCTTTCGCTGACATATTGCTGAAGTCTTGTATATCTGAATTGTGCCGTGTGTTTTCTAGGAATGGTGCACAGAAGTTGTTGGGCATACTGATAGCTGTTGGTGAGGCTGTTGCATATGTTCTTTCAGGGATGTATGGCAGTGTGGGCCAGCTTGGTGTTGGCAATGCCATCCTTATTATCCTGCAACTCTGCTTTGCCGGAATCATTGTGATATGTCTTGATGAGCTTCTGCAGAAGGGATATGGTCTTGGCTCTGGGATTTCGCTTTTCATTGCTACTAATATCTGGTTAGCTAAAACACATCTGATCATTTTCAAATTTCATGTAAATTACTTGGTCAGATTCTAAAGTTTCAATCTCCATTGCAGTGAAAACATCATCTGGAAAGCATTCAGCCCAACAACTATCAATGCTGGAAGAGGAGCCGAGTTTGAGGGTGCTGTTATTGCTTTGTTCCATCTTTTAATAACTAGGACAGATAAAGTCCGTGCGCTCCGTGAAGCTTTCTACAGGCAGAACCTTCCAAATGTGACAAACCTTCTCGCTACTGTTCTAATCTTCCTAATTGTGATTTACTTCCAAGGGTTCCGTGTGGTATTACCTGTGAGATCCAAAAACGCACGTGGGCAGCAGGGCTCATATCCTATTAAGTTGTTCTACACCTCCAACATGCCCATCATTCTCCAATCTGCTCTAGTATCCAACCTCTACTTCATCTCGCAGGTAACAAATTGTGATCCTGCTTGAAGTCAATTTTTATTTAGTACAGTATCATGTTCTAACGACATCATTTGTTTGTTCAGTTGCTCTACAGGAGGTACGGTGGAAATTTCCTTGTCAACATGTTGGGTGTCTGGAAGGAGTCTGAATACAGTGGCCAATCTATTCCCGTCGGTGGTATTGCATATTATATCACTGCACCAGCCAGGTAAAAAAAGTCTGAATTTATAATGATGAGCTGGATCGTGTTGTACTTGGCTATAACGGGTTTTTCTCAATGTCGTTAAATTTGCAGCTTGGGAGACATGGCAGCCCACCCGTTCCATGCTCTATTTTACATCATTTTCATGCTCACAGCATGTGCTCTGTTTTCAAAAACATGGATTGAGGTCTCAGGATCTTCAGCCCGAGATGTAGCTAAACAGCTTAAGGTACCTACAAATTTGACTTTTGAAATTTGATCTTCATATAATCATATCAGGTAACTGACTCATTATTTTTGTGTTGTTTTCAGGAACAAGGTATGGTGATGCCAGGTCACCGTGATTCGAACTTACAGAAAGAGCTGAACCGCTACATTCCTACAGCCGCCGCCTTTGGAGGAATCTGCATCGGTGCATTGACTGTATTGGCCGACTTCATGGGAGCGATCGGTTCAGGAACTGGTATATTGCTTGCTGTGACAATCATTTACCAGTACTTTGAGACTTTTGAGAAGGAGAAAGCAAGTGAGCTTGGATTCCTCGGCCTCTAAACTGCTGTAGTTTCAAAACCAAATGGAATGGTGCCCCCACATTAGCAGTTTTGAAGATGCAAAGAGATGTAAGTAGGTCACCATCTATAGAGAAATGAGGAGGAATGTTTTAGATGTTTCACTTAGGCTTTCAAACTCAGTAAAGCTTTGTAGAGCTTTTGCCTTTTTACTTGTACTTTGACACTCATCGTCTGTTTATGCAAGAACTTATTATGTTATTTTATTCCTTACTAATCAGGATCTTGATGTGCTAATATGGTTTGGTGCTTCTCGTATTTGGAATGATACACTCGTTTAAGCAATTAGATATTATTCCGGTAACTTTAAGTATTACTTTGATGCTACATGTATACCCCAACTTGTACAAATACCGATACCCCACCCAACGACTACAATATCAATCAAATATTACAACTAGCTTAAGCAATTATTCATCTTTATTAACTTACAACACAAGTTCTGTGAGCCCCTCCTTCCTCAACCAAATGATGAAAATCCAGTTTACACACACCGCCACGCCTGGGTCCCTTTGTTCCGCATTCAACCAACACCCATCATCTTCCTCATCTTCTTCAGCCACCTCTGCGTCTACCTCGACGTTGACGTGCAGCCGAAGGCGACACCAAATAAACCTGAGACTGGACCACTGTCTTCCCGATCTTGAATCCCGGCACCACCGTAAAACCTGCCTGAAGCTCGGATCTTTCGCCATTTCCCGAGACGACGCTTTCCATGTAGACCTCGGAGAAACGACAGCCTCTCTTCACCTGAAATGCCACCGCAGGCGGGTCGTAGCTGAAGGCCAAGCAGTGTAAAAGATACACTCTTTTCGCCATCTCTGCAAACGCGGAGAAGAAGTCGCTTGCTGGAAAGGAGCCTGAGCTTATGAGCTTCCTCTGGTCGAGATTCCCGAAGAACGAACACTCCATTTTCGGCTGGACGAGCTTGAGGTACTTGGACCGCACGAACCGCGCGAAATCGCTCTGTGGATTTTGAATCAGGATCTGACTCGGCGTATCCACCTGCAATTGTCGAAATTCATCGAAGAAGACGTGCCTCTGTTTGCTGCGTTTATCAGATTCTTCAGGAAGGAGGAGGAAATCGCGGTGGTTGAAACCGTCGAAGATCACGCGACAAACGTACGCCTCGAACGCGTACGCCTTATGTTTCGGATGCAAGAATTCTATATTCTCTATCGCCTTAGCCGCCGAATCAAGGTCCCATAATCTAGCCTCCATTTCGTGCACCAGCTGGTGCACGAAATGCCTCACAGACTTCATTAACTGTTGCAACGATCTGATGAAGTGGGACCCGTTTAAATCGGAGATCGAGACGCTAACACCAATCAACCCGCTGGAGTTCAACCTCTTCTCCATCAATTTACCACTCTTTGAAATCTCGTCAAGGCGAGATTTCAAAGAAGAGATCTGCACCTCGCGGTGTCGGATCTTGGCCTCCATCTGCTTAATCGAGATCTCATACGTCTTGATATTACTCTGCTGCTCCTGAATCTCAGCAAGCAGATTCGTGACATGTGGAGGAGGAAGATTCAAAGCTCTGGTGTTGAACTTATGCTTGAGATCAGAGAGCACGACGAGCTCGGAAACGAGGCTTTTATCCGCTAACTGAACGGTAATAGCGTTATATGGATGTTGAGCGCTCTGAAGCTCAGCGTAAGAAGCTTTAATGGAGGATACGCTAGCGAAAAGCTTAGCGAGAAGGGCTTCCTTCGCGGCGTTTGATTTCTGTGATTTGGAGCGAGTTAAGAAGGAGGGTTTGGGAGTTGGAGGAGGATGGAGACATTTGGAGAAGGCGAAGGAGAATTTTGTTTTGGTTGTTGTGTTGTGGTCTGAAGAGGGTTTGATGCAGTCCATTGTTGAGGTTTTTGCAGAGAGTGGGGAATGGGAAAAGGAAGAAGAAGGGTTTGAATCATGGAGGAGGAAGAAGGAAAAAAGAAAAGAAAATCGGAATTCAAAAAGAAGTGGCTGCTTTTTTTCTTTGTCTTTTTAAAATGTTTTGTTTTCGGAGAGGAATACTGTCTTAATTATTATTATTGTGCGAATTGCGAATGGATGCATATTTAGGCAATTGACATGCATTTTCTTTCGTAATGACATGCACATTTAGGCCATTGACATGCACTCGGTCAGATTTGCATGTCATTGATAATTTGCCATTGACATGCATTTTCGGGGTGTGTGCATGTATTTTTCACATATTATCAATGACATGCAAATCTGACCGAGTGCATGTCAATGGCCTAAATGTGCATGTCATTAATGAAGAAAGTGCATGTCAATCGCCCAAATGTACATCCATTCGCAATTCGCAAAATAATAATTATTCTCGGGTTGTGTCTGTTTTGAAAAAGAATGAAGGCGGTGATGAAGGTGGGGCTTTGTAAAGGCGGGAAAATATAAAGAGGGAGACAACCAGATTGGATAATTTTTCTTTATCTTTAGCATTTTTTACACTATTAAGGTTAAATACTGTGATTATATTTTTTGTTTTTTACACTTAGTGTCTTATTTCTATAGAAATAGCAAAATCCTGCTTTTTAAAATCTCTATATAATATATATTGCACGTTCTAAATTTATGGGATCATCATATTCATATGTTAAAGTCATTGTCAGTCAAAAAAGTCATTTAGTAGTATAACAAAATTGGCGAATATACATATGTATCGCAAAGGCTTTAGCTATGTTCTCACTTTTTCGTTCTTATTGGAATAGGGTGCATTTTATAACGGAATTATATAATTTAGAACCACTGATTAACATTTTTGCTTTTGTAAACTATGAGGTCCATTGCCCACGTTATTATGTTATACGGAGTACTCTCTACTAAAAAGAAAAATTGGTCATGACCGAAAAAAAAATGGTGTTATAATTAGGAATGGAAATGGATTAGGCATCTAATCCATCTATTATACTATAAGTTTAGGAGATAGGGAAAATTAAGGGAATTGATTTTTAAGTCGGTATTCTTCATTAAGCCGAAATATAGAAAACTATATTGTAGCGTTTTTTTTTTAAATATACTGAAAAATTAAAATGGAATGTTGTAGTTTCCGGCTCAAACTTTGAATTAACCGGCCCAAACAAGTCTTTCGCAAATTAATCATATTGTATTTAATATTTTATGTTTTTTGGTTTTTCCTATTTACCATTTTTTTTTCCTACGTTTAATATGTTGTGAAGTTTTGTAAAACTGTAAAACCCACACCAAGCGCAGATCCAAAAATCCTAGTTTAGGCTTAATAATGTACATGGTAGTTATACATTAATAAATAAATGAACTTATTGCCGAGGCATCATATTTGTTTTTTTGGTTTCCCACTCTAGTTTAACGGTTAAGGGACTCCCCTATTACCCTTACATCTAAAGTTCGAGCTGCGTGGGTGACTCTCTCAACAAACAATTTTTAACCTCCACCAAGTCTCGAACTCGAGACCTCGTGTTGGGTGGTTAGAATCTCTTACCACCCGACCACATGCTACCGAGGGGAGCCTTCGATCATGCATAGACGCATAGTCTAGCTAATCTAAATCTCTACTATCTTAAAAGCCAAGTCCTCCAAATGAACAGTATTTCTAATGAACAGTGATTTTTCGTTTAAGCCCCCTTACTCTTCTAGCAACTTTCTCTTCACCTCCCACTCACAGTTCCCACTCACAGAAAATTAGAACTCTCTGTAGATAACTTGACCGATTTTCAATTTGCAGTATAATCTCAACCCCTAATTTTGCTTCCCAATTCAAGATGTTTTAATTTGTATGAGATGCGTGATTTTGAGCTTTATTTATCCAAATTTGTTATTCTTGTGTCAAATATTGCATGTAAAGTTTCAGACTTCTGAAAATTTTCAACTTGAAATGAAAAATTAGAGCTTGAGCCAATTGTGTGCAAATGTGCAATGATGTGTTTATCTCAGCTTTATGTAACTTGATTTCGTAGTACTTTTGTTCAAATTTTTGATGTTTGTGTTGTAACAGAAACGAAACGAGAACAATAAATGCAAGAAAGACACAGAGGTTTACGTGGTTCATCAAATTTGGCTACGTCCACAGGAGAGGGAGATCAGATTATACGGAGGCGGATTACAGTTTCGGTACAATTAGGGTTTACACATAAACCGCTATATATAGCGCTAAACAACCCTAAGCCCAACAACAAAACTGATGGGCCCAATAAAGCCCATACAACAGCGAGACCCCCGTGCTACCTGTTGTATGGGCTTCAAGGCATACTAACAAATCTCCACCTTGACTTGAATCCTCCAGGTAGACTCTCAGACGCACCATGACAGTGCCAGATAATAGACATCTCTCTCTCCTCAGAATTGCCCCTTAGGGCAACTAATGATCTATGATGTTGAGCAAGTCCAAGCAGTGTTTGAACTTGCTCTCAGGAACTGGCTTGGTGAACATATCAGCAGGGTTATCAGTTGTCCCTACTTTCTTCACCTGGATTCTCTTCTCATTCCTCAGAAAATGGTACCTGACATCAATGTGCTTCGTCTTCTCATGATGGAACTGATCCTTGGTTAAGCATATTGCACTCAAGCTGTCACAATACACTAAAGCCTGATCCTGATGTAGGCCTAGATCATTAACCAACCCCTTTAGCCATATTCCATCCTTAGCAGCTTCTGTCAAAGTCATATACTCTGCCTCTGTAGTAGACAAAGTAACTGTAGGCTGTAGAGTTGCCTTCCAGCTTACCATAGAACCTCCTAGAGTGAACACATAACCAGTCATAGATCCCCTACTGTCCACATCTCCGGCATAATCAGAATCTGAATAGCCAGCAACCAAACACTGAGTGTCATTCCCATAGCAAAGACCAACATCTGAGGTACCTCTAAGATACCTGAAAATCCTCTTCACAGCTTGCCAATGTTCCTTCCCAGGGTTGACCATATATCGACTTACCACACTAACATCGAATGCTAGATCTGGTCGAGTGCAGACCATATCATACATCAAACTCCCAACTGCACTGGCATATGGGACTCGAGACATGTACTCCTGATCCTCATTAGTCTGAACAGTGTACATTTCCAACTTGTTGTTAGATGCCATTGGAGTATCTATAGGCTTTGCTGAAGACATTCCAAACCTGCTTAATATCTTCTTGATGTACCCTTCCTGTGAGAGGAAGAGTTTTCTCTTCTCCCTTTCCCTATAGATTTCAACTCCCAGAATCTTGTGAGCAGCACCCAGATCGTTCATATCAAATTCTGCACTGAGAGAACCCTTCAACTTCTGAATATCAGACTTATTCTTAGCAGCAATCAGCATATCATCAACATACAGAACCAGATAAATGCGTGAATCACCCTGCAGGTCATTGTAGTACACACAACAATCATACGGACTTCTGTTGTAACCAAGCTACTTCATATAAGTATCAAACCGCTTATACCACTGCCTCAGAGACTGCTTTAGCCCATATAAGGACTTCTTCAACTTGCAAACATGGTTCTCCTTTCCTGGAACATGGAATCCATCTGGATGAGACATGTATATTTCCTCCTCTAACTCTCCATGTAGGAAAGCTGTTTTCACATCTAGCTGCTCAAGTTCCAGATCCTGATGTGCAACTATCGCTAGCAGCACCCTGATTGAGGTATGTCTGACTACTGGTGAGAAGATCTCGTTGTAGTCTACTCCCTCTCTCTGACTGAAACCTCTTGCAACCACTCTTGCTTTGTACTTTATACCCTCTGCAGCTAGGGATGGCTCCCGGTCCGGTCCGGTCCGGTTCCGGTTCATACCGGTTCACCCGGTTCGGTCCGGTTCGGTCCGGTTCGGTCCGGTTCGGACCGGTTTTTTTTAAAAAAAAAAAAATTTAAAAAAAATTTTAAAAAAATATAAAAATAATTTTTAAACTTAAAAAAAATAATTATAAAAAAACGCTATTAAAAAAGAATGTTTTGTCATTGTTTTTAAGTTTAAAAATTATGTTTAAAAAACTTAAAAAAAATGATTATAAAAAAACGCTATTAAAAAAGAATGTTTTGTCATTGTTTTTAAGTTTAAAAATTATGTTTAAAAAACTTAAAAAAAATGATTATAAAAAAACGCTATTAAAAAGAATGTTTTGTAAAACATTCTTTTTAATAGCGTTTTTTTATAATCATTTTTTTTAAGTTTTTTAAATTAAATATGAAGGAACAAAAAAATTAAAAAAAATTGGGCTTGCACTTAACAGTGACTTACTTGTTAAGTTGCCTACGTATCCTCTCGGGTTAGAGGAATCAAAGCCCACGTAGTTCTTTACCTTTTTTCAAAACCCGTTACTTAAGTCGAATCTTCGGCGGATGAATCGGTGCGTATCGTAGTAGAATCTCCAATCCACTCGTCTTCTGATGACTCGTTAATGTTACGTTGTTGCCTCATTGCGGCTCTCTTCCAATCGCAAACACAACGTTGCGCCTCCAATGACTCCGGTGCCAAATTTGATCTCTTCCTTGTTAAAGTGTTGCCTCCTGCACTAAAAGTTTGTTCCACCGCCACGGTTGAAGCGGGGACGGCAAGAACTTGAGCCGCAATCTTCGCAAGCGTTGGAAACATGCTCCTATGATCCTCCCACCACTTCAAAACATCTAAAGCTTCACAACTAACAAACTCAAAGTTGGTGTTAAGATAGTTATCAATTTCCGCATTCGTGTTTGTAACTCTTGGTCTTTTACTAAAATACTTAGCTCCAAAGGCCCCCAAGCTACTAGAGCTCGAAGAAGCCGGAGGTAATTGTGAAGGAGTCGGAGAATCCGAAAAATGAGTAAATAAAGTTTCAATGTATGTTCTAGTTCTAGAAACCATACCTAAAATATCCTCTAGTTCACCGTCGGCTAAAATATATCCATAATAGTCATCTAAAAGAGCGTGTAAAACTCCTAATTTAAGTCTAGGATCTAAAACACAAGCAACAAGAAAACAATCGGGAATATATCTATAGTATTGCAACCACTTACTCCTCATGCTTGCAACGGATTCCTCAATGCCGGGAATTTTAGCTCCCTCACTTAAACCAGCCATAACATTACAAGCTTCCAAGACAAAAACATTACTACTTGGTATATAAACATGACTAAATCTCTTTGTTGCATCACTAAAACATTTTAAAAACGTTGCAATACTTTGACATATTTCCCAACCTGATTCGCTAAAATAGAAAGTAGAGCCAGAAAGGTTTTGAGAAACAAAAGACGTTAAAACTTGTCTATATTCTATACATTCACATAGTAATATGTAAGTAGAGTTCCATCGGGTACCCACATCTTTTGAAAAACGTTTTGGGTGCACCCCGTTAGTTTTACAAAAGGTCATCCAATCTCTTGTAACTTTAGGATGCCCCCAAATATACTTAATAACGTTCTTAATTGGCTCAAAATGAAAACTCATAGCACGTAAACCATCTTGAACACATAAGTTTAAAATATGACAAGCACATCGAATATGAAAAAATCTCCCACCAAATAAAGGTTGACACATTTCTTGTAAATCTCTAATAGATGCGGTGTTAGCAGATGCATTGTCGAATCCAATTGAAAAAACTCTATTAAGTAGTCTATATTCTTCTAAAATTGTACGAATCATCATAGCAATATTTTGTGCGGTATGTGAATCATCAAAGACTCTAAATGCCAATAAACGTTTTTGCATTGTAAAATGATGATCTACAAAATGACATGTAACACCCATGTAAGAATGGGTTTGAGTATTATCACTCCATATATCACTACAAATAGAAACATTCATATCATTTTGCGAAAAATAAGAAACTAATTCGTGCTTGTGTCTTTTATAAGCCTTAATTACGTTTTTCTTAATCACTTTCCTAGATACGGATTTAAAAGCGGGTTGTGTATGCTCTTTAATATACTCATTAAATCCTACATTTTCACTAAATCGAAATGCTAAATGATCAACACAAATAGCTTCGGCTAATGCTACACTATTAGCTTCATGATCAAAATGAAATAAAGGGTTACCGCTAGTAGAAGATGCAAATCCGCCGGAAATTTGCGTTTGTCCCCCTAGCATTCCCATCTCGGCGACGTGTCTGTGCTCCATGTGTCGTTGAAGGGTTCCATATCCTCCACTTTTCTTCCATTGGAATGTCGCCTCGCAAAAGTTACAAGAAACAATAATTAGTCCGGGATCATAATCCTCGGCCTCGAGTTCCTCGATACCGGGTTCTAATTTAGTAAACCACTTTGTAAAAACAGGAGATGTTAGTTTTCGGGATTGGTTCCCGGAGGACCCGGGAACGGTCCTCCCCCCCCTACCCCTAGCCGGCCTCGAACCGCTAGCTTGCCCTTGAGGCCTAGCGGTCCTACCCCTAGCGGAGGACCTAACTTGGGAGGTGGGAGTGGGAGTGGGAGAAGTGACATTATCACTCTCTTGGGTGTCAAAATGATCCGCCATAATATGATTAAGAACAATTAAATAATATGATTAAAAGCAATTAAAAACAATTAAAACAATAAAACTTAGAACAATATAATAATGTGATTAAAAATGTAAAAGCAATAAAATATTGAAAGACAAATGCTAATTAAAAGGAAGATTAAGAAAGGAAGAGATTAAGAGAGATTGTTGATGGAATTTGAGAGATTATGAGATTGAGATTTGAGAAAGAGAAGAGAGATTGTTGTTGTTGGATGTGTGATTTGAAGATTGTATGGTATGGTATTTATAGGGGTTGGATATGGATTTTTTAATATTTAAAAATGTATTTTTTTATTTTTTTTTTAATTTCCTAACGGCTCCTAGCCGTTAGGACCGCCGGTTAACCGGCAACGGCTAGTAAACTAGCCGTTATAACCGGCGGTTAACCGGTTTTCCCGGTTAACCGCCGGTTTTGTATTTTTTTTTAAAATTTTTTTAACCGGCGGTTAACCGGTTAACCGCCGGTTTATTTTAACATTTTTTTTTAAAAAACCGCCGGTTAAAAAAAAATTAAAAAAAAAAAATATTGTAATTTCCCGAACCGGAACCGGACCGGGTCAAAACCGGTTCCTACCGGTCCGGTTCCGGTTCGAACCGCCGGTCCGGTCCCGGTCCAGCCATCTCTATCTGCAGCAGACATTCCTTCCTTCTTCCTGAAAACCCACTTGCAAGTGACTACCTTTCTATCAGCAGGAAATCTGACTAGCTCCCAAGTCTGATTCTTATGAAGAGACTCCATCTCTTCTCCCATTGCAGCAAGCCACTGTGCTGACTCACTCCCAGATATTGCAGCTTTGTAGGTGGACGGTTCATTATCATCCACCTCCTCGGCCACCTGCAATGCATATCCTACCAGATCAGCTAACCTGTACCTCGCTGGAGGTTTGACTCCAATCCTTCTTGGTCGGTCTTGAGAAACACTCTGATGCACAACTTCATCAGAACCTGTTTCTGGCAGTGCACTCTCAGACTGATCTGTATCTTGCTCATCAGTAACTGGTTGTGGTAGTGGTGCCTCAATTTCCCCTGGAGTAAATGGCACCTCCACCTCCTCAGCAACAACCTTTTTCTCTGCTATATCACTGGTCTTGGATTTCAGCATAGAACTCTCATCAAAGACTACACTTCTGCTCAGTATAATCTTGTTATCATACCAGATTCTGTATCCTTTCACACCAACACCATAGCCCATGAAAACTCCCTTCTTAGCTCTCGGCTCTAACTTACCCTCACTCACATGATAATAAGCAGTGCAGCAAAAAACTCTCAAATTTGAGTAGTCAGCATCTCTTCCAGACCACACCTCATAAGGTGTCTTGCAATCAATGCCTGTGTGTGGACTCCGATTTATCAGATAGCAGGTTGTTGTTACTGCTTCAGCCCAGAACCTCCTAGCAAGACCGGCATTAGAGAGCATGCATCTTGCTCTCTCTAAAAGTGTCTGATTCATCCGTTCCGCTACACCATTCTGTTGTGGTGTAAACCTGAATGTGTGCTGCCGAGTAATATCCTCATCTCTGCAAAACTTATCAAACTCAGATGAACAGAATTCCAGACCATTATCTGTTCGCAGCCTTTTGACCTTCTTTCCTGTCTGATTTTCAACTAAGGTCTTCCATTCCTTGAATCTACTGAATGTCTCTCCTTTATGCCTCATCATAAATAACCACGTCATCCTAGAGTAATCATCAATAATAGACAGAAAGTACCTATAGCCACTCAAAGACTCAACACGGGCAGGACCCCAGCAATCAGAATGGATGTAATCCAACGTGCCCTTAGTTCGATGAACTGCCTTAGGAAACTTGCAGCGATGTAGTTTCCCAAACACACAATGCTCACAGAACTCTAGACTCTTGATCTTGTGACCTCCCAGAAGGTCTTCTTTGGACAGAATCTGCATTCCACGTTCACTCATATGAGCAAGTCTCATATGCCACAGTCTGGTCAGATCAACATCATTAACCACTGATGCAACAGCTGCAGAACCTGTTACTGTAGAACCCTGTAAGATATACAAAGTTCCCTGCTTGACGCCTCTCAGAATCACCTCAGAACCCTTGCAGACAACCAGAATTTCACCTTCATACCTGAAGCCCTTACTATCCAGAAGGCTTAAAGATATCAGATTCTTAGTCATGTGTGGAACATGTCTGACTTCCTTGACTGTGTAGAAATTCTCGTTATGCGTTCTGAACCGGACTGAGCCGATCCCAACCACTTTACAGACAGAGTCGTTTGCCATTGAGACACTACCTCCATCTATGCTGCTATATGTTGTGAATAGCTCCTTTTTCGGACATATATGATACGATGCTCCAGAATCAAGAACCCACTTATCAGAATGATGGGTGTATTCCTCAGCCATCAGCACAATATCACTTTCAGAATCTGCATCATCTTCTTCTACTGCAGCAGAACCAGGTTTTTGCTCTTGCCTTCTCTTACGACATTCATTCCTCCAATGACCCTTTTCCTTACAGTAGGCACAGACGTCTTTAGGTAATTTTGGGCGCTCCTGCTGCTTCTTCCAATGACCCTTTTTCTTACCTTTCTTACCCTCCTTGCTTCCACTGGCCATTAACCCGGAAGCCTGATTTTCTGTACCCGAACCAGATGCCTTATGACGCACCTCTCTGTTGTGAAGCGAAGACCTAACCTCCTCCAGCGACACAATCTCTTTCCCAACGATAAAAGACTGCACAAAATTCTCAAACGACAAAGGCAGAGATACCAACAAGATCAAAGCAGCATCCTCATCATCAACCTTCTCATCAATATTACGCAAATCTAACAGAATTGTATTCAATTGATCAAGGTGATCTCTAAGAGGTGTACCTTCTTCCATACACAGGCTGAAAAGACGTTGCTTCAGCATCAACTTGCTGGTCAATGACTTCGTCATGTAGAGGCTCTCCAACTTCGACCACAACTTTGCAGCGGTTTCCTGATCTGCAATCTCTGTAATGACATCGTCAGCGAGGCACAGCATAATCATCGAATGAGCCTTTGCCTCCATAGTTTTGAACTCCACGGAGGTTGCATCCATTCTATTCTTGTCTTTCTCTAACGGCGCCCACAGACCGTTTTGCTTCAGCAAAGCCTGCATCTTGATTCGCCACAGACTGAAACTGTTTCTCCCTGTAAACTTGTCGATCTTCGTCATGGATACCGACATCGTTCTCGGCGGAAATTCGAACCTGCTCTGATACCAGTTTGTTGTAACAGAAACAAAACGAGAACAATAAACGCAAGAAAGACACAGAGGTTTACGTGGTTCACCAAATTTGGCTACGTCCACAGGAGAGGGAGATCAGATTATACGGAGGCGGATTACAGTTTCGGTACAATTAGGGTTTACACATAAACCGCTATATATAGCGCTAAACAACCCTAAGCCCAACAACAAAACTGATGGGCCCAATAAATTGTTGGATGTTGCCGGAAAAAAAATGAATATGTTCTAGGCTTTCAAAGCACATGTTCGAATTGCATGGAATCCCAACCTCTACATCGCACTGGTGATAGGTATACCTGGAACGAGGCGCTCCATAGACGTATACTTGAAGCCTTG
This sequence comes from Oxyria digyna, assembly GCA_029168935.1. Taxonomy (NCBI): domain Eukaryota; kingdom Viridiplantae; phylum Streptophyta; class Magnoliopsida; order Caryophyllales; family Polygonaceae; genus Oxyria; species Oxyria digyna. Next base: position 974,207 of record JAPVLV010000026.1, on the reverse strand, counting down.
CGTCTCAGCAAGTGCAATCGAACCGTTGTGAAACGGAACACTCCAACTGTCACATGAATGTTGCAGCGAGTTGATTGTTATTGATTTTTACTCTTCATTGTTTGTAATTTGTATGATATGATCATATTGTATTTGTGTTGTATAATTTTGTTTTTGTTATGTTTTAGGTTAAGAGGTTGATGGTTAGTTAGACAGAGGAGATGTACAATGCTCGGAAACAGAACATGGCCAACCTCATTTGTGCTTTAGTCATAAATCATGTTCCTGCTTCAGCAAGTGGATCATCTTAAATCTTGATGTTGTGCATGAGGTTGGTTATGTAGTAACCTATATTTCTACAACATATAATTTGTATAAAATAAAATTAATAAAACAGAATTAAGGTAAGAAAATCGAATGAACCACTACCGAAGTCGTACGGTAGAACTTGAACGGAGTCGAGATATTATCTTTTTCCTTAATTCTGAAAATGCCCCGTAGTGTGACGGTTACCGGCGTTCCGAATCCCAGGATAAAACCGCTAACGCTTCTAGTTTGCACAACCCAAGACTGGAAGCCAACGAACGCTAGATAATGTGTGTACTCTCAGACACGAAGAAGAGAAGAGAAAGAGGTGAATAGAGACTTGAAAAACGTGGGAGAGAGTAGAATGAGATGATATTGAGTGTGTTGAAATGAGGAGAAAAAGACTCTCTTTGCCTTTCAAAGAGGATTTCGGTTTAATGCAGCCCATTAAAACCAAATCTTTGACCAACCTTAATTGTAAGATCAACCTATTCAAAACCAAATCAAGAGTTTAATACGGTAATCTTTGACCAATTTAAACCTCCACATTTGTCCACTTAGTGCACTTCAAGTAAGCCACTTTGGACCTTCATTTCTCATTCAATTGGAACCCGAATTATACGTATGAGCATACTACTGAATAGTGCTCGCGAAGACGAAGCCAACGCTCCCACTATCCGACAGGTTATGCTCCACCTTTGAGTTTTTTTTCCTTTGTGGAGTCTTCTTGATAGGCACATTTAGTTATAAAATTTCCCCTTTGTGGATTTTGATTGGTTCATGTGCTAGGCTATGGTACTGATATTTCATGGTATGATTTGGCCTGAGATGTCTCTGATTTAGCTTGTGAAAACGTCGTGAAAACAGACTAGGAAACCCGAAATTAAGTCGGAGACCAACATCTAACTACGCAACGACAAAATTGAGTTTCTATCAAAGCACAAATTGAGCCTGAAATCAAGGCGCTAATCACCACTATGATTGATCCACGACAATGACGAATTTTCATCACTTGGGTAATTTTATAAATTGTTGGGTTTAGCACTTAACTTATTTATAAGTATTTTTATTTGCATGAAACTAGGTGTAATTATACTGATCAAGAAATGTTATTTCTCATACTTTTAGTTCAGTCCCTCGAAGTTTGACATCAACACTTGCAGAATGTAGTTCTAGTTGTACTACAAGCAGTGTTCTAAAAAACGCTATACGAGAACGGTACGGTGAAAGAGAGTCCAACGTCTATACGGCCTTTTAAACGGTTTCTATACGGATTAAAATAAAATGACTTTTTATTCTTATATTTAAATCTTGTATTATGTTTTTCAAACTATATAAATATATAATAATTTATAATCTCTATCTATAAACAATAAAAATCATGTTATAACGATATAAAAATATATGCTTTAACATAATTTACTAAATCTACGTGGAACACATTTAGGCATGTAGCTATATTTTTTCAAATTAATCGGAGTAGGTTTATTTTCTCTATGATGTATTTTTTTTTTTTGGTCATGAAAGAGGGTCAGGCCCTTGCGCGCATATTATTGAATGATTAAAGAGTTGCCTCCAAAGAGGTTACAAGATCATGTTGAATGTGAGGAAAAACAGAATCAGGTGCAAAGCTAAAGAATTCAAGCAAAGCATTATGGTTGATGGCAAAGTTTGCCATAGCATCAGCAGCACAATTTGCAGTCCTCGGGATGTGCTGCAGCTGAGCGGAAGGGAGTGACTGTAACATTCTCCGACACTGTCCGACGAGGAAGAAGTTAGGGTGAGAGGATGGGCACCCTATATTAATTAGCTTGTATGCCTGCAACGAGTCTGATTCCACAATGAGTTGTTGAATCTTCATGTCCAAAGCCAACTCGAGACCATAGAAAATGGACCAAATTTCTGCAGTGAGGGCTCCAGTAATTCCACAGACGAATGAGAAACCCCGGATGAAATTCCCAACACTGTCTCGAATCAAGCCACCACCTCCACTGATCCCTGGATTACCCTTAGAAACCGCATATGTGTTGAGCTTAAGGACCTGTTCTGGTGGTCTAATCCAGGAAGACACACGGCTCAAAGCTGCAGCAGGGGAGGAAGGAATATGTGGGTACAAGATTTGTCGAGTCGATCTATACGAGTCAACTAATCTCGTAACTGTCAAGGATAACCGTGATGCTTCCTCTTTATTAGAGAAAACCAGAGTATTGCGGCACTTCCAAGTATGCCACACCATAAATCCGAAGATAGAACTCCACTCATCTCTCTTGATCACATTCGAATAGATCCATAACTTTATATCAGAGCAGGAAAAGAACTGGGATGTCAGGTTATTACCCGCAAGAGCAAGCCAAACATCCTTAATCACCGTGCAATCTCTTAAAACAAGAAGACAGGTTTCTGGGAGGGAGCAGTGAGGGCAGTCAGGGGAAGACACAAAGTGTCTGTAGAAGCAGGTCTGATTGCAAAGGAAAGCACTGTGGGAAGCAATAAACAAAAAGTGACGAGCCCTTTGCTGCACAGGTGTAGCCCAAATAGCCTTCCAGACATTATGATGGAGGTCAGAAGAGTCCTGCCTGAGAGTCCGCAGTGCTGAACGAGATGAAAACTCACCCGAAGGTGTCCAGTTCCATGAGAAACGGTCCTGGAAGTTTACGCCATCAAAAAGTCTGATCGATGCCATTCTCTGTCTCACATCAACAGGAAGAAGGGGAGTTAATCGGTTCCAGTCCCAACCAGCTGGGGACCAGAAGTCAGCCACTGTCGTTCCCAACAGCTCAGTAGGAATTGGAGCTATAGCGTGATCAATAAGGGGGGAGTCAAGCAACCAAATATGGTCCCAGAACAAGGTTGATTGCCCATTCCCCACCACCATCTTAACGCTTTTTGTTAGCAGCTCGGAAGTGCCATGAGTAATGCCTTTCCAGGTATTAGAAGATCGCTCATGCGGGATGAACATATCCACATCGCACCTGCCACTGCAATATTTTCCTCTTAGGACCCGACTCCAAAGTGAAGAAGGTTCCTTCAACACACGCCAACCCAACTTTGCAAGGGCGACTGTATTTGTCTGTCGCATAGATTTTAGACCAAGACCACCTAATGGCTTCAGACAGGTAAGCTGATTCCACTCGATCAAATGGACCTTCCTTTTTTCAGATGTTGATCCCCAGATGAAGGAACGTGTTTGTTTATCTAGGGCATCACAAATTGAGTGAGGCACCATGGTTGACTGCATAATGTATAGAGGTATTGCCGACATTACAGAATTAGCAAGAACCACTTTACCTTCCATGGAAAGACACTTAGCTTGCCAGCCCAATAGCCTTGACGAAACGCGGTCCAACAGAAACTTGTATCGTTCCACTGTCATACGGCCACAGGCCATGGGGACGCCCAAATAGGAATCAAATTCCTCAGTATAGGTATATGCATAACTGAGCTAACAACATCTTTAATACTTGCGTCAATATTCACAGAAAAGATCATACTGCTCTTTGTGAAATTCACCTGCTCACCAGAATGAGTGCAAAATAGATCCAAACACTCCTGGATTATCATTGTCTGATCTGCAGTAGCCTCCCTGAACAAAATCAAGTCGTCAGCAAAGAATAAGTGAGAGAGTTGCACGCCACCAAGATTAATAGGTCGCCAACGCCCCAGATTAACTGCTTCCTGGATAATATAGGACAAGAACTCCATACATAGGACAAATATGTAAGGAGATAACGGGTCGCCTTGTTTAACGCCCCAAGATGGCATAAACGAGCCAGATTTTGACCCATTCCAAAGTAATTCCATAGCACCAGTCGATTGACATTTCATAATTACGTTAATCAAGTGAGCTGGGAATTGAGCACGTACCATCATTTCACGCAAAAACGACCACTTGACCCGATCATAAGCCTTAGCTAAGTCAATCTTCAACACCATCCACTGGGAGATGCCTTTCTTATCGGCCATTGTATGCAGAACCTCTTGGACGACGACAACATTACCAATGATTTGTCGTCCTGGAATAAAATTCGCCTGAGCTGGAGACACAAGAAGTGGCAGAGCCGGTTTCAAACGATTCACTATCATCTTCGTCGCCGCCTTGAAAGCAACATTCAACAAAGAAATAGGTCTGAAATGCGCAGGGACAGCAGGAGAATCCACCTTTGGTATAAGTACCATGAGTGCGTCATTGAGACCCTACGGTAAAATACCATTAATAACCAGATTCAAGGCCAGCTCCGACACTTGCGAGCCTACAATCTCCCAGTTCTGTTGATAAAATACTGTTGGATACCCATCCGGTCCGGGAGCCTTGTACGGACCCATGGATCGAATAGTCTCCCACACGTCCAGAGCAGTAAATGGATGACTAAGAGCATTCAGTTCGTCAGCGGGGAGCCGAGGGAAATCCACCGATAGAACTGGAGGTTCCACCCCAGAAGATGTTGAGTCTGCAGTGTAAAGGCCCGCAAAAAAATTCAGAACCAGCTGCGTTAAGACCCCAGGATCCTAGACCCATTCATCATTGTCATTCTGCAGCATAACGACTTTGTTTCTACGACGTCTGATAACCGTAGATAGGTGATAATATCTGGTATTTCGATCTCCATTGAGTAGGAAGTTTGCCCTGGATTTCTGAGACCATAACATTTGTTCTTGATGAAGAACATCATCTAACTCCTGACTCAGAAAGCGATCTAAGTCCAACAGGTGTTGCGATGGGGAAACTGCCATCTTCCTTTTAACACCAGCCAATCTCGCCCAAAGCTTCCTCTTTCGATAAAAGATATTTCCGAAAACACGACGATTCCAGGATTTCAGATTACTAGACAGTTGCTTAAGATTCAGGAAGAACGAGTCAGTTGCCTGCCAAGAAGCTGAAAGAAATTCTCTGAATCCTTCATGAAGTAACCACGCTGCTTGAAACCGAAACGGAGGAGAACATGGAGTAGCTGTCAGACCATGTTCAAGATTTAAAAGAAGTGCCATATGATTGGAGGAAGCAGCAGAGACATGTTGAATAACTGCCTCAGGGAACCGAAGCCTCCAATTGTCAGAACAGAGACCACGATCCAGACTACTAGCCTTATACGTAGCCATCGATGCTCCTCAGGATCATGTGTATTGCGGACCTGTGAAGCCAAGATCAATGAGATGTGAACCATTAACCCAATCAGAAAAATCAAGAGAGGACTTATGTGTTTCCCTGGAATCATAAGTGCGCTCAGCAATGGACATAGTGGCATTAAAGTCCCCGGCCAAGAGCCAAGGTCGATTATTTGCTCTAGCAAAAGTACCGAGATCCTCCCATAAATCCAGACGTCGTCGAGAAATAGGGGAAGCGTATACTGCAGAAAGAAGCCATGGATCCTCACCACGACGACTAGTCTCCACTTTGATGTGTTGAGGATTAAGGGAAATTGGCGAGACCACCACTTCCACTATTCACCAAAGCAACCATATACCCCCATAAAAGCCCTCAACATCAACCCAAAGCATACCATCAAAACCAATTAAACGACAAACCTGATCAGCCCTGACCCCACTGATGCGAGTTTCCACAAGAGCAAGGACACACGGATTGTGCAGTCTGATAAGTTCTTGAATAGAAGCCATAAAACTTAGAGCGCCTGCTCCTCTGGTATTCCAAAAAATCATATTGATGTTCTTCATAGGAAACAAATAATTTAAAAGTTCTCCAAGGAATGGTGATGACATAGAGTTAAGCGTGGCTTCATACGCAAGCACTGACTCAGTAAACCTATTAAGGGCATTATAGGTTCTTGTGGGCAGTCTTGCCCTGCATAGGAGTGGTTGATACTCTGCCTACAATGGTAGCATCTCTACTATCATCTTGGTTGCTAGTACCGGAGCTTCCACCTTGAAGGGACCCGTCCGGCGGTTTGAGACCAGCAAACTTATGGGATCCGAGACTAGAATTATGTTGAGTCCCCGAAGGTTGCTGGTGTTGTTGTGACGATCCATGAGAAGCCCTTGTCAAGATCGAAACCGGTTTGTCAAAGGTCTTATTTTTCTGCGTGACTTGAACCAAGGAATTAGGTTTAGTCGTGTTTGATTTTGGAAACAAAGCCTCGTTTATAAGTCTCAAGTTTTTCTGCAGGGAATTATTTTTGGCGGCTGATTTTCCTAGAATTTTCTTTGCTGAAGATATTGGGATGCTAGCAATATCTTTTTTAGCAGATTTGTGGGCCAAACTTTGCCTACTGGACTCTGAGAAGTTCGTTGAAACAGAAACAATCGTGGGCCCTGCTGAGATATCTGTAATAGACTGAACAAGAACCTCAACAAATGAAGATTCATCAGAGATTTGTTCCGCTGTAACCGTCGCCGCCGGTATAGCCGGAGCTGTCACCACAACTATTTCCGACGACTCCGTTTCCGGAGGCAACTCGTCCTCTCTGTCTGCCGTAGCAAAGACAACAAATCTTGATCCTGAAAGAGGCTTATTCTGGATTGTTGAGGCATTCTGATTGATCTTATGTTGTGTCGTAGGCCTAGGTGGCTGACTAGTGCTGGCATTCCCATCGTTTCCTCTGGTGACCTTGTGTTTCCTTCGTGGTTTAGCCACCTTCATTGCTGGTGTAAACCATGGATCCTCTTGAGCATCAACTAGAATTTCACTGTCCTCCTCAATCTTTTTCGGGCAGTCATCCTGTAAATGGCCTTGACGACCACAATTATAGCATAGCAATTTGAGACCCTCGTACTGTATCTGCCATGTTTTTCCTCTGAACCGAAATTTAGATAACAGGGGCTTCGCGAGGTCAATCTCCACCGCCAAACGAACAAATTGGTCTCTATCCGCAGCTATAGTCGTCTTGTCAATTCGTGTGGTATTGCCCATCAAATCCCCTAGGCGACGAAGGAAGCTCTCCTGGAAATATTCCAGGCTTAACCCCGACACCCTTGCCCATACCGTCAGAATACGAACCTTGTCGTCGCCTGGATCAAAATTTGGAGTCCACTGTCGAATCATGAGGTAGTTGTCCCCAATCATCCAGGGTCCCTGAGTGAGCACACGATGATAGTCATCCTCCGTAGTGAATTTGGTTACATAATAGTCATTCCCGATGTCAACCAAAGTGAATGACCCCTTGAGTGCCCATCTTTGTTCAAGCCTTTTCTTGAGCGTAGTGTATCCAAGACCACAGTCAAACATATTGACGATGAGAGAGCGTGCCCATGGCCTTTGAAGATCTCGCTTCTCAGCAGCAGTCAAAGTCAGAGGTGGACATTTTGGGTCAAACTCCTCTGTGTCAGAGTCATCTTCCGTGTCGTAGAGGTTCGGCCTGTCATTCCAGACATCAGTTGTTTGCACTGCTTCGGGTGGAGATTTACCTTTCTCCACTGTTTCTTTGAAGGAGAGGGAGGCTTTCTGAGGCAGTGTTGTCCCTAAAACAGGGAAGGCTTGGTTGGATGTGTCCATGGAGGAGGCTTGGAAAAGGGGGTTGAGGACCCCCAAGGAGGTCGAGGCGGCAGCCCTGCCGGCCGCAGGCGTGCGGCGTGCAGGAGCCAGGAGGAGATATCAGGAATTTGGATTTTCAGAAGGGAGCGTTTTTTTTTTATAGTGAACGACTAGCCTTATACGTAGCCATCGATGCTCCTCGGGACCATGTGTATTGCGGACCTGTGAAGCCAAGATCAATGAGATGTGAACCATTAACCCAATCAGAAAAATCAAGAGAGGACTTATGTGTTTCCCTGGAATCATAAGTGCGCTCAGCAATGGTCATGACTCAGAACACCCTAGATGGATATAACATACATTGCATTGATCATCAGGCTTGCAAAGATGAATTCATCTATGAATTCCAGAAAATTTACAAATCTCGATATATGATTAATAGCCGCGTGCGCTTGCGCAGCGCGCACCCCACCTAGTAAATGATTAAATTTATCTCCGATTCGTCCGTAATATTCACTTCAAAGTAAAAACAACAATAAAACTTGGAAGCAACACTAATTACATGTCTAAAGTTTATTTAGCGACCAGAAAATTATAAAAATTAAGTTTAAAATACTGAAATTTCTCAGATAAGATTATACATGCTGAACCTATTTTAGATTGGATACTATTAACCGAATATTGCAAATTATATACATTTACCTTTCTGGATTCAGACTATCAGCTAACTGATCAGAGGACATATTTATTACTCTTACTTAATGGGAAAAAAAATCACATGTTAACCTACCTAACCAAATGATTGATTTATATCATTGATGTATATTCAGTTATGCTACGTAAGTTTAAAGATTTCAACCTACCCAATTCATCTTTCCAATCACGCCAAAGAAATAAACTGTTTATAAGAAAAAACTGTTTAATACACAGTCACGTTAGTACTGAAACGATGGTTCCTCGAGTGTTTGAATTATATCCAAATCCTATACATAATGGTAGGGTCTAACGATCGTCTAACAATCAATTTATAACCATTCAAATTCAAACAATGAATTGAATAAAATGTAAACGGCTAGTTCCACTTCCGCCATTGCAGTCCGATACTTTGTTGACTTGTGGGCACTCCTAGTTCATCGTACTCACCAATCCCGATTTGCTTCAAAAAAAGGTTTAGTATTCAATCATTTCATATGCCAAGTGCTAATTAAGTAGACCTTAATACATTCGATCGAATCTCACGTAAATTACATTCGAAGCACGCTCTCTTGTAATTAAGCTCCCTAAAGCAAAGTTTATATGTTTATTTTTTAATTTATTTTTATAAGAAAAATATTTCAACGTACGAGACAAGGCTGATAGGTTGAGAGGTAGGGAAAAAACTCGACGGATAAACCGTCAGACAGACACAAACGACAAACAAATAAGGAGAATACAACGAAACAATAAGAAGAATAAAAATGAGGAAGAGGGATGAGCAAAGACAAACGAAGGAGACTTCATCGACAAACGGGTCAATTAGGAACAATCTCATGAAAGTATTGAATAGACCACCATGACGTTGTCTCCACCTAAAATGAGGGATCTTCGAGTGTCACGACTACCATGACATCTTTCATGGATCTCAATACAACCATGATGAAAACCGAAACAACTCTAACTTCACAATTGCAATGTAATACAAAAATTCATACTTGAATAACGAGTATATGACAAACAATGAAAATAACGTACATAACACCTTGAATTAATAAAATCTGAAGCTTGACTGAATAGTTAAAGTGGTGGTGATAATACATCAAATATCAAATATGAAATTTACATCAAACACATAATGATATTAGGTTGTTTAAGATTTGTTTATAGCCTTGCTAGTATTACCTTAGGAATGGTTTTAATTATATAAAAAAAAATATTACCTTGGAATTTAATAATACTATTCCCTAATCAATTTGTTCCTCCTTTACTCAAAAAATCATTCATCCTCTCTACCTTTTCATGTTACATACAGAATCACTCATATATATTGCTCTAATAATTAAGCTTATCTCGATAATTATACTATAGAATATTCAGAAGAGTAGCTTCTCATGCATGTTGCAACGTAATCATCACAAACACCCCCATAAGAAATAATGACAATCATCAATTTTGGGCAATACACGCAATCTTAATACTTCTATTTATAGGGTTATTATCTATTGATAGGGCTCTTTTGACAATTTCTATAGGGTTATTATCTATTGATGTACATCGTGTTTGCTCATTATTTTTTACATCAACATTTAAATATATTTTGATAAACATGATGAATATGCACCTCTTTCTTAAATTCGCCGTCCTCGACTAATTAGAACTAGAGTACGGAGATCTTAGCAACATGTGATAGCACGTCTGAAACACTTTTTCCTCACGCTAAATATCATTTTCTCTCCTCAAAAAACGTTTATGAATTCCGAGATTCATGAACGAAGTTTTTTAACCCGAAACCCAACCGTCTCGTATTCATCCCGTCAGGAAGCTTATCCCTTTAAAAGCTACGATGTAGATGTTAAGTACATACGACAATGTAATCTTTATATCTCAACAATTGTATTAGAGTGATCAAGTGTAAAAAGCCGAAATAAACGTACAAGGAAAAAAAGAGCAACATTTCATCGCCCTTATCATCTTGTCTTTGTCATAGCATTTTAGTACAAACTTAGCAATCTAATATTATACATTCTCGTATACCATAAAGTTAAAAGAAAATGGTACACAATTTGGTGTAATATTATGAATTGGAAAACATAATTCTTCGAATATACGCAGACGAATTTGAAACGGATATTCCCAAACATACGAAGAAAATCAAGTAATATATCGAATGTAAACAAAATCAAACAATCAGAGAGTTTATACTCCCTTTTACAACTATTCTACCGTAGGCCGTAGCCATGTACCACGAATTGGTGTAACATCAAATCTATTGAACATTTTTTGTGAATTGTTATTATGAACTTTTTTTCATATTAATATGAACTTTTACCGTTCAAAGTTCAAACATTAGTACAGCCTACATTAGATTGGACGTAGTACATGGCTACAGCCTACAGTAGAATCTACACATCGATTGTATTATGATGATATTTTGAAGTTCAAATATTGCTAGATGTATTTGGAAGTTGGTAGGTTTTAAATAACAAATTAATCTTCCCATATATTTTTTTTTTGGTAGAAAATCTTGGCATATATGGAGTATATAGAATTTTTTTTTTTTAAGTAGGCTTTTTTTAGAATTAATTTCTGATATTAACTCGTTTTGAAATTAATTCCCAACATAGAAACTTTTTTGAGATTCGGAAAATTTTCAAGTATGAAAGACGCTGGTCCGAAGCAAATTTAAAAAAAAAGAAAATTATGTATAAGAGACGCTGCGTCTCTTACACATGTATTTTTTTAAACCCACGTGTAAGAGATGCTGATAAACACGTAAAATTTTAAAAAAAAAATAATTTGCATAAGGCGACCAGCGCCTTATACGTACAAACGAGTTAATTTTACGTGTAAGAGACGCAGGTTTACAAAGCGCTGGTTTTCGCTTTATGCAAACATTTTTTTTTAATTTTACGTGTAAGAGACGTTGTGGGTAAAAAAAAATAGTGTAAGAGACGCTGGTTATACATAAGTTTTTTTAATCTGCTTCGGATGAGAAACGCTGTACATAAGTTTTTTTAATCTGCTTCGGATGAGAGTTTACCAGCGTCTCTCATATGTGAAAATTTTCCGAGTCTCATAAGAGTGCCTACGTTGGAAATTAATTTCAAAACGAGCCCATATTGAGAATTTATTCTTAAAAAAAACCTACTTTTTGAAAAAAAATCGAGTATATACAGATGCGAAATAATCACTTTACATGGAAATTATTGTAATGTGTTCAACAAATGACCTCAAACAGAATCAAACAATCAGAGTTTATACTACATTTACACCAATTTCAATCCAAGCTGTGGTAAGCAACTTCCCGTGAATTCTTCATAGGCAATAAGATAGGCCGAAATCCATCAGCTCTCCGTAAAAGACGTAAATACCTGAAGAAAGAGCAATTCCCAAACAATAAAACAATGCACATTCATGATAGTTATGTATAGCCTCAGAATTGCAGAATAATCAGCAAGGCAATGAAGCCATTCAGTCCCGAAAGATGGTGTTTTATTCATAAGATTTCCTCCTGGGCTATAAACAAATTGTTTTGAAAAATCAAACAAAAAATGTGGAAACAAGGACGGTCCAAAATGGTAATAGCAGCAACGCCGCTCCACAAGGATGATGGAATATGAGACCGCAAAAAGCCGGAGAAGAAGACAAGCTTCTTCATCAACAGCCAAATTACTTTTTCTGTGACTGTCTACTTCTGGGATTTACAAACACTGAAATTATTTGCCCCAATTCGAAGTTAAAGATCACGCAATTCAAAACAAATAATGTATGCCTCATGGCCTTTCCAAAGTGGTAATGGCAGCGACGCCGCTCCACAAGGTGATGGAATATGAGACCGCTCACCATCGGAGGAAAAAAGCGTAAAGCTTTTTTCCATCAACGACGATGTGCTTGATTTGCGACGTTTTACTTATGGGATATACAAACATTGAGAAGAAATCTTCAGTTTGCCCCAATTGCAAGTAAAGGAATTTACGGAGAAATCCCCGTCGCGTACAAATTACAGAGAAAAAATTCAGAACTGAATTGGAATTGAGAAGGTGACAGTCGGCTGATTAAATAACCCTAAATGTTAGTGGTATAATCACAAAGGAGCGTGCAATATATAGAGAGAAAGTGAGATGTTTCACCTTTGGGCTGGGCCTGGCCCATTTTGGATCATGTTTTCTTCGGCCCAAAATTTAACGCTGATAGGGCAATGCAAAATAATGGGCCCTGGTCCTTTTCAACACAAATTTTGTAGTTTTTAATCCAAACTGAGACATTGTGTTTTTCTGCCTTTTAACACATTTTGATGATTTTTTTTTTTTCATCGTTCGATGACATCTTCCTATCATCGATGATAATATTATATTATGTCATCATTTAATGACAATAGTTGTCATCCGTAAAATATTGTCAAATACTTTATTAAATTGTCATGAAAGTGGTTAATGATCGGTTTCTAAATTATTGCTACAATGATCAACGAGAGAAATAGGAGACCAACAAGAGAAATGTCAATGCTTATGCTTAATTACAGTATTACTGTCCGAACAAAAATTATCAGACAGAACTTTTGTACAGAACATAAGAGACGAAAGTATGCGATCAATGATCAAAACCGTTGATCAAAACAATGATATTCCCTAAAATTCTGATCCCATAACTCCTGTTCATGGCAAAGAGGTTATAGAAGTGGTAGCCATGTGACCCCTCTTACTAGGGGAAGATGCAACAGGAGTGCCCTTCGGAAGGGCAGTCAACAATGCATTGGTGTCGATCACAGGCAGATTAGTCGTCGACGAACCGAGCGTTGTCTTGTGATCTTTCAGAAGCTTTCTTGAATTTGAAACAGAGGTTGATGCAGCAGCAACACCCAGAATTGCTACAATAAGAATCAATGACAGGATCTGCTTGATTGACATTGTAAAAGAAGAGGAGAAGTGAGGCTTATGTTGAAGATAGTATGATAAGAATTATTATATGAATGAATTTGAGAAGCGCGTGAGGAAATGTGATGGGGTCAAGATGCTGGACAAGTCAAAGCTGAATCATAGAGACGAAATGTAAATTAAATGCTCTAAGCCGTCCATTACCATCTCATTTTCTGATTTCGTACACAATTCGACCGATCTGCAAATTGGGCGTTGAACCCGTACCAAAAAGCTATATCTCGTATGTGTTGGAGCCTAGAAATTGCGATCACGCGATACAACACTTCGCGAGACACAGGGCGTCTGGACAATCAACTTGTACGTAACACACCACGTCGTCGTCTTCCTCAAGACCAACCTTGTTCTTGACACCTGTAACACCTGCGTAACCAAACCGAGAGGGAGAGTCTCCGGATTCGGCTCTCCTATGCTCCCATAAGGGGGATCAAACACGCAACCAGTGATACCGAATCAACGCTAGTGTATGAGAAGGTAGGAAGAAATAAAATGAAGGAAAAGGAGAGTCTAATATATCAATTAAAACGTTCCAAGTTCCAAGCTAACAACAAACCGAATGACTTTAGAAAACACACAATAACATTAAAAACTTGGCAGCAAAACTATGAGTAGCAAGACAAGTGCTACACGTTCTAACTTCTCAAGGAGAGGGTTGCTTAGGAAGATTAAAGCTTAGACTCGTTCTTGTGTTTTTTTCACTCTAGAGAGGAAGATGAAGCGTTTTTTCTCCTTGTAATGATCTGCCTTCTCTTATCCATTGGGTTGCGTTTTTATACTATCGTCAGGGACCCACGCGAGTCAATTACCAATTTGCCCCTTGATACTTAATCTCGTCGAATCCTCTTTCTGGGCTTAACCTGCTTATGGGCCGCTTTCATTCTTCTGGGCTGACTTCTTAGACCGATCCGGCTCGCGTTCCATGGGCCTAACCCGATTCCCTTTGGGCCTCGCGAGCCCATCGAGAACCGGCTCCAACAGTATCTGTTTTGTGGCAGCCAGCAAAACGGACGAGTTTCTAAGCACACTCGGGATGAACCAAACGAATGCTTGATGCGTCCAAAACTTAACCGTTTTTTTTTTTAAAGTTTTGGACGGATCTTTAGTGCGTCTAACAGTTGGTGCAGTTTATAATATTTTGGGTGTGGGTTATTCCCTACTCTTTTTGGACACCGATGATGGGTCTAGTGAAGTCACCAAAACAATAAAAAGGTGCATGGAAAAAAGTCGTTAATTGGTGAGTACATGAAACCCCACTTCCCGCGAAATAGTTGACTGTTAGGACGGGAAAATATGGTTATTTAACATACCAATACTACATTGACTAACCCACTTAATTATAAATAATATACATTTGAATTTTAAGCTATGTAGCACGAAAACGGAGACGAAAAACAGAAAACCGAAGGACACCGGAAAGCTGCAATCCTAAAATTCGGAAACGGCGATAATAGCGCATAAACGATAATCTAATTGAATAGAAATGATTGATTGTCATACAAAAGACAATTAACTAAATACTTTGCCTATTTTGTGAATTAGGAAGAAGAATTTGAAGGCATAGATTTGGATGCAAAAAAATTTGTTCCCCGCGTTTCTGGTTTGTTTCCGTTTTTTACAAGTGATTTGACCTTTTTTAAAGTTTTCAGGAGCTTCTGCATGTCAAAACGTTTCGAAAACAGTAATGTTCCTTTATTAGAGTTTTCCGTGCTACATAAAAGTTCTTTCATTTAATATAAACTTATAAAAAGTGCAGTTAAATAATGTTTGAAATGATAGGCACAAGGAAATGGAAGCCTCGAGGTAACGTGGTCGAAATATCGATGTATTGGTGATAGTCAGCCACGTAAAAACAGATGGGTCCGCCGCCCATTCTTTTTATTTGCTCCTTTGTCAATGTAGTCAATATGTTTGTGGTCTTTATTTGATTTTGAGTTCTACCTACGGTGTTTATCTCGTGTAAGTAATATGTAATGTAGTTCCAAGTTCCATGTCATTGAAGTTAGATTGACTGAAATCTAACCTACGTGTATGATTCATTAATAAGCTTACCATATGGTCTATAAAGCAAATGATTATGCACCCTACGTCCCTACCATATTGTGTATAACTCCTTATAAGATTATGTATATAGTGTATAATTCCTTATAACATTATGCACATTTGCTTAAGAAAAAATGTACAACTATTTATTCTAATAATGTTATGCAACAAAACATCATATAAAAATGAAGATTTGCATAAAGACCGAAGATAGAAAAACACAAGTTGTTGATATAAATTAAATCAAACGCGACACACACATTCACCGGAGGTTGTAAATCTTGATCAAGGAGTTGTACTCAAGAGCCTATGCCCCCCAAAACGATCCATCGCGCACAACCAGAGCATACAAGCCAAACCCTTTGGTCCAGTGACTGAATGACACCCGCTGACATGTCTCTTCAAATCGATCAGTCAACGAAAGACACCGAAAATGAAATGACATCAGTCATGAGCAACTCAATTCTTTCCATAAATATCCCTTCTCCATCAGTGTGAAGGAGATCAGATTTAGAAAAGGCTAGAGAGTGTTTTCATATTTCGAATACGTAGTTAGATTTCTGTGTTTGAATTATCGAATATTGTAAATCACTCGAAGTTTTACAATAAATCATTTATTCTTTATTTAGCACGTTCATTTAGACGGAGGTTAACGTTGACACTTCAAAGATCGCGAACTCTATAGAAACGAGAATTAACAACGATAACTAATGTACACAAAGTGTTTATATGTTTGTACATTACTATTGTGTTTTTAAAAAAAATGCATAATTCAATAAATAGATTAATTTTTAAGTGATAAATTATTTGGCAGAATGAAAAATAAATCTTATACTCCGTAGTAAGATATTTTTTATCTTTAAAAAATTCGGTTAATAAATTGGTGCACAACTAACATAATTACACAAGCTTCGTCCGAGTCTGCGCGTGGCGACCCAGCAAAATTGCTGACATGTCAAAGATAGAATGACGTGGCAAAACGTCGGCCAATGGTTGCATACAACTGCCATGGGATTTCCGCGCGCGGGAACGTGTAAAATTCAATTCCTTTCCACGTCACACAATTCTCTCTTCTTTTGCCCTCTTCTCCCAATTTCTTCCCCAAATTTATATTAACTGAATCTTGTGGATCTGCAATTGCATACGTAGGAACAAGATTTCTGTTAATTTCCCCTCTCTTTAACCTCGCGCCTCTTGCGGATCCTCTCATTCAGTTTTACCAGTTCGATTTTGATAAGGATCGATCGATTTCGAGGAATTAGGGTTTTCTGGTAGTTCCTTGTTACCAATGGCGTGTCTAGGGTTGCAGATCGGCTCCTCCACTACCCGGCGAGTCTCTGTTTCCGGCAGAATACCGGAGGATACAAATTGCCAGTACCGACATAGCTTCGTCGAATTTAGGGACGATCGCCGGAGAAGGTGCCGGAGCCTTAGTGTTTGTAGCGCATCCGCGGTGAGTACTCGCCGATTGGCGCTTTCGGAGGTGAAGAGTGCAAACGATCGGAAGATGCCGATTAATCTTCCTCAACTCGATAACTTGATGAAACAATCCGTTACTGAGGTTAGGGTTTAGCTTCTTTTCGTATCTTCATCTTCTTGCATTATATTCCTTTGAAATAGAAATTGAGGACTTGAAAAGAAGCATTATTTGGTTACAGGATAATTTTTAGTGCTAGGATCCGTGTTCTTCTTCACTGTTTTATTCTGGTTTCTTTTTGGGATATAATGGGGCATTGTTGCTGTTGTGCTTTTTATTGAAAGTGAAATCCGCTTGTATGGTGGTGGATTAAAACCTGAATTTTGCAAATTGATTTGCTAGGAGTCATAAACTCGGCTCAATTGCTGTATGAATCAGTTGCTGATTTGGGTTCTGACAATATGTGCAGATTGTGAAGAACATCAGTGAAGCACCTTTCTTGGTGCATGTCTACTCTGAGAACCAATCTAATGATTCAGAGGAACATTCACTGAACAACAACACAGAACTCAAATTACAGATTGAGAGAGCAACAACCGAGAGCTGGCCATTCATAAGGCAAAGATGGGAGGGAGGCAACTCTGCAGCACCAGACGGAGTCATCCTGGTTGAAGAACTCAGCAGCGAAGAAGAAGCGTTGCTAGAAACCGAGAAAGAAGAGATTGCTTCTTCGAATGCATCAGCCGTTTGCAACAGCAGCCAGCGTTCTGCAACCAAGGTGTGGGGTTTGCTGGTGCAAGGCCGAGGGGGTAACTGTCCTTCATGTTATATATTAAAGACGTGTCGAGTTCAGTGTTGTTCTGGGTTCTCGACCCACTTCTGTCTCGCGAAGGTTGATTGTTTTGGGAAGAGTGCTGAGTTTCATCTCAACAGGATGTGGCTGCAAAGATAATAATTGTTCATTGTGATTCTTTAGTAGGGGAGGGGATGATTGATAGTCAGCCAGGACTTTGAATGTTATACTTGTATAAATTATTGAAAACTTATATGATTCTTAATGCCATACAAAGATCTGGTGATTTGATAGGTTCTTCCTGGCTATATATGATCAGAAAAGAGTGAAATATGTGGACTGGATTGTGGATCTAAATTGGTAGAAGGATGATGGACAAAAGATTGGATGAGTTTGTTCAGAAAGTTCATCTCTTTGCAAGAATGGAGTGAAAGCGAGAGAGAGAACTCTAAACTAGAAACTCTGTAAATCTTGAATGCCGTGATTTAGACACTAAAATGATGATAGAAGATAGGGAGGAGGAGGTAGAATAAATGCATGTGGAGGATGTCTAGAGGATGATTAAGAGTGTAGGGAAGTCCATGATTAAAGTTGATACCAGCCTAACATGAAATGTAAGTAGCCAGCTTCAACCACAAAATCATATTGGGTACCAACAAATATACATCTTTCTCATGCACCTGGTTTATCCACTTTTCTTTGGACTCATGCACTTGCATCCATGATCCATCATTCACTATATATGTACAAGCACAGTATATGAAAATAACCTCAAATGGTTCTTTTAGGATGAAAACTAAAAGGGTTCATTATAAATAAGATATGTGCTAAGGTTTGGGATAAGGCTTTTAGCCATGACTATTCATTCATCAAAAGTTTACATTACAGATATTGAAAGCTGCTTTAAATAGAGACAAGATGTGACATGACCTAGAATAGAGAGATCCTAGAATGTCACTTGGCATGATCTGAGGGCATGACAATTGTAGGATACAAAAGACATAAATACCCTTAATACAAATATACTAGCATCCCCCCGCGAGCTGAACTATCCCAGGGAAAGTTTAGATCGGAGCTGAAGGAACCGAGGCGCAGCAAGAGGCTTGGTGAGTGCGTCAGCAATTTGATCCTTGGTAGACACGAAAGCAATCTGCAGTGTCTTGTTCATGACTCTTTCCCGAATGAAATGAAAGTCAAGCTCAATGTGCTTTGTTCGCTGATGTAGGACGGGATTTGCTGCAAGATATGTGGCTCCCAAATTATCACGCCACATAACAAGAGGCTGAGGAAGAAAAATACCAATATCAGCCAAGACCGATTGGAGCCAGAGAAGTTCACATGCTGCAGTGGCAACAGAGCGGTATTCAGCCTCAGTGGTAGAGCGGGAAACAGTGGGCTGTTTCTTAGAGCACCAGGAAATCAGGGAGGAGCCGAGAAAGACACAATATGCACCAGTGGATCTGCTATCTTGTTTGCTATTGCCCCAGTCAGAATCTGAGAAGACTGACAGTTCAAGCCGAGGAACAGAGGAGAGATGCAACTTCAGAGCATGGGTTCCTTTGAGGTAGCACAGCAGTCGTTTGGTGGCTTGCCAGTGAAGATATGTTGGCTGATGCATAAATTAGCACAACTTATTAACACAAAAAACAATGTCAGGGCGCGTAAAAGATAAATATTGGAGACTCCCGAGCACACTATGATATAGGGAAATGTCATCAAAATGAGGGGATGGATCAGTAAGGTCAATTTTGGGGGCCATGGGAGTGTTGACAGGTTTGCAGTCATGAAGGTTTAGGCGACGGAGAAGATCGAGTGTGTATTTGGATTGACTCAGTTGAAAACCAGAACTGGAACGAGATACCTCAATGCCAAGAAAGTAATGTAAATCTCCTAGGTCTTTAACAGGGAAGAAGGAGGACAGGGAGGAGATAAACTTATCAGCAAGATCAGTGGTTGAGGCAATGACGACTACGTCGTCAACATACACTAGGATGTAAGCAGTTTTGGGGCCAGTCTGGAAAATAAACAGTGAAGAATCAGCCTTGGAGGCCCGGAATCCTAATTGAACGAGAACATCTGAGAGTTTAGAGAACCAGGCTCGAGGAGCATGTTTCAGACCGTAGAGAGACTTACGCAGAGCACATACATGGTGAGGAAACTCAGGATGAACAAAGCCAGGAGGCTGAGAAGTGAAGACCGCCTCGTTGAGATCACCGTGGAGAAAAGCATTCTGAATGTCCAATTGCCTGACCGCCCACTTCGAAGCTGCTGCCAAAGTGAGAAGAAGTCTCACTGTTGAGGGCTTAACGACGGGACTGAATGTCTCGTTGAAGTCAAGCCCTTGCATCTGATGAAATCCCTTTGCCACCAGTCGAGCTTTGCGTCGCTCGAGAGATCCATCGGCATATCGCTTCGTCTTGAACACCCACTTGACGCCGAGAGGATTTTTGGTTGTGGAGGCAGGGACAAGAGTCCAGGTTTGAGTGGCTAGAAGCGCTTGAAACTCAGTATTCATGGCAGCCCGCCATTCAGGATATTTGAACGCCTCAGTGAACGAGGTGGGTTCATCAGGGATGGCTTCTTCAGTGGTGGAGAGATTGCAATTGGGAGGCCATGAAATCGTGCCATCCGTGCGGATGAGGGGTTTGTGGATGTTTGAGCGAGCACGGGTGGTCATGGGATGAGGAGACGGTGGAGGATTATCATCACTGGAAGGAAAAGTGATGGATGGCGGCGAAGTAGACAATGGTGGGAAAGGCGAAGTAGCGAGGGTTGAGGATTCTGGAGAATGAGAGGAAGCAGATTGAGTAATGGACTCAGGCAAATTTGTGGACTCAGTAGATATGGGCTCAGAGGCAGAGGTGGACTCAGAAGTGGGAATGGGCCCAGAAGTTTGGACGGGAATAAATGAATGAAGGAGGGAGAGATGATCTGTGGGAGAGGTGTTTGGGCTTGGCGAGTTGGGTTGAGCAAAAGGGAATTGGGCTTCGTGAAACAAGACATCACGGGAATAATAGAGTTTTTGTGAGGCAATGTCAAGGCAAATGTAACCCTTATGCTGAAGGCTGTATCCCAGAAAAACACAAGGAGTGGATCGGTAAGCAAGTTTATGAGTGTTATAGGGACGAGTGTGAGGAAAACAGAGGCACCCAAAAGTCTTGAGAAAATGGTAGTCGGGAATTTTGTGGTGAAGTTTCTCAAATGGGGAGTCAAATTGGAGAACGGAGGAAGGGCGACGATTTAGGAGATAAACCGCCGTCTCGAAGGCAAAGTCCCAATAGGTGAGCGGAAGAGAGGAGTGAGCAAGGAGAGCAAGACCCGTGTTTACGATTTGGCGATGTCGGTTTTCAACGGTGCCATTTTATGGGTGGGAGTAGGGACATGTGAGGCGGTGGGAAATCCCGAGTTGAGAGAAAAGGGGAATTAACGGCTTGAATTCAGTCCCGTTGTCACTTTGGATTGATTTAATCGTGATGGAAAAGAAGTTTTGGACAAAGTGAATAAAGGACGTAAGATAAGGTGTGACAAGAGACTTTGATGACACGAGAAATAACCATAGAATTTTTAAATGGTCATCAATAACAAATAAGTAGAATCTATTGCCTCTAGTGGAGGTGAAATGGGATGGGCCCCATACATCAGTAAACAATAAATCAAAAGGTTTACTGGACCTAGACTGAGATGGTGGGTGAGGCAATACACGGGCTTTGGCCCGATCACAAGAAGAGCAAGTGAATCGGGTAGGGAAATTATTTGGCAAAGGAAGATTGAGCTTCTGAAGCAATTTCTTTGTGGTGATGGCGGTTGGGTGTCCGAAACGATGATGCCAGACAGCGATGTCCGTTGTTGTTGTAGAGAGAGCAAGCGGTGTAGAAGGCGGCGGCGAGTCAGGGAGGACGTACATGCCATTCTCAACGGGACCTCGAAGAAGGATCTCTTGCGTAACCTGATCTTTCACAAAAAAATGGGATGAGTGAAATTCAAAGAAAACACCATTGTCAAGGCAAAATTGATAAACTGAAAGAAGATTTTTGGTGAGAGAAGGGGTGCATAAGAGATTTTTGAGAAGGAATTTATGATTGGGAGTTTGAAGGAAAGAAGAACCGTAGTGTGTAATCGGGAGGCCAGATCCATCTCCTAGTTGCACCTGCTCAGTGCCCATGTATGGAGCAGCACCAAGGGACAGTCGACTCATGTCCGGAGTGAAGTGATTTGAGGCAGCAGTGTCGACATGCCATGGGAGAGAGCTGCTGTAGTTGGCTTGAGGAGGGGGACCAATGAAGTTTGCCTGAGGAAGTGCTGGGGCCCCTTGTTGAAAAGATTGATTGAAACGATTCCAGCAGGCAAGTGCTTCGTGCCCCCTTTTGGCACAAATCTGACACAGTGGCCTTGAATCAGGTTCGCCAAAGAAATTGGTGGGTGTGAAACCGGGACCACTGCCTCCTCTATTTCTCTGGAAACCTCCTCTGCCATTTGAGGGACCACCCTTGTTGTTGCGATAACCACCACGACCACCTCCTCTGTCATTTCTGTAGGCGTCTTTGTGCCTGAAGTTGCCACCGTCTCTGTTGGAGTATTGAGTAGCGTTAGCAGAGAAGGTAGGATGTTGCAGGATGTTGTTGGTGGTAGTCTGAATTCTGGACTCATGGTTCAACAGGTGTGCAAGGACCTGAGGTGGTGAAGGAAGAGTGAGCTGAGTAGAGAGTGCTGTAACAATCGCTCATACTCAGCATGCAACCTAGCAAGGAGATAGACGATGAGTTCGTGGTCGGTGATGACTTGTCCGGCCGCCAGGAGAGGGGAGACGAGGGCTCTAGCCTTGTGGTAGTAGTCAGACACTGAGTCGGACCCTTTCTTAAGGGAGGCAAGTTGAAGACGGGTTTGAACAACATGAGCCGTCGACCTTGCCGAGAATGTCACACTGAGCTGAGTCCAAATCTCCATGGAGGTGGAGCAGGAGGTGACTTGAGCAAGCATGGGTTCAGTGAGAGAGGAGGTAAGAATGGCCATGACCAATTGGTCTTTTGAGAGCCAAGCTTTGTGGCCATCTGAGCCGATTGCTGGAGGAGGAAGAGAGCCATCCAACAGACCAAAGAGATAATGGGCTCTCAAGTAAGGAATAACTTGAGTTCTCCAAAGAGGAAAATTTTCTGAGGTGAGTTTGACATTTATGAAGCTTGAAAAAGAAGGAAGAGGGGTAGAAGAAGCCATTAATGGTTGTGTTGTGGTTTGAACCATTTTGGATAGTGATGAGGCTAAAGTCGTAGTGCCAAATCAAAGAAATAAACTCTAAACACTAACTAGAGTATAGCAAGTAAGTAGAGGTCGAACCCAAGGGAATCAAAACACCAAATCAATGCAGTCAAGTGAAATATCAACTAGTAACAAGTAACCAAAGGGGGGCTTTTGATTGCAAGAACACACAAGTAACCAGTAACAAGCAGAGGAAGTTTGGGTGAGAATATTATGCGAAAGGGTTTCACCTAGCAAGTATCCACACAACAGTCAATCAAGTTGATCATAGATTTATCTCAAGTTCTATTCAATCCTAGGGAATGTTCCTATTGCAATCTTTAATATATCAGCAGGTCAACCGGTCCTGATAATACTTACTATTCAGCAATCAGGGAAACCTCTCAAGATTAGATGAAATAGCAGCAAAGGGCACAGAAATCATAAGAATGCATGCAATAACTTACAACCGTCAAGTATTAACATGCAATCAATTCTCTTTCATAAAAGCAATCAACTACCAGATCATGCAGATATGAATGCTACAATGACAAGGAATTCCACCGTATATTCCTAGTCTAGCAATAGAAAACTATCAATCAAACTAGGTGATCAAGCTAGCAAAACTAATAGAAATCAATAGATGAAGAACAAGAGAATTAATACAAACTCATAGGAAAAGAACAAGAGTTTAGAAATCTCACAACTTAATAACTGAA
This sequence comes from Oxyria digyna, assembly GCA_029168935.1. Lineage (NCBI taxonomy): Eukaryota > Viridiplantae > Streptophyta > Magnoliopsida > Caryophyllales > Polygonaceae > Oxyria > Oxyria digyna. The sequence goes on along the minus strand of JAPVLV010000026.1, from coordinate 950,668 downwards.
GGTTTCAACCGCTAAGTAAAACAATGGAGATTAGTTCCTGCTCATGGTTGTAGAACTAAATTGTCTGATGGAAAAGATGATAGAAAAGATGATAAGAAACTAGGGTCCTTAAATAGAGAACTAACCTTAAAATATATGGTAAAAGAAAGATCCTAAACGAAATAATAAAATAAGGTAAAAGAAATAAAATAAAATAAGGAAAATAAGGAAAGTCCGGAATATCTTCGGCCTTGTTGTGGCGATCGCCATGGATGCCTGGCGATCGCAATCTTCATGTAAAACTTTGCCTCGTCTCTGTCGCCCCATGGCGATCGCCATAGAGTCATGGCGATCCCCATGCTCTCTCGAACTCCTGAAATGCTCCTGTTGTAGAATGGCGATCGCCATAGTGATGGTGGCGATCGCCACTGCTCCGCAGAATGTCTTCGTCTTCATGTCTTCAATCTTTGATCCTCTTCTTCTTCGGTTCTGGTCTTCATTTCTTCACTTCTTCATAAACAACTCAGAATATAACAATAGCTCCAAATACTTGTGATAACACTCCTAAACTAATGTAATAACCCCTAGTTACGCCATACAAAGTGTAGCGTATCAGATAGCTAGTCTCTAGGATAGCTCTGATACCATGCTAAGGTTTGGGATAAGGCTTTTAGCCATTACTATTCATTCATCAAAAGCTTACATTACAGATATTGAAAGTTGCTTTAAATAGAGACAAGATGTGACATGACCTAGAATAGAGAGATCCTAGAATACCACTTGGCATGATCTGAGGGCATGACAATTGTAGGATACAAAAGACATAAATACCCTTAATACAAATATACTAGCAATATCTTATCTATATAAAAGTTGGCTGACGGTTGAACGAATTGAATGAAATCGGTACCTATTTAATTCTAAATTCATTTAAATTTTTGTTAATTAATTATCATTAATTCAAAATGCATTTAAGTTCTTTTTGTTTCTGTTAATTAATTATCTCTTAAATCTAATTAATTCTAAATTCATTTAAGTTTTTTTTTATTTCTGTTATATAATGATCTTTGAAATCTAAATAATTTAAAATTCATTTAAGTTTTTTTTCTTAATTTATTATCTTATTCTAATTTAATATATCTTAGAATTATAGTAAAAAAATAAATTATAGTATTAGCTCCTTTAGAAGACCTCTGTATTATGTTAGAAACTTGATTATATAAGTCCCAAATTAAATTAATGCGTGTAATATTAGAAAAACATGATGTCAAATAAAATAAATTATTGAGTAAGCTTCTCTCATGAGTCATGACATCCATATTCTATTATTATGTTTTAAAACTACATCAAACATAAATATAAGGAAATTGAAAATTCTTATAATTACCAATATTAACAAATTTGATAACAACAAAAATATTAACAAATAATGCGTAACTATATTAAATCATATGCGAAAACACGTAATTTTTCCGCGCTCCGCGCGAGTCCCGTATCTAGTGTACACATATAGTTGGCTAGCTATAGATAATAGATCATATCTTCTATTCTCAATTATCTAGATTCCTCCTAATACACCTTTCCTTATACTAGCAAGCTACATCATATCTAAGTCTAACATATATGGTCTAGAAGGGGAAACTTATGCACCAAAAATAATCAGTATCAAACTTACCATGGGTATTTGTTTCCATTATAAATCGATTTAAGTTATTGGCGAGTGTTATATTTTTAGTGTATTATTGACGATTTAGTATAGTATAACTCAGCCAAAGCAACCCAGTCTGGCTGGTATGATTCAATCCACTGTCCACCAAATGACCAGTCGAATATAGCGACACAAGTCATCATCAAATTTCCATTATTTGGCATATTCATTTATTTCATTCTTCGTGGAAATATTCATTTACTACACTAGTACGTAGTGAATTAAGGTCTATTTCTCTATATAAAAGTCCTTACATTTCGTCGTCCTTTACACATATACATTATTATCAACATGAAGGCCGATCGAGCTCAACAAACTCAGGCTTTAATGTCGACAACCTCGGTAGATTCTTCATCATCTTCGTCTTCAACTTCATTCTCTTCCCCTATTAACATACAACTCGTCTCCAAATCCAAGAGCGAGAGGCTTCTCATGAAATTCTACGACTCGTTCGATTTCGACGAGAACGAGCCGTGGTCCCCACCTCGGGTCCCAAAAAGTTCATACTATAAGGAGGAAGAGATGGTGGCGCAGCTAAGGACAGTCATGGAAGCAAGAGGATCAGAAAAGGGATGTCATGGAGGTTGTTTTCATGTATGGTGCTCATGTGTTTCCCTTATGTTTGTTGCTGTTTTCAAAAAGAGGATTCATAGGATAGTCAAAGAAATCACAAGTGTTTGAATCTCCACGACACTTCTATACTTCAGAATCTCAAATTCATCATGTTCTATTTGAATTCCGTTTCCTATCTATTTGATCTGCATGAGAATTGTTTATAATTTGTGATATGAGATGTATATGATGAAATGGCTTATTAGTCCCACCTCCCATGACATGCATGTGTTGTGTCTTCTCCTATTATTCTCTTCCAAATCTATAACCTTTTTGTTAAATGATCATTAACGTTGAAATTTCATAGAAAAATGTACCGATATTGTGAGAATATGGCTTTCAATATATAATATCATAAATCATCTCCAGTCTACTTAGGATTAAATTTTATTGACTTGTATATGCGCAAATGTGTGCATAATTCTCTACTTATCAGTTCAATATGATGTGCCAAATACATTATACATATATGCGCACATGATTCGTCATTTTTAAGACATGATATAAGTGTCAACTATAAAATTGAGATTTGCCGTTGTTAAAACATGATATCAAGGGTCAACTGATCAAATTGGCGTCCTAATTTCTTAATATCAACAGTGTACTGACCCGTGCCACGGGTATTTCAGATTGTTCATCGTAAAAAATCATACGGATAATTTGTAATGTTTTTATATTGAATGAAGTGATTGTTTTATAAGAGTATTCTTAATAGGATAGGATAATATAAATACCTCATTATATATAAATACCACAAAGTGATTGTTTTAGAAATACCTCATTATATATATACCTCATTATATATATATCATAATTAAATTTAAAATGTATTCTTAATAGGATAAGATAATTTGTATTGTTTTTATATTGAATGAAGTGATTGTTTTATAAGATTTATTTATTGAGTTAATTATTCAATATATTTTTAATTAAAGTTAAAAATTAAAATTAAAAAAAAATTAAAAAAAAATTATACATATATGCGCACATGATTCGTCATTTTTAAGACATGATATAAGTGTCAACTATAAAATTGAGATTTGCCGTTGTTAAAACATGATATCAAGGGTCAACTGATCAAATTGGCGTCCTAATTTCTTAATATCAACAGTGTACTGACCCGTGCCACGGGTATTTCAGATTGTTCATCGTAAAAAATCATACGGATAATTTGTAATGTTTTTATATTGAATGAAGTGATTGTTTTATAAGAGTATTCTTAATAGGATAGGATAATATAAATACCTCATTATATATAAATACCACAAAGTGATTGTTTTAGAAATACCTCATTATATATATACCTCATTATATATATATCATAATTAAATTTAAAATGTATTCTTAATAGGATAAGATAATTTGTATTGTTTTTATATTGAATGAAGTGATTGTTTTATAAGATTTATTTATTGAGTTAATTATTCAATATATTTTTAATTAAAGTTAAAAATTAAAATTAAAAAAAAAATTAAAAAAAAATTATACATATATGCGCACATGATTCGTCATTTTTAAGACATGATATAAGTGTCAACTATAAAATTGAGATTTGCCGTTGTTAAAACATGATATCAAGGGTCAACTGATCAAATTGGCGTCCTAATTTCTTAATATCAACAGTGTACTAACCCGTGCCACGGGTATTTCAGATTGTTCATCGTAAAAAATCATACGGATAATTTGTAATGTTTTTATATTGAATGAAGTGATTGTTTTATAAGAGTATTCTTAATAGGATAGGATAATATAAATACCTCATTATATATAAATACCACAAAGTGATTGTTTTAGAAATACCTCATTATATATATACCTCATTATATATATATCATAATTAAATTTAAAATGTATTCTTAATAGGATAAGATAATTTGTATTGTTTTTATATTGAATGAAGTGATTGTTTTATAAGATTTATTTATTGAGTTAATTATTCAATATATTTTTAATTAAAGTTAAAAATTAAAATTAAAAAAAAAATTAAAAAAAAATTATACATATATGCGCACATGATTCGTCATTTTTAAGACATGATATAAGTGTCAACTATAAAATTGAGATTTGCCGTTGTTAAAACATGATATCAAGGGTCAACTGACGGGTATTTCAGATTGTTCATCGTAAAAAATCATACGGATAATTTGTAATGTTTTTATATTGAATGAAGTGATTGTTTTATAAAAGTATTCTTAATAGGATAGGATAATATAAATACCTCATTATATATAAATACCACAAAGTGATTGTTTTAGAAATACCTCTTTATATATATACCTCATTATATATATATCATAATTAAATTTAAAATGTATTCTTAATAGGATAAGATAATTTGTATTGTTTTTATATTGAATGAAGTGATTGTTTTATAAGATTTATTTATTGAGTTAATTATTCAATATATTTTTAATTAAAGTTAAAAATTAAAATTAAAAAAAAAAATTAACAACCTAACCTGAAATCACTCTAAAGACTCTAAAAGTCTCGCCTTTAATATATAAGATAAGATAACTAATGGATTTAAATGTTGGTGGGTCTAACGCAAATTTGCTTTACAGAGTCGTGAGCGTTGTGCCGGCCCAAATGGATTAGCCCATTGAACATGAACAAGCCCAAATTGCTTGTCATGCCCGGCCCAAGAATTCAATATAATTCAGAAGCAAAACAATTAATAATCTTTTCCGTTCGTTATTAAAAAAATAAAATTCTTGGAAAATTTTCATGATCAAATAATGCAGCAGTCATGTTACCAAAATGCCATACTATAAAAATAAAAAGTTGACTTCTAATACTTTTTTTTTAATCTATTTCATAAAAAACATACATTCACACTAACTGATTACCAATTATTAGTTAGATTCCACGGCTATTGAATTCAAACAACCCGACCCCAAAAAATACAATATACTCTTTGATGACGAATATTATCCAGCTACATGTATGTGATCATGTGAACCTGCTGACTTAACAAACTATATATTATAATATCATGATCATAAACTATATGACGAATATTATCATCAATTCATCATACACTGCACTACGAGTTAAGTCATGAATGTTAAGCCTATTTTCACTCCGATCTTAGCTGTAACCGCGATCTATCAGAGCCCCAAACGAAGTAGCACATACTGTCATCTAGACAAAATATTGTTCAATTACTTTGCAGGAAAGCTATCTAGTGTACGTTTTCAGCTAACAAGAAATAAGACAAAAAAAATTTCGACCAAAACAAAATAAGACAAAAAAAATCACATAACTTATAGTTCCATTAAAATGAAAAAAATCATACGATATGGAAACGACGACTCCATATCGTATGATTTCTTTTTGTCCGTATATGAAAACGAAATTATTGTCATCTTAAGGCACACGGTAGTGTACGTTATCACTCCACAAATTGCCAAAAAAACAACACATGAAATCACCAAACCATATTATCCAAGCTCAACCGCTGGTCCTACACCATAAGTTGTATCCCAATCTGTTCTCCTCCTCTGCAACCGTCGTCCCAAACACGACTGAACATTCCGGTAATTCGCCTAAATCTGCGAAAAGCGACTCGTCATCTTCCCTCATAGGAAAATAACCACCCAAATCGGATCCGTCTAGGATCGTCGAATTAGAGCTTGTTTCGAACTCTGAAAATAGCCAGGGAAACTCATCGGGTGTAATCATCGTCTCCAAATCATCGATCTGTTTTGGGGGTTCATCGATCGTTTGAACTCTTGTGGCGACGATGGGGCTTTTGCCCTGAGTTCGAGAATTGACAGGGAAAGAATGATTGTGATCGTATGAGTAGTTGATGAGTAACATGGTTGGATCTGATTGGCTTCTTTCTACTTGCTTTCTTGCTGGACAGCCCTTTGAACTACTGCATCTGTAGTATCCCCTGTTTTAAAATTGAATGTTCATATTCTGGATGATAATGCTCATAGTTAAATTCAACCTAATTACTAACAAACCTAGGAAAAGGAGATCCCTTGATGGGTTTCTGGCCATACTTTCTCCATGCCCACGAATCCGACGGTGGATTCGTGCAATACTCACCGTGCTTGTTGAAGTGTGAGCCGTCGATCTCCTTGATCGGAACTTTCACCACTCGTTTTTGTATTAATCGCCTACTTCAATTCAATTCAACTAAATTTAGTGCAAAAGAGTTGGAGCGAAGATATTTAGAGACAGAGGGAGTATATACCACGAACCTTCGTTTAGGGGAAGGGTCTGAAACGACGTCGCCGTACGAGCTGATGTTGTTCATCTGATCTTCTTAACTGGTTTTAAACTTCAGTTGGAAGGATGTAACAAGAAAGAGAGCTAAGAGAGCGGTTCTTGTATTAATGGAGAATGCCATGTTCACATATGACAAAGGAGTGATTAATTGTCATTTTTTATTCAGCTACCTAGCTACTTGCATATATGATATGTTAAATATCTGTATTTCTTTATTTTCTTGTATTAATAAATAAAATAATTTAATAATATTGATGATCGATGATTAATTATCATTATCGATAGCTAATTATTATATCCTTCTGCAATTTTTTCTTGAGTTATGACAATGGTATGTTAGATCTAAATTATGTATACAGTACTGTATTATTTGAGTACAAAAATCAACTTGGTTGGTACATGATCTGATTTTTGAGCTTCTATGCAAACGCGTTTTGAAAATGTTTATTTAGCTTAGAATTTTGACTCGTATAGTTTTGTCATTAGTGTGACGATTATTTTTTAATTGAACCTGCAGAATTTAATGTCAACTAGGTTCGGACCCCAGCGCTACGCGCAGGGTAATTACGGAATTTTCTGTGCGGTTTAATATTGTAAATAGCCCTACAAATTAGCCATAGAAAATTTGTGAACTCATTATTGTTTTCTCCACAACAAATCCTCCGTTTTTCAACAGAAATTTTTAGAACTATGACATATGAATACTTAGAATCCAGATGAATAGCTAATCCGCAGATTTACGAACAAAAGAGCATTGAAGGGGAATGCTAGCACAAGCCTATCAAATGCAATCAAATATTCTCACAATTGAGCTTTGTTGGAGCCGGTTCTCGATGGGCTCGCGAAGCCCATAGGAAATTGGGTCAGGCCCATGGAACGCGTGCCGGGTCGGTCCAAGAAGTCAGCCCAGAAGAATAAAGCGGCTCATAAACAGGTGAAGCCCAATAAGAGGATACAACGAGACTAAGTATCGAAGGGCAAATCGGTAATAGACTCGCGTGGGACCCAGTTGATAGTATAAAAACGCAACTCAATGGATAAGGGAGGGGATCCAGTCAGAAGAGAAAAACGCTTCACCTCTCTCTTGACAGTAAGAAAAACACAGGAGCAAGCCCAAGCTTCATTCTTTCAAAACGCTCACTCCCTAGAAGAGTTTAGACGTTTAACTCTTGTTTTACCACTCATAGTTTTTCTGTAAAGCTTTTAGTGTTGTTGTGTACGTTTTCTGAGCTGTTTGGTTTTTTATACGCTTAGAACGTGAAGCGTTTTGGTTTACAACACAATCTTCTTCCTTCACGTTGTTTTTTCTTACCTTTGTGTATACTTGCGTTGTTTCGGTGTATCTGGTTTTACGTTAATCCTTTTTATCGGAGCTTAAAGGAAACCGGAGCCGGTTTCCTTCTCGGTTAAGTTACGCAAGTGTCAGAGGTGTCGAGAGTAAGGTTGATCTCGAGGAAGAAGACGACGAAGAATATTATATAAGTTGATTGTCCAGACGCCCTGTGTCACGCGAAGTGTTGTGTCGCGTGATCTCAATTTCTGGGCTCCAACACTGGCGCCGACCGTGGGGACCTCCTCGCACAAGTAAGGCTTATTATATATACTCGCGTATTTCTAATACAACTACCTGAAGATGAATACTAGTGGCGAAGGAAGCGACAACACCCCTCCTCAGACGAGAACTCAAGACATAAATAGCACGCGCGCACGTCTTTCACACGTACATGAGGAGGAAATTGTTCTGGTAGGACCCGCACTGGTTCAGTATCGTGCTTTCCTGCAGACGATGGGACAAAGTGCGGGCGGAAGCCGAAGCCAGCGGCAACCAAGGACTCGATCACGCGAGCATGAACAGAATCAGAGCGAACGAGAACAATCGGTCGCGGAAGGGAGTGCTGAACACGTACCTGACGACAGAGTCTCAGGGCCACATAGAACAAGGGTCGAGGGACGCGAAAGGCCTTGTCACCCTGGTAGATTCGATTTGAATCAACCCCCTGTGAGCTATGCGGAAGATCAATCTTGCAGGGGAAGAACCGAAGGAAGAGGACAGGGGATCCGCGCCGAGCAAAGACCTTCCCGCCACCAGTACGAGGGGGAACCTTTTTGCAATCAGGCCACCCACCCGCGGCAGGCCTCTGAGGCCTACCCGTCCGTCAACCCGTCAATCTTGTTCGGCCCAACCGCTTTCGCGGGGCATATAGTCAGGTCGGTCCCTCTGCCTAATTTCAGATTCCCAATTATTAAAGAGTACAACGGTAAAGAAGATCCCGGCGAACACCTAGCACGCTACAAGTATGCCATGCTCGCGAGGTGCCCTGATGAAGCCACGATGTGCAAAGGTTTCCCAGGCACACTCGCGGGACCCGCCATGACCTGGATGCTTAACCAGTCATCAGGAAGTATCCATTGTTTTGCCGATCTAGAGAAGAGTTTCTTGTTGCATTTCGGATCCTCGAGGAAAAGAAAAGTGACAATGCAAGAAGTAGTAGGAGTCAAACAAGGACCACATGAATCACTAGAGAATTACGTTAAAAGGTTCGCGGAAAAGATCTTGGAAGCCGAAGATTTCCATGATAAGACCGCTCGGGTCGCGTTCCTAGACGGACTCACTGATGGAAGCTCCTTCAAGCAATACCTATACCGCAAGAAAGATTTAGACTACCAAGGCATGCTCGAGAGAGCATACACAGAGATTAATGTGGAAGCACACTCAGGTATCGCTTTGAAAGGGAGTAATCAGAGCAAGCCCGCTCAGGGTCATAAGAGAGAAAACCCGAACTGGGGGAGTAAGCGCCATCAGGGTAATCAAGGGAAGGAACATGTCGATTCGCGAGCACCCGGTTTACAGATTCAAGATCAGAATCAGGGTCAAAGACAGTTCAGGGGCCAAAATCACGATCAGAATCAATTTCAATCACAGAATTTTGTAGCCGAGCAAGATAACCGACGCGATGATGAGGGGAGAAGGGATCGCGGTCGTAACCGCCATGGACCAACCACCTGGTGCGAATACCACGGAGTGAATACTCACTCTACAGAGGAGTGTTGGTCGCGACAGCATCACCCAAGAGAGCAGGAGGTCCTGACTGCTCGAAGGGGAAACGTTGATGCAGGTCACGGCGTCACACACAGAGGAGCATGGAGTAGAGGGAGAGGCAGTAGAACGCAGAATGAGACGAGACAGCAACCCCCGCGAGAAATAACCAGAATCAGGGGCCTAATCGCCACCCATCCCAGAACTTCCCTCGCATGGACGGCCATGTAGGCACGATCGCGGGCCGCCATGAACCCATGCCCCTGGGCAAACGAGAGCAAAGGCTCATTAACAACGCACCTAAGCCTCAGGGAAAGCCGATCTATAGTGTCACGAGATCGAAGTCTGAACCTTACACGCTTGCCTTCAGTGACAAAGAAGTAGATACCTGGGCTGTCGAGGCCGCTGATCCACTGGTCATCCATGCTCAGATAGGAACCAAACTAGTAAAAAGGATCCTCGTGGACACTGGGAGCTCAGCCGATATACTGTACTGGGACGCGTTCGAGAAAATGGGGATTGATCAGTCTACACTCAGGCCCACTAAAACCACGCTGGTAGGTTTCGCGGGTGACAGAGTGAGGGCCCTGGGCGTCGTCACCCTAGATCTCATCTTGGGTGAAGAGAAAGGGTCAAGAAGGTCAGAAAATATAGATTTTGTAGTAATCCCAATAATATCCTCCTACAATGCGATACTGGGACGCGAGACACTGTGCAGGTTTGAGGCGGTCGTATCAATCTGCCATTTTTGTTTAAAATTTCCAACATTAACAGGAGTAGGGGTCGCGAGAGGAAACCAAGAGGAGAGCCGTATCTGCTACGTCTCGTCCGAAAAGGGCAGTACCAAGACCTTGCTTGCCAACCAGTTATTTATTCCGGGGTTGCCACGCGTCCTGGAAGAAGCTGAGTTAGAAGTTCGTGCCTCACCCAGACCGCGAGATACAGAGGGAAAGGCAGAAGGACACAAACCGCATTTTGATGGGTTTGAGAAGCAGGTAATCACTCCTTTCCCCAACAAAGAGGAGAAACTTTACGTAGGGGGGAGATTGAATCAAAAAGTCGTACAAGAGATCGAGACCTTACTCACCCGCTCCCGGGATGTGTTCGCGTGGATGCCAAAGGATTTGAGAGGGATCCCAGCAAGTGTCATGACCCACTCCCTGAACATTAGTCCGAAGGTCAAGCCGCGTAGACAGAAAAAACGAAAACAAGCAGGGCCAAAGAACGCGGCAGCTGCGGTAGAGCTCGCGAAGTTGATTAAAGCAGGGTTTGTAAGACCAGTGCAATACCCAACGTGGCTGTCAAACGTTGTGATGGTAGAAAAAAATCCCAAAGGGACGGGGAAGTGGCGCATGTGCGTAGATTTCACTGGTCTCAATAAAGCATGTCCCAAAGACAGTTACCCATTACCTTCGATCGACCAGTTGGTAGACTCCACCGCGGGTCATGAAGCTCTGAGCTTCCTGGACGCGTACTCTGGATATAATCAGGTTATGATGAACCCGGCCGACTCGGGGCACACTGCTTTTATCACAGACAAAGGAACTTTCTGCTATAAAGTAATGCCGTTCGGTTTGAAAAACGCAGGGGCTACATTCCAGAGACTGGTGGACATGATCTTTAGCGACCAAAGAGGTGACACTGTAGAGGCCTATGTTGACGATATAGTGGTTAAGAGCAAAAAGCAAGCGGATCATACTCGCGACCTGGCAGAAGTCTTTGAAACCCTGAGAAAGTACGGTATGAGCCTCAATCCAGAGAAATGTGTCTTCGGAGTCACCGAAGGCAAATTCCTAGGTTTTCAGAACAGTGCACGCGGTATCGAAGTCAACCCAGACAAGGTCCAGGCCGTAATAGATCTGCAACCGCCAAGGTCCATTCACGACGTCCAAAGGTTCGTGGGAAAGGTCAACTATTTAGGAAGGTTTTGCGCCAAGCTCGCGGAGCGAAACCTTCCCTTCTTCGACATACTAAGGAAGCCAAAAAGCTTCGAATGGTCTGAAGAGTGTGAAAGGGCATTTATGAGTCTTAAAGAGCATCTGGCTAAACTCCCAACCCTTGCGTCCCCAATACCTGGTGAAGGCTTACAGCTGTACCTCGCGGCAGGCACGCGTGCAGTTAGCGCTGTATTAGTAAAAGAACAACGAGTCCCCGTCTATTTCGTCAGTAAAGCACTTCTGTCCGCCGAGACCAGATATTCGCCCATTGAGAAAGCAGTGCTCGCGTTGATAGCAGCCGCTCGTAAACTCCGACCTTATTTCCATGCTCATCCCATCGAAGTATTGACAGATTTACCACTACCATCTTTTATGAGTAAACCAACAACCTCTGGAAGGCTCGCTAAATGGGTCATTGAAATGACAGAGTTTGACGTGGTCTATAAACCACGACCCGCCATCAAAGCACAAGCTTTGGCAGATTTCATAGTTGAAACAAGTTTCAGAGAGCTAGAAAAAAGATATTATAGCTCCTGAACACCCCGCGTGGGTAATGCACATTGATGGATCGGCAAACGTAGATGGTTGCGGGGCGGGAGTCGTCCTTACTTCCCCGGCTGGGGATAAGATAGATCACGCGATTGCGCTAAGATTCAAAGCCACGAACAATGAAGCAGAGTATGAAGCACTCATCGCAGGGCTGGAAATTGCCGTTCACGCAGGTGTTCAAGTGGTAAAATGCATGAGCGATTCTCAGATCGTCGTGAATCAGATCAATGGGACCTACGAAGCCAGGACAGGCAATCTCCCCAGATATCATGCGAGGGCCACAACCCTGATTTCGTTGTTCGGGCATTTTGAAATTGAAGCGGTATCAAGAGAGGAAAACACGCGAGCTGATGAACTCGCGAAGCGAGGTTCCCAAACTCGGTATGCAAATATGGAATGTCCTAGCGAGGATCCCACTGCCATTATCAAGGAAGGAAAGGCCCCATACTTCTGGTTCGTGAAGTCTGAGAGCGCCATAAGCAATCAGGTGGAACTGATGGAGATAAACGAGCCAGTCAGCGACTGGCGCACCCCTATAATTCAATATCTTGCTAGCGGAACGGGGCCTTCGGATCCGAAAGAAATGAGAAAACTTGTCTCTACGGCTGCACGCTTTTACATGTGTCGTGGAGAACTTTACAAAAGGGGGTACGGACCACGCGAGCTCAAGTGCTTGACTAAGATAGAAAGTGACGTGCTGATAAGGGAGCTTCACGCAGGATTATGCGGAACTCACGCGGGTTGGAGACCAATGGTCTATAAAGCATTAAGGCAGGGAAGTTTCTGGCCCACCATGAAGCAAGACGCACAACGCGAGTCTCAGAGCTGTAAGCCGTGCCAGTACTTTGCCCCGGCATCTCATCAACCAGGCGTGGAGTTGCAGATAATGTCAAGCCCTTGCCCCTTCGCGATGTGGGGGCTAGATCTATTAGGACCTTTCAAACCAAAAGCGCCTGGTCAACTAGAGTACATCATTGTAGCAGTTGATTATTTCACCAAATGGATCGAAGCCGAAGCCCTCGCGAGCACTACCGTCCCGGCAGTTAAAAAGTTCCTTTGGAGAAACATCATTTGCAGGTATGGCCTCCCTCACGAGATCGTAACCGACAGGGGACCACAATTCAATTCGCCGCAATTGTTTACATGGTGCAAAGACATAGGGATCACTTTGAGGATTGCTTCAGTCTCTCACCCGCATTGCAATGGCCAGGTAGAAGCAGTGAACAAGAGTATTGTCATGGACTTGAAAAGACGGCTAGAAGGCTCCAAAGGCATGTGGGCCGAAGTGTTACCCCTGGTACTATGGGCAAACAGGACCACGGTAAAGAAGGCAACTGGAGAAACGCCATTTGCTCTCGCGTATGGAATAGAAGCCACAGTACCAGTCGAGTTCATTGTGCCCACGGACCGCGTGATTCAGTATAGTCCGGACGACAATGACGAAAAAATGCAGCTAGAGTTGCAGATGCGAGAAGAGACTCGCGACTTGGCCACCATCAGAGCAGCCAATCATAAAGATGGCGTCGCAAAATATTATAACAAGCACGTAAAATTGAGGGGATTTGCCAGAGGAGACCTCGTGCTCCGTAGAACAGAAGGGGGAAAGCTCGACCCCAACTGGGAAGGACCTTACATTATAGATCGCGAAGTCGCGCCCGGGGCATATCGCCTCAAGGACCACTCTGGAAATCACATTGCCAACTCCTGGAACGTGATGCGACTTCGTCGTTTCTATGCCTAATCTTCCCGTAAAACTCAGGTTCGTACAACAAAATTTTCCCTCATCCTTGGTCACAATACTTATTACGTTAAGACACGAAAAGCATGATTATTAAAGCATAAGCACAGGAAGAGCTGTCAGATCGCGTGTCCGGCTCGTGCTTCCAGCTTCCAGGGCTGAGCTAGAAAACTCCCCCTGGTCGCGAAAGCGTAGACGGCTGGGCTGGGCTAAAAAAAACCCCCGGTCGCGTGTCCTGCTTCCAGCTTCCAGGGCTGAGCTAGAAAACTCCCCCTGGTCGCGAAAGTATGGACGACTCGTGCTTCCAGCTTCCAGGGCTGAGCTAGAAAACTCCCCCTGGTCGCGAAAGCGTAGACGGCTGGGCTGGACTAAAAAAACCCCCCGGTCGCGTGTCCTGCTTCCAGCTTCCAGGGCTGAGCTAGAAAACTCCCCCTGGTCGTGAAAGTATGGACAGGTTTGCATCATGACCCCCGCCTTTCAAAAGTTCTTACTACCTAAGGATAAAAACCAAAAACTGAATGCTTCTCTACATGTGCAGTGCTTGGTATCCCACGCGAGAGCAACATCATGACTAAATGCTCTACACAGGCCAGAAATTCTCCGCAACAACCACACCAAAGAAAAACTATCCTACTGCTCCGCAACTAACAAGAGCTCAAGACGAATCCCGCGAGTATCAACCATCACTAAGAGCTCGCGTGTAAAGATCAGTTTTGCCTTTTACTCTCGCAAAATTATGTAACAGATCAGTTTTGCCTTTTACTACACAGGAGGGATCGTAGCTATGAATCACTTATCTCTTTACGTTTTCCATTTTTCGCAAACTTTTCATTTTTCCGAAAACACAAAACGGGGGGAACGAGGCGAGATAAGTATGTACGAAACAAGCAAACAAAAGCAAAAACAATAATATAGAAACAGCATAAAGGTCGCGACCATCATACCCACGTTATGTACAAAAGTTGATTACAAAAAGTCACAATTCCTAATACAGAAAACATTGTTCAAAGACACAAAGACATTACTTAGAAACAGTCTCAGCAGCAGTCCCCGCGTCCTCTACACTATCCGCCTCCAGATCCACGACGTCTCGAACACCAGACACTCGCGAACCTGAGCCCCCCACTTGATCTAAACTAGAACGCTTCGAAGGCTGAACGGTGTCGAGAAGGGCATCAGACGCGAATACCTTTCTCTTGCGAGGCGAGAGGGTTGGAGAAGGAGGGCTCGGAAGCATGCGAGGAACAGGCTCTGACCTCTCAAGCGGAGGAGGAGCTACCAACTTCGGGAGAGGGGGCCTGTGAACCTGATTCTCTTTGCCCTTAACAATACCTCTCTCAGACGCGAGACGCGTAACCCCCCAAGCCTCGAGTGGAGTCTCCCTGTCGTCAATAAAAGTTCCAGGCAACGGGGGCTGATACTCAGGAAGGTCAGTGGAGAGGCCGCATAGGTCCTGAGCGTTGAAGGGGAAGTCTTTAACTTTGAACTTTAGCATCTGCATCTTTACCATGCAAAGGAGAAGCGTGTTGGCAGCATTTTTGTAAAAATCGACGCGAGCACGCTGGCGATAACCCCCGCAATACTCCTCCACCGCCATGTTCCTCTCATAGGCGATTCTCTCAGACATCATCGCATGTAGCTTCTCGCTTTCCTGTCTGAGGTCGCTCACTTGCGTATTGTATTCAGTAACGATGTTGACGTGGGTGGACCTCTCATACGCAAGCTGGGCTTCCAGCTCCCTTATCCTCGCATCTTTGACTGACAGGCACGCGAGCTCGCCCTCCATCTCCTTCATCGTCGCCTTAGCTCTCGAAAGCTCCTCCTCCAAAACTTTCTTTTCTCCCATAAGCTTAGACTTGATCGCTCTGTGGGCATCGCGGGTGGACTGATCCTCTTCCCTCAGCTCCTTAAGTTTGTCTTCGGCAGCAAGCACCTTCCGAGTTGCGCTCGCAATGATGTTCATCCCCTGCAAAATGAAGAGTTAGAAATACCCCAAGAAAACAAGAAATAGGTAAAAACAGGAGACTTACGGCAAAGAGAAGTTTGGACAAGCCACCAGGCCTATCCGAAACTTCCTCGTAGAGGCTAGGTTCGGGAGGGAAAACAGTCGGTATCGTCTCAATGAATGCACGCGTCGCGGATAAGCTATGAATGAAGGTCGGGTTTGCGACCGAAGTGTCAGTAGGCTCTGGAGAGGAGACAAACTCCACTTCCGTCGTCCTCTTGCGTTTTTTCTCGGAAACTTTCTGTTTACCCTTATCGCGAGCCGAAAGTACACGAAACCTCTGGACCAGAGGAGCATCCTCAGAAACGGTCGTCGCAAGCTCCACTGGTGTTTCCGAAACAGCAGCTGGGGGAGTAGGAGTCGAACCAGGAGCGGATGAAACAATGCAGGTAGGAGCCTCGATAGTTAGCGTGCCCGACTCGTCGAGAACCAACCCCCCCAGGTCTGGAAGATCGGCGAACATATCAGCATCTACAAAAGCCACCGCAAGTGAGAATAGTGTAAATAATAATAATAAACGCGAGCGCTGAAACAAAAACGAACAAAAACCTAGGGCATGAGCCTTAAGACTAAGTCCCCTGGCGACCAGTAAAGAGTCCGAGATAGTCAGCTCAAAACGTTTTTGAACTGCTTTGTCGGGATAATCCTTGTAATCACGAATGAATTTATCGCGAGTCTC
This sequence comes from Oxyria digyna, assembly GCA_029168935.1. NCBI lineage: Eukaryota > Viridiplantae > Streptophyta > Magnoliopsida > Caryophyllales > Polygonaceae > Oxyria > Oxyria digyna. Next base: position 934,188 of record JAPVLV010000026.1, on the reverse strand, counting down.
CTTGGGGAAAAAGCATGGGGCCCTTCTCGCAGTAGGCTCGCGCACCTGGACGGAAATTTCAGAACCAGGAGGGGGACAGACTAAAAACCAACAAGTTTTCCACCCCTCGATCTTCGAAGGCAATCGGAAGGCGCTAGGAGTCTTGGCTTGGGCGGTGTAAAACCCATCCTCGCGGGAGTTCTTCTTATACGAATTGATGAGAGCGTAGTGAGGAGTATTAGGAACTATCCCAATGTCCTGACATCGCATGATGTAAACGATCAGAGAGCTCCAGAAGTTTGGATGCATCTGGGAAGGGCTGAAGCCTAAATCTGCCATTACTTCAGTCTGGAAGGATGTCCAAGGAAGGCGGAAGCCGGCTTCTAAAGACTGCCTACTCAAGGCAAAGAAAGACCCATACTGGTCGAGGGAAGTGCCTTCAAGATCGGGGAGGGCAAAGACGGTCCCTTCAGGAAAGGGATATCGCGAAGCGAGGCGACGAAGATCGTCAAAGTTAAGACTGCTACGTTGGGCAGTGTTGGGAATTAGGGTGCGAGAATGTGTAATTCTCTTTGTAAGGATACTTACGCGGCCGGGGCCCGCGAGAAAGGGTTTCTCTATAACTATATGGGGCAAAGACCCCTTATGAGAGAAAAAGCTGGCAAATTGACCATAATCGGTCTCGGCTCGCTCTTGAATGACGCGAGATGGGAGTCTGGTTTTAGATCTTTTGGGCGTCTTCGCTTTGCTCCTCTTAGATTTCCTAGAAACGCGATATCGTCTACGAGAGTCTGGCTCGCGATCACCAGAACCCCCTTCAGATCCGGACGTGGTGCGCCCCGAATACTCAGCCCGAGCTGAGCGTTCATAAAAATCATCGCTACCTGAAAGCATGGGCAAAGTAAGTTTCAGTTTTCCAGGGATGGAAAGAAGGAAAATAGAACATCAAAATTAGGAGCAACGCGTGTCTAAGGAAACTAACGCGAGGCTATAGAAAGTAAACAAACAAGAAATCCCTGGAAAAGCTGAAACTCAAGAATCAAAAGGGAAGCCAAAACGACATCAGAATGGACCAAGCCCAAGAACACGAAGAACGTTACGAAGGTCGAAAATGGCAGAAATTGACCAAAACACGTTTTTTCCCAAACAAACGCATTGAGAGATAAGAGTCGAAGGGGGAATTCGACACAAAAAACACCCAATGAACAAAAAGTGACCTTCAGAAGCCTCTCAATTCAAAAGGACCGAGCGAAATTTCTGCGAGCGGGAAGAAATTGGGCGACAATGGAAGCTCTGAAAATCAAGAAAGCGAAGTAGAAAAGGGAAAGGAGAGCGGAAGACTAACCTGCCATGAAGAATCGACTGAGAACGACGGCGAAGATGGCGATGGAGAAGGAAGGAAAGCACCGGCAAAGAGAACGGGTTTGAGAGGCAGAGAAAATGGAGGTTACGGCGGAAGAGGAAAGAGGAAGACAAAGACGAATATATATAAGGAAAAATCGGGGGAAAGAGGGTGCAATAATGAGTCAACACGTGGACGACATGCGCTCAGCGCGGGAATTCGTAAAGTTTTTTGAATTCAAAACGTCACTCAGAGAAAACGAAGCAGAAATACACGCGACCCTATCACGCGATGGGATCGTGCAAGATCTAAGAGCCATCCTCATATCGAGAACGCGACTTCAAGAAGACAGGCCCAAGCCTTCAGCTATTCAGCATGAAAGCTTGGGGGGCTGGATGTTGGAGCCGGTTCTCGATGGGCTCGCGAAGCCCATAGGAAATTGGGTCAGGCCCATGGAACGCGTGCCGGGTCGGTCCAAGAAGTCAGCCCAGAAGAATAAAGCGGCCCATAAACAGGTGAAGCCCAATAAGAGGATACAACGAGACTAAGTATCGAGGGGCAAATCGGTAATAGACTCGCGTGGGACCCAGTTGATAGTATAAAAACGCAACCCAATGGATAAGGGAGGGGATCCAGTCAGAAGAGAAAAACGCTTCACCTCTCTCTTGACAGTAAGAAAAACACAGGAGCAAGCCCAAGCTTCATTCTTTCAAAACGCTCACTCCCTAGAAGAGTTTAGACGTTTAACTCTTGTTTTACCACTCATAGTTTTTCTGTAAAGCTTTTAGTGTTGTTGTGTACGTTTTCTGAGCTGTTTGGTTTTTTATACGCTTAGAACGTGAAGCGTTTTGGTTTACAACACAATCTTCTTCCTTCACGTTGTTTTTTCTTACCTTTGTGTATACTTGCGTTGTTTCGGTGTATCTGGTTTTACGTTAATCCTTTTTATCGGAGCTTAAAGGAAACCGGAGCCGGTTTCCTTCTCGGTTAAGTTACGCAAGTGTCAGAGGTGTCGAGAGTAAGGTTGATCTCGAGGAAGAAGACGACGAAGAATATTATATAAGTTGATTGTCCAGACGCCCTGTGTCACGCGAAGTGTTGTGTCGCGTGATCTCAATTTCTGGGCTCCAACACTTGCTTATATAGCTTCTAGAGTCAATTAGTTTTCACAATTAATAAGTTTAAAAAAAATCAACAGAACATCCTTATCTGAAAATGATCAAAACCCTACCTTCGAAGCAGCACTATTTGAAGCAAGAACGATATCTCTTTGCTGAACATCCTCCAGAGTGAAGTACACATCATCGCCGTGCAACTGCAAATCTAGAGATAGTAATTATATTAAAAAGAGAGATAGAATGAAAAGAGTAGATAGGGTAAACAAAAGGGAAAAATTACAATTGGGATTGAGTTTGGAAATTATGTGCGAAGTAGCAGCAGCGGATGAAGAAGGAATTCGAAGGAAGAGAGAAAGAGTGGCTTTGTCGAAGAGGAGAGCGCGAACTCGGAGCTGGAGTTGGATCTGAACCCTAGGCTTGGTCTCGTCGGTTCTCATGAAAGAATCCCATAAAGATGGCGAAGAGAGACAGTGAACAAAACCATCAAATTCTTTCTTACTCGGAATCTGATTTTGAGGCTGATGTTCTGGAGCTTTCCGCCACATCACCTGTCTTTCCCTGCTGCGTGCATTCAGAATCAGAGGGAAGGATGAGAATGAGCACAATCGGGAAAACGGGAAATAGAAATGGGGAAACCTAAGAGAAATTGGGAACATCGATAGCTATTTAAAGGGATTGAAAGCCCCATGAAACCGTAACGCCCAGAAACACTGAGGAGGGGAAGATGAAGTGAAGATGAAAGGGAAACAGCCAGGAGAAGGAGTCGGAGAGGCAAAGGGCGGATGCGAAAAGAGAAAGGGAGGCGTTGAGAAATTGAGGGAACTTGGAAACAACCCATAAATGCAGCGTCACATTGAAATGAAGAAGAAGAAGAAACGGGCGACATGAAGGAGATGAAGAAGAAGAAAAGCCTGTGGGAAACGTTGAAATGAAGAACGAGAAGAAACGGGCGACACATTTCAGCCCATTCACAAATACAGGCCCGAAATTAAATAATTGGGTCCGGTCCCAATTGACATTACTGCACCAAAGCCATGAGTTTTTATATAGAGATGAATAGATTTACTAACTTAATTAGCTAAATTAATGAATGGTTTCCCCTAAAAAAAATGAATGGTTTCGTTGTGATCTGCAAATAATGTGTCAAACTCGTTTGTCTTTATTCCGCCAACATAATTAATTACAACCCGGCCTGACTATTGCTTAGGTTAAATAAGCTCTATATTCTTTTAACCCAAAAAAAAGCTCTATATTCTAATTATACAACTAACTCTACAATATATAGCTTGCAATTAATTGTCACGTCTGGATCTTAATTATATCTACTTTCTATATTTGCTGACTTCGCTCATAACTTTGGTGTTTGTCCGATGACTGAACTTTAGGGCCTCCTTAATGACATGAGATTTGTTTGGGACAAAGGCTTTAGATTTGTGGTTTTTGAAACTTTCAAATTCCACATGTCTTTCGGGAAGCAATTTTGGGAGGATCCGTTAACTTCGTTGGCCCTCTTCATTTTCATATGGCTTCCCCTCTTTACTTTGCGTCCTTCTTGTACTTTAAATATTCTTAGAGACGATATAAGAGGTCGTACTACACCCCGGATTATCTCAAATTTTCGGAGTTGCGGGCTCACAGCGCACCTCGGGTTTTTCCAAAGTAGCGTAGGGTATTTATTCTTAGGGTTTCGGCCCTCCTTTTCAAAAAAAAAGAAAAAGTAATCTGTGACATCGTTAGTGTTAATGACATGTCACAGTGTTGCTAACAGATCGAACCAAAATCAAAATATCTTACAAACTTGTCCATATTTCTGCGCTTAATTATGCTTAAACTTGAAAGAATTGAGATCTGAGGGCTAACACTACAACTTTGAAGTTACGGAGTAGGAGATAATTAGAATTAGCAAGTCTAGTCTAGCAGCTATAACCTTAAAATTCTAAGAAAAAAGTGATTCTCATAAACAATTTTCTTAATACATTAATGCAGATCAGTGAGTTTAATTTACGTGTTAAGTTTGAACCGTTTCTCTTGGTTAAGAAAAATATCATTAAAGCCACATGTTATTTCGCTTCAGTGAAGGAGAAAGGTGTAAACTGTAACGTGTAGATGTTAGTCTTATCCCTATAGATGAATTATTTAATGACAATTAACATGTTGGTGTTAGTTTAATCGAATACACGTATAAAACTACAAAAAAAACTACATGGACTTGTTCAAACGCTGATGATATTATATGTATTCACCTTGCAAGTACACCAAATTATCAACTACTGTAGTACTAGTACATATTATTCTATTACTTTGTACTACTTAGATATCTCGCATCTCCCTTGAAAATGCACAATGAGATAAAAATCCCTCCTTCCAGTAAATAACCTTTTCCATGGAAGAATTTTTGTTTTCTAACCCTAAAAATATTATAGCGTGTAAACTGACCCTTTAACACATGACGACTGCTTTATTTCTCATAAAATGATGATTTAATGTAAAAAGTTATCACTAAGTCATGACAAAAAACTCTCATCATCAAGTATTAATAGGTTAAAAAAACGGCTACAATAGATGCACCCATTTTTCGTTCATTGATATACTCATATTTGAATTAAGACAAAAATATTCCCATAGTAAAGAGGTTTTCTTCCTCTCCCCAATTCTCATTCAGAACAAAGAGTTTCTTCTTTTAAATTTACTACTAGTTTCCAACGGGGAATGAAAAAGCTAGTCCCTAATGGGAAGCAAAAGTTGAAAATAACTTCCCGTCCTGAATAGGAACTAGTATATTTTAGTTGGATCTGAAAATAATAGAGGTTTTTGCGTCAAACCACCCGTTATTTGAGGTATTTTGCACGGAACCACCCCTTATATCAAATTTTACACCGAACCACCCCTATATCTACTTCTGTTAACAATTTACCACCCGTCTCAAATTTCCGTATTCTAATCCGTTAAAGTATTGAAATTACATTTTTACCCTCACTTATTTTTAAAAAATGAGGGCAAATCTGGAATTCCATCTAAGCCTAATGTTGACCATGAGATATTCCAATATCTCGTCTGAATTCATCTCGTCAATTCCCAGATCCCTAATTCCATCTATTCCTGGAGCCTAATTTTACAAGTCGAAGGCGAAATTGCAACAACAGAGGAGACTGAAGAGGCGACTGAAGAGGCGATTGAAGAGGCGATTGGGAGGCGATTGAAGAGGCGAAAGAGTCTCGCGAGGAAAGGCGGTTGAATAGCTTAGATTCCCGACCACGAACTTCTGTGCTGCAAATTTGTGGTCGTCGATTTGCGATTTAGGGTTCGCCGACTGAAGTCTTCACAAGGTAGGTCTATCTCTTGTATTTTGCTTTTCTTCGTCGATTACGGTTCTAATTGGGGTTAGGGTTCTGTAATTGGGGGTTTCAAAATTTAGGGTTCTAATTTGGGGGTTTTTATTCTGGTTTGATTTTAGGGTTAGGGTTTCGAATTGGGTTTTTTTATTCTGGTTTGATTTTAGGGTTAGGGTTTCGAATTGGGGCTTTTTATCCTGGTTTGATTTTAGGGTTAGGGTTTCGAATTGGGGCTTTTTATCCTATTTTGATTTTAGGGTTAGGGTTTCGAATTGGGGATTTTTATTCTGGTTTGATTTTAGGGTTAGGGTTTCGAATTGGGGGGTTTTATTCTGGTTTGATTTTAGGGTTAGGGTTTCGAATTGGGGGGTTTTATTCTGGTTTGATTTTAGGGTTAGGGTTTCGAATTGGGGCTTTTTATCCTATTTTGATTTTAGGGTTAGGGTTTCGAATTGGGGCTTTTCTGCAGTGGAAATTAATTGGATTTTTTTTTGTAGGAAATGTCAAGTGGATCATCCTTGTATTCTAATGAGGGGATGGTGTGTCATTGCAAAGTAAGGCCTACTATCTATACAGCTCACACAACAATAAATTAGGGCAGAAGATTCTTTGGTTGTACATTGTATAAACCAAATGTCTATAAAGGATGTAAGTTTTTTCAGTGGATTGATCCTCCATTTGAAGCAGATGCATCAAGTATTATCAAGGACTTGGTTATTGAGAAGAAGGATTTGTTAGCAAAAAACATGAAGCTTGAAGAAGCATTAAAGGCAAAAGAAATGGAGTTAGGAAGTGTGCAATCTAGATCTAGGTTAGAGCTTGTGGTTGTAGTAGCCTTATTTGTGTTTGGTATGGTAGCTGTCAAATGGAGTTAGGACTGTATGGTAGAATGTAGCTTGTATGACACTTTGCAGTTGGCTTGTAATGACAGTTTGTATCCCATTTTGGGTTGTTATGACAGTTTGTTATGCTTGTTTGAATTAGGCAATTGTCCTTACAGTATGTATTAGAGCACTATGACAGTAGCATATTAAAACAGAAAACACTTGCATATTAAAACAGAGACACAGTACATATTACAACAGCAAACAGCAAACAACAACAAGTTAAAACAAAAGCAACAAGCATGCATGAAATGAACTAAACAGAAAACAGAAGCAAAGGCACCACAGAAAACAGAAGCAAAGGCACCATGACTTTCAAGGATTGAACTCTTCATAGTTATAGACTTGAACATCATAGACGACATTGTTGGAACCATCACTTCCATCACTTTCGAGTTCGAAGAGACAATCATCATCAACCTTGAGTTTATGGGCCTCAACGAAAGCCCTCCAACCCTTTCCTAAGCGGTAAGCGTCGTTGGTATGCTTGAGAGTAACTTCCCAAGTTTTATCTCGAACCTTAAGGGTGATAGGACAATCTTTGTATGCCTTCAAATATTTGTCTCCATGGATTGTTGAGAGAATCTGCAGCATGAAAATAGTGAACATTATAATGGGTAAATTTGATCATAAAAACCAATATAGGACGAGCAAACTTACGAGATGACAATCCCCCTCTACAAAGGTTTTCTTCATTTCGACAAAGAAGCTCTTATGATCGAAGGAGTTGTCAATTTCGTCGTCGGATGATGAGTCCAACACAATGACCTCAACATTATTGGCCATGGTGGTATGAAGGAGAACGAAGTCGATTTTTGGAGAATGAAGGGAGAAGTCGATTTGGTGGGTGTTAAATGGCAAATCAAGATATATCCTTGTCTCCTAAAATCTGTCTCAACCCTTGTTGCAATGTCTTTCCAGATAAACAGAACCACAACTCTCTAACATTGTCAACATAAATATCCTTTAGAAATGCTTCTAACTCAATCTTAGACAGCAAATCAGGATCAATTCTATGCATCGGATGAACTCGGTTTCTGTTGTATGTAAGTCTATTACCACCCAAATAAAACAAGCCATCATACAAGAATTCCAAAGTTAAACTCATCTGTAAACATAAGAATATTTAATGTGTCAAAAATATTATTAAATCAGAGAGTGGATAGTTGGGAGAATCTGTCAAAAAACAGCAAGTAATGTATTCAACCACCATGTCAAAAACAAAGCAATCCATACACACAAAGCATATTAAAGAAGATCCAAACAAAGCATGTCATCAATGTCATCCTTTTTACCAATTCAACACCCATAAATTAATGGCATGCGGACATATGGGCCACCACCATTTTTATACTACTAGTCATCACAAGCTCCAAAAGCAAAGGAATATTGTCACATGCAATGAATTGAAAAGCACATATATTTTTATACAGTAAACATGTCAAAGTTGTCATGAGCCTTCGATTATAGTGTCGTCCAACCCTAAATCGAGAAAAACTAACCCTAAATCGAGAAACTCATACCTTGCTTTTGTTCGCACCCACAACAAGCACTCCTCCTCCTCTTTGTTCAGCACTTCAGACGGATGAACCTTCCTCCTCAAACAGCCTCCAGTTGAACCTTCCTCTTCGTCTCCCTTCTTCGACTGTGTGTCCCTTCTTCGAGTGTGTCTCCCTCAAACAGCCTCCAGTTGAACCTTCCTCTTCGAGTGAAAATCTGTTCGTAATCGACTTCGAAGATTAAACCCTAATCGCAATCGAATCTCCTCTCAATCGCCTTCGACATATTTCTCTCAATCGCGTTCGATTTGTAAAATTAGGGTTAGATGGAATTAGGGATTTGGGAATTGACGAGATGAATTCAGACGAGATATTGGAATATCCCGTGGTCAACATTAGGCTTAGATGGAATTCCAGATTTGCCCTCATTTTTTAAAAATAAGTGAGGGTGAAAACGTAATTTCAATACTTTAACGGATTAGAAAATGGAAATTTGAGACGGGTGGTAAATTGTTAACAAAAGTAGATATAGGGGTGGTTCGGTGCAAAATTTGATATAAGGGGTGGTTCCGTGCAAAATACCCCAAATAACGGGTGATTTGGCGCAAAAACCTCAAAATAATAATTCTGATAATAAGGATATTTTCGATCTTTTACAAAATCTATACATATACTAAAACAAAGCGGTGTTTTGACACATGTCGTCCTTACGTTCGATCAATTGACCTATGTGTCCACTTCTAAGCTATGTCACCTCGTCTTCCACATCAGCGTCACATCATTTGTTTTTATCTTTTGTTATATATTTTTGAAAATTAGATTAAATAAGAAAAATAAAAAGATATCTAATAGACTATATCTTCTTTATCTTTTATCAAATTATAAAATTAAAAAGATATCAAAGAGACTATATTATTCTTATATCTATATTTATATATATTCTTTGTCAATCTGATTAGAATTTAAATTATAAATCACAAACTATAAATTATAAACTATTGATATAAAATACTACATAATAGGACAAATATAATCATTTGTTAAAAATATTTAATGAATGCCGACCCCGTTCATTGCGCTGGAACATAGCGCAATACTGGTGTATTGTAGGAAATTTATCCCAAAAGAGATTGGGCCTAGTACGCAAGGTTTCAGTTATTGGGCTTCACCGAGTGGACCAACACTATCAAACAGGCCCATTTAACTTCCATTCACTTCAACCGCCGTAAACCGTCCCCCAAAAACCGCGGGAAAATAACCGTTTTTATAACCGCTACTTTCCATCAGTTGGCCTCATCTATAAATACCTCAATGGTGAATGCCTCCAGAATTCGTTGATTCAAGTTGATTGATACCATATTATCCGTAGATCTTCGTTCAACTCAAAAACAATGGTGAGCCAAACTGACAAGTGGTGCAGGCCTTCATTTTTGTTGAGCTTGTTCATCTTCATCGCTTTGCTTCTTTTAGGTCCATTGTTAGTGAAGGGTTCAGTTGGGCCTCCGAGTACGGCTATTTTGATTGCTGTAGTGGCGATACCGATTGTTCTTCTATTTATGCTACTTGCATTGGACAAGAAAACTTCAACGGAATCTGCCAAAGATAGATCCTATATGGAATAGTTTTAGGGTTATAATCGCTTTATGTTATCTGTTCTTTTCGTCTTGCATGTATGGATGGAGGAGCATGTAATGTTTACTCATTAACTATTGAATAAAATTAAAGCGATTCATATTTCTGTTGTTCACTTCTGATGGGAAAGATTATTCTTTTGAATATTTGTGGATAATGTAAAACAGATCAGTAAGTACACAATCAACCCAAATTTTGTTACTTCCATTAACAAATGATATAACAGCTGATATAGCAGTTACCAATGCAACAACTCATTCTATCCATATGCACTATCAAATCGTCATATATCAGAAATCAAACTGGCTAGAAAGAAATTATTGTATGAATGTCGTGTAACTTAACTTCCTTGATTCTCCAACGAAAAGTTTTGTGTGAATCTCTGAAGTGTGCAAGTATTATAAAAAAACAATTAAAAAATGTTTCCATCATATGTGTATGTGCATCGTCGCTTTACGTAGTTTTATAGGGTAAACTTTATTATGAAATATAAGTCGATTTATGTTTGAAGGTGACCTTGTTGCAAAAATTTCCATTGAAATTAAATTTTGACTATTTTTTTCAACACATTATTTATTCAATTGACCAAAAGGATGGTGTACATCTTATAACTATGAATATGATTGATATTTCCTTAAAACTTAATAAGTCATGCACACACAAGTTATAACTTATGCATACACTTTGTACATTTGTCACATATGATGTGTATCATCAAATATTGCGTGCATTAGTTATAACGTGTGTGCATTAATTACAATGTTTGTGTACATCATTCTCGGTCTTCATATAAAGATTCATCCTCATGAGATCTTTTCGCCACTTTTAAAAGCATATAAATATAATTAGTATTTAAATGTGGAACATTCATAAATCGATAATTTGATTTTCTTTTAAAAAAAGTTCAAAAAGGTGTTAAGAAAATGAACTGAAACAGGGAAGAAACGCAAATATGCAATTCCTAGGTCCAAGTTATATCTTTAATTATGGGCTCTTCAACGAATATCGGCCCAATTGTATAACTGGCCCATCTGGATTTTCTTGTAAGCAACCCGTTAACCACGAACGACGCGGGAAAAAAATAACCGTTTGATTAACCGCAACTTTTCAACAGTTGGCCTCCTAGGAATGTCTATTAATATGTCAACAATAGTTGTTCATTACAGAAATTGTGGATCCCATTGATTGATCATCAACAAGTCACATTTTGATATCACATGCTCGTTTTTTCACGACTAAGACAATCTCGCCTCAATCTGACAAGAATTGGTGCACTCCCTCCTTCGTGTTGGTTATGTTCATCATCATCGCTATACTACTCTTTGCTCCAGTATTTATGGGTCCAATAAGGCCTCCAAGTATGGCCATGATGATGGTGATTACAGTCGTTCTTATTATCGTGCTGATAGTTCTGCACAAGAAAAGATCAAAGGAATCTACTAGAGACAGAGCTTCCATGGATTAGGTTACAATTAAAATCGCTTTATGTTAGTATGCTCTTCAGCATATACTTTACTCATTAATTATAACATTAATAAAGTAGAGCGATTTGTTATTTACTACAGTACTTGTTATAATTACATATGCCTACATAAACACTTATATTTGATAGAATTGGTACTCGAATCTACTCAATCTTGGCACAAACAGAAAGTAAAGAACACGATCAAATGTTATCGAGGTTCGGACTCAGCCTATTCCCCGTGGCCTCAAGATTGGAAGTCAAATCCACTAAGCAAGACAAAGCGTTTACAAGAGAGCATTACACAGAGGATCTCAGAACAAGTTCATGTAATACAGAACAAGAGTAAAGCAAAGGTAAAGGAAACTCCCTAGGATCTGTCGCCAACAAGAGTGTCTCTCGCGAGCCCGATGAGCATCCGGAACCTCCAAGACAACCTTTGGAACAGCTAGCACCAACAAGACCACCGTCTTTCTGGAAACACCAGAAGCAAGGCTTGCTTCTTCAGTGAACAGATCTACGAACCACCGTCGAAGATCTGGCTAACCTTTTCAACCAGAAACCCTAGAAGATCGCTCTCTCTCTTTTTCTTGCAACTGAAGCTGCGGAGAATGAATAGTGCTCAAGGAGAAAGAAGATCACCAGGTTATATACCAGCCCGCTAGATCACACTCGGAGCTCCGGATCCCCTCGAACCGGGTCGGATAACACTTCTGGACATCAGATCACTAATGGGCTAATCCCAGCTATATGGACCAAAGCCCAAAACATGAACTTTACCCTTATATTCTATACATGAACTCATTTCAGATAGATCCAATAACTATGGGTTGATCCACAATAGGAAATCAGATCCAATATTCTCAACGCACACGATGTTATGGCTTGTTCATATGCTTGTAAGAGAAGACTTTAACATCGGGTTGCCGATCAAATACTCATCTTTTCTAATATTCGTTGATTCCCGAGTTTATAAATTCAATGAAACGTAAATCCAAATTGACATTAACTATCAGCCGAGTCACATTTGATCTCATTGAATACCAAAGAATCCTAAAGATTACAAACGCACGACTTTATGACTTGAGAATCAACACAAATCAACGATCCTACACCTATTCGGAGTCAGATCCTTCAAATTAACGTTATACGTGCCTATTTATAGAGGAAAATCCTCACTAGTCTAAGCTACCTCCAGTTGCTTGTCAGCTATCTGGTTATACGAGTATGCTGCTTGTATTAACTACATGTATCAACAACTTGCATAACTAACTTGATTGTCGCGCTTGATCAAAGTTTTTGCTCTCATATAGACACGAAGATCGCAGATCGTGTCATTTCGTAAGAACTAATGCGTTACGTTGTGATTGTTAAAGCCTTGGTGTGTCAAGGTACCCACACCAAGCGTTCATTCTCTCTTAAAAGTGCGGTTTAAGTAAAAGAACAAGCACATTAAACGAGATTCCAACCACTACTAGAAACACAGTATATTGCCTTGAATTTGGCCTCGGAAATAACCTTATATATAGGCACGAAATAAGCTTGGTATCGAATTAGACCTCGACTTTAGCCTCGAATCGGAATTCCACGCAAAAAGGACCGAGGTTAAATTTAGCCTCGAACTTTTCCCCTCAAAATCAAATATCGAGGGTAAATAACCATGAAATATATTTCAGGCTATTGTCGTGACTAATAGCCACGAAATAATTAGTAGCCAAATTCATTACTATATAGGTACGAATGTAACCTCAAATATGTATAGAGGTTATAATAACAGCTATTTCTTCCTAGCTAACTGGGATAGATTTTAGTCCTTAATTATTTTTAACGGTATATTTAAGGGTAAATAACTACGAATCTAACCTCAAATTTAGTCCTAGTTATCACCATTACAAAATCAATTTAGCCATATATTATTTTTCAAAGCACATTTAAGGGTAAATAGCCTCAAGCTTAACCATGTATATTCATGAAAATTTCAAAATTCAAATAAAAACATTTAATACATTCCGTATGACTTTTTCTATCAAAAAGCATCAAAACCATAAAAAGTAACACATTCACATGCTAGATTGCATAATATCATAACCATATAAGTGAAACATTCACCATAAAGAGTGGTCATATACATCAATTAACCTGCTTAAAAGTATGTAGTCATTTGCAAGACAATCCTAATCAAAAAGGTAATAATTGTATCTTGCAATACTAGCAAAAAAGAAACAAGTCTAAACTGATGAAGTCAATAAAGCTTGAATGTACTAGTTAGAGTTGGAGGTTGGATTTCCTTGAAATCTAAGGAGTTGCTCTAGAATTTTCATCTGGAATTCTTGTTGTTGTTGTTGTTGTTGTTTCTGCTGATTCATAAGCTCGACCAAGGTTGTTCGGAGCTCTTGAATCTCTTCTTTCAAGGGTTGAACTTGAGTCTCTTGAAATACTTGTGAGGATTGTATTTGGATAATAGAAGAGCTGTATATCCTAGTTCGAATAAGAGCTTTACCTTGTTCTCCCAAACCAAAAATCTTCTTCTTTTGATGTCCATCACATGCTTGAATCCATAATTCTGTCTCAGTTAGGCTAGAATTAGCTTCTCCAGAATCAGATGCATTAACTTGAGTGGTAGACAAACTATCAAACTTTTCCTAAAAAACGTAAATGCATCAATCAGTAGTAGAAATTCAGCAAAATGAATATCATTATTGTTGCCTGCAGAATGAAAATACAGCAAACATGCTACATAGTAGGTCAGCAAAATGAATATCATTACTGCTGTCTGCAGAATGAAAACTCAGCAAACATGCTTCTGTATTGTACAGCAAGAAAATTCAGCAAAATTCAGCAGAAAATTCAGCAAGCATTTCCAATATGACAATTTAGCAAACATGCTACAACAAAATAAATATTTTCACTGCTGTCTGCAGAATGAAAACTCAGCAAACATGCTTCTGTGTTGTACAGCAAGAAAATTCAGCAACTTCAGCAGAAAATTCAGCAAGCATTTCCAATATGACAATTCAGCAAACATGCTACATAGTAGGTCAGCAAAAAGTATATCATTACTGCTGTCTGCAGAATGAAAACTCAACAAACATGCTTCTGTGTTTTACAACAAGAAAACTCAGCAAAATTCAGCAAAAAACTCAGCAAAATTCAGCAAAAAACTCAGCAAAATTCAGCAGAAAATTCAACAAGCATTTCCAAAATCAGATTTGTTGTAACTTCAAAACATTTAGCAAACTCAAAACATTTATCGAAAAAATGCAGCAGAAAATCCATCAAAAAGTAATATCATACTAACCACAAGTGCAGCTGGTATTGTCCCTGTCCATGTCCCATCTTCCTTTTGCCAATACTTTCGAACCATATCAGAAATTTTAGGCCTTTTTCCAGATTTTTCCTCCTTGGACCATAAAAACAGTTTAGCTTAAAACTAGAATTATATGAAGTTAAAAAATAAAATGAGTTTGGATGTGGACTTACAATTCTTTTCATATGAGTGGTCAATTTGCATGACCCCCCTCGATAAAACCCAGAATCAATAGCCTTTGGTGTGGACCTGTTTTGCTTATTTACAGCAGCTTGTTTCACCATAACAGGGTCATTTCTCTTATTCTCAATAAGAGCCCATTGTTGCTTAGTTACAAAGCCAGCTCTTGTATTTCTTTTACGGCATGACTTGAACACATTTGTAATGCTCAGTCCAGCTTGATGTAAGAAAGTCTTCTTCATTTCAGATGTAGAGACTGTCCAATAGAAGAATTTCTGCATTGAAATTGTTTAAGACATTATTAGTTATTCAGTGTTTTAACAAGGAAAAAGATAATGTAATTACAAAATACATCATAAATGAAATTCACCTGAAACTCTTCAAACCACAAATCCTTAATATCAGGATCTACTTTTCTGATACTTGGCCATGTTCCAGTGAAGTGACTTTGAACAATTTCCTTCATCTTTGAAAATGCTGGTTCACGTGGAGAAAAATCACTACAGAAAAATGTAAAATAGGTCAATTGTTCAGTTTTAAAGTAATGTATCCATTATAAAGTAAGCTAATCACTTACCGGCCTTTATCCGCAATCATCCCTACAAACTCCTTTTTTCCAACACTAGGGGATGATCCATCTACATTTGCAGTCTCATTAATCGAAGTTGGAGCTGAACCAGTTTCATCTCCCTCAACCATATCATCCAACCCTTCCTCGACGATATTGTTGTTTGACAATGGACTGTTGGAAACAGGTGGCGAATTAGAGTGTCCTCGCCCTATAGACACTGAAGGCGAAGAAACTGCACGTGGGGCAGTGTTTTCCAAAGGACTTTGGTTGCCTTCACCTCGAGCAGGAGTGGAAAACAGAAAACGTGCACAACGATCACGACTTGACACCATGGCAATAATCCTAAAAAATATTTTCAACAAGTGATAAAATGTCAATCCATTCCAGAACTGAAACTAGGTGTTTGATCTTCTTAATGACCTAAAGGGAAGAAAGGGTCCAATCCCTACGAATGGTTTGTCACAACAACTAATAACATGAACTTTATTATAACCACATTGACAATGCTAGATGACAAAGCCACTTTCAAAACAGACGACCACATGTATATTTTTGTATATATTTCATTGATGAAAAACTTGCTAAAGAATTGAGGAATGTATAAGTACAAAGCCTCCTTATTTCAATGAAAGTCTAATTTTGGTTCCAGGACACAGTCCCTGTGTATATCATGACTAATGATACTATTCAAATTATGGGTTTTATTCCTTTTCTATTGCACAAGTTGGATTGCAACTGTTTTTATCCATTACAAAATTATCCACTAAATGCATGATTACAAACAGAATCTCAAATGATTCTTTATGGATTGAAGGAAGCAAATTCATACCGGTTTGCGGTGGATTCAAAGTTGAGCAAATGTAACCACCTCAAGAAGCTCTTCAACCGTGCCGAAACCACCTAAAATGCGCAAATAAACCAGAGTTAATTACAAAATTCAGAATTGATGAATGCTTGAATAAATTAGGGATTTGCTCAAATGATTGTAGAAGTCTCAGTTTTAAGCAACTCACAATTGATGAATGCTTAAAATGAAAATCTATCTACATTAAGAAGATCAAACACCTAGTTTCAGTTCTGGAATGGAATTTATTCAAGAGTTGAATCAGAACACACTCTAATTTTGGTACAGAACACATTCTTGTTTGTCAAATATTCTTGAGTTGGCTCAGATTTTTGTAGCTTCAGTTTATTGTGCTGCAAATAATACAAGAGCTTGTTTTGACAGAGTTTAGTAGTCAAAAGAAGGGACAGTTGGAGTCTGCTGGATGGGTCGGGTTAAAACTCAAAACTTAAGCTGCATTCATTATAAAGTTGCACAAAAAAAACTAAGAGCTATGTTACTGAAGTATATATTGAGATCTGAATTCATTATAAAGTTACACAAAAGCACCAAGGATCTTAATTACAAGTGTATTTTAAAGTTGCACAAAAAAAAGGAATGTAACTAGATGATGTTATTGACAACTTTGAGATTTGTGTTTGAGAATTTTAGAGACATAATATGCAAAACCACCAAGAATCAAACATTGGGTCAAGGTGTGTTCCTATGCTGTGTTTGGCAGCACCTCAAATGAGTATTATCTGATCAAACAGAGCAGTTGATTTTCGTAATATATAGCAACCAACAATGTAAAAAAGTATCTGCAACTTTCTGCAAGCTCAACAACACTAAGCAAACATCATTTGCACTTGGTTCATCCTCATAATTAATTACCAGTAAAAGAAACGACTTGATTGTGCTTAAAAGAAATAAACATAAATATAGCATAATCTGAAGTGCAGAATATTAAGTACGATACACTCTCACCCTGGTGAGTGGAGAGTCTAACAAAAGATGATTTGCAAGAGTTTAGTAGTTGGTTAGCTACATATTCCTAATTCATTTATGCAGAATCAAGCTCTCGACATAGCCACATACATGACTGAAGTGCAGAATATTAAGTACGGTACAAAAATTCAGAACTCGGAGAGGAGAGGAAGAAGAAAGACTGAAGCTTGAATCAGTCAAGCTATAGAAGAACACCATGACACGGTTGAGGAGGAAGAAGAAAGACAAACCTGGAGAGGAGAGGCGACCTGAAATCGATCGACGATGAACTTGGAGAGGATTTGGGGATGAAGCTCGGAGAGGAGAGGCCCTGCTATTCAGCCTGAAGAGGAGAGACGGTGGAGAGGAGTGCAAGGGGAGAAGAGAGAGAGTGGAGAGGCTGAATTCGTTTCGGCGGAGAGGAGAGGCTGAAATCGCAACTAGAGACACTATTTAGGGTTTCATATTTATATGACATAGAGAAAATTAGTATAAAAACAATTGGAGAGCTCAAAATTTCAGCAAACCGGGAAATTTCTAAATTTCTACCGCCAATATTAGTGTTTTTCAATTCATACGGTTTTTCAATTCCACATTCAAATAAAAACATTGCAATGGTTTTTATAATTAGTCTTGGCAAATTCATAAATATTACAAATAGATAATAATAGTTCAATCATCATCTTCTTCTTCAAACTCATCTTCGTTATCGATATCATTTCGATCATCCACTTCGGTATCTGTATCAGAAGGAAAATCATCCTCTTCATCATCAATTTCATGCTCATTCTCTTCTTCGGTGCTATCTGAATCATATCCATCTTCATCGTCTACATGATTTGGATCTAATAGATCTCTAGGTAACTCACCAATTGATGCTCCAGTGAATTGATTTCCTTGAAACTCGTCTTGTTGTAATGGCTCGTGATTAACTTCCTTTTCTATCCATCTCTCCTCTATTCTACTTCGAGGTTTTGTCTTACAGACAGCCCTCCAATTTGTACGAGCACCACTTGCTCCTGGATAGTCTGCATAGTAAACTTGGGTGCATTGTTGAGCTAGGACAAAAGGCTCGTAGTTGTTGTATCGTTTCTTCACATTAATCTCTTGCAATTGGTACTTTGGGTGAACATTTGTCCCAGTTTTTCTGGTGGGGTCATACCACAAACACTTATATAACACAACCTTCTTGCACGGAAGACCAGTGAACTCAAACTCTAAGATTTGATTTATCTTCCCGAAAAAATCAGATTGAGAATTACCAATTGAAGCTTGAACACAAACACCACTATTCATGGATAATTTTCCATGACCACACTCCTGAGTTTCAAATTTATATCCATTTATGTAGTACGATGGCCATGAAAGCACTTTTCTACCTGGTCCTCGAGCTAAACTATATATCAGAGGTGTAATATCAGATCGAGGTTGATTCAATACCTACATTTGTAATATATATCCATATATATATGTAAGATAGATAGTTATTTCCTCTCAAAAAAATCATAAAACAAAACATAGTATGACATATATAAAACAAATTAAAAGTGTTGATATAGAAGTACTTACATCATTTTTGAACCATGGTAGAAATTCTTTGCCAAGAGCGTTTTCACCATATATGGTTGATTGTTGAAATCGCCTGCATATGAAACATACATGAAGTAATGTTATTGAGAGAAAACTTACATACATATATGGTATGTACAATTACTTACTCGATATATGGGTCAACTTCTATGCAGTTGAGCAAGATGTTAGTATGTAATACATGTAGATCTCTTTCATCATTCATCCATAACACCTTAGCTTTTCCGCCAGGACGACCTGGATAGTTGAAGATTGAAATTTGAGGATAATTATCATCAAGTACTTGAACATCATTCATAGCAAGCTTCCGTCTCTTGCAAAGGTCTTCAGAACTAGGATAATGCTTTGTGAAATTTGTAGTCTCCTCCAGTAAATATGCCTCAACTATAGATGCCTCTACGCATTTTGGGTTGCTCATTTTCTGCTTCAAGGTAAACAAGAATCTTTCAAAAGGATACATCCACCAGTATTGCACAGGACCTGCTAATCTTGCTTGATTGGGTAGATGCACAATGAGATGTTCCATGCAATCAAAAAAAGATGGTGGAAATATTCTCTCCAACTGACACAATATGAGAGGCACGTCACACTCTAGCTGATAGAGACGTTGTTCATCTAGCATGGATGAGCATATAGCTTGAAAAAACAAACTCAACTCTGTCAATGGACCCCAAACTCCAACCGGTAGAAGCTCCTTGAAAGCTATTGGTAAAAGTCTTTGCATGAAAACATGACAATCATGACTTTTCATACCAACTAACTTGCCTTCATCTAAATGCACACAACGACCAAGATTAGAGACATATCCATCTGGAAACCTTAAGCCCTTTAACCAATTAAACAACACCATTCTTTGCTCTTTACTTATGGTGTACACTGCTTTTGGTTTTGGACCATGATGATTGTCTTCAACTTCAAGCCCTCGCCTTTTGCAATATAACCGAAGGTCCTTCCTTGCATTCAAGTTGTCCTTTGTCTTTCCCTTGACATCCACTGTTGTGTTAAACACATTTTCAAAGACATTTTTCTCGATATGCATGACATCAAGGTTATGTCGAAGAAGAAGATGTGGCCAATAAGGAAGAATCCAAAATATACTCTGCTTAGTAAACTTATGAGTATAACCAAAACCTTCTGGTTTCTGCAAAGGTGATTCCATGGCGGTCGGCATATGTCGAACACGCTCCCATATGTCATGGCCAGACAAATATAAAGGAGGTGTATCATGATCAGCTCGTCCACGAGTAAAATTGTTCTTATCCTTCCTTAATGCGTGATCAAGGGGCAACATGCACCTGTGACAATCGAACCAAGAAGACTTTCGTCCATTCTGAAGTCTGAAAGCTTTTGTATATTCCATGCAACAAGGACAAGAATATGTACCAGCAGTGCTCCACCCAGATAACATACCATACGCCGGGAAGTCATTGACTGTCCATAATAAAGCAGCACGCATCACAAAGTTTTCCTTTGTATAAGCATCATACGTCAAGACACCTTCATTCCACAACACTTGTAACTCATCAATCAAGGGTTGCAAGCATATATCAATTAACCTTTTTGGATTTTTCGGACCTGGTACAACGGTGTTCAGAAACAAATAAGGAGATTGCATGCACATATTAGGTGGTAGGTTGTAGGGAGTAACAATGACTGGCCATGTAGAATATGTTTTTCCATTCATACCGAAAGGGGAGAAGCCATCTGAACATAGACCCAACCTCACATTACGGACCTCTGCTGCAAAATCTGGAAAGGTACGATCCAAATGTTTCCAAGCTTCTGCATGAGATGGGTGAGTCATGACTCCTTCTTGATCCGGTACGTACTCAGCATGCCAACGCATGTGTTTGGCCGTTTCCTCTATGGCGTATAACTGTTGCAGACGCGGGATTAAGGGCAAGTATCGTAATACCTTTCTCGGAATGGATTTTCCATTTTTTGTCAACTGCTCTTCATACCTTGGGCTTTTACAAAATTTGCACTCTATAGCATCAGAATCCTCCTTCCAAAATAACATGCAATTTTCTGGACACATATGTATCTTTTGTATAGGCAATCCCAAAGCTCGAATTAACCTCTTAGCCTCATAAAAGTTATTGGGAAGGTTGTGGTTCGGTGGTAAGAGCTCCCTGACATCATGAATAAGCCGATTAAACCCAGCTTGTGACAAGTGATAATCAGTCTTCAAAGACATGAAATTGGTTACTGCAGACAGTAATGTAATAGCACAACCGGGATACACTGGGTCAACTGCTGCCTTTAAGATCATGTAGAATCGCTCAGATAAAAATGAAGACTCATCATGGATAGGACTAGTTGTTGTTGGCTGTGGCATATGGTCATGACCCTCATTAACAGAATCAACTGAAGGGCCAGTATCGAACCATTGGGGTGGAACAAAATCAGGTCCAGCAGCATCAAAAACCATTCTTTGACAAGGATTCAGATTATCAAATATATCCATTCCAACTCCAAAGAGATTGAGATCATGATGGTATGAGCTAGATGACTCCTCTCTACCATAAACTTGAACTAAAGGTGTTTCTCCATGAGCAGTCCAACGATAGTAGTTCTCAACAAAACCTTTTTTGTATAGATGAACGCGCACAGTTTCTAAATCTTGAAATTTTGCATTCTTACACTTCACACATGGACACCTAATATTCTCATCATCCATTAAATGCACTTGAGTTTTTGCAAATTTGATGAATTCTTCAACCCCATCAAGAAATTCTTCATTCCAATCTCCACCATTTCGAAGATGCCGTATATACATCCAATGTCGACGACTATCCATCTAAAAATTACCAAGTAGGAAACTATTAGAAGCGTACAGATTATAAAAAATATTATATAAGCTTTCGAAAATTACAAAATGCTAATATATACCCAAGAACATACCCATGAGTATACCCACAAATTTCACAATAGTAATCAAAATAGCCACGAATACGCACTCAATATATGATTTCGAGACTAAATTTCACCCTAAATCCCCATCTTAAAATAATAAAATCGAGTATCAACAACATTGACCAAAAATAAGCCCTCAATATATCATTATCATGACAACAAAAGATATACTATAAGTTATTTTCGATCCTATATTGAAGCATGTAGTGAAGCTTTGTCCAAAAACAAACATCAACAACATGACAAATAATATACATATTACTCTAACTTGGATTTACTTATTCTAAATAACAAATTTATAATACAAATGTTACATACCGGTAATGGAGCTTCTTGAATCCACCAAAATTTTGTTAAAACTCACAAAAAAATGAAGAATGATTGAAAGAGGGTTGAGAAAGAGTTTTGGGAAAGAGGGTTTGGGGAAGAAGAATGAAATTTGCTCGTCAAATTTAGGGTTGGTTGCTGAAGAAAAGTACAATGTAGTTGGAAATGTGTTGTTACATTTATTGCGCAGGATAGCCTTAAATATAACCTTCAATTATATCCAAAGGTATATTCGAGGGTAATAGCCTCAAATATAACCTCGAATTTAGCATTGAATATAATGGAAAAACATAACCTCGCATTTACCCTCAAATATATTTTAGGGTTAAATAACCTCGAAATATAACCTCGAATTCAACTTGGATCTAGCCTTGGATGTTATTCTAGTACCAAACATAGCCTCGAAGTTAGCCTCAATAAAAAATCGAGGCTATGTTCCCGCGAATATAACCCCAACAGAATTATTCATGGCTATATAGCATCGAAATTTAGCCTGGAATAATATGTGCGGTTAAATAACCTCGAATATTTGGTTCGAGGGTACAGTTGAGGCTAGATGGGCACAAATTTACCCTCCAATAATTTCGAAGGCAAAGTTTCGAGGCAATATACTGTGTTTCTAGTAGTGAACAATATTTACACACTAGAAGATATTAGATCATTGGATAGCTGAATATGAATGAAGCATATGCTGGACAAACTTCCAAGCTCATATTGGACCTTCAAAGCTGTCTACTTTGAGAATAAACCAATGTCAAACATGCATCTGCATGGAATATACTATCATTGTCTTGATTTTAATCATGTATAAGTATTAATACAGATAGAGCAAGCAGCGAAACGATCGATCAGGTGCGTCGAAACATTACCGGGCATGATCTCCATTGGCAGAACATGCACCACTTGTGTTCTTCTGTACTTATCAAGTGTGATTTCTGCCAAAGGAGATTTGCCCGGCAATTAATCCATGCAAAATTTCATTAAAGAATACACATCGCCAGTTTGTCAGCCCGAAACAATTCATGCAAGAAATTCTCACGTAAGCTTACTGCCAAATCAAGGAAATTTGCCCAGCAATTCTGCATTTTTCTTCTCTTTTTTGTAGGACGGTATAAATATGCTGTTTTATTAATCTCCTGCCTATATACTGAAGATTTGAGAACAATATATGAAGCATCGATCCGGCCGTAAGTATGGAGACGTGTTTTGGGCGGAGATGTACATATAGCGTAGCTTCTTCCAAGCCTGCAATTATTTGATTCATAACTTGTATGTTCAGATGCTCAATTATTTCATTTTGATTTGATAAGACCACAATGCAAGTGGTCTCATTTGACTCGATTAAGTTGTCATAATCCGTATCTCATTTCATTTTAGGTAGCTTTAATCGTGCGTCATTAGCGTTAATATATATATAATTTATAAACACATAAAAATAACATTAATACAATAAAAGTAATCTTTATACAATTATATTTATTTTAATTAATTTTTAATCAATATTATATAAATAAAGAAATTTTAATTGACTTGTGTTCAAATAAGAAAATAATATCATTATTATTAGGTTAATTATCTTTAAATATATTGTATATATTTAAATTTTATTTTTGAAAAAATGACATAGGAGAAATAATGAAGTGACATAACTCAAACTTATTGATAAATAAATTACATGACATAATTTATTAATAAATATAATATTTTGTTTTAATAATTATACAAAGTTAAAAGGATAAACATACTATAATTAAGATGTACTGCAATCGAGTTTCTAATTTCATTTTATTTGTCGTCAAAATATTTGTCATATTGTTGAGCTACAAAACTCTAATAGATTGGTATCGGCATCGAGTGGGTGTGAATCCGCGGCCAGTCGTTATATTGTGGACTGTTCATTTGGTCGGTGGGGTCTACGGATACAGTTAGCCGACTGATGATTGATGAACAACTTGTCAGCCTTCATTATGAAGACTAGACACTAAAATTAATAAGCTAAGCTTATTTCATTAGCGAAAGATGTTCCATTGAATGATTACTGCCACATTATTATACATAGTTTCTATTTGACGCCCACCCCTTTTGCTATTTACCGCCCAGGTCATCCGTGCGTCACGCATGGAATTAATCCGTGCGTGACGCACGGATTGCACATTCCAGAAAACGTATGGATTGTATCCATGCGTGACGCACAGATTAATTCCATGCGTGACGCACGGATACAATCCATACGTGACGCACGTATTTGCATATATGAAACTTCTAACTTCCAATGTATTCAATGTATTTCTAGTTAAGTGTGCAAAGAAACACATTTTTAGTGTCTTTTTTAAGGCGATAAAGCCCAATTCGACAAAAACGTCATCGAAACTTTATCGAAATGGAATGAAACTTTGTTTCAATCCTTATAATGTCTATTTGATCATGTGTGTAACTTGAAAATCAAATTTAGACCTTTGTAAGTGAAACATAGTTTGAAAACCGAACAAAGTCGCAATATGTATGGCGTACCATATACAATTTGAAATATAATAAGGTTGAACATTCGTCAACATAACAACAATATAAGCATTCTAAATATAAAAATAAGATTTTGCAACATAAAACCATGCGTCACGCATGGAATTAATCCACACACGACGCATGGTTTTACACCATACGTGACGCATGGATTTTCATATGTTTTTTTGTTGCTTATATGATTCATGTCAATGTATTCAATGTATTTTTAGTTATGGCACACAAAATAATTCATGGTCCGTGTTGTTTTTAAAGGCTTTAAAACCACAATTCGCCATAACGTCGTCGAAACATCATCGGAATGGAATGAAACTTGTTTACAATGCTTATTAGAGATATTTAACCATGTCCGTAACTTTGCATCAAAACCTTTTGCTTTTAGAGTAACACGCTCTTTGTAAAACATCAAACTACTCACCACAAGCTTAACTTGTTGCAATATATATGGTCGTAACATTGATGTTCACGTATGTTTGAAAAATTTATACAAAAATGTGTTATAAGGCATATAAAGTCCCAATAAAGTCTCACACATACAAAACGGGATTCGAAACTATGCCAAAATGCTAAAACCACTAAAAACGCCTTAAATGGACTTAAGGCGGTTTTTGGCGAAACGACACACGAACGATGTCCGAATGTAATGAAACTTGTTTTCAGTGGCTATTATGGATATTTAACCATGTGGGTAACTCCCAACCACAACTTCTAACTTTTAAAGTACCGCCTCCTTTGTAAAAAACATACTAGTCGTAACTCTCTAACTTGTCGCAATATGTATATTCTACAACATTGACGGTGATTATTGTTGAAAATACTATACAACATACTCTTATTAGGGATATTCAGTAGAAAAGAGGTCTCGCTCACACGAAATGAGGCACGTAAACGCTAAAACCACTAAAAACGCCTTAAATGGACTTAAGGCGGTTTTTGGCGAAACGACACTCAAACGATGTCCGAATGTAATGAAACTTGTTTTCAATGCCTATTAGGGATATTTAACCATGTGGGTAACTCCCAATAACACCTATTAACTTGTAAAGTAGCATATCCTTTGTTTGGACTTCTTACGTGGCCTAAATGTCCAACATTTGACAATATGTAATTTTATTTTGATTGGAAATCATGAAAACATCAGTGTTACTAAGAATCAAAGGGATCATGTGCCATTTTGTGCGTCACGCATGGAATAGAACCACACGTCACGTATGGATTATATCCATGCGTGACGCACTGTTTTTCTTTTCAGAACTCATGTCAGCACGTATTAGTTGTATGACTAAACATGTTGATATGTGAATTTATGTTGATTTATGATATTTGAAATGTGAAACCTAGTTTGAAAGTGAAACGAGTCGACATGTTTTAAAATACCTACGAAATAGACACTCTTAAGAAAAAACAAGTAGTTCTTGCAACACAATAAGGTTCAACACTTCAAAGGTGCAACACAATAAGGTTCAACATAATAAGGTTCAATCTTCAAAGGTGCAACACAATAAGGTTCAACATAATAAGGTTCAACATAATAAGTAGATCTAACGACGAGGGTTGAACGGCTTGAAGAGGTTCCTGTATTCTCGTGCGGTCATCCTTGGTCTAGTGGATGGTTCCCCTCTCTCCCTTTGACGTTCTTGTCTCTCCCGTTCACGTCGCTCACGTTCACGTCTCTCCCGTTCACGTCTCTCCCGTTCAAGCATATCAAAGTTGTCTGCCACGCTAGACGCCGTACTAATATCGGAAATATCAGATTCTTGATCGGAATAGGACATCTGTATAATCAGAAACATAACCAAATTATAGTTACATAATCAATTAACTTCTGCATGTTGAAAATGTTGAATGTGGCAATTCCACGCGTGACGCATGGTCACTAACCATGCGTGACGCATGGCTATATTCCATGCGTCACGCATGGAATTGCCACTTCCAGAACTTCAGTACTGCTTTCTAATATATTCTCAAACCCTAATCTCAACATTTTTTTTCTGAAATTCAACAGTTTGTCAATAATTTGATTAAAACCACACCATATCAAATTTCAACACCCTCATTTATAACCCTAATTCACAAAACCCAAATTCAGTATCAAAATCCTAATTACACTATCTACACATGAAAATATCAAATTCAACAAGAAACTATCAACAAAGTACACAATCCATTCATATATTACAAGTTTAATCTCTTCTAATCAAAGTATAACATACACATTGGATCTACATATGTAAATATTATCAAAACAACATCAAAACCTCATATATACATCAATACCATACCATAACAATGAAATCTTAATGTTTACATACCTTATATGTAGAAAGATGATGAAAATGGGGTAAATCCGTGCGTGATAGAGCTTCAGCCGCCTACAGAATGCAGAAATTCCATTTCAGCTTGACTTGTCAATAGCAACACTTCCGAATTGTTGGCTCAAAAGGAGACATATGAGTTGTCTTGTCAAAAGGAGACATGTGAGTTTTCTTGTCAAAAGGAGACATATGAGTTGTCTTGTCAAAAGGAGACATATGAGTTGTCTTGTCAAAAGGAGACATATGAGTAGTCTTATGAAAAGGAGACATCAGAATTACAACATAAAACAGATATATTACAACATAAAACAGATACGTTTCAACAAAAAACCGATACATTACAAAATAAAACAGATTCATTACAGCATAAAAAAGACTCATTCTTGAAACGTAAATTAAAACGAACATAACAAAGACAAAACACCAAGACACTTCACATTACATCTTAAAAGGAACGAAATACTAAGACCACTACGCATCGTCAGAATCGACATTTGACTAACAGAATGCAGATTTATGTCTTGTGCACCCTAAACAAATAATCCAACAAATTCAACAACGCTAATCAGAATTGAAAAGTTCAAACACAAAACAACCTTAACAAACAATCCAACAACATCAATCCAACAACGTCATAGTTTCCTTACGAAAAACGGACAATCCTGAAAATCTGAAAACAAACAGTTCATAAAAAACAATCGAACCCAATCCAACAAGATCACCACCGATGTTGTTGATACATAGTTGTCCACGGCTCAATATCTTGAAGGACCTCGGTTATGGCTCCATGCATTGCAGAAACATCATAGGGATCAGGCAAGGTTGCATATGGTGACAAGTGATCGTAGACCCTGTCAAAAACCTACAAATAAAAATAAATATTGAAATAA
The DNA here is from genome assembly GCA_029168935.1 of Oxyria digyna. Classification (NCBI taxonomy): domain Eukaryota; kingdom Viridiplantae; phylum Streptophyta; class Magnoliopsida; order Caryophyllales; family Polygonaceae; genus Oxyria; species Oxyria digyna. Next base: position 906,514 of record JAPVLV010000026.1, on the reverse strand, counting down.
GCTATTTGCATAATGTTTACCTTAAATCAAACTTAAAGAAAAATCAAGATCTCAAGTTACATGAGATAAATGTATTACCTGCTGTGCTTCCAAGCTAGCGTGTCTGCCGGGTATCAGAAATCGATGAGTGCGGGGGATGTACCACATAAGATACTCCGGAGCTTCTTCAAAACCTGTCTGCGCAGGTGGTCCCATCTGCTCCAGGGTCGCCCTGTGGATATCCATCCCCTCCCAACTCCACGCCATTCTATCATAATTCACCACATATGACCTAGGGCTGATGAGCCTATGGGCTCTAAGGGGTGAAATTGGAGGCCTGGGAATCATCTGCACCCTACCAAACTGCCTAGGCGACCTATCGGGATGGTGGGGCTCGGTTATGTCCATGCAGCTCAGCACCCCGAAAAAAAGAGCAGGAGCATAGGCAGGATCACTGAAGTCGATTTCACCATACGGGTTCCAATTAACCTAAAAACATTATCAACGTCTTCCATTACTCAAACAGTAATTTCATTAAAGGTCCAAGCAAAGATGATGAAAAAAAGTCCTCAGTTTTTTTTGCAATTCCATGCGTGACGCATGGAATTGCAAAATGCGTGACGCATGACACAGATCCGTGCGTGACGCATGACACAGATCCGTGCGTGACGCATGACACAAATCCATGCGTGACGCATGGAATTGCAAAAAAACTGAGGCTTAAAAATGTAAACAAAATGCAACACAAATACCTGATCCGCCCTCATTGCATCTAGTTCAGCTCTGTAGTTTCGTGCTTCAGGGTCGTAGTTCGGCAACGCTTCCTCTGGTAGAAACCGAAACGCATAAGGATGATCAACTGACCAACCAGGATTACGCCGAACACCAGCTGCTAAGGATGGGAAGTATGTGTATATCCAACCCTACCATTTAAAAAATATAGTTAGCATTAAAACCATAGAAATAAGTTATGATTGCTAAAAAATGTAGTTCCTAAATAATTAAAAACTTACTTGAAGGAGAGTGAAACAAAATGAGATCAAACCACAATTTTCGCGTGTAGCGATGCCCATTTGGCGATAGAAATATGCTAGCGCCGCAGATCCCCAAGAAATACTTCTTGCCTCTTCAACACTCCCTAGAAATGCACCAAATCTCATCGGGAGCTTATGTTGTGACTTGTCAGTGAAGATTGTGGAAGCCAGCAAGTGGAATATATATCCCATTCCATGAACTACGGGATCATTTAGGCCCTCAATGTGCGCCTTAAACTTTTTCGCGCTCATCCAATAACTATCGAGCTGTTCAATTTGAAGATGAAAATTTTGCCGTCCCTTTTCACCAAAAAAGTTCTTGTTCGTAGTTCTCCCGACTGAAGCGGTGGGGTCGGTCACCATAGCTTTCCCGTGAATAGGAAGCAACAGCAGCTTCTTGATGTCGAGCAACGTCACTGTCATCTCACCAAATGGCATGTGGAAGCTATTTGTTTCAGGATGCCACCTTTCTATAAAGGCGCAGATGAGCGGATAATCAATCACATCGTACATCAATACCCTGAGATGAGTCAGCTCCGTTGCAATTGCGTGATTACCCCATGACAAGTCAGAATTAAGTTCCCAATCTTTCAGCTGGGATTGTCTTGTCTGGTAAGGGAGTACGCCTCTATCCTGTAAATTGATTACGTAACACAAATAATTTTAATAACGCATAAATTTTTTCCAGAAACTGCAGAATACAGAAACTGCATAAATTTGGTTAAGGTGCAATGTACAGAATGCAGAAAGCAGTTTCTGCATTCTGTGTAATGCAAATCCATGCGTCACGCATGGACATGAACCATGCGTGACGCATGGACATGAACCATGCGTCACGCATGGATTTGCATTACACAGAATGCAGAAAATTATGTACAGCACACCTTAACCAAATTTTCAACAAAACTACAAATATTTCAACAAATAATCCATTTGGTTAATCAAATCAATTCATACATTAACAAATTTATTATCACAAATTCTATAAACCAAATAAGTTATGATAAGTATTGAATCTATAAACCAAATTCTAATTACATACCTTTCCTTTTTGCACAAAAAAGGCTGTATGAGCTTCAAAGCTTATGAGCAGCTCCGGAATTTGTGGACCTCCAGGAGTACCCCCCTCTAACTGAGGGACGTATATGTTTTTGACCGGAGGTTGTCGTCGTCGTCGTCTTCTGGGTTGTTCCTCCTGCTCCTCTTGCTCTTCCGCTTCTTCATGTTCTTCATGAACATTCCCATAGGTCCGATCCTCTTCCTGACCCTGTTCCTCATGCTCCTGCTCATAATCAGAATCAGAATCACCATTGGCACCCCCAGCTGATGGCCCTGCACTGCTACAAGCAACCAGTGCGTACTGGTCATCACCCGTCTGAGGGTTCTGAAAGTGATGAGAACCAGTAGCTTGCCTCATCATCTCCACAAATGATTGGTCATGTTGTGGATAGCCCGGATAGCCTGAAAACTGTGTTTGTTGTGGAAACATAGTTTGATGTGGGATCAGAATGGGGGTGCCAGGAAAGTAATGAGGGGAACCCTGGGGATCGAAACCTGCAGCAGACAAAGCTAGCTGTTGCTGTTGTTGTTGTTGTTGGTGTTGTTGTTGTTGTTGTTGTTGTTGTTGTTGTTGTTGTTGTTGTTGTTGTTGTTGCTGTTGTATCTCATCAGAAAACTCTAAACGACGAGGAGGCGATTCTTGTCTATTCTTCTTCTTCCTTTGTTTTGGAACTACGGGATCTTTTTTCTTCAGATCTCTGTTTCTTTGACGAGTATCCCGTCCAGGTCGACGACCACCATCCATATCTACATCATAAAATGTGCAATTCCACAAAATTAATCAGTTTACTGAATTTAATCAGCATATCATCAAAAACTCAATCAGCATATCATCAAATACAATCTGAAACTGCAGAACACAGTTTCTGGAATGTGCAATTCCATGCGTCACGCATGGCTTCAATCCATGCGTGACGCATGAAATTGCACATTCCAGGGTTGTGTTCTGCAGTTTTTCCATGGCTTTCAAACCCTAATCTCAACACTTTTTTCAAAATTATAACAGTTTTTCAATAATTTCATTAAAACCATACCCAATTCAACAACCTAATTCACAAAACCCTAATTCAATATCAAAACCCTAATAAACTATATACACATGAAAATATCAAATTTGTCAATAAATTATCAACAAAGTACACAATCCATTCATATATTACAAGTTTAATCATTTCTAATCAACTAATTAACATACACATTGGATTTTGAAGTAAATATCATCAAAACAACATGAAAACCTCATATATACATCAATACCATACCATAACAATGAAATCTTAATGTTTACATACCTTATATGTAGAAAGATGATGAAAAATGTTGAAAATTGGGTAAAACCGTGCGTGATATAGCTTCAGCCGCCGTAAGGTATGTTGGGGAAGATAACAAAATGGTAGGGTTTGATGTTTTTGGGCTTTTATAGGAAAAAAATCCATGCGTGACGCATGGTTTGTGTCCATGCGTCACGCATGGTTTGGTTCTGTGCGTGGCGTATGGATTAAAACCATGCGTCACGCACGGATATAATCCATGCGTGACGCACGGAGCCTGGGCGGTAAATAGCAAAAGGGGTGGGCGTTAAATAGTAAGGGCCTTATTATACTCTCGTACAAAAATTACAAAACTTATTACTCTCTCCTTGTTTCAGTTTTAAAGCTATTCATATGTTAACACGATTTTTGTTTAATAATTTTTAATATATAAGAAAAAATATAGTTTTTTAGAATCTTATTTGATTGGTCTTAGTAAGTTCTATAATAATCTCAAAATTTTATAATTTTTATTTATATATATACATATATTAACGATTTAAAACATATATCTGCATGTGTGAAAAACGAAACAGAAACTATATTATGAGATAGAGTATATAAAATAATCTATGTTTAGGTGTTTGTTAGGTTCTTTGTTTTTTTGGTCACGGGCCGCTTTAATGGATCCGAGTATTATTAGCCCGTGAAGGGTATAATTCTCCGAATATATATTTCTCCATGAATCGAGACCTCGAGATTAAACACTTAAGAGAATCTAGTGACAAATCACTAGACCAATTGAATGTTGATATTTTAGGGTCTTATTAATGGAAAAAGATCTGGTGAGGATGCCTTTACAAAGAAAGAGTGATGATCAATCTCCACCGCCCGTCACGTTTTAATCTCGTCCGTCCGTTTTTCCCTTTCTTTTTCCCTTTCCCTTTCCTTTCTCTTTCCCTTTCCTTTCTCTTTCAACGATAAAATTCAGCCGCTCTCTCCCGACCTCTTCTCATCGCCGACTTGCTCCTCTGTAGATCTCTCTATCACATCGCTCGAATTTGACGAATTCGTTCTCTATAGAAGAAGGAAAGCGGTGAAAATTAGGTAGAGGAGAATCATCCTCCATCGCCTCCATCGTATTCTTCTCATCGAATCCTTCTTCTGCTCGTTTACTCGCCGCCATTGTTGTTCTTCGGCCATTCCTGGTGTTCCTTAGGCGAGAGTGTGTTCGACAATGCTCGGGCCACTGTGTTTTCTCTTTTTACGTTTGTCGCCGGCCAAATCTAGTGTCCTTCGTGATATGGATAATGCTTCTCCTAATTTAGGTTTAGATCTGTACTGTGTGTTTGATTTGATTGTTGTTTCTGCATATATATTGCATTTCATTACAATATCAATATAATGTCTCAGATTTCTGGATTTTTGTACGTGATTTGGTTGAGTGATGCACCTTTTACCATTTAGTGATGCACCTTTTACCATTGAGTGATGCACCTTTTTACAATTGAGTGATGCACCTTTTAATAGACTACGAGACACCAGTTGAGAATTTTAATGATTCATGTGCATAATGCATTAATGTTCATTGGTTGATGCACCTTTTACCTTTGACTGATGCACCCATATAATATGCTATGATGCACCAGTTGAAAACATTGATGATTTCTGTGCATAGTGCATTAATGTTCACTGGTTGATTCACCTTTTAGCTTTGATTGATGCACCTTATTTCAGGATCTGATGCACCTAATATAAGATTGACCAAGCAAGCTATTCTACAACCAATTTTTGAAGTAGACGGTGCAGTGTATGATTCTAGTGTTGAGATTGATGAAAGAAAGAGTTTGTTGGCCGAAGTGATGACATAAATGTATTCTTGTGTTGACATTGTTGGTGATGAAATGGATAGATTGAAAGAGTTTTTATCTATTTTAAAGGATCAAAAGGCTGCATTCACAATATATGAAGTAGTTGACCCTTCTTCCTTAACACCAGCTAGAAACTACAAGTTTGAGAAATTTGTTGGCCCGTTACTTGATCAAGTAAATATCCATCCTCCTGAAATGGCAAAGAACAAGTTCAAGAAGAGGTGTATTAAAGGTGGCAAGAAGTTGGAATTGAAAATTCCAAGAAGAAGAAAAGGGTTTGTAAAATTTGTAAGAGGTCGGGACACAACATCACTACTTGTCCTCAATATGTTCATTAGTTTCTCCGAGCTTTCATTGTAATTAGTTATTAACCAGATATTTTGGTAATGCACCTATTAGTTATGACTGATGCACCAATTGCATCTCAATGATGCACCAATTTCATCTCAGTGATGTACCAACTTTAATTAACAATACATAGCACCTTGTTTGCTTGACTGAATTAGTCTTGATTTTATTTTTCAATTTTTTATCCATTCATTTCTATAGATTATTCATCCATCGATTATCATTGAGTGATGCACCAAATATCACTAAGTGATGCACCAAATATAACTAAGTGATGCACCATTTTCAATTAAGTGATGCACCACATTTCATTAAGTGATGCACAAACTATATATCCGGTGATGAATCAATTTCGATTTTGTGATGCACCATTTTCATCATGTGATGCACCAACAAACAACTACTCATGCTTTTTTTTGCCATTGTGAGTCATCAGCAACCACAAACCATTTTCATGTGCAAACCACAAATACCTAAAAACCAAACTTGTCTTACAACCTAAAAACCAAATTTGTTTTCTAAAACCAAACTGTTTACAAACATCAAATTGTTCACATCTTCCTATTTCATCCCTACATCTTTCTACTCTTTACTTTGCACGTCCACGTCCTCGTCCCTTGTTGGGATGTGTCAACTTCTTCTCCACTCTTTGTTATCATTAAAAAGAACACATAGATAATTAATAAAATGGCAAACAATATATATATCATTGATGCACCAACTCTTACTAGTTGATGCACCAACAAACACTGGTGATGCACCAAAACCAAATGGGTGATGCACCAACACCCACCGGGTGATGCAAAAACACCCACTGGGTGATGCACCAACTCACACAGATTATTAAAAAAATGGCAAAATGATTTGTGTTTACCATCAAATGGAGTTGTTTCTCCATGATATTCTGATGAAGTTGATGGTATTTCTTCTTTTTCTGCCACTGTTAAACCATAGACATATATCATTAATAAATAGCAGCCAATACATATGCATCAATGTACCAATAGACATCATCCCATCCACCAATAAACAACCACTCATGCATTTTACAATATTTATACATGCATTTCTACAAACGTACCAGTGTTTATATGTGGTGGATAACTAATGATTAGTGTTTCATATCTTAGCTCTTGTTTCTTTCTTACATTTTATACATAAAAAATATTCTTGTGTGATGCTCCAACACACACTAAATAATCCACCAACACAACTATTTCATTCAGAAGAAAGTGGATGATGCACCAAAACAATGTGGATGATGCACCAAAACACAGTGGATGATGCACCAAAACACAGTGGATGATGCACCAAAACACAGTGGATGATGCACCAAAATCTACTGTTTTTCGGCGAATAAGAATGGAGAAGCCTTCCATCCTTCTATCTAAAATAAGAGAAAGGATTCAATCTGATCCCTATCTTACTACTGATTGTCAGCCATTGGAGTGCTTTCTCTTAGTCGTGATGGTTAGGTTCTCTTGTTGAGCGCCCGATAATCCATGCACAAGGCTCGGATGATGCACCAAAACACAGTGGACGATGCACCAAAACCTACTGGATGATGCACCAAAACCAATTATATGTTTCAACAACACATTCGATGCACCAACGCCTCATATCTGTTAAAGAAAATGCATAAACATTATATCAAGTGACAACACATGCAATTTCAAGGATCTATACACAGTTATTCTAGATCTATTCATGCATATTGTATAAAATTCATAAACATATGATGAAGTGATTAACAAATGGAGTTTACAACCAAAATTCTTAAGTTGAGTTTATACCTAGGGTTCCATATGCTATTTTTGACCTCATTGTTGTTGTTTTGTTTGTTGTTGTTGTTGATTTGTGTTGTCGTCGCTGAAATCTCCGTGAAATTGCTTGGAATCGCGTTGAAATGGCTTCTTCTTCATTCTAGGGTTTGTGAGCGAAATCGGCTCGAGAACTCGAAAGAGGAAGCGAGATTGTAGTGGAGGTGATCGAGCGAGAGTGAAAGAACAAGAGATCGTCGTCGATCGAGAGAGAAATCGAGTGCGAGAGTTGCAAGCGAGAGAGAAAACTGGGGAGGTTTTTGGAGAAGACGAACAGTTTTTTAGCGAGAAAGAGAGAATGACAGCCCTAACAAGCTTTATATAGTGCATGTATCAATGGGCTCCACCACAATCCTCTTTTAGTTGTTGACCCTTGGATCTTACTCCATCCTTCAGATGAAGTAGATCCTTATTCCTTCTCTAAGGGGGTGTCCTCACCGGAATTGCGTCCCTTATTAATGTGTGTCTAAGGACAAATAATTAACAACTAAAATCGGAAGGATTTAACTACTCTCTGTTAGATTATTTCATTTTTCTTTTATTTATTTGTACTCTCTATTAGAATTCTAATGAAAAACTTATGGAATATCCCATTTCCAATTTATTTATTTTTTTAGTTTATTTATTATATGTCCTTGGAGACCTGAACACATTTAAAAAAAATTATTTATTATAAAAAAGTATCGAATTATAATAAATTTTAATGTGAAACAGAGAATGACGAATATTTCTGATCTCGATCGAATTAAACTGAAATTTTTTATGCATGAAAATTAAAAAAAATCTTATATGTTCATTTCTGAACCAAACCGAACAACACAATTTCTAAAATAAACCTGACCGCACAAAACCGACTTAGAAAATTCCTGACCGGGTCAATTTTTTCCATCCCTGCTCCCAAATAGGGTCTTACTATTCCCACGCGTGTCAGACGCTATTTACACGTCAAATAGCTCGCCTAACTTAGGCGAACAACTTTAGCTCGCTTAAGTTAGGCGAGCAACCAAATCCAAGGGTAAAATAGGAAAAAAAGTGAAATTCTGAAAGTACACAACTTTAGTTCGCCTAATATAGGCGAGCAACACATTTTAACAAAAAAAAAACAAATTTTCAACGAAAAAATACAAAATCTGGGATTTGAAATGTCTTTTTATAAATCTTGTTAGGCGAGCAATATTAGGCGTGCAATAATTTAGTTTTTTTTGCAAACAAAAATTTGGAAAAAATAATTAAAAACATTGCTCGCCTTGTTTTGATAATCATGTAGAGCATTTCGATACGATTCTGTACATATAAAATTTACCCAAAACGGATATCGTTTGCCCCTCCAAAAGACTAAAAAACAAAGTCCTCTAATTTAACACACGACTTTAAGGCCCAATTTGGCGAAACGATGTCGAAATGGAATGAAACTTGGTTTCAATGCTTATTAGGGATATTTAACCATGTGGGTAACTCCCAATCAAAACCCCTTACTTTTGAAGTAACACATCATTTGTAAAAAAATTACTAGTCATAACTCTCTAACTTAGTCGCAATATGTATAGTCTACAACATCGTTGTTTATTATGTTTGACAAAATTATATAACTTAGTGGTATTAGTCATATAAAGTTACAATAAGGTCTCGTTTACACAAAACGAGGCTCGAAACTATACGTAAACGCTAAAAGACCTTAATGGGCTTTAAGGCCCAATTTGGCGAAACGATGCCCTAACGATGTCGGAATGGAATGAAACTTGGTTTCAATGATTATTAGGGATATTTAACCATGTGGGTAACTTTCAATCAAAACCCCTTACTTTTGAAGTAACACATCCTTTGGAAAAATCTTACTAGTCATAACTCTCTAACTTAGTCGCAATATGTATAGTCAACAACATCGTTGTTGATTATGTTTGAAAAAAATTATATAACTTAGTGTTATTAGGCATATAAAGTTCCAATAAGGTATTTCTCACACAAAACGAGGCTCGAAACTATACGTAAACGCTAAAAGGCCTTAAAAGGCTTTAATGGGCTTTAAGGCCCAATTTGGCGAAACGATGCCCTAACGATGTCGGAATGGAATGAAACTTGATTTCAATGATTATTAGGGATATTTAACCATGTGGGTAACTCCCAATCAAAACCCCTTACTTTTGAAGTAACACATCCTTTGTAAAAGCAATACACATAACTCTCTAACTTAGTCGCAATATGTATAGTCTACAACATCGTTGTTGATTATGTTTGAAACAATTATATAACTTAGTGTTATTAGGCATATAAAGTTCCAATAAGGTCTCGCTCACACAAAACGAGGCTCGAAACTATACGTAAACGCTAAAAGGCCTTAAAAGGCCTTAATGGGCTTTAAGGCCCAATTTGGCAAAACGATACCCTAACGATGTCGGAATGGAATGAAACTTAGTTTCAATGGTTATTAGGGATATTTAACCATGTCGGTAACTTTCAATTAAAACCCCTTACTTTTGAAGTAACACATCCTTTGGAAAAATCTTACTAGTCATAACTCTCTAACTTAGTCGCAATATGTATAGTCTACAACATCGTTGTTGATTATGTTTGAAAAAATTATATAACTTAGTGTTATTAGGTATATAAAGTTCCAATAAGGTCTCGCTTACACAAAACGAGGCTCGAAACTATACGTAAACGCTAAAAGGCCTTAATGGGCTTTAAGGCCCAATTTGGCGAAACGATGCCCTAACGATGTCGGAATGGAATGAAACTTGATTTCAATGATTATTAGGGATATTTAACCATGTGGGTAACTCCCAATCAAAACCCCTTACTTTTGAAGTAACACATCCTTTGTAAAAATCAATATACTAGTCATAACTCTCAAACTTAATCGCAATATGTATAGTCTACAACATCGTTGTTGATTATGTTTGAAACAATTATATAATTTAGTGTTATTAGCCATATAAAGTTCCAATAAGGTCCCGCTCACACAAAATGAGGCTCGAAACTATACGTAAACGCTAAAAGGCCTTAAAAGGCCTTAATGGGCTTTAAGGCCCAATTTGGCAAAACGATGCCCTAACGATGTCGGAATGGAATGAAACTTGGTTTTAATGATTATTAGGGATATTTAACCATGTTCGTAACTCCCAATTAAAATTCCTTACTTTTGAAGTAACACATCCTTTGTAAAAACCTTACTAGTCATAACTCTCTAACTTAGTCGCAATATGTATAGTCTACAACATCGTTGTTGATTATGTTTGAAAAAATTATATAACTTAGTGTTATTAGGCATATAAAGTTCCATAAGGTCTCGCTCACACAAAACGAGGCTCGAAACTATACGTAAACGCTAAAAGGCCTTAACGAGCTTTAAGGCCCAATTTGGCGAAACGACGCCCTAACGATGTCGGAATGGAATGAAACTTGTTTTCAATCCCTATTAGGGATATTTAACCATGTGGATAACTCCGAATCAAAACCCCTTACTCTTGAAGTAACACATCCTTATAAAAATCTTACTATTCATAACTCTCTAACTTGTCGCAATATGTATAGTCTACAACATCGTTGTTGATTATGTTTGGAAAAATCTTACTAGTCATATAAAGTTCCAATAAGGTCTCGCTCACACAAAACGAGGTTCGAAACTATACGTAAACGCTAAAAGGCCTAGTTGAGTATTTTGGTCTTTTGGAGGGGCAAACGACGTCCGTTTTTTATAAATTTTATATGTACAGAATCGTATCGAAATGCTCTACATGATTATCAAAACAATTTTTTTTTTTTTTGCTCGCCTAACATAGACGAGCAATGTTTTTTTATTGTTTTTTCCAAATTTTTGTTTGCAAAAAAAACTAAATTACTGCACGCCTAATATTGCTCGGCTAATGCAGGCGAGTAAGGTTTATAAACAAACATTACAAATCCTAGATTTCATAATTTTTTTGCTGAAATTTTGTTTTTTTATGTTAAAATGTGTTGCTCGCCTACATTAGGCGAACTAAAGTTGTGTATTTCCAGAATTTAACTTTTTTTTCTATTTTACCCCTAAATTTAATTGCTCGCATAACTTAAACGAGCGAACAATCTAACCTGTAAATAGCACGTGAGAAGCGTGGGAATAGCATTATCCCGAAATATGGCCATGCTTATCACTTTCCGCCTGAATATAAATGCTCTTCGTCTCTACACATAAATAATCTCCACACAGCAGCCTGCATCATAACTCAGCTCGATAAACAACCGCCATAGATGGAATTTGAGAGCTTACTTAACCTCTTCGATTCCTTCTGGTTTGAGTACGAAATCCTCAAGAAACAATCCCACCCACCAACCCCTAAAACCCTAGAAATTCCAACTCCAAACATACCCACAATCTCAACCAGATCCATGGACGAACTTGTTAGCAGCAGCAGTGGAAGCAGCAGCAATTCTTTCTCCCCAAACTCCATTCTCCCAAGAACTCTCCGGCCCATCTTCTCCGGGAAAGAGTCCAAAGATTTGCTGTCAGAACAAGACGAGGAAGATGTAAAAGTCCGCAGAAAAACAGAGACGCCCAAGAGGAGGAGAAAGAGCAAGAAGAAAGGGAGATTGCAGAGAGGGTCAAGCAAGAGTCTTTCAGATTTGGAGTTTCAGGAGATTAGAGGGTTTATGGAATTAGGGTTTGTGTTCTCGGAAGAAGATAAAAGCTCTGAGTTCTTGGCGACCATTCTTCCTGGGTTACAGAGGCTTGGTGTAGAAGAGAAAGGATCTGAGATGTGGAAGATTACAGAGAGGAATAAGTTGAGAAGAAGAGGGAATTCTCAATTGACGATGAGCTGGGAAGAACTTCCTCCAGTGAAGAGTAAGATTGACATGAAAGATTATCTCAAATCTTGGGCTCACACTGTTGCTTCCTCTGTTAAATGATGAATTACTGCTTTCATGCTCTGTAATATATGTACTGTTTTGTTGTTGTTAGTTTTCATGGCAGTCTTTTTTGTCAAGTGTAACATAATGATTTTGGTTTTTGAGATGTTGTTATCTGTTAATGGAAAAATGAAAATGGCAATGAAAGTGGGTGAGGATTTGGTTTATTTGATGACGTTGGAATGTGGACAGCAGCTCGAAAGGGATTTCCTATCACGAATGTTCATAATTTGGGTCACCATATCTCTAACTACGTATTATTAAAATCTATAAAATCTTGATATTGTTAAAGTATTAAATGAAACAAGATCGTACATAACTATATTAATACATAAAGATTGAGAATAATCGATCAAATTGCGTTAATAGGTGAATAATGTCAAAATTCGTCATAGCACAAACAAAGTGGGACGGAAAGAGTATATAGTAATAAGTCTCTAGATACCTCGTTTTATTAGGGCCCTTGCTAAATACCGCCCGGGCGTTTTCTAAATAACGCCCGGGCTCTCGCGTTCTGCGAGGGAGCGTTACCTCGCAGAACGCGAGGGTGCGTCACCTCGCAGAACGCGAGGGTGGTTTTTCCCTATAAAAGGGGAAAAACCCTACTCGGCCCATTTTTTACCTCACACACAATTTTCTACCGCCGCCTCTCACCATCTCTCTCGGTTCAAACTAGTTTTTCTTCCTCTTTTCACTACAAATCTCCATATAAGGTATGTTTCTTATACTCTTATGCTTTGTAATGTTGTTTCTAGATGAATATATGTTGTTAGTATAGGAAATTGCATATTATATGATGTTTTGATATTGAATGTTGTTTTAGAAATGGTTGTATAATGGATGAAAGATGATGATTTTGAATTATGGTGGATGAGTGGATGTTGATTTTGAATTTTCGCCTGAAATTCTCGCCGGAAACTCATGATAATGCAAATTGACGCAGAACGCTACACCCCTCGCAGAACGCGAGGGTCATGGTACTCGCAGAACGCGAGGTCATGCCCTTCGCAGAACGCGAGAGTCATGCTGATCTGCTACTATGATTATAAGCATTGTTGTTGTTTGTATAGATTATGAATTTGATTGAGTATGTAACTATAATTTGGTCAGGTTTGCGATTATACAGATGTCCAATTCCAATCAAGAATCTGATATTTCTGATATTAGTACGGTGTCTAGCATTGGAGACAACTTTGATATGCTTGAACGGGAGAGACTTGAACGGGAGAGACAAGAACGTGAGCGACGTGAACGGGAGAGACAAGAACGTCAAAGGGAGAGAGGGGAACCATCCACTAGACCAAGGATGACCGCACGAGAATTCAGGAACCTCTTCAGGCCGTTCAACCCTCGTCGTTAGATCTTTCTTTTGAAAATTTATCGACCTTCTTTGTTTGCTTGTTCCGTTTAATGTTGTTTGTTTAGAATTACTTATTATGTTGAACCTTATTATGTTGCACCTTTGAAGTGTTGAACCTTATTATATTTCTTTATTTATATGGTGTGTCATACATATTGCGACCTCGTTCGGTTTTCAAACTAGGTTTCACTTCCAAAGGAAGAAATCTTAATTTCAAGTTACACACATGATCAAATAGACATTATAAGGATTGAAACAAAGTTTCATTCCATTTCGATGACATTTTTGCCGAATTGGGCTTTATCGCCTTAAAAAAGACACTAAAAATGTGTTATTTTGCACTCTTAACTACAATGCTTCTGTTAATACGCTTTAATGTGCATCCTCGCGTTTCCTAAATAACGCACCCTCGCGTTCTGCGAGGGAACGCATCCTCGCAGAACGCGAGGGTGCGTCACCTCGCAGAACGCGAGGGTGTTTTTTCCCTATAAAAGGGGAAAAACCCTACTCGGCCCATTTTTTACATCACACACAATTTTCTACCGCCGCCTCTCACCATCTCTCTCGTTTCAACCTACTTCTTCTTCCTCTTTTCACTACAAATCTCCATATAAGGTATGTTTCTTATACTCTTATGCTTTTTAATGTTGTTTCTAGATGAATATATGTTGTTAGTATAGGAAATTGCATATTATATGATGTTTTGATATTGAATGTTGATTTAGAAATGGTTGTATAATGGATGAAAGATGATGATTTTGAATTATGGTGGATGAGTGGATGTTGTTTTATGTTGAAATTCATTAGGGTTAGGGTTTTTGATTAGGGTTGTTGAGTTTATTTAGGGTTTTGATGTTTATTTGGTAATTTACTTAAATTGATAGGTATTTTAGCTAAAATATTGAATTTTCGCCGGAAAATCTCGCCGGAAACTGTTGCCGGAAACTCATTATAGTGCAAATTGACGCAGAACGCGAGGGGTGTAGTATACTCGCAGAACGCGAGGGTCATGGTACTCGCAGAACGCGAGGGTCATGGTACTCGCAGAACGCGAGTGTCATGGTACTCGCAGAACGCGAGGAATTGACATAACTGGAAATTCTTTCCTCTTCTGCAGATTTTTATTATATACTGATTTTACTTTATATAATGTTATATTTATATACTGATTCTACTTTACATTTTTTTAGGTAATGGATCTTCCTGGACGTTCAACCCGTCGAAGAAATAGGAACGCTGTGAGAGAAAATCCACCGGTTGAAAATGCAAAAGGGAAAAGGAGAGCAAAGAATACAACACCGGTAGAGCTCTTCCCCGAGGGGCTCCCCGACGTTGATTATCGCCCCATAGAGCGGTACAGTGGTGTCCATAGTTATGCCGGGGAAGACTGTTCTGTGCCTAGTGGGATAGAACGAGCAGATACATATCAAGGGTATCGAAATGATGATTGGGACCTTTACTCTCAAGAGTCAGTTTCATGTGCACAACCGTCAACTCAATGGGCACCCCATTTTCTTGCTCTTTGTGTTTGATCTAACACCGACACCTTTAGGCCTATGGCTTCCCCCTTTCTCACAAATGATTTGAATCTTACCACTTTGCCCCGGTTTAGATGGTACACTCCTTCCAATAGAGATCATAAACTTGTGTTGCTTTGCAACATTCAAAGCCCACAAATGAGCGATCTCCTTAGAGGCAAACACTTGCTCCGTAGTGAAATATTCCGAATAATCCCTAGAAACAACCTCTTCCTCACATACGGGACTATCAAACTTTGGTGCAGTGCGTAAAGAGGGAAGAAAACACATCTCCTCTCCTACGTTTGTTGGTGGGTTAGCAAATTGTGAATCAAACGCATCATAGCTTGATGGCACCTCATATGTACATGGCAATTCATAAGTAGATGGCACGGGCAACTCATAAGTAGATGGCACAGGCAATTCATATGTAGATGGCACATGTTGTTCATATAAAGATGGTTGATGATAATATCCAAAGTCGTCAATCCCTAAATCAAATGACGGTGGCGAAACGGGCACCGTATTCCGCGAGGGGTAGGTGTAGTCATTCAACTGGATTGCATTCAATCCAGTGAACAAAGAAAAATTCACCTATACACAGTGCTTCTGTTAATACTCTGTAATGTGCAAATTCTCGCGTTCTGCGAGGAAGGCCCTTCTCGCGTTCTGCGAGTGGCTTCCTCTCGCAGAACGCGAGAAGTTGCTATTTCCTGAAACTAGTCATTCAACGTGTTCGTCTCATCACATGAGTTTCTACATTAAAAACCATAAAAACCCTAAAAACATGAACACATCTAAGTTTTTGACATTATATGCAAAAGTCATCTCTTCAACACTTACTACTACTACTAGATTTAACATGAAATACAACATAATAAGTTCATTTTAGCTCTTAATGGTGCAAAACTAATTAAAATTCAAAAATTAAGTAAGAACATTACCTCATTTGAATGGTAACTTGATGAACCACCATCTTCATTCTCTCCTTTGTTGAATTCCTCTTCATCTTCCATTATTTTAGGTGTTTTTAGAGTGTTTTGAAGTTTTAAGGTTTTGAAAATGGGTTTTAATGGAGGGTGAAAGAGGTGAAAGATGATAAAAAGAGGTGTTAGGGTAGGGTTAATAGGTGTTACGGAATACTTAAAATAAGGGGGTAGTTATTATAGTTAGGTGGGGACAAGACATGTAGTAATGGCGCACAACAACGTCCATCTGACATGCTAATCTCGCGTTCTGCGAGGGACGTGACACTCGCGTTCTGCGAGGACACGTGCACTCGCAGAACGCGAGATTAGCATGCATGTAATTAACCTAATTTTTTGCTAATCTCGCAGAACGCGAGTGTACGTGTCCTCGCAGAACGCGAGTGACCCGGCGTTGTTTGAATAAAGCACCGGGCTGTATATAAGAATCGTGTTTATTAGTAAGCACACCTATATATTTGTTACATAAACTGTGATATGTATGCATCGATCAGATGTATTTTGACTGCACCACTTCGAACCGTTGTGAGTTTGACCTTGTTAAACATTGTACGATTATACTCCCTCCGTCCTTAATGTTCTTCCCATCTCTTTTCGACACATTTACCGAGACACGTTTTATAACGTTAATATCTTTAAATACACATAAATAAAAATTATAAAATTTTGATATTGTTAAAGCTCTTGATGAGACGAATCAAACAAGATCTCATATGAATATATATTTTCTTATATAGTGGAAGATATGTCGAAGATTCCCTTGAAACGTGAATAGTGTCAAAATTGATGATGGGAAGAACATTTGGTGACGGAGGGAGTACATATTATGCTCTTTTTGCACTTATATGATCTGTTTATACAACGTTGATTTCCAAGTTTGCAAATTAAATGAACGTAAATCTAAATCAATATTGGCTATAAAAAAGCACTCGATCTTACTGAATCTTAAAAGATTTTAACTAATTAAGAGATTGACTCGATAAGCAATATCATAAACCAATATTTAGAGTCGGATCCAAGATCACTCACTGGGAGTCTTCCGAGTTAAGCAAAACCTCTAAACTAAGTTCCTTCCATCAATTTATTTAAGTTGTTGTATCACTAACCTACATCAACTACATGTATTAACAACTTGCATAACTAACTTGGTAATTTATGCGTTTGTTGCAGATGCGCCGTCTTTTAGACAAAGCGTTGTGGAATAACGCGAAGATTGAAGACGACGAACAGTGGCGGAGCCAGAAAAAATTAAAGAGGGGGCGGAAAAAAAAATTGCGTATATTTTTATTTGCAAATAATAAAGTATAACGACCGATTTCGTTGGGTCCGTATTGATCCCAGCTTTCACCAGATATGTCTCTCGCTCGATTCTGATTTCGAACGACCCCATACGAGCCACCCGAACAAGCGTAAGTCTCGTGCGTACCTTCTACTGTAAATGGATATTTACAAATCCGTTCCTCCATATCACGCGATGAGAGACATATCTGGTGAAAGCTGGGATCAATACGGACCCAACGAAACTGGTCGTGATCAATTCCGATTCCGAACTGGTGAAAGAAGGTATGCACGAGATTTACGCTTGTTCGGATGGCTCGTATGGGCTTGTTCGGAATCGGAATTGACCACGACCAGTTTCCTTGGGTCCGTATTGATCCAAGCTTTCACCAGATATGTCTCTCATCGCGTGATATGGAGGAACGAATTTGTAAATATCCATTTACAGTAGAAGGTACGCACGAGACTTACGCTTGTTCGGGTGGCTCGTATGGGGTCGTTCGAAATCAGAATCGAGCGAGAGACATATCTGGTGAAAGTTGGGATCAATACGGACCCAACGAAATCGGTCGTGATCGATTCCGATTTCAAACGAGCCCATACGAGCCATCCAAACACGAGTAAGTCATGTATAATAATATATATATATAAACTTTGAAAAAAAAAAATTAACATATACAAATAATTTTTTTTTTTAAACTTTATACGTGTAAGAGACGCTGGTTCGACCAACGTCTCTTACACGGGGAATTAAAAAAAAAATATGTATAAGAGACGCTGGTTCGGCCAGCGTCTCTTATACATAAAAAAAAAAAAAAAAAATAGTTTCAGCTTCGGAGGAGAGACGCTGGTTCTACCAGCGTCTCTCACACGTAAAAAAATTCCGAAGCTGAAATAAGTGCCTATTTTGGGAAATTGTTTTGAAAAGAGCCTACGTCGGGAATTTTTTCGGGTAAAATGCTTATTTCATAAAAAAATTCAAATAAAGTAATGGTAAAACTAAAGGATATATGGAAAAGCTTAAAAGAGAAAATGATGAAATTGATAAAAAGAAACAAATAGTAAAAATAAATGAAAATGAAGCTGTTATAAAACCTCGAACCCAGATGGACTCACTACCATGTCCTTGGTATTTACCATTGCGCTAGCTGAATTATGTGATTAACATGCCTAATATATACTTCTTCCGTCTCTTAATGTTCTTCCCATCTCCATTCGACACATTTGTCGAGATACGTTTTGTAGCGTTAATATCTATAAATACACGTTAATAAAAATTATAAAATTTTGATATAGTTAAAGTTCTCGATGAGACGAATCAAACAAGACCCCACATCACTATAATTTTTTTCTTATATATTGGAAGATATGTCGAAGATTCTCTTGAAACGTGAATAGTATCAAAATTTAAGATGGAAAGAACATTTAGGGCCGGAGGGAATATATAACTATAGATGGAAACCAGGGACGATGGCTCCTTCGAACACCCCTAGCTCCGCCTCTGACGACGAATGTTATTCTATAAGAATTAGCGCGATCCATGATATAATATGAACATTTTATATTCAATACCTAAACAATATACAAGTGGGCTTTGTCAACTTCCACGATTTTAGGGTATTATAAGGGATTATTTGACCACTGCGAGAGGCACTACTGCACTAGAACTACAAGTGCACATTTTTTTTATGAATCATTTGCCTCTAAATATATAATTATTGGTAAAGAGATACACTCGGGATGCCAATTCAGCTGGCTTGTGATTGTGATACTGTTTCGTGCTGACCTTTTTGTCCACACAATTAAAGCGAAATGTTGTGTTTATATGATAAAATTACGCAATAAGTCAATTATAAAACACATCACATCTTCCCTTTAATGGCTAGTGGCTCCATAATATTGGTAGTAGCTCTATTGTAGTTAAGACATTGTGCATTAGTGTACCATTTAATTTGTTAATGTCAATACCTAACAATCTATAAGATGGAGTTATATTACATGCAATTGTGTTAATTTGTAACTACTTGTTCAAAGGAGATGGGTCGAGTTCTTCGATGATATCACCTGGAAATTAAATTCGAATATGAATGAATTATACTATGGGGCAAAGTAATTTGGTCCACACATTGCCCCGTCAACACCTAGTAAGAACGCATAATCCTCATAATTTGGAAGGGTTTCAATATTACGTTGGTACATATTACGGAGATGGATCGGGTGAGAATGGTCTTATCCTATGAATATACGAATACATGCACATTTTTTTATATTTACATGCATATTATTTCACATCCACATGCACACGAAAACATGTATATGCATTTTTCATATATTGTCAAAGACATACATATCTGTGAATGTGCATATGAATATAGAAAAGTGTTCATGTATTCGTGATTCATAATATAAACATCATTGTCGCATTAATTTTTTTCCATATTTTAATAGATATGCTAACCAACTACTACTCCCTCCGTCTCATATTGTTCTTCCCATTTTGAATAGTGTACACTATTTACGGTTGAAGATAATCTTCTCATTTTATCTTGATATATAAGAAAATATATAGTCATGTGAGGTCTTGTTTGATTCGTATTAATGCGTACTTTAATAATATCAAATTTTAATTATTTGTATTAACATAAAACTAGAGATATTAAAGATACAAAACATACCTCGACAAATGTGTCATGAAAAAATGGGAAGAATATTATGGGACGGAGAGGGAGTATATCTTTTAAGTGGCCAAAATGTGAAAGACAAAAGATTGCACATTCACGTACACATCATCACATGCACCGTGTCCATCCATTTTACATAAAAAACACACATAATGCTCATAATAAGTCCGAAATTTGATGTCATTGTCAAGGACTAAAGACCCATATTAAAGAAATCCTTTATCGAGATTCACAAGTTGAGCATTGCCACATTGGATTCAAACAAGAAAGTGTAAACGATGTGGAGCAATTGAGAAAAGCAACCACGAAATCTCTAAAGTGCTTCTCAAAGTCTCATAACAAAGTCCACGTGTGATTTTTTGACCGTTGGCGGATTTAACTTTCCAGTTGTTCTTAAGTCAAATTGTCTAGAATCAGTATATTTACAGCTAATAATTCGACGTGGCCCTAGTTATTGGTTCGAAAGTCTAACATCAAGGGTATACTAGTCAAAAAACACGTAAACGAATCCTCATATAAAATTTCATAATAATGCTCATAATCAATCCTCCTCACCTAATCCTCCTCTCTTTTTTCTCCTCCCATTTTCATGGATCAAACTGAGGTGCTTGAAATCTTAGATTCTTCTTGGTTCTTCTCCAATGCATTATTCACCAAAAAACCAGAAAAACCCAGTTCATATTTAACAGAATCAGAGCCAGTCAAATGTACAATCAGTCCCCAAGAGAAACGTTCGGTTGAAGTTCCGGTGTCCGAGCCAGTCGTTTCAGAGGCGACAAAGAGTTTGTCGCCTCGAAGAAAAGAAGAGGAGAAGAGAAGAAGGATGAGGAGGCAACAGAGGGAATTTTGCAGGGGTTTGAATTTGGAAGCAGAGGTGGAATTTTGTAGAAGCAAGGAATTGAAGGATGAGAGGGCTATGAAAAGGCAGTTGAAGACATGGGCAATGGCTGTTGCATCTTCCTCAATTGCTCAAACCAGGCCGATCATGGCTATTTGCTGTTGATTTTTCAGCTCGTATTTGTTATGTTTAGTGTTTTTTGTGTGTGTGTTTGAGTTGATTTCGGGGAACTGATTTGACCCATTCATTCGGTGTAAAGTATTGGCACAAACAACCAGTCATGTGTAGTTTTTTTTCCTTTGGCATACGCCAAATGGAATCACTTTAATGACATTATTCGCTTTAGATAGCTGTATGATATGGTCAGGGGGTATGCATTAATTCTTTTTAATTCGCCATTAGCCTTCACTTTACCACCGTGCTAGGAGTAGAAAACCCAAGACCAAGAATCTAAAATGCGCACCCCAAGCGGGAAAGAAAAAGTAAAAGACGCAAGACAATCATAGACAACCTTCGCTTCTCGAAACACATGTTGGAACCGAATCACACAGTCCTACGAAAAAAGCCCTACGTTAAAGACACAAAGCTAAACAAGGGTTGACGACGCTACACATATTTGTTCAATAACAGAACGGCTAAGAGCGGATCTCTTTGGAGACAAAGTGATAAACGTAACATTCTCTATTTCTCTTTACCAACAACAATATTATTACCCGATGTCTTAAAAAGGCTCGTGCTTATAGCAAGGTAAGCAAGGTGGGGATGTTCGCAACTTTAATCCAGTGTTAAAAATAAAAAAAGTTAATATCGATAATCCAAAATAAATATTATTGCTAATACTTCACAAGTACAAACAATTACATAAATTATTTGACTTTATTCCATGTAATTTTAATTTTAAGGTTAATCTCTGTTTGTGTTCAACCGACTGCAAAAAATCACTCAAACGCCAAGGGAAATTCTTGGAGTGGGGCAGGGATTTTCTGTAGCGTAACTCTGTGCCTGGCAAAGGGTTGAGCGGCAAAGAGTAATGGATGCAGGCGGAGGAGCTGTTCGACGCCTGAGAGGACACAAGGCTTCCGCTTCCTGCTGTATCTCCTCACGTGACAATCCCGGCGTTATCTTCACCGCCGCTGAGGTATATATTCCCGAATCCCTCTCTTACTTTATGATTCTCAATCTACACACGAGTTTGTTGTTTTAGGGTTTTGTTGAGAAGAGATGAACTCAATTCCAATGCCCCTTTCTTAAACCCTAAAGCCCTTGAAACTGAGTTCATCTGCTATTACTGATGTTGTAATTCCAATTAGGATGGCTGTGTTTGCTTGTTTGACTTGCGTTCCAAAGAGGCCAACCTTGTTATGGAGCTTGGCACTGAACCCATTTCATCTTTATGTTTCAAGCAAGGTAAAGATACTATCTTGAACTGAAATTTCACCACATGGATCATTGTACCCTAGTTTGCCTTGCCTCTCATCTTACACAATTGACTGTACTGTTGAATGATTCAGGATATGAAAATATCATATTTGTTTCCATGGGCACTGAAGTCAGGAGTTATGATGTTCGGCTGGTAATGAACTTGTGTATGCATTTGAGATGTTTGCTCTCAGTAATTGATACTGCAAATCAGCAACATGTGAAATTTTTAATGTAGTCATTGTTAATTGGTAGGTAAACTCGTCAAACCCTCTGCTGAGGTGCAATTATAATAAAGATGAGATCAATCAGGTATGCAGATCGATGCCATTCTCGGCTAAAATTTTCAAGTGATTTCATTTGTGATATTATGCGAAAGTAGTACGCGTCAAGATTTTAAAAACTCAGTTTCTCTACTGTATGATTCTAGTGTGTATCACATTTACTTTTACTGCTGTTCATTCTGGAATTGGTACTGTTTTAAATTCTTAGGTGGCATGCAACTCCAAGTCGGCATTTCTTGCTACAGCAGACGATACTGGTGATGTTAAGGTACGTGTTAGTTCAATGGTTCTGTTCTTTTGCATTTGATTTATTGCTTCAGCTGTGGTATATGTGACAGCTTCTTACTTTGAACACGATATATGTGACAGATTATTGACATTGGACAAAAATGTATGTTCAAAACATTGAGAGCTGGCCATAGTACTGTATCCTTTCACTATGTCTTGTGAGCTTTCCCTATGTGCAGTAAAAGATCCAGCTCTTCGTTTCTGTGTAGTAATTATATTCCGAGTCATGTAAGCATCTCTTAAAAGTATTTTAGAGGCAAATGCATTCTATAACCAATTTCTATCCTTATGTGCAACTTAACCCTAGAATTCAGATATGCAGCAGTGTGCAATTTCTTCCTTGGAAACCTTGGGAAGGTGGGTTTTAGCTATCTGCTAAGCACTTAATCTCCGTTGTCATTTCTGTTCCCATCATCACTAACTCTGTAAGCATTTTAATACATTTATAACCTACTTTTGGGGGCTTGTTGCAGTTGTTACTGGTGGTTTGGATTCAAAGCTTATACTATGGGACTTCTCCAAAGCTCGCCCCTTCCATACTATAGATTTCGGTATGTGACTTCATTTTTCTTTTATGTTATTTTTTGTAGCAGTTTTATTCCAAGAATCCATTTTGATTAAGCAGTCACCTAAACACAAGCTCTCATCAATACTCAGTTTGAAGAACATGTTCCATGTATATAAATTTCATATTCAGGCAGCTCAGAGTATTCAATGCAGCCTGACCATCTTGGTTTTTATTTTTCAGGTACTTTAGATGAAAATCAGCAGAGTGGAGCTCAATGTTGTAACCCTGCGTTTGTTCATGCTCTAGCAGTTCCCGAAATCGACATGTATGAAAAAGTAGGCAAGATATGTACTGTTGCCAGAGGAGATGGTGTTGTAAGTGTAATAAATTTAGATTTGGAGCTTGCCTCTTTGAAGAAAAAGAGTGGGCATAAGCCTCAGATAGGGTCCACAGAGGGTTCATCCTCTGCAGATGTTGAGACTAAAAAACAAAGCATCAGAAATAGGGTGCACTTAGATTATTCCTTGGGTGGCCATAATGCTGCTGCCTCTTGCGTGTAAGTTATTTTTCTCTATTTCAAATCATGCTTCATATACTATGATCACTTTCAGAATTTTATGGAAGAAATCAAAAAGAGGATTCGTTTTATTATTTACAGGACATTTTCTTCATTTGGAGATAAAGGGAAATTTATCATCTCAGGGGGAAACGATAAAACAGTGAAATTGTGGGACTGGTCCAAGTATTTTGATGATCAAACCTCTGAGAATACAATTATGCCTTACAGCATCAATTTGCCAAAGAAAGTGAGTATCTGGTTCTTGATCTCTATTGAACATCAAGGGCTCCGCTATTTGGTAATTATATCAGTGCGCTTATTGTGAGCTTTATTTGTTATTTGGCAGATTAATTGGCTCTGCACTGTTCCAACTGATTCAGAGAACCTTGTTGTCTGTGACACTTCTAAAGTAGTCAAGGTGTACACTATATCCTAAATTGATGTAGCTTAATTCTGCACACCTAACTAGCTCTGAGGCAACAAAGAAGAAATCTATTCCAACCATAATATCAAGATCACAGGAGTTCACGTGTTGACGTGGAAGTATTAACTCGGAAGGGATGCAGCTGCTCTGCATGAAGCTCATATCATGCATCAAGGATAGCATTTTTTGTACCAGCACATGATTGAGTTGCAGGTAAGGCTGGTGTTTTCATCACTATTCTTCACTTGAGTATATCAGATTTACCATGCCTTTTCACTTATAATGAAATGAAACTTTGAAGTGTTTGTACTTGCCAATTTTCCTTTACAAGTAATTCAATTGGCTTGGCATGTACATTTATTTGTGACAATTTAAATCGGTGATGTTATTTTCTAGAAGTTCAGTCTGCATCTTCAATGTGCTTTTCCTGAGATGTAAGCATATTGAGTCTAAAGGAAGGCTTCTATTTGGTGAAGTACAGCTGTAGAAGAACAGATGTTCCATGGGTTGTAAAATCTAGTGAAGCTGTTGTTGGGAGATGAGGAGTATTTTTCTCATTGATCGTGAAACCACAACTAAATTGAAATAAAATGATCTCTAGACTTAATTAATACTCCATCTCTTAATACTGCAGATGGGAGATAATGGGTTTTATGCATGTGTTCTAAACTTAAGAAACAGCTAAATTCTGCAATACTTACCTATAAGAAAATCAAGATCATGCTACAGAAAGAAAAAAACTTTCAAAACTGAGGGAATAGTTTATTTCACAAGATAAATTAGGTAAAAGATGTGTCCTGTTCAACCATAAACCTCCCTTGCATCTCCAGCAAAATTCAGAATTTTTTATTTAAAAAATCCATCCGATCAAAAAGCAAAGGAAAGAGACGTTGCTTCTTCTTCATCAAATCTCTTGCAACAACTGAAACCTTATAACCTACATTCTTTTCCCTCCCACCAAACTCAACCTCCTTTTAAGCATTTGAAAATTGTGGCACCGTCTTTTACATTGCACCAACATAAGAACTTACACCATAACACCAGTCCTTAAAATGAGGCCAAGTCTCTAGTAGATCTTCATCACTTTCCTTTCTCCTCTCAATTTATCAAGTAAAGCAAAATGATGGAATCTGCAGCTCCTCTGTGCAATATTTGTGGGGAGCAAGTCGGGTTTGATTCGAAAGGGGAGATTTTTGTGGGCTGCCATGAATGCAATCTCCCCATCTGCAAAGCCTGTGTTGATTATGAGATCAAACAAGGCCGAAAAGCGTGCTTGCGCTGCAGTTCTCCATATGCAGGTACTAAACAAGATCATATAATTTCACTAAGTTTTAGATATCAATTGGTTCCTGATATTTTGCATTCTTGATTTTTGGGAAACAGATCATTCGGCATTTGAGAATGTGCCAATGGAAGCCGAGACCTCTGCTGGCGTTACTCGTCCATCGTCAATGGCTACCTACCTTAACACTGATGATCAGGTATATAAATCTTAAACAAGCACTTGTCTAGTAAACTCTTTAACAAAAAAATAGCATTAATTTGAATCAACTCTTTCCGGTTTGTCATTTTAATAGAATGGAGGCCTTCATGCAAGAAACATAAGCACCGTGTCAACTGTGGACTCTGGTGAGAAGCAAAGCAATCGTTGAGATCATTAAAATATGAACTGTCTATAAAGTTGTATAAACCATTTTCTTATATGGTACAGAAGTTAATGGTGAATCTGGAAATCCAATATGGAAGAATAGAGTGGCCAGCTGGAGGGAGAAGAAAGACATGAAGAAAAAGCCTCCAAAGAAGGCTGTGATTGAAGTTGAAGCTGAAGCCCCAACTGAGCAACAAATGGACGAGAAAATGTAAGTCATAACGAAACCAACAACTTTTCCTTCATAAATCATGTGAAGAAATGAATTACATTCACAGTTTTGGTGGTTTTGATTGCAGGCCAAGAGAATTTACACAGCCACTTTCGAGAATGGTTCCTATTCCAAGAACAAAAATTGCACCTTACAGAATGGTAATCATCATGCGTCTGATCATCCTTGCATTCTTCTTCCACTACAGAATCACAAACCCAGTTGACAGTGCCTATGGCCTTTGGCTAACTTCTGTCATCTGTGAGATCTGGTTTGGTGTATCCTGGGTTTTGGATCAGTTCCCTAAATGGTATCCGGTTTCTCGTGAAGCATACGTTGATCAATTATCCTTAAGGTATATAGTAAACTATAACACATAATATCAAATAAATTTGTATCTGCCTCTTTAGGAAATTGAGGTTTCAGTTTGTGATCAGGTATGAGAGGGAAGGTGAGCCCTCACAGCTAGCTCCAGTGGACTTCTTTGTGAGTACGGTTGATCCACTAAAAGAGCCACCATTGATCACAGCAAACACGGTGCTTTCAATCCTTGCTGTTGACTACCCAGTGGATAAAGTCTCTTGCTATGTTTCTGATGATGGTGCAGCTATGCTCACATTTGAGTCTCTAGTTGAGACTGCTGAGTTTGCGCGAAAATGGGTCCCATTCTGTAAGAAATTCTCGATTGAGCCACGTGCACCTGAGTTTTACTTTTCACAGAAGATTGATTATCTCAAGGACAAAGTGCAGCCTTCATTTGTCAAGGAGCGCAGAGCAATAAAAGTAAGGAATTATGGAGTTCTTGCAGAAACCTTAGTTTATTTCTTGAAGTGCTATAAACTTAGTGTATTTTTTCTTGCAGAGAGACTACGAGGAATATAAAGTACGTGTCAACGCGTTGGTTGCAAAGGCTCAGAAGACGCCCGAGGAAGGCTGGACCATGCAAGACGGGACGCCGTGGCCTGGAAACAACACTCGCGATCACCCTGGAATGATTCAGGTTTATATCATCAAATAATTGACACTGTCATTTTTTTTGTGATCTGATCTATATTGTCTTACTCATTCTCCCTAATCAATTCAAGGTGTTTCTTGGAGACACTGGTGCCCAAGATATAGAAGGCAATGAGCTTCCAAGACTCGTGTACGTATCGAGAGAGAAGAGACCCGGATACCAACACCACAAAAAAGCTGGTGCAGAAAACGCTCTGGTCAGAGTATCAGCCATCCTAACAAACGCTCCCTTCATTCTCAATCTGGATTGTGATCACTACGTCAATAATAGCAAGGCAGTTAGGGAGGCCATGTGTTTCCTGATGGATCCAGAAGTTGGCCCAAACGTCTGTTACGTGCAATTCCCTCAAAGATTCGATGGTATTGACAAGAGTGATCGATATGCCAATAGAAATGTCGTCTTCTTTGATGTTAGTAACCATCCTTCTCAGATTAAAATTCAAAATACAGTTGTAGAATATCATTTCTCTCAAGAAATAGTCTTTGGAACTTTGACATGCAGGTTAACATGAGAGGGCTTGATGGATTACAAGGACCAGTCTATGTTGGAACAGGTTGTGTCTTCAACAGACAAGCACTTTATGGATACAGTCCTGCATCTCTCCCTGGAAAGCGCAAGTCGTCTTCATCTTCTTGCTGTTGCTGTCCTTCCAAGAAAAAGGCGACAAAGAATGATTCAGAGCTTTACAAAGAATCAATGCGTGAAGATCTAGACGCTGCCATATTTAATCTCAAAGAAATTAACAGTAAGCAACATACCTAAGAAAAGAAAGAAAACACATGAATATCACATCTGATTGAACTTTTTTTTTTCAGATTATGACGAATACGAAAGGTCAATGCTGATTTCTCAGACAAGCTTTGAGAAGACATTTGGACTCTCCACTGTGTTTATCGAATCTACATTAATGGAATATGGAGGTCTTCCTGAATCAACCAACCCTGCATCACTCATCCAAGAAGCCATTCATGTCATCAGCTGTGGGTACGAAGAGAAGACTGCATGGGGCAAAGAGGTTAAACTTAGTCCTTTGATTACTCATAAACTCTTTAAGTCCGAATCAAGTAACTAACTGTCTGTTTTTGTTGTACAGATTGGGTGGATATATGGATCAGTAACAGAAGACATCCTCACAGGATTCAAAATGCACTGCAGAGGATGGAGATCACTCTACTGTATGCCACTCAGACCAGCATTCAAAGGATCAGCTCCCATCAATCTTTCTGATCGTCTCCACCAAGTGCTTCGTTGGGCTCTTGGATCCGTTGAAATCTTCCTCAGTCGACATTGCCCTCTTTGGTATGGATTCGGAGGAGGTCGTCTTATGTGGCTTCAGAGATTGGCTTACATTAACACCATTGTTTACCCCTTCACTTCACTCCCTCTTGTTGCCTACTGCTCAATCCCTGCAATTTGTCTCCTCACCGGAAAATTCATCATCCCAACGGTAACAAGATATTTTTTGCACTTATTACTTGCACTTGCTTCAGAATTATATAGAATAAAGCAAAATGACTTAGTATTTTGTGAAATAATAGTCAGAATATGCAATTTTTGTCGCAATCTTCATTTTGGGTCATCATAAACAACATTCGTTTTACAATTTTTGAAGTATGTTTCTTTGCAATGCAGCTATCAAATCTTGCAAGCGTCCTGTTTCTAGGACTCTTCGTCTCAATCATCCTTACAAGCGTTCTCGAGCTTCGATGGAGTGGCGTCGGGATCGAGGATTTATGGCGTAACGAGCAGTTTTGGGTCATCGGAGGAGTCTCCGCCCATCTCTTCGCTGTCTTCCAAGGATTCCTCAAAATGCTAGCCGGTCTCGACACCAACTTCACCGTGACAGCAAAAGCAGCCGAAGACGGCGAGTTCGGAGATCTTTACCTCTTCAAATGGACGACATTACTGATTCCTCCGACGACCCTTATCGTGATCAACATAGTCGGAGTGGTGGCAGGTTTCTCCGATGCATTGAACGCGGGGTACGAGGCGTGGGGACCGCTTTTCGGGAAAGTGTTCTTCTCATTCTGGGTGATTCTTCATCTTTATCCGTTCTTGAAAGGTCTGATGGGGAGGCAGAATAGAACTCCCACCATTGTTATTCTCTGGTCCGTGTTGTTGGCTTCTGTTTTCTCGCTTGTGTGGGTCAAGATTGATCCTTTTGTGAGCCAGGATGATAGCAAGAGTATTGTTCAGAACTGTATCTCCATTGATTGTTGAAGGAAGATGAATTTCTCTTTGTATCTTTTTGCTTCGTTTTTGGTCGAGCTATTGTAATGTTTAGGCGTTACATATTTTTGAATACATAAATCTCATCTCTTCCTGTTCATACAAGACATTATGCAATACAAATACAAAGAGATTCAGTTTGTCCTTAAGGTACACTTGCTTTGTCTTGACTCTTAAAACAATCCATATTTGGGATTGCTTCAGAAGACGACCTTCTTCTACCTAATCCTTGTCAGATGACTCGGATGGAATGAATTCCACTACCAAACAATTCTTAAGACATTCCGGACAGGAACATTAGCCTCAACGGTCACAAGATCTACAAAACGTTAGAAATTCATATACAGTGAGTTCAACTTCTTTCAGAAGACATTTGATTACTACAGTAGTACTCCGTATCATCATTCCATTGAAGCTAGGTCACGAGTCTCACTTTTAAATGTGCAATTAAATCTGACTGACAGAATTCGGCATTGACAGTCTCATCTGTACCTCTGTGATGCAAACTGCGGCCTGACAATGTCATACACAGAGCCTCTACAAGAAGTTGTACTGTGCTTAGATCCCACGTAAATAAACGAAAAATGAGGTTTTTTTTGATAAGTTTTGACTAAATAAATGGTCATAGGAGTAGTTTATGTGCTTATATACTCCCTTTGTCCCATAATGTAAGCAACATTTCTATTTCAAGTGTCTCAAAATGTAAGCAATATTTTCTATTTTTAGTATACCTTTTACACCCTTTTATCTTTTCCCAATACACTTTTCACTTTCCTCTCTCCTGTAATCATTCAATTTGTGGCTTATATTATGGGACGGAGGGAGTACTAGACAACCAAGCTCTCCACTTCCGATGTGGGATATATTCTCACACTCCCCCGCAAGTGCAACTCGTTCTGTAGCAGTTGACACTCTGATACCATCTTGTACTTTGTAAAAGTCGTGCGGATAAGCGCGTGTATGCGCACTTGGGCCTAGCACACAAGTCCATGAGGTTCCATCCTAAAACCAATTGGTGATAGGAGGAGTAGCCCATGTGCTTATATACTAGGCAATCAAGCTCTCCACTTCCGATGTGGGATGTATATTCTCACAAACCCGATAATAAATCTGCAACAACTCGAAGTAATTTGACCCGGTATTTTAGACCTGAAACTGACCCGACTATAAACCTGTTATAATCCGACCGTTTTGAACCGGTATTATTAGATCCGAAATATACCTAGACGAGAGACAATCTAACCCGAGCCCGCCCCCATTGCGATGTCTAACTGTACTGTATAGTCTCACGCTTAGTGATGATTATTTGGAAAACACCCTACATTAGGGCCTAATTATTTAATCCCCCAAAAAGTTGACAAGATCCACTTTCCAGCTATCCAATTCCAAGTGAAGTCTGTTTCCGTCCTTCCCTTTCCTTCTCACAGCCTTCGTCTTCTTCTTCCTCAGTCTCTGCAACACAGAGATGAAGCTTCTCACAGCCTTCGTCTTCATCTTCTTCTTCCTCCTCTCATCTTCCTCCTCCTCCCCCCTCGACCCTGACCAACTAACCTCCCTCAAATCCCTCGGCCTCTCCACATCCTCCCCATGTTCATCCCCCACCATCTGCGACTCCTCCTCCCCTCGCCATCTCCTCTCCCTCACCTTCCTCAACTGCTCTTCCTCCATCTCCCTCACCACCACTTCCCTCAAATCCCTCTCATCTCTCCAAACCCTAATCTTCCTCAACTGCCCTCTTCACCTCGTCCATTTCCCCTCCCCTCTCTCCCTCAACCTCCACTCCTTCACCTCCATCTCCAGTCTCCGTAACCTCACCGGCGTCTTTCTCAGCCGCCTCCTTAACCTCACTCAACTCACAGTTTTAAACTCACCCATCAAAGCCTCTGGCCCAACCATCGTCCTCTCCAACCTCAAAAAGCTTCATTCCCTCACCATCTCCAACTGTTCCCTCCCTGGACACCTCCCCAAACAATGGCACCACAACATCACATTCCTCGATCTCTCTGTTAACAACCTTAAAGGTGAAATTCACCCCTCAATCACCTCCCTCGAGAATCTAATTTCTCTAAACCTCTCGAGAAATCAGCTGACGGGAGAAATACCCAATTCAATCGGTGACCTAATTAACCTGAAAAACATCTCCTTATCCTCAAACTCGCTTACGGGTTTAATACCAGACTCCATGGCGGCATTACTGTCGTTAACCCACCTCGATTTGAGCTATAATCGGTTTAACGGAACCATCCCTAAGTTCTTGGCTGATTTAACCGAGCTGAAGTACCTGAATCTGGAGAACAATAACTTCCAGGGAGTTTTTCCGTTCAATGTTTCGTTCATAAGGAGGATGAAGTTTTTCAAGGTCGATGAGAATCCGAATCTCTGCTACAATCATAGTGTTATGTCGTCGAAAGTGAAGCTTGGTTTAGCGCCTTGTGATAAGTACGGGATGCCCATGTCGCCGCCGGCGAGCTCGGGTGGTTCCGGGGGAGATTCCGAGGAGCCGGATTACAGTGACGGATCTGATGAGGAGAGGAGTGGTAAGAAGAAGGATGGTCATCATGGTCCGAATAAGATTGTTCTTGGTGTGGCCATTGCTCTTGCTTCTATCATCTTCTTGATTATCTTTTTGGTGCTTCTGTCAAGAAGATGCGCATGAACACCACATTACGGAAAAGAAGAAGATGAGATTTTGTTTATTAATTATTATTAGTAAATCTAGCATTTGCAAAGTAGTACATTTTCTTTGTTGGTTCTGTGTTCATGTGTATGTATTATGACTAGAGAGGAAGAAAGTGGGTAATGCATCAATGGAGAGATTATTTATTCCAAATTTGCAATCTTTGTTTGTGAAATTTTTCTTGGGGTACAATACAAGCGGATTAAAAGCAGAATAAGCAAAGTGTTAGATTATTAATTTCCCTCTAGGGGTGCACGTGTTAGATTTTCCGCCCGATTGGGCTAACTCGGTTTTGTTGGGCTAACTCGGTTTTGTTGGACGATGTGAGGGGTTTTACTGCATCTCGTTGGGTGGCAAAATAGCTTTTATTTATATAATTTGCGAGAGTGTCGCCTCTCTTTCTACCAAAAAAACAAGGCCGTTTAACTCCACACCTGGTTTTTTATAACTGACACCCGTTTTGGACGCATCCCGGGTGCGTCCAATCTTTTTTTTTTAAACCGGATCAATCTTGTTTTTTTTTTTTGCCGTCAAAATTTAAAAAAATCCGGTTTAACTTGGACGCATCCTGGGTGCACTCAAAACTGAACCGGATTTTTTTAAAAATGTTTTGGACGCATCCGGGATACGCCCGGACGCCAGTTATAAAAAAATGGGTAATACAAGCGGCGGATACTCTTCACTTCTTCAGTCACATGCTTTTTCATAATTTGAATTTCGAAAGTACTCCGGCCCACATCTTTTTCAGCAAATTTACTCGTCTCGTATAGTTCTTTCAGTAAAGCGGGAAACTTTATAAAGAAACCCCTTAACACTGAAAAGGAAATACTCCCTCTCCTTATTTGTTTGTACACTTTTCTTTTCGGATGTCTCCTTTTGTTTTTCCACTATTTTATTTATGTCACTTTATTCTACCCATTTTATCCCTACTATCAACCTATAATTACCACTTTTTTCACTTTTCGCTCTCTCAAATTCCAATTTTATCTACTCTTTCTCTCTATCTCTTTCCTCTAACCATTTACTTTATACTTTTCTCTCTCCTATTATCATTATATTCCTACAATTTCTTAATTTGAAAATCGTACTTATGGACAAACAAAAAGGGACGGAGGGAGTACGTGCGAATTTTGAACATGCAAAAGAACAAATAAAGAGTTTTTGAACATGCAAAATCAAAGTTACAAAATAAGCCTGATACTCCAAGCAGGTACATTTGGCATTATGCAGACATCTTATACAATTCTCTTGCAGTAAACAAAAAAAACAATTGTAATACATTATCACATTCACATCACATCACATCAGATTTACTAATTAACCTCCTTGGAAAAAGTACTTTTAAGTATATTGTCTTTATGTCTTTATTATGAAAGTAAGCACAAATCCGTTGTAGTCTAGGTGGTTAGGATACTCGGCTCTCACCCGAGAGACCCGGGTTCAAGTCCCGGCAACGGAATTTTTTTTCTTCTTACATTTTTTTGTATATTATCAAGTATCAACAAGGCCAACACTTCTATTGTGCTGTGTCTCTTTTAGCCGGTGTTCATCAGCTCTTACTCGGTTAGTTCAACTGGAAATTTATGTTTTTTGCACATAACGGAGGATGCTTGGATTTGCTTATTTTTTTATATCAAAGCCCAAAAGCTAAGCTGAATAGGAGCTTACAAGAAGTCACTATCTTACACAGATGATTCTGATTTTCAACTCTATTCCACTTTCCCATCACCAGGACTGTGATTGTGGTTGACAACAAAATCTTGTCCAACAAATTTTCTTCTAACTAGACACTCTATAATAAGCTAACTTATAGAGGTTTGTTTATGATGGTGGGAAGAAGCGGTTGAGATTAAACGGTAGAGTATAGAACTCTTCGCTCCTGCTATCTCCCTTGAACGTCCTGAACTTGGCCCACCAAGGCATTCCCCTGTCTCTTGCAGCATCTTTGTAGTCTAGTGTGTTGTCTAGGAAGACAGACACGATCAACGCTACTGTTGCAGACGATGAGAAGATTGTGTTGATGAAGTCATTGAACTGCATTACACAACACAAAAGTCATTTACAGATCCTGGGATGGAAAGAAAAGAAAAGAAATTCAGTACTTACCCATCCAGCTTTGCTGTGAGCGGGCCCATGATGAGCACCGTTTGTGTACTCCATGAAGTAGTCGGGGATGGACAATCCAAGGAACAGAGAAACACCGACAATGAAGAGGCTTCTCAGTGAGTTCATGTTGGTGAACTGCAAGAATGATAGCCCTACAGATCCTGTTATAAAAAGTTCATGGTTAACCATTTAAAGTATTGTTTGGTCTTTGCAAAATAATATCTGAATCACACTCACCAACAAGGCCGAAGAGAATGCAGTAAACAGCAGCGAAGATAGGAAAGGGTATTGAAGCAAACAAGGCTCCAAATTTTCCTGCAGGAAAAAAAAATCAAAATGAGAAATTTTTCCTACTACTGATGTGGAGAAAATAGAAGGTGCATTTTTGTACCTAAGATTGAGAAGAAAATCATAAAACCAGCAGAAATTTGGATGACTCGCCGACTCCCAACACGAGTACTTCCAATTAGGCCAATGTTCTCTCTGCCAGAGTAATATGATCATCCCTTATTAGATTTCAGCCAAACATACAACAGATTTACTGAAATAAGGGGGAAAGGAAAGGGAGTGCTTATTTTTTCTTACACAGAAACTGAAGAGCCACTTAATGTTCCAAACAGTCCACTTATCAGAACCCCGATACCCTGCTCAAAGAACATCAAGATGAATCAGTTTATATGCTTCCTTTTCTTTCTGCATAATTAGCCTTGGTTTTTAACAAGAAATTCGAACCTGCCAGCCTATACCGCGGCTCAAAACATGAGCAGGAGGAGGAGTGGCACTTGCCAATCTGGCTGCTGCTTTGTAAGCTCCTGTTGACTGCATCAAAAATATTGAATATCAATAAAAAAAACTGACCATGGGGCAGATAAAATGAGGTTAAGAGAATGTTATACCTCAATCATTGAGACCATAACAGCTGCCATCATTCCAAAAGCATGGCCTGCGTCGAATGTAGGAGGACCCCACTGTAAAGGGTATGGGATCTTTATCCTATATTGCCAAGAATAGGAAATAAAGAATAAACAAGTGAGCTTTAGATAAACTTGAAAATCAGCATTATCATGAGATGGAATCTTTATTTACCATGGGGCAGATGAAATGAGGTGAGACTTGTCAGTACGGCAACTGAGCTGTGTTATCTGTGGACTGTGCTTGTAGGCTCCTCCAGACGTCAAAATTTGTGCATATGTCCATATGACAATAACAGATATGAGGAGGGCGAAACGCTCGAGAACTGGAAGCTGTCTCAGTTGAATGTGTTTGAGATACTGCTCAAAATAAAACAAGTAAGTTACTAACCTTCTTCTCAATTATTATCATTTGTATTTTTTAATAAAATGCATAGACACAAAAAATGGTCTACTCTCTATAGTACATTGTTTTGGTAAATTGATAAGGTTATTATGCATTATGAAATGATAGTATATTTTCAAATGTACCTGAGATAGACCGACAAATAGGATGAGCATGGGAACACCTATTTCAACACATCGTCCCACCTGGTGAAATACAAATCAACCAAGCTAAGATAACATTTTTGGTTTGTAAAAAGAGGAATCAATATTTTTTCATGACTTTTTTCAAAGTTGATCAGCAATGGCTTCTTACCAAAGGGAATCCTCTGTCAAACAATCCAAACCCAGCAAGTGCCACCACAGGCACCA
Source organism: Oxyria digyna (assembly GCA_029168935.1). Lineage (NCBI taxonomy): Eukaryota > Viridiplantae > Streptophyta > Magnoliopsida > Caryophyllales > Polygonaceae > Oxyria > Oxyria digyna. The sequence continues at coordinate 870,574 of JAPVLV010000026.1, read as the reverse complement.
TTCCTAGTGGACTGAAAAACCTGATTTTTTTTCCAAAAGAAATAGGCCATGTCATTTAAACAATTGAAACTACAGATACACTTTTGTATGTAAATGTTATCCATATTAATGTTAAATTTTATGAACCTGGAGCAAACTGCCCAAATCTGGCTGTAACCCAGAATTATCTGCACGCTTGAAGCCACGATCAAGGCGCCTTGAACTGCCCTCATTACACTATGAAATCTCTGTAATGATCACACATCAAAACAAATGTTTCAGTTTGCATCTAGCTACACCAGAATTATACAGATTTGGCTCTCTCCAATGTCAAATTGTTAAATTTGACTTTGTTAAAGCTACTCTGATGTCAAAAGCTAGCCGCAGCACCAAACATCCTCGTTCACTTCTCAGAAAGTGGAAGAATGAAGATAATTCCTTATTTTAGTCGTTAAGGATAAGCGTCAGGAATCAAGTTTTGAGAGTCATACATTTGCATACACCTATCAAATCCCTTCTTATTCTTCTATATGATTAGCATGATAAGCATTGACAAAGCAAACCAAGTTTTTTTTAAACTTTGTAGGTAAAGATTAATCTTTTTTTTGCTTGGTAGTTCCAATTAAATAAGATAGATAAACATCCAAAGAAAGTGCATAGCTTTTAGCGTTGAAAGTGGGACATCAGCTTTTGTTTTTATTGAAAGAGCTGAAAGTATACTTGCGGGAGAAGAGTTAACCTCATCAGGATCTTGAATACTTGCAAAAGAGGATTCATGGATGATGGACATGATGGGGACCATATAAGCATATGAGGCTCCAATGACAGTAGGTAACCGAGTTCCAAATAGAGTTTGGATTAGGGTATTGATTCCTTGCACAAACAGCAGAGTTTGCACTACTCTTGCTTTATCATCCTAGCTCATGGCAATAAAAAATCAGTAAAAAGAAACCAAATTTTGATAATCAATCTCATAATATTTTGTTGATTAAGGACTCACATTTGTTCCTTCCATTGCACTAATAAGAATTGTGGGGATCATCACAGCAGTTCCCAAGGACAAGATGTAGTGCTGAAAACCCAGAGCAACTGCTTCTCCTATTTTTCAACACTTGTAGAAATAAGAAAACAAGAGTTATAAAAATCAGATGGAAATTGTTGAGATTATTACCCCAAGGAGGATTAGAGTCTATACAGTACTCTAATCCCTGAAGTTGGTCCTCTGCTGGATGAGTAATCTCTTCTTGCTTTGGATCCGCCATTGATTGAATTGATCACCAAAGAGGTACTGGAAAAACTTATGAGGGTTGTTGAAGAAAAAGGAGAGGAATATCCGGGTGAATTTCAAATAGAGATAAGAGTGAAGAAAGTAGGCAGATGAAACCGAAGGATGAAGCTGATGCCACTTGCCGCTTACTCTTTGATACTCTTTTCCCGAAAATCTCATTTCTGGTGCAGAGCAGAATGGGAAAGTATCCGTTGGATTTTGGGAAATTCCCATATTGCCCCTGAAACCTTCTGAACTGAAAACACATTAATTATGTTTGTTATAGAAACTCGCATTTTTTACGCAGTGTTTTTGGCAAATATAACACACCAGACACCAAGTAATGACAATATTCTTAAGCCTTTAAGGTATGGGCATGACTCATGAGGTTCAACATTTACCAGCTTTTGCATGTTAATTTTGGTCTCAAAAGTAAAGAGGAAGAAGAGGGATCACATATTCTACAAAAAAAAAAAGAGAAGTGAGGCAAGTGTCTTTCATCTTTGATGTTAGGGCGCCCAGAGTTTTAAATGTCAAATTAACGAATTAATAACTAACTCTGATAAAATGGAAAACGATAAACGATAACTAGTCTGGAGAGGATTATAAAAAGTAGATGCATTAATGATTTATAACGTTGGTTGTTATGTTGTTATTTTAATATTTTTTACCGTTTTCAGTTAATCAGCATTTTGTGGTTGCTAATGGAATATTTCAGGTATAACTTTTCGGCAATTAACTTGTGAATCTTACGTCATTCCCGTACAAATTTTCCAACTTTTTTTCGGATAATCATTACTTACAAAATTAGAGAAGAAGAAGAAGGATCACATATTCTACAAAGAAAAAGGTGAAGCAAAGGCAAGTGTTTTTCACTTTGATGTTAGGGTGTGTAGAGTTTTAAATGTCAAATTAACGAATTAATAACTAAAGTTCCGTAATACTCTACTTTTTTATCATTATAACGGAAAAACGAATAACGATAACTACTCTGGAGTCAGAAGTAGATGTATTAATGGTTTATAACGCTAGTTGTTATGTAGTTATTTTAATATTTTTAACGTTTTCAATCAACCAACATTTTCATTTTGTTGTTACGAATGAAATAGTTCGGTTATATTCTTTTCGGCATTAAACATGTCAATCTTACGTCATTCTCGTACTAATTTTCCATCTTTTATTTGGATAATCATTCCTTACAAAAGTTATCCCATGTTACTAGTCCTTCCTTTGTGTGTTAAAGAATGTGACATAAACCACATAAACCCTAAGATTATTGTTTAATTGTATGAGTAAAAGAAGTCCATTGCGAATCAAAATAATAAACATAGATTAGGTACAAGTAACTTGATATGAAACTCGAGAGAGTGAATTTTAAGTAACCAACTATTTGATCAAAGGAAAACTCATACGCGACGCGTCGAAGATGGACGATAAATAGGAAAAATGGTGGACGGTGAATAAAAGCCCTATATATTTATAGTATTTACTCCAAGTCCAAGTAAGTCCCACCTGTGAATCTCCAACGTCTCTCTACCAATTAAATTCCATCATTACTACACACTATCACAATTCACAAACAAGGGGAGTGATCAATTTTCCCACAAATGGTAATTTATGAATTTTATGAGAAAAATACAGCTTTCTGCTGTAGATTTATTACTCTGTAAGTCTGAATATCTCACTGGCAACATATCTGGGCCAGAATCAGACGTTTACTCGCCTATAGCTTGCATCATTCCAAACTTCTGACATGCCAAGTGTAAACAAAATCTCATAAAAATAAAATATAAAATATTTAAATCGACAATGGCACAAATTAACATCTAAGGGTCCATAGCTCAGTGGTAGAGCATTTGACTGCAGATCAAGAGGTCACCGGTTCGAACCCGGTTGGGCCCTTTCATACCTTTTTTTCCTTCTTTGAAAGCAGCTCTATGTTTTTTTTGTCAAAATGTTGGTGTCTCATTAATTATCTTAGTGCAACGATCAACCAATTTATCTCATCAACAGATTCAATTGACTGGTCAGATCAGAATCCATCTGCAAGATAGATTGTTCTTGACAGCAACACAAACAGGGATACAGCATCTATGTGAATAAACAAAGATTCATATCCATTAATCCTTCACATGATCATCTTCAACATGAAAATTGTATCTATATATTGATAGTTTGAACCCCTTTACACTATGAAATTGAAAACATAGTCATTGGGCCTTTACATCACCTCCTTCCCAAGACCAAACTATATCTTTCAGAGCAGGCCTCAAATCCTTATCACAGAACTTCCTATACTCCAAAGTATCCCCTGAAGCTTTCTTCAACTCCACCATATGCAACAACGGCGCAATCTCGAATATCTCAGCCTCTATCGCCAACACCCCCTTCCTCCCTTCCTTATTGCTCAACAACTTCACCATCCCATCTTTCTTCCTGATACTAAACCTCTCCGTCTCCGCTATCTCCTCGAACTTCGACACGATCGTCGAAGTCGACTTCTTGCTCGAGAATCTCGATTCCGGAGCATAACTCGCATCCCCATCGAACAAACTTGACAGATTAAACCCGGGAGAGAACGAAATGATCTCAAACGCATTCATACAAGTCGCCTTACACTCCTCGGGATCAAATACCGCTTCTCGAACCAGCATGGTAGGTTTAAACCCCTTCTTGAACCAGCAACTCTCCATGATTTTAGGCAGGGAGATTCTCGATTTCGGGCTCGGATCGAGAATCTTGATTATAAGCTTCCTTACTTCGGGAGCAAACCACTGAGGACATCTGAACTCACCTCTGGTAATCTTCTTATACATCTGCATTAGATTATGGTCTTGAAATGGAAGAAACCCAGCAAGAAGAACATAAAGAACAACACCACAAGCCCAAATATCAACCTTAGCGCCATCATATCCTTTCTTACTAATCATCTCCGGCGCGACATACGCCGGTGTCCCACACGTCGTGTGCAAAAGCCCGTCAAGCCTCCTCGAATCACGCAACGCGCTGAGACCGAAATCTGAGATCTTAAGGTCGCCATTCTCGTCGAGGAGGAGATTCTCTGGCTTCAAATCTCGGTGATAGACTCCTCTACTATGACAGAAATCTACTGCACTGATTAATTGGAGAAAGAGTGTCACAAAGAAAAGTTTTTAATTAAGAAAATTTGTGTCAAGTACTATGCTCCTATTTCATTTCGTAACACTGTTTACAAATCGAAAATCTTATAAATTTCTACTAATATATAAGAAAATACAAAGTCATATGCTAACAAATTGGAAGAGAGAAGCAGTTTTTATGATGAAATTAGTTTCTAATTGAGTCATTTTTCTAATAAAAACTTACATGTTAGTTAGTTATCAGACTCACCTCATCAATTGTTGGAAGTATTTTCTTGCAGAGTCTTCCTTCAATCGACCTTTCGCGACCTTGGCGAAAAGCTCGCCGCCCTTGATGTACTCCATGGCGAAGAAGATCTTGGTCTTTGTCGCCATGACTTCGTGAAGCTTGACGATGTTAGGGTGGTTTACTAGCTTCATGACGGAGATTTCTCGCTTGATTTGATCGATTAGGCCGACTTGCAGGACTTTTTCCTTGTTGATTACTTTGATTGCTACGCTCTGTCCGGATTCGAGGCTTCTAGCGTGGTAGACTTTTGCGAAGGTTCCTTGACCGAGTAATCGGCCAAGCTCGTACTTGTGCATCAGAATTGCTCCCTTCTTCTCCATTTGAGCAAATCGATGTGGGTTGGGAGATGAACTGAAACTGTGAATTTTAAGTTCATACACAACAAGTACTGGTTTGGTTTGAGAGGGAGGCCTAAAATAGAAGAGAAGGCCGTGTTTGGTGACGGAATTAGACACGTAATATCCTCTCCATATATATAGGAAAATAAAATAAAATACTGTCCATTTAAGTTTTGTACCTTTTGAAAATAAGTTTTAACACACTATTTCTTCAAAGTTTTTTATAATATGATAGTGAATAATATGGTAGAGAATCTAGCTAGAAGTCTATTTAGTGATAAATTTTTAATATTTAAATATAATTTATAACTACAATATATAAGCAATAGATCGGTAACATTACGCCTATAATTTTTTTGTTTTTGGGCTTTTGAATGAGCAAACGACATCTGTTTTGGACAAATTTTATATGCATACGGCCGTATTAAAATTATCTATAAGATTATGGAGAAAAAAAAATCCAAACGCGACGTAGGAGGGCTCTTCCTACGCGACATATGAATGCGTTTTGAAATAATAACTTCAGAGCGTCGCGTATAAAATGCACCCACATATGGCGCATCGATGGTGAACGATGAATATGAAAAGAGGTGGGACATGAATAGAAATCATGTAATTTTATTAAACGTTTCCAGCTGATTACATTATATTCTTTATGTTGAATTTTGAATACTTGGAATATTTTCTGTCCCATTAATTCATTTTATTTTTGTTTTATGGTGCAATAGTTTGAATGTTAAACATAGTTGGTTTGATGTGGAAGTGGTGTTGGTAGTGGTAGGAATTAGTTGAGGTGACCCATTATATATCAAACCCTAAGTTATTATATTACTTAATTAACGCAGAAAAATATAAGCATCAGCACGACCCAAAGTTTGTGAATTGTGATGCACATGTTATGATTGATGGTATGTGATCATGATCGAGTTTTCTTTGTTTATCATTTCCTGATCGAAGGTAGAAATTGTTGAAGCAAGCTGTTTCACGCGGGAACATTGGATCTGACTATGGTATTTGGACGGTCATTTAATATACTACAGTATATAATATCGTTTGTTGAGTGTGAATAGAGTTCAAGTTTAGCTTTAATAAGCATGTGCTTAAACTTTGGTTAATCAGGATAATATCCATGACTCATGTGCTTTGATCCATAGATTTGAGAACCCTCCAAATAGTGTATCTTCTGGTATATATATGGGCATTTTCAAATTAGTTGTTAAATCTAAGCAATCAAAATACTATCTTTATAGCCTATAAAGTTGATGATATGTTAAAAGTGTATTGATTTTTTTTTTAATAAATAAATTAATACAGTACAAAAATGATGAAAATTATGCTAAGACATAATATTGCTATTAAGGTTGTTTGAGTCTACGAAAATAGCATTTGCTAAAAGGTATAATTTTCATTTCTATAATCATCGATGTAAATATAGCCATTAATATTATAATTCTTTATCTTCCTGTAAGGCTAGCTACCACAAATCCATGTCCTTGCTGGTACGTAGTTTAAGAGATGATTTATAACACAGGCAAGTACCAAAGTTACCTAGAAATTTAATGATGTGCCACTATAGAATATATTTAATGATGAGTTTGTGAAAATATAATTATTTGAATTTGCTTATTATAGAATTTTTGATAAAATATGTAGATAGGCGAAAATGGAATATGTTTGAGTTGGTTGGTGATAGGCCAGATTATTGCCAAACCATGATTGTGCTGCATGCTAGGCTCTTGTTAATTTGGTGTATTACCAATTCAATTAGGAGAAGATGTTGGTGGTAATACGAAGAATCATTATCATGATGATACATGCCATGTATTCCAACATTTGGAGTAAACTAGACGATTCGATCCTAGATATTATTTTCGGACCTGAAACGAAATCGAATGGCTTAAGAATCTTATATGTTATAGTGTTGCGAGTTGACTCGTGGGGTCGATTTTCTATTCAAAAAGATATGATAAATAGGCATTCTAGCATCCGACACCAAAATTGCATAATCATAAACGAACTTTAATTTATGCGTGCGACTTTTCCTTTGTGAAGCACGGAACACCTTCCGGTGTTGGACACATCCGGACACGCGGTCAAGACACGATCAATCTTTTGGAACGTCTAGGACACGGTCAAGACACACCCGGACACACCAATTTTTTATTTAATAAGAAAAATAGAATAAAAAAATATTTTTACAATTTTAAAGTAAAACATGTTTGTCACTTCATCCCTCTGGGTTTGCCTTGGCTTCTCCTTCATCTCGCGGCTTCACCTCTCTTTCCTCCGCCCGAGTTCGCCGACCACCGTCGCTTCCATCAGTTCTATGCATATCCCTCTGTCGGTTCTCTGCGTCTTGGTTATGTTCATTTAGTTTGAATCTTCACTGTAATTATACTATGTGACTTGTTTTGTTAATGTTGTATGTTTTAACTTTTTTGTGTTATTGAATAAAATTTATCTTGTCTTAGTTTGTTCGCACTTATATATAGTTTGGTTAGTGTCTCGGTCGTGAAATAATCAGCCAACCATCTTCCTTTAACGTGGCAATTTACCATCTAATGTCATGTGTCATCCAATGCATGTGTCGATACTATACAGGCCCTTTCACGTGAACCAATCAACGTTCATCTTATGTGTCGATCATCTTCTAGCTCATATCATGTCCCACACAAAACGTAAACTTGGGTCCATTGCATTCGATCCAGACTTATTGAATCTGATCAGGTGGTGTAGGCCTAAAGTTGAAGCTAAAAGAGATTGATAGTTGTATAAGAAAGCAACAACCTACGTACGTTGTCCATCTTACATTTGGTGTGCTCTCAAGATCTATGGCTTTTGAGATTGACGTAACTTTGCGTAAGAACCTATATTTCTACTTTGTATAAAATATAATAAATAAAATAGAATTAAGTAAGAATTAGTCGATCGAACCAGTACCGATAAGAGAATGGTTGAACTTGAACGGAGTCGAGATTATAATCTTTTTCCTTAATTATGAAAACGCTTCGTAGTGTGACGGTTACCGGCGTTTCGAATCACAGGATAAAACCGCTAACGATTCTGGTTTGCACAACTCAAGACAAGAAGCCAACGAACGCTAGACTGTGTGTACTCTCAGACTCGAACAAGAGAGGAGAAAGAAGTGATAGAGACTCGAAAAACGTGGGAGAGAGCAGAATAAGATGATGTTCAGTGTATTGAAATGAGGAGGAGAAGGCTCCCTTTTATAGCCTTTCAAGGAGGATCCCGATTTAATGCAGCCCATTAAAACCGAATCTTTGACCAAACTTAATTGGAAGATCAACCTATTCAAAACCAAATCAAGAGTTTAATATGATAATCTTTGACCAATTTAAACATCCACATTTGTCCACTTAGTGCACTTCAAGTAAGCCGCTTTGGACCTCTATTTCTCATTCAAACGGAACCCGAATTATACGTATGAGCATACTACTGAATAGTGCTCGCGGAGACGAAGCCAACACTCCCATTATCCGACACCAACGGTGCCCCGAAAATTCGGTTCCAACACTTTGGGCCGGGTCCATTTTTTTGTGCAAAATGTTTGCGTGTGTGGTGGAGTATTTAGTGTCTATATTTAAGATGTTGCTGGTGTTTGTTTGTATTTGCATTGGTGGAATATTTGTACATGATCTGATGCTACATGTTTTTGGTACGTACCTAGACCATATATGAACTTCACATATCTGCATCGAGGCTAGGGTTGATGTTAGGGTTGCAACAACATTTTTTTGTCGCCCTTGATTGATTAAGATAGTGATCGACTGGGTTAGGAGTTAGGACATACCAAAGGTCTGTATCAAGGGAAAGTATCGGGTGAAAAAATAATTTTTAAAATACAAAAGTGAGAATGGTGCACATTAGTAGTAAATTGATGCACATTTATTACTTTTTTGGTGCACATTTGTTGACAAACATAATAACATCTAAAATTTGAAAAATATTTATTTTTTAAAGACCATTTATTTAGAAACTGAAGAACATTCAAGTAAACTTGTAAATGTGCATTACTTTTTCAAAGAACGTGCATCAAAATTTTTGATGCACATTTAAGTATATTTTGATGCACATTAGTCATTCTCACGTTCTCATTTTAAAAACTATTGCTTGATTTCTCATAATCTGAAATTTAGGTTAGTTTTTGAAGCATTAGAATACTTTAACAAAATGCGACAACTCTTTTTGTGTCTTATAAGTTATAATGTTATTTGAGAATTACTCCGTGTAGTATACTTTATTAGTTTATTTAGCCTTCTAAAAATGTTCACTTATGCACAAGGTTATTTATGTTAACAAAATGTTGTAATGATGAGATTTAGCTAGTGTTCTAAAAGAGGCTCTTCATCTTCCCGTCGTCGTCGATTTCAGATATTCGGCTTCTTAGATACTTTTCCACAATACTTAAATGGATTTGGACGATTATCTAGATGGTGAATGGCCGTCTAGACGGTCTAGCTACCGAAAATTGAACAAGCTAGTCTATCTATATATAAAAATTGATGGGTTTGAGAAAGTAATGACAATTGAGACTAATTAATGTTTAAACTTAATTTTTCCTTTTTCTTTCTATCTCCTAGTATCCAATGGTAATTGAGATTTATTAAATATCTAATAAAATCATAATTATGTGCTTAATATGTTAGTATTTCCACCATTTTCATCTCTTTTTTTCTTCGCTCTTCACCTCCAATCCGTATGACGATGAAGAGTAATCCGAGCAACGAAAACGACTATGTGATTTGGGTACATATATAAGAGATATTCAATTCATTTTATTATAATTTACTAAAAAATACATATATAAAAAAATATATTAAGTATATGAATGTAGACAAAAATAAAATGTGTTTGGCTTGCGCAAAGCGCGGGCAATGACCTAGAAAGTTGTCATTAAGTCGTCATTACTCTGTGGCCTCTTGAATTCCTCTTCTGATTTCAACTTTTGATCTTCCGACTTCTCCGACTGAGATTTTGTATTGAATTCTCTCATCAAGTCGTTGTTACTCTTCTGCATATTGTATTTTGTCGTTACTATGGTTATGTCAATTTGTAATTAAACCGATCAATTTGCTATTTTATCACTTCTATTGTTCATTTATTTTTGTGTTGATGTCTTGATCTGCAAGTTAGATTTACTTTACCCTGAATTGCATAAATTTATGCCTGAAAAATGTAGTTAATATATAATTAGCCCAATCCAATTTTGAGACGAAAAACCGTAATTACCCTGCGCTAAGCGCGGGGTCCGATTCTAGTTTGTATTCAATTATTGCAAAGTTTCTGAGTTTGATGATTTGAACAAGAAACATTAATGTTATGGAAAAGAAGAGATGGAAGAGTAAAGATTAGGCTAGGTTTATTTTTATTTAATTATTAAGTTTATGTTGGAAATTTAGAGTTATGTCTGTTGTAACAGAATCGAAACGAGAACAATAAACGTAAGAAAGACACAAAGGTTTACGTGGTTCACCAAATTGGCTACGTCCACAGGAGGAGGGAGATCAGATTATTACGGAGGCTGATTACAGTTTTCGGTACAATTAGGGTTTACATATAAGCCGCTATATATAGCGCTAAATAACCCTAAGCCCAACAACAAAACTGATAGGCCCAATAAAGTCCATACAACAGAGATCGTATACCGTTTGACATCCGTGCTACCTGTCGCAGTGTGTGATTCAGATTTAAGACATTCTAACAATGTCTCATTTGACTTATGAGTTCATGTCGAAAACTTTAGAGTACAAGTTTACGTTTAAGACTACCATCGACTTCTCCCCACCTACACCCTTTAACAAGTTTCGTGCAATGTTGCAACCCACTTGCTAACCAGTAGGGAGCGATGAGCACATGTGAAGTCTGTAACACATCCCAAAGAAAGTGTAACTGAAGTCGTTAAGAGTTGATCAAATATTTTGATTGTAAAATCAAGATCTAGAAAATGGTGCGACCCAAATTGATGCTTTCAAGTTGGGACCGATTATGGATTTTTAGGAATCCCTTTTGACCCCAAAAAAAGAATCTTGTGGAATATTCCCCTGATGCAACATTAGATACTTGGAGTGGGCCAAGGTTTGGGTTGGGCCTTGTACTGATCTTTGTATATGGTCCAGTTAGCAGGTGACATTCGATTACACAGAAATGAATGTGTACTCACATGTATGTTGATCCATCCGAGGTTGTATATATTCATCAACGTCACACGAGCACGTGTCGATAAGCGAGATTGTACACGTGTTCTCCAGTTCCTGCTCCGATATGACTCATGTCGATGCCGATACAACTTCGGCAAAAAAAAAACCCGCACCCACTTTTTTATAACTGACACCCACTCTTGGGCGCATCCGGGATGCGTCCAAACCTTTTTTTAAAAACCCGGTTCAGTTTTGAGCGCACCTAGGATGCGTCCAAAATCAGACCGGATTTTTGAGTAGTTTGAAGGAAAAAATAAAAAAAAATAAAAAAAATTGGACGCACCCGGGATGCGCCTAAAGCGGAGCCAGTTATAAAAAATCGGGTGCGGGGTTAAACGGCCTACAACTTATGCATGCATGCACATAGTGGATTCCATCTTTCTTTTTCCGACAACTTATTAATACTCCGTATATAAATTACATGCATGCGTGCGTGAATATACTTGTATGCTTATAGACTTGATGTATGCCTATTTTGAGAGATTAAGAAAGGAGTATGAACCTCTAGAGAACGTTTTTAAGGCATTTTTCGTGTCGGAAATCTTAGAAAAATTAAAAACTCTCTGAGAAAAGTTTTCAATAGTCAATAAGAACGTTGATCATCAAATCGAAAATTTCAACGTTTTCTATTAGTTTTTAATGCGTTTCCTAGTTGGTTTTACACGTTTCCTAATATTAGAGACACAACTAGTCAAAACTCCAATCTCGCATTCTTTTCTTTTCGAACTTATTTAATTCATCTTTAATTCTATTTCTATATATTAAAATGAATAAAAACATCTAGTGTATAACATTTTAGTTGGTAAAATCACAATCTATCTATTCTATATATAATAAATTTACACTAATTTTGATTTAATTTAAAATAATATATAATATATTTTTCCATTTCCCCGTCGTTTCCTAGTTTTATAATCTGAAATCGCCGTTTCTCGTTATCGAAACGTTACTGTTTTCCGTTTCCGTTTCCATTCTCGTTTCCGTTTCAGAGTAACATAGACTGTTCTTACGTAAGCAGTAGATACGAACGTGTCCATAGAGTATATATGCTGGTCCACCAGGCTGGCATCTGCGACGTAGCCTCGATCAAGCTTTGCATGCAATATATATATGCCACCTTTTCTTTGCACTATAATATATATAAGTATAAACAATAAATAGTATACATATAAAACTACATTGAATGGCTTTTGGACCCGGTCAAAGGACGATGTGATTGAATCTTTCCGATATGCATGTATATATATCTCGCTAACCTAACTTCTTGCGGTACCGAGAAGCTCAAACCGGCTTTTATTTTGCGACAACAAATAAACATATGTATTGGATATATACATAGTACTAAACCAGCTGGTCAAATTTTATACACCATAGTATATTTGAAAGAGCCAAGTCGAATTTGTACATTTTATGTTTGGTTTCATTTTAGTGGACGGATCAGAACCTTAAATATAGATGTATGAACTTTGTACGTAAGTTCTAGAACTTGCCCACCCTGAAAGTCCGTACGTGGTAACCGAATTCCTTTTCAATCTATAGCTTGATCGGTTATCTCGTTTTATAGAATATCTCAAAATTAATTCATCTATTTATATATTAGATTTTTTAGTCCCAACTTTCAATCTGGGATACACTTTAATGAATATACTTCATCAAATGACTTATTTAGATATTATATCGAAAGTAGATAATAAGGCTACTGCCGAAAAAGGCCTTAGCAAATATCTAATGTGGTTTTCACGTGGTTCTGAAAACATGATAGAAATATCATAAGAGAAAGAGTCCTATACTATAACAAGAATGTATTATTTGTGAATATTTAATGCTAGTAAATGATGAACAATACCGGGTAATTTAATCTGAAGAATATTGATTGACAGACGTAAAATATTTAAAAGTCGAAAAATATTCATCTTTTAAAACAAAAATTTATTGAAAAATAGAAAATCATTTCAGGTAAAACGCATCATAATTTTGATATACATTTTGATAAAATTAAATATTCTTATGTTCACAACAAAAAACTTGTTCATATCCGAACTACTCTCTTTACATTACAACAGTAATGAGACGTGTGCATGTACTTTTCACATATTACAATGCATGTACAATCTGTCAAATGTGCATGTCGTCGGCTTAAATGTGCATGTCAATGGCTTAAATATGCATGCGGATTTTTTCATTCGCACGTTAATAATACGTTCGCACGGTGAATCTTTTCCTCTATTATATATACAAATATAAAAGGGCTAATTACAACCAAATTTTAGTTTTTTGAGAGGTCGGTACAAAATTGGTCAGGTTTTTTCTATACTATATATAGGCCCTTACTAAATACCGCTCACCTAAATTACCAAATACCGTCCGGTCTCTCGCGTTACGCGAGGGAGAGACACCAAAAAAGGCCCTTACTAGAGATGTACATCTCTCCCGTTATGCGAGAAGCACGTCGCTCGCGTAACGCGAGATTAAAATTTTAGATTTATAATATTTTTTTGCTAATCTCGTGCTACGCGAGCGACGTGATCATGTTGGTAATTTGACCGAGCGGTATATAGCATCGGTTGTATATATAAGTCAAGTGGTGCAAAAGATGGTTCCAATTAAAATTCTTCCGTTCCATGTTCTCCACACCATGAATCCAGATGAAGAGCCCGAACCATTTCCCACCTTCTTCAACCTCTGGATAAAGCAGCTCCAAGACCACCTCCAACGCCTAGTCCACACCTCAAAACACCACAACAACAACCAAACCGAGTCCATATCCGCCGACTTAGCCGCCCACCACAGAGCCTACTACACAGCAAAATGGGCCTACACCCGGAAAGACGTCTTAATCTTCTTCAGCCCACCTTGGCTAAGCCCACTCGAAACGGCCCATCTCTGGATAACGGGGTGGAAGCCCTCGATGGCGTTTAAGCTGGTGGAGTCGTTGGTGACGACGAGGAAGCCGTTGACGAGCTTGGCGGAGTTGGCGGAGGAGCAGAGGAAGATGGTGGAGAGGCTTAAAAGGAAGATGAAGATGGAGGAGGATAAAGTCGAGAGGGATATGGAGAGGATGCAGGTTTCGGTTGCTAATAGGAAGATGCTCGATCTTGCTAGACAGACTCGAAGAGATGGAGGACACGTCGCAGGGTATGTTGTACTTTTTTGTTATCGCCCAAAAAAACAAGATCGGTTTTTTTCCCCTTAAAATGCTCAAAAATTCGGTCTGATTTCAGGCGCATCCTATAATTATCCGATCCGGACGATCCGCCGATCCGATCCGTAAATATCCGTATCCAATGGATTATGTATCCGTATCCGATCCGATCCGGATAAATGGATCGGATACGGATCGGGGTTAGATATCCTGCGGATATCCGGGGTATGTCACTTATATTAATATAATAATAAATTATATATATAAATAATATAAATACATTATATCTAATAAAAAATGCAAAAAAAAATATGTAAGTGGTCGTCAATACTCAAGTATTGTTTGGACTTAGCCTTCTGCATTTATTTGGACAAAGCCCATTAGTGATATAATGGTATTGGGCTAATTATTAATGGACTCACCAACATTTAATAACCACTAGTGGACCCACCAATGGCTTGTATTGATATTTCGGATATCCAATCCGATCCGAGGATTTCAGATCGGATATCCGGACGTTTCGGATACGGATACGGATTGCAATATTGGAATTTTTTTTGCGGATACCCGATCCCAAACGCCGGATCGGATCGGATATCTGATAATGAACAGCCCTAATCCTAGGTGCGTCCAAAACTGAACCGGGTTTTTAAAAAAAAGTTACGTCAGTTATAAAAAATCGGGTGCGGGGTTTTTTGCCGTCATCTTTTTGTTTCTCCTAGATCAATACGTCGATATCGATGTCCGTTTTGTAATGTCGATATATCTAACTATAAATTATTACAGGATTTAAATTTAATACTATTAAAGTACTATCAAACAAGATCACACATGACTATGTTTTACGAAAATTCTATTAAATTGTAAATAATGTCAAAAAAAGAAACATAAAGATAAATAAGGGATGGAGAAAATATTTCATAAGGTTTTTTCGGAAAGAGGTTAGACATCATGGTTTAGGATGAACATAAGTTCACCTAAAACCAATTGATAATATTCAACTTATGAGGTAGAACTTTGTTTAACACTTTTATACACTTCAATATAACCCGTGACATTTAGACAATTAAGATCGTGGATGACTCTGGTAAATGTGAAATTATATGGATTTTGGACAACACACGAGACAATTTGTGGGAACATAGATAAGCACAACTTGGGTATTAGGCACTAGATAAGTCAATGAAGTTTTATCCGGCAATGGAAAAACTATGGGACTGTGTTTAAGAGTGTTGGACCCAATTCACACATGCGCTAGAACTACTTAACTGGGCTTTTCTTCTGACAATGTTGTCCCATGTGTTGCGTGAACATAATTCACATGGTATCAGAGTCCCCCATTAAAATGATAACATTGATCACGACTCTTTTCGGTCCAATTCTTATCTGGTGAGATTTTTTCGTTTGACAATAAGAGGAGTAATTTTCAAAGCTTCGCTAAAATCATGTAAAACTCTACAGAGGGGAGGTGGAGGTGAACGGGCTGGTTGCCGGGCTGGAGAAGGTGGTGAAAGAGGCGGATATGGTGAGGTTGAAGACGCTTAAAGGGTTGCTTGAGGTGTTGAGTCCTAAACAAAGCTTGGATTTTCTGGCGGTTTTGTCTATGGTTTTGCTTCAGCAGAGAAGGTGGGGCAATGAGAGGGCGGCCCATTAATAAGGACCGGTCCATGGCCCATCTCTTGCGGTGGCCCAATGCTCCTTTTTTCTTCTTAGAGAAGGCCCAATGTACTTATGAGCTTATGATATAGGTTGTACATGGATGTATTTCATTTTGCTTCAGATTTCGTGTTTTATTAATTACTCTTATAAGTTATAACCATGTGTTCCAAAAGTCATTTGTTCAGACGTTAGAGATATTTTTCCGATTTCTGTTCGGGAATCTAATAAAAACAATGTTTATAGTTTGTGATTTAGAAAGATTTTTGGGAATTGGTTCATACAACATTTGCATGATTTTCGTAGTCCATGTCATACTTTTCGTTTTAGTGTTTCGGGATTGTTAAATTGTTAACCAGATATCGAGATTAGGAGTGTGTGGAGTACACATCCATGTAAATGAACTTAAATGCCAGATCATATTTTAGAGTGTAATATTAGAGCACATGGTTCGAGATATTAATGGGGTTGAAAGAGTTATGTACGTGTTATTTGATGTTAACATAACATGTTTTTTTGGGTGGAAAATGAGGGTTATACCCGTTTATTGAGAAAAAGGAAATTACGTAGGCTCGCTAATGATAGCATCCGCGTCAAGAATACGCTCTAGTCCTAATGGGGGAACCACATAATAAGTAAATTCACCCAAACAGTTGAAGCTAGATTTGGCAAGCCAGTCAGCCGATTGATTTCCGAGGCGAGGGATGTATCTTATCTTGACTCTCCAATCTGGGTCAGCTAAGTAGTTTTTGATGATTTGGATGTATTCCCGGTGGAGTGCTGGGGTATTCACCTCAGACGATACTTGCTCCAAAAGCTCCTTGGAATCAATTTCCACTTCTAGTTGTTCAACCCGCAGTTGTTTGGCAATTCTCAAGCCATGTGCCAGGCCGGTGAGTTCAGCCCTAAATGGCGATTCTCCAGGTTCAGTAGCCACAAATCCCCTTACAAAATCGCCCACTTCATCCCTAATCAATCCTCCACATCCGACCACGTTGCTGCCCAGCTTAAAAGCCCCATCACAATTGAGCTTTTTCCACCCCGCAGCTGGTCGACTCCATCTCTCCAATGCGCTAGAGCTTTTTTTGTGCTGATTCCCTCTGTTGTGCCACAGTCTTAGGTATTCTCCAGCTTTGTCCAGCACATATTGGGCTTTTGTTTCAGTCGTCATCATCCCGGAATCGAAGACCCTGGCGTTTCTCCAGCGCCAGATCCACCACAAGCCTACCGCAAAAACCATCGGCCAGTCGCCCTTCCTGCACAGGTTCGAGTAAATCTAGTCCCGCAGCTCTTGGGTGAAGAAATTATTCTGCGGAAATTTTGCCAGGAGATCTCTCCATACAGCAGCAGCTAGAGGTGCTTATCGGTTCGGTTTGAACCGGAAACCGTCTAAAACCGTCAGAAACCAAAGCCGAACCGGAACCGGAACCGTCTGGAACCGTAATTGATCGATTCTGGTTACGGTTTATGATTTTGTAGAACCTTGAAACCGGCGGTTCCGAACTGTAGAACCGGAGGTTCAAAACGGTCTAACCGGAACTGACGGGTTGGAACCGAAGGAGAGTGTTAGATTAGTAGAAATCCTTAATAAATGTAAAAGAACTACATGAGCTTTGATTCCTCTAGTCCTATAGGATACGTCGGCAACTTATGTTAAGTTCAAGCTCTTTTATGTTTTGTTTTTTATTAAGACAGATCATTTATATAATATGTTTATGTATGAATTTATTATATTAATTAAAGATTACAATACAAGTATTTTCAACTTTTAACAATTTAAAATTATATAGAACCGGAACCAGAACAGAAATTGAAACCGTTACAAAACCGTATTAGAACCGGGTTGAAACCGTCCATAACTGTAATCGGAACCGGAACCGAACCGAAACCAGAGGAACCTTCATTAGATGGTTTCGGTTTCGGTTCATGATTTTAAAGAACCGGAACCGGCGGTTTTAGAACCGGAACCGGCGGTTCGGGAACCGTGAGCATCTCTAGCAGCAACATCCTGGCAGTCTCTTAAGGTATGGAGGGTGGATTCACTAATTCCTGGACATCGGCCACATTCAACACTCTCTCCGCAATGACGTCTGACCCTGTTCTCATTACACATGATGGCATTCTGTGTTGTGAGCCATACGAAAGCTTTGACTCGTTTCGCAACTTTCAACCCCCAGATTTTCTTCCACATCGGATCTGGACTTGGCGAATTGCTTGAGTTCTCCATAAGCCCTAGACTTGATTTCAAGGAGAAGTTCCCTGTCCCTATAGCATTCCAGGAAAAGTTGTCTTCAACTCCTTCAGTTACCAAGGTAATTCCTCCTATTTTCTGAATTACTTCTTGTGGTAGAAGATGTTCAAATTCATTCCATCTCCATGTATTTCCATTCCAGTATTCTGCAATAGTCCGGTCTTGGTCCGCAACATCGATTGGAGCTAATGCTAGCGACTCGAGGCTTTGGTTACAAATCCATGGGTGACTCCAGAAAAAGGTAGTTTCTCCATTCCCTACTACTGTTCTTAGTCCCTGAAGTAGGTGATGTTTAGCTTTCACAATTCCACTCCAGAGATTGGAGGCTCCCTTAACTTTCCTGAACATGTCCCGGTCCTTTCTTCCTTGGCAATATTTGCCTCGGATTACTCTCGACCAAAGTGATTCAGGTTCCTGTAAAGCTCTCCAGCCCATTTTCGTCATAAAGGCAGAATTAACCTGTCTCGTACTTCTCATCCCGAGTCCACCCTCTGCCTTGGCCAATCTCAGTGAGTTCCATCCAACTAGGTGCATTTTCCGCTTCTCGCTGGAGGAACCCCAGACGAAGCCTCTCGTTTTCTTTTTGATTTCATCACAAATAGAGAGGGGTAAACTGTTTGTTTGCATCGAATAGTACGAGACAGTAGCTACAGCTGACTTGGCCAAAGTGACTCTGCCTGCTAGGGAGAGGACTTTGGATTTCCAACCTGCGAGTTTTGACTCTATACGATCAATCACCGGTTGAAAAGCTTGCTTTGTGAGTTTTCTCTTAGACATCGGAATCCCTAAGTACTTGCCAAGGTCCTCAGTCGCCGGGATTCCTCCTGTTTGACTTATCCTGCTAACTAAATCTGTCGGGGTTGAGTTGGAGCAGCACACCATTGACTTGCTAAAATTGATTTTAGCCCCCGAAGCCTCGCAGAATTTATCCAAGCAAAACCTAATGACCCTCATCTGCTCCGGTGTTGCTCTACGAAGAGAATTAGGTCGTCAACGAAAAACAAATGTGACAGTCCAGGTCCTAGTTCAGATAGCATAATAGGTTTCCAAGCTCTCGAACTGATAGCCTCTTCTATTATGTGTCCTAGCCTCTCCATACAGAGAACAAAAAGGTAGGGAGACAATGGGTCTCCTTGTCTGACTCCTCTAGATGGTTTGAACTGCTCCCCTAGTTCCCCGTTCCAGAGAAATCTCATGCTGCAGGAGGTTACGCAGTCCATAATAATCTTCACAAGCAGAGACGGTATCTTGAGTTCCTGCAGGGTATCCTGTATGAAGCTCCATCTTATTTTGTCATATGCTTTCTCGAGATCAATCTTGATGGCCATGATCCGTTGTCCAGTTGTACATCTCATTGAGTGCATAACTTCCTGTGTAATAACTATATTATCAGTAATCTGCCTCCCAGGAACAAAACTGGACTGTGTGGGCGCCACTACCTTTCTCATCAAGGGCTTAAGTCGCATTACGATAGCTTTGGTGGCAATTTTGAATGCGACGTTACACAAGCTTATGGGCGTAGCTGATTGACGTTTTCAGGATTCTCTTTCTTCGGAATAAGGACGAACATTGTCTCATTCATTGCGTCGGGGACCCCATTACCTTCCAGAATCTGCAGCACACTTTCCTCAACTTCAGCATGTACTGTATCCCAGTTCTTTTGGTAAAATATGGCCTGAAACCCGTCTGGTCCTGGTGCTTTCAAAGCACCCATGTTTTTCATGGCCTCCGTTATGTCATCCCTGCTGAAGTTTATGTAAAGTCCATCGAATTCCACAACAGACAGAGCAGGAAAACGGTCTCTTGGGACATCAAAAGGGCCATCCATTTCCGACTCTTCGGAATATAAACTGTGCAAATGATTGGTGACCGGTTTCCTAACTTCATCCTGCTCCCATATCCATTCATTCTCATCATTCTGCAATGCCTCAATTCTGTTGCTTTTCCGCCTGATAACTGCACAAGCATGGAAGAAGCGGGTATTTCTATCTCCATCAATCAACGCCTCAGATCTAGCTTTTTGCATCCAGAATAGGTTGATTTGTTCAAGTGTTGCATCCATTTGGCCTCAGAGCTTGCGGTCAAGTTTCAAAAGTCCTCTGTTTGTATTATTGCATAATTCCCTTTGGACCCCCTTAATTCTTCTCCACAATCTATCTCTGCGGTGAAATAGATTACCGAAAATCTCCTTATTCCATGTGTCTAGTTCTTGCCTTAGAGTGGACAGGGCTTGGGAGAGTGGAGCCCCATGCGACCAATGTCCAGTGAGAAAGCTCTGGAACTCGTGATGTAAGAGCCAGGCCGCCTGGAATTTGAAGGTCTGTTTGAAAGGTCGATAGTCATTAAATCCCTTAACATTGAGCAGTAGCGGGCAATGATCGGACTGCACAACTGGGAGATGTCTGATTGCTGCATTCTCAAACAGGCTCCTCCTGGATAGGCTACATAAGCCTCTATCAAGACGGGCAGAGGTACGGGTTATCGGATCCACACCACGGCTCCATGTGAATTGTTGTCCCGAGAACCCAAGATCAAGCAAGCACATATCCTCAATCCACTTGTTGAAGTTACTGCATCTACGTCTCATCCCATCAGAGTCTCCAGTTCTCTCCTCCATGCTCTTGGTCTCATTAAAATCCCCCATGAGGAGCCAAGGGAGGTCAACCTTATCGCAAAAATCGAGTAGCCGGGTCCAAATTTTTGCTCTGGTATTCGGTTGTGGGCTAGCATATATTGCAGAAAAGAGCCAGTCAGCCATTCCAGTGCCAGAGACCTTGACTGAAACCACTTCTGGATGAATCTCAACATTGTCAATATTTACTCTGTCTTTCCTCCACAGCACCCATATGCCCCCTCTGAATCCGACTGCTTCAGAGCGAAGAATTCCATCAAACCCTATATGCGAACAAACTTTGTCTGCTTGAGTCCCACTCACACGGGTCTCTAGGAGAATCAAAATGGAGGGATCGTGAGTGCGAATCATATCTTTGAGAGCAAGCATGGATCCTTTGCTGCTAGCTCCTTGGGTGTTCCACGAAACTAATTTGATATCTGGGACTATCATTGACAACAGATTGGATAGGAAGTCGTCTTCTTTTGTCCAGTCAACAATTCTGTTGGACATCCTCTGATCCCATGGTGACATCACCATCTTGTATTCCAGCCTCGTCTCCCTCTGGAATCTTGATCTCTGAACCCTGTACTACAGTTTCCAATCTTTCATCCACTGAGGGAACTGTTTTCCTTCCGGTTGTTTCGATGCCTGCATCAAGTTCCATATTGCCGCCATTTGGGTCTGAGGGAATGCTCGAGTGAACCCCAATGACAACAGTTGCAACAGTAATAGTTGGATGAGTTCCTTCTATCACTTTACCCGTCTTAATCCAGAACTTTCCAGGCAATCCTGTAGGGGGGGTGCCTGATGTGGAGAGAGACGACGTAATATTTTCCTGGCATATTTCTTTTTCCTTATCTTGATTATTGCTATCTTTTCCGAAGATCCTTCCTTTTTGGATTGCCTTTCCTAAGATCTTTTTTGGTGCCAAAAGACCAGTCTGTCCTGGGATATCCTGTGATTTGCCTCCTTGATTTTGCATATAAATATTCTCCTTTCCTTTATTTCCGTTTTTCTTTCCTTTCCAGTTAGCCTGATCTTTCTGCTTTCCCTGCCTTCCTTGATTTCTGCTTGTACTCTCTTCCTTTGACGTGTTTCCTTGAATAGATGCTTGGAGCGCGTTGACTTCCTTCTCCACTTCGAAATCTTCGCTACTACCCGAGAAAATAGCAAAGCGAGATCCCAAAGATTCTGGCGTATCAGTAGTTGCCTTAGCTTTCGCGGTTTTTTTTTGGAATTTGAAATCCCTCATCGTCCGTCCTGTTCTGTTTGGCCTGAGAACTATTCCGGTCCTAAGACCCTGTTGTCGGACCCCCCCTGTCGTTGATGTGATCTTGCTCTGTTCTCCGGAGGCTTCCTTGCGATTGGATCAGGAATCATCCACTTCCCCCAGGACTCGACTAATTCTGGTGCTGCCTCCACGACTTCTTGATTCTCCATATCCATCTCTGCAATATCCGTATTACATTTATCCTCTGTATGCCCTATCTTCCCACATGTGAAACAGATCATCTTGAGCCCTTCATATTGAATTTTACAGATCCTCCCGTTAAGTCTGAACTTGGATAGCAAAGGCTTGCTGATATCCAGTTCAACACTCATCCTGGTGTATTTTCCTCTTTCCGCAGAGCATGTGGTTTTGTCAACTTTCAGCACTTTCCCCACTTTTGATCCAATTTTATGGAGGATGATTGGATCAAAGTATTCCATGGACAGATTAGGGACCCTAATCCATGCCGTGAGCATTATGATCTTCTCTTCATTAGCAACAAAGTTGGGACACCATTGTTGAATTGTCAAGTAATGTTCACCAACTAGCCATGGTCCATTCACAAGAACATGATGGAGATCATCCTTGTTGCGGAATTTGATGACGTAGTACTCATTGCCAATATCCACCATCCTAAACTCTCCCTTTGTTCTCCACTTTTGAGTCAATGTTTTCCTGAGGAATATGAACCCAACTTTCTTCCCGAACACTTTGACTATCAAAGAATTGCACCATGGTTGTCTGATTCTTTTCTTTTCACTAGCGATCAGTAGGATCTTTGGGCAGTCACTATCCTCAACCGGATCTTCTTCATCGTCCACCAGGTCATCTTCGTGTATCTCCTCCTCCCAGACTGATTCCTCTGATTCCTCATTCCCTTCCGATCCTCCATGTCCCATTACTATATTTTTGAATGAGACCCATTGTTCAGTACTCGTGCTTCCTTCTTTGTCTTGTTGAGCTCCATTCCCTAGCACGGGAAACTGCTCATTTGCTGCCTCAAATGCTTCTAGCATTCCTCTCTTCATCTTCTTGCTTGATCTTCTCAAGATATCAGTCTCTTCCGGCCGAATGGATGGGTTTCCGGTGGTCGGAGGAGTGCTGGAGTTTTCCCTCATTGGGAGTGTTCGCATTCTATCAATCTTGCTCTTAGCTTCTTTTGAAATGAGGGATATTAATGTTGAGTGAAATTTATTATTCTTTCAGAAGTTTAATTTAATTTTAGACCATTCAAAGTCATGCCTTGTCTATGATTTCCTGTTAACATAACATGTTAAAGCAAGATATATAACCTGAACAAATTATGTTTGTGTTATTTATAGACCCGAGGAACGAGGGTTTATAAGCCGATCTTGTCAACCGGGGTAATAGCATATGTTTGTAACTATAAGTATCGGCTTCATAATCTAATCCGGTTCAGAAAAGATCCGGATTATAAAGTATCAACATGGGATAATCAATTAATATTATTATTAATTATAAATAATAATATTAATAATAATAAAATTAATATTAATATTTATTTATACTAATTACAAGAATCGTTCATTCAAACAACATACCAAACACGGAGCTTCATGAATTATCTATTCCGATTCCTGATTTCAATCTCATTCCGATTCCGATTCTAAACAACGTAACAAACGGGGCCTAAACAAAACTGCATCTTATCTTATCTTATCCATCTTATCTATATAAAGGCTGGCTGTTTGTTACAGAATTAAATGAAATTGGTACTGCCCTTTAATTCAAACCGTATATTTTCAATCCCATTCCTCGGTTCTCTGCCATTCTCCTCATCCCTTTCTCTTCCTCGCGCCGTTCTCTGCTCACATCTTTGTCGTCTAAAATCACCATCGCCAGCGAATGGAAGCGAAATAATGCCTCCCTCCGTCTCCTTTAAATCCCTAGGTCAGCTGAATTCCTTTGCCATATATACTATTTGTTTGCTTCGTCTTTACCTCACGAAGCTGTGGCGGATAAATCAGGTGTTTCGGTGAGGAAATTGAGTTTTTCTGTTCGAATATGGATTGAATGTCGATTCTGTGTATTGAATTTTGAGTTAATGAATAATTCGCCAGTGACATGTTCAGATTCTTCATTCCTGATGTTGAGTTTTTGAAGGATCCAAAGGGGCTTCTTACATATCTTGCTCTCAAGGTTTGAAACGCGAGGCAAATTTGCTTGCTGTTAAATTTCTGGTCAAGATATGCCCTAATATACAGTTCTATTCGCCCAATTCATTTGGCATTGTTTCCCTCTTCTTGTTGCTTATAAACTATAGACCAGAATACAACCTTAAAACTAATAGTCAAACACTCACAGGTGAGATCATCTGGGTTGGTTGAAGACGAGTTGGATAAGGTGATATCATCTAATTTGTTATCATCCTGGAGAAAGTTTATTCTTCATCAAATTGTTTTTCTTCATAGTTTCTGTTTTGATAGTAGATGTGAGAGCTTTTCTGTTTTTTTATCAGATGGGTAATAATTCTGGACATGGTAGAGACTCAAATCCAATTGAAGAGCCTCTGATTATTTCGCCCAGAATCAAACTGAATGATGCTCGGTTCCTGGCTTATAGAGAAACAGGAGTTCCTAAGGAAGAAGTCAAGTTCAGAATCATCATTGCTCATGGATTTGGCAGTTCCAAAGATATGAGTTTTATGGCTCCTAAAGTAAGGATGTTTAAAATCCCTTTTGTTTTCCTGTTGAGTTGATCATCTGGGTTCAAATTTTAATTTAATTGGAAGCTTAGTCAAAAGGAAGTAGAAGGATAAGAGTTTCAAGTTGCATTTTCCATGGATATGGGTCCATTTTCCTTAAACGTGAAGAATTGAATTATGTTATCATCTTAACTTTTGTGTTGAGTTATGGATTCTAATGCTGATGTGAGAGCTTGCTTTGAGATCCTATACAACTTGGATGTTGGAACTAAGTTATGATAATGATAAAACATTCAGCACAGGAGGGAAGAATCCGTTAATTTTGCAGGCAGAATCCGTTAGAATTTATGGGACTTTGCATGATTTACAGAAATTTATGTTTCCATGAGCTTGAAGATACACATTCTACTATATGACCGAGCAGGCTATGGAGAAAATTATCCAAACCCGAAAAGATCAGTAAAGAGTGAAGCCCAAGACATTGAAGAACTTGCACATCAGCTACAACTAGGTTCTAAATTCTATGTAATTGGACTTTCACTAGGATCATACCCCATTTGGAGTTGCCTCTACCATATACCCCACAGGTACACTATCCAAACAATCAATAGCACTTTCAGTTTTAGCGTAAATTTTATGAATTTTTTTTTCCTTTTTTTACAGATTACAAGGGGTTGCTCTAGAGAGGAAAGGTTTGTTTTAAATAGCTTTTTCTGCACACAGTACAAATAGTTGCTTGGCTGTATCACTTTCTGCAGAAGCCCCCTTATTTGAACATAGACTCAGTCCTTGCCCATCTGTACATTAAAGATATACAATATTTACCGGTTGCCTAAAATCATTCTACTTAGTATAATAACATTAGAAAGTGTTTTGTCCGTCGTAAATGTATAAAAAAAAGAGGAGCTATATACAGCCAATTGTCTGGCATCTTGGATCCTCCATCCGATCAATTTAAAGATATGCATAAAAGATATTGTTCAACATAAACACTGACAGACAGCATAGTGGGTAGTGTCTAATAAGAGGTTGCATTATAAGGTCAATGTCATTGTATTTGTTTCTACCAAAAACAAAACTGTATTTGATCCTGCTCCTTTCTTTTTCTATATTGTCAATTCCTCATATAATATCATAATCCCACTCCCACCCCAAATTTGTTCCTTTAGTAAGGTTTAACAGCAGAGGAGATAGCTAGAGATCACCCTGAAGAACCAGAACGCATGCATGTAACTGATATTGCTCAACTTTTTATTATGAGTCTCTGCAAGAGGCCTTTTAATACTTACTATCCTATTCTTACGATGCTTCAAACTATACCAGATGCCTGATCCTCGCTGCAAAAGATGCAATGACAAGAACTTGCTGATATCATTCAAGGAGGAACTGGAGACCGATATCAGGTTATTATTGAGAAACCCTTCTCTAAACATTGTCCTGGCCTAAGTTTATCTTTTTCCTCCTCTCTTCTAGCTTGACATGATAAACTGGTTCTTCCTTACATTAAACACCCTTCTTGAATTGCAAAAAATGATGAGATAATCTATGAAGCAACTACAAGACTTATTGTTGAAAATATTCAAGGATCTAACTTACTTTTTTGTGCATATAGAATAGTTTTTGCTTTGTTAATGTTTATTCATTTGTTGTAGAGCTTCAACAGGGCTGATCTTTGCAACATTTTTATTGCAGCTGGAATGTCAGCTATTCATGCAAATCGTAATTATGTTATTCATGAAGATTTTTAGGAGGGTAAGATTCTGCATAAGTTCTACCGTTGTTTTGACAAAATTAAGTGTGTGATCTTTTATCTCATCTGACTTCACATGTGTGAGTGTGGTGTATTGATGTCTCAGGCTGTCAGATAACCTCTATAGATTGTCTGGACTTTACAGTCTATTATGTTTTCTTGATTCTTATTCTCATGATAAACTCCGCCTTATATGACTTACTAAATATGTATTATACATGAGTTGATCATAGTGAATATTTATGTTAAGAATCAATATGAAAAGCAAATACATCTGATTTAGTGTGGTAACGATGTCTTCTAGATGGCAAAATTTCAAGATTTTTTTTTTATCTATTTCCATGTTCTCTGA
Source organism: Oxyria digyna (assembly GCA_029168935.1). Lineage (NCBI taxonomy): Eukaryota > Viridiplantae > Streptophyta > Magnoliopsida > Caryophyllales > Polygonaceae > Oxyria > Oxyria digyna. The sequence continues at coordinate 843,664 of JAPVLV010000026.1, read as the reverse complement.
TGTCATGCTTTGTCCCATGAATTATAATGTTTAGTGTTGGGATCAAATTTACAAATTTGAACTTACCATAACCCCGACACAGTTTCCATCAATGGAATTTATGTGAATACCTTGATGCAGTGTGTTTTGCATCAATTGGGCTCTTAAACCACCTTTGTTACTTTATTTGTAGCATAGCAATTAGAAATGCAATGTATTGGGTGTAGGTTTTTTATCCGTGTTGATGGATGTTGAGTTGCAAATTAATCTGATTGAATGCATTATATCGAGGCTTTAGTCTGTTTTTTGTCTTTATTGGAATCTATAGATTGTAGATTCAGTAATTTCTCTATTTTAGGTAGATTTCTAAGACATAGGGGAGCTTGCTGAAGTACGGATGACTAAGACACTCTGCTCTTAAATATTTTTCTCATTCTGAAGTTATTTTCAAGTGAAGGGTTCAATTTATTAAAACAAATCTCAAGTTCCTTGACTCTTTATCTAAATTATTCTTTTTGCAAAAAAAACTGACTCGAACACTCTCCTGTTTGCTGAAGATAGCTGCAGAATTCAGGGTTGCAGTCTACATGACCAATCAAGGTACTTCTCTTACAATTAGAATTGGTTTTGATATAAAAAACCCATTAGAGTGCTGTTAGGTGCAACATATGATATGCGCTTTTGACTATACAAATATCTTATGTTGCTAACAGCAACAGATCTAATTTGAAATGTTCAATACGCGGGATCATTTATAATACATGATTTTGTTTGAAAATATTGTTTCGATAATGTAGGAATTCAGTGTCCTATATTTAGTATTGCAGGATCATAAAGTGGTGACAATTATAGACTTTAAATTGTATAGACAGAATATGGGAAAGTTAGGATCTACCCTTGACAAATGTGGCACACCTTGTACTACCGGTTTTTAGTCCTTTATGTTATGCTGACCTAGGTTAAAATAAATTTGTAGCTTTTATTATTGCCATTTTAAACAGAACAATATATTTTACCTGTCTTCACTCCCATATATAAAAGGATAACACTGATATTCATGCTCATGTTAAATTCGTGTTTTTTCTGATTTTCTAATGACTGTAGTCGACCATGTGTGTAGTGTCTGGCGTTCTTTACATGACATCATTCTATCCATTTGTAAAATCACATTGATCTTGTAATCACAGTGATCTTTAGAAGGATTGTCATTTATTTTGCAGGTTTGTTTCAAACGACGAAAAATTATCCTACTTTGTTTCATGACTATCTTTTCTCTTTCTATTCATTTCAATAGCTTTTTTATTTGTGAGTTTGAGTAGCTCATTGAAACAATTATGAATAATAGACATTTTATTTAATCAAGTGTAGAAGTCAAGTTGTTCAGTCTTCCTGGTTTTAAAATTTATTTCTTGACTTATTGTCAGATTCTTACAGTAATGGCTTGAATTGTATTCTTTTATGGAGGTGTAACTTCTCTAAGTGAGCATATGCCTTAAATTTTAATTTTAATTTTTCCATTCTTAATTTTTCAGCTAGAGGGCAGTTAAAAGTTGTACATGTGGGGTAGGTTGACAATTGTACCCGTTGATATTAAGCATCGTCAAGCGTGTGATCCTAATAGGATTAAAAAATCAGGAGCAAAGGATTTGTGAACTGATTGTTCGAACAAATCCCTCTCCAATTCTGTGTATATGTTTGAAGGATTTATGCACTTACCTTTTATGTTATATTAGCATTAAAGTTGTTAGTTTTTCAACTCAATACATGAATATGATTTGTCCAATCTAATTATAGATCTATTTTAACGACGTAGCGCGGGGGGCCGTATCTAGTTAAACTAATAATTGATTTGTTAAAACTTACCTCAGCAGCAATAATTGATTTTGTTTTGGGTCGAAAGCGTCAATACATTTTTTTGTTGGAATGAATGTGGCAATAATATATCTAACGTGCTTGTGCTATTCCAACTTGAAAGTGATATTATTCACGAGTTTCACAAAACTCCAGCTGCGTCTGGACCAGAAGGCTAGATCGTGTGTTAGCATGATCTGACTAGGGTAGGATCTTTTTTTTTTGATATTCCAGTCTGTTTAGTTTATGATCTTACTAATAATTGTAGTAGGTAACTTTAGTTGTTGATAGTTTAAAATAAAGGTAACAAGTCATAAGCATATGATTAGTAATTTTAGATAATGCAATCAATCATTTACATTCAATATTGTATGTGTATTATTGGTGAGAATTACTGAATTTACTGTAGGGTAGGGTCTTTTTCTGATATTCCAGTTTGTTTATTTTGACCAAAAACAGAGGAAACCAGAGTAACAAAGGGTAAGAAAACCAAGAACTCTATTTTTTCTGTTCTACTAACAGTTACTAGATTCTTTATTTGTATTCCTGATCAATCACATAACAAAGATGTGACCAAAACTACAGCCCCAGATACATAATAATGTCAACAAAACATTGAAACAAACCATCTCCTTGTTCCTTTTTTTTTCTGTTATCTTTCTTCACACAATAAATCCCTGGACTCCACTGTTTAGTCACAAGTGTGTTCAATTCAATCCATAATAGAATCACCAGAGAGGCCCAAAATGAAATGCTGAACAATAATAATAATCATCAAACATACAGATCAATCTTTTTTGTTACATATCAACGTACTGCTGCGAACGGATTCCTCCTCCACTCGATCGGAGTGTACGACACCTTCTCCGACATCTCCGGCTTATTCCATGGCATCTTGTGCTTCGCCCACTTCTTCTTCTTCGCCGCTACTCCAAGATAATCTCCTGAGTTCTGTATCACCAAAAAATGTCAGCAGATGAATTTAACTGTCTATGTTTCTTATTTTGTGTCTATGTTTCTTATTTTGTGAAGTAGTAGTCAGATTTTGATACCTTGAGACATAAGCCGTCTGGGATATCACAAATGGGATAATCACTAGGACAACAATACTCAGTTCCAGTGCAGCAAACAGCATTAGAATAGTCACAGCATCCATAAATGAGGCAATATCCATAGAATTCATAGATGCAGCAGCAGGTTTGATCAGCTGGGCAGTACGAGAAGTCGCCACATTCGCTCGGGGAAGGAGAAGGAGGTGGTGGAGGTGGAGGAGTCACTGGTGTTGGTGGTGGTGGAGGAGGAGTAACTGGTGTTGGTGGTGGTGGTGGAGGAGGAACTGATGGTGAAGGAAATGGAGATGGAGATGGAGATGAGTCTTTAGTTGGGTAAGAAGCCATTGCATTGATTGCACAAACTCCATATTCTGAATCTGTGTTTCTTTTAATGTAGATGTAGCCTTCTAATCCCCAGCTTGTTCCCCATGAGTTCTTCACTATCCAGTAATCCTCGTCGTTTTCTGTCCCGTATCCAGCGACTAAGACCGCGTGATCTATGTCGTCTGGATCGCTTGAGCAGTCTCCGTCGTAGACTCCCTGATGAAATCATCACTTTTAGTATATACGCATCAAACAGTTTTTCATATACATATGCCTTAGCGAGTTCTGCATATTGTGTACAGTACAATGCGTATGCCTTAGCGAGTTCTGCATATTGTCTATAATATAGTGTATATGCCTTAGCGAGTTCTACATATTGTGTATAGTAAAGTGCGTATGCCTTAGCGAGTTCTAAACCATATAATGAAAAACTTACACCAGTGTATAGTTGAAAGTCCATGGCGGAAGCATCAATACCAACACTAACAGGTTGATTGACTGAAGCACAAAGAAGAGCACTGTCTGATTGGTCTACATCTTGATACCCATCAATACTAACCACTTTAGTCTCTTCCTAAAAGACATCACAAAAAAAATGTTACAACAAGTTTTGGGACTCAAAATTTCAAGGGAATTTGAGATAGTAGTGAAGAAACCTTGGTTGTGTTACAAGTTCCAGTAGTTCCTGATGTCGATGTGTACGGGTAACCGGTCTCAGTGTCGATTCCTCCATTGTTGATGACCCATTCGAAAGCGTAATCCATGTAACCTCCATCACATCCGTAGTTCGTCGAATCACAAGAGACGAGTTCTTGTTCTGATAAACTTATAAGCTCTCCTGTGCTGATTGCATTGATTCCTTCCATGGCTCCAGTTGAGGAGAATGCCCAACAACTTCCTGTTTCAGAATAATTAACATTATAACTTATTCCAACATTGATCTTACTGCATCATCCTGATTGTATAGAATATAGAGTTTGCAGGAGTTGACTTTGTAACTTGCAAAAAATATAACTTGAGAACTGTTTTATTAGCAAATCTGCTGATCAGAAATCAGATGTCTTATAAGAAATAAAATTCATAGATTAATTACCCTTTTTGCTTAGTTTGACTCTGACTAATGATATGTTTATCTTGACAATTTTTTCAAGTTTTCAGCTAGCCTATAAGAATCTCAAATCCACACTATGAACTACCTTTTGCATCCAAACAAAGTCATTTGAAATCTCATTTTTATTTGGTAAAAAGGAGAGGCGACACTCACGCCGTCCAGATAGATTAGACTAATTCGCAAGAAAGCAGAGGAAAATCAATAGGTGATCAGCAACAGATTTAGCTTCCCTAAAGACGTGACGGAAACCACACTTAACATAAACTGATCTAAAAAAGTGTTAGGAAAGAAAATTACCACATTGACCCTGATCCTTGATTCCAGTAACAGCACCTTTCTTCCTCCAATCAAGAGACGAAGGAGCATCACAAGACTTAACACCCTTAACCATATGCTGCTTCTTATGCAATGGTTTCTTGACCTTAGAAAGATACATCTTCCTGAACTCATCATTGCTCATGTCAGCAAACTTATTAAGCCCAACTGAATGTCCACCAGAACTCTTCTTCTTTGAGTTCTTGTCAATCACATACTTCAAATTCCTCTTGAAATGTTCAAATCTCTTCTCCATCTCCTCCATATGCTTGTATGTTTTCCCATGCTTCTCCTGCCATTGCTGGAAGATCTGTGTAAGCCTCTCCTCCGAGCCCAAGTCCGATGGGTCGTAACCGGTGATCGAATACTGGTTCGGGACGGCTCGAAGGCATAATAAGAATGAGGAGAAGACTAAAACTGAGAGGATCAGATTGGTTTTGTGGTTACCCATTTTGGGTGATTTTTGGAGAAGTGGTCTTGTATTCTTGTTAGATTTACAGGCTTGTTTGTGATTATATATGTTAGTACGTGTTCCATTTTTTTCCCCTAGATGACCTACCAGTCATTGCTCCAAGACTATAGTTTTTGGATTAAATTTTTTGGGGTAACAAATGTTGCAGGACTAGTGGTGTTTGATTGTTAAATCTGCAATTCAATAGAGAGTTGTTGACTTGTGGGGGCTACATCTGCATTTTTTTGAAGGCAACAATGGATACAGTTAGCCAGCTGACAGTCAAATATGTAATTTTTTCTCCCACCTAAATGGGCCGATGGAACTTTTGGGCCTGGACTAGCCCACTACGTAAGCATGTTGATGTGAAAACGTCCAATTTATGAGATTTTATTTGGTATTTTATTTAGAAAGAGATTCGAGCTTTTTAATTATAAGGGGGATTAGGTATGGATGTTAAAATTATTGTTTAGTTATAAAATGTCAAAATTTATTATCTCGTCATAGTTCCATTTTGCTTGATTCCTGACATAAAATGTGGTAATACTACTTGACTTGCTCTTCTTAGCCTCACCTCCATGGAAATATAATTTATAAAGAAAGGACGGCTGTGGATAACTTTTGCACGTTTTATAATATGAAATGGTTTAAAGGGTATTCTGAATTCTAGCTACCAGTCTTTTTATTTGAATGCAAAACTGTTAGGTTCGAGTTTTCCCATGAAAATTATATGGTGCTATGTTCATAAAAGGTGACCATTGATTGGGTTTTGCTAATTCAACTGGTTCGGTTTAGGCACTTTAATATGAAATCAACCTATTTAAATGGGATGCGTAAAGTATGGAAATTAAATTAAATTATATATAGGGTATGTTCAGATAATGTTGTTACTCTTTAGGTGCTTAGTATAATTACCAAACAAAATAAAGTCGTGGATGTGGCATGTAATTTACGAATATACTAATACATATATATATGTACAAGTTTTATGTTTGATCTTTCTTTTTTGGTAACAATTTGTATGTGTGATACTGTATCTATATCTACAGTACTTATATACATCATATTGATAATTTCTAATAGAGGTTTTTATCAAAAATCACCCGTAAAATATCGTATATTGCTCAAAATCACCCTATTAATTCAATATTACCGGAAACCACCCGGATACGTAGTTTGTTTGCCAAACGCCACCCATTTGCTAACTCCGTCAACTTCTGTTACACGTGTCAACATTTATATTATTTTATTCTGAAAAATCGAATATAAATTAAAAAAAAACTAAATACAATAAAAAATTAATGTTGATTCATCTTCTTCCACCTAAGACTTCATTCATCCTCAACTATTACTTGTTCCCAAACCTCTACGTGTGCCCATTGAAAAAAATTCATACACTCCTCTTAGAAAAAATTCATCAATGTCCCTCCCCCTCATACACTCCCTCTATCTGAACAAACGTGCCTCTAACAATGGAGGAATTCTGGCGGCGGCGGTATTCGGGTTGGCTTGGTTGCACAGGCGGCGACACCGCTCCATCACCAATTTATGCGCTTACAAGGGCGTTCGCTACTCCGACCCTAAAATCGACGGCACCAGAATCTACAACTGTCGTTACTGCCATTGATCTCAACCGTGCGAATCTCAGATGACCTTCGGTGCCTTCCTCTCCCTTATCTCATCTCTTTGCTCCATCTTAATCCCAACCAAAAACAATCGATTAAGGCTTGCAGAGGCGGCCCGATTTGGTCGGAGAAGGCTTCAGGGCAAGGGAGGTGACCTAATCGAGCATGGTGTGATCGAGAAGATGGACGGTGGGGTGGAAGAAGGAGGATCCACAACGAATTCTCCATAGAATAAATTATGGAAATCCTAGGGTTTGTAAGGTAGAAGAAAGACGAGGAATTGGGGGTTTTGGAACAAGTATTAAGGTTGAAGATGGATGAATAGTGATTTTTTTATTTTTAATTGTTTTTTATTTTAAAATTCAGAAATTATTAAATCTTATTAATTATATTAATTAAGAGAGGGTTAAAATGGTAATTACTCATATTTAACAGAAATTTTGACGGAATTCTTAAATGGGTGGCGTTTGGCTAACGGAATACGTTATCCAGATGATTTCCGGTAATATTGAATTAATGGGGTGATTTTGAGCAATATACGGTATTTTACGGGTGGTTTTCGGTAAAAACCTCTTTCTAATATAGAATAGCAATTTCTTTATTAACCAAGCTTGATATGTATCCTAAGGCTCCGAGAGTTTTTTTTACATATTATAGAACAACATTTTCATCTCCAACTTCAGTTATTCCTTCAGCTCCAGCTTCAGTAATATGTATTCTAAGGCTCCGAACGGTAGAATTTTTTTACATATTATAGAACAACATTTTCATCTTCAACTTCAGTTATTAATTCAGCTCCATCTTCAGTCTCGGCTACTTAATCAACTCCAGCTATTATTTCAGACCAATAAACCGAACGGAGCGTAAGACATAAGTATCACTTTATGTAAATAATAATAAAAATATTTTTTTATGCTATGCCTTAAGGGCACTATTAGGGTATAGGTTAAACTTAATTTTAATGTAAATTGTATTTCTAGACGACAAAGATATAAATTCATCCCTACAAAAAACTATAATTCTAAATCAAAATATTTCACATTATTTTCATTATTAGTTTCTTATCTTAGATGAATCTTAATAAAAATGTGTTTTTTTTCTTTCTTTGTGGTAGAGTTCTTTTTTTGGTAAATACCTCTTGAAAAGCAATTATAGATAAACATAACAGATACTCGTATTAATATATTGCAAATCAACATCCAACTCTACCAACATATCTAATTATCTATCATAAATAAATAAAAAACTCTACCGACATGATGAATATTTTATTTCTCAAACTGAAACTCCTACATCCTACTTAGGTCGAGCAAGAACGTACTTTACTTAGGTCGAGCAAGAACGTTCTGTTAAACAAGATTTTAAGCAAGAACATTTTGCTACACATTTATCTTCTCTCATTTTTGACAGGGAACAAAAAAGAGAAATTTACTTTATGGGAAAAACTATACCAGTATACCCGTTTGTGAATCATGAGAAAGCTTTTTAGGTAATTAAGATCTTTTGCTGCTTTAAAAAATTAAGCAATGGTATAGATGCAGTCCGGATCTCCTGCTTCACCTATATCCTCCAACTGGATAATTTTTTCCCTTTTCTTAAAATACAGCATTTTCTTGAAATATAGGAAAAAATCTTTTTTGGAACAAAATAAGAAAATCCAGATTTTTTGCTAGATCGTGGCTGTGTATGCATATCCCTAACAGTTGAAATTTCCATGAAAGATCCATTGAGAATAAAAAGTTTACATGTTTCAACTACACAATCAAAATAGAGTAGTAATGTAACGGTCTATTATTATGTAATGCTAGTCTAGAACCTTCCCTTATGGACAAATGTCCTTTATAAAGCTCTATATATACTGCCCTGTAGCAGCTAATGAAATCAAGGGAAGAAATCATTCTCAGCATTGGTGTTTTGCCACTTATCCACTATGGTATCAGAGCAACAGGGCCCACGCCTTTTCTGATCCGTTTCCTTTCTTTCTTCTTCCCCAAACAAACCACAAAATATCTCGGGAAAGCTTGAACACCGTCAATGGCGATTCAGCTACACTCCTCTACTCCTTCTCTTCCTTACTTCTCGGCCTTCATAACCGTGAAGCTTACCAAGGACAACTATCCCTTATGGAGAGCGCAGGTGTCGCCCTACCTTCGTGCGCACAACCTTTTTTCCTTCGCTGACGGGAGCTGTCTCTGTCCTCCGGCTACTCTCGTGACTGGCGAGAATCCGGCGTATCGCGACTGGGTCTCCAAAGACCAGCTCGTGGTCGCCATACTCACCTCTTCTCTTACAGAGGGAGTACTGGCACAGATTATTGACTGTCAAACCTCTGCTCATATCTGGACGGCGCTCGAGACTTTGTTTTTCGCTTGGTCGAGCGCCCAGGTGGTCCATGTCCGTCTTCAACTAGCAACACTCAAGAAGGGAGGCGACTCTGCCTCGACCTTCTTCAACAAAGCCAAGAATCTCTCAACCATGCTTGCTGCTGCTGGTCATGCTCTCTCAGATATGGAGTTTAGCACATATCTCCTTGCAGGTTTGCCATCTGAATATGATTCTATTGTGACATCTCTGTCTACCCAGCCTCTGCTTCCCTCTCCAAATCAAATTTTGTCTCATTTGCTTGTTCATGAGGCACGTCTAAGTATGTAGTCTCTCCAACTCCAGCAAAGCATCTCTGTGAACAACACTCAGACTAACGTTCCCTCTGCAAACTTCACCCAATCTGGTCGTGGTCGAGGTCCCTACAGAGGTAGGCCTAGCAACCGGGGGCGTGGTCGTGGCCAATCTGGTGGTGGTCGCAACCCTCAATATTTTACTGGAGCACCAGACAATCGTCCAGTCTGTCAAATCTGCAGCAAGCCCGGGCACTCTGCTCTCAAATGTTGGTCTCGTTTTGACCAGGCATTTTAATGCCCAGCGCCACCGCAGTTTCAAACTCCACCACCATTCCAGGCTAATGCTACTAGCTCTTGGTTCCCGGATACTGCGGCGACACACCACTTCACACCGGATCTCTCCAACCTCCGGCTCGATCACTACCCCTATGAAGGCACAAATTCTGTTTCGCTAGGTGACAGGTCGTAGATTCCGATTCACAACCACGGTTCCGGCTCCATCCAAACTCCCCAGCGTATACTCAAAACTTTCTAACCTTCTCCACACTCCAAACATTACAAAAAATATGTTGTCTGTTCAAAAGTTTTGCCATGACAATTGTGTTTTCTTTGAATTCCATAACACCTTTTTTCTTGTACAAGGACTCTCAGACCAAGGCGGTGCTCCTCCAGGGTCCCGTTAAGGAAGGTCTCTATGAGCTGTCGGACCATCGCCAACCGCCGGCTCCATCCCCACAACTCCACCTCATAACCGCAGCCTACTCCTCCGTCTGGCACGCACGTCTAGGTCATGCATCCCAGCTTGTCTCTGCTTCTGTTTTTCGTTCTTTCCAGCCTTCAACAAAACCGAGTTCATTGGGCCTCTCTGCTTGTGAATCTTGTTCTTGGGCGAAAGCCCATGCTCCGCCTCATCCATCCAGCCCATCTATCTCCACTTCCCCTCTCCACCTTTTATTTATGGATGTATGGGGCCCAACCCACAAAACTTCAATGAAAGGAAATAGTTATTATATTGCAATTATTGATGGATTTTCCAAATTCTTATGGCTATTTCCTTGCTCCACAAAATCGATGGTCCCACAAATAGTAACCACATTCATTACCTTCGCCACAAAATTCTTCCAAACCAAAATTTCTCACATTCAAACGGATGGGGGAACCGAATTCAAACCACTCAAAAATATTTTCCAAACCATGGGGATCAACCATCGCCTCACTTGTCCCTATTCTCACCAACAAAATGGCTCCATTGAAACCCGCCATCGTCGCATTGTTGACATGGGTCTCACCCTCCTCAAACACGCATCCCTCCCTCTTGAATTTTGGGACTATGCCTTTGAAACCGCAACCTTCCTCATCAATCGCCTTCCAACACCTCTCCTCAAGAACCAAAGCCCCTACCACACTCTTTTCCACACCCAACCCGATTACTCTCTCTTACGAGTCTTCGGGTGTCTTTGCTTCCCTAATCTTCCCCCCTACAACAAAAATAAATTAAACTTCCGCTCTCACCCCCACACTCTTCCTTGGTTATAGTCCCAACCATCGTGGCTACATTTGCCTCGATTGGTCCACAAACCGAACCTATATATCCCGAGATGTTATTTTTCATGAGACATCTTTTCCCTTCTCAAAATTGTCTTCTTCACATCCCATACATCCACCTATTTCCCCACTTCCTTCCTTACCGCATTTACTCCCTCATTCCTCACCCACTCCACCGGATTCTCCTAGCCCATCTTTACCCCTCACAATCTCAGAGGCCCAGCCCACATCTCCTACCCCTTGTCCAGCCCAATCTTCTCCCAATGACTTTTCTGATATTCCTGCACCGGACCTCAGCCCATCACCACAAATACCCACCCCTGACGACCCAACCCCAACTCACAAAATGACCACTCGCTCAAAATCCCATATTACCAAACCCTTGGTGAGATCCGACGGCAACATTCCATGGCCCCCATCCAACGCCTCCACATCTGTTGCCCCCATTCCCGATCAGCCAACATCCTACACCGAAGCCTCAAAATTTCCCGAGTGGCGTCATGCCATGGCTCTCGAATTTCAAGCTCTCCTCTCCACAAACACATGGTCCCTCGTCCCACCTTCCGCCTCCTCAAACCCTCTCGGTGTTAAATGGGTCTTCAAAACTAAGCGTTTTGCCGATGGCACCATCGAGAGACGCAAAGCCCGCCTAGTCGCCAAAGGCTTCAACCAAATCCATGGTCTCGACTTTGACGAGACTTTTAGCCCGGTCGCCAAACCCTCTACCATTCGCCTCCTCCTTTCCTTGGCGGCAACGCATCGGTGGTCCGCTCGACAGCTCGACATTCAAAACGCCTTCCTACACGGGTCCCTGGACGAGAACGTCTTTGTCCACCAACCTCCAGGTTTCACAAACTCCTCCTTTCCCTCCTACATTTGCAAATTACATAAATCCCTCTATGGTCTTAAGCAGGCTCCCCGGGCTTGGTTCTCTCGGTTGTCTGATGCTCTTGTGATTATGGGATTCACACCATCCAAAGCTGACTCATCTCTGTTTTCTCATCGTCATGGAAATGAAGTCATCTTTGTTTTGGTCTATGTGGACGATTTACTGGTCATATCATCCACATCACAGTTGTCCGATGCCTTCATCAAAACTCTGTCTCGACAATTCCCCGTCAAGGATCTCGGCCCCCTTCATTATTTTCTCGGTATTGAAGTTGAGGGCACACATGCTGGGTTCACTCTGTCTCAGTCCAAATACATTCGAGAGCTTGTCAGTCGCGCCAATCTGACCATCTCTAAACTTGTAAACACCCTGATGGCTACAAATTTCAATGATGGCAATGGTCCATCTCCTGCCTTCCCTGGTCAAACACTTTACAGGAGTCTTGTTGGAGGACTACTGTACCTCAGTTTTACACGCCCGAATATCTCCTTTGCTGTCAACTGGGTCTGTCAAGCTATGCATCGTCCGGATGAAAAACACTGGATTGGGGTCAAGAGGATCTTACGGTATCTCAATGCCACACATGACCTGAAGTTCTTGATATCCTCTCAACTGGACCACTCGCTCTCCACCTATTCTGATGCGGACTGGGGTGGTGAACGCCTCTCGAATCGTCGCTCAACCACAGCTTACTGTGTTTTTCATGCTCCGAATCTAATTTCCTGGACATCGAAGAAGCAACCGACGGTTTCTCGTTCAACCACTGAAGCTGAGTATAGAGCAATTGCACTAGCAACCTGTGAGACCATCTGGATTCAATCACTGCTCTCTGATTTGAAAATTGCCCTACCGGCTGCCCCTGTTCTATGGTGTGACAATATAGGGGCTACATACCTTGCGGTGAATCCAGTCTTGCATCATAAAATCAAGCATCTCATCCTTGATTACCATTTTGTTCGGGAACGTGTCAAGCGCAAGAGTCTTCAAGTCTCATTCGTCTCCTCCAAAGACCAAACGGCCGATGCCCTGACGAAGCCTTTACCCAGCGCTCGTTTTCTTTCACTTCGATCCCAACTCGGTGTTCACCGGCTCGGATCGCGGGGGATAGTAATGTAACGGTCTAATATTATGTAATGCTAGTCTAGAACCTTTCCTTATGGACATATGTCCTTTGTAAAGCTCTATATATACTGCCCTGTAGCAGCTAATGAAATCAAGGGAAGAAATCATTCTCAACATTGGTGTTTTGCCACTTATCCACTATAGAGTTTACGGTTCTTATCAATCAAAATAGAGTTTCAAAATTACTCAAACTCAATATAATTTTCAAAATTGTTGATGGTGTTCTACTGGAATTCGAAGTGAACTATGTAAGTTTTGGTCTCTGTTAAACATCTTTACAGAATGTTTATATCTTTGCTTTATAATGATTAACTTTTGTCATATATAAAAGATGAATGTAGGAAAGTCCTCACTGTTTCTTGTGATGCTTAATTATGAATTTTGATGTTTGTGGTTTATTTCTTGTAGTTGATCTATGGATCTTATCATGCAAGAAAAACAACTATGTCGTAGATTGGAATTCGATAATGAAGAAGAATTGGTAGATTCTTGTGTGGGTCCTGAAATGATTGAATCTCTCACCAGTAAGATAGACAAAGAAACCGTACCTAGAGTTGGTATGGAGTTTGAATGTGAGAAAGCTGCTTATGACTTTTACAATGCATATGCATTCTTATACACTTGTTTATGCTTACTCTAAACTGTACCTGCCTTTTAAGGGGTTCCTTTAGAAGCAAGGACCTTAGCAAATAGAAAGCTCACTAATCAAATCAGTCAAAAAAAAAACTGAACAGCATAATCATACCTAAAAAAGATTGTCTTTTTTTTGGTATTAGGCAAGAGATGGTTCCAATTAAAGCCTAGAGGATTATAACAAAACAAGGATTTTGCCGTCAGGTATACAAGTATTGGAATCAAGTAATTAAGAAAGATAGTTCTCGCTTTAAGAAGATATAAATCAACTGTCATTTAAAGCTACTGCAACCCATAAGTAAAAGTTTACATGGTACAGGGAATATGTGAAATGAAACCTCAAAATCTATTGTCATGTGCAAGCCGACAAATGGATCAAATAAACCAAGCTTGATGGAACACAAACGTTTAAATACTGAGTGAATAAACACGAATAAATAAGACAAACCACACTCTTTGTACAACTATGAACTCTTCATTTTGTTTTCTGGACTATCATGTTTCAATCTTCAGCAAGGAATTCAGAGACGTACTATTGAACCTAGAGGATTATGACAATTTTATCAATTTGTAAAACTCTTCGTTTTCCCTCTAGAGTATTTTGACATATTAGCCTATGTGGAAGTCGAACCCACATCCACGTGCTTAAGCACTTTGCTCTACCATTGAGCTAATAGGCTTCAAATTTCATATATAAGCTGAAAAAAACTTCTACAACTGAGACTAAAAGTAACAAGCTGTCAATCCATGAAAAGAAGTGCTAAAGAATAATCTTGTGTAATCTTCATATGGTTTGTTTACATTGTTGACAACAACATATGAATTTGGATCATGCCATTGAAATCATTGAAAAAAAGAGACAAAACAAAATTGATTTGTAGAGCCACATCAGCAAAAATTACATCCACCATACCAACTCCATACAAAAATTTAAGAAGTCATGTCGATAGTCTTACAGGTTCATTTCGATGGCCTTGTAAGTTCATGTCTATAGCCTTACAAGTTCACAAAGTTGATACAAGAAGTTCATAAATTTTACGCTAAATTTTCATAAATGTCATAGTAATTTTGTATTAATGAGAGATTCATAAATCCTAAATGTATATTCATAAACCTTATTGTAAGGAGTCGTACAAGTAGTATAGGTTCATGCGAATTGTCTTGCAAGTTCATAAACCTTATTGTAAGGAGTCGTACCCATGAACCAGCTCATTGATACCCATGAACATGCTCGTTTAGATACATGAACCTGCTCGTTTAGATACATGAACCTGCTCGTAGCTACACATAAACCTACTCGTTTAATGCACTAACATACTAGAAATTCATAATTTCAACAATAACAGCAAAAAGTACTATTTTATAACAAACCAAAGTTCTTGGAAAAAAAATCTAAACCAATATTCTTCATAAAAGCAGGATTGTTCAGTTGAACAATAGTTCAATTGAAGTGTAAAAGCTCATTCCCAAAACATCAAGTCTCTATTTTCAGCTCCATACTTAATTCTGTTTCGCTACTTACGAAAAGTTTAAGAAGTCAGCTACATACAGATGTTAAGAATGCATACCAAAATTTCAGCCAACCAAGTCACTAGACACAAGCATACTCGGTCAAAACCAACAAGTACCTTACCTTGAATGAGAAGGCAACTAAGAAATTTATCCTCCTGAAGTGGAAGCAAACAGTATTGGGGAAGGACAGTCCATTTGTCTTCACATCAGCCTAGTCATAAGCCTTTTGAGTCTCCATCTTCTTCATGTCATACCAATCCAAATTCAAAACCAAAAGTGACATTTTTGGTAGTGATGCACATTGTTGTAGGTGCGGTATGTGTTCTCTTACACCATCAATCAGTTCAGAAGATATCACGTCTACTGACTCCACTGGGAGGTTTCGGTCGCCTTCCTTCCTTGACATACATCCTTACAGTAACCGAGATCAAACCTGCAACACTCAGATCCGGCAGCAACACTTGAACAAGCCCAAGGCTCCCCTGAATTGTCGCTTGAGCATATGCATACCATAATAGCTACAAAAGTCATTATCTAAAATTATGCTTTTCGAATGGTCAATAGAGCACATAGTCAAATATTTTAACCTTGATTTGTATTTTCTTCATGTCAGCATAGGTAGTTTTGTACACACTGGAAAAAATCCCAACTCTAAGAAGGCTAATATCCTGAGACCTCTTTATGTTGGTCAACTCACAAGAAATTACAAACTAAACATCAGATACTAAAAACCTTACAATTACAGTTGCTTTAGCCTGAAACTATGTTGCATGAACATGACGATGCTCCTTTCTAATATTATTAAAACATGGATAAAAAATATCATGTTGTTCTGCACTAGTCCTCAATATTGGATTCACAATCAAACATATATGTGCAAGATCAAACAATGATCCTGATTTTATCTTCGTGGGTTGCGACTCCATTTGAAGGTCGACAACCTTTCAGTTTTGCAGCAACTCAGAATTCCTCAGTTATTAAAAAAAGCATAGTTAATATCATTTATTGATGGTTAATGCCATTAAAACAGAAACTACAATGAAGAACTGAAGCACTGAAGCAACAACTAGTGGAAATGGAGTTGCAGTTGCATTAGAACCCAAAAATTTACTCTCATCTGCATTTTTTAAGCAGAATGTATCATCTTCCGTAGAAGCAATTCAACAAACAACTTGCAGGACATAAGTTCTTAGTTTACATTACATTTTAAGAACATCTGGGTTGATTAGCTCCACACATTTCCATTCTAATGATCCTACTACTAAATCAACAAACAATTAGGCAAGTTTTCATCAGTTACAGAAAGCAACATAATCATCCCAAACTTAAACATCACAGTCTACACATTACCTGCGGAGCGGAAGACTCGTCGCTTGTGACATGTAAGCATTATCACAACCGAAGCAGAAATAATCCTTGAAAGTCGATTTGTAGATTGTGATCCATCTCCGCCTCATACTCAAAGCTTCTCCACCTCTTATTCTTCATCATTTAAGAAAGTCAGAAACTTCCATTGTTGACATTGAGTGAAAGCCCCAATTGCAACGCAAAAACCCTAACCAACGTAAATTAGGGGCGTGAGAAGATGCCGAGAGGAAGAAGACAAGAGGCAGAAACCGAGAAGAAGACTCCGGGAGGAAGGAGGGAGACGTCGGAGGAAGGCCACATGAGGAAGATGCCGGGAGGGCGCTCCTGAGAGAGATCGACAGAATCGTCGAAGCTTCACGAGAGCGAGAGAGGCAGGAGAGTCACACAGAAAATGCTTATGTAAAAATCCCAAAATACCTTTGTGACATAAATGAGTGGGATTGATGCGTTTAATCCCAGCCTTCTGTAATCGCGTCCTCGTCTCCTCACGAAAAAGGTTGTCTTCGTATGATCCAATCTTATCTATATAAAAGTTGGTTGTCCATTGCCAAAATTGAATGAAATTGGTACAAATTTAATGCATTACTCATTTCTTAATCACCTCCTATTGGACTTTTGGGCATGTATTTAAATATCTTTCTTATATCCCTATGTGGTCGGGTGGTAAGGGACCCCAATCACCCAACATGAGGTCTCGAGTTCGAGACTTGGTGAAGGTTAAAAAATGTTTGTTGGGAGAGCCACCCACGCAGCTCGAACTCTAGATGTAAGGGTAATAGGGGAGTCCCCTAACCGCTGAACTAGAGTGGGAAACCAAAAAAAAAAAAAAAAAGTATTTATAGTCTACTTGATTAAGTCACAAATTAAATTAATGTGTGAGCTTGTTTTATGACAATGCAAACTTATTCTAATATTATGTTTTAAAACTACTTCAAACATAAATATAAGAAAATAAAAAATACTTATATTTACAAATATTAATAAATTTGATAACAACAACAACATATTAACAAAAAATGTATAACTATATAAATTTGATAACAACAACAACATATTTGATAATCTAGTCTCATATATTGATAAGTAAACCATTGATTTTAATTAATGAAATCTACCCTACAGGAGCCGGACCGTAATACTCCGATCCAACACTTACATTGTATTTGACCTAACTGCCTCTTTTTCATTAGTATCGATCTGGAAAGAACTCTCTCGAGGACGCCGCCACGATTTTGCCTCGCCTCGTTGATCAACCTCCGGCGAAGTTTCACAAGCTTCATCACCCACAACCAGCCGTAGATCTACTCGATACTACTGGTACGTTCCCTGTCCCATTATTTCCAAGAAAAATTTACTTACGGGTTGATTTTGATTGTTCTTCCGTCTTCTATGCGTTGAATTAAATTTTGATTCGTAGATTGTACCATCTGACCTGCAAATTATTCTACCAATCCATATAATATATCGGATTTTGATTTACTGTACCTTTTCTCGGATGCTCAATCAACCAATTCGATTAAATTGTATTATACGGCTACTTTTATCGTTAACCTGAGATTGAATTACAATTACAATCTGCGTTCGGTTTGATGTCCCTGCTTAATTTCTATTAATTTATAGGCTACTATTTTATGTCTATATGCCCTCCCTTTTAAAATTGGATTATTTCCTCAGACAATCAGCCTAGCTGAGATTGGATGATATTGTTTTATGGATTACAATCTGTATGTATGTCTGGAAATGATCCAACTAACATAAAACAATAGCTAGCATGAATGAAGCAGCTTATCTGCTGCATCTTTGAATCATCATCATATACCGCAATAATTTGTTTGTTGTGACAATACCGATGCTACAAGAATGCAGTAGCAGCAAACAAGTGAAAAGCAAGATGACAGGCTTCTCGACTGACTCAGTGCCTGTCTCTGAACTAGGAAAAAGCGCCAGAGATCAGGTACCTTTGTTCCATTTGTGTTGTCTTTGTCTTTACTTTATATATTCTCGACTGACTCAACTCATCATACTTACAGAGTTTAGACGAGGAACCTCCAATGGTAAAGAAGCAGAAGCAGGAAAGTCTTCTTTGCGTTTCTGATGGTTTTTCAATCTACTGTTTGGATCTTGATCGGATCGGCAAAGACTGTTTTGATTATCCTGAGACCCTTCCTGTAGTATCTACCATCAATCTACGCAAAGAGAATTACCCCATCACTGGTGCTTTATTCCAGTTGGGGCCTCTTGGATTAATGATTGGTGGCAAGGTGGATATTAAGCATTCCAGTTCGGGCTCGTCCAAGGAAATACATCAGTTGTTTCTAGCTAATGGTACTCTCCGCTTATCCTTTTACCGTGGCATCCAATTCCTGCCGCCGGAGAATCCGAAATCTTGGCGCAAGGGCATCCCGCCGCTGAAGAATCCCAGAATTTGGCCAAGAGTGGAGAAGATTGACAACCATTTACATGTAATTGAATCATTGCCTTTGTGTGGTGAAGTCAGACCTTGTCATGATTGGATTCCGTCCCATGAGGTTCTTGACCTTGATGACGTTGATCGTGGTTGGACGGAAGTCTTACCAATGGGAGTTAAACGTTCCGGCATATATGACCCCATGGCTGATGAGTTGGTGTTGGGTGATAGGATGTTTGCAGTACGTTCTCAATGTGGTTCCGTGTTCTATAGCCTCGACTGCAAAAGCAACAAAAAAAGTTGGAAATTTCATCAGAGAACTTACAAGGACTGTTTTCATGTTACTCAACTTCTGGATATGGGTTCTTGTATCTGTGTGGGATGGTTCGATAAACCGGTCCCAGGTTATGTTGTCATTGGGTTTATAGACGATAATAAGGTGGAGGGTGATAACTTGGACGATCAGTATACTGTTGCTTCAGCCAGGGCTTTTCTCGCTAAACCATCAGGAGATATTATCTGCTATCAGTCGTTGCCCGAGTTCTTTGATGGTGTTGGAACCATTTATTGTCCCGAGTCCACTGTCTTTCGTAAGGACATCGATACTAGTAGTCGCTCCACTTTTTGTGTTGTGCTGATGGGAGATGCTTATGATGTGGCAATTGCTGAAAATATTCTTTACATCTCTACCTTCTGTGTGGAAGAAGAAGCAAACCTAGATTGCCTTTCGGTGTCGTCGGGAATAGCTGAAGAGAGGCAATTTCTGAAAATTCGGTTTTTGAAGAAGCAAGTGTACAAAGTAGGACAGATCCTCAGAAACAGGGGTGATACTAGCCTGGATGATCTAGAACCAGCTCCGCGTTGTCCACCAGCTCTGCGTTTGTCTGCTTGTTTTATTTAGGTAGGTAGGTTGGTCGCAAGAACTAACTCTGGGATTTTGTGAATTTCCGACCAACCTTTTTGTTATTTGTGCTACTTTATCTGCAACTGCTGCATACAATTCAGTGGATTTTGTATTGTTCATCATGTTAGTTCTGCCCCTATAATATTGAGTTGAGGTTTTGAGAATGGGTTTGGCTGAATTCTTAGAATCAATGTATTGTTCATCATGTTTGTTTACTACTATTTGATTTGCTTATGTTTATACGGAATTCAAAAGAATAGTTGTACTGTGAATTATACTGAAACATACAGGGTAGTAGTTTCCAGCTATAGGCTCGTTCACTTGTACTAGCTCCCAGTCAGTCCTGTAATCACGAATCTGCAGACAAAGACAAAGGGTGATACTGTGATTACAGATGAACTGACAGTGTGATACTGTGATGAACTAAATACTCCGTCAGACATTTGAGAACCTTGATCTCCTGGGGACACTCGTGATAATTAGAGTAACATCAAGTTGGTTATTAACTGGCAATATTGATATTGAAACTACAGTAATTGAACATTGAACGCTTCGTCCTTTGACCCAAGGAGGAAAATAGTGTAGATGAAGTTAGAAGGTTACAGGCAGTTGTTAAAACTGTCTAATCACATCAACCAGACCTGTATTTCCCTTCATGTCTGCGTTATCAACAAGCTATATTTCCTTCATGTTTGCATCAACAAGCATTCTATCTTGTTCTGTAAATTTACAAACCTTCTGTGGTGTTAAATGCTTAGCTTTAGAGGTACGGAACTGAGTTGTACTAAATTTTCATAACAAGGGTTATTAAAGTCAGTTTGGTGTTGTGTTAATGTCAAAAAAGTGAGGTAGGAGATGAAGAAACATCATACTCCAATACTCCATGTTCATTTCATTTGATCTATATTATTGCCTTATTGGTGTGTTGTCAATTTGTCATCATCAATAAGCATCCTCAACATGAATTACAATGATCAAAAATCAATACTCAAGTTGCAATCTTCAAGTCCTCAGTTGCAACCAGTCTTCTGAGCAGATTCTCGAATCATGTAAAAGATGGTTTACAGGATCTGAGCTGTTGTGTTCAACTTCTCTGCAAGACTGAGTTGTGTCCTTGTGATGCTAGACATATACACCAACAGAAGTTGATCCTACATAGTCAAAGACAGATGTAAGCACAAAATCTTCCATCTGAAATCTCAGGATAAAAAAGAAGTTTCACTTGATAACTGTTGATCAAGGGATTCTTACCTGTAGACTATCATTAACAAGTTTATCAAAAGCAGAAGGTGACATTTTCGGAAGTGACGATACTGCCTCAGCTATGAACCTACCAACACTGTTGTCTGGAGCAATACGCTTTTCCTGAGGTGGAAAACAAGGGTCTGAATAAGCATAAATCTTAATGATATGCTGAACTTTAATTTCTATTTAGAGCCACCACTTACCACGACATCATCAACATATTTACAAGCATCATCAATTAGGGCCAACAAACGCTCCATTGAAAAGATGCGATATAGTAGGCGCACCTCTGCATATTTGCGCACCATGGATCTGTCCGGCCTGAACAGCTGACTCTATTAAGCAAGAAAAAACTTCGGTGCAAAGAATAAATAAGTAAGGCGATATGGGATCACCCTGTCTAATCCCACGCGAAGGAGTCACTTGCCCACAAACTTACCCATTAACTTTGAATGAGAAAGAAGCGGACTGCACACAATCCATAATCTTTGACACCCAGGAAGATGCAAATCCGAGTTTCAGCATTACAACCTTCAAGAAATCCCATTCGACCCGGCCATAAGCCTTAATTATGTCAAGCTTTAGAGCCATGGTTCCCCTCCCGCTTTCCTGATGTTTCATGAAGTTAAAACATTCCATTCCAATCAGGGCATTGTCAGTAATCAGTCGACCTCCCACAAAAGCACTCTGTGATTCAGAGATTACATCCGACAACAGGCACTTCATTCTATTTGCCAGTACTTTCGAAATAATCTTATACATTACATTACAGAGACTAATTGGGCGGAACTCAGTCATACGTTTAGGGAGATCAACTTTAGGAATTAGAGCAACCACTGTTTTATTAATCTCCTCGAGTCTAGATTCCCCCACCCACCATTTCTGAATGAATTCGACAATATCAGGCCCGACAATCGGCCAAAATATCTGATAGAAAATAGCGTGCATTCCGTCCGGGGCCGGGGCTTTGGTCGGGTGCATCTGAAATAGAGCAGCACGGATCTCATCTGCGTTAAGAGGTTCAACTAATCCTGCATTCATCTCATGTGTCACCTTTTCCGGAATTGAAGCCAGGGCTAAATCCATATCAACAGACCCTTCTGAAGCAAAGAGGCCCTGATAATAGTCAACCACAATTGCTGCAATATCCGGTGGTTCAGTTTTCCAGTCTCCCTCATTATTAAATAATCCACGAATGCGGTTTCTACTCCGTCGCTTGCTCGCTTTCTGGTGGAAGTACGTTGTGTTCCGGTCTCCATCCCTAAGCTCATTAGCCCGAGATCTTAAATGCCAAAAGGATTCCTCTTCTCTCCTCAACTGGTTTAGAGACTCTATTATTGTGCGGGATCTGCTTAGAGTATAATTATCTGGTACTCCATGTTGAAGAGTCTTAAGTTCAGATTCAAGCTCTCGAATCCGTTTGGTCCTGCCTTTGAACTTTGAATTGGCCCATTCAGACATGCTTTCTGCACATCGATCTATTCTCAGGTGTGGTTGGTCTCTCTGTACGTTCCATTGTTCAGCAACAATCTCGGCACATTCCTCATGCTCCAACCACAAGGTTTCAAATCTAAAGTGACGTTTACCATTGCCTCTCTGCGTATTTCTCTGATCCGTGGATAGGGATATCAATGAATGTTCAGAGTGTGCACGTGCAAAGTGAGTAACCTCATGATTAGGAAACATAGCTAACCAATCGAAATCAGCCAGAAATATGTCCAGGCGTTCCCGTATAACTGCAGCTGGGCTAAGTCCTCTCTGCCAAGTGAAAATCAAACCTTTACAACCCAAATCAGACAGAGCGCAGTCATCTATGGCATCCCTGAAAGCCTGCATTTCAGCGTCACTGCGTACAACACCACCTTCCTTCTCCTCTTGCAAGAGTATTTCATTAAAATCACCAAAGATAAGCAAAGCCAAATTACAACCGGCTTTCAGAGTTCTTAAGAGAGCCCAAGTTCGAAACTTTTGATCTCTGCCCGGCCAGCCATACACACCCGCTAGAGCCCACCTAGCACCAAATTCTTCCTCAGCCACAATATGTCTGTCAGAAAAAGCCATAACAGATAACTTACTATCCCTCCACCACAAGCCTATACCTCCCGAAAGCCCATGACTTCCAATACAAATACCATTTGTAAAACCACACTTTGCCATCACACCTTCTAGATTCCTTTTACTAATCATGGTTTCCATTAGGAAAACCACATTGGGGCGAGCTCTCCAAGACCAACCTCGGAGAGCTTTAATTGTCAGGGCATTCCCCAATCCCCGACAATTCCAACTGAAGATTTTCATTGATGTTCGCGGGTCCGATCCCCGGTACCCGCTACTTGGAGAACTGATACAGAATTCTCCGATTGCACTGTATTACCTTTCTTCGTCCCGCTTTTTTATCCCGATTGACCCTCTGTTCCATCAACACATTAGATTTACTTATCACCCCTTTATTTGTAGCACTAACAGACTTGTCCACTGAAACCATAGCTTCCATGGGAGAAGGGCTCGAACGTACAGTCTCATCAATAGTTGTGGCTAGTAACTCCTGTAGATTTGCAATTTTAGAATCCCGATCATCTTTTGCCAACCTGAGTCGGGATCGTTCTGTTGCCCGCAACCAAGGGCCGAATTGGTTCGGAACTAAATCCTTCTTATCCTGTGTGATGAAAGAGCATGATTTGCTATATGGCCCAGCCGACCACACCTATAGCATAAGATTGGGAGTCTCTCATACTTAAAATCAATCCACTTGATACTTGAACCCACCTTTAGTTTGATTCCTCTCATTAGTGGTTTTCCAACCGTTATTAAGACTTTCATTCTTAGTATCTTGTGAATCCCCAGGGCATCAGAGTCATCAAATTCCATGAACTTCCCTAACAAATTACCAATCTGCGTTGCCATTTGAGCAGTGCAAAACCCCAATGGTAAATTGAGAGCATGAACCGAGAGAGGAGCT
Organism: Oxyria digyna; assembly: GCA_029168935.1. Lineage (NCBI taxonomy): Eukaryota > Viridiplantae > Streptophyta > Magnoliopsida > Caryophyllales > Polygonaceae > Oxyria > Oxyria digyna. The sequence goes on along the minus strand of JAPVLV010000026.1, from coordinate 819,754 downwards.
TCTGTAAAGATCAGATCAGCCGGGCAGTCCATTCCTGAAATTTCTTGTAGCATGATCAGAGAATCATCAAAATTCAGGGATCTTCCATTCCAGACCTTGTCCTTGTCTTCCCGTGAGAAGAATTGGAACACAAATAACTTCTCCCCCACTTCACGGATTGCAAATCCTTTCTCCATCTTCCAAACTTGACGCAAAGTGCTTTTGAATGCCGCAATACTAACCGGGCGATCCGTAAGGATTTTGCCTGCAAGACATAGAGACCATCGGAGCCATTGGCCACTATCAGTTTCCTGCCCAACCACCTCTGCAGACAGACGCAATCGTGCACAAGCAGTTTGAATTTCCTCCATAACTTTCCCAGAAGCTGAACAATGACCAGTACCAGCAAAACCGACCAAGAACACCAGTGAAAACCGTTAGCAACCTAGTAAAACCGTTAGTAACCGCAAATAACTGCACCCTACAGACGAGGGACTTTCCACTCTACAGAGAGAGACATGTAGACTTAGGATTATAGCAATAATTTTAGGTTCATGAAAATATGCTTAGAGGTTCATGAAAATATGGCTAGAGGTTCATGAAAATATTCCTAGAGGTTCATGAAAATATACACTTAGGTTTATGAAAATATACACTTACTTTCATAGCTATACACTTAGGTTAATTAAAATAAGCGTAGGGGTTCATGAAAATATGCCTAGAGATTAATGAAAATATACGATTAGGTTCATGAAAATATGTCTGGAGTTCATGAAAATATGCCTGAAAGTTCATGAAAATATACACTTAGGTTCATGAAAATGTACACTTTATTTCATAGCAATATACTTAGGTTCATGAAAATTTGTTTAAAGTCATGACAATATGTAGGTTAATTTTTCACTAAAAGGCATTAGGTTCACGTCGATAGTCATGTAGGTACATGTTGATAGTCTTGCAGGTTCATGTTGATAGTCTTGCAGGTTCATGATTTTTTAGCCAAGTTTTTTTGTTATTAACTAATTGCACTAAAAGGCCTTAGGTTCATGCCGATAATCGTGTAAGTTCATGTCGATAGTCTTACAGGTTCATGTCTATAGCCTTACAAGTTCACAAAGTTGATACAAGAAGTTCATAAATTTTACGCTAAATTTTCATAAATGTCATAGTAATTTTGTATTAATGAGAGATTCATAAATCCTAAATGTATATTCATAAACCTTATTGTAAGGAGTCGTACAAGTAGTATAGGTTCATGCGAATTGTCTTGCAAGTTCATAAACCTTATTGTAAGGAGTCGTACCCATGAACCAGCTCATTGATACCCATGAACATGCTCGTTGATATCCATGAACCTGCTCGTTTAGATACATGAACCTGCTCGTAGCTACACATAAACCTACTCGTTTAATGCACTAACATACTAGAAATTCATAATCTCAACAATAACAACAAAAAGTACTATTTTATAACAAACCAAAGTTCTTGAAAAAAAATCTAAACCAATATTCTTCATAAAAGCAGGATTGTTCAATTGAACAATAGTTCAATTGAAGTGTAAAAGCTCATTCCAAAAACATCAAGTCTCTATTTTCAGCTCCATACTTAATTCTGTTTCGCTACTTACGAAAAGTTTAAGAAGTCAGCTACATACAGATGTTAAGAATGCATACCAAAATTTCAGCCAACCAAGTCACTAGACACAAGCGTACTCGGTCAAAACCAACAAGTACCTTACCTTGAATGAGAAGGCAACTAAGAAATTTATCCTCCTGAAGTGGAAGCAAATAGTATTGGGGAAGGACAGTCCATTTGTCTTCACATCAGACTAGTCATAAGCCTTTTGAGTCTCCATCTTCTTCATGTCATACCAATCCAAATTCAAAACCAAAAGTGACATTTTTGGTAGTGATGCACATTGTTGTAGGTGCGGTATGTGTTCTCTTACACCATCAATCAGTTCAGAAGATATCACGTCTACTGACTCCACTGGGAGGTTTCGGTCGCCTTCCTTCCTTGACATACATCCTTACAGTAACCGAGATCAAACCTGCAACACTCAGATCCGACAACAACACTTGAACAAGCCCAAGGCTCCCCTGAATTGTCGCTTGAGCAGATGCATACCATAATAGCTACAAAAGTCATTATCTAAAATTACGCTTTTCGAATGGTCAATAGAGCACATAGTCAAATATTTTAACCTTGATTTTTATTTTCTTCATGTCAGCATAGGTAGTTTTGTACACACTGAAAAAAATCCCAACTCTAAGAAGGCTAATATCCTGAGACCTCTTTATGTTGGTCAACTCACAAGAAATTACAAACTAAACATTAGATACTAAAAACCTTACAATTACAGTTGCTTTAGCCTGAAACTATGTTGCGTGAACATGACGATGCTCCTTTCTAATATTATTAAAACATGGATAAAAAATATCATGTTGTTCTGCACTAGTCCTCAATATTGGATTCACAATCAAACATATATGTGCAAGATCAAACAATGATCCCGATTTTATCTTCGTGGGTTGCGACTCCATTTGAAGGTCGACAACCTTTCAGTTTTGCAGCAACTCAGAATTCCTCAGTTATTAAAAAAAAGCATAGTTAATATCATTTATTGATGGTTAATGCCATTAAAACAGAAACTACAATGAAGAACTGAAGCACTGAAGCAACAACTAGTGGAAATGGAGTTGCAGTTGCATTAGAACCCAAAAATTTACTCTCATCAGCATCTTTTTAAGCAGAATGTATCATCTTCCGTAGAAGCAATTCAACAAACAACTTGCAGGACATAAGTTCTTAGTTTAAATTACATTTTAAGAACATCTGGGTTGATTAGCTCCACACATTTCCATTCTAATGATCCTACTACTAAATCAACAAACAATTAGGCAAGTTTTCATCAGTTACAGAAAGCAACATAATCATCCCAAACTTAAACATCACAGTCTACACATTACCTGCTGAGCGGAAGACTCGTCGCTTGTGACATGTAAGCATTATCACAACCGAAGCAGAAATAATCCTTGAAAGTCGATTTGTAGATTGTGATCCATCTCCGCCTCATACTCAAAGCTTCTCCACCTCTTATTCTTCATCATTTAAGAAAGTCAGAAACTTCCATTGTTGACATTGAGTGAAAGCCCCAATTGCAGCGCAAAAACCCTAACCAACGTAAATTAGGGGCGTGAGAAGAAGAAGACAAGAGGCAGAAACCGAGAAGAAGACTCCGGGAGGAAGGAGGGAGACGTCGGAGGAAGGCCACATGAGGAAGATGCCGGGAGGGCGCTCCTGAGAGAGATCGACAGAATCGTCGAAGCTTCACGAGAGCGAGAGAGGCAGGAGAGTCACACAGAAAATGCTTATGTAAAAATCCCAAAATACCCTTTGTGACATAAATGAGTGGGATTGATGTGTTTAATCCTAGCCTTCGGATCAAGACAATCCAACGGCTGTAATCGCGTCCTCATGTCCTCACGGAAGAGGTTGTCTTCATATGATCCAATCTTATCTATATAAAAATTGGTTGTCCATTGCCAAAATTGAATGAAATTGATACCAATTTAATGCATTACTCATTTCTTAATCACTTCCTATTGGACTTTTGGACATGTATTTAAATATCTTTCTTATATCCCTATGTTATATTTATTTATAGTCTACTTGATTAAGTCACAAATTAAATTAATGTGTGAGCTTCTCTTATGACAATGCAAACTTATTCTAATATTATGTTTTAAAACTACTTCAAACATAAATATAAGGAAATAAAAAATACTTATATTTACAAATATTAATAAATTTGATAACAACAACAACATATTCTACCTACCTACAGGAGCCGGACCGTAATACTCCGATCCAACACTTACATTTAGACCTGGCAATCGGGTCGGGTCGGTCGGGTTTGGGTTAAGGGTGCTCCGGGTCGGGTATTTTTCGGGTCGGGTCATTTCGGGTCTAAAATTACCGGGTCAAAACAGGTCGGGTTGTTACGGGTTTATGGGCGGGTCGGGTCGGGTTCGGGTCTAAAATTACCGGGTCAAAACAGGTCGGGTTGTTACGGGTTTATAGGTGGGTCGGGTTCGGGTTCGGGTCTAAAATTACCGGGTCAAACAGGTCGGGTTGTTACGGGTTTATAGGCGGGTCGGGTCGGGTTCGGGTCTAAAATTACCGGGTCAAACAGGTCGGGTTGTTACGGGTTTGTAGACCATACATATTGCGCCAAGTTATACAGTTATCACTAGTTTGGTTTTACAAAGGAGGTGTTATTTGAAATGTTAGAAGTTGTGATTGGAAGTTACCCACATGGTTAAATATCTCTAATAAGCATTGAAACCAAGTTTCATTCCATTCCGACATCGTTTGGGCGTCGTTTTTCCAAATTGGCCTTAAGTCCATTTAAGGCCTTTTAAGGTCTTTTAGCTTTTACGCATAGTTTCAAGCCTCGTTTAGTGTAAGCGAGACCTTAATGGGACTTTATATGCCTAATAAGACTAAGTTGTATAATTTTTTCAATCATAATAATACATCGATGTTGTTGACCATACATATTGACACAAGTTAGAGAGTGATGACTAGTTTGATGTTTACAAAAGGAGGTGTTACTTGAACATGAAGAAGTTTTGATTGAGAGTTACCCACATGGTCAAATATCTCTAATAAGCATTGAAACCAAGTTTCATTCCATTCCGACATCGTTTGGGCGTCGTTTTTCCAAATTGGCCTTAAGCCCATTTAAGGCCTTTAAAGGTCTTTGAGCGTTTACGCATAGTTTCAAGCCTCGTTTAGTGTAAGCGAGACCTTAATGGGACTTTATATGCCTAATAAGACTAAGTTGTATAATTTTTTCAATCATAATAATACATCGATGTTGTTGACCATACATATTGCCACAAGTTAGAGAGTGATGACTAGTTTGATGTTTAGAAAAGGAGGTGTTACTTGAACATGAAGAAGTTTTGATTGAGAGTTACCCACATGGTCAAATATCTCTAATAGACATTGAAATCAAGTTTCAATCCATTCAGACATCGTTTTGCCAAATTGGACCTTAATCTCATTTAAGGCCTTTTAGTGTTTACACATAGTTTCGAGCCTCGTTTTGTATAATAAGACTAAGTTGTACATTATTGGTACTTTATATGCCTAATAAGCGAGACCTTACTTTATATGCCTAATAAGACTAAGTTGTACATTAATGGTATTGGCACTTCATTTTAGTAGTGTTATTGATAGATTATTAGTGTTGTTGACAAAGTATTAATGATGTTGACAATTTAGTTAGCTGTGTTGACAACTTAACTAGCCATGTTGGCAGTCTATTGGTCTCGTTGACAGTTTAATTAGTCGTGCTGACAATTTAACCAGTCCTGTTGACAGTTTATTTAGTCTTGTTGACAATTTAATTAGCCATGTTGACAGTTTACTTTACTAGTTCTCTAAAAGTTTAATTATCCATATTGACAGTTGATTAGTCTTAGTGACAGTTTATTTAATTGTGTTGACTAATTAATTAGTCATGTTTGCAATTTATTATCTAGTGTGTTGACAATTTGTCCAACGTGTTGACAGTTTATTAATGTTGTTGACAATAGTTATCTAGTGTGTTGACAATTTTTTGGGTAAAATTTACAATTTCCGCTTCTTTATTACTTTTATCTGTTTGGCCAAATTTTCGGGTCAAAAACGGGTTGGGCGGGTCAACCCATTTTTGACCCAAAAAAAATCGGGTCAATCGGGTTGGGTCGAAAACGGATCACGGGTTCAATTTGACGGGTTATGACCCAGAAAAATCGGGTTGGGTCGGGTCGGGTTAATTTCTGCCGGTCTACTAGTTACATTGTATTTGACCTAACTGCCTCTTTTTCATTAGTATCGATCGGGAAAGAACTCTCTCGAGGACGCCGCCACGATTTTGCCTCGCCTCGTTGATCAACCTCCGGCGAAGTTTCACAAGCTTCATCACCCACAACCAGCCGTAGATCTACTCGATACTACTGGTACGTTCCCTGTCCCATTATTTTCAAGAAAAATTTACTTACGGGTTGATTTTGATTGTTCTTCCGTCTTCTATGCGTTGAATTAAATTTTGATTCGTAGATTGTACCATCTGACCTGCAAATTATTCTACCAATCCATATAATATATCGGATTTTGATTTACTGTACCTTTTCTCGGATGCTCAATCAACCAATTCGATTAAATTGTATTATACGGCTACTTTTATCGTTAACCTGAGATTGAATTACAATTACAATCTGCGTTCGGTTTGATGTCCCTGCTTAATTTCTATTAATTTATAGGCTACTATTTTATGTCTATATGCCCTCCCTTTTAAAATTGGATTATTTCCTCAGACAATCAGCCTAGCTGAGATTGGATGATATTGTTTTATGGATTACAATCTGTATGTATGTCTGGAAATGATCCAACTAACATAAAACAATAGCTAGCATGAATGAAGCAGCTTATCTGATGCATCTTTGAATCATCATCATATACCGCAATAATTTGTTTGTTGTGACAATACCGATGCTACAAGAATGCAGTAGCAGCAAACAAGTGAAAAGCAAGATGACAGGCTTCTCGACTGACTCAGTGCCTGTCTCTGAACTAGGAAAAAGCGCCAGAGATCAGGTACCTTTGTTCCATTTGTGTTGTCTTTGTCTTTACTTTATATATTCTCGACTGACTCAACTCATCATACTTACAGAGTTTAGACGAGGAACCTCCAATGGTAAAGAAGCAGAAGCAGGAAAGTCTTCTTTGCGTTTCTGATGGTTTTTCAATCTACTGTTTGGATCTTGATCGGATCGGCAAAGACTGTTTTGATTATCCTGAGACCCTTCCTGTAGTATCTACCATCAATCTACGCAAAGAGAATTACCCCATCACTGGTGCTTTATTCCAGTTGGGGCCTCTTGGATTAATGATTGGTGGCAAGGTGGATATTAAGCATTCCAGTTCGGGCTCGTCCAAGGAAATACATCAGTTGTTTCTAGCTAATGGTACTCTCCGCTTATCCTTTTACCGTGGCATCCCATTCCTGCCGCCGGAGAATCCGAAATCTTGGCGCAAGGGCATCCCGCCGCTGAAGAATCCCAGAATTTGGCCAAGAGTGGAGAAGATTGACAACCATTTACATGTAATTGAATCAATCCCTTTGTGTGCTGAACTCAGACCTTGTCATGATTGGATTCCGTCCCATGAGGTTCTTGACCTTGATGACGTTGATCGTGGTTGGACGGAAGTCTTACCAATGGGAGTTAAACGTTCCGGCAAATATGACCCCATGGCTGATGAGTTGGTGTTGGGTGATAGGATGTTTGCAGTACGTAATCAATGTGGTCCCTTGTTCTATAGCCTCGACTGCAAAAGCAACAAAATAAGTTGGAAATTTGATCACAGAACTTACAAGGACTGTTTTCATGTTACTCAACTTCTGAATATGGGTTCTTGTATCTGTGTGGGATGGTTCGATAAACCGGTCCCAGGTTATGTTGTCATTGGGTTTATATACGATAATAAGGTGGAGGGTGATAACTTGGACTATCAGTATACTGTTGCTTCAGCCATGGCTTTTCTCGCTAAACCATCAGGAGATATTATCTGCCATCAGTCGTTGCCCGAGTTCTTTGATGGTGTTGGAACCATTTATTGTCCCGGGTCCACTGTCTTTCGTAAGGACATCGATACTAGTAGTCGCTCCACTTTTTGTGTTGTGCTGATGGGAGATGCTTATGATGTGGCAATTGCTGAAAATATTCTTTACATCTCTACCTTCTGTGTGGAAGAAGCAAACCTAGATTGCCTTTCGGTGTCGTCGGGAATAGCTGAAGAGAGGCAATTTCTGAAAATTCGGTTTTTGAAGAAGCAAGTGTACAAAGTAGGACAGATCCTCAGAAACAGGGGTGATACTAGCCTGGATGATCTAGAACCAGCTCCGCGTTGTCCACCAGCTCTGCGTTTGTCTGCTTGTTTTATTTAGGTAGGTAGGTTGGTCGCAAGAACTAACTCTGGGATTTTGTGAATTTCCGACCAACCTTTTTGTTATTTGTGCTACTTTATCTGCAACTGCTGCATACAATTCAGTGGATTTTGTATTGTTCATCATGTTAGTTCTGCCCCTATAATATTGAGTTGAGGTTTTGAGAATGGGTTTGGCTGAATTCTTAGAATCAATGTATTGTTCATCATGTTTGTTTACTACTATTTGATTTGCTTATGTTTATACGGAATTCAAAAGAATAGTTGTACTGTGAATTATACTGAAACATACAGGGTAGTAGTTTCCAGCTATAGGCTCGTTCACTTGTACTAGCTCCCAGTCAGTCCTGTAATCACGAATCTGCAGACAAAGACAAAGGGTGATACTGTGATTACAGATGAACTGACAGTGTGATACTGTGATGAACTAAATACTCCGTCAGACATTTGAGAACCTTGATCTCCTGGGGACACTCGTGATAATTAGAGTAACATCAAGTTGGTTATTAACTGGCAATATTGATATTGAAACTACAGTAATTGAACATTGAACGCTTCGTCCTTTGACCCAAGGAGGAAAATAGTGTAGATGAAGTTAGAAGGTTACAGGCAGTTGTTAAAACTGTCTAATCACATCAACCAGACCTGTATTTCCCTTCATGTCTGCGTTATCAACAAGCTATATTTCCTTCATGTTTGCATCAACAAGCATTCTATCTTGTTCTGTAAATTTACAAACCTTCTGTGGTGTTAAATGCTTAGCTTTAGAGGTACGGAACTGAGTTGTACTAAATTTTCATAACAAGGGTTATTAAAGTCAGTTTGGTGTTGTGTTAATGTCAAAAAAGTGAGGTAGGAGATGAAGAAACATCATACTCCAATACTCCATGTTCATTTCATTTGATCTATATTATTGCCTTATTGGTGTGTTGTCAATTTGTCATCATCAATAAGCATCCTCAACATGAATTACAATGATCAAAAATCAATACTCAAGTTGCAATCTTCAAGTCCTCAGTTGCAACCAGTCTTCTGAGCAGATTCTCGAATCATGTAAAAGATGGTTTACAGGATCTGAGCTGTTGTGTTCAACTTCTCTGCAAGACTGAGTTGTGTCCTTGTGATGCTAGACATATACACCAACAGAAGTTGATCCTACATAGTCAAAGACAGATGTAAGCACAAAATCTTCCATCTGAAATCTCAGGATAAAAAAGAAGTTTCACTTGATAACTGTTGATCAAGGGATTCTTACCTGTAGACTATCATTAACAAGTTTATCAAAAGCAGAAGGTGACATTTTCGGAAGTGACGATACTGCCTCAGCTATGAACCTACCAACACTGTTGTCTGGAGCAATACGCTTTTCCTGAGGTGGAAAACAAGGGTCTGAATAAGCATAAATCTTAATGATATGCTGAACTTTAATTTCTATTTAGAGCCACCACTTACCACGACATCATCAACATATTTATAAGCATCATCAATTAGGGCCAACAAACGCTCCATTGAAGCTTCCATCCCTTCTTCATCGCCTGGAATCTTGTCTGCAATTGTCGCCTTCAACAGCTCATCTACAAGAAAACATCATGTTGAATTAAATAACGGGAAACTTATTCAGCAAGTGATAAGGATGCTACAAAGTTAGCATTATTCATACATCCAACACGTTCTGCTTCAGCCATCTGGACGTTCACAGGGATTTCCTGAAATTGAGCAGCAAGCTGTGTTTCTCCAAGTGTCAGGTTAAAAGAAACAAACGCCTTGATTGTAGCTTCTCCATTTTTGAATGTTGTATCGACAGTCAAATGTACAGGGTTTTGTACTTCCCTGGAGAAGAAGTCGTGGATAAGTGCAGAACCTCTTGAAACACCAAAGCCTGTTGAATACCTACATATATAATATGCACAAAATCAATCAACAAATAGCAAGGTTAAACTATCAAACCAGAACTATTTCATTTTTAAGAGTTCATAGAAGGTTATAACAAGCAGGGCATCAAGCTCTTACCATCCAACTATGACCTCCTTAGGATTTACTTTCTGGTGGGATATTGTGGTGGTATTCAATATCCAGTGCAACCTGATATAGAACTATATTATTCTAAAGGAATCGTGCACCAATTTGCATCAGAGAGTAAAATTCATCACTCAAAAACATGCAGTTGCAACAAATTATGATGCATACTATGACTAATCAAACAAAGAAAGAAATCTACATGTGACAAGTTCAACTGTCATGACCTCCTTAGGATTCACTTTCTGGTGGGATAGCAGCATATTGTGGTGGTATTCAATATCCAGTGCAACCTGATATAGAACTATATTATTCTAAAGGAATCGTGCACCAATTTGCATCAGAGAGTAAAATTCATCACTCAAAAACATGCAGTTGCAACAAATTATGATGCATACTATGACTAATCAAACAAAGAAAGAAATCTACATGTGACAAGTTCAACTGTCATGACCTCCTTAGGATTCACTTTCTGGTGGGATAGCAGCATATTGTGGTGGTATTCAATATCCAGTGCAACCTGATATACAACTATATTATTCTAAAAGAATTGTGCACAAAATTGCATCAGAAGGTAAAATTCAGAGGAAAGAGCCCGTATGTCCATACCTGACGTATGGTTTTAATCCATGCGTGACGCACAAAAACTGAACGGTAAATAGCAATTTGAGTGGGCGGTGAATAGTAAGGGCCTATATATATATATAGGTATGTTGTCTTTTATGAACGTATCTTATCAAGATTCAAGAATCAAGATACATACGTACGGCTCTCGTGAAACCGTCTTCCTCCGGTGAAACGGCAAAAGCATTTATAAGCGTTACTTGAATTTGATTAGATAGACGAATGAGACTACATAAAATGCTATTACAGAAATTAAACAAATCGTAAAAAATCGCGATCTTGATTTATGGGCTAATTTTGTACTCTCGATTTATGGTTTCTTAGTGTCTTTGCGAGTTCTGCACGGCTGCACATCATCTATATATAGTATAGTGCATATGTTTTAGCGAGTTCTTCATATCGTCTATAATATATATAGTGCATATGCCTTAGCGAGTTATGCATATCGTCTATAATATAATGCATATGCCTTAGCGAGTTTTGTATATCGTCTACTCCCTCTGTCCCTTTATTTCCTTCTTGTTTCACTCGGGCACGTATGACGATGTGCGTTTTGTTTTATCAATATCTCAAATTATACATTAGTAAAAATTATAAAATTTGAATATTATTAAAGTATTCGATAAGACGAATAAAACAAGACCACACATGACTATGTTTTTATCTATATATTGGTCGAAATTATGAAGATTCTCTTGATGTGTGAATAGTGTCAAAAACAGAATCAAGAACCAAAAACTGAGACGGAGGGAGTATAATATAGTGCATATGCCTTACAGTGTTTTATATATCGTCTACAAAATAGTGTATATGTCTTATTGTGTTTTACATAACTTTTATATTATAGTGTGTATGCCTTAACGAGTTCCGCATGGGTAGTCCCGCATGGGTAGTCCATATGTTCAAGTGATGAAATTTCAAAATACATAAAAAAACATGAAGGATATTTGTTGGGCTAATCTTGAGAAATGAAGGCCCATGTATCGTCGGTGTAAGTAAGGCCCACTCGGTAATTTTATGTGGTTATGCATAAAAAAAAGTTCCTTTTAAGCTTAAAACCAGCTAACATGTGAACTTCCCGTTACTCACACTCGGAAGCATAAGAAAACATGTTTTCCAATCATGATCATCCAACATTTCATACGTAAGACAAGCCTACAAAAAGCAGAAATACATAAAATCCAATCATAAAACAATAACAAACAAATCATTAAAATGCGAAGCTTTTCTCTTGTCACCAGTACACTTATCACATGAGTATGAAACGCGTCGAACCAAGCAACCGGAAGCTTGAACCGGATGATAAAGTCTAGCAAGTCGGAAGTCGTATATACGAGTGCATATGCGCATTAGAACCATAATATAAGCACATGAGAGTGATGACCGATCCACTACCATCGCTTAATGCAATTTTCAAGAAAACAACCTCGTGTCATGGACATTGAAGAAGCAGACATTAGTTTCCAAATCAACAACGAAAGCCGAATATCGATCATTGCCAAATGGCACAAGAGAAACCCTCTTGGATTCAAAGTGTTATGTTCGGAATTCCCCTTGATGAGGCGCCAACATTGTGGTGTGACAACATCAGTGCCACTTACCTCGCAGTCAATCCTATCCAACATCACAAAATCAAACATGTAATTAAATCTAGACTACCATTTCGTCGGAGAGAAAGTTTGCAACAAGTCACTGACAATCATGTTCATATCTTCCAAGGATCAAAAGGTTGACTTATTGACGAAGCGTCTTCCATCCACTCGGTTCTTATCAATGCGATCCAAACTCGGTCTTCATCCGCTTCAGACCGAGGGGGAATAGTAACATGAGTTTCACAATAGTCAAGTATATATGCACAGAAATATCTTACATTGTATTAATTCTAGAATGATCTCTAGGTAGCACAACTGTCCATATGTTTGTACAACCTAAGCACTATTCCATTCAGACCACAGAAAAAACACTCTTCCTCTTTTAGGTTTATAACAAATGTAATAGAAGTGAGATAATTGAAGAAGGATGGTATGTTAGACCATATATATGATAAAGATTAAGACTCCAGCAATTCTATCAGAACCGCTCACATGGCTTCCACTATACACATGCACAAGTGCATCTATTTCATCAACTCATTTAAATCGGGCCCGCTCTTTATCGAGCTACACCATTTAATTTTTCCCTCGATGGAGACTCGCAACCAAAATATTAAGTACACGAGAATAAGTGTTAATTATCAAACTTTGTAGGAAGCTTTGTACAACAATAATAATTTACCCAGTGTGAATCTCAACTATATGAAATCTAGAGTTAAGATATAGACATAGACATGTTATTTTCTGAACAAGCCGAGAGTATGTATAATGAAGGACACAAGAAAAATGGCTTAATACAAGGTAAAACATAGACAATAAAGGAATGAAGGATAAAAAACTAGAAAAAACTAAATAACGAGTTCGCAAAGAGGCTCCCTCCGTACTCCTCTAGGATTCTATAACCCTAATCTTATCATTTCGGATATTTTTGTCTTGAGTTATGTCCTCTGCCAAACTCGATCAAGTGTGCGAGATCCTTCTTAATCACATCCCTCCAACTCTATTTTTTGGGCGCCCTCTACCTCTCTTCAGTAAGCTGAAATCTAGCATCTCGCATCAGCGAACTAGTGCATTTGGTTGCTTCCGCAACACATGCTTCAACCAACGTAGTCTTGTTTCTCGCAATTTGTCTCTAATGTTGGCCAGTCCAACCTTCTTTCTAATGACTTCGTTTCTGATCCTATCAGCCCTGGTGTGATCGCACATCCAACACAACATCCTCATTTTTTACACTGTATCTTCTACTCTTGAGCTTTCGTCGTGGGCCAACACTCTGCCTCGTATAGCAATATTGGTCTAATCACTACTCGATAGAGCTTGCCTTTAAGCTTCGTTGGAACTCACTTATTACATAGGAGCCCCGAGGTCCCTCTCTATTTCGGTTAATTAATCTGTACCCGATGGAGTATATTTGCATCTATCGTATCGTCGCTCTACACACATGACCCTAAATACATGACCCTAAATACTTGACGACCTTCTTTTCCACGACAATATTCCTATCAAGCCGCACAACCGGCTTAATGTATGTTTGTGTAATTAAATCCAGAGAAGCAAATCAATACAGAGTATTGTATAACGGAGTAATAATGGGTGAATATTTAAATTGTGAGTATAGAAGACACATGCTTATGGACTTAAATAGTAAAATTGACGTCGTATCAATGATAAGTCTATCGAACTTGTTCGAAGTGAGAGTATTCGAATCACCAGAATCAGCACTTATTTGCTGTGTCATTATATGTGTTGTTGAATTCCCATTCCTTCTTAGTTTATGTCAACTACACATAGTTAAACACCACTTACAAACAAACGCCCTTCAATAATTTTGATTGTGCCGGCGATTTATCTCTTAATTACACTTATTAATTTGTAGATTAGCTACACGTCCTACCTCTGCACTAGAATATTTGTTCAACTAGTTAAGACTTCATTTCATATGACATGTGATGTTCTGATAGCTTAGCTAAAAATAAAATGTAATTTTGATCATGGATGTCAAGATCGAGAGGGATCGAATCATTAAATCATAAGATTTTATAAATTTGAGAAATTGAACGATCGAATGATAAAATGACTATTATATGTTTTTCTAGTACAAATAATATAAAAATAAAACGTTTTTACTCGCACAAAGAGGTGTCATATAGTTACCAACATAATTTGGTCTAGTGGATTGATACTTAAGTGTTTTATTCAGAGGTCTCGAGTTCGATTCTCACGGAAAGCAGGTATGGAAAAATTGATGTCGAGAGAGGTCTACCTTTTCGTGGATCAACAATACCTCGACCCATTACACCGGGTTTGTGACAAAAAAAGGTGTTATATAGTCAACTGTCTTGTAAGCATACTTTATAAAATGTTTACCATAAAATGATCATTAAAAGGTTTAATATACTTAAAATGATTATTTCTAACGATATTATACATACTTAAAGCGACAGTAATCAAGTCATCGAGACTTGTCATCGGGTTTGAGTTATAAAGATTGCCCACTATATAAGCTAATTGATTACTCCCCCTATTGCCAATTGGTTTTAGGGTGGAACCCCGTTGGGCTTATCTATTGGGCCTAATGCGCATATGCGCTTGTGTTGTGCGCGCCCCCAGTCCACTCCGTGGTTGTCCCTATGGGCCCACGATTATCTAATTCAGGAATGTAAAGAACGTGATCAAGTTTAGTGTTTGGTGCGAACACAAGAGATCCTTCTTGAGTAGCGGAAGAGAAACGATTATCTGGAAGTTTAATGGACACAGGAGGAATAAAGACAATTTTGAAGAAGATCTTTGTTTCCAGTCATGTGCAGGGATGCTCCTGTGTCGAGAATCCATGAAGTAGACGTACCAGAGGAGTTGTCTGTGGCGCCAGACTGAGATTTCAGAGAACTGATGACTTTGAGGACAGTTTGCCAGTCACTGTTTGATACTGCAGGGCCGAGTGCTGATTTATCTGATTCAGTGAGAGGAGGGTTCGAGGAAGGGTGAAGATAATAAGGAGAATCAACGTTATTGATTAAACGTTTTGTTTTGGGATCAATTATGATGTAGGTTGTGAAGAAACGTCAGAAGAAGGGAGAAAGAAGATAGGAAAAAAAACGTGTTTTTAGAAAACCTGCTCCGATACCATGTTAGAGTAGATTTGAGAGAATAATGTGATGATATGATTAGGCCTCTTAGGGCAGAATATATACAACATAGACAATCTTATCTAAAGATAAGATATGAAAAATATGAAAAAGATAACAATACAAAGATATATGAAAACAATATCTAATCCTATCGTCGTCGTTAATAAGACTATCGAGTTTTATTTCTAGCTTTACATTTTTCGAATTTAAAAAACATATAAGAATCGTAGTATCGTAGATCATAGAATTGCAAGATCATACGTGCGATCATATTCAAGATATTGACATGATCCATTTGAATGAAGAAGAGATATGCTCGTGGTGGAAACACGTGGGGTGGATCAAGCCTCTCATAAGGGCGTGTCCCGAATCCAATCATGTATACACCTATTATGCTATACACGACTCCTTCAAATTATTTGTGTTTGCCGTTCATAAACAATTATACATGTATTAATATCTCACTTTACAATATTTTATATGTTCATAGTTCGTATTCTGGACGATAATTAATGTTCATAGTCTGATCGATTAAAATTCTTAAACGTTTTCACTGAGGAACGCGTTGACATTCTTGTAATCACTGTGAACTTTGATTTTATTTTTCTCAAAATGACATGAACGGATACAATCGCCAGATTATAAACATTACCGCCCAAATTATGAAAATTAGTTTATTATATGTGAACGAAAAAAATTTCACACTTCATTTTTAAGGGTGTACTCACCCGAACTCTTCTCTACTCAACAATATGTTTATTTTATGCACTACAAAAAATGTAATTTGAGTAGTTGTAATATTTTGTGGGTAGGTTTGTCTAGCTAACTCATTATATTTCGATATTTTATTTGATTATGTTTTGTTTTTCACTCGCTTTTTTTTAAACTATAATTCCAGAATTTGCGATCTATCATTCTTTGTATCCGATTCTAAACAGCATATATGTTACAATATTTCAATTTTACGGTTGAAATGTTGAATTTCTTTTCACATATAAAATTTGCATATTAAAGATACAAAATATGTTAAGATACAAGAGATGTTCGTAGATGTATCATGTATATACACGGCATTCAATTATACATAGTTTTAATCTGCAATGATATTAGTTCATGTTAAATATATTTTCCATTGTTATCCAAACGAGCACGATACGGAAAAATTGGTACGTATTTCATCGAGGTAAAGTATGGAGCCTATGATATAATGTGTTAAAAATCAATACTATTGATTATTTATTTTGGATCGTGAGTTTACGTGTATGTCATTTCCTATTATTATTTTTTGGTAAGGATGCCATTTCCTATTTTTAAATTCATAATTGGATAATAGTATCAGTATACGATAACGTTTAATAAAGTTTTTTTGTATAAACTGAAACGGTGCGTTTCTATCATACAAGCGTCCCAAATGCTGCGTTTTATTCTTGATCGACCTCTTGATAAGTCAGTCGTCACTCTATTGCTGAGTGCGTTGATCTATTCTCACTAAAATTGCAAAAATTTGAATGCTATAACCCTATAAGTTTGGGTAAGTGTTGGATTTTGACACAATTTAGTTGATCATATCTCTTTTGCTGGACAACGAATTTGATGGATGACACAAAGCTAATAAAATGGAAAAGACCCCTTTCAACTTTTATAACACCAAAACTATAATGAGGGTAGGGCACATCACATTACAATATAGGGCCCGTGATGTATCATTTCCTCTAAAAAACACCCAAGTACACTTGGAAAGACATGCCCAATGAGTTTCCCAATTATTCCCATCTTCCCCCTATCTCTAATTCCAAACAACTCCATAAAATTAAGACCAAGCAAAAAAAACACCAAATACATATAATAAACAACAACAATTTATCAACCCAGTGTTTTCCCACCGAATCAGGATCCGAAACGCTAGATGTAGGCACTTGTCGAGAGGATATGGACCGACAAGATGGCTTTGTCTTGAGCTCCGCCACCTTGATCATTTTTCTCTAAACGTTTCTATTTGTAGCCATATCATTTGTCATATTTAAGCGCATCGGTTCTTTCTGTATCATTTCTCTCCGACTTTTCTTAGGACGACATCGACCTCTTTATAAAACGCCGAAATACACTTAGATTACATATCAAAAAAAAAGTCATACTCCTATCTAAACATCTAATCAAACCCCCTATATGCTATTCTTATATACTACACAAAACATTCTTTTTTATAAATAGGCTCATTATATTCCATTATTCCAACTTTACTTCCTTCTTTTTTTATATTACCAATCCCTATTCCCATCAATTTTATTCCCCATATCCCTCTTCACAAACCCCTCTCTCTCTCTCGAATGGGGAACACCATAAGATGCTGCATCTCGTGCATACTCCCCTGCGGCGCGCTCGACGTCGTCCGCATCGTCCACTCGAGCGGACGCGTCGAGGAGCTCTCGGGCCCCGTACGAGCCGCCGACATCATGAAAGCTCACCCCAAACACATCCTTAAAAAACCGAGTTCCCGATGCTCGGACGCCACCCCTACGAGCCCTAGGATCGTCGTGGTACCGCCCGACGCGCAACTCCAGCGCGGAAAGATTTATTTTCTTATCCCGGTTAAAGCCACCAAGAAGCGGAAGAAGGAGCTGAAAAAAAATCCTTCTTCCGCGTCTGGTGGCTTTAAGAGTAGTGGTGCGTTGACCGTTGACTCGGACCGTTATTTGAGCGAATTGTTGAGCGAGAAAGTGTCGACGGAAGGGGAGAGACGACGGGGGAGGGTCGCGGTGTGGCGGCCGCATCTCGAGAGCATCACCGAGACGACGGCAGCGGTTGCTGAGAATTCCGGTGATGTTAATTAAGTGTTATTATGTTAATCTTCTCTTTTTGGTTGTTGCACTTGTTACCACGGTTGTTGTGATGAGATAAAACCATGGAGTTTGTAAAGGATGTATCGTTGCTATCTTTTATCTGCAATTTTTTTCGCCGGTACAGTAGTGTAATTTTATCAAGTGCAAATAAGAAAGTAAAAACAATTATAAGAACTCATTAAGCTTGTTTCTGGCTAGATTCGATGAAGAACGTACATGGGTAATTCTTTTTTAGATAGTTTTATGGAGTTCCTTTTCACTTTATCATTATGTTCTTACCTTTGGCTTGTTTTCCCCCCTTCAAATGCGACACTCTCGTTATATTAAAGCAAAGCGAGATATCGAAGAACAGTAGTATAATTCATAACATCATTCGCTAAACAGGTAACAACTCTCCAGTAGTCGATAACAAAATTCGTTTCCCTAGGTCGACGAGACAATGATGAGGCTCGGTCGATTTTTTGATAAGCGAGACAGCAAGACGTGAGTCGTCTCACCTATTGGCTCTACTCTAAATTATATTCTACTGTGTTTTTCATGACTTTGGCATCATTTCTTGTACATGGATAAACTTTTTTTGTATAGTAAAGCTACACAATTAAGAAAACATGATCATTACAACGTAATTAAGAAATGGGAACAAACGAGTAATTACTGCTACACCCCTGTGCCTGGCCTATAGACTGTGATCAATATCGTTAAATCTTGGGATTATGAAGAATTACATAAATATATATATATATATACAGTTATTTTGATGAGCGTGTTAGGTGTATGTAAATTAAATACATTAATGTTGGAATAGAATATTCATGCTTTTGGGTGTAATGCGCATTTAGCATTTGCTCCCCGGCCTTGTGTTAAGAGCCGACGATGAGTGTGACTGGCGACATAAAATTGTGTATATCCGGGGAACTGCTTCCCTCTTTCGTTTAATCAACTTTAAAATTGCTTATTTTACAAATTCTCTCTTTAATCTATCTATATCTATATATGTATAATAAAATAGAAGACACATATCGCTCTTACGTTCAACCGACTTATGTGTCGACATCATGGCTATTCTTTTACCATGTCATCTGACACGTCGTCATGACTAAAAAACTTGAATAAAAAACCAAAAGACATATCACATATTTACGAAATTTGAAAAAAAATCTCATCTATACTAAATGTCACATATGTCTACATTGTATACACTATCCAAGTATAATTTAACATACTTGATAAATCTTATCTATACGTGTTCTTTATCTATATTCTCATGTGGTTGATGATTTCGATATTATATTTTATTGTAAAAAATAGATTAAATAAGAACAAAAAATTATCTATATATTATTACCATTTATAAATATATTTTTATCTTTTATCCAGTGTTGAATACTAAATAATAAATTATACATAACATAATAATATAAATATAATTATCTTTTGAAAAATATTCAATATATACGACGTAATACATGATATACAGACTAGCTTAATTGCAACCGGTAAAATTATATATTCGTGGAGTGTTTGTTAGCCAGGGACATTTTTACATGTTCTAGTATATATATGACCTAATCTACCTCTTCAATAATTGTGGTTTTGCCAACTAACGAAAGGGGTCCTATAAAAATCTCATCTATATGTATTTGGTTTGTTCGTTTGTTTATATTATTTTTTATTTTATAGTGGTTGTGATTTCCAATTGTACTAAATTATTAGATATATCAAGAAAATCATTCATTAACTAAAAAAATGCATTTGTAATAATGTCCAACGGATCCACCTTCTTTGGATCATCTTTAACATTATTATTATATTGAGTATGAATTATTTTTAGTTTGTAACGGATTGACTATAGAACATAATTTATGTACAGCCAAACACGTATGGGTTTGAAAATGTGTATATATGTTTATTAATATATGCGTGATCTCCTGGTATTCATTGATTTTCTTCTAAATTCTATAAGTGCATACATTTTTATGATCTTTTAAAATAATTTACATTTTGAATAAATAAATTCGGTTATGTCGAATTATTCTCAAGCGCAACTAGTGTAGGACCCGTACCATGTACGGGATATCAAACAACAAATATAATTTATTACATGTATTTAGTAACCAAGTGCAAGATTGTAACTAGTGTACATCTAAACTTACAATTCTGTACAAAAAGAGGTATTTTAGAGAGTAGAGGGTGGAGAAGAGAAAGAAACCCTCTAAATCCAATATATATGGGTCAAAATGAGGGGTTTACATGAGCCCGGGAAAGTCGAGATCATGTTTGAGTTGGGCGCATTCTATCAGTATCAGGCTATCAACTATGAACTTTATTGTCATTACTGCCACAATTATTTTCTCCTTGAATTTGAGTTTTCTTTCCAACTTAAACATGGTCTACTTTGCCTCCTCAATCTCTTGTTTTAGACCTGACATTTGCAACAGATAAGAATGAGGAAGATTTGACGAGTGTGTAATATGTTAAAACATGATGGAAATACTAAGCAACTGATAACTAATCAACCCTTGAGTTGTAAGGATAGGTGAACGTCTAATAGCACATCAATGATTCATATACAAAATAGAGACTTATAATCTACTGAGACCTGGTGCACAAGAGAGTTCAATCCAAGTGCAACGATGCAATAGGGACTACGGAGCGAAAAGGAAATGGACGTTTCACTATGTTACTTCTACTAAAGGATGCCTGAATTTTTTTTAATCATAATAAGTAAAAAAAAGAAGCACAACATTGCAGTGCATGGATCATTATGTTATCAATAAAGTAAAGACCAATAAATAGTAGATGCCATGAACTTTAAGATAATCACAATGAACATATTGAATTTATAAGGTCTTATTAACAGAATCTGAAGCTAAGAAAGGAAAGAGCTTAGGAAGAACAGATATGGAGAAGTTTAGATGAGAGAATAAGAGAGCATGAAAGCTCTAAGGAGCACATTTATTTCAAGAGTATGAGCTGCTGCTCTATTACAGAAAGCGATGCTTATATAGCAGAAAAGAAAAGGAGACACTTTTGTTAATCCCAAAACCCTAAAAAGGTCCAGGTGGATATACCATAAATACCCTTAGTAATATCCTAAGATATAGGCAACACCCCCCCGCAAGCTGGAGTCGTCGAAGTTTCAAGAGACATGCCCAGCTTGGAAAGCAATTCTCGATGATGAGTAGAGGGTAAGATCTTTGTCAACACATCAGCCAGTTGATTCTTTGTAGGAAGGAATGACAGCTGTAAGAGACCTTCGAGGACTTTGTCACGAGTGAAATGGCAATCTATTTCAATGTGTTTTGTTCGTTCGTGAAAAACGGGATTCCGAGCAATGTGAATTGCGGATTTGTTATCACAATGAAGCTGAACTGGAGCCAAATTCGGGACACCCAATTCATGAAGTAGGCCAACAAGCCAGGTTACCTCGGAAGCAGCATGGGACATGGCACGGTATTCGGCCTCAGAGGAGCTTCTAGAGACAGTGACCTGTTTCTTTGATCTCCAACATATTGGATTAGCCCCAAGCATTAGGACATAGCCCGTGACAGATCTTCTGGTGATGGGACATGCCGCCCAATCGGAGTCGGCAAAGGCTTGAAGTTTGAGATTGTCACCAGGTTGGAACAAAAGGCCATAGCTTATGGTGCCTTGGACATAACGAAGGACATGAACAAGAGCTTCCCAATGAGTGTCACAAGGATGTTGCAGAAATTGACTAAGTGTCTGCACAGAGAAGGACAAATCTGGTCTGGTGTTAGTCAAATAGTTTAGTTTGCCTACTAGACTGCGATAAAGTGTTGGATCTGAAAGGAGAGACCCAGCTGATGAGTCTGAATGCAACTTGAAATTCAATGGAAGAGGTGTGACACAACTAGACAAACTCTGCAGTTTAGCATCATTCAAAAGTTCAGCCGCAAACTTGTGCTGGGAGAGCAGCAAAGTATCGTTATCATAGGAAACCTCCATCCCGAGAAAATAATTGAGTCTTCCTAGATCCTTAATGCTGAACAAGGAGTGTAAGGTGGATTTGACATAGGCAACAACTTCATGATTTGTTCCAGTGACGAGTATATCGTCAACATAGACAGCTAGGATGGTAATGTCTGATCCTGTAATCTGGAGAAACAAAGACGGATCATAAGCAGAAGACGTGAAACCAATTCCCTTCAATGTCGACGTCAATTTTTGATACCATTGACGTGAGGCTTGCTTCAAGCCATATATGGATTTGCGCAAACGACACACCAGATGAGAAGGATTAGGAACGCCTTCAGGCATAGACATATAGACCTCCTCCAATAAATCCCCGTGAAGGAAGGCGTTATTGACATCTAATTGGTAGATACACCACTTCCGTGTGACAGCAAGAGCAAGAAGAGCTCTAATGGTGGTCATACGAACAACGGGAGAAAAAGTCTCCTCGTAATCAATACCCTGTTTTTGTGTGTAACCTTTCGCAACGAGGCGAGCCTTGAATCGCTCAACTGATCCATCGGCGCGAAGCTTGATTTTGTAGACCCAGCGACAGCCAACGGGTCTCTTGGATGGTGGCAGAGCTACCTCATCCCAAGTGTGATTGGTGCGTAAGGCATTAAGTTCCTTAGCCATGGCTTCTACCCAACGGGGATCACGAGATGCTTGTGCATAGGATTTGGGCTCAATAAGCAAATTCGATGCAGAAGAAGCAGCGGATGAGTAAGCACCAATCAGTGTAGAAGCAAAACCAGCAATAAGAGGAAATTGTTCAATAGGGAAAGCACTGTTACACACAAAGTCACCCAGATGTGAAGGAGGTCGAGTTGTCCTCATGCTGCGGCGCAAGGGTGGAGCCATAGGCGGAGTAGAAGCTGGGGGAGTATCAACTGAATCTGGTGAATCTGAATCAGGAGAGGAATCAATCAGCACAGGTTCAGGAATAATCTGCTGAATCACAACATCAGGCTGATTATCAGAACAAATAGGCAATGGCAAGTCACTGTAAGATCGAGCAGGTGTTCCATAAGGAAACACAGATTCGTGAAATTGCACGTCCCTTGAAACAAATACTCTGCGTGTTGCCAAATGTAAGACCTTGTAACCTTTCGTCTGTGGTGGAAATCCAAGAAATAGACATTCTTGACTTCGACTATCAAATTTTTGTCTGTGGCCTTTCAAAGTGGCCACAAAGCATAAGCACCCAAAGGGCTTTAGTTCACTGCAAACTGGGTCAATGCCGTGAAGGACAGCATAAGGAGACTTAAATTGCAAAGAGGACAAGGGAAATCTGTTAATCAAGTAGGTAGCATGGAGTATACACTCACCCCAATAGGCATGTGGCAGACATGATTGGAACAAGAGAGCACGGGCAGTCTCCAGAAGATGCTTGTGCTTGCGTTCGACGACGCCGTTCTGCTGAGGAGTTTCTACACAAGACAACTGATGCAACAAGCCTTTCTGAGTGTAGAACGACTGAGCCGAGATGCTGCAAAATTCTGACCCATTATCAGATCTAATGATCCTTACTGACCTTCCAAATTGCTTCTCAACAAAAGCAACAAATGCAACAAGGGCAGAGAAGGCATTACAGCCATTACTCTTGTGGGATAAGAGTTGAGTCCATGTTGTGCGAGAAAAATCATCCACAATAGTAATAAAAAAACGGAAACCATTATGAGTGGTTACCTTATATGGCCCCCATATATCGACATGAAGCAATTCAAAAGCATAAGAAGTTTTAATTGCACTAATGGGAAAAGACTTTCGACATTGTCTTGCTTTGGGGCAAACTTTACAAGGGTCCAAAAGGAGCAAGTCTGATTTCTTAACAAAGGGAAATAGATGCATCTGACTAAATGGAACATGGCCTAGTCTCAAATTCCATAACAAAATTTCAGAATTACATGCGTGTAAGCCTACTGTAGGTGTCACGGCAGACGCTATAGGAGTGTTGTTTTGAGTGAGATAGAGTCCTTTCCTGCATTCACCAAGAACCCGAGATGCTTTCATTGAAAGGTCCTAAACAAGAAGACACTGAGAATGGGTAAATACAACACTCATAGACAAGTCCTTAGTCAACTGAGAAACTGACAGCAAATTATAGGTGAATCCAGGCACATGAAGCACATTCCGCAACATATATTCATCATTAAGCTGGACAGTCCCGATATGAGTAATAGGTGATTGACTTCCATCCGGCATAACTATAAACTGAGGATGGGATAAAGACTCATATTGTTTGAATAAACTCAAATTAGGGGAAATATGGTGTGTTGCCCCACTGTCCACAATCCATGCTTCCAACTGTTTAGAGGAGTTTAGGCAATAGAATATACCTGCCATAAGAGAGGATTTTGGGTTATGTTCAGCCAAGTCTGCCTTCCCAATCAAAGCTAGGAGTTGATTATATTCATCCTTTGTCAGAGTGTGCAAATTATCAGTGGATTCTCCCTGGGAACTAGACGCATCAGCAGCAAAAGAGCTTCCTCTTGGATCTTTGGGGCCATTTTTCTGAGGTGGATACCCATGGATTTTGAAGCATCTATCAATGGAATGCCCCTGTATCTTACAATGATCGCAGAAGTACATTGACCTTCTGTCATTTGAGCGCCCCCCTCCACCTCTTCCTCCTTGAGATGATGAAGCAGGGCCACGTCCCCCTGAAGGTTTACCAGGAGGGTTTTGAGGTCTACGAAAGCTGTTCAGGGCAGTGGAATCATTACCCAGAATTGGACTAGATTTGAGCTCTCTTTGTCCTTCATCCTGAAGCACCATTTGATAGACCTCTGCTAAACTAGGCGAGGGCTTAAGCATAAGGATACTAGCTCTGACAGATGCATAAGTCTCGTTCAAACCAACCAGAAACTGAACGTTTTGCAGATTGTATAGCAGCTGAGGCATAGAACTAACAACACCACAAGATGTGCATTTCGGCAAATCAACAAGCACAAAATATTCGTCCCAAAGACGCTTAAAAGCAGTATAATAGGAACTAACAGACAGATTTCCTTGCGACACTGTGAATAATTCTTTCTGAACCTGGAAAATTCGTGAGCAATTCGGCGCTCCAAAACGAAGCTTGAGATCATCCCATATCTCAATAGCAGTATCAAAGAAGAGCAAGGTTTCGGCAATGTCTTTTTCAACAGAATGAAACAACCAAGATGTGACAAGGCTATTACCTCGTTCCCACTGTGAGAAAAGAGGGTCTGTCTGCGCTGGTTTCTTGACAGCACCAGTAACAAAACCCATTTTGTTTTTGGATTTGAGAGATACCTCGGCGGCTCGGCGCCATTTGTAGTAGTTTCTCTCGTTCAGCAGCTGCGTCGCAAGCACATAATTTGATGGTTCAGCATGATGAATCCACAAGGGATCATTGGGGCTGAGACGCGAGTTACCAGCACCAATATTGTTGTTACCTCCGGTTTCATTTTCATTTACATTATCATTTACCATGGCTAGAAAAGCTCAGATTCCGCTCAGATTTGCTCTGGTACCATAACAGAATCTGAAGCTAAGAAAGGAAAGAGCTTAGGAAGAACAGATATGGAGAAGTTTAGATGAGAGAATAAGAGAGCATGAAAGCTCTAAGGAGCACATTTATTTCAAGAGTATGAGCTGCTGCTCTATTACAGAAAGCGATGCTTATATAGCAGAAAAGAAAAGGAGACACTTTTGTTAATCCCAAAACCCTAAAAAGGTCCAGGTGGATATACCATAAATACCCTTAGTAATATCCTAAGATATAGGCAACACTTATGTTGCATCAAAGACTGAAACAGAACCCACAGTCATCCATAGATTTCAAATTCCTCAAAATATAACTTAACCAATCTGAATCATACTGAAATATCATATTCAAGACAATGAACAAACAAACCGAGACAAAAGTTTACATTCATAAGCTACTAACTTGGAAATATTTAAAAGACCCTTATATCAACTAAATTGGATTCAATACTCTAGGCCATAAATAACATTCACTTGTGGAAGTTCACATACAATGTTAACATGACAATGAGCAAGTAAAGAACTGAACGCAATAATAAAAATTAACACAATGCCAACAAACAAAATACATAAAAGAAATTAGTTCACTCATAAATCATAGCTACCTATAAGAATAGGATCATTTGAATCAAATTTGTGCCCATTGTCAATCATATCAAGGAGCCGAGATTCTATTACTCAAACATTAGGAAGGATCTAAGTCTATAAAGAGCATACCAAACCAAGAATGATATATGTGTAGATGTGCTGGACATTTGTAATAGTGTCGGGAGAGATAAAGGAGAATGAGAAACATCATATTATTAGTGAGTTGAAAATTGCAATGTATCTTATAAAATGAAAATAGGTTCTTCTACATTAAAGACAATGTGCAGTTGCATGTTTAAGTTACCTCAAATTCAATGTCATCGTATAGACTTTGTTGCTTCAAAAGTACTAACACTCGCTCAAGAAGACCTGAATTTTCAATTTCAAGAAAATAATTATTAGCCAACATCCAAGGAAGAGATAACTCGATACGAAATTGCACAAATGTTGAGCCTTTTCTTATCCACAACGGTGAGAATTAAAATCCATGACATCCATGGGGTCTAACAAAAAATACGGTATGCAAAAGTTTCCCATTTTAAGTAATTCAAAAAGCATTATAATAGTTATTTCTAAGTATACATCATGTACTCCATGTATAACTCAAGGGGAAAAAACTTTTCAAAGTCTTTGCCACCAACTATGCACAATACACACAACGAAAAAAATTAGACAGTTTTAGTTTTCTCTAATATTTCATTTTATACACGTTTCCATTGTCCCACATTCTCCATAATATTGCAAGCAAGCATTATATAACACATATACTGCAAAGCAACTAAATAGCTTCATTGATTCCATCGAAACATAATCTTCTCATCATACTATAAGTGATTGTATCAAGCGGGAAACATAATCGTCTCGATTGACCAGCTGCATCAATGGATAGGTTGTAGAGATAGATGAAGTGGAGAATTGCCTTAACTTTCAGATAAAAAGTGCGAGACATTTCATCGAACATGTGGTGATCTACTTATGTAAGAAAAACAATTTTGTTTAATCTAAAAACAAAGATGTAGTGTGCTTACCTTCAATCGATTGGAATAAAAACCAGACAACAACAAAATTGCTTTTCCAAAAAGCCAAATATTACCAAGAGAAAGAGTTGGAGATTCTAAGAGCACTGAGACGCAGATAGCTAGTTGTATGAGACGTGAATGATGGCAGAATCAGTATTAGACTCCTTCATGAATAGTCGGATTGGGAAAATTAGGATAGTTTTTGCTTCTCTTTGTATTGTAGTTAGGTAGCTTTTGATTGTATGTGAATTATCCTCTCGTGTCTTGGGCAGTCTAAAATCTTAAGGTCTGATTTCGGTCATTAAAATTTTAGGAATGTATGTAATGTATCACAAATAATGTACATCATTAAACACTATTTAAAAAGTTGTAAATTGTGACATTTGAGGGTTGATACTCATTACCTTACAAGGAATTTTTTAATCCAGATTTATGTTTGAATTTATCTAATAACTAGTGTAGTGACCCGTGCCATGCACGGGAAATTCCATATTATTCGTACGAAAATTTTATATCTTTTTAATCGAGTTCGTCAAAAAATTAAGATTAACTTTTTTCTTGTAAAGACTATTTATAAAAATATTTTTTATTTCATGAAGGTTATGTACTTAGCTTGACTTAATTTTTATTATCGAAAATAATTCTAATTTTATCGTAAGAATATATATTAACCTTTAACATAATATTTATTCTCAATATAATAGCTTGTATATTTGTTGTTGAAATGAATGATAATTTTTTAAGATTTATTTGTTAATATAATTATCCAATCTATTAATAATTGAAATTAAAAATAAAAAATTATTATTATGTAATAAACTAAGCCTAAAATCACTCTAAGAGCTCTAAAATTCTCAATTTTAATATATAAGATAAATCTGAAAATAAATACATCTATTTTATTAGTGAATGGAACTTTTTTCTATTTTATGTATAACAAAAGAGACCTAAATAAGTTTTGTAACAAATATGTGCCTCCCCATCTCGATCCGTTCATTTTTATTCTCCGACAAGTTCAATCTATAGTCTCTACGTAGGGATGAGGTTGATTAAACTGATCGATCGAGGGCCTCGAACGATAACGTATAATACATCAATTGGACAAAAATTTATATTTTTATATTTTTTATTGTTTTATTTATACAATAATGTCCGGTCCATGATGAATAAGACTTTTTTCAATTTATACGATACTCCGTTATGACATTATTATATAAAAATCCTTAAATACAGAGACATATCACTTTATTAGTTTATTCTATAAACGATTATGTAAAGTGGTCATTAAGTAAATCAAAAAATAGAATCATGATGCTAAAAAGTTGAGTCTTTGGTCCATGAAGTTGGAGACCCACCCGCGCCTCACCTCTCAATTTTCAAAGAGTCAAAGTATTATAGTTTCTTTTCCTCGACGACTACAATATTTTTCATTATATCTAGAAGAACAAAGTTTAAGGGGGTAGGGATTGATACTTCTTACCTCGATATGTTAGGAGAAAGTAATCGATATGACTCAAAAGTAATGGAAAAAAACCGCGCACTCACTCTTTTTACACCGTACACTCAGCTCGAGACTATACGTCGTGTAGTTGGTTTGAACCAGTTTTTTTTTGAAAAATAGGCCAATTACATGTCGTGTAGTTGGAATAAACCGGTTCATTAGTAAACCGGTTTAGTAATTAATTGCAAACCGGTTCAATATATTATTTAAATAATTAATTATATTTTGGTCCAAAACTAGCCGTTATAGTGTAGTTGTGTAGTTGGCTTGTGGTCCAACTATACGACATGTAGTTGACATACACTTAACCATTTTAACAATATAAGTCCACCTACACAACATGTAGTTGGCTCCGATCCAACTAAATGAACCAAACCGGTTCACCACATGACCCGAACCGGTCCGGACCGAACCGGTTTAATTTATTTTTTTATTACAAATTAAAATCTGAACCGGTTTCCAACTACACATTGTGTAGTTGGGGTGAATCCAAAAAAAATTCAACTACACGTCGTGTAGTCCCCGAGTGAGTGTACGGTGTAAAATGAGTGAGTGCGCGGTTAAACGGCCAAAGTAAAAGAGTCTACAACATGACCTACAGACTGGAACATAAAGACCAAAACCAACATAAACGTAAAAATTGTACAACACATTCCCAACAAAAAACAAAGAAACTAACTCCTACCGAGAATTGAGGATACACCCCCTCCAAGAGACTCCAGCGTAACCCAAATTTTCTCCATTCACAAAGTTTTGTCCGGAAATTCATTTATCAACTTACTACTAAGCTAACTTTATATCGTACTTTCTTTTGAAAGATGTTTCAGTAAAATATACCAATAACTCACGTCCCCTTTTCGGTCATGAAATACGCATTTTAATATTACTTTATATCATTTTTTACCGATATAAGAATATGTTCGGTTGTTTTAAATCTGCCTTTATTTTGGTTAAAAAATAAGCATGAATTTCATATTTATTAATAAAATAAACTAGCTCATTTTTACTTATGTAGAACAGACCGCAAATACCAATTTGTATCATGTTGGCCAACCTAATTGGTATTGAGATTGTTGCTCCTTAATAACCAAAGGTTTTGAGATCGAATTTGTTCTAGGAATTGCGTGTATGGAGATAAACTAATTGAATCAATGTCTTTTAAGTTTTTAACTTCTCATATCTATTTGAGAATGAGTAGAGACAGTTGAAAGAAGAAGAAAACCAACTTGTAAATACAATCGGCTAAAATTTAAAAGCTGAATATGAGTCGAAAACAGATTCAGGTCAAGCGGGTCGATAAATTTTCCGGATTGGACAAGTTTGCGTCGGGTCTATCCAATGAGTTTCGAATGTTCAACTTTTTATTGTTATAAAGAAAATAAAAATAAAAAATATTTTATAATAAAACATTATTATTATCTAATAAAATATATTATTAATTTTTTATATAAATGAGATAAAATATGTGAAAAATGGATCTCTTCAAGAGTTTCGAGAAGTTTCGGATCAGATTGAGTTGAGTTTTTTTTGAAATAGATCGGACCGACTCATCATGGGTCGGCTTTTGATAAATCTATTGAATATGCATACATGCAAGAAATGATTCCACTTTTGTACAATTGCACAATATAAAGTACAATTTTCATTCTTATAAGATGTCACTTGTGAAAATAGACTAACTGCTTTTCTAGTTTATACAAAATTATTCCTTTAAATAGAAAACTACAAATCAATCACATAAAAATAATAATTTTATCCTAAGTCCTAACCGTTCGATATCAGAAAATCTTCTCTGTTAGTGGGGAAACCTAATCCTGTTTAGTAAAGTAAGCGAACCTGATAGGCGAAGAGAATTTAAAAAAAGGGAAAAAATAATTCCAAGAGAGAAAAGTCGGAAATTTGGAATTCTCACCGGAAACGACACAATGACGTACCCAAATCCCACGGAAGTTGCATTCGATCGCCAACCCTATCCGCGTGAACGTCGGTCCACGCGCCTCTCTATTTCCGGCGACTCATATCATGCCCCTCTCACGCTCTTTCTCTTCAGCCGGCGCTTTCTCTTCGCCGTTTATTCTCATCTCTTTCTCTCTCCCTTCCCTCTCTCCTCTCTCAGATCAGATCTGAGCCTCCCTCCATGGAAGATCCCACCGATTCGATGTCACAGGGACACAATCCCCGCCCTAATCCCGTCAGGGAGGATTGCTGGAGCGAGGAGGCGACGTTCACTTTGATTGAAGCCTGGGGACAGCGCTACCTCGATCTGAATCGCGGGAATCTAAGGCAGAAGCACTGGCAGGAGGTGGCTGATGTGGTGAACAATCGCCATGCGCAGAGCAACAAGAAGGCTTATCGAACGGACGTGCAGTGCAAGAATCGGATCGATACGCTGAAGAAGAAGTACAAGACGGAGAAAGCTAAGGTTTCGGAGTCGGAGGGATTGTTTCAGAGTCAGTGGCCGTTTTTCGCCGCTCTTGATCCGCTTATCGGATCTTCTACTCCGTCTGGTTTTAAGAAGCCGGTGGTTATGGCTTCGGTTGCGGCTCAGCAGCAGGCTTTGGGAGGTCCGCCTATGGCGGTGCCTTTGTTGCCTTACAGGAGGCCGATTGTTCCGCAGAAGCGGCCTTCTCCTGTGGCTACTCCTCTGCCTTTGGGGTACTCCAATATCAGGAAGAATTACTCGGCGGTTGCTGCCGCTGCGGCGGCTGCTGAGACTGATGAGGAGGATGAGGAGGACGAAGAGGAGGAGGAAGTTAAGGAGGTACCTGATTTCAGAAGGAATGGGAGGGTTGGAGAGTCGGATGGATTGAGGAATTTAGCTAGAGCGATTGAGATGTTTGGGGAGGTTTATGCGAGAGTGGAATCGGAGAAGCAGAGACAGATTGTGGAGTTGGAGAAGCAGAGAATGCAGTTTGCTAAGGAGTTGGAGTGCCAGAGGATGCAAATGCTTGTGGAGATGCAGGTTCAGATGGAGAAGGTTAAGAGGGCAAAGAGATCGAATTCGAACTCAAATGGTAATGGTTAAGATTGATTATTGTGTTCTATCATGTGAAGAATATGAATGGAAGTTCTGTATCATTGTTACTGTTTGTTGAGCAAATTGGTTCTTACTTGTTTTCTTAAGCAATTTGGTTCTTACTTGTTTTCTTAAGCTTACGAAGTTTAAAAGTATGTTCTGTGCTATGTTGGTAATCTAAGTAGAGTTGCATCTACCATGTTCTGAATTTCTATTCTTATTAACCTTACTAGTCTCTGCTCAGTTTAATGTATGCTTATCTAGAAGGCTGTTGTGCAATTGCAAAGTCAGTATGTCCCTTGCTATAGGCATTCCATATTAGTGTGGAACTAGTTGTGAAATGATATGAAATTGGAGCTTGATGATGATTTTTATCACTTGGTGATTTATCTAGGTGAATAAAGCATGTCTTGGTCTGCAACTGAAGAAAGCATGTCTTAGATTGATATTGTTTGATTAGTCTGCAAGTAAAAGTATAGTATTATTTGCATATTTTTTCTCCTTTTGCCCGCAGTGTTTTGTTATTCATTATTAAGTTAGGTTTATACTTGTGTTTTACTATGTTGTATAGCTATCAACAGAACAGAAAGGAGTTAGTTTCTTTTTCCATAGTTTCAAATAGTTTTTTTGTGGTGGTGCTTAGGCTTGAGTTGTCCATCTCTGGTTTTGATACACTATCTGGCTTTCACTGATTGTCTATTCATGCTGTATTATTCCTGATTCCTGATGTAGAAAGCTCACCAATCATAACTAAGCAAATGATATGTTAATGACTGAGAAATTGTATTCTCTTTGTATTTGTTGAAAGTGTGGATCGATTGCCATCTGCCTTCTTTGTGGGATACTCAACTGTACAAGAAAGTGTAACAAATTTTAGCTGCACAAAATTATTGAGTTGCTGCAGCATGAGTTATAGTCCTCAAAACACTTCAGCTATCTATTTTGAGATGATTATGATAAACTAAAATATGGTCGTATCTTTTATGTGGAATAAAGGGCCTGATTCAGAGGATTATATACATGACAGCTGTCTTTCTATCCTATAGTGCGTCCTGTTATGGATGTGATTTTGCAGTGGCAGGTCCCAGACTTTTTCATGCCTTCTTGATATTGATGTGTTTGCTTTCCGATTCTATAATTGTGTACTGTTGTTTTAACTAATTTGGCTGGATTGTTCCAAGTTTTGTGTTCCATTTGATTCTGAATTGCTTAATAATGATATGCTAGTGTGTAGTTTTGATTCCCATGCAGATGAGGATGGCCCATTACTAGCTTTAAGTAGCTTTCACATTTTTCTTGAGTTAGTCTGAAAAACTTGGCTGTTTCGTTGTCAAATTGGAATGCCATGATGTGTTTTCCAGACTTATCACTTTGATTATAACCTACTTTATGTTTCTCCATCTCTTGGTTCCTTGTCTTTTGATTTCTGACTTTTCTCATCCATGATTATCTTCAAGTCGGCAATAACCCTTTATCTATTCATTACATTATTGTTTCTGTTGATTATCAAATACGGAAACTGTCATCATCAAAACTTGCATTCTCCATTGCCTCATGCTATCATTTTCGCCAATTTTGTTCTCTGTACTTTCATCTAGAAAGAAACTTACATCTGTGGCTTGCAGAATACTGCTAGAGAGCGGCACAACCGGTCATCCAAGAGGTATATTCAAGCACAAGTTTCTTAGCCAAGAAGAGAGAAGTGAGCTATATTCTTGACAATGAAGTTGGACATAAAGAGGTCGACCATTTGCAGAGGTATTGTAGTAGAAGAAAGCTTAGCTTGTATCTTTTTTTGAGATATGTACCAAAGTTTATGAGCCGATTGTTTAGAATTGTTTGATTGCGAGAATGTCTAGAAAAACAAATTGGGTTAGGAAGATTAAATTTCCTTGGCAAGTAAGTATAATACTGCAGCAGCCTGCGCTTAAGATTTGTGATGATGATAATCATGATATGTTGTGTCTTCTCCTAACTTGCTGTAACTACAAACTAAGTTTGGTAACTATTTATATTTATCTTGTTAAACCATCGTGTCACCCATTAGAATGTAACTTCATGAATGCTCGAAATAATAAGGCGAATAAACGGCACAACACCTTTTTTTACCCCGCGCACACCCAAGTTCTCGACACCACGTGCAGAACGGATGAACCGGGAAAAAAATATTAACACGTTCGTCATGCCATGCAAAACGCGTTTGGTTCGAAAAAATAAAAAATTATTTAATTGATTTTTATGGGCCTGGTTCTTTTAAACCGACCCAGAAAAGTGTTGTCACATTGTGATGTTTGCAAAGCGTTTTTCACGTGGTGACGATCGGGGTAGTTTCGGCATTTTGAAAGCGTTATTCACGTACACGGTCGAATTTTGCGTGATGAAAACACTCGTCACGTGGTGACGATAACTTGGGTGTGCGCGGTGTAAAAATCGGTGTTGCGCGGTTGCAACCCGAACAATAACTGTTGTTACTTGCAAATAATCGAGGTACAAGCGCTAAATTTACGTATATATTGTAGTGTAATACATTGATTGATCTATATATGGCTGGACTTAATATGCTCTCCTTGTGGCAATTGGTTAGCAACCAATAGGAAGATGAGATCTTGGCATGAGCCATTTTAAGCATTTGCAGCAGCTGCAGGTAAGAAAATCTGGAATAGTGAGACTCATAGTTTTGACTTGAGCATTCATTGGGCTTCAGGCGTTTGCTTGGTCTTTGTTTTTTACACACTGGCTGATCTCCTTGCGGAACCTGAAGTCCTGAACTGCAAAAATAACAGAATATGATAAAATTTGGATGAGAGGATGGTGATTTGGTCTACAACAAAAAGATCTAGATATTAAACCTCAAGAAGACAACTAGAGACTAGTAGAGATTCGAACGATGTAACTTAACAAGTATAAAACTAATCAATTCGAAATAATCGTTCAAACCTATCATAAATAGGGATGACAATTTCGACCGTCTCTCATGGGTGACCGCTCAGAGCTTACAATTGTAAATACAGATAATATTTTGCACCCGGTCACCCGACCCGAGCACCCAACCGGACCTCCGACGAATTACCCAACTCTCATCCGATATATTTAAAACACTAATATATTGTTGTTGTTTTGTATGAATATTGGAAATTTATATGTTTTATATTGTTGTATAGTTTGTTTTAGAAAAACTACTACATAAATGAAAAAAAGTATAGCCACCCGTTTCAGCCGATCATCTGCGGGTAATCGGGTGGATGCGGATGCGGGTCGGTTTAGGTGGACAAATTTAAGTAGTGGATCGGGTCGGGTGATGGAAGTCATCCACCTGGACATCATCCGACGTACCCATTAATATTGCCATCCCTAATCATAAGATTGTAATCATTATATACTCCGTATTGGGTAGTTCAAGATCCAGTCAACCTAGATTGAACCAAACTAACCACCGAACCTAAGATATTCGGTTCGGTTCAGTTCGAAACCCTCCGAACCCTATCCAATCTATTATAACACAAATAAAGCTTCGAATACTTGTACCCAAGAAAAATACTAACTGAACCTCTGTTACTTTAGGGAAATGATTAGGCATATAACATAGTTGTAACTTGTAAGGACAGTTGTTAGCAACTCAGCAGATTAGCTAGGTGTTATAAATACTTGATGTTGATGCAATCCTTAATCAAGCTTTTCTTCCTTTCCCGCACTCTATTGATTTCGATCAATTTTGATGTAGACTTCATCTAGTTGAACAGCAATCAACCTTGGCAATCCATGGATTCCAACTATTGTTCTTGAACAATTCCGACTAATATTAACATTCTTTTTGTAAAGTTCATCGTCTTTTTTTATTATGAGAAAGTGAAAACCTTAGAACAGAAATAGTATAAAAATAGTTTTTAACAAACGTAATTACAATTCTTATAACTCGATATCTAGATAATTAAAGAGCAATAAAATGATGTATTCAGGGATTACTGTTGATCAAGATTCTGACCACTTCCAAATTCAAAAGACAAATGTCTAGTGTACAAAAAATGAAGCTCTATCTGCTGTCATTTCCAAATTTCTACTTCAGTTAGTGATCTCAACTCTTTCGTAGCCAATAGTCTTCACATGCATATATAGCAAGTACGGTTTTTCAATGGGCACATAATACTAACAAGTACTGTATCGAGTTTCTAATTTAGTACAGTAAGATTGTTTAAAGATACTCGGTACGTATGGTTTTCTAATTACTGTACTCCATAGTAGTTAAGTAATTTGTAACGGATTTACTAATGCCATTTAGGAATAGTTAGAAATAAACTTCCAAAATCATCTTTATTTATGTACTAATTTAGAAACCGAAAGATTGTTAGTGCGCGTCTATGGTCACACACTAGAAAAATCGTAACAAGTAAATCATTTTAAGAGAGAAATTTAAAAGTTATGAGTAGTTCTCGAGTCTTAACGTACCAAAATAGTTTACATATTGTTAGGGATTTTCTAACCTACTCCATATATTTTTAGGACATACGTACCGTTAACATCTACTCACAAAAGAGAATTATTGATTTTATTAATTTTTATCCATTTCTCTAATGAAATAAAAAATTCACTATATTTTGGCTTCTGAGTTATATGAAATAAAGTAAAATGACTCATTCAACTGTCTATGCTTCTTATTTTGTGAAGTTGTAGTTAAACTATGCAAGGTTTTACGCAATTTTCATTTTGAGTCATCGGAAACAACCTCTTTGTTGAGTACTTTCGATCTCTCTCCCCTCACTTTGCTATAAGCGAGAGTCTTTTATGGCATTAGGGTAATATTATTGTTGTTGTTGTTGTGATAGGTTAAAAAGTTTTACTATTTTTATTCATTATAAACGAACTGTTTGTCAATAGACATGTACTAGTCAAATTAAACAATCACCAGTTTACATAACTGGGTAGCCCCTATAAGACATTCTTCATTTTTTCTTTCTATATTGGCCGATCTGTCCAGGCAGATCTACTAGCTGGTTTTACATAGAACATTAGTTTTATCTTGCTATATTGTTATTGGAATATAAGTCATACTCTTATTAAAGTTGTTCAATGATATGCTGAACAACCGACTATACTAATTAGTACGTACGATTCTCTGTGTATATTAAAGCTGTACTAGGACCTGAGGAAATAGTTACAAATCAATCGATCTAATTTAATAATCGTCTTGTATCTATCTTTCCTTGTACGTTTTGAATTGTCAATGATTAGCGAAATCAATATAATTAAAAATGAAAACTTAACAAAGCTTGTTGTAAAATAAAATATGATATTTGTCCCTTCTCATGCATGGTGGGGGCGATTTTCTTACTATGAGTCTATGAGTAGTACTATTGTTTAATCCGTGACTTCACTGACTTCAGATCTTAATCAATATATTTTTCCACAAATTATTGGTATCTAAATTTCCTTGAACTAGTCACAAATTCACTAAGAAGTAAATAGTTAGCCCAATAACACTTGAAGTTTACGGTCAAAGCTTGATTACAATTTTGCCCTACTAATGTTGATTGCTGATCGATCATGTATTGGAAACATCAGTGGTCTCAGTATATAAATAAACTTCAAAAAAATTCAAATTAGGGTTTCTGATATACACACATCACTCATCAGTGTATGTGTAATCAGCTGCTAGCTAGCTAGGGTTTACCTTATATATAGCTCAATATATGGATATAGATCACAGAGAGGGACGTTTCGATAGGAAATAAACTGTGAGACGTTCACAAATTACACGTCAATATTCATACTCTAGATCAAACTTGATCGTCTAAATTATGAACATTAGCTTGTTATCTGTGAACGGATTAGTAAGATTTGTTCTAATCGGAATCTTTTATCATAGATCATGAGTGGAAAAATAAAATAAGAATCATACCTATGGAGCCTGAATTCCATCCCTAAGTTGAACCCTTCTCTTCCTCTTCTTCTTATAGTGAACTCCTCTAGCCTTAGCCTGAGTCTCCTTGACATCTCTCAAGTAAACCCGGATCGAGCCATCCCCGAACGGGTTCTTCTCGGGCAGCCCACCGTTCTCCTCATAGGCTGCCCGAAGGCGACCGACAATCGAGTCAAGGCTGCCCCAAGCCTGCCTTAAAGGGCACGTGCATGGGCTAGGTGGGTCAGGCTGCCCGAAGGACACGCAACCTTTGACATGCACCTTAGTCTTCCCGAACTGGTCTAGGTACTTAAGGAAGTCTATCACGTGACAACACGTGCAGTTGGAGATGCTCACCGACGGCCTTTGGCTCTTGAGGTATTGCCCGAAAGTGTTCCAGTCTCTCCTCTTTTGGGACTCGTATCGGCTCGGAGTTGGTGCGGGTCCCAACGGGGCTGATGACGAGGATGCCTCGGTCGACATGATCGGAGATTTGATCAAATTGGATCTTCTGGAGCTGCAAATACAACAACTCGCTTTAGATTGCGATTTGGGGTTTATCGGTTATGTTTTAGAGGTACAACAACTAGCTTCAGACAAGTCAAAAGTAGAGATTTGATTGAGTTTTGCTTAGTATGGTAAGTAGAGGAACGTGTGTTATGGTGTAATTTGGGAAAGGAGATGGAATTAAGAGGAAGAAATTAAGGAGAAAAAGTCAAAAGTGGAGAGATGACTAGGAAAGAGATTAAGGTGGTCATTTCATTCTAATGGAGTGGGTCCCATCAGGAGACATCAGTGGGCCCTTATCTTTGATTTTTCTCGGAAATTATATTCATTTCAAATAATTAGCGTATCATATGATTGCTTATAAATCAGTTGAACATCTCGACTCATCTTAGAGTTTGTTTAGTCATAACATTTTTAGTTATAAAGGATTTTATTTTATGAAAATAATTATTAATGCATGAATATAAAAATGTAAATATATGCATATTTGCAGATTATATATGTATTTAATATGTATGAAAAAGTATCTGCATATATATGCGTGTATCTGAATGTGAAGGGATAAACATATGAATATAAAAGAATATGTATATATTTATAGAAAAAAATCTCGTATGGATGAATTCTTAAATGAAGACCGAACATGATACACACACGTTATAACTCATCACATAGTATTTGGTGATGCACATCATTTGTGACACGTTTATGTGCGTCATCTTCAATTTCATATAAACATATTTATACCGAATCTTTTCCCTTGATTACCAATATTTTTTGATTTGTATCATTAACATCTCACGCTTTCCTATAAAAAATATCACTATAATTTCATTTTACACCATTATAATAAAAAAGAGTTATCTATGATTTCAAACTCTTGATAATGAATTTGTCAAACAATTGATCATGGACTAAGCACTATCAGAATTACATAACATCATTCATCAAACGTTCTATGTAATAGATATGCCATCATTTCTGAAACACGATTTCTCATTTTAAACTTGAAGATTTTTAAAGGGTAAATACGATTAATTACTTATGATGATTTCAATAAAAACGTACCTTTACTTAAAGTATTAAAATGTGACGGTCCGTACAATGATTATGATTCCCAACCTTAGCAAACACTCTAGCAGGCTATATAGTACGTAATATGGATAGAATCTTATATATAGTACATGCCAAATTGGCAAGATCTACACCAAGGATATTGTTTCTCATAGGCTCCTCATGAAGCTATATCATTTGTTGTCGTGACCAGGAAAAGAAGCTATTTTGCCACTTTTGCTTTCTTTGGTGGTACGTTTTTATTATTATTTTCATGATATATAAACATATGGAGGACAGGCTTTAAAATTCTAAATGTCCGAGTGATAATTTGCAAATCGATGTATATATATCCATGAGCTTAATTCCACGTATGATTTCATTCAAGAACTTACGTTAATTCAGATCTTTTCTTATAATGTTTCAAACTTGCTATGCTATGACATTGGTATTGTGGCCCAGCAATTTGAGGGCCCATAACAGGAGGAGCGGAGCGATCATTATTGGGCTGAAATTACTAAAAGTCCGTATATCATCCCAGCAGTTGGCTGTTTTTTTAAATAAAGGCCCAATAAACTATAATAAAATTGACATCAACATAATACGTCATGTCATCAATACAATCTTTCATCGACTGAAACTGTCATAAATACAAATTGTCATCATGTTTAAAAGGGTTAGTTCGCACACTATAAAAAATTTAAGATTAAAAAATACAAGTAATGTGAAAAAATGGTTACTTACCCTAAGGAGGGTTTTTTTTAATCTTTCATTGTTGTTTCATAACAAGCTAGCTTGAATGGACACAAGAAGCCTATTATGTTTGAGTGAATCTAAAATTAAAATTTCTAGGGAGTATTAGTTTATCTATCACAATACATTGATCTCATATCATTTTTACAATTCGAGACAATTTTGTATATTTCTTTCCATATAGGAAAAAATATAGTCATGTGGTGTCTTGTTTAATTATGTCACATGAAGAGGTCGACTGGAAAAAAGTTGGCCTCTCTCTTTTGACGCTTGCAGAAGGCATGACTCAAGACAAAGCGTTGTGAAGAGATAAGGATTTGGGTTACAAAGGTTTAGACATTTTGCTCCTTGGAGTTTTGCTTCGTTGGTCCAGGCTCGAGTCTTTGTTCTGGGTCGGCGGTTATACTCGTGGTCGGTTGCGGGTGGTGTGGTTTTATTACAGTTTTGGTTTCGTTTGTTAGTCACGATGTAGTTTTATACGGTCCTCCCAAATTATTAAGATAAAGAATTATCCATTCTGATTTCCCCAAGTTCTATAATCAGAATATAATGAGACATGGATACCTATAATTAGAGACACTCAAATCTGACAATATAACCTAATCAAGTATCCTACATATGTACAAAAACTATCTTACTACCCTTTTTGGGATTAAATGAACGATGAGGCTATTTGAACTGCTTTTTGTTGCAGACTTCAATCCGCGCGGAGTTACGGAATGGACGGATTTATAATCCGCCAGAATACTTGAAAATTTTGTAAAAAATTAGGCTGAAAAGCTGGCAAATCCTAAATCCGCCCGCTTTTTCCCTTTGAAAAATCTCGCGAATCCTAAATCCGCCCGAGTTTAAGCTTTGAAAAGCTGGCAAATCCTAAATCCGCCCGCTTTTTAGCTTTGAAAAACGAGCGGATAAAACTGGCGGATTTACAATCCGCCGGGTCGGTCGGAGCGAAGCTCAGTTCCGCGCGGAGCTCAGATGCGCCGGAAAATCAGAACGGTCATTCGACCTGATTTTCCGTTCCATCTCAGTGTAAATAAGATGCGCCTAAATGAACCAATTAGACTCCCGAGAACACAAACCTACACAAGCAAAAGTACAAAATCATTATGTTACAATTTGCAAGGAACAGGATTAGGTACCAATTCCCCTACTTTCTACCCCGTATTCGAGATTTGAGATCTAATTCTAATCTAATCCATTTCAATTCTTATTAAATTGCACCCAATAGTTTTACAAAACTGAGATAACAACATGGTATATACAGTGCAAGTGTACAACTTATTAAATTTAATAATGTGCCCGGGCTTCTTACGGATCTGATCAGATTGGACCACATGACAGCTGCTGCATTTAATTATTTAATTTCTTGCCTTTTGTTATGGCCCCAGTGTTCCAACTCTGAATTAATCATTTCAGTCCATGGGCAAAACACTTACATCTTGTACTCTATCCCACTGTTCCATTAATTGCTATACTTGTATAAACATTAATTTCTTTAATTAATTTGGCCCTACAAAAGATTATCTTACATTGCACATTTGTGTTTTTAGATAACTTCGTGCTGAATATGGATTAATTTTCATTGAATTTACCTATAAACTAGCATAATAAACCTAAATCAAGTTGCATTAGGGAAGACATATTAGGACATATTCACTCATTAACATTCACATGCACATCTATTTCTCCATACAATGTCAAATACATGATTTCTATATACGATGTCAATGTGAAAAGTTGTGTATGCGGATTTTCTATTCGTAATTTCGCATATTAATAAGCATCATCCTCCCATGAACCTTCTACTTTACATTATATTAATAAGCCATACATATAAAAATCGGTGAGAGAAATGCGATATAAAAACGAAGAGACGAACATACACTCGAAATATAACCAACGACCCAAATAAGAAGATTAAAGGACGTATAAGTGTATTTATTTGCATTAGCAATGTAATTAAAATTTGTAGGTGTTGAAAACCCAAAAAAACTGAAACTTTCAAGTAAGCATTTTTCAATTCGTGTGATAGAGATTTGACATGTACTGGTAGTAGACACTGAAATACCAACGATGTATTCATAAAGCATTTCATATCGTGTAGAGTAGGCAATTGAAAAAAAATGTTTCTTCTTCTTCATCTTCTCCCGGTCACCTTCTACTGTGACCCAAAAAAGCTCTGCAGCCATGGCGAGTGGTTAAGTTGTTCCTATCGCTTCACCTAATCTATCCCTTTCAAGCTCAAAACAAATCCCCAAAAATTCCTCCTCATTTATTATTCCATTGTCGATTGCTGTACCCAAAAGCACGGAAGTTATAAAATTTCCACCTCTCCTAGTCTCCTGCTTCTTGATTTCTTCTGTTGAATCCGTATTTTGTTCGATTAAGAAGATGCCTCTTTCGAGGTTTCAACTGAGGAATGAGTATGGATTGGGAGTGAAAGAACTATACAGCGAAGCTTCTAAGAAAGAAGATCCAAAAGCTGTTCTTGATGGAGTTGCTGTTGCTGGTCTCATTGGTCTTCTTCGTCAACTTGGCGATCTTGCTGAGTGCGCTTCTCTAATTTTCTTTGACCTTGTATTTTGTAATCGATTTTACCCTTTTTATGGCTTTGTGCTATATTTGTTTGTACAGTTTTGTTTTGCTGAGTTTTTTTTTCTTCCTGTTCATTGATTGAGACTTGTGATTCAGATGACTGCAATTTGTTCTTATCTGTAAGTGTATATTTGTTCAGAGAATTATTAGGGTTCTGAATTAAAAAAATTCCTTGAGGTTGGTGGTTGGGTGGAGTATATTTTTTGTGCAAGAACTGAAGTTGTTTTCATGAAAATTTCAATTAGTTGGTTTTGCTGCAGATTAGCATGCCTTATATGCACATTTTTATTCAGTTTATCATAGCTTATCAGGCTAACTCTGTGATTTGGATGTATAGATTTGCAGCAGAAATTTTCCATGGCGTGCAGGAGGAAATCACAACTACTGCTTCTAGAAGTCAAAAGCTGATGAGTCGTTTGAAACATATCGAAGTTGCGCTTCCTCCCCTTGAAAAGGCTATGTTATCACAGACGAGTCATATACATTTTGCTTACACGCCTGGTAAAGTCTTTACACGAAACAATGTTTGATTCAATTCTGCATTTTGTTCTTCCAAAATTTGATTTGTAAAATGTTTTGCAGGGATTGAGTGGCACCCTCGAATCAGAAACGAGCAAAATCATTTTATTTACGCTGATTTGCCACGCTGCATTGCGGATTCCTATGAGGAGTGCAAGGAACCTCCGCGTCTGCACTTGCTTGACAAGTATAGCCAATTCATTGAAGTCACAGTCCTGAATTATGATTTGTGTATTTATTAAGTATCCCTATGTTATATTTAATTCAGTGTTCTATCTACAGATTTGATACTGGTGACCTTGGCTCATGTCTTAAGAGGTACTCAGACCCGACTTTCTTCAGGAGGGCATCGGGAAATTCTAGTGTGCTGAATGATGAGAAATCCAAGAAAGCAAGGAAGGCTCGTAAAGCTAAGGTATTCCAATTTTTTTTGGTAGTTTGGTCTAAATGTATTGTTTAAAATAAATTAGTGGATATTATGCCTGTTCATTCAGCTAGACGGATTATGAATGTTGTAATGATGACA
Organism: Oxyria digyna; assembly: GCA_029168935.1. Taxonomy (NCBI): domain Eukaryota; kingdom Viridiplantae; phylum Streptophyta; class Magnoliopsida; order Caryophyllales; family Polygonaceae; genus Oxyria; species Oxyria digyna. The sequence goes on along the minus strand of JAPVLV010000026.1, from coordinate 776,116 downwards.
TACATGAAATTGCAGAAAAAAAGATCTAGGAAACGAAGCAGCCAGTTATCTTCAGACGCTTCAAACTTGAATTACCGTGGCAGGTATGTAATACTGGAAAATATGTCTGCTCAGTTCTGTAACCTTCACCCTGTGTCTCATCATAATATTTAGTGTTCTTATATTTTTTAAAATGTCGGATGTGGTCATTTGCAGAGGTCAGATTTCTTCTCCACCGCGGCACCGTCAAGCATCTCCTAATCAAACTGTATCTACATTTGATATGACATTCAAATCTGATTTAGTAGACCGATCAGATTCCCTAGGTTCAGCAGATGGGATGGGTTTTATCGAATGTGTTTTCCATCCAAGTGCATCAGGGCAGACTAATGAAGCTAAGAGTAAGCAGTCACTTTCTGGATCAGGTGATAAGCTGATAAATAACCTTGAAGCTAAGTACCCTGGAAAACAGAAACTGGTTTTGGATGATGATAGTCCTAGAAGTTCAATTATGGAGGAGAATGGTCAAAGATCGTCTATTGATTCCTGGGATGATGAGTCAGAACAGGAAATAAAACCCACAATTTGGAAATCTTGGAATAATGAGGTACAAGAAATGCGTGAACCAGCTTTTCAAGATATGCATGAGCCAGATATAACGAATGATGAAGCTTGTGTTTCTTCTGGGAGTAATGAAATGGAAGAACTGCAGGAGAAGAATCACGAGGGCAACGAAAAGTTGGAGGAGCATGATACAAAAATACACCATGATGATCAAGGTATTGATGAGAGTCTTAACCCAGTACTTACATTTGAGCCTGATGAAGTTGAAAGTGAAACAGACAACTTTGTGGATGCACTTAACAACATTGAATCAGAATCTGAAAATGATTTTGATAGCCGGAAAAAGGAGGAACTTGCGCTATGCTCAAATCCTAAAGATGATTTCCATGATGAAGTGGACTATGAACGAATTTCTGATGGCATTCATGATCAATCACCCTCTCTATCCTGTAATGATTTGGATCTGTGTGAGTCAACTTCAGTCCAAGATGTGTATTCGGGAGTTACTGTCGCCAGAGACGATAAAAGAGCTTGCGGTTTACGAGAAGATTCTTCTGGTGAATTCATGTCAGAACAACCCATTTTAAATTCTACTAATTTTGATCGAATTGCCCTCTGGACAAATGGGGGGCTACTAGGCCTTCAACCTTCAAAACCTCCTGATTTTAGCAATCCGGGAATCTCAGCTGGTCGTTTGAATCAGAATATCAGAACGGAGGATGATAATCTTAAAGAGAAACTTGATACACCAGCCAGTGACTCCAGATCTAATTATGAAAATGCTAAAGTTCAGCAATCAACTGCAGTTTCTGTTGCTGATGCTGATTTCAGTAGGATGTTTGCTCATTCTGAGAGTCCTCTTTTGCCTTCTATGATGCATCCTGAAGCCAGTGGTAATGTTGATGTCAAAGATACATCAAATGAAGAGGCAGAACACGTATATGACAGTCGATCGTCATTGTTTACTGGGTTTGGTCATGGTCTACTAAGAAATAGTTTCCGAAGGACTAGATCAATGGAGTATTCTAAAATTCCTGAATCAGTTGGCTACGAGAAACCTTGTGATCTTGAAAGTAATAGTCCATGTGTTACTGAATTTGCTCCACCTTCTCCATCTATTGAGCATATGAAGATCTCTTTCCAGCCTAATAATAGTCTTGGAACGTCAAAATTGAAGCTCAAGTACCCAGAGGGAATTAGTCGTTTTGATGAAATTTCGGATGCATTCCCTTCGTTTCAGCTGGTTCCGGAGCCCACTTTTCAGCATGCTATTGACTTAGATTCTGATGATGACACCTTCTGCCGATCAAACCCTTGCATTTCAGATGATAATGTCAGCCACCTTTCTGACTCAAATTCTGAACTGTGGGAATCTGGTGCTACCTCTGAAAGCAGCAGGGATCCTCACACCTCAAACAGCAGACTGTGTAGGATCTCTTCTGGAGAATCATTTTCAAGCTCGGCTGAACACGAAGAAATGAAAGATACAAGCATAGAAGATGATATTGGATCAAGCGTGAATCCATTTGGTTTCCATGAAACTGAAATCAGTTACAGTTCAGAATTTGCTCCAATGGAACCTTTTGATTTGCGGGAATTAAATCTGGAGCCACCGCCCCTTCCACCCCTGCAGTGGAGGGTTTTAAAATCTCAGTCAGATCCGTTAGAGGGCAAGGAAAGAACTTCACCAGGTTTCATGAGCTTGTTTGGTGATTCAAACAGCCCGGTATCTGCATTTCCTCACCCATCAAAGCCTGCATCAGATGATCTTATTCATACAGTTACAGAAAATGTGAATGTGACTGCAAACAACAAGGTAGCCATTATATTATTGACGTTTTCATCTAAATAATTCTTGCATACTTTTTATATATGCATTACTTTTTATGTAAACAATTGGTGTGGTCATTGTATCTGCAGCAGTCTGCTGAACAGAGTTTGCAAAACAATGCTCAGAAGAAACTTAATCCAGGAAATGTCAGAAAGGTTGATGAAAGGGATGATTTTCTGCAGCAAATTCGGACAAGAGTACGTTTATCTTATTGTTGAAACTATATTTTGGTGGCAGACACATTGAATTTTTGAAGGCACTTGATGAATTTAAAGTGAAATTGATTTGCTCATTGCATTAAATTAATTTTGTCTCAAAGCATGAGGAAACTTTTACACTTTCATTCATGTCAATAACTATTAATTATAATTTGTAAGAGGAACTGATATGATAAGTTAGCAGTATATGAAGTATACTTTGTTATGATGCTTTTGTTGTGTGTAATATTGCAGTCATTCAACCTTAGGAAGACAGGGCTATTGAAGCCGGCTCCTACTCCTGCTCCTCCACCTCCCAGTGTTGAATTTACTGCAATCCTAAAGAAGGCAAACGCAATCCGACAGGTAACAGAAAAACGACAAAATCAAGAACCTTGAAAAGTTGGATCCTTCTATGTGTAACAACAGTTAATAAGAGAAAAAATAATCCTAACTGTTTTTTGTTATATAACATGCTTCTGAATTCTGATTTACCCAAAAATGTACTGATCAGGCAGTGGGAAGCGACGATGGTGAAGAAGATGATCGTTGGAGCGATACCTGATCTATTCAACTTGATGATTATCTATGATGATTATTAGCCATTTTTTGTTCTCTGTGCATGTTTATCAGTAATTCTTTGTAGATCTTGGCTTGTTGCCTCATAATAGTTTTACCTCTTAGGTTGCTGATTTGTTCTTTGATCTCTCTTTTCCAAATTTTGGTTCTGTTTTGGATACGGATATCCGAATTCAGGTGAAAGTATATTGTTGAACCAATCTAAACAAAGATTATATGATCTGGATTTATAACAAGTAAACACATTCAACATTCTTTCACATTTTTATAAAATCACTCAACATTCACTCTCACTCATAGAGATACAGCCATGCATGAAACATATATCATCAAACCCAACCAATTCTATTGGACGAGATTTAAAGATTTCCATGGGCTATATTTTATTCACACTCAAACTTGAAGCAGAACACAACCCAGAAAATGACTTGTGATGGTGGTTTTTTTTTTTTGGTAAAGGTAAAGGTTGTGATGGTGGTTTTAACAGTTGCAAGGGTCACAGCTGCAGTCATCACCACAGCTGCATCCCTCTCCCTCCACATTCTTCTCCACAGACCCTGCAAACATCCTATAACATAACATAGAATAATTAATCTCCCTACTCGTTCGACATTATAATTCAGCTTTAAGGAAACTCGGGTTTTCGAGATCATACATTTTGACAGGCGCAACGCCAGAAACGATGAGTGCTTCGCTAGTGGTCATCTCGACATTGCTAGAGTTGCAGTTGCACCTTCATATGTATATAGTTCAGGTTATAAGCACAATCAAATCATATCAAAATTTAACACTAATCCATTTAGATATCTATTTGGACCTGCTTGGTATCGATTACTAGATATCAAGTATGGGTATGAGATATCACTCATATCTATATTTGCGTTTGGTATAATCAGTATATCGATATCAAAAGGGTATGAGATATCATTCATATCTATACCCATATCCGACCCATATCTTAATATACATATCTGATATCTAGATATCAATATCAAACGAGCCATAAGTATGTATAAGCGATTGCAGAGGAATCTCACCCAGAGCCGCAGCTACAGTCAGAGCCACAGTTGCAGTTGGAAGACATCTTGATTTGGTTTGGGAGACGAAGAAAGTGTTTGATTAATAAGAGATTGATCAGCTAGTTAGAGCAGGAAAATGTTGTTTGTTGGATGATGTAGAAAAGGGAAAGATCATGGACTTTATATAGATACAAACATCAAGGGTATCTATCAAGTACACGTGTAAATCATGACATGTTCTTCCCAAATTGATCACAATTGTTTGGAATGATCGAAAGAAATATTTGATTAACTGCAAGTTGGTCTTGTTAATTATCACTAAAATGAAGTTGGTAATACTAGTCCATTTTTAGTGAGAGACTATATAAATGAGGTAATACTGAAAAAAAAACAATATAGAAGTTGCAATTATATCTTGAACGGTAATAGGTGAGAATGACATGAGAAGCAGCATGAAGCATGCCGGATTTTTAATGGATTGTTATCAACCAAGTCGTTAACTAGTGAAATCAAATATTCACCAAAAAAAACTAGTGAAATCAAATCATAAATGGGCCACGGATTAACTTTTTGGGTTAAATGGGCCACTCAATTACCAAGGCACATATGTCAGAAATGGGCCACCGGATTTGAGCCCCACTAGGTTGATATACAAGCTCATTAGCTAAACACTTTAGCTCTATTCAAAGAAATAACTAGGTTATTGAATACCAAGGCCCAATAACCTGAATTTGATATAAGAAGGATTTATATTTCTTTTTTTATTTGGAGTAAATAAACTAATTCAATTTAAATCATAATCCGTCATCAAATTAAAATTGTCATCAACACAATACATCATGTCATCAATACAATCTGTCATCAGCTGAAACCGAAACTGTCATCAACATAAACGGTTATCAGTACAAATTGTCATAATGTATAAAAAGGTTAGTTAACACACTATAAAAAATTTAAGGTTAAAAAATACAAGTGAATGTGCAAAAAGGGTTACTTACCCTAAAGAGGGGTATTCAAAACCTAACCCTAAAGAGGGGTATTCAAAACCTAACTAATTAGGTAAGCTTCAAAACTCAACTAAACAAGCATATTATCTATATAAAAGTTGGTTGTCCAATGCCAAAATTGAATGAAATTGTTACCAATTTAATGCATTACTCATTTCTTAATCACCTTCAATTAGACTTTTGGGCATGTCTTTAAATATTCTTCTTATATCCCTATGTTATATTTATTTATAGTTCATTTGATTAAGTCACAAATTAAATTAATGTGTGAGCTTCTTTTATGACAATGCAAACTTATTCTAATATTATGTTTAAAACTACTTCAAACATAAATATAAGGAAATAAAAAATACTTATATTTACAAATATTAATAAATTTGATAACAACAACAACATATTAACAAATAATGTATAACTATATTAAATCACATACGAAAATCCGTAGCGCGAGACCCATATCTAGTATTTATAAAAACTGACTTATTATAAAATATACTAGAATTAGAACTCTGCGTGCGGGGCATTAACGTGGTATGAAATGACAATTTAAGACATATTATGTAGTGGTGTAATTTAATTGTTCAAGACACGTGGTATTGTAATCGTTGGTGTATGATATATAGCGACGCATATATATCATGTCGAAGTTATTTAGACATCAGGTATGACTTGGTTTTTCATCCTTTAGCGTTTCTTTTTCGCTTCTCATTCTAAAGTCCAAACGAATTTGTCTAATTCTATTGAATACTCTATATATTTTTTCGTTATACTCATCTATTTTAGTTATTTTATGTTACATAGTTTTTTACGAATCTTCCTATTGTTAATTTGTTTCGTTTGTGATAATGTGTTAAAATACCTATTTCCTTCCCTCATCTAATTCTATAAAACCATATTTTAATATATAAATATATCTTCATACAATAATAATTATACAATTCATATACTCCGTAATTCAATATTAAACTTGTTTTTTGGACCAAGATACTCAGTAATTCAATTTTGGAAATACGGGTGTCTAATTCTCTGTCCTATCCTCCAGCCGTGTTTTTTTAAGGAAACGGAACTCAAATTAGTCAGATGTTGTTATATTAAGCTTCTACATTCCGAGGCTAAAACGACGCCGTCTGTGTGTGATAAAATTAGGTTTTTTTTAATAAACTGCTTCGTAACACCGCCATTACACATTCTTCTTCTTCCTGAAAATTTAGGGTTTTATTCTCTCCACTCCAATCACTCCATCTCCATGGATCCATCAAAGAAGCGCAAATCCGACGAAAACGGCATCATCATCTCCACCGACCTCGACACCACAACACCTCTCCAACCCCTAGCCCCATCTGACGCTCGCAAGGTCATCGAGCCCCTAACTCGCGACCAGCTACTCTCAATCCTCCAAGAAGCCGTCGTCCGTCATCCCGAAGTCCTATCCTCCGTCCGCATCGCAGCCGACATCGATCCCTCTCACCGCAAGCTCTTCGTCCGCGGAATTGGATCCGAAACCACCACCGACTCGATCCGATCCGTCTTCTCTCCCTACGGAGAGCTCGAGGAAGCTGTAGTAATCGCCGATAAGATCACAGGAAAGTCCAAGGGATACGGATTCGTCACTTTTAGGCATGTCGATGGAGCTATTCTTGCTCTGAAGCAGAAAAGTAAGAGGATTGACGGTCGGATGGCGGTGGCACAGCTCGCTGCTTCCGGCTCCGGAGGTCCCGAGGCCCACGACGTCGTTTCAAGGAAGATTTATGTAGGTAATATTCCTGTTCAGATCTCCGCCGAGAGGCTGCTGGATTTCTTTTCTGCGTTTGGGGACATTGAAGAGGGGCCTATAGGGTTTGATAAACAGGCTGGGAAGCCGAAGGGTTTTGTTTTCTTTGTGTATTGTACTGAGGAGGGAGCGAAGGCGTGTTTGATGGAGCCGATGAAGAACATCGATGGTAGCCAGGTGATGTGCAGATTGGCAGTCGATGGGAAGAAAGGGAAGGGCAGTAATCCGGATGCTGGGGTGAGTAATGATGGTGCAGGTGAGAGAATGGGATCCATAAATCCCCAATTTGGGGGTCAAATGTATTCTGGTTATGGGCAGGGGATGCAGAATTCGTCTTATCCGAGCTCGATGGGTGGACCGGGAATGGGCCAAGGGTATGGCCCGGGTCCGGGATCGTACATGGGAGGCTCGCAGTATGGTGGGCCGGCTTCGGGTGATTACAATTCACAAAGGATGCCACCACCCAATTCAGCAATGCCTGCTGCTGCTGGTTATCAGGAAGCTGGACCTTATGGATATGGTTCTGGTGGGTATCAATCACAGCATAATCCGGGGTCCCAGGGGCCGAATGGAGGAATGTATCAACGGATACCACCACCTTATTACTGAGGTATACCACTACTAATTCTGAAAATTGTAAACTTTTGAAGCACCTGGGTTGGAGACACAGTGTGGATTTAAAAAGGCATGATATTTAAATGTGTCCAATGTTGTATTTGCTAAGTTGCTTGGTACTATCCACTTTCTTGGCTGTGTCACCAAGTGTTAAAACTATTTATTCAATGATGTTGCAGGAAGTGTAATTATGTGTACACTGGGTACCTTCCTGCCCTGGAGGAAGGAAGGAATAATGTGGGTTCTTTCAACAGGTAATACTTGTAGATTTAAGAAAATTTGGGATTTTTTTTTGTCGAAACATAAGGCAGAGATATTCTTGGCTAAATTCTAGGTTGTTTCATTTGATAATTTCTTCTTGTAGCTGAATAGGCAATTTTGTTTAGTGTTTAACAGTTCTTGTTGTTGTTGCAAGTCAAGCGTGAATAGTAGCACGAGTGATATTGACTAATATGAATATTGATTTGACATCCTTTTATTAGTTTCTTAGCGCGCACAGTTTCTTTTTTGCTGCGTTTTTTCTATGTTTATTGAATTCCTCCGATCTTTCATTCAGGTCTATGACAGCTTCTTGGCGCAATGTGCTATAAATGGTTGTGGTGATTTCGTGATTGCAGACAATGAAATATTTCCTTTGCTTGAATGGTCTGCTGTATTTGTCTTGCCTTGCTGGAATGTTTATGCAGTAGTTTGATAAATTTAGATCTATAAATTAGATTTTCTGTTTCATTTTGGTTTTATCTTGGAATTTGTCTGTGATTTTCTTATCAGTCTTTCACCAGTAGCAACATTTAGTTTCTATCAGTATTCTGTTTGAATGTGTAGTGCTTGTTAAATCTGTGCTATCTGACTTAATAATTACGTTATAAACAATCGTTATCCTCTTACAGTAGAGTCTTTTCCTCTAAAATTCGATGTACAAAGTTGCTGAAATGATATTTCCACTCATAAACCTAGTTGTGTAGAAAGTTGCTGAAGTGATGCTTATTCTTGCATGTGTTGTTGGTTTATATATGAATGCAGTATGTATGTATGCTACTGCAGTTCTTATGCTTTCCTGAAGAAAGGTTGCAATCACCTTTTGTAAATACAGGCCCAACCGGAGTAGTTTGGGGAACATGAGCCTTAATAAAATACTCCCTCCGTCCCTTAATATAAGGCCCATTTACTTTTTCGACACTATTTACAAACCGAGAGAATCTTCTCGTTTTCTTCCAACATATAGACAAAAATATAGGCATGCGAGATCTCATTTGATTCGCCTCAATGAGTACTTTGACAATATAAAAAAATTATATTTTTTATAATCGTATATTTAGAGATATTAGCGAAACAAAACGTGTATCGGTAAATGTGCCCATTTGAAATGGGAAGATCAAAAGGTGACCGAGGGAGGAACCTTTAGTATTGCAAGGTCATGATTCAAATTCTCACGGAAACCATTTGCCTTTTTCCAGTAAAATGTACCTTAATTCCAAATTTTTATTTATATTTGAAAGATTTGCTAGTTATTTTAAATGTCTAATTTCATTGAGTGTAATGTAGGCCCTCACTATATACCACCCACATAAAATTACCAAATATCTCCCGGTCTGTGCGTAACGCACGAGATGCAAAATTACAAAATACGCTCATGTGTAATGCGAGAGTTAAAAAATTCAAAAATTTCATCTGGAACGCACCAAAATGGTTCATGTGTGTTATTCATAATTTTTTTCATTTTTTTTCCGTAGAGAATTTCAATACGAACGCGTGCATATAAGATTCGTTCAAAACGGACATTATTTGCTCTTTCAGGAGGTCAAATAACAAAGAATATCTCTAGAAATATGCTTAAATATAACGAATCAATTATTATGAACAATTTGTTTTATATTTGAAAGATTTGCTAGTTATTTTAAATGTCTAATTTCATTGACTATAATGTAGGCCCTCACTATATATCGCCCCCACAAAATTACCAAATATCTCTCGGTCTCTCACGTTACGCATGAGAATCCATACGTAACGCACGAGATGCAAAATTTCAAAATACGCTCATGTGTAACGCGAGAGTTAAAAAATTTCATTCGGAACGCACCAAAATGGTTCATGTGTGTGTTATTCATAATTTTTTCCCATTAAATAATTTCAATACGAACGTGTGCATATAAGATTCGTTCAAAACGGACATTGTTTGCCCTTTCAGAAGGTCAAATAACAAAATATCTCTAGAAATATGCTTAAATATAACGAATCAATTATTATGAACAATTTGTTTTAAGTTTTTTGTCCCAACACATTGCATTGCACACATAAAATGGAATTATTATGTGTAGTTATGAAGAATGCAATCAATATTGTCTTAAGCGAAATTCTGGATTAAATGTTAAATTCTGAACATTAGCTTGTTTTTTTTTAATGGGGAAAGTGTTTAGGCGGTATCGTTAGCGACTAACACTACGGCCTAGAGCATCCAGAAGGATGAGATCACGAAGATTTGGATGGGATTCGAAGTCGGGTGATAGTGAAATGTGGTGTAATTTGGCCAGAAGGTCCGCCACACCATTTATCTCCCGAAAAACATGAGAGATGTGACACGAGTGAAATTTCATAAGATCAATCTTAATGTCCGTCACTAGTAGGTCAATTTCTCATGGGCAAGCCCAAGTGTCTTTTATGACATTGATAAGGCGAAGATTATCGCCCTCAATCTCTATCTTAGAGATTCCTAAGCGGATTGCAGCTCTAATGCCAAGATGCATGGCTAAGCCTTCCGCTAGCATGATTGATACAAACCCAAGGTTCCCATTCTCCATATGGATTGGTTTGCCTAGATAATCGCGGATTATAAACCCAAATGATGCTTGTCCGTTAAGAGGGACAGAAGCATCAACGTTGAGCTTAGCAACTTGTTCTGGTGGTTTTTTCCATTTAATATGACTTCTTTTCCTTCTTGTTGGTATTTTTTTACCCGTTTCCTGTGGTTCGTCGATTCCACAATCCGTCCTAGTTTTCTCCCATTCTCTTATTTGTTTTTGTATGAATTGGGTTATGTTACGTGCTTCTTTGTATTTTTCTTGATCAAATATTTTCAAGTTCCTATGAAACCACAGTGACCACCAAGTGATTGCTAGTTGTTCTAGTTCTTTTTTTTTAATACAATCTCGGGTTTTGTTTAGGAAGGTGGTCGGATGATCTCGATCATCGTATATGGCTTCGAGTGCTTTACCTATGTCTTTGTTGATGCTATCTATTGTTTGTTTTGTTTCAGGACATTTAAACAGAAAATGATGAGTGTCCTCAAAGCAATTATCACAATTTGGGCAGTCAGTTGGTATTGGTACATGTCGTTCCCTAAGTCTTGCTCTAGTTGAGAGGATGTATTTTGATATTTTCCATAGGAAGTTTTTAACTTTTGGTGGGATCTGAAGCTTCCATATCCACTCATTCCCCGATGGTTCCATATTCCCTTTCTCACAGATGAGTTCCATTGCACTATGTGTAGAGAACCACCCATTTTTACTGGCTTTCCAGTAGAGTCTGTCTTGTATACCATTTTTCGGTATTGGGTAAGAGGTAATTCTTTGGATTAAATCTTTGTCGAAATAGTTTCCGAGTTTCTCATTATCCCATTCCTTTCCTTGTGTTAGGAATTCTGCTATTGTATCTTCCTCCTGTATTGGGTGGTTTGTGGTTGTTTGGTCTAGTAGTGGTTCAGGAAACCAGTTATCTTCCCAAAACTTAATGGTCTTACCATCACCCACTTTCCAAATAAGTCCTTTTTTAAAGTCAGGAATGATTTTGATCATCTGGGCCCATTGCCAGGATGCTTTCTTGTTTCTCGGTTTCTTATAGTCTAGTATGTGCTTAGATTGTAGATATTTTTCCTTGACGATGGTAACCCAAATGTTATCAGGTTCAGCCATGATTTTCCAGAGAAGTTTCATTTGTAATGTTGTATTCATATCTTTGCTTTTTTTGATTCCCAGTCCTCCTTTGTTGGTTGGTTTGCAAATTTCCTTCCAGCTTACACTTGGGATATTTTTTCTCCTTTGTTCCAAAAGAATATTCTATTTATTTTTATCAAGTTCTTTGTGAATCTTGTCTGGTAACATGAAGCTCTGCATCATATAATTGGGTTGTGCTGATAGGTTGGATCTTATTAGTACTCTTCTTCCTTCTTGTGATAGCGTGTCAGCCTTCCATTTAATTAATCGGTTGTTCGTTTTTTCCACTATCGGAAAGAATGTATCATAGTTTACTTTTTCATTAATTATTGGGCATCCTAGATATTTTCCATTGTGGTTGATTGGTTGACTTGGAAAATTTGTTGAATGTGTTGTTTTGCTATGTTATTGGTATTGTTCGTCACTTGGAACATTGATTTGTGGAAATTAACTAGTTGACCAGAGACATCACAGTAGTTATCAATTATTTGTTTAACTATTTGGCATGTGGTGTTTTTAGTGTCTGAGAATATTATGATATCATCCTCAAAGGCCAAGAATGGAATCCTAGTGCCACCTCTTGTAATTTTGATGCCTATAGGTTTTTTTTTTAACTTGTGATGCTACTTGTAGATTTCGTGTGAGTACTTTCGCTCCTATTAAAAATAAGAATGGGGAGAGCGGATCTCCTTGACAGAGACCCCTTGATGGCTAGAAAACATCAGTTGGTCCCTGATTAACTAGGACAGAGAAGGACACTGTCTGAGTGCACTCCCTAATCCAGTGGATAAATTTGTCACAAAATCAGAATTTTTGTAGTGTTTGTAGAAGGAAAGTCCAATCCACTCTATCATAAGCTTTTTCCATGTTCAATTTAAGGCCCAACCATCTGTCCTTTCCACTTTTGGTTTTGAAAGAGTGGAAGATCTCATGTGCTATGAGTACATTGTCTTGTATGCATCGGTTTTTGACAAATGCACCTTGTAGGGGGTGTACGATTGTTTGAATAATTTTCTTAATTCTTTCCGTTAGTATTTTAGATATGATTTTGTATATTGTATTGCACAGACTAATAGGTCTATAATGATTGGTTGCTTGTGGGTTATCTATTTTTGGTATTAGGGTGATAAAGGTATGATTGATTTGTTTTAGCATTTTCCCGGAATGGAAAAAGCTTTTGACAGCCTTGATGACGTCTGGTCCGACGATTCTCCAATATTTCTTGTAGAATCTTGATGGCATGCCGTCAGGCCCAGGTGTTTTATCTTCTCGGATATCCTTGAGTGCCGTGGATATCTCGAGATTGGTTACATTTTTTGTCAATTCTCGATTGTCATCTGGGGTGATTTCTTCTCGTATGTTTTTGAGTACTTCATTGATCTTGTTTGGAATAATGTGTTGTTTCGTGAATCGTCTTGGAAAGTCATTTTTAATTTCTGTTCTGATGTTCTCTTGTCCTATGATTACTGTCCCCTCATTGGTCGTGATTTCTTTAATGTTCTTCCTAACTTTCTTACCCGTGGCAATTCTATGGAAATATTTTGTATTTGAGTCTATTGATTTGATATGTTTTGTTTTCGCTCTTTGTCCCCAGTATGATTTTTGGAATGCTAATAGATTTTGTTTTTTGCATATTAGGTTATTTTGTTTTGTTGTAAAGTTGTCTAGTATAGAATCATGTGGGGTTGTTTGTAATCTAATGAGGTCTTCTTCGACTTTCTTGAGTTGTTCAAAAATGTTCCCGAACCTAGTTATGTTCCATTCCTTAATTTTTTTCTTTAGGTTTTGTGTTTTTTTGGTCACTATGAACATAGGTGTGCCATGTGCATTGCTTCTCCATGTTTGTTGGATTAAGTTGGCGAAGTCTTTTCTCTTAGTCCACATCATTTCGAATTTAAAAGGTTGTGCTTGGTGGTGGGTGTTGTTGGTAATATCTAGCGAGATAGGACAGTGGTCAGATGTGGTGAAAGCATGATTTTTTGTTGTTAGACTAGGATACCAATCCATAATTTGGTGTTGAGCTAAGATCCTATCTAGTTTCTCTTTAAGTGTATTCGAGAGTGTTCTGGATCTCCTCCAGGTGAATCTATTTCCTAGTGTAGGGAGATCAATCATGTCGTATTTGTTAACGATCTCGTTTAGTCTCCGTAGCTTTTTTTTGGGTTGGTGCTATTCCCCCTCTTTGTCCTCGCAAATGAGGATGTCATTGAGGTCTTCAATAATGATAAATGAGATTTGGAGGTTATTAATGAATGAATTAATATTAGACCAAAACTCATCCTTTCCATTTTTTTTTGGGGAGCAGCATATGCCATGATAATGCATAGTTTTGTTTGGTTTTGGGTATCTTTATATATTAGTGCTATGAATCGGGTGTCTATAGTATGTAGCGTGATGGTTTCGTTCCTAAGTTGGAATTCTTTCTATAGCACTACAATTCCCCCCGACAATCCAGTAGCCGGGGAGGATGCAATATTATCGAAACCTGCATTTTTCCAGATTTTTTCTTCAGGAGTGTTTGGAGATTTTGTTTCTACAAGAGCAATTACTTGGATGTGGTTGGTTTTGCAGAATGAGTTAATGTCTGTCCAAAGATTTTTTCGCCCCAAACCTCTAACATTCCATAGGCTTATCTTCATGACGGTCTTTCAATATCAGCACCCCATTGGTAAGATTTGATGTTCTGTATGTATGTGTTGGTATCCTTTTCCTTTATGTTTTGGATTGAGGGCACCCATCTGGACCGTTGATTGATTGTGTTATGCACATGGGAGTCTCTTTTTTTTCCCTGGTTATGGTGAAGGTGTTTAATCGTCATTTTGTTTCTCAGCATGGTCAAGGAGTGCACGTCCTTTTGTCTCTTTTTATTTTTTCTTGTTGTGTGTTGTTCGCAATTAAAAAATTGTCGGGTTTGATTTGTAATCTGTTGTAATTACCGTACCTAGGTGTTGTTGATGGCTGAAAATAAGAGCTTACAAAACACCCGCGTCTAATTAAAGGTTTGGTCACCATATGAGGTCTTTTACAATTGTTTATGTTAAGGTAAGTAAATCCATGCATTGATATTCTGTGTTTGACTTTGTTCCTTGTGATATTGTCCAGGGGTATGGGATTTTCTTTTTATTTGTTAGCTGCTTATCCTTGTCAATTTCTTCCATGGTTGGTTGTTGGATCCCTGCATGAAACAAGAGTAAATAATTAGTATTTATAGCTTTGAACATTTTTTCCTACGTTGAACATTTTTCCTACTCGAATTTATCATTAAAATTATGAACTACTGTATGAAATAAGTATTTATTCCTTTATATACAAACTTAAAAATTTGTAGGAGATAAGAAGAGCTATATCTATTTACTTCAAAAAAAAATAATCTTAAATTTATTAAGGTAATAAGTTATAATTATAACTATATTACATCTCTCAATTACATATATCATTCTATAAAACTCGTGCGACGCAAGGAAAACTGACGTAGTTAACTTAAGAATGCAAAGAGACGAATCGCCTAAATCATGAAAATAAGAAGTTATCGGTCCGTCTGACAGATTAGTTTATAACTAATTTTTGATTTCTAAACTAATAAATTATTTTTTAAACGATATTTTATATATAAAGATAATATTTTATAAACATAAACATTACAAATCTAAACAACTTTGCAAACAAGCCCTAATTATATGCGAAGGTAATATTTTATAAAAAATAAACATTATAAACTTAAACAACTTTGCAAACAAACCTAATTCATGAGACTTTTTTTTTTAAGCAAGCTGTATAAAAAGTCAAAACCTATTACTCGATCCTTTAGGAGAAACCTTTCACTGACGTGAGAGCTAAAAACAACTACTCCCTCCTTCCCATAATGTTCTTCTATTTTTTCATGACACATTTGTCGAGGTTCGTTTTGTATCCTTAATATATCTAGTTGTATGTTAATACAAATAATTAAAATTTGATATTATTAAAGTACAAATTAATACGAATCAAACAAGACCCCACATGACTATATATTTTCTTATATATAACACAAAACAAGAAGATTTTCTCTAACGTAAATAATATATACTATTCGAAATAGGTAGAAGAATATGAGAGGGACGAGTACACTCTTCTAGTGGTGGCCGGGCCGCTTTAGATGTAAGCTGGAAACTGAACCCAATCCCATTTCCTCTCTATTACCGACTTTGACCCTCATCTGATTCTGAGAGGGTCATCCTAAAACCCTAAATTTGCTAGTCCAAACGCTGCGCAGGGTTTTGTTTCATCATCGAGATCTCCACCATCGTTCGACGATCAACCAACCTTATCATCCTCCCTATAATTTATTTCCGCTCTTGAATTTCTCATAGCTGCAAGCTGCTTTTTCTTCGATGGCGGATACGGTCGATCGACTCGTCTCCATTTCTCAATGCGTTTCGACTCAATCCACGAAGCAACGGATTCGCATTTTCCGTCAAGAAATCCCCTCTGTCCTTGCAAATTCAGGTAATAAGCATTCTCGCTGGATTCCGTTTACTTCAGTACTTTACTTGAGCTGATTTATTGTCAATGGAAAACGAAAAGCTAGCTTTGTATGCACGCTCATGTAATGCACAATTGCTCTAGATTTAGTCTGTAGCCAAGGATTCCCTAGTTCAACAAGAGTTGAATGCGAAGAGTATGTGGATATTTAGTAAATTGCTAAGGTAAAGGCCGAACGCAAAATATAGATGAATATTTTTACTCCAACTTCTATTGATCACAATGCTTCGAAAATTATCTTAGTATTAGTTGGATACTTCTTTCATTTAGACACATCCAACTACATGAGATTTAAGTTTCATTGGTTCTTCTGATTTATAATATGTTACGCTGTGCAGAAGTATCCAATGAGCAAGCAACTGTGCTGGTGGATAATATATTTAGAACAATATATGTATATGATGACATCCAATCAAAGAAAGCCGTGGATGATCTGATTCTTAAGTATTTGAAGGAGGTCAGCTTTATGAAAAGCTTTGCAGCTTCCCTCGTCCAGTTTATGGAGAAGCATTCCAAGTGTCAATCACATGTCGGATGCTTTAGGCTTCTTAAATGGTCATGTCTCCTCCTTACGGGAAGTCAATTTGCTTCAGTTTCAAAAAATGCTTTATCCCGAGTGGTTGTAGCGCAAGCATCTCTTCTTCACATTGTTTTGCATGGACCTTTTGGGCAGAGTAGGTCCTGCAAGCGACTCTTTTTACATTTGTTCTCAAAGGTTGACTCTCTGTTAGATTTTTTGTTCTTTTCTTTTCAACTATGTTATTTGACAAGCTTGTAAAGTTATAAAAATTGAACTCATGATTTAAATTTCACATTTTTTTTAAAATTTCTGTAGTTGCCGGACATATATCAAATTTATCTTGAAGGGTTGAAAGATGGAAGAATACCTTACCAAGAAAGTCCTGAGCTGATATGGTTGTTGCTAGAGTTCTCACAAAATAATACTTCTATTTATGAGCAGCATAAGGTCTGTAATACTGGTTGGCCTTTTCATATGAGTATTCTTCCTTCTTGAGTTCAAGTATGTAATTTAAAATTTTGAATTAATCCTTGCATTTGCAGCAAGATTTCCTGGATCTTTATGTGAAAGCAGTTTTGAATTCAAGAGAGAAGCCAATGAAGGTCCTTAGTGAAGCATTTCGCCCATTTTTGTCTTGCTTATCACATGAAGAGTTTGGGAGTATTGTTTTTCCCTCATCTGTTAAAATGTTGAAGCGCAACCCTGAGATTGCTTTGGAACCAGTCGAGGTTCTGCTCAAAGCAGTTAATCTTGATTTAAGCAAGTACTCCTTGGAAATGTTATCTGTAGTATTGGCCCAAGCTCGTCATGCTGATGAAGGACGTAAAATTGGAGCCTTAGCAATAGTACATTGTTTAAGCTTAAAATCTAGCAACCCGGATGCTGTTGAAGCAATGTTCAATGTAATAAAAGCAGTGATTGGAGGTGGACATTTGTACTTATGTCTTTGAATGTGATTTTCACGAACCTTACTTTCTTGTTCAAATAAATCAGTTAACTTGTGGAATTTGGATTTGAATGTTTTGATAAATACTCTCTGGGTAATGATCTTAACAGGGTCAGAGGGCAGACTTGCATTTCCTTATCAGAGAGTTGGCATGGTCAATGCAATCCAAGAATTGTCTAATGCTCCTGGAGGAAAACAGCTTTCAAACCTGGCTTCCTTGATATCTAATTTTCTCTTGTCATGCTACAAAGATGACGGTATGCCATAGCTAAACAATTTTATTAAAATTATTTTTTATTTCATCTTGTAGTGTTTTCAAGAGATTTATTCTCTTAGACTTCCAATTTATGTGCAAGATGTTCATTAGACGTGCCATTGTAATTTTACTTTGATGCTGTTCAACGTGCAGGCAATGAAGAAGTGAAGCTTGCAGTTCTGCAAGCAGTTGCTTCTTGGGCAGGGCGATTTGCGGATATTGTCCAACCCAGTCTAGTTTCATTTTTTGCTTCTGGCTTGAAGGAGAAGGAAAGTATTAGGAGAGCTCATCTTCGGTGCCTACATCTTATCAGCAAAAATGCTGATGCTGTTACACAGGTTAAAATATAAAGCTTCATTATTGTGCAATGCATTTTCGAGGGACATTTTTAGTCTTGGATTTTTTTTTTCATTCTATGTGTTGAATTTAGCATTTTCTTCAGATTTCTCCTTTGCTGGGACCTCTCATCCAACTAGTAAAGACAGGGTATAGTAAAGGAGTTCAGCGTCTAGATGCCATGTATGCGTTGCTACTAGTTGCTAAAATTGCAGCGGTAGATATTAAATCAGGTGCGCTTCAACTAGTCATATCTCTGTATAAGCAGGCTGTAAATATCTGTGAACATTATAAACATCTTCCTATTCACAGATGATGCCGTAATAAAGGAGAAGATCTGGTCTTTGATATCCCAGAATGAACCTGGAATTGTACCAGTTGCTATGGTGAGTTTATACCTGCTATGAAAAATATAATATATGGCTGTACAGATAATAAAACAGAATGAATTGTAGCTTCGCTATATGGCTGCTACTTTCTATCATCAAGCTACATATTGTCATTTTCTAACTTATTCTCCACGTAAGAAAAATATATAAAGTAAAAAAAACTTTAGTAATGAGTGTAGAATATCAATTAGCAAGGGTAATTTAGTCAGATTCCTAGCCGTTTAAAAATCTGTGCTATTGTCTACAATGTCAAGCATTTCTGAACAGAGGGGGTATCTACTTTGACCATAATGTTTGGTTCAACATTCTTAATCCTTCTTCTCAAGTACTTGTTATTCTTTCTGATCATTAGATCCTTGTGGTTTTGTTCAATAGGCTTCTAAATTATCACTTGAGGATTCCCTAGCGTGTGTTGATCTCCTGAATGTGCTCTTGGTGGAGCATAGTAAACGGTACGTATTTGAGTGAACTGTATTAATGCCATTGTCTGTTCTATCACCCAACATTATTCTTGCAGTTCTTTTTCTTCCTTTTTGTTTGGAAGTCCTCTGTTAAGAAAGATAGAGAACTGTTGATATGAGAGCTAAAAAGTCTTTCACCCCCTTTATTATGCAGGATATTGGACATATTTCCTGTGAAACCATTGTTTCAGGTGGCAATCTCTTTAATTTTAGTTCTTCTAAATCATCAAATTCAGTTATTAATTCTTGCACAATTGTTGCAGTTATTACTCTTTTTAATGTGTCACCCAACATGGGATATACGGAAAGCTGCTAATGATGCCGCAAAAAGAATTATTGACGCAACCCCCGAAATATCTGAAGAGGTTTTGAATGAATTCATCCAATTTCTCTCCATTGTGGCAGAGAACCGTCATTTGATGACAAGGTATATTTATCTTAGAGTTTTTAATATGTTATGCTGTATTCATTTAAGACAGAATCTTCATAGTTCATAGAACTTCTTCTACTATCGGAGATGCAGCATCAAATAACACTAATTTGTTTATTCTGTAATGTGCTGTAATAGATGCCCTAATATTGGGTTCAATAATGCTTGTGTAGAAGACGTGAGTCAGTATCGGTGAGGTTTATGTCCGTGTCCATATGTTTCCCTCTTAGCATATAGTTTCAAAGTGGAATGGGGAATATCTGTAATGCTGGTATTATTTGGTAGACTGTCTAGTGGATTACTTGTATATCGGATTCAGGTAATTGAGTTTGCAAATGTATTGCATACTAGAATGTTGAAAGTTCTGACATCCTGAAGAAGGGTAAAGGAGCTTGATTATATATTTATATGTTGTCTTATGGTCTCCCCCTCCACACACGAAGAAATAGAAGTAACTGCACTCTCTCTGTTGTTACTTTATGCATGATTTTTTAGCTAACAAAATGTCCAGAGAGTAATTATAGCAACGTCTTTACAAGAGTACATGACGGATTGATATTGTTTATTTTTTAAAGAAAAGTATATTCTTACAGTACCACTTCTACCCATATATACACCTGTGCAAATTGTTTTCTATTAATATTCTTTCTTTTTGTGTTTTTTCCATTTTACTCTAATTGATCTAAGATACAATTTTTTTATAACAAACAAAAAGAAAAAACCTCACAGTAAGTTCCGTTGCAACTTCTTTACTTGACTGAGTTCTTTTGCTTTAGTTTCATCTGCTGTCAAGATGAGGGATAATTAATTTATGAGTGTGTAGTGACACAGAAAATTCGTCGGAAAATCTGGGCGCATTCCTTCCATCTGTTGAGGTCACAGTGAAGGCTTTATTGGTGTTATCAGCTGCAGCAGTTGCTGTGTCCCCAAGGACATGTGGTCAAATTTTGTTCTGCACTCATCATCCATCAGTTGTTGGGGCTGGACAAAGAGATTCTGTTTGGAGAGTAAGTTTTATAAAGCAATCTGTGTTTCCTTTTTATCTATCTGGTACGCTATTATGTACATTTTGAAAATTCCGGCTTTAGCATGTCAGTCCTTACTATGGTACCAAGTTGGTTTCCCAGCTTGAGTTAGAATCAGTTATCTATTTATGATCTCCATCCCTCAAGAAAGCTAATTTTATGGTGTTTTTTAGCAATAAGGCAACTTTCTTACTTAGTTTTTTGTATTGCATTTCTAATGTTATACATATTGTTGTACTCTTCTGCAGAGGATCTCAAAGTGCCTACAAACCTGTGGTTTTGATGTCACCGACATATTTTTACATGAAATTGCAAGAATATGTGAGGTATTATTACGTTCCCTTTCCTTTTTCTGTTCATTTGACATTATTTATGATTTTACTCATTTTAGCCGTTGAATCAATCTGTTGATGATGCATATACACCTCCGATTCAGATTTTTAACTATACTGGAGTTTGAAACTTTGAATTGCCTAATACACTTTGTTTGCATTTTTCAGGATCTAGTGGGCCCTCTAGGTTTGATGAGTCCCAATTCTCTTGAGCAACAAGCAGCTGTGAATTCTCTGTGTACCTTGATGTCTATGGCACCAACAGACACATATGTACAGTTTGAAAAGGTTGTTGGAGACAATAGTGCTAATCTACATACATGTATGTTTTTAAGGGATAGAAGTTTACGATTTATCTCGCTAATTTGTAACTTCTATTTTGCAGCACCTGAGCAATTTTCCAGATCGCCACGCACATGATGCTCTTTCACCATATGATATTCAGGTATATCACTGGTTAAATTGTGCCAAATGTAATATTATGCTATCTACTTCAAAAAATATTGATTTGGCCAAGTTAATATTTTGGCATTTGTCGGAGAGGATGCTCTTTTACCCTTCTAGGTGGCATTTATCTAAGACCTCTTCTAGGTCAATGGCTCAATGCAGTAATATTTTGGCATTTTGCACACTTGCACTTCATTGAATAACCTTCTACGGGCTTCCTGCAATCATGACTGTATTTTTGATATGTTTTTCATAAACTTTTCCTCTTTTTGGGCAACATTTCATCAAATACTTGTCTTGTGATTCAGGTTTTCAATACTCCTGAAGGTACTCTTTCTAGTGAGGTTGGTGTTTATATTGCTAGGAGCTCTGAGAGTAAAACCCATGGTGAAGAAAATGGCAGCAAGGTGATTACTGTGTTTCTCTTCGAAATGGAAATGCTTTTTTCATGTAAAGATACCGCCTGCTTATGTTTTTTGATTTAATGCTAGGGATATATGAATTCCAACCATTCCCTGAAGAGAGACACAGGTCGTAGAGAAGTTGGCGGTGCTGGAAAAAGGGAAATTAGCAAAACTTCCAAAAAACCTGGTAACCACTTAAAACTGTCTTGACTAATTCACATATATGACAGTTTAGAACATTATATCTATCCAGTTGTATAAAAATTGGCCGTGTCTTTATTCTTCTTAGATAAAGGGAAAACAGCTAAAGAAGAGGCTCGTGAACTATTGCTTAGCGAAGAAGCAGCAATAAGGGAGAAGGTCAAGGTTATTAAGAAGAATCTTTCGTTGGTGCTTAGGTCTCTTGGGGATATGGCAATTTCTAATCCTGTTTTTGCACACAGTCAACTTTCATCAATGGTGTGTATCTTTATACCTTTAAGATGCAAGGGTTTTAATATAGTTCCTAGTCTTGATGAAACTATCTACTCAGTAGTTGTTAAATTTCTAATTTAGCCTTCCATTCTCAACTTATTGATCAATCTATCTACATATATCAGGTGCTCTTTGTTGATCCACTCCTTCGCTCACCAATTGTGGGGGATGTGTCCTATGAAGTTTTGGTAAAGCTTTCTAAGTGTATTGCTCCTCCACTTTGCAATTGGGCACTTGACATTGCGACAGCCTTGCGCTTAATTGTACTAGAGGATGGCAATGCAGTTGATCTCATTTCATTAATTTGTGAGAGGGAAGCCTCTGAGACCCAATCACCTGGTCTTTTTGGACGAATAGTAAATGGACTGTCCATATCATGCAAATATGGACCTCTTCCGGTGGACACTTTCAAGTTTGTCTTCCCGGTGAGTTTGTGTATAATCGATTGCTCTTTGTTTTTTTTCCCTTTAGGAATCTATTTCTTACTCTTCTTATTGGCAGGTTATCGAGAGGATTCTGCTTTCATCGAAGAAAACTGGACTCCATGATGATATATTAAGAGTGCTGTATCTACATATGGATCCTATATTGCCTCTTCCAAGACTGCGAATGCTTTCGGTTATATTTTTAAAATCCTTAGACCTTTCTCATGCTATATGTTATCATTTTTCTTATATTAGAATATTCCTTCTCAGGTTCTTTACCATGTTCTTGGTGTTGTTCCTGCTTATCAAGCACCTGTTGGTGCTGCCCTAAATGAGTTATGCTTGGGCCTGAAACCAGATCAAGCAGCCTCTGTGAGTGAATTGCTTTTTACAGTTTTGTAAAATGTACTATGCTATACGTTCTATAGTTTCTTCTGATGCAAGTTCGCATGCAACCTAGGCACTTTATGGGATGTATGCTAAAGATCTTCATGTAAGAATGTCCTGCTTAAATGCTGTGAAGTGCATTCCTGCTTTTACCACTCGATCCATGCCTGAGAATGTGGAAGTTGCAACTAGCATTTGGATTGCTTTGCATGATCCTGAAAAGGTGATCTGCTTGTAACCTTGCGCCTTGGGTTGATATCTGTTCTTGATTTTGTATTACGTTGATTGATGAAAGCTCTTTCTCGTGTTGAAGGCTTTTACCACTCTATCCTGCTTGTACCACTCTCTGTGGTGCTCATCTTTTTTGCTATTTTCATTTTTTGAAGGCTTTTATATTCCTGTCTTACTCGTACCATGTGAACATGATGGGATATTGATTTTCTTGTTAATTTATTAAAACAGACAGTTGCAGAAGCTGCTGAAGATTTGTGGGATCGTTATGGATACGATTTTGGGAGAGACTATTCGGTTCTCTTCAAAGCTCTTTCTCATGTTAATTATAATGTTCGCTTGGCTGCTGCAGAGGCACTTGCTGCTGCTTTGGATGAATATCCTGATACCATACTGGTGAGTACAAATGTTTGTAATTTTGTGAATTCCTGTTGTTGAAACGGTGTATTATTTCTTATCTCCAAGCTTATTCATAAACTCTAATCACTATTGTGATTTATTGTGTGTCAGGAATCCCTCTCCACTATCTTTTCGTTATACATACGTGATTCTGGTTATGGAGATGAAGGCTTTGATTCAGGATGGTTAGGTAGACAAGGGGTGGCTTTGGCTTTGCATTCGGCAGCTGATGTGCTAACTACCAAAGACCTTCCTGTTGTGATGACATTCTTAATATCACGAGCGCTTGTAAGTTCTATAACCTGTATGTCTGGTATTATCACTCTTGCTTGAGGCCAAATTCCCAAATTCATGAATCCTCCCCCCCCCTTTTGAAACAGGATAGAGCTGCATCCTAAACACTAATTGTTCTGTTCATCCTTACACTCTCGGCCTTAAAAAACTATGCTAAATTATGATTCAATTGAAACTGAGAGCAATCATTAACTACCAAAATTGATGAGCATGTGAAATTCGTCTATATGATGTGCATTTTGTGCTGTTGTGATTGACATTGTTGTGCCTTTTGGATGGTCTAGGCTGATCCTAATGTAGATGTTCGCGGCCGAATGATCAATGCTGGCATCTTGATTATCGATAAACACGGAAGAGAAAACGTCTCCTTGCTTTTTCCAATTTTTGATAACTATTTGAATAAAAAGGTCAGTCCATCAAGATGATGTTTATTTTATGGTATCATTTGAATTAAAATGTAAGGGAAAGTAGTTTTAATTTGGATTTCATATGTATATAATTTTAATTTTCCGTTTTAACTATGTAGGCAACTGATGAAGAACAATACGATTTGGTTCGTGAGGGTGTAGTTATCTTTACTGGTGCGTTGGCCAAACATTTGCAAAAGGTATAAATTATTTGTAATAAACAGATTTATTAACCTTTACACAAGAATGTAAATAGATTTCCCTTTCCATAGGACGATCCTAAAGTCCAAGCTGTTGTGGAGAAGTTGTTGGTGGTCTTGAACACTCCATCAGAAGCAGTACAAAGGGCTGTATCATCGTGTCTGTCACCTTTAGTGCCATCCAAGCAGGTATGCTACCTAAAGAGGAGTATCTAAATTTCAGTTTCAAACCCTGTCATTCTTGTAAAACAGTGTGCCTCTTATTGAAAAATTGACTGCTATGTAATTCGATGTCAAATCATGTCTTATAAGCCATTTTCCTGAGTTGATATGGTTGAGAAAAGAATCTTTCTCAATCTCCTCATTTCATAAATATATATAGATGCTGTACCTAGTTAATCTATCATGGTTGTATAGAAATGCTGTACCGGATCTTACTATGTTGTCAATTTTGTGTCATTATTTGATTTTGATGTTCCTCCTTTGTACAGGAAGATGCTGCTGCTCTTATTTCAAGGCTCTTGGATCAATTGATGAAAAACGACAAGTATGGGGAACGTCGTGGTGCAGCATTTGGAATTGCTGGAACTGCCAAGGGACTGGGAATATCCTGCTTGAAGAAGTGTGGAATTGTTTCAGCACTACAGGAAGCTCTGATGGACAGGTTTGTTCACTTAATTGCTCTTTGTATGGAACAATCCTCTAATTGGTCTATGCCTTGCAAAAGGAGCTGCACAAATACATCTCATTATAGTTCATTAAATGAGTTTTTCTAGTGAAAGATTCCAAACTAGTTCTAATTATTGTAATTTTTATTGAGTTCTAACATATGAATATTTTTGAAACTACAGGAATTCGGCTAAACGCCGTGAAGGAGCTTTGCTTGCATTTGAGTGCCTATGTGAAAAGCTTGGCAAATTATTTGAACCGTATGGGTTCATCTTGTCCAGAAAAAAGCTTATTTCTCTCTTTCGAAAATTCGTTTATTAGCTACATATCAGTTTTCTGATTTATAAATTCCTTGCTGTGACAGGTATGTGATTGTAATGTTACCTTTGCTCTTGGTGTCATTCTCTGACCAAGTTGTTGCTGTCCGCGAAGCTGCTGAATGTGCAGCGCGCTCGATGATGTCTCACCTAACTGTATATGGAGTGAAACTTGTTCTTCCCGCACTTTTAAAGGTGTATGCTTGGACCCTTACAGCCAAAATCATCTATTGATCTTTTTACTTTAAGATGAAAGTTGAGAAGTTTCATGTAGGGTGTGTGTGTGGAGAGCTGGTGGCTGTTTTATGTTGTGCCTTTTCTCTGACCTAGAATTTTTTCTAATATTAACTGCTATAAGTACTTTCATTTTTTGCCTGTGAGGTTTCAGTCTGCAGTAAGTCCTTTACTAATATTGTATTTGATTCTTGAAGGGTCTCGAAGACAAAGCTTGGCGGACTAAACAAAGTAGTGTTCAACTACTTGGTGCCATGGCTTTCTGTGCCCCGCAACAGCTGTCACAGTGTCTTCCGAGAATTGTTCCTATGTTAACAGAGGTTTCATTCTATCTTCATTTTTTTTCTTCTGAGTCTTAGCTTGTCAAATCCGTCTCCGCTAATGTTTAATATGGCTTCATTATAGGTTCTAACTGATACCCATCCAAAGGTCCAGTCAGCTGGGCAGAAGGCTCTTCAACAGGTTAGCCTCTTCAGATAGTAGCATTGATGTTTTCGGCTATCTGTGCTGTAATGCAGCGCTTTTGTCTCTATCCTCCCAGGTTGGAAGTGTAATTAAGAATCCAGAAATATCCTCCCTTGTTCCAACCCTTCTAAAGGCACTTACAGATCCTAATGAGCACACAAAATATTCTCTCGATATACTTCTTCAAGTATGGTTCTTGAATTTCTCCAATGCTATTTATTTCTATTTCTTCTCCAGTTCTGTTACCCATTAATTCTTCTTATGTTACAGACAACTTTTATTAATTCAATTGACGCCCCTTCCCTTGCACTTCTGGTGCCGATTGTCCATAGAGGGTTACGTGAGAGAAGTGCTGAGACTAAAAAGAAAGCAGCTCAAATAGTTGGGAATATGTGCTCGCTAGTTACAGAACCTAGAGACATGATTCCTTATATAGGAATGTTGCTTCCTGAAGTAAAAAAGGTATCTACTTCTTTGGATACTATATCTTATGTTCATTTTTGGGATAATATGTATGTTCTTATGTATTTATCACAATTATAACTTAACTGTATCGTGCAGGTTCTTTCAGACCCTATTCCAGAAGTGCGATCTGTCGCTGCAAGGGCAATTGGGTCTCTTATAAAAGGGATGGGTGAGGAGAATTTCCCAGATCTTGTTCCTTGGTTACTAGACACACTCAAGTCTGATAGCAGCAATGTTGAACGTTCTGGAGCTGCACAAGGGCTAAGTGAGGTGCGAACATGTGGCAGTTTTTTGTTTCTTATATATTCTGTTGCAGAAGTTATCATTTTATGTATTTCTTCCTGCTATGTTTGTGTTATGTCATGCTGGCAATGTATTGGTTTCTTCAGGACTGCCGTATTTCCATTCTCTTTTTTCTTCGTTTACTGTGTTTTTAAAGTATTTGATTATGCATAAATGATAATATGTGCATTCAACATTCCAATTGGGGTATTCAGCTTTCTTGCCATTATTCTGAGTATTTGATTTTCTATGATATCAAAGAATCAGATGAAGGAAGGGATTACTCTTGCTAACTTATTACTCTTCCACTATTCTGAGTATGTTTAATACTTTCCAGTGTTTGATTATTAAGAAATCTAGTTTGTAGTAGATGTGGTTAAATGTTTTTGAAGATGATTTTGAAGGGGAAGCAAGGAATGCTTTTGTAGCATTTGTGAGTGTCTGTTTAAGATTCTCATAAGTGTACATCTGATTTCCAATACATATTATTCTAATATATATCTGGCATTGGCCGCATTTTTGGAGGTGTGAATAGTTCTTCTGATGGTGATATTGTTGGACAAACAGGATCTTTAATGCATCTCTTATGTTCTTCTTTCTTGGAATGTTATTCCAAACATGTTTATTACCGTTTTTTGTCAGTAATGGTCTCACGACTGAATAACTTCATAATACAGCATGGGACTCTTATCTATCTTAGTACAACAAGTTGACGTGCTCGTATCTGGTTTCAGGTTCTAGCTGCTCTCGGAACACAGTACTTTGAGCAATATCTTCCTGATATTATCCGTAATTGCTCTCATCAGAAGGCTTATGTCCGTGATGGCTACTTGACTGTCTTTAGGGTAAGTTCATAATTACAACTTGGATAAGTAATAATGTAATTGGAAATAACATTAGTTCATAGTTGAACTTATATTTTGTTCTTAATTTGTAGTATTTGCCAAGATCACTTGGAATTCAATTCCAGAAGTACTTGCAACAGGTGTTGCCTGCCATTCTTGATGGTATATATACTTCTAAACCTTTGTTTTAAAGTATCATTTAGGACACCATACTTGACACTAGTGATTCAATTGCAAAGATCTTTTCATTTCATTCTCCAAATGGGTAAAATGATAAGGTTAACTGTTTTTAAGTTTGTAACTTTCTCCAGGCATCTGAAATGGTCTGTTCATGCTTGCAAGCAAGGCTTGCTGATAGGTTTAACTGTTGTCAACTTCGTAACTATCTCCAGGTATCTGAAATAGTCTGTGCATGCTTGCAGGGCTTGCTGATGAAAATGAATCTGTCCGAGATGCTGCCCTCAGTGCTGGACATGTTCTTGTTGAGCATTATGCAACAACGTACGTATGCTATACACATAAATTAACCCATAGCTTAGTTGTAGCAGCTTCGTAAGCTTGTGCTATTAGGAATGTAAGTGAATCAAGTGATGCATCAGTATATAACTGAAGATTCATGCGGCATGCGTAACTCGTAAATGAAGTGTGTAAAAATTAGCCATTGAAGACATTGAAGTGAAAAGCATTTTCTGGTTCGTATACACACTAATATTATCTTTCTATCAGGTCTTTACCCTTACTCCTTCCTGCTGTGGAGGATGGTATTTTCAACGATAGTTGGCGAATTCGACAAAGTTCTGTTGAATTGTTGGGTGATCTCTTGTTCAAGGTGTGCTTTTCAAATCCTTTTGCCTCACCAGTGATTTTGGATGTTCTAAATGATTTTGTTCTGTTTGTGTTAGGTTGCTGGAACATCTGGAAAAGCTTTACTTGAGGGTGGCAGCGACGATGAAGGGGCAAGTACTGAAGCTCAAGGTCGGGCTATCATTGAGGTACTTGGTAGAGAAAAACGTAACGAAGTTCTTGCAGCACTGTACATGGTTCGGACTGATATTAGCTTGACTGTTCGTCAGGTAATAGTAAACCTTACTATTTATGAAAATAATCTGTCTTTCCTTTTTTTCTGATAAATTTTTTCACGTTTCGTTTCATTAATGTGGCGTTATGTTTATTTTCTTCATATGTCAGACTGCATTGCATGTATGGAAAACAATAGTGGTAAATACCCCTAAAACTCTCAAGGAAATCATGCCAGTGCTGATGGATACGTTAATATCATCACTTGCTTCACCGTCCAATGAAAGGCGGCAGGTATCTGGCCTCTCTCTCTCTCTCTCTCACACATACACACACACCTTTCTTGTAGCTAAATGTGTAGCTATCTGGCTTCTCATAATATCATTTGAACATGAGATGCATAACTGTGTCACTGTTTCTCAAGGTTGCTGGGCGTTCTTTGGGAGAGCTTGTCAGGAAGCTTGGTGAGAGAGTACTTCCTATGATCATCCCAATATTGTCAAAGGGGCTCAGGGATTCGGACTGCAGCAGAAGACAAGTATGAGACACTGACATGCTATTTTTATTCACGCTCTAGCTGCTCTAGAGCACTAGTTGTTAGTGCGTTGAACCTAGAACCGAGTTTGCTTTTTTGCATGCTGCTATGTTTTAGTATTAGTAGTTAATTTTGAAAGCTATCATTTGGTGGCCTATGATGCACGACATGAAGCTTTGAAATACAATATATCAGGGTGCAGCAGCTTCTCTTCATACAATAGATATATGTAGCCTAGATATTAAATTCCAGAAGATTCTTTCCATCAGGCAGCAGAGTTGATAGTAAACCTGATACATTAGATATTACTTATTAGCCAACTGAGAGAAACTCTTTTATAACATCTAGATCCTCATTTTCAACATAACTGTAAAAGGCTGGAGTTTCTGTTGAACCGATTTTAGCTGAGAAATGCAATATGTCATTGGTATTGTGCTACATTATTTTCTAGCCATTATCTTTTTTATTTTTCGAATTATCCCTGAACTATGTTGTTTCCTTCTTTTTTGTCTGTGCATGTTTTAGTGTTTCTCAAAAACAATGTTTAATATATTGTTTAGTAGTTCTCATCTGGCATAATGTTTAGTAGTTCTCAAAAACAATGGTCAATGCTGTGAGGAACAACTGTAGTTGAGCACAACCGCGGAGGATAACTTTTCTAGCCACTATCAGTACTTGACTCATAATAAAATTTCACAGGGTGTTTGCATTGGTCTAAGTGAGGTTATGGCATGTGCTGGAAGGAGTCAACTTTTGAGCTTCATGGACGATCTTATCCCCACAATTCGTCTTGCTCTTTGTGATAGGTTTGTCAATGAATATGCTATATTTTTTCTGAACATTCCAATTTGTTCACTTTGTTTCCGCTGGGTGGCATGTACTAACATTGTGCTCATATTTAAAAGCGAGGCTGAAGTGCGAGAAGCTGCTGGCATGGCATTTAGTACCCTTTACAAGGTCAGTTTTTTTGTAGTGGATTTCAGTTGGCAAGTTTTCTCTGTGCTCTTTGAGGGCTTCTAAGATGAAATTTAATATCTTTTGTCCGTAGAGCGCTGGCTTGCAAGCTATTGATGAAATTGTTCCAACACTTCTACATGCTCTGGAAGATGATGAAACTTCTGAGACGGCACTTGATGGCCTGAAACAAATCTTAAGGTTAGGGACTTTGTGTTTATGTAAAAGTTTGTCAATTCTGTTTGCCGCTGATCGATTCTCTGATATGTATGTGCTTCTGCAAAATTATAGTGTCAGAACAGCTGCTGTCTTGCCCCATATCTTGCCTAAACTGGTCCAGCTTCCCCTTAGGTATATGGATGCATATTCATCTGTTTGATTCTTGATCTTTTATTTTTTAACGGCTGAATAAGATGTTTTACCTTCTTGTTCAGTGAATTTAATGCACACGCTTTAGGAGCTTTGGCTGAGGTTGCTGGTCCTAGCCTCAACCCCCATCTTAGCACGGTTCTTCCAGCTTTACTTTCTGCAATGAGTGATGAAAATGTGGTATGTTATGTTTAACAAAAAATTAGTTTTTCGTGAATTTAGGATTATTTTGAGTGGCCATCTGATTCTTTTTATTAGAAACATATTTATAACAAATGATATTTCCCTGGGCTGATTTACAGAATGTCCAAAACTTGGCAACAAAAGCAGCGGAAACTGTTGTACTGGTAATAGATGAGGAGGGAATTGAACCATTGATGTCAGAGTTCCTTAAGGGTGCTGGAGATAATAAGGTTTGCTCTTTTGTTTCATATAAGCTAATGACCTCAACCGTATGGTTTGTTGAATTATAAACATCTTTTTGGGTTCACGTGGATTCGTGGGAGGTTAAATGTTCTCATAAGGGATTGTGTTTCTGGAATTTCAGGCATCTATTAGGAGAAGTACTTCGTATCTTATTGGATACTTCTTCAAATATAGCAAGCTATATTCGGTGGATGAGGCACCTAATATGATATCTACATTGATTGTATTGCTCAGTGATGTTGATACACCCACAGTTCCGGTACCTACTCAAAAAGCGTGCACCTTTTTTGTCCATGTAAGGTTATGAAATGTGCTAACAGTTAATTTACAGGTTGCATGGGAGGCATTGTCAAGAGTTATAGGTTCTGTCCCGAAGGAATTGCTTCCTAGTTACATAAAATTGGTTAGAGATGCTGTGTCTACATCGAGAGACAAGGAGCGAAGAAAGAAGAAGGTTGGTCCACTAAGATTTATTAGTTATTGGAATATTTTTTGTCAATAGTTATTGGATTCTTTCTGGTCACTGCAGGTGTGATTAATTTTTTAGCTATATAAAATTATACCTGCACAATAAATATATGATAAATGATTATTACATAAATATAGAGAGGAGAAGAAAGGCTTTTAATGTGTAATATAGATTGGTGCTATCTTTTTCTAACACGTCTTTTATTTTATTGTACTTAAGTTGCAGAGTGGTGTGGTCCTGATTCCCGGGTTATGTCTTCCTAAAGCTCTGAAGCCTCTTCTTCCAATTTTTCTGCAGGTAATTTCTACATTTAGCTTCTACTTGTGTTTTACTCAACTATGCTCTTTAAAGTTTTATAAATATATTGGTGGTTCGTACTTTATGATTTGAATGAAAATATTGTTTTTGACATGTCTTTTATTGTGTCAAGGGACTAATAAGTGGATCGGCAGAACTAAGAGAACAGGCAGCTATTGGCCTGGGCGAGTTGATTGAAGTTACCAGTGAAAAAACATTGAAGGAATTTGTGATCCCAATAACTGGGTATGCAAAATCAGTAACGATACACTTACTGTTCTAAGCATTTTTAATGGACTTTCTCAACCAGAACTAGCAATCATATATTCTTTTGGAGTTGTGTTTATAATCTGTGCCCTTCACTACGACTAACATTAATTTTTGCAGACCACTCATTCGAATTATTGGTGATCGGTTCCCATGGCAAGTGAAGAGTGCCATTTTGTCCACCTTGATCATAATAATTGGTAAAGGTGGTATTGCCTTGAAACCATTCTTACCTCAGCTACAGACTACTTTTATCAAGTGTCTTCAGGACAATACCAGGTTACTTGATTTTTTTTCTTTTTCCTTTTCTTACCTTGACTATAATTTACTCACATCAATTAATATGGAGTTGTGTTGTAGGACTGTTCGTTCAAGTGCTGCTTTGGCTCTTGGTAAGTTGAGTGCACTCAGCACTAGGGTTGATCCACTAGTCAGTGATCTTCTTTCCAGTTTTCAGGTAAATGTTTTCTTCCACCTATAATTTATTATTATGTTATATTTCTGTGAGCAATTGTATTAATAATTCTGGCTGGGTTAATTGCTTAGGCATCGGACGCTGGTGTCAGAGAAGCAATTCTGACTGCTCTTAGGGGAGTGGTAAAGCATGCTGGGAAGAGCATTAGCGCTCCAGTGAGAACTCGTGTTTATGATTTGCTAAGGAGTTTACTCGATCACGAAGATGATCAAATACGTACCTCTTCTGCTGCCATACTCGGCAGCATATCCCAGGTATCATTTTCTTGCATTTTCTTCAAATATTATTCCACTGTTTGGGTTTTCCTTAAAATTCTTACTAGATCAATCTCTTTGTAGTATGTTGATGATGGTCAGCTGGAAGACCTACTTGGTGTACTTGCTAAGGACTTTGCTTCTTCGTCAAGTTGGTGTGCTAGACACGGTTCAGTTGTAACACTCTCATCCATGCTTAGACACAATGCTTCTCGAGTCTGTAAATCAGCTCCCTTCCCTTCAGTCTTAGCTGCACTTAGATCCAATGTTAAAGATGAGAAGGTACTAATTCTTTTTATATCACCTGCAGTTGCTAGTCTACTACTTTCTAGAATAATAATGATATTTGTTTTGCAGTTCCCTGTACGAGAAGGTGCTGTAAAAGCACTTGGAAGATACCTTGTTTATGAAGTCAAATGTAATCCTTCGAACAACACCGTACATTCCCAACTTCTTATGTCCATAGTTCCAGCGTTCCAGGATGATTCGAGTGAAGTAAGGAGGAGGGCATTGTCCACCCTAAAGGCTGCAGCAAAAGTAAGTATAGAGTTTCTTTCTGAATGTATAATCGAAACTTCATAGAGAAACAAATATCAAATAGAAAATGAATTGTTCATTTTTTTCTTTTCCTCAGGAAAATCCTTCAGCAATCATGGCACAAGCTTCTGTCTTCGGTCCAGCTCTTGCTGAATGTGTCAAGGATAGTAGCACTCCCGTGAGACTGGCTGCTGAACGCTGTGCTTTGCACGCCTTCCAGTTGACCAAGGGTACTACTTATCTTCTGAGATAAATTTGTTTTAAACTTGATTGATTGAGATAATGAATTTGCTCTGACCACTATTATTGATTTACTGTTTTGTGATTTCTTTAGGCGCAGACAATGTGCAGATGTCCCAGAAATATATTACGGGCTTGGATGCCAGGAGGCTTGCAAAATATCCCGAACACAGGTAAATTATTTGATAAAAGTATGTCCAACCCCGATTTGTATGAAAAATAATAACTCACCTTTTGAATGATATGGTGATGATTTTCAGCGATGGCGACGAGGATAGTGAAGACGAAAGGGGAAGCACCTAAGAACAGTGTTCGATGGAAGAGCCAAGTGTGGTTATATGAAATGCCTCTGGTTATACACTAATTATTAATCACATCAAATATACACAATATAGGCATTTTGGGAGTTGAGAGTTGTCCTTGCGGTTTTGAATATAAAAAGATGTAGATTGATCAATACGTTCTACTGCATTCAATTCTTTCGTAGATCCGTCAAGCTATATTCGACGTCGCATATATTCATTCGATTCGACTAATTGTTTCATCATGTTAAAGGCCATTTGGATTGTTAGATCTTATTGACCAAAACAATGTTGAATGTTGAGTTGTTGTGTCAAAATGAGTCAATTTAGTTTCATTCTTCATTACCTTATTCCCCCGATTCTCGTCGGAATCAAGCTCATTCCTACTAATGCACAATCCCACCTGCTCGCCTCGCTAAACCAGAAGATGAAGCTCACTTCAGCGTCAATGTCGTCTTCACGCTAAACCAGAAGATGAAGCTCACTTCAGCGTCAATGTCGTCTTCACGACGACACATGAATTGAATATTTTCTTCTTGAAAAACATCAATTGTTTCAGTATGCTATACTAAAAGATAAAAATTATAAAAGTTTTAAGAGAAATTACGAGCATACACCTATAATTGGTAACATTATATTAATGGATTGAAGACTTTTATGGTTAAAGTATCGATTTGTATTGATATTTTATATATCTATATAAAAAATGATCTCTTGAGAAAGTAATGTCAATTGAGACTAATTAATACTTAAATCTAAACTTTTACTCTCTTTTCATCTTCAATTTATCCAATGACAATTATGACTTATTAAATGTCTAATAAAACATAATTATGTAATGAAGAATGAGAGCAATGCGAGCACCGTCAACGGCTATGTAAGTCTATATATATAAGAAATATTCTATTCTTATATTAAGAATCTCAAAAAATACATATATGAAAAAATATCTTAAGATAAAACAATTAAAAAACATTAATTGAGGAGCAATGATGGTGGGGATCGAGAGGAGTTTACTCTTCTAAGCATATAATTCTATACCCATTCTTAAGACTATACATGTATACTCCATGATTCCAATAACAATTGTCTTCCTCACATGACCCAACAACTAGAACCATTGTAGTTGGATGGTTAAGAACGTAGATAGGTCACACAACTCACACTTAATACTAGGCTAATTCCAATTATTTAAAAGGTGCTTACTGCTTACAACCCAGATTGTGGAGGCTAATTCCAAGTTTGTTTTTATCTATTTTTCTATCCTAGGATAAACAACTTATCATAGAAATAAATGTAAAATATTTTGATTTTAAGTTATATTTTTTTTGTTGTGATGGGTTTTATATTATTTCCATTTAAGAAACCATTTCCATTACAAGGGCATGTTTTAGAAAACCTGTTGTGCAATTGGGGTACGTGTAAGCCTCTGCTTATCACCCTTATCCAAGTATTGGTGCAATTGTGGTAAAATGCCGCTGACTTTTTTCTAAGATGTAATCCGTTTTTTTAAGATACCATTTGTCTTTTTCAAATTTTCAATTTTTTTTTTTGGCTCGGGCAGAGAAACTGTCTGTATCGGGAATTAGTTTCAAAACGCACCTAAAATGAGAATTATTTCCGAAATAATGCCCATTTAAGAAAAAAGTTCGACAAATACATATTAATACAACTTAGACTGTGGCGGTTACAACTTGATTAACAGAACGGTTAGACCGGGCGCCTTCACACTTCCTCCTAGTGTAGAAAATGGAAGGCACCACAAGATAACCATTGAAATAGTGCAGGTATGATCGAGCTACACAGATTAAAGTCGGTCAATTATGGAATTTGTTTCACCATTCAAGGGATTGGGTGTTTTATTTGAATGGTCATTTTGTTGGAGCATGGCCTGCTCGTTTTTTTCCTCTAGGTTAAGAGATGTGAAAATAGAGTTGAATGGGGAGGGGAGATTGTTGAGGCTCTGGATTCAAATCATCCGACCACGACTCAGATGGGAAGCGGGCACTTTGCAGATGAAACACGTCAAACGTCTTCTGCTACAGTGCTAATAATGTGCCAATCCGGCTTGATCCAATTATCAAATAGTGTAGCGATAATTGGATCGGGCCTTATGGGCATGTTATTTGCACCGTAGTAGAAAGACGTTTGACATATATGTTGTTTGTCGTGGTCGGATGATTTGAATTCGGATCCTCAATAACCTCTCCTCCCCATTGAACTCTATTTGCTCCATTTCATAGTCTAGGGAATAAATGACCCACCCATGCTCCAACCATTTATATGATCATTCAAGTAAAACACACAATCCCTTGTAAATATGTCCTATAATCATGATATACAAATCAGTATAACAAATTTCATCATTTCCCGACTTTTTGGTTATCCCGATTGATAGCATGCATTTAGACTAGTTTAGGCCACGTCTATTTCTGCCATTTTGATTTGTTTCGTTGATTTTTCCTTTAGTTTTATTTGGTTTTAGTAGTTTAGGAGTGTTCGGAGTCTACTCTTGCGCTTTTCTCATTTCAGGATCTTTTGGAGGCGTTTTTTGGAGAATGGTGGCCTTGATATGAAGATGTTCGAGTAGAGGACACGTTGGAATGGCGCCAACGACAAGTGTGCGGATGATAAGAAGAAGGCAGGACCAAGGCCGAGTAAGGAGAGAGTCCAGGACTGGAGCTAAAGGAGGAAACCGTGCCAAACCCGGCCAAGACCCGGCCAAGTCTCACCCCGTGTCGTGGAAGGCAAGGCAGACTTCAACTGGGAGTAACCCGGTCATGACCCGACCGGGTTTGTGACCGGGTCAGCAAGCGAGTTGTCACCTGAGTGTAACCCGGCCATGACCCGACCGGGTTTGTGACCGGGTCAGCAAGCGAGTTGTCACCTGAGTGTAACCCGGCCATGACCCGGCCGAGTTTCTGGCCGGGTCGGGCCGCTGTTTCATTTCCGACTCATTTAATCCCCGGGCGTTTTGTCTTCTATTCGTATGGGGGTATAAAAGCCTTGTGAGAACTGCTATTCCATCATCTTGTAACTGCTTTAGACGTTTCAAAACTCTCAAGAACCCTAGGGAAAACTTGGAGATTTTACTAGATTTGATCGCTGGAATTTCGTATCTCTTTGGAGAAGACAATTGGTATGTTGTTTCTTTCAATGAAATTGATTTCTCTTTCTCTCATGTCTAGCTAAATCCTCCTTTCTAAGGTTGGGTGAACCCAATGGTGATTTGATAGATTTGATTGGTAGTGTTTGGTTGTATGTATATGTAAATGTGAATTGATTCTATCCTAGGTTGCTTAATACCCTGATTGCTTTGTAATTGAGATTTCTAATTAGAATTTGAGACCGACCGGAGATAATGATAATTGGAGGTTGATTTAAATGGATCC
The DNA here is from genome assembly GCA_029168935.1 of Oxyria digyna. NCBI lineage: Eukaryota > Viridiplantae > Streptophyta > Magnoliopsida > Caryophyllales > Polygonaceae > Oxyria > Oxyria digyna. Next base: position 738,930 of record JAPVLV010000026.1, on the reverse strand, counting down.
CTAGGATAGAACTTGTGGGTTAATTGCGTGACCATCGATTTAACCCCTTGTGGCACTTGACTATCGATTAGATCCTTGGATGAGCAGATTCCGTTGAGCACCACAAGTGGATGTTGTTTCCACTTGTCCATTGATCTATGTAGAGCTTAATGGATCTAAATTAGATTGGCTTGCGCGAAAGTGACTGCTAATCTCATTTAGGTACACACACTATTGTCTGACCATGAAGCAGTGTTGACATTAGATAGCGAGTCCTTCAATTTACATTTGCATTGAAATACAATCCAATATTGCTTAAAACCTATTGTATCACCATTGTGGGAAGCCTAACCTTGGAAGCCTTTTTTTTCTTCCCTTGATTAATAACCTTGTTTGCTTGATATTTGTTACCATTGAAACCAAACCGAATTACAACCTTTTCTTGTTTACGACTTAATCTATTAGTTGAATTGACAATTGGTACTACATAGTCCCAGAGTTCGACACCTTGGTACTACACCCGAACCCGTACACTTGCGGGTAGGATTTGGACCTATCAAGTTTTTGGCGCCGTTGCCGGGGAGTGTTGTTAGTATTGGTTGTTACACGCAACCGATAGATTAGGTCTCATTTTTGTTTTTGACTTTGCTTCCTTTGTCTTTGGTTTCAGATTTGTTCTCATTCATATGCGAAGAGCCTTGAGCGACGGTGAACTACAACACGATCCCGAACCCGAGCGTGCTTTTCACAGACGAAGAAGAGAGCAAAGAGAAGCAAGGACCCGAGCAATGGATGAGGCTGCACGATTGCAACAGCAACAACGAGAGTTGCTGCAACAACAGCAACTACTGAATCAGCAGCAGGAGATGCAACAGTTGTTGAATGCGCCTCCGCCTATGACATTGGGTGACTATGTGCTGCCACGTCACCAAGGACCCACATCTGGTGTGGTCCGACCTCCAGTTGCTGCAAGGAACTTTGAGCTGAAGCCGTCTTTGATAAATATGGTTCAGCAGAATCAGTTTGGAGGTCTACCATCTGAGAATCCTCACCTACATCTTAACACCTTTCTGGAGCTTATGGACACGGTGAAGATTCATGATGTCTCTGATGACGCGCTTTATTTGCGCGCCTTCTCATTCTCTTTGAAAGACAGGGCTAAGGCTTGGTTCAAGGCTCTTCCTCAGGGCACTATCACGACATGGGATGAGTTGGCTAAGGCTTTCCTAACCAAGTACTTCCCCCCGAAGAAGACGGCTGAGATGAGGAATCAGATTAGTTCGTTCCAGATGAAGGATGGAGAGTCTCTCTATGAAGGTTGGGAGAGATTCATGGAGCTATTGTTGCTATGTCCTCACCATGGGCAAGATAAGTGGGTGTTGCTGCACACCTTCTACAACGCTATGGACAGCACTAATAGGATGCTCATTGATGCCTCATCTGGAGGTACTATCATGGATATGCATGTTGATGCGGCTTGGGATAAGATTGAGAGCATTGCCCAACACAATCACTACTATGATGCTCGATCGACTCCAAGCACTAAGAGGACAGCTGGTCTTTATGAGGTTGATAATGAGGTCTCTCAACAAGCTAGGATGGAGGCTATGGCTCATGAGATAAAGCAACTAAAGTTGAGTATGAATAGAGCTAAGCTGAAGAAAGAGGAGAGTCCTGCTCAGGTTGCTTCACAGGTGGTTTGCCAATTCTGTGGGGATGGTGATCACACCATAACAACTTGTCAATTATTTGCTGCACGGGATGAGGCACAAGAGGGAGATGTGAACTATATGAACAACTTCAATCGGGGTCCTAGGAACGATCCATACTCCAACACCTATAACCCCGGTTGGAGGAATCACCCTAACTTCTCCTATGCCAACAACCAAGCTGCTCAGAGACCGCCTCCTGGTTTTCAACAAAGAGCTCCTCAACCCCAAGGCCAAGAGCGTGCCCAAACGTCTGAAGAGTCCAAGTTTGACTTGATCATGAAAGAGCTTCAGAACATCAACAAAGTATTGAAGAACCATGATAGCTTGCATGCTCAGTACGCTTTGAATGCTCCTAGGCCCCAAGGTCAACTTCCCGGTCAGACTGAGGCCAATCCAAAAGGGCAAATCAATGCTGTGTCCTTGAGGAGTGGTAAACAACTCGAAGACCCAAAGGTTGTGGATCTCAAGCAAAAGGGCAAAGCTGCTGAAGAGCCCGAAGAAGTTGTGGTCCAAGAGAAGGAGGCACCTTACGTCCCACCTCCACCATACAAGCCTCCTCTTCCCTTCCCCCAAAGGAAGGCTCAAGCTCAGTTGGATCAACAATATGGCAAGTTTGTAGAGGTGCTGAAAAAACTCTACATCAACATCCCCTTCACCGATGCTCTCAAGCAAATGCCATCTTATGTGAAGTTCTTGAAGGAGATCTTGTCCAACAAAAGGAAACTGGATGATTGCCAATCAGTTTCTTTGAGTCAGGAGTGCAGTGCTCTAATTCAAAACAAGTTGCCTCCCAAGCTTGGAGATCCTGGTAGCTTCAACGTCCCCATGGTGATTGGTGATTGCACCTATGATGCATTGTGTGATTTGGGGGCTAGTGTGAGCATCATCCCGCTCTCCATTTGTAAGGACTTGGACTTGGGAGAGCCGAGACCAGTGAGGATGACTTTGTATATGGCTGACAGGTCCGCGACTCACCCCATAGGGATTTTGGAGGACATACCCATCCAGATAGGTAAGTTCTTCATTCCTGTGGACTTCATTGTTTTGGATATTGATGCTGACTCTCCTGTCCCTATTATCTTGGGAAGACCCTTCTTAGCTACTGCAGGTACACTAATTGATGTGAAACAGGGTATTCTTTCCTTTACTATTGGGGATGAGAGAATTGAGTTTAATTTGTCCAAGGCTATTAAGCGACCTTCTTTTGAGGATGATGTATCCAGGATTGATGTGTGTGCTCACGAAGGTCAAAAGTCCGTGATGTCTCTCATGATTGAGGACCCTTCGGAGCGTTACTTGATGGAGAGTGCGACCCAAGCTGAGAATCTGGGGCTACTGGCTGATGTGCTCTTTGATTTGGAGTCCACCGAGGAGATGCCCGAGGCCATTGTTGAAGCCCTTACAAGAGAAGATGTTCCTCCTAAGGAGGAGACCAAAGAGGCACCAAAGGTGGAGTTGAAATCACTTCCATCTAATTTGAGGTATGAGTTCCTTGGACCCGATTCTACTTATCCGGTGATTGTCAATGCTAGCTTGAGTGATTGTGAAATTGAAAAATTGTTGCATGAACTTAGGCTGCATAGAAAAGCCATTGGATATTCTATTGATGACTTGAAAGGAATTAGTCCCTCAATGTGCATGCATAGGATTTTGATGGAAGATGACCATAAACCATCCATTGAGCATCAAAGAAGACTTAATCCTAACATGAAAGAAGTAGTGAAAAAAGAAGTGCTGAAATTGTTAGACGCAGGCATTATTTATCCTATTTCTGATAGTGCATGGGTTAGTCCTGTCCATGTTGTGCCTAAGAAGGGTGGAATGACTGTGGTGAAAAATGACAAGAATGAATTGATTCCTACTAGGACAGTCACTGGGTGGAGAATGTGCATTGACTATAGAAAATTGAACAAGGCCACTAGAAAAGACCATTTTCCACTACCCTTCATAGATCAAATGCTAGAGAGGTTGGCCAAGCATTCACATTTTTGTTATTTGGATGGTTATAGTGGATTCTTTCAAATCCCTATTCATCCGGATGACCAAGAAAAAACCACTTTCACATGCCCCTATGGCACATTTGCCTATAGGAGAATGCCATTTGGTTTGTGTAATGCTCCGGGCACCTTTCAAAGATGCATGATGGCTATTTTTTCTGATTTGATTGAGGATATTATGGAGGTTTTTATGGATGATTTCTCCGTATATGGTACTTCTTTTGATGCTTGCTTGTCTAACTTGTCTCGAGTTTTACAGCGGTGTGAGGAAGTAAACCTTGTATTGAATTGGGAAAAGTGTCATTTCATGGTAAGTGAAGGTATTGTGCTAGGGCATTTGGTTTCTAACCGTGGGATTGAGGTTGACAGGGCCAAGATTGAGATCATAGAGAAGATGCCGCCTCCAACCTCGGTCAAGGGCATTAGAAGTTTTCTAGGACATGCCGGGTTCTATAGGAGGTTCATTCAGGATTTTTCAAAAATCTCCAAACCTCTTACTAACTTGCTCTTGAAGGATGCCCCCTTTGAATTTTCGAAGGAGTGTCTGGATGCTTTTTGCAGGTTAAAGGAGGCCTTGATTTCAGCACCAATTATACAGCCTCCTGATTGGGACCTCCCATTTGAGCTTATGTGTGATGCCAGCGACTACGCTGTAGGGGCTGTTCTGGGGCAAAGGAAGGACAAGAAGCTACATGCAATCTATTATGCTAGTAAAACTCTTGATGATGCCCAAGTGAATTATGCCACGACTGAGAAAGAGTTGCTTGCTATTGTCTTTGCCTTTGAGAAGTTCAGGTCTTATTTGGTGGGAGCCAAAGTCATTGTCTATACTGATCATGCTGCAATCAGGTATCTCTTGAGTAAGAAGGAGGCCAAGCCTAGACTGATCCGATGGATCCTTCTTCTTCAAGAGTTTGACATGGAGATTAGAGACAAAAAGGGCACCGAGAATTTGGTTGCTGATCATTTATCTAGGTTGACTCAAGAGCAGTTGGAGTGCACAAAAGATGAGCCACCTATTGATGATTCGTTCCCGGATGATCACCTTTTTAGGATTGCTAATGAAGTCTTGACTCTTGCAAATTCAAGAATGCCATGGTATGCCGATTTTGTCAACTACTTGGTTTGCAACGAGTTACCTCCCAATCTCTCATTCCAACAGAAGAAGAAATTCTTGTCTGATGTTCGGCATTATTTTTGGGATGAACCATTGCTTTTCAAGAGGTGTGCTGATGGGGTAATTAGAAGATGTGTTCCTGAGGAGGAGGTAGAGAGTGTCATCACTCATTGTCATTCTCTACCATGTGGAGGACATGCTGGGTCCTCAAAGACCACCACCAAGATATTGAGTTCCACCCTCTATTGGCCTTCTATGTTCAAGGATGTGCACCGTTTCATTGCTTCATGTGATGCATGTCAACGTACGGGGAACATCTCAAGGAGGAACGAAATGCCTCTTAACAACATTCAGGAGGTTGAGATCTTTGATGTATGGGGAATAGATTTCATGGGACCTTTTCCGCCGTCATGCTCTAACAAGTATATTCTTGTGGCGGTGGATTATGTGTCCAAGTGGGTGGAAGCCATTGCCTCACCGACTAATGATTCAAGAGTGGTGTCTAAGTTCTTTAACAAGGTGATCTTTCCAAGGTTTGGGACTCCAAGAGTTGTGATAAGTGATGGAGGATCCCACTTTATTGAGAAGAAGTTTGAGGCTTTGCTGAAGAAGTATGGGGTTACGCACCGGGTTGCAACTCCATATCATCCTCAAACTAGTGGTCAAGTTGAGGTCTCTAACCGGGAGATCAAGGCTATCTTAGAAAAGACCGTGTCCCGATCCCGGAAAGATTGGGCGATGAAGCTTGATGACGCTCTTTGGGCTTATAGGACAGCATTCAAGACTCCCATTGGCACAACTCCTTACCGACTGATTTATGGGAAGTCTTGTCATCTACCGGTGGAACTTGAACACAAAGCGTATTGGGCAATCAAATTGTTCAATTACGACATGAAGGAAGCCGGTGAGAAAAGGATGCTGCAATTACAAGAGCTTGAGGAGTTGAGGTTAGATGCTTATGAGAATGCCCGGATTTATAAGGAGAGAACTAAGAGGTGGCATGACAAGCACATTCTTCCTAGAGAATTTCATGAAGGCGATCTCGTCTTGTTATACAATTCTAGGTTGAGACTTTTTCCGGGAAAGCTGAAATCCCGATGGTATGGTCCGTTCCAAGTACGGAAGGTGTACCCTCACGGTGCAATTGAGATATGGAGTGAAGAAACGGGACAATTCAAGGTGAACGGGCAGCGGCTCAAGAAGTACATCGCGGGTGCCCCAATCAAGATGACCGTTTCCGTCCTCTATCTCGATCCGGTTCCTTGAAAGACGATGGAAGGTCAAGCTAATGACCGTAAACAAGCGCTGGGTGGGAGGCAACCCATCAGGTACGTTTTCTATCTTTCTCTCAAAAAAAAAAAAAATAAAAATAAAAAAAATAAAAAAAATAAAAATAAAAGGGGATCGACCATGCTTAACTGAGCGTAACTCGGTCATCACCCGACCGGGTTTCTGACCGAGTTTTTCTCAGTTGGTCGAAGGAGAAGTGCGCCATCTTAACTGAGCGAAACCCGGTCATCACCCGACCGGGTTTCTGACCGGGTTTCACTCAGTTGGTCGAAGGAGAAGCGCGAAACCCGGTCATCACCCGACCGGGTTTTTGACCGAGTTTCTCTCAGAAGGAGGAAGGAGAAACATGCGCCATCTTAACTGCGCGAAACCCGGTCATCACCCGACCGGGTTTCTGGCCGGGTTTCGAGCAGCTTTTGTTTAACCCCTAACCCGACCGGGTCTTTCCAAATACCCTTTTCTCTCCTTCCTCTTTCTCTTCTCCCTCTCTCGCCGCACCAGCCCCCCCCCTTCTCGCCTTCTCCTCTCCCGACCGGACCGAGGTGCACAGTCCCACCGGAACATCCGAGCACCACCACGCAAGTGTTCACCTTCCTTCGTTTTCCCCCTTTCTCCCATTCCTAAGAAATCAAGGTATAATTTCTAAGCCCTAGATTTAGTTTGGATTATTGGATTTTGGGTGTTTGTAAGTTCGAATTCTTGATTTGGATGATTGATTGTTTGAATTGGGTGGATTTTTGGGAGGAAATTTTGGATCTTGATGATTACTTTGAAATATCAGGCTCATTTCCAGATTTCTTAATTTGGGGGTGGATTTGGGTAAAATTGATGATGCTTGGTGGTTTGCTTGAATTTTTGTGATGTGCTAGTGGTTTGTTCTTACTCGTGTAAATTTTGTTCGTTGATGACTCGTGTGAATCTTATGCTATAATTGTTGTTCGTTCTTGCTAGAACGACATATATGTTATTTGGGATTCAAATTGCTTGCCCCCTTGTGCTGATATTATTGGTCATTCTTGCCGGAATGACGATTATGTGGGTATGCATTACCTTGGTTTGGCTTGTTTTGTTGTGTGTCTAGGAATACCGGAAAACAGGAAAATGTCAGCATCCAAGCGACCAAGGCAGACCGGTAGCTCTTCTAGGCCCCGCGCTGACCCTCCGAGGGATGCGGATAATGCCAACGCGTTGGGGATTACCTTCTCTTCTAATGCTCATCGCCTGCGGTTCCGAAAAATTAAGGATCGCTCGATTATGCCAACGCGGCACTTGGACTTTGGGATGCTCGCCACCTTGGGGATTGATGCGGACATTGAGTGGCTGGCTGCACGTCTGGGATGGCAGACCTTCATTCACTTCGAGCAGCCCACCTACCGGCACCTCACGCTGGAGTTCCTGAGCACTTTGGAATGTCAGCTCATACAAGGCGAGCACCGCAGTGTGGGACTGTGCACCTTCCGTCTAGGGAACGCCAACCGCGAGCTCACCTTGGCTGACGTGAGCGCCATCTTCGGCTTCCCAATAGCTAGAGTGGATGCTCCTCGAGTGGATACCAGGGCTCATTTCTGTTCCTACCCAGACTTTTGGAGGGAGATTGCGGCAAATCATCATTATGACCCTGCGAAGACCAAGGCCTCCTGGATCACTAACCCGGCCATCCGCCTCTTTCACCGCTTCATGGCCCATACAATCTTTGGCCGCGGTGGTGGAGCTGAGAACAGCGCCTCCAAGAAAGAGGTCCTTGTCCTTTGCGCCGCACTGCACAACGAGGAGATCAACTCCGCTGCCTTCCTGATGGGTCATTTACAATTGGTGAGCCATAAGGTCAGCGGGACTATTACCATCGGCGGCTTGGTGACTGCTTTTGCGAAGCATTTTGGCATTCCTTTGGCGGGTCGCCGCGATTATCAGTCATCATGCGCCATTGATTTTCCTACGCTCATCAAAATGGGGGTGGTGTTCCAGCGCGGTACTTCCTGGTGTTGGGTGCTTCCTACTGCTGAGGCTCCTAGAGGCTGCCGGCTCCTCCGTCTCCCCAATCCCGAGCGCACTTCGCTCCAGCAGCAGGCCAATTGGAATGTGCGTCCTCTACCTTCGGATCCCTACCCTTCCAGCGGCAAGCAAGCTAGAGGCGCTCCCATGGATGACGAAGAAGACGAGGATGATGATGATGATGCCAATGAGAGCGGTCCCGCAGCTGGTAGTTCACAGGGGCATGATTCGCGCCTCTATTCTATGCTAGAGAGTATGCAGCAAGACATGGCGGTTGGGTTTTCCGCAGTGCACGCACGGATGGACCATATGCACGCGGACATCAACACGCGCTTTGATCAATTGCGTGCTGATTTTCAGAATTGGCGTTTCCCAGGTTCTCCACCTCCACAAGAGTAGACTCCTCTTCACCCCTTGCATCATAGTAGAATAATTGTGAGTACTCCCTTTTCCTTACGCTTCCTTTTCTACATTGGGGACAATGTAGGGTTCCAGCTTGGGGGTGGGGTGTATTTTCAATTTTGCATTGCATATAGTTCGCTTGATTAGTTGCATTTGAATTTTTAGTTGCAATTTTTTCCCTGCTCGGTCCTTTGTGAGTTCTCATAACAGTATACGCACCATGACTCCTCTTAATATGCTTTGGTTGTTAATATTGCAATTGCATTATGAGCATGATATGATTGATCAAACTTATGACAATGACTTGAGCATGTGGACTTTGATTAAGATGTGTTAGGACTGAAACTCTAGACAAAATGTCCCGGTGAGGTTGTTGGCCTTTCTAGGACTACATTCATAAGTCCTCTTATTTTCTTGTGTGATCTCTCTTTGCTTGCTATCTCTAGAACTTGCTTCTGTACCTATTTGAGACTACATATAGGACTAAAAATGCACTACATCTTGATCGAGACATTGTTTTTGTTAGCCCTTTTTAATCCTTGGCCACCCTATTATTATTTCCCTCTTTTTGAAGCCACTATGAGCCTATAGCCTATTTTATTTGTAAGCTCCACAAAAGAAATCCTATCCTATTATATATCCTACCTATCCAGGGGTTTGAACTTCTATTTGCTTTGTGTGGATGTGAGACAAGCTTGGGGGAGTTGTATAAATGTTGGGTGATCATTGGAAATCATTTGTAAGGGTCTATACCATTCAGTTTATAATAGTTTACTTCCTTCTTCTTCATTCAAAAAAAAAAAGAAACAAAACAAAAAAAAAAGAAAAAAAAGAAGAGAACCAGAAAAAAATCTGGATAAAAAAAAGAAAAGAAAAAGAGAGTGGAGGAGAAAAGAAGTGCATAAGAAAAAAGAATGGTAAATCATTTATTTGGGGTGTAATTTCTGAGCTTATTGTAATATCATATTATGGTTGGTGTTGGTTTGAGAAGTCTATTCCCCTGGATTTAGCACCACATGGCCAAATATATATCCATGCCTATTTAAAATCCCTTGGCCCCATTACAACCCTATTATATGTCTCGTGATTGTGTTTTGCATTGTCCTAGTAGTGGAGATTAGATATTGTTGCAAGCTTATGGTAGATAGCATTCAAAGTAGAGTGTTGAGCGACATATATAAACCTAAACACATGAGTGTGAGTGACATTAAAATTAACTTGTGAGGTCTAGAGTTGAGGAACTAATTTCATCTTGTCATTGATTGAGAAGCATGCTAGGACGGAAGTTGTCATTTGTTTGGCCTTTCATGGTCATTGTTCATATGTCTTTTGGATAGAAACAGCTATTGCATATTTTGTGTACTCATTGTCGTGCACTTGCTTGGGGACAATCAAGGTTCAAGCTTGGGGGAATTTGATAGCATGCATTTAGACTAGTTTAGGCCACGTCTATTTCTGCCATTTTGATTTGTTTCGTTGATTTTTCCTTTAGTTTTATTTGGTTTTAGTAGTTTAGGAGTGTTCGGAGTCTACTCTTGCGCTTTTCTCATTTCAGGATCTTTTGGAGGCGTTTTTTGGAGAATGGTGGCCTTGATATGAAGATGTTCGAGTAGAGGACACGTTGGAATGGCGCCAACGACAAGTGTGCGGATGATAAGAAGAAGGCAGGACCAAGGCCGAGTAAGGAGAGAGTCCAGGACTGGAGCTAAAGGAGGAAACCGTGCCAAACCCGGCCAAGACCCGGCCAAGTCTCACCCCGTGTCGTGGAAGGCAAGGCAGACTTCAACTGGGAGTAACCCGGTCATGACCCGACCGGGTTTGTGACCGGGTCAGCAAGCGAGTTGTCACCTGAGTGTAACCCGGCCATGACCCGACCGGGTTTGTGACCGGGTCAGCAAGCGAGTTGTCACCTGAGTGTAACCCGGCCATGACCCGGCCGAGTTTCTGGCCGGGTCGGGCCGCTGTTTCATTTCCGACTCATTTAATCCCCGGGCGTTTTGTCTTCTATTCGTATGGGGGTATAAAAGCCTTGTGAGAACTGCTATTCCATCATCTTGTAACTGCTTTAGACGTTTCAAAACTCTCAAGAACCCTAGGGAAAACTTGGAGATTTTACTAGATTTGATCGCTGGAATTTCGTATCTCTTTGGAGAAGACAATTGGTATGTTGTTTCTTTCAATGAAATTGATTTCTCTTTCTCTCATGTCTAGCTAAATCCTCCTTTCTAAGGTTGGGTGAACCCAATGGTGATTTGATAGATTTGATTGGTAGTGTTTGGTTGTATGTATATGTAAATGTGAATTGATTCTATCCTAGGTTGCTTAATACCCTGATTGCTTTGTAATTGAGATTTCTAATTAGAATTTGAGACCGACCGGAGATAATGATAATTGGAGGTTGATTTAAATGGATCCCTAGGATAGAACTTGTGGGTTAATTGCGTGACCATCGATTTAACCCCTTGTGGCACTTGACTATCGATTAGATCCTTGGATGAGCAGATTCCGCTGAGCACCACAAGTGGATGTTGTTTCCACTTGTCCATTGATCTATGTAGAGCTTAATGGATCTAAATTAGATTGGCTTGCGCGAAAGTGACTGCTAATCTCATTTAGGTACACACACTATTGTCTGACCATGAAGCAGTGTTGACATTAGATAGCGAGTCCTTCAATTTACATTTGCATTGAAATACAATCCAATATTGCTTAAAACCTATTGTATCACCATTGTGGGAAGCCTAACCTTGGAAGCCTTTTTTTTCTTCCCTTGATTAATAACCTTGTTTGCTTGATATTTGTTACCATTGAAACCAAACCGAATTACAACCTTTTCTTGTTTACGACTTAATCTATTAGTTGAATTGACAATTGGTACTACATAGTCCCAGAGTTCGACACCTTGGTACTACACCCGAACCCGTACACTTGCGGGTAGGATTTGGACCTATCAATGGTTATCTCGTGTTGTCTTCCATTTTCTACACTAGGGTTAATTGTGAAGGCGCCAGGTCTAACCGTTCTATTAATCAAGTTGATCACCACCAGTTTAAGTTGTAGCAATAGGTAGCATAGTTATCTGTTTGGTATAATATATGTACCAAAATTAAGGGAATTGAGTTTTGAGCAACTTTTTTCATTTTTAAGCCGCTAAAGTAAACACTATCATGCGGCGTTAAATTAGTTTGGAGAGAAAAACCAAAGACGTTAGCATGTAGCGTTTTTCTCTAATCCCTTTCGTATAATTATGAGGTATATTTCACAAATGTAGTTTGTTCGGGCGCGTTTAGGATGCGCCCAAAACGGGTGTGGGTTATAATTTTTCGAGTGCGGGATTAAACGCCCTATATTAACTAATCATTTTCTTCCTTTGTTTTTTCCTTGGATGTTTTTAGGGCGAAATGTAATTAGATGCATGCTACGTACGGTAGTACGTCCCCGTTAAAAAAACCTTCCAAAAGGCTAGTGAATAAAGAATAAGCTAGCTTGTTATTTTAAGTTTTAACTTGTATAGGAACTACAACAACATGCATTATTATATACCGATAAACGGGGTATACGGGGGTTGCTTTTGGTATTTTCTTACTCCAACGAGCCGAAAAAAAGTAATCAATATGACCCAAAAACAAAGAAAATCATAAGGAGCCCTAACACCGCAAAAATAGTACACATCAATGTTCATATTTTGCATAGTAATGTTCATAATCTGGGCCATGAAACTTTTTGAACGTTTTCAGTGAGGGACGCGGTGACATACTTATAATTACCGCGAACATTGATTTTTTTCTTAAAAAAATTCATCACCCAAATTATGAACATTGTCGCCCAAATTATAAACAACTTGTTATTTGTGAACGTGAAAAACTACGTTTATCCTACGTTAAGGCATGCTCTAATCCGAACTTTTCTCTTTATCAATGTCGCAAAAAGCAACTTAAAAAATGTTATACTCCGTATTTTATATCGCTCTATGTTCAGATTTTAATACGGTAATTTTATGAAAAAAAGTTTAATTTAATACACGTTCAATGTAAAATCGCTAAAAATCAAGTAAAGGTAAGTTTGAATTTACCTACTTAATTAATACGTTAAAAAAACAAGCCTGAATTTAAAAGCATGCATGGCTCTCTGGTTTTGAAAAGGATATACTTAATACTCCGTATTAATTGAAGTCTGCATGATTGATCATGTAAGAAGAAAAAGAACATTTTTAGGTGGAATAAAATGTATTCTACCTTTTTTGAGAGTAATCTTATGCTTAGTTATCCTTACTACTCGTTATCACGGGAATTAACAAGGCAGCGGATGACTTGACTAGGGTTGATTTGAAGTTTGAGCCAATAGATAGTACTGCTTTTTTTTTAAAATTAACAAGGCAATTTCCTACGTTGATGTTTTAAAATTTAGACCTAGAAAAATGTTATAAGAACAAAATTCATACTTCCACGTAAACTTCCTGCTTCAATCGCTGCTAGATCCAATTTGTAATTTTACTAATTCCCAACCCCAACTTTACTCAACATGTGTATAAACATCTTCTTCTTTTGAACTCTTAACACCGTGTCGTCCAAGATATATTGAGTCAACATAGCATTCTTAAGGAGTTATACTAATCAAGTACTGACTTCTCATGAATGTTGAGCATTTAATCAAGTACTCTTAAGATAAAGAACTCAGTCAACATGTGTATGGAAACTTAAATTATATTTAAAACGCATACATATGTTGAACAACGAACACCCATAATTATTTAGAGCAACACCCATAATTATTTAGAGCAACGTAACAATGGAATCATAAAATATCTGACCAGTCAAGACAAAAATAAATCCGAACAATCTGACTTAAGTTGTTGGATGAGGAATGAAACCCAAACATACGTCCCGAAGTTAGTGGAAGAAGATGCTGCTAATCAAACCCCAAATTCACTCAACACGTCCTATATAAACCCTAAACAATTAAGCTTTCCATTCCATCAAACAAACTTAATACAACCTTAGCTTTCATCTCTTTCTCCCGTATCTCATTCCTTACTATTAATTTCTAAGATGGCCTTTACCAAACAAATCAACAACTTCCTTTGCTTCACATTGTTCCTTGTTAGCACCACTCTCTTACTTGCTTCTCAAGCCTCCTCCCGTCCCATTGATCAAGAGCCATCCATGCTCGAGAAACACGAGCAATGGATAACTCGACATGGGCGTGTCTACAAAGACGAGGTTGAGAAGGCCATGCGGTTCAAGATATTCAAGGACAATGTCAACCACATTAAGGCTTTTAATAACAAACTCACACGTACTTACACCCTTGGTGTTAACAAGTTTAGTGACCTCACAAGAGAGGAGTTTCAAGCCACCCACACTGGATATAGACCAACAACAACCATGTCTAAGTCCAACCTCTCCATCGCATTCGAACCAGCTGCATCGCCAATCGACGACAACACCCCTCCATCGCCTACTAGTGGTGATGATGGTTCGCTCGATTGGAGGCAGCAAGGCGCGGTTACTCAGGTCAAGGACCAAGGCAATTGTGGTATGTGTACATTTATTCATATTACTTCACATTTAACACGGACTACCAAAACATGCATAACTGTTAAAATATTTAGTTCTCATATGGAACTTGAGACTAATCATACATGGATTCTATATACCGTCAACATTTCAAAATGCAGATCTCGCATATATTACACGAGAAGTGCATATCTCGCGTTACGCGAGACGGAACCAGAAATGAATGTTCAGTGTTTCTCACGTAACGCGAGAAACCTGGTGGTGTTTGGGAATTTGCCTGGCGATATATTATCAATTGGTTTTGGGATGAAACCCCCCATAGACTTATTTGTTGTGCCTAATGTACATGTTACGCTTATCTATATTTCAGACAATTTGTAGATTGCTCATGACCCACACACTGTGAATTGATAACAGTCACTCACGATCCTGCTGTCCAAGTGTAACGAGTGCTCATAGCCTATTAATTGTTAAAAACAATTAATGGAAGCCCACATTGCGCTTATCCATGTTCAGGATCTCACAGTATGTGGATTTCATAATAATAAGGATAACTAATCATGTATACGCACAGGTTGTTGCTGGGCATTTGCAACAGTGGCTGCAATAGAAGGCATGAACCAGATCTCGACCAAAAACCTAGTCTCCTTGTCAGAGCAAGAGCTTGTCGACTGCTCAACCACAAACCACGGATGTGGTGGCGGGAATATGGACGTAGCATTCTCGTACGTGGAGCAGAGCGGAGGAATCACAACCGAAACCTCGTACCCCTACACGGGAACCGACACCAACACGTGTCAGTCGGGCTCCTCCTCAAATGTCCAGATAGGCGGGCATCAAGACGTGACCCCGAACGACGAGAACGCGCTTCTCGAGGCGGTGAGGAAGCAGCCGGTAGCGGTTGCAATAGACGCTAGTGAGTTCCAGTCGTATAAATCAGGGATCTTCAATGGACCATGCGGTAACCACCTCAACCATGCAGTGACGCTTGTGGGATACGGCACAACTGAAGAGGGAATAGAGTATTGGCTCGTCAAGAACTCATGGGGAATCACATGGGGAGAGGAAGGATATATGAAGATTCAGAGGAATTCTGGTGTTGAAGGTGGAATGTGTGGACTTGCCATGTCGCCTTCTTATCCGACCTCATCCGTCTAATTATAACTAGTATATATGCATGTATTCTCTGTTCCATGTTAAAATTCATATGTTATTGTGTGTACGTTATACTCCTGGTTTTTGTTTCAACTATATAATAAACATAGATGATTGATTGTACTAGTACGTTATTTGTTCTTTTGGTTCAACAATTAGTCTAGCGAGCTCCAACCTAAGATTAGGGTAGTCTAGCTTAACATGTGGCTCAACCATGACTCACTGATCATGGTTTGGTTTGGTTTGAAGCAATCCTGGGCTAAGGCTCGGTTGAGATGGCTTCTAACTTATCCCATGACTCGCACGGTTTATACAATAACCGTTATAATTTGACAACGGTTATTTGGAAATCCGGCCTATTTTTGTCAACAATTGAGTTTATACCACGATTCCAAGAATATCGGGGTTATATTCATAGGCAGACTATTATTTGCTCCGGATGCGAGATGTCCGGGTTATACACTTAAGCATAATTATTTCACCTGCAAATCCATATGTTAAAAAAACATAATTTCTCTGACTAGTCTTAACATTAATTAGTCTATAATAATACATCAAAAGTCAAGCATGTACTCCACCTTCGAACCCACGTTATACCTGTTGGACCCGGTTCTCGCGACTCTAACATGAACCCGGTTCGCGACTAATAAACAGACCGCGAGCCCATAAGACCGATAACCAAGTCGAGAACGAGAGGCCCATTAAGAAGCCCAATAGGTAAAGGAGCGGCACCGGATCGTGTGGGGCCCGATGTCTGATTATAAATCCTAACCGCAAAGAGAGAGAAGGCTGGTGGCAATTGAGAGCACCTTCCTTCCCCCTTGAGCTAGAGAGAAAACACATAAGGCGATTACTCATTTCCGAGCTCGCCTCTCTGATACCGATTCATCTCTTTTAGTAGAGAATCGGATGATCGGTACCTGGATTCTGGCTCTCGGTACCGTCATCGTGCTTTTGAGGTGCGGATCATCACGATTGGTTGAGTTTCATCATTTACTGTTTCATTGAGTTGGCTCACGAGGTTTCATTGATTTGGTCATTACTTCGATCGTTATCTTCTCTCTGTTTTACTTCATTCTATTGTTGTTTGAGGCATCATGTTCATTTATCTGTAGCTATTACTGACTTGAGCGTCGGAGAGCCAAATCAGGGGGTCCACCCTTCCGGTTTGGTTGTGCAGGTACCTTAAAGGTTGAAGAACATAAAGAACAGAGGAGAATAACACATTTTGATCTGGATGAAGATGAGTCGTAAGTTGTTGCTCCATCTTGCATAAGGAAGGTCTCCAGTATTTGAAGATTCACTGAAGGCCAGATCTCGCGAGGTGTTGATTGCGAGATCGCGAATATCTGGGCTCCAACACTGGCGCCGACCGTGGGGACCTCCTCGCGCAGCTAGCTCCCTTTGAAATCTCGAGAGTCAGTTCGCGAAGGGCAGCATCATGGTCGAGACTGGCAGAAGAGGCACAGTAAACGCCACCACGTCACACATCAATCAAAACACTCTCAATCCCCCACCACTCCCTCGCGTTGAGGAGGAAGTTCCCGAGCTTATCACTATCCCTCGGGAGCAGAACGAGCTTTTTGCCGCCTAGATAGCACAAGGCGCCCCGATCGCCCCAAATGCGGCTAACCAAAGGGTCGAACCTCTTAACGACCAAGCCAATCGCGAGGAGAGAGAGATTAATCGAGAAGAAGAAGTAGCTGAGATTGTCCCGGATGACAGAGCATCAGTTTCTAGAAGGCCGAGGGAGAGAAATGGTACTCGCGATGTTGGACAGGGAAGGTTCGACTTAAACCAGGCTCCAATGAGCCATCAGGAGCACTACAACTCTCAACATGATGTTCGCTATGACGAGAGGGGCCGAGCGTACTATCCTGTACAAGAACAACGCGATCGTCAGGAGGGGTACATTGTGCAAGTTTGATGCAGTAGTGTCCATGAGCCATTTCTACATAAAGTTTCCCACACCCTCCAGGACTGGAGTTGCGACGGGGGTGGAGAAAGAGAGCATCTCTTGTTACATCAAGTCCGAAAAGGGAGAAGATACACCTCTGCTCGCGAATCAACTTTTTGTCCCAGGTATGCCTAATGTCGAGGAGGAAGCTGATTTAGATGTTCGTGAGCCTCCCAGATATCAGAATTCTGAGGGAAATGTGGACAGAGCAAAGTTTTCCGGATTTGAAATGCAGGAGGTCACTCCTTTTGCGAACAAAGAAGAGAAATTATCGGTGGGAGGTAACCTTGACCCTATGGTGATGAGGAAGATTGAAAACTTGATGTCGGAGTCGCGAGATGTCTTCGCTTGGTCCCCCAAAGACTTGAAAGGAATTCCCCCATCGGTAATCACTTACTCTCTAAATATTAGCAACGATATCATTCCTAAAAGACAGAGAAAAAGAAAGCAAGCGGGTCCGAAGAATGAGGCCGCGGCCGTGGAGCTCGCAAAACTCCTAAAAGCTGGGTTTGTAAGACCAGTACAGTACCCAGCTTGGTTTGCTAATGTTGGTATGGTCGCGAAAAAAGGAACGGGAAAATGGAGGATGTGCGTGGACTTCACAGATTTGAACAAAGCTTGCCCGAAAGACAGCTACCCGCTACCTTCTATTGATCAGCTTGTAGACTCCACCGCAGGGCATGAGGCACTCAGCTTTCTAGATGCGTACTCGGGGTATAACCAAGTCATGATGAACCCCCTTGACTCAGAGCATACCTCTTTCATAACAGATAAGGGAACTTTCTGCTACAAAGTGATGCCTTTCGGCCTTAAGAACGCGGGGGCCACTTTCCAGAGATTGGTCGACCGCATCTTCAGTGATCAGATAGGGGATACGGTTGAGGCCTACGTTGATGACATTGTGGTAAAGAGCAAGAAACAAAGTGACCATGCTCGCGACATGGCAGAGGTCTTCGCAACGCTTAGAAAGTATGGGATGAGTTTAAACCCGGACAAGTGCGTGTTCGGTGTCACAGAAGGAAAATTCTTGGGTTTCATGATTAGCGCTCGCAGTGTAGAGGTTAATCCCGATAAAGTCAAAGCCGTTCTCGATCTCGAACCACCACGGTCAACCCATGAGGTCCAAAGGTTTGTAGGCCGAGTGAACTATTTGGGGAGATTTTGTGCCAAATTGGCCGAACGCAACCTCCCCTTCTTCAAGATCCTGAAAAAGCCAAAGAATTTTGAGTGGACTGAGGAATGTGGTCAAGCCTTCGCGAGCCTCAAAGAGCATCTGACAAGGCTCCCGATCTTATCTTCCCCGATTCCGGGAGAGACTCTCCAATTGTATCTCGCGGCCAGCTCGAGGGCGGTAAGCACAGTTCTTGTTTGCGAGTCAGAGAAACCGGTATATTTTGTCAGCCGAGCTTTGTTGCCAGCGGAAACACGGTATTCTCCAGTTGAGAAGTCTGTGCTCGCGCTGATAACGGCTGCTCGCAAACTAAGACCCTACTTTCATGCACACCCGATTGAAACCCTGACGGACTTGCCACTCAATAGCTTCATGACCAAACCTACTGTAGCAGGGAGGCTCCCAAAATGGGTTATTGAGATGTCAGAGTTCGATGTGGTATACCGGCCCATGCCAGCTATCAAGGCACAAGCGCTTGCTGACTTCATTGTCGAAACGAGTTTCAGAGAAGGGGAAGTGGTAAATCCGAACGGCGAACATATGATGTGGATAATGCACATTGATGGGGCTGTGAATGACGAGGGGTGTGGCGCGGGTGTGATTCTTACATCGCCTACGGGAGATGAGATAAGCCACACCATCGCACTAAAGTTCAAACCCACGAACAATGAAGCTGAATATGAGGCCTTGATCGCAGGGCTAGAGTTAGCCATCGGCCTTTCAATCTCTCTGCTGTCATGTTGTTGCGATTCAGAGGTTGTAGTAAAGCAGGTGCAGGGGCTTTATGAAGCGCGAACAGGGAACCTCCCACAATACCATGCCAGGGTCGCGACATTGACCTCGCTTTTCATGCATTTCGAGATCAAAGCAATCCCAAGAGAACTGAATAAAAAAGCAGATGAGCTCGTGAAGATGGGAGCCAGTTGGGAAGGTCCCAAAGAGGAACGCGAGCAAAGATCAGGGTTCATGGTGTCAAAGGGGGGACCCCCGAAATATCTGTTTTTTGTGAAAGAAGAAAGTGCCATCAGTCACGAGATTGAGATGATGGCGATCAATACTTCATCTGAAGATTGGCGTCGCCCATTCATAGACTACCTCAGATATGGTCGCGGTCCTACTGACCCAAAAGATCTCGTGCAATTGAAAAGAAAGGTTGGACGCTTTTATATCAGCAGAGGTGAGCTTTACAAAAGAGGAGGTGACCCTTGTGAACTGAAATGTATGGGCTACTATGAGACAAAGGCCTACCTCGAAGAGCTGCATGTTGGGCTATGTGGGACACACGCAGGGTGGAGACCTCTGGTGTACAAGGCTTTGCGCCAAGGGCATTTCTGGCCTACAATGAAACAAGATGCTCAAGCGATAACGCGAGCTTGTCAGGCATGCCAGTATTTTGCCCCTGCCTCTCACCAACCAGGAGTGCAGGTTCAAATCATGGGAAGCCCCATCCCCTTCGCGATGTGGGGGTTGGGTCTTCTTGGCCCTTTTAAACCAAAGGCCCCGGGTCAGCTCGAGTATATCATTGTCGCGGTGGACTATTTCACAAAATGGATTGAGGCAGAAGCACTCGCGTCGACAACAGTACCCGTAGTGAAAAAATTCCTTTGGAAGAGCATTATCTGTCGCTATGGATTGCCACGCGAGATTGTTACCGATCGTGGTCCTCAGTTCAACTCGCCTCAGCTGATGGCATGGTGCAGCGATTTGGGAGTTAATTTGAAAATTGCTTCAGTTGCACATCCACACTGTAATGGACAGGTAGAAGCCGTCAATAAAAGCATTGTCACAGATCTTAAGAAAAGACTAGACTGCGCTAAGGGCAGATGGGCGGAGGTCCTGCCACTTACTCTCTGGGCCAATCGAACCACAGTGAAAAAATCAACGGGGGAGAGTCCCTTCGCCCTCGCGTACGGGGTGGAGGCTGTGGTTCCCGTAGAAATCTTGTTCCCAAACGAAAGACTCCTTCACTATGACTCGGATACCAATGACGAGAAGATGAGGATGGAGCTCCAGCTTCACGAGGAAACACAAGAAATGGCGGGTGTCGCGAAGTATTATAACAAGCATGTCAAGGAAAGAGGATTCGTGAAGGGAGATCTGGTCCTGAGAAAGACAGAGGGAGGAAAACTCGATCCCAACTGGGAGGGGCCGTATATAGTGGATCGCGAAGTTGCACCAGGGGCCTATCGACTGAAGGATAGCTCTGGCAATCACGTTGCAAATTCCTGGAACGTGATGCGACTACGCCGCTATTACGCCTAGCCTACTCCCCCACACAGGTATGAATTCCCACGTTTTCATAACATGTCTTCATACCTCAAAAGAATATTTCATAGAAAGCGATATAACCGCGAAATAAGATGTTCTGACGAGCTGTATGCAGGCGAAAGGACCGATTGAGACTAAACATTAGCAAGAATCTATCATCGGGTTACCAAAGGAATAAATACTTTCGCCACAAAGGGGGACATGATCTCAGAATAAAAGGTACGTGCGCATCTCGAGAATTCACGAGATCACATAAATCCCGTGACGCTGGGCTGGGGCCAAGAGCACCCACCCAGGTCGCGAAGCCGTGACGTTGGGCTGGGGCCAAGAGCATCCACCCAGGTCGCGAAGCCGTGACGTTGGGCTGGGGCCAAGAGCACCCACCCAGGTCGCGAAGCCGTGACGCTGGGTTGGGGCCAAGAGCGCCCACCCAGGTCGCGAAGCCGTGACGCTGGGCAGGGGCCAAGAGCGCCCACCCAGGTCGCGAAGCCGTGACGCTGGGCTGGGGCCAAGATCACCCACCCAGGTTATGAAGCCGTGACCGTCCGAGAGTGAGTAACGACATTCGTCCTCCTCACCTCGACCACGAAGTCCTGGCCTTGAGGGGATAGCAACCCATCAAGGCACGAAGCACAACGAGTGACACTCTTGAAAAAAGTCAATCATGAAACTATATACTTGGCTTAGAGATATGCAATACAAAAAGCTAATGAGTCCCCATCTGCTTTGACATACACTCCTGCACTAAAGAAATGAACGATCCTAGACATGATCGCGATGCAAGGCTGGGGCTCTAGACATATCATCGTCCAGGTACCTAAAAAGCACTTCGTACAGACAAACCTTTTCTTCCACAAAAAGGAAGTAATATCCTTCCAAAAGACTAACACGATTCGATCACGTGCTGCTTCGCGTCGCGAACGAAACAGAAAACCTTGGCAATTTATGATGATACTGGCGCTAATACTCCAATTATTCGCGAGCATGGATTTCCCAAGGCATCAAGAATACCTTAGCTAAGGTATGATGAGATAAACACGCGAGCTACTTTGTTTTGTCACAAGAACAAAGAATCCGATTCCAATTCATTATAGGAAATCCCATGCTCAAACACAAAGACACTCACGGACGCACGAAAAACCCTACTACTGGCTCATACGCATGCAGTAGTCAGGTAAGAACACACTCTTTATCACATCACAGGTCATGACATATGAATAATCTATACTTACGCGATCGAATTTCTCGCAGGGTTTTTCGTAAGACCAACAAAAACAGAAGAGTCCTTCCCGACGAAAGATGTTGAAGAGTGTCCTATTTTAGATATTAAGTGTTCTCGCTTCGGAAACATTTTAAGTTCTAAAGTCTATTGATGAAACACATACTTTTAATCGCGATGGCACAGAGGTTCACACTACATTTTAAGTTCCAAAGTTTTCCCGATAATCCCAATCTAACTTATTCATAAACCCTCGTTCATTCTCCCTCCTTCTTTAAACACATAGCGCTCGCGAGACTGTAAACATCCTCACGAGCACTATGGGGGGAGGGGAAGAGGAGGAGAAATCACCAGACAAACACAAAATAAAGAAACATTAAAAGGCACTAAGCCTAGAGAGGAACGACGATCTTTACTTGATACACCACAGTCCGAATGGGAACTTCAGGAGGATTGGCACGCCACATGGTGAAGGTCACTTCATCTCCCTCACGAAGATCATTCTCATACGCAAACTCACTCCAACCTTCGCCCAGAAAGTAAGAACTCCCAACCTTGTCCAAAGTCACGTCCCAAGGTTCGAAATTGACGCAAAGGACAAGGCTCTTACCACCGAAATGGCTAAGGTGTTGATCACAATGTTCCTTTGGGAAACGCTATACGTGGAGAAGAGGGGTCTAAGAAACGAGCAAGCAGAGAATGACAAAGTAAAAAAGGATACTTACCAAGCATCTGCCAGTAATGGCAGAGGAATCCATAGTAATAGTGAAAGACTCATCCAGAGAGCCCTCTCGAGTTCGTCGTGTCCTGGCCATATCAGAATTCTTTGAAAAAAGCAGACAAGAAAGAAGAAGATAGGAAACGCTATTTATAAAAGAAAATCACCTAACCCACATTTAATGCATTGAAAGACTTGAGCAGAAAAGTATTTGAGAAAACGAGAGAAGCAATAAATGCGGAAACACACATAGAAATAACAATACGACCTCCCCAAGAGGCCCAAAAATAATCCCAAGGCTCGCGACCACACATGGTTCGCGAACCGCCAAAAAATTCCAAGTAGCCATTGTACGCAACATCAATCCTGAACTTACAAAGATAACATCACAAGAAAAAGAAAAGATCAAACATCGTCATTCACATGATCGGTAGGAATGTCCAGGTATTGGCCAACTTCATCCATCGCCACGTCGTGAGCTTCTTTTTCACCACCAACATCCCCAGCCGACGCGATGTTCTCATCAATAGCGGTTTCTTCACTATCAATATTCACAATATCGTCGCCGTCACCTGCCTCAGTTGTCTCGACACGAGGGCGCTTCAATGGGTCCCGAGTCTCTTTCATCCTTATCTCCGAATAAACCACGTCCCTAACTCTTTTGGGCGCTTTGGGAGCGGGAACCACGGGAATATGAGACTCCATCCCTTCAACAACCCCTTCACCTTCCCTTAAAAAAGGCTCGACTACCCAGCCTTCAAGAAGGCTCGGGTTGTCGTCAATGAAGGTCCCGACGGGAGGAGAGGGATACGGAGGAAGCTCCGCAAGAAGACCACAGAGTCAGATGGATCGTAGGGAAACTTGGGCACCTGGTGTTTCTTGAGCTGACGCCTAAGCGAGGCGATCAATAGTACATCACGAGCAGTGCTAATAAAGTTAATACGATCTTTCTCGCGAAAGCTTGATGCATACTGTTTCGCTCCTTCGCGACGACCCTGAAAGAATGCCTTATATTTTTCCTGCCGGATCAAGCCTAACTCTGTGTCATGATTACGCTTCTCTACTCTGGCAGCAACCTCCATTTCACTTATCCTGTTCTCCAAGTCAACATTCGTTTTCTTCTCTTTATCCAGAGCCTGCCTCGCCTCGTCCCTTGAGTCTTTGAGCTTATGGCCAAATGCTAGAACCTTCTCATAATCCTCCTCCAACTGCTTACGGCTATCCTCGAGGGCCAAAGCATATTGCCCCGCAGCCTCATTAATAAGGATCGACTGCGATAAAGAAGGAATATGAGCTAAAGATGATAACCAACCAGAGAAGAGTCTACAAGAAAATAGCAGGGAGTAAAAACTTACCGCCAAGTTAAGCGTGGAAAGACCTCCACCACCGCGAACGATACCCTCTAGGCAAGAGGGCATCTCCGGATAACGAGGACGATCATTGTGAAAGAACTTTCTTACCACCTTTTCCTCGAGAAAGAGCTCACCTAAATCTTGAGAAGGGATATCCTCGCGACCCTCAAGAGCCATAGGCCGCTTACCCCTCGCGATGGCTGAGGCCCTCTCAGTAGGGGTGCCTCGGTTTGAGGAAGGAATCCTATCGGCTTCAGAAGGAAGCGAAGCTCCCCTTGAAACAGGAGAACTCGCGACCGGAATAGTCTGGTCAGCCAAGGGCTCTGACGCATCGGCGGGCGACTCTCGAATATTGATACCAGTAGAAGAGGCTTTTTTCTTGGAAGGAGCCTTGTTTTTCTGCGCGAGCTACTTTCTACGTTTGGGCTTCGCGGCAGGAGGAGCGATTTCATCGATTGGTTCTTCGTCGAAAGAATCGTCGGAACCGTCCAGAGTTGGGAGCATGGAAAAATATCCTTTTTCTGAAAAGCATAAGAAAGCATCGATCTATAAGCACATGGCGTTATAAAAGGGAAATGAAGACAAAAGATGAAAACAACAAGCAAATAAAATGTTACGCGAAGACATGAAGAGTACCGTAATGATGTTCAAGGCTTAACCCTCGCTGGGCTAGCACCTCGTGGGTAATACATGCCAGAAATATGCGCTTCGAGATGAGGTTAGGAAAGCTATGGAATTTATCAAAAAGGCAATCTTTCTTAGGCTGAGACCAGTCACCAGATCTAGGTTGGGTCGCGGTCATTGATATTTTAGTAGAGAACCCCGAATCTGGTGGAGGTCCTACTAGGAACCAATCCGTTTTCCACTTCGGAAGTCGGGGGGGGGGTCTGTCCCACTCGGTTCTGCCGTTCTTCACAGCCGTGAACATCCCCTCTTCCTCGGGAGCCCTTCGCGCCCGGAACATAAGAAAAAAATGGCAAGGATTGGGTTTTACTCCAATGTCTTGACACCTCATCACATAAATGACGAGTGCGCGCCAAAAGTTAGGGTGCATTTGGGCTGGGCTATATGTCAGCTCTTTCAAAAGCCTTTTTGTGAAGTCGGAGAAAGGGAGCCTAAAGCCTAGTTTAAGAGAGGAAATACTCAACGCGAAGAAAGAACCATAATCGTCAAGAGAAGTGCCACCTGAAGATGGCAAGGCAAAAATTGTCCCCTCCGGAAAAGGATAAGAATC
Source organism: Oxyria digyna (assembly GCA_029168935.1). Lineage (NCBI taxonomy): Eukaryota > Viridiplantae > Streptophyta > Magnoliopsida > Caryophyllales > Polygonaceae > Oxyria > Oxyria digyna. The sequence goes on along the minus strand of JAPVLV010000026.1, from coordinate 713,851 downwards.
GGCTACTGCATAAAGATCGCGAAGTTGAAGCTCAGAAGGAAGAGCCGTAAACGGATTCCCGAGGACCTTGACTTTCGTATAACGAACACGACGGGTCAGGACCTGTAAACGACCCGCCGGCTTATTAAAACAATCCTCGATTTCAATGCGAGGAAGGTCGCCTTTCCAGGAATAATACTTTTCGTATTCCACGCGACCAATAATTGCATCCTCAGGTTCCTGAGGGAGAAGATCGTTATTGCTACTACCCACATCTGGTCGCGAAGTGGAAGGGCCTTCGCCATCCTTATTCCTAGTAGTTTTCCCTGAAAAGAATTAAAAGAGGGAAAGAAGGAAAAAGTCAATTTTCCAGGGCAAGAATACGAGACGCCAGGGCAATAAGAAAGCCTCGCGAACCATAAAAAAAGGGAAACAAGGAAAACCCTGGAAAACGAGAAAGACAAGATCCAGAAAGGAATCGAAGAGACACTCGGATGAATGTCCAGATGAACATTCTGACGAATACTCAAGAAATGAAAAGCGCCAAGAACCCTAAATAGTCTAAAACAGTTTCTAAAGAAAGGAAAGACCCAGAAAATCAAGGTGTAGGAGACATAAGAAGGAGGCGTATAGGAGGATTCGGGTAGGCCACTTGGAGGAATAAGGTGTAGTTCTGGGTTTGTGCTTATTGTATCACATTGTTCTTGATGTTGTGTTTTGTATGTTTGGAGGAGCTTATTGAGTATGTAATCACTAGGAGATATTCTTGTACTTCCTGAGGCTTTGAGCATTTTATTGTAAGGGTAGCTTTTCTTTAAGTTACTCGGGACGAGTAAAAGTCTAAGTATGAGGGTATTTGATACGCTACACTTTGTATAGGGTAACTAGAGATTATTACATTGTATTAGGAGTGATTCCATATAAGTTTAGAGACATTTCTATGTTATGGATCATTGGAGTTATTATGAAGATTTAGAAGATATACAGCGAAGAAGTAGAGCCGCGAAGAGAAGAGCTAAAATCAGGAGCGACCGCGATCGCCATGGTCAGGAGGCGATCGCTACCTTACAAATTGAAGCTTTACAAATTGATATTAAAGCCACGTGAAAATGTTGGGCCATGGTTAAGATTTGATGGGCCGGCCCATTTGAAGAGAAATAGGTGGACCAGCCCAAGAGAAAGCCTACGCGGAGGAAGAGAAATGGAGAAGGTGTGTTGATGTCGTGATGATGCATTGATGATGTCACCTGTTGATTTCCTTGTTGAGCTGGGCCGTTCGTGCATGAGCCTAAGCTACTCAAGCAAGCTCCTTAATTCCATTGAAGCAAGCAGCTCAAATCAACTTAGCCGAGCTTTGTTTTTATTTCTTTTCCTTTATTTTATTATGTTTTAGGATATTTCTGAAATGCCCCGTGAATTACTGGGTCTGAATATGTAGCGATATCGAGCTTGCTTACTATCAGTGACATATTGCAATATAATTAAGTCGACCTTCATTTATCCTTGGAAGCTTTCGGATTAATAACTAGGTATTTCAGTTGGGAATTTCGGACCCTTTTCTTTTTTTCAATAATTGAGTTATTATCGATTATCGGCGTTTGCCTCGTTTTATCGGGATTTGTTAGAAAAACCCGACATATTTTATCTAATTTTTCCACAAAGAAAATATACCCATAATTTAATCCATCCTTTCCGTCTAGAATTCTCTACAATCTTCTATTGGCCCCACCCCTTACCCTCATCCACGTTTTTTTTTACACTCTCTTCAACTCATTTCTTCCTCTTTGCTCCCCCATCTTCACTGCAGCCAGCAGCTCAGCCAGCCACCTGAGCACACCAACGCAGCAGCAACGCGACAGCTCCGTCCAGCTGCCTTGTTCGACTTGGCTCTCCCCGCGCAGCAACTCGGTTCTCTCTCCTTCTCTGCACTGCAGCTGTGCAGCAGTTTGTGCAGCTCGTGTGCAGCAGCTTGTGTGACTACAACCCACATCCCAACAGCATTTCGTGTGCAGCAGCTTGCGTCTTCTTGCTCTGCGTAGCAGCTCTTGCCTTGTGAGTTTTTCCCCAAATTTATGAACCCTAGTTTTTCCAATTCAGGGGTTTAGGTTAAAATTGATGTTTGAACTGAAATTGGTGGAAGTAATGGATGATATAGGTTGTTTGAAGTTGAGATTTGGAGGAATAAGAAAGGATTTGAATTTTGGGCCATTGGGTGAACTTTCTGGAAAATCTGGGCAAAATTCGTAATTACTGGGAAGTTTTGGCTAACTTTTTAAGGTGAGAAATCTCCCTACGAGTATGAGGAATTTTACGGTTTTCGATTTGGATGTATATGTGATGAGTTATGGCGTTTTTCGTGAAGGTTCGACTTAGGCGACCGTTTCGTGAACCTTGCGACATCTTAATACAACAAACGGATTACTTGTGTTGATCGTCGATTGAGGCAAGTTATTTGTGAGCGTTTGCGTGTCATAGTTTAAGTTTAGAACAATAGATTATGCATGTCATCAAACTATCAATTCTGCATGCATATAACTATATCAAATTATAATGTTAGGAACTCATGTTCTTGTTGTTGATTTGATTGTCGTTGTTGATCTATTTCATGAATTGATGCATTAGTTATTGTTGACGTGTTAGATCTTATCGTACATATTGACATCGTTGTTATTTTCGTTGCCTTATTGTCTTTATTCGTTATGCCATGTTGTCATTGGATATGTTGGTTAAGTTTGGAAAATTGTCGTTATCGAGAAAATAGACGTTGTCGTTGCATATGTTGTTGGTTTGTGGTATTGATTCATTGTGCCTTGTGCCATGTTGTGTCGTTCTTGTTCGGCTTCTTATGGACATACATTGGTCGTGGAGATTCTTAATATGTTGAAAGTACTTATGCTTTATGAGCTCAGGTATAAGGGTTCATGTTTATAAATGGATATTAACGATATCATGCTGAGATAGGATTACTCTTGAACATGAAAGCATAGTATGCTTGTTATTGCATATAGACAAGGGCTATATGAAATTGGTGTGAACTTGTTGATTTGATCAAGGTTATAACGTGGTTATGGTGTTGACTCTTGCGGGTAAGGATCGTTCCGAGCCCCGCATTATATTATGATGGTTTTATCCGAGATATCCCTCGATTAGGGCTCTTCCCGGAGTCCGGGTTGAGTGGGTCGTGGGAGTTCCTTTACCAATATTGGGAAGGCCGGGTCACCTAGCTAGTGAGGCCGTTTCCGACCCGTTGGTAAAGTTTTGATACCCATAATATGGGTGAGAAGGTACCTTCGGGTCCAAGACAGGCTTGGACTTGTTTTCTAAACGTTTTCGAAATTTGAATTTGAAATGATTTTATCTAAGCGGCTTGCTTATATGTTGATTGTGAATGATTGTTTCCTTCTTTGGAAGGATCTTAACTTGCCTGGAATTTGATTGACGAATATGTAAAGTTTAACCGATTACTATATGATTGTGATGAGTGTATATACCAAAGTGCATATCGTTGGTGAGATTGTGTAGTTATTATTTCCTAAGCTAATGGTATTATATATATATGGTCATTTGTATAATCTCTGATATATCTGAAATGGTGAAATTAGGAATTAAATGATGCATTAACTTCTTTGAATGTCTACATGTCTCTTCAGAGATTCACTACATATTTGCATATCTACATCTTCGGAAATCTACATGTTTGCATATGAATTTATTGTATATTTGCATGTTTGCATATCTTTATTGCATATTTGTATGTTTGTATATGAATTTACCGTATGTTTGTATATCTTGTTTTTGTGTTGCATGTTTGCATGTCTGCTAGTCTGTGACTTCTATGCCTATGCTATCACACGTTTATTGCTCATATAATTTGCTAGTCTGGTTGGAGACTAACCCCCATTTTGGTGGGGGACTGGCTGTGTTTGTGCATGGCCAGGTGTTCGTGTAGCTTCAGATCATGGAGGATGGTCAGGCGACTGATGCGTTACTAGGATGGGTTATTATGGTTCCTACACTAGAATTTAAAAATGTCTACTCCAGTGAACTCATATTACCTTGTCTTCTTCGTGATCGCTTTCTTAATTCGTAACACACTCCCAACGTTCAGATCTTAATATTTTGCTTGAGTTTTGTTGATTTACTTATCGTGTTACACCTTGATCCTATTGTTTTAAATTTTTTTTTTTTTTTTTTTCGCCATCAACTTGTTTTCTCGTATTATATTCCTTTCTCTCTAACCGCCTGAGGGGATTCCTAATCGGGGATCCCTGGCACTGTAACACCCTCCTTTTTGGGGCGTTACAATTTCTTTTACCATATTTTTAGGGTTAGATTTCTATATATTGTTTAGACCTAGTTTTGGAGAGAATCTTCTTCTGAACCCTTTTTCCCTTTTCCTTTGTTTTAGAGTTGGCTAGACAATTGGAGCTTTCGTTTGTATTTGGTTGTGAGATTTTAAACTCTTGTTCTATTTTTTATTTGGATTGTATTAATTCTCTTGTGTTTATCGGATTGAATCTACGGGCCTTGCTAGGATAGTATTCCTGGTTGGAACTCTTATCACCTACGGGTAGTTGTATTCATCATATGATTTCTATTGGTTTTGCTAGCTTGATCACCTAGTTTGATTAGTAGTTTTCTATTGCTAGACTAGGAATATACGGTGTAATTCCTTGTCATTGTAGCACTCATATTTGCATGATCTGGTAGTTGATTGCTTGTATGAAGGAGAATTAATTGCATGTTTAATACTTGACGGTTGTAAGTTATTGCATGCATCCTTATGATTCTTGTGCCCTTTGCTGCTATTTCATCTAATCTTGAGAGGTTTCCCTGATTGCTGAATAGTAAGTATTATCAGGACCGGTTGTCTGCCAATATATTAAAGATTGGAATAGGAACAACCATAGAATTGAATGAACTTGAAATATCTATGATCAACCTGACAAACTGAAAGTGGATATTTGTCTAGCCAGACTATTTATCTTTTATTGTTTTCTTAGTTAGATTGATTACCACAATAATCCCCCCTTTCGTCTTTGTTATCAATTGGTGAATGATTTTACAAATAGGATATATAACTTGATTCTCTGTGGGATTCGACCCTTACTTACCAAAGCTACATTAGTTAGGTGTTTAAGGTTTATTTTGATTAGGCACGACGACTCTAGCCTCATCATATATCCCCATAAAAAATTAAGTGGTCGTTACCCCTTCTCGTAGTTATCTTGATGTCACCTCAGCAGTTGCAATTGCTCTTAGCCGCATCATTATAGATATATAATATATAGATAGATTAAAATATCTAATTAATCCATATTAGTTTTTAACCAAAGAAGGAGACGAAGACGAACGGGAGGAAGAAGACGAAGACGATGTGTTCTTAGTGAAATAGTTAGTGATCAAATTGACATTTAAGAAAATGGATAATTAGGATAAAATTTAAAATATTAGCATTTATTAGGTACAAATTGACATTACTTCATCAAACTCAACAATTTATATATATATATATATATATATATATATAGATAAGAAGGCATCCAATGACTTAGATTAAACTAGCTACCTCCTCTTGTAGTGGGGGTAGTTATGGTGGTCCGGCGGCCTTCCGGCGACCACCCGACGACCACCCGACGACTTCCCGATGACCACTCGGTGGTTGTCCGGTAGAGGTCCGGCGGAGGTCCGTCGACGGTCCGGAGGAGGTCCGGTGACGGTCCGACGGTGGTCCGACATGGTCCGGTGGAGGTCCGACGATAGTCCAATAATAAATGAAAAAGTTCAAGTATAAAAATAAATGAAAATTTAAGTCTAATTTAAATTGGTGAACATTTAAATATAATGTGATGAGCATTCTGATGATGAACATTTAATTATAATGTGATGAACATTTTGTTGGTGAACATGTAATTAAAATGTGATGAACATTCAGTAGAGTATATCAAAATGAACGTTTATCAACATTTTGATGAACATTTAAGCTAATTGTAATGACCTTTTGAGTAATGAACATTTTATTAAATGCTTGTGAACATTTAAGGATGTTTGATGAACATTTAAGTATGAGATGATGAACATTTAGGTAATTTTTGATGAAGATCAAGTGTTTTTCTACTCGAAATTATATTAAAGTGGTGTTCCACATAAGTGGTGGTCCGACGGTGGCTTGATGGTGGGTTAGTGATGGTGCGGTCGTGTTGGTCTGATGGCGGTCCGGCGGTGGTGCGCCGTTTGTCCAAATAACATAACCATTTAAGTGTAATAAACTTGGTGAACATTTAAAAATAATTTGATGAACATTTAGTTGATGAACATTTAAGTATAATGTGATGAACATTCAGTTGGTGAACATTTAAGTATAATGTGATGAACATTCAGTAGAGTATATCAAATGAACATTTATCAACATTTTGATGAACATTTATCAACATTTTGATGAACATTTATGAACAACGTGATGAACATTTAAGTCGATTGTAATGAACTTTGGCTAATGAACATTTTATTAAATTCTTGTGAACATTGAAGTATGAGATGATGAACATTTAAGTATGAGATGATGAACATTTAGGTGATTTTTGTTGAAAATTAAGTGTGTTTTTAAAAGAAATTATATTAAAGTGGTGTTCCACATAAGTGGTGGTCCGGTGGTTGGTTGTTGGTGGGTCAATGGAGGTGCGGTGGTGGTCCGATAGTGGTTCTCCGTTTGTCCAAATAACATAAACATTTAAGTGTAATAAACTTGGTGAACATTTAAATATGATTTGATGAACATTTAAGTATAATGTGATGAACATTCAGTTGGTGAACATTTCAGTATAATATGATGAACATTCAATTGGTGAACATTTAAGTAGAATGTGATGAACATTCAATTGGTAAACTTTTAAGTATAATGTGATGAACATTCAGTAGAGTATGTACAAATGAACATTTATGAACATTGTGATGAACATTTATGAACAACGTGATGGACGTTTGACATATATGGGCATGTTATTTGCACCGTAGTAGAAAGACGTTTGACATATATGTTGTTTGTCGTGGTCGGATGATTTGAATTCAGATCCTCAATAACCTCTCCTCCCCATTGAACTCTATTTGCTCCATTTCATAGTCTAGGGAATAAATGACCCACCCATGCTCCAACCATTTATATGATCATTCAAGTAAAACACACAATCCCTTGTAAATATGTCCTATAATCATGATATACAAATCAGTATAACAAATTTCATCATTTCCCGACTTTTTGGTTATCCCGATCACATATACCTGCATTATTTCAATGGTTATCTCGTGTTGTCTTCCATTTTCTACACTAGGGTTAATTGTGAAGGCGCCAGGTCTAACCGTTCTATTAATCAAGTTGATCACCACCAGTTTAAGTTGTAGCAATAGGTAGCATAGTTATCTGTTTGGTATAATATATGTACCAAAATTAAGGGAATTGAGTTTTGAGCAACTTTTTTCATTTTTAAGCCGCTAAAGTAAACACTATCATGCGGCGTTAAATTAGTTTGGAGAGAAAAACCAAAGACGTTAGCATGTAGCGTTTTTCTCTAATCCCTTTCGTATAATTATGAGGTATATTTCACAAATGTAGTTTGTTCGGGCGCGTTTAGGATGCGCCCAAAACGGGTGCGGGTTATAATTTTTCGAGTGCGGGATTAAACGCCCTATATTAACTAATCATTTTCTTCCTTTGTTTTTTCCTTGGATGTTTTTAGGGCGAAATGTAATTAGATGCATGCTACGTACGGTAGTACGTCCCCGTTAAAAAAACCTTCCAAAAGGCTAGTGAATAAAGAATAAGCTAGCTTGTTATTTTAAGTTTTAACTTGTATAGGAACTACAACAACATGCATTATTATATACCGATAAACGGGGTATACGGGGGTTGCTTTTGGTATTTTCTTACTCCAACGAGCCGAAAAAAAGTAATCAATATGACCCAAAAACAAAGAAAATCATAAGGAGCCCTAACACCGCAAAAATAGTACACATCAATGTTCATATTTTGCATAGTAATGTTCATAATCTGGGCCATGAAACTTTTTGAACGTTTTCAGTGAGGGACGCGGTGACATACTTATAATTACCGCGAACATTGATTTTTTTCTTAAAAAAATTCATCACCCAAATTATGAACATTGTCGCCCAAATTATAAACAACTTGTTATTTGTGAACGTGAAAAACTACGTTTATCCTACGTTAAGGCATGCTCTAATCCGAACTTTTCTCTTTATCAATGTCGCAAAAAGCAACTTAAAAAATGTTATACTCCGTATTTTATATCGCTCTATGTTCAGATTTTAATACGGTAATTTTATGAAAAAAAGTTTAATTTAATACACGTTCAATGTAAAATCGCTAAAAATCAAGTAAAGGTAAGTTTGAATTTACCTACTTAATTAATACGTTAAAAAAACAAGCCTGAATTTAAAAGCATGCATGGCTCTCTGGTTTTGAAAAGGATATACTTAATACTCCGTATTAATTGAAGTCTGCATGATTGATCATGTAAGAAGAAAAAGAACATTTTTAGGTGGAATAAAATGTATTCTACCTTTTTTGAGAGTAATCTTATGCTTAGTTATCCTTACTACTCGTTATCACGGGAATTAACAAGGCAGCGGATGACTTGACTAGGGTTGATTTGAAGTTTGAGCCAATAGATAGTACTGCTTTTTTAAAATTAACAAGGCAATTTCCTACGTTGATGTTTTAAAATTTAGACCTAGAAAAATGTTATAAGAACAAAATTCATACTTCCACGTAAACTTCCTGCTTCAATCGCTGCTAGATCCAATTTGTAATTTTACTAATTCCCAACCCCAACTTTACTCAACATGTGTATAAACATCTTCTTCTTTTGAACTCTTAACACCGTGTCGTCCAAGATATATTGAGTCAACATAGCATTCTTAAGGAGTTATACTAATCAAGTACTGACTTCTCATGAATGTTGAGCATTTAATCAAGTACTCTTAAGATAAAGAACTCAGTCAACATGTGTATGGAAACTTAAATTATATTTAAAACGAACACCCATAATTATTTAGAGCAACACCCATAATTATTTAGAGCAACGTAACAATGGAATCATAAAATATCTGACCAGTCAAGACAAAAATAAATCCGAACAATCTGACTTAAGTTGTTGGATGAGGAATGAAACCCAAACATACGTCCCGAAGTTAGTGGAAGAAGATGCTGCTAATCAAACCCCAAATTCACTCAACACGTCCTATATAAACCCTAAACAATTAAGCTTTCCATTCCATCAAACAAACTTAATACAACCTTAGCTTTCATCTCTTTCTACCGTATCTCATTTCTTACTATTAATTTCTAAGATGGCCTTTACCAAACAAATCAACAACTTCCTTTGCTTCACATTGTTCCTTGTTAGCACCACTCTCTTACTTCCTTCTCAAGCCTCCTCCCGTCCCATTGATCAAGATCCATCCATGCTCGAGAAACACGAGCAATGGATAACTCGACATGGGCGTGTCTACAAAGACGAGGTTGAGAAGGCCATGCGGTTCAAGATATTCAAGGACAATGTCAACCACATTAAGGCTTTTAATAACAAACTCACACGTACTTACACCCTTGGTGTTAACAAGTTTAGTGACCTCACAAGAGAGGAGTTTCAAGCCACCCACACTGGATATAGACCAACAACAACCATGTCTAAGTCCAACCTCTCCATCGCATTCGAACCAGCTGCATCGCCAATCGACGACAACACCCCTCCATCGCCTACTAGTGGTGATGATGGTTCGCTCGATTGGAGGCAGCAAGGCGCGGTTACTCAGGTCAAGGACCAAGGCAATTGTGGTATGTGTACATTTATTCATATTACTTCACATTTAACACGGACTACCAAAACATGCATAACTGTTAAAATATTTAGTTCTCATATGGAACTTGAGACTAATCATACATGGATTCTATATACCGTCAACATTTCAAAATGCAGATCTCGCATATATTACACGAGAAGTGCATATCTCGCGTTACGCGAGACGGAACCAGAAATGAATGTTCAGTGTTTCTCACGTAACGCGAGAAACCTGGTGGTGTTTGGGAATTTGCCTGGCGATATATTATCAATTGGTTTTGGGATGAAACCCCCCATAGACTTATTTGTTGTGCCTAATGTACATGTTACGCTTATCTATATTTCAGACAATTTGTAGATTGCTCATGACCCACACACTGTGAATTGATAACAGTCACTCACGATCCTGCTGTCCAAGTGTAACGAGTGCTCATAGCCTATTAATTGTTAAAAACAATTAATGGAAGCCCACGTTGCGCTTATCCATGTTCAGGATCTCACATTATGTGGATTTCATAATAATAAGGATAACTAATCATGTATACGCACAGGTTGTTGCTGGGCATTTGCAACAGTGGCTGCAATAGAAGGCATGAACCAGATCTCGACCAAAAACCTAGTCTCCTTGTCAGAGCAAGAGCTTGTCGACTGCTCAACCACAAACCACGGATGTGGTGGCGGGAATATGGACGTAGCATTCTCGTACGTGGAGCAGAGCGGAGGAATCACAACCGAAACCTCGTACCCCTACACGGGAACCGACACCAACACGTGTCAGTCGGGCTCCTCCTCAAATGTCCAGATAGGCGGGCATCAAGACGTGACCCCGAACGACGAGAACGCGCTTCTCGAGGCGGTGAGGAAGCAGCCGGTAGCGGTTGCAATAGACGCTAGTGAGTTCCAGTCGTATAAATCAGGGATCTTCAATGGACCATGCGGTAACCACCTCAACCATGCAGTGACGCTTGTGGGATACGGCACAACTGAAGAGGGAATAGAGTATTGGCTCGTCAAGAACTCATGGGGAATCACATGGGGAGAGGAAGGATATATGAAGATTCAGAGGAATTCTGGTGTTGAAGGTGGAATGTGTGGACTTGCCATGTCGCCTTCTTATCCGACCTCATCCGTCTAATTATAACTAGTATATATGCATGTATTCTCTGTTCCATGTTAAAATTCATATGTTATTGTGTGTACGTTATACTCCTGGTTTTTGTTTCAACTATATAATAAACATAGATGATTGATTGTACTAGTACGTTATTTGTTCTTTTGGTTCAACAATTAGTCTAGCGAGCTCCAACCTAAGATTAGGGTAGTCTAGCTTAACATGTGGCTCAACCATGACTCACTGATCATGGTTTGGTTTGGTTTGAAGCAATCCTGGGCTAAGGCTCGGTTGAGATGGCTTCTAACTTATCCCATGACTCGCACGGTTTATACAATAACCGTTATAATTTCACAACGGTTATTTGGAAATCCGGCCTATTTTTGTCAACAATTGAGTTTATACCACGATTCCAAGAATATCGGGGTTATATTCATAGGCAGACTATTATTTGCTCCGGATGCGAGATGTCCGGGTTATACACTTAAGCATAATTATTTCACCTGCAAATCCATATGTTAAAAAAACATAATTTCTCTGACTAGTCTTAACATTAATTAGTCTATAATAATACATCAAAAGTCAAGCATGTACTCCACCTTCGAACCCACGTTATACCTGTTGGACCCGGTTCTCGCGACTCTAACATGAACCCGGTTCGCAACTAATAAACAGACCGCGAGCCCATAAGACCGATAACCAAGTCGAGAACGAGAGGCCCATTAAGAAGCCCAATAGGTAAAGGAGCGGCACCGGATCGTGTGGGGCCCGATGTCTGATTATAAATCCTAACCGCAAAGAGAGAGAAGGCTGGTGGCAATTGAGAGCATCTTCCTTCCCCCTTGAGCTAGAGAGAAAACACATAAGGCGATTACTCATTTCCGAGCTCGCCTCTCTGATACCGATTCATCTCTTTTAGTAGAGAATCGGATGATCGGTACCTGGATTCTGGCTCTCGGTACCGTCATCGTGCTTTTGAGGTGCGGATCATCACGATTGGTTGAGTTTCATCATTTACTGTTTCATTGAGTTGGCTCACGAGGTTTCATTGATTTGGTCATTACTTCGATCGTTATCTTCTCTCTGTTTTACTTCATTCTATTGTTGTTTGAGGCATCATGTTCATTTATCTGTAGCTATTACTGACTTGAGCGTCGGAGAGCCAAATCAGGGGGTCCACCCTTCCGGTTTGGTTGTGCAGGTACCTTAAAGGTTGAAGAACATAAAAAACAGAGGAGAATAGCACATTTTGATCTGGATGAAGATGAGTCGTAAGTTGTTGCTCCATCTTGCATAAGGAAGGTCTCCAGTATTTGAAGATTCACTGAAGGCCAGATCTCGCGAGGTGTTGATTGCGAGATCGCGAATATCTGGGCTCCAACACTGGCGTCGACCGTGGGGACCTCCTCGCGCAGCTAGCTCCCTTTGAAATCTCGAGAGTCAGTTCGCGAAGGGCAGCATCATGGTCGAGACTGGCAGAAGAGGCACAGTAAACGCCACCACGTCACACATCAATCAAAACACTCTCAATCCCCCACCACTCCCTCGCGTTGAGGAGGAAGTTCCCGAGCTTATCACTATCCCTCGGGAGCAGAACGAGCTTTTTGCCGCCTAGATAGCACAAGGCGCCCCGATCGCCCCAAATGCGGCTAACCAAAGGGTCGAACCTCTTAACGACCAAGCCAATCGCGAGGAGAGAGAGATTAATCGAGAAGAAGAAGTAGCTGAAATTGTCCCGGATGACAGAGCATCAGTTTCTAGAAGGCCGAGGGAGAGAAATGGTACTCGCGATGTTGGACAGGGAAGGTTCGACTTAAACCAGGCTCCAATGAGCCATCAGGAGCACTACAACTCTCAACATGATGTTCGCTATGACGAGAGGGGCCGAGCGTACTATCCTGTACAAGAACAACGCGATCGTCAGGAGGCACCCCACTATCATCGCGAGACATTCCGGAACCATCCTCTCGACTTATCAACAATGTTTGGCCCCACGGCTTTTGCAGAGCACATCATCAGGGCCCCTCCACTACCAGATTTCAGGTTCCCGACTATCAAGGAATACACTGGTAAGGGAGATCCTAAAGAACATCTTACCCGATACAAGTACGCCATGATCGCGAGGGGTCCGGATGAGGCCACCCTATGCAAAGGATTCCCAGGAACACTCGCGGACACCGCCATGACATGGATGTTAAATCAACCACCCGGGAGCATCTCTTGCTTTGCAGATATTGAAAGGGGATTCTTGTTGCATTTTGGCTCTTCGAAGAAGAGAAAGATCACTATGCAAGAAGTGGTCGGGATCAAACAAAAAACAGGCGAAAGTCTGGAAGAGTACGTAAAAACAACAGTATGATCAGGGACAAAGTGATTCGCGAGCTCCAGGCTTAGTAACTCAGCGTCAGAATCAGAATCAGTATCAGGATTACAGACAGAGTACGGACCAGAATCAGTTCCAGGAACAGAATTTGATGAACCAGAGGGATGACAACTCCAACTACAGAGGCCGCGGCCGAGGCAATGGAGGCCGAGGTCGTAGTCGCGATGGAATGTGGTGCACCAACCACAACTCTACTACTCACAACACGGCTGAATGCAGGAGTGGCCCCAGAATAAACAATGAACCAGAGCAGAGAGCCGTCCTCATGAATCAGAGAGGCGGAGGAAACAATCAAGGCAGGGGTGGTAGAAACCCTGGCCGGGGGCCGTTCAGAGGGGGAAACAACAATGAAGGGCGAGGAAGAGGACGCAACCAACAGAACGCGAACGATCCTCATCCACCTCAACGCAATCAAGACTTCCTGCGACCGGACGGTCATGTAGGGACCATAGCCGGGAAGCATGTCCCTATACCTCCAAACATGCGTGAATAATGAAAGATGATTAACGCTCCGTTCCCTCGCGGGCTCCCAGTTATGAGTATCGCGAAACCCCTTCCCAAAGAACCGTATCAACTTGTCTTTTCTAATGAGGAGATCAACGAGTGGGCAGTCTCTTCTGGTGACCCATTAGTCATACATCTGCAGATTGACACGAAGCTAGTCAGTCGTATTCTGGTGGACACAAGCAGCTCTGCTGACATATTATATCTGGATGCCTTCGAAAAACTAGGGGTTGATCCACGGATGAAGAGACCGACGCGAACCACCTTAGTAGGTTTCACGGGAGAGAGGGTAGGAGTGGTGAGTTTAGATGTAGTGATGGGAGATGAGACAGGGCCACGAAGATCAGAAAAGATTGATTTCGTCATCATCCCGACAAGCTCTTCGTATAACGCGATCATCGGGAGAGGTACATTGTGCAAGTTTGATGCAGTAGTGTCCATGGGCCATTTCTACATAAAGTTTCCCACACCCTCCGGGACTGGAGTTGCGACGGGGGTGGAGAAAGAGAGCATCTCTTGTTACATCAAGTCCGAAAAGAGAGAAGATACACCTCTGCTCGCGAATCAACTTTTTGTCCCAGGTATGCCTAATGTCGAGGAGGAAGCTGATTTAGATGTTCGTGAGCCTCCCAGATATCAGAATTCTGAGGGAAATGTGGACAGAGCAAAGTTTTCCGGATTTGAAACGCAGGAGGTCACTCCTTTTGCGAACAAAGAAGAGAAATTATCGGTGGGAGGTAACCTTGACCATATGGTGATGAGGAAGATTGAAAACTTGCTGTCGGAGTCGCGAGATGTCTTCGCTTGGTCCCCCAAAGACTTGAAAGGAATTCCCCCATCGGTAATCACTCACTCTCTAAATATTAGCAACGATATCATTCCTAAAAGACAGAGAAAAAGAAAGCAAGCGGGTCCGAAGAATGAGGCCGCGGCCGTGGAGCTCACAAAACTCCTAAAAGCTGGGTTTGTAAGACCAGTACAGTACCCAGCTTGGTTTGCTAATGTTGGTATGGTCGCGAAAAAAGGAACGGGAAAATGGAGGATGTGCGTGGACTTCACAGATTTGAACAAAGCTTGCCCGAAAGACAGCTACCCGCTACCTTCTATTGATCAGCTTGTAGACTCCACCGCAGGGCATGAGGCACTCAGCTTTCTAGATGCGTACTCGGGGTATAACCAAGTCATGATGAACCCCCTTGACTCAGAGCATACCTCTTTCATAACAGATAAGGGAACTTTCTGCTACAAAGTGATGCCTTTCGGCCTTAAGAACGCGGGGGCCACTTTCCAGAGATTGGTCGACCGCATCTTCAGTGATCAGATAGGGGATACGGTTGAGGCCTACGTTGATGACATTGTGGTAAAGAGCAAGAAACAAAGTGACCATGCTCGCGACATGGCAGAGGTCTTCGCAACGCTTAGAAAGTATGGGATGAGTTTAAACCCGGACAAGTGCGTGTTCGGTGTCACAGAAGGAAAATTCTTGGGTTTCATGATTAGCGCTCGCAGTGTAGAGGTTAATCCCGATAAAGTCAAATCCGTTCTCGATCTCGAACCACCACGGTCAACCCATGAGGTCCAAAGGTTTGTAGGCCGAGTGAACTATTTGGGGAGATTTTGTGCCAAATTGGCCGAACGCAACCTCCCCTTCTTCAAGATCCTGAAAAAGCCAAAGAATTTTGAGTGGACTGAGGAATGTGGTCAAGCCTTCGCGAGCCTCAAAGAGCATCTGACAAGGCTCCCGATCTTATCTTCCCCGATTCCGGGAGAGACTCTCCAATTGTATCTCGCGGCCAGCTCGAGGGCGGTAAGCGCAGTTCTTGTTTGCGAGTCAGAGAAACCGGTATATTTTGTCAGCCGAGCTTTGTTGCCAGCGGAAACACGGTATTCTCCAGTTGAGAAGTCTGTGCTCGCGCTGATAACGGCTGCTCGCAAACTAAGACCCTACTTTCATGCACACCCGATTGAAACCCTGACGGACTTGCCACTCAATAGCTTCATGACCAAACCTACTGTAGCAGGGAGGCTCCCAAAATGGGTTATTGAGATGTCAGAGTTCGATGTGGTATACCGGCCCAGGCCAGCTATCAAGGCACAAGCGCTTGCTGACTTCATTGTCGAAACGAGTTTCAGAGAAGGGGAAGTGGTAAATCCGAACGGCGAACATATGATGTGGATAATGCACATTGATGGGGCTGTGAATGACGAGGGGTGTGGCGCGGGTGTGATTCTTACATCGCCTACGGGAGATGAGATAAGCCACACCATCGCACTAAAGTTCAAACCCACGAACAATGAAGCTGAATATGAGGCCTTGATCGCAGGGCTAGAGTTAGCCATCGGCCTTTCAATCTCTCTGCTGTCATGTTGTTGCGATTCAGAGGTTGTAGTAAAGCAGGTGCAGGGGCTTTATGAAGCGCGAACAGGGAACCTCCCACAATACCATGCCAGGGTCGCGACATTGACCTCGCTTTTCATGCATTTCGAGATCAAAGCAATCCCAAGAGAACTGAATAAAAAAGCAGATGAGCTCGTGAAGATGGGAGCCAGTTGGGAAGGTCCCAAAGAGGAACGCGAGCAAAGATCAGGGTTCATGGTGTCAAAGGGGGGACCCCCGAAATATCTGTTTTTTGTGAAAGAAGAAAGTGCCATCAGTCACGAGATTGAGATGATGGCGATCAATACTTCATCTGAAGATTGGCGTCGCCCATTCATAGACTACCTCAGATATGGTCGCGGTCCTACTGACCCAAAAGATCTCGTGCAATTGAAAAGAAAGGTTGGACGCTTTTATATCAGCAGAGGTGAGCTTTACAAAAGAGGAGGTGACCCTTGTGAACTGAAATGTATGGGCTACTATGAGACAAAGGCCTACCTCGAAGAGCTGCATGTTGGGCTGTGTGGGACACACGCAGGGTGGAGACCTCTGGTGTACAAGGCTTTGCGCCAAGGGCATTTCTGGCCTACAATGAAACAAGATGCTCAAGCGATAACGCGAGCTTGTCAGGCATGCCAGTATTTTGCCCCTGCCTCTCACCAACCAGGAGTGCAGGTTCAAATCATGGGAAGCCCCATCCCCTTCGCGATGTGGGGGTTGGGTCTTCTTGGCCCTTTTAAACCAAAGGCCCCGGGTCAGCTCGAGTATATCATTGTCGCGGTGGACTATTTCACAAAATGGATTGAGGCAGAAGCACTCGCGTCGACAACAGTACCCGTAGTGAAAAAATTCCTTTGGAAGAGCATTATCTGTCGCTATGGATTGCCACGCGAGATTGTTACCGATCGTGGTCCTCAGTTCAACTCGCCTCAGCTGATGGCATGGTGCAGCGATTTGGGAGTTAATTTGAAAATTGCTTCAGTTGCACATCCACACTGTAATGGACAGGTAGAAGCCGTCAATAAAAGCATTGTCACAGATCTTAAGAAAAGACTAGACTGCGCTAAGGGCAGATGGGCGGAGGTCCTGCCACTTACTCTCTGGGCCAATCGAACCACAGTGAAAAAATCAACGGGGGAGAGTCCCTTCGCCCTCGCGTACGGGGTGGAGGCTGTGGTTCCCGTAGAAATCTTGTTCCCAAACGAAAGACTCCTTCACTATGACTCGGATACCAATGACGAGAAGATGAGGATGGAGCTCCAGCTTCACGAGGAAACACAAGAAATGGCGGGTGTCGCGAAGTATTATAACAAGCATGTCAAGGAAAGAGGATTCGTGAAGGGAGATCTGGTCCTGAGAAAGACAGAGGGAGGAAAACTCGATCCCAACTGGGAGGGGCCGTATATAGTGGATCGCGAAGTCGCACCAGGGGCCTATCGACTGAAGGATAGCTCTGGCAATCACGTTGCAAATTCCTGGAACGTGATGCGACTACGCCGCTATTACGCCTAGCCTACTCCCCCACACAGGTATGAATTCCCACGTTTTCATAACATGTCTTCATACCTCAAAAGAATATTTCATAGAAAGCGATATAACCGCGAAATAAGATGTTCTGACGAGCTGTATGCAGGCGAAAGGACCGATTGAGACTAAACATTAGCAAGAATCTATCATCGGGTTACCAAAGGAATAAATACTTTCGCCACAAAGGGGGACATGATCTCAGAATAAAAGGTACGTGCGCATCTCGAGAATTCACGAGATCACATAAATCCCGTGACGCTGGGCTGGGGCCAAGAGCACCCACCCAGGTCGCGAAGCCGTGACGTTGGGCTGGGGCCAAGAGCATCCACCCAGGTCGCGAAGCCGTGACGTTGGGCTGGGGCCAAGAGCACCCACCCAGGTCGCGAAGCCGTGACGCTGGGTTGGGGCCAAGAGCGCCCACCCAGGTCGCGAAGCCGTGACGCTGGGCAGGGGCCAAGAGCGCCCACCCAGGTCGCGAAGCCGTGACGCTGGGCTGGGGCCAAGATCACCCACCCAGGTTATGAAGCCGTGACCGTCCGAGAGTGAGTAACGACATTCGTCCTCCTCACCTCGACCACGAAGTCCTGGCCTTGAGGGGATAGCAACCCATCAAGGCACGAAGCACAACGAGTGACACTCTTGAAAAAAGTCAATCATGAAACTATATACTTGGCTTAGAGATATGCAATACAAAAAGCTAATGAGTCCCCATCTGCTTTGACATACACTCCTGCACTAAAGAAATGAACGATCCTAGACATGATCGCGATGCAAGGCTGGGGCTCTAGACATATCATCGTCCAGGTACCTAAAAAGCACTTCGTACAGACAAACCTTTTCTTCCACAAAAAGGAAGTAATATCCTTCCAAAAGACTAACACGATTCGATCACGTGCTGCTTCGCGTCGCGAACGAAACAGAAAACCTTGGCAATTTATGATGATACTGGCGCTAATACTCCAATTATTCGCGAGCATGGATTTCCCAAGGCATCAAGAATACCTTAGCTAAGGTATGATGAGATAAACACGCGAGCTACTTTGTTTTGTCACAAGAACAAAGAATCCGATTCCAATTCATTATAGGAAATCCCATGCTCAAACACAAAGACACTCACGGACGCACGAAAAACCCTACTACTGGCTCATACGCATGTAGTAGTCAGGTAAGAACACACTCTTTATCACATCACAGGTCATGACATATGAATAATCTATACTTACGCGATCGAATTTCTCGCAGGGTTTTTCGTAAGACCAACAAAAACAGAAGAGTCCTTCCCGACGAAAGATGTTGAAGAGTGTCCTATTTTAGATATTAAGTGTTCTCGCTTCGGAAACATTTTAAGTTCTAAAGTCTATTGATGAAACACATACTTTTAATCGCGATGGCACAGAGGTTCACACTACATTTTAAGTTCCAAAGTTTTCCCGATAATCCCAGTCTAACTTATTCATAAACCCTCGTTCATTCTCCCTCCTTCTTTAAACACATAGCGCTCGCGAGACTGTAAACATCCTCACGAGCACTATGGGGGGAGGGGAAGAGGAGGAGAAATCACCAGACAAACACAAAATAAAGAAACATTAAAAGGCACTAAGCCTAGAGAGGAACGACGATCTTTACTTGATACACCACAGTCCGAATGGGAACTTCAGGAGGATTGGCACGCCACATGGTGAAGGTCACTTCATCTCCCTCACGAAGATCATTCTCATACGCAAACTCACTCCAACCTTCGCCCAGAAAGTAAGAACTCCCAACCTTGTCCAAAGTCACGTCCCAAGGTTCGAAATTGACGCAAAGGACAAGGCTCTTACCACCGAAATGGCTAAGGTGTTGATCACAATGTTCCTTTGGGAAACGCTATACGTGGAGAAGAGGGGTCTAAGAAACGAGCAAGCAGAGAATGACAAAGTAAAAAAGGATACTTACCAAGCATCTGCCAGTAATGGCAGAGGAATCCATAGTAATAGTGAAAGACTCATCCAGAGAGCCCTCTCGAGTTCGTCGTGTCCTGGCCATATCAGAATTCTTTGAAAAAAGCAGACAAGAAAGAAGAAGATAGGAAACGCTATTTATAAAAGAAAATCACCTAACCCACATTTAATGCATTGAAAGACTTGAGCAGAAAAGTATTTGAGAAAACGAGAGAAGCAATAAATGCGGAAACACACATAGAAATAACAATACGACCTCCCCAAGAGGCCCAAAAATAATCCCAAGGCTCGCGACCACACATGGTTCGCGAACCGCCAAAAAATTCCAAGTAGCCATTGTACGCAACATCAATCCTGAACTTACAAAGATAACATCACAAGAAAAAGAAAAGATCAAACATCGTCATTCACATGATCGGTAGGAATGTCCAGGTATTGGCCAACTTCATCCATCGCCACGTCGTGAGCTTCTTTTTCACCACCAACATCCCCAGCCGACGCGATGTTCTCATCAATAGCGGTTTCTTCACTATCAATATTCACAATATCGTCGCCGTCACCTGCCTCAGTTGTCTCGACACGAGGGCGCTTCAATGGGTCCCGAGTCTCTTTCATCCTTATCTCCGAATAAACCACGTCCCTAACTCTTTTGGGCGCTTTGGGAGCGGGAACCACGGGAATATGAGACTCCATCCCTTCAACAACCCCTTCACCTTCCCTTAAAAAAGGCTCGACTACCCAGCCTTCAAGAAGGCTCGGGTTGTCGTCAATGAAGGTCCCGACGGGAGGAGAGGGATACGGAGGAAGCTCCGCAAGAAGACCACAGAGTCAGATGGATCGTAGGGAAACTTGGGCACCTGGTGTTTCTTGAGCTGACGCCTAAGCGAGGCGATCAATAGTACATCACGAGCAGTGCTAATAAAGTTAATACGATCTTTCTCGCGAAAGCTTGATGCATACTGTTTCGCTCCTTCGCGACGACCCTGAAAGAATGCCTTATATTTTTCCTGCCGGATCAAGCCTAACTCTGTGTCATGATTACGCTTCTCTACTCTGGCAGCAACCTCCATTTCACTTATCCTGTTCTCCAAGTCAACATTCGTTTTCTTCTCTTTATCCAGAGCCTGCCTCGCCTCGTCCCTTGAGTCTTTGAGCTTATGGCCAAATGCTAGAACCTTCTCATAATCCTCCTCCAACTGCTTACGGCTATCCTCGAGGGCCAAAGCATATTGCCCCGCAGCCTCATTAATAAGGATCGACTGCGATAAAGAAGGAATATGAGCTAAAGATGATAACCAACCAGAGAAGAGTCTACAAGAAAATAGCAGGGAGTAAAAACTTACCGCCAAGTTAAGCGTGGAAAGACCTCCACCACCGCGAACGATACCCTCTAGGCAAGAGGGCATCTCCGGATAACGAGGACGATCATTGTGAAAGAACTTTCTTACCACCTTTTCCTCGAGAAAGAGCTCACCTAAATCTTGAGAAGGGATATCCTCGCGACCCTCAAGAGCCATAGGCCGCTTACCCCTCGCGATGGCTGAGGCCCTCTCAGTAGGGGTGCCTCGGTTTGAGGAAGGAATCCTATCGGCTTCAGAAGGAAGCGAAGCTCCCCTTGAAACAGGAGAACTCGCGACCGGAATAGTCTGGTCAGCCAAGGGCTCTGACGCATCGGCGGGCGACTCTCGAATATTGATACCAGTAGAAGAGGCTTTTTTCTTGGAAGGAGCCTTGTTTTTCTGCGCGAGCTACTTTCTACGTTTGGGCTTCGCGGCAGGAGGAGCGATTTCATCGATTGGTTCTTCGTCGAAAGAATCGTCGGAACCGTCCAGAGTTGGGAGCATGGAAAAATATCCTTTTTCTGAAAAGCATAAGAAAGCATCGATCTATAAGCACATGGCGTTATAAAAGGGAAATGAAGACAAAAGATGAAAACAACAAGCAAATAAAATGTTACGCGAAGACATGAAGAGTACCGTAATGATGTTCAAGGCTTAACCCTCGCTGGGCTAGCACCTCGTGGGTAATACATGCCAGAAATATGCGCTTCGAGATGAGGTTAGGAAAGCTATGGAATTTATCAAAAAGGCAATCTTTCTTAGGCTGAGACCAGTCACCAGATCTAGGTTGGGTCGCGGTCATTGATATTTTAGTAGAGAACCCCGAATCTGGTGGAGGTCCTACTAGGAACCAATCCGTTTTCCACTTCGGAAGTCGGGGGGGGGTCTGTCCCACTCGGTTCTGCCGTTCTTCACAGCCGTGAACATCCCCTCTTCCTCGGGAGCCCTTCGCGCCCGGAACATAAGAAAAAAATGGCAAGGATTGGGTTTTACTCCAATGTCTTGACACCTCATCACATAAATGACGAGTGCGCGCCAAAAGTTAGGGTGCATTTGGGCTGGGCTATATGTCAGCTCTTTCAAAAGCCTTTTTGTGAAGTCGGAGAAAGGGAGCCTAAAGCCTAGTTTAAGAGAGGAAATACTCAACGCGAAGAAAGAACCATAATCGTCAAGAGAAGTGCCACCTGAAGATGGCAAGGCAAAAATTGTCCCCTCCGGAAAAGGATAAGAATCGGCTACTGCATAAAGATCGCGAAGTTGAAGCTCAGAAGGAAGAGCCGTAAACGGATTCCCGAGGACCTTGACTTTCGTATAACGAACACGACGGGTCAGGACCTGTAAACGACCCGCCGGCTTATTAAAACAATCCTCGATTTCAATGCGAGGAAGGTCGCCTTTCCAGGAATAATACTTTTCGTATTCCACGCGACCAATAATTGCATCCTCAGGTTCCTGAGGGAGAAGATCGTTATTGCTACTACCCACATCTGGTCGCGAAGTGGAAGGGCCTTCGCCATCCTTATTCCTAGTAGTTTTCCCTGAAAAGAATTAAAAGAGGGAAAGAAGGAAAAAGTCAATTTTCCAGGGCAAGAATACGAGACGCCAGGGCAATAAGAAAGCCTCGCGAACCATAAAAAAAGGGAAACAAGGAAAACCCTGGAAAACGAGAAAGACAAGATCCAGAAAGGAATCGAAGAGACACTCGGATGAATGTCCAGATGAACATTCTGACGAATACTCAAGAAATGAAAAGCGCCAAGAACCCTAAATAGTCTAAAACAGTTTCTAAAGAAAGGAAAGACCCAGAAAATCAAGGTGTAGGAGACATAAGAAGGAGGCGTATAGGAGGATTCGGGTAGGCCACTTGGAGGAATAAGGTGTAGTTCTGGGTTTGTGCTTATTGTATCACATTGTTCTTGATGTTGTGTTTTGTATGTTTGGAGGAGCTTATTGAGTATGTAATCACTAGGAGATATTCTTGTACTTCCTGAGGCTTTGAGCATTTTATTGTAAGGGTAGCTTTTCTTTAAGTTACTCGGGACGAGTAAAAGTCTAAGTATGAGGGTATTTGATACGCTACACTTTGTATAGGGTAACTAGAGATTATTACATTGTATTAGGAGTGATTCCATATAAGTTTAGAGACATTTCTATGTTATGGATCATTGGAGTTATTATGAAGATTTAGAAGATATACAGCGAAGAAGTAGAGCCGCGAAGAGAAGAGCTAAAATCAGGAGCGACCGCGATCGCCATGGTCAGGAGGCGATCGCTACCTTACAAATTGAAGCTTTACAAATTGATATTAAAGCCACGTGAAAATGTTGGGCCATGGTTAAGATTTGATGGGCCGGCCCATTTGAAGAGAAATAGGTGGACCAGCCCAAGAGAAAGCCTACGCGGAGGAAGAGAAATGGAGAAGGTGTGTTGATGTCGTGATGATGCATTGATGATGTCACCTGTTGATTTCCTTGTTGAGCTGGGCCGTTCGTGCATGAGCCTAAGCTACTCAAGCAAGCTCCTTAATTCCATTGAAGCAAGCAGCTCAAATCAACTTAGCCGAGCTTTGTTTTTATTTCTTTTCCTTTATTTTATTATGTTTTAGGATATTTCTGAAATGCCCCGTGAATTACTGGGTCTGAATATGTAGCGATATCGAGCTTGCTTACTATCAGTGACATATTGCAATATAATTAAGTCGACCTTCATTTATCCTTGGAAGCTTTCGGATTAATAACTAGGTATTTCAGTTGGGAATTTCGGACCCTTTTCTTTTTTTCAATAATTGAGTTATTATCGATTATCGGCGTTTGCCTCGTTTTATCGGGATTTGTTAGAAAAACCCGACATATTTTATCTAATTTTTCCACAAAGAAAATATACCCATAATTTAATCCATCCTTTCCGTCTAGAATTCTCTACAATCTTCTATTGGCCCCACCCCTTACCCTCATCCACGTTTTTTTTTACACTCTCTTCAACTCATTTCTTCCTCTTTGCTCCCCCATCTTCACTGCAGCCAGCAGCTCAGCCAGCCACCTGAGCACACCAACGCAGCAGCAACGCGACAGCTCCGTCCAGCTGCCTTGTTCGACTTGGCTCTCCCCGCGCAGCAACTCGGTTCTCTCTCCTTCTCTGCACTGCAGCTGTGCAGCAGTTTGTGCAGCTCGTGTGCAGCAGCTTGTGTGACTACAACCCACATCCCAACAGCATTTCGTGTGCAGCAGCTTGCGTCTTCTTGCTCTGCGTAGCAGCTCTTGCCTTGTGAGTTTTTCCCCAAATTTATGAACCCTAGTTTTTCCAATTCAGGGGTTTAGGTTAAAATTGATGTTTGAACTGAAATTGGTGGAAGTAATGGATGATATAGGTTGTTTGAAGTTGAGATTTGGAGGAATAAGAAAGGATTTGAATTTTGGGCCATTGGGTGAACTTTCTGGAAAATCTGGGCAAAATTCGTAATTACTGGGAAGTTTTGGCTAACTTTTTAAGGTGAGAAATCTCCCTACGAGTATGAGGAATTTTACGGTTTTCGATTTGGATGTATATGTGATGAGTTATGGCGTTTTTCGTGAAGGTTCGACTTAGGCGACCGTTTCGTGAACCTTGCGACATCTTAATACAACAAACGGATTACTTGTGTTGATCGTCGATTGAGGCAAGTTATTTGTGAGCGTTTGCGTGTCATAGTTTAAGTTTAGAACAATAGATTATGCATGTCATCAAACTATCAATTCTGCATGCATATAACTATATCAAATTATAATGTTAGGAACTCATGTTCTTGTTGTTGATTTGATTGTCGTTGTTGATCTATTTCATGAATTGATGCATTAGTTATTGTTGACGTGTTAGATCTTATCGTACATATTGACATCGTTGTTATTTTCGTTGCCTTATTGTCTTTATTCGTTATGCCATGTTGTCATTGGATATGTTGGTTAAGTTTGGAAAATTGTCGTTATCGAGAAAATAGACGTTGTCGTTGCATATGTTGTTGGTTTGTGGTATTGATTCATTGTGCCTTGTGCCATGTTGTGTCGTTCTTGTTCGGCTTCTTATGGACATACATTGGTCGTGGAGATTCTTAATATGTTGAAAGTACTTATGCTTTATGAGCTCAGGTATAAGGGTTCATGTTTATAAATGGATATTAACGATATCATGCTGAGATAGGATTACTCTTGAACATGAAAGCATAGTATGCTTGTTATTGCATATAGACAAGGGCTATATGAAATTGGTGTGAACTTGTTGATTTGATCAAGGTTATAACGTGGTTATGGTGTTGACTCTTGCGGGTAAGGATCGTTCCGAGCCCCGCATTATATTATGATGGTTTTATCCGAGATATCCCTCGATTAGGGCTCTTCCCGGAGTCCGGGTTGAGTGGGTCGTGGGAGTTCCTTTACCAATATTGGGAAGGCCGGGTCACCTAGCTAGTGAGGCCGTTTCCGACCCGTTGGTAAAGTTTTGATACCCATAATATGAGACTCCATCCCTTCAACAACCCCTTCACCTTCCCTTAAAAAAGGCTCGACTACCCAGCCTTCAAGAAGGCTCGGGTTGTCGTCAATGAAGGTCCCGACGGGAGGAGAGGGATACGGAGGAAGCTCCGCAAGAAGACCACAGAGTCAGATGGATCGTAGGGAAACTTGGGCACCTGGTGTTTCTTGAGCTGACGCCTAAGCGAGGCGATCAACAGTACATCACGAGCAGTGCTAATAAAGTTAATACGATCTTTCTCGCGAAAGCTTGGTGACCACAGAAGTCAGATGGGCCGTTCGTGCATGAGCCTAAGCTGCTCAAGCAAGCTCCTTAATTCCATTGAAGCAAGCAGCTCAAATCAACTTAGCCGAGCTTTTGTTACGAATTTATTTGTTTCCTTGTTTTTATTTCTTTTCCTTTATTTTATTATGTTTTAGGATATTTCTTATACCATATTTTTAGGGTTAGATTTCTATATATTGTTTAGACCTAGTTTTAGAGAGAATCTTCTTCTGAACCCTTTTTCCCTTTTCCTTTGTTTTAGAGTTGGCTAGACAATTGAAGCTTTCGTTTGTATTTGGTTGTGAGATTTTAAACTCTTGTTCTATTTTCTATTTGGATTTTATTAATTCTCTTGTGTTTATCGGATTGAATCTACGGGCCTTGCTAGGATAGTATTCCTGGTTGGAACTCTTATCACCTACGGGTAGCTGTATTCATCATATGATTTCTATTGGTTTTGCTAGCTTGATCACCTAGTTTGATTAGTAGTTTTCTATTGCTAGACTAGGAATATACGGTGGAATTCCTTGTCATTGTAGCACTCATATTTGCATGATCTGGTAGTTGATTGCTTGTATGAAGGAGAATTAATTGCATGTTTAGTACTTGACGGTTGTAAGTTATTGCATGCATCCTTATGATTCTTGTGCCCTTTGCTGCTATTTCATCTAATCTTGAGAGGTTTCCCTGATTGCTGAATAGTAAGTATTATCAGGACCGGTTGGTCTGCCAATATATTAAAGATTGGAATAGGAACAACCATAGAATTGAATGAACTTGAGATATCTATGATCAACCTGACAAACTGAAAGTGGATATTTGTCTAGCCAGACTATTTATCTTTTATTGTTTTCTTAGTTAGATTGATTACCACAATAATCCCCCCTTTCGTCTTTGTTATCAATTGGTGAATGATTTTACAAATAGGATATATAACTTGATTCTCTGTGGGATTCGACCCTTACTTACCAAAGCTACATTAGTTAGGTGTTTAAGGTTTATTTTGATTAGGCACGACGACTCTAGCCTCATCATATATCCCCATAAAAAATTAAGTGGTCGTTACCCCTTCTCGTAGTTATCTTGATGTCACCTCAGCAGTTGCAATTGCTCTTAGCCGCATCATTATAGATATATAATATATAGATAGATTAAAATATCTAATTAATCCATATTAGTTTTTAACCAAAGAAGGAGACGAAGACGAACGGGAGGAAGAAGACGAAGACGATGTGTTCTTAGTGAAATAGTTAGTGATCAAATTGACATTTAAGAAAATGGATAATTAGGATAAAATTTAAAATATTAGCATTTATTAGGTACAAATTGACATTACTTCATCAAACTCAACAATTTATATATATATATATATATATATAGATAAGAAGGCATCAAATGACTTAGATTAAACTAGCTACCTCCTCTTGTAGTGGGGGTAGTTATGGTGGTCCGGCGGCCTTCCGGCGACCACCCGACGACTTCCCGACGACCACTCAGTGGTTGTCCGGTAGAGGTCCGGCGGAGGTCCGTCGACGGTCCGGAGGAGGTCCGGTGACGGTCCGACGGTGGTCCGACGTGGTCCGGTGGAGGTCCGACGATGGTCCAATAATAAATGAAAAAGTTCAAGTATAAAAATAAATGAAAATTTAAGTCTAATTTAAATTGGTGAACATTTAAATATAATGTGATGAGCATTCTGATGATGAACATTTAATTATAATGTGATGAACATTTTGTTGGTGAACATGTAATTAAAATGTGATGAACATTCAGTAGAGTATATCAAAATGAACGTTTATCAACATTTTGATGAACATTTAAGCTAATTGTAATGAACTTTTGAGTAATGAACATTTTATTAAATGCTTGTGAACATTTAAGGATGTTTGATGAACATTTAAGTATGAGATGATGAACATTTAGGTAATTTTTGATGAAGATCAAGTGTTTTTCTACTCGAAATTATATTAAAGTGGTGTTCCACATAAGTGGTGGTCCGACGGTGGCTTGATGGTGGGTTAGTGGTGGTGCGGTCGTGTTGGTCTGATGGCGGTCCGACGGTGGTGCGCCGTTTGTCCAAATAACATAACCATTTAAGTGTAATAAACTTGGTGAACATTTAAAAATAATTTGATGAACATTTAGTTGATGAACATTTAAGTATAATGTGATGAACATTCAGTTGGTGAACATTTAAGTATAATGTGATGAACATTCAGTAGAGTATATCAAATGAACATTTATCAACATTTTGATGAACATTTATCAACATTTTGATGAACATTTATGAACAACGTGATGAACATTTAAGTCGATTGTAATGAACTTTGGCTAATGAACATTTTATTAAATTCTTGTAAACATTGAAGTATGAGATGATGAACATTTAAGTATGAGATGATGAACATTTAGGTGATTTTTGTTGAAAATTAAGTGTGTTTTTAAAAGAAATTATATTAAAGTGGTGTTCCACATAAGTGGTGGTCCGGTGGTTGGTTGTTGGTGGGTCAATGGAGGTGCGGTGGTGGTCCGATAGTGGTTCTCCGTTTGTCCAAATAACATAAACATTTAAGTGTAATAAACTTGGTGAACATTTAAATATGATTTGATGAACATTTAAGTATAATGTGATGAACATTCAGTTGGTGAACATTTCAGTATAATATGATGAACATTCAATTGGTGAACATTTAAGTAGAATGTGATGAACATTCAATTGGTGAACTTTTAAGTATAATGTGATGAACATTCAGTAGAGTATGTACAAATGAACATTTATGAACATTGTGATGAACATTTATGAACAACGTGATGGACGTTTGACATATATGGGCATGTTATTTGCACCGTAGTAGAAAGACGTTTGACATATATGTTGTTTGTCGTGGTCGGATGATTTGAATTCGGATCCTCAATAACCTCTCCTCTCCATTGAACTCCATTTGCTCCATTTCATAGTCTAGGGAATAAATGACCCACCCATGCTCCAACCATTTATATGATCATTCAAGTAAAACACACAATCCCTTGTAAATATGTCCTATAATCATGATATACAAATCAGTATAACAAATTTCATCATTTCCCGACTTTTTGGTTATCCCGATCACATATACCTGCATTATTTCAATGGTTATCTCGTGTTGTCTTCCATTTTCTACACTAGGGTTAATTGTGAAGGCGCCAGGTCTAACCGTTCTATTAATCAAGTTGATCACCACCAGTCTAAGTTGTAGCAATAGGTAGCATAGTTATCTGTTTGGTATAATATATGTACAAAAATTAAGGGAATTGAGTTTTGAGCCACTTTTTTCATTTTTAAGCCGCTAAAGTAAACACTATCATGCGGCGTTAAATTAGTTTGGAGAGAAAAACCAAAGACGTTAGCATGTAGCGTTTTTCTCTAATCCCTTTCGTATAATTATGAGGTATATTTCACAAATGTAGTTTGTTCGGGCGCGTTTAGGATGCGCCCAAAACGGGTGCGGGTTATAATTTTTCGAGTGCGGGATTAAACGCCCTATATTAACTAATCATTTTCTTCCTTTGTTTTTTCCTTGGATGTTTTTAGGGCGAAATGTAATTAGATGCATGCTACGTACGGTAGTACGTCCCCGTTAAAAAAACCTTCCAAAAGGCTAGTGAATAAAGAATAAGCTAGCTTGTTATTTTAAGTTTTAACTTGTATAGGAACTACAACAACATGCATTATTATATACCGATAAACGGGGTATACGGGGGTTGCTTTTGGTATTTTCTTACTCCAACGAGCCGAAAAAAAGTAATCAATATGACCCAAAAACAAAGAAAATCATAAGGAGCCCTAACACCGCAAAAATAGTACACATCAATGTTCATATTTTGCATAGTAATGTTCATAATCTGGGCCATGAAACTTTTTGAACGTTTTCAGTGAGGGACGCGGTGACATACTTATAATTACCGCGAACATTGATTTTTTTCTTAAAAAAATTCATCACCCAAATTATGAACATTGTCGCCCAAATTATAAACAACTTGTTATTTGTGAACGTGAAAAACTACGTTTATCCTACGTTAAGGCATGCTCTAATCCGAACTTTTCTCTTTATCAATGTCGCAAAAAGCAACTTAAAAAATGTTATACTCCGTATTTTATATCGCTCTATGTTCAGATTTTAATACGGTAATTTTATGAAAAAAAGTTTAATTTAATACACGTTCAATGTAAAATCGCTAAAAATCAAGTAAAGGTAAGTTTGAATTTACCTACTTAATTAATACGTTAAAAAAACAAGCCTGAATTTAAAAGCATGCATGGCTCTCTGGTTTTGAAAAGGATATACTTAATACTCCGTATTAATTGAAGTCTGCATGATTGATCATGTAAGAAGAAAAAGAACATTTTTAGGTGGAATAAAATGTATTCTACCTTTTTTGAGAGTAATCTTATGCTTAGTTATCCTTACTACTCGTTATCACGGGAATTAACAAGGCAGCGGATGACTTGACTAGGGTTGATTTGAAGTTTGAGCCAATAGATAGTACTGCTTTTTTAAAATTAACAAGGCAATTTCCTACGTTGATGTTTTAAAATTTAGACCTAGAAAAATGTTATAAGAACAAAATTCATACTTCCACGTAAACTTCCTGCTTCAATCGCTGCTAGATCCAATTTGTAATTTTACTAATTCCCAACCCCAACTTTACTCAACATGTGTATAAACATCTTCTTCTTTTGAACTCTTAACACCGTGTCGTCCAAGATATATTGAGTCAACATAGCATTCTTAAGGAGTTATACTAATCAAGTACTGACTTCTCATGAATGTTGAGCATTTAATCAAGTACTCTTAAGATAAAGAACTCAGTCAACATGTGTATGGAAACTTAAATTATATTTAAAACGAACACCCATAATTATTTAGAGCAACACCCATAATTATTTAGAGCAACGTAACAATGGAATCATAAAATATCTGACCAGTCAAGACAAAAATAAATCCGAACAATCTGACTTAAGTTGTTGGATGAGGAATGAAACCCAAACATACGTCCCGAAGTTAGTGGAAGAAGATGCTGCTAATCAAACCCCAAATTCACTCAACACGTCCTATATAAACCCTAAACAATTAAGCTTTCCATTCCATCAAACAAACTTAATACAACCTTAGCTTTCATCTCTTTCTCCCGTATCTCATTTCTTACTATTAATTTCTAAGATGGCCTTTACCAAACAAATCAACAACTTCCTTTGCTTCACATTGTTCCTTGTTAGCACCACTCTCTTACTTGCTTCTCAAGCCTCCTCCCGTCCCATTGATCAAGATCCATCCATGCTCGAGAAACACGAGCAATGGATAACTCGACATGGGCGTGTCTACAAAGACGAGGTTGAGAAGGCCATGCGGTTCAAGATATTCAAGGACAATGTCAACCACATTAAGGCTTTTAATAACAAACTCACACGTACTTACACCCTTGGTGTTAACAAGTTTAGTGACCTCACAAGAGAGGAGTTTCAAGCCACCCACACTGGATATAGACCAACAACAACCATGTCTAAGTCCAACCTCTCCATCGCATTCGAACCAGCTGCATCGCCAATCGACGACAACACCCCTCCATCGCCTACTAGTGGTGATGATGGTTCGCTCGATTGGAGGCAGCAAGGCGCGGTTACTCAGGTCAAGGACCAAGGCAATTGTGGTATGTGTACATTTATTCATACGAAACGCCTATATGCACGCGACTTTTTCTCTATATACACGCAATTTAGTGCGCAGATGTTATGCGCATAAGTTAGTGCGCAGTTTTCTTGCGCACAAGGGTATTTTCGGGATAAATGTGAAAATTCTGACGATTTCTGTCAAATGTGTGCGCAGTAACAAAGCGCACATAATATCTAATGCGCAAAAGTTCAGCGCACAACGTTTCGGATTCCCGAACGTGTGCGCTGAACTTGTGCGCACATATTAGTGCGCAGAAGAACTGCGCACAGGGTTTATTAAACCCTGCGCGCAGCAGCTTCTTCTTCTTCCTCCTTCTTTCTTTAATTTCTACTGTAGCTCGACGGCGCCGTTACCATTTCTTCCATTTCCGAGCGTTTCCCTCGTCTAAACACAATTTCGTCAATGGATTCTGAACCCCCTCATTCTTCCGGTCCCGACCACACCACTTTCGTCCCAATCCCAACACCTCCGGCGACTTCCGTCCCAACGGAGCCACCTCCGGCGACCTTGTCCGACGATGAAGCGTTGGTGGATGGAGGTGGCCGGCGGTATGCGACTCGAGCCGCGTTGGCAGCGGCAAACGCTCCTCCGGCGACTATTCCGGCGACTATTCCGGCGACTATTCCGGCGACTCGGGTTCCGGAGACACCGCATGATCTTTATTCGGTATAAAATTTCTAAACCCGCTTTTTTCAAATATTTATCGTATTTAATTTTGGAAATTTATTCGTAATTTATTTTTGTAATAATTACGATTCAATTTAAGTTTATGAATTAAATATTAGAATTCGTATCTTAATTGTAATTTAATCGTAATTTTTCATAATTACGTTTAAATTTCAGTTTTTTATGAATTAAATTAAATATTAGAATTCGTATTAATTGTAATTTAATCGTAATTTTTCATAATTACGATTAAATTTCAGTTTTGTATGAATTAAATATTAAAATTCTTATTAATCGTATTTTTTTATAATTACGATTAAGTTTCAGATTATTATGCATTAATCGAATGCCTAATCGAATTATTATGAATTCGTATTAATTGTAATTTTTTAGTAATAGTAGTGATTATTATTTCGTATTAGTTGAGATGTTTATTTTTTAGTAATTATGAATTAAATATTAGAAACTTAACAGTCATAAATAGTTATGACTTAATTGTTAAATTTCTAACAATTTCTATTAAAAAATGTAAAGACTCGAATTTGATTACGAAGTTGCAAATTATTTCCGAATATTTTAGTATGAATTAGTCATACTAAAAATGTAAAAACATGTAGACTATACAAGCCGTCATGGATCAGACGGGCAACACGATGCCCGCACCAGTACCGGAACGGCTTCCACGTCGACATGATGTGGCAGCCGGTGTGCGATTATCGTTCGAGGCCCTCGAACGATTTTTCGACACCGGATCACCTGAGCGCCGTGAGCCAGGGAATGAGTACGAGGAGGCACAGCTGCAGCAGCAGGAGATAGATGGTTCGCACATGGAGATGGATGGACAGAGAGCAGATTTCCATGACGACTTAGATTATCCTGGTCGATATGTTACTGCGTTCGACCCTATCGAGCCCACACGAGTACAGGCGCAGGTGACCACGGATGACTATGATATCCAGGACGCACCTCTGTTTCAGGATTTACCTGCAGTGACAGATGCAGAAACGTCGACATCTTCTCCTCCTACGGTTGCATCTGCAGAGCCAGTCGCATCTTCAGAGCCAGTGTCGGGAGATTTAGACGACGATGACCATGCCCCACAGACATATTTTCCTTGGCTCGGGGAGTCGATGCAGGACATTTGTCGTCCACGTGCGCCTCACCTATTGTGTTCTTATGAGACGCATATAGCGAGATGGATATGGTCGCGTGGTCCTCTTCCAGGGCCCGCTCCCGATGTACCATTGGTGCCCCCGGTGCAGGTTAGGAAGCGTGCCCGTGCGGGGGAAGCTGTAGGCCGAGGCAGAGGCCGAGGTGGTGGGAGAGGGAGAGGGAGAGGTAGAGGGAGAGGGAGAGGGAGAGGTCAGGAGGGTGCTGAGGGAGTTGGTGGTGAGGGTGTTGCTGCTGAGGGAGTCGCTGAGGGGGCTGCAGTTGAGGAGGTTGTTGGTGAGGAGGTTGCGGCTCCAGTTAGAGGTGGTCGTCGTCCCAGGCAGAGACGACGAGTAGGAGATATTCAGGCAGAGGATGAGCCAGAGGATGGGGACGGGGATGAGGCCGAGGCTGAGGCGGCTCCGTTAGATCCGGTATGTTCAATAACATTGATCTGAATGCTTATAATAAGTTATACGTTTCTTATTTACTAACCGGACGCAATTTTTTTTCTGTACTTATTTAGGCTAGGAAGCTCCTGAGGGTGATGTACAGATCTGCACAGGTTCATGATTATGAGCATCATATTTCAGCTGAGGAGGGTACATGGTTCAGGCTTGCTGAGCGTTCTGGGCTGACAGAGCTGCGCCGAGTGGGCATAGCGTCTCAGATCGATGCTGCATTGATTTCTGCTTTTGTGGAGAGGTGGCATCCAGAGACCAACACTTTCCACATGCCATTTGCTGAGATGACCATCTGCCTACATGACGTGATGCAGATCCTCAGAGTCCGTATACATGGTCGTAGCTGCAATTCACCTATGACAGATGACCAGATCTATGCGGCGCTTGCGGACGCTATGGGTCAGGAGGCTGATGACATGAAGGCATGTTATAGCTCAGGTGGCATTCATTTCGGTGCCCTCAATGCTCGGTTGGAAGTTTTGTTTGATGCGCCAGTCAGGAATGAGAGTCACATTGCCACTCTGTATCTCCTTTTGCTTCTGGGCTCGACTGTCTTGGTGGACAGGTCGACAAAGGGTGTCAAGGTCCAGTACGCGGCGCTTGTTCTCAACCATGATCGTACAGGGGACATTGCATGGGGAGCCGGCATACTTGCGTTAGTGTATCGCAATTTAGGGTCTGCATCTAGAGTCGAGACGGCAACCATTGGTTCATGTGGGATTCTTCTGAGGGTAAGATCTTGTCGTTAACGTCTTGGTGAATAACTCTTAACTATTCACGTAGTTTTACTAATAATCTGTAATTGTTTATATGTAGTGCTGGATCTGGGCATACTTTCCTCATTTTCGTGATCACTTTGTCACGAACCCTGCATTCGCCCATGGAGATGCTGCTGTAGGATTGTATACACCACTTAGCTCGGATACTGGGCGTTTGGTTGCCATCCGTCGCATGCTCGACAGCATGAGATATGAGCAGGTTTGGATTTAATTTCTTATATTTTTTATTTCATTACCGCAATACGTGTCTAATTTGGCTTGTTATTTGTTTCAGGTTAACTGGCAGCCATGGAGAGATTTGGACTTCAACTCACCAGAGGTTTCTCCTACGAGATTTGAGGGCGTATTGAGCATCTGGAAATTTCATGAGGCCTACAACCCTAGGAGAGTCCTGCGGCAGTTTGGGAGGGCTCAGCCCGTTCCCGACCCACCCATTCAGCCGTTGTCATTTCATCGGCCCATGGGTTGCACGAGGTATGACGTCGTTTATGCACCTGAGCTTCTTCTTGCATGGGACGCAGAGCCGAGGCCTCTGATCGATCTGGATGGGCCGGTTGCAGAGCCAGCATGGAAGATGTCTGATGACTATATGGATTGGCTGGACGAGTTCTCACATCCCGTCGTCGATCCATCCTCTGAGAGACATGATCGCCCGCCTCGCTATGGATATACCCCGGTGCCTATCGATGCATTAGCGGTATGTAAAATTTTATAAAGTTTGTACAAAACTTATCTTTAGACCTTAACTAACGATTAAATTTATGTTTCGTTTGCAGCGTTGTCAGATCCTTCAAGCCATGATGCACTCTTTTCTAGACACCCCTATCTCGGATCGACCTTGGGCCACTGAAGATGTGATTCGTGGTTGGCTTGCAATCTTAGAGGCACCTCAGGCACCTTTGGCAGCATCTCCCCCACGTGCATCGCGGATGCCACCACCACCACCACCTCCTGTTTTCCGAGATTCTGTTCATGAGAGTGGCCAGGGGAGTGGATGCGGCACTCAGGAGGATGCGCACCAAGATGATATGACTCAGGGTGATGTGCCTCGGGAAGATGCTCCGCCTTATACTCAGGAGACTCAGGATTAGACGCTTGACGTCTGTTTTTGTTTGATGGATGTTTTATGTATGATTGATGTTTTATGTATGCATTTTTCTTGTGTGATGGTTTTAAATTTTATGTTTTGCTGGTTTGAATATTCAAAACGACTCCGAACAATAATGCAAATACAAATCTGAACAACAAGACGTGAAAAACTATATTCATTTGAAAACGAAATACAAATTTCAACAACAACACTACACAAAGAGATGGTGAGGAAGACCAACCTATGAAGATCCCCAAACCAATGATTGGTTTCGATGTTCGGAGTCGGCAATATGTACCAACTAATAACCAGTTTTCAAACTCTTATTAGTTCGTACATTTTGCTAAATCCGAACATCGAAACCAATATCGGTTGGGGATCTTTATAGGTTGTCCCTCCTCAACTTCTCTTTGTGCAGTGCTATGCTTGTTTACTAACGATTACAACAACCACTTAACTAACAATTACAACATCGAACTAACGATTAAAACAACCACTTAACTAACGATTGGAAGCCAGGGTCGCCTTAAGATCGGCGTTTTCCTCCTCCAACGTACGTATCTTCGAGAATAGATCTCTTATTGCAGCTAAGGAGTAACAAGGGTGTGGTGGATCGATCCACTCGCGGAATTCACAAATGTAACCACCAGTACCAGCGCATGTCCAGAACCTTCGAGCGAGGTTTCTTCGAGATTCTGAACTCCTCATTACCGCTGGTCGATCACATTTACAATAAAAAAGGGCAGCGTTGCTTGATGATGAACTGTGCGACATAGCGAGTGTTAAGAGACAAATGGTGAGATTGGTGAGGTTAAGAGAGAGATGGTGAGATTGGTGAATTGAGGTGAGTGCAACCCCCTTTTATAGCTTCGGTTTTTGGTGCTGAAATATGACCGTTTCGTGCGCAGATGTTATGCGCACGCAACGGTCATATTTTAACGGTCTTCAACCGTGCGCAGATAAAATGCGCAAAGAATCCTGTGCGCAGATGTTATGCGCACGCAACGGTCATATTTTAACGGTCTTCAACCGTGCGCAGATAAAATGCGCAGAGAATCATGTGCGCAGATGTTATGCGCACAAAACGGTCATATGTATAAGGTTTACAAAGGAGGTGTTACTCGAAGAGCTCGAGTTTTCGACTCGAACTTACCGACAAGGTTAAATAGCTATAATATGCATTGAAAACAAGTTTCATTGCATTCCGACGTCGTTTGGGCATCGAACCGCCTATTCTCGACCTTAACAGGCCATCAGGACCGATAAGGCGTTTTTGCGTTTTCGCGTATTTTCGATCAACTTTTTGTGAAGGGGAGACCTTATACACTCTTTATATGCCTGATAACACATAATTGTATAAGTTTTAAAAACATAATCCACATCGATGTGCTAGACCCTTCATATCTCAACTACTTCGACTATTTCGAAGAATGAAAGACTAGCGAAGGTTTACAAAGGAGGTGTTACTCGAAGAGCTCGAGTTTTCGA
Source organism: Oxyria digyna (assembly GCA_029168935.1). Classification (NCBI taxonomy): domain Eukaryota; kingdom Viridiplantae; phylum Streptophyta; class Magnoliopsida; order Caryophyllales; family Polygonaceae; genus Oxyria; species Oxyria digyna. The sequence goes on along the minus strand of JAPVLV010000026.1, from coordinate 676,722 downwards.
CTCGAACTTACCGACAAGGTTAAATAGCTATAATATGCATTGAAAACAAGTTTCATTGCATTCCGACGTCGTTTGGGCATCGAAACGCCTATTCTCGACCTTAACAGGCCATCAGGACCGATAAGGCGTTTTTGCGTTTTCGAGTATTTTCGATCAACTTTTTGTGAAGGGGAGACCGTATACACTCTTTATATGCCTAATAACACTATTTTGTATAAGCTTTTCAAACATAATCCACATCGATGTGCTAGACCCTTCATATCTCAACTACTTCGACTATTTCGAAGAATGAAAGACTAGTGAAGGTTTACAAAGGAGGTGTTACTCGAAGAGCTCGAGTTTTCGACTCGAACTTACCGACAAGGTTAAATAGCTATAATATGCATTGAAAACAAGTTTCATTGCATTCCGACGTCGTTTGGGCATCAAAACGCCTATTCTCGACCTTAACAGGCCATCAGGACCGATAAGGCGTTTTTGCGTTTTCGAGTATTTTCGATCAACTTTTTGTGAAGGGGAGACCGTATACACTCTTTATATGCCTAATAACACTATTTTGTATAAGCTTTTCAAACATAATCCACATCGATGTGCTAGACCCTTCATATCGCAACTATTTCGAAGAATGAAGAGTATAGTGCGCAGTGGTAGAACGCACAGAAATTTCAGCCATGCGCTAAGGTAAAGCGCACCTATTCTGTAACTTTTTGAATCTGTAACTTTTGGTGCGCAGGTGTAACGCGCACAGTAAATTACCGTTCAAAATTTGTGCGCAGCTACATAGCGCACTTTTAGTTACCGTTATTTTGAATAGGTAACTCCTTGTGCGCAGAAGCAACGCGCACCATATATCTTAGAATCCTATAAAACCAACGGTTTGAAGGTGGTGATTTCTTCATCCATCTCAACTAGTTCATCCATCTCAACTAGAGCAAAAATCGAAGTTTCCCTACTAACCGGTAAATTTTTCTTTTGTTCATTTTTGTACATGCTTTGTTTTTTGTATATGCTTTCATGTTTATAACTAAAGTTTTATTATTTACTTATTTCGAAGAACATAACTACGAATATGGCATCATCATCATCCCCAAGACGTGTGAAGCCTGACCCTCCACAGATAATGTGTACTGGTACAAAAAGGTGTCGCCAAATGTGTAATGTTTACGTTAACAATGACGAAGACATGCCTGACCAGTATGGACGAAGGCATTATGCATGCAATTGTTTCTTCGGAATCAGGTTTATTGATCCAGAGCATACCCCTACTGCTTTACGTGCTATCACGAAATTAATCATGAAGAAAAAGAAGAGTGACAATAGAGTGAAGGTCCTGATGGAAAGGTTTAAGATTAAAGAAAAAGAATTGCGGTTGATGGTTTGTAGTATCGTCTATGCTTCCGACTGCTCTTCCTCTTCTGCCGACGACGCCTAAATCGTAGACATCTAATGTTATGAGCATTGTGTACTTTCATTACGTACTTTCATTATGTACTTTCATTATGTATTCAAGGAAAAAGAAGAGTGACAATAGAGTGCAGTTTTTGCCGACAAGACTTGCTTTTTATTCAAGGAAATAAATTAAGAAATCCAATATGCATGGTGTACTATTGCACTGTCACTCTATTAATCGAGAAACTCAGAAGCTCTTCATGTTCACTCGAGCTTTGAGGTTAGAGTTTTCTACCTCTTTCTTTCATCTCATCGACTCCTATTTTCTCATATTCCTTAGTCATACTTGCCTTTTTTTACTTTACTGAAATATGTGTTCCATTGCCTTTTTTACTTTACTAAAATAACAATGCAATCTGATCCATTCATTGTTATATAAAGCACAATTACACTACTACCAAAATAACAAATACGAAACATTAAAAACCAAGGCATTACAAACTAAGAAATTCCAATGCGTCTTCTAATTATTACATGACAATCTCACTCAGTCAGATATGTGAACGGGTTCGGTCCCTCCTTTATACATGAATGGATCTGGTGCCCGGCCATTTGAAATGCGGTACTCTCGATACATCCTCAAATTGTCCCCAAATGTTTCTTCCCACCATTGAATGTTTGGATCTACGTGTTTCTTCCACGAACCGGGAGTATGCGGTAGTGGTGAACCAACCATCAACGCCACCTATATAAACACAATCGACTTAAGACATTAAACAAAAAACTATGATTACACAAGTATCAAGTACAATTGTCTACTTTACCGGTATGAAGTGGTCACGGTTGCCTACGTGTGCCATGCCGAAAATCTGTCGTGGAGGATCAGCGTTTTCTGTTCTACACCTTAGCGGTAAGCAAAAGGTCGGAGCATCCCAACACAATAACACGAGACCAACTTGGTATAGGGTGGCAAACACTAAGCCCATCAGTGGAAAGTGCAACCAGTACAGTTCTGAACAAGGGCTTCTGCAATGGTTAACTTGGAGAATAAGATCCTCCCAAGTACCCGGACGAAGACGACGACGAATAGGCTCGTACAATTCTCGGTTCTGAAGCAGCTCCGTTACCAGCTCACGCCGAATGTTTCCGTACTCTTGTTCTTTTCTTCCCAGAAGTAAGGCCATCGACCTATAACCACAATGTCCGTCAGAACGTACCTGTCTAACATCTGTGATGTATGGAAGCCAAAAATCATCCAAATTGTCAATGCCGAAGTCAACCCCCCTATGAATGAGAGGAACACCAAGTTCTTCAGGGCACTGATCGAAGTCAGTGTAGTTTGATCCTTCAGGCTGTGATAGGTCGGGCATGGGTTGAGAATGCAACTCCTCGGCCTCAATGACCACGGGAAGTGATGTCGTTGTTTGCTCTCTAGGACGACCTGGTCGTTTTGCTCCTGTATTGTTTGCCTTCTTCTTTCCTTTTGATTTCTGCTTTGCCTCCTCCTTCTCATACTTCTTCAGCTCTTCTTGTTTGTGCTCAAAATAACTCTTCTCTCTCGATTCCTCCTTGTCATTTTCACTGTCATCCTCCTCCTTTTTAGGACGACCTGGCCGTCTTGCTCCTGTACTCTTCTTTCCTTTTGATTTCTGCTTTGCCTCCTCCATCTCATACTGCTCCATATCTTCTTGTTTTATGTCATCCTCCTTGTCATTTTCACTGTCAACCTCCTCCTTATCCTTGTTCTTTGCACCCTTTGGCCTGCCTTTTCTTCTCACATTTGTCGGTTCTTTCAAGGTAGTTAGTTCAGGATGCTCCAAGTCCTGATACAACTCACCTAGCTGGTATGCCGTGCTTTTCTTCAAGGTTCCAAGTTCCAACTTGGTGAACATTTCATGGAGTCGCAACTCTATAATGTTCATTCGGACCTTCAGATTTGGGTCGTCTTCTGTTTCAGGAGTGTCATCCCAATGCAAATCCCTCCAGAACGGGTGAATGTCATCCTCAATCAGGGGTGTGTTTGAAATGATAGCGTGTGCAATTTGATGGACGCACGGCAACCCAAGACAGTTCCTCACCCAATGGTCGGTGCATTGTTCAGGAAATTTCCCCGTCAACATGATCTCATAAGTAGCCAACAAATGATCAAAACACCTGTCTGACACTTTGTAGAATAGTCGGGAAAAAATAGCCCTTCCAAGCGGATGCATGTTTGGATCATCAAAATCAGTTGGTCGTTTGGAGAGAGACATGTTCATGCTCGCCCTAATTGAATCAATCTGAAGGAGTACTGAATGATGGATCCGTACGATCACTCTGTTAAAGCCCCCTCTGCTGGAACCAATAATATCTTTCAAAACCTTGTGCATCCCTTCAACTCTAAAAAACAGTTAAGTTGGTAAGTTAAGAAAGTACGCCGTTATGATATAATCGTCTTTAACTAAAAAATATCAATATTTACCTGTTTGAAGTCCTCGTAAGGAAATGAAGCTTATGATCTGTCCAAGCCCTCACTATACTTGTCTTGTGAGGATTAAGCCATGTTCTCTCGACGTATCCCACAAGGCCGCTCTTCCAAGATCTCTTCAACTGTTCGAGCCGCAGTTCATAGGTCTCTTCAGTAGCTGAGCAAAATAGTCCCCAACATTGTCCTGCAAAGGCTTCCACTTTAATTTGTCTCTTTAGGATGGTCGAAGCATGTGCCTCAATGTTGTGTTTGATATGCACCCAACACAACAGATGTTGAACTTCGCTCCCGAAAACAGTCTTTATCCCTTTTATCAGCGCGTCTTCGCAATCTGTCATTATAGCCGTTGGCATCACTCCCAAATCTATGAATAATGACTTCAATTGAATCATTATCCATGTGTAATGATAAATCCTTTCCGCTTTAGTGAATGCATACGCGATGTTGAACGTCTTGTGTGTACTGGTGAATCCAACGATCTCTACGAGCGGCATTTCATATCTATTGAAACATTAAAATATATCACTACAGAACATATATCATTATCCGAACTAAATATCGACCAAGGTATTGTAGAGACTTACTTGTTTGTCTTGTACGTCGCATCGATAATTACCACGTACGGGTACTTCTTCAACAAACGCAACGACTCTTGGTTAGCAAAGAATAATATTGCAACCTCTCCGTTTGTCGTGTCTCTATGTGGGTGAACTACGTAGTCGTGGTCTCGCAAAAACTTAAGCGACCACTGTGTCACGTTTAGCTCTCCGCGATCTTCGTAATTCACCTTCTGCAAAAAGTTTGCAACTTGTCTCCTTGAAGTAACATTACCAGGGTACTTCTCCCTCAATTTAGAGATAATTTCTTTTGGCGTCTTGCGTCCAGTTCCATCTCCCCACCGCCTAGCACAAAGCTCTTGCTCCTCCGTCATTCGACCCATGAATGCATTCCCATGAAAACTAGCAAGTAGCACATGGTTATGCCGACCTTCTATCACACCTAAAATCCATTTTTCTCCTGCGACCCCGGGAATGTTTTTCTTTCGCACTGCTAGTAGCTGAAATCTACACTCACACTTCTTCGACTTCGACTTTCTAAGCCTAGGAACAGCCAACTCTGGATTCTCTTTGTTCACCTTTGGCCTCCCAGATCTTGGTTTTCCAAATCTATCGCACACAATACTTATTTGGTACGGACTTGAATTACGCGTTACCAAAGCTATCACTAACTCCTTTCCTCTATCTCTCGCCCACTCGTACAATTCTTGCGGAGTATCCCAATATTGTGCGGTTCTAAAATAATCCGAATAATCTTTCCCCTATACGTAATTGTAGAGCGACAATTACACTACTACCAAAATAACAAGGCAAAATACGAATCATTACTTTAAACTAATTAGGATATCATATGAAACTAATTAGGCTATCATATGAAACTAATTAGGCTATCATATGAAACTAATTAGGCTAGCATATGAAACTAATTATTCTAGCATATGAAACTAATTATTCTAGCATATGAAACTAATTTGAAACTAATTACGCTACCATATGTTTCAAATTATAACATATTATACTAACCACAAATTCACCACTCGGATCCCAGTCGCCGAACTCTTCGTCTTCTAAGAAACCATCCAACCATTCGTCGTCGTTCGGGTCGTCTTCCTCTTCTTGTGATCCGCTATCCCAATCGTGTTCTTCATCACTATCTTCACAACTTTGATTAATCAACTCTAACATACGAGACTTTTGATTACGACGATACATTTTGAATGAATTTGTTGGAAAACGAAGAGGTGTTGAATGAATTTGTTGGAAACGAAGAGATTGTGGCTTTATATAGGCACATTTATGACCGTTGTGGTCCAAATGAAACTGTAAAGACCCGTGCGCTAACCATCCGCGCACACACCCAAACCCTAAAGCACCTGTGCGCAGAACCTCAGCGCACAGTTTTACATTTAACGGCTACTTTTTTCAAAAATTTCAACGGCTACTATGTCTGAAGAGTGCGCAGAAACACGGCGCACAGATTCTCAACCTGTGCGCAGTAGTTAGGCGCACAAGGTGTTACAGACTCTGAAAATTTACGAAAAGTACCCGTAATACCCCGTAAAACATGTATGCGCATAAGAACTGCGCACAGATGCGTGCGCATAAGTTGAGCGCACAGAATCGCGTGCATATATGCATCGATTCGCGTGCATATAGCCATTGCCTATTCATATTACTTCACATTTAACACGGACTACCAAAACATGCATAACTGTTAAAATATTTAGTTCTCATATGGAACTTGAGACTAATCATACATGGATTCTATATACCGTCAACATTTCAAAATGCAGATCTCGCATATATTACACGAGAAGTGCATATCTCGCGTTACGCGAGATGGAACCAGAAATGAATGTTCAGTGTTTCTCACGTAACGCGAGAAACCTGGTGGTGTTTGGGAATTTGCCTGGCGATATATTATCAATTGGTTTTGGGATGAAACCCCCCATAGACTTATTTGTTGTGCCTAATGTACATGTTACGCTTATCTATATTTCAGACAATTTGTAGATTGCTCATGACCCACACACTGTGAATTGATAACAGTCACTCACGATCCTGCTGTCCAAGTGTAACGAGTGCTCATAGCCTATTAATTGTTAAAAAAAATTAATGGAAGCCCACGTTGCGCTTATCCATGTTCAGGATCTCACAGTATGTGGATTTCATAATAATAAGGATAACTAATCATGTATACGCACAGGTTGTTGCTGGGCATTTGCAACAGTGGCTGCAATAGAAGGCATGAACCAGATCTCGACCAAAAACCTAGTCTCCTTGTCAGAGCAAGAGCTTGTCGACTGCTCAACCACAAACCACGGATGTGGTGGCGGGAATATGGACGTAGCATTCTCGTACGTGGAGCAGAGCGGAGGAATCACAACCGAAACCTCGTACCCCTACACGGGAACCGACACCAACACGTGTCAGTCGGGCTCCTCCTCAAATGTCCAGATAGGCGGGCATCAAGACGTGACCCCGAACGACGAGAACGCGCTTCTCGAGGCGGTGAGGAAGCAGCCGGTAGCGGTTGCAATAGACGCTAGTGAGTTCCAGTCGTATAAATCAGGGATCTTCAATGGACCATGCGGTAACCACCTCAACCATGCAGTGACGCTTGTGGGATACGGCACAACTGAAGAGGGAATAGAGTATTGGCTCGTCAAGAACTCATGGGGAATCACATGGGGAGAGGAAGGATATATGAAGATTCAGAGGAATTCTGATGTTGAAGGTGGAATGTGTGGACTTGCCATGTCGCCTTCTTATCCGACCTCATCCGTCTAATTATAACTAGTATATATGCATGTATTCTCTGTTCCATGTTAAAATTCATATGTTATTGTGTGTACGTTATACTCCTGGTTTTTGTTTCAACTATATAATAAACATAGATGATTGATTGTACTAGTACGTTATTTGTTCTTTTGGTTCAACAATTAGTCTAGCGAGCTCCAACCTAAGATTAGGGTAGTCTAGCTTAACATGTGGCTCAACCATGACTCACTGATCATGGTTTGGTTTGGTTTGAAGCAATCCTGGGCTAAGGCTCGGTTGAGATGGCTTCTAACTTATCCCATGACTCGCACGGTTTATACAATAACCGTTATAATTTCACAACGGTTATTTGGAAATCCGGCCTATTTTTGTCAACAATTGAGTTTATACCACCATTCCAAGAATATCGGGGTTATATTCATAGGCAGACTATTATTTGCTCCGGATGCGAGATGTCCGGGTTATACACTTAAGCATAATTATTTCACCTGCAAATCCATATGTTAAAAAAACATAATTTCTCTGACTAGTCTTAACATTAATTAGTCTATAATAATACATCAAAAGTCAAGCATGTACTCCACCTTCGAACCCACGTTATACCTGTTGGACCCGGTTCTCGCGACTCTAACATGAACCCGGTTCGCGACTAATAAACAGACCGCGAGCCCATAAGACCGATAACCAAGTCGAGAACGAGAGGCCCATTAAGAAGCCCAATAGGTAAAGGAGCGGCACCGGATCGTGTGGGGCCCGATGTCTGATTATAAATCCTAACCGCAAAGAGAGAGAAGGCTGGTGGCAATTGAGAGCACCTTCCTTCCCCCTTGAGCTAGAGAGAAAACACATAAGGCGATTACTCATTTCCGAGCTCGCCTCTCTGATACCGATTCATCTCTTTTAGTAGAGAATCGGATGATCGGTACCTGGATTCTGGCTCTCGGTACCGTCATCGTGCTTTTGAGGTGCGGATCATCACGATTGGTTGAGTTTCATCATTTACTGTTTCATTGAGTTGGCTCACGAGGTTTCATTGATTTGGTCATTACTTCGATCGTTATCTTCTCTCTGTTTTACTTCATTCTATTGTTGTTTGAGGCATCATGTTCATTTATCTGTAGCTATTACTGACTTGAGCGTCGGAGAGCCAAATCAGGGGGTCCACCCTTCCGGTTTGGTTGTGCAGGTACCTTAAAGGTTGAAGAACATAAAGAACAGAGGAGAATAGCACATTTTGATCTGGATGAAGATGAGTCGTAAGTTGTTGCTCCATCTTGCATAAGGAAGGTCTCCAGTATTTGAAGATTCACTGAAGGCCAGATCTCACGAGGTGTTGATTGCGAGATCGCGAATATCTGGGCTCCAACACTGGCGCCGACCGTGGGGACCTCCTCGCGCAGCTAGCTCCCTTTGAAATCTCGAGAGTCAGTTCGCGAAGGGCAGCATCATGGTCGAGACTGGCAGAAGAGGCACAGTAAACGCCACCACGTCACACATCAATCAAAACACTCTCAATCCCCCACCACTCCCTCGCGTTGAGGAGGAAGTTCCCGAGCTTATCACTATCCCTCGGGAGCAGAACGAGCTTTTTGCCGCCTAGATAGCACAAGGCGCCCCGATCGCCCCAAATGCGGCTAACCAAAGGGTCGAACCTCTTAACGACCAAGCCAATCGCGAGGAGAGAGAGATTAATCGAGAAGAAGAAGTAGCTGAAATTGTCCCGGATGACAGAGCATCAGTTTCTAGAAGGCCGAGGGAGAGAAATGGTACTCGCGATGTTGGACAGGGAAGGTTCGACTTAAACCAGGCTCCAATGAGCCATCAGGAGCACTACAACTCTCAACATGATGTTCGCTATGACGAGAGGGGCCGAGCGTACTATCCTGTACAAGAACAACGCGATCGTCAGGAGGCACCCCACTATCATCGCGAGACATTCCGGAACCATCCTCTCGACTTATCAACAATGTTTGGCCCCACGGCTTTTGCAGAGCACATCATCAGGGCCCCTCCACTACCAGATTTCAGGTTCCCGACTATCAAGGAATACACTGGTAAGGGAGATCCTAAAGAACATCTTACCCGATACAAGTACGCCATGATCGCGAGGGGTCCGGATGAGGCCACCCTATGCAAAGGATTCCCAGGAACACTCGCGGACACCGCCATGACATGGATGTTAAATCAACCACCCGGGAGCATCTCTTGCTTTGCAGATATTGAAAGGGGATTCTTGTTGCATTTTGGCTCTTCGAAGAAGAGAAAGATCACTATGCAAGAAGTGGTCGGGATCAAACAAAAAACAGGCGAAAGTCTGGAAGAGTACGTAAAAACAACAGTATGATCAGGGACAAAGTGATTCGCGAGCTCCAGGCTTAGTAACTCAGCGTCAGAATCAGAATCAGTATCAGGATTACAGACAGAGTACGGACCAGAATCAGTTCCAGGAACAGAATTTGATGAACCAGAGGGATGACAACTCCAACTACAGAGGCCGCGGCCGAGGCAATGGAGGCCGAGGTCGTAGTCGCGATGGAATGTGGTGCACCAACCACAACTCTACTACTCACAACACGGCTGAATGCAGGAGTGGCCCCAGAATAAACAATGAACCAGAGCAGAGAGCCGTCCTCATGAATCAGAGAGGCGGAGGAAACAATCAAGGCAGGGGTGGTAGAAACCCTGGCCGGGGGCCGTTCAGAGGGGGAAACAACAATGAAGGGCGAGGAAGAGGACGCAACCAACAGAACGCGAACGATCCTCATCCACCTCAACGCAATCAAGACTTCCTGCGACCGGACGGTCATGTAGGGACCATAGCCGGGAAGCATGTCCCTATACCTCCAAACATGCGTGAATAATGAAAGATGATTAACGCTCCGTTCCCTCGCGGGCTCCCAGTTATGAGTATCGCGAAACCCCTTCCCAAAGAACCGTATCAACTTGTCTTTTCTAATGAGGAGATCAACGAGTGGGCAGTCTCTTCTGGTGACCCATTAGTCATACATCTGCAGATTGACACGAAGCTAGTCAGTCGTATTCTGGTGGACACAAGCAGCTCTGCTGACATATTATATCTGGATGCCTTCGAAAAACTAGGGGTTGATCCACGGATGAAGAGACCGACGCGAACCACCTTAGTAGGTTTCACGGGAGAGAGGGTAGGAGTGGTGAGTTTAGATGTAGTGATGGGAGATGAGACAGGGCCACGAAGATCAGAAAAGATTGATTTCGTCATCATCCCGACAAGCTCTTCGTATAACGCGATCATCGGGAGGGGTACATTGTGCAAGTTTGATGCAGTAGTGTCCATGGGCCATTTCTACATAAAGTTTCCCACACCCTCCGGGACTGGAGTTGCGACGGGGGTGGAGAAAGAGAGCATCTCTTGTTACATCAAGTCCGAAAAGAGAGAAGATACACCTCTGCTCGCGAATCAACTTTTTGTCCCAGGTATGCCTAATGTCGAGGAGGAAGCTGATTTAGATGTTCGTGAGCCTCCCAGATATCAGAATTCTGAGGGAAATGTGGACAGAGCAAAGTTTTCCGGATTTGAAACGCAGGAGGTCACTCCTTTTGCGAACAAAGAAGAGAAATTATCGGTGGGAGGTAACCTTGACCATATGGTGATGAGGAAGATTGAAAACTTGCTGTCGGAGTCGCGAGATGTCTTCGCTTGGTCCCCCAAAGACTTGAAAGGAATTCCCCCATCGGTAATCACTCACTCTCTAAATATTAGCAACGATATCATTCCTAAAAGACAGAGAAAAAGAAAGCAAGCGGGTCCGAAGAATGAGGCCGCGGCCGTGGAGCTCACAAAACTCCTAAAAGCTGGGTTTGTAAGACCAGTACAGTACCCAGCTTGGTTTGCTAATGTTGGTATGGTCGCGAAAAAAGGAACGGGAAAATGGAGGATGTGCGTGGACTTCACAGATTTGAACAAAGCTTGCCCGAAAGACAGCTACCCGCTACCTTCTATTGATCAGCTTGTAGACTCCACCGCAGGGCATGAGGCACTCAGCTTTCTAGATGCGTACTCGGGGTATAACCAAGTCATGATGAACCCCCTTGACTCAGAGCATACCTCTTTCATAACAGATAAGGGAACTTTCTGCTACAAAGTGATGCCTTTCGGCCTTAAGAACGCGGGGGCCACTTTCCAGAGATTGGTCGACCGCATCTTCAGTGATCAGATAGGGGATACGGTTGAGGCCTACGTTGATGACATTGTGGTAAAGAGCAAGAAACAAAGTGACCATGCTCGCGACATGGCAGAGGTCTTCGCAACGCTTAGAAAGTATGGGATGAGTTTAAACCCGGACAAGTGCGTGTTCGGTGTCACAGAAGGAAAATTCTTGGGTTTCATGATTAGCGCTCGCAGTGTAGAGGTTAATCCCGATAAAGTCAAATCCGTTCTCGATCTCGAACCACCACGGTCAACCCATGAGGTCCAAAGGTTTGTAGGCCGAGTGAACTATTTGGGGAGATTTTGTGCCAAATTGGCCGAACGCAACCTCCCCTTCTTCAAGATCCTGAAAAAGCCAAAGAATTTTGAGTGGACTGAGGAATGTGGTCAAGCCTTCGCGAGCCTCAAAGAGCATCTGACAAGGCTCCCGATCTTATCTTCCCCGATTCCGGGAGAGACTCTCCAATTGTATCTCGCGGCCAGCTCGAGGGCGGTAAGCGCAGTTCTTGTTTGCGAGTCAGAGAAACCGGTATATTTTGTCAGCCGAGCTTTGTTGCCAGCGGAAACACGGTATTCTCCAGTTGAGAAGTCTGTGCTCGCGCTGATAACGGCTGCTCGCAAACTAAGACCCTACTTTCATGCACACCCGATTGAAACCCTGACGGACTTGCCACTCAATAGCTTCATGACCAAACCTACTGTAGCAGGGAGGCTCCCAAAATGGGTTATTGAGATGTTAGAGTTCGATGTGGTATACCGGCCCAGGCCAGCTATCAAGGCACAAGCGCTTGCTGACTTCATTGTCGAAACGAGTTTCAGAGAAGGGGAAGTGGTAAATTCGAACGGCGAACATATGATGTGGATAATGCACATTGATGGGGCTGTGAATGACGAGGGGTGTGGCGCGGGTGTGATTCTTACATCGCCTACGGGAGATGAGATAAGCCACACCATCGCACTAAAGTTCAAACCCACGAACAATGAAGCTGAATATGAGGCCTTGATCGCAGGGCTAGAGTTAGCCATCGGCCTTTCAATCTCTCTGCTGTCATGTTGTTGCGATTCAGAGGTTGTAGTAAAGCAGGTGCAGGGGCTTTATGAAGCGCGAACAGGGAACCTCCCACAATACCATGCCAGGGTCGCGACATTGACCTCGCTTTTCATGCATTTCGAGATCAAAGCAATCCCAAGAGAACTGAATAAAAAAGCAGATGAGCTCGCGAAGATGGGAGCCAGTTGGGAAGGTCCCAAAGCGGAACGCGAGCAAAGATCAGGGTTCATGGTGTCAAAGGGGGGACCCCCGAAATATCTGTTTTTTGTGAAAGAAGAAAGTGCCATCAGTCACGAGATTGAGATGATGGCGATCAATACTTCATCTGAAGATTGGCGTCGCCCATTCATAGACTACCTCAGATATGGTCGCGGTCCTACTGACCCAAAAGATCTCGTGCAATTGAAAAGAAAGGCTGGACGCTTTTATATCAGCAGAGGTGAGCTTTACAAAAGAGGAGGTGACCCTTATGAACTGAAATGTATGGGCTACTATGAGACAAAGGCCTACCTCGAAGAGCTGCATGTTGGGCTGTGTGGGACACACGCAGGGTGGAGACCTCTGGTGTACAAGGCTTTGCGCCAAGGGCATTTCTGGCCTACAATGAAACAAGATGCTCAAGCGATAACGCGAGCTTGTCAGGCATGCCAGTATTTTGCCCCTGCCTCTCACCAACCAGGAGTGCAGGTTCAAATCATGGGAAGCCCCATCCCCTTCGCGATGTGGGGGTTGGGTCTTCTTGGCCCTTTTAAACCAAAGGCCCCGGGTCAGCTCGAGTATATCATTGTCGCGGTGGACTATTTCACAAAATGGATTGAGGCAGAAGCACTCGCGTCGACAACAGTACCCGTAGTGAAAAAATTCCTTTGGAAGAGCATTATCTGTCGCTATGGATTGCCACGCGAGATTGTTACCGATCGTGGTCCTCAGTTCAACTCGCCTCAACTGATGGCATGGTGCAGCGATTTGGGAGTTAATTTGAAAATTGCTTCAGTTGCACATCCACACTGTAATGGACAGGTAGAAGCCGTCAATAAAAGCATTGTCACAGATCTTAAGAAAAGACTAGACTGCGCTAAGGGCAGATGGGCGGAGGTCCTGCCACTTACTCTCTGGGCCAATCGAACCACAGTGAAAAAATCAACGGGGGAGAGTCCCTTCGCCCTCGCGTACGGGGTGGAGGCTGTGGTTCCCGTAGAAATCTTGTTCCCAAACGAAAGACTCCTTCACTATGACTCGGATACCAATGACGAGAAGATGAGGATGGAGCTCCAGCTTCACGAGGAAACACAAGAAATGGCGGGTGTCGCGAAGTATTATAACAAGCATGTCAAGGAAAGAGGATTCGTGAAGGGAGATCTGGTCCTGAGAAAGACAGAGGGAGGAAAACTCGATCCCAACTGGGAGGGGCCGTATATAGTGGATCGCGAAGTCGCACCAGGGGCCTATCGACTGAAGGATAGCTCTGGCAATCACGTTGCAAATTCCTGGAACGTGATGCGACTACGCCGCTATTACGCCTAGCCTTCTCCCCCACACATGTATGAATTCCCACGTTTTCATAACATGTCTTCATACCTCAAAAGAATATTTCATAGAAAGCGATATAACCGCGAAATAAGATGTTCTGACGAGCTGTATGCAGGCGAAAGGACCGATTGAGACTAAACATTAGCAAGAATCTATCATCGGGTTACCAAAGGAATAAATACTTTCGCCACAAAGGGGGACATGATCTCAGAATAAAAGGTACGTGCGCATCTCGAGAATTCACGAGATCACATAAATCCCGTGACGCTGGGCTGGGGCCAAGAGCACCCACCCAGGTCGCGAAGCCGTGACGTTGGGCTGGGGCCAAGAGCACCCACCCAGGTCGCGAAGCCGTGACGCTGGGTTGGGGCCAAGAGCACCCACCCAGGTCGCGAAGCCGTGACGCTGGGCAGGGGCCAAGAGCGCCCACCCAGGTCGCGAAGCCGTGACGCTGGGCAGGGGCCAAGAGCGCCCACCCAGGTCGCGAAGCCGTGACGCTGGGCTGGGGCCAAGATCACCCACCCAGGTTATGAAGCCGTGACCGTCCGAGAGTGAGTAACGACATTCGTCCTCCTCACCTCGACCACGAAGTCCTGGCCTTGAGGGGATAGCAACCCATCAAGGCACGGAGCACAACGAGTGACACTCCTGAAAAAAGTCAATCATGAAACTATATACTTGCCTTAGAGATATGCAATACAAAAAGCTAATGAGTCCCCATCTGCTTTGACATACACTCCTGCACTAAAGAAATGAACGATCCTAGACATGATCGCGATGCAAGGCTGGGGCTCTAGACATATCATCGTCCAGGTACCTAAAAAGCACTTCGTACAGACAAACCTTTTCTTCCACAAAAAGGAAGTAATATCCTTCCAAAAGACTAACACGATTCGATCACGTGCTGCTTCGCGTCGCGAACGAAACAGAAAACCTTGGCAATTTATGATGATACTGGCGCTAATACTCCAATTATTCGCGAGCATGGATTTCCCAAGGCATCAAGAATACCTTAGCTAAGGTATGATGAGATAAACACGTGAGCTACTTTGTTTTGTCACAAGAACAAAGAATCCGATTCCAATTCATTATAGGAAATCCCATGCTCAAACACAAAGACACTCACGGACGCACGAAAAACCCTACTACTGGCTCATACGCATGCAGTAGTCAGGTAAGAACACACTCTTTATCACATCACAGGTCATGACATATGAATAATCTATACTTACGCGATCGAATTTCTCGCAGGGTTTTTCGTAAGACCAACAAAAACAGAAGAGTCCTTCCCGACGAAAGATGTTGAAGAGTGTCCTATTTTAGATATTAAGTGTTCTCGCTTCGGAAACATTTTAAGTTCTAAAGTCTATTGATGAAACACATACTTTTAATCGCGATGGCACAGAGGTTCACACTACATTTTAAGTTCCAAAGTTTTCCCGATAATCTCAGTCTAACTTATTCATAAACCCTCGTTCATTCTCCCTCCTTCTTTAAACACATAGCGCTCGCGAGACTGTAAACATCCTCACGAGCACTATGGGGGGAGGGGAAGAGGAGGAGAAATCACCAGACAAACACAAAATAAAGAAACATTAAAAGGCACTAAGCCTAGAGAGGAACGACGATCTTTACTTGATACACCACAGTCCGAATGGGAACTTCAGGAGGATTGGCACGCCACATGGTGAAGGTCACTTCATCTCCCTCACGAAGATCATTCTCATACGCAAACTCACTCCAACCTTCGCCCAGAAAGTAAGAACTCCCAACCTTGTCCAAAGTCACGTCCCAAGGTTCGAAATTGACGCAAAGGACAAGGCTCTTACCACCGAAATGGCTAAGGTGTTGATCACAATGTTCCTTTGGGAAACGCTATACGTGGAGAAGAGGGGTCTAAGAAACGAGCAAGCAGAGAATGACAAAGTAAAAAAGGATACTTACCAAGCATCTGCCAGTAATGGCAGAGGAATCCATAGTAATAGTGAAAGACTCATCCAGAGAGCCCTCTCGAGTTCGTCGTGTCCTGGCCATATCAGAATTCTTTGAAAAAAGCAGACAAGAAAGAAGAAGATAGGAAACGCTATTTATAAAAGAAAATCACCTAACCCACATTTAATGCATTGAAAGACTTGAGCAGAAAAGTATTTGAGAAAACGAGAGAAGCAATAAATGCGGAAACACACATAGAAATAACAATACGACCTCCCCAAGAGGCCCAAAAATAATCCCAAGGCTCGCGACCACACATGGTTCGCGAACCGCCAAAAAATTCCAAGTAGCCATTGTACGCAACATCAATCCTGAACTTACAAAGATAACATCACAAGAAAAAGAAAAGATCAAACATCGTCATTCACATGATCGGTAGGAATGTCCAGGTATTGGCCAACTTCATCCATCGCCACGTCGTGAGCTTCTTTTTCACCACCAACATCCCCAGCCGACGCGATGTTCTCATCAATAGCGGTTTCTTCACTATCAATATTCACAATATCGTCGCCGTCACCTGCCTCAGTTGTCTCGACACGAGGGCGCTTCAATGGGTCCCGAGTCTCTTTCATCCTTATCTCCGAATAAACCACGTCCCTAACTCTTTTGGGCGCTTTGGGAGCGGGAACCACGGGAATATGAGACTCCATCCCTTCAACAACCCCTTCACCTTCCCTCAAAAAAGACTCGACTACCCAGCCTTCAAGAAGGCTCGGGTTGTCGTCAACGAAGGTCCCGACGGAAGGAGAGGGATACGGAGGAAGCTCCGCAGGAAGACCACAGAAGTCAGATGGATCGTAGGGAAACTTGGGCACCTGGTGTTTCTTGAGCTGACGCCTAAGCGAGGCGATCAACAGTACATCACGAGCAGTGCTAATAAAGTTAATACGATCTTTCTCGCGAAAGCTTGGTGACCACAGAAGTCAGATGGGCCGTTCGTGCATGAGCCTAAGCTGCTCAAGCAAGCTCCTTAATTCCATTGAAGCAAGCAGCTCAAATCAACTTAGCCGAGCTTTTGTTACGAATTTATTTGTTTCCTTGTTTTTATTTCTTTTCCTTTATTTTATTATGTTTTAGGATATTTCTTTTACCATATTTTTAGGGTTAGATTTCTATATATTGTTTAGACCTAGTTTTGGAGAGAATCTTCTTCTGAACCCTTTTTCCCTTTTCCTTTGTTTTAGAGTTGGCTAGACAATTGAAGCTTTCGTTTGTATTTGGTTGTGAGATTCTAAACTCTTGTTCTATTTTCTATTTGGATTTTATTAATTCTCTTGTGTTTATCGGATTGAATCTACGGGCCTTGCTAGGATAGTATTCCTGGTTGGAACTCTTATCACCTACGGGTAGCTGTATTCATCATATGATTTCTATTGGTTTTGCTAGCTTGATCACCTAGTTTGATTAGTAGTTTTCTATTGCTAGACTAGGAATATACGGTGGAATTCCTTGTCATTGTAGCACTCATATTTGCATGATCTGGTAGTTGATTGCTTGTATGAAGGAGAATTAATTGCATGTTTAATACTTGACGGTTGTAAGTTATTGCATGCATCCTTATGATTCTTGTGCCCTTTGCTGCTATTTCATCTAATCTTGAGAGGTTTCCCTGATTGCTGAATAGTAAGTATTATCAGGACCGGTTGGTCTGCCAATATATTAAAGATTGGAATAGGAACAACCATAGAATTGAATGAACTTGAGATATCTATGATCAACCTGACAAACTGAAAGTGGATATTTGTCTAGCCAGACTATTTATCTTTTATTGTTTTCTTAGTTAGATTGATTACCACAATAATCCCCCCTTTCGTCTTTGTTATCAATTGGTGAATGATTTTACAAATAGGATATATAACTTGATTCTCTGTGGGATTCGACCCTTACTTACCAAAGCTACATTAGTTAGGTGTTTAAGGTTTATTTTGATTAGGCACGACGACTCTAGCCTCATCATATATCCCCATAAAAAATTAAGTGGTCGTTACCCTTTCTCGTAGTTATCTTGATGTCACCTCAGCAGTTGCAATTGCTCTTAGCCGCATCATTATAGATATATAATATATAGATAGATTAAAATATCTAATTAATCCATATTAGTTTTTAACCAAAGAAGGAGACGAAGACGAACGGGAGGAAGAAGACGAAGACGATGTGTTCTTAGTGAAATAGTTAGTGATCAAATTGACATTTAAGAAAATGGATAATTAGGATAAAATTTAAAATATTAGCATTTATTAGGTACAAATTGACATTACTTCATCAAACTCAACAATTTATATATATATATATATATATATATAGAGATAAGAAGGCATCCAATGACTTAGATTAAACTAGCTACCTCCTCTTGTAGTGGGGGTAGTTATGGTGGTCCGGCGGCCTTCCGGCGACCACCCGACGACTTCCCGACGACCACTCGGTGGTTGTCCGGTAGAGGTCCGACGCCCAAATTATAAACAACTTGTTATTTGTGAACGTGAAAAACTACGTTTATCCTACGTTAAGGCATGCTCTAATCCGAACTTTTCTCTTTATCAATGTCGCAAAAAGCAACTTAAAAATGTTATACTCCGTATTTTATATCGCTCTATGTTCAGATTTTAATACGGTAATTTTATGAAAAAAAGTTTAATTTAATACACGTTCAATGTAAAATCGCTAAAAATCAAGTAAAGGTAAGTTTGAATTTACCTACTTAATTAATACGTTAAAAAAACAAGCCTGAATTTAAAAGCATGCATGGCTCTCTGGTTTTGAAAAGGATATACTTAATACTCCGTATTAATTGAAGTCTGCATGATTGATCATGTAAGAAGAAAAAGAACATTTTTAGGTGGAATAAAATGTATTCTACCTTTTTTGAGAGTAATCTTATGCTTAGTTATCCTTACTACTCGTTATCACGGGAATTAACAAGGCAGCGGATGACTTGAGTAGGGTTGATTTGAAGTTTGAGCCAATAGATAGTACTGTTTTTTTTTTAAAATTAACAAGGCAATTTCCTACGTTGATGTTTTAAAATTTAGACCTAGAAAAATGTTATAAGAACAAAATTCATACTTCCACGTAAACTTCCTGCTTCAATCGCTGCTAGATCCAATTTGTAATTTTACTAATTCCCAACCCCAACTTTACTCAACATGTGTATAAACATCTTCTTCTTTTGAACTCTTAACACCGTGTCGTCCAAGATATATTGAGTCAACATAGCATTCTTAAGGAGTTATACTAATCAAGTACTGACTTCTCATGAATGTTGAGCATTTAATCAAGTACTCTTAAGATAAAGAACTCAGTCAACATGTGTATGGAAACTTAAATTATATTTAAAACGCATACATATGTTGAACAACGAACACCCATAATTATTTAGAGCAACACCCATAATTATTTAGAGCAACGTAACAATGGAATCATAAAATATCTGACCAGTCAAGACAAAAATAAATCCGAACAATCTGACTTAAGTTGTTGGATGAGGAATGAAACCCAAACATACGTCCCGAAGTTAGTGGAAGAAGATGCTGCTAATCAAACCCCAAATTCACTCAACACGTCCTATATAAACCCTAAACAATTAAGCTTTCCATTCCATCAAACAAACTTAATACAACCTTAGCTTTCATCTCTTTCTCCCGTATCTCATTTCTTACTATTAATTTCTAAGATGGCCTTTACCAAACAAATCAACAACTTCCTTTGCTTCACATTGTTCCTTGTTAGCACCACTCTCTTACTTGCTTCTCAAGCCTCCTCCCGTCCCATTGATCAAGATCCATCCATGCTCGAGAAACACGAGCAATGGATAACTCGACATGGGCGTGTCTACAAAGACGAGGTTGAGAAGGCCATGCGGTTCAAGATATTCAAGGACAATGTCAACCACATTAAGGCTTTTAATAACAAACTCACACGTACTTACACCCTTGGTGTTAACAAGTTTAGTGACCTCACAAGAGAGGAGTTTCAAGCCACCCACACTGGATATAGACCAACAACAACCATGTCTAAGTCCAACCTCTCCATCGCATTCGAACCAGCTGCATCGCCAATCGACGACAACACCCCTCCATCGCCTACTAGTGGTGATGATGGTTCGCTCGATTGGAGGCAGCAAGGCGCGGTTACTCAGGTCAAGGACCAAGGCAATTGTGGTATGTGTACATTTATTCATATTACTTCACATTTAACACGGACTACCAAAACATGCATAACTGTTAAAATATTTAGTTCTCATATGGAACTTGAGACTAATCATACATGGATTCTATATACCGTCAACATTTCAAAATGCAGATCTCGCATTACACGAGAAGTGCATATCTCGCGTTACGCGAGAGACGGAACCAGAAA
This sequence comes from Oxyria digyna, assembly GCA_029168935.1. Lineage (NCBI taxonomy): Eukaryota > Viridiplantae > Streptophyta > Magnoliopsida > Caryophyllales > Polygonaceae > Oxyria > Oxyria digyna. Next base: position 656,413 of record JAPVLV010000026.1, on the reverse strand, counting down.
TGAATGTTCAGTGTTTCTCACGTAACGCGAGAAACCTGGTGGTGTTTGGGAATTTGCCTGGCGATATATTATCAATTGGTTTTGGGATGAAACCCCCCATAGACTTATTTGTTGTGCCTAATGTACATGTTACGCTTATCTATATTTCAGACAATTTGTAGATTGCTCATGACCCACACACTGTGAATTGATAACAGTCACTCACGATCCTGCTGTCCAAGTGTAACGAGTGCTCATAGCCTATTAATTGTTAAAAACAATTAATGGAAGCCCACATTGCGCTTATCCATGTTCAGGATCTCACAGTATGTGGATTTCATAATAATAAGGATAACTAATCATGTATACGCACAGGTTGTTGCTGGGCATTTGCAACAGTGGCTGCAATAGAAGGCATGAACCAGATCTCGACCAAAAACCTAGTCTCCTTGTCAGAGCAAGAGCTTGTCGACTGCTCAACCACAAACCACGGATGTGGTGGCGGGAATATGGACGTAGCATTCTCGTACGTGGAGCAGAGCGGAGGAATCACAACCGAAACCTCGTACCCCTACACGGGAACCGACACCAACACGTGTCAGTCGGGCTCCTCCTCAAATGTCCAGATAGGCGGGCATCAAGACGTGACCCCGAACGACGAGAACGCGCTTCTCGAGGCGGTGAGGAAGCAGCCGGTAGCGGTTGCAATAGACGCTAGTGAGTTCCAGTCGTATAAATCAGGGATCTTCAATGGACCATGCGGTAACCACCTCAACCATGCAGTGACGCTTGTGGGATACGGCACAACTGAAGAGGGAATAGAGTATTGGCTCGTCAAGAACTCATGGGGAATCACATGGGGAGAGGAAGGATATATGAAGATTCAGAGGAATTCTGGTGTTGAAGGTGGAATGTGTGGACTTGCCATGTCGCCTTCTTATCCGACCTCATCCGTCTAATTATAACTAGTATATATGCATGTATTCTCTGTTCCATGTTAAAATTCATATGTTATTGTGTGTACGTTATACTCCTGGTTTTTGTTTCAACTATATAATAAACATAGATGATTGATTGTACTAGTACGTTATTTGTTCTTTTGGTTCAACAATTAGTCTAGCGAGCTCCAACCTAAGATTAGGGTAGTCTAGCTTAACATGTGGCTCAACCATGACTCACTGATCATGGTTTGGTTTGGTTTGAAGCAATCCTGGGCTAAGGCTCGGTTGAGATGGCTTCTAACTTATCCCATGACTCGCACGGTTTATACAATAACCGTTATAATTTGACAACGGTTATTTGGAAATCCGGCCTATTTTTGTCAACAATTGAGTTTATACCACGATTCCAAGAATATCGGGGTTATATTCATAGGCAGACTATTATTTGCTCCGGATGCGAGATGTCCGGGTTATACACTTAAGCATAATTATTTCACCTGCAAATCCATATGTTAAAAAAACATAATTTCTCTGACTAGTCTTAACATTAATTAGTCTATAATAATACATCAAAAGTCAAGCATGTACTCCACCTTCGAACCCACGTTATACCTGTTGGACCCGGTTCTCGCGACTCTAACATGAACCCGGTTCGCGACTAATAAACAGACCGCGAGCCCATAAGACCGATAACCAAGTCGAGAACGAGAGGCCCATTAAGAAGCCCAATAGGTAAAGGAGCGGCACCGGATCGTGTGGGGCCCGATGTCTGATTATAAATCCTAACCGCAAAGAGAGAGAAGGCTGGTGGCAATTGAGAGCACCTTCCTTCCCCCTTGAGCTAGAGAGAAAACACATAAGGCGATTACTCATTTCCGAGCTCGCCTCTCTGATACCGATTCATCTCTTTTAGTAGAGAATCGGATGATCGGTACCTGGATTCTGGCTCTCGGTACCGTCATCGTGCTTTTGAGGTGCGGATCATCACGATTGGTTGAGTTTCATCATTTACTGTTTCATTGAGTTGGCTCACGAGGTTTCATTGATTTGGTCATTACTTCGATCGTTATCTTCTCTCTGTTTTACTTCATTCTATTGTTGTTTGAGGCATCATGTTCATTTATCTGTAGCTATTACTGACTTGAGCGTCGGAGAGCCAAATCAGGGGGTCCACCCTTCCGGTTTGGTTGTGCAGGTACCTTAAAGGTTGAAGAACATAAAGAACAGAGGAGAATAGCACATTTTGATCTGGATGAAGATGAGTCGTAAGTTGTTGCTCCATCTTGCATAAGGAAGGTCTCCAGTATTTGAAGATTCACTGAAGGCCAGATCTCACGAGGTGTTGATTGCGAGATCGCGAATATCTGGGCTCCAACACTGGCGCCGACCGTGGGGACCTCCTCGCGCAGCTAGCTCCCTTTGAAATCTCGAGAGTCAGTTCGCGAAGGGCAGCATCATGGTCGAGACTGGCAGAAGAGGCACAGTAAACGCCACCACGTCACACATCAATCAAAACACTCTCAATCCCCCACCACTCCCTCGCGTTGAGGAGGAAGTTCCCGAGCTTATCACTATCCCTCGGGAGCAGAACGAGCTTTTTGCCGCCTAGATAGCACAAGGCGCCCCGATCGCCCCAAATGCGGCTAACCAAAGGGTCGAACCTCTTAACGACCAAGCCAATCGCGAGGAGAGAGAGATTAATCGAGAAGAAGAAGTAGCTGAAATTGTCCCGGATGACAGAGCATCAGTTTCTAGAAGGCCGAGGGAGAGAAATGGTACTCGCGATGTTGGACAGGGAAGGTTCGACTTAAACCAGGCTCCAATGAGCCATCAGGAGCACTACAACTCTCAACATGATGTTCGCTATGACGAGAGGGGCCGAGCGTACTATCCTGTACAAGAACAACGCGATCGTCAGGAGGCACCCCACTATCATCGCGAGACATTCCGGAACCATCCTCTCGACTTATCAACAATGTTTGGCCCCACGGCTTTTGCAGAGCACATCATCAGGGCCCCTCCACTACCAGATTTCAGGTTCCCGACTATCAAGGAATACACTGGTAAGGGAGATCCTAAAGAACATCTTACCCGATACAAGTACGCCATGATCGCGAGGGGTCCGGATGAGGCCACCCTATGCAAAGGATTCCCAGGAACACTCGCGGACACCGCCATGACATGGATGTTAAATCAACCACCCGGGAGCATCTCTTGCTTTGCAGATATTGAAAGGGGATTCTTGTTGCATTTTGGCTCTTCGAAGAAGAGAAAGATCACTATGCAAGAAGTGGTCGGGATCAAACAAAAAACAGGCGAAAGTCTGGAAGAGTACGTAAAAACAACAGTATGATCAGGGACAAAGTGATTCGCGAGCTCCAGGCTTAGTAACTCAGCGTCAGAATCAGAATCAGTATCAGGATTACAGACAGAGTACGGACCAGAATCAGTTCCAGGAACAGAATTTGATGAACCAGAGGGATGACAAGTCCAACTACAGAGGCCGCGGCTGAGGCAATGGAGGCCGAGGTCGTAGTCGCGATGGAATGTGGTGCACCAACCACAACTCTACTACTCACAACACGGATGAATGCAGGAGTGGCCCCAGAATGAACAATGAACCAGAGCAGAGAGTCGTCCTCATGAATCAGAGAGGCGGAGGAAACAATCAAGGCAGGGGTGGTAGAAACCCTGGCCGGGGGCCGTTCAGAGGGGGAAACAACAATGAAGGGAGAGGAAGAGGACGCAACCAACAGAACGCGAACGATCCTCATCCACCTCAACGCAATCAAGACTTCCCGCGACCGGACGGTCATGTAGGGACCATAGCCGGGAAGCATATCCCTATACCTCCAAACAGGCGTGAACAATGAAAGATGATTAATGCTCCGTTCCCTCGCGGGCTCCCAGTTATGAGTATCGCGAAACCCCTTCCCAGAGAACCGTATCAACTTGTCTTTTCTAATGAGGAGATCAACGAGTGGGCAGTCTCTTCTGGTGACCCATTAGTCATACATCTGCAGATTGACACGAAGCTAGTCAGTCGTATTCTGGTGGACACAAGCAGCTCTGCTGACATATTATATCTGGATGCCTTCGAAAAACTAGGGGTTGATCCACGGATGAAGAGACCGACGCGAACCACCTTAGTAGGTTTCGCGGGAGAGAGGGTCACTGCTCTAGGAGTGGTGAGTTTAGATGTAGTGATGGGAGATGAGACAGGGCCACGAAGATCTGAAAAGATTGATTTCGTCATCATCCCGACAAGCTCTTCGTATAACGCGATCATCGGGAGGGGTACATTGTGCAAGTTTGATGCAGTAGTGTACATGAGCCATTTCTACATAAAGTTTCCCACACCCTCCGGGACTGGAGTTGCGACGGGGGTGGAGAAAGAGAGCATCTCTTGTTACATCAAGTCTGAAAAGGGAGAAGATACACCTCTGCTCGCGAATCAACTTTTTGTCCCAGGTATGCCTAATGTCGAGGAGGAAGCTGATTTAGATGTTCGTGAGCCTCCCAGATATCAGAATTCTGAGGGAAATGTGGACAGAGCAAAGTTTTCCGGATTTGAAACGCAGGAGGTCACTCCTTTTGCGAACAAAGAAGAGAAATTATCGGTGGGAACCTTGACCCTATGGTGATGAGGAAGATTGAAAACTTGTTGTCGGAGTCGCGAGATGTCTTCGCTTGGTCCCCCAAAGACTTGAAAGGAATTCCCCCATCGGTAATCACTCACTCTCTAAATATTAGCAACGATATCATTCCTAAAAGACAGAGAAAAAGAAAGCAAGCGGGTCCGAAGAATGAGGCCGCGGCCGTGGAGCTCGCAAAACTCCTAAAAGCTGGGTTTGTAAGACCAGTACAGTACCCAGCTTGGTTTGCTAATGTTGGTATGGTCGCGAAAAAAGGAACGGGAAAATGGAGGATGTGCGTGGACTTCACAGATTTGAACAAAGCTTGCCCGAAAGACAGCTACCCGCTACCTTCTATTGATCAGCTTGTAGACTCCACCGCAGGGCATGAGGCACTCAGCTTTCTAGATGCGTACTCGGGGTATAACCAAGTCATGATGAACCCCCTTGACTCAGAGCATACCTCTTTCATAACAGATAAGGGAACTTTCTGCTACAAAGTGATGCCTTTCGGCCTTAAGAACGCGGGGGCCACTTTCCAGAGATTGGTCGACCGCATCTTCAGTGATCAGATAGGGGATACGGTTGAGGCCTACGTTGATGACATTGTGGTAAAGAGCAAGAAACAAAGTGACCATGCTCGCGACATGGCAGAGGTCTTCGCAGCGCATAGAAAGTATGGGATGAGTTTAAACCCGGACAAGTGCGTGTTCGGTGTCACAGAAGGAAAATTCTTGGGTTTCATGATTAGCGCTCGCAGTGTAGAGGTTAATCCCGATAAAGTCAAAGCCGTTCTCGATCTCGAACCACCACGTTCAACCCATGAGGTCCAAAGGTTTGTAGGCCGAGTGAACTATTTGGGGAGATTTTGTGCCAAATTGGCCGAACGCAACCTCCCCTTCTTCAAGATCCTGAAAAAGCCAAAGAATTTTGAGTGGACTGATGAATGTGGTCAAGCCTTCGCGAGCCTCAAAGAGCATCTGACAAGGCTCCCGATCTTATCTTCCCCGATTCCGGGAGAGACTCTCCAATTGTATCTCGCGGCCAGCTCGAGGGCGGTAAGCGCAGTTCTTGTTTGCGAGTCAGAGAAACCGGTATATTTTGTCAGCCGAGCTTTGTTGCCAGCGGAAACACGGTATTCTCCAGTTGAGAAGTCTGTGCTCGCGCTGATAACGGCTGCTCGCAAACTAAGACCCTACTTTCATGCACACCCGATTGAAACCCTGACGGACTTGCCACTCAATAGCTTCATGACCAAACCTACTGTAGCAGGGAGGCTCCCAAAATGGGTTATTGAGATGTTAGAGTTCGATGTGGTATACCGGCCCAGGCCAGCTATCAAGGCACAAGCGCTTGCTGACTTCATTGTCGAAACGAGTTTCAGAGAAGGGGAAGTGGTAAATTCGAACGGCGAACATATGATGTGGATAATGCACATTGATGGGGCTGTGAATGACGAGGGGTGTGGCGCGGGTGTGATTCTTACATCGCCTATGGGAGATGAGATAAGCCACACCATCGCACTAAAGTTCAAACCCACGAACAATGAAGCTGAATATGAGGCCTTGATCGCAGGGCTAGAGTTAGCCATCGGCCTTTCAATCTCTCTGCTGTCATGTTGTTGCGATTCAGAGGTTGTAGTAAAGCAGGAGTGCAGGTTCAAATCATGGGAAGCCCCATCCCCTTCGCGATGTGGGGGTTGGATCTTCTTGGCCCTTTTAAACCAAAGGCCCCGGGTCAGCTCGAGTATATCATTGTCGCGGTGGACTATTTCACAAAATGGATTGAGGCAGAAGCACTCGCGTCGACAACAGTACCCGTAGTGAAAAAATTCCTTTGGAAGAGCATTATCTGTCGCTATGGATTGCCACGCGAGATTGTTACCGATCGTGGTCCTCAGTTCAACTCGCCTCAGCTGATGGCATGGTGCAGCGATTTGGGAGTTAATTTGAAAATTGCTTCAGTTGCACATCCACACTGTAATGGACAGGTAGAAGCCGTCAATAAAAGCATTGTCACAGATCTTAAGAAAAGACTAGACTGCGCTAAGGGCAGATGGGCGGAGGTCCTGCCACTTACTCTCTGGGCCAATCGAACCACAGTGAAAAAATCAACGGGGGAGAGTCCCTTCACCCTCGCGTACGGGGTGGAGGCTGTGGTTCCCGTAGAAATCTTGTTCCCAAACGAAAGACTCCTTCACTATGACTCGGATACCAATGACGAGAAGATGAGGATGGAGCTCCAGCTTCACGAGGAAACACAAGAAATGGCGGGTGTCGCGAAGTATTATAACAAGCATGTCAAGGAAAGAGGATTCGTGAAGGGAGATCTGGTCCTGAGAAAGACAGAGGGAGGAAAACTCGATCCCAACTGGGAGGGGCCGTATATAGTGGATCGCGAAGTCGCACCAGGGGCCTATCGACTGAAGGATAGCTCTGGCAATCACGTTGCAAATTCCTGGAACGTGATGCGACTACGCCGCTATTACGCCTAGCCTACTCCCCCACACAGGTATGAATTCCCACGTTTTCATAACATGTCTTCATACCTCAAAAGAATATTTCATAGAAAGCGATATAACCGCGAAATAAGATGTTCTGACGAGCTGTATGCAGGCGAAAGGACCGATTGAGACTAAACATTAGCAAGAATCTATCATCGGGTTACCAAAGGAATAAATACTTTCGCCACAAAGGGGGACATGATCTCAGAATAAAAGGTACGTGCGCATCTCGAGAATTCACGAGATCACATAAATCCCGTGACGCTGGGCTGGGGCCAAGAGCACCCACCCAGGTCGCGAAGCCGTGACGCTGGGCTGGGGCCAAGAGCACCCACCCAGGTCGCGAAGCCGTGACGTTGGGCTGGGGCCAAGAGCACCCACCCAGGTCGCGAAGCCGTGACGCTGGGTTGGGGCCAAGAGCACCCACCCAGGTCGCGAAGCCGTGACGCTGGGCAGGGGCCAAGAGCGCCCACCCAGGTCGCGAAGCCGTGACGCTGGGCTGGGGCCAAGATCACCTACCCAGGTTATGAAGTCGTGACCGTCCGAGAGTGAGTAACGACATTCGTCCTCCTCACCTCGACCACGAAGTCCTGGCCTTGAGGGGATAGCAACCCATCAAGGCACGGAGCACAACGAGTGACACTCCTGAAAAAAGTCAATTATGAAACTATATACTTGGCTTAGAGATATGCAATACAAAAAGCTAAGGAGTCCCCATCTGCTTTGACATACACTCCTGCACTAAAGAAATGAACGATCCTAGACATGATCGCGATGCAAGGTTGGGGCTCTAGACATATCATCGTCCAGGTACCTAAAAAGCACTTCGTACAGACAAACCTTTTCTTCCACAAAAAGGAAGTAATATCCTTCCAAAAGACTAACACGATTCGATCACGTGCTGCTTCGCGTCGCGAACGAAACAGAAAACCTTGGCAATTTATGATGATACTGGCGCTAATACTCCAATTATTCGCGAGCATGGATTTCCCAAGGCATCAAGAATACCTTAGCTAAGGTATGATGAGATAAACACGCGAGCTACTTTGTTTTGTCACAAGAACAAAGAATCCGATTCCAATTCATTATAGGAAATCCCATGCTCAAACACAAAGACACTCACGGACGCACGAAAAACCCTACTACTGGCTCATACGCATGCAGTAGTCAGGTAAGAACACACTCTTTATCACATCACAGGTCATGACATATGAATAATCTATACTTACGCGATCGAATTTCTCGCAGGGTTTTTCGTAAGACCAACAAAAACAGAAGAGTCCTTCCCGACGAAAGATGTTGAAGAGTGTCCTATTTTAGATATTAAGTGTTCTCGCTTCGGAAACATTTTAAGTTCTAAAGTCTATTGATGAAACACATACTTTTAATCGCGATGGCACAGAGGTTCACACTACATTTTAAGTTCCAAAGTTTTCCCGATAATCCCAGTCTAACTTATTCATAAACCCTCGTTCATTCTCCCTCCTTCTTTAAACACATAGCGCTCGCGAGACTGTAAACATCCTCACGAGCACTATGGGGGGAGGGGAAGAGGAGGAGAAATCACCAGACAAACACAAAATAAAGAAACATTAAAAGGCACTAAGCCTAGAGAGGAACGACGATCTTTACTTGATACACCACAGTCCGAATGGGAACTTCAGGAGGATTGGCACGCCACATGGTGAAGGTCACTTCATCTCCCTCACGAAGATCATTCTCATACGCAAACTCACTCCAACCTTCGCCCAGAAAGTAAGAACTCCCAACCTTGTCCAAAGTCACGTCCCAAGGTTCGAAATTGACGCAAAGGACAAGGCTCTTACCACCGAAATGGCTAAGGTGTTGATCACAATGTTCCTTTGGGAAACGCTATACGTGGAGAAGAGGGGTCTAAGAAACGAGCAAGCAGAGAATGACAAAGTAAAAAAGGATACTTACCAAGCATCTGCCAGTAATGGCAGAGGAATCCATAGTAATAGTGAAAGACTCATCCAGAGAGCCCTCTCGAGTTCGTCGTGTCCTGGCCATATCAGAATTCTTTGAAAAAAGCAGACAAGAAAGTAGAAGATAGGAAACGCTATTTATAAAAGAAAATCACCTAACCCACATTTAATGCATTGAAAGACTTGAGCAGAAAAGTATTTGAGAAAACGAGAGAAGCAATAAATGCGGAAACACACATAGAAATAACAATACGACCTCCCCAAGAGGCCCAAAAATAATCCCAAGGCTCGCGACCACACATGGTTCGCGAACCGCCAAAAAATTCCAAGTAGCCATTGTACGCAACATCAATCCTGAACTTACAAAGATAACATCACAAGAAAAAGAAAAGATCAAACATCGTCATTCACATGATCGGTAGGAATGTCCAGGTATTGGCCAACTTCATCCATCGCCACGTCGTGAGCTTCTTTTTCACCACCAACATCCCCAGCCGACGCGATGTTCTCATCAATAGCGGTTTCTTCACTATCAATATTCACAATATCGTCGCCGTCACCTGCCTCAGTTGTCTCGACACGAGGGCGCTTCAATGGGTCCCGAGTCTCTTTCATCCTTATCTCCGAATAAACCACGTCCCTAACTCTTTTGGGTGCTTTGGGAGCGGGAACCACGGGAATATGAGACTCCATCCCTTCAACAACCCCTTCACCTTCCCTCAAAAAAGGCTCGACTACCCAGCCTTCAAGAAGGCTCGGGTTGTCGTCAATGAAGGTCCCGACGGGAGGAGAGGGATACGGAGGAAGCTCCGCAAGAAGACCACAGAAGTCAGATGGATCGTAGGGAAACTTGGGCACCTGGTGTTTCTTGAGCTGACGCCTAAGCGAGGCGATCAACAGTACATCACGAGCAGTGCTAATAAAGTTAATACGATCTTTCTCGCGAAAGCTTGATGCATACTGTTTCGCTCCTTCGCGACGACCCTGAAAGAATGCCTTATATTTTTCCTGCCGGATCAAGCCTAACTCTGTGTCATGATTACGCTTCTCTACTCTGGCGGCAACCTCCATTTCACTTATCCTGTTCTCCAAGTCAGCATTCGTTTTCTTCTCTTTATCCAGAGCCTGCCTCGCCTCGTCCCTTGAGTCTTTGAGCTTATGGCCAAATGCTAGAACCTTCTCATAATCCTCCTCCAACTGCTTACGGCTATCCTCGAGGGCCAAAGCATATTGCCCCGCAGCCTCATTAATAAGGATCGACTGCGATAAAGAAGGAATATGAGCTAAAGATGATAACCAACCAGAGAAGAGTCTACAAGAAAATAGCAGGGAGTAAAAACTTACCGCCAAGTTAAGCGTGGAAAGACCTCCACCACCGCGAACGATACCCTCTAGGCAAGAGGGCATCTCCGGATAACGAGGACGATCATTGTGAAAGAACTTTCTTACCACCTTTTCCTCGAGAAAGAGCTCACCTAAATCTTGAGAAGGGATATCCTCGCGACCCTCAAGAGCCATAGGCCGCTTACCCCTCGCGATGGCTGAGGCCCTCTCAGTAGGGGTGCCTCGGTTTGAGGAAGGAATCCTATCGGCTTCAGAAGGAAGCGAAGCTCCCCTTGAAACAGGAGAACTCGCGACCGGAATAGTCTGGTCAGCCAAGGGCTCTGACGCATCGGCGGGCGACTCTCGAATATTGATACCAGTAGAAGAGGCTTTTTTCTTGGAAGGAGCCTTGTTTTTCTGCGCGAGCTACTTTCTACGTTTGGGCTTCGCGGCAGGAGGAGCGATTTCATCGATTGGTTCTTCGTCGAAAGAATCGTCGGAACCGTCCAGAGTTGGGAGCATGGAAAAATATCCTTTTTCTGAAAAGCATAAGAAAGCATCGATCTATAAGCACATGGCGTTATAAAAGGGAAATGAAGACAAAAGATGAAAACAACAAGCAAATAAAATGTTACGCGAAGACATGAAGAGTACCGTAATGATGTTCAAGGCTTAACCCTCGCTGGGCTAGCACCTCGTGGGTAATACATGCCAGAAATATGCGCTTCGAGATGAGGTTAGGAAAGCTATGGAATTTATCAAAAAGGCAATCTTTCTTAGGCTGAGACCAGTCACCAGATCTAGGTTGGGTCGCGGTCATTGATATTTTAGTAGAGAACCCCGAATCTGGTGGAGGTCCTACTAGGAACCAATCCGTTTTCCACTTCGGAAGTCGGGGGGGGTCTGTCCCACTCGGTTCTGCCGTTCTTCACAGCCGTGAACATCCCCTCTTCCTCGGGAGCCCTTCGCGCCCGGAACATAAGAAAAAAATGGCAAGGATTGGGTTTTACTCCAATGTCTTGACACCTCATCACATAAATGACGAGTGCGCGCCAAAAGTTAGGGTGCATTTGGGCTGGGCTATATGTCAGCTCTTTCAAAAGCCTTTTTGTGAAGTCGGAGAAAGGGAGCCTAAAGCCTAGTTTAAGAGAGGAAATACTCAACGCGAAGAAAGAACCATAATCGTCAAGAGAAGTATGGCAAGGCAAAAATTGTCCCCTCCGGAAAAGGATAAGAATCGGCTACTGCATAAAGATCGCGAAGTTGAAGCTCAGAAGGAAGAGCCGTAAACGGATTCCCGAGGACCTTGACTTTCGTATAACGAACACGACGGGTCAGGACCTGTAAACGACCCGCCGGCTTATTAAAACAATCCTCGATTTCAATGCGAGGAAGGTCGCCTTGCCAGGAATAATACTTTTCGTATTCCACGCGACCAATAATTGCATCCTCAGGTTCCTGAGGGAGAAGATCGTTATTGCTACTACCCACATTTGGTCGCGAAGTGGAAGGGCCTTCGCCATCCTTATTTCTAGTAGTTTTCCCTGAAAAGAATTAAAAGAGGGAAAGAAGGAAAAAGTCAATTTTCCAGGGCAAGAATACGAGACGCCAGGGCAATAAGAAAGCCTCGCGAACCATAAAAAAAGGGAAACAAGGAAAACCCTGGAAAACGAGAAAGACAAGATCCAGAAAGGAATCGAAGAGACACTCGGATGAATGTCCAGATGAACATTCTGACGAATACTCAAGAAATGAAAAGCGCCAAGAACCCTAAATAGTCTAAAACAGTTTCTAAAGAAAGGAAAGACCCAGAAAATCAAGGTGTAGGAGACATAAGAAGGAGGCGTATAGGAGGATTCGGGTAGGCCACTTGGAGGAATAAGGTGTAGTTCTGGGTTTGTGCTTATTGTATCACATTGTTCTTGATGTTGTGTTTTGTATGTTTGGAGGAGCTTATTGAGTATGTAATCACTAGGAGATATTCTTGTACTTCCTGAGGCTTTGAGCATTTTATTGTAAGGGTAGCTTTTCTTTAAGTTACTCGGGACGAGTAAAAGTCTAAGTATGAGGGTATTTGATACGCTACACTTTGTATAGGGTAACTAGATATTATTACATTGTATTAGGAGTGATTCCATATAAGTTTAGAGACATTTCTATGTTATGGATCATTGGAGTTATTATGAAGATTTAGAAGATATACAGCGAAGAAGTAGAGCCGCGAAGAGAAGAGCTAAAATCAGGAGCGACCGCGATCGCCATGGTCAGGAGGCGATCGCTACCTTACAAATTGAAGCTTTACAAATTGATAATAAAGCCACGTGAAAATGTTGGGCCATGGTTAAGATTTGATGGGCCGGCCCATTTGAAGAGAAATAGGTGGACCAGCCCAAGAGAAAGCCTACGCGGAGGAAGAGAAATGGAGAAGGTGTGTTGATGTCGTGATGATGCATTGATGATGTCACCTGTTGATTTCCTTGTTGAGCTGGGCCGTTCGTGCATGAGCCTAAGCTACTCAAGCAAGCTCCTTAATTCCATTGAAGCAAGCAGCTCAAATCAACTTAGCCGAGCTTTTGTTACGAATTTATTTGTTTCCTTGTTTTTATTTCTTTTCCTTTATTTTATTATGTTTTAGGATATTTCTTTTACCATATTTTTAGGATTAGATTTCTATATATTGTTTAGACCTAGTTTTGGAGAGAATCTTCTTCTGAACCTTTTTCCCTTTTCCTTTGTTTTAGAGTTGGCTAGACAATTGAAGCTTTCGTTTGTATTTGGTTGTGAGATTCTAAACTCTTGTTCTATTTTCTATTTGGATTGTATTAATTCTCTTGTGTTTATCGGATTGAATCTACGGGCCTTGCTAGGATAGTATTCCTGGTTGGAACTCTTATCACCTACGGGTAGTTGTATTCATCATATGATTTCTATTGGTTTTGCTAGCTTGATCACCTAGTTTGATTAGTAGTTTTCTATTGCTAGACTAGGAATATACGGTGGAATTCCTTGTCATTGTAGCACTCATATTTGCATGATCTGGTAGTTGATTGCTTGTATGAAGGAGAATTAATTGCATGTTTAATACTTGACGGTTGTAAGTTATTGCATGCATCCTTATGATTCTTGTGCCCTTTGCTGCTATTTCATCTAATCTTGAGAGGTTTCCCTGATTGCTGAATAGTAAGTATTATCAGGACCGGTTGGTCTGCCAATATATTAAAGATTGGAATAGGAACAACCATAGAATTGAATGAACTTGAGATATCTATGATCAACCTGACAAACTGAAAGTGGATATTTGTCTAGCCAGACTATTTATCTTTTATTGTTTTCTTAGTTAGATTGATTACCACAATAATCCCCCCTTTCGTCTTTGTTATCAATTGGTGAATGATTTTACAAATAGGATATATAACTTGATTCTCTGTGGGATTCGACCCTTACTTACCAAAGCTACATTAGTTAGGTGTTTAAGGTTTATTTTGATTAGGCACGACGACTCTAGCCTCATCATATATCCCCATAAAAAATTAAGTGGTCGTTACCCTTTCTCGTAGTTATCTTGATGTCACCTCAGCAGTTGCAATTGCTCTTAGCCGCATCATTATAGATATATAATATATAGATAGATTAAAATATCTAATTAATCCATATTAGTTTTTAACCAAAGAAGGAGACGAAGACGAACGGGAGGAAGAAGACGAAGACGATGTGTTCTTAGTGAAATAGTTAGTGATCAAATTGACATTTAAGAAAATGGATAATTAGGATAAAATTTAAAATATTAGCATTTATTAGGTACAAATTGACATTACTTCATCAAACTCAACAATTTATATATATATATATATATATATATATATATATATATATATATATATAGATAAGAAGGCATCCAATGACTTAGATTAAACTAGCTACCTCCTCTTGTAGTGGGGGTAGTTATGGTGGTCCGGCGGCCTTCCGGCGACCACCCGACGACTTCCCGACGACCACTCAGTGGTTGTCCGGTAGAGGTCCGGCGGAGGTCCGTCGACGGTCCGGAGGAGGTCCGGTGACGGTCCGACGGTGGTCCGACGTGGTCCGGTGGAGGTCCGACGATGGTCCAATAATAAATGAAAAAGTTCAAGTATAAAAATAAATGAAAATTTAAGTCTAATTTAAATTGGTGAACATTTAAATATAATGTGATGAGCATTCTGATGATGAACATTTAATTATAATGTGATGAACATTTTGTTGGTGAACATGTAATTAAAATGTGATGAACATTCAGTAGAGTATATCAAAATGAACGTTTATCAACATTTTGATGAACATTTAAGCTAATTGTAATGAACTTTTGAGTAATGAACATTTTATTAAATGCTTGTGAACATTTAAGGATGTTTGATGAACATTTAAGTATGAGATGATGAACATTTAGGTAATTTTTGATGAAGATCAAGTGTTTTTCTACTCGAAATTATATTAAAGTGGTGTTCCACATAAGTGGTGGTCCGACGGTGGCTTGATGGTGGGTTAGTGGTGGTGCGGTCGTGTTGGTCTGATGGCGGTCCGACGGTGGTGCGCCGTTTGTCCAAATAACATAACCATTTAAGTGTAATAAACTTGGTGAACATTTAAAAATAATTTGATGAACATTTAGTTGATGAACATTTAAGTATAATGTGATGAACATTCAGTTGGTGAACATTTAAGTATAATGTGATGAACATTCAGTAGAGTATATCAAATGAACATTTATCAACATTTTGATGAACATTTATCAACATTTTGATGAACATTTATGAACAACGTGATGAACATTTAAGTCGATTGTAATGAACTTTGGCTAATGAACATTTTATTAAATTCTTGTAAACATTGAAGTATGAGATGATGAACATTTAAGTATGAGATGATGAACATTTAGGTGATTTTTGTTGAAAATTAAGTGTGTTTTTAAAAGAAATTATATTAAAGTGGTGTTCCACATAAGTGGTGGTCCGGTGGTTGGTTGTTGGTGGGTCAATGGAGGTGCGGTGGTGGTCCGATAGTGGTTCTCCGTTTGTCCAAATAACATAAACATTTAAGTGTAATAAACTTGGTGAACATTTAAATATGATTTGATGAACATTTAAGTATAATGTGATGAACATTCAGTTGGTGAACATTTCAGTATAATATGATGAACATTCAATTGGTGAACATTTAAGTAGAATGTGATGAACATTCAATTGGTGAACTTTTAAGTATAATGTGATGAACATTCAGTAGAGTATGTCCAAATGAACATATATGAACATTTATGAACAACGTGATGGACGTTTGACATATATGGGCATGTTATTTGCACCGTAGTAGAAAGACGTTTGACATATATGTTGTTTGTCGTGGTCGGATGATTTGAATTCGGATCCTCAATAACCTCTCCTCCCCATTGAACTCTATTTGCTCCATTTCATAGTCTAGGGAATAAATGACCCACCCATGCTCCAACCATTTATATGATCATTCAAGTAAAACACACAATCCCTTGTAAATATGTCCTATAATCATGATATACAAATCAGTATAACAAATTTCATCATTTCCCGACTTTTTGGTTATCCCGATCACATATACCTGCATTATTTCAATGGTTATCTCGTGTTGTCTTCCATTTTCTACACTAGGGTTAATTGTGAAGGCGCCAGGTCTAACCGTTCTATTAATCAAGTTGATCACCACCAGTCTAAGTTGTAGCAATAGGTAGCATAGTTATCTGTTTGGTATAATATATGTACAAAAATTAAGGGAATTGAGTTTTGAGCCACTTTTTTCATTTTTAAGCCGCTAAAGTAAACACTATCATGCGGCGTTAAATTAGTTTGGAGAGAAAAACCAAAGACGTTAGCATGTAGCGTTTTTCTCTAATCCCTTTCGTATAATTATGAGGTATATTTCACAAATGTAGTTTGTTCGGGCGCGTTTAGGATGCGCCCAAAACGGGTGCGGGTTATAATTTTTCGAGTGCGGGATTAAACGCCCTATATTAACTAATCATTTTCTTCCTTTGTTTTTTCCTTGGATGTTTTTAGGGCGAAATGTAATTAGATGCATGCTACGTACGGTAGTACGTCCCCGTTAAAAAAACCTTCCAAAAGGCTAGTGAATAAAGAATAAGCTAGCTTGTTATTTTAAGTTTTAACTTGTATAGGAACTACAACAACATGCATTATTATATACCGATAAACGGGGTATACGGGGGTTGCTTTTGGTATTTTCTTACTCCAACGAGCCGAAAAAAAGTAATCAATATGACCCAAAAACAAAGAAAATCATAAGGAGCCCTAACACCGCAAAAATAGTACACATCAATGTTCATATTTTGCATAGTAATGTTCATAATCTGGGCCATGAAACTTTTTGAACGTTTTCAGTGAGGGACGCGGTGACATACTTATAATTACCGCGAACATTGATTTTTTTCTTAAAAAAATTCATCACCCAAATTATGAACATTGTCGCCCAAATTATAAACAACTTGTTATTTGTGAACGTGAAAAACTACGTTTATCCTACGTTAAGGCATGCTCTAATCCGAACTTTTCTCTTTATCAATGTCGCAAAAAGCAACTTAAAAATGTTATACTCCGTATTTTATATCGCTCTATGTTCAGATTTTAATACGGTAATTTTATGAAAAAAAGTTTAATTTAATACACGTTCAATGTAAAATCGCTAAAAATCAAGTAAAGGTAAGTTTGAATTTACCTACTTAATTAATACGTTAAAAAAACAAGCCTGAATTTAAAAGCATGAATGGCTCTCTGGTTTTGAAAAGGATATACTTAATACTCCGTATTAATTGAAGTCTGCATGATTGATCATGTAAGAAGAAAAAGAACATTTTTAGGTGGAATAAAATGTATTCTACCTTTTTTGAGAGTAATCTTATGCTTAGTTATCCTTACTACTCGTTATCACGGGAATTAACAAGGCAGCGGATGACTTGACTAGGGTTGATTTGAAGTTTGAGCCAATAGATAGTACTGCTTTTTTAAAATTAACAAGGCAATTTCCTACGTTGATGTTTTAAAATTTAGACCTAGAAAAATGTTATAAGAACAAAATTCATACTTCCACGTAAACTTCCTGCTTCAATCGCTGCTAGATCCAATTTGTAATTTTACTAATTCCCAACCCCAACTTTACTCAACATGTGTATACACATCTTCTTCTTTTGAACTCTTAACACCGTGTCGTCCAAGATATTGAGTCAACATAGCATGCTTAAGGAGTTATACTAATCAAGTACTGACCTCTCATGAATGTTGAGCATTTAATCAAGTACTCTTAAGATAAAGAACTCAGTCAACATGTGTATGGAAACTTAAATTATATTTAAAACGCATACATATGTTGAACAACGAACACCCATAATTATTTAGAGCAACACCCATAATTATTTAGAGCAACGTAACAATGGAATCATAAAATATCTGACCAGTCAAGACAAAAATAAATCCGAACAATCTGACTTAAGTTGTTGGATGAGGAATGAAACCCAAACATACGTCCCGAAGTTAGTGGAAGAAGATGCTGCTAATCAAACCCCAAATTCACTCAACACGTCCTATATAAACCCTAAACAATTAAGCTTTCCATTCCATCAAACAAACTTAATACAACCTTAGCTTTCATCTCTTTCTCCCGTATCTCATTTCTTACTATTAATTTCTAAGATGGCCTTTACCAAACAAATCAACAACTTCCTTTGCTTCACATTGTTCCTTGTTAGCACCACTCTCTTACTTGCTTCTCAAGCCTCCTCCCGTCCCATTGATCAAGAGCCATCCATGCTCGAGAAACACGAGCAATGGATAACTCGACATGGGCGTGTCTACAAAGACGAGGTTGAGAAGGCCATGCGGTTCAAGATATTCAAGGACAATGTCAACCACATTAAGGCTTTTAATAACAAACTCACACGTACTTACACCCTTGGTGTTAACAAGTTTAGTGACCTCACAAGAGAGGAGTTTCAAGCCACCCACACTGGATATAGACCAACAACAACCATGTCTAAGTCCAACCTCTCCATCGCATTCGAACCAGCTGCATCGCCAATCGACGACAACACCCCTCCATCGCCTACTAGTGGTGATGATGGTTCGCTCGATTGGAGGCAGCAAGGCGCGGTTACTCAGGTCAAGGACCAAGGCAATTGTGGTATGTACATTTATTCATATTACTTCACATTTAACACGGACTACCAAAACATGCATAACTGTTAAAATATTTAGTTCTCATATGGAACTTGAGACTAATCATACATGGATTCTATATACCGTCAACATTTCAAAATGCAGATCTCGCATATATTACACGAGAAGTGCATATCTCGCGTTACGCGAGACGGAACCAGAAATGAATGTTCAGTGTTTCTCACGTAACGCGAGAAACCTGGTGGTGTTTGGGAATTTGCCTGGCGATATATTATTAATTGGTTTTGGGATGAAACCCCCATAGACTTATTTGTTGTGCCTAATGTACATGTTACGCTTATCTATATTTCAGACAATTTGTAGATTGCTCATGACCCACACACTGTGAATTGATAACAGTCACTCACGATCCTGCTGTCCAAGTGTAACGAGTGCTCATAGCCTATTAATTGTTAAAAACAATTAATGGAAGCCCACATTGCACTTATCCATGTTCAGGATCTCACAGTATGTGGATTTCATAATAATAAGGATAACTAATCATGTATACGCACAGGTTGTTGCTGGGCATTTGCAACAGTGGCTGCAATAGAAGGCATGAACCAGATCTCGACCAAAAACCTAGTCTCCTTGTCAGAGCAAGAGCTTGTCGACTGCTCAACCACAAACCACGGATGTGGTGGCGGGAATATGGACGTAGCATTCTCGTACGTGGAGCAGAGCGGAGGAATCACAACCGAAACCTCGTACCCCTACACGGGAACCGACACCAACACGTGTCAGTCGGGCTCCTCCTCAAATGTCCAGATAGGCGGGCATCAAGACGTGACCCCGAACGACGAGAACGCGCTTCTCGAGGCGGTGAGGAAGCAGCCGGTAGCGGTTGCAATAGACGCTAGTGAGTTCCAGTCGTATAAATCAGGGATCTTCAATGGACCATGCGGTAACCACCTCAACCATGCAGTGACGCTTGTGGGATACGGCACAACTGAAGAGGGAATAGAGTATTGGCTCGTCAAGAACTCATGGGGAATCACATGGGGAGAGGAAGGATATATGAAGATTCAGAGGAATTCTGGTGTTGAAGGTGGAATGTGTGGACTTGCCATGTCGCCTTCTTATCCGACCTCATCCGTCTAATTATAACTAGTATATATGCATGTATTCTCTGTTCCATGTTAAAATTCATATGTTATTGTGTGTACGTTATACTCCTCGTTTTTGTTTCAACTATATAATAAACATAGATGATTGATTGTACTAGTACGTTATTTGTTCTTTTGGTTCAACAATTAGTCTAGCGAGCTCCAACCTAAGATTAGGGTAGTCTAGCTTAACATGTGGCTCAACCATGACTCACTGATCATGGTTTGGTTTGGTTTGAAGCAATCCTGGGCTAAGGCTCGGTTGAGATGGCTTCTAACTTATCCCATGACTCGCACGGTTTATACAATAACCGTTATAATTTGACAACGGTTATTTGGAAATCCGGCCTATTTTTGTCAACAATTGAGTTTATACCACGATTCCAAGAATATCGGGGTTATATTCATAGGCAGACTATTATTTGCTCCGGATGCGAGATGTCCGGGTTATACACTTAAGCATAATTATTTCACCTGCAAATCCATATGTTAAAAAAACATAATTTCTCTGACTAGTCTTAACATTAATTAGTCTATAATAATACATCAAAAGTCAAGCATGTACTCCACCTTCGAACCCACGTTATACCTGTTGGACCCGGTTCTCGCGACTCTAACATGAACCCGGTTCGCGACTAATAAACAGACCGCGAGCCCATAAGACCGATAACCAAGTCGAGAACGAGAGGCCCATTAAGAAGCCCAATAGGTAAAGGAGCGGCACCGGATCGTGTGGGGCCCGATGTCTGATTATAAATCCTAACCGCAAAGAGAGAGAAGGCTGGTGGCAATTGAGAGCACCTTCCTTCCCCCTTGAGCTAGAGAGAAAACACATAAGGCGATTACTCATTTCCGAGCTCGCCTCTCTGATACCGATTCATCTCTTTTAGTAGAGAATCGGATGATCGGTACCTGGATTCTGGCTCTCGGTACCGTCATCGTGCTTTTGAGGTGCGGATCATCACGATTGGTTGAGTTTCATCATTTACTGTTTCATTGAGTTGGCTCACGAGGTTTCATTGATTTGGTCATTACTTCGATCGTTATCTTCTCTCTGTTTTACTTCATTCTATTGTTGTTTGAGGCATCATGTTCATTTATCTGTAGCTATTACTGACTTGAGCGTCGGAGAGCCAAATCAGGGGGTCCACCCTTCCGGTTTGGTTGTGCAGGTACCTTAAAGGTTGAAGAACATAAAGAACAGAGGAGAATAGCACATTTTGATCTGGATGAAGATGAGTCGTAAGTTGTTGCTCCATCTTGCATAAGGAAGGTCTCCAGTATTTGAAGATTCACTGAAGGCCAGATCTCACGAGGTGTTGATTGCGAGATCGCGAATATCTGGGCTCCAACACTGGCGCCGACCGTGGGGACCTCCTCGCGCAGCTAGCTCCCTTTGAAATCTCGAGAGTCAGTTCGCGAAGGGCAGCATCATGGTCGAGACTGGCAGAAGAGGCACAGTAAACGCCACCACGTCACACATCAATCAAAACACTCTCAATCCCCCACCACTCCCTCGCGTTGAGGAGGAAGTTCCCGAGCTTATCACTATCCCTCGGGAGCAGAACGAGCTTTTTGCCGCCTAGATAGCACAAGGCGCCCCGATCGCCCCAAATGCGGCTAACCAAAGGGTCGAACCTCTTAACGACCAAGCCAATCGCGAGGAGAGAGAGATTAATCGAGAAGAAGAAGTAGCTGAAATTGTCCCGGATGACAGAGCATCAGTTTCTAGAAGGCCGAGGGAGAGAAATGGTACTCGCGATGTTGGACAGGGAAGGTTCGACTTAAACCAGGCTCCAATGAGCCATCAGGAGCACTACAACTCTCAACATGATGTTCGCTATGACGAGAGGGGCCGAGCGTACTATCCTGTACAAGAACAACGCGATCGTCAGGAGGCACCCCACTATCATCGCGAGACATTCCGGAACCATCCTCTCGACTTATCAACAATGTTTGGCCCCACGGCTTTTGCAGAGCACATCATCAGGGCCCCTCCACTACCAGATTTCAGGTTCCCGACTATCAAGGAATACACTGGTAAGGGAGATCCTAAAGAACATCTTACCCGATACAAGTACGCCATGATCGCGAGGGGTCCGGATGAGGCCACCCTATGCAAAGGATTCCCAGGAACACTCGCGGACACCGCCATGACATGGATGTTAAATCAACCACCCGGGAGCATCTCTTGCTTTGCAGATATTGAAAGGGGATTCTTGTTGCATTTTGGCTCTTCGAAGAAGAGAAAGATCACTATGCAAGAAGTGGTCGGGATCAAACAAAAAACAGGCGAAAGTCTGGAAGAGTACGTAAAAACAACAGTATGATCAGGGACAAAGTGATTCGCGAGCTCCAGGCTTAGTAACTCAGCGTCAGAATCAGAATCAGTATCAGGATTACAGACAGAGTACGGACCAGAATCAGTTCCAGGAACAGAATTTGATGAACCAGAGGGATGACAACTCCAACTACAGAGGCCGCGGCCGAGGCAATGGAGGCCGAGGTCGTAGTCGCGATGGAATGTGGTGCACCAACCACAACTCTACTACTCACAACACGGCTGAATGCAGGAGTGGCCCCAGAATAAACAATGAACCAGAGCAGAGAGCCGTCCTCATGAATCAGAGAGGCGGAGGAAACAATCAAGGCAGGGGTGGTAGAAACCCTGGCCGGGGGCCGTTCAGAGGGGGAAACAACAATGAAGGGCGAGGAAGAGGACGCAACCAACAGAACGCGAACGATCCTCATCCACCTCAACGCAATCAAGACTTCCTGCGACCGGACGGTCATGTAGGGACCATAGCCGGGAAGCATGTCCCTATACCTCCAAACATGCGTGAATAATGAAAGATGATTAACGCTCCGTTCCCTCGCGGGCTCCCAGTTATGAGTATCGCGAAACCCCTTCCCAAAGAACCGTATCAACTTGTCTTTTCTAATGAGGAGATCAACGAGTGGGCAGTCTCTTCTGGTGACCCATTAGTCATACATCTGCAGATTGACACGAAGCTAGTCAGTCGTATTCTGGTGGACACAAGCAGCTCTGCTGACATATTATATCTGGATGCCTTCGAAAAACTAGGGGTTGATCCACGGATGAAGAGACCGACGCGAACCACCTTAGTAGGTTTCACGGGAGAGAGGGTAGGAGTGGTGAGTTTAGATGTAGTGATGGGAGATGAGACAGGGCCACGAAGATCAGAAAAGATTGATTTCGTCATCATCCCGACAAGCTCTTCGTATAACGCGATCATCGGGAGGGGTACATTGTGCAAGTTTGATGCAGTAGTGTCCATGGGCCATTTCTACATAAAGTTTCCCACACCCTCCGGGACTGGAGTTGCGACGGGGGTGGAGAAAGAGAGCATCTCTTGTTACATCAAGTCCGAAAAGAGAGAAGATACACCTCTGCTCGCGAATCAACTTTTTGTCCCAGGTATGCCTAATGTCGAGGAGGAAGCTGATTTAGATGTTCGTGAGCCTCCCAGATATCAGAATTCTGAGGGAAATGTGGACAGAGCAAAGTTTTCCGGATTTGAAACGCAGGAGGTCACTCCTTTTGCGAACAAAGAAGAGAAATTATCGGTGGGAGGTAACCTTGACCATATGGTGATGAGGAAGATTGAAAACTTGCTGTCGGAGTCGCGAGATGTCTTCGCTTGGTCCCCCAAAGACTTGAAAGGAATTCCCCCATCGGTAATCACTCACTCTCTAAATATTAGCAACGATATCATTCCTAAAAGACAGAGAAAAAGAAAGCAAGCGGGTCCGAAGAATGAGGCCGCGGCCGTGGAGCTCACAAAACTCCTAAAAGCTGGGTTTGTAAGACCAGTACAGTACCCAGCTTGGTTTGCTAATGTTGGTATGGTCGCGAAAAAAGGAACGGGAAAATGGAGGATGTGCGTGGACTTCACAGATTTGAACAAAGCTTGCCCGAAAGACAGCTACCCGCTACCTTCTATTGATCAGCTTGTAGACTCCACCGCAGGGCATGAGGCACTCAGCTTTCTAGATGCGTACTCGGGGTATAACCAAGTCATGATGAACCCCCTTGACTCAGAGCATACCTCTTTCATAACAGATAAGGGAACTTTCTGCTACAAAGTGATGCCTTTCGGCCTTAAGAACGCGGGGGCCACTTTCCAGAGATTGGTCGACCGCATCTTCAGTGATCAGATAGGGGATACGGTTGAGGCCTACGTTGATGACATTGTGGTAAAGAGCAAGAAACAAAGTGACCATGCTCGCGACATGGCAGAGGTCTTCGCAACGCTTAGAAAGTATGGGATGAGTTTAAACCCGGACAAGTGCGTGTTCGGTGTCACAGAAGGAAAATTCTTGGGTTTCATGATTAGCGCTCGCAGTGTAGAGGTTAATCCCGATAAAGTCAAATCCGTTCTCGATCTCGAACCACCACGGTCAACCCATGAGGTCCAAAGGTTTGTAGGCCGAGTGAACTATTTGGGGAGATTTTGTGCCAAATTGGCCGAACGCAACCTCCCCTTCTTCAAGATCCTGAAAAAGCCAAAGAATTTTGAGTGGACTGAGGAATGTGGTCAAGCCTTCGCGAGCCTCAAAGAGCATCTGACAAGGCTCCCGATCTTATCTTCCCCGATTCCGGGAGAGACTCTCCAATTGTATCTCGCGGCCAGCTCGAGGGCGGTAAGCGCAGTTCTTGTTTGCGAGTCAGAGAAACCGGTATATTTTGTCAGCCGAGCTTTGTTGCCAGCAGAAACACGGTATTCTCCAGTTGAGAAGTCTGTGCTCGCGCTGATAACGGCTGCTCGCAAACTAAGACCCTACTTTCATGCACACCCGATTGAAACCCTGACGGACTTGCCACTCAATAGCTTCATGACCAAACCTACTGTAGCAGGGAGGCTCCCAAAATGGGTTATTGAGATGTTAGAGTTCGATGTGGTATACCGGCCCAGGCCAGCTATCAAGGCACAAGCGCTTGCTGACTTCATTGTCGAAACGAGTTTCAGAGAAGGGGAAGTGGTAAATTCGAACGGCGAACATATGATGTGGATAATGCACATTGATGGGGCTGTGAATGACGAGGGGTGTGGCGCGGGTGTGATTCTTACATCGCCTACGGGAGATGAGATAAGCCACACCATCGCACTAAAGTTCAAACCCACGAACAATGAAGCTGAATATGAGGCCTTGATCGCAGGGCTAGAGTTAGCCATCGGCCTTTCAATCTCTCTGCTGTCATGTTGTTGCGATTCAGAGGTTGTAGTAAAGCAGGTGCAGGGGCTTTATGAAGCGCGAACAGGGAACCTCCCACAATACCATGCCAGGGTCGCGACATTGACCTCGCTTTTCATGCATTTCGAGATCAAAGCAATCCCAAGAGAACTGAATAAAAAAGCAGATGAGCTCGCGAAGATGGGAGCCAGTTGGGAAGGTCCCAAAGCGGAACGCGAGCAAAGATCAGGGTTCATGGTGTCAAAGGGGGGACCCCCGAAATATCTGTTTTTTGTGAAAGAAGAAAGTGCCATCAGTCACGAGATTGAGATGATGGCGATCAATACTTCATCTGAAGATTGGCGTCGCCCATTCATAGACTACCTCAGATATGGTCGCGGTCCTACTGACCCAAAAGATCTCGTGCAATTGAAAAGAAAGGCTGGACGCTTTTATATCAGCAGAGGTGAGCTTTACAAAAGAGGAGGTGACCCTTATGAACTGAAATGTATGGGCTACTATGAGACAAAGGCCTACCTCGAAGAGCTGCATGTTGGGCTGTGTGGGACACACGCAGGGTGGAGACCTCTGGTGTACAAGGCTTTGCGCCAAGGGCATTTCTGGCCTACAATGAAACAAGATGCTCAAGCGATAACGCGAGCTTGTCAGGCATGCCAGTATTTTGCCCCTGCCTCTCACCAACCAGGAGTGCAGGTTCAAATCATGGGAAGCCCCATCCCCTTCGCGATGTGGGGGTTGGGTCTTCTTGGCCCTTTTAAACCAAAGGCCCCGGGTCAGCTCGAGTATATCATTGTCGCGGTGGACTATTTCACAAAATGGATTGAGGCAGAAGCACTCGCGTCGACAACAGTACCCGTAGTGAAAAAATTCCTTTGGAAGAGCATTATCTGTCGCTATGGATTGCCACGCGAGATTGTTACCGATCGTGGTCCTCAGTTCAACTCGCCTCAACTGATGGCATGGTGCAGCGATTTGGGAGTTAATTTGAAAATTGCTTCAGTTGCACATCCACACTGTAATGGACAGGTAGAAGCCGTCAATAAAAGCATTGTCACAGATCTTAAGAAAAGACTAGACTGCGCTAAGGGCAGATGGGCGGAGGTCCTGCCACTTACTCTCTGGGCCAATCGAACCACAGTGAAAAAATCAACGGGGGAGAGTCCCTTCGCCCTCGCGTACGGGGTGGAGGCTGTGGTTCCCGTAGAAATCTTGTTCCCAAACGAAAGACTCCTTCACTATGACTCGGATACCAATGACGAGAAGATGAGGATGGAGCTCCAGCTTCACGAGGAAACACAAGAAATGGCGGGTGTCGCGAAGTATTATAACAAGCATGTCAAGGAAAGAGGATTCGTGAAGGGAGATCTGGTCCTGAGAAAGACAGAGGGAGGAAAACTCGATCCCAACTGGGAGGGGCCGTATATAGTGGATCGCGAAGTCGCACCAGGGGCCTATCGACTGAAGGATAGCTCTGGCAATCACGTTGCAAATTCCTGGAACGTGATGCGACTACGCCGCTATTACGCCTAGCCTTCTCCCCCACACATGTATGAATTCCCACGTTTTCATAACATGTCTTCATACCTCAAAAGAATATTTCATAGAAAGCGATATAACCGCGAAATAAGATGTTCTGACGAGCTGTATGCAGGCGAAAGGACCGATTGAGACTAAACATTAGCAAGAATCTATCATCGGGTTACCAAAGGAATAAATACTTTCGCCACAAAGGGGGACATGATCTCAGAATAAAAGGTACGTGCGCATCTCGAGAATTCACGAGATCACATAAATCCCGTGACGCTGGGCTGGGGCCAAGAGCACCCACCCAGGTCGCGAAGCCGTGACGTTGGGCTGGGGCCAAGAGCACCCACCCAGGTCGCGAAGCCGTGACGCTGGGTTGGGGCCAAGAGCACCCACCCAGGTCGCGAAGCCGTGACGCTGGGCAGGGGCCAAGAGCGCCCACCCAGGTCGCGAAGCCGTGACGCTGGGCAGGGGCCAAGAGCGCCCACCCAGGTCGCGAAGCCGTGACGCTGGGCTGGGGCCAAGATCACCCACCCAGGTTATGAAGCCGTGACCGTCCGAGAGTGAGTAACGACATTCGTCCTCCTCACCTCGACCACGAAGTCCTGGCCTTGAGGGGATAGCAACCCATCAAGGCACGGAGCACAACGAGTGACACTCCTGAAAAAAGTCAATCATGAAACTATATACTTGCCTTAGAGATATGCAATACAAAAAGCTAATGAGTCCCCATCTGCTTTGACATACACTCCTGCACTAAAGAAATGAACGATCCTAGACATGATCGCGATGCAAGGCTGGGGCTCTAGACATATCATCGTCCAGGTACCTAAAAAGCACTTCGTACAGACAAACCTTTTCTTCCACAAAAAGGAAGTAATATCCTTCCAAAAGACTAACACGATTCGATCACGTGCTGCTTCGCGTCGCGAACGAAACAGAAAACCTTGGCAATTTATGATGATACTGGCGCTAATACTCCAATTATTCGCGAGCATGGATTTCCCAAGGCATCAAGAATACCTTAGCTAAGGTATGATGAGATAAACACGTGAGCTACTTTGTTTTGTCACAAGAACAAAGAATCCGATTCCAATTCATTATAGGAAATCCCATGCTCAAACACAAAGACACTCACGGACGCACGAAAAACCCTACTACTGGCTCATACGCATGCAGTAGTCAGGTAAGAACACACTCTTTATCACATCACAGGTCATGACATATGAATAATCTATACTTACGCGATCGAATTTCTCGCAGGGTTTTTCGTAAGACCAACAAAAACAGAAGAGTCCTTCCCGACGAAAGATGTTGAAGAGTGTCCTATTTTAGATATTAAGTGTTCTCGCTTCGGAAACATTTTAAGTTCTAAAGTCTATTGATGAAACACATACTTTTAATCGCGATGGCACAGAGGTTCACACTACATTTTAAGTTCCAAAGTTTTCCCGATAATCTCAGTCTAACTTATTCATAAACCCTCGTTCATTCTCCCTCCTTCTTTAAACACATAGCGCTCGCGAGACTGTAAACATCCTCACGAGCACTATGGGGGGAGGGGAAGAGGAGGAGAAATCACCAGACAAACACAAAATAAAGAAACATTAAAAGGCACTAAGCCTAGAGAGGAACGACGATCTTTACTTGATACACCACAGTCCGAATGGGAACTTCAGGAGGATTGGCACGCCACATGGTGAAGGTCACTTCATCTCCCTCACGAAGATCATTCTCATACGCAAACTCACTCCAACCTTCGCCCAGAAAGTAAGAACTCCCAACCTTGTCCAAAGTCACGTCCCAAGGTTCGAAATTGACGCAAAGGACAAGGCTCTTACCACCGAAATGGCTAAGGTGTTGATCACAATGTTCCTTTGGGAAACGCTATACGTGGAGAAGAGGGGTCTAAGAAACGAGCAAGCAGAGAATGACAAAGTAAAAAAGGATACTTACCAAGCATCTGCCAGTAATGGCAGAGGAATCCATAGTAATAGTGAAAGACTCATCCAGAGAGCCCTCTCGAGTTCGTCGTGTCCTGGCCATATCAGAATTCTTTGAAAAAAGCAGACAAGAAAGAAGAAGATAGGAAACGCTATTTATAAAAGAAAATCACCTAACCCACATTTAATGCATTGAAAGACTTGAGCAGAAAAGTATTTGAGAAAACGAGAGAAGCAATAAATGCGGAAACACACATAGAAATAACAATACGACCTCCCCAAGAGGCCCAAAAATAATCCCAAGGCTCGCGACCACACATGGTTCGCGAACCGCCAAAAAATTCCAAGTAGCCATTGTACGCAACATCAATCCTGAACTTACAAAGATAACATCACAAGAAAAAGAAAAGATCAAACATCGTCATTCACATGATCGGTAGGAATGTCCAGGTATTGGCCAACTTCATCCATCGCCACGTCGTGAGCTTCTTTTTCACCACCAACATCCCCAGCCGACGCGATGTTCTCATCAATAGCGGTTTCTTCACTATCAATATTCACAATATCGTCGCCGTCACCTGCCTCAGTTGTCTCGACACGAGGGCGCTTCAATGGGTCCCGAGTCTCTTTCATCCTTATCTCCGAATAAACCACGTCCCTAACTCTTTTGGGCGCTTTGGGAGCGGGAACCACGGGAATATGAGACTCCATCCCTTCAACAACCCCTTCACCTTCCCTCAAAAAAGACTCGACTACCCAGCCTTCAAGAAGGCTCGGGTTGTCGTCAACGAAGGTCCCGACGGAAGGAGAGGGATACGGAGGAAGCTCCGCAGGAAGACCACAGAAGTCAGATGGATCGTAGGGAAACTTGGGCACCTGGTGTTTCTTGAGCTGACGCCTAAGCGAGGCGATCAACAGTACATCACGAGCAGTGCTAATAAAGTTAATACGATCTTTCTCGCGAAAGCTTGGTGACCACAGAAGTCAGATGGGCCGTTCGTGCATGAGCCTAAGCTGCTCAAGCAAGCTCCTTAATTCCATTGAAGCAAGCAGCTCAAATCAACTTAGCCGAGCTTTTGTTACGAATTTATTTGTTTCCTTGTTTTTATTTCTTTTCCTTTATTTTATTATGTTTTAGGATATTTCTTTTACCATATTTTTAGGGTTAGATTTCTATATATTGTTTAGACCTAGTTTTGGAGAGAATCTTCTTCTGAACCCTTTTTCCCTTTTCCTTTGTTTTAGAGTTGGCTAGACAATTGAAGCTTTCGTTTGTATTTGGTTGTGAGATT
This sequence comes from Oxyria digyna, assembly GCA_029168935.1. Lineage (NCBI taxonomy): Eukaryota > Viridiplantae > Streptophyta > Magnoliopsida > Caryophyllales > Polygonaceae > Oxyria > Oxyria digyna. The sequence continues at coordinate 626,773 of JAPVLV010000026.1, read as the reverse complement.
CTAAACTCTTGTTCTATTTTCTATTTGGATTTTATTAATTCTCTTGTGTTTATCGGATTGAATCTACGGGCCTTGCTAGGATAGTATTCCTGGTTGGAACTCTTATCACCTACGGGTAGCTGTATTCATCATATGATTTCTATTGGTTTTGCTAGCTTGATCACCTAGTTTGATTAGTAGTTTTCTATTGCTAGACTAGGAATATACGGTGGAATTCCTTGTCATTGTAGCACTCATATTTGCATGATCTGGTAGTTGATTGCTTGTATGAAGGAGAATTAATTGCATGTTTAATACTTGACGGTTGTAAGTTATTGCATGCATCCTTATGATTCTTGTGCCCTTTGCTGCTATTTCATCTAATCTTGAGAGGTTTCCCTGATTGCTGAATAGTAAGTATTATCAGGACCGGTTGGTCTGCCAATATATTAAAGATTGGAATAGGAACAACCATAGAATTGAATGAACTTGAGATATCTATGATCAACCTGACAAACTGAAAGTGGATATTTGTCTAGCCAGACTATTTATCTTTTATTGTTTTCTTAGTTAGATTGATTACCACAATAATCCCCCCTTTCGTCTTTGTTATCAATTGGTGAATGATTTTACAAATAGGATATATAACTTGATTCTCTGTGGGATTCGACCCTTACTTACCAAAGCTACATTAGTTAGGTGTTTAAGGTTTATTTTGATTAGGCACGACGACTCTAGCCTCATCATATATCCCCATAAAAAATTAAGTGGTCGTTACCCTTTCTCGTAGTTATCTTGATGTCACCTCAGCAGTTGCAATTGCTCTTAGCCGCATCATTATAGATATATAATATATAGATAGATTAAAATATCTAATTAATCCATATTAGTTTTTAACCAAAGAAGGAGACGAAGACGAACGGGAGGAAGAAGACGAAGACGATGTGTTCTTAGTGAAATAGTTAGTGATCAAATTGACATTTAAGAAAATGGATAATTAGGATAAAATTTAAAATATTAGCATTTATTAGGTACAAATTGACATTACTTCATCAAACTCAACAATTTATATATATATATATATATATATATAGAGATAAGAAGGCATCCAATGACTTAGATTAAACTAGCTACCTCCTCTTGTAGTGGGGGTAGTTATGGTGGTCCGGCGGCCTTCCGGCGACCACCCGACGACTTCCCGACGACCACTCGGTGGTTGTCCGGTAGAGGTCCGACGCCCAAATTATAAACAACTTGTTATTTGTGAACGTGAAAAACTACGTTTATCCTACGTTAAGGCATGCTCTAATCCGAACTTTTCTCTTTATCAATGTCGCAAAAAGCAACTTAAAAATGTTATACTCCGTATTTTATATCGCTCTATGTTCAGATTTTAATACGGTAATTTTATGAAAAAAAGTTTAATTTAATACACGTTCAATGTAAAATCGCTAAAAATCAAGTAAAGGTAAGTTTGAATTTACCTACTTAATTAATACGTTAAAAAAACAAGCCTGAATTTAAAAGCATGCATGGCTCTCTGGTTTTGAAAAGGATATACTTAATACTCCGTATTAATTGAAGTCTGCATGATTGATCATGTAAGAAGAAAAAGAACATTTTTAGGTGGAATAAAATGTATTCTACCTTTTTTGAGAGTAATCTTATGCTTAGTTATCCTTACTACTCGTTATCACGGGAATTAACAAGGCAGCGGATGACTTGAGTAGGGTTGATTTGAAGTTTGAGCCAATAGATAGTACTGTTTTTTTTTTAAAATTAACAAGGCAATTTCCTACGTTGATGTTTTAAAATTTAGACCTAGAAAAATGTTATAAGAACAAAATTCATACTTCCACGTAAACTTCCTGCTTCAATCGCTGCTAGATCCAATTTGTAATTTTACTAATTCCCAACCCCAACTTTACTCAACATGTGTATAAACATCTTCTTCTTTTGAACTCTTAACACCGTGTCGTCCAAGATATATTGAGTCAACATAGCATTCTTAAGGAGTTATACTAATCAAGTACTGACTTCTCATGAATGTTGAGCATTTAATCAAGTACTCTTAAGATAAAGAACTCAGTCAACATGTGTATGGAAACTTAAATTATATTTAAAACGCATACATATGTTGAACAACGAACACCCATAATTATTTAGAGCAACACCCATAATTATTTAGAGCAACGTAACAATGGAATCATAAAATATCTGACCAGTCAAGACAAAAATAAATCCGAACAATCTGACTTAAGTTGTTGGATGAGGAATGAAACCCAAACATACGTCCCGAAGTTAGTGGAAGAAGATGCTGCTAATCAAACCCCAAATTCACTCAACACGTCCTATATAAACCCTAAACAATTAAGCTTTCCATTCCATCAAACAAACTTAATACAACCTTAGCTTTCATCTCTTTCTCCCGTATCTCATTTCTTACTATTAATTTCTAAGATGGCCTTTACCAAACAAATCAACAACTTCCTTTGCTTCACATTGTTCCTTGTTAGCACCACTCTCTTACTTGCTTCTCAAGCCTCCTCCCGTCCCATTGATCAAGATCCATCCATGCTCGAGAAACACGAGCAATGGATAACTCGACATGGGCGTGTCTACAAAGACGAGGTTGAGAAGGCCATGCGGTTCAAGATATTCAAGGACAATGTCAACCACATTAAGGCTTTTAATAACAAACTCACACGTACTTACACCCTTGGTGTTAACAAGTTTAGTGACCTCACAAGAGAGGAGTTTCAAGCCACCCACACTGGATATAGACCAACAACAACCATGTCTAAGTCCAACCTCTCCATCGCATTCGAACCAGCTGCATCGCCAATCGACGACAACACCCCTCCATCGCCTACTAGTGGTGATGATGGTTCGCTCGATTGGAGGCAGCAAGGCGCGGTTACTCAGGTCAAGGACCAAGGCAATTGTGGTATGTGTACATTTATTCATATTACTTCACATTTAACACGGACTACCAAAACATGCATAACTGTTAAAATATTTAGTTCTCATATGGAACTTGAGACTAATCATACATGGATTCTATATACCGTCAACATTTCAAAATGCAGATCTCGCATTACACGAGAAGTGCATATCTCGCGTTACGCGAGAGACGGAACCAGAAATGAATGTTCAGTGTTTCTCACGTAACGCGAGAAACCTGGTGGTGTTTGGGAATTTGCCTGGCGATATATTATCAATTGGTTTTGGGATGAAACCCCCCATAGACTTATTTGTTGTGCCTAATGTACATGTTACGCTTATCTATATTTCAGACAATTTGTAGATTGCTCATGACCCACACACTGTGAATTGATAACAGTCACTCACGATCCTGCTGTCCAAGTGTAACGAGTGCTCATAGCCTATTAATTGTTAAAAACAATTAATGGAAGCCCACATTGCGCTTATCCATGTTCAGGATCTCACAGTATGTGGATTTCATAATAATAAGGATAACTAATCATGTATACGCACAGGTTGTTGCTGGGCATTTGCAACAGTGGCTGCAATAGAAGGCATGAACCAGATCTCGACCAAAAACCTAGTCTCCTTGTCAGAGCAAGAGCTTGTCGACTGCTCAACCACAAACCACGGATGTGGTGGCGGGAATATGGACGTAGCATTCTCGTACGTGGAGCAGAGCGGAGGAATCACAACCGAAACCTCGTACCCCTACACGGGAACCGACACCAACACGTGTCAGTCGGGCTCCTCCTCAAATGTCCAGATAGGCGGGCATCAAGACGTGACCCCGAACGACGAGAACGCGCTTCTCGAGGCGGTGAGGAAGCAGCCGGTAGCGGTTGCAATAGACGCTAGTGAGTTCCAGTCGTATAAATCAGGGATCTTCAATGGACCATGCGGTAACCACCTCAACCATGCAGTGACGCTTGTGGGATACGGCACAACTGAAGAGGGAATAGAGTATTGGCTCGTCAAGAACTCATGGGGAATCACATGGGGAGAGGAAGGATATATGAAGATTCAGAGGAATTCTGGTGTTGAAGGTGGAATGTGTGGACTTGCCATGTCGCCTTCTTATCCGACCTCATCCGTCTAATTATAACTAGTATATATGCATGTATTCTCTGTTCCATGTTAAAATTCATATGTTATTGTGTGTACGTTATACTCCTGGTTTTTGTTTCAACTATATAATAAACATAGATGATTGATTGTACTAGTACGTTATTTGTTCTTTTGGTTCAACAATTAGTCTAGCGAGCTCCAACCTAAGATTAGGGTAGTCTAGCTTAACATGTGGCTCAACCATGACTCACTGATCATGGTTTGGTTTGGTTTGAAGCAATCCTGGGCTAAGGCTCGGTTGAGATGGCTTCTAACTTATCCCATGACTCGCACGGTTTATACAATAACCGTTATAATTTGACAACGGTTATTTGGAAATCCGGCCTATTTTTGTCAACAATTGAGTTTATACCACGATTCCAAGAATATCGGGGTTATATTCATAGGCAGACTATTATTTGCTCCGGATGCGAGATGTCCGGGTTATACACTTAAGCATAATTATTTCACCTGCAAATCCATATGTTAAAAAAACATAATTTCTCTGACTAGTCTTAACATTAATTAGTCTATAATAATACATCAAAAGTCAAGCATGTACTCCACCTTCGAACCCACGTTATACCTGTTGGACCCGGTTCTCGCGACTCTAACATGAACCCGGTTCGCGACTAATAAACAGACCGCGAGCCCATAAGACCGATAACCAAGTCGAGAACGAGAGGCCCATTAAGAAGCCCAATAGGTAAAGGAGCGGCACCGGATCGTGTGGGGCCCGATGTCTGATTATAAATCCTAACCGCAAAGAGAGAGAAGGCTGGTGGCAATTGAGAGCACCTTCCTTCCCCCTTGAGCTAGAGAGAAAACACATAAGGCGATTACTCATTTCCGAGCTCGCCTCTCTGATACCGATTCATCTCTTTTAGTAGAGAATCGGATGATCGGTACCTGGATTCTGGCTCTCGGTACCGTCATCGTGCTTTTGAGGTGCGGATCATCACGATTGGTTGAGTTTCATCATTTACTGTTTCATTGAGTTGGCTCACGAGGTTTCATTGATTTGGTCATTACTTCGATCGTTATCTTCTCTCTGTTTTACTTCATTCTATTGTTGTTTGAGGCATCATGTTCATTTATCTGTAGCTATTACTGACTTGAGCGTCGGAGAGCCAAATCAGGGGGTCCACCCTTCCGGTTTGGTTGTGCAGGTACCTTAAAGGTTGAAGAACATAAAGAACAGAGGAGAATAGCACATTTTGATCTGGATGAAGATGAGTCGTAAGTTGTTGCTCCATCTTGCATAAGGAAGGTCTCCAGTATTTGAAGATTCACTGAAGGCCAGATCTCACGAGGTGTTGATTGCGAGATCGCGAATATCTGGGCTCCAACACTGGCGCCGACCGTGGGGACCTCCTCGCGCAGCTAGCTCCCTTTGAAATCTCGAGAGTCAGTTCGCGAAGGGCAGCATCATGGTCGAGACTGGCAGAAGAGGCACAGTAAACGCCACCACGTCACACATCAATCAAAACACTCTCAATCCCCCACCACTCCCTCGCGTTGAGGAGGAAGTTCCCGAGCTTATCACTATCCCTCGGGAGCAGAACGAGCTTTTTGCCGCCTAGATAGCACAAGGCGCCCCGATCGCCCCAAATGCGGCTAACCAAAGGGTCGAACCTCTTAACGACCAAGCCAATCGCGAGGAGAGAGAGATTAATCGAGAAGAAGAAGTAGCTGAAATTGTCCCGGATGACAGAGCATCAGTTTCTAGAAGGCCGAGGGAGAGAAATGGTACTCGCGATGTTGGACAGGGAAGGTTCGACTTAAACCAGGCTCCAATGAGCCATCAGGAGCACTACAACTCTCAACATGATGTTCGCTATGACGAGAGGGGCCGAGCGTACTATCCTGTACAAGAACAACGCGATCGTCAGGAGGCACCCCACTATCATCGCGAGACATTCCGGAACCATCCTCTCGACTTATCAACAATGTTTGGCCCCACGGCTTTTGCAGAGCACATCATCAGGGCCCCTCCACTACCAGATTTCAGGTTCCCGACTATCAAGGAATACACTGGTAAGGGAGATCCTAAAGAACATCTTACCCGATACAAGTACGCCATGATCGCGAGGGGTCCGGATGAGGCCACCCTATGCAAAGGATTCCCAGGAACACTCGCGGACACCGCCATGACATGGATGTTAAATCAACCACCCGGGAGCATCTCTTGCTTTGCAGATATTGAAAGGGGATTCTTGTTGCATTTTGGCTCTTCGAAGAAGAGAAAGATCACTATGCAAGAAGTGGTCGGGATCAAACAAAAAACAGGCGAAAGTCTGGAAGAGTACGTAAAAACAACAGTATGATCAGGGACAAAGTGATTCGCGAGCTCCAGGCTTAGTAACTCAGCGTCAGAATCAGAATCAGTATCAGGATTACAGACAGAGTACGGACCAGAATCAGTTCCAGGAACAGAATTTGATGAACCAGAGGGATGACAAGTCCAACTACAGAGGCCGCGGCTGAGGCAATGGAGGCCGAGGTCGTAGTCGCGATGGAATGTGGTGCACCAACCACAACTCTACTACTCACAACACGGATGAATGCAGGAGTGGCCCCAGAATGAACAATGAACCAGAGCAGAGAGTCGTCCTCATGAATCAGAGAGGCGGAGGAAACAATCAAGGCAGGGGTGGTAGAAACCCTGGCCGGGGGCCGTTCAGAGGGGGAAACAACAATGAAGGGAGAGGAAGAGGACGCAACCAACAGAACGCGAACGATCCTCATCCACCTCAACGCAATCAAGACTTCCCGCGACCGGACGGTCATGTAGGGACCATAGCCGGGAAGCATATCCCTATACCTCCAAACAGGCGTGAACAATGAAAGATGATTAATGCTCCGTTCCCTCGCGGGCTCCCAGTTATGAGTATCGCGAAACCCCTTCCCAGAGAACCGTATCAACTTGTCTTTTCTAATGAGGAGATCAACGAGTGGGCAGTCTCTTCTGGTGACCCATTAGTCATACATCTGCAGATTGACACGAAGCTAGTCAGTCGTATTCTGGTGGACACAAGCAGCTCTGCTGACATATTATATCTGGATGCCTTCGAAAAACTAGGGGTTGATCCACGGATGAAGAGACCGACGCGAACCACCTTAGTAGGTTTCGCGGGAGAGAGGGTCACTGCTCTAGGAGTGGTGAGTTTAGATGTAGTGATGGGAGATGAGACAGGGCCACGAAGATCTGAAAAGATTGATTTCGTCATCATCCCGACAAGCTCTTCGTATAACGCGATCATCGGGAGGGGTACATTGTGCAAGTTTGATGCAGTAGTGTACATGAGCCATTTCTACATAAAGTTTCCCACACCCTCCGGGACTGGAGTTGCGACGGGGGTGGAGAAAGAGAGCATCTCTTGTTACATCAAGTCTGAAAAGGGAGAAGATACACCTCTGCTCGCGAATCAACTTTTTGTCCCAGGTATGCCTAATGTCGAGGAGGAAGCTGATTTAGATGTTCGTGAGCCTCCCAGATATCAGAATTCTGAGGGAAATGTGGACAGAGCAAAGTTTTCCGGATTTGAAACGCAGGAGGTCACTCCTTTTGCGAACAAAGAAGAGAAATTATCGGTGGGAACCTTGACCCTATGGTGATGAGGAAGATTGAAAACTTGTTGTCGGAGTCGCGAGATGTCTTCGCTTGGTCCCCCAAAGACTTGAAAGGAATTCCCCCATCGGTAATCACTCACTCTCTAAATATTAGCAACGATATCATTCCTAAAAGACAGAGAAAAAGAAAGCAAGCGGGTCCGAAGAATGAGGCCGCGGCCGTGGAGCTCGCAAAACTCCTAAAAGCTGGGTTTGTAAGACCAGTACAGTACCCAGCTTGGTTTGCTAATGTTGGTATGGTCGCGAAAAAAGGAACGGGAAAATGGAGGATGTGCGTGGACTTCACAGATTTGAACAAAGCTTGCCCGAAAGACAGCTACCCGCTACCTTCTATTGATCAGCTTGTAGACTCCACCGCAGGGCATGAGGCACTCAGCTTTCTAGATGCGTACTCGGGGTATAACCAAGTCATGATGAACCCCCTTGACTCAGAGCATACCTCTTTCATAACAGATAAGGGAACTTTCTGCTACAAAGTGATGCCTTTCGGCCTTAAGAACGCGGGGGCCACTTTCCAGAGATTGGTCGACCGCATCTTCAGTGATCAGATAGGGGATACGGTTGAGGCCTACGTTGATGACATTGTGGTAAAGAGCAAGAAACAAAGTGACCATGCTCGCGACATGGCAGAGGTCTTCGCAGCGCATAGAAAGTATGGGATGAGTTTAAACCCGGACAAGTGCGTGTTCGGTGTCACAGAAGGAAAATTCTTGGGTTTCATGATTAGCGCTCGCAGTGTAGAGGTTAATCCCGATAAAGTCAAAGCCGTTCTCGATCTCGAACCACCACGTTCAACCCATGAGGTCCAAAGGTTTGTAGGCCGAGTGAACTATTTGGGGAGATTTTGTGCCAAATTGGCCGAACGCAACCTCCCCTTCTTCAAGATCCTGAAAAAGCCAAAGAATTTTGAGTGGACTGATGAATGTGGTCAAGCCTTCGCGAGCCTCAAAGAGCATCTGACAAGGCTCCCGATCTTATCTTCCCCGATTCCGGGAGAGACTCTCCAATTGTATCTCGCGGCCAGCTCGAGGGCGGTAAGCGCAGTTCTTGTTTGCGAGTCAGAGAAACCGGTATATTTTGTCAGCCGAGCTTTGTTGCCAGCGGAAACACGGTATTCTCCAGTTGAGAAGTCTGTGCTCGCGCTGATAACGGCTGCTCGCAAACTAAGACCCTACTTTCATGCACACCCGATTGAAACCCTGACGGACTTGCCACTCAATAGCTTCATGACCAAACCTACTGTAGCAGGGAGGCTCCCAAAATGGGTTATTGAGATGTTAGAGTTCGATGTGGTATACCGGCCCAGGCCAGCTATCAAGGCACAAGCGCTTGCTGACTTCATTGTCGAAACGAGTTTCAGAGAAGGGGAAGTGGTAAATTCGAACGGCGAACATATGATGTGGATAATGCACATTGATGGGGCTGTGAATGACGAGGGGTGTGGCGCGGGTGTGATTCTTACATCGCCTATGGGAGATGAGATAAGCCACACCATCGCACTAAAGTTCAAACCCACGAACAATGAAGCTGAATATGAGGCCTTGATCGCAGGGCTAGAGTTAGCCATCGGCCTTTCAATCTCTCTGCTGTCATGTTGTTGCGATTCAGAGGTTGTAGTAAAGCAGGAGTGCAGGTTCAAATCATGGGAAGCCCCATCCCCTTCGCGATGTGGGGGTTGGATCTTCTTGGCCCTTTTAAACCAAAGGCCCCGGGTCAGCTCGAGTATATCATTGTCGCGGTGGACTATTTCACAAAATGGATTGAGGCAGAAGCACTCGCGTCGACAACAGTACCCGTAGTGAAAAAATTCCTTTGGAAGAGCATTATCTGTCGCTATGGATTGCCACGCGAGATTGTTACCGATCGTGGTCCTCAGTTCAACTCGCCTCAGCTGATGGCATGGTGCAGCGATTTGGGAGTTAATTTGAAAATTGCTTCAGTTGCACATCCACACTGTAATGGACAGGTAGAAGCCGTCAATAAAAGCATTGTCACAGATCTTAAGAAAAGACTAGACTGCGCTAAGGGCAGATGGGCGGAGGTCCTGCCACTTACTCTCTGGGCCAATCGAACCACAGTGAAAAAATCAACGGGGGAGAGTCCCTTCACCCTCGCGTACGGGGTGGAGGCTGTGGTTCCCGTAGAAATCTTGTTCCCAAACGAAAGACTCCTTCACTATGACTCGGATACCAATGACGAGAAGATGAGGATGGAGCTCCAGCTTCACGAGGAAACACAAGAAATGGCGGGTGTCGCGAAGTATTATAACAAGCATGTCAAGGAAAGAGGATTCGTGAAGGGAGATCTGGTCCTGAGAAAGACAGAGGGAGGAAAACTCGATCCCAACTGGGAGGGGCCGTATATAGTGGATCGCGAAGTCGCACCAGGGGCCTATCGACTGAAGGATAGCTCTGGCAATCACGTTGCAAATTCCTGGAACGTGATGCGACTACGCCGCTATTACGCCTAGCCTACTCCCCCACACAGGTATGAATTCCCACGTTTTCATAACATGTCTTCATACCTCAAAAGAATATTTCATAGAAAGCGATATAACCGCGAAATAAGATGTTCTGACGAGCTGTATGCAGGCGAAAGGACCGATTGAGACTAAACATTAGCAAGAATCTATCATCGGGTTACCAAAGGAATAAATACTTTCGCCACAAAGGGGGACATGATCTCAGAATAAAAGGTACGTGCGCATCTCGAGAATTCACGAGATCACATAAATCCCGTGACGCTGGGCTGGGGCCAAGAGCACCCACCCAGGTCGCGAAGCCGTGACGCTGGGCTGGGGCCAAGAGCACCCACCCAGGTCGCGAAGCCGTGACGTTGGGCTGGGGCCAAGAGCACCCACCCAGGTCGCGAAGCCGTGACGCTGGGTTGGGGCCAAGAGCACCCACCCAGGTCGCGAAGCCGTGACGCTGGGCAGGGGCCAAGAGCGCCCACCCAGGTCGCGAAGCCGTGACGCTGGGCTGGGGCCAAGATCACCTACCCAGGTTATGAAGTCGTGACCGTCCGAGAGTGAGTAACGACATTCGTCCTCCTCACCTCGACCACGAAGTCCTGGCCTTGAGGGGATAGCAACCCATCAAGGCACGGAGCACAACGAGTGACACTCCTGAAAAAAGTCAATTATGAAACTATATACTTGGCTTAGAGATATGCAATACAAAAAGCTAAGGAGTCCCCATCTGCTTTGACATACACTCCTGCACTAAAGAAATGAACGATCCTAGACATGATCGCGATGCAAGGTTGGGGCTCTAGACATATCATCGTCCAGGTACCTAAAAAGCACTTCGTACAGACAAACCTTTTCTTCCACAAAAAGGAAGTAATATCCTTCCAAAAGACTAACACGATTCGATCACGTGCTGCTTCGCGTCGCGAACGAAACAGAAAACCTTGGCAATTTATGATGATACTGGCGCTAATACTCCAATTATTCGCGAGCATGGATTTCCCAAGGCATCAAGAATACCTTAGCTAAGGTATGATGAGATAAACACGCGAGCTACTTTGTTTTGTCACAAGAACAAAGAATCCGATTCCAATTCATTATAGGAAATCCCATGCTCAAACACAAAGACACTCACGGACGCACGAAAAACCCTACTACTGGCTCATACGCATGCAGTAGTCAGGTAAGAACACACTCTTTATCACATCACAGGTCATGACATATGAATAATCTATACTTACGCGATCGAATTTCTCGCAGGGTTTTTCGTAAGACCAACAAAAACAGAAGAGTCCTTCCCGACGAAAGATGTTGAAGAGTGTCCTATTTTAGATATTAAGTGTTCTCGCTTCGGAAACATTTTAAGTTCTAAAGTCTATTGATGAAACACATACTTTTAATCGCGATGGCACAGAGGTTCACACTACATTTTAAGTTCCAAAGTTTTCCCGATAATCCCAGTCTAACTTATTCATAAACCCTCGTTCATTCTCCCTCCTTCTTTAAACACATAGCGCTCGCGAGACTGTAAACATCCTCACGAGCACTATGGGGGGAGGGGAAGAGGAGGAGAAATCACCAGACAAACACAAAATAAAGAAACATTAAAAGGCACTAAGCCTAGAGAGGAACGACGATCTTTACTTGATACACCACAGTCCGAATGGGAACTTCAGGAGGATTGGCACGCCACATGGTGAAGGTCACTTCATCTCCCTCACGAAGATCATTCTCATACGCAAACTCACTCCAACCTTCGCCCAGAAAGTAAGAACTCCCAACCTTGTCCAAAGTCACGTCCCAAGGTTCGAAATTGACGCAAAGGACAAGGCTCTTACCACCGAAATGGCTAAGGTGTTGATCACAATGTTCCTTTGGGAAACGCTATACGTGGAGAAGAGGGGTCTAAGAAACGAGCAAGCAGAGAATGACAAAGTAAAAAAGGATACTTACCAAGCATCTGCCAGTAATGGCAGAGGAATCCATAGTAATAGTGAAAGACTCATCCAGAGAGCCCTCTCGAGTTCGTCGTGTCCTGGCCATATCAGAATTCTTTGAAAAAAGCAGACAAGAAAGTAGAAGATAGGAAACGCTATTTATAAAAGAAAATCACCTAACCCACATTTAATGCATTGAAAGACTTGAGCAGAAAAGTATTTGAGAAAACGAGAGAAGCAATAAATGCGGAAACACACATAGAAATAACAATACGACCTCCCCAAGAGGCCCAAAAATAATCCCAAGGCTCGCGACCACACATGGTTCGCGAACCGCCAAAAAATTCCAAGTAGCCATTGTACGCAACATCAATCCTGAACTTACAAAGATAACATCACAAGAAAAAGAAAAGATCAAACATCGTCATTCACATGATCGGTAGGAATGTCCAGGTATTGGCCAACTTCATCCATCGCCACGTCGTGAGCTTCTTTTTCACCACCAACATCCCCAGCCGACGCGATGTTCTCATCAATAGCGGTTTCTTCACTATCAATATTCACAATATCGTCGCCGTCACCTGCCTCAGTTGTCTCGACACGAGGGCGCTTCAATGGGTCCCGAGTCTCTTTCATCCTTATCTCCGAATAAACCACGTCCCTAACTCTTTTGGGTGCTTTGGGAGCGGGAACCACGGGAATATGAGACTCCATCCCTTCAACAACCCCTTCACCTTCCCTCAAAAAAGGCTCGACTACCCAGCCTTCAAGAAGGCTCGGGTTGTCGTCAATGAAGGTCCCGACGGGAGGAGAGGGATACGGAGGAAGCTCCGCAAGAAGACCACAGAAGTCAGATGGATCGTAGGGAAACTTGGGCACCTGGTGTTTCTTGAGCTGACGCCTAAGCGAGGCGATCAACAGTACATCACGAGCAGTGCTAATAAAGTTAATACGATCTTTCTCGCGAAAGCTTGATGCATACTGTTTCGCTCCTTCGCGACGACCCTGAAAGAATGCCTTATATTTTTCCTGCCGGATCAAGCCTAACTCTGTGTCATGATTACGCTTCTCTACTCTGGCGGCAACCTCCATTTCACTTATCCTGTTCTCCAAGTCAGCATTCGTTTTCTTCTCTTTATCCAGAGCCTGCCTCGCCTCGTCCCTTGAGTCTTTGAGCTTATGGCCAAATGCTAGAACCTTCTCATAATCCTCCTCCAACTGCTTACGGCTATCCTCGAGGGCCAAAGCATATTGCCCCGCAGCCTCATTAATAAGGATCGACTGCGATAAAGAAGGAATATGAGCTAAAGATGATAACCAACCAGAGAAGAGTCTACAAGAAAATAGCAGGGAGTAAAAACTTACCGCCAAGTTAAGCGTGGAAAGACCTCCACCACCGCGAACGATACCCTCTAGGCAAGAGGGCATCTCCGGATAACGAGGACGATCATTGTGAAAGAACTTTCTTACCACCTTTTCCTCGAGAAAGAGCTCACCTAAATCTTGAGAAGGGATATCCTCGCGACCCTCAAGAGCCATAGGCCGCTTACCCCTCGCGATGGCTGAGGCCCTCTCAGTAGGGGTGCCTCGGTTTGAGGAAGGAATCCTATCGGCTTCAGAAGGAAGCGAAGCTCCCCTTGAAACAGGAGAACTCGCGACCGGAATAGTCTGGTCAGCCAAGGGCTCTGACGCATCGGCGGGCGACTCTCGAATATTGATACCAGTAGAAGAGGCTTTTTTCTTGGAAGGAGCCTTGTTTTTCTGCGCGAGCTACTTTCTACGTTTGGGCTTCGCGGCAGGAGGAGCGATTTCATCGATTGGTTCTTCGTCGAAAGAATCGTCGGAACCGTCCAGAGTTGGGAGCATGGAAAAATATCCTTTTTCTGAAAAGCATAAGAAAGCATCGATCTATAAGCACATGGCGTTATAAAAGGGAAATGAAGACAAAAGATGAAAACAACAAGCAAATAAAATGTTACGCGAAGACATGAAGAGTACCGTAATGATGTTCAAGGCTTAACCCTCGCTGGGCTAGCACCTCGTGGGTAATACATGCCAGAAATATGCGCTTCGAGATGAGGTTAGGAAAGCTATGGAATTTATCAAAAAGGCAATCTTTCTTAGGCTGAGACCAGTCACCAGATCTAGGTTGGGTCGCGGTCATTGATATTTTAGTAGAGAACCCCGAATCTGGTGGAGGTCCTACTAGGAACCAATCCGTTTTCCACTTCGGAAGTCGGGGGGGGTCTGTCCCACTCGGTTCTGCCGTTCTTCACAGCCGTGAACATCCCCTCTTCCTCGGGAGCCCTTCGCGCCCGGAACATAAGAAAAAAATGGCAAGGATTGGGTTTTACTCCAATGTCTTGACACCTCATCACATAAATGACGAGTGCGCGCCAAAAGTTAGGGTGCATTTGGGCTGGGCTATATGTCAGCTCTTTCAAAAGCCTTTTTGTGAAGTCGGAGAAAGGGAGCCTAAAGCCTAGTTTAAGAGAGGAAATACTCAACGCGAAGAAAGAACCATAATCGTCAAGAGAAGTATGGCAAGGCAAAAATTGTCCCCTCCGGAAAAGGATAAGAATCGGCTACTGCATAAAGATCGCGAAGTTGAAGCTCAGAAGGAAGAGCCGTAAACGGATTCCCGAGGACCTTGACTTTCGTATAACGAACACGACGGGTCAGGACCTGTAAACGACCCGCCGGCTTATTAAAACAATCCTCGATTTCAATGCGAGGAAGGTCGCCTTGCCAGGAATAATACTTTTCGTATTCCACGCGACCAATAATTGCATCCTCAGGTTCCTGAGGGAGAAGATCGTTATTGCTACTACCCACATTTGGTCGCGAAGTGGAAGGGCCTTCGCCATCCTTATTTCTAGTAGTTTTCCCTGAAAAGAATTAAAAGAGGGAAAGAAGGAAAAAGTCAATTTTCCAGGGCAAGAATACGAGACGCCAGGGCAATAAGAAAGCCTCGCGAACCATAAAAAAAGGGAAACAAGGAAAACCCTGGAAAACGAGAAAGACAAGATCCAGAAAGGAATCGAAGAGACACTCGGATGAATGTCCAGATGAACATTCTGACGAATACTCAAGAAATGAAAAGCGCCAAGAACCCTAAATAGTCTAAAACAGTTTCTAAAGAAAGGAAAGACCCAGAAAATCAAGGTGTAGGAGACATAAGAAGGAGGCGTATAGGAGGATTCGGGTAGGCCACTTGGAGGAATAAGGTGTAGTTCTGGGTTTGTGCTTATTGTATCACATTGTTCTTGATGTTGTGTTTTGTATGTTTGGAGGAGCTTATTGAGTATGTAATCACTAGGAGATATTCTTGTACTTCCTGAGGCTTTGAGCATTTTATTGTAAGGGTAGCTTTTCTTTAAGTTACTCGGGACGAGTAAAAGTCTAAGTATGAGGGTATTTGATACGCTACACTTTGTATAGGGTAACTAGATATTATTACATTGTATTAGGAGTGATTCCATATAAGTTTAGAGACATTTCTATGTTATGGATCATTGGAGTTATTATGAAGATTTAGAAGATATACAGCGAAGAAGTAGAGCCGCGAAGAGAAGAGCTAAAATCAGGAGCGACCGCGATCGCCATGGTCAGGAGGCGATCGCTACCTTACAAATTGAAGCTTTACAAATTGATAATAAAGCCACGTGAAAATGTTGGGCCATGGTTAAGATTTGATGGGCCGGCCCATTTGAAGAGAAATAGGTGGACCAGCCCAAGAGAAAGCCTACGCGGAGGAAGAGAAATGGAGAAGGTGTGTTGATGTCGTGATGATGCATTGATGATGTCACCTGTTGATTTCCTTGTTGAGCTGGGCCGTTCGTGCATGAGCCTAAGCTACTCAAGCAAGCTCCTTAATTCCATTGAAGCAAGCAGCTCAAATCAACTTAGCCGAGCTTTTGTTACGAATTTATTTGTTTCCTTGTTTTTATTTCTTTTCCTTTATTTTATTATGTTTTAGGATATTTCTTTTACCATATTTTTAGGATTAGATTTCTATATATTGTTTAGACCTAGTTTTGGAGAGAATCTTCTTCTGAACCTTTTTCCCTTTTCCTTTGTTTTAGAGTTGGCTAGACAATTGAAGCTTTCGTTTGTATTTGGTTGTGAGATTCTAAACTCTTGTTCTATTTTCTATTTGGATTGTATTAATTCTCTTGTGTTTATCGGATTGAATCTACGGGCCTTGCTAGGATAGTATTCCTGGTTGGAACTCTTATCACCTACGGGTAGTTGTATTCATCATATGATTTCTATTGGTTTTGCTAGCTTGATCACCTAGTTTGATTAGTAGTTTTCTATTGCTAGACTAGGAATATACGGTGGAATTCCTTGTCATTGTAGCACTCATATTTGCATGATCTGGTAGTTGATTGCTTGTATGAAGGAGAATTAATTGCATGTTTAATACTTGACGGTTGTAAGTTATTGCATGCATCCTTATGATTCTTGTGCCCTTTGCTGCTATTTCATCTAATCTTGAGAGGTTTCCCTGATTGCTGAATAGTAAGTATTATCAGGACCGGTTGGTCTGCCAATATATTAAAGATTGGAATAGGAACAACCATAGAATTGAATGAACTTGAGATATCTATGATCAACCTGACAAACTGAAAGTGGATATTTGTCTAGCCAGACTATTTATCTTTTATTGTTTTCTTAGTTAGATTGATTACCACAATAATCCCCCCTTTCGTCTTTGTTATCAATTGGTGAATGATTTTACAAATAGGATATATAACTTGATTCTCTGTGGGATTCGACCCTTACTTACCAAAGCTACATTAGTTAGGTGTTTAAGGTTTATTTTGATTAGGCACGACGACTCTAGCCTCATCATATATCCCCATAAAAAATTAAGTGGTCGTTACCCTTTCTCGTAGTTATCTTGATGTCACCTCAGCAGTTGCAATTGCTCTTAGCCGCATCATTATAGATATATAATATATAGATAGATTAAAATAT
Source organism: Oxyria digyna (assembly GCA_029168935.1). Classification (NCBI taxonomy): domain Eukaryota; kingdom Viridiplantae; phylum Streptophyta; class Magnoliopsida; order Caryophyllales; family Polygonaceae; genus Oxyria; species Oxyria digyna. The sequence continues at coordinate 609,682 of JAPVLV010000026.1, read as the reverse complement.
CTAATTAATCCATATTAGTTTTTAACCAAAGAAGGAGACGAAGACGAACGGGAGGAAGAAGACGAAGACGATGTGTTCTTAGTGAAATAGTTAGTGATCAAATTGACATTTAAGAAAATGGATAATTAGGATAAAATTTAAAATATTAGCATTTATTAGGTACAAATTGACATTACTTCATCAAACTCAACAATTTATATATATATATATATATATATATATATATATATATATATATATATAGATAAGAAGGCATCCAATGACTTAGATTAAACTAGCTACCTCCTCTTGTAGTGGGGGTAGTTATGGTGGTCCGGCGGCCTTCCGGCGACCACCCGACGACTTCCCGACGACCACTCAGTGGTTGTCCGGTAGAGGTCCGGCGGAGGTCCGTCGACGGTCCGGAGGAGGTCCGGTGACGGTCCGACGGTGGTCCGACGTGGTCCGGTGGAGGTCCGACGATGGTCCAATAATAAATGAAAAAGTTCAAGTATAAAAATAAATGAAAATTTAAGTCTAATTTAAATTGGTGAACATTTAAATATAATGTGATGAGCATTCTGATGATGAACATTTAATTATAATGTGATGAACATTTTGTTGGTGAACATGTAATTAAAATGTGATGAACATTCAGTAGAGTATATCAAAATGAACGTTTATCAACATTTTGATGAACATTTAAGCTAATTGTAATGAACTTTTGAGTAATGAACATTTTATTAAATGCTTGTGAACATTTAAGGATGTTTGATGAACATTTAAGTATGAGATGATGAACATTTAGGTAATTTTTGATGAAGATCAAGTGTTTTTCTACTCGAAATTATATTAAAGTGGTGTTCCACATAAGTGGTGGTCCGACGGTGGCTTGATGGTGGGTTAGTGGTGGTGCGGTCGTGTTGGTCTGATGGCGGTCCGACGGTGGTGCGCCGTTTGTCCAAATAACATAACCATTTAAGTGTAATAAACTTGGTGAACATTTAAAAATAATTTGATGAACATTTAGTTGATGAACATTTAAGTATAATGTGATGAACATTCAGTTGGTGAACATTTAAGTATAATGTGATGAACATTCAGTAGAGTATATCAAATGAACATTTATCAACATTTTGATGAACATTTATCAACATTTTGATGAACATTTATGAACAACGTGATGAACATTTAAGTCGATTGTAATGAACTTTGGCTAATGAACATTTTATTAAATTCTTGTAAACATTGAAGTATGAGATGATGAACATTTAAGTATGAGATGATGAACATTTAGGTGATTTTTGTTGAAAATTAAGTGTGTTTTTAAAAGAAATTATATTAAAGTGGTGTTCCACATAAGTGGTGGTCCGGTGGTTGGTTGTTGGTGGGTCAATGGAGGTGCGGTGGTGGTCCGATAGTGGTTCTCCGTTTGTCCAAATAACATAAACATTTAAGTGTAATAAACTTGGTGAACATTTAAATATGATTTGATGAACATTTAAGTATAATGTGATGAACATTCAGTTGGTGAACATTTCAGTATAATATGATGAACATTCAATTGGTGAACATTTAAGTAGAATGTGATGAACATTCAATTGGTGAACTTTTAAGTATAATGTGATGAACATTCAGTAGAGTATGTCCAAATGAACATATATGAACATTTATGAACAACGTGATGGACGTTTGACATATATGGGCATGTTATTTGCACCGTAGTAGAAAGACGTTTGACATATATGTTGTTTGTCGTGGTCGGATGATTTGAATTCGGATCCTCAATAACCTCTCCTCCCCATTGAACTCTATTTGCTCCATTTCATAGTCTAGGGAATAAATGACCCACCCATGCTCCAACCATTTATATGATCATTCAAGTAAAACACACAATCCCTTGTAAATATGTCCTATAATCATGATATACAAATCAGTATAACAAATTTCATCATTTCCCGACTTTTTGGTTATCCCGATCACATATACCTGCATTATTTCAATGGTTATCTCGTGTTGTCTTCCATTTTCTACACTAGGGTTAATTGTGAAGGCGCCAGGTCTAACCGTTCTATTAATCAAGTTGATCACCACCAGTCTAAGTTGTAGCAATAGGTAGCATAGTTATCTGTTTGGTATAATATATGTACAAAAATTAAGGGAATTGAGTTTTGAGCCACTTTTTTCATTTTTAAGCCGCTAAAGTAAACACTATCATGCGGCGTTAAATTAGTTTGGAGAGAAAAACCAAAGACGTTAGCATGTAGCGTTTTTCTCTAATCCCTTTCGTATAATTATGAGGTATATTTCACAAATGTAGTTTGTTCGGGCGCGTTTAGGATGCGCCCAAAACGGGTGCGGGTTATAATTTTTCGAGTGCGGGATTAAACGCCCTATATTAACTAATCATTTTCTTCCTTTGTTTTTTCCTTGGATGTTTTTAGGGCGAAATGTAATTAGATGCATGCTACGTACGGTAGTACGTCCCCGTTAAAAAAACCTTCCAAAAGGCTAGTGAATAAAGAATAAGCTAGCTTGTTATTTTAAGTTTTAACTTGTATAGGAACTACAACAACATGCATTATTATATACCGATAAACGGGGTATACGGGGGTTGCTTTTGGTATTTTCTTACTCCAACGAGCCGAAAAAAAGTAATCAATATGACCCAAAAACAAAGAAAATCATAAGGAGCCCTAACACCGCAAAAATAGTACACATCAATGTTCATATTTTGCATAGTAATGTTCATAATCTGGGCCATGAAACTTTTTGAACGTTTTCAGTGAGGGACGCGGTGACATACTTATAATTACCGCGAACATTGATTTTTTTCTTAAAAAAATTCATCACCCAAATTATGAACATTGTCGCCCAAATTATAAACAACTTGTTATTTGTGAACGTGAAAAACTACGTTTATCCTACGTTAAGGCATGCTCTAATCCGAACTTTTCTCTTTATCAATGTCGCAAAAAGCAACTTAAAAATGTTATACTCCGTATTTTATATCGCTCTATGTTCAGATTTTAATACGGTAATTTTATGAAAAAAAGTTTAATTTAATACACGTTCAATGTAAAATCGCTAAAAATCAAGTAAAGGTAAGTTTGAATTTACCTACTTAATTAATACGTTAAAAAAACAAGCCTGAATTTAAAAGCATGAATGGCTCTCTGGTTTTGAAAAGGATATACTTAATACTCCGTATTAATTGAAGTCTGCATGATTGATCATGTAAGAAGAAAAAGAACATTTTTAGGTGGAATAAAATGTATTCTACCTTTTTTGAGAGTAATCTTATGCTTAGTTATCCTTACTACTCGTTATCACGGGAATTAACAAGGCAGCGGATGACTTGACTAGGGTTGATTTGAAGTTTGAGCCAATAGATAGTACTGCTTTTTTAAAATTAACAAGGCAATTTCCTACGTTGATGTTTTAAAATTTAGACCTAGAAAAATGTTATAAGAACAAAATTCATACTTCCACGTAAACTTCCTGCTTCAATCGCTGCTAGATCCAATTTGTAATTTTACTAATTCCCAACCCCAACTTTACTCAACATGTGTATACACATCTTCTTCTTTTGAACTCTTAACACCGTGTCGTCCAAGATATTGAGTCAACATAGCATGCTTAAGGAGTTATACTAATCAAGTACTGACCTCTCATGAATGTTGAGCATTTAATCAAGTACTCTTAAGATAAAGAACTCAGTCAACATGTGTATGGAAACTTAAATTATATTTAAAACGCATACATATGTTGAACAACGAACACCCATAATTATTTAGAGCAACACCCATAATTATTTAGAGCAACGTAACAATGGAATCATAAAATATCTGACCAGTCAAGACAAAAATAAATCCGAACAATCTGACTTAAGTTGTTGGATGAGGAATGAAACCCAAACATACGTCCCGAAGTTAGTGGAAGAAGATGCTGCTAATCAAACCCCAAATTCACTCAACACGTCCTATATAAACCCTAAACAATTAAGCTTTCCATTCCATCAAACAAACTTAATACAACCTTAGCTTTCATCTCTTTCTCCCGTATCTCATTTCTTACTATTAATTTCTAAGATGGCCTTTACCAAACAAATCAACAACTTCCTTTGCTTCACATTGTTCCTTGTTAGCACCACTCTCTTACTTGCTTCTCAAGCCTCCTCCCGTCCCATTGATCAAGAGCCATCCATGCTCGAGAAACACGAGCAATGGATAACTCGACATGGGCGTGTCTACAAAGACGAGGTTGAGAAGGCCATGCGGTTCAAGATATTCAAGGACAATGTCAACCACATTAAGGCTTTTAATAACAAACTCACACGTACTTACACCCTTGGTGTTAACAAGTTTAGTGACCTCACAAGAGAGGAGTTTCAAGCCACCCACACTGGATATAGACCAACAACAACCATGTCTAAGTCCAACCTCTCCATCGCATTCGAACCAGCTGCATCGCCAATCGACGACAACACCCCTCCATCGCCTACTAGTGGTGATGATGGTTCGCTCGATTGGAGGCAGCAAGGCGCGGTTACTCAGGTCAAGGACCAAGGCAATTGTGGTATGTACATTTATTCATATTACTTCACATTTAACACGGACTACCAAAACATGCATAACTGTTAAAATATTTAGTTCTCATATGGAACTTGAGACTAATCATACATGGATTCTATATACCGTCAACATTTCAAAATGCAGATCTCGCATATATTACACGAGAAGTGCATATCTCGCGTTACGCGAGACGGAACCAGAAATGAATGTTCAGTGTTTCTCACGTAACGCGAGAAACCTGGTGGTGTTTGGGAATTTGCCTGGCGATATATTATTAATTGGTTTTGGGATGAAACCCCCATAGACTTATTTGTTGTGCCTAATGTACATGTTACGCTTATCTATATTTCAGACAATTTGTAGATTGCTCATGACCCACACACTGTGAATTGATAACAGTCACTCACGATCCTGCTGTCCAAGTGTAACGAGTGCTCATAGCCTATTAATTGTTAAAAACAATTAATGGAAGCCCACATTGCACTTATCCATGTTCAGGATCTCACAGTATGTGGATTTCATAATAATAAGGATAACTAATCATGTATACGCACAGGTTGTTGCTGGGCATTTGCAACAGTGGCTGCAATAGAAGGCATGAACCAGATCTCGACCAAAAACCTAGTCTCCTTGTCAGAGCAAGAGCTTGTCGACTGCTCAACCACAAACCACGGATGTGGTGGCGGGAATATGGACGTAGCATTCTCGTACGTGGAGCAGAGCGGAGGAATCACAACCGAAACCTCGTACCCCTACACGGGAACCGACACCAACACGTGTCAGTCGGGCTCCTCCTCAAATGTCCAGATAGGCGGGCATCAAGACGTGACCCCGAACGACGAGAACGCGCTTCTCGAGGCGGTGAGGAAGCAGCCGGTAGCGGTTGCAATAGACGCTAGTGAGTTCCAGTCGTATAAATCAGGGATCTTCAATGGACCATGCGGTAACCACCTCAACCATGCAGTGACGCTTGTGGGATACGGCACAACTGAAGAGGGAATAGAGTATTGGCTCGTCAAGAACTCATGGGGAATCACATGGGGAGAGGAAGGATATATGAAGATTCAGAGGAATTCTGGTGTTGAAGGTGGAATGTGTGGACTTGCCATGTCGCCTTCTTATCCGACCTCATCCGTCTAATTATAACTAGTATATATGCATGTATTCTCTGTTCCATGTTAAAATTCATATGTTATTGTGTGTACGTTATACTCCTCGTTTTTGTTTCAACTATATAATAAACATAGATGATTGATTGTACTAGTACGTTATTTGTTCTTTTGGTTCAACAATTAGTCTAGCGAGCTCCAACCTAAGATTAGGGTAGTCTAGCTTAACATGTGGCTCAACCATGACTCACTGATCATGGTTTGGTTTGGTTTGAAGCAATCCTGGGCTAAGGCTCGGTTGAGATGGCTTCTAACTTATCCCATGACTCGCACGGTTTATACAATAACCGTTATAATTTGACAACGGTTATTTGGAAATCCGGCCTATTTTTGTCAACAATTGAGTTTATACCACGATTCCAAGAATATCGGGGTTATATTCATAGGCAGACTATTATTTGCTCCGGATGCGAGATGTCCGGGTTATACACTTAAGCATAATTATTTCACCTGCAAATCCATATGTTAAAAAAACATAATTTCTCTGACTAGTCTTAACATTAATTAGTCTATAATAATACATCAAAAGTCAAGCATGTACTCCACCTTCGAACCCACGTTATACCTGTTGGACCCGGTTCTCGCGACTCTAACATGAACCCGGTTCGCGACTAATAAACAGACCGCGAGCCCATAAGACCGATAACCAAGTCGAGAACGAGAGGCCCATTAAGAAGCCCAATAGGTAAAGGAGCGGCACCGGATCGTGTGGGGCCCGATGTCTGATTATAAATCCTAACCGCAAAGAGAGAGAAGGCTGGTGGCAATTGAGAGCACCTTCCTTCCCCCTTGAGCTAGAGAGAAAACACATAAGGCGATTACTCATTTCCGAGCTCGCCTCTCTGATACCGATTCATCTCTTTTAGTAGAGAATCGGATGATCGGTACCTGGATTCTGGCTCTCGGTACCGTCATCGTGCTTTTGAGGTGCGGATCATCACGATTGGTTGAGTTTCATCATTTACTGTTTCATTGAGTTGGCTCACGAGGTTTCATTGATTTGGTCATTACTTCGATCGTTATCTTCTCTCTGTTTTACTTCATTCTATTGTTGTTTGAGGCATCATGTTCATTTATCTGTAGCTATTACTGACTTGAGCGTCGGAGAGCCAAATCAGGGGGTCCACCCTTCCGGTTTGGTTGTGCAGGTACCTTAAAGGTTGAAGAACATAAAGAACAGAGGAGAATAGCACATTTTGATCTGGATGAAGATGAGTCGTAAGTTGTTGCTCCATCTTGCATAAGGAAGGTCTCCAGTATTTGAAGATTCACTGAAGGCCAGATCTCACGAGGTGTTGATTGCGAGATCGCGAATATCTGGGCTCCAACACTGGCGCCGACCGTGGGGACCTCCTCGCGCAGCTAGCTCCCTTTGAAATCTCGAGAGTCAGTTCGCGAAGGGCAGCATCATGGTCGAGACTGGCAGAAGAGGCACAGTAAACGCCACCACGTCACACATCAATCAAAACACTCTCAATCCCCCACCACTCCCTCGCGTTGAGGAGGAAGTTCCCGAGCTTATCACTATCCCTCGGGAGCAGAACGAGCTTTTTGCCGCCTAGATAGCACAAGGCGCCCCGATCGCCCCAAATGCGGCTAACCAAAGGGTCGAACCTCTTAACGACCAAGCCAATCGCGAGGAGAGAGAGATTAATCGAGAAGAAGAAGTAGCTGAAATTGTCCCGGATGACAGAGCATCAGTTTCTAGAAGGCCGAGGGAGAGAAATGGTACTCGCGATGTTGGACAGGGAAGGTTCGACTTAAACCAGGCTCCAATGAGCCATCAGGAGCACTACAACTCTCAACATGATGTTCGCTATGACGAGAGGGGCCGAGCGTACTATCCTGTACAAGAACAACGCGATCGTCAGGAGGCACCCCACTATCATCGCGAGACATTCCGGAACCATCCTCTCGACTTATCAACAATGTTTGGCCCCACGGCTTTTGCAGAGCACATCATCAGGGCCCCTCCACTACCAGATTTCAGGTTCCCGACTATCAAGGAATACACTGGTAAGGGAGATCCTAAAGAACATCTTACCCGATACAAGTACGCCATGATCGCGAGGGGTCCGGATGAGGCCACCCTATGCAAAGGATTCCCAGGAACACTCGCGGACACCGCCATGACATGGATGTTAAATCAACCACCCGGGAGCATCTCTTGCTTTGCAGATATTGAAAGGGGATTCTTGTTGCATTTTGGCTCTTCGAAGAAGAGAAAGATCACTATGCAAGAAGTGGTCGGGATCAAACAAAAAACAGGCGAAAGTCTGGAAGAGTACGTAAAAACAACAGTATGATCAGGGACAAAGTGATTCGCGAGCTCCAGGCTTAGTAACTCAGCGTCAGAATCAGAATCAGTATCAGGATTACAGACAGAGTACGGACCAGAATCAGTTCCAGGAACAGAATTTGATGAACCAGAGGGATGACAAGTCCAACTACAGAGGCCGCGGCTGAGGCAATGGAGGCCGAGGTCGTAGTCGCGATGGAATGTGGTGCACCAACCACAACTCTACTACTCACAACACGGATGAATGCAGGAGTGGCCCCAGAATGAACAATGAACCAGAGCAGAGAGTCGTCCTCATGAATCAGAGAGGCGGAGGAAACAATCAAGGCAGGGGTGGTAGAAACCCTGGCCGGGGGCCGTTCAGAGGGGGAAACAACAATGAAGGGAGAGGAAGAGGACGCAACCAACAGAACGCGAACGATCCTCATCCACCTCAACGCAATCAAGACTTCCCGCGACCGGACGGTCATGTAGGGACCATAGCCGGGAAGCATATCCCTATACCTCCAAACAGGCGTGAACAATGAAAGATGATTAATGCTCCGTTCCCTCGCGGGCTCCCAGTTATGAGTATCGCGAAACCCCTTCCCAGAGAACCGTATCAACTTGTCTTTTCTAATGAGGAGATCAACGAGTGGGCAGTCTCTTCTGGTGACCCATTAGTCATACATCTGCAGATTGACACGAAGCTAGTCAGTCGTATTCTGGTGGACACAAGCAGCTCTGCTGACATATTATATCTGGATGCCTTCGAAAAACTAGGGGTTGATCCACGGATGAAGAGACCGACGCGAACCACCTTAGTAGGTTTCGCGGGAGAGAGGGTCACTGCTCTAGGAGTGGTGAGTTTAGATGTAGTGATGGGAGATGAGACAGGGCCACGAAGATCTGAAAAGATTGATTTCGTCATCATCCCGACAAGCTCTTCGTATAACGCGATCATCGGGAGGGGTACATTGTGCAAGTTTGATGCAGTAGTGTACATGAGCCATTTCTACATAAAGTTTCCCACACCCTCCGGGACTGGAGTTGCGACGGGGGTGGAGAAAGAGAGCATCTCTTGTTACATCAAGTCTGAAAAGGGAGAAGATACACCTCTGCTCGCGAATCAACTTTTTGTCCCAGGTATGCCTAATGTCGAGGAGGAAGCTGATTTAGATGTTCGTGAGCCTCCCAGATATCAGAATTCTGAGGGAAATGTGGACAGAGCAAAGTTTTCCGGATTTGAAACGCAGGAGGTCACTCCTTTTGCGAACAAAGAAGAGAAATTATCGGTGGGAACCTTGACCCTATGGTGATGAGGAAGATTGAAAACTTGTTGTCGGAGTCGCGAGATGTCTTCGCTTGGTCCCCCAAAGACTTGAAAGGAATTCCCCCATCGGTAATCACTCACTCTCTAAATATTAGCAACGATATCATTCCTAAAAGACAGAGAAAAAGAAAGCAAGCGGGTCCGAAGAATGAGGCCGCGGCCGTGGAGCTCGCAAAACTCCTAAAAGTTGGGTTTGTAAGACCAGTACAGTACCCAGCTTGGTTTGCTAATGTTGGTATGGTCGCGAAAAAAGGAACGGGAAAATGGAGGATGTGCGTGGACTTCACAGATTTGAACAAAGCTTGCCCGAAAGACAGCTACCCGCTACCTTCTATTGATCAGCTTGTAGACTCCACCGCAGGGCATGAGGCACTCAGCTTTCTAGATGCGTACTCGGGGTATAACCAAGTCATGATGAACCCCCTTGACTCAGAGCATACCTCTTTCATAACAGATAAGGGAACTTTCTGCTACAAAGTGATGCCTTTCGGCCTTAAGAACGCGGGGGCCACTTTCCAGAGATTGGTCGACCGCATCTTCAGTGATCAGATAGGGGATACGGTTGAGGCCTACGTTGATGACATTGTGGTAAAGAGCAAGAAACAAAGTGACCATGCTCGCGACATGGCAGAGGTCTTCGCAGCGCATAGAAAGTATGGGATGAGTTTAAACCCGGACAAGTGCGTGTTCGGTGTCACAGAAGGAAAATTCTTGGGTTTCATGATTAGCGCTCGCAGTGTAGAGGTTAATCCCGATAAAGTCAAAGCCGTTCTCGATCTCGAACCACCACGTTCAACCCATGAGGTCCAAAGGTTTGTAGGCCGAGTGAACTATTTGGGGAGATTTTGTGCCAAATTGGCCGAACGCAACCTCCCCTTCTTCAAGATCCTGAAAAAGCCAAAGAATTTTGAGTGGACTGATGAATGTGGTCAAGCCTTCGCGAGCCTCAAAGAGCATCTGACAAGGCTCCCGATCTTATCTTCCCCGATTCCGGGAGAGACTCTCCAATTGTATCTCGCGGCCAGCTCGAGGGCGGTAAGCGCAGTTCTTGTTTGCGAGTCAGAGAAACCGGTATATTTTGTCAGCCGAGCTTTGTTGCCAGCGGAAACACGGTATTCTCCAGTTGAGAAGTCTGTGCTCGCGCTGATAACGGCTGCTCGCAAACTAAGACCCTACTTTCATGCACACCCGATTGAAACCCTGACGGACTTGCCACTCAATAGCTTCATGACCAAACCTACTGTAGCAGGGAGGCTCCCAAAATGGGTTATTGAGATGTTAGAGTTCGATGTGGTATACCGGCCCAGGCCAGCTATCAAGGCACAAGCGCTTGCTGACTTCATTGTCGAAACGAGTTTCAGAGAAGGGGAAGTGGTAAATTCGAACGGCGAACATATGATGTGGATAATGCACATTGATGGGGCTGTGAATGACGAGGGGTGTGGCGCGGGTGTGATTCTTACATCGCCTATGGGAGATGAGATAAGCCACACCATCGCACTAAAGTTCAAACCCACGAACAATGAAGCTGAATATGAGGCCTTGATCGCAGGGCTAGAGTTAGCCATCGGCCTTTCAATCTCTCTGCTGTCATGTTGTTGCGATTCAGAGGTTGTAGTAAAGCAGGAGTGCAGGTTCAAATCATGGGAAGCCCCATCCCCTTCGCGATGTGGGGGTTGGATCTTCTTGGCCCTTTTAAACCAAAGGCCCCGGGTCAGCTCGAGTATATCATTGTCGCGGTGGACTATTTCACAAAATGGATTGAGGCAGAAGCACTCGCGTCGACAACAGTACCCGTAGTGAAAAAATTCCTTTGGAAGAGCATTATCTGTCGCTATGGATTGCCACGCGAGATTGTTACCGATCGTGGTCCTCAGTTCAACTCGCCTCAGCTGATGGCATGGTGCAGCGATTTGGGAGTTAATTTGAAAATTGCTTCAGTTGCACATCCACACTGTAATGGACAGGTAGAAGCCGTCAATAAAAGCATTGTCACAGATCTTAAGAAAAGACTAGACTGCGCTAAGGGCAGATGGGCGGAGGTCCTGCCACTTACTCTCTGGGCCAATCGAACCACAGTGAAAAAATCAACGGGGGAGAGTCCCTTCACCCTCGCGTACGGGGTGGAGGCTGTGGTTCCCGTAGAAATCTTGTTCCCAAACGAAAGACTCCTTCACTATGACTCGGATACCAATGACGAGAAGATGAGGATGGAGCTCCAGCTTCACGAGGAAACACAAGAAATGGCGGGTGTCGCGAAGTATTATAACAAGCATGTCAAGGAAAGAGGATTCGTGAAGGGAGATCTGGTCCTGAGAAAGACAGAGGGAGGAAAACTCGATCCCAACTGGGAGGGGCCGTATATAGTGGATCGCGAAGTCGCACCAGGGGCCTATCGACTGAAGGATAGCTCTGGCAATCACGTTGCAAATTCCTGGAACGTGATGCGACTACGCCGCTATTACGCCTAGCCTACTCCCCCACACAGGTATGAATTCCCACGTTTTCATAACATGTCTTCATACCTCAAAAGAATATTTCATAGAAAGCGATATAACCGCGAAATAAGATGTTCTGACGAGCTGTATGCAGGCGAAAGGACCGATTGAGACTAAACATTAGCAAGAATCTATCATCGGGTTACCAAAGGAATAAATACTTTCGCCACAAAGGGGGACATGATCTCAGAATAAAAGGTACGTGCGCATCTCGAGAATTCACGAGATCACATAAATCCCGTGACGCTGGGCTGGGGCCAAGAGCACCCACCCAGGTCGCGAAGCCGTGACGCTGGGCTGGGGCCAAGAGCACCCACCCAGGTCGCGAAGCCGTGACGTTGGGCTGGGGCCAAGAGCACCCACCCAGGTCGCGAAGCCGTGACGCTGGGTTGGGGCCAAGAGCACCCACCCAGGTCGCGAAGCCGTGACGCTGGGCAGGGGCCAAGAGCGCCCACCCAGGTCGCGAAGCCGTGACGCTGGGCTGGGGCCAAGATCACCTACCCAGGTTATGAAGTCGTGACCGTCCGAGAGTGAGTAACGACATTCGTCCTCCTCACCTCGACCACGAAGTCCTGGCCTTGAGGGGATAGCAACCCATCAAGGCACGGAGCACAACGAGTGACACTCCTGAAAAAAGTCAATTATGAAACTATATACTTGGCTTAGAGATATGCAATACAAAAAGCTAAGGAGTCCCCATCTGCTTTGACATACACTCCTGCACTAAAGAAATGAACGATCCTAGACATGATCGCGATGCAAGGTTGGGGCTCTAGACATATCATCGTCCAGGTACCTAAAAAGCACTTCGTACAGACAAACCTTTTCTTCCACAAAAAGGAAGTAATATCCTTCCAAAAGACTAACACGATTCGATCACGTGCTGCTTCGCGTCGCGAACGAAACAGAAAACCTTGGCAATTTATGATGATACTGGCGCTAATACTCCAATTATTCGCGAGCATGGATTTCCCAAGGCATCAAGAATACCTTAGCTAAGGTATGATGAGATAAACACGCGAGCTACTTTGTTTTGTCACAAGAACAAAGAATCCGATTCCAATTCATTATAGGAAATCCCATGCTCAAACACAAAGACACTCACGGACGCACGAAAAACCCTACTACTGGCTCATACGCATGCAGTAGTCAGGTAAGAACACACTCTTTATCACATCACAGGTCATGACATATGAATAATCTATACTTACGCGATCGAATTTCTCGCAGGGTTTTTCGTAAGACCAACAAAAACAGAAGAGTCCTTCCCGACGAAAGATGTTGAAGAGTGTCCTATTTTAGATATTAAGTGTTCTCGCTTCGGAAACATTTTAAGTTCTAAAGTCTATTGATGAAACACATACTTTTAATCGCGATGGCACAGAGGTTCACACTACATTTTAAGTTCCAAAGTTTTCCCGATAATCCCAGTCTAACTTATTCATAAACCCTCGTTCATTCTCCCTCCTTCTTTAAACACATAGCGCTCGCGAGACTGTAAACATCCTCACGAGCACTATGGGGGGAGGGGAAGAGGAGGAGAAATCACCAGACAAACACAAAATAAAGAAACATTAAAAGGCACTAAGCCTAGAGAGGAACGACGATCTTTACTTGATACACCACAGTCCGAATGGGAACTTCAGGAGGATTGGCACGCCACATGGTGAAGGTCACTTCATCTCCCTCACGAAGATCATTCTCATACGCAAACTCACTCCAACCTTCGCCCAGAAAGTAAGAACTCCCAACCTTGTCCAAAGTCACGTCCCAAGGTTCGAAATTGACGCAAAGGACAAGGCTCTTACCACCGAAATGGCTAAGGTGTTGATCACAATGTTCCTTTGGGAAACGCTATACGTGGAGAAGAGGGGTCTAAGAAACGAGCAAGCAGAGAATGACAAAGTAAAAAAGGATACTTACCAAGCATCTGCCAGTAATGGCAGAGGAATCCATAGTAATAGTGAAAGACTCATCCAGAGAGCCCTCTCGAGTTCGTCGTGTCCTGGCCATATCAGAATTCTTTGAAAAAAGCAGACAAGAAAGTAGAAGATAGGAAACGCTATTTATAAAAGAAAATCACCTAACCCACATTTAATGCATTGAAAGACTTGAGCAGAAAAGTATTTGAGAAAACGAGAGAAGCAATAAATGCGGAAACACACATAGAAATAACAATACGACCTCCCCAAGAGGCCCAAAAATAATCCCAAGGCTCGCGACCACACATGGTTCGCGAACCGCCAAAAAATTCCAAGTAGCCATTGTACGCAACATCAATCCTGAACTTACAAAGATAACATCACAAGAAAAAGAAAAGATCAAACATCGTCATTCACATGATCGGTAGGAATGTCCAGGTATTGGCCAACTTCATCCATCGCCACGTCGTGAGCTTCTTTTTCACCACCAACATCCCCAGCCGACGCGATGTTCTCATCAATAGCGGTTTCTTCACTATCAATATTCACAATATCGTCGCCGTCACCTGCCTCAGTTGTCTCGACACGAGGGCGCTTCAATGGGTCCCGAGTCTCTTTCATCCTTATCTCCGAATAAACCACGTCCCTAACTCTTTTGGGTGCTTTGGGAGCGGGAACCACGGGAATATGAGACTCCATCCCTTCAACAACCCCTTCACCTTCCCTCAAAAAAGGCTCGACTACCCAGCCTTCAAGAAGGCTCGGGTTGTCGTCAATGAAGGTCCCGACGGGAGGAGAGGGATACGGAGGAAGCTCCGCAAGAAGACCACAGAAGTCAGATGGATCGTAGGGAAACTTGGGCACCTGGTGTTTCTTGAGCTGACGCCTAAGCGAGGCGATCAACAGTACATCACGAGCAGTGCTAATAAAGTTAATACGATCTTTCTCGCGAAAGCTTGATGCATACTGTTTCGCTCCTTCGCGACGACCCTGAAAGAATGCCTTATATTTTTCCTGCCGGATCAAGCCTAACTCTATGTCATGATTACGCTTCTCTACTCTGGCGGCAACCTCCATTTCACTTATCCTGTTCTCCAAGTCAGCATTCGTTTTCTTCTCTTTATCCAGAGCCTGCCTCGCCTCGTCCCTTGAGTCTTTGAGCTTATGGCCAAATGCTAGAACCTTCTCATAATCCTCCTCCAACTGCTTACGGCTATCCTCGAGGGCCAAAGCATATTGCCCCGCAGCCTCATTAATAAGGATCGACTGCGATAAAGAAGGAATATGAGCTAAAGATGATAACCAACCAGAGAAGAGTCTACAAGAAAATAGCAGGGAGTAAAAACTTACCGCCAAGTTAAGCGTGGAAAGACCTCCACCACCGCGAACGATACCCTCTAGGCAAGAGGGCATCTCCGGATAACGAGGACGATCATTGTGAAAGAACTTTCTTACCACCTTTTCCTCGAGAAAGAGCTCACCTAAATCTTGAGAAGGGATATCCTCGCGACCCTCAAGAGCCATAGGCCGCTTACCCCTCGCGATGGCTGAGGCCCTCTCAGTAGGGGTGCCTCGGTTTGAGGAAGGAATCCTATCGGCTTCAGAAGGAAGCGAAGCTCCCCTTGAAACAGGAGAACTCGCGACCGGAATAGTCTGGTCAGCCAAGGGCTCTGACGCATCGGCGGGCGACTCTCGAATATTGATACCAGTAGAAGAGGCTTTTTTCTTGGAAGGAGCCTTGTTTTTCTGCGCGAGCTACTTTCTACGTTTGGGCTTCGCGGCAGGAGGAGCGATTTCATCGATTGGTTCTTCGTCGAAAGAATCGTCGGAACCGTCCAGAGTTGGGAGCATGGAAAAATATCCTTTTTCTGAAAAGCATAAGAAAGCATCGATCTATAAGCACATGGCGTTATAAAAGGGAAATGAAGACAAAAGATGAAAACAACAAGCAAATAAAATGTTACGCGAAGACATGAAGAGTACCGTAATGATGTTCAAGGCTTAACCCTCGCTGGGCTAGCACCTCGTGGGTAATACATGCCAGAAATATGCGCTTCGAGATGAGGTTAGGAAAGCTATGGAATTTATCAAAAAGGCAATCTTTCTTAGGCTGAGACCAGTCACCAGATCTAGGTTGGGTCGCGGTCATTGATATTTTAGTAGAGAACCCCGAATCTGGTGGAGGTCCTACTAGGAACCAATCCGTTTTCCACTTCGGAAGTCGGGGGGGGTCTGTCCCACTCGGTTCTGCCGTTCTTCACAGCCGTGAACATCCCCTCTTCCTCGGGAGCCCTTCGCGCCCGGAACATAAGAAAAAAATGGCAAGGATTGGGTTTTACTCCAATGTCTTGACACCTCATCACATAAATGACGAGTGCGCGCCAAAAGTTAGGGTGCATTTGGGCTGGGCTATATGTCAGCTCTTTCAAAAGCCTTTTTGTGAAGTCGGAGAAAGGGAGCCTAAAGCCTAGTTTAAGAGAGGAAATACTCAACGCGAAGAAAGAACCATAATCGTCAAGAGAAGTATGGCAAGGCAAAAATTGTCCCCTCCGGAAAAGGATAAGAATCGGCTACTGCATAAAGATCGCGAAGTTGAAGCTCAGAAGGAAGAGCCGTAAACGGATTCCCGAGGACCTTGACTTTCGTATAACGAACACGACGGGTCAGGACCTGTAAACGACCCGCCGGCTTATTAAAACAATCCTCGATTTCAATGCGAGGAAGGTCGCCTTGCCAGGAATAATACTTTTCGTATTCCACGCGACCAATAATTGCATCCTCAGGTTCCTGAGGGAGAAGATCGTTATTGCTACTACCCACATCTGGTCGCGAAGTGGAAGGGCCTTCGCCATCCTTATTTCTAGTAGTTTTCCCTGAAAAGAATTAAAAGAGGGAAAGAAGGAAAAAGTCAATTTTCCAGGGCAAGAATACGAGACGCCAGGGCAATAAGAAAGCCTCGCGAACCATAAAAAAAGGGAAACAAGGAAAACCCTGGAAAACGAGAAAGACAAGATCCAGAAAGGAATCGAAGAGACACTCGGATGAATGTCCAGATGAACATTCTGACGAATACTCAAGAAATGAAAAGCGCCAAGAACCCTAAATAGTCTAAAACAGTTTCTAAAGAAAGGAAAGACCCAGAAAATCAAGGTGTAGGAGACATAAGAAGGAGGCGTATAGGAGGATTCGGGTAGGCCACTTGGAGGAATAAGGTGTAGTTCTGGGTTTGTGCTTATTGTATCACATTGTTCTTGATGTTGTGTTTTGTATGTTTGGAGGAGCTTATTGAGTATGTAATCACTAGGAGATATTCTTGTACTTCCTGAGGCTTTGAGCATTTTATTGTAAGGGTAGCTTTTCTTTAAGTTACTCGGGACGAGTAAAAGTCTAAGTATGAGGGTATTTGATACGCTACACTTTGTATAGGGTAACTAGATATTATTACATTGTATTAGGAGTGATTCCATATAAGTTTAGAGACATTTCTATGTTATGGATCATTGGAGTTATTATGAAGATTTAGAAGATATACAGCGAAGAAGTAGAGCCGCGAAGAGAAGAGCTAAAATCAGGAGCGACCGCGATCGCCATGGTCAGGAGGCGATCGCTACCTTACAAATTGAAGCTTTACAAATT
Source organism: Oxyria digyna (assembly GCA_029168935.1). Lineage (NCBI taxonomy): Eukaryota > Viridiplantae > Streptophyta > Magnoliopsida > Caryophyllales > Polygonaceae > Oxyria > Oxyria digyna. Next base: position 592,293 of record JAPVLV010000026.1, on the reverse strand, counting down.
GATAATAAAGCCACGTGAAAATGTTGGGCCATGGTTAAGATTTGATGGGCCGGCCCATTTGAAGAGAAATAGGTGGACCAGCCCAAGAGAAAGCCTACGCGGAGGAAGAGAAATGGAGAAGGTGTGTTGATGTCGTGATGATGCATTGATGATGTCACCTGTTGATTTCCTTGTTGAGCTGGGCCGTTCGTGCATGAGCCTAAGCTACTCAAGCAAGCTCCTTAATTCCATTGAAGCAAGCAGCTCAAATCAACTTAGCCGAGCTTTTGTTACGAATTTATTTGTTTCCTTGTTTTTATTTCTTTTCCTTTATTTTATTATGTTTTAGGATATTTCTTTTACCATATTTTTAGGATTAGATTTCTATATATTGTTTAGACCTAGTTTTGGAGAGAATCTTCTTCTGAACCTTTTTCCCTTTTCCTTTGTTTTAGAGTTGGCTAGACAATTGAAGCTTTCGTTTGTATTTGGTTGTGAGATTCTAAACTCTTGTTCTATTTTCTATTTGGATTGTATTAATTCTCTTGTGTTTATCGGATTGAATCTACGGGCCTTGCTAGGATAGTATTCCTGGTTGGAACTCTTATCACCTACGGGTAGTTGTATTCATCATATGATTTCTATTGGTTTTGCTAGCTTGATCACCTAGTTTGATTAGTAGTTTTCTATTGCTAGACTAGGAATATACGGTGGAATTCCTTGTCATTGTAGCACTCATATTTGCATGATCTGGTAGTTGATTGCTTGTATGAAGGAGAATTAATTGCATGTTTAATACTTGACGGTTGTAAGTTATTGCATGCATCCTTATGATTCTTGTGCCCTTTGCTGCTATTTCATCTAATCTTGAGAGGTTTCCCTGATTGCTGAATAGTAAGTATTATCAGGACCGGTTGGTCTGCCAATATATTAAAGATTGGAATAGGAACAACCATAGAATTGAATGAACTTGAGATATCTATGATCAACCTGACAAACTGAAAGTGGATATTTGTCTAGCCAGACTATTTATCTTTTATTGTTTTCTTAGTTAGATTGATTACCACAATAATCCCCCCTTTCGTCTTTGTTATCAATTGGTGAATGATTTTACAAATAGGATATATAACTTGATTCTCTGTGGGATTCGACCCTTACTTACCAAAGCTACATTAGTTAGGTGTTTAAGGTTTATTTTGATTAGGCACGACGACTCTAGCCTCATCATATATCCCCATAAAAAATTAAGTGGTCGTTACCCTTTCTCGTAGTTATCTTGATGTCACCTCAGCAGTTGCAATTGCTCTTAGCCGCATCATTATAGATATATAATATATAGATAGATTAAAATATCTAATTAATCCATATTAGTTTTTAACCAAAGAAGGAGACGAAGACGAACGGGAGGAAGAAGACGAAGACGATGTGTTCTTAGTGAAATAGTTAGTGATCAAATTGACATTTAAGAAAATGGATAATTAGGATAAAATTTAAAATATTAGCATTTATTAGGTACAAATTGACATTACTTCATCAAACTCAACAATTTATATATATATATATATATATATATATATATATATATATATAGATAAGAAGGCATCCAATGACTTAGATTAAACTAGCTACCTCCTCTTGTAGTGGGGGTAGTTATGGTGGTCCGGCGGCCTTCCGGCGACCACCCGACGACTTCCCGACGACCACTCAGTGGTTGTCCGGTAGAGGTCCGGCGGAGGTCCGTCGACGGTCCGGAGGAGGTCCGGTGACGGTCCGACGGTGGTCCGACGTGGTCCGGTGGAGGTCCGACGATGGTCCAATAATAAATGAAAAAGTTCAAGTATAAAAATAAATGAAAATTTAAGTCTAATTTAAATTGGTGAACATTTAAATATAATGTGATGAGCATTCTGATGATGAACATTTAATTATAATGTGATGAACATTTTGTTGGTGAACATGTAATTAAAATGTGATGAACATTCAGTAGAGTATATCAAAATGAACGTTTATCAACATTTTGATGAACATTTAAGCTAATTGTAATGAACTTTTGAGTAATGAACATTTTATTAAATGCTTGTGAACATTTAAGGATGTTTGATGAACATTTAAGTATGAGATGATGAACATTTAGGTAATTTTTGATGAAGATCAAGTGTTTTTCTACTCGAAATTATATTAAAGTGGTGTTCCACATAAGTGGTGGTCCGACGGTGGCTTGATGGTGGGTTAGTGGTGGTGCGGTCGTGTTGGTCTGATGGCGGTCCGACGGTGGTGCGCCGTTTGTCCAAATAACATAACCATTTAAGTGTAATAAACTTGGTGAACATTTAAAAATAATTTGATGAACATTTAGTTGATGAACATTTAAGTATAATGTGATGAACATTCAGTTGGTGAACATTTAAGTATAATGTGATGAACATTCAGTAGAGTATATCAAATGAACATTTATCAACATTTTGATGAACATTTATCAACATTTTGATGAACATTTATGAACAACGTGATGAACATTTAAGTCGATTGTAATGAACTTTGGCTAATGAACATTTTATTAAATTCTTGTAAACATTGAAGTATGAGATGATGAACATTTAAGTATGAGATGATGAACATTTAGGTGATTTTTGTTGAAAATTAAGTGTGTTTTTAAAAGAAATTATATTAAAGTGGTGTTCCACATAAGTGGTGGTCCGGTGGTTGGTTGTTGGTGGGTCAATGGAGGTGCGGTGGTGGTCCGATAGTGGTTCTCCGTTTGTCCAAATAACATAAACATTTAAGTGTAATAAACTTGGTGAACATTTAAATATGATTTGATGAACATTTAAGTATAATGTGATGAACATTCAGTTGGTGAACATTTCAGTATAATATGATGAACATTCAATTGGTGAACATTTAAGTAGAATGTGATGAACATTCAATTGGTGAACTTTTAAGTATAATGTGATGAACATTCAGTAGAGTATGTCCAAATGAACATATATGAACATTTATGAACAACGTGATGGACGTTTGACATATATGGGCATGTTATTTGCACCGTAGTAGAAAGACGTTTGACATATATGTTGTTTGTCGTGGTCGGATGATTTGAATTCGGATCCTCAATAACCTCTCCTCCCCATTGAACTCTATTTGCTCCATTTCATAGTCTAGGGAATAAATGACCCACCCATGCTCCAACCATTTATATGATCATTCAAGTAAAACACACAATCCCTTGTAAATATGTCCTATAATCATGATATACAAATCAGTATAACAAATTTCATCATTTCCCGACTTTTTGGTTATCCCGATCACATATACCTGCATTATTTCAATGGTTATCTCGTGTTGTCTTCCATTTTCTACACTAGGGTTAATTGTGAAGGCGCCAGGTCTAACCGTTCTATTAATCAAGTTGATCACCACCAGTCTAAGTTGTAGCAATAGGTAGCATAGTTATCTGTTTGGTATAATATATGTACAAAAATTAAGGGAATTGAGTTTTGAGCCACTTTTTTCATTTTTAAGCCGCTAAAGTAAACACTATCATGCGGCGTTAAATTAGTTTGGAGAGAAAAACCAAAGACGTTAGCATGTAGCGTTTTTCTCTAATCCCTTTCGTATAATTATGAGGTATATTTCACAAATGTAGTTTGTTCGGGCGCGTTTAGGATGCGCCCAAAACGGGTGCGGGTTATAATTTTTCGAGTGCGGGATTAAACGCCCTATATTAACTAATCATTTTCTTCCTTTGTTTTTTCCTTGGATGTTTTTAGGGCGAAATGTAATTAGATGCATGCTACGTACGGTAGTACGTCCCCGTTAAAAAAACCTTCCAAAAGGCTAGTGAATAAAGAATAAGCTAGCTTGTTATTTTAAGTTTTAACTTGTATAGGAACTACAACAACATGCATTATTATATACCGATAAACGGGGTATACGGGGGTTGCTTTTGGTATTTTCTTACTCCAACGAGCCGAAAAAAAGTAATCAATATGACCCAAAAACAAAGAAAATCATAAGGAGCCCTAACACCGCAAAAATAGTACACATCAATGTTCATATTTTGCATAGTAATGTTCATAATCTGGGCCATGAAACTTTTTGAACGTTTTCAGTGAGGGACGCGGTGACATACTTATAATTACCGCGAACATTGATTTTTTTCTTAAAAAAATTCATCACCCAAATTATGAACATTGTCGCCCAAATTATAAACAACTTGTTATTTGTGAACGTGAAAAACTACGTTTATCCTACGTTAAGGCATGCTCTAATCCGAACTTTTCTCTTTATCAATGTCGCAAAAAGCAACTTAAAAATGTTATACTCCGTATTTTATATCGCTCTATGTTCAGATTTTAATACGGTAATTTTATGAAAAAAAGTTTAATTTAATACACGTTCAATGTAAAATCGCTAAAAATCAAGTAAAGGTAAGTTTGAATTTACCTACTTAATTAATACGTTAAAAAAACAAGCCTGAATTTAAAAGCATGAATGGCTCTCTGGTTTTGAAAAGGATATACTTAATACTCCGTATTAATTGAAGTCTGCATGATTGATCATGTAAGAAGAAAAAGAACATTTTTAGGTGGAATAAAATGTATTCTACCTTTTTTGAGAGTAATCTTATGCTTAGTTATCCTTACTACTCGTTATCACGGGAATTAACAAGGCAGCGGATGACTTGACTAGGGTTGATTTGAAGTTTGAGCCAATAGATAGTACTGCTTTTTTAAAATTAACAAGGCAATTTCCTACGTTGATGTTTTAAAATTTAGACCTAGAAAAATGTTATAAGAACAAAATTCATACTTCCACGTAAACTTCCTGCTTCAATCGCTGCTAGATCCAATTTGTAATTTTACTAATTCCCAACCCCAACTTTACTCAACATGTGTATACACATCTTCTTCTTTTGAACTCTTAACACCGTGTCGTCCAAGATATTGAGTCAACATAGCATGCTTAAGGAGTTATACTAATCAAGTACTGACCTCTCATGAATGTTGAGCATTTAATCAAGTACTCTTAAGATAAAGAACTCAGTCAACATGTGTATGGAAACTTAAATTATATTTAAAACGCATACATATGTTGAACAACGAACACCCATAATTATTTAGAGCAACACCCATAATTATTTAGAGCAACGTAACAATGGAATCATAAAATATCTGACCAGTCAAGACAAAAATAAATCCGAACAATCTGACTTAAGTTGTTGGATGAGGAATGAAACCCAAACATACGTCCCGAAGTTAGTGGAAGAAGATGCTGCTAATCAAACCCCAAATTCACTCAACACGTCCTATATAAACCCTAAACAATTAAGCTTTCCATTCCATCAAACAAACTTAATACAACCTTAGCTTTCATCTCTTTCTCCCGTATCTCATTTCTTACTATTAATTTCTAAGATGGCCTTTACCAAACAAATCAACAACTTCCTTTGCTTCACATTGTTCCTTGTTAGCACCACTCTCTTACTTGCTTCTCAAGCCTCCTCCCGTCCCATTGATCAAGAGCCATCCATGCTCGAGAAACACGAGCAATGGATAACTCGACATGGGCGTGTCTACAAAGACGAGGTTGAGAAGGCCATGCGGTTCAAGATATTCAAGGACAATGTCAACCACATTAAGGCTTTTAATAACAAACTCACACGTACTTACACCCTTGGTGTTAACAAGTTTAGTGACCTCACAAGAGAGGAGTTTCAAGCCACCCACACTGGATATAGACCAACAACAACCATGTCTAAGTCCAACCTCTCCATCGCATTCGAACCAGCTGCATCGCCAATCGACGACAACACCCCTCCATCGCCTACTAGTGGTGATGATGGTTCGCTCGATTGGAGGCAGCAAGGCGCGGTTACTCAGGTCAAGGACCAAGGCAATTGTGGTATGTACATTTATTCATATTACTTCACATTTAACACGGACTACCAAAACATGCATAACTGTTAAAATATTTAGTTCTCATATGGAACTTGAGACTAATCATACATGGATTCTATATACCGTCAACATTTCAAAATGCAGATCTCGCATATATTACACGAGAAGTGCATATCTCGCGTTACGCGAGACGGAACCAGAAATGAATGTTCAGTGTTTCTCACGTAACGCGAGAAACCTGGTGGTGTTTGGGAATTTGCCTGGCGATATATTATTAATTGGTTTTGGGATGAAACCCCCATAGACTTATTTGTTGTGCCTAATGTACATGTTACGCTTATCTATATTTCAGACAATTTGTAGATTGCTCATGACCCACACACTGTGAATTGATAACAGTCACTCACGATCCTGCTGTCCAAGTGTAACGAGTGCTCATAGCCTATTAATTGTTAAAAACAATTAATGGAAGCCCACATTGCACTTATCCATGTTCAGGATCTCACAGTATGTGGATTTCATAATAATAAGGATAACTAATCATGTATACGCACAGGTTGTTGCTGGGCATTTGCAACAGTGGCTGCAATAGAAGGCATGAACCAGATCTCGACCAAAAACCTAGTCTCCTTGTCAGAGCAAGAGCTTGTCGACTGCTCAACCACAAACCACGGATGTGGTGGCGGGAATATGGACGTAGCATTCTCGTACGTGGAGCAGAGCGGAGGAATCACAACCGAAACCTCGTACCCCTACACGGGAACCGACACCAACACGTGTCAGTCGGGCTCCTCCTCAAATGTCCAGATAGGCGGGCATCAAGACGTGACCCCGAACGACGAGAACGCGCTTCTCGAGGCGGTGAGGAAGCAGCCGGTAGCGGTTGCAATAGACGCTAGTGAGTTCCAGTCGTATAAATCAGGGATCTTCAATGGACCATGCGGTAACCACCTCAACCATGCAGTGACGCTTGTGGGATACGGCACAACTGAAGAGGGAATAGAGTATTGGCTCGTCAAGAACTCATGGGGAATCACATGGGGAGAGGAAGGATATATGAAGATTCAGAGGAATTCTGGTGTTGAAGGTGGAATGTGTGGACTTGCCATGTCGCCTTCTTATCCGACCTCATCCGTCTAATTATAACTAGTATATATGCATGTATTCTCTGTTCCATGTTAAAATTCATATGTTATTGTGTGTACGTTATACTCCTCGTTTTTGTTTCAACTATATAATAAACATAGATGATTGATTGTACTAGTACGTTATTTGTTCTTTTGGTTCAACAATTAGCCTAGCGAGCTCCAACCTAAGATTAGGGTAGTCTAGCTTAACATGTGGCTCAACCATGACTCACTGATCATGGTTTGGTTTGGTTTGAAGCAATCCTGGGCTAAGGCTCGGTTGAGATGGCTTCTAACTTATCCCATGACTCGCACGGTTTATACAATAACCGTTATAATTTAACAACGGTTATTTGGAAATCCGGCCTATTTTTGTCAACAATTGAGTTTGTACCACGATTCCAAGAATATCGGGGTTATATTCATAGGCAGACTATTATTTGCTCCGGATGCGAGATGTCCGGGTTATACACTTAAGCATAATTATTTCACCTGCATATGTTAAAAAAACATAATTTCTCTGACTAGTCTTAACATTAATTAGTCTATAATAATACATCAAAAGACAAGCATGTACTCCACCTTCGAACCCACATTATACCAACTTTGATTTTATAAAGATCTTGAACAAATCTCGACCATACTCATGGTCAGGGCCGGCCCAAAGGGTAGGCAGGGTAGGGCGACCGCCTAAGGCCCGTTAACGGTTGGGGACCAAATTCAATATGGTACACTGATAATATATACATGTTTTTCTAAAGAAAAGTATAGAAGATTTGTTGTCCTAGTGGTTCAGAGTTAGTTTAGTCAACAAGAGGTTATGAGTTCAAATCTTCATTTTTTCAAATTTTTCTTTTATATTCGTTAGGCCCTATTTACTTATGGGTGTGAATCCCATAATAAACCCTCTTATAGAGATAAACTAGAACCGGACCCCCGCGCTACGCGCGGGCCAATTACGGTTTTTTATATATGGTTTAACACTTTAACGTTGTTTAATAGACGTCTCACAGTTTGATCGGACTAATTATATTCACAATCTCTTCAATTAAAGAAATGTAACCCCAACAAAGTAAAATTTATAAACAACGTGAATCAATTCAATCAACATAACGACAGAGGACATGATGACTTCTTTCAGCGTTTAAAAAGAAGTAATTTTAGCCTCCGTAAATAGAGGATATTAAAAATGTTGAAGTGAGGAAAACACAACTTTTGATGTTAAGCTCGTTCCTCTTTCACCTAATGTGCTAAAATCTAAAATAGTTCAGTTTACCAATTCTTTTAGCATTTTAAAATTGTCAAAGTATATCCCCATAAAAAATTAAGTGGTCGTTGCCCCTTCTCGTAGTTATCTTGATGTCACCTCAGCAGTTGCAATTGCTCTTAGCCGCATCATTATAGATATATAATATATAGATAGATTAAAATATCTAATTAATCCATATTAGTTTTTAACCAAAGAAGGAAACGAAGACGAACGGGAGGAAGAAGACGAACGGGAGGAAAAAGACGAAGACTATGTGTTCTTAGTTAAATAGTTAGTGATCAAATTGACATTTAAGAAAATGGATAATTAGGATAAAAATTTAAAATATTAGCATTTACTAGCTACCTCCACTTGTAGTGGGGGTAGTTGTGGTGGTCCGGCGGCCTTCCGGCGACCACCCGACGACTTCCCAACGACCACCTGGTGGTTGTCCGGTAGAGGTCTGGCGGTGGTCCGACGTGATCCGGTGGAGGTCCGGCGGTGGTCCAATAATAAATGAAAAAGTTAAAGTATAAAAATAAACTAAAATTTAAGTCTAATTCAAATTGGTCAACATTTAAATATAATGTGATGAGCATTTTGATGATGAACATTTAATTATAATGTGATGAACATTTTGTTGGTGAACATGTAATTAAAATGTGATGAACATTCAGTAGAGTATATCAAAATGAACGTTTATCAACATTTTGATGAACATTTAAGCTAATTGTAATGAACTTTTGAGTAATGAACATTTTATTAAATGCTTGTGAACATTTAAGGATGTTTGATGAACATTTAAGTATGAGATGATGAACATTTAGGTAATTTTTGATGAAGATCAAGTGTTTTTCTACTCGAAATTATATTAAAGTGGTGTTCCACATAAGTGGTGGTTCGGTGGTCCAACGATGGCTTGATGGTGGGTTAGTGGTGGTGCAGTCGTGTTGGTCTGATGGTGGTCCGGCGGTGGTGCGCCGTTTGTCCAAATAACATAACCATTTAAGTGTAATAAACTTGGTGAACATTTAAAAACAATTTGATGAACATTTAAGTATAATGTGATGAACATTCAGTTTGTGAACATTTAAGTATAATGTGATGAACATTCAGTAGAGTATATCAAATGAACATTTATCAACATTTTGATGAACATTTATGAACAACGTGATGAACATTTAAGTCGATTGTAATGAATTTTGGCTAATGAACATTTTATTAAATTCTTGTGAACATTGAAGTATGAGATGATGAACATTTAAGAATGAGATGATGAACATTTAAGTATGAGATGATGAACATTTAGGTGATTTTTGTTGAAAATTAAGTGTGTTTTTAAAAGAAATTATATTAAAGTGGTGTTTCACATAAGTGGTGGTCCGGTGGTTGGTTGTTGGTGGGTCAATGGAGGTGCGGTGGTGGTCCGATAGTGGTTCTCTGTTTGTCCAAATAACATAAACATTTAAGTGTAATAAACTTGGTGAACATTTAAATATGATTTGATGAACATTCAGTTGATGAACATTTAAGTATAATGTGATGAACATTCAGTTGGTGAACATTTCAGTATAATATAATGAACATTCAATTGGTGAACATTTAAGTAGAATGTGATGAACATTCAATTGGTAAACTTTTAAGTATAATGTGATGAACATTCAGTAGAGTATGTACAAATGAACATTTATGAACATTGTGATGGACGTTTGACATATATGGGCATGTTATTTGCACCGTAGTAGAAAGACGTTTGACATATATGTTGTTTGTCGTGGTCGGATGATTTGAATTCGGATCCTCAATAACCTCTCCTCCCCATTTGATTGTCACATCGTATGGACCGGCTTTGCTCATGGCGAGATGAGTCACTTAAATCACCAACACATTTTGTACGAGTGCACGTCAATTTTTTCATGCCTTCACCAAGCATTTTGTTGAAGTAACCTCCAAATTTGCAAGTAATTTGTTATGGAAGAGAATCTGATAGTATAGGACCCGAAGCTATATGTCTAATTTCGACTGTGAATTAACATGATATTATAGCAAAAATTAATTGAATTATCCATCATGGATAATATCCCTAGAACAAGTCACAAACCTCTTCCGACTGAATCCAAGGAATATGTGTCGAGGCCTTAAATATCTTCAACTAGTATAAACGTCCAAACTTGCAATATATGTATTAAACACAATACGAAAATATATAAGTTTGTTTTACATATTCATTAAAAATTACACACAAAGTCACACCCCATCATGATCATAATATAAAACAACAACATATCCAATCAAATAAACTCATAGGACTAGATTCGAAGATAGTCATATATATTGATCATTTTATTCACACACATACAAACTTGGTGAAATCTGCATAAATCATGTTCGAATTTAGCAGGTGCAAGGGTCGCAACTGCAATCATCTCCGCAGCTGCATCCCTCTCCCTCGACATTCTTCTCCATTGAAGACTCGAACATCCTGCAAATTAGTATACATATAACTACATAATAATTTACATAGAATAACCATAGTAGTACATATTAACAAGTAAGTACCAATTAACAGGTCGAATGTAAAATTAAAGTACATACATTTTCAGTGGTGCAACACCTGAAATGATCATTGCTGATCCAGTACTAGCCATCTCCACATTGGAAGAGTTGCAGTTGCATCTACACATATATACAAAGACCAAAAATATACATTAGAGATTTTAAAAAGAAATTGATGCATACGTAAAAAAGGGGAAAACTTACCCGGAGCCACAGCTACAATCGGAGCCACAGTTGCAGTTAGAAGACATCTTTAGTATTGGTTTAATGAAGGTTAGAGGAAGGAATTATATTTTTTTGGATGTTGTAACAAATTGAAAGGCAAGCTCTTTATATATAGCCAAGCAAGCATTAAGAGTCTCTTTCAAATACATGTGTGAATTTTGATTTGTTCTCAATGTAGATTGGATATATTGGAATGATTGAAGAATCAGTTCATTAACAGGCCTGTTTTTTTAAAATTATTATCACAAACTAATCATTACTACGACTTATGCATTACTCCACTTATACTGGGTAATAACAAAGAGAAACAATATAATAAGTGAGGTCAATGTTGTAAAAATGAATACAAAATGGTTTGGATAATTTCTTGAATGGTAAGAGATGAGAGTGACATAAGCAGCACGAAACAGCCCTCTTAGAGTAAATACTAAATAACCCTTTTCATGGATAAGGTTATGTTTTCTAACCTAGGAGTATTTTTTTTGCGTAAACCTATCATTTACACATTATGACACTTTCATTAAGTATTTAACGACGACATTTATTATTACTAAATGATGACAAAATATTGTCATCGAGTAATGATTATCATCAAATGTTAATGATGTGGGGATTAGCCGTTGATGACGCCCGTGACACCAAAAGCTCATCGGGAAAACAAAACTTGTAGAGGGTTGGTGGAATTAGGAAAGAGATGATCGAAATATAAGTCGAATGATAGGTAATTGAACCAAATCAAACAACGATAACTCCTAAACTTAGGTACAAAAACCTTATCGAGTGATGATGAAACCCCAATTATTACAACCAAACACAATGACTATTGAACGTCAAAGCACGTGGAGGATGCTCTATGGAAACTCGATAACACCAACCTTATGGAGAAGATTGACACACACAAGAACAACTAGGCGAGTTCAACAACAATGCACACGGGGCATTCTTCTCACAAAATCTCTTTTCTGGAGGAACGGAAAACAACGTTTTCTTCAATTCATAAGAATCATCATAACAGTGTGGGTTCTTCAGCTTTTGCTCCATTGGTTAGACCATCCTTCAATGTAGGACAAGACGTCCTTAATGTTTGCTTGAATGTTCCAACATCAATTAATAGGTTAAAAAGGGCGTTTAACCCCGCACCCGTTTTGGGCGCATTCTTAACAGGTCATACGAACCGGGTCAGTTGCCTTCAAAATGAAACCGGGTCTCTTTTGAGCGCATCCGTATTGCGCCCAAAGTTGAAACCCTGCTTCTTTTAAAAATCACCTGGACGCATCCGGAATGCGCGCCCAAAGGTGGGTGTCAATTAAAAAATTGGGCCTGACCCATTTGATAACAAGCCCATTACACTAAAACGGTTATTTTACATAACCGTAAATGGCCGTTATCCGATCCGTTTGAAGCAACTATAAATAAAAGAAAATCCCATCATCCTCATTGAGGAGCATTCAATCTATACACAAAACCGTTACATTATAACTACCTTTTCTGGGGAGTAAATCAATGGATCCTAAAGATGACTTGCTACCATTGACGAAGTTTGTGATCTACGTTTTACTTTCGTCGTTCATACTGTGGTACTACGCAATGTTTGCGGGTTATCCAAAAGTAGCGATTCTGACGGGAATATCCATGTTTCCCCTCGCATGGATATTAATGTTTCTCCTCCATAAGATGTTCTCTTGATTCTTGATTCGACTTATATACAGTCACTTTCATACAATATATATAGTAGTTTGCTCTTTTCTTCTTGCGTACTCCATCAAGATGTGCGTTTGTAAGAATGGAGTATGTACTATTCACTCATATATTTACAGATTAATAAAGTAAAGTGACATTGATTACGGTTGAGTTCTTACTTCTTATGCATGTACTTATACTGAAACACATGCGGATTTATTGGTTTGTATATCATCAAAATTGACATGACTAGAGTAGTGAGTAATGATTCACTTATAAATACTCTCTTCGTCCCTATTTGTTTGTCCACTTTACGTACACTTTTCACGTTTGCCGAGATGAGTTTTGCGTCGTTAATATATCTAACTATGTATTACTAAAAATTGTAAAATCTTGATGCTGTTAAAGTGTTCACTGAGATGAATCAAACAAAGATCACATATGACTATGTTTCTTCTCATAGGTTAAGCATAATCGAGCAACTTGTATCAACATGCCAATAGTGTAGGATTTTTAAAGTGGACAAACAAATAGAGACGAAGCGAGTATTACATAAAAATATACGAATTTGATGACATACAATAATCAAATCTAATATATAAATTTTTCCATGTTTTGATTGGTATAGTTTCAATTTTATCATATATTGTGTCATCTTCTAATATGTTGATTGGTTATAAATGAGTTAATTTATCTTCTATTAGTATAATTTTGCCCAAGTTTCATCGGAGTTTGTCTTTCAATTACGATATGAAATTATCAAATAATATAAACTCGTGCGTGGTTTTTAGTAGACTACGTTATTAGAGATGAAATCAAATGAAAAAGCAATAAAATCAACGTAACTATTTGATAGTTTCGTATTTGTGATCCATATTATTCCTTAGTTGATCCATATTACAGATTAATATTTTGAAGGACCGAGCTTATGACTATGGAGGGCAAAGTTCTTTCAAATTAAACACCATAAAATCCAATCAAGGTAGAAACTAAACCATTTGAATTAGGAAGAGAAGTTGGTTCATGTTCACTTGTTTTTTTCCTAACCCTAAAGAACATCTTATAGGAAAAACAAAATCTTGTCTTCTACCTCCTCTTTAGAGTTGTAATAAAATGACTCATCATAGTAAATGTCCCACCATTTCTTCACCAACATTCTTTATATCATCTATTTGCATATTCTCCTCTTCACCGTTGTACCTCCACGGCTATGATCCCTGAAATTATTACATATGCAACATAGTGTCATCATGAATAACAGTAAAGAAAGATGACATAGGTTAGAAAAACCGAATTAAAATTACTGACTGCAGCACAATAGTGAGCGACTTTAACTTTGTCAAGCTCCACGTTTTCAGTGTGACGCCACAACATTGCTAACACCAAGTTGTACACATTTGGAATCGGCTCATACATATCCCTAAAGTACATGTTCAAGAAGTCCTACACAACATATATAAAACCGAATTGTCATTGAAGGTGATTTTTAACCCATCATAAATAATCCTTATAAGATAAAATAAGGATAGGGATAAAATCAAGTATATATGTAAAGGGGCGTAGCCGGGATTATGAGTCACGGGGGGCTAAATTATATTATACCGGAATGAGATTATTTTAATATTAAACATAAATTATTAAAAAAAATTATATTCTATATCTTATAGCTCTTAATCAATACACAACTAATTAACTTTAACTTTAAAAGTTTAATCTGATACGACTATATATATTTGGTGATCAAAGTTAAGTAAATTTATGTAAAATATTTTTCGATATGTAGTAAAAATTATTTCAATATGAAAAGTAATATTAATCTCTTTTACGATAATAGAATTTATAGTTATGGAGTTTTTTATAATAATTATGGTACAGGAAAATTTTGAGAGATAAAAAATAGAAGGAAAATTTTGAGCAGAATACTCCTTATAAGACTATAAATGTACTCCTTGTAACAATATTGAAAAAGAAAAAAAAAAGAAAAAGGATTTTGGTTATAAAAAAGAAGGAAAAGTGTCATGTAATAATACTTGTTAAAATGATAAATGAGAATGAATGTGGAGCCTTGGATCAAGAGAGATCCAAGAGCCCATATGATGACACGTGGCACCCCTTGTCACCACCGCCGGAGCACCGCCGGACCACCTCCGACCACCGCCGAACCATCTTTGGGCCTCGCCGGAATAAAATTGTCACAAAGATGTATAAAATTGTTCACAAATATTACAAAATTATTTATTACTAAATGTTCATTACGTTGTTCATCACAATGTTCATAAATGTTCATTTGTACATACTCTACTGAATGTTCATCACATTATACTTACAAGTTCACCAACTGAATGTTCATCACATTCTACTTAAATGTTCACCAATTTTTGATGAAGATCAAGTGTTCATAAATGTTTATCACAATGTTCATAAATGTTCATTTGTACATACTCTACTGAATGTTCATCACATTATACTTAAAAGTTCACCAACTGAATGTTCACCTAAATGTTCATCATCTCATACTTCAATGTTCACAAGAATTTAATAAAATGTTCATTAGCCAAAGTTCATTACAATCGACTTAAATGTTCATCACGTTGTTCATAAATGTTCATCAAAATGTTGATAAATGTTCATCATCTCTTACTTAAATGTTCATCAAACATCACTTTAATATAATTTCGAGTAGAAAAACACTTGATCTTCATCAAAAATTACCTAAATGTTCATCATCTCATACTTAAATGTTCATCAAACATCCTTAAATGTTCACAAGCATTTAATAAAATGTTCATTACTCAAAAGTTCATTACAATTAGCTTAAATATTCATCACGTTGTTCATAAATGTTCATCAAAATGTTTATAAACGTTCATTTTGATATACTCTAGTGAATGTTCATCACATTTTAATTACATGTCACCAACGGAATGTTCATCACATTATAATTAAATGTTCATCACATTATAATTAAATGCTCATCACATTATATTTAAATGTTCACCAATTTGAATTAGACTTAAATTTTCATTTATTTTTATACTTTTTTTCATTTATTATTGGACCACCGTCAGACCTCCACCGGACTGTCGTCGGACTTCCGCCGGACTTCTACCGGACAACCACCGGGTGGTCGTCGGGTGGAGGTAGCTAGTTTAATCTTGACATCCAATGACTTAGATTCATTCTTATTTATCTCTATAAGAGGGTTTAGGGCATTGATTTCTCGTAAGCTAGTTTATGAAGTTTTGAGCCATCCTTGAAGTAGGCTTTATTGAATTGATTTGACTTGGGCGTCGGAATTTCTTTGCAGATTTGATTAAGGAGCCTAATCAAATTCTCAAAGAGTTGTATTTTCTAACTACACCAATAAAAACCCTAATGGATAAAGTTGAAGATAATAACCTGCTTCGCGAAGGAGGTAGGGGTCGTGATGCGAACGGTTTCGAGAAGGTCATTGTATGTAAAGAGATTGGGTTCATACACAAACATGCCGGCGTTGAGGTATAGAGTCGGTTTCGGTCCCATCAACTCGGGCCAAAGGACTCTATTAGGGCATGATTGACACTCTTCTTCCATGATGGCTCACAGACACAATCCATCACACCATAAAACTTTCCATCAGGAAACTCAAACAACTCATCAATGCTCTCAAACACTTGAATGTCTCCACCGAGATACACCATCTTACTATACTCCACAAACTACATATAACATATGGACCAACTTGTAGTAAAACGTGAATTTGTATTGTCATATATGTTATGATCTCATGAAACATGCAATCCTAAAATATACAAAAATCGAAAACGGCAAGGAAACGACAATAATATAATTAATAGATTAATAGATTAACCTTAATATAATTAGAGCACATAAAGTAATAATAGCATAGAAATGATCAATTTTCATACAAAAGACAATCAACTAAAGACTTTGTTTGGTGAGTTAGGAAGAAGCATTTAGAGGCTAGGATTCTAATTGACTAATTGACTAATTTAATCGAATATCATAGGTTTCTGATGTGTTTCCGTGGAGTTTTTGCTTCTGACTCGTGGTTTGACTGTTTCACGAAGTTTTCGGGAACTACCACGTGTCAAAACGTTTAAGAAGCGGAAACACTCTCTTGCTAGAAATTTCGTGCTACATAGGTTATGATATATGATGTGCTAGGGCATTGTTTGTGAACTATGAAGAAACATAAAAAGGCAAGGCTAATAGACTATAATTTAATCAAATATTATATTAGGTTGATGTGTTTTCGAGTGTCGAAATGTTTCGAAAACAAAAACGCTCTCTGGATAGAAGTTTCCATGCTACATACTCCCTTCGTCTCATAACGTTCTTCTTATTTGAGATTTCTATACTATTCACAATTTAAAATAATTTATCTAATTATTTTCAATTTATAAGATAAAACATACTCATGTGAGAAATCCTTGCTCCTCCTAGTTGCAATTTTTGCATTAGAAAGTCTTGCTCCTCTTAAAGGCATTCGTAAAGCAAAACAAATAGAGATTCATATCTAATATCTAATTGTAATCTCAATTTAATCAAATCAATTAATAACTCATATACTGATATATTTTTTTAAAATTAATTAAATTTGAAGATTAATGTATAAAAATATAAAAAAAATTTGCCTAAGACATGCCCGAATACAAAAGGAAAGGGAATCATCACCGACCCGATTATGGCCTTTCAAACGGATATCCGGTTGTGGCCTAAACCTAGTTGAAGGCTTATACGACACCGTTTAACTCTATTCTGCTTCCATCAAATATCCCTCGCATATTATTCCCTTCGATTCACTGCAATTCCATTCGCCTTCCTCCAGATTAGGGATTTAGGGTTTTGTCCTCTGCACTGCCATGGATCCATCGAAGAAGCGCAAAGTCGACGAGAATGGCACGGCAATCATCACCGAATTCGACACCGCAACACCACCTCAATCCCTAACTCCAAGCGACGCTCGCAAGATGGTTGAGCCTTTAGCCACTGAAAAAATAATCTCAATCCTCCAAGAAGCTGTCATCCGTCATCCCGACGTACTAGCCTCAGTCCGTGCAGCCGCTGACATCGATCCTGCACACCGCAAGCTCTTCATCCGTAGCATCGGCTCTGAAACCACAACTGACTCTATCCGATCCCTCTTCTCTACTTACGGAGAACTCGAGGAGGCAATCGTCATCTGCGATAAGATTACAGGGAAGTCCAAGGGGTATGGATTTGTCACTTTTAGGCATGTAGATGGAGCTGTTTTGGCTTTGAAGCAGCCGAGTAAGAGGATCGACGGTCGGATGGCGGTGGCTCATCTCGCCGCTGCTGGCTCCGGTGGTCCGAACAGTGATGAAGTCGCGGCGAGAAAGATCTATGTAGGTAACATTCCTGTTGAGGTCTCGGCCGAGAGGCTTCTGGATTTCTTTTCTGCGTTTGGGGAGATTGAAGAGGGGCCGTTAGGCTTTGATAAGCTGGGTGGGAAACCTAAGGGTTTTGCTTTGTTTGTGTATCGTACTGAGGAGGGAGCGAAAGCGTGTTTGATGGAGCCGGTTAAGTACATTGATGGAAATCAGGTGTTGTGTAAATTGGCAGTGGATGGGAAGAGAGGTAAGGGGTATACTGGTGCTCCTGAGAATGGAGCTGGGCCTGGAGCAGTGAACCCTCAGTTTGGAGGGCCAATGTATCCTGGGTATGGACCTGGGAATCACCAAGGTCCAGCTATGGGTATGGGGCACCAAGGGCATGGTGGTGATGCTGGAGGTTATGGTACGGGTTCATATGGTGGTTCTCAGTTCGGTGGTCCAGTTTCTGGTGAGTTCAATTCACAGAGAATGCCTCAAAAGCCGATGGGGACGCCTGCTAGTACGGACCCAGCGCAACGGAAGCTCTTCATTCGCGGTATTGGCCCCGAGACCACCACTGACTCTATCCGATCATTCTTTTCCTCGTACGGGGAACTCGAGGAGGCTGTAGTGATTGCAGATAAGAATACTGGGAAGTCCAAGGGGTATGGATTTGTCACCTTCAAGTACGTGGATGGAGCTGTCATGGCTCTTAAGCAGCCAAGCAAGAAGATTGATGGTCGGATGGTGGTGGCTCAACTTGCATCAGCTGGCTCTGGGGGGCCAAACAATGATGACATTGTGGCAAGGAAGATATACGTTGGTAATATCCCCGTTGAGATCTCCCCCGAGAGGCTACTGGATTTCTTCGCGGGTTTTGGGGAAATTGAAGAGGGGCCGCTAGGGTTTGATAAGCAGGGTGGGAAAGCCAAAGGTTTTGCCTTCTTTGTGTATAGGACTCCAGAAGGGGCCAAGGCCTCCTTGATGGAGCCAATGAAGAACATTGATGGTCACCAAGTATTGTGTAAATTAGCAGGGGATGGGAAGAGAGCAAAGGGTGAGACCGGAGGGGATAGAAGCTCGGGGCCTGGCTCAGTTAACTCTCAGTATGGTGGCACAATGTATCCTGAATACGGACCTGGGACCCACCATGGTCCTGGCATGGGTATGGGGCACCAAGGGATGGCGAATTCCTCATATCCTGGTTCCATGGGTGCTGGAGGCTATGGCCATGGTTCCTACATGGGTGGTTCGCAGTTTGGTGGTCCGGTTTCAGGCGATTACAATTCACAGAGGATGCCTCCAAATGCAATGGGAATGCCTGCTGGCAGTGGTTACCAAGAAGCTGGACCTTATGGATATGGTGGATATCAATCCCAACACCTTCCTGCATCTCAGCCTCCACAGGGACCAAGTGGAGGGATGTATCCTAGAATGCCACCGTATTACTAAGGTATACTACTTATTTTCTTATGGAAGTACTAATTCTATAAAATTGCATAACATTCAAGGCACCTCTTAATGTTTGATTGTGCTAGTATTGAGGTAACTCTAGAAAACCACATGGTTATGTTTGTGCCTAATGCAATATTTGCTATGTTGCTGTGTAAAGATGACCGTTGTTGACTTCTCTACAGTTCAGTTGATTTTATATCGTTGCTTATTGATGTAAATTGTTTTTGAGTAGTCGTTATGTACTTATATTTTCCATAGAGAGGCTTAGCTTGTTGTCTCTAAAATAGTACTCATGTATTATCTTTTTTTTTTGTAAGCGAATTGATATTTTCGTTGTTCGCATTCATGAGATTTTTCCTCCAAATGTTCTGATTTTTCTCTGCATTCATGAGATTTTTCTCCTAAGTGTTCTGATTTTCTGACTAAATATCAATAATGTATCAGGAATCTTTGTTCTTTTGTACAATGAGTACCTTTCTGACACTGGTGGAGGAAAGAGGATGCTCATTTGACAGGTAAGAAATGTAGGATAACGAAATTTTGCTTAATTGTTTTTGCTATATGGGGCAGCTATGCTTAGGCATCCTAGGCTGTTTCTGATGCAAAGTTCTTGTTTAGATGAGAATAGTAAAATTTGTCTAGTGTAGTTATTATGTGACTTCGGTTGGTCTATCGGATGCTGTTGTGCCACATTATCATTTTTAGTCTCCCGCTTTTCTTTCCCTGTTTATTTGTCTTGTTTTCTGTTTCTATTTGGCCGAAGTGGTAATTTGAGTCTTTGTTTTATACTAAGGTTTTGTATGCATATACTTGGTGCCCACACGTTCTGCATATCCGTGAGGCAACCTAGCTACTGTTATTTAACACCTGAATCTCTAACAAAGTAGGATGGTCTGTTCTTGTCCGGTTAGTACTGTCCAATAATGTGAAAATTCTCATATAGTTCCTTGTGTGGAGGAGTTCAGCGGCTCCTCCATGTTTCCTTCCTTTTCTTACTGTTCTGTGGTTCTTCAAAGTGGAAGTTGCTTGTAGATTTACCTTTACTTGACTTTGCTTATGTCCTTATTTCTTCTAGCTATTAAAGATTTACTGAAACGTGGTAGTTCGCTCCCCCATTAGCTGAAGTTTTAAAATGTTCTCTGAGTTTAAGTGATTTCGATTGCTTAACATGTAAGCTTCAGAAATTGAGATAAGGACATTATGCATGAATATCTTCATAAATTGTGGGCACAACAGAAATTGCAATTTGTAGGCTTAAACATGGAATTTTTCAAGATTTGGTTTTTAGTTTGTGGCAAAAGCACTTGTGGGCTTGTAATATGTTATTACTTAAGATTGACTTGAAATCCTTTCAGTTTCGTGCTATACTTGTTTTTTCTTGGATGCTCTTTTAGCAACATTTTATTTGTTCTATGTTTGGTTGTTGAATGATAATTAAATTCCTCCATGGATGTTTCATTCAGGTTTATGAGAGCTTCTTGGACGCAATTGCTATGAATGGTTGTGGTGATTTCATGGATGTTTAGCAACATTTGCTTGAATGGCTTGCTGTATTCTGTGCTCCTGATTTCCTGGAATGTTTTTGCAGTTATTTGATATATTTAGGTCTTATAGTGAGATTCTTTTCTTGTTTGATCTTGGTAACTGTTGTTGACTTCTCCTATTAAAGTCTCTGTCTGAAGCCAACTATTCTCTTGTAGAACTATGCTTTTGCTTATGTTTTATAGAGCTGCTTAACTGTTTAAATCATATTCTAGTTTACAAATCATTATGAATATGTGATACCTGTTATATCTGTGAGCTGTTCAAAACTTCAATCCCCATTTCAGTCATTCTTGGCCAAGCTCCTGGCTAAAACTGATTTAAATTTTTTGTTTTTTGTTTTTTTGCGTCCTTGATGTGATGCATATGACTTTGAGGGATTCCTACTATGGTAGTATAATTCTCTGTATATGGTTTTTAAAGCTTTTTTGGTTCACAAATAGACCATTACTGGTAGTCTTGATGCTAAATAGTTTTTAGACTTCAGGGCTTCCTGCTGCTTCATGTCCTGTGCTTGGGATGTGCTTCTCAATGCATTCCCAAGTGCATAATGGCATTCTCTTTTAAAGAATAAAGTTTTCATGTACTAGTTTATTTTGCAACCATCAATCTTAGTTTTCCTTGTATACAATTAGGTTGGCTAGACCATTGTGCTAGGTCGTTATGTGCTTGTATATCATCTCTCCAAAGAGACTGAACATGTACATATTGGTAATCATTATTATCATTGTAATCCTTAGAAATACTTCTCGTATTGTTCTTTATTTTTTAAAGTTATTTTAGTCCTTGAGAAAACAGGACGAGGCCACGACCGCTGGAATAAAATTACTAAAAATCAACAGGAAAATAAAAAATCAAGAGAAAAACCTCGGCATCCGGATTTTTATAATTGACACCCACCCTTGGGTGCATCCAAAATAATTTTTAAAAAATTCGGTTAAGTTTTGAGTGCGTCCAATTTAAACCGGTTTTTTGAGCATTTTGAAGGAAAAAAAAAAGATTGATCGAGTTTTTTGGACGCATTCAGAATGCGTCCAAAAGCGGGTGTCGGTTATAATTTTCCGTTATAACCTTTCGGATACGAGGTTAAACGCCCAAAATCAATTGAGGAAAAAGACCTAGTATACCGATTTATAGTAAATGTTTGAACGAGTATGTCAATATGAACACATTTGGGTAGTTACATTACCAGTCATGCTCATATAAATGAATCTATTCCCTCTCTGTCCCATTTTGATAGTCTCATTAGATTCCGACACATGTCGAGACACGTTTTGTATCGTAAATATCTTTAATTATATTTTTTAATATTGTTAAAGTACTCATTAAGACGAATCAAATAAGACCTCACATGACTATGTTCTTTTTTATATATTGGAAGAAATCTACAAGATTCTCTCGGTTCGTGAATAGTGTCAGAAAATCAAATGAGACTATCAAATTGGGACGGAGGGAGTATTTCTTTCTAATAAATAATTCTTCTAAATTGATTATTTTAATTGTACGCTACATTCAATTATTAACTTGAGTTTAGTCATATTGGAGAATTGAACGAACCGTGTGTTGTACACTACCAACCCGACAATGACCAAATGATGAATAAGTGGTCGTTAAGTCAAATCCTTGTGATGGATAACTCAAAAAATAAAGTTGAGTGTACCAGAAAGAGTTGATTAGTATTTTAGTGGGGTGGCCTCCACCACTAAAAGATATAGGCCATGAAGCCCAATATTGAAAACTGTTTCGATGGGCCCACGAAGCCCAGGGCCCATCATCCGTAGAAGTGATTATTAAGCAGCCTCGCCGACTTGTCCAGCAACATAAAGTGATAAGTTAGGTGCAAAATTATCCTTTTTATTTTATTTTTAAAGGACTCTGAAGTTAGGTAACAATTCTGTTGTGGTCAGAACGTGATAACGTCTTTTAGTGTTGTTTTAGCATTGTTCTGTTGTGGTCAGCACATAATTACCATATATACCGTAAAAACTTGTTTAAATTGACATGGAGTAGTTACTTATTTCGCCACTCTCAAAATTCAAACTACGAAGCAACAAGACGAGGCGTAGTCAATTCCCTAACATCATATGAAAGTAAAACAGATATCTGATTGGACGGAACATCCAAAACAAAAACACTAACATTGTGTTTGGCTATTGGAAAATGAGGAGGGAAGAGAAAGTGAGAAGAGAGGAGGTGAAACGAGGAATTTTTCATATTTTTGTTGTTTGGAGAAGAGTATTTTAAGAGAAAAATTTAATTGAAAAGTATGGGGAAGACTGGATTTTATGAAGTTGTGTCTAACTTTTCATTTAAATTCCACCGATTTGGTGGAATGCATTTCATATGCATTTTCTCGTAAAGATCTTCTAATTCTCTCCATTATGAACAACCAAACCACATAATATATTTTCCCTCATTCTCTCTCCTAAAAATCCCCTCAAATCACTCCAAACAAACACGGTAGACATGAGTCATGACATAACTGAATCTTTCAGTCCCTACTAAAGAAACGTTGCGCCACAACGTTCATGCTAGCTAACGGAAGACAATGATTCACAGATTTACCGAGCAACAAAATGGCGAATCCTTTTCTATAGAAACTCCCATATAGTTACTTTATTTTACTGTTCACCTTTTATAAAAAAGTGAAACTCAAAATAAGGGGAATAGAATAGAGGTCCCAATTGTTTGCTGAAAAAGCAAGTAACACAATAAAAAGGTACGCATACTTGGAAAAAATGATAACGTATTACCGCATTGTTACAATATTACTCAATACGTATTGTTACATTTCTTCTGCGACCAACAAACCCTTTATAAAAATCATTTTGTTTCTCAATTACAGATCGTTATACAGTTAAAAGTTCGCACTTTTGAACTGGTACAAATATTTGTTGTATTAAATGCTTATTTTAGAGCATGATCTAATGAAAGAAAACAAAACACAAAAACAGACACTACATGAACCAAAAACCTGCACTAGCTTACAAATTATATTACTATTACCATTATAAATTTCCCATAAAACATGTGAATTTTAGCAATTTTCCCGTTCATAATTCCAATTTATACTCGGTATAAAGTCCATAATTCCCGTGACTATTGACCCCTGCAAAAACTTGACCAGCAGACCCTTTTTTCCCTCCGAAGAATCCAAAATTACCAGACACGTCCCTTCTTTTTGTTTTTTCTTAATAAAATACCCAACCCTAAACTTTTTTATTTTTTAAAATGTACCCTTCACATTCCTTCCACGATACCCGCCCGGACAATATATACAAAATTATTAGTTTAATTTAAGGTACATTTCGATCGCGAATACAGCATGTTATATATATGCATTCAACATTATTGTTTGCGTTAAAACTCAAAATAAATATGTACATTGATTATGAGATAAATGTTTCGATGAGAACAAACCTTATATTTAAAATATGAAGTGCTCGTGTTCACAGATAACAAATGAATATTCATAATTTGACGATTATGATCGTTTCAGTGATTTAAAAATTATCACCACTCAGATTATTAACATTATCATCCAAAATATGAATATTGACCTGTAATTTGTGAACATGAACGCTTCGTATTTCACATCGTAACTTATAACTAGCGGAACCACCCTCGTAAAGATTGCAAAAAAAAAAAAAAAAATCTTGACTATTTATGTAACGATTCAACTTCAAATTTTCCTTCACGAAATATCTCAATTAAGAAAAAGATGTATATTTTGGAAATATAGAAAAGAGACAAGTTCGGATGAGAACACTCGTTAAAAAACGGAGTACAAAGTTTTTCGCTTTCACAGATAACAAGTTAATGTTTATAATTTGGGCGATAATGTTCATTATGTCGATCATATCCGTGCATGCCATTTTGAGAGAAAAAATAATGATCAAAGTTTACAGTAATTACAAGAATGTCACCACATCTCTCACTTGAAAACGTTTAAACAATTTTATCGTCCAAATTATGAACATTACCATCAGAATAAGAACATTAACATGTAATCTCTTACCACGAACGGTTCACCCTCTGAATTTTTCTCTATCCAAATACATCATGTTATATATGTGCATTCAACATTATTTTTGGGGTAAAAATATATGTACATTGATTATGTACATTCAACTTCAAACTTCCCTTCACGGCAGCATATGTGAAAAATCTCAATTCAAAGGAAAACGTATATTTTAGACATACAAAAAAGGAAGGATATAATACTTGATGGCGTAAGGAAAAAGGCAAAGATTTTGAAAGCCCAGTAGAAGCCAAACGGCCCCCATCTCCAACTAGCAAACATGTGCATGTGAATTCCTCACATTCACCACTTCTTCAAACACTCACATTCTCCACTCCATAATAATCTCTATATATAATCTCACAACCAAGAACGTTTCTTCCACTCCATATCCAAACAACCCGACCCGGATTCCAAAATGTCCAACTTCTTCCTCATCTCTCTGTTTCTTGCTTATGCTCTGTTTGGCTCACTGCATTTTGCAGAAGCTGTAGCGCCAAAAAAACATCACAATCCTCCTCGTCGTATGAAACATGGAAGATTTTCAAGAGGTACTAAGCAAATGGGTAGCTGTAATTTGTTCCAGGGAAAGTGGGTTCTTGATGATTCTCGTTCTCCTCTCTATAATTTCTCATCTTGCCCTTTCACTCTCCCTGAATTTGATTGCCTCAAATATGGAAGACCCGATAAGCAGTTCCTCAAGTATTCTTGGGTGCCCGATTCTTGTGAACTCCCAAGGTAATCATTGCTACCAAACTTTCAATGTTTAGTACTCGTTTTATTGCAAATCGTTTGATATCGATATCTAGATATTGAGTACGCGGATACTAGAAATATACTATAAAATTATTTCAAAGCACATACCTTTCAACGATATAGTGATTATATCAAATGTGGATATGGGTACGACTGTATGAGTAATGTCATTTTAACTACTTAGGTAGTGAGTTACGTGTAATTATAATATGCGCCCACTATTGGACGCAAAAATGACAGCTTTAAAAAAACCGGTTAAGTTTACTAGACCGGAGTTTTTGGCTCATCTGGGTACGTTTCGGCTGCGTTCAGGATGGGAACGAGATATAAATTTTCGAGGACGGGGTTAAACGCCTTTTTAATTGGTTAGAAAATGAGTTAATCTTCATGATTATTCATCGTAAATCACTCTAGTTATGATTTGTTTGCAACTAAAAGTTGCAAATGTACTCAATTTGCAACTGAAATAACTGGCATTTACTTTGAAGTTACGCAGTAAATCATCATAATTGTTCATCATAAAAGCCTGACAGGAAAATCATAGGAACTATTTGGAATTCAATGCTGAATAAACCCAATAATGGAAACTGAAAGTTACGAGGAATTCAGTTAAGAGAATATTTGGGCATGACGTATGGTTATTAATTGATGGTATTGTCGGTGATGAAGGTTTGATGGGTTGGAGTTGTTGAAGAGATGGCAAGGGAAGAAGATAATGTTTGTGGGCGACTCACTGAGTCTGAATCAGTACAACTCGTTGGGATGTATGTTGTATGCGTCGGTGCCACAGGCTAAGTACACATTCACAAGAACTAGCCTCCTTACTTCAATCAACTTTCTGGTCAGTTTTTTCTGCCTTTTGCTTTTGTTTGCTTCCCACATTTTGCATGATTACTGTGTGTGTTTTTGTCTGTTTTTTCTTGGCTTCTTAATTTCGATTTCGACGAAGGTTTCGATAAAAAAAATAAGTTACGATGTGAAGCACTCGTGTTCACAAATTACATGTCAATTTTCACATTTTGGATGATAATATTCATAATTTGGGCGAGCACTTCACACTACGTCCAAAATATGAACACGACCGTCCAAATTATGAACATTAACTTGTTATTTGTGAATGTGAGTACTTCACACTTCGTATTGTAAAATTTATTCACACCGGAACCTTTCTCTCTTAATTTGTTGCATTTGACTTTCTCTTTTAATTTACGATGTGAAACACTCACGTTCACAAATCAGACGTTAATGTTCATAATTTGGGCGATTACAATATTGAGTTTTTTTAAATGAGTACACGGTCACAGTAATTCTGTAAACTTTTTTTTTAAAAAAATGATGACCAAATTACAAACTTAACCGTCAAAACTATGAATTTTTAATTTGATATTTGTAAACGCAAACACTTCACATTTACTATCGTAAAGTTTATTTTCAACGGAATCTTACTCCGGATGCATTCTTTTGGCTGTCTTTTCACCTTCATCTCTTCTATTTTAGCTTTATTATCATGCGAGGAATCTCACTAAAATTCAAGATCTAGATTCTAATAATTCTCTATACACCTTGCAAAATCTGTCTTTATTCCAGTGTTTTGAGTTAGGATTTTCGCTATATTAGATTATTTAGTGGTTGGGTGATATACTATATGGTATGTGTAAGTGTTGTGTAACTGTGTTATAAAATTAAACATCTTGGATCGTCACATATTTTTTTTTATTTCACACATGTAAAATTGGAATACTAGACTTCATTAGTCATACAAAAATTAATGTGCAGTCCCCTACTTAAGTATATTTTCATTTGAGTGCTCATAATTCCTTAGAAATTAGACAAATTTGGGCCACATGATGCATGTGTGCAAAACATGGAGGACAGCTAACAAGTTTTAGTAGTGGTTTATATGAGTTATAGCCTCCTCTATTTTTCCACAAGACTACAACTAATTAATTTTGACACCTTTGATAATAAAAAATTTGAGCTTTTGAAAGATACTCCTAGTTTTCATAAATAGAATATCAAAACACCTTTAAGCAAATACTATAGAGAATTAATTAGATGGGCCATTCTGCTATAGTATTTATGCAAGTGTCGTCCTGCCGTAATTGGTGGATAAATCTTTAAAATAAGAAAAACATTTCTATAGACATAAAAAGGTGTAAGATGTAATCAACAATTATTTTTGCATATAAAAAATCAGATAGCGAGATCGTGCGTAAGTTCTTTGTTTTTAAGTCATTTAGGTCGTTACTCTCAATTTGTTGGGATAAAGAAATACACAATTTCGACCCACCAGATCTCGTTATCGAAATATAATAAGACTTGATGTTGTTGTATAGACTAAATTTGTGTAGAAACTAGCATGTTCATTGCTTATTAGGAGTAATATCTAGATTTAAAAACAGAAAAAATCATAAGAATGAGAGAGTGGCCCTTTGACTTCACAAGTGTGGTACAATGTCCATATCAATAGTGGACCATGCCACATTCTTATATCAATACTGATTTTGTAACTCTCTATGACACACAACTATATATATATATATATATGTTGATGGACCATCATCTCCATAATGCATTTCATGATGAAACCATAGAAACTAAGTTACAAAAAGAAGCTTTCTAAAAAGCATAGTGGTTCATGATATGATGCAGGAGTATGATGTAAATATAATGCTGTACCACTCAACATACTTAGTGGATGTTGTTAGAGATACAGTTGGTGATATCCTGAAGCTTGATTCAATTCGAGCTGGAGATGTATGGAAAGACATGGACGTTCTCATCTTCAATTCTTGGCATTGGTGGACTCACCATGGAAAATCTCAGGGGTATTAATGTCTTTTACACTTGTTTTCTTTCCAAAATCTGCAGAATGATGAGAGCAAATATTTTGTGGGTATGGATGCAGGTGGGATTATATGCAAGAAGGGTCAAAGTTGTACAAAGATATGGACCGTTTGACTGCATTTTATAAAGGATTAACAACATGGGCCAATTGGACTGATCAGGCTGTAAATCCTTTAAAGACTCGAGTTTTCTTTCAAGGCATCTCCCCTACACATTATAAGTAAGCACATTCTTTAACATAGGACTTGTGTATGTTAAGGTACATATATACATTATTGTGTAGCTTCATAATTGTTCTGACACACTTATGTAGAAGCAAATAGGACAATGTGAAAGTACATGGGACATAGTAGACATGTATGAATTGAACCAAGATAGGCAGTACAAACATCAAAATCATGCATTTAAACACAATCCTTTTGTATTTACATATTTGGTGATATGAATTGAACCAGTGGTCGAGAATGGAACATGCCAATGAAAAGCTGCAGCGGACAAGCGGACCCTCTATCGGGATCATCGTACCCTGCAGGAATACCGCCAGAAGCACAAGTTGTGAAGCGAGTGTTAAGTGAAATGAAGACACCAGTTTATCTTCTTGATATAACAACACTTTCACAGCTAAGAAAAGATTGTCATCCTTCGGCTTATAGTGGAGATCATTCGGGCACAGATTGTAGTCACTGGTGTCTTCCTGGATTGCCTGATACTTGGAATGAACTTCTTTATGCCGCCTGCTGATTTTACCTTAATCTTTAGCAAATGCCTCATTTGTGTTTTTTTTGTTTGGTAATTTTCTTGGGTGAGTAGCTAGGTTTTTAATGGACTTGAAAGTAGTTGGAGACTTGGAGTTTGGTATTTGTAAGATATGGGTCATGTTCAAATTGGCATGAGTCTTTGTAAAGTGATTTGACTGGTTGCTTTCCAAAATTTAATGACTAATGAAAATGATTAAGAGAGTTTAAGTCATACAGTGCAGAAGCATAGCAGGCTAATGTTGTTATTTATGCAAGTGTGTAACAAAAAAAGATGTTAGAGAGAGCTAAGCAAGCAAAAGATACTAAGGGGACCGTTTGGTTTGGTAAAAGTAAGCCCAATGAAGCGGAATATTTGGGCCCAGAACAATCTTAAATAGAAATTCCCAATAATCTGAATTTAACATTTTTAACCCTCTTTTATTTCGCCTAAATAAATTAACTCAATCTAAATTACAATTCGTCGTCAAATTGAAATTGTCATCAACATAATACGTCATGTCGTCAATACAATTTGTCATCAACTGAAACTGAAGCTGTCATCAACATAAACTGTCATCAATACAAATTGTCATCGTGTATAAAAGGATTAGTTAACACACTATAAAAAATTTAAGGTTAAAAAATACAAGTGAATGTGCAAAAAGGGTTACTTATCCTAAGGAGGGTCTTATATGTGTGACGGTTCAGCAAGCTAATATAAGTAGATGAAATTTCCGCCGAGAAGAGATATTAACTCTTTACATAGGAAAAACGAACAATTTACGTTTTCAGTGAATGCGCATATTCTGGATGAAAATGTTCATAATCTGAGTCATTATTTTTTTTTTACGTTTTCAGTTCAGTGAGGGACGCAGTGACATACTTGTAATTACTGTTTTTTCTAAATGGACATTAAAAAATTTCATCGTCCTCCTAACTCTGAACATTAGTGTTCAAGTTATAACCGAGTGTCCTTCACTCGTATAAGGTACCCCATTAAGTATTGAAAACCCTTACTGTAACTCGTCAAACAATTGTCATATATACATTTGCAGACTTGAGAGACAAATTTTGGTGCCAAACACGTATGTCATAAACGTGATTTAAATAAGTTGATACACACTATATAAATATATAGCTGTCAAAGATTTCTTTAGATGTACTCCCTCCGTCTCTTAATGTTCTTCTCATTTCATTTCAACACATTTGTCGAGACACGTTTTACGTCGTTAATATTTCTTATTATATATTTCTAAAAATTATAAAATTCTGATATTGTTAAAGTACTTAATGAGACGAACAAAACAAGATCACGCATGACCATGTTTGTTCTTATAGACTGAGAATAATCTAACAAATTGTATAAAATCGTAAATAGTGTTAAAATTAGAGAGGAGAAGAGTATAAGTTACGACAACGTTATCAACTTCACCATTCTTCATTGGAACAAAGTGCTTAGAAAACTACGTACGGAACGGAGTAAGTAATAAAAAATCCAAAGTGTCCTAGGATTTATCATAGTAGTACATAGCTTGTATTATTCATCGCCATTTTTCTATTCATCGCGGTATTACTATAAAACGCATTTATATATGGCGTATGTTTTTTATTTTTATTTTTGTTTTTTACCCTTTAGAGAATTTTAATATGATCGTGTGCATATAAATTTCGTCCAAAACGGACATCGTTTGCCCCTTTAACAAAAAAATATTTATGTAATTATGCTTAAGTATAACAGATCTATTACTTATAAATAATAATTATTAATTTAAATATTACAAATTTATCACTAAATAAAATCCTCTTAAGTTATTTACCATATTATAAAAAGAGTTGAAAAAATAGTGTGTTGACTTTTAACTCATTTGTTGACACGAGAAATTATGTATGTCAAATATGGTTTTTTGCTTTTCGAATGGACAAACGATGTCCGTTTTGGACGAATTTTTTATACAGATGATCGTATTGAAATTATCTACAAGATTGTGGAAAAAAACAAAAAAAATCCATATGCAACATATGTATGCGTTTTGTATTAATGTCATCGGTGTATCGCGTATGGAATCCATCCATATATACACGACGCATCGAGGATGCGCGTATGGATGCTTTTTGAATTAATTTTTTTTATGAAGAAGTGTTAGCTAAAACGGATCGGAATAATACAATTAGCTAGCTCAAGCATGGTTGTACCTAAATAATTAGCTGTTGGTATGTGGGATTATGGTATGGGTACCACGATCAACTTCAATCGACGTGCAGCAAAGTATGCACGTGGATTAATTGAAGTAATATCATAATGTACACTGTTAGTTTAAAATTTCTAAAGTGAAATAGAATATAGAACATATTAGTAGAAAACTCAACGACTTTTCCACAAAAGATACTATTGCCACTTCCTTTCATCTTTCCAAATTAAGGTCAAACTTTGATCTAATATTGTAGATCATATACAAAAGGGTATTCTCCAAAAACTCTAATTTAAAACTGCCCAAGAAAGCTTAAACTTGGACGCCTTCCACCTTGGACCAAATTAATAACAAATCAAGTAATCATTGTTCTCGTTACAATACATACAACACAAGCCATATTAATATAAGATAACCTATAAGTTAAGGTTTATCGACTAAAAATCATATACAGATAAACATCAAACATTCAACATGCTTTCCTATCTCTTTCCTTGCCTAACCCTAAAGGAAGAAACCGAGGATGATCGCAACATTCGCACAAGAGAGCCATTAATCAACATTCCAAGATTACTCTCCTCCTCATCCATCCCAAAATGGCGCCTTTTAAACGGCGAAAACCACTGGAAAGGTCTCCTCCAGCCACTCGATATTGACCTCCGACGCCACCTCATCAACTATGGGGAGATGGTGCAGGCAACAAACGACGCCTTCAACCGCGACGTCCACTCTAAATACGCGGGAAGAAGCCGCTACTCGAAGGAGAGATTTTTCGAAGGAGTTGGGTTGGCTCACAAGAACAGGATGTACAAGTACGAGGTGACCAAGTTTCTGTATGCCACGTCGGATCTTGAAGGGTTTCCCGAGGGGCTGATGGTGGTGCCCCTTTCGAGAGAGGGGTCCCACGCTACAGAGGAGACTAACTGGATGGGGTAGGTCACTTGACTCTGATACCATGTTAAATATATATTACAGAGGAAAAAAGAGAAGAAATTCATAATAGATTGATTAATCTAGATGAGATAGTACAGACTATTTATAGTATATGTGAAATTTCATGGGTTGATGGTCAATTAATTATGGACAATCCAACCCAACGGATACTCTCACGAGGTTCTTAGTACATGAGTTTATTTGGTAGACAATTTATATCTCAACTTTCGATGTGACTCTATTTAGCAGTTAGTCGATCTAGTCTGTTATTAACTGAATTACTCATTACTTCAGATATGTGGCGGTGGCCGCAGACGAGTCAGTAGCGGCGCTAGGGAGGAGGGAGGTGGTGGTGGTGTGGCGAGGGTCGGTTCAGGCGCTCGAGTGGATAAGCGATTTGATGGTTAATTTGGTGGCGGCGCCGGAGGTGTTAGGGGAGGAAGAGGAGGATGGGAGGGTGCATCAAGGCTTTTATTCGGTTTATACTTCTTATAACCATCGCTCTCATTTGGGCAACACTAGCGCAAGACATCAGGTTATTAACTTGTTTCATTTTCTGAGTTGAATTTGAATAGTATTTTTCCGATAAATGTAACTTTTAAGGTTGTGTAGATCTATTAAACAAAATAGCACGTAAGGAATGTGTTGTCTAAGAGCATCTATATCTATTGTCTCCGAGGTTGCGTGCTTAATAAGGATCGTGGTTAGTGTAGGAGAATATATAATTTGGTATATTTAAGTCAATGGTTTATTGATTAAACTATGATCAGCTGGTATTATAACTTGAACTTGATAGGTCCAGGATGGTAGTTTTAAGAGAGGAAAGTTTCGGTGTAAATAACTCTTAATTAACGTAGGAAAAACATACAAATTGCGTTTCCAAATTATATATCAATGTTTATATTCTGGATGATAATGTTCATGATCTGGACTATAAAACTTTATCGCCCAGATTATTAATATTATCGCTCAAATTATGAACATTAATTTTTTATCTGTAAACGCTATGTTAAGCCTACTTCCACCGTGACTTTCCTCTAGCTTAAGGTACTTAATTTTCTTTTGAATAGAGAATTGAGATTTTGTCGTAATTCTGAAGCACATCAGAAATAAAAAGACATTATGTTACTTCTTTCATATAATATTTCCGAATATATATGCATGCGTGAATGGTTTCACTAATTTCATACGAAAATTGTCAAACTTGAAAGAATGATGGTCGTCTTGCAGAAAGTGGACAAGTAGTCATAAGTTTTTATTTATTTATTATGAGATAACATTTAATACTCCAACTAATTAAACATATAACCATCTTATTGAAGGTATTGGAAGAAATCAAGAGACTTGTAGAACTATACAAGGAAGAAGAACTAAGCATAACACTAACCGGCCACAGCCTAGGAGCCGCCCTAGCAACCCTAACGGCAGTCGACATCGCAACCAACAACCTCAACCGCCATCCCCACAACCCCGCCACAATCCCCATAACCGCCATTCTCTTCGGTTGCCCGAAAGTAGGCAACTCATCCTTCAAAAAGATCTTCACAAACCACGAGCGCGATCGAAAACTACGTATACTACGCGTAAAAAACGCGCCTGACATCGTCCCAACGCTCCCTCTCGTGCCCTACGAGGAAGTAGGGCAAGAGAAGGTGATCGACACACGCCTTTCGAAGTACCTGAAACCGACGTGGGTGATGAGTTTCGGGAACTTTCATAACGTGGAGGTTTATTTGCATGGAGTTGCGGGAGATCAAAGTGGGAGATGGTGGGGAAGAAGGTTTAAGTTGGTTGTGGAGAGAGATTTGGCGCTTGTTAATAAGTCAATGGGGAATTTGAAGAAGGAGTATGGTGTGCCTGAAGAGTGGTGGGTGGAAGAGAATAAAGGGATGGTGCAAAGGGAAGATGGATCTTGGGTTAATGCCATGGGATATGATCATGAGGATGAGGAGAAAGGTGGTTGATTTGATCTGATTTTGGTTGTTGATTGCTTAATTGGGTATGTTACTAAGGTCCTATGTTTTTCTTATCTTTTGTATTTAGGTTTATTTTGTGTTCAACAATTCATCATTGTGACATTTGAATTTGTTATATGATGCAGTATCTTTTATATATTCTACCTTTGCATTACTTCAAGTGCATATATTTTAGTTTTTCTTAACTCTTTTGGATAGAAATCGTGTGCGAAAAATTATTAACGAATAATTATTAACGAACGTATGTATTTTTAGTCTTTCGCATTCGAATGGGGATACTTGCGTGTATGTATTTTGCATACGTGTATATCAACGACTTTAACTTATGAAAATATGTAAATGTGAATTATTCGTTTGTACATTAATATTAATCATAGGTTAATAACTATTTTTACATGGATTTTCGAACTCTTTTTGCTTCATTGCAATGCATATATAGATAAAATTGAAAATTATCGATGTGATTTGTGTCAAGATTATATGTACGACGTGCAAAATACTATGGAGACAAATGGAGTATGAATTACAGAAAAATATGACTTGAATTTGCCAGTTAGGGCTATTGGTAGTTTAGCGACGTCGACGATCAGTAACTTCCTTGTTTGTAATTACCAAAAAAAAATTGTTTCTTCTAAAGGAAGTAATCTCCCCTGCCTGCCTCCTGAAGAAATCAGAATTTCATTCGGAAATGTTTCAGTCTCACCTTAATTTTGTTTACTATTTGCCACACCCTAAAAGTTTATTTGACACACTCTTACCTTCGTCACGAATGTATTAGAGAGGATCTTCGTCACGAATATATTTCACAAGAGATTCGTCACGAAGAAACTGAGGACTTCCGTCACGAAGGTTTCAAGGAGTTCCGTCATGAAGGTTTCAAGGAGTTCCGTCACGAAGGTTCCAAGGACTTCCGTGACGAATCTATATTTTTTTTAAAAAAATTCAGAATCTTGTAGAGAATTTCAATACGAGTCCGTTCATATAAAATACGTCCAAAACGGACATCGTTTGCCCTTCCAAAAGCCCTAAAAACAAAACAGTCGTTTTCGTTAAGTTCGTAATATTTAAACATAATGCATAATTATACTTTATAAGTAATAAACTAGTGATATTAAATGATAATATATAATTATAGTATATAAATTTAATTTCATGATTTTTAACTATAATTAATAATTATATTATACAAATACTAAATTTACACCCGACCTATATGCACGCGATTCCCTCCCTAAATGCACGTGAATCTGTGCGCAGAACATACGCGCACAGATCTTTACAATGTAAAACCTTGTGCGCACAAGTTATGCGCACATATTCGCGTGCATTTAGGGAAAAAATCGGGTGCATATAGTTATTGTCTAAATTTATATAAGTTTTTGCTTTTACGAACTTATATAACGCATGCGACTATTTTGTTTTGGAGGCTTTTGGAAGGGCAAATGATGTCCGTTTTGGACGTATTTTATATGCACGGACTCGTATTGAAATTCTCTACAAGATTATGATAGATTCGTCACAGAAGTCTTTGGAACCTTCGTGACGGAAGTACTAAGTTTCTCCGTGACAAATCTCTTGTGAAATACATTCGTGACGAAGATCGTCTCTAATACATTCGTGACAAAGGTAAGGGTGTGCCAAATAAACTTTTAGGGTGTGCCAAATAAAGACTTTGTATTTGTATTGCCATATTAATTAGCTAGAGATCGACGGGAGTTTTGGCAACTGATTACCATTCCATTTATGGTCCATGTTGGGGTCGGAAAATCCGCCACCTGATCGACAGACTCGACCGTCAAACGTCGGGATAGACCGATGGATTTGGGTTCGACCGATGAACACCTAGTTCCTGAACGCAACGGATAAGCGGGATATTCACCTTTGTTGTAACAACTCCGAGATTTCCGAGATCTCCAATGACTATTAATTGGCCGGAGTATTTTAGCATTGACTTGGTCCAATAGTAAGAATATCGATCCAATAGAAGAATCAGTCCACGAATCTGACTCCGAAAATCAAGGAACTGTTCATTTGTTCATAAATATCGGACATGCCTCCAAAACGTTGAATGCTTATTATAAATAGGCGTATGAAGGTTTAGAGAAGCCAACCTGATCATTCTCAAGCTCGCAAGCACTATATTTGAGTCCTAACGCCACCACATGTAGTACATGACGTTGTGGTGACGCTAGTCGTCTGATCGCTGACGTCAATTCATATATTGTATTGCGTTGGTATATTAATCATCAATAACATTAGGCTACACGTCTTATTCTTCTATATGTACTTCAATTTGAGTCCTAACACCACATGTACTAATGTTCTTAAAAGTAAGCAAAGTTTATCAGATAACACAAGAAATCTTAGTGCTTCTTGTTTTTTGTACGTACTTTCCATTTTGTAAAGAGGAATACGCTTTCGAACCAGGTCGTACGTATTCATCTATACTCCTGTAATTAGTCTATAAAAGCTAATTATGGAGTATGGATGAATACATATGACGACTGATGACCTCGTTCCAAACCAGTACTCTTCTTAATTTTAACTACCTAAGGAAAAAAGGAATACGTATATAAGTCATGAAGCACTAAGTTAGGTTAATTATACGTATATAACTCATAACGAATTGGGCCGGCACATTATAAGAGAAAAATCCAAATGAGAACAAAACTAAACGTAGAAATACTAAGTTTCCGCGTTTACAGATAACAAACTAATGTTCATAATATAGGTGATGAAATTTTTTGAGGTTATTTCGAGAAAAAAAAACAAAAAATTAATCAAAGTTCGCAATAATTACAAGTATGTCACCGGATCCCTTACTGAAAAACGTTCAAAAAAAAATCATAACACAAATTATAAACATTAACATCCTGAATATGAACATTGACATATAATCTGTGAATGTAAACTGTTTCTTTTTTCTACTCTAATACTTTATTCGCACAGGAACTTTACTCTCCATTGTAAAGACAATTAAATTTCATTCAATCTTTGGCTTCACAATCTAGCAAATGACGTCTGGCCAAATTAAATCCTCCGTCATCTTGTATATATTCTTCTCCATCACCAAATGAGGTAGCTAGCTAGCTTCAAAGCAAAGACCTCTAACCTCAGCTAATTAACTTATTTTGTTGTGTTGTAAGGCGAATAAATGGGTAGCCACACAAATATATTGAGTTGCTTCTGTACAATGTTTACAAAATGTACAAGCCACCTTCACTGGCTAACTGTGAATAATAAGTTGTTGTTTTAGTAACTTTCCTTCCAAGTTTTATTAATTATTTGTTTTACAATACTTTCCTTTGAAGCTTGAATACATACATATATCCGGTCAAATTCATGGCATTTATTCATGATAATCTACAAATTAATTAGAGATTTATATCCTCTGCCCATTATATTATCATAAAACCACATTTTCTACTTATCCCTACGCCTCAATTCTATGGATCAATATATTAAAGATTTTTTTATGAATTTTTTTTTTCCTGAAATAGGCCTTTTTTCAAAACAAATTCCCGATCTACGCTTATTTTCAAACTAATTTCCGTTATAGGCACTTCTGGGAGGGTTGAAATTTTTTCACGTGTGAGAGACGCTGAGAATTTTTTTTTTTTTTTTTATGTACAAGTCCCAGGCCTTTTATACATAATGTATCTCGTTAAAAAAATAAAAATTCAGTGTAAGAGTCTCTTACACTTACCCTAAAAAAAACAGGCTTCTCATATCTATCGTCGCCATCCCAATGCACAGCCATGGATGAACAATTGAAGGTTTTCTGTGAAGGCTGTAAATGGAGATCTCCAACTCCAAAGCTAACATCCGAAGATCAGCCCCCACCCTAGATTCGCCAATACAATTGAAAAAATACAGTTCAAAGCACCAGATTAGATTGATTTTCAATATGCCAAATTGAAAGAATAGATGCAGAATGAGTATGACAGCAACATGAAATTCAGAAGTAACCACTGTTGGAGCCGGTTCTCGATGGGCTCGCGAGGCCCATGGGGAATTGGGTCAGGCCCATGAGTCGCGTGCCGGGTCGGTCCAGGAAGTCAGCCCAGAAGAATAAAGCGGCCCATGAACAGGTGAAGCCCAATAAGAGGATACAACGGGACTAAGTATCGAGGGGCAAAACGGTAATAGGCTCGCGTGGGTCCCAGGTGATAGTATAAAAGCGCAACCCAATGGATAAGGAAAGGGATCCCAGTCATAAGAGAAAAACGCTTCACCTCCCTCTTAGTAGTAAGAAAAACACAAGAGCAAACCCTAACTTCAATCTTCACTTCCTAGAGAAGTTTAAACGTTTAGCACTTGTTTTACCACTTATAGTTTTGTTGTAAAGCTTTAGTGTTGTTATGAATGGTATCTGAGTTGCTCGGTTTATTGTAAGTTCGGAACGTAAAACGTCTTTGATAATATACTCTGCTTCCTTACGTTGTTTTCCTTATCTTTGAGTATACTTGCGTTGTTTCGGTGTATTCGGTTTCACGTTAATCCTTCTTATCGGAGTTTAAAAGAGTCAGAGCCGGCTTCCTTCTCGGTTAAGTTACGCAAGTGTCAGGTGTCGGGAGTAAGGTTGATTTCGAGGAAGAAGACGACGAGTAGTATTATATAAGTTGATTGTCCAGACGCCCTGTGATACGCGAAGTGTTGTGTCGCGTGATCTCAATTTCTGGGCTCCAACACTGGCGCCGACCGTGGGGACCTCCTCGCACAAGTAAGGCTTACTATCTACACTCGCGAAGTGTTTTCTAATACAACTACCTGAGAAGATGAATACTAGTGGCGAAAGAAGCGACAACACCCCTCCCCAGACGAGAACTCAAGACATAAGTAGCACGCGAGCACGTTTTTCACACGTGCATGAGGAGGAAATTGTTCTGGCAGGACCCGCACTGGTTCAGTATCGTGCTTTCCTGCAAACGATGGGACAAAGTGCGGGCGGAAGCCGAAACCCGCGGCAACAAAGGACTCGATCACGCGATCCCGAACAGAATCAGAGCG
Organism: Oxyria digyna; assembly: GCA_029168935.1. Taxonomy (NCBI): domain Eukaryota; kingdom Viridiplantae; phylum Streptophyta; class Magnoliopsida; order Caryophyllales; family Polygonaceae; genus Oxyria; species Oxyria digyna. Next base: position 552,775 of record JAPVLV010000026.1, on the reverse strand, counting down.
GACGAGAGCAGTCGGTCGCGGAAGGGAGTGCTGAACACGTACCTGGCGACGGAATTTCAGTGTCGCATGGAATGAGGGTCGAAGGACGCGAAAGGCCTTGTCACCCTGATAGATTCGATTTGAATCAACCCCCTGCGAGCCACGCGGAGGGTCAATCGAACTGGGGGAGAACCGAAGGAAGAAGACAGGGGATTCACACCGAGCAAAGACCTTCCCGCCGCCGGTACGAGGGGGAACCTTTTTGCAACCAGGCCACGCACCCGCGGCAAGCCTTTGAGGCCTATCCGTCCGTCAACCCGACACTCTTGTTCGGCCCGACTGCTTTCGCGGGGCATATAGTCAGGTCAGTCCCTCTGCCTAATTTCAGATTTCCTATCATAAAAGAGTACAATGGTAAAGAAGATCCCAGCGAGCACCTAGCACGCTACAAGTATGCTATGCTCGCGAGGTGCCCTGATGAGGCCACAATGTGCAAAGGTTTCCCAGGCACGCTCGCGGGACCCGCCATGACCTGGATGCTCAACCAACCGTCGGAAAGCATCCATTGTTTCGCCGATCTAGAGAAAAGTTTCTTGTTGCATTTCGGCTCCTCAAGGAAGAGAAAAGTGACAATGCAAGAAGTAGTAGGGGTCAAACAAGGGCCACATGAATCACTAGAAGATTACGTTAAGAGGTTCGCGGAAAAGATCTTGGAAGCTGAAGATTTCCATGATAAAACCGCTCGGGTCGCGTTCCTAGACGGACTCAATGATGGAAGCACCTTCAAGCAATACCTATACCGCAAGAGAGATTTAGACTACCAAGGCATGCTCGAGAGAGCATACACAGAAATTAATGTGGAAGCACACTCAGGAACCGCTTTGAAGGGAAATAATCAGAACAAGCCCGCTCAGGGTCATAAGAAAGAAAACCCGAACTGGGGGAGTAAGCGCCATCAGGGTAGTCAAGGGAAGGAACAGTTCGATTCGCGAGCACCCGGTTTACAGATTCAAGATCAGAATCAGGGTCAAAGACAATTCAGGGGCCAAAATCACGATCAGAATCAATTTCAATCGCAAAATTTTGTGGCCGAACAAGACAACCGACGCGATGTTGAGGGGAGAGGGGATCGCGGTCATAACCGCCAGGGGCCTACCACCTGGTGCGAATACCACGGGGTGAATACTCACTCTACATTGGAGTGTCGGTCGCGACAGCATCACCCATGTGAACAGGAGGTCCTGACTGCTCGGAGGGGAAACGTTGATGCAGGTCACGGCGTCACGCACAGAGGAGCGTGGAGTAAAGGGAGAGGCAGTAGAGCGCAGAATGAGACGAGACAGCAAACCCCCACGAGAAATAACCCGTCCCAGAACTTCCCTCGCATGGACGGCCATGTAGGCACGATCGCGGGCCGCCATGAACCCATGCCCCTAGGCAAACGAGAGCAAAGACTCATTAACAACGCACCCAAGCCTCAGGGAAAACCGATCTATAGTGTCGCGAGATCGAAGTCTGAACCTTACACGCTTGCCTTCAGCGACAAAGAAGTAGATACCTGGGCTGTCGAGGCCGCTGATCCACTGGTCATCCATGCTCAGATAGGAACCAAGCTAGTAAAAAGAATCCTCGTGGACACTGGGAGCTCAGCCGATATACTATACTGGGACGCGTTCGAGAAAATGGGAATTGATCAGTCTACACTCAGGCCCACTAAAACCACGCTGGTAGGTTTCGCGGGTGACAGAGTGAGGGCCCTGGGCGTCGTCACCCTAGATCTCATCTTGGGTGAAGAAAAAGGGTCAAGAAGGTCAGAAAAGATAGACTTTGTAGTAATCCCAATAATATCCTCCTACAATGCGATCCTGGGACGCGAGACACTGTGCAGGTTTGAGGCAGTCGTATCAATCTGTCATTTCTGTTTAAAATTTCCAACATTAACAGGAGTAGGGGTCGCGAGAGGAAACCAAGAGGAGAGCCGTATCTGCTACGTCTCGTCCGAAAAGGGCAGTACAAAGACCTTGCTTGCCAACCAGTTATTTATTCCAGGGTTACCACGCGTCCTGGAAGAAGCCGAGTTGGAAGTTCGTGCCTCACCCAGACCGCGAGATACAGAGGGACAGGCAGAAGGACACAAACCGCATTTTGGTGGGTTTGAGAAGCAGGTAATCACACCTTTCCCCAACAAAGAGGAGAAACTTTACGTAGGGGGGAGACTAAATCAAAAGGTCGTACAAGAGATCGAGACCTTACTCACCCGCTCCCGGGATGTGTTCGCGTGGACGCCAAAGGATCTGAAAGGGATCCCAGCAAGTGTCATGACCCACTCCCTGAACATTAGCCCAGAGGTCAAGCGGCGTAGGCAGAAAAAACGAAAACAGGCAGGGCCAAAAAACGCGGCGGCTGCGGTAGAGCTCGCGAAGCTGATTAAGGCAGGGTTTGTAAGACCAGTGCAATACCCAACGTGGCTGTCAAACGTTGTTATGGTAGAGAAAAATCCCAAAGGGACAGGGAAGTGGCGCATGTGCGTGGATTTCACCGGTCTCAATAAAGCATGTCCCAAAGACAGTTACCCATTACCTTCGATCGACCAGTTGGTGGACTCAACCGCGGGTCATGAAGCTCTGAGCTTCCTGGACGCGTACTCTGGATATAATCAGGTTATGATGAACCCAGCCGACTCGGGGCACACTGCTTTTATCACAGACAAAGGAACCTTCTGCTATAAAGTGATGCCGTTCGGTTTGAAAAACGCGGGGGCTACATTTCAGAGACTGGTAGATATGATCTTTAGCGACCAAAGAGGTGACACGGTAGAGGCCTATGTTGACGATATAGTGGTTAAGAGCAAAAAGCAAGCGGGTCATACTCGCGACCTGGCAGAAGTCTTTGAAACCCTAAGAAAGTACGGTATGAGCCTCAATCCAGAGAAATGTGTCTTCGGAGTCACCGAAGGCAAGTTCCTAGGTTTTCAGATCAGTGCACGCGGTATCGAAGTCAATCCAGACAAGGTCCAGGCCGTAATAGATCTGCAACCCCCAAGGTCCATTCACGACGTCCAACGGTTCGTGGGAAAGGTCAACTATTTAGGAAGGTTTTGCGCAAAGCTCGCGGAGCGAAATCTTCCTTTCTTCGACATATTAAGGAAGCCAAAAAGCTTCGAATGGTCTGAAGAGTGTGAAAGGGCGTTTATGAGTCTTAAAGAGCATCTGGCTAAACTCCCAACTCTTGCGTCCCCAATACCAGGTGAAGGCTTGCAACTGTACCTCGCGGCAGGCACGCGTGCTGTAAGCGCTGTGTTAGTTAAAGAACAACGGGTCCCCGTCTATTTCGTCAGCAAAGCACTTCTGTCGGCCGAGACCAGATATTCGCCCATTGAGAAAGCAGTGCTCGCGTTAATAACAGCCGCTCGTAAACTCCGACCTTATTTCCATGCTCATCCCATCGAAGTACTGACAGATTTACCACTACCGTCTTTTATGAGTAAACCAACAACCTCTGGAAGGCTCGCTAAATGGGTCATTGAAATGACAGAGTTTGACGTAGTCTATAGACCACGACCCGCCATCAAGGCACAAGCTTTGGCAGATTTCATTGTTGAAACAAGTTTCAGAGAGCTAGAAGAAGATATTATATCTCCTGAACACCCCGCGTGGGTAATGCACATTGATGGATCGGCAAACGTAGATGGTTGCGGGGCGGGAGTCGTCCTGACTTCCCCAGCTGGGGATAAGATAGATCACGCGATTGCGCTAAGGTTCAAAGCCACGAACAATGAGGCAGAATATGAAGCACTCATCGCAGGGCTGGAAATTGCCGTTAACGCGGGTGTTCATGTGGTAAAGTGCATGAGCGATTCCCAGATCGTCATGAATCAGATCAATGGGACCTACGAGGCCAGAACAGGCAATCTCCCCAGATATCATGCGAGGGCCACAGCCCTAATTTCGTTGCTCGGGCATTTTGAAATTGAAGCTGTATCCAGAGAGGAAAACACGCGAGCTGATGAACTCGCGAAGCGAGGTTCCCAAACTCAGTATGCAAATATAGAATGTACTAGCGAGGGTCCCACTGCCATTACCAAAGAAGGAAAAGCCCCATACTTTTGGTTCGTGAAGTCTGAGAGCGCCATAAGCAATCAGGTGGAACTGATGGAGATAAGCGAGCCAGTCAGCGACTGGCGCACACCTATAATTCAATATCTTGCGAGCGGAACAGGGCCTTCGGATCCGAAAGAGATGAGAAAGCTTGTCTCTATGGCTGCACGCTTTTACATGTGTCGTGGAGAACTTTACAAAAGGGGATACGGACCACGCGAGCTCAAGTGCTTGACTAAGACAGAAAGTGACGTGCTGATAAGGGAACTTCACGCAGGATTATGCGGAACTCACGCGGGATGGAGACCAATGGTCTATAAAGCATTAAGGCATGGAAGTTTCTGGCCCACCATGAAGCAAGACGCACAACGCGAGTCTCAGAGCTGTAAGCCGTGCCAATACTTTGCCCCGGCATCTCATCAACCAGGTGTGGAGTTGCAGATAATGTCGAGCCCTTGCCCCTTCGCGATGTGGGGGCTAGATCTATTAGGACCTTTCAAACCAAAAGCGCCTGGTCAACTAGAGTACATCATTGTAGCAGTTGATTATTTCACTAAATGGATCGAAGCTGAGGCCCTCGCGAGCACTACCGTTCCGGCAGTTAAAAAGTTCCTTTGGAGAAACATCATTTGCAGGTACGGCCTCCCTCACGAGATCGTAACCGACAGGGGACCACAATTCAATTCGCCGCAATTGTTTACATGGTGCAAGGACATAGGGATCACTTTGAGGATTGCTTCAGTCGCTCACCCGCATTGCAATGGCCAGGTAGAAGCAGTGAACAAGAGCATTGTCATGGACTTGAAAAGACGGCTAGAAGGCTCCAAAGGCATGTGGGCCGAAGTGTTACCCCTGGTACTATGGGCAAACAGGACCACGGTAAAGAAGGCGACAGGAGAAACGCCATTTGCTCTCGCGTATGGAATAGAGGCAACAGTACTAGTCGAGTTCATTATGCCCACGGACCGCGTGATTCAGTATAGTCCGGACGACAATGACGAAAAAATGCAGCTAGAGTTGCAGATGCGAGAAGAGACTCGCGACTTGGCCACAATCAGAGCAGCCAATCATAAAGCCGACGTCGCAAAATATTATAACAAGCACGTAAAATTGAGGGGATTTGCCAGAGGAGACCTAGTGCTCCGTAGAACAGAAGGGGGAAAGCTCGACCCCAACTGGGAAGGACCTTACATTATAGATCGCGAAGTCGCGCCCGGAGCATATCGCCTCAAGGACCACTCTGGAAATCACATTGCCAACTCCTGGAACGTGATGCGACTTCGTCGTTTCTATGCCTAATCTTCCCGAAAAACTCAGGTTCGTACAACAAAATTTTCCCTCATCCTTAGTCACAACATTTGTTACGTTAAGACACGAGAGGCATGATTATTATGGCATGATAAGCACAGGAAGAGCTGTCGGATCGCGTGTCCTGCTTCCAGCTTCCAGGGCTGAGCTAGAAAACTCCCCCTGGTCGCGAAAGCGTAGACGGCTGGGCTGGGCTAAAAAACCCCCCCAGTCGCGTGTCCTCCTTCCAGCTTCCAAGGCTGAGCTAGAAAACTCCCCTTGGTCGCGAAAGTGAGGACAGCTCGTGCTTCCAGCTTCCAGGGCTGAGCTAGAAAACTCCCACTGGTCGCGAAAGCGTAGACGGCTGGGCTGGGCTAAACCCCCCCCCCCCCCCAGTCGCGTGTCCTCCTTCCAGCTTTCAAGGCTGAGCTAGAAAATTCCCCTTGGTCGCGAAAGTGAGGACAGCTCGTGCTTCCAGCTTCCAGGGCTGAGCTAGAAAACTCCCCCTGGTCGCGAAAGCGTAGACGGCTGGGCTGTGCTAAACCCCCCCCCCCCCCCCCCCCAGTCGCGTATCCTCCTTCCAGCTTCCAAGGCTGAGCTAGAAAACTCCCCTTGGTCGCGAAAGTGAGGACAGCTCGTGCTTCCAGCTTCCAGGGCTGAGCTAGAAAACTCCCCCTGGTCGCGAAAGCGTAGACGGCTGGGCTGGGCTAAAAAACCCCCCCCAGTCGCGTATCCTCCTTCCAGCTTCCAAGGCTGAGCTAGAAAACTCCCCTTGGTCGCGAAAGTGAGGACAGCTCGTGCTTCCAGCTTCCAGGGCTGAGCTAGAAAACTCTCCCTGGTCGCGAAAGCGTAGACGGCTGGGCTGGGCTAAACCCCCCCCCCCCCCCCCAGTCGCGTGTCCTCCTTCCAGCTTCCAAGGCTGAGCTAGAAAACTCCCCTTGGTCGCGAAAGTGAGGACAGCTCGTGCTTCCAGCTTCCAGGGCTGAGCTAGAAAACTCCCCTTGGTCGCGAAAGTATGGGCGGGTTTGCATCATGTGCAGTGCTACTACCTAAGGGTAAAAACCAAAAACTAAATGCTCCTCTACATGTGCAGTGCTTGGTATCCCACGCGAGAGCAGCACCATGACTAAATGCTTTACAAAGACCAAGAATACTCCGTGACGACCACACCAAGGAAAAGCTATCCTACTATGCCGCGGCTAACAAAGGCTAAAGATGAACCTCGCGAGTATTAACCGTCATTTGAAGCTCGCGTGTAAAGATCATGCAATAATTAGCAGAAGAATAGTTTGCAATGCTTACTCTCACAAGATTATGTAACAAGTCAGTTTTGCCTTACTACACAGGATGGACCGTAATTGTGACTTATCTCTTTGCGTTTTCCTTTTTCGCAAACTTTGCTCATTTTTCCGAAACGAAAAACGGGGGGAACGAGGCGAGATAAGTATGTACGAAACAAGCAAACAAAAGCAAAAACAATAATATAGAAACAGCATAAAGGTCGCGACCATTATACCCGCGTTATATACAAAAGTTGATTACGAAATGTCACAATTCCTAAATACAGAAAACATTGTTCAAAGACAAAAGACATTACTTAGAAACAGTTTTAGCAGCAGTCCCCGCGTCCTCGACACTATCCACCTCCAGATCCACAACATCTCGAACACCAGACACTTGCGATCCTGAGCCCCCCGCTTGATCTAAACTAGAACGCTTCGAAGGCTGAACGGTGTCGAGAAGGGCGTCAGACGCGAACACCTTTCTCTTGCGAGACGAGAGGGTTGGAGAAGGAGGGCTTGGAAGCGTGCGAGGAACGGGCTCAGACCTCTCATGCGGAGGAGGAGCGACCAACTTCGGGAGAGGAGGCCTGAGAACCTGATTCTCTTTGCCCTTAACAATACCTCTCTCAGACGCGAGACGCGTAATCCCCCAAGCCTCGAGTGGAGTCTCCCCGTCGTCAATAAAAGTTCCGGGCAACGGGGGCTGGTACTCAGGAAGGTCAGTGGAGAGCCCGCATAGGTCCTGAGCGTTGAAGGGGAAGTCTTTGACCTTGAACTTCAGCATCTGCATCTTTACCATACAAAGGAGAAGCGTGTTGGCGGCGTTTTTGTAAAAATCGACGCGAGCACGCTGGTGATAACCCCCACAATACTCCTCCACCGCCATGTTCCTCTCATAAGCGATTCTCTCAGACATCGTCGCGTGAAGTTTCTCATTCTCTTGTCTGAGGTCGTTCACTTGCGTGTTATACTCAGAGACGATGTTGACGTGGGTAGACCTCTCATACGCAAGTTGGGCTTCCAGCTCCTTTATCCTCGCGTCTTTGGCTGACAGGCACGCGAGCTCGCCCTCCATCTCCTTCATCTTCTCCATAGCTCTCGAAAGCTCCTCCTCCAAGGCTTTCTTTTCTCCCATAAGCCTAGACTTGGCCGCTCTGTGGGCATCGCGGGTGGACTGATCCTCTGCCCTCAGCTCCTTAAGCTCATCTTCAGCAGCAAGCACCTTCCGAGTTGCGCTCGCGATGATATTCATCCCCTGCAAAATGAAGTTAGAAATACCCCAAGAAAACAAGTAATAGGTAAACAGGAGACTTACAGCAAAGAGAAGTTTGGCCAAGCCGCCAGGCCTATCCGAAACTTCCTCGTAGAGGCTAGGTTCGGGAGGGAAAACAGTCGGTATCGTTTCGACGAATGCACGCGTCGCGGATAGACTATGAATGAAGGTCGGATTCGCGACCGGGGTGTCAGTAGGCTCTGGAGAGGAGTCAAACTCCACTTCCGTCGTCCTCTTACGTTTTTTCTCGGCAACTTTCTGCTTCCCCTTATCACGAACCGAAAGCACGCGAGACCTCTGGACCGGAGGAGCATCCTCAAAGACTGTCGTCACGGGCTCTATTTGTGTTTCCGAAACAGCGGCTGGGGAAGTAGGAGTCGAGTCAGGAACGGATGAAACAACGCGGGTGGGCGCCTCGATGGTTGTTAGCGCGCCCGACTCGTCAAGGACCAATCCCCCCAGATCCGGAAGATCGGCGAACATATCAGCATCTACAAAAACCACCACAAGTCAGCATAGTGTAAATAGTCATAAAAAACGCGAGCGCTGAAACAAAAACGAGCTAAAACCTAGGGCATGAGCCTTGAGACTAAGTCCCCTGGCGACCAGTAAAGAGTCCGAGATAGCCAGCTCAAAACGTTTTTGAACTGCTTTGTCGGGATAATCCTTGTAATCACGAATGAATCTATCGCGAGTCTCCTTGGGGAAAAAGCATGGGGCCCTTCTCGCAGTAGGCTCGCGTACCTGGACGGAAATTTCAGAGCCAGGAGGGGGACAGACCAAAAACCAACAAGTTTTCCACCCCTCGATCTTCGAAGGCAATCGGAAGGCGCTAGGAGTCTTGGCTTGAGCGGTGTAGAACCCATCCTCGCGGGAGTTCTTCTTGTACGAATTGATGAGAGCGTAGTGAGGAGTATTAGGAACTATCCCAATGTCCTGACATCGCATGATGTAAACAATCAGAGAGCTCCAAAAGTTTGGATGCATCTGAGAAGGGCTGAAGCCTAAATCCGCCATTACTTCGGTCTGGAAGGACGTCCAAGGAAGGCGGAAGCCGGCTTCTAAAGACTGCCTACTCAAGGCGAAGAAGGACCCATACTGATCGAGAGAAGTGCCTTCAAGATCGGGGAGGGCAAAGACGGTCCCCTCAGGGAAAGGATATCGCGTAGCGAGGCGACGAAGATCGTCAAAAGTAAGACTGCTACGTTGGGCGGTGTTGGGAACTAGAGTGCGAGAATGCGTAATTCTCTTTGTAAGGATGCTCACGCGGCCGGGGCCCGCGAGAAAGGGTTTCTCTATAACTATGTGGGGCAAAGACCCCTTGTGAGAGAAAAAACTGGCGAATTGACCGTAATTGGTCTCGGCTCGCTCTTGAATGACGCGAGACGGGAGTCTGGTTTTGGATCTTTTGGGCGTCTTCGCTTTACTCCTCTTAGATTTTCTAGAAACGCGAGATCGTCTACGAGAGTCTGGCTCGCGATCACCAGAACCCCCTTCAGACCCGGACGTGGTACGCCCTGAATACTCAGCCCGAGCTGAGCGTTCATAAAAATCATCGCTACCTGAAAGCATGGGTAAAGTAAGTTTCAGTTTTCCAGGGATGGAAAGAAGGAAAAAAGAACATCAAAATTAGGGGCAACGCGTGTCTAAGGTAACTAACGCGAGGCTATAGAAAGTAAACAAACAAGAAATCCCTGGAAAAGCTGAAACTCAAGAATCAAAAGGGAAGCCAAAACGACATCGGAATGGACCAAGCCCAAGAACACGAAGAACATCACGAAGGTCGAAGATGGCAGAAATTGACCAAAACACGTTTTTTCCCAAACGAGCGCATCAAGGAATAAGAGTCGAAATGGGATACAACGCAAAAACACCCAATGAACAAAAAGTGACCTTCAGAAGCCTCTCAATTCAAAAGAACCGAGTGAAATCTCTGCGGGCGAGAAGAAATGGAACGACGATAGAAACCCTAAAAAATCAAGAAAACGAAGTAGAAAAGAGAAAGGAGAGCGGAAGACTAACCTGCCATGAAGAATCGACTGCGAACGACGGCGAAGATGACGATGGAGAAGGAAGGAAAGCACCGGCGAAGAGTGTTGCAGAGAAAATAGAGGTTACGGCGGGTTTGAGAAGTTGCAGAGAAAGTGGAGGTTATGGCGGAAAAGGGAAAGAGGAAGACGAGAACGGGTATATATAAGAAAAAATCGAGGGAAAGAGGGTGCAATAATGAGTCAACACGTGGACGACATGCGCTCGGCGCGGGAATTCGTAAAGTTTTTGAATTCAAAACGTCGCCTAGAGAAAACAAAGCAGAAATACACGCGATCCTGACACGCGATGAGAACGTGCAAAGTCTAAGAGCCAACCTTACATCGAGAACGCGACTTCAAGAAGACAGGCCCAAGCCTTCAGCTATCCAGCATGAAAGCTTGGGGGGCTGGATGTTGGAGCCGGTTCTCGATGGGCTCGCGAGGCCCATGGGGAATTGGGTCAGGCCCATGAGTCGCGTGCCGGGTCGGTCCAGGAAGTCAGCCCAGAAGAATAAAGCGGCCCATGAACAGGTGAAGCCCAATAAGAGGATACAACGGGACTAAGTATCGAGGGGCAAAACGGTAATAGGCTCGCGTGGGTCCCAGGTGATAGTATAAAAGCGCAACCCAATGGATAAGGAAAGGGATCCCAGTCATAAGAGAAAAACGCTTCACCTCCCTCTTAGTAGTAAGAAAAACACAAGACCAAACCCTAACTTCAATCTTCACTTCCTAGAGAAGTTTAAACGTTTAGCACTTGTTTTACCACTTATAGTTTTGTTGTAAAGCTTTAGTGTTGTTATGAATGGTATCTGAGTTGCTCGGTTTATTGTAAGTTCGGAATGTAAAACGTCTTTGATAATATACTCTGCTTCCTTACGTTGTTTTCCTTATCTTTGAGTATACTTGCGTTGTTTCGGTGTATTCGGTTTCACGTTAATCCTTCTTATCGGAGTTTAAAAGAGTCAGAGCCGGCTTCCTTCTCGGTTAAGTTACGCAAGTGTCAGGTGTCGGGAGTAAGGTTGATTTCGAGGAAGAAGACGACGAGTAGTATTATATAAGTTGATTGTCCAGACGCCCTGTGTCACGCGAAGTGTTTGTCGCGTGATCTCAATGTTTACAAAATGTACAAGCCACCTTCACTGGCTAACTGTGAATAATAAGTTGTTGTTTTAGTAACTTTCCTTCCAAGTTTTATTAATTATTTGTTTTACAATACTTTCCTTTGAAGCTTGAATACATACATATATCCGGTCAAATTCATGGCATTTATTCATGATAATCTACAAATTAATTAGAGATTTATATCCTCTGCCCATTATATTATCATAAAACCACATTTTCTACTTATCCCTACGCCTCAATTCTATGGATCAATATATTAAAGATTTTTTTATGAATTTTTTTCCTGAAATAGGCCTTTTTTCAAAACAAATTCCCGATCTACACTTATTTTCAAACTAATTTCCGTTATAGGCACTTCTGGGAGGGTTGAAATTTTTTCACGTGTGAGAGACGCTGAGAATTTTTATTTTTATTTTTTATGTACAAGTCCCAGGCCTTTTATACATAATGTATCTTGTTAAAAAAATAAAAATTCAGTGTAAGAGTCTCTTACACTTACCCTAAAAAAAACAGGCTTCTCATATCTATCGTCGCCATCCCCAATGCACAGCCATGGATGAACAATTGAAGGTTTTCTGTGAAGGCTGTAAATGGAGATCTCCAACTCCAAAGCTAACATCCGAAGATCAGCCCCCACCCTAGATTCGCCAATACAATTGAAAAAATACAGTTCAAAGCACCAGATTAGATTGATTTTCAATATGCCAAATTGAAAGAATAGATGCAGAATGAGTATGACAGCAACATGAAATTCAGAAGTAACCACAAGCCCTAATTCGTAGCTAATTTATTAAGCACCCAATCCAAATCTCATAATACCTAAATTTCTTAAACCCCAAAACTAAAACAATTGAACAGTAAACTTGAGAAGTGGAGTAATAAAATTGGTACCTGGAAGCGCCACCGCTGCTCATCTTCAAAGATTTAGCAGCCCTTGTGGTCGTGCAAGCTTTGTGTTCGCCGGATTGATGGCATAGAGAGTCGGAGTTGGGTGGACTCGGCCTCCATTACAGATCTGACCTGTTTTAACCAAGAAGCTCGCCTGTTTTTGTAGGTAAGGTTTACCTCTTATACATAAAAATTTAAAAAAAAAAATTCAACTTCGGATGAGAGACGTTGGGAAATTCCGACCCTTCAGAAGTGCCTATAATTACACGATTCTTATATACAGCCCGGTGCTTTATTCAAACAACGCCGGGTCACTCGCGTTCTGCGAGGACACGTACACTCGCGTTCTGCGAGATTAGCAAAAAATTAGGTTAATTACATGCATGCTAATCTCGCGTTCTGCGAGTGCACGTGTCCTCGCAGAACGCGAGTGTCACGTCCCTCGCAGAACGCGAGATTAGCATGTCAGATGGACGTTGTTGTGCGCCATTACTACATGTCTTGTCCCCACCTAACTATAATAACTACCCCCTTATTTTAAGTATTCCGTAACACCTATTAACCCTACCCTAACACCTCTTTTTATCATCTTTCACCTCTTTCACCCTCCATTAAAACCCATTTTCAAAACCTTAAAACTTCAAAACACTCTAAAAACACCTAAAATAATGGAAGATGAAGAGGAATTCAACAAAGGAGGGAATGAAGATGGTGGTTCATCAAGTTACCATTCAAATGAGGTAATGTTCTTACTTAATTTTTGAATTTTAATTTGTTTTGCACCATTAAGAGCTAAAATGAACTTATTATGTTGTATTTCATGTTAAATCTAGTAGTAGTGGTAAGTGTTGAAGAGATGACTTTTGCATATAATGTCAAAAACTTAGATGTGTTCATGTTTTTAGGTTTTTTATGGTTTTGAATGTAGGAACTCATGTTATGTTAAATTATCCCGTTCAATGACTAGTTTCAGGAAATAGCAACTTCTCGCGTTCTGCGAGAGGAAGCCACTCGCAGAACGCGAGAAGGGCCTTCCTCGCAGAACGCGAGAATTTGCACATTACAGAGTATTAACAGAAGCACTGTGTATAGGTGAATTTTTCTTTGTTCACTGGATTGAATGCAATCCAGTTGAATGACTACACCTACCCCTCGCGGAATACGGTGCCCGTTTCGCCACCGTCATTTGATTTAGGGATTGACGACTTTGGATATTATCATCAACCATCTTTATATGAACAACATGTGCCATCTACATATGAATTGCCTGTGCCATCTACTTATGAGTTGCCCGTGCCATCTACTTATGAATTGCCATGTACATATGAGGTGCCATCAAGCTATGATGCGTTTGATTCACAATTTGCTAACCCACCAACAAACGTAGGAGAGGAGATGTGTTTTCTTCCCTCTTTACGCACTGCACCAAAGTTTGATAGTCCCGTATGTGAGGAAGAGGTTGTTTCTAGGGATTATTCGGAATATTTCACTACGGAGCAAGTGTTTGCGTCTAAGGAGATTGGTCATTTGTGGGCTTTGAATGTTGCAAAGCAACACAAGTTTATGATCTCTATTGGAAGGACTGTACCATCTAAACTGGGGCAAAGTGGTAAGATTCAAATCATTTGTGAGAAAGGGGGAAGCCATAGGCCTAAAGGTGTCGGTGTTAGATCAAACACAAAGAGCAAGAAAACGGGGTGTAAATTTCAGTTGAAGCTCATGGAGAACCGGGTTGAAGAGAATTGGAGATTAGTGGTTGTTTGTGGTTTGCACAACCATCCTATTGGAGATAGTTTGGTCGGGAATGCATTTGCCGGGAGGCCAACCCCGGATCAAAAGAAAAAGGTTCGTGAGATGGTACTTTCACATTGTTCTCCAAATCAGATTTACACTGAGATAAACAAGGATCCCGGAAGTTGCACAAAGAAGAACCAAGTGTACAATTTGGTAAGACATATAAGGGAAGAGGAAATGGAAGGTAGAACCGTGGTTCAAGAATTCTTTCACCAATGCAAAGAGAGCAACTACTTCATGGAGTATAGGCCAAGTGCAACGAACCCTTCGATAATAGGCGACTTGTTCTTTGCTAGCCCCGAATCAATGAAACTCTTAAAGGCGTTTCCATATGTCTTTTTGATGGACTCGACTTATAGCACGAACAGGTAAGTATTTATCATTCTGTTTTTATGTTGTATTTATCTTACTGTATTTTGGTTCCAGGTACAATGTTCCCTTCCTGGAGATAGTCGGTTTGACTTCTACATGGAAGAATTTTGTTGTGTGCGGGGTATGGTTAGAGGCTGAGAGCGAGGATAGTTATTTATGGGCGTTGCAGCAGCTGCAGACGATGTATTTGAGAATAGGAGCATCGCCTACTTGCTTCGTCACTGACCGTGAGATGGCTCTTATGAATGCAACAGACAAGTTATGGCCAAATGCAAAGTTTCTCTTATGTAGGCGACATGTAAGGAAGAACATAGAGGCGAGAGCCAAGATAGCTATGGGCACACAAGCATTGGGGGTTCATATTTCAAATGATTATTATAACGTGTTCGAACAAACCACTGAAGAAGATTACAAGAGTACTTTGAAGAAACTTGAGGACGAATGGCGAGCTTATCCAACCGTATTGAAGTACGTGAGAACGAATTGGCTAAACCGTTACAAAGAAAGACTTGTTTCAGCATGGACGGATAATGTCTTCACTCTCGGGAATAACAGGACAAACAGGTATGTTCTGTAATTTATGTCTACCTTCTACATATGATAAAAAGAGCTTCTGTAATGCACACCTCGCAGAACGCGAGGGCATACCAACTCGCAGAACGCGAGTAAATTCCTTGATTCAGTGTTGATGCATTTTCGAATGCAAAGATCCTGGAACAATGCATGAACTCGCAGAACGCGAGGTGTACACACCTCGCAGAACGCGAGGAGTTACACATTACAGAAGGATCCACAGGTTCTGATTTGAATTTGCATTTTATTGTTTTTTCGAACATTTTAGAGTTGAAGGAGCACATTCATGTCTTAAGTCATACTTGTCAAGTGGAAATGCTAGGCTAGACACAATGTTCAAAGAATACAAAACAATGGCGGAGAACCAACTTAAGGAGATTACTGTGTCTTTCACCGAGAGTTTGAATAAGAGCTTCACAGTTGTTGAAGGGGCGGACTTGTTTAAAGTCTTGAAGTTCAAAGTCTCTTACAAATGCATAGAATTTTTGCTTAAGGAATACACGAAGGGGGAGAGATTAGGTGTGCACTTTAATATGTTTTGTAGCTGCGGGATCAAGATTAGAGATGGGTTGATGTGTGTTCATCAGATTGTAAGACATTGGAAGGAGCAAAGACCACTAAGAGTATCAGAGTTGCACCCTTTCTGGAGTACTTTGAGTTTGGAAGAAGTTGATGTTCCCGGCATACTGGAAGTTAAGAGTAAGGTGGCAAGGCGTCTTTTTCAGACTTTCTATGAGGAAACGTTTCCGAAATTGTGCCCCCATGATCAAGAAAAGTGTGCACAAACTGTTTTAGACATTGGGAAAGTAAATACTCCTCTAAAAGAGCCGGCTATTTCAAAGCACACCGGAGGTCGTCCAGTCGGAGCTCCTAACAAACAACCTAGGTCAACACAAAGAAGACCGTCTGCATGGGAGCACACAAATGTTGAGATGGATGCTAGAGATTTGGAAGAAACACCCCCAAAGAAGCAAAAAAATGCTTCTAATTCTGAAACATTCAAGAAACCAAAGATTAAGGTGATTGGCAAGTACAAGTCTCACATACCCGCGTCAATGCGCACCCATGTGAATGGTTGGTTTGAGGTAAATGGAGATGGAAATTGTGGATTTAGAGCAATAGCTCATGAATTGCATGACAACCAACACTTATGGAGGGAAGTAAGAGATTTGATGATAGCTAAGGTCAAAGAGATTTGGCACCTAGTTCAAGGAACTTGGATTGGACCTCCACAACAACCAACTTTGGAGAGCGCTTTACACCAACTTACATGGGAAGGAATAGGAAGGGCTCCAGAAGATCACTGGCTAGCTACCCCGGAAATGGGATGCCTTGTGGCATCCACATTCAACATAGTGTTCGTAACGGTGGGAAAAAATGCTAACTACACTTACCTTCCTCTACAACGTCCTACTTGGTTAGAAGATGGTGACACACTTCCGACGTTCTGCTTATTCTATATTCAGAGTGAGAGACATTTTGTTCCGGTAAGTTTTTGGATCTACTTATGAATTACTATCTAATATGCAACTTCCTAACGTTGTTGTTTTCTTGTAGTTGCGTCTTGAAGAAAACTGCCCATTACCTCATGTGTTTACTCCTTGGTGGCGAAACGCTGAAAGAGATGCTTTTTCTTTGCACGATCTTGTGTCACATCGATGTGCCGCCTTTGAAATGTAATGTTGAAGTTATGTTTTATTCGCTGAATTTGTAATGTAATGTTGAACTGGAGATGGTTTTTTAAATTCTTAAACTGGAACTAATGTCATTGACATTTTCCAGAAAATGTCATTCCTCGCGTTCTGCGAGGCGGGTGTCACTCGCAGAACGCGAGTAACACCAACCGTGCCACAGACCGTGCATATCAACTGAGAGCACCCTGTTTCCTATAGGGCAGACTCGCGTTCTGCGAGTGGTGTACACCTCGCGTTCTGCGAGGTTATGCAAAAAACGAACAGAATTGAAGCAACACCAACATATCCCTAAACATAATCCAACAAAATTATCCAATCAACAAAACACCTAAGAAAGCAATCCAAAACACAATCCAAAACACAAAACGAAAGGCTACTCGTCTTCTCGTGGTCGGAAGGGAGCGAGATTTGACATACATAGTAGCATTTGGGCGTGATATGAATCAAAATCCTCTGGAGTGGCAAACCGATACCGGTCCATGTCATTGTACACCCGGCCAATCACCTGTCTCTCAGTAATCATCCCAGGGATTGCAGGACGGATATACCTATGGGTCCTCTTGATGTACCAATCCATGTAATCATGGGAGCATTCATGTGGTGCATAGGCAACTGGCCCCATATCATCGAGAGACAAAGAGTGAACATCTCTTGACTCCCAAAGCCATTGGTTGGCGTCATAAAAAACACTATAACACCTAATGTTTTTCAACCTATGAGCTTTGAGCGGTTCGATGACTGGCCTAGGAATACGCTGCACTCTCCCAAATTGTCCGGGACACCTATCAGGCATGTGTGGTTCGGTGATGTCACAGCAAGATAACACCCCGTGAAATAGAGCGGGAGCAAGCTCAGGATCGGTGAAGTCTTGTGCTCCATACGGGTTCCAACATACCTAACAAAATGACAGAAAAACGCATGGTGAAATCTGTAAAACACCAGAAACTGCAGAAACTAGGACAAAATGCAGAAACTTGCATTTTCTCGCGTTCTGCGAGGGTGTGCATCCTCGCGTTCTGCGAGAAGCCACAGACTCGCGTTCTGCGAGAAAATGTTGCATAATCAAACAAATTACTGCTGCGTACTAAAAAAATGCAGAAATCCCAGAAAATGCAGAAACTTACCATCTCCGGCATAAGAATATCGAGCGCTCCCCTATAGTCTCTTCCGACTTGCCCCTTCTTCAGCTTTACATTCTTAGGCATCCACCGGTATGCCCATGGTTCCTCCGCTCTCCACCGAGGACGTTCAGTAGGTCGGAAGTGTGGGAAGTAGTTGTAGATCCATGCCTAAGAAATACAAAGTACGTTAAATATGAAAATATATATAAGTATGTAAATTAAACGCTTAGAAAGTATAATACCTGCAACAAGGTGTAACAGAAAGACATCTGGGCACAACCCTGTCGTGTGCATACCCCCAGCTGCCTATACAGATGGGCCAAAGCAGCTGAACCCCACGATATGCCCGTAGCATGGGCATAGGTTTCCAAATAAGGCCCATATCTAAGCCGAATCAAGTTCTGTGACTTGTCCGGAAATAAGAGCGAGGAAGCAGTATACAGCACCCATCCTAAACCCTTTCGCTCTGGACCTAGGTTTTCACAATGCCTTCTAAACCAATCAGCTTTCACCCTCCCAGAATCTAAAGTGTGCGGATCTACTCCAAAAATTTCCGCCCCCTTCCTACCATAGTATTTTATAATCTCATCATGACTAAACTTGGCACCCAGTTTCTTACAAGTAGTCATTGCTTTCCCTTCTATAGGTAGGCCTAAAATCATATGTACATCCAGAAGGCCAATAGTGATCTCACCACAAGGGAGGTGGAATGAGTTAGTCTCCGGTTGCCATCGTTCGATGAACGCTTCAATCAACGGATAGTCGACTGCTTCGTACATCATGTCAGGTAGATCTGACAATCCAACAGCATCGGGAATCTCTGACCAGTCATCGTTGTCCAATGGCCAATCACTGCTTTGCTTTGTCCGTTGTTGTGGCTTCATCGGACCTTTCATCTGCAGAAAAATACAAAATTACACACTGCAGGCCAAATTTACAAAAAATACAGTTTCTGCAGAATTATCAGCTTCTGCAGAAACCAAGCATTTTCTCGCGTTCTGCGAAGAGTAACACCCTCGCGTTCTGCGAGTATGCCACTCCTCGCGTTCTGCGAGAAAATGCACAGAAATTGCATTTTCTGATAATTCTGCAGAATTTCTGTTAATGTATTAAAAATGCAGAAAATCAATAAATTAGTAAATTACCTCCCCTTTCTGGATGTGGAACGCCACATGTGCTTCAAATCCCTTAAGCAACTCGGGATCTTCTGGACCGCCAGGTGTGGCATGAGTGAGCTCAGGATCATACTTTGGCTCATTCTTCTTGGACTTCCTCTTTCTTTTTGGTTTCTAGACCAATTCTTCTTCTTCTTCTTCTTCTTCTTCATCATCATCATCATCATCATCACCTTCTTCTTCGTGTTCTTCCCCAACACCTTCATCCTGGTACTCTTGTTCCATCGGTTCTGGTTGAGGATTGTAAGAAGAAGAACAAGCTTGTCCACTTCCTTGACCCATGTCTTCAGGAACACTTCCCTCACCAAATCCACCTCCCCAACATTGTCCACCGACCCAACTTTGTCCACCCCACCCTTGTCCAACTTCCACTACAGCATATTGAGGAATGAAATTGTCCCAGCTACCCGATTGTTCATATGGAGTTGATTGTGGTGCCCATTTAGTTGACGGTTGTGCACATGAAACTGACTCTTGAGAGTAAAGGTCCCAATCATCATTTCGATACCCTTGATATGTATCTGCTCGTTCTATCCCACTAGGCACAGAACAGTCTTCCCCGGCATAACTATGGACACCACTGTACCGCTCTATGGGGCGATAATCAACGTCGGGGAGCCCCTCGGGGAAGAGCTCTACCGGTGTTGTATTCTTTGCTCTCCTTTTCCCTTTTGCATTTTCAACCGGTGGATTTTCTCTCACAGCGTTCCTATTTCTTCGACGGGTTGAACGTCCAGGAAGATCCATTACCTAAAAAAATGTAAAGTAGAATCAGTATATAAATATAACATTATATAAAGTAAAATCAGTATATAATAAAAATCTGCAGAAGAGGAAAGAATTTCCAGTTATGTCAATTCCTCGCGTTCTGCGAGTACCATGACACTCGCGTTCTGCGAGTACCATGACCCTCGCGTTCTGCGAGTATACTACACCCCTCGCGTTCTGCGTCAATTTGCACTATAATGAGTTTCCGGCAACAGTTTCCGGCGAGATTTTCCGGCGAAAATTCAATATTTTAGCTAAAATACCTATCAATTTAAGTAAATTACCAAATAAACATCAAAACCCTAAATAAACTCAACAACCCTAATCAAAAACCCTAACCCTAATGAATTTCAACATAAAACAACATCCACTCATCCACCATAATTCAAAATCATCATCTTTCATCCATTATACAACCATTTCTAAATCAACATTCAATATCAAAACATCATATAATATGCAATTTCCTATACTAACAACATATATTCATCTAGAAACAACATTAAAAAGCATAAGAGTATAAGAAACATACCTTATATGGAGATTTGTAGTGAAAAGAGGAAGAAGAAGTAGGTTGAAACGAGAGAGATGGTGAGAGGCGGCGGTAGAAAATTGTGTGTGATGTAAAAAATGGGCCGAGTAGGGTTTTTCCCCTTTTATAGGGAAAAAACACCCTCGCGTTCTGCGAGGTGACGCACCCTCGCGTTCTGCGAGGATGCGTTCCCTCGCAGAACGCGAGGGTGCGTTATTTAGGAAACGCGAGGATGCACATTAAAGCGTATTAACAGAAGCATTGTAGTTAAGTGTGCAAAATAACACATTTTTAGTGTCTTTTTTAAGGCGATAAAGCCCAATTCGGCAAAAATGTCATCGAAATGGAATGAAACTTTGTTTCAATCCTTATAATGTCTATTTGATCATGTGTGTAACTTGAAATTAAGATTTCTTCCTTTGGAAGTGAAACCTAGTTTGAAAACCGAACGAGGTCGCAATATGTATGACACACCATATAAATAAAGAAATATAATAAGGTTCAACACTTCAAAGGTGCAACATAATAAGGTTCAACATAATAAGTAATTCTAAACAAACAACATTAAACGGAACAAGCAAACAAAGAAGGTCGATAAATTTTCAAAAGAAAGATCTAACGACGAGGGTTGAACGGCCTGAAGAGGTTCCTGAATTCTCGTGCGGTCATCCTTGGTCTAGTGGATGGTTCCCCTCTCTCCCTTTGACGTTCTTGTCTCTCCCGTTCACGTCGCTCACGTTCTTATCTCTCCCGTTCAAGTCTCTCCCGTTCAAGCATATCAAAGTTGTCTCCAATGCTAGACACCGTACTAATATCAGAAATATCAGATTCTTGATTGGAATTGGACATCTGTATAATCACAAACCTGACCAAATTATAGTTACATACTCAATCAAATTCATAATCTATACAAACAACAACAATGCTTATAATCATAGTAGCAGATCAGCATGACTCTCGCGTTCTGCGAAGGGCATGACCTCGCGTTCTGCGAGTACCATGACCCTCGCGTTCTGCGAGGGGTGTAGCGTTCTGCGTCAATTTGCATTATCATGAGTTTCCGGCGAAAATTTCAGGCGAAAATTCAAAATCAACATCCACTCATCCACCATAATTCAAAATCATCATCTTTCATCCATTATACAACCATTTCTAAAACAACATTCAATATCAAAACATCATATAATATGCAATTTCCTATACTAACAACATATATTCATCTAGAAACAACATTACAAAGCATAAGAGTATAAGAAACATACCTTATATGGAGATTTGTAGTGAAAAGAGGAAGAAAAACTAGTTTACCGAGAGAGATGGTGAGAGGCGGCGGTAGAAAATTGTGTGTGAGGTAAAAAATGGGCCGAGTAGGGTTTTTCCCCTTTTATAGGGAAAAACCACCCTCGCGTTCTGCGAGGTGACGCACCCTCGCGTTCTGCGAGGTGACGCTCCCTCGCAGAACGCGAGAGCCCGGGCGTTATTTAGAAAACGCCCGGGCGGTATTTAGCAAGGGCCTATAATTAGTTTGAAAATGAGCATAGATCGTGAATTTGTTTTGAAAAAAGGCTCATTTCAGAAAAAAATTCTTTTTTTATACTCTAAATTAACGGATAAAAATCATGTGAGAATGAGTTCTTAAATGTGGCCGGTGTGTGCTTAAGTTACCAAATTAACACAACAAGAAAATTCAACTTGGACGACGAAATTAAAAAAATAAGGTGACAAATTTATTTTCCTATCCCAAAAATAATTAGGACTACGAAAATATACATACGTTGCCCAAAAAATGTTTGTGCTACGAATGAATAGATTTATCACCCTAAAAAAATTTAGACTATAAAAAAATTAATTTGTCGCGCCTTAACGAAGTTTTGGGCTACGAAAAAGTTAATTGATCGGCTATCACCCTAGAGAAATTTTGGCAAACGAAAAAATTGATTTTGTAACATAATATTATATTGATACCAGACTAGTTGCATGCCCTTCTTTGGGTAACTAGCCTTTCAATTCATCGTCAATCTTTTCCTACATCGATCTCAGAAGAAAATATATGCATAGGATAGCAATGGAATTGGATGATGACAAAAGATGGAGACTCAACAATATTATAAAGTTGTAATATCTTTCGTGGGTTAAATGACAAAGCGTACAAGCATTAGGTTTGGTTGCAAAATTTCTCTGAGTTATATATCATCGTCATCTTGAATCCATACTGGTCAATCTCTTTTCCTTGCCAACATTAATTTGTTATAGTATATACTCAATGCTAATTTTAGTTTGACACGGTTATTCTATAAATAAATACTATATATTATAACTAATTAAGTTAATAAACTCTTAGTATCCGTATACTAGAGGAAAGTTCTGGTGCGAATAGGTCTTAACGTAGGAAAAACGAATTGTTCACGCTCATAAGTTAAACGTTAATTAATGTTTATATTCTTGATAATAATGTTCATATTCTGAGCCATGAAAAGTTTTGAACGTTTTCAGTGAGAGACGCGGTGGTCTACATGTAATTACTGCGTACTTTGATTACTTTTTCTTCTAAAAAATGACCTCAAAAAAATTCATCGCCTAGATTATGAACATTACGACCCAAGTTATGAACATTAGTTTGTTGTCTCTAAACGCGAAAAACTTCGTTTTTTCTACGTTAAGTTTTGTTCTCACCCAAACTTTTCTAGTATACTATAAGTTTCGACGCTGGAGTATATATATATTATCTTAGGAATAACATGTATGCACATCAATCTACACGATTAATAAACTATCATATACGATGTCAGCAGCATTACTTGTTCAAAGAGTTCTTGGAAACTCATTTTAGTAATCCAATAAGACATTCAACCCCAAAAATTAGTATTCCAATAAGACAACTTTAAGTACCCTGGCCAGCTAATCTCAGTAATGAAAATTAACGAGTAATGGCTAGATGCATCCGATCGATGTAAGATGCTCAATATGTGATCAAATCTGATGGATCACTAGTTTGGCATCATAACATATCAATTTTACGCACGTACGTGTACAAATTTAGTAACATTTAATTCTAAAATCAAGCATATGGCATATGTTTCTACTGTACTAAACTTTGGAGTAATTCCTAACAATCCCATATGGCATATGTTTCTCGAATAATTCGCACTAAGAGGCGATTAATAGTAATCAAGGGAAAGAAGAAAGTTCAGGTGCAAATAGCTCTTAACGTAGAAAAATGAACAGAGCGTTCACAGATTACACATCAATGACAATGTTCATAATCTGAGCCAATTTTTTTTAAACGTTTTCAGTAAATGACATATTTGTAATTACCGCGAACTTTATTTTTCTCTTTTATTATTTCTCAAAATAACTTCAAATTTTTCTATCGACCGAATTATAAACATTACGTTAAGCATTGTTCTCACCAGAACTTTTTCACGAAATGTATAATCGACATAGAATCTTTTTAAATTTTTAGAAAAAATAAAACTACACCAGTTTTTGTATCATCATACTAATCTTCCAAAAATACCAGAAAGGAAAACATATTCTAGGTTTTTTTATTTTATTTTAATTTTAGGAGAGAGCAACAATCTTAAGTAACCGGACAATCCTATCTATTTATACACTCAACATACGACACACAACCTCACAACTCCACAAACAAATCCTATCTGCCCTTTTTCGTGCCAGAATTCCACATTATACTCTTACTCCCCACACACACTTTCACAACACAAATCATTTCACAAACTCAACTCCATACCAAAATGAAGTTCCATTCCCCATCTCTAAACCACGACCACGCCAACATCGCCAAGAAATGGCGGGAGCTGAGCGGTGCAAGCGACTGGTCCGGTCTCCTGAACCCGCTCGACGACGACCTTCGTCGCTACATCATCCACTACGGGGAGCGGGCCCAGGTGACCTACGACGCCTTTGAACGTATCAAGGAGTCAAAGTACGCCGGGAGCTGTCGCTACTCAAAATCGGTGAGTTGGGTAAATAATCATACATGTGTTTGGTATCGAAAATATCGATATCTATTTGTTGTTTGATATGAATCAAATATATCAGGTATGAGTATCGAAATGATTTTAGAGTGTGTTTTTGATATCTTTATAAAATTGAGTATATTAAATATATAACTCAAACCCGATATCTCATACTCGTATCTTGATACTCATACCTGAATATCGATACCAAACGAGCCCTAAAATCATTTCAATACATACTTGATTCATATCAAACAGAGGATATCAGATTGATATCGATATACTGATTATACCAAATGCAAAAATATCGATACCAAACGACTCCTAACGGAAGTTGGTTGGGGCTAATTTTCCTAATTGAAAACTTTCAAGGAGTCAATCTGACACACTCCCTCTGCTCGAAAAACAGGAGCTTTTCTCGAAGGTGTGCATCGACAAGGGTCGACCATACAAGTACGAGGTTACGAGGTACTTTTACGCCACCTCGGGAATCGATCTCCCTGACAGCATCATCCTGAAGTCGTTGTCGAGGGAGGCGTGGAGTAAGGAGAGCAACTGGATGGGATACGTCGCGGTGTCTGACGACGCCACGACGACTCTTTTGGGTCGTCGGGATATCGTCGTGGCGTGGAGGGGAAGTGTTCAAGGGCTTGAATGGGTCAATGATCTTCAGTTTTTGTTGGTTCCGGCTAAGGGTATTTTGGGAAATGAGGAAGATAATCCGATGGTGCATCAGGGTTGGCTCTCGGTTTATACCTCGGATGATCGTAAGTCGCCTTTTAATAAGCAGAGCGCCCGTGATCAGGTACAGATCAATTCGTTAAATGATTTATTTTTTCGTGTTAATCCACTTAAAATTCCTTAGCTGAATAAAGAAAAAAGCCGGTGCATGAATGATTAGGAGACCATGTCTTGATGAGGTTAGGAGACATTTACCTATTGCTAGACGCTATAGTTATTATATATACTAGATACGGGTCTCGCGCTCCGCGCGAGAAAATTACGGATTTTCGTATGTGATTTAATATAGTTATACATTATTTGTTAATATGTTGATTATTTGTTAATATGTTGTTGTTGTTATCAAATTTATTAATATTTGTAAATATAAGTATTTTTTATTTCCTTATATTTATGTTTGAAGTAGTTTTAAAACATAATATTAGAATAAGTTTGCATTGTCATAAGAGAAGCTCACACATTACTTTAATTTGTGACTTAATCAAGTAGACTATAAATAAATATAACATAGGGATATAAGAAAGATATTTAAATACATGCCCAAAAGTCCAATAAGAGGTGATTAAGAAATGAGTAATGCATTAAATTGATACCAATTTCATTCAATTTTGGCAATGGACAGCCAACTTTTATATAGATAAGATTGATCGTGTCCGGCCTTTTTGAAATGAAAAAAAAAATATGTCATGACCGTTCTAAAATGACAATCATAAATTATACCTTTAGTATGTTATAATTAAGGGTGTGTTTGGATTCTAACACATTAAATCAATAATGTATTATTTTGCATTAAATTTTAATATTCGTTAAATGAAAATTTAATACATTATTAAAATGTAGTATTAAATGTTTGAATGTGCTTGACAACATGAATGTACTAAGTTTTTTCCCTGTCTATTTCTGAAACCTCCATCATCCCTCGACTCTTCTCGATGTTAATATTCATATATTTTTAACTTTTATATAACCAAACATAATTTTTTATTTTAATACATTATTTCTTTCGTAATGCATTTTAATATATTATGAATATCTATCCAAACACACCCTAAGTTTCGCTATATGTTTTAGGCGATGAGTGAAGCTTCTCAATCCTCTTATCCGATTTAAACGCAATTTTAGATGTTTACATCTAGATCGATATGTATATGGGCAAAACTAATGGAGTCCCTTAGCAAGGGTTTCTTAGAGAACTTTTGTTGCTAAGGGACCTAGGTGAATTTGGGTATTTTTATCCGGATCTCTTATCAAGAGTCTCTTATGAATTTTAGATTATTATTATATTCGTTACATATAAACTTAATTAAATTAAGATTTGTCAAAATTAGTCTATACAATTTATAAAATTTATTAATACATTCATTTTCATGAAAACTAATTAGTTTTGTAATTTTTATTTTAAAACACTTAAAGTAATAATAACATGTTCATATATCCAAAATACATAATTTTTAAAATTATTCAAAAACATATCAAAATGATGTCTATAGATTGATAAAAATGTAATTAGAATTTTGATATATCTTTTTTTTAAAAACTAACGTGTATATTTTAAACTAATTCAAATTTAACATGAAATTACCAAAAATAAATTTGGGTTGCTAAGTTTGTCAAGTGGCGCGCATCCAGCGGTCAGAATTTGACCATTCACCTGCTGACATGTGGAGATGTTAATTCCACCCAAAACAAAGGATTGTTTGGCTGTAATGTACAAATGTTGTATTTTTTTTCCCCTTTTCAACCCAAAAAATTGTTTTAGCCAAACACCTCTTATCTAACCTCAAATAAAAGACCGTCCCTTGTTTTCCTTTAAAGAAGAGATCAATTTATGACTCCCTTGATCTTCTTTGATTAAAATAACAGAAATTTAAAAGACCCATGTAAGGGACTCCATTAGTTTTGCTCTAAGACTCGTAAATATTGCCGTTAGCATAACACTAGTAAACATAATAAAAAAAGGATTATTAAATATTATTTTTTCTTTAAGCGCCATTAAATATAAATTAGTCTTGAAGTCTAAACTATGAAAATATTTAAAGGGTAAGTATATCCTTAATTAAACTTTGAATAAAGAGAGTACGTGATGGACATGTTATGAAGAAAGATAGAGTTCAATCAAATGATTTTTATTTTCTAAGTCTAAGACCCAAAGAAATGTCCCAAGTATCGATCGGTCTTGCAAACAATAGTAGTTAATTACCAAAAAAAAATATTAGTTAATTAAATCGTTAATCATTAATTCATTATAAGCAAGAGATATGAACTGAGAACATGCAAACCACATTATCAAGTATCCAAATCATATCATATTTTAAACGAATTAGAGAAAGAGACTACTAAACTAATTATCTTACCGATTTATACGGCGACGTTTATGTAACGAATATTCTTAGCATTGCAATACCAAGACAATTCATTTTATCAACCCCAATTACCAATATCATGATTATTCTTCATTATAGTTACTGTGACTAGCTGGTTTCAGTTGATCCGTGGTAGGTATTGAAGTGATGTGAGAGTATATTTTTTTGCGGAGAAGGCAGGGTTGATATATGTTTTGTTTTCCAGTCCAAGAAGCTCACCATATGTAACGTGCTGAATATCGAATCCTTTCTTTCTTTTCCTTAACTTATCAACTTTCACTCGTACAAATTAATGATTTCCTTACTTGCTTTCAAAGTTTGTTTGGCTGCTACAAAAAAAATCCATGACATATGACATATACGTATCGGTTATGTTATGATGAAGAAAGCATACATATTATATTTAGTATAGTGTTGGTTATCTTAGTTTTGCTTTTTTGGTAACAAAATACTTAGGTATTATCGGAGATAAAAAGACTAGTAAAAATATACAAAGACGAAGAAGTAAGCATAACAGTAACAGGCCACAGCCTAGGCGCGGCACTGGCAACCCTGAACGCCGTGGACATAGTCTCGAACGGCGTGAACAAAGCGTCGAGTGGACCCCCCATCCTCGTCACCGCCATGGTGTTCGCCTGCCCTAAAGTCGGCGACTCAAGCTTCAAAAGAGTCTTCAACAATTACCCCGAGCAACTCAAAGCCCTACGAGTCAAGAACACCTTCGACATCGTACCAAACTATCCAATGATCCCGTACGAGGATGTCGGGTCGGAGCTGGCGATAGACACGACGAAGTCGAGGTATTTGAAGAGTCCAGGTGGCATTGGCAGCTGGCATAACATGGAGGCCCACTTGCATGGCGTGGCGGGGACACGTGTTAAGGGAGGGGAGTTCCAGCTGGCGGTTGAGAGGGACGTGGCGTTGGTGAATAAGTCGGGGGATTTTGTGAAGGATGAGTTTTTGGTGCCGGGGGAGTGGTGGGTGCTTAAGAATAAAGGGATGGTGCAGCAACAGGATGGGGATTGGAGGCTTGTGGATCGTGATATGCTTAATCATGATTTCTTTTGAGGATTCTTTCTATGGTTAGTTTATGATTATCGTGATTGAAACTATGTAGACGCGAGGAAAGCACAAACTGCATGTGTGATCTTGGGGAAACCACGATAAGCGCAACTGCGAATTGAATTGGACTCATCTGATAAGCCAATGAGATTCTATCGTAAAATCAATTGACACTAAAAGGAGTAATCCACACGGATTTATATACTAGGTTAGATTAGTCATATCTTTCGATACGAGACTACACCTTAGCAAAGTCTCTCTTTTTTTGTGGTCTTTCGTTTGTTCGAACATGTATTTCAGTTTCTTCATAGACGCTATTTGTGAGATACAGATTCAAAACCTATAGACAAATACTTAAGGGAACCCAATGTCATTTCACTAGACTAAGTGATGATTATGCCTGATAACAGTGGCGGATCCAGGGGGCAGTGGGTGCAGCCGCCCCCACGGACGTCCTGTGAGAAGCTTACCTAGCGGATCGAGCCCCCACGACAGTCGGAGGTATTTCCGCCATGGAAGAGGTGATATTTAGATCTGAGGAATGGAAACAGATACGTTGAGAAGAAGACTTCTTCTTCTCTTATTTTTAATAAAAATAATCACATTTCAGCTATGGCCAAAACGATGTCGTAAAGCTAAATGATAAAAACGTCTTGTAGATTTTTCCTTTTATTTATCTTTAAAAAGAAACAGAAATTAAAAATAAAATATACTCCCTCCGTCCCTTAATGTTTGCAACATTACTGTATTTGGCGTCCCGAAATGTTTGCAACGTGTCTATTTATATCCATATATTTCTTCCTATTATACCCTTACTCAATTTTATTTTATTCATGTCTTTACAACACTTTATCAACCAAATCAACCATCTACATCATCTTCTCCATTTAATTTTCATCATTAATTCATCAACCACCTTCATCTCCATTAAACTTCTTCCATTTTTACATAACCAATTTCTTAATTAACCTTAACCATGTCTAAGTATTTCATTTTTTTAAAACAATAATTAACCCACTAATCTATTTCTGATAATCCTAATCTACCCAACCCATAATCCTAATCTAGCCCAAAACCCATCCCAAATCCCAGCCCATAATCTAACCCTAATTTACCCGATAAAACCCCATCTGCATCTAATGTTCTCCATTACTTATCTTTCTCGCCTCCATTTCTCTCCCGAAACCCTAGCTCCATTTCTCGCCTCTATTTCTCGCCTCCACAGTCGCCTCTTTCTTCATCTTTCTTCCTCTTTGATTCCTCAGATGGACAGCGATAGCCATACTCGCCCATCTCAAAGCTTCACTAAGAGTGGAACACCCAGTTTGTCCACTGGACGAGTGTCCCTATCTGTCTCAAACCCGAGCTCACCGGTCTCTGTTGATCCTCAATCCATTTCCATCTCTGAAAACCTCCCCAACCACGATGAAGAAGATGCTTTGAATGAGTTCTTCAGGGATTCGGCCGATGACGATCCCACAGAAAGTCGATCGGGTTGCTCTCTGTCCCCGCCTTGCAATTGGGGTCCGGACTGTGTTGGCGATCATATCTGGAGCTATGTCCCGTCTGAGGAGATCGACATCAACATGCTCTGGTCCCCGGAGCAGAAGAAAGAGTCAATGGAGATGACGTGGTCCCCCGAGCTCTCTGAAAACGAGGCTTTATCTCGTCCTCGGGAGGTCATCGTCATCCCAGACACTCCAACGCCAGAGGTTTCCTTTGATGTTGACATGCCGACCCCGGAGCTGATTGTGATTCCCGACTCGCCCTCTGTCTCTGCCTCCCCATCCCGCTCTGACACTATCTAGCTAAGTCGCTCTATTGTCCCACTATGTTCCACATTTTGCTTATGGATTATGGACTCTGTTTTATGGACTGTTTTATGTTGATGGATTCCTGGACTTTGTAATTTTTTGGTGGATTCCTGGACTATGTTAATATTTTGGTGGATTTATAGATTATTAGTATGATTCTGTTATTCTGTTGAGGAATTTGTGTGACTACTGTTGTGGTTGCAGTTCTGTTGAGGAATTTGTTTGACTACTCTTGTGGTTGCAATTCTGTTGAGCATCTTCTCTGTGTGACTACTGTTTTGGTTGCAATTCTGTGTGATTGAATTTGTATTAGCAATTTTGTCCCATTGCTGAGGTCCCATTGTGTGATTACTGTCGTGGTTGCAATTCTGTCCCATTGCTGAGGTCCCATTGTGTGATTAATGTTGTTGTTGCAATTTTGTCCCATTGCTGAGGTCCCATTGTGTGATTAATGTTGTTGTTGCAATTTTGTCCCATTACCGAGGTCCCATTGTGTGATTAATGTTGTTGTTTCAATTCTGTCCCATTGTGTGATTAATGTTGTTGTTGCAATTTTGTCCCATTGCTGAGGTCTCTCTATTGTTGTTTTTTTTTTATCAATGATGAGTTCTTATAAACTGAGATGCAATTCTTTGTGAAATCTCAAATTCTTTACCATACAATAGGAAACCAGTAATATCTATCGTGAGAGTATGTTAAGCTATTTGTGAGATACAAATTCAAAACCTATAGACAAATACTTAAGGGAACCCAATGTCATTTCACTAGACTAAGTGATGATTATGCCTGATAATACGTTTTTTTTGGTGAAAAATCGGGCTTAACCCGATGGTTGTTTATTGGCCATTAATAATAGTGTCCTCTCTAGGAGTAGTCCTATCGAGTTCATACAAATCAATTAA
The DNA here is from genome assembly GCA_029168935.1 of Oxyria digyna. Classification (NCBI taxonomy): domain Eukaryota; kingdom Viridiplantae; phylum Streptophyta; class Magnoliopsida; order Caryophyllales; family Polygonaceae; genus Oxyria; species Oxyria digyna. The sequence goes on along the minus strand of JAPVLV010000026.1, from coordinate 521,922 downwards.
AGAGTCAGGAATTGAAACTAAATGAACAAAAGGAAGAGTACATTGGAAAGATAACTGGGCTAGGCCATCGGCCAATTTATTGTTGCACCGGAGAGTATGTTGAAGCTGCACACGCCAGGACCGATTATCGAGCATCGTCCAGCAGCGTTTGATTAGGTAGAACTGTCCATGAGTGAGAAGATTACGAGTCTTGAGCAGACGAATTGCTTCTAGGGAATCTGTTTCCAGGATCAAACTGTGAAGCCCCAACTCGAGCCCTTTGTCTAGGCCATAGGCGATAGCCGACAGTTCAGCAAAAAGAGCCGAGCCATAGTCTTTAGACAGCATGAAGCCATGTATAAAATTGCTTCAGTAGGCGCAGCAGAGCTTGTTTCACGTAGCAGCGGCGAAGCCGATTTGGATGTGAACAGACCCGACGCTGAAAAATCCCCAAAAAATCTTATCTGGTGCAGCAGTGCTGGTGTTTAACTGAACAGACGCTAGTCGAGTACATATCGGCGCCGGGAGAAACTGATGAAGAGCTGCCCAATTCCATCCTCCACCGAGCCACATCTCAGCAACATTGGCTCCCTCAATTTCCTCCGGGAGCGGTTGTGTGATCTTATCAATCAGTTTATAAGAGAATCTTCTCGTTTTGTCTTGATATATAAGAAAATATATAGTCATGTGGGGTCTTCTTTGATTCGTATTAATGCGTACTTTAATAATATCAAATTTTTATTATTTGTATTAACATAAAACTAGAAATATTAAGAATACAAAATACAAAACGTACCTCAGCAAATATGTCGTGAAAAAATAAAAAAATGGAAAGAACATTGAGGGAGTAGTCATGAAGCCACGGGTGGGTCCAAAACAGAGTTGTGGTCCCATTACCCACCGCCATACGTAAACCTTTCTTCAGCGTTTCTGCCCCATGGGTTATCCCCTTCCATGTTCTCGAACAGTTTCGAGAATGCCTGATAATACTAGTTAGTTTGACTTATCAGTAATCTGTACGATGTCTAATCAAACTGTGACAGATCAACAAAAATACAGCTCACTAACAATCGAACTGTAGCCATCAGAAGAAAAAAACAGGAACCCGTTGATTATGTTTTCCAGATCTAGATCGAGATGGTGATGTTTTCCAGATCTAGATCGAGATGGTGATGTTTGGTTGTCTGGATAAACTCCGTCACTTTTCGGATTCAATGCACATAAATCTATGTCCATACGAACTTATTAAACAGATGATCACCATCAAAGTTAACAATGAGGCAGAGCAACAAGATACCACAATCTACAGTAAAAAAGTGACACTTAACAACATCAAATGGTGGGGAAGTGTTGAATCAAGAATCAGCCTTAGATTCCAATGGATCCAACCAACCCATTTGCAATGAATCTATAAGCAGCTTCTGTCAAATGAATCCCATCCCAGTTCGCAAATGTTGAAGGATCCTTGCATGTTTTGGATCCATCATGTCCACATCTAACTGAGCTGTTGTAATTGTACGGACCTCCTCCTCCACAACATCCAACAAGTGCTCCATTCCTGAACCCTGAAAGTTCCAATCAAGGATCAAAATTTGATCAATAAGCCATTTTATGTATGTTTTTTGTGACCCTGAATTTAGCTTACCATGGTGCTGTGGTGTGTGGAAGAATTTCATAGAGGCGCCATAAAAATCAGCATAGATGATCTTCACATGTGGGTATTTGGATCTGAGTTTCTTCAGTGAAAGATTGAGCTGAGCGTTATGATATCTTGAGAAGGCGTTGTACGCTTTCAAGCACCCGTTTTGATCGTATTCCGTCTTGTTTTGGGTTTGAAACAGAGTTAGATATATCCCTATACATCCAATTGGTAAATTTCCAGGCACAAGTAATGTCATTGCTCCTTCCTTGATCAGCATCTACAATACAATTATCCAATATACAAAATTAAACCAAACTCATTTCCATGTAAAATAGGATGTAAAACCATGATATTCACTTACTTCAATGGCTGCTGAGATTTCTCCAACCACCAGGGGAGTAAACTGTTTAAGCTGATGAATGTCATTGTGCAGAATCGTCGCGTAATTGTAGTCGTTTCCACCAATCTCGCCCACAATGAACAGAGACTTTCTAAAATGACTTAGACAATCTGATCAAGAAAAATAGGCTTTAGAAACAATTTTAAAGAAAAACAACAAAGTCAAGGTGAAAACTGAATTTTACCCTGGTCAGATTCACACAACGAGTTCTTATACTTCTTAAACCATCCCAGCTGGATGTTGAGTGAATCTGCAGTCCAAAGAACCGATCCAATACTACGCTCGTAGAAGAATTTCGAGTCTAAGGCAGTAGCTCCTGCAACCGCGAAATTCACCCCTTGTTGTCGGGTTTGATGATCCTTTTCAAGGGCTAGATAGGGTGGCACATAAGGTAGTCCATAAGCTTCAGCTGCATAAGTTTAAACACCATTAACAAAGTAAAAATTTGATGTATGACAGTATATTTATATATATGTGTGTGTATTACCTAAGAAGTCAATAACAAGGCGGCCATTCGAGCATCTACCAGTTGGCTTCCGGAAAAAAGTCTCACCATAAGGAAGTTTTCCAATGACGGGAAAATTGACACTGGCGTGAGATTGAAGAAAGTTGCCAGTGTCCGTTAGAGAGTCTCCAAAACTGTAAATGGCGTCGTATTTTCTGGTGCCGTTGTTCAGAGTAGCTGAGGAGGTGAAGAAGACGCAAAAGAGAAAGAAGATGGTTGTTTTCATGGTGAGAAAACTGAGAATGGAGCAACAAAGTGGGGTAAATTTAAGACATTTCGACTTATAAAGTTGTATTGTGTAGTTGAGTGTTATAAATGTGGCAGCATAAGTAGATTTGTCTGCCTTGGCTATTCAAGTCGGTAGGTGACTTTCGCGGGTAATTTTGAGGGTTGAGGGACCAGTGAATGTCTTACCTTCGTCTAAATATTTTGCTGTAGTTTTTTTGCTTAGGATCAGTATAGTTCTTTGTATGAAGTGTATATGCTCATGATATGATTATTAATCAAATAATCATCACTAGACTTGTCAAAATACCAAGTTGCGACAGACATGAAAGAAAACACCACACTTGAAATGACAAAGATTAGTAACATACAACAAACTTGTCTCAAATGTTCAAACATTCACATGCAACCCTAACACTTGATCATTTGAAAGCCAATAGAAAAGTTGCAAGCAATTCCTGCTGCCATATTATTGCCCAAGCTAGGAGTTCATAGACCATGGATGCGTTCCTGAGCCAGAATCAGTGAAACAAAATCAGTTGGAGTTAAGAACATGAACAATTATACTGAAGTTCAAATTGACCAGCACAAAGTAAACACATGATATTAGTCCCGACGATTCATCACAGCTACTAGCTTCTAACTCACTAATACTAAAACCAAAACAATCTCAAAAATCTAGTCCAGATGTTTAGAAATAATGATTGGACAAGTTAGCAGTGTAGAGTGTATACAAATAAGAAGGTTATGCAGGGACAATGCGTAGTGGGAACTCGAATAAGATCGAATGGCGCCTGAGGGAGAACAACACAAACGTACAAGGCTACAAAAAAAAACTCATTCCCTTAGATCTCAACATACATAGATGCAGCTCTATTAACAATTCACCAGCAGCCAAATGCAGATATCTATACTGAGTCAATCCCTAAATTAGGAGGTTTACAATCAAAATTGAGGATCCAAATTGCTGGAGCATGACCCCTAAACTATTTTGCCTTAGATCATAGCCGAGGCCATCAACTGGTACAAAGATTGCTGCATTGACAGTACATAGGAATTTTCTTTTTGTTCAAAAACAACAGCATTGTCAGGTTGTGGTGAACTGAATTCATTGTCCATACAAAGTATATTTTCTCAAATTCATGGTAAGCTGATATCATTCAATCCTTGCGCAGAGGAGGTTCCAGAAGGATAATCAGACGAACACAATAATCAGGAAAAGCCCCCAATCAGGGAAAGCCGAAAAAGAACCCTAATTTGAATCAATTCTATAATACAACCGAAAAACTAAAATCCAAACCCTAGAAGGTAGAATTGAAGAACTGACCTGTAGAATCAAGTTGATCCATAGTACTGGGTAGGATCCATAGGCCTCTTATTTGGCTTATTGTAATCGGGAGGGCAGTAGGTGAAGGACGCAACCATGGAACCGGGGAAGACGACGTATTTGGCCACCAACGCCAGTTTGAAAAACAGCGGTTCGCCTCTCAACATCAACATATTGGCTTGGATCAAAGAAAGCTTCAACTCTAGAGATTCAACACAAAGGTAGGGTTGGGGACGGCTAGATCTACTACTAATCCAGAATTTTAGGGCAAAATCGTCTATTATCATATTTTCATATAATTATATTAAAATATTTTGACACGTATGTCGGTGGTGAGGACGATGACTTCATACATCTAGCTTTTCCTCCATTTTTCTACTCTCGAAGAAGATCGATCATGAGAGCGAAGATCTATCTTTTCGGCGATTCCATCACCGAGGAGTCGTTTAGCGATGGCGGCTGGGGAGCTTCCCTTTCCCACCATTTTTCTCGATCTGTAATCTCTCACTCTAATTTCTAATTTCATTTCCTGGGTTTTTGTTTGGGGGCTTTTTCTTCTTTGACTGAAAAAGCTATGGTGGTGTCTATTTCAGGCAGATATAGTGCTAAGAGGATACAGTGGTTACAACACTAGGTGGGCGCTCAAGGTATTTGATAGGATTTTTCCGACCGCCGGGTCGGAGCCGCCGTTGGCGGTGGTGGTTTTCTTTGGTGCTAATGACGCTTGCCTCCCTGATCGGAGCTCAGCTTTTCAACACGTGCCTTTGGATGAGTATAAGCTCAACCTTTGCTCTATTGTATCTTCTCTCAAGGTCACCTTTTCTTGTTGATTTTGCTTGTTAAATTAGTTTCCTTTTTAAAATAGTGTGATGCTGAATCCTTAGGTGAATTAGGATATGAAGGCATTAATTCAGCATGATAACAGGAAGAAAAATAACCCACCAACTCGATGATCTTGTTTATTGCTCTGCCAAATGTAACCTGACAGCAATTCCTGATTCCTCCACATTGGTGATGAATAGTTTTGAAATTGATGAGTACGGAGTACTTCTTAATTCTCAAGGAAGTCTTGAACTTGACTGCAAAAGTTCATCTGTAATAAAAGAGAGGATTCAGTTTACTGAAGAAGATCCCAGTCAATAATTGTTCATACTAAGTTATAATACATTTCTGCTTACAGAAACGATGGCATGATACTATCATTCTTCTGGTCACACCGCCTCCGATTGATGAAGCTGCACGCTTGCGGTATGACATTTACATTAAAGCTAACCATCAGCACCCTGGTGGCTAACAATCTCTTTGCTAGCTATTGACAGTGTGTAAAATTACTTCTACCTTAATCCATGCAGGGATCCTTACTGTGGAAATGAAACTGGTATACCTGAAAGGACTAATGAGGCTGCTGGTGAGTATGCTAAAGCTTGTACGGTCGCTGCAAAAGAATGTGGAGTATCGGTAACAGATATTTGGACCAAAATGCACGAGTTTCCCAGCTGGAAAGAAACATATTTACGGTATTCATTTAATAGCAGTTATGAACTTCTTGTCTAACTTATCTTTAGTGCTAGCCAACAGCATAATTGAGCATCAGAGGACTATTCCTTAGCTAACATGCATAGTTGGTTTGGTTCCTTACATTCTTTTTTGGGTCAAAAAAAGAAAGAAAGTAAGGAACCAATACAGTTTGAGCATCAGTGGAAAAGTCTTATTCGAAATCCTTTTGACTGAACATTGTCTTGTTCTTCCCCTAATTTTGTGTGTTGGGTGTGCAGAGACGGGTTGCATCTGTCACGCCAAGGTAACAAAGTTGTATTCGAGGCGGTAGTGGAAAAACTAAAGGAGGTTGGTCTGTGTCTTGAAAATATGTCAGTTGATCTCCCCCTCTTTGCTCACATTGATCCTAAAGATCCTCTCAAGGCTTTCGAATAGTCATATAAACTCGTGACATTCAGGTTTGGTTCATATTATACTTGGTTTATTGTGGGTGAATGTACATTGTATTTGCTATATTCTGATGTTTAGCTTCTTTCTTGTGCACCTACATCTATTCTGACTGTGAGATCCTGTATAATTTGCCTTGACAGTAAAATTGTGTCTACATTATGTGGTGTCAGACAGGGTTTTAACTTAAGGTGGCAACAATGGCAGGTTGGCGGAAATAACTTGCAAACTAAAAGAATAGTGGTATTCTCACCCTTGTAAACTCCTTCTTCGCTACCATATATGGAGTACTAGTTTTACACATTGTGTGGGATGGACCTACTTATGAAAGGAAGTGTTTTATTCTTAATTATGCAGAGTTTGAACTTGAAACCTTCATCTGCCTAAATAAAACAGACCCTTGATCAAGTGTTGGAATCATTACCTAGACCTGAGATTTTCTCTTTCGCCTTGCTTGATGAAGCAGTTTCTTTATCTGATTGATTATTCCATAAATCTGGACCAAGTAGTTGGTCTGAAATCTGAACTGTCCTCTGTATAAGATACATCAAGACCTAACATTTCAGGCTAGAAAATTTTTAACAAGCAAAATGCACAAGTTCTGGTAGTATCAAAGTTGTATTGACATATCATCATTGTATATTAAAGTACGTACGCATTTAGAAATAATTCGTGATCTGCCAATTCCATGGACGCTATGATCATTCTTTTCTTGAAACATATCATCATTGTATATTCGTGCCGTAACACACCTAGTAATCGAGTAGCATGCACACGACAACGTCTCCTTTTGTGCCGCCTACAAATACTACACTATCCCATTATACGTGAGTGGTGATCTCCAAGTACGCGATTGAAAAATCAAACAAGAGTTTGATCGATCGAGGAGGAGAGCATGCCGCCTATGCCAATGGACTAGGTAGTAGTCGTCGATCACACCTATATAAGAAGATGTTGTTGGGGGCATGGTCGCAACATCTAGGTAGTTGTTTGCCTGTTTCAGTTTGGAGGAAATCAAACAAATGTTTCATCGATCCTTTTAATTATTGGAATTAAAGAATAATTATTTTTGAAAATTTGTTCAGATTAATAATATAAATTTGGAACTTTATTTGAAAATTATACATAGTTTATACAATTTCAACAGTTGATTTCAATAAATAAATAAATAAAATTTTAAATTTATCTCAATATGTTTCTACTATATAAACTTATACGTAGAAAGTATAAAATACTTGATATCTTCATTTTAAATATAAAAAAAATTAATCTATAATAAAACATTACCTTATTTATATTATAATAGAAAAATAATACATTAAAATACAGATTTTTATAAATCATCCCTCCCTCTTCCAAACACAAAAGTCTAAGAATCACTCAAACTCATTCCTCATTCCAACCGATTCCTCATTTCAACCGATTCCTATCTCAATACCAAACGAGCCCTTAGTTCTTTGGTATTATACGCGTTTCAAATATTTAGTCCCTTCTTCTCTAAACCGCGTATCAAACGCGTTTCATAAATCGAGTGTATGAGTGGGACCTACTTAATTAAAAACGGAAAAAGAAAATGAAAGACGAAGAGATGGAGGGGAGAGTGAAAGGATCTTCTCTGGATTTTGCTTATCATCTTATCTAGAGCCAAAATCCTTACCTCCATAGCCAACTACTCTCTAACATCTCCTCCTCCACGACAATGGCTGGAGTTACTTCCTCTCCTGCATCCTCCCTTCTTGCTTCACGCCTTCTCTCTTCTCGCACCTTAAACCCTAACTCATCTTCTGTGTCTTGCTCTTACATTCCAGGTACGTCTGTGTCGCTAATGTCTGATGAATTGAACTTTTGACTAGGGTTTTGTTGATTTAAGTTTGAAATTTTGGTTTCAGTGCGTTCTAATTTGAGGAAGTTCTATGGCGGAATCGGAGTGAAACCGTCCTATCGCAGGCATTTCTCAATTTCCAATGTTGCCACTGAACTTACTCCTACTGAACAGGTTTGCTTTCTTCTTCTTCCTGTTCTTCCTGTTCTATTCAAATCTATCTTATGAATTGTTGATTTGATGATAGTCTGTGCATAATTGAGAGATTTGGATTGGGCATTATCTGTTTGTTGCCTCTATGAATGCCCAATTGGGAATTTTAAGATATTTACGGAAAGGAAACGACATTTTAGTGGAATTGTTCATCGATCAAAATATAATCAGTTAATAATTGTCTATTCATTTACGTTCCTTTCCGTTTCCGAAAACTACAAACAAACGGACCCTTAATCTTATAAGACCGCGTTACCTATTGGGACAGAAGATGAAATTGAGAACTTTTCTTGTAGATTCAGAAGCTTGCAAAAGAAACCCAAAGGCCTGTTTACCCCTTTGCTGCCATAGTAGGGCAAGATGAGATGAAGCTCTGCCTTTTACTTAATGTGATTGATCCCAAAATTGGGGGTGTTATGATCATGGGTGACAGAGGTACAGGGAAATCAACTACAGTCAGGTCACTTGTGGATTTGCTTCCTGAAATCAAGATTGTCCTAGGAGATCCATTCAACTCTGACCCAGAAGACCCGGAATTGATGGCTATAGAAGTTAGGGAGAAAGCCGTCAGAGGGGAGGAGCTCGAAGTCACCATGAGCAAAATCACCATGGTCGACCTTCCCCTCGGTGCTACTGAAGATAGAGTTTGTGGAACCATTGATATAGAGAAGGCGCTAACTGACGGTGTTAAGGCATTCGAGCCTGGACTTCTTGCAAAGGCCAATAGAGGAATCTTGTATGTTGATGAGGTTAATCTGTTGGATGATCATTTGGTAGATGTTCTTCTCGATTCTGCTGCTTCGGGTTGGAACACTGTTGAAAGAGAAGGCATATCAATTTCCCATCCTGCTCGGTTCATTCTGATTGGCTCAGGAAATCCCGAGGAAGGAGAGCTTAGGCCTCAGCTACTCGACCGTTTCGGTATGCACGCTCAAGTTGGAACTGTCAGAGATGCTGAACTTAGAGTCAAGATTGTGGAGGAGAGGGCTCGGTTTGACACGAATCCCAGGGATTTCAGAGAATCTTACATTGCTGAGCAAGAAAAGCTTCAGGAACAAATTTCAGCTGCGAGAAGCACTCTTTCTTCTGTTCAGATTGACCGTGAACTCCGAGTTAAGATCTCTAAAGTATGTTCTGAGCTTAACGTGGACGGATTAAGAGGCGACATAGTGACTAATAGGGCGGCTAAGGCTCTTGCTGCTCTCAAGGGTAGGGATACAGTTACTACTGAGGATATTGCAACTGTCATTCCCAACTGTTTAAGACACAGGCTTAGGAAAGATCCTTTGGAATCCATCGACTCCGGTCTACTCGTCATTGAGAAATTCTATGAGGTCTTTACTTGAAGCAGTTTGTAAGGTAAGCCTTACTTGGTTGTGTAATTTTTATTGTAAAACCAGCCTGAGTTTTCTGTTGTTGTTTTGACAAACTTGAATGATCAAGATTATAAATTTTTGATTTCTTGTGGGTCCTCTATCATCACGCGAAGTTCATATATCACAGTTGAGTCTACATCACTGGTTCATGCTCATAGCAACAGTATAAAGTTTGGTTCACCCACATGATCACATCGTGGATGGGCCCGCTGTAGATTGAGCCTTGAGGAGATTAGGGATCTTTTTCTTCACGTTTTATATGACCAATCAATTTGTCTGCATTCAATTTTCCCTTCATTTGCGGCTTTAAGCCAATTAGGGTATATATGATGCATCATCACAAATTAAGTAAACACTTTGAATCTTGACGAACACTGTCTTTTTCACTACACTCCAACAGGAATTCTTTATGCTTTTTTTACTTAAAGCTCACACAAGAATATATAAGAGTTATCACTGATCTTATATTTGCGACAGTACTTAAAGGTGGGTTTGACACTAAACAATATAATTAGAGTCAGCTGAAAAGGCCACTGTAGTTTACTACAAATGAGCATACAAAAAAGAAAGAGCACAGAACAACCCACCAATACAGTGATCATTATACACACAAAAAATCAACTGTTCCATTAAAATCTTGTGAAAACTCTGCCACGCAACATCATTCATTCATATGGGGCATGAACCTCCTTTATGCAAAAGTTGCAGCTTAACTAGAGAAGCATTTCAGAACTTCAGAACTGAAAGGGAAGCTATCAAATCAAAACACATGAATAATTAGAGGATGAAAGGTAGGCAAACTAGACACAGCAAAGTATACACTTCAAAGGGGCCAAGAGACCGGAGAGTCCGCCTCGCTGCACTCACTGCTATTCAGTTCTATGACGTCCAGGATCGACTCGGGTTTGACCGACCCAGTGAAGCCGTTGACTGGCTCATGCTCAAGGCTAAGGCCTCTATTGAAGCACTCCATCAGAAGCCAAATGTAGTCCTTCCTTATTCACTGCAGGGTCTTGTCAATGATCAAGAAAAGCTCAGAAATCTTCAGCATTTGGGTTTTGACTCAGTCAACACCTCAGCTTCTTTTCAAATGGAGGCCTTGCCTGAACTCAACTATCCTTTTCCAGTAGTTGGATCATCTCAGCTGGAGAGTTTTTTGCCTGATTCAAGCTCGTGTCTTGATCAGGTGGTTTTCAGTGCAAATCTGTTCTCTAAGAAAACTTCTGATCCAGTCAAGAGATCTGTCTTGTCTTCATCTCTAGCTTCATCAATGGAGGACGCGCCAAAAAAGCGTAGGGTACTCGACTGGCCTTTCAGATTGGTGAATGAAGAATGAATATAATGCAGGTGATACTGAGTGCTTTGAATTTACTGTCATATGGTTTGTTTTTAACTGTCTGAGTTGATTCTTTGTTTCATCATCTTCTGTACTGTAATCCTATTCCTATGGAGAGATCGGTTTAGTAACACTACGTACACAAGTACTGTATGAAATAATAATGTCACGCCAAATTACAGATTCTGAATATTTACAGTATAATTATCACATTGTCTTAACATGTACAAAAAAATACAAGAAAATCCAGTTTCAGTTCATACAGAAAAGGGAAGGCACAGAATAAATTTCGGTATAAAATTCAAGTGTCATGTCTAAGACACCATGCTTTCTTTTCTAGCAGTTGCTGAGTTTTGGCCCTTGGGTTTTTCCTCTCCAGAAAATGACAGCCTTCGAGCTTTTATGGTTACCTTTCCATTCAAAGCTTTCGGTTTAACAGGTAATGATTTATGGGATGTTAAATTGGTGTTCTTATCAGCCTTGCTTATCTGATTACTCTTTCCACTCTTTGGAGTTATGGAATTAGTCGGTACTCGGGTTTCCCATGGACGAGCCACAACCCAACGCTCTTTCCAGCTCCATCCCCAGTCGGCTTTTCCTATTTCAGATGCATTCACTCCTTGATTGCTGCAGTTTGGCCTCCACTGCATTTCATATCATGTTTAAGTAATTTTTAAAATCAGTGGTTAAGTCATAAAGTTTATAGCTGATTAACAATTTCAGACCTGGTGAGTGAAGGCATAAGCTAAAGCTCGCTCCCTCTTAACTGCAGCTTCTTCTCTTTGTTGTATCCTTGTCAGAATTTCCTCAAGAGCATTAAACCCATCAGACCATTCAACCTATTAAGAACTTGAAAACATCAGCCACTATTTTTGGAACCTTCTAGATGAGGCTGATAGAATATGAAACTAATCTTGGGGCTTCAACCATTAGCTTAAGCTTTTGGTTGAGTTGATCATTTGACATTGTATCAGAGCCAGCGTGACACAAACGTCACAGATTCAAATCTCATTCAACCCCTCCATTCAAAGTGGAATATTTAGCACTGGGATAGAATATGAAACTAATCTTGGGGCTTCAACCATTAGCTTAAGCTTTTGTTTGAATTGGTCCTTTTACAGAGGCAGAAAGAGTCTAACCTCAACATCATGAAGTTTAGCCTCAAGTTTTAGTTGATTCTCTATCTTCTTTTGTTTAAGATTGCCTTCAACCGCCATGCTGAATCTTCGCTCTCTAATCTGCGCCTGTATTCTGCCCCATGCATGAAGATGGGTCAATGTACCTGCAGATTGCTTCTTAATTGACTCTCCTGTTGTCAGTTTGTGCAGTCTTACAATCCCCTTAAGCCGAAGCAAAGATCTTCTTGCCTGAAATCATAACATACACAAATCACTAAACTAAGAGTCTATGAAACTACCAACATAAAATTGGAGTATAATGCTAACCCGATATGCTCGGTACGCCTTCTGGATCCTGATGGCTGCTATATCCTCACTGATTGTAGCAGCATTGGATTCATCAATTCTGTCACTAACACCAATTTCAACAACAGATGTGTTCATTGGATGGCTGTTGGAATCGGATTCGTTAGATTTGGATGAAGCAGGATCCACCTATTTAAAGAAATGAAAATGGTTAGTGAAGAAATCTTATAAGATCAGATCATTATGATATTCATACCGTTTGCTGTTTGGATTTTTCATGCTTCCCCTTCTTTTTGCCAACTATGGTCTTGAACCAATCTCCAGAACCCATTCTGATTCCAACAATCTCAGCTCAGTCCAACAACTTTCAAATGAAAAATGTTACACTAATTACAAATCAGTAATTCACTTATCAATGTGCATCTCACAACAGACCCAAAAAACTGCATGTTGAATCATTCAAAGATGTGTGGGCATTCAGAAAATAAGATTTCAGCAATCTTCACAAGAAGAAGTCATGACTATGAAGATCAACATCCATACTTAAAACATTAAATGAACCAACAGGACAAGAAAAGTTAACAGCAAGAAAATTCAAGATCTAAGATTTGTAGACATACCAGCAAAGGAGTTGGGAATTGAGCTGTGTAACAGGAGTGCAATAGAAGCAAATTTGTGCCGACGAAAGTGGTTAAGAATGAGGAAGACGATAGAGAGGTGGGTGGAGAATGGAGATGCTGCATATGGCCCATCTAACAACAGTGAGTTGGAAACCCCAATGTTTACAATAAATATGGCAATAAAAAATAAAAAAATTAGTGTTTGTTTTGCACATTTCTCTATCTAATCACTCACCACATGCTTGTTTCTAGCTGGGTGAAGCGGCGGAATTGATGTTTATGACAGACCAACCACAAGACAGAGAATTCATATTAATGACTTTTTTGGCTTCTTTTTTTTTGGGTAGGAAATTGATACAGAAAACTCCTTGTGGGTATTTTTGGACGGATTAGGTGGGGGCAGATTTTTTTATTTTCTAATGAATCATGTAAAATCATTTGAAAATCTGCTGGGCTTTAGATAAGTAGGTTTGTTGTCGTTAGACTTGCAGAAGCATTAATAAGATGCAGAGGATTTGATTCCCAGCATGGGCATTAGCCTGGACCCAGGTCAGTATTCAGTAACAGAATTACCAGCTCAACTAACATATCCAAATAAAATATGATTACCCAGGTCAGTAACAGGATATGTAAATTGAATTTGTTACAGAAAATGAGATGTTTGGCATTTAAGCTAAAATGATTACCCAAGATTTGAGATGCTAGTGTATCAATGATAACATTGATAAGTAATGATTAATGATAAGCCATTGAAGCGAAGTTACTAAGAACTAATCCTCTCTCACAATCCTCTGCGGCTCAAACGAGGTCAGATTTTGGTAATTGTGCGACAGATCAACGTCAAATTTAGCTAAGTATTTGTGTTTAGTGTCATCGCCATAGCTTGCAGCGATTACGATCTCGTATTGCCATGGGTTTTCATGATCTTCTGGCGCCTCCTTATCATCAAACCAGGATTTGTGCTAGTTTTTGATTGGCTCTTTATCATTATTAATTTTTTTTTCGTAACCTCACTTCGTTTCTCTCTCCATATCACAATCTCTCCCCTCTTTTCTTCGAGCTCTCTCCATATCACAATCGATCTACCATCACCAAATCGACTCCATCCAGCATTCCGCTTCCGGCAATTCCATTGCGCAGATCCCGCCTTCAATTCCAGATACCACCAAATCGACTCCATACTCATTCCTTCTTGCTTCTGAAATCAACTCCAGATCCAATCCCTAATCCCGCCTTCAATTCCATTGCGCAGATCGATGTTGGGTTTAAGGAGGATTTCTCAATTCCTAAGACCTGGATCCAATCACCCCCGTTTGCTACAATCTTCCCAACTGCATCATCAATTCATCGATTCTTCTCTTATTTCACCCAATTACTCCGCTTCTAAGGTAATGCTTTTCTGTTTATTTGTACTCCAAATTTCAACGTTTAATTGCATAATTTGACTTCATGATACTGTTTTTGTTCCTTGCTGATCTGAGATTTTTGTTTCATTCTCCATAACTGTGTATGAAGCCAAGAGTTTTGGGTGGATTCTTTTCAATATGATTATATGATACATGAATTGTTCTTCAACTCAGCACTGCGTTTCTTTGTATTTTATCATAGTACAAGTGATGTCATTCGTTGTTTTATGACACATCACATGGATTTCTATATGATGCATATGCCTGGATTGTTGCACTGAATTTAGCATTAGTTTCCCACCAAGGTATGGCTCTTATCAGCACTTCGATTTTTATACCCAACAGGTTCCATACATTGGTTTTATGGTCACCAAATTGTACACTTCTTTTACGAGTATGGTGGGTAGGTTTGGATCATCATTTGTGGGCAGTGGTATTGCAGTTCTCTTGCACACTGTGCTGGCAATGTCTTTGGTATCTCATGCTTTCATGGTCTTCTAGACATGAATATCTGTTGTCTGATAGACTGGGGTAGCTGTCATGTTCTGTTTCCTTTTTTTTTGGTTAGGGTCTTTTATCCTTTGTGATGGATCTTTCCAAACATATCAAAACGTTATTGATTGTGGTGCTTTCTTAAAGGCTTTTCCTGCTAAATAAATTGATGGCTCTTTTTAAATTCTCAGTCACATTGAGTAAAATATTGTTTGTACATACCTCTGTGGAAATGTGCTGATTGTAGAAAGATCTACTTCATATAAATAATTGTTGTACATGTACAGTATGTTCTAAATAGAGTTGTAGTTTAAGTTCTTAGCTTAAGATGGTTTTGGCCTAATTTTTAATCATGTGATAGATTGCCCAATTGCCTATCTCTGTTCATTTTGGTTTCCGAAAATTATGTGTGTTGATTTATGATTGTTGTCTGCATTAGAATTGTTATAGAATTAGTAAGATAGATTCATCATGGTGGAAAAAAATATGACTGCATATATAGACTATGCATGATAACGACTATAATTTATATTAGTGATATATTGTAGTTTGGCAGCATCGTAGTAGCTGTAACATATTGTCTATTTAATAAAGAATAAATGCATAAGATTGCTCACCGCTCTTATCCATTATAAGATTGCTTTCTTTCAGATTCTGATTTGGTTTGTTACTCTAATTTCAGATTCTGATTTGGTTTGTTACTCTAATAAAGATTCTGATTTTGTTTGTTATTGATTAATTTATTTATTTATTTTAACAATAGATTCTTTACGAAAAAAATCTTCCAGGATTATATATCTCCTGCATACCTATTTCCTAGCAAAATCGTACCTTTCTTTTTTGCTGCATCTTTCGAAGCCTTCATTTTGGTATTGCCATGATGACTTTCATTGATGATCTTACTTTAGGGAAACAATCTACATGTGCACTCGCACTTCGTGTACTAAGCATGTGGAAGGCAAGGAACAAGAAAACTCAAAGAGATGAGCTCCATTTGGTATACAAGGAGGTTTTCGATAATATGAGGTAAACCTAATCTTTATTAGTAGTTGTTTTATTGTCAATAGTCAAGCCCCTTCCTTTAGTAATTGTATTTTTAATGTCAATAGGTTATCGTGATGATATTCTGATTCTTCATGCTATCTCAAAATTCCGAGTTACTTCATTTTGATGGTGGATACTCTACTTAGATGACTATTACAATTATAAGGTAAGTTTTTATTTAAGTAACAACATATGAATTGAATATTAGTTAGTCAATAGAGTCATCTCATCATTCAATATTTATCCCTAAGCATAATATATTTTTTGCAGGAGAATATAGGTTTTAAAATAAAAAGTCATGAAGAAATAGTAGGATTGGAGCGCAATCACTACCAGCATCAATATTTGTTATTGCTAATTTTTTGCCTCTTCCTCTATCATATTTATGCATTGACATTTCTGTTATTGGATTCCAGATTTTTGTCCTTAATAAACTTAGTTTATAATAATGTTGTAGCTATTGAATAACTAATTTATTACATTCATATTTGATGTATGAAATTTTTTTATGTCTCTTAAATAATAATGTTGCATTTATTCAAAATCGATAAATTTCCGTGCATGGCGCGGGTCTTACACTAGTTTTGAGTTATTGTTAAGGTTCTAGCTTGCAATAAAATCAAAACTTATGAAATGCTGCTCATCCAATAACTTGAATTGGCAGTTTGCAGCACTTATAAAGATCAACAATTGGAGTGCTCTTTTCCATCGAATCGAATTTGGCACCTGACTTTATAACACAAAACCTTTCAATGCAATCAAACTATATAGCACAATTAGGAAGAGAATTGCAGCGGCGGAAACAATGAGCAGCTCAAGTAAGGAAGAGGCTACCATACGTAATACGTAACGCATAAATCTACATCCATACGCACACAAAAAAAACATTTCATTTGTAAAGGTTGAAATGAAGTTCATCCGAAACGTATGAACAACAAACCATCCGGAACGTATGAACCATGAACAAAGAAATGAACAATCAAGTCTAACGTATGGATTTTTCTGTAATTCGTCATGTTTTAACCCTACTTAATTTGCGACGCACCAAAATGGAAAAAAGTGCATCAAATAAAAACCTTAATTCCCATAAACCTAACAAGATTGCAAGATTCAAAACATGATCAATTGGTGTGGCAACCCTCATTTGACATACTGCTTGATCTCCTCTTCAATTCCTCTTCCACATTCAAAATCTGTTTCAACGCTAGAACCAAATTGTGCTTCCTCTTATTCAGAATCTCCAGTTTCTCTTCAATCTCTTTTCTCCTTACATCATTACCCTCACAACAATCAAGCTCTTCAATCTTGATTTCCTCCTCCTCGTTCTTCTCAACCTGCAAATCCTCTGCATCAATTTCCGCTTCATCAATTTCTACATTTCCCTCGCTAGAAGATGCCTTGGAGCGACGGAGAAGGAGGCCGCGGAAGTCCTTGATCGAGATGCGCGGTTGAGGAACCACTAATCGCCGAGGATTGTCCGAAACTCGATGAAGGTTGCCTCTGTAAAGCGCTATCGCCACCATTTTCGATCTAGGGTTTGTCGCCACTCGCTTCCTTTGCCCCAGGTTCGTTTCCTTCCTTGTTTTACGGGGAGGAAGAGGATGAAGAAGTTACAGTTTTACCCAGAAAAACCACGATCAATTTCCGCATCAATTTCCGCTTAATATTTTATTTCTTTGTTTTGTTTTTTTTTGTTTTGTATTATGTCATATTTTTTTGTTTTGTTTTGTTATGTTTACGCATGAAATGTTAACCAGGTTAGCTATGTCTTATTTGAGGGATAATCCATTCTACACAAATTTGTTGCCTCCACTTGTTATCAATGAGATGTACCATCCTGATAAAAATATCAGCGCACTATCAACTTAGGAGAGAGTATGAGGAATGTTTTTTCGTAAGTTATCGACAACAAATCGGTACAAGGGTGGAGACATTCTACTATAAATATGAATGGGAGGGTGTTGCCTCAATGAAAGACGCATACGGTTCATTTTGGAGGGAGACGACTTACCTATTTTTATACAAAATATCGGTGTTGGACTTGTACAAGACTTCGTTAATAGTTATTTCACATCTCAAGCTCCAACCTTGTATCCCGACAGATGCCCAAATATTTACGTCGATGTTGAATCTCTGCAACAAATCATTGACTTGGAATAAGATGAACCGGTTGAAGAGAATGGGGGAGATCATTGTGTCATTTGTTTAATGTCACTTGATAATGGTTTAGAACTTTTGAGACTTCCATGTACACATGTATTCCATTCTGATTGTATTCGGACTTGGTTTAATCATCGTTCTACATGTCCCGTTTGTACGTTCCGCGAAATACTGTGTCATCCTTTCCTTGAACGGTTCATCCCACCCTTGAACACTAAACTGTTTAAAGTACTCCCAAGTCGCGAGCGGAGGTGGGATAGGATATCCATCGTCAAGCAAAACATGTACACGGGTTTTAGTTAGAATGTGTGTAACAAATATAAGTCATAATAACATTTTGCTATAAGTATCGGTACCGGGACATAATGATCACGTAGCCCTACTAGGGCTATCGTATGCACCACAGTGGGAGGACGGTCCCCTGGGGGAGCAGTCATGGGGAGACATGTAAACGGTGTTGTCCGAGATAAAGAGACGAGTGCCACCTTAAATCTAGTGGCAAATGCTAAACCAACCAGTGGCATTTCCATCCAATACCTTCCGTACAAGACAGGCGCCACATGCCCGACATTATTGATCAACTCATCATAGTTAGTCACACCCCCCGCTGGCTCATAGATGTATCGGTTTTCTTGTAGTTCCCTTTTAAGCTCCTCTCGTATATAGGCATAATGGCGTTCACCCAAGCCTAAACATTCCGCCAAGGAACGATACCCACAATGACCATCACCAAATACGTTGCGTACTGCCT
Source organism: Oxyria digyna (assembly GCA_029168935.1). Lineage (NCBI taxonomy): Eukaryota > Viridiplantae > Streptophyta > Magnoliopsida > Caryophyllales > Polygonaceae > Oxyria > Oxyria digyna. Next base: position 503,256 of record JAPVLV010000026.1, on the reverse strand, counting down.
TAATATAGGGAAACATGAACGGATCTACATTTGACACTCCCCAGTCAAAACCGAGGTGTAGATCACGCTTCTGTCCAATGACACTTTGTCTAGGATAAGTAGATCCGCTAAACGGTAGTGCATCTACATCGATCGAATGCGATTCGGATCCAAATGAAGACCTTCTCTTCTCCTCCTCTTTCCTTTTCTCATCCTTTTTTCTTTTTGCCGTCTCCTTCTTCTTCCTTTTCTCTTCCCCCTTCTCCCTCTGCTCCCTCTTGCAGGTGTTCATTCAAAATGGGATCCTGCGTGGTCGAGTTCTTCTTCCTCTTAGGTGGTCTACCCCCCTCTCCGTCGGTCCGCGTCCGGGCACTCTCAAAGTAGATATGCTTGGATCCTAGAATTCTTCAAACCTTGCAGCGAGAGTGTACTCAAGATGGGGTGGCATCTTTCCAGAAAGAAAGGACTCACAAATTCTATGTAGGGCGACTTGTTGGGAAGTGAGTACTTCTCCATCAATAGGTGTGCGCTCATCTACTCCCCCTTTTTCCCACCTGACTTGCATCCAAAACGAGTGTACTTCTTCTGGGGGCAACAGAATATTAGTCACTATATATCTCTTGATCACATGCGGGCAAGGCAACCCTAGCGACTCTCTCCACCATACATCACGACATTCTTCATCGAGTATCTTGCCTTCCTTTGCCTTAGTAGCCTGTTTGTGAAGTATTTTGAAGCACTCATACGACACCACCTTATCAAATTTAAGGCGACAGAAAAAAATCTTCAACCATTGTGGCCCATCCAAAATATGATTGGGTAACTTATAAACACTTTGTTCCATTTCCGCCTTAATAACGTGTACCTAATAATTGACCGCGGTCCATCAAACTTCATATTTTATGGTAGAAACAACAAAAATACACATTTATATAACACGTACTTGGTAGACAAACATATTATCTATAAATCCCACAAGTGTGTCAAATCCTCCGGTACAAGTTCTAAACATGCTCTTCAACATGGAATGTTGAGACTCAACCCTGTAAATAAATACTAAAATTGTACTCAATAACATTAATAAGAAGGTAAGTAAAGGAAATTTTGGATTATAATTGAATTTACCTGTTTGATGTTCTTGTGGCGAGATGGAGAACTTTATCGCACCATACAGAAACTAACATTTTCTTGTGCGGTATGAGCCATGTGTCTTCGACATATTTCATGAGCTCTCCCCAAAGCCACCTAAGCTTTAGATGTGCAAGTCGTTCTTCGTACATATCCTCTGTTTCTGATTTCAACAACCATATAATGCTATTAGAAAACTGCTCCGGTTTATCAACCATCCCTGTAGCACGTGCTTCACAATTGCGACCGACATGGACCCTGCAAAGCAAATGTTGCACATCCGGAAAGACAATAGCAATACCCCCCTAAAGCTCTGAGCTCACGATCTGATACAATCGTCGCGGGATACACCTTATGCATCGAAAACAAACCTTTCAGACGCTTCAAGGCCCACTGATGCGGGGATAAGCCGCAGTTGCCGACCTAGACACCAAACTCGAATAGGAACTCGAACAGAGAAGAAAGGCGGAATTAGAATGAGATGAAAGAAGGATAATTCGAATGATAGGCCAATTGGAACCAAATCAAACAACGATAAAACCCTTGAACTTAAGAACAAGAACCATACCGAATGATGAAGAAACCCCAACGGATGATTACAACCAAACACAATGACTTTGGTGGGTCAAGGCACCTGGAGGTTGCTCTATGGAGTCCCGATAACACCAACCTTATGGAGGAGATTGACACACACAAGCACAACTAGGGCCAACTGAACGACAATGCACACGGGGCACTCTTCTCACAAAAGCTCTCTTTTGGAAGGAAAAACGATAAACGTTGTATTCAATATCAAAGTCTGGGGGGGCGGTAAAACAACAACTAAGGCAGCCTTATATAGGGTTCATAAGGGTGCCAACTAAAGAAATAAACAATAAAAAGTATATCCTAAAATAATAATCCGAAAACAAATAAATATCCGAAAATAATGTTTCAGAAGCATTCGCTGAGTTTCCTGGCCGCGGTCGCGGTTATGGAGCCGCGGGCGCGGTTCTTGCCTCCTGGCCGCGGGCGCGGTTATGGAGTCGCGGGCGCGGTTTGCGGGTGAGCCGCGGGCGCGGTTTCCAGCCGCGGTCGCGGTTCTTCGCTGTCGTCCTCTGCTCGTTCTCGAACCTCGATCATTAGAACAGTCTTCAATGGTGGTTCTTCGTCTGTATTCAACTCCTTGGAACTGAAGAACGCTACTAACTTGTCTAGCTCTTGTTGGACTTCCTTAGCTCTCGAGCGCGTCAATGCACCTTCAAATTCAGGGACCGGAGGTGTCGGTTGCTGTCCAGATGATCCTTCATCATCCTCCCCTTCTTGAAAAGGATTCGACCTCGAATCATCCAACTCTTCTTCTTCTTCACCCTCGAATAAAGTCAGATCTTGCACATTGAAGGTAGCACTCACTTGATAGTCGTCGGGAAGCTCTAAGACATAAGCATTATCTCCAATCCTCCTAAGCACCTTGAATGGTCCATCGCCTCTTGGGGACAGCTTTGAGTGGCGTTTGCTGGGGAAACGCTCTCTCCGAAAGTGGACCCACACGAGGTCTCCCTCCTTGAAAATGACCTTCTTCCGCTTCCTATTTGCCTTGCTAGCATTTGTAGCAGCTACTTCTAACAATTTAGCTCTTGTCCTCTTATGAATTTCCTTGATGTGATCAACCTGTTTTCCTGCATTGAAATTCACTCGCTCCTTCGTAGGTAACGGCATAAGATCAAAAGGGGTTAGTGGATTCAAACCATACACACATTCAAAGGGGCTCAGCGAGGTTGAGGAATGGATGGCCCTATTGTAGGCAAACTCAACATGGGGTAAGGCTTCTTCCCAAGCTTTCAAATTCTTCTTAAGAATGGCTCTCAAAAGGGTTCCTAAGGTCCTATTGGTTACTTCAGTTTGACCATCAGTTTGAGGATGACTAGATGTAGAGAATAGTAGTTTAGTCCCTAGTTTTCCCCAAAGAGTTTTCCAAAAGTAACTTAGAAACTTCACATCCCTATCACTCACAATAGTCTTTGGTACTCCATGTAACCTAACAACTCCGGTAAAGAACAAGTCAGCCACATGATGAGCATCATCAGTCTTGTTGCAAGCAATAAAATGAGCCATTTTAGAAAATCTATCAACAACCACAAAAATAGAATCTCTCCCCTTCTTAGTCCTAGGCAACCCTACAATAAAATCCATACTAATGTCTACCCAGGGGGTCGTAGGAATAGGCAAAGGAGTATACAATCCATGTGGTTTAACTCTAGACTTAGCCTTAAGACACTCCAAACATCTTTTCAAACAATGCTCAACATCCCTAAGCATATGGGGCCAATAAAAATGAGTATGCAACATATGATATGTCTTGTCTCTACCAAAGTGTCCCATTAATCCACCCTTATGGGCTTCTTCAACAAGCAATAATCTCAAAGAACACTTAGGTATGCACACTTTACTAGCCCTAAACAAGAAACCATCAAACAAGTAAAACTTATCCAAAGTTCCTTTATCTAAACATTGCTTATAAATAGCACCAAAATCAGCATCATTACGATATAACTCCTTGATGTAAACAAAGCCTAACACCTTAGAGTCAAGTTGAACAATTAAAGCATGCCTCCTAGATAGTGCATCAGCAACAACATTGTCCTTTCCCTTCTTGTATTTGATGATATAAGGGAAAGTCTCAATAAATTCCATCCATCTACCATGCCTCCTATCAAGTTTGTCTTGGCTCCTAAAATGTTTCAAAGATTCATGATCGGTATGCAAAACAAACTCTCTAGGCCATAGTTAGTGTTGCCAAGTCTTAAGTACTCTATATAACGCATACAATTCCTTATCATAAGTAGAGTAATTTAGACTTGCACCTTTCAACTTTTCAGAAAAGAAGGCAATAGGCTTACCTTCTTGCATGAGGACTCCTCCAATGCCAACTCCGGAAGCATCACATTCCACTTCGAACGGCCTAGTGAAGTCGGGAAGCACAAGCAAAGGTGCCTCGGTCAATCTGCGTTTTAGCTCCTCAAACGCCCTTTCTTGAGCCTCCTTCCAAACAAATGCTGAGTGCTTCTTAGTTACCTCAGTTAGCGGTGCAGCAATGGTGCTGAAATCCTTCACAAAACGCCGATAGAAGCTTGCTAACCCGTGGAAACTGCGTACCTGGCTGCTGGTCGTGGGTGTCGGCCATTCCTGAATGGCTTTAATCTTCTCCTCGTCCACCTGTAATCCCTGGGAGCTCACTACAAAACCAAGAAATATAACTCTATCAGTGCAAAAATCACACTTCTTCAAATTAGCATATAGTCGTTGTATACTAAGAGTAACGAGTACTTCCCTGAGATGTCGCTCATGCTCTCCTAGGGACCTGCTGTAAATCAGAATATCATCGAAATAAACTACAACAAACTTCCCTATAAACTTCCTCAAAACATGGTTCATAAGCCTCATAAAGGTAGAGGGGGCATTAGTAAGTCCAAATGGCATAACAAGCCACTCATATAGACCAAATTTGGTCTTGAAGGCGGTCTTCCACTCATCGCCTTCCCTCATTCGGATTTGATGGTAGCCACTCCTCAGATCAATCTTGGTGAAGTTTGTGGCACCGTGAAGCTCATCCAACATGTCATCCAGCCTTGGTATAGGATGACGATACTTGACACTTATGTTGTTGATAGCTCGGCAATCAACACACATCCGCCAAGAATTGTCTTTCTTAGGCACAAGTAAGACCGGAACTGCACAAGGACTAAGACTTTCTCGAACATACCCTTTATCTACAAGCTCCTGCACCTGCTTCTGAATCTCTTGACACTCCTGAGGGTTCATTCTGTAAGCTGACCGGTTAGGTAAAGAAGCTCCTGGAATAAGATCGATTTGATGCTCAATGCCCCTAAAGGGCGGTAAGCCCGGTGGAATCTCATCCGGAAACACCTCAGCAAACTCATCAAGAATAACTTGAATGCTAAGGGGTAGATCAAGTCGCGAATCGGTACCTGTCAACACAAATCTCTTGCAAAGCATCATTAAAGTAGTACCGAAGGGTAAATACTCACCTTCCAGCTCGGCTTTGGACGACAATAGGGCCCGATTCGTCACTGCAGGAACCAGTGCGCCAGAAGGGTGACCCGCGGGCGCGGCTGAATCACCGCGGGCGCGGCTGAATCACCGCGGGCGCGGTTTGGCGAGTGAGCCGCGGGTGCGGCCTCGGGGCCGCGGGTGCGGTTCTCGTGCTGGCCCTTCTGTGGCGATCTATCGTGAGCCGCGGGTGCGGCATCTGAACCGCGGGTGCGGTTTTTGGTCGCTGCTGTGGTTGCTTCGGTTCTGTCAGAAGCCTTTTCCTTGCCTTTGCTCTTTTCGTAAGCTTCTGCTATCTGCGCTGGAGTCATAGGTTTAAGAGTAATAGGCTTACCATCAAAGATGAATGTATGACGGTTAGTATGACCATCATGAGTAACCCTTCGATCGTATTGCCATGGTCTTCCTAACAATATATGACAAGCTTGCATAGGAACTACATCACATAAAACCGTATCCGTATATTTTCCTAAGTGAATGTTATCTCAGCTTGTTTTAGAACTTTTAATTCTCCACATTCATTCATCCAATGCAATTTATAAGGCCTAGGGTGGAAAATAGTAGTAAACTGCAATTTAGTGATCAATTCAGTGCTAACAATATTGCAGCAACTTCCACCATCAATAATCATATTGCAGACCTTTCCTTGAACTAAACACCTAGTGTGAAATAAATTTTCTCTTTGATTATCTTCACAAGGGGCGGGTTGTACATGTAAATTTCTTTTACAAATCAAAGAATCACCATGTTCATAACCAATTTCATCACTAAGATCATCCTCATCATGCATATCACCTAGGTTCTCTTCTTTTTCACTTTCACTTTCAAGTTCTCCTAGTTGATTAACAATTAATACTCTAGAATTAGGACAATCTTTCATCATATGACCCTTTCCTCTACATTTAAAACATTCAATATCCCTAGCTCTAGAAGTAGAGTTAGAAGTACTCCCTCGGGGTGGATTAGAAGGGCCAAGTGTTGTCTTGGAGGGCACTTGAGTAGTGGGTGGCGGATTCCTTCGAGAACCGCTGTCTTCCTTGTTAGGGACCTCTCGAGTTGAAGGATAGGAGTTCCTTCCTTGCTGATTTTTCCAGCCACCTGCGTTTTTGCTCCCTTGGCTCCTAATTTTGGTCTTTCTTTCCACCTTGATAGCCAAATGTAGCAACTCAGTCATTGAGTTGTAAGGGAACATCTCAATCTCACTAGACACATAGGGGTGAAGGATACGAAGATATCTAGCCATGGTTGTCTCCTCATCCTCCACCAAATTAGCTCGAACCATCGCTATTTGCATAGCATTGTAAGTCTCTTCGACTCCCATTGATCCTTGCTTCAAATTCTCGAGCCGCTGAATAAGTTCCCTAGTGTAATGTCGGGGAATAAATCGAGCTCTCATCATCCTCTTCATAAGTTCCCAAGTAGTGACAGGATAATCTCCATTGGCAACTCTTCCTCTGATCAAGCTATCCCACCAAACTAACGCGTAGCCACTAAACTCCAAAGATGCCAGCTGCACCTTTTTGGCTTCAGGAAAGTTGTGACAATTCCAGACTTGTTCAATCTTGGTCTCCCACTCCATATATATGTCTGGATCACACTTTCCCTCAAAACTCGGGATCTTAACCTTTATCTTTCCCACTCCATCTTGCTCAGGCTCTCTTCGCCTTCCTTGGTAACCTCCTTGGGGACGATGTGATCGCCATCCCGCCTCATCTTCTTCTTCAGGCTCCTCTTCGTCATCATTATCACCTAGGTCCTGAAATGCATCATCAAAACGGTTAGCAGCATTGTATCTATTAAAGTGAGGTATAGGAGAATTACGAAAGCGTCCTCTCCGGCCTTGTGGAACATCGTCCCGGGGTGTAGGCCTGCGTCTGGGTTCCCGACCCATGCGGGCAGCCTCATAGGCTTCTTGCTGAGGAGGCAGGGGCCTCCGATTGTCGACTGGAGCATCATAGGAGGTCCCGATGTGCTCTAGGACCCTTGGGGACGGGGTGGATCGCTGCTGCCGCTCTATGGCGGTGGTAATGGCCGACGTCATCTCCCGAAACATGTTGGTCATAAATTCCGGGGTAAGGGCGCGGGTCTCCGGGGCTTCTTGCCTCCCATGGGGAGAAACTGACCTGCTCATCACTAAAGAAAAGACTAACACAGAACAATATTAAGGTAAGTGTAAATGAAAACAACTCGCTAGTGTTTACTCTCGTATGTTTTCCTCTGCACTCTCTCTCAATTGTCGTTGCAATCAGCTTTTCTTTGATGAATTGGCTTGTATGGATCAATAACCCAATAAGTTGAAACTACCGAACTCCTAGCAATATATGAATGATGGTAGAGATGGAGATGGCTAGCGTAGTGCGGGGTTTTCGACTGTAAGGTTCTGACTCAAACAAGAGACTGACTCAATGAAAGAAAGAAAATAAAAACTCGAAGGCGTTTGCAAGAATGAGAATGCAAAACAGAGATATGATTAAGCTTCGAATTTCAAGAAAAGCCAATAGGGAGCGTACCTTAACTTGTTCCGACTGATGTCGATTGAAGGATCGAAGATGGAGTCGGGAGGGTTAGGTAACAATTGAGGCTCGTATCTGAAGATTTTTCGAACTGTGGTTTTTGAGGCTAAGCCGCAGGCGCGGCCTGAATTCCGCGGGTGCGGCTTGAACCGCGGGTGCGGCTAAGGGGCCGCGGGCGCGGTTTCTGGCGCGGCCTGTGGTTTCTCCCTTCCGTTCGGGCTCTTTCAACCCGATTTCCTTTGAGTTCTTGAGATCCGACTTAAACAATATCAAACTAGACTTTGACTCAACAAAACGTAAAATAAAACTACTAACTTTGAGACTTTTCGATTCTTTTCTTTTTTTTGAATATTTTTTTTTTGTCTCAACTAAACGGAATTACAGACTCGATACGAGATATTAATCTCAGCAAAATTGAAAATAAATAAAAATAACAACTAACTTCATTTCCCTTGTAGAAAGATAAGATTCCCTTGTAGAAAGATAAGATTCCCTTGTAGAAAGATAAGATTTCCTTCTTTGAAGATCTTGTTTGGGCTTCAAGGAAAGAAATTCCAGCAATTCTTTTGGGTTTCTGATGGCTGCGTTTTGGTAGGGATGGATAGATTTTGTGATGGATGAAGGGCTGAATGGATTTTGGGAACAAGGGTGCTCCAAACTCCAATCTTTCGATCTCCACCAACACTAATCGATCCAAGCTTCTTGCACACAACCTGTAATGACTCAACAAGAAATATCAAAGCAATGGAAGACTCAAAATCAATTTCTGAAAGAAACTGACAAACAAGAAAATAAAAGCTGACTCTTTTTGTGATTTTCTGGATAGGGGGTCTCTTGATGTTCTTGTGAAGACAAATGGTGTCAACACAGCTCTGATACCAATTTGATGCGGGGATAAGCCGCAGTTGCCGACCTAGACACCAAACTCGAATAGGAACTCGAACAGAGAAGAAAGGCGGAATTAGAATGAGATGAAAGAAGGATAATTCGAATGATAGGCCAATTGGAACCAAATCAAACAACGATAAAACCCTTGAACTTAAGAACAAGAACCATACCGAATGATGAAGAAACCCCAACGGATGATTACAACCAAACACAATGACTTTGGTGGGTCAAGGCACCTGGAGGTTGCTCTATGGAGTCCCGATAACACCAACCTTATGGAGGAGATTGACACACACAAGCACAACTAGGGCCAACTGAACGACAATGCACATGGGGCACTCTTCTCACAAAAGCTCTCTTTTGGAAGGAAAAACGATAAACGTTGTATTCAATATCAAAGTCTGGGGGGCGGTAAAACAACAACTAAGGCAGCCTTATATAGGGTTCATAAGGGTGCCAACTAAAGAAATAAACAATAAAAAGTATATCCTAAAATAATAATCCGAAAACAAATAAATATCCGAAAATAATGTTTCAGAAGCATTCGCTGAGTTTCCTGGCCGCGGTCGCGGTTATGGAGCCGCGGGCGCGGTTCTTGCCTCCTGGCCGCGGGCGCGGTTATGGAGCCGCGGGCGCGGTTTGCGGGTGAGCCGCGGGCGCGGTTTCCAGCCGCGGTCGCGGTTCTTCGTTGTCGTCCTCTGCTCGTTCTCGAACCTCGATCATTAGAACAGTCTTCAATGGTGGTTCTTCGTCTGTATTCAACTCCTTGGAACTGAAGAACGCTACTAACTTGTCTAGCTCTTGTTGGACTTCCTTAGCTCTCGAGCGCGTCAATGCACCTTCAAATTCAGGGACCGGAGGTGTCGGTTGTTGTCCAGATGATCCTTCATCACCCACACATAATGTTCAGTTGTCTCATTTTCCATGAATACGAGTGTAATGCAAAAGATCAAGTTGGTAGAAGTCACACCAACAAACTCCAATAAAGGCCTATCATATATGTAAATGTACATACAAAATATAAGATGAAACAACAAGGTATACAATGCATTATTGCATAAAAAGGCAAAGTTTACCTATTGGTGCGGTAAGTTGTATCCATGATAACAATGCTAGGAAACAAGCTAAGCAAGTGTCCAGCATCAGGGTGACTAATAAAGAGCTCGCTTACAACATCGGACCCCGAAATCCTTTCGACATCCGCCATGTATCCTTTATTCAATAAATACTCCATCGTATATTGCGGCACCGTCAACTTTTCCATATATTTCTTCCTCTGCATAGCTTTGCAATTGTACAATTGACCCAGGGATGTCAAGCATAGTCCCTCCATTTTGGAAAATAAAGTCATAATATCTTTTGGTGTCGAGCCGCATGCAGAAAGCATCATAACAATGTCTTGATCTGCTCCAGAAAGGCGTCCGACAAATGGATGACCCATTAAAGTAGTATAAAGCTCGTGGTTGTGCCATCCGCAAATTACCTTTAAGGTCCACTTCATACGAACTTTTGAAAAACATGCTTGCAATTTAAACGGACACTTTGACTTTTTTGACCTGTAATCCTCCTTCTTAGGGGTAGCCTCGGAACCGTTCACCGCCCTCTTCTTTGTACATCTGTATTTACCAGACTTTTCGCAAGCTAATATGGACTTCCAGTCTTTCCATGATTTTTTTTATAACATCACGAGGTTTAGTGGTATACCTTTAGAACGAACTCAATGGACAACATCATCTCTTTCATCTCATTCCAGGTTAGTGGTAAAATAAGTCAAATAATCAACACTGCGAAAGTCGTTGCGACCACAATCACTAGAATAATCCTATTCATTTGAGAGATGTGAATATATATATATATATATATATATATATATATATATATATCAACATAAATAACAAGTAGATCTCAATAATATTATTCATAAAATCTCTTTAGAGTAAAGTGAGCATACACATACCGTTTCAGCATTTAGATTAATCAAATCGAGTCCGGGTACACCGTCTCTTTCTCCAAACGACATGATGTAATGCTTCTGACTAATGAAAAACAAAAGTCAGTATAATTAATAAACAAAAGATGATGTTATTAACAATGACTAATTTAAAGATCATGCGCCTAATGTTATTTTTTCGGTCAAGATTAACAATAATTAATTAATCGTAAAATTAATTACTCATATTTCCAAACACTTAGCTTTCAATTTTCAATTTAATCCATCAATATTCAATATATATATATATATACGAGAAGAATATGTAGTTTTAAATCACCCAATTTAATCTATTAATACATATGTGTATATACATACGAGAAGAACATGTATATATACGAAAAGAAATATATATACATATATATACACGCTAGAAGAAAAAGCATGAACATAGAAAATTAGTATCTAGAACCTCAACACTGCAATGATATTGACGACAATACGTTGAATATATACGAGTGAATCTCAAAAATTGACGGCAATACATAGAACCTCAAAAAATTGTTGAATTAATACGTAGGAGTGGTAGGACCGAATTTGTTTCCTCGAAATAATGTTCAATCACGGCCTTGTACCTGTTTCCTCAAAAAAATCTGATATATAGTTGACGAAGGCACCTGATGGGCCTCAACGTATATTGGGCCTGATGGGCCTCAACGTATATTGGGCCTGATGGGCCTCAGATTTTGGCCTTATTTGCTGATAACATTAACGCTACAAACCAGTGTTTTATTCAAACATTTTAAGCGCCTCCCTATGGCGTTTTTTAGTTGGACCGATTTATTAAAATGCTATTATGTTGCGTTTTTTTTAAAGATTTTTTAAATCGATCTATCTAAATCGGTCCACAAATATATTTAAATGAAAAAAAACAATTATAAACTGAACCAATAAAAACGCTACGACATAGCATTTTTAGTTGAGGGTTTTCAGAATTTAAAACGCTTTGTGATAGCATTTTTAAACCGGTATACTACTTAAAAAAATCGGCTCAAAAATCAACCCCCTTAAAGATAACGGCTTTACGATAAATCTTGGCTAGCATCTTTTAAAAGTGCAATTTATAGTGCGGAGAAAACCAAAGTATGAGATGACTAATAGATGGATCTGTGATATATTTAAAGTTGTCATTTAATATAAATAAATTACTATTAGTATTGAAATAAATTGCTAAAAGAATTAGTAATTTAATACGGAGTATTATACTATCATATCTATAATAACCTTTATAACAACTAGTTCCCGTGCTAGCAAAAGTTGTGCAATGATATAGAAATATAAGAGTATAATAAAAATGATAAAAATATTTAATTAAGAAAATAAGATTTTGTATAATAAATAATACCAATTATCTTATTTAAAAAAGGAGTGATGTGGCATCGATGGTTGCATTCAAGTCTCCCGGTGAAGAGGTTTAGTTTTTGAGCCGGTAGCTTTAATTTTTGGACCGAAATTGTTAAACGCAATATAATGGCGTTTAAAAAAATCAAGTATAAAAATAGGCTGCGTCTAAATGCACACGTTTTTTTTGCTAAATGCACACTATTCTGTGCGGTAACAATTGCAGTACAGAACTGTGCGTTAACTCTTACCGCACCAGAACACTCAGGGGCATTGTTGGAATTTTTTCTGAAACCTATACGACGCTGGTGCGGTAAGAATTACCGCACAGATCTGTGCGTTAACAATTACCGCACCAGATTAATCCCAGATTAAGCAAAAAAAAAACAGATTTTCATTAACTTAAACCCTGTGCGGTAACAATTACCGCACAGGAATATTATTTTTTTTAATTAATATTTTTTTTTTTAAAAGTATTAAAAAAGTATTAAAAAAATATTAAACCTGTGCGGTAACACTTACCGCACAGGTTTAATAATATATTAAACCTGTGCGGTAAGTGTTACCGCACAAAATGGTGCGGTAATTCTTACCGCACCAGGTTACAGCTTTAAAAAAAAAAATTTCCTTCTCCCCGACCTTCTTCCCCCTTTCTGCAAAAATCCGCCGCCGCAAACCCTAAATTTCGCCGCCGGTAATTCTCCCTTTTCCCACCTATTAAACCATCAAAAGCTTCAATCGACGATGGATTCGAGTTGCCCCGACCATGGCGGTTCTTCTGGCTCCCAAAAACCGCCGGAAGTCCTCCCCGCAGAATACCCGCCGTCCTCTCTTCCGTCGACGACGACGACGACGACGACTCCGACGCCATGGCTGGCTGTGGAGGAAGAAGAAGAGGAGGAAGTGGAGGTGCCACTGAGGTACAGTGGTGGTGCCCGGATCCCGCCAAAATCCCGAGCCCGACCCGACCCGATACTCGAAGCCCGACCCGACCCGACACCCGATGCCCGACCCGACCCGACACCCGATGCCCAACCCGACCCGATACCCGATGCCCGACCCGACCCGACCCGACAAGCAGCCCAACCCGCCCCGATACCCGCACCCGAACCCGCTCCGAGGCCAAGAACCCGAAAGCGACGCGTCCAAAACGTCGGTCCCGGGTACGCCACTCGAGCAAATAGAAGGTTGAATCCACAAACCGGGGCTCAAACCGAGGCGCAACCGGAAGTTTTTTCGACTCCCGTAGATCTACATCAAGTATGTATTTTTATTAAATATTCTATAACTTTTGTAATGTTTTTAAATAGTTTAATTATTAAATTGTTAATGTTATGAAATAAGTTATTCAATTTCATAACGTTATCAATTTAATAATATTTGATAACGTTATGACATTTTTAAATAAATTTCGTAACGTTATCAATTTATTTAATTTAATTAATTTATTAAATTTATAACGTTATGAAATTAGTTATTTAATTTCATAACGTTATCAATTTATTTAATTTGATTAATTTATTAAATTGATAATGTTATGAAATAAGTTATTCAATTTCATAACGTTATCAATTTAATAATATTTGATAACGTTATGACATTTTTAAATAAATTTCGTAACGTTATCAATTAATTTAATTTAATTAATTTATTTAATTTATAACGTTATGAAATTAGTTATTTAATTTCATAACGTTATCAATTTATTTAATTTGATTAATTTATTAAATTGATAATGTTATGAAATTAGTTATTTAATTTCGTAACGTTATGAATTAAGTAATTTATTGCGTAACGTTATGAAATTAAGTAATTTATTGCGTAACGTAATTAAGTAATTTATTGCGTGACGTTATAAAATTATATTATTTGGTAACATTATGAAATTAATTAATTTATTCGTAACGTTATGAAATTAATGAAATTTTATAACGTTATGAAATATAATAATTTCATAATGTTATGAAATATGACATTCTATATTGTAAAAGTAATGAATTAATTATTTTATGAAATATGACATTGTTCTTCTCTTATTTTGTAACGTTATGAACTATTAGTATATAAAGTATTGAAATTAGGCGAATTATAACGTTAATTTCGTAACGTTATGAACAAAATGTTTAGAAATTAGAGATGATTTTGATTAGGATTGACGTTACAACAACTGTTTGTAACGTTACGACGTCATGGAAAAGACGTTTTTGAATTTGACGTTATTTTTGTAACGCTATGAAAATAACGTTACGCTATAACAACAACATTAGGGGGTGCGAGATACGATGGCCTCTAGTGGTTTTGTTCCGGGGGCTCCTGTTGCTGCAGAGCGTGTTAGGAGGACGCAGATTACAGCGTCCATACGTCAGAGTTTTGCTACTGCTCGAGATCAGCTGAATGCTTCTAGTTCGACACCCACTGGCGAGGCTCGTGCACTTACAGATACTGGGGCAGTTAGGGATTGTGGTCTGGATGTTGATCCGTGTGCTGATGATGAGGGTTACAGTGAGAGTGAGGAGGAGGGTATGGACGTCGATGATACAGCTGCTGATTTGGATGATGATATGCTGGGAGACGGTGAGGGTTTAGGTACAGATTATATTGTATCTCATCTCGATATACCGACAGATCAGCTTAGGAGAGACGACCCTCCTACAGATTTAGGTCCTTCATCGCCAGCTCCTACAGATTTAGGTCCTTCGTCTCCTACGCCAGATGTACCACCTCCGCCGACTGATGATGTACCGCATCCGGCTGCTGCACCTCATGTACCACCTCCTGCTGTACCTTGGATGCCCGGAGGTCCTTTTACAAAGGAGTTGCTGAAGAGTTATGAGACGCACATCGCCAGGGCTATTTATGAGCTTACAGTTGTTGATCCTCCCGCACTTGTGATTCCAGCTGGCCCCCGTCCTCTTCCTCCATTTATACAGAGACAGCGAGGAGGCCGAGGAGCTCAGGCAGATGATGATGTTGCTGATGCAGACGCTGCTGATCCTCCAGCACGAGGTGGACGCGGTCCACGCGGAGGACGAGGACGAGGACGTGGACGTGGACGTGGACGTGCTGCAGATCATGCTGATTTTCCACAGCCTGCTGATCTTCCAGAAGGCGAGGCTCCTCTTGATTTGGTATGTATTTGAACTATAATGTTCATATGTGAAATATGAACGACATTCTGTAGAAGTAACTGTGTTAATTTTTTACTTTTTTTCCAGACACGGAAGGTCGTCAAGGTTCACTTCCACACCGCCTACTGCACTCCACTAGAGGCGTTTAGGAGACCTGGTCCAGATTCGTGGTTTCAGCTTGCAGAGCGATCTGGATTGACTGATCTACGCTATATCGGGTCCGGTCCTGTCGATCATGTGTTGGTTTCTGCTTTCGTCGAGAGATGGCACCCAGAAACCAACACATTTCATTTGCCATTTGGAGAGATTGGTCCTACACTTCACGATGTGGTTGAGATCCTGTCGCTGCCTATACATGGCAGGAGTTGTAGCTCAGTTTTGAGCAGGGAGGAGATCTTCACTTTTGCTGCTGAGATGCTTCATGTAGAGGAGGCACTGGTGAAGACTTGGTATAGGGATGGAGGCATTCCTTTGGGTTATCTTCAGCAGAGATTGAAGGATATGATGCGGATGGAGGATGGACAGAGAGATGAGAGCCTCATTGCGTCTATGTACTTACTGTTGCTTCTCGGCACTACAGTTCTAGTGGACAAGTCGACTACAGCAGTCAAGCACTGGTGGTTAGTTCTTTTGGCCGACCACGACAGCACTGGCCGATATGCTTGGGGAGCTGGAGTGTTAGCTCATCTGTATCGCAACCTTGGACAGGCGTCGAGGCGATTGGCTATGGGGATGGGGAGTTCTGGCATTCTTTTGCGGGTTAGTACGCAAACAACTATAGGATTGGCTATGTTTAGGAAGTCGAGTTCTAATTATCTTTTTTTTGCAGTCGTGGATCTGGGCATATTTTCCACATTTTCGTGGACATTTTGTGACAGATCCACTTTCTATGGACCACGCCGCAGCTGCTATGAGGGAGGGCAGAGAGGTGCCACAGGGGAAGAGCACGGATCGTTTGGTTGCCATTCGTGGCATGCTTGACCGTGTTCGTTATGAGGAGGTCAGATTTTTAATCACTATATGCTTT
The DNA here is from genome assembly GCA_029168935.1 of Oxyria digyna. Taxonomy (NCBI): domain Eukaryota; kingdom Viridiplantae; phylum Streptophyta; class Magnoliopsida; order Caryophyllales; family Polygonaceae; genus Oxyria; species Oxyria digyna. The sequence goes on along the minus strand of JAPVLV010000026.1, from coordinate 487,212 downwards.
CGTTATATTGTGTGAATGTAAACTATACTAACTGTTTTGTAATGTTTTGTTGCAGGTTAATTGGTTTCCCTTTGCAAATGTGGATTTCAGACTTCCGCAGTACGCCCCGTCTTTGTTTGAGGGCATTCTCCGTTGTCTGGACATCGAGGAGCTCTATCAGCCAGGTCGCCTGCTGCGACAGTTTGGACATGTGCAGGGTATCCCAGATCCTCCCCCAGAGCCCATCCAGGTAACACGTAACAACAGGCTGACGCATTATTCAGTTCACTTTGCGGAGGATCTGCTTGGTGTGTGGGATCAGGACCCCAGGCCTTTGTTACAGATTCGGGAGCCACGAGCGACGTACTATTGGGCAGTCACAGATGATTATCTCGATTGGTATGATCGAGTTTCTCATCCTCTAGTGGATCCCAGATCACGTAGACTCGATCGTCCAGTTGGTCCGCTGCGTATTCCACCTTCGGTTGACAGTTTTGCGGTACGATTATAAATTTTATTAGTCATATTCATTCAATTAGTATATTTGATAGTAATGTTTTGATATGTTGTTAATATAGCGGACCCAGCTAGTGACTTGTGAGATTCGAGCTTTCTTGGAGACACCACCAGAGAGGAGGCCTGCAGATATCGATGAGTTCATGAGGCGTCTCCTTGGAGTTTTGACTGACGAGGCTCCACCGATGGCTCCAGCTCCGGTTCGTCAATCTCAGCTTGTTCGGCATTCAATCCACGAGGAAGGGCAAGGTAGTGGGCAACGTAGTGGGAATGATGTATAGTTTGTTTGGATACTATGTTTTGGTAATGTTTGGTTCACTTTTGCTTATTTATTTTGGGCTTTTCTTAAAAACGCGAGAAAATGGTCACAATCGCAAATAATAATTAAAAACTACTAAACGTCAAATATTGATAAATGGTTCAAAACGTCTCGAAACGTCTAAGAAACTCGACTTTTTTGAAAAAGGCGAAAAACGACCAAGTACGTCAAATATTAATAAAAATGGTTCAAAACGTGTCGAAACGTCTAAGAAACGGAAAAAATCGACTCAAAACGATATAAAACAAGCCAAATCGAAATATGGAGGATTTCCGAACAAGTTGTAAAAAACTGTAAAAATGTGGCCAAAATGATGGCATAATATGGCCAAAATGAACAAACCTTAGCGAAACTCGACTTTTTTGAAAAAGGCGAAAAACGACCAAGTACGTCAAATATTAATAAAAATGGTTAAAAACGTGTCGAAACGTCTAAGAATCGGAAAAAATCGACTCAAAACGATATAAAACAAGCCAAATCGAAATATGGAGGATTTCCGAACAAGTTGTAAAAAACTGTAAAAATGTGGCCAAAATGATGGCATAATATGGCCAAATTGAGCAAAGCTTAGCAAAAATTGAGTTTTTTGAAAAAGGCGAAAAACGACCAAGTACGTCAAATATTGATAAAAATGGTTAAAAACGTGTCGAAACGTCTAAGAATCGGAAAAAATCGACTCAAAACGATATAAAACAAGCCAAATCGAAATATGGAGGATTTCCGAACAAGTTGTAAAAAACTGTAAAAATGTGGCCAAAATGATGGCATAATATGGCCAAATTGAGCAAAGCTTAGCAAAAATTGAGTTTTTTGAAAAAGGCGAAAAACGACCAAGTACGTCAAATATTGATAAAAATGGTTAAAAACGTCTCGAAACGAAAAAATTCGACTCAAAACGATATAAAACAAGCCAAAACGAAATATGGATAATGGATAATGGATAATGGATAATGGATAGTGGATAATGGATAATGGATAGTGGATAATGGATAATGGATAGTGGGTAATGGATAATGGATAATGGGTAATGGATAATGGATGTCATATGTGTACAGTTTGGGCCCATATCGTTTTAACGCCTTCAAACGATGAAAATCGAAATTTTGAAATTGTAACATGTCAACAAATACGGCGAATAGTTATTTTCATTTTTCGGAATCGAAAAATTATTTTTGAAAACGTCAACGGGCCTAATAAGGCCTAATGAAATTTGAATGAGGCCCAAACACAAAAAACGACAAAAAATGACATAAAACGTAAAAGTCAAGAAATGTAACATTAATATTTGAGCATTACCAATCAAACGCTATCGTTTTTATAAGAAATTAACAACTTTAACACTTAAAAGTATGTAAACGAAGACTTTCACCTGTATGCTACTACTCTCAAGTATATAAGTTGTATAGTTATACTCATATGTATGTGATACCACTTCGTTACTAAAATGAACTTCATATAATGTGTTTATTTCATCATATAACATTAGTTTAACACTTATTTGTTATCGTTTGACTCAACTGACCTCGTATTTCATTAGTATAATATGATTTTTTATCATATAACTCTTCGTAATCTCATATTACATTAGTAAAACTTGATAAAATTATTCACAAAACTCTCAATAACGACATATTTCAGTAGTATAACATTACTTTGGGTCATAAAACTTTTTATAATATCAAATAGTATAAGAAAACAACATAAAAAATAAATTTTTATGTAATTAGGGTTGGTACTACAACAGTTACCGCACCAACCCTAATACCCTAAACCCTACAAACACCAGAAACATTTGATTCTGGGTAAAAGGGCTGGTGCGTTAACAATTAACGCACAGAATCTGTGCGTTAATTGTTAACGCACCAGACTCTGCTGCGTTAACAGAAGATGTGGAAGACTCCAGTCAAGCGGCACGGTTGGATACAAACCGTGCGGAAACGCTGTTAATGTGTCTTTTCTGTTGGATCTTGACGAAGTTCTGTTATCAGTTGTGCGTTTATTGCTAACGCACCACCATATTTTGCTTCAGTGTGTTACAGCTACCACACAGCTGTAAGTCACCTTTGGATGACCGAATTACGTTATTGGGCCTTTGTTGTTGTGGACCTTTTGTCTACATCGGCCCAAATCTAAGTTACCCTAGTAAAACCTCGGCTATAAATTCACTGCCTCAGTGAACCCTATTATCTCATTCTCACTGCGCCGTCAAATAATTAGGTTTCAAGTTCTTACTCTGTATTTCAATTAAAAGTCTCATTTTTTACTGATTTCGTTAGATATCTTCATTGTTTCTAACATGTTTTCTTACTTTGTATTACAGATTCAAACAACCATGGCATCATCTTCATCCTCCCCAGTTCCAGCAGAAGGCAGTGAGATCCAGTGCCCGAGTAGAAGGTGCTCAAGAACAATCAAGGTGTTCACTGGTAATGACAAGAACAATCCCCATACGTATGGACGAAGGTATACCACATGTCAGTGTAACTACATGATCGTGTATCTTGAGCCAGAATACGACAGTCATCATCTCCGAGTCATTGCAAAACTGTTGAAGGAAATAGCTGACCAGCAGTTGAAGCTGGTATATTTTCACCAGGCTAAGAGTATTGAAGCAGCCAAACACTGGATACAACAGAGGTTTCCCAATGACCCTGTTCCTAGTTTTTATGACAGTGACTCCGATTAGGGATCTGGGTATCAAATCAGTGAATCTCCGTTAAGTCTGTGTTTAGTTTAAATTTCAAGAATGAGTATGTTGTCTTTCCTTAATGAGTCTGTTGTCTTTCCTTAATGAGTCTGTTGTCTTTCCTTAATGAGTCTGTTGTCTTTCCTTAATGAGTCTGTTGTCTTTTTAATTTATGCTGAGTGTGTTGTAGTTTATGGATTCACTGATTTCACTTCACTGTTTCACCTACCTCATCTAACTCTACTGAAAACACTATTTAAAGCAAACAAGACAAGTCATTACATATTTCAAAGCAGACAAGACAAGTCATTACATATTATAAATCAATTCCAATCGAAGTCTAAAGATCAAGGCTACTAAACTATTACAAATCAAGTCATGTAGTCCATACGCTTTCCAGCAGTGAAGCGGTATTGTCGAAACAAGTCCACTTGGCCAGCATATATCCCTTCCCACCACTTGATGTTGTCATCTGCAAATCTTCTCCACGAACCGGAACAACGTGGCAATGGTGCCCCATCACGGAGCCAAACCTAGATATACAAAGAAAATTAATCAATAAGTATAAATGATTTCGACGTTTCATGACGTTTGTTTAGATTACCACAGATTCTTACCGGTATCCAGTGATTACTGCATCCGACAAGAGCTATCCCAAATATCTTCTGTGGAGGACCAGGGCTCACTGTAGACTGCCTTATTGGCAAGCATAAACACGGCGCATCCCAGGACAGTTGCACTAAACCAACATTATACACTGTGGCAAACACCAAACCCATAAATGGCATGTCCATCCAAAATGGTCTCTCACAAGGACTTCTCATGTAGTTAACTTGAGCAATAAGATCATCCCATGTTCCTACCCGTAGTCCACGTCGTATGGGCTCCCATGTCTCTTTGTTTCCAAGAAGCTCCGCTGCCAACGCAGCATGGATCATACGATATTGACTCTGTTGCATACCCGTAAGTAGAGCCATTGACCGATACCCACAATGTCCGTCTGAACGCACATCTTTCACAGAAGTCATGTAGGAAAGCCAAAAGTAGTCAATATTTTTCACCCCCAAGTTCACCCCCATATAACTTATGGCTTCTTCAATCTCTTCTTCATCTTCTCCTTCCTCTGTTTCGTTTCGATCTGGATAGCAAGCTCTTAGGGGCACGGCATTCATGTCTTCGTCTTCTAAATCGATGGTCTCTGAAAACAATGGTTCAGGTTGGGACTGTGATCCGAAGTCGAACGACACTTGACTTGCTTGCTTTTTAGGACAAGTTGGTCGTTCACTTTGCCTATTTGCCTTCTCCTTTGCGACTTTTTGCGCATTCTCAGTATTTGTTAAGTCTTCTCTAACGTACTCGTGGTAACTCTTTTCCCTCTTTTCTCTCGGAGGAGAATTCCCATTTCGCTGCTTCTCCTTGTTCTTTGATCCCGGCGGCCTTCCTTTTCCTTTCCTAAACAAGTTTGTTGGCTCTACCAAAGAACTTTGTTCCGGATGCTCCAAGTCAATGTACAACTCACTTAATCTGAATAGAGTTCCATCCCTCAAATCTCCACTTTCCCATTTCGCCCACATTTCACGCATTCTGATCTCCGGAATAGACATTGAACGATTGTCGTCGGGTAAGGACAAATTTATTGCATCATCTTCCCATCTCAGTTCCTTCCAGAAGTCATGAAAATCATCCGGAACAAGAGGTGTCTTTGAAATGATTGCCCTAGCAAGATCGTGTACGCATGGCATCCCAAGACAATCTCGAACCCAATGATCATCACAAACATTTGAATACTCCTCCTTCAATATTTGCTGGTACATTTCCAACAACAACAGAAAACACCTATCTGACACTCGGTAAAATAGCCTTGAAAACAACATTCGAATGCCAGGAGGAAAGGTTGGGTCATCAAAGACCATTTGCCGAGTGGTAAGTGCTTGGTTCATCGTCGCCCTAATCAGGTCCATCTGAACTATGACCGCATGGTGGATCCTCACGATCACTCTGTTGAAGCCTCCTCTACTAGAACCCACAATTTCTTTCAACACCTTATGCATCCCCTCCACCCTAAATAAACACAATTTCTAATCATTAGCATTAATAATATGGTGGTCCAAATTAACAACTAAACAAACAAAGATACCTGTTTGTAGTCCTTGTGTGAAAGTGAAGAGTGTAGTCCGTCCACGCTCTAACTATGAACTCCTTGTACGGAGTAAACCAGTACTTTTCAACGTAACCAACAATGCCCTTCTTCCATGAATCTCTCAGCTTTCTCAACCTCTCTTCGTAGATTTCTTCGGTGCTCGAGCAAAATATCCCCCAACATTGCGTAACAAAGTTCTCCGCCCTTTTAGTATTTTTAATCACTTTTTCTGCGTGTGACTGGATGTTGTGCTTAATGTGCACCCAACACAATAGTTGCTTCACATCAGTGTCTTTGAACACAAGTTTGATTGCTCTCAACAAAGCCTTCTCACAGTCGGTCATTATAGCCTTCGGCATCACTCCCAAATTTCTACACAACTCATGAACGCACATCATCACAAACTTGTAATGCATTACTGTCTCCTGAGCCATGAATGCATATGCGATGTTGAACGTCTTGTGCGTGCAAGTGAAACCAACCATCTCCACTAAAGTCATATCATACCTATTTGTCTTGTATGTGGCGTCCATGATAATCACGTGAGGAAACTTCCTGAACAAACGAATCGACTCCGGGTGAGCGAAAAAAAGGACTTCAACCTCATTCGTCCTCGTGTTCCTCAAAGGTTGACAAAAATACTTGTTCTCTTTCTGAAAATTTAGAGACCACTGAGTAACTGACAATTCACCACGATCTTCAAAATTGATCTTCTGCAAAAAATTGGCAATCTGCTTCATGGATGTCACATTTTGCGGGTCTCTTTTCCTAAGCTGAATAAGTATGTTTTTTGGCGTCTTGCGATCATCCCCCGCTTCCCTTGCTATTTTCTCCTCCTCTTTGCTCATTCTACCCACGAATGAATTCCCATGAAAACTAGTAGGAAGAGTGTGGTTGTGACGACCTTCTACAACATTCACGATCCATTTATAACTATAAGGCCCTTCTTTTATACGAACCCCATATAACTCAAATGTACAACCACATTTCTTCGATTTTCGGTGACGAAGCCTCGGAACCGGCAATTCTGGATTTTTTAAATTCACTTTCGGCCTACCCGATCTAGGTTTTCCAAACCTATCGCATACAAAATCAACGCAATATTTGCTAGATGTACGATGTACCAAAACTATCATTAAATCCCTTGCTCTCTGTTTTGTCCATTCCATCATCTCTTCTTTACTATCCCACATTTGCGCAGTACTAAAATGTGGTCTAAAGTCTTCTTCCTATATTGATTAAACTACATTACTTAGATACGCAATTTTAACTAATTAACCTAAATCTCATGCAATTAAATACAAAATTTAAATTGATAATATACTAACCAAAATCGGTAACGGAGTCCAATCGTCTAATGCAATTGATACATTTGCTTCGCCTTCTTCCTCTTCTTCGTCCACTTCCTCATCGACTTCTTCGTCTTCTTCGTCCACTTCCTCTTCTTCATCGACTTCGTATTCTTCTTCCACGACCCCTGATATCCAATTGTCGTTACAATCATCCTCACTACTCTCATAATTATAAGACATTGTAGTGTGCATTGCAAAACTTCAACAAGATAGCTCAACCTATATATACAACCAAAAAATGCCCGTTGGAATTTTATGCCCGTTGGTGCGTTAACTATTACCGCACCAACGGGCATAAAATTCCAACGGGCATTTTTTCAAAAAAACCTGTGCGGTAACACTTACCGCACAGGTTTAAAAAAAAAGTTACCGAAAAAAATATTAAACCTGTGCGGTAACGATTACCGCACAGGTTTAATATATTATTAAACCTGTGCGGTAAGTGTTACCGCACAGGTTTAATATTTTTTTAATACTTTTTTAATACTTTTAAAAAAAAAAATATTAATTAAAAAAAATAATATTCCTGTGCGGTAATTGTTACCGCACAGGGTTTAAGTTAATGAAAATCTGTTTTTTTTTTTGCTTAATCTGGGATTAATCTGGTGCGGTAATTGTTAACGCACAGATCTGTGCGGTAATTCTTACCGCACCAGCGTCGTATAGGTTTCAGAAAAAATTCCAACAATGCCCCTGAGTGTTCTGGTGCGGTAAGAGTTAACGCACAGTTCTGTACTGCAATTGTTACCGCACAGAATAGTGTGCATTTAGCAAAAAAAACGTGTGCATATAGACGCAGCCTAAAAATATGAACGCCATCATATGACGCTTAATATAGTGGCTCAATGATTAAAATACTTGGTGCATTCAAGTCTCCTGGCGAATAACCCATAGGAGATAGATATACTTTGATTCTTCCATTTTCCTATTGAAACCAAAAAATTCACCTACTCCAAATAAAATAACTTGTGCTTCTTATTTTGTGAAATAAAATATTACTTTGTAATTTTTAACGCAATTTTCATTTTTGGTCATCGAAAACAATCTCTTTGTCTTTTAACACAAGATTAAGGTTAGGTACAGCTTTTCTAAAGCATTGGGATAATATTGTGTCTCTCCTCTTATTAAAATCTATGGGTGAAGTTACGAGAAAAATAACAAACCTATCGCAACAAATGTTTGGCACAAGATAAAAATAAGCTAGCTTATATATCCAATAATGTTGAAATTGTAGTTTTTTGATAAAATAAGCTAGCTTATAAGCTATCCAAATCAAGGCAAAATAACACTTAGCCGAACAGGCAAAAAATCATTAGAAGGAAAAAAATTAAGAACATTTGGAGAGAGAATAAGCAGACTGTTAAATACTATCAATGCTCAAGATTAAACTAACTAGGTAGAGTTTTTAATTTTGTATTCAAACTTTAGTCTTTAACTAAATCCGGATTATTTAAATGTAGAGTGTAGCGTTTTTGGAGAATAGTCTTCCTACAAAGTAGGATTGAAAATTTGGAACTCAGGGTCAATAAAAAAATGTGTCTTGTTTGAGCCCAAAAGCATATTACAATTATGGCTTATATGCGTAGCATGCACATTTGACATTTTGACGGCACACACATGATCGACATACTCATAGTAATTTTGTCACGCAATAGTGCACTACAGATAAAAAAAATTATGACTATGCTTGTAGATCAACCAGATAAAATTTAACTTCTAGTTTGCTAAAAGACACAAACTTTTGTTAATAAGTTGTCATTAATAGCAATAGTTAGGCCAGACAACAAGTGTGACATTGTGTTTGACACTTGGAGATAGATTGAGAGAATCATTGACTCTCTTGGCTTTTCATCCGTGATTGGACACACTTTTGTTAATTACGGAGTAACAGTTTTTGTTTTGGAGTTTTGCATCAATTAATATCAAATTGCTACTTGTCTTCAAGTGCTTATGGACTTGTAGTCATATTATACTCTTACATAGTACTCCGCTAGTCTAGCTGATTTTCTTGTCACTTAGGTCAAGAGTCCGAAAAGTTCACTGCCGGAAAAAAAAAAAAAAAAAAAAAACTTTACTTAAAAGGAAAACAAAAGAAAGGAAGAGGATGTTGGCTAGGATTGTCAAAGTTTGACCCGTCTCGAAAAGTTCAATCGGTCTAATCTAAAAAATCAGACTGAAATCCAAAAAAAAAAAAGAGTTTATGTTCGAGACAAATCTGACTGAACAAATCAATTTCGAAGGCCGAATGGATTAGCACGTTTTCTACCTAAATACGGCCTAACCGAACCGAAATCGATCGAACTCAAATACGGCTTGATCGAAATCGCCCCGACGCGAAAACTGTCCGACCGAAATTATAACCCGAATCTCGGCCGATAAGTAAGTGATTGGTCCGACACGACTTGTTACAACTCCGAATAATGTTTGACCCGAAATTGTTCCATTCAAGTCCGACCAAAATCGCCCGATTTGACACCCATGCTAACTTGAGTATTAAAAAAATCGATCATTTATAGATACGAGCTAGTACTTTGACAAACATGTGTCTAGCCAAGCCAAGTGCAGTATTTATGGTCGTCACGGGATTTGATTCTCTCTCACATCCATCGTTGTTTCATTTATTATCAGCCAGAAAGAAAAATAAAAATGTCTACACATAAAAGAAATCTCAAGTGATAGTCCCACATTACAACGGGCCGAGTTATATATTCTCTGTTACAGTCTCTGTGCACAAAAAACTCCTCGATCAGTACCTTCGTTTGTCACTCAGCTGCCTCAAACAATTAACCACATCCAACCAAACATGCCCTATCTTTCTTCCTCTTCTTCTTCTTCTTCTTCGTTTGTCACACTCATTACTCTTCTCTTCTTAACCACCACGCCTCTCGACGCCGTTCACCGTCACCTGTCGGTCGATTACTACGCCAAGTCGTGCCCTCAGGTGGAGAAGCTTATAGGTTCCATCACTTCTAAACAGTTTCAGCAAGCTCCTGTTTCTGCTCCGGCTACAATCAGATTGTTCTTCCATGATTGCTTTGTTGAGGTAATTAGTTATTAAATTTTTAACCCATGATGCAACAGTCTTTTACAGCGTGCGTTTCTGCAAGTTGAAACCCACCAAAGTCCAATTTGGCAGGGGAATTCACCTTTGTTAAAAAAGTAGGAAGAATCTTACTTTTCAATTCTGGTAAATTGTACAGAAATCAAAATGCTTTCTAACATTAAACTTCCTCCCCCAATGAAAATGCATGCATTTCAACATTTGTGTAGAGTAATTGAGGCTGAATTAGAGTATACATTGGATTTTATAAGGGATGCGATGGATCAGTTTTGATAGCAGCGAAGGCAGGAAGCAAAGAAGCAGCAGAGAAGGATGCGCCTGATAACAAAGACTTGGCTCCGGAGGCGTTCGACACCATAGACAAGGCGAAGCTTTTGGTCGAGAGCCATTGCCCCGGTGTCGTCTCCTGCGCTGATATTCTTGCCATCTCCGCTAGAGATTTCGTCCATCTGGTAAATTTCTAATCTGTTTGTTTTTTTGGTAAAACAGAGGCGGCAATTTCGAGTGTTTTATTGAATTAAACAAAAAAACTTAGCAAAGTATTCATGTGAGGCATACACAAACCTCGCAAATCATCAAGTAGAAAATAACCAACACTTACATTCGGCCTAACAAGTAAATGAAAACCAAAAGAAAAATTAAAAGCAAGCGTGGCTAAGTGACCACCAACCCTATTAACCTCGCACTAAATGTGACAAAATTGAATAATCCACTATGTATGGGACCTTACTAAATACAGTCCGGACGTTTTACTAAATAACGCCCGACACTTCGCGTATAAAAGGGGAAAAACCCTATTCAGCCCATTTTTACAGCACCCTACCGCCGCTCTTTTACCATCTCTCTCGAAAAGACTCCTTCCTCTTCCTCTTTTCACACAAATTTTCAATTAAGGTATGTTTCTTCTTCTCTTATGCTTTCTAATGTTGATTCTAGATAAATATATGTTGTTAGTATAGGAAATTGCATATTATATGATGTTTTGATATTGAATGTTGATTTAGAAATGGTTGTATATGGTATTAGGTTGTTTAGATTGGATGAAAGATGATGATTTTGTATTATGGTTGACGAGTTGATGTTTTTTTTATGTTGAATAGGATGAAATTCATTAGGATTAGTTTTTTTTATTAGGGTTTACATTTTATTTAGGATTTTGATGTTTATTTGGTAATTTACTTAAATTGATAGGTTATGTAGTTAAAATATTGAATTTATGTTGAATTTGTGTTGAAATGTCGTCGGAAACTGGCCGGAATGTGTGAGATGGCCGGAGAATAAATGTGTGAAATCACGCGTCACGCGTGACGTCACACCTCGCAGAACGCGAGGGCATGACACTCGCAGAACGTTCTGCGAGTGGGGCCTATCTCGCGTTCTGCGAGAATGTGCATTACAGAAGCTCCTATTCTCATATATAGAAGGTAGACATAAATTAGAGAACTTACCTGTTTGTCGTGTTATTCTCGAGAGTGAAGACATTATCCGTTCATCCTGAAACAAGTCTTTCTTTGTAACGGTTTAGCCAATTCTTTCTCACGTAGTTCAATACGGTTGGATAAGCTCCCCATTCAATCTCAAGTGTCTTCAACGTTTTGTTGTAACCTTCTTCAGTGGTTTGTTCGAACACGTTATAATAATCATTAGAAATATGAACCCCCAATGCTTGTGTGCCCATAGTTATCTTGCCTCTCGCCTCTATGTTCTTCCTTACATGTCGTCTACATAAGAGAAACTTTGCATTTGGCCATAACATGTTCGTTGCATTCATAAGAGCCATCTCACGGTCTGTGACGAAGCAAGTAGGCGATGCTCCTATTCTCAAATACATTGTATACAGCTGCTGCAACGCCCACAAATAACTGTCCTCGCTCTCGGCCTCTAACCATACCCCGCACACAACAAAATTCTTCCATGTAGAAGTCAAACCGACTATCTCCAGGAAGGGAACATTGTACCTTAGACCAAAATACAGAAAGATTGCACCTTTAATTCAGTCTTAAATGTTTCTACTAGGAATAGCATCTGTAATGCTCTTTCTCGCGTCACGCGAGGACACACCACCTCGCGTCACGCAAGTTTGTACTTTGTCCAGAATCTTTGCATTCAAAGATACATAAACACTGAATCAAGGACATTCCTCGCGTAATGCTAGGTGGTGTGTCCTCGCGTTCTGCGAGAAGTGTTTTTTACCACAAATCTTCAAATTTTCATGAATTTTAAAATAAAACATAAAAACAGAATGATAAATAATTACTTGTTCGTGCTATAAGTCGAGTCCATCAAAAGGACATATGGAAACGCCTTTAAGAGTTTCATTGATTCAGGGCTAGCAAAGAACAAGTCGCCTATTATCGAAGGATTCTTTGCACTTGGCCTATACTCCATGAAGTAGTTGTTCTCTTTGCATTGGTGAAAGAATTCTTGAACCACGGTTCTACCTTCCATTTCCTCTTCCCTTATATCTCTTACCAAATTGTACACTTGTCTCTTCTTTGTGCAGCTTTCGGGATCCTTGTTTATCTCAGTGTAAATCTGATTTGGAGAACAATGAGAAAGTACCATCTCACGAACCATTTTCTTTTGATCAGGGGTTGGCCTCCCAACAAATGCATTCCCGACAAAACTATCTCCAATAGGATGGTTGTGCAAACCACAAACAACTGTTAATCTCCAATTCTCTTCAACACAGTTCTCCATGAGCTTCAACTAAAATAGACACCCCGTTTTCTTGCTCTTTGTGTTTGATCTAACTCCGAGACCTTTAGGCTTATAACTTTCCGCTTTCTCACAAATGATTTGAACCTTACCACTTTGCCCCGGTTTAGATGGTACACTCCCCAATAGAGATCATAAACTTATGTTGCTTTGCAACATTCAACGCCCACAAATGACCAATCTCCTTAGAGGCAAACACTTGCTCCGTAGTGAAATATTCCGAATAATCCCTAGAAACAACATCTTCCTCACATACGGGACTATCAAACTTTGGTGCAGTGCGTAGAGAGGGAAGAAACCACATCTCCTCTTCTACGTTTGTAGGTGGGTTAGAAAACTGTGAATCAAACACATCATAGCTTGATGGCACTTCATATGTACATGGAAATTCATAAGTAGATGGCACGGACAATTCATATGTAGATGGCACGAGCAATTCATATGTAGATGGCATAGGAAATTGATAAGTAGATGGCACATGTTGTTCATATGTAGATGGTTGATGATAATCACCAAAATCGTCAATCCCTAAATCAAATGACGGTGGCGAACATGACCTTGTATTCCGGGAGGGGTAGGTGTAGTCATTCAACTGGATTGCATTCAATCCAGTGAAGAAAGAAAAATTCACCTATACACAATAAAGAGTTAATACTCTATAATGTGCAAGTTCTCGTGTTCTGCGAGGTAGGCATATCCCATATCTCGCGTCACGCGAGGTGCTTCCTCTCGCAAAACGCGGGCACTTGCTAACGTTGAAACACAGTGAAACGGGCTCATTTAACATAAACATGAACAAATCAAATTTTTCTACATTAAAAACCCTAAAAACATGAACAAATCTAAGTTTTGGACATTATATGCAAAAGTCATCTCTTCAACACTTACTACTACTACATTTAATATGAAATACAACATAATAACTTCATTTTAGCTCTTAATGGTGCAAAACAAATTAAAATTCAAAAATTAAGTAAGAACATTACCTCATTTGCATGGTAACTTGATGAACCACCATTTCCATTCCCTCTTTGTTGAATTCCTCTTCATCTTCCATTATTTTAGGTGTTTTTATAGTGTTTTGAAGTTTGAAGGTTTTGAAAATGGGTTTTAATGGAGGGTGAAAGAGGTGAAAGATGATAAAAAGAGGTGTTAGGGTAGGGTTAATAGGTGTTACAGATTACTTAAAATAAGGGGGTAATTATTATAGTTAGATGAGGACAAGACATGTATTAATGGTGCACAACAACGTCTATCTGATATGTAATGCTCGCGTTCTGCGAGGTGACGTGCACTCGCGTTCTGCGAGGTACGTGACACTCGCGTTACGCGAGATTAGCATTTTAAAAATTAACCTAATTTAAAAAAAATCTTGCGTTACGCGAGTGTCACGTACCTCGCAGAACGCGAGTGGTCAGGCGGTGTTTGGTAAAGGCATCGGGTTGTATATAGCATCCGTGTATCTATGGGCAAAGCTCTGGTAGAAAAGGGTCAGACTAGCAAGTGGATGAGAAACATGGCAATCGGGTCGGGTAGGTGGGGTTCGGGTCAGAGTTTCCGCATCGAGTATATTTCGTGTCGGTCATTTCACGTCTAATATTACCGGCTCAAAACACACCGAGTTATAACGAGATTATAGTCAGATTGAGTTTGAGCCTAAAATTAGCGAGTCAAAACAGGCCGGGTTGTTACGGGTTTATTGTCGGGTCAAGTCGATTTACGCAAAATTCTTATTTGGTAAAAAAAAATTGGCTTATTATGGGTTTATTTTTCCGCTTTTTTTATTTATTTATTTTAGCATAATTTTTCGGAAATTTCGTGTCATTCATATTTGACCAAAAACGGATCTCGGATTCAATTGACGGGTTATGATCCGAAACTTTCGGGTCAGGTCGGGTCGTTTTCTATCGGGCCTAGATGTGTATGGTTCATGGAGAGTTGTTGTGTATATAATTAATGAGCGTACACCAAGCAATCAATGAAAAAGTCTGAAAACTCAAGTGTAAAGTTTGAAAAAGATGCTTAAATATTGTATCTAAGTTAGTTGATCATCACTAAATGAAGTGGTATCATTCTACTCCGGTATTTCTTATGACAGGCAGGAGGCCCATACTATGAGATAACCAAAGGAAGATGGGATGGCAAGATATCGAAAGCCTCCCACGTGTCGTCCCAACTCCCTCGCGCCAACTCAACCCTCGACTCAATCATCTCCCTTTTCGCGTCCAAAGGACTAACGGTCAACGACCTCGTCGTCCTCTCTGGGGCCCACACTATCGGGTTCTCGCATTGTCGCCACCTCATCAACCGGATATATTATTATAAAGGCACAAAACAGCCTCAGCCCGAGATTGATCCTAGGTTGCTCAAGGCTTTGAGAATGTCTTGCCCACAATTTGGTGGTAACATTGATATTGTGGTGCCTTTTGATGTTACGACGCCGTTTAGCTTCGATAATGCGTACTATGGGAATCTTAAGAAGAATATGGGCTTGCTGGCAACGGACCAGGCCCTTTATATGGATGTCAGGACTCGGCCCATTATTGAGGCCCTTGATAAGGATTCGAAGATGTTTTTTCAGGCCTTTTCAAAGGCTATGCAGAAGATGGGTTTGATTGGTGTTAAGAGGGGAACGAGACATGGGGAGAAGAGGCAAATTTGTAGCTTGCATTCTTCTTCATGAGTTTTAGATTTCTTCATTTTAGCAAAGTTATGTAATTTCACCATTGATTTTGTTTTTAAGATTGGATCATAGTTTTATGATGTAAAAATTGATTTATTTGTTATATAGTTTTTCCAGTGTATGTATTGGATCATAGCTTACATACTTTTACAGGCTAGATATACATTTTCTTACACTATACTCCCTCTGTTAATAATTACTTGTCCCTGCAGTCCAAATCATTTGTTAAAAATTACTTGTATTTTAACATAATTTTACACCAGTTTTTTCCAAATTTACCCTACTGTTATTGATTTTTTCTTTTATTCTCTTCACTATTCTTTCCTTTATTTTCTATGTCATTACTTAAACTATGAAGGGTATACTTGTCTAAAATTTTGATCAATAAATTCTTCCTAAAATTGCTCAAAGGACAAGTATTTTTTAACGAGTAATTTTGTGAGGTACCGTTCAGAGGATTTTAGTCCTTGAAAAAGTGTTGGGATTAAAGTTATCCTCTTCCTTGTGACACTTACATAAGATACTGCTCAGGAAACAACTTTATCGATAGAGAAGATTCGTGTTATAGAAATTTAGAGTAATTGAACCTTGGAACGTGACATCGTTAATTTCAGGCTAAGACCTTTGTTTGGGCTCAGTGGTTGCCTTCGTGGATGATTTTGGGTCGCGTGGTATCTATATTTTTGTTTAAACACTAGTTTTTTGCGATTTGTATGGTGTTTTTATAGACTTGTAGGCCATCTCAAATATTTAGCTATTTCGACTCCCTATTATCTTTTTCTGGCTATGTATAATGAGATATATTGTTGTATAATTTTGTACAAACTCATCTTATTGACCCTTAAGATAGGACAGCATTTTTTAATATATTTCCTACACATAGTATCATTTCATATTTGCAGTAAAATATTGCACCATAACCAGAAAAATATAACAACAAAATATTCCATTGCAGCAAAATGAATTATACTAATCATTTGTGTAAGTAGGACAATATTATAATCTAAAGTATTTTGTTTTATTTTCCGAAATATAAATGGACAATTAGTACATGTGTATAAATATCGAAATGTTGCTCTGGAAAGGTACTCCACACTTTTCAAATACAGTATCAACTTTGTCGGTTCGTAACTAATTAGGGTTTTCAATTCAAAATTTGAATTTGGGGAAAGGAAGAAGAATCTGGAACTTGCATCAATGGCGACACCAAGAGTCGACATGAAGGGCTACTACAAGCAACAGAAGAAGAACGCCGGCATCTCCATGCCTACCAAATCCTCCAAAACGAACAAGCCTTCTCATTCCGCGACTTTCGGTTCCGACGTCGCTCAAACTCCTGCTCTCGTCTCTCATGGCGGTTCCCTCGATCTTCAAGGTATCGCACTCTCTCTATTTATCTGTTTCTCTATTCATCGAATTTGATGATTTCGATTTGATTATTGATTTACTGCTTAATAGATGATTATGACGGAAAGGAGTGGATTCTGAGGGAGTTTGACATGAATATGGCGTACGGGCCTTGTTTAGGGATGAGTAGAACTGCGAGATGGGAGCGGGCTGATCGATTAGGGATGAATCCTCCTCAAGATGTCATGGATCTTCTCATGTCTGGAGATGTCAACGGTGAATGCTTGTGGGATGGCCGTGTCTGATTTGAATTGCGCAACTCTTTTTAATAAGTTCGGTCTCTAGCTGTACTTGATCTTCTACTGTAATGACATTTTGAATCTAGTTCTAGTTAAGGTGTAACTCGGATCTTGAATGTTATGTGGTTTAATCATTAAATGTGCCTTCCTGTGATTCTTTGAATGTTCGGATCAGTATTCAGGAAGCTTTGCTGCTGAATTAGACACTCGGAGAAAGATGAATGATTCTGCTTAAAAGTGATACTGATTTGTGCAAGTTTTATCTTCATTACGGTGATTGATTTTATCTTTCCACTGCCAATAAAGCTGATTAACGAAAATGATCAAAAAGTTTTGTATTAATGCGAGTTTGTCCACTTTTATTACAAAAAATAGGGAAGATTTGTAATACAATTCACGCACAAGATTTCCAATCTTAAAATTTAACCAGCATAGACAGTGAGCGAATGCACGCATTAATCTCTCGTCCACTAAACTATTTCCAATCTTAATGAAAAAGTAGAAGAAAAGAAAGAGGAAAAAAACAACTATTGGGAATCTCCAGGAATGGGATAGGAGGAAGGTTCTTGAATTGAAGATAGATAAAAGGAAGAAGAAGGAGAACAAGAAAATCAATGGCAGGTTTTAGGGCAGATGAGGATTATGATTACTTGTTCAAGGTGGTTCTGATAGGCGATTCCGGTGTCGGAAAATCCAACCTTCTCTCGCGATTCACCCGTAACGAGTTCAGCCTCGAGTCAAAATCCACCATTGGCGTCGAGTTTGCCACTCGTAGCATCAGCGTTGATGACAAGATCATCAAGGCTCAGATCTGGGACACCGCTGGCCAAGAAAGGTTTGTGCAATTGACCTATTTTCCTCTTCTAACAAGATACCAATTTATGTCGGGATCATTATATCGTTTATTTGGATGGTGAATGAAGGTACCGAGCAATCACGAGCGCATACTACAGAGGAGCGGTAGGGGCGTTGGTGGTGTACGACATCACCCGCCACATCACGTTTGAGAACGTTGAGAGGTGGCTGAGGGAGCTGCGGGACCACACAGACGCCAACATTGTTGTAATGTTGGTGGGAAACAAGGCAGATTTGAGACATCTGAGGGCGGTCTCAACAGACGATGCCAATAATTTTGCAGAGAGGGAGAATACCTTTTTCATGGAAACTTCAGCACTAGAATCCCTGAACGTTGAGAACTCGTTCAAAGAAGTGCTGGCTCAGATTTACCGAGTTGTGAGCAGGAAGGCACTTGATATTGGTGATGATCCTGCAATGTTGCCCAAAGGAAAGACCATTGACATTGGCAGTAAAGATGACCTATCAAATGTAAATAAAGGTGGGTGCTGTTCCACTTAGAGATGAGATTGAAAAAAAGGAGTTTGGATCCTGCAAAAGAGGAAAGCATATGTACATAATGATGTAAGTAGAAGAAAAACAAATTTGAGTTTCCTGTAATCATTCTGAGTTATCTGATTTTAAAAACCTCTTCTACTTTTCGGTTATGTTCAACTAGTGGCAAAATACTTTGTTCAACCAAATCAACCTGTGGCTAGCATTGTCGGATTATGGTTAACACTGAAGCCTTGCGCTTCAGTTTTGTTATGAGAAATTTAAATATAGAGATGGAAGAAGACATGGTTATAGTAAACAACTTTTATGACAAGCATGATATTACAATCTCACAGTATTCTAAGAAGCACACACACAAGTCACATAACCGAGGAAAAAGGTTAGACTCGTCATCAGGGGAATAAAAAGAAAGTCTAATGTCCATGTATAAACAGTGCATTCCTGGCATACATGCATCCCTGAATCTGTAAAGAACGGTATGTATTAGAACATATCTTGCGTTTTCTTTGCAATTTGCACAATGGTAACAATCACTCTCATC
The DNA here is from genome assembly GCA_029168935.1 of Oxyria digyna. Taxonomy (NCBI): domain Eukaryota; kingdom Viridiplantae; phylum Streptophyta; class Magnoliopsida; order Caryophyllales; family Polygonaceae; genus Oxyria; species Oxyria digyna. The sequence continues at coordinate 468,221 of JAPVLV010000026.1, read as the reverse complement.
AGAAATTTTAGCATGTGAGAGACATAAATTGCAAAAATTAATACAAATGCAACTCAGAATGCTTAATTCGTTTTTAGTCAAAGAGTACGCTTGGGCACAAGGCACACAAGCTGCAAAGTTCAATGCTTCACTCACTCATAACTAAGATATTGACAAAAGCATTAGAGCAAACAAAAACAAATGTGATATTTCCCTAAGGCATGGAAATCCCAGTTAGAGCAAAATGATTTATGTTTCACATATGATTAAGACTAGCTACTTACTTAAAATGCTTCTGTAAGATGTAAATTCAGGTAATCACATATATACAATTAGATTTCTGTCATCTATGCTTGATGTAATATACAGATATTTACACTCTTCAACCCTATCCGTGTTTGATAAGAAAAATCAACCCACATTAAACTCAGAGTTCCCAAGGATCAAACACTCATTTTTAATATGAATAAAATTTTACAGCAACATGAAGATGGCTGAAGCTAAATGAATAAATATCATCTAAAGGGCACAAGCAAGAGCGTTAATGAAAGGACATAACTTCCCTCATCCAGGCATCATACTGGAACTTGAGCAAAGAATGAAGGTAACTTCTCACTAAAATATCTCATTTCAAGCAATTGGCTTACCAGTCTATTATACATATTGAAGTTTTCCATCAAAAACTAGATATTAACATATTGAATACAAAATTTTGCACATCAAGTGCATCAGCAATTCCCAAAACCATGAATACCCAGAACATCCGAAAACATCAAAACAGAAGGTGACAAAAAGGAGGATGAAACCATACCAATTGAAAATCGATCAGGGGTCAGAAGAAGAAGAAGGAGGGTTCTTGTTATTATCAGGATCGTGTTTAGGAGAAGGGATGGGATTACCACCCTTTACAATCCAGCCCAAAGCAAAGAAAGCTGCACCTGCAAGAATGGCGGTTCCCCAAGCGTGAGAGTACCATTTGCTGTACTGCCTTATCGCATACCTCCACTGATCTCTCAGGGCAGCAGCATCTGGGTTCACAGTTTCCGCCGGGTTCGGGTAATGGGCCTTCTTACCCGATTTCGGATACCCGTTGCTGATTTCGCCTGGCGGCTCCGCTCCTGCAGTGGGTCGGAGATCCGGTTTGGGTTTCTCGTTTCCGGGTTCTGACATTTCAGGTTGCTGCTTTCCTCTGTCTCGATTCTTTGGGTTTTTTTCTTGGTACTTATCTGCGCTAGTTGCTACATGTAATGCAAAATATGCTTAACGTGTCACCAAAGTACATTCCTAAATTGGTTTGTATGACAGTTTATATCATCTTTATCCGGTAACATAGTTTATTTTTTTAATATTAAATCAGTTTTCTTCTACAATTATGTTATTTATATCAAATAACATGTATTTTATCTTTATTTTTAGTATAAATTTAGATAACATATTACATACAGTTGATATGAATGTCAATATAAAGATAAAAATATTTAAAAAAGAATTACAATAAAATTTTATGTATTATGATTGTTATAAGGATTTAACCAATTGAAAAGTAATTAAATTTTCTTATTGAGTCATGTGGCAGTAAGTAATTGGAGAGAATATTTGATTTGCGTCAGTATTTTGTTACTCATGCCTTAGTTTAAACAAAATGACTGACTTTTTATTTTAATTTATCTTTAAAAAAAATTCTGTGTTACTTCAAAAAACACTGATGCAGATCGCAACAGACTTATTTACAATCAAAAGGGTATCGTTGTGGATCCATTACGTTTTTGGGAAAGCTAATATGGTGGTAAGGTTATTGATCGTCTTGCTTCTTTTGCCTTTTCTTTTCCTCCTAGTTTTCATATCGTTAGGCTGTGTTTGTTTGGAGAGATTTGAGAAGAGTTTTAAGGAGGGGAATGAGTGAAAGTAAAATCTCTTGTTTGGTTGTTATGGATAGAGAGAATTGAAAGTTTTTTAATAGAAAATAAGAGAAGAAATGAAGAGGAATTGAATTCCACCTAATTGACGGAGTTTGGATGAAAAATTAAACCAACTTCATGAAATCCACTATTCTCCAAACTTTTAAATTAAATTTTACTCTTAAAATTTTTCTTCTCCAAAGAACAAAAATATAAAAAAACTCTCGTTTTACCTCCTTTCCTCTCCCTTTCTTTTCCCTCTCTTATTTTTTCTCCCTTTCTTTTCTTTCCTTTCATTTTTCTGCCTAATTGAGTGCTTGATGTTAATTGTGGAGGAGACAAGGGTTGGACTACATCCCGTTTAGTTTCCAATTAGTCCTTGCATTTATATATTTTTTTGAGAGTTCCGCCTCTCGTTCCAACAAAAAAAAAATCAAAAGGGTATGCAAAATCACAGATTTTATTAAGCCGATCCACCTCAACTAAATCATGATATTGACACTACAAAATGCTCACTGCACAGGCCTAACGAAAGCAAAGTCTGGTGACATTAAAAGTTCCAATACAATCACTCCACTGGGTTTGCTGATCTTCAACCTTGGTTCCAAGAGTCCTGTCAGAAGAACAAAAACCAAACTAATTCAAAGACGGTCACTTAGGGGTATAAAATGTAAAGATCAGATTGAGAATTAGATGGGCATGCCTGGGGAGAGCTGTTTCCCACCATACAGCTCCTTTGCCAAGGGATTTTCCGCCCAATTACTGACTGCAATCCGACTTGTGGGCTGGAAACCGACTATTTTGCCCTCGGCTGAAAGAACCACCTAGCATTCACCCAAAGTAAAAGCATAAACAACAAGACTGACAATGATTCAAGTTGCAACCAAAAAGAGAAGTAACAGACTGGACCAAAAGTGTCAGCTGATAGTTCAACAAAGAATTTCATGCTGACCTTTGTGTATGGGTCAGCATGAATTCCTACTATTGATATATCACCTGACCAGGTTAGGCCATGAGTGTATAGGGATAGATAGGAAGCTTGAAAGAATAAATAGTTTGATGACAAACCTGATAGCTGATAGTGTTTTGAGCAGACAATTTTAACTCTTCATCACTTTGCACAAGTAGAGTAGAGCTTGTTGATGCATCTTCACTGTTCAAGTTGTTGTTTTGTGTTTTTCCTAACAAGTAAGCAGGGAGTTTCCCTATCCAAGCACCCGTACCAGGATCTGAAACTATCCCTCCTTCCAAATTATAACTGTCTTTGATCTTTCTGATGATCCTAATGCAAAAAGAGTCTATCTGTATCCATAATAGTTTCACTTAAATATAGATATGCTAATGATAATATCATGAAACGATATTAATTGACATAATTAACATTAGCATCAAGGTTGGAGCTTCTGCAAGTATGTCAAATCTAAACAGTAAATACAATGTTTTAACAAGTTGCATTTCAACTGCGTCATTCCAAGTGGCAACACAAGGAAGAAAAACATTAGCTTTCCAGTGAAATCCACACAGCAAAATAATATATGCAAGAATGATATGATCTCAGAGAGAAAGCCAAAGGACATTACAAATATTTTCAAGATTTCAAACTTTATCTTCTTTTGCATTTTTGCAACATCTGGCAGTTGGGACAGTAGAAGAATTTGTACCTCAGAGCTCTCTAATGAAAGAGGCTGTAACTCTGTAGTAGGAACCACATGACTTTCTCCAGGGTTCCTCCCTCTAGCATATAGATGAGGTAAATAAAGCCGCCCCACAACATTTAGGGAGACAAGAAGAACTGCACCAGCAAGGGCAGTAGAAAGAATTCGCAGCAAGGAAGAGCCTCTCTGTAAAAAGAAGTAGACATTGAGTTAGAAAACTTGATCAATGAGTAACGTCGAAATCTGAACCAAACCTTTTACAGAATAGTGAATGTACAACCAGAACGTATTAAAATACCCTCTGCTGTTTTTAATGATGCATTCTATTAGAATGGATACTAGAAAGGATTATATTGAGCTAAAATGACAGTCTCCACTCCAGATACAAATACAATTATTAGCTTAACTCTCTGCATATTAGATCTATATGCAACTATATTCTAGCATAGTTCTGATTGAAAACAATGACATATTCTGTCCAGAACATACGCTGAAACATATGTAGGGAATTCTTTAATGAACATTATGCCCACCATGCACCAATAGAGACAGGTTCAAGCCCAAGAGCAAATGTGGTAATAAAATAAAACAGAAATAATGAAAAGGAAAAGGAACAAGTCACTGAAAATTTCCAGTTTTCTGGCTGAACAGGAAAATATCCATGAGCATACCTTAGTCTTTGACACCTTCTTAGGATTTTCGACCATGCTACAAGATAGGTCTTTATCAGGTAGAGTGTATGGATCCTCAAGGGACTTGTCAAGTATATTTGCTAACCCAACCTGCATATACATCTCAGGAAGAGTTAAAACATTTTCACAATATCTAATCATTTGTCACTTGAAAATATGATTTATAAGCTATCTGATTTTGCAAGTCCAACCATATCAAAACTAGTACCCATCACTCTCGGTCTCTCCCGTCTTTTATTATATGGAGAGACATGGAGAAAAAACAATAACAATATTTGAGCTTTAAGAAAAACAAACTTTTAAATCACAGTAAATTCTTAGTTCAGAACATCACTAATTTTTATCATTATAGCAGAATTAAGAAAGAGAAATACCATCTGTGAGTGGGTCAATAGAACTTCATATCTATTATCTGCATTTCTTTTCCACCCTTCAAATGTTACATCAGTAAGTCTACTTGTATCGATTTCAAGCTTGTAAGCAGGGACATACTCGCTAGCCCAAGTACTAAACTCAGGTCCACCGATCCTCTCCATTTTTGAATGCATGAATGAGGACCACCAAGGGGGTATTGGTTTCTCTGTGAGCAAGGTTCTGCAACTAGGCCACTCCGTATTGAACTTTTCAAGCAGACTCTTGGCATTGTCAACTACTTCATCCTCAAATCTGTATATAGTCACTGACGAATCCTTCGACCGAACCCTTTTTGTCTTTAAAGCCCATTGTAAAAATCCTTTTGATCCTTTCCCTGATGATCCACCATAGAAGCTTCTCTCAATGCCTTCAAGAGCTAAGATGCAAACAGCTTCAGCTAACACATATATGACCCTCTCATCTGATGAACTGATAGCAAAAGAGGCAGGAACCTGGTTATTATAAGAGAACTGAACCTATCAGTAACATGCCCAACCTGCATGAAAGACATATTTCTACTCCATTACAACAGAGAGAGTTAGACACCAGACCACACTAGTAGTCTAGGAGAAAGAAAAGTAACAAGCACTGACCTCTCTGATCCTTCCAAGATCTTCCATATTTCTCCGTGATCCCGGCAGCAGAGTTACCAGCTCAAAGTTCCAGAGATTTTGAATTACAACCTGTCTAAACGTCATAGCAAGTATGTTTGCAGAATTTGTGCTGCTCAAAAAATCTTCAGTGATATAACTCCGTAATTTTTTAGCCTTCTCTTTCACCTTTTTAGCAGGCAAAAACTACAAGATTAGAGAGTTTCCATTAGCAGCCTAGAAATGAAGCTATAAGCACATGCGCTCGAGCAATAACCAAGCCAAATCATCAATAAGTTGCAAACGGGAAAAGTGAAACATGATAATGCGAACGAAAGATAAACTGGAAGCAAAAACTAACCAATCGCGTAGAGACAGTACTGTGATCATCAGATGAACCAGGAAAGACAGTTTCAACAACCATTGCATCCATTCCAGACGAAAGGTGATCTGCGGCAGCATCACCCCCATCAGCCGCGGCTGCCGTCAAGGCCTGCTCATAGTCCACGGCTCCAACAATTGTGAGCCTAGCGAGGTCATTCTCGTAAGACCTTACACAGGGAAGATTATCTCCTTGAGAATCAACCACTGCCTCGAGCATCGCCTTCTCGGCTTCAGGGATTGAGCCCGCAGTCGAGCTGGGAGCTACAAAGGCATGTGCAAATTTGTGAGGTTTGAAAAGTAACTTGGGGAAAAGCGTCGAAATTCTTGACCGGGAAGAGAAGTTCTGAGAGAGAAATGGCGGGTTAAACAGAAAGGTTGACTGAAGTGCCGCCATTGCTGACAGGAGGTCGAGTGTTGCTCGCCTGTTGGAGATTCTGATTTGGGGTTTTGAACAAGGAGCTACGGGCGCATGATAGCTGTTATGATATGGGCCCTTATTCTGCACCGATTCTGGAACCCGTCGAAATGGGCTTTGATCTGATACTGGAGCCCACTAAAATTGGGCTCATGCGGCCCATATGATTCTGAGAAACCCGTCATTGCTCAAAATAGTACTTCAAAACAACTAGCTCAAAATAGTAAGATCATATGTAAACATCGTAATAACGTTTTCATATTCGCATCAATGATTCCGAGTAATGATTTTCTTTCGGTTTAGCCAAGACTATTTCTCAATGGATTAGTCCCAAAGTTATACGGAGTAGTTAACTGTGGCAATCTACCTAATTATTACTGTATATTGAAGATGTTCTCACCCCACCTCGGTAACCAAAAGTAGTTCTCACTTCTCAGTGTCCGAAATACAAAGGAATCGGAATCGGAATAACTGAAGCAGCAGACACTGGTACAATTTGAATAACCCGAATAAACAGGCTTGAAAATCAAGATCCTCCCCGGCCATTTTGATGACTGTTTTCTTTCTTGCAATGCAAGATTTATCTCCTATAAAAACTGCATAGTCAAGGTAAATGTTCCTATAGTATGCAACTCACCTGGGTTCAACATGAAATAATTGTTTCTTCTACTTGATATACTCCAGCACACCTTGATTTATCTCCTCTAAGAAGGAAACAAATCCCATGACACCAGTAAACCCACTCCCATCAACATCTTGTTCTTCTATGAGATAATTCTCAAATAACGAGGCATCCTCGTGACCGCCTCGAATGAAAACGAGCTTTGGTGTGATACTTCTTTCCTTCTTTAGTTTGTTTATGGTTTCCCGCAGCAAGCCTACAAGAATAAAATAAATAAACATGGGTTATTTCTTTTTTCATGACAGAAAAGTCTGTTGATACTGAATTGACTTACAATCCTGTGGTGGTGGGAATTGGAGTGAAGGATCGGCTGTTGAGGAGTAAAACACAATCAGAGTTGTGAAAGCATCAAGGAGGAAAATTGGGCTGTCACTAGTTATCAGGGCGGCTCTGCTCAGTGAATGGCGAGGATAAGCTTGTTTATCAGGACTTGAATATGACGTTAATACTGGATATACAGCACGATGGAGAGAGCTTGGTTCCAAGGCACTACAGTACAGGAGCAAGTATATAAAGAAAATCACAAGTTAGTATCAAATAAAGCCTATGAAAGTCACTATAACTTCTACACTCCTGTTCAATCGAATGCATAGCAGGATATATACATAACAAGAAAAATAAATCCATTTACAAACTTTAACTGATTGTCAAATTTTACCAATGGATAATGATGTTTGAAAAATTCTGTACAAATGAGAGGATCAAATGACATACATGATAAATCAGCATTCACAGTTCATATTATGTGAAAATAGTGAAAGCAAACAACATGTGAAAAAAGTGTGTGATGTTAAGTATTAGAATAATCAAAGGTCCAAAACATTACTAGACAGGAAAGCCAGTACCTGTAAAGGCACTGTAAATAAATGCGAAAATCAGGGTGAATTCCTTCTTCATGAAGGCGTAGAAGTGGACTACGAAGCAAAGCAAAGACCATACGGGGTAATGGTTGTAACTGTGGGGTCATTGAGAATGAGGCGTCGATTTGACCAGCAGTTGTGTTTCCGGCCCCATACTGAATTAGTTTGCAAGCTTCATTATAATTAGCTGTGAGGATCACTAGCCAATCATGTAGGAGCATCCTGCCCTCCCGAACTCCCTCCTCCAAAGAGGCTAATATGACCTGGATAATCAAGAGCACAAGAGCAGACGGTGAAAGACAGTTGACTTGCAAACAAGAAGATGGTAGTAAAGACAGTTGACTTACAAAAAAGATGGTAGTAAAGATAGTAGATAATTCCTTTAACTAAGAAATATATATAGGAGAAAACCCAAGTTGTAATTATTTCTGGCTGGAAAATATGCATAAGTTAATTCACTGAGGATCATAACATTACCTTATGAACAAGGATAGAAAGAACTGCCTCGGGATCAACACTATCGTACATTTCATTAATATTTCGAGCAGCACCATACTGCAATGTTCTAATTCTGAGCCGCCGTTGAAGGGAAAACTTAGGTCTGCAATAAACATACGAGATAGTTAACCTGGCAAGAAATTCCTTAATTCTTTTTTAAGACAACTCCACATAGTAAAGTTGAAGGGAGCTTTATTATTAAATCTGTTTCTCAGCCTGCTGAGTTTCAATATATGAATTTCCAATACTGACCTAGCTCATGTAAATTTAGGTATCAAATGAAGGTAGATCTCTAGAGAAAGGGAGGAGATTAGCACGTTGAAGAGAGCAAAAAGCATATGCTTGAGGGGGGAATTCAAAAAATAATTAGAAAAACAGAGTGACCACCAATTGATCAAAGGCCTAGCTTTTTAGTTTTTTAGGTTAGAATTCATGGATTGTCCATCCAAATGCCATTTACAAAAAGAAGGAAACAACCTTTCACCAAGGTGGCTAAGAAGACATATCGCACTACATTAAAACTTCGTAGATGAAATAAGAATACCAATTTCACATGAATAAATCTATAGTACAACACAGCAAATACAGACATATGTGTACCTGCTCGCAGCACTCAATCCAGAACTTGAAAGCTCCTCGGGAGGGACAACTACAGAGTACTGGAAGGCAAGTTGAAGAATAGGAGGTTCTGACACGTGTCTGCGAAGGAACTGAAGGTTACAACTCATGTAAATAAAAACAAGTGAGCAGAAATTGTACAATACATGTCGGATCATATACCTGGAAAACCCCTCTAGTTTTTCGAATTCAAAATCATAAGCATATGTTGCATAAGAATCACAGCATACGATGTGCTGAACATTTTCGTATTGTGGATCTGGGAAAAAATGGCCATACTACAAAAGCATAAATTAACAGGAAAGTGAGAATAATAACAGAAACAAGCATCTCCAATCGGCTTCAGATACTGAGTTTCAAATTTAAAGACTCACGGAATGACCGGTTTTAAATTCAGATGAAGTCCTTAATCGTAGAACACAGTTGAAGGCATACGGACGATTTAACATTCGGTACCTGGAAAATTACGTATCAGCAGCAATGGCCTCAATGAATAGACAAAGCTGTTGTATCAACATAGTTATTTTGTTCAATAAAAATATCTCAAACTCACATGTCCTGGGGAAGTGTAGAATCATCAGTATTTGAATACAGCAACAATGTACCCCCACTGTTAATGCTAAGGAACTTCAGGGATGCCAAATCTGTATACTCATTGGTTACGGCAAAGATGTCCACACAAACACCAGATTGAACAGCTACAGCAGCCTGTGAAATATACATATCAATGCTCAGCTCTTGGAAACAACTACAAAAAATAGTGGAAAAGTATAAAATTGGCACAATGTAAGAAAATAAATAATCACCAGATCTTTATAAAAAGGTGTCTGCTCCGGAAGTAAGGCAAGGTCTGCATCTTCTCCTTTACTGGCATATTGCTCACCATAACGTCTGGTATCCAACTGCCCAGGTCCATAATCAGGAGCACCAGACAAGAAAGCAAAGACCCTAGCTGAACTTGATCATAACAACATAAGATCCTTCAAAAGTATACGGTGAAGGCTACAAAGTTACCAATAATATAGACCAAAATATATTTCTAGGGAGGTGTCAAAAAATTGATGGAATGATCTTTAGTTTTCCTAACTGCACATACCTAATGCAAAGGTACTTCCATATTCTGAGCCGAGGTAATTACATAAGGCTTCCATTGCTGCTCCAAATCCTCTGCCACCGACATATACACCATCAAGTGTTTGACCAGCTGCTGTACTTCTCTCCCATGATGTTGTTGGCTTAAGAGTCTCAAGTGCAGCTGCTATCTTGTCTTTACACGTGTCCACCTGTACAGGAAACATGTGAATAATTATATATCATTCTGAGATTTAAAAAAAGATATGCCAAATGGATATTGCTCAGTGAGATGACAAAATAGAAGATGTAAGGTAAGTGCTGAGATCATACTGGAGCCAAAAATGACAACAAAGGCATGACATCTTCAAGCTCAACAGATAGAGTTGCATCCGAATCCGGTGGAATAAATACATGTTTCACCACTGGAATAGGTCCTTGAACATCATACAACCCTAGTTTGTGGCTGAATGTAGCAAGCCCAAAGAGTGATCCAGGGGCAAGAGCTGTAAATGGAGGTTATATCATTAGTAAGCTTAATTCTACACAAGGTATTAAAAAAGAATTTTCACTAAAATGACCAAAGACCTTCTAAAGCTGCTAATAACCCACTCTTGGTGAGTTCCAGAAACTCTTCTGAAGCTGAAAATCAAGCATTGAAGTTAACTTGTGAGCATCCACACAATCATACATGAAGTATTGTTCAGGGACCATATACAACCTAAAACTTCAGGTCAATCATTTCCATATCAAGTGCCTGGATCTTACATGATAGATCAATTGCTGCTACATAGACAGGACGAGCTTGCATCACTTCTTCCTCATATCCTTCCACTACAATAATGAATACAGTAGAAAACAACACATGCATTAGACATAGACATAAAGCAAAGCCTGTGAGAATTAAACTTCCATACTTTATAACTTCTAAAATTGATCACAGTTCCTACTTCCTCATATTCGCTCAACGCACACTTAGCGTAGTGCTCACTGTAACAATGTCAATTGTCAAGTATCTAGTGAAGCTTTATGAACTTAACATGCAATAAAAAAGGACACATCAAAGCATATGGAATTTGCACAAATCAGGAGACCAGATCCTACTTCCTCATATCCTTCCACTACACTTATGAATATGGTAGAAAACAACACATGCATTAGATATAAGCATAAAGGGCTGTGCGAATTACACTTCCTTATATTTATAACTTTTAAAATTGATCACAATTCCTACCTCCTCATATTCGCTCAGTGCACGCTTAGCGTAGTGCTCACTGAAACAATATCAATTGTCAAGTATCTAGTGAAGCTTTCTGAGTTTAATATGCAACCAAAAAGACGCAGCATAAGGAATTTGCACAAATCAGGAGACCAGATCCTACTTCCTCATATCCTTCCACTACAATTATGAATATGGTAGAAAACAACACATGCATTGGATATAAGCATAAAGCAAGGCCTGTGCGAATTAAACTTCCATATATTTCTAACTTCTAAAATTTATCACACTTAGCCTAGTGCTCATTGGAACAATGTCAATTGTCAACTATCTAGTGAAGCTTTGTAAATTTAATATGCAACAAAAAAAGACGCATCAAATATTTGGAATCGATGAAATACACAAAAACAAGAACGAAACTCACCAGGCATTTCAAGATCGATGAAGGAAGAACTCATTTCAGCGCAAGATTGGGGGTGAGAGTAGCGAGCAATGGCTTCAGACGACAGTCCATTGAGAGTGCCACAGAGACAGCAACTCCAACTCCATTGATCGAGTACACAGTAAGTGTTGAAGTACGCCCAACAATTCTCGCACCTCGGCAATAGGTGGCCGTGCGATCCGTACGCCGGTGGAATTCCGTTCTCGTCCGCGCCGGAGAACGGGGAGACGGTGAGTCCCCATGGAAGCCCCGATGACTCCTGGGCGTCTGGATCGATTGGAAATCGGGATACCGTTGCCCGAACCGCCATGAATTGAGAGGGAGAGGAAAGAGAGATCGGGAATTGGGGGTCTGAACAGAGATCGATGTCGGATGAATGAAAGGGCCAAGAGTTTGTAGTTGGCGTAGGATAATGAAAAGCGTAATATAGTGATCTCGCACAATGATGCGCAGGTTAGCAGCGATTTTATGACAATAAATCAATAATATGCTTCAGGCGTACGATAGCATGTCTAGCCTTAAGCGTACGCTAGTATATTGTGCGTAGGGGACTACCGCACTAGGGCGTACGCTAATATTTGGAACAGGGAAATTTTCCAAAAACGGGTTAAGTAACCCTTTTTACATTTTAAATTGTATTTTCCAACCCTAAAAATTTCTAGTGTGGTAACTAACCTCTTAGGTTGATGACAGTTTGAGTTGATGACAGTAATTTTTTTGATGACAGTAATTTTGTTGATGACAATAATTTTTGTTGATGACAATTTGCGTTTTGATATTTTTATATCATATTTGATTATAATTTTTGTCATCATTTTTATTAATATTGTCATTGCAAGATGAATAAAAAACAACAACGACATAAACTGTCATCCATACATCATGAACTGTCATCCAATATGATCATGAACTGTCATTCGACGACATAAACGGTCATCGGACGACAATAATATTTTCTTTGACACAAACTTTCATTTTATATATATTGTCATCGGACGATGAAATATATATATTGTCATCAATATGAAAGCTACTGTACATCATGAGAAACAAAACGAAATGCATTTATTTTATGTTTACTCCACTAAAATAATAGTATAAAACAATTGTTGATGTATAAACATATTACAAAACCAATCATTTAGATCTTAGAAGGCTTAGAATAATTTGTTAACAAAATCAGCATAAACACACACAAGATAGACAGCAAATATTGTCATTGATGACAACATCATCAAACCTGGACAACACAATACTGTAATATGAAGAGGAACGGAGAAACTGTCATCGATGAAATTAAACTGTCATCCATCATCTTCTCAACATCTCAGCATACACGCACATGAGACTTTGTTTTGCATTAAACTGTCATCCATGTACAGTTTTCTTTGATCATGTACAGTAGCTGTCATCGGACGACGGAGGAAGAGAGAGGTTCGAACCGTCGACGTTGATTCCTGTCATCTAGAGGTAGTAGAAGGTGGAGATCCGACGGTTACGGAGAAGCGGACTGGTTACTCTTGCAAAACGACACCTAAACCATTTCCACACCGCTTAATCAACATCACAATTCAGAAAACAAAGAATTCAACTGCGAAACTGATTCCATATCACCAAAATTAGCAATCGGTTCAAAAGTAACCGACAAATTTTTCAACTTGTAGTATATTTCCGGAAAATCAGAACCAAACGAACAACTATTCAAGAGCGATTTTCCTTAGAAGAACTGAGGGAGGAATCAATCGATCAAAACTCCATTTGCTTGTTTGAAATGAGATTTAAGGTGAAAGAAAGAGTACTTACCGGTTCTTCAACATACATATCTTCGAAATGATCTTCGCGCTGTTCGCTGAGGCCATGAATGTAACAGATCCAAGCAATTTGTTGAGCTCTTCTGAGCCCCTTCATGGATCCGCAATCGGATTTGCGAGGTCTTTTTGTTAACTTCGGATTTGGACGAGACCTGGTGTAATCGTGCGGAAAATGTCTTGGAATAGTGCTTGGAAAGATCGTTTGCACACATCGATTGAGGGGAAACGGAGGTCGGAAACGGGGTGGAGGATGAGTTCTTTTACGGCTTTGGTGTTGCCGGCGGCGCAGGAGATCTCTGATGTCGAGAATGAGCAGAGGGAGTGGTTAACCTGCTAGATCGAAAGGATGAAGGAGGTGGAGGCTGAAGAAGAAGCGGATGAATTAAAACTAGGGTTTTAGAAGGGGTTAGTTTCTTTAAGGAAAATAATATCGCATTAGAAACCACTCGTAATGTTTAATTCAGGGCAAAGGGCCCCGTTTATCGGGAAATTTTGGCATACTGGGCCGTCGGTTAAACCAGCCCTTCTAATTGGCCCAATTAAACTTTTTTTTTAGTCCGTTTAAATTACCACTAGAGACATCCTTTACAGTTTACATTATCCGACCCAAGAAACGATACATGCTTTGCTTTATACTGTCCAAGTAACCAAGTTTAATCCAACGTAATTCAAGAGATTTGAACTAATCTTATCCATATCTATATCTATATCTATATCTATATCTATATAATAATTCATGAGTTTGAAGAAGTAATGTCAAATTATATCGGGCTCAAAAATTGAATTTCGGGCCTGATAGTGTTAATGGGCTCAAAAATTAGATTGTTTCGTCAGTTTCTCGCTGCGCTTCTTCTTCTCATCTATTTAGGTCTGACAATTAACTATACATTTCATTAAAAACGAGCTTTATGGGCTTTATTCGCATTAAATTTTAGGGACTTTTCATCTGCAACTTCTCATTCACCGCCTTCTCTCTGCCTTTCTCATGCTCTCTTTCCATCTCACAACTGAAATCCAATTTCCTACACGACAGAGAGTTCAAACTTTATAAGCGTGGACGACAACTTCAGCTCCATGTAATCGATTGAAATCCTCCATTCACAAACATGGTCGACAACTTTAGCGCCCTCAATTACCTCCGATCGAAATCTCTTTCAGGCTCTTTCCGGGAGTTTGGGGTTCTCCACTGCAACACTGCGCGGGTTGATTGGATATTAATAGAGGCGAGGAAGAATACGGGTTGGTTAGGGCCGATTGTTGTCGCTGACGTCTGGTATTCCTCCTCTTCTTAAACTTCGCGGCTTTAATTTCTCTGGTTTCCCCTAATACCTATGGATTTCAGATCCTAATACCTATTTGATTTCTTGATCCTTCGATTGTTTTGTTTTAGGTATTTCTTGAAGAAGTTGAAGAAGGTTAAGAAGAACCATCGAAAAGTTCTTAGTATAAACGAGGTATGTACATTCGTAATTCAGTACGTGATTGTGTTTGCTGAAGCAAAATAATGATATTTAAGATATCCTTTGTTGTCCCTAAAAACCCTTTTCTAGGAGTCATCCTTTTTCAAATGCAAAATAGTGTAAATGAGAATTGTTTTGCACACAATTCAGTTGTAATCTAAAAATATGTTATCTTATCTAGATAGAAAGTAGAAACCATACCAAGTTGCTCCAGTTGCTTTGGCAACATGTCATATGTCCTCTTTCCGAAAACCCTCCACAAAATACTGAACAGATTTGAAAAAGTAGAAGAATTGTTTTAAATCACTCTTAGATTACAAGTACTTGCATGATGTATAAAATGTATATCATAATGTAGGCTATTAATGTCATCATAATGTCATAAAATGTATATCATAATGTCATCATGTAATTGACAAAGACCAGTTTCTGTGAGTATGGTGTTGAAGGGGTTTAGGGTTTGATTGTTCATCTGTAAGGAAGGAACTAAAAGTACCTTCTTTGTGTTTTTTCAGTGTTTGTATTTGTTGGATTTATCTATATGAACATAATTTTTTCATATTTACAATGGAGCATCTTTTTTTTTGTTATTAGCTTTGAGATTTGCTCAGTGTTCGTATTTATATCGAGATTACATTGTATCTTCTTAACATTAAATGTGTGACACTAAGGTAGATTACTGCTCTGCTGAGTATATTTTCGGCGCTGTCCTAATCGTCGTCCACCCACATGTCCTAATCTCTCTCCCTACCACTCTCCCATAACTGACACTGACATTTCAACAACGTTGAAGGAAAACAAGCCGGTTTACATGTGCATTGGTTGTAATCTGCCTGCAATTCATCATCCTACTCTCAACAAGGATCCTGTTAAGTTCTCACTCTCCCTAGGTATAATCTTCTCATACTTCTTTCTTGCAGATTATTTATGCTCTTTCACTTATCACGTTTATTTAATCTCCTCGTACTGTTTTCTTGCAGATTATTTAAGCTCTTTCAAATGCATTTTTGTCATTCAACTTTAGTGATTCAATTTGAATTAAAGTTGATTTTCCAGTATGAAATTGTTAAAAGTAGGACCTAGAATAGCAATCATGTCTCTTTTCATTGTACAGTAAACAATAGAATGTTATGTATGCATGACTACCTAAGTGTAAAAGATGTTCTTCCTAACAGGTTAAGCAACCAACAGGGGCTTGAAGCAGCGGTGGAGGTTGCATCTGAGATTCCTAAACAAGGAGGTGAATCCCGTCATGGTTGTTGGGCCCAAGCTACGCATAGCCAAGGCCTCTGATGCATTTGTCAAACTCACAAATGAAGCGGGTAAAAGAGATATCAATTAGGGAGCGGTTAGTACCGCCTTCTGTGCAAAAATAGTCGAGTCAGCTGAAGCTGATATATTCGTGGGCCTCATCTTCAGAGACTACAACTCGGTTGGATACTTGCTGCTGCTAAAAAACAGAGAAGGTACTCTTTACAGACGATTGATTGGTTTATTTCCTATTTTGTGTATTCCACTTAAATGCGGCGGATGTGGCAGTGCGTCATCGAGTATGCAATACGGCGGGCTTGGTGTCCTGCTGTTTTTTTTTCTGGTTTGGTTGAGAATTCAAGCCAACCTGTTGTTGCAAAACACTAAAATTGAATCCAAGACAGTGGTGGAATGCTACTACATTGTTTTACTTTGTCTGAGTTTGTTTTCGTAGTAGTGGTTATGTGGTTTAATGATTTTCTGGTACAACGTTCGGCTTAAAATAACACAATTCTAATCAAGTTATTAAAACTGGTGGAAACATTCAGTTTGCTATCTTACTGGATTAGTGTTAAAATATTTTTTACCCAAAAAATGATCAACATTCTGAATGTTTTGCTCAGTTGTAGCAGACCAGAAATGGATTATACCAGATTTTTTACATTTTTTTTGTCCTGTATATTAGCTTTATTAGTGATTTTAAACATTGTTGAACTCTATATTATCTTATAGTTTTTGAAATCTCTTATCCATCAGCTTTGTCCTGTGAAAAAGGATAAGCAATATATGTAGTTAAAAGACATTTAGCTGATATGCCTAGAAAAGCATACACAAGCGTTGGGTGTTTAACTCTCTCTCTCTCTCTCTCTCTCTCTCTCTCTCTCTCCGACCATAAATTTTTAAACGAGAAGGATCGTGTTTTTCCCTGTCTTTGGAAATGCTTTGAAGTTCGAATCAGAAAATATTACACTTATTTGATGAGTATTCAAAACACAACAACGAAAAAATTAAAATCCCGTTACTACTCCACAACACAAAAGATATTATAAGGTTAAAAAACACGTTTCAGACCCGTGCGAAGCGCGGGTTTCCGAGTCAGTTATATGTAAATTTTGTATAGTTTAATAAGAGAAAAGTATTTAATTTTTTAATTATAGTCTTAATTTTTTTACAAGTCGTATAATAAACGTATATGTTTAACTATTGATTATAGTATAAAACAATCTAGTGTCTAATTAATTTATGTTTAATAATAATTTAAGATGATATGTAGAAAATAGAATATTAGAAAACAATTCTAATGATACTAGTTACTCTTAGTTATTAAATTCATTAATAGGGTCTTGTATTGTCTTTTTTGTATTTCATGCATGTTTAGATTTTATAAAATTGCTTCAAACAAATAACATAATCCTTGGATCTGGTTCCAGTGTAGATGAGTCATTAGATAAGAACTGTATACGAATCTTATAATTCATGCACAAAGACTTTATAAATCATACGCACACAAGTGTGTCAGAGATAGTCTGCATTACTAAATGTCGTGTGCATAAGTTATAATGGTTGTGTACAACATCTTCGGTCTTCATCTACTGAATAGTCTCAAGTGATCTTTTCTCCTAACAGTCGGTGGTATTTGGTGGAAAGTTATCGGATTTTGATTACTTTCTTGCTCTTATATTTGTTGCAAAAGCTTTGAACAACTTTTAGCAAAAGCACGACATCTTTTTTCTACTTGTCAAACGCATCCAATTCAGGACCATGACGAAAGGCAATCTGAAAAAAAAGTCACATAAATTATTTGCAATGAAATCCATTGAGAAAGAATTAAACCGAGCTTAATCAGCTAAAGAAAACAGTTGCCAATACATAGCCCATGATAAAATTCAAGAATTATTGAGTCTTCAATCCATGACATCATGATCATCTCCATTTCCCTCTTCATCCTCCTCCTCTTCTTCTTCTCCATCATCATTGTTCTGCACAAGACAAAGCCTTAGCCTCCCATCTTCTCTGGAAGCATGAAGAAACTCCATTGTTGGAATCCTAACCTCTTCCAAAACAAGCCTACCATCTTCCCTATAAGATTTGAAGCTAACACACGCCTTCCCTGATTTCCCCACACTCGAAATCGGCGGAGGACAACTACTTCCAAAACTCTTGGCTACTTTATACTGATTCAAACCCAAACAACTCGGTTTAACAAATGCCTTCTCATTATTACAAGAACCGTTGTTATTGCTCATCTCATTGCTACTCTCATTCTTCATATTCTCCACTCCATCTAGGCTCTCAAATCCTAGTCCCTCTGTACACATCTGAAGAGACTCTGAGTTCATCACCGAGTAACGATTATCGCTCTTTTTGGCGGAGTAAGAGATATATGGAGTGGCTTCATTCTTTTTTTCATTGAATAAGGCTGATAGTGATGACCATGATGCTGCTGCTTCTGATACTAGAGCTGATGGAAGCGGCTTCTCTGGATTTTCCCTGAAATGAAGCTCGCCGAAAAGCTCGGTGTATGAATGATCGACTGGCTTTACCGATCTGATTGGCTTCCAAGAAGATAGGGATTCGAGAAGGGATGGGTTTTCGGGTGGTGGGTTTTCGAAGATCTGCTGTAAGCCTCCACATGGTAACATGTTCAGCATCAAGAAGCAAGGTAGAAAATCCTGATAGGGTTTTTTGGGATCTGCAGTATCAAATCTGAATGGCTCTCTATGTTTGGCTTTGGTGAGTTGCAGGTTGCATACGTTTATGTAGTTGAGAAGAGAAGGATATAGGAGAATATAGTGGGGGAAAAAGGCTTTTTGCAAACCAAATATTATTAAAAAAATCAGATTCTGTTAATAAGAAGAAAAAAGTCAGGTTCTGCAACTTTCTCATGTAGGTGATGGACACTGCAGATTCCACAGAGCATGGTGTAGTACTCAAAACCTTTTTTGCTTTGTTGATCAATGATTTAAAAAAATCATTAAAGATTGATCAGATGAAGCTTCCTATGTCATATTACTGTAACTTCAATGTAAAATACCTCAAAACAAGGGCATGATCTGATCAAATATAATGCTTTTAGTCAAAGATAGTTGGTGGCGGTGGCTTTGGTTTGTCATGTGTGCTTTTTTTTTACTAGTGGGAGATTAAAGTTGTGGTTCCATGCCATTTTACACTGTTTGTGATGCTGTGGTCCTGGTTCATCATTCTCAACTTAATCCCACGTGAACTAACTTTGCAAGTGTGGTTGAGAATTTATCCCTAGAAGCAACTTTAGCTATGAACCAAGAGCCATGATGCTAATGCCTGTTTTTTAAGCTATGTTGTTCGAACTACTTCTAATGTTACCTTGACATTATCCATAGAAGAGGGCTGCTATAGATAAAGATAGATAATGCAAGAAAATGTCACTTGTAATCTGTGCCCTACGGCTACATCTATCAGACTCAGAAATTCATGGCAACTGAATGCTGTTATTGGGCTGCGGAAATGCAGAAATCTATCCATACTGCAATCAAAGTCTATCATTTAGCATATGAGCAAGCAATCATGAGTTCAAATCCCTAAATGCTGCCGTCATATATCCAAGATCTGAAGAATCATAGCAGTCAGTAACCCACAAATTTTACCTTGTGACTAAACCAAAAAACAGAACCAGATTTACAAATGCATAGTCACAGTAAACACTAAGCATAGTCAAGGTCAGTAGACAAAGACGAGGGTTAAGTTTCAAATTTATGAAAAGTTTGGGGTAGCCTGCAAAATATTGCTGTGATTCATTTAAGCCTTTGAAGATACAGTAAGAACTACAATTTACCTTCTTCTCCTAGAACAGTTGAGCAAACATGTTGGAAGACTGGAATTTTGAAGCACAAGACAGTTTTTATCTCCAAGCTTCTATGCGCTCTATTCTAGAGCTTATAAGCTTCAATTTGCTTGCAGCTTTGGATTTCTCAGCTGAATCAGTCACAACAGGAAGCAAATCCTCAGAGGAAGAATTCAGGGGTTCCTTCCTGATCAAAGTTGAAGTGCTTGGCTGCCCTGAGAACTCATTTCCAGCGTATATTGCTTCCTTTTTACCTAACTTGAACTTGGAGGCATCCCATTTAAACGAGGAATCATCGGATTCATCACAGTATGCAGTACTGCTATCAAAAGAGTTGCAAAAAACAGTTTCATCATTTTCAGCTGAGGAGTAAACCTCTGTCCCCTCGTTATTGTCAAACAGATAATTTTCCAAGCAAAGCTGTGACGGGCTCTGTTGTCCACTATCATCAGACGGCTCTGTGCAAGGAGTGGGGTCCAAGTCTAGCTGTGAGTCTTGTCTATCTCGTAGTGTCTTCATAATCAGAGTTTTGAGGAAATTCATCACTTGCACTGCGTACATCAATGCAGTCAAAGGCTCTGCCATCTGCAACAACAATCAAGATCATCTAGGTTTGGCTTTGCTACTAAATAAAGCAGTATTATAGAAAGAGAAGTAGATTAGGGCTTACTTGAGTCATGTTTGGTGCAAACACCATAGCAATGTTGTGTGCATTCATTTTGTTGGATCGCTCTTCTTGCACAATGTCAGCCATCAAGTTGATGGCCCAGTTTAACAAAGCCCCCTCGGTTGGAGGAAGAATTCTGACAAGCTCAGAGCAGTCCTCTTCTGACGTGCATTGCATCATCCGCTCAGGTGACAATGGATCAAGAACACCAGAAGGGAGTTCTCTGAACCAAGCCTGTTGAATAAGAAACAAGGGTAAATGTCATGCCTAGTAATTTGCAAACATAAACTATGTTCATTTGTCAAAGTTTTATTGTGTAAACTAAACATATAATTCTTTGTTACTTTTTTTAATTAATGTCTAACTAGCAGCAATCCTAGATAGGAAATTATTCTATACTATCTCGTCCTGTAGTTGCATATATCACAATAGACAACTAATGTAGTAGAAAAATGGTCTACAATCCATGGACACATACCTTTATCAGGCCAGCTAAACAATGCACATCAATGTCATCTGGAATTACACCCCTGTTCAGCTCATTCCTAACAAACTCCTCTTGATCGTTTTCTGCATTAATCCTAAATATTCCTTCTGCCTGCAGAAAAAGTTGTACTCAATAATTATTCAAAGGTAAATCTTCAGGACTTGTGACAGAGGCAAGAAGTGAAGTTATCTGAACCTAGGATAAGAACATCAAGTTCACCTGCAAGCCTCCCTGAGCATAAAGGCGTCTTTGCATCAGAACAAGTATTGTTGGCACACAGTTTCCTCTGAAGTCATATGAAAGCTGCATCGATTCGGTTGAGACACCGAAAACTGATGTACTGCAAAATAAAGAAAGCAAAAAATAAACGACATGATGCACTACAAACAGTATATTGACATTAACAATCTCATTACTCACCAATCACCATAAATAAAATGTCATTCAGAAAATATCTTTCCAAATGAGTCATAAGCTAATGAAACACAATGCAAAAATCGAAAGTAATGAGCTGGATACGAAAGAGGCAAATATAACTGGGTACAAGTTGAAATTATCCAACTAAGACGAATAATGACTTACCAAAACGGCTAGCACGCAAAATTGGGAATCAAAATGCTAGAGAACCACAACATACCCCATGGGACCTACTGTCCCCACCCAAATTCAAATCACATGAATGGAAGGGGGAAGATAATGTGGATACCAAATTTACAGCTGAGAGCCTGAGACTTAAATGATTTAAAAAAATCAAGGTTTGTTGCTTACAGTTAATAGTTTTCAGTTTTTGAAACCTATTCATTGGTTAATCATTCTACTACGGCCATCATATCTACGCCCCACTTTGTCGTTCCTAGATCATTTTCCAATTGTATATTTCAGGATGACTGAATGACCACTAGCCTAGTAGCCTTAGAATCATAAACCAAAATTTCAACATTCAACAATAAACATAACCATAGTATAATACAGTATTTCAACATTCAACAATAAAGATAGTATAATAATACAACATGATTAACTGAAATATCCAATATCTTGTTCATAATACAAAAATCATGATTACGACGAAATTAAGGTGATCTTTAGATTGTCAAAGTGATATGCAGAACCAGTTCAAACAGGATAAAAATGATATCAATCCATCTAATCATGATACATAGCATCCCTTCAAGAATTGAGAACGAACCATCCAATTACAAACTTGCAAACCAATAATACCAGCCCTAACTACCATGCAAAAACCCAACAGAGAAATTGCAGCCAAGAAAATGAAAAATCAACCCAGACGCATTCATTTGCAGCCAAGAACACATACTTAGGTATGTGTTCTACCATGCACAAATTCGATAAAGAAAACAACAAATGTACCTTGCACTGGGAGCTCTTCTGGGCACCTCAGGTTCAAATTCATCAGGCAAACCCAAGAAGCCATTAAACCTATCGAAGGTGACATGGGCCACATGACGAACGTCCGTTGGCAAGCCAATCTCCATAACACAGAGCTTTTCCCCATTCGCCCTACAAACGATGAACGACTTCCTAAGAACAGCAAACAAAAGCGCTAACAAGGAAAACTCTTCCCTTTCCTTATCCCTCTTCTTGCCCTCTTCTTCTTCTTCTTCTTCTTGAATTTCCGTTGCCCTGGAATCCGAAATGTCGTCATGTCGCTCTTCTCTGATCACTGGAGAAGACGGAGATGGAAAAGAAGAAGCAGAACCGCGATTAGGGCTAGGGCTACTTGAATGTGATTGGCTGTGAAACGCTGGACTTTCCGCACTTGGAGACGACGGGAAATTCAAGACCTCTGTCATCGCTGAAATCTCATAGAAGAAAAGGGATTCCGGATGAAAGAATTTAAAGCAATCTCTCAATAGGGATACAGAATCGTGATTCGAAGGAATGGGTGAAACGGAAGAGAAGAAACAAGAAATAAGCTTCGAATTGTCTTTATATTTCCTTTCTCCTCATTCGGGTGCGCGAAGTTTGGATACAAAAAAAGGAAGTCTATTTTTTCATAAATGGGGAAGAGATCGAAGTTACACTAATCACGAAGTTACAATAATCATCGAAACCACTAGCGCCAAACTAAAGAGTCTATTTTTTGATTTCCCCCCCCCCCCCCCCCCCCTTATATACGCAAAGAATTTCAAATTAATACAGAGATGAACACAACAAGTAACAGTTCAATTTGCAAAACTACATTACAGAAAGTGAAATGCCTATACCAACAGCTCCATCTGAGACTTATTATCCTGCTCAATAACATCCAGAAACACAGGATCAACCACAATATGACTCTCCACATTCACCTTAAACTTATGGTTCCACCACAAGACCTTAGCAGTACCACAGATTTCAACAGAAGCATCTAGAATCATCTTTCTGTTAGCAACATCAGCCAGGAAAGAGGTAGCATGGTGAGCCATCTCAAGCCCATTGAGCCGAGCCGGAAGATGGATCAATTGGCACGATTGGGCGCCCTGTGAACCGGCGTCGACCGGGGCTGAACCGATTAGGGATCCGTCGTAGAAGATGTTCATGGTGGTGGATGAGTAGCTGATGGGGACTATGTTAGGGTTTGTGATGTGGACGGTGAGGATCATCTCGGCGTCTAGTACTGGGAATGATAGCTTGAAGGAGGTGAGGTCGATGGAGATTAGCTCGAAAATTGGGTCTTTTGGTCGTCCGGATACTGCTGCCATTGCTACCGCGGTTGTGGTTGCGCCGATTATGGCTGATGTCCAGCTCCATTTGCCGTTATTGCCCATTGTCTGACCTAGCTTCGAGGTGTGTTTTGTGAGGATGAAAAGAGAAGTAGGACGTAGAGGGAAGAGATTGGGGCAAACGAGGAGCACAGAATTTTAGCAGGAATGACTGAAATGACAATGTTACCCCCCTTTCTTTTAGATTTTTTATTGGGCCGTATTCAGGCCTCGATCTATTGGGCTATTTGGGCCTTCAATGACCGTTCCATCTAAAATCTTGCACGAGCTCCATTCAGTTTTTTTGACCTTGATACGTTATTGTACATGTCTATATTATGAAAGATACAACTGTACATGTCTTATTCTTAATTAGGTACTCATCTCTATGTTTAGAGTTCCACGTTAGGTAGAATGCTGGTCGTGTGAGCACTTAGATGTCTTGATTAATGATTTCAAATTCATGGTATTATTATGAACTTCTTACATTTAAAGATGAGTTAGCTTCAAAATGAGTTCTTTAATTAGATTTCTGACAAAATACTTCTTTAATTAGAAAATCATATTATTTTTAAGTACAATTTAAGCTATAGTATAAGGATGGTATTTTACTAATTAATAACGCATACTAGGCGCTTGATTTATGGTGCTTAAAATAGTGTACGTGCACAGTATTCTCATCATTGACTACGTACATTGGTCAACTTTTTTTATAAACTGCACGCATTTATCAAAAATTCAACAAATCATTACAATCAATCACCTAACTTTACAAAGAGAATACGTCAAATCACATCAGTATAGTTCGACTATCATCTCAAAAACCTGCTTAGTGACCCTATTACGTTGACAAATCAAGGAAAGACATTCATTTAAATGGGAGACAAGTCAAATTTGATTTAATAAAATGTGGTTTGTCTTGAAATATTAAGAAACAGTTGGTACGTCCTCACACCAGAAAAGATTCTCGCCCTAGTAAGAAAATCACGCGCGCGTGGTTGATTGATTCGTACATAAGCAAAAATTTGTTGCATGATTAGTTTAATAGCTTCCACTATATATAAGCAAATCAACGATAGTTTTATCACAACAAATCAAGAGTTCAAGATGGCTGCAGCATCAACAGCCCTAGCATTCTTAGTTGTGGCCTTTGTAGCCCGGTGTGACGGACACCTTATGCCCGGGTTCTACGACGCAAAATGTGGCAAGGTTAATGTCGAAAAACTTGTTTTTAAGGCCGTAAAATCCAAGATGCAAACCAATAAAGGACTCGTGGGTGATCTTACTCGACTGTCTTTCCATGACTGTTTTGTTAGGGTGAGCATCTGCATCATACGATGTATAAGCTTGTTAGTGTGTTTCTTTCTCTTTGCATAAATCTTGGTGTGTTGCGTGTAGGGATGCGATGGATCGGTTCTGTTGGATGGACCAAACTCAGAAAAAACCGCGCATCCAAACTTGGATCTGGATGGCTTTGATGATATCGATGACATAAAGAAAGTTGTGGAGAAAGCTTGTCCTGGAGTCGTGTCATGTGCTGATATTTTAGCACTCGCAGCTCGAGATACAATATATATGGTAAAGTAATCTATCCATGTATAGCATGATACATTAGTTTATCAATGAACGCATCTTGTTCATGTTGTGGTAAAATGATAGTACGAATGAAGAGCGTTGGATCAGAAATGATGAATGGCTAAATTTAAATAGTAATATACAAGTTTTTGCTTATTGTATAGGCCGGTGGAAAGTCATACAACGTAGAAACTGGAAGAAGAGACGGTCTTGTTTCAAAAGCAAAAGAAGCTGTGAATGTCCCTGGGCCAAACATACTCATGACAAATGCCATAAGAGAGTTTGCCAACATAGGATTGAATGTTCATGATCTTGTTGTCCTCTTAGGTGGGTATAAAACACTATCATGTTTACTATTTCATGTATGTGTTTAAATGATAAACTAAGACTTGTTTGGTCTATATACTGATATCAGGTATTAAAATAGCTCATACTCATACCTGGTTTTGGTATATCAGTATATGGATGATATCTTTGATATGAATAAGTTTGATATCTCCATTATCCAGGGCTATCAATTTGATATCTCTCATTCTAAAAAACACACGCATCTTCTTCTCTCTTTTCTCCTCCCCCACAGTGACATATCAATTTGATATCTCCCTGAGTTTTCGATATCTCATATTTGAAAAAACTATATCAGACACGAATATCAAATATCAATCTCATATCATACCTGATATCCATACTCATACCTGATATCTTATATACTAGTATATGAATACCAAACGAATCCTAAGTTATTTGATGTGAATTAACAGGTGCTCATACAATTGGAGTATCACATTGCAACAACTTTCAAGACCGTCTCTACAACTTCAGCAACACAGGGAAACCCGACCCAACGATGGATCCATCTCTAGTAAAATCATTGATATCCACATGCCCATCAAATCTTAATGGAACACAAAACACAACTTTCTTAGACCAAACTCCGAAGAGTGGAGACACCTTTGACAGAGGCTACTACAATCAGATCATATACGATAGAGGAATCACTAAGTTTGATCAGAGGATGTCGGTTGATCCTCGTACACGAGATATTGTGAGAGATCTAGCTCGTGATCCACACTATGAAGAAAAATTTGGACAAGCAATGATCAAAATGACACGAATTGGAGTGTTAACCGGAAACAATGGAGAAATTCGGAAAAAATGCAATGTTGTTAACTAAAAGAACTTTTTCATTATAAATTTGTGCTTTGTACTTTACAATAACCATGTAATGAATCGACAATTCATTGTGTTGTATTTGGATTCAATGTTGGACTCGTTCAAAGTTCTATTCAATAGTTTATATTTTATTTACGCAGATGATTCGCGCAAGTATTTTATTCGCACACCCCAGCATTTGTCCTCAACCATGGTGAGGATAAAAATATCCGAAAATATCCGATTTTTGTCCTTCACGTTATAGCGGACAATAAATTATCCGAAAAATATCCGTTATTTGGTTATGTAATTATGTTGAACCAAAATAAACTCTTTCATTTGTCTTTCATAAGGTTGAAGACAAATCTAATATCCAATTGATTTGTGCTCTACTTCGTGCGTTATAAATTTAAGGAGTGCGCCTATTTACGATAGGATTATTAGGATAATATAGTAACTAAAGTTTTTTACGAAGCTAGATAAATGACTATTGTGTACGATTTTTTTTAGAACAAACGCTTTAAGAAACCAATCATCTACCCAAATAAGATAATATAAAGGAGTTTTTATCGGAAACCACCCGTATGATACCCCATATTGCTCAAAACCACTCATATATTTCAATATTACCGGAAACCACCCTTATGAACCACTTCGTCACTCAATGACCACCCCTCTCTAACTTCCGTTAAATATTTATGTCACGTGTCATATTATATTAATATTTTATTCAAAATTACTGAAATCACCCCTTTCAAATCATATAATGACATTTTATCCATAATTTCAAATTTTTAGGCTATTTATGTAATTTCTGAAAAAGTAATCAAAACCCTAAAATTCTTCATCTTCCCCAAATCTAAATGCACCCTAAATTCAAAAACTCAACCCAAAATTCTTCATCACTCTCTAGCTACCCACTCGTGTAATAGTACTACTCTCACTTTCTCCATGAATCATCGCCCACCTCTCATTTTCCCCTACGGATCACCAAAATCTCCTCCCCCCAAATCAGCTCTGTGGTGACAATGTTAAGATTGGAGTCTAGAACCGTGGCTTTTAGTGACCTAGAACAACATAACAGTCAATATCCTTTATAATTAAAACTCAAATCATTTATATGATCACCAATCTAGGAGCCCAATTCAATTTCGACCTAGAACAAAACTTGAGAATAGTTCAAAACGTCAATTACATGATTTCCCCAAAATTGATTCTAAAGTCTGTAGTTTTGAATTTCATACGGGAATCAGAAAAGAGCCCGAAACTATTAGGAGGGGAAAAGTGAAAGCGACCATGGGTTTTGAAGAGAGGAGAAGTGTTAGAATATAAGATTAAGATAGAATCTCTAGTTATCTTAGTTTATGTTTATTGTGTTTAATGATAAAATAGTTAATGATTTAATAGGGCTAAGCAGTTACGTTTATGTGTAGTGGGTTAATTAGTGGTGTTAGGCAGTCTAGTGTATTTAAGCATAATCAGATCAATGAAACAAGTTAGTTAGTTTTGCACAAATTCTCTCTATTTACAACAAGAAGAACTTACTGGGTAGAGCTGTCAAAGCCGAGAAAGAGTGAGTCTTGAGAGAGAGAGTGATCCGCCATTGAAAGACAAGAAACTGATTGGTGAAGCAGCGAAGGAGGAAATGATGATGCTCAGAATTTGGATTTTTCAAACCGATCGAGTTTGGAACCCCTTTTTTTTCTTTCAGAAATTGAAGTTATCGAGTTTGACTGATTCGATATACTGATACAGAATAACTAGTATCGAAGTAACCGGGATAGGTAACTCTAATGTTCCATCCAACAACAGAAGTCAAGGTTCTCATTTAGGAAGAAAGTGTTTCAGATTACAATTGAATGAATTGAGCTTTAACTAACAACCTCTTAAATCTGTTAGACACTTTTAGGGAAATTACAATTCTGACTCCTAAACCTTTATTTAGTTACAAATAGGTCCCTGTATTAATTCCCTGTAACAAATCTTCCCCGCCTAAACAACCTTGTCCTCAAGGTTGTTGAAAATCTGGGAACTTCTTCAAAAGATCATACAAAAATTCCCAGGTTGCCTCTTCAATGGGGCGGTTGAGCCACTTAACCAGGACCTTTGTTGCTGCTTGACCTTGGCGGTTAACCATCTTCCTTTCCAGGATGAGTTCAGGTTCCTTGACTGAGAAATTTGATACAATGGTTGGAAGTGAAGTAGAACTTACAACATCTCCAATATGCTTCTTGAGCGAGAAACATGAAAGGTGGGATGAATCTTTGAAGATGAAGGGAGCTCCAATCTATAAGCCACTTTACCATACTTGTCCAGTACTTTGTATGGACCAAAGTATTTAGGACATAGCTTCTGATTTCCCCTGATAGCCACACTCTGCTGCCTATAAGATTGCAACTTCACATACACCCAGTCACCAATTTCAAAGACTCTATCACTTCTATGCTTGTTTGTTATTTGCTCCATTCTATGTTGAGCTCTAGTAAGGTGGAACTTCAGTAATTGCACCATCTCTTCCCTATCCTGTACGCATCTGGCCACCACATCCACTTTGGATTCTCCAGGAAGATAAGGCAAGTAGACTGGTAGTGGTTGACCATAAACCACTTCATAAGGAGTAAGCTGAGTAGATGTATGATAAGTGGTATTGTACCAAAACTCAGCTAAGGGCAACCACTTACTCCACATAGAAGGCTTGTCTCCACACATACATCTGAGATAATTCTCCAAGCATCTATTGACGACCTCTGTCTGTCCATCTGACTGAGGATGGTAGGCAGTGGATAGATTCAAATCCACACCTTGTAGTGTGAAAAGTTCCTGCCAAAACTCACTTACAAACACAGTGTCTCTGTCACTGACAATTGATCTGGGAAATCCATGGAGCCAGAATATGCTGTCAAGGAAGCACTGAGCAACAGAGAAGGCAGTATATGGATGAGCAAGGGCCATAAAGTGAGTTGCTTTACTTAATCTATCCACTACAACAAAGATGACTGTTTTCCCAAAGGAGGTTGGCAAACCCTCTATAAAATCCATGGAAATATCAGTCCAGATGGCATTAGGAATAGGCAATGGTTGCAAGAGGCTTGGATATGCAACATGATCATATTTATTCCTCTGGCAAGTTGTGCAAGATCTAATAAACTGGTGGACATCCTTAGATAAGCCTTTCCAATAAAAGAGCCCTTTAACTCTATGAATAGTGACATCTCTCCCAGAATGACCACATACACCAGAACTGTGCAACCAAGATAATATCTTGTTTTTGAGTGCAACACTATTACCAATGACCAACTTACCTCTCCTTCTTAGCTGGCCATGAAACCATGTATAGTGTTGTCTAGCTTTCATGTCAACTTCCAAGTCTTGAATGATCTGTTTCAGCTGGCTGTCATTCTCATAGCAAGCCTGGATTTCCTTAAGCAAATCAGATTCCACCACTGTCAATGCCATTGCCAAAATTTCAGATCCTTCCACTCTTGAGAGAGCATCAGCTACCAGGTTTTCCTTGCCTTGCTTATATTGAATCTCATAATCAAATTCTAGCAGTTTTGGGAGCCACTGTTGTTGAATAAGTGTATTCAGCCTTTGCTCTAGGAGATATTTGAGGCTTCTTTGGTCAGTTTTGATAATAAAGTGACCCACTAACAAATAATGTCTCCATTTTTGAAGAGCAAAGACCACTGCTAGAAGTTCTTTCTCATAAATGGAAAGATTAAGTTGCCTACCTTTAAGGTGTCTACTTATGTAAGCCACTGGGTGACCAACTTGCATAAGGACAGCTCCAATTCCATGTCCACATGCATCTGTCTCTACCACAAATTCCTTTGTAAAGTCAGGTAATGCTAGTACTGGTGCTTTACACAAAGCATTTTTAAGTGCTTCAAAAGCTTCAGTAGCCTCCGTGCTCCATTCAAATGAGTCTTTCATCAACAACATGCTAAGTGGTCTGGAAATAGACCCATAGTTTTTAACAAACCTCCTGTAATACCCTGCTAGACCAAGGAACCCTCTTAACTGCTTGACATTCTTGGGAGTAGGCCACTGAGCAACTGCTATTACTTTATTTGGATCTGTGCTGATTCCCTGAGCAGAAATGTAATGACCCAGATACTCAACTTTCTGAACTGCAAAGGCACACTTACTCCTCTTGGCAAACAACTGATTTTCCCTCATTAACTGAAACACTATGGCCAAGTGTTTTACATGCTCCTCCACTGAACTACTGTATATCAAAATATCATCAAAGAAGATAAGAACAAACTTCCTCAAGAATTCTCTGAATACAGAATTCATAAGAGCTTGAAATGTTGCTGGAGCATTAGTAAGCCCAAATGGCATCACCAAGTATTCATAGTGGCCACTATCTGTTTTGAAAGCAGTCTTGTGCATATCTGAAGGATGCATCCTTACTTGGTGATAACCAGCCCTTAGATCAATTTTTGAGTAGACCTTAGATCCACCAAGCTCATCCATCAAGTCTTCAATCAATGGAATAGGGAATCTATCCTTGACTGTCATGTTGTTTAAGGCTCTATAATCAACACATAGCCTCCATGTTCCATCTTTCTTCTTTACTAGCACCACAGGTGAGGCATATGAGCTGGAACTTGCTTGAACTATCCCAGACTGCAACATTTCTTTGACAATTTTGTCAATCTCATCTTTCTGGTGGACAACATATCTGTAGGGCCTTTGATTTACGGGATTATCTCCTTCTAGTAGAGGAATTTTGTGGTCATGATGAGATCTGAATGGAGGTAAAGCTTTAGGCTCTTGAAAAATATCCTCAAAACTAGTGAGTAAGCTTTCCATAGGAGCAGTGAGCTCTCCTTCTTTGCTATCCATCTCCATGCTATTCAAACTACCAGTTTCCCCTATTTTTGTCACATATATCATAGTCAACTGAGCATCTACCATTTTGTTGACTTCTTTGGCTTTAATCTCTCTCA
The DNA here is from genome assembly GCA_029168935.1 of Oxyria digyna. NCBI lineage: Eukaryota > Viridiplantae > Streptophyta > Magnoliopsida > Caryophyllales > Polygonaceae > Oxyria > Oxyria digyna. The sequence continues at coordinate 436,921 of JAPVLV010000026.1, read as the reverse complement.
CTGAGCCACTATTAATAATCTGGAGTATCATCTTCCTGCCATCAATTTTGAACTCCATAGACAATCTCTTAAAGTCTGCCACTACCACCTTAGACACACCAGTTGAACTCAAAGGACAACCCAGTTTAGCAGCCATATCTTTATCCAGGAAATTATGAGTGCTACCAGAATCCACAAGTATGAATACAACTTTCTTACCAATCCACCCTTTAACTCTCATGGTTCTGTAAGTTGAAATGCCAGCCATAACACTTATAGAAATCTGAGCAGTCTCCTCTTCTTTGTCAGATTCCCCCTCTTCCTCTCTAGGGTCCTCTTCATCCTCACACTCTAGCATATACAATTGCCCTTTTTTATGCTTCAGATAGTGATCAGGAGTGTACTTCTCATCACAATAATAGCATAGTCCTTTGGACCTGCGTTCATTCATTTCCTCAGTTGTCAAGAATTTCCTCCCCTCAATTCTCTTTGAGAATTCTTGAGGCTTGGTTGGCAACATTGGTTTCTGAGTCCCCATCATGTCCCTTCTTGGTACACTACTCAGTCTAGATTGTTGAGTGCTATTACCACTCCTGAATTGATTAGAATTCCCAACAGAATTCACCATTTGAGGATGTGCAGTCTCATATAGTTTGCCTAAGGACAAACATTGCCTAATTGTCTGTGGTTGGAACATCCGCACCTGCATCTGAGTATTAGTTCTCAAACCAGCCAGATATGCACTAACCAGATAACTCTCAGGCAGCTTAACTCTTGTTCTAATGGCCTCAAATTTACAATGATAATCCATTATACCATCAGTTTCTTGCAACAACTTCAATTCCATAATTGGATCATCAAGAACCTCTCTGAATCTCTCTAACACCAAAACTTTATACACATTCCAATCAAGAATCATACCTCTGTACTCCTCAGCCTGTACAATTGATTGGTGCCATTTAGCAGCTTGATCCTCCAAGTGAATTGAAGTCAGATTCACCCGAATCTCTTCTGGTGTGCAATCAATCAAGAAGAATTGTTCGTATTTGAACAACCATTCTTTAACCATCTCACCATTGAATCGAGGGAAGTCCAGACGTGATAGCCGAGTTAGCCCTGAATAGCCACCCCCAAAATTCCCAGCTCCATTGATAATTCTTCCTCGATTATCCAATCCCAACGATAGACTTCCTTGATTGGTTGCCATTGGAGGTGATCGGCGATTCTCTGCGTTACCAGTCGCCGCAGTACGTTCTCCACCTTGATTCGACGAGCTTGGATTCCCGGCCAACATTCTGATTGCTCTGAACATCTCAGCAATCTGATTATCCAATTTCTCATCGATCTTGGACAATTTGTCATCCATCTCGTCCACCTTTGCCAGCTTGCCATCCATCCTCGCATCTAACTCTGTCATGCGAGAAGTGATCATCTGTTCCATCTCTCTGGCAGCTGCCTCCCTGAGCAAGATTTGAGCGCGAGTCTCCGCCATTCCCACTGGGGATGGATATAGTAGGACCTATGCCCCTAACCCTAGGGCCAAAGACACTAATGCTCGCCGTCACAGATTACTTCTCCAAATGGATAAAGGCCAAAGCGTTCAAGAACATCAAAGATTCCCATGTCATCTCCTTCATCGAAAGAAACATCATCATGAGATTCGGAATCCCCCACACCATTGTATGTGATAACGGATCGCAATTCATTAGCAAGAACATCGTATCGTTCTGCGAGGAAAAAGGGATATGTCTAGTCTACTCGACGCCGAGATACCCTCAAGCGAACGGGCAAGCAGAATCAAGTAACAAGGTCATTGTAAGCAACCTCAAAAAGAGGATAGAAGAATGCAAGGGAAATTGGGCGGACCAACTCCAGGCTATAGTATGGGCCGACAGAACGACGCCTAAGAGAGCGACGGGAAGAACACCATTCTCTCTCGTGTATGGTTGCGAAGCCGTCCTGCCAATTGAGGTGGAAGTACCAACAGAAAGATATCGGTCTCTCCCTGAAGAAAGAAATACTCCAATTATGACGTTCATGATAGATACGGTCGACGAGATAAGAGACAACGCATCATTGAGAACGGCAACACATAAACAAATTGTTGCCCGAAGCTATAACCGACGAGTAAAAGCAAGAACTTTCCAAGTAGGAGACTGGGTCTTAAGAAAAGTATTTCCAAATACCGAGGATAAGAGCGTCGGAAAGCTCGCCGCATCCTGGGAAGGTCCATACCAAATAGCACAAGTCGTAGGGCGAGGAGCCTACGAACTCGTTACACCAGAAGGAGTGCCATTGATGCGTTCGTGGAACGCGACACATCTTCAGAAATATTACCATTAGAGAACGTGATAGTTGATTTGATTTTTACTTATTCCTATGCATATTTTAGATTTCTCATTATGTTCAAGCATGTTTTAGCGTCGAAACGACACAGGGGTAGACGTCTTAGTCCATCAGAATTCATGAGGTCTTCATTAATACATAAATATGCACCTTTTTATCTGATATGCAATGCCTGCCGAGTTGTTTCATTTCAAAGTACTTGCTCTGTGTCTATGACGTAACATCAAGCTTAATAAGGCCGCGGCGAGGGCGAATTTTGTTATCATACGCGTTTAAGGCTCCATCTACGCGTATTCAACGTTAGCCGAACCGCCGACTCCGAGTCGACGCTTCCCATGATTGTTAGCGACGTGTGGAAATTGTCATGGGGAATGAAGCCCGACACCTCACGAAACCGGCACGGTCCTCTGAGCGAAGAAGGGAAACCTATCGCCACGACCACTCTCCAGGAACGCGTACTTGCGCCTTCCACGGCCCCTCTGAGAGTCATGAATCCACGGGCAAAATGCCAAACCGGCAGGGATGCGTCCACCGGCATCGTAAGTCCTAACAATCTAGAAATCGGACGCCACACGATGAATAGGCCCGTCGATTAAAAGAGTTGGACGTCGACCTAACGCTAGCGTGAGGCAACGGACCCACCTTAAAAGTAAGGGGTAACGTCACAAGCTGATAAAATCACACGCTGACCTATGTCCGCTACTCGCTTCAGGGTTCGGAGGAAATGCTGGACCCAACCTTCATGTAAGCCGGCAACGTAACTAAAGCAACCGCGATGACCACAATGATACCAGGGGTAGGAAAAATGAAACCTCGAAGTCAAAGATCGACCTACGCGTCACAAGTAAAAAATGTTTGCCAAACCCGACTCCATAAAAGATTCGAAGTCAGATTCGCCAAAAGGGGATAGTAGTCCCACCAAAGGTTAAAGATAAATGAAAGCCTTACGCAAAGAAAGAAGCAACAAACGTCCAATACGTATTCAAAAAAAATTTGCCACACAAGAACCTGGCGAAAAGCTAATGTTCCACAAAAGCAAAAATGCAAACAAGCAAAAAGATGAAAGCTAGCTAAACTAAGAAGAAGGAGATACATCCTTATCCGCGGAAACGACGTCACCATCTAAAGTAACATCCGCGTCATTAGACGCCAAGACTGGTGAACTTGAAGATACGCGTAGAAGAGAAACCCCCTCGGGCGGAACGGGATAAAGAACGGCAAATTCACCACGCTCGCGTTCTATATCCCAATCTACGTGACGACCCGTACGAAACTCCTCCATAACCTCAATACGAGATGACCACAAATTGTAAGTACTAGTCTCTCGCAAGTTCTTCTCGTACACCTTTGCTTTCTCCTCGGCGTCAGCCTCAAGGGACGCGACCTTTCCATTCAACACCTCGACGCGTCGCGCCAACACACCCCTCTGTTTTGTTGTCTCCAACGTCTCCATATGAGCATCCTTCTCAGCCATCGTAAGACGAGCAATCTTCTTATTAAGATCTTTAATCTTCTTACCAAGATCACTCACCTCACCCTTCAAGGCTTCCTAGGACTCAGAACGCTTATAAAGACGTTCCCAGGAACACAACGAAGCTTGGAAGGCCTAAAAGGATCCCAACAGATAAGAAACGACATAACAACAAGAAGAAACGAAAAGATAAGAAAAAGTACACACATGCCACTGTGCTACGAGAGAATCGCCCAAGACGTCTACGGCTTGCATAGACAGATAATGGTTCCAAGAAGAAGTAGAAGCCAAAGCTTGTATCACAGGGATAAAGTTACGCATAGGCGATACAGGACGAGACACTATCGCAGGAAAATCGCTTGCTTCAATGTACGTAACGGAAGCTGCTCTAGGATCTGTTGTTTTACCCTTCTCGCTCTCCTCCAAAGGATCCGCGAGTAATTCCTCTACCCCTACGCGTAGGGACGCGTCTGAAGACAGTTGCACCCCCGTAACTGGTAGAATCTCCTCCTTTACGCATGACGGAGTAGAAACCGCCCCTTCCTTCGTAGCCCTTGACTTTTCCTCTGAAATACATCTCCTCTTCGCGGTAATCAAGTTATGAGCAGATTCTTGACGAGTATGAGACGCGACACCTGAAACAAGAGTGCGTTTAGAAGATAAAGAAAAAACAAAGGAGGTAGAAAAGCAACGTGTAATTCGCCAAGAAAGCTCACCTCGAGAAAGAGTAGGGGTCGCGATACGATACCCCTTCCCGTCACGGCCGGTAAAGGTGTGTTCTACCAACGGAATCGCCATGATCTTCTTAGTAATCTCCTATGATTCCTCTCGCGCCACAATAGCATGGATATCAACTACGCAAAAAATCACACGAAAGAATAAGCGTCAAGGTGCATAAGTCTAAAAAAAATCGTAAAGGATAAAGAAACATACTGGAAGGAGTCCATTCTTCAAGCAAGAAAGCGCAATCTTTCCCCAAGGTAGACTTCCTGATAAAGTAGAACTTATCTGCCCAACCTCGGTCGGACGAAGTTCCCTCGTTCATCAAAGGAGGAACCCCGGCGCGAGATTTAATATTGACTCTACCCGCCGAAGGAGTGGAGAGTATGCAAGAGTGCATGACGTCGGCGATCGTGAACGCGATGTCGAAATTAGCCAGAATATGGCCCAACACCGCCAAGCCCCTCCAAGCACTCGGAAGAACTTGCCCGACCGCGATACCCAAAGTAGTCAAGAAAGAATGAACTAAAGGAGAAAAAGGAAAATGGTGTCTGACCAAGAAGGGGTACTCGTAGACACAAATCCATCCCGGGCGCAAGGCGTCAGCGAACACGTCAAAGGGAGGAATGGCAATTTCCACGTGAGCATAGAGCCCTGCTATGGAACGAAAGAACTCGATGTTGCGAGCTGAAGAAGAACGGCGGTTAGCATCGTTAAGGATCATCTTGGGATCGTAGATAATTGGATCCATTAAGAAGAGAGAGGGTAAAGGTTAGGGTTTGCAAGAAAATTACGTATGAGAAGAAGGAAGCCGAAGCGTGTTTAAATAAGGAAAGGAGATCTCGTCCGAGATCTTCCAAAGAATCAATTTGTTTGTTACCGTTAGGACAAATCCGAACGTTGGGGAAGTAGCCGTTGGAGCGGATGTGAGTCGGTCATCCGCGTTAAATGAGAATTGAGGAGGAGACGTTATTACGAAGTTAGGATCTCGGGGTGAATGAGTATTCAACGCGTTATCTTCTCGTAGGTAATTTCGCTACAAACAAGTACATAATTGTAGTAGTCGATTATTTCACCAAGTGGATTGAAGCTGAGGCACTCGCGAGCACGACTGTTCCTGCTGTTAAGAAATTCTTGTGGAGAAACATCATTTGCAGGTATGGACTCCCTCACGAGATAGTCACAGACAGGGGTCCGCAATTTAACTCGCCCCAGTTGCTCACGTGGTGCAATGACATGGGAATTGCGCTAAAGATCGCGTCAGTAGCCCACCCCCACTGTAATGGCCAAGTGGAAGCAGTGAACAAGAGCATTTTCATGGATCTGAAAAGACGTCTAGAAGGCTCTAAAGGCAAATGGGCCGAAGTACTACCCCTTGTGCTTTGGGGTAACAAAACCATAGTAAAAAAAGTCACAGGAGAAACACCTTTTGCTCTCGCCTATGGCGTGGAAGCCACAGTGCCAGTCGAGTTCATTATCCCCTCCGATCGCGTCTTTCACTACGACCCGACAGCCAATGACGAAAGAATGCAACTAGAATTGCAAATGAGAGACGAGGGTCGCGACCTGGCCACAATCAGAGTCGCGAATCATAAGGCTAGCGTCGCGAAGTACTATAACAAGCACGTCAAGGTGAGAGGATTTGTCAAAGGAGATCTCGTACTCCACAAGACAGAAGGGGGAAAGCTTGACCCCAACTGGGAAGGACCCTACATCGTAGATCGCGAAGTCGCACCCGGGGCATATCGCCTCAAAGATCACTCCAGGAATCATGTTGCCAACTCTTGGAACGTGATGCGACTTCGTCGCTTCTACGCCTGATCCTCCTAAAAACCTAGGTATGACTCGTAAATGTTACAAAAATCTTTCTTTCCTATCATGATCTTTGCTTCGCAAGATACTAAAGCAGGCAATCACCATGAAATGATAAGTACAGGCAGTGGAACCAGCAATTCGTTAGCACGCGAGGCTGGGTTACCAAAGAATAAGTACCACGTCCTGGTCTGCTCAAGCTCGCGTACCCAAAAAGGTAGCGCCACGAACTAAAAAGTCAAAATCATCATTCCCGCCTCACTGGGCTGGGCTAAAAAACCCTCCTAGGTCGCGATGCAGCTTCCAAGGTTGAGCTCAAAAACTCTCTTTGGTCGCGAAAACATGGACGGGTTTACTCCAACGAGCTCACCCGCCATGATTCCGCCTTACTAGGCTGGGCTAAAAAACCCTCCTAGGTCGCGATGCAGCTTCCAAGGTTGAGCTCAAAAACTCTCTTTGATCGCGAAAACATGGACGGGTTTACGCCAACAAGCTCACCCGCCATGATTCCGCCTCACTAGGCTGGGCTCAAAAACCCTCCTAGGTCGCGTTTCAGCTTCCAAGGTTGAGCTAAAAAACTCTCTTTGGTCGCGAAAGCATGGACGGGTTTACGCCAACGAGCTCACCCGCCATGATTTTGCCTCACTAGGTTGGGCTCAAAAACCCTCCTAGGCCGCGTTTCAGCTTCCAAGGTTGAGCTAAAAAACTCTCTTTGGTCGCGAAAGCATGGACGGGTTTACGCCAACGAGCTCACCCGCCATGATTCCGCCTCACTAGGTTGGGCTCAAAAACCCTCCTAGGTCGCGATGGAGCTACCGAGGTTGAGCTCAAAAACTCTCTTTGGTCGCAAAAGTATGGTCGGGTTCACGCCAACGAGCTCACCTGCCATGATGCTTGCACCCCCTCACCTGGGTCAAGGCCGTTAAATGCTTTGCCAGGCAAGGGGGATGTGGCTGTAACGCTGGGCTGGTGCGTAGGCATCACCCACGTAACGGGCAAGCACGTTGGGCTGGGAGTCGAGAGCTCTCACCTAGCGTGTCTGTAACCCATGCATTTTGTAACAGTTAACGACCAAAAGCACAAGCTAAGTATCGAAAATTCTCTGTTGTGCAGTGCTAAGGAGTCTCTCCTAGGAATAAAAGATCCAGACAAAAGATAGTACCGTGAGGGCAATCTGGGGCAGAGATACACTCCATGCCCAGGTAAGATCACTCATAAGATTTTTCAATGCGCATCATGCATCACACACAGCTCTAAGTCACTAGCTTGATACAGAATGCCTCTCGAAAGTCGATAGGAAGCAACAACAAACAGATATCGTAACACAAAGACTCGCGAGAGGCCCTAAGGCTTCATAACCACAAAAAGCTCAAGTAAAAATCTTCGCGTTCATTCAGCGCTGAAAAATTGCGAGCAAATCAAGTAACGTAGCTTAACACGTGTTGGGCAATCCTCGCGACCAAAGCAAGCAAGTCCAAGAATCGAAATAGAAAACCCTAAAAATTGCGAGCAAATCAAGTAACGTAGCTTAAAACGTGTAGGGAAATCCTCGCGACCAAAGCAAGCAAGTCCAAGAATCGAAATAGAAAACCCTATCGCTGGCCAACTCGCCTGCAGTGAAAAGGTAAGCCTATGTTCCAAGTAACCTAGCTTCTTCAAACGTAAAATTCTATGACTAATCACGCGACCTTGACAACGGGATTATTTCGCAGGGTTTTCTTGAAGGCAAATCAGATCGCAAGGCCAAAATCGTCTTTTCTTACTGTTTCGCAAAGACTAGTGTGTAAAGATCGTTGGGATTCATTTTTTACTTAATATATGAGGGATCGTAGATTTGAAATGCTTATCTCTTACGTTTTTATTTTCGCGAGATATTACCCCCCGTCGAAAACAAAAAAGGGGGATAGGACGAGATACGTACAACAAAACAAGCAAATAAATGGAAAAGGAACCATAGAAGTAAGCAAACAAGATCCCAAGGCTTGCAACTACCACAACTGCATCAAAATATTGTTAAAATTACAAAGAGCTCAAGGCTCGCGACTTCCATAGCCGCACCAAAACATTGTTTAAAGAACTCTCAATTACACCAGAAACCATTGTTCAGAAAATTATTGTTCACATAACTAAAAAGATCACTTCTCAGCAGCCTCATGAGTTGACTCCAAGTCAGCATCGTCTTCGCGACCCGCCTCCAAATCCACCACGCCGTCAAGAGCAGCTGCGGCCTTCGACGCTGATCCCTCCACTTGATCCAGGCATTGACGTTTAGGAGTAAACTCGATGGTGTCAAGAAGAGTCTGCGTCGCTATCACCTTCCTCTTGTTACGAGGAGAAGCAGATGGAGGTTGGGGAGCAGGCGACTCAGAAGGGAGCTGAGGACTTGGCAATGCGAGAAGAGGAGGTTCTAGCGATCCGGGCACAGGCAGAGGCGCCATCTTCGGAAGAGGCGGCTTGCGTACTTGATGCTCCTTGCCTTCGGAAATCCCCTTCTTGGACGCGAGATTCGTCACGCTCCAGGCTTCGAGAGGGGTATCCCCGTCGTCAATAAAGGTTCCTGGCATGGGAGGCTCATACTCTGGAAGCTCAGTAGAAAAGCCACACAAATCCTTGGCGTTGAAAGGAAAGTTCTTAACATCATACTTCCTCATCTGAACCTTAACCAAGCAGAGCAGCAGCGTGTTAATAGCATTACTGTAAAAGTCCACCCGCGCGCGATGACGATAACCGGCACAATACTCCACCACAGCCATATTCTTCTCATACGCGATCCTCTCTGACATCTTTGCGTGGATGTTCGTGTTCTCATTAACAAGATCATTTACTTGTTGACTGTACTCCGTCACGATGTTGACATGGGTGGCCCTCTCACTCTCAAGTTGCGCCTCGAGTTCCTTTATACGCGAGTCTTTCGAATCCAATAGCGAACGAGCTTGCGAAAGCTCTGCCTCCAAGGTTTTCTTCTCTTCAAGGATGCGAGTCTTGAACTCCCTGTTAGCATCTCGAACGGCTTTATCATCAGATTTCAAATCCTTGATTCTGTCGTCAGCCGCGAGGGCTCTCTGACCAGTGCTCGCGATAATCATCATTGCCTGCAAAACAAATAGCTCAGAAACCATAAACCTTAGCGGAAAGCAATAGCAACAATTTAAAACTCACCATGTAAAGAAGCTTAGCCATACCACCTGGTTTCTCCAGAATCCTCATAGAGCCAGGGCTCAGGTGGAAACCCACTCTCAGTAGAGGCGAAGAAAGCACGGGTAGCTTTCAGGCCATAAATGAAAGGAGGGAACACCTCCTCACCATCGCCAACAGCGGACTCCGGAGAAGAAGCAATCTCCACCTCTGTTGTCCTTTCGCGAGGTCTCTCTGAGATTTTCCGTTTCCCCTTGTCGCGAGCAGGACGTGCGTGGCCTGATGTCTTCCCTGATGGTTTCTCTTTAACCTTTTCCGGAGCAAGGGTGTGGACCTGCATGGGCCGTGAAGCACTCTCGGGAGCGGAAGCAGGAGAAGGAGCAGTGACAGGTGGGTCTTTAGCAGCAGAAGGAGCAGGGCGAGCGACAACAGTTTTGGGAGGAGAAGGACCCGGAAGAGTAAGTGCCCCAGCTTCATCAAAAACAAGTCCGTCCAAATCGGGCAGATCGGAAAACATATCATCATTTGCACAAAACATAAAAAGAATGAGTAAAAGAAAGAATCAAACATAGACATCAAGAGCAGTCACGCGAGTCAGAACCTCTAGCATGATCTTTAAGACTAAGCCCCCTAGCGACCAATAACGAATCTGAAATAACTAGCTCAAACTTTTGTTGGACGGTCTTATCAGGGTAATCCTTGTAATCCCGGACAAACTTGTCGCGAGTCTAAGTTGGAAAGAAGCAAGGAGACCTTTTCCCGCTTGGCTCGCGTACCTGGACGGAAATATCAGAACATGGGGGAGGGCGGATCAAAAACCAGCTGGTCTTCCACCCTTCAATCTTCCCAGGGAGACGATAAGCGCTAGTCACCTTAGTCTGAGCGGTGTAGAACCCAGTCTCGCGAGAGTTCTTCTTATAAGAGTTGATAAGAGCGTGGTGAGGTGTGTTTGGGATCACCCCAATGTCTTGGCATCTCATAGTGTAAACAATAAGCGAGCTCCAGAAATTGGGATGCATTTTTGAAGGACTGAGGCCTAACTCCTTCATCATCTCAGTCTGAAAGGAAGTCCAGGGAAGACGGAAGCCGGCCTCCAAGGATTGTTTACATAGAGCGAAGAAGGGACCGTATTGATCAAGGGAAGTACCCTCGTGATCTGGAAGGGCAAAGATAGTACCTTCCGGGAATGGATACCATCTAGCCAAGAGGCGAAGGTCGTCAAAACTGAGACTACTACGTTGGGTTGTATTAGGGAAAGATACAGGAGTGTGCTTTATTCTCTTCGTTAAGATGCTTATTCTACCCGGCTTCGCGAGGAAGGGCTTCTCTATTATTATGTGGGGGAAGAGGCCCTTTATGAGAGAAGAAACGCGCAAACTTCCGGTACTGTGTCTCTGCCCGTTCTTGAATCACGCGAGATGGAAGGGTAGTTGTAGATTTCCTAGACTTCCTAGACTTGGTTTTCTTCGATTTCCTAGAGACTTGAGCTCGTTTACGCGAGCGAGAGCTAGGCTCACACCCGCCAGAGCCCTGTTCCGAACCAGAAGTGGTACGCACAGAGTACTCGGCTTGCGCTGAGCGTTCGGAGAAATCATCGCTACCTGAAAGTATATGAGAAGCAAGAGTCAGTTTTCCAGGGAAGGAAAGAAACAACAAGAGGGGCCCTCGCGAGAATGAATGACGCAAGGTGACAAAAGTAGGAAAACAAAGAATCCCTGGAAAAACTGAGACTTCGAAGATAAAAAAGGAAGTTGAAGCGTCGTCAAAAAAGGGCCACGCTCAAGAACACGAAGAGCGCTAAAAGGCCGAAAATGGCGAAATTAGACAGAAAGGTTAAATCTTTTTATCACAAGGTCAGAAATGAAAAATGAGGCATTAGAGGTAGATGGAAATTCGACAAAATGACACCTGATGGGCAAAAAGATGTCAGAGAATGGATTGAAAAAGAGATGATTTGAAGCCCAAGACAAGGATACTGACAACAATGGCAAAGAAATTGAAGAACACAACAGCGCACTTTGCAAAATCCCCAAATCACATGGAACAACAACTAAGAAAAGACAGAAAGAGAGGGTGAAAGTAAACTAACCTGCCATTGAAATCAAAGGGTGAACGTCGCCGGAATATGCAATGGAAGAGTGGTGAAGGCACCGGCGGCGAGCTTTATTCGAAAATTTTACAGAGAGTTTGAAAGAAGAGAAGTCGGAAAATATTTAGAGAAAGAAGATGAAGAGATATATATAGAAAAATGAGGAAAAGAGAAAGCAGTAGGAAAGTGACACGTGGACAGCATGCATTGGGTGCGGGAAAACGAAAAGGTTTGAATTCGAAACGTCGCCCGCTGGAAATTCAGATAGAGGTTCACGAGGGAATACCTCGCGAGGTCAAGAAAAGAAAGTTCGAGCGAGAACCCGACTTCAATAAGACAAACCCAAGCCTTAGACTATGCAGTATAAGAGCTCGGGGTCTGGATGTTGGAGCCGGTTCTCGGGTCCCTCGCGAGGCCCAAAAACATAGAAGTTTATCTTAGCTTCAATTCACCCAAACGACCTTATTTCCGAGGCGTTTGGACGATCGGTACTTGGATTCCGACTCTCGGTGCCACGATCAAGCTTTTGTGATAAGAATGAGTGAATTCTGAGGTGATTTGTGTAAAGTGTGAAAACGAGCTTTTCAAGCTTGTTAATGGAGTTTTGAGCATTAGCATTTTCCCTTCCTTTTACTCTATTTCCTCCTCGTTTGTGTCATTTTGCTTTGCTCCCTTTTGCTCTTTTGCACATTTGCTGACTTGGGCGTCGGAGAGCCAAATCCGGAGCCTCCCCCCTCCTGGTTTGGTTGTGCAGCTGTTTGAGAGATCAAGAACAAGCAAATTGCTCATGGAGAAGGTGGCGGAAGGCAGAGTTTGATCGAGCGAGACGTATTCATCAAGTTGTTTGTCCGGAAGTGTGGAAGAGGTCATCGGCATTTGACTGAAGATTTGTTCTCCCATACCTCGCGAGGTGTTGTGTCGCGAGGTAGCATTTTCTAGGCTCCAACAGATAAGCCACATTACAATGAAACCTTATCATTTGATCTTCTAATTTGCCCAATAAATAATTAGTTTTCAAAAGTTGAAAATTGATCAGATATTGTATCCCTCTGTTTCGCCGCTTCGTACCATCGTCTCACCATGATGTCTTAAACTCACAAACTTAACTATCCAGCCAACAAATCATCAGAAACACACAAATGCCCAGATCTGGATGAACATTTGTTTTTCATTTAAAAAAATAAAAAGGGCAAATTTGTCAAAGATGGTAAAAAATAGGTGCGCCTGGTAATACGCAGGGGTGCGCCGAGACCTTCCTTTTTTTTATTTTCCCCCTCCTATTTTACCGACTCTTAGACTACCCACAATGGGGTTGCATAACATATTTTAATAATTGAATGAATAATAAAAAACATTCTTTGCTATGCAACCCAAATGAGAGTTACATTACACTTTTTTTGTTTGGTAGTTAATTTAGTAGTGTTTTTTAATTTTATGTAACATAAAAATAAAAATAAATGCCAAAATATAAGTTATGCAACTCAAATCATGTAAACCCCATTGCTATAGCCTTACCATTTTTAAAAAAAAATGATTTACTGAGATAAATGTATGCCATTTTAATTTATGGTTTTAGAGATATTAGTAGTTTAAACTCAACAATAAAATGTTTAGCAGAGGTTAAATTTTTTAAACGACAAGGGTTTATTCATCCAAACCCAACAAACTAAACCATAACTGAATTCAGGTCAGATATCTTATTTATGGTTATACTCCAACATTCTGTTGCAGATGAAAATATGATAGACACTGCCTAGGGAGAGTGAACATTCAACGACTGTTTTAAATTCTCACAATGGAATCCAAAACCCGATCCTCCAAAAACAAATCAAAGAAGTTTGACTCCAGCTGCAACCAAAGAATCAACAACAGCTTTCACCTTCCCATGATACTTTTGATCTCTCTTGAGATAAACAGAGACACCAGGAATATCCTGTAGCAGCAAACGCTCCCCAAGAATCTTACCAATCTTTGCAGCAGCAGCTACATCCCTCGTGATTTCCATGCTTGATCTCAAGGTTTTCTCTTGGGAGCTTGCTGAAACTGCTACTGTGGCAGATGGTTTGTGAATGACTTGGGCATGTACAAACTTGTTTGTGAAGTGCATTTTTAGAACGTACGGCTTCAAAAACTTCATGATTCTTGGTGCCCTTGCTGGTGGTGGGATAACCATCTTTTCCCTTCACAAAATTCACATATTACCCATCATCAGGAAATTCATTATGATTTCAGTTAATTTTCTCCAGCAGAACTCGCACTTTAGTATCATACTATTGACAGAAAATTAGGAATGCACGTGGTGTTTAGCTAGTACGGATAGTGTTAAGCAAAGCAAACAATTGACAAAAATCATACTTTCATTCAGTCTAACCAGATCTTAATCAGTAATGAATACGCAAGAGTACAAGAAGCTGTCAATATAGTAATTTACTCAAAGCACATAGTTATATGTTCATTTTGTACAATTTATGCACTAATAAGCTCAGAGTATGGTAATTCAGTGACAATGGAATAAAGACAGTGCCTTGCTTATGATCTACAAAGATACTATAAATACCTAGCTCAGCTGTGATATGTGTTCTAATCTGCATACCCAATACTGGATCTTCAAAAGAAAACCCTAGAACTCAGATAAAGCTGTAACCAAATTAGATATTCTAGTAGCTGCTTCTACAATTCAAATCACCACCATGGCGATTCGCCGGCAGATACAATCAACAACAATATGCTTTTTCTCTCAAAACAAACATATGTGCTCAAACACAAATTCAAACAGTGGAAGGCAAAAGTTTGTAAAATTTCCATACTTTGGTAAAGCCCTAACGAAGAAAAGATGGAAATTGAAGAAAAACTTGAAAAACCCTAACCAGGTGGAGCGCGGCGAGTGAGTAGGTGTGGCTGCTCGGCGAGTGAGTAGGATTCAACAAGGGTTTCTGTGTTTCTATTTTCTGAGACGACAACCCAAAAAACATTGGACGAGATTTGTAATTTTTGAGAAACATAATTTGCATTTTTTCACTATTATTTTTAAGTTTTTAATTTATTTCACATTTTACAGTTTAATGCTGACTGTGTTGTTGTTTGCAAGGCGAAGAGGAAAAAGAGAAACAGAAACCCTTCTTGAATCCTAACCCACGCACTCTACTCCCACTCGAAAATGTTCAAGAAGTAATGTTTTTCTTTCCTTCAACCTCTGCTCAATTTATCCAATAATGTTTTTTTACGCTTTTTAGGGTTGTAGGTTTTGTTCTGATGGATTGCCATATTTAAAATTTTCGATGTTGATCTTAGTATCGATCTCAAACCCTAGATCAATTGATATTCGCGTAAAATCAATTGAACTGTAGTCCTTGTTCTTATTTAAGGCAAGCAATATTGATTCGTAGTACGTCGCCGTAAACCGATTGCATATTTTCTAGATGTCCGATTGCCATAGCATTCATTCGGGCTTACACTAGAGTTCTGAATTTTAGGTCTTTGATTTCTGTGCGTTTTAGAAGTCCATTTTTACGAAGAAAGATTGTTTTTTTATATGAAAGGTGTTGTAGTAATCGCTCAATAGCTGTAAAATATCTTGGAGTTCTTTTGTGGCACTCTCTAGATTCCAGTTTTTCATATTTGCAATATTGGTAGGTTTTCTTCTGAAGAGGTATCTGCCCAAAATCAAGTCAAGGCATCTGTTCAAAGGAGAATTCGACAAAGTATAGCTGAAGAGGCTAGTGTCTCTTGCTCTTGTCCTACTTTTGAGCATTTATTGGTGTTTAGGGAGTTGCAATTGCTACATGATTACGTTGATTTTAAGCTTGTTAATTGAAATGTGGATGGGTTTTTTATGTAATGCAGTATCCTCTACTTGAACCTGTGTTGGAAGATTTGCTTCCTAAGAAGATGCCTCTTGTTGTTGTGAAATGGTTTGTATCTCTTCTCTGCTGCTTGTTTTTACCTGTGAACTTGTGTTTCCATTATCTTAGAGATTTCGCCTCTTCTGCAGTCAAAATCATTTGAATCTTGTTGTTGTGAACAATGTCCCCCTTTTCTTTAACATCAGAGATGGACCTTACATGCCTACTCTGCGACTTCTTCATCAATGTAAGTTTTAAGTTGACTCTCCTTTCAGTGTAAATTTCTAGAGTTTCCGCAGTTCTCTTGATATTCTCTCCTCGTATATATGTTGAGAATATAGTAATAAACATGTGTAACAAGTAACATCATCTTAGTTACATCTGAAATATGGTAAATGAGTAATAAATGGTTCCAAATGTAATCTGTAATGAGGTCCTTTATCCTTTAATTAGACCTTTTCGTTCCACAGAACAAAATATGGAGTCTTGGATTTGAATGGCACCATAAATTCAAAGATTTCATAGGAATTCAGGCGTAGTCATTTTAGTTGAGATAAATGTCTATTTTTCATCTCTTGCAGATCCTAATATAATGAAGAAGTTACAAGTAGACAGAGGAGCCATAAGATTTGTGTTCTCTGGAGCCAACATAATGTGTCCTGGACTTACATCTTCTGGAGGCGCACTGGATGATGAAGTTGAAGCTGAAACCCCAGTGGTATAAATAAATATTGTTCTTTTTATTTTCATTTCTAAGTTGACATCCTTTTATTTTAACATAGCAAAATTGCTTAATTTCAGGCAATCATGGCAGAGGGAAAGGAACATGCACTTGCTATTGGCTTCACAAAGATGTCAGCAAAGAATATGTAAGAGTTTACCTACATTACTAAAAAAAATCCTTCTTTTGCTATATTTCTTTCCATTGACACATCTCCTTCACCCAGACGAGCTGTCAACAAGGGAATTGGTGTTGATACATTGCATTATCTGAACGATGGTCTGTGGAAGGTAAGAAATGAATGTTGTGCTGCAAATCTACAATTTCTTTATCACTGTAAAGGTATCTTTAGTAACATTCTGCAAATTTATTTGTGCAGATGGAGCGTCTAGACTGATGAAACAAGATCGTCTCTATCCCGCAGTCAGATTTAAGACTTTCCTTATAGAACTTGTTATTTGTTTTACATTGTAATTGCTTCGTCGTTTAGCAAATACTGGTTGTCTTTTACAATGTAAGATCTTGTCAATTTGCTTGACTTACAGACAGATTGAAGTGGAGAAAATATTGTACAATTTCTTGAATGTTGACCCAGTTATAGTTAGAAGTTTTGAATCAGATATATGAAATGTATTTCACAAGATGCTTCGAATTAAAATATATATACATTCTTTTGATTTGTGAAGGGGATGCTACGAAAGAGATCGAGTTTCCGAAGCTTCTGGAAGAAGTGGAGTCGTAGATATAAATGGCATATAAATGGCAACTTTTCAAGCAACCAAGAGGTAGAACATCATTATCACCAGCTACATGATTGCACAAAAAAAACAATCCTTGACAAAAACAAGAAAAAAACATGACAGACCCAAGGATGCCATAAACAATCAACACCAACCACAATGTTGCTTTCAACCTCAGCCTTGTAGCATAAGCTCACGAAAACAACCAACTCAAGAGTGTAATATTACATAAACACCCCTCATCAATAACATTATTACATACTTTATGTAGGAAACTGAACTACATGTAATACTCAATATGATATTATGATTCTAGTCCCATCCAATTTTACAGCCACTAGCCCACAATGCAGAGAGTATGTTAGACGAGAGCGTTAGCTTACGTGAAGTATGTAATTTCACCTTCTTCAGTCTTCCACAACAGGCTTTTAAAGCAATCTCAAGAGCGCCTGTGGAAATGTTCGTCAGTTGCACTAATTTTGCAACCTGAAGGCTGGACAGATTACTCATTACCATGCACAATGCAACATCTGAGATTGCACAATAGCTCAAGTTTATCTGAACACAAAAAGATAAAATCAATCAAAATTAACTCTCCATTTGTTATATAGTGATGAATCCACAAGAACAGAATGCAAACCTGGCGTAAATTCTTGGAGTAGTAAGCCAAGGCACAAAAAGCCATATCTTGTATGTTTTTACAGTTTTTTAAATCCAACTCTGCCAGTTTTTCACACCCAGCTGAAACTGCTGTCAAACCGGCACCATGAACTCCTACCAAACTGCGCATGTCGAGATCAATAAGCTCCTTTAGTCGCCCTAAATATTCTATCCCTCTATCAGTCAATCTAGTGCAGTACGATACATTAAGCTTCTTCAGCTTCTTGCAGCCAATTGATAAAGCTGCTAATCCGTCATCTCCAATACCTGGGCAGCTGTAAATTTAAACAAATGGAAAATTTAATCATCTTACCATCAATTTTTCAGTGATCTTGAGAAAGTGGAAGTTTTGTTGCAGGAGTCAATTTACCGGTAGAAGTCGAGTTCAACAACTTTGCTACAGTTGGAAGCTATATAAAACAATCCCTTATCGGATATTTCAGTACAGAGGCCCAATTTTAAGCATTTTAGATTTGAGCACTGCGATAAGTATTTTAGAGCTGCACAAAAAGAAAGAGCAACATCTCAGATTCTCAGCATTGAAATGGAAAGAAAATATATTCAGAATCCACTATAGCTGTATCTAACCTGTATCATTGACCCCACGGCAATCAGTAAAATCAAGCTCCTCAAGAAGAGCACAGTACAACCCAAGCATCTTCAAACTCCTCTCAGAGATGAAACTGCATGATTCTAGCTGCAAAGATGCAAGCTCTCTACAAGAATCCGCTATAGCTGAAATTGCATCATCGGTTATGGAATCACAGCATGAAAGATTAAGCGTTTTTAAGTTGCTACATCCGGTTACCAGATGTGCCACATGTGTATCCTTCAAACCTATGCATTTGCTCATCCCGATTTCAACCAGAGACTTACAAGTGGTACTAAGGGTCTCAAATATAGACTGAGAAACCCAAGAGCCGTCGACTTTGAGCGTAGTTAGACATCTTAAATTCTTCAAGCAATGGAGAAATTTGGAAGAAAGATCCTGCCAGAGAAAACCCCATTAACTTCTGTCTGGGAGACATGGTGTTTCAACTTTCAACTTACTTTTTTCTCCACACATTGTGCCTAGAGTAATAGCTAGAAACAATGAATTTCATAGAGAAAGTAATAGCCATAGATCTTACAAATTCTAAAAAATACTCACGACCATACAATGACTTGCATTTAGCTTCAACAAGCCAACGTGTCCCTCGATGACTGCACACAAGCCAGATGAAGTAATGCCATCACACCTTGATACACTTAGCACCTGTAATCAGAAAATTAATACATAAACAAGTATACATGATCACCCTAGTTGGTTCATTTTTCGTTGTATTAAATCCATCTGTAAACCATGTCAACCTTTACATTGTATGATATGTATCCAACTTCAATGTAGAAGATGCTTCAATTGATCAGGGGTAAAAAATAATTAAAAACTATTCCAATCAAATACGTGTTCCATCATTTCCTTTTGATTTTCTTTTCTAACTAAAATCCTTCATTCCCCTACAAATGCTGCCCTAACTAAGATTTCCATTGTCTCTCTCTGTAGAGTGGAAAGTCCCTCATCGGTAGGGTGCAGTTATTTGCGGTTACTAACGGTTTTAAAGGTTGTTTACGGTTTTTACTGGTGTTCTTTGTCGGTTTTGCTGTTACTGGTAATTGTTTGGGCTCTTGGGAAGTTATGGAGGAAATTCAAACTGCTTGTGCAAGGTTGCGTTTGTCTGCAGAGGTGGTTGGGCTGGAAACTGATAGTGGCCCGGCTCCGGTGGTCTCTATGTCTTGCAGGCAAAATCCTTACGGATCACCCGGTTAGTATGGCGGCATTCAAAAGCACTTTGCGTCAAGTTTGGAAGACGGAAAAAGGATTTGCGATCCGTGAAGTGGGTGAGAAGTTATTTGTGTTCCAATTCTTCTCACGGGAAGACAGGGACAAGGTGTGGAATGGAAGATCATGGACTTTTGATGATTCTCAGATTATGTTACAAGAAATTTCAGGAATGGACTGCCCGGCTGATCTGATTTTCACGGAAGCTCCTCTCTGGGTTCATGCACTTAATATTCCATTGGGGTTTTGCACTCCTCAAACGGCTACGCAGATTGGTAACTTGATAGGGAAGTTCTTGGAGTTTAATGACTCTGATGCTCTGGGGATTCGCTAGGGCTACGCTTCCAGAATGTGCTCATTTGACTGATACACTCAGCATCTATGAACGAGCGTCGGGGAAAAAAATTAATTATGCTAAAACGGAAGTTTCATTTAGCAAGAATGTATGCAGTGTTACTAGGGCATCTATCATTGGCCTGCTTGGGGTTTCTGAGGTGGATAGGCAATAAAAATATATGGGTTTGCCCACCGTGATTGGGAGATCAAAGAAAGCTGTTTTTGCGGTGTTGAAAGACAGGATTTGGGAGAGATTAAATGGGTGAAGGGGAAATTTTCTATCAAAGGCTGGGAAAGAAATCTTAATCAAGTCACTTCTGCAGAGTGTTCCAACGTATCTGATGGGTGTGTATGAAATTCCTGGCACGCTCTTGGAAGAGATTCACTCTATGATTGCAAAGTTCTGGTGGGGTTCAACAGATTTGCACCGTACCATTCATTGGAAGAGGTGGGAGTTTATGTGCTTGCCTAAGAAATTAGGTGGAATGGGCTTTCGGAATTTGAAGATATTCAATCAGGCCCTTTTAGCAAAACAAGGTTGGAGGCTGTTAACTAATGATGGCTCCATGCTATCTAGGGTTTTACAAGCAAGATATTATAAACATGGGACCTTTTTGACGGCAGCTGAAGGCTATAACCGTAGCTACTCCTGGAAGAGCATTTGGGGTTCAAAGGAGTTGTTGACTAAGGGCTTGGGGTGTAGAGTGGGGGATGGTGCAAATATTATAGCTAAGTCAAGTCTCTGGATCCCTGACGGATCTTCACTGAGAAAGCCGCTTGCTCAGTCGGGAATTACGAGCTCCTCTTTGGTCTCTGATTTCATGGTACCTGGAGCCAGGTTATGGGATGTGGCTCTTATCAACGAATCCGTTTGTCCTATTGATGCTGCAGCAATCCTAAGGATCCCGCTCTCATGGCGCCATAGAGTTGACTCAATGATTTGGTGGCCTAATCGTGATGGCTTCTATTATGTCCGTACGGCCTATTGGCTAGGGTGTTGTGAGAATATTGATAATTGGCTGAATAGATTGGGAGGATCGATCGATGACATATGGCGTATTATATGGTCGTTCAAAGCTCCTCCAAAGCTGAAAAATTTTGTCTGGCGATCCTGTTCTAAAGCTCTCCTAGTGAAAGCCAACCTCCTACAGCGTTGTGTGGTTGATTCTGCTCAATGTGACAGATGCGGTACGGATGACGAGACCATATGGCATGCCTTGATCTCTTGCCCTGAGAATGGTGTAGCATGGGAAGGTTCTACTTTGCTGAATTGGGCGCAATCACAATAAACGACAGATCTGGCTCAAGTGATTACTAATCTGAAAGAAGCTCAAGGTTTACCTGTTGTTAAAGAATTCATGACACATTGCTGGGTGTCTTGGAATTGGCGTAATAGCTCCTTATTTGAGCAAGGATTTGTAAATGCTGAGGTTCTTCGTGCGGGTCTCCTTAAATTCATCCATGACTATGATGGCATATGTGCTAGGCGAATTTTAGCAGCAGCCCCTGCTGTCCCGCCTGCTGCAGTTTCATGGGTTGTGCCCGAGTCGGGTATGATCAAACTTAATATTGATGTTGCTGTTAACGATGGGAAATTGGGTTTTGGGATGGTATGCCGCAATTCTGAGGGCCAGCTAGTCCTGGCTGCTGCTACGTGTGTTATGGGTGGTGAGAACGCGTTGCTGGGTGAAGCTCTGGCCTGTCGTTGGGGACTGCAGACAGCTCTTCGGCTAGGCTTCAACAACTTAATTATTGAGACTCATTCCTCTAGTTTATTCAATTGTATCCGCAATCACAGATCGGGCCTTTCTTATGTGGATACTATAGTAGATGATATATTTACTCTGTGTAATTCCTGCAGTAATTTTCAGCTTTCTTGTATCCGTAGATCAGCCAACACAGTAGCACATTTATGTGCTCGTCTGTCTAGTAATCCTGGTAGTGAAGTGGTTTACCTTTGTAATTTCCCTCAAGGTATTATGAACCTTGCGGCTATTGATATTATATAAATATGGATCTGTTTTCCTCTCAAAAAAAACTAAGATTTCCATTTCATAACTACAAAACTCATGACAGGGACCTAGAAACTTACATAATCTGCATGATATTTCTACCACAATTAGTTATGAAAAAAGTTAACCACGAGAGTACTTTTGACTTCTTCTTTTTTATAATGACCATAATTCAATCTTAAGCAGGTTTGATCTTTATCTACCAGAATCCCATTCATGTGTTGTTTACTGTATATCTTTGTTCAACAAAAAGTTGTAGCCTTTTAAGGGTAGCCTTTATTAGTTTACAGCATTCGCAGTAATACAATCCAACTCCATACCTTGAGAAGAGAGCATCCATTGCCCAAAAAACGCAGGCCTGCATCATCAACCCCTGAGCACCCCACCATTACCAAAACCTCAAGCTTCCCCAAAGACGAAATTGAACGCAATGACTCACTGGTGACCTGCAAACCAGAACATAAGCACATCAGTTATCATAATCCATGCTATAATTTGAACTGTAGAATCAAAAACTGAAAAAGAATTCCCGCCTACCTCCAAGTAAGAGATATCAAGGAATTTGAGCTTCAAGCACTTCTTAGTGAGAAGATCAATTCCCAAATCAGTGATCTCCAAGCACCACTTCAAGCTAAAGCGCTCCAATCCAGCACAGCCAACCGCAATATGAGCCAATCCAACATCCGTAACATTCAAGCATTTATCCAATCGCAGATCCTTGAGCCCCGCGGCACAAGACAGCGCCTGAAGAGCTCTATCCCCGAGCGCGAAACAGTAGGAGATATCCACCATCTCCAGGCTCTGACTACAAGCCCTAACCAGCATCTCAAGCCCATGGTATCTCAGCCCATTCACACGCCTCAGAATCAGACTCCGAATCCTTAGAGGCCAATTATCTCCGGCTATAGCCGAATGGAGTAGATTCGCCACCGCAGCGGCATCGAATCGAGGGCAGATGGAGAAGTCTAGGGTTTCGACTGAGGGAAACTTCGGGAGCAAGGAAGGAGCGAACTCAGGGCGGAGGATGCGAAGGTGAGTCCGACTGAGTGAGTCGACTCGGTTAAAGGTCCAGCAGACGAGGCGGAAGGTTTTTCGGTCGGATT
The DNA here is from genome assembly GCA_029168935.1 of Oxyria digyna. Classification (NCBI taxonomy): domain Eukaryota; kingdom Viridiplantae; phylum Streptophyta; class Magnoliopsida; order Caryophyllales; family Polygonaceae; genus Oxyria; species Oxyria digyna. The sequence goes on along the minus strand of JAPVLV010000026.1, from coordinate 414,136 downwards.
CATCGGCGAGTTTGGATCGGATCCGGGCGAGTAGGTCGTCGGTAAGAAAGTAGAGAATTGGAGGCACGGTCATCACGTAGGTCAGGTGGAATAGGATAGGGAAAACAAGATAGAATCTGAGATAGACGGGGAGAAGACATAGAAATTCAGGTTGGGACGAAGAGGAAGAGGACGCGGAGATGGAGGAGCGAGAGGTATTGTAGACTGTGAAAGGGAACGAGACGGCGTTGTTTCCTTGGAGCTCGCATGGCGTCTTACCGGATTATCCACTTTTTTTTTGCTGCTAGTGTTTCCGGTGACTGCGACGGATTCGTGATGAGAGAGAAAGTTGAAGTAGAGGAGAGAGAGGGCAGTTTTGCTGGCCGAATGATTTTTTGCGGGGTTTAAAATTACTTTTTACAGTGAAGATCACGTGGCGCTCACGTGGATGATTACATGGTGTGACGTGGCAATATGCTAGTGATTCATTATTTTAAACATGGAAACGTCAATGACCAAACTATCCTTTTCGTTTAGCAGCCATTTGTGTCGACTGATGGAAAAAGCACCGCCATCCAGCAGGTGAGAACGTCGGTTAATTAAAAATTCCGTTAGTGATTTTTAATAACTATTTATCTAATAATAATTCTCGATTAACCAATATCGGTTATCCAAATTTTCGGTACAAATAAATCGCTTAGTTCGGTTAATTAATATAACAAAATAAACATTTAAATAATATAATTATTTTTTCAAATAATACAAATATACATTAAATATAACTAGTAATAATATGTATATTAAATTAGTAATAACAATTATACATAATTTTAATTCTATTATTATTCAATAATAATCAATTTTTATTATTATTTAATAATAATAATTTTAGTAATAATTATTATTATTTTTTAATTAGAATAAATTTTTGTTATTATTAAATAATAGTAATTTTAATAATAAATTATTATTACTATAGTACTTCGTATTTACTATTTAGTTATTGTATTTATTCTTATAATCAATTAATTATTATTATTAAATTAATAATACAATTATATTACTATTAATTATTAAAATATTACAATAATTATTTATTCGGACACCATACCAAATACCGAGCATCATAATAAGCACTAACTGAACCAATGATTTGAGTTCGTGAGTGTTTGTTTGGTTTAAAAGAAATCAATCACATAATTTATACTTGGAAAGACAATAATAAACTATGGAAAAGAGTCCTGTAATAATACTTGTTAAAATGATAAATGAGAATGAATGTGGAGCCTTGGATCAAGAGAGATCCAAGAGCCCATATGATGACACGTGGCACCCCTTGTCCCCACCGCCGGACCGCCGCCGGAGCACCTTCGACCACCGCCGGACCATCTTTGATGAACATCAAGTGTTCATAAATGTTCATCACATTCTACTTAAATGTTCATCAATTTTTGATGAACATCAAGTGTTCATAAATGTTCATCACATTATACTTAAAAGTTTTCCAACTGAATGTTCATCACATTCTACTTAAATGTTCACCAATTTTTGATGAACATCAAGTGTTCATAAATGTTCATCACAATGTTCATTTGTACATACTCTAATGAATGTTCATCACATTATACATAAAAGTTCACCAATTGAATGTTCATCTAAATGTTCATCATCTCATACTTCAATGTTCACAAGAATTTAATAAAATGTTCATTAGCCAAAGTTCATTACAATCGAGTTAAATGTTCATCAAAATGTTGATAAATGTTCATCTTCTCTTACTTAAATGTTCATCAAACATCACTTTAATATAATTTCGAGTAAAAAAACACTTGATCTTTATAAAAAATTACCTAAATGTTCATCAAACATCTTTAAATGTTCACAAGAATTTAAAAAAATGTCCATTACTCAAAAGTTCATTACAATTAGCTTAAATGTTCATCACGCTGTTCATAAATGTTCATCAAAATGTTTATAAACGTTCATTTTGATATACTCTACTGAATGTTCATCACATTTTAATGTTCACCAACACAATGTTCATCACATTATAATTAAATGTTCATCACGTTGTTCATAAATGTTCATCAAAATGTTTATAAACGTTCATTTTGATATACTCTAGTATATGTTCATCACATTTTAATTTCATGTTCACCAAGAGAATGTTCATCACATTATAATTAAATGTTCATCACATTATATCTAAATGTTCATCACATTATATTTAAATGTTCACCAATTTGAATTAGACTTAAAATTTTCATTTTATACTTTAACCTTTTCATTTATTATTGGACCACCGCCGGACCTCGCCGGACCCTCGCCGGACCCCCGCCGGACCACCGCCGGACCATCTTTGATGAACATCAAGTGTTCATAAATGTTCATCACATTCTACTTAAATGTTCATCAATTTTTGATGAACATCAAGTGTTCATAAATGTTCATCATATTATACTTAAAAGTTTTCCAACTGAATGTTCATCACATTCTACTTAAATGTTCACCAATTTTTGATGAACATCAAGTGTTCATAAATGTTCATCAAAATATTTATAAACGTTCATTTTGATATACTCTAGTATATGTTCATCACATTTTAATTTCATGTTCACCAAGAGAATGTTCATCACATTATAATTAAATGTTCATCACATTATATCTAAATGTTCATCACATTATATTTAAATGTTCACCAATTTGAATTAGACTTAAAATTTTCATTTTATACTTTAACCTTTTCATTTATTATTGGACCACCGCCGGACCTCCACCGGACCCCCACCGGACCGCCGCCGGACCTCCGCCGGACCGTCGCCGGACCTCCGCCGGACCGCCGCCGGACCGCCGCCGGACCGCCGCCGGACCGCCGCCGGACCGCCGCCGGACCGCCGCCGGACCGCCGCCGGACCGCCGCCGGACCGCCGCCGGACCGCCGCCGGACCGCCGCCGGACCGCCGCCGGACCGCCGCCGGACCGCCGCCGGACAACCACCGGGTGGTCGCCGGACCACCACAACTACCCCCACTTGTAGTGGGGGTAACTAGTTTAATCTAAGCCATTGGATGCTAATGGCTTAGATTCATTCTTATTTATCTCTAAGAGAGGGTTTATTATGAGATTCTCACCCATAAACTATTACATTAAATTTTCTCTTCAGAATATCTCACAAGAATTTTATAAGAGAACAACATTTGTAAAATATCTTTTCATCCTTTGAATAGTATAAGAATTTAGCACAATGTACATTACATATTTACGCAAACAAAATTAATGCTAAATTCAACATTATTTACAACACAATGTTTTTTAGTCATAATGCAAAATCTGATAAATCATGGAGGCGTGTTGTATACGTGTGCATAGGCGTATTAGGCCCACCAATGCCACCATACAAGTGAAAGAGATTTCATCCTAAAAGCAAAACAATTGACAATAGATAGAATAATTAATAAGTTTGATAGATAGTTGTTATTCTCTCTAACATTTGTGACAAACATTATTCTAAAAAAATCTTCCAAAATTATTTTATTAAAATATGTTTCTAAATTTAGAAACAATTTATTAATACTTAATTTGGTTTATAAATTATTATATTAAATATTAAAAACTACAATATTAAAAGGTACTACCTCTATATTTAAGACTTGTTTTTGAAGTTTTGCGGTAATTAAGGAGAAGATAAAAGTGGAGGATAAAGTGATTAAATGGTGAGAGAGTTGTGACAGAGGAGTTGATGGAAAAAGATAAACTAGTTGAATTAATAGAGAAAATGTATATCGACGTTATAAAATAGTGTATACTAGTCTAGTTCTCGCGCCATGCGCGAGTTTATATAACTCGATATAGTTAATAAGTAGTACGAAGTATTATGTAATATATAATTTTATATGAAAATAAGTTGATATCTTAAATGATATTGATATAGAATTAAGTTTTAAAATTTTAAATATAATAAACAACCAATATTAATGAATTGTTATACCAAAAATCTTATTTGATCAAATTATCATAGGTCAATTTTTAACAAATTTTAATAAATTAATTTCAACATATATAAAACTATATAATTTAAAACACCACCATAACACAAAAATATAATATTTTCTCTTATTTATTAAGAAATCAATCTTTTTGTGATTGTCGTATCATAAAAATAAAATTACAAATTTGTAAAATAACATAATAGGATATTGGGAGGTCAAAGTCTACAAAAATTAACACATAAAAATCTTTTTGTAATCTGAAAGATCTTAAGCAATCTTTTTGTGATATTTTTAAACATGATTTTCCAAATATAATCATTTTTTAAGAAAAATACAATAAATAGTATTAATCGTGACCAATGAAATGACGCAAAGTGGATGACTTGAATGAAGAGTATACCACGTGGCATAGCTAGAATTGGAGGAATGTGATTTGCTTTAGTAATTATATAAAGATTTTAAAACGTCAATATAATATATTAACCTTACATTCAAAGACCGAAGAAGTAATAACTAAATAAAAGAAAAGAATAAAAGACCAAAATAATTCTTTTGCTTCTACTTTTTTCGGGCCTTAGTTATTTTTATATATATTATATTGAAATCTCCTTCACTTTATCACACCAGATTTTCTCCCTAAACATTTTCATTTTAATTTAGTTTTTTGTAATTTCATTTACATTATAAAATCTTAGCAAATCTAAATACAAAGTAATACTAATTAAGGTATATTTATTTTGTTAATTTTGCTTTTATAAATATGAACTTTTCTTAGTGATATATTAAACCATGTTTTATGTGTTTTCATGCAAAATTAAATTTATTATTTGACGTTTATTTATATTGTATGCATGAGTTATAACGTGTGTGCATTAACTATAACGTTTGTGTGCATCATCCCTAATCTTTATCTAATGATCAATCCTCACAAGATCTTTTCTCATATTTATGATATTAAATATTTTAAAATTGGAATTGAAAATTTTCTTACTTATTTTGAATCTTATACTGACTTTTAAAATTTATGTCTAAATTTATTAATAAACGAAATTAAATTTAAGAAAATTGAGTAGGAAAAGGTGGGTGTGAAAGTGGCGGATGGATGTATTGGATAGGTATCACGAGGACATTTTGGTATTTACGGAGGATAGATTTGGGTCCACAACCTGCAGTGCGACCGTACCTATCTCCTCTCGATAATGCAAAATGTACTAAACGTACAACACTGCCTAATTACTCCGTAGTACTCCGTCAGTCCCGTTTTTTCGTTCCTCTTCCATGAAATGCACAACAATTAAGAAAATGGGAGAGAAGAGGAGAGAAGAAGAAAAGTAAGAGAGAATGTGTATTGGGATGAGAAAATAAGGAGAGAGGAAAATTAAAGGGTTAAGATGTGGGTATAATAATGATGAGAGAGATAAAAAATGAAAAGGTAATTTGGATTGTTGTGGGTTTTGTAGTAATTGAAATTTTTTTATGAGGTAATGTAGTAAATATGTATGATCAAAAATAGAAAGTTTTGATAAGGGGAAGCAAATAAGGGGACAACGAGAAAGGAAAGAAGAAGGAAAAAGAGGGACGGAGGGAGTAATTACTACTCCTTCTCCTTGGTCCCTATTGGTACATAATTATGTTCAATTTAAAAAAAAAAAAAAAATTTATGTTTAATTTAATATATAATTGAAGTTTTATTGTTAGTATAATAAGTATATTTGAATTGTATCAATGATACTCCCTCCGTCCCATTTTGTTAGTCTCATTGTTAAAAAATATCTTGGATTAAGGCAAGAAAAAGCATTGGAAATGATGAAAATGAAATAATAAATTAATCCATTAGCCAATAAGAGAATGGTTTACAATTTACATCAGCCAATCAAAATGCAGAAATGGGAGCACACGAATCCGGTTTCTTTTTACCCCAATAATTTCCTAAACTACCCCTGAACTCTTAACCACTAAGAATGCTGTAATTTACATCATCAGCACATGTTCACTGCCACTTAAAACCACCATTACAGCTCAAAACAGAGCATTACAAAGAGAGAGAAAAAAAAGAGAAATACAGAGAGAATAACAACATCACTGCTCAATGGACATGCCTTCAGCTTTCGACTTAAATGAGGTGCCATTCCTGGATGATGAGGGCTTCAGTGATGCAGAAATGGGAGAAAACAACACCCAGTCAGAGGAGCCATTTGGGGACATGAGAGGTAACATACCTTTTGATCTGAACTTCGAGCCAAGCCATCATCATCAGCCAGAAAATGAGCCTCCAACAGAGAACAATTTGCATCCCCAGGCATTGCCCCCCAAGCTCAGCACAGAGAGAAAAATGGAGATCTTGAATGCTATGCTTCAGAAATCAGCAGCGGGAAAACTTCCATATGGCACCATCAATGAAACTGCACAACAATTTAATCTGTCAAGGAGAACAATTGGAAGGATATGGAAAGAAGCACGAAGGGAACTACTCAACCATGGCAAATACAATGTGAGTACAAAATACCATAATTGTGGTAGGAAAAGAATTCAAGTAGAGCAAGAAGATATTGAAGCACTGAATATGGGTGACAGAACATGCATTAGAGATTTGGCAAGCAAGCTTGAAATTTCTAAGTCCACATGTCACAGATTGGTTAAGAAGGGGATCATGAGGCCACATTCAAATGCACTAAAGCCAGGTCTAAGTGAATATCATAAGGTGACCAGAATGCAGTGGGTATTAAAGCTCCTAATAGGGGACACATCACATCAAAAGACAACATACTATCCTATGTTTGACTTTGTTCACATAGATGAGAAGTGGTTTTATCAGTCAAGGAAGGCACAAAGGTATTACTTGGGCAAGAATGAAAAAGGAAAATACAGAAGTGCAAGCTCAAGCAAATTCATCCCTAAGGTTATGTTCACAGCAGCAGTAGCAAGACCAAGATTCAATGATCAAGGGGAATGCACATTTGATGGAAAGATTGGCATCTTTCCATTTACTTACAAGGAGCCAGCAAAGAGGCATTCAAAAAACAGAGGCAAGGGGACACTTATCACAAAGCTCATACAGTCAGTCAACAAGACAGTGACAAGAAACATGTTGATTAATGACATTGTTCCAGCAATAATGTCAAAATGGCCAGATGATGAAGGTCACAAAACCATATTCATACAACAAGATAATGCCAGACCTCACATCACTCAACAAGACACAGAATGGCAGCAGGTATACCAGCAAGAAGGGTTCACATTTATTTTAATACAACAACCAGCCAACAGTCCAGACCTAAACATTTTGGACCTAGGCTTCTTTAGGAGCATTCAGTCACTTATGCACAAGAAGATGCCCAAAAATACAGATGAAATGTTGAATGCAGTCAATGAAGCATTTTATGAGTTGGATCCACACACTCTAGGTAGTGTGTGGATGACTTTACAGTATGTGATGAATGAGATTTTACAGTGTAAGGGAGGTAATGATTATTACATTCCACATAACAACAAAAAGAAGTTATCTCAGGCAGGAGTTCTACCAAGAGAAATCAGAGCACCAAGGCATGCAGTTTTACAAGCTTGGACATTAACTCATGCAACTCCAACAAATGAAGGGACAACAACTCAAGGAAATGCAACTCAAGGGACAGAAGATCAGGAAAATGCAACTCAAGAGACAGCAACACAGGAGACAACTAATTAGGACACACTTGTTTAAGTTACAATCTTAAGTAATGATATAAGATTGTAAACTAAACATATTTTGTAAGCCTATTAAGAGCACACTGAATATTTTGTGTTTTGGTTATCATATTTTTTCTACAAATTGTCTCAGGTGTCCCCATCCCATCACTGATAGGCATGCAAGTTCATAGCTTAAACATTCCAGATAGGATCAAACAACATATATTAAAATCTGTGTTCCTATGGCAATCTTAAGCCAGTGATAAATAAGGGCTTGCATCTCAGCTTGTGCCTTAAAATAATCATCATAGATATCACAGATGTCCCCATTCCCTCATTGACACAAGCCCCTAAACACTAACCTAAACGTTCCAGATAGGCATCAATCAGACTTAATTAGTTGTGTTCCTATGGCAATCTTAAGTCAATCAAATGCACTCACATCTCAAGAATGTAAAAACAGACATCATCCTTGACAGACAAATACCATGACATAACCCAAACAACTCTACAGATCACATGAGCAACTCAACAGAGAGTTACTCAACTCAACTCAACAGATACTCAACTCAACAGATCAATTGATCAACTCAACAGAGAGTTACTCAACTCAACTCAACAGATTTCTCATGAACTCAACAGATTTCTCATGAACTCAACAGATTTTAAAAAAACTCAACAGAGTTCTCAACAACTCAGCAGAATTCTCAACAACTGAACACAGAATTAAATAGCAATATCTAAGTACCAATATCCAAATATCCAAATATCCAAATACCAATACTTAAATACCAGTACTTAAAACATAATGTCCACAATACCAACAGTCCAAAATATGTCCAAAATATGTCCAAAACAGTCCAAAATATTTCCAAATTTACATAATCACAGACAAAATTCCACGAAGGGATAGAGAAACTTAGCTAGATAGTGGTGGAGTGAGAAGGGCTGTCAGGGATGATCACAAGCTCCGGGGGTTCCATCTCCGGCGTTCCTGAGGAGTCTACCATCTCAGCATCAGCAGCAGCATCATCAGGGAGCACAGGGACTGGCACGGGCTCAGGTGAAGGCGTGTCAGGGATCACAATGATCTCCCGAGGACGAGAGATAGCCTCATTATCCGACAGCGACTCCGACTGCGCCGACGACCTTTGCAAATCCACTGCAACTTTCTCCGGCTCCCACCATTTGTCAACGGTGCGAGTTCTTTGCCGGTGTATGGGACTGAAAGTGTGCCTCCCGTCGCAAAATCCACCCCTTTCGCAAGGGACAGAAAGTGAGCACCCGGGGACAGGTGTAGATATGCTAGCGTCGCCGGTCACCGTCTTCGTCGCCGACTCAACCTCCTCCTCGGTCTCCTCCTCCGTCGGGTTCGGATCGTCCTTGAACAAACTGGGGGTAGACGATGGCTCCTCTTCCGATGGGAGTTTGAAATTCCTCTCATACGAAGGAGGAGAAAGGCTTTGAGTGAAGGACTGGGAGGGACGGGTGAGTGAATCAGACGACATCACTGGAGGAGAGAAAGAGGAGGAGAAGGAGTCGGCGAGTCGACGGTTAGGGTTTGAGAGAAAGAGGAGGAGAGGCGAGAGCAGATGAGGGAATGAGAGATTTTTTAGGGTTTAGGTATATATATATACAGAGCATTTTGGGCTGGGCTTTGGTTTTGGGCTGGGTAGATAAGGTTTAATCGGGTTTAATTAGGAAAACATGATTAAGAGCGTTAATCTGGGTTTTAAAAAAAATATGGGTTGTTTAAGAATTTTTTATGTTAAGTTTAGATGTAGATTATGTGAAAACTTGAAGAAATTTAATGGGTTTGAAGGTAGTTGATGATAGTAATGGTGAAAATGTAGTTGGAGAAGATGATGTAGATGGTTGATTTGATTGATAAAGTAGTGTTAGGATAAGAATAAAATAATATGAGTAAGGGTATAATAGGAAGAAGTTTATGTCCAAAAATGGAAATGGGACTAACATTTCGGGACGCCCGAAATAGAAAATGGGACTAACAAAATGGGACGGAGGGAGTACTTGGATATAAAAGGTGGTCTAGTTTCTATTATCCTATAAAATTGTCAATCATATTATTTTTTTAATAGGTCAATCAATCAACATTAAAAAGAAAGGGTTACATTTAAATGAGGACAGAATAAAGATGAATTAAGGAGGGGAACGAATTAAAGTCTTTAATTAATGTGATCAATTAAGGATATTCAACTTTTTTGTACAAAACTAATTTTATATTAAACTAGCATTTTGGGGCTCGCGCTACGCGCAGGTCTATATTATTTTATATAAGCATTGCTAATCTATAGGAAAAGGTTACCAACACTACCAACAAGCATGTGGTCGGGTGGTAAGGGACCCCAACCACTCAAAATGAGGTCTCGAGTTCGAGACTTGGTGGAGGTAAAAAATTGTTTGTTGGGAGAGCCACCCACGTAGCTCGAACTCTAGATGTAAGGGTAGTAGGAGAGTCCCCTAACCGCTAAACTAAAGTGGGAAACCAAAAAAAAAAGAGGTTATCAACACTACAAAGATGTTATTTCATTTATTGTATAAAATTTATTTTCTATGCAAATATTCTACATGTTGTATAATAATATAAAATGTTATAATCCCTTGATTGATTGTCTTCTTGATTCCTCTTAATTTTTGGATTTCTCTTCTTGTTAATGTATCTCTAGAAAGGTAATTTGGATATCTGATTAATGTTGATATTACATAGATTGATATATATATATATATATATATATAATATTTGTAATTTTTACCAACTTCTGGAGTAATCTCTAAGGGAAAAATTTGTTTAGCTCGAGATGATGATCTCATCCACGTACTGATTGAAGAAACAATGCTTATTTCATTACTATTTATACCCAACAAAACTATTAACATAAATCACTCGCTCACATAACTCAAGAGCAAGATAGGAAAAAAGAGAATTTGAGATTTATCAACAAAGTAAACCATTTTGGATTCAAAACTAAAATAGAGAAATTTCGAGAAGAATATGATTTTGTGTCTTTTGTTTTAGTCCAAAATAATGGGCGGTCTTTTGTACAAAACTAATTTTATATTAAACTAGCATTTTGGGGCCCGCGCTACGCGCAGGTCTATATTATTTTATATAAGCATTGCTAATCTATAGGAAAAGGTTACCAACACTACCAACAAGCATGTGGTCGGGTGGTAAGGGACCCCAACCACTCAAAATGAGGTCTCGAGTTCGAGACTTGGTGGAGGTAAAAAATTGTTTGTTGGGAGAGCCACCCACGTAGCTCGAACTCTAGATATAAGGGTAGTAGGAGAGTCCCCTAACCGCTAAACTAAAGTGGGAAACCAAAAAAAAAAGAGGTTATCAACACTACAAAGATGTTATTTCATTTATTGTATAAAATTTATTTTCTATGCAAATATTCTACATGTTGTATAATAATATAAAATGTTATAATCCCTTGATTGATTGTCTTCTTGATTCCTCTTAATTTTTGGATTTCTCTTCTTGTTAATGTATCTCTAGAAAGGTAATTTGGATATCTGATTAATGTTGATATTACATAGATTGATATATATATATATATAGATAATATTTGTAATTTTTACCAACTTCTGGAGTAATCTCTAAGGGAAAAATTTGTTTAGCTCGAGATGATGATCTCATCCACGTACTGATTGAAGAAACAATGCTTATTTCATTACTATTTATACCCAACAAAACTATTAACATAAATCACTCGCTCACATAACTCAAGAGCAAGATAGGAAAAAAGAGAATTTGAGATTTATCAACAAAGTAAACCATTTTGGATTCAAAACTAAAATAGAGAAATTTCGAGAAGAATATGATTTTGTGTCTTTTGTTTTAGTCCAAAATAATGGGCGGTCTTTTTGTTGGGCAAAAAAACGTGTAAGATAGGTCATATTAGACATATGTGTTTAACAAACTATTAAAATAATAAGAGGGAATAAAAATTCTTTTATGTCACGGCGAATCAAAACACTTCAACATTGACTATAAAACATTCATTTTTAAAAATCACAATTTATATATTAGATTAGAATGAAAATAAAAATAATCATCTTTTAAAAATCAAAGTTTTAATTTTATAAATCTTCACACATTAATTTTTTTATACGGAGTTTGATCCAATTATAATGTATAAAATCCACCAATTAGAAAATATAAGTATTAAATTGAGGAGAATTATTAACCAATAGGAATGCAAGTGCATTTAATGCGTTCTTTAATTTTCTCTCTCCGCGATTTTTATATTATATATTATAATATATATATTAGATTTAGATTACGATTTTCACGGGAATTAGTGATCTAACAACTTACTTCTCAAAACACTCTTAGATTACGATTTTCACGGGAATTAGTGAATCTAACAATCATTAGAAGGATGATTTTAAAATTTTATTAGATAGAAGTTATACAGTATATCTAACTTTTATTAACAATATTTTCTGAAATTTAGAATTGATTTTGTTTAATAAATTATAAATCTAACAACTTATTCCTCAAAACACTCTTAGAGCTTAAAAATGCTTAGCTTTGAAAGACCTGACAAACGGGTCTAACTGGTCGGGTTAAGGTCAATCGGGATCGGGTCGAAAACGGGTTCAGGTCGATAAAATTTTCGAGTTGGTAAGGTTCGGGTTCGGGTCAACCCAGCGAGTTTCAAATGTTCGATTTTTTTTATTGTAATAAAGAAAATAAAGTTTAAATAATATGTTTATAATAAAATATTATTATATTATTATTATTTAATAAAATATATTGTTATTTTTTTAATTTAAATGGAATAAAATATGTGAAAAGTGGGTCACTCGACGAGTTTAGAGAAGTTCGGGTTGGTCAGGGTTTGAACCCAACGGGTTTCATGAGTTTTCGAGTCGGGTTGGGTCGAGTTTTTTTCGGGTCGGGTCGACCTAACAGGTTGGATCAGCTTTTGACAGGCCTTATATAAGATAAATATTAAATACTTTAAACTAAATATATTTAAATATTTAAACAATGCTTGATTAACACTCTCTTTATTAAAAAATATTTATTATACTAATTCAAAAACTTTATATTAAAGAATTGATTATATTTTTACTTTATCTAAATATAATAATTTAAAACACGTGGTAAGCAATGAAACAGTAATATAAAAATAAAATAGAGATTGATATCCCTCCAAAACTCAAGTTTGTAACCGTCCCGATCCCGATTGAAACCGCCCCTTGTTTTAAAAAACTTGTGCTGTTTGTTTGACAGTTGACTGCCAAAACCCACCAAGTGATAACATTATCGCGTCATCTCCTTCCATACTCGGCCCCACAATTCCCGATAGTGATCTTTTGATGGGAGAAGAAAGAATCAACTCAGATTCCAAAAAAGATGCTAATATTTCATACGGAGTCTTTCTTCCAAATTCCACTGTTCTATCTCATACGGAGTATTATACCAATCTGTGACGGTATACAAAATATAAAATATGATTTATCTCAACCCACTTTGTTTGTTATGTTATGGTCCGTATGTTAATTTGAGTGGACTATCCTAAAAACCACTTTTATTTGCCTGCCATCCTCTTCCTAAATATGGATTAGTCGTGGGATTCACAAATTAACCACTTCCATTTTATCAAGTTTTCTTCCTAATATTAGGTACAAGTTGCTATAGTGCATCCAAACACACACTAACTTACTAACAATACCCACTCAGACTATACTACTTTTTAGAGAGAAAAAACATAAACAACCCCCGTCTGGTTTGAATTTATTTGGGCCTAGCAGTAACCCCATAAGAACAGATGGGCCGTAAGGTCCATAAACTCAATTCAAGAAGGAAACACAACACCACCTGAAAGCACAACTCAACTCAATTTACCATTGCCATCACAAGTACTTCAATACACAACATCAATCACTACAAGCTACAATCACACATTCACACATGTAATTTGTATCCATATAAATCATATCAGCATTATGAAATAATCCCATTCTTGTACAGTCTATCACCACCTTCAACCAACGAAAAGGGCAAAACCGGTTGCCTAACCGTCCTATCAACCCCTTCTCGTGCAAAAATGGCGTTCTCATTGTCATCCCAATACCACGGTTGGAGATGAGGCGAACGTGAAAAGGAAGGATCGAGCATGACTGATCCCCAGTCTTTAAACCCCAGTTTCTTTTCCTTCAGTCTTCTTCTAACCAACAAGTTTCCAACGTCTTCCTTTCTCATCTCAGATATGCTTCTTACTATAGCCAAGCACAAAAGGAGGACAAATACAGCATCTTCTTCAGGTAATAATTCCACCACTTGAAACTTCCAGTTTAACAGGGCTGTTGCCTTCCCTGTCGGATTTTCGTCTGTGTATCTAACAAGTGTCACAAAGTGTTCATCTTTACTGTCATTTTCCTGAGCTTCTTTGATTTTTTCGTACTGCATTCGTCTCCCTAATAATAGCTTCGCCTGCAAATATAAGTTTTACTTTGACATTTTTTCTTGGCATTTTAAGAAGGTTCAAATAAGCATGTGTGTTGATGTTCTTACAGAGGATTTGGAGGAGTTTTGGTTATTCAGGGTGAAGCATAGGCTAGAAACAGTAGATGTTGGATCCCATTGAATGGTTAGCTCGTCTCCATTTGAGAAGCTCCATGTAGCTCTCCTCTCTTGTAATGATTCTTCTTTAGGTGTTGCTTCTCCAACAATTTTCTCTGTGATCAAACATTGTCGTTTACATAATAGTGCCAAACGAGTCCCTAGTGATAAGGAAAATGGTTCAGGTAACATTACCAGGCGCTTTACCGACCGAGTCAGCAACGTAAGACCAAGAACCTTCTCGAACTTCTATGATTCTATCCTCCCATTTCACAATCCGAGGCAAGTCTCCTCCTCTCCTCCAAAACCCGCCTCCTATTCTGTGAAGTTTCACATGAAAAAAGAAATTAGATTTCTGATTAGACAATTTAGATTTTTATATGTCAGATCAAGGTCTTACCTTATACGAATAACAAAGCATTCCCTTCCTGCATGATCCAGGACAGTTCGAGATAGCCATCTTCCTTCCTGAGGCCGATACTGATTCATTTTGAGTATCAAATCAGAGATCATGGCCCCAGAATTGTCTGTCACGCGATCTGGCACACATTTCAACAAATAGGGCGCTTGAACAGGCGAGGTAATTGATGTAAAGGTCTTAAATCTCTGGTCAAGCTCTCCTGTAAGAGCTAAAGAAGGCGCTCTTACAATGTCATTCCATTGAAAAGAGGCACTCTCAAGTAATCCTGTCCCTTTAAAACAAAGACTGCCCGAGTTTCGACGTTCAAGTTTGATTCCCTTGGTTCCAAGTTCACAGTACAAATGCCAAGCTTTCTGCCATGAATTTTGGGAAAATGCTGAAATGGGCTTGTCAAGCTTGAGCTCCCTGTGGCATTTCACCACACATAGGCGTAAAAACTCGTGATTCTTCTCCGTTTGTGTGACATCCATTTCTTGTAACAGACGGATATGTACACATACCTACAATAACGATAATAAAACAATCAATTAATCCAGATATGGCAAGAAAAGGAATCCAGATATGGTTTTAGAGGTTACCTCTAACAGGAATCTTGGATGCATGGACTTATATTTGGTATTAGCATCTTCTGAGTCAAATTCCACCCAGAAAACCGGGGGCAATGTGACTCGGTTACTATCTCTGAAATCCGAAGGAATTTTAGCTCCTGCTTTTTCATATGGTTGATCAAACATGGATTGCCAAAACTTGCTAGTTTCCTCTACAGCCTCATCTGCTACCTCTTCCCATGGTCCAACCATCTTCACCATCACATCTTCTATGTGCTTGGTATCAGCTGCATACACTGTCGGATAGCTCTAAATTCAAATCAATATGGCAAGAAAAAGGATCATTGACAGAATGATTCAACTTATCCTAACTTCTAAAATTCATGTCCATCTTTTTAGAGTAACTCACCATGTGAGTAATCCACATGAGCAGAATATCAACAGTGGGAACCAAACAAGAACACACATCAGAAGACGAAATAAACACAGACAATAGCTTATTATATCTCCTCCGAGCAGCCATCAAATACAACGTCTCAGACATGTACGCCTCCAAGAACAAAGTTACCAAAATCCTCTTCTTCAACACACGATCAATTAGATCCTTACATAAATCCGCCGCATCCGGATCCTGTAAATCCGGATCCGTTTCGTTTTCAAATGGCTCATTCGGATATCTGGATCTCCAGATCTGACTGCAGCGATTGGATGCATAGTCCTCGTTCTCCCTATCGAATATCGCCGGCTTCCCTATAATCTTCGAGTATCGCGATAGACAATACTTGCTGTAGTGAACCTAGGGGGGGGAAAATTCGGCGTCAAATTCGCGTATTATATATAATCGAATATGAAGAAACTGCGAGTTCACCGTATCCAACGAGTGGCAAAACCAGATCCACTCGATATCGAAAGGAGGAACGAGAAGGGGAGGAAGAGAAGTATCGACCGTCAGATCAGAGATCAACGGCATCCATAGCTTATCATACCTAAAAACGGAAAAACGAGATATGCCATTAATTCCGATTTCAGAGTGATTTGACATTGAACTGTAAATAGGAAATTACAGAGAGCACCTGCGAATTGATTCAAGGAGAGTGGGAGAGTGGTGGAGCCAATCGGAATCGGACACGTTGCGGAGGAAAGCGACGTTATGCCTAGCTGCCGCCACCAAGTCAACTCCTTGTTTGACGGAGGAAGATTCCGACGATGAGGGGTCGGCGGTGAAGGAAGACGTTGATTCCGATACGCTGATATTGTCTGTCGACATTGATTGCGTTGATCATCGGAGATCCAAATGTCCAGTCGGGCACTAATGTTAAAAACGACGGGAAATAACCCTCAACTCCTCAAGCTAGGTCACGAGGAGTCAAAAGCTCTTCCGTCCCATAATTCCCATAATACAACACACATT
This sequence comes from Oxyria digyna, assembly GCA_029168935.1. NCBI lineage: Eukaryota > Viridiplantae > Streptophyta > Magnoliopsida > Caryophyllales > Polygonaceae > Oxyria > Oxyria digyna. Next base: position 397,521 of record JAPVLV010000026.1, on the reverse strand, counting down.
TCTATTTTAATTGTTCTTCTCATATTTCATTTATAATTTTTTTTTATTTTCTTTCAATACATTTTCTATTATTTCTCTCTCACACATCCCAACACTCTCTTATCTATCTCTCTACTTTAATTATTACTAGATTAATACACGTGCCCTGCACGAGATTTTTTTTTTTATATTTATTAAAGAACTAATAAAATTTAAAAATAACAAACAATGTCCTAATCCTTATAAAAAACGCCAAAAAAACAAAGAATCTTCAAGTAAAAAGATCAATATTTTCAAATTAAAAAAATAAAAATTGATGTATAGAATATGAAAATAAAAAGTAGTATCATTTGGGTTTTTTTTTTTGGAAGCCACTAGGTAAAGTTGAAGTATGAGTATGGATCTTGTACAGAAATCTGCAAACATCTCGGTGTAACATGCCGATACACTACATAATTCAATCAACGTATTAGAAGTATAACATTTTACGATAAAAACATAAGGAAAATACTGAAATTTGTTTAAACAAAGAGCAAACATAATTTTCAATTGACTAAAAACAAATAGAATTAGTGAAATCACTTACTAACCATTGAAAATATCGAACATCGGGGTAGGCAAACCATGTAAAGAATTTCCGCTAACTCGATTAGTAGATCCTGCATATATTTCATTAATATATTATTATTTACATTTCTTCTATTATATCAATTTGAAAAAAATGTTAAAATTATTTAGTTGATTACTTGATTGATTACCTAATTGATTTGATTTCATTCCTTGTCCATTTTCTCAAAATTTATTTTTTCGCACCATATTCTAATCACTGAATAACATATAAAACTAAAAAAAATTAAAATTCAATTATAATTAGATTACATATATACAACTCAAACTGTAAGTACTATTTAAATATCTCATTTGATTAAAAATAATAACTGAGTTATCCGGAAATGAAATTTTTCGTAGTCCTTTAATAAAATAGAAGAGAGCTTTTCATTTGTTAATTTAAGATTAATAAAAAACACTTATTTTAATTTTATACACACGTAAACCCTATCTGTTATCTACTCCGTTTTTCCTATCTATCTCGCCTCCACACTCACACAGTCACACTCCACAAACCCTAACCCTCACTCTACATTTTCAGATCTGAGCAAACTTCCACTCGTTTCTACGCCTCTACAGTCCACAACCCTAGCCCTTCCTCCTCCATTTTTAGATCTGAGCTAAGCTCTCTTCCACTCTTTTCACGCAGTACTACCCTTCACCTCCACTTCTGCATTCCAAATCTGAGAAAGCCCTCGCCCCCACCTCCATTTTCAGATCTGAGCATAGCTCTCTTCCACTCGTTTCTACTAATTCTAGCCCTCACCTCCACTTCTCTTTCCACATCTGAGAAATCTCTTGAAGAAACATAGAGGAGAAGATCTAAGATTGAGCTTTTCCTACGATTCACATGTCGATTGAAGATCCATTTCTTGAGGTGTGATTCTCTTATTTTGATTTTCTTCAACTTGTTTATCTTTCAGATCTGTGAATGAGAAAAACTGAGGAAAGATCTCTTCCATTTGTTCCTTATTCTCTCTCGCTCTCTGTCTTTACAGTATTACACCATCACTGCTGGAATTTTTGCTATATTGGGAACAACAGATGGTTGGGTTGAACGATTTAATCTTCAATTTGGGATGAGCCGTGGAGTAGCTTGTGATTTAACAAACTCATTCCACAAGATCCACAGTTGACACACATGAGATCATGTGGTGATGTCAATAACTACTTGTGGCTTTAAATAGTGAGTGAATAACCCATTCTATTTTCCTGTTTATTATCTTCTTGATAACTATTTTCTAAAAAAATATGGGTGGGTGGTAAGAAATTGTTTAGTTTGAAAATTGTTGTTGCGTGTTAGTTAGTATAATCTATATCATATATATATATATATAAGTTTGTTGTTCTCATGTTGAAATTCTATGAAGTAGAAAATCATGGGAATTGACTGAATAATTAGCTTGGGTTACTTGGTTTTTGAGTACTCTTTGTCTTCAATGAAGCTTCGAACTTTTGGTTTATGATTAATTTATAGACTTTTAATTATTGTTGGATATCATGGTGGCATAAAGGTCTTATTCCTATACACTTCAATTTTTTCCAATATTTTTTAATTGTATTCACAAACGTCTCCTCTTTTAAAATGTTTAGCTTCCAATTTCCATGTATGTGTTATATAATAGAATATGCTTCCAACTTAGGTGTGAGTTTATCATAAACATTACTTTGACATTGTTACTTTTGTTTTTGATGCAAGGTGCGTGGATGGAGAACTTTAAAGATTTCGAGAGTGATTTGGAGCATACAACTACATTTAAACATTCAGGTCTCTAATTTTGTTGTTGTTTCATTTATTGTTATCATGTGTATAGATGCTTCTGATAATTTTCTCTGAATCCTGTCGAGCATCTTAAACATCCAGTGTTCATCACGAAAGGATCTTACACAAACATAAAGCTTCATAAATTTTTCACTAAAATTGACAAATTGGAACTTCATATGACTTCAGTTCACTGGCAAATAAACCCATCTTAATTTGCAGATTAGGACCCCAGATGACTTGTTGCTTGCTGATAAATACTGAGTTTGAATAAGGTTTCAAGGTAAAATCAACTATCTGCTCTTAATCAAGACCTTTTCCATTTCAATCAGGTTTTGGAGTCTGGTAATATACTTTGCTGAGTGCAGTTGAAGGAGTGTGGCGTGCTCGCAATCTATCCATCTCAATCTAATAACCTTTTTGTGGGTTGAAGTTAATCTCTTCAATTTGTAATGTTTGTTTTTGCAGATGTTGAATTGAATCTCATGGATCTACATGGTGCTCTTTGCTACAGACTTTGTAAAGTAAGTTGTTGTACTTTAGGCTTAGCTTTAATCAGTATTTGTTGTGATATTATATGCAATTCAGTTGCCCGTAAATACTATCTAGATCCATAAAATGTGATGTGTGTGGCCCTAGGATTGGAGTTCATATTTAGTTTTTGTTAAAATTGAATTACGATGGCTCGTGTGTGTTTGTGAAATTTAGCTGAAAAATTTAATGATCTTGAAATCTTATGATGATTGTTCATGCTTTTCTAGCAATGTGAATAATTTTTTGATTCTTTGTCATTCATTTGGTTTTAGAACTGTTTCATGAGGCTTTAACGCTTTTTAGTATTTACCCTAAGCTGTTACTTCGAGTCAAACTTTTGAATGTCACTTGTACTTTACCCAATACAAATTATTCAAATAAATGACATGGTCTTTTGTCCAAGTTGATGTTCAATAATGGTGCTGCTTTACTTGAAAGTTTCTTTTACTTAAGTTATCTACATGGACATGTGGGTTTATATGTATAGGAGAAGCTTATAGGACTTGTTTGGTAGATTATTTACCGAGATCTACTGAAATTGAGATGTCCTTTTCATTGTGTTTGAATTGCTTGTTAATTTCTTATGTCTCTTGACCTCTACTTTTTTTGTTAATTGTGTGAGCATTCCTTGAAAAAATCAGTCATGATATCTATTTAGGGGTGAAGAAAATAAATGTTATAACATATTAATATTACATTTCAGATTATAAGATTGTATATAAGACTTTGCTCTTACTCCTAAAATGTTGCTTCATAAAAATATACTTTCTGCATAAACTGGATTATGCAGAAAACAAAATGTTTATACTACCTACATAAGATGGAATCAGTTTATGCTCTAAATGGTTTTTGCTGAAACATTTCATGCTCTAAATGGTTTCAGCAGAAACATTTTAAGCTCTAAATAGTTTCTGCAGAAATATTTTATGCTCTAAATGGTTTCTGTAGAAATATTTTATGCTCTAAAATGTTTCTGTAGAAAATAATATGCTTCATATATGCATAAACTACTATTTTTAAATACCTTCAATCCATTAACTTCCTGATCATCCTTTTCCCATCGGGTTTTTTGTTGACCACTTGATACTATCACCAATTCCGACCAACATCCCAATAAAATCTGCAAGAATAATTAAAAATAACAAAAAAATAGATGTAACAATAAGTTATGATAAGTAACTATAAAATATATACCGATTTAAATTAAATTACTAACCCTAATGACTATTCTCTTTCAATGGATTGTCATAGAATTGCATAAAGTCGATAAATTTGAAACCATGAAGAAGTATTACTTGTGAAAATATCAGCTTGAATTTGTGAGCAGTGAATTTGTTATCTGTCTCCTTTTAGGCGACTTTGTATTTAGAGATTAAATAGGTATCTCCTTCCTTCAGGGGCAAACCTTAGATATAGTTATTCTGCATAGATTTGATATTACTGATAAGATAAATGTAGTAATTTTCCATGGTGAAAGAAGTTTCACAAACCTTAGATATATGTGAGAAGAATGAATGAGCTTGTGTTGGGGAAGAATGAACCAATGTGGGGGGAGAATGAGCCAACGTAGGAGAAGAATGAATGAACTTGTGTTGTAGGGAAGAATGAATGAACGTGTGTTTTTATAATGAAAAACAAATGTTTAAATTAGGCTAATCATAATATGTAGAATCAATATCTTTAGTATTGATGGAATTAAATCTTTATGACAATATTTTAGGAAAAGATATCTAGGAATTTTATAATATTTTGTAAATCTTGTAAATTTTCTTTTGGTATTCGATATATCTTTTACAGGCTGCTAATCATGTGCTTTTATTGTTTTAGGAAAGTACATATTTTGTTTTAGGAATATAATGTTAGCTTGTCCAGCAACTTTGAGCTTGTCCAGCAGCTTGGAGCATTTTGAGAAAGAGTATCCTTTTTAGAATATCGTTGCAGTTTCATACATATTTTTTTCTTTAGGGTTTCACTTGTTATCTAGAAAAGTTTGTAATAATTCAGCTTTTTTGCTTTACGATTTCAGTTTTTTTCTTTACAGGTTAGTCATTTATGCGGAATTTTCTTTGTTTTACAGGTTAATATTGTTCATCTTACAAATTAGGATTTCAAATAGTTGCAGGTTCAAATTATGGTTTCAAACCGTTCAGCTACGTTACTTTTATAGGGATTTTATATTTATATCAAAAAATTATAAATTACGGTACATCAAAAAAACTGCGTAAAGGAAAAAATGTCTTAAAAAAGGAAAAGATCTTTGCCCGAAAATTATAAAAGATTATCTGAAATTCTATATGTGATATTTTACTAAAATAATATACACGTACAGTTGTTTAACAAAAAAATTGGCCAAGAAAGGAAAAATAAACGGAACCAATTGTATTGAGCCACGTGGCAGACAGGTGGATAGGCTGAAAAGCCTTCTTGACACGTGGCATAGCTGGGGTGAGATTAAGAGGATGAGTCCAAATCCCATGAGAAGTACTTCTTAAGATGAGAAATGAGAAGGAAGGAGGAAGCTCCTTCGTCCTTCCTTCTCATTTGAAATGTGCTTATAAAATCAAGTGCTTCAAAATGCCCAAAATGTGTCACTATATATGTTGAAATGTGCTATGATATATTAAGGCAAAATTTGAAGCAAGGAGGACTTTTTCCGTTTTAGTTTTTTGTGTGCTATGATTTGTAAGTAAAAATGCTATGTTTTTTCTACCAATATTGTGTGCTATTATTTGTAAGAAAAAGTGCTATGCTTTGTAAGTAAAAGTGCTATATTTTTCAGGTTTTTTTGTACTATGATTTGTAAGTAAAAGTGCTATGTTTTTTCTACCAATTTTGTGTGCTATTGTTTGTAAGAAAAAGTGATATGCTTTGTAAGTAAAAGTTCTATATTTTTCAATTTTTTGTGTGCTATAATTTGTAACTAAAAGTGCTATGTTTTTTTCTACCAATTTCGTGTGTTATTGTTTGTAAGAAAAGTGTTATGCTTTGTAAGTAAAATTGCTATATTTTTTGAGGCAAAAGCATAACAGATTTCACCTAGCATAGAGAAACACATATAGGCAAAAAGTGTAGCACACTTCAGCTAGCTATAGAGAATCACGTATAGGTGAGAAGTGTAGCACATTGCAGCCATAACGAAGCACATATAGGCAAAAAGTGTAGAACTTTCAGCCATAGAGAAACATATCTAGGCGAAAAGTGTAGCACATTGCAGCCATAGAGAAACATATGTATGAGAAAAGTGTAGCACATTTCAACAATAGAAAAGCACATCCTGGAAAAGGTGTAGCACCTTTCACCTAGCCATAAAGAAGAACATATAGGCGAAAAAGTGTAGCACATTGAAGCAAAAGCGTAGCACCTTTCACCTAAAATAGAGAAGCACATATAGACAATTGCGTAGCACACTTCAACTAGCCTAGAAAATCACATATAGGTGAAAAATGTAGCACATTTAGGCAAAAAGTGTAGCACATTTCACCAAGCATAGAGAAACACATATATGCAATATCGTAGCACAATTCAGCTAGCCATATAGAAGCACATATGGGCAAATAGCGTAGCATATTTCAGTAATATAGAAGCACATAATACTTGTGGTAGTACATACTTTGCAAGTTCAAATTTTGCCTTAATATATCATAGCACATTTCAACATATATAGTGGCACATTTCGGGCATTTTGAAGCACTTGATTTTGTAAGTACAAAATCCGGCCTAAAAAAAATAAAAAATAAAAAAATAAAAAGTCAACGCCGGTCAACGGTCGGTCAACGCCGGTCAACAGTCGATCAACGCCGGTCAACATCTGATCAAAGTCAATCCCCTTGTTAGGATTGCTTCTCATTTCTCATGTTAACATTAATTTCTCATTTGATCTTTTGCCTAAGAGGATTTGCTTTAGTAATTATATAGTAGATTATGCATTTCATTTTCTCTCTCCTATTTCCATCAAATATAAAAAAATTCACATCCGTTTTAAACTCCGCGCAAATGCGCAAATGTCCCTTATATTTTGGGACGGAGGGAGTATATAGCATGTCAAATAAAAACTCATATAACAAAGCTAAATATATACCAACAAGCATGTGGTCACCCAACCACCCAATATGAGGTCTCGAGTTCAATTAAAAATTGTTTGTTTGGAGAGCCACCAAGGGTAGTAGGGGAGTCCCCTAACCGCTGAACTAGAGTGGGAAACAAAAAAAAAGCTAAATATATAGCATAAACTCATATAACACTCTTAGTGATGTGTCAAACTAGTATAAAATTATTTAACAAATAAAATTTATATATGATAAGTTGAATTAGGTTAAGAAATAACAAATTTTAGCATTTGTTGTTAGAATTATTTTCATTGGTAAAAATAGCATTTGTTAAAAAGTACAATTTCAACTTACTATAATCTTATGTGGTATGTCATTTTTGGCTCTCCGTTGAAGATGCCATAATATAGACACTTCTTAGATCATTAATGGTCTTACTATCGTTATGTAACATATACTATATTTTTAATATTAAATGACTTTTTATTCACAATCATGCTATTCATATCAAATAACATGTATTTTACCTTTATTTTTAATATAAATTTTTATGAAATGGAGTATTATTATATAATGTATTAATATGGATGTCAATATGTAGATAAAAATAAATTAAAAATATTTGAAAAAAGAATTTTAATAAAATTTTGTGTATTATGATTTATGAGTGTTATAAGGATTTACATTTGAAAGAACGCGCGAACGCGTGTAAAACCTTGTGTTTCCCCTTGTGTTTCCCCTTGTGTCTCCTTGTGTTTCCCATCGTTTACCGCCAGATATGATTCCGAATTCTCAGTCGCTCCCCTACCGGATTTTGTCCCAAAGACCCAAACCGAACAACTGGCCTGTAATGTCGAGCCGCCGGACGACCCACAACCACCGGGAAACCCCCCGGAGCCACTGCGTCCCTATGATGAAGTGGTTACTTCTGGAGCTTTCATTGGAGGTTTATCTCAGCAAAAAACTTTAGTAGATGATAAGTTCTTAGAAGGAAAAATTGAAGTACCTTTCCAGACGGAAAAGATGGTGACCCTTGCATCGCCATCACACCGGAGTTGATAAACGCTCTTGCTTCAGTATGGAGATGGTTGGTAGTTGTCAAAATGCTGGGAAAACCTCTCAATTTTCAAATAATGGAACCAAAAGTCTGAGAGATGTGGCATTTTGGCTCGAAAGACGAGTACTATAAAATGCTAAGCGTAATAAACGTAGATCCTATAACCAAAGGCCCAAGAACACTACTCAAGAGAGTGCAAATGACCCTTCTGATCAAGCCATTTCTCCTGGAGAGGCTGAAGGCTCAACTAAGAGGCGGAGGCCTAAGGATGATCACCCTGAAATTTCTAACCCTCCTAAATCTATTTTAGTTCAACAAAATTCGAGTTCTGAAATTCTGATTTGTAGGAGAAAAATGATAGCAAGGAAGTAGCAAAGGACGACATGAACTGTGAAAAGGATGCCATGGAGATTACAGGTAAAATGCTTTGTCTAGAGGAGGATTCAGAAAAGCAAGAGGTAGCCATGAAGGTGGATGATCCATGTGATTTGAAGATCACAAAGCTTGCCCAAGCCTAGTCAAGTTTCTTTTCCTATTGTTTCCTTACGGTGAACATCACATTTTGAAATTGTTGTGGTGCGAAGAAAGAAGGATTTTATAGAGCCTTAAGATATATTCGTAATCAACATGCCTCTAATGTTGTTGCTCTTTTTGAAACTAGAATTTCAGGGGCGCAAGCGGATAACGTATGTGTTCGGTCTAAGTTTTCTAACAATTTCCGTGTTAAGGCTCAAGGCTTTGAAGGGGAAATTTGGCTTCTTTGTAATTCGAATGTTGTCGATCTCCAGGTGATTAAGTCTATTAGGAACTTCATCCAGGCTACAATCCGAGTTAACTCTATGTTGGTAAATGATTTGTTGTCTATGCTCCTCCCACATTGACTCGTAGAGTCGATTTCTGGAAGGATTTTGAGGAGGCCCATTTAAAATGCCTTAAATGGGCCTAAAACCCAATTTGGCAAAACGACGTCCAAACGATGTCAGAGAAGAATAAAATTTGGTTTCAATGCATATTAGAGATATTTGACAATGTGGGTAACTTCCAACCACAATTTCTTACTTTTCAACCTTTGTAAAACAAAATTAGTCTTAACTCTCTAACTTGTCACTATATGTATGACCAACACCATCGATATTTGATTACGTTTGAAAAAATTATACAACTTAATCTTATTTGACATATAAAGTTCCAACAAGGTCTCGCTCACCCAAAATCAAAAATATAATTTTAGTATATTTTTAAAATTGTAATTTTAGTATACTTTTTAGGGGTTTTTGCAGGAAACCACCCGTTATTTGTCGAAATTTGCAGGTAACCACCCGTTATAAACGTATTTATTCTAAACCACCCAAATTCTATGCTTTTCTTACAATTCACCACCCGTAAACAGTTTCCGTCCAAGTTGCCGTTTCAGTCTGTGAAATGACCATTATACCCCTTATATTTTAACGAAATGAAGGGCAAAAATGTCAATGTAATATCAGATGAATCTGACGAGAATTTGTAAGATATTTTCAATTTCTCGTTTCGGTCTTCAATTTATCTTTAAGTTAAACCATTATACCCCTTAGTCGTTATTAGGCTTAGTCGAAGTCGAAGTCGAAGAGAGATTTGGAAACCTGCGTCGATTGGCGATTGGAGATTGATCAAAGGGAGTTCTGAGTCGAAGATCGGAGCTTTCCTATCAGGAATCGAAGATCGAAGTTGTCCTCGCTGGAGTCGTGGTAAGTCTTCAATTAGGGAATGAATTAGGGTTTTGATTCGAATCCGTAATTCGATTCAAATTAGGGTTTTGATTCGAATTAGGAATTCGATTCGAATTAGGGATTGGATTCGAATTAGGGTTTTGATTCAAATTAGGGATTTATTATGAATTATGGATTGGATTCGAATTAGGGATTTATGTCATCTCATAATGTGCAGGATCATGTCATCTCAATCTCAATCCCAATCCTATTCGTCAAACAATGGTAGCATATTTTGTGATTGCAATTTGAGGCCTGTAATTCTTACAGCTTACACTGTAAAGAATTATGGAAGGAAATTTTTAAGATGTCCATCAAGATGCTGCAAATTTTTTCAATGGATTGATGCTCCATTGGAGCTGAATGTGAGTGAGATAATCCAGAAATTGGAAGAGGAGAATCTGCAGCTCAAAGCAACAGTGAAGGCCAAAGATAAGCAGATTGGGAGGTTGTGGTTGCTTGTATTTGTATTGGTTGCTGAGATTGTATTTTTTAGGTTTTATAAGTAGGGCTAATGTGTTATCTTAGTATCTTTGAGACATGACAAAATGTTGTATGAATCTTATTTGTAAGTCTTATCTAAGTTTCAATTTATGAATTATGTAAGTCTTAATATTGCATCAGATTGCAAGTTTGAATTTGGCTTATAAAATGGTACATTGGTTGCATGAAAAGGTGCACTGGTAAATTGCAGGTGCACTGGTAAGCTGTAGGTGCATTGGGTTTTGCTTGGTCAAAAGTAGGTTAATGCACACATACTGATGTTCAGGTGCATTAGTTATTGTTTGACCAAAAAATAGTTAATGCACATTTGTAACCCTAGTTGTTAACTGTATATAAGGAGTTTGCTGAAGTTTCTAAAGTTTGGTTTCATTGTGTGACTTGTTCGAACAAGCTCAAGGGGAAGAGAGGTTGGGTTTGCTGAAGTTTTTTTGAAATGGCTCAAAATATTGATCCTGAGGTGATTGTATTGAGTTCAAACAATTCATCATCTGATGAGTCCTCTGATTGGAGTTCAACAGAGGAGTCTTCTGATGTTGAGGAGATCAACAATCCAGAAAATCGACATATAGTTGAAGTAGGAGGTGGAGGCGAAGCAGCACTTGAAAGAGCACGCAGTTGCCCATGTGACAAGAAGAAGAGTTTCATTGTTTCAATGAAGAAATCGTTTGTCGAGGACGATTGTCGACTAGTACTTTCTTATCTCTTGTCTTATAAATTGGTGTTATACTTGTTTGATATTGACATTATTTTGTTGTGTGCAGCCACTCCCTTACAAGCATGCAGATAGGTTTATGAAGAGATTCAAAAAAATCAAGCTATCAAATGGTTATCATCATTGGCTTGTACTTGTGAAACATAGCAACAATGCGTATAGGTTGGGAAAAGGCTGGAGGACTTTTGTTGAAGAAAACAACATGCGCAAGGATGATGCGTGCCTGTTTGAGCTATTGGGCGTAGGACATGACGGTGCTGTCTATGATGTCAAGATCTTCAAGTCTTGAACAATTGGGTGTTCTATCCTTCTAGGTGTTTCTCTGCTTGTTTTTAAGTGTGCTTTGTTAGCAACAATGGTTTGTTTTTTTAATGTAAGCTTGGTAATGCAATAATGGTTTGTTTTCAATGTCAGTGCAAGAATCCGACAGTCATGATATACCAAAATGAGCAATCAAAATGTTGATTTAATGAAATATGAAACCCTGAAATTAATACCCCATAATTCACTTGAAACAAAATGACATAGATAGTAGTGTTCAAGTGGTAGTCTAGCAATGTATTCCAGATATTTCACCTAATCAAACCAAAATGACATAGAAAGTAGTCTGACATAATTCAACACTGAAATTTTTTCCAAACTAAGATATGGTCATTTTGTTCCACGTGAGCTTGATCTTGTTGATGTGCCAACTTGTGATCTTGTTGTAGTTCCAGACCTGGATGCAACTTGTGATCTTGTTGTAGTTCCAGACCTGGATGCAACTTGTGATCTTGTTGTAGTTCCAGTGGTAGGCTTCTTAGAATGTCTCGGAGGATGGAACTTCCTGGCAGTAGTAGGTCTTAGAGCATCAACCTGCGATAAATAAGTAGGCCTCAGTAACAATGAAATAAGTAGGAAAATCAGTGCAAAATTCAAAATGGCACTCACATTATTAGAAGTTGGTGCTTGGGATGACTGTGTAGATGGAGGTTGTGTCATCTCTTGGAGAAGGAGTGCATCCTGCCAAAATAAAATGAAGTAATGGTCAACCAAAACAATGAAGTATTGGGAACCATAGTAAGCAATGAAATTACCACATCATAATCTTCAACATTTCCCATCTGCACTGTTTCATCAGGGACTGGAGTTGCTCTTGCAGGTGATGCTGGATCTAGCCTCAGCTATAACAAACAAAAATCCTACCAGTGTGTTAAGAAACATTATACATTCAAAAATTTATGAAATAATCCCAGATCAACCAACATTACCTGCTTCCTGGTGTACTTTCTTTTCCTTGGATTAACAGGCATGGCATTATTACTTGGTGGTCTTCCTCCAGTGTTTCTAGCCCTAGGAATCTCAGTTGAAGGTGGTTTAGGTGGGTTTTTACAAGTCTTCCTGATGTGGCCTTCTTCTCCACAATTACCACACTTATTTTTCCTAGTCCTTAATCTTGTCTGTTTTCCAGTCTCTCCAGGTTCTTTGTTTCTGGATTTCTTGGGCCTTCCAGCTTGTATGATTAGCTTAGGAGGTTGAAGTGGTGGGTAAACTGTCTTCTCCCATTGGTCTTGTCCAGGCATAGGATTCACAGATAAGTTGTATGTCTTCATGTAGGTCTCTTTTGTATAATAATGTGACACATAATCTTCAAGCTTGTGTCTCCTCTTTAAAATGCAGGAAATAGCATGTGTACAAGGCATGCCAGTTATGTCCCACATGTTGCATCCACAGCTCCTCCTAACCAGATCAACCACATATGTCTTTCCACCACAGTCCACTTCATAGCAATCTGCATCCCCATAGCATCTGCACCTATACAAACTATCAGTTCTAAGAGCATTCAGCCTCTTTGCAGCTTCTGGAGTTAGATATCCCTGGTGTGCATTCATTTTGGCTCTCTTGCTTATAAACATCTTCATGAGTTTTCTCCTAATCCACTCACACATACTAAGGATAGACATCTCTCTGGCAGGCAAGATACAACTGTTAAATGACTCACATGAGTTGTTGAGTAGCATATCTGACTTCACATAATGCTTGAAACCATGTAGAGACCATGTACATGGGTCTTGTCTCATAAGGTAGTTATATGCCTTCTCATCCATGTCTTTTATCTTCTCCATTTTCATCTCAAAATCAGGTAGAGTGGCAGCCTTTGCAGATGCACCAACAAAGTCTCTGTATGACTTCCCAGGCCACTGTTGGGCAAAGTTTTTTTGAAGATGTCTAACACATACACGTGTGTCAGCATTAGGAGCAACCAACTTCAATGCCTCAAGCAAACCCTGCAATATCAAATACATAATCAGTTATTATGTTCCTTTATTTTTAAAAATACCAAGAAAAATAAAAAGAATGATCATTTACCTTCTGCCTATCTGACATGAAAGTCAATGGCTCACCACCAATATCTCTTAACAAATTTTCCAGGAACCAACACCATGTAGATTTCTTTTCTGACTCCACCACTGCAAAAGCAATTGGAAAGATGTTTTCATTTCCATCTTGTGCAACTGCAGACAACACTTGTCCTGTATAAGCTCCCTTCAAATGACACCCATCTAGTCCTATAATTGGCCTACAACCTGCCTTGAATCCCTCTTTGCAAGCTTGGAGACAAACATACATCCTTTGAAAGATAGGCTTCTCTGGATTCTTTGTATTCTGCTCAGGCCTTACATACATTGTGCTGCCCTCATTGTACTTAATAATTGTGGCTGCATAATCCCATACTCTTGCATATTGTTCAGGTGCAAAACCTTGTGTCAACATGATTGCCCTAAGTCTAGCTCTCCAAGCCTGGTGATAAGAAATGTTCACACTATGCTCCCTCTTTACTGTGAGGATAAATTGTCTGATCCTCCATTGTGGATCCTCTCTGTAATGCTCAAGATATCTCTTAGCAAGCCAAATAGCATCCATCTTGGTGTTCTTATCCTGCCAACCACACTAATGTTCAGGTTCCCAAGTCTTGAGTTGGAAACTTCCATCAGTTCCCATCCTCCTTGCTGCTGCTTTGAACCCACACAATGAAACTTTACACTTGCAATTTTTCCTACTATGTTTGAACCTACACTCACACTTATTCAAACAATAAGCTGAAACTTTAGACTTGTCATTATGCAAGTAATAGTAGTCAAAACCATTCTCCAAGGCATACTGTTTTAAAGCTTTTCTAAAAACTTCATTAGATGCAAATGTCATCTGTTTCTTGAGACATATCTTGTGCTTGAAATCAACTAAATGATTAAACTCTGGAAACTTAGCTTTGGGAACCTTATCTTCATCAGAACTGGAGGTCACATAGGTGTCCTCATCAACTATGATGTCAAAGACATCTTCTCCATCATCTGCACCCACCTCAGTGTTGATATTCTCATCAAAGACATCCTTGTCTACATTTGCTTCAAAGGCAACATTGTCCTCATCTGAATCCCCAAAGATATTGTTCTCATAAACCACATCATCATCATCCGAGGACTCCTCTCCTAACAGCTCAACATCATCATCTCCTGAGTCATCTTCAACATATGTGGTTTCAAAAGGGGCTTGGAAAGGATTCCTGAAAGGGGCAGATCTGGTGGTAAATTGGCTTTCAGTGCCTAAGGGGGCTTGTGTAGCTCGAGAGGATACTTGGCTTTGGCTGAGATTGGGAGGTTGATCAATAATTGGGGATGAAATAGGGTTCTCAGTTGGGCCAACACTGATGGGCCTTCCATAGCTCCTTGATGGACTACCCATATTAGAAGGCTGGGCCATTACAGTTAATGGACTTAAATCTGCCCCATGAATGACATACACTTCCAAAGTATGATCATTCCCTACAGATTCACACCACTGCAATATATCATTGTCTCCTATGATCTGTTTGATCCCCCTTTGCAGTGGCATACCAGACCTTGCATACCATAGTTCCTTAATATCTTCAACCCCCACAGCCTCTTTAATGAAATCCTCTAGTTCAATCTTAGAAATTAAATCAGGATCTACATTATCCTTCTTATAAATCTTATTTCTCCTACAAAACAATCTGTCTTGAGACATATTTGGACCCAAATAAAATGTCCCATCATAAAAGAACTTGATGCTAACACTCATCTGGAGCCATAAGACAAACAATAAACAATTAACATTTAATAACTATACATATCTATACTATAATAACTAAGGCATAGGATTTCCATGATTTGTTTATACTATATTGGCACATATATCCGAAAATATTCCATAACCACTAGTATCCAAGACATTGAATTCAGTCAACAACCATTCCAACAACCATTCAATTGAAAATTTCCGAAACAAACCCTAAATCACAACATTATTCAACTCTGCAAACACTAATTTCCAAAAGAGAGAGAGAGAGAGAGAGAGAGAGAGAGACTTACCTTCTGTAGAACACGCTTGCTTGTTGTAGTTGTTCAATCGAAGCTCAAACCTCCAGAAATGGCCTCGCCTTGCCTTCTCTCTCCGGAATTCGCGATCGTCTTCTCTTCTCCCTCAATCGACTTCCCTTCTCTCTCCAGAAATCGCCATCGATCGACTTTGTTAGACAAACCCTAATTCCTAACTCTTCCCTTTGCAATCCAATCCCAGATTCGCGATCGTCTTCTCCCTCAATCGCAACCCTCAATCACTGGCTTCTGAAACCCTAAATCGCCATCTTCATCGCTCTTCCCTTTCAAACCCTAAATCACAACATTATCCCAGATTCGACAGATTCCGAGCTCGCACAACCTATCTCCCTTCGTAATCTCGACGAGATCGAACGCCAAGAACTCGGATGAAACCCTAGATCCCCAATTCGATCCCCAAATCGATCTCCCAGACTGAAACACGGTAAACTGTAAAAAGCACTTTTGAATTTACGTTAAAAGTTTCAATCGTCAATTTCTCGCGATATAATGAAACCGGGTTGGGAATGGGTTGGCAAATCCGGTTATTTCGTTAAAATATAAGGGGTATAATGGTCATTTCACAGACTGAAACGACAACTTGGACGGAAACTGTTTACGGGTGGTGAATTGTAAGAAAAGCATAGAATTTGGGTGGTTTAGAATAAATACGTTTATAACGGGTGGTTACCTGCAAATTTCGACAAATAACGGGTGGTTTCCTGCAAAAACCCCTACTTTTTAATATATTTTTAAAATTGTAATTAAAATTGTAAGCTTTTAAAATGATATAATTATTTTATACTATTTTTTTTTAAATATTTTAATAATATTCTTATTTTTTTTAAAAACGTTTTGTACATTGAAAAAAAAAAATTAACCCCGTACGTTGGAGGCTACTTTTTCCAAATTATACTTGTACATGGAAAACCAACATATGTGGGTTATCAACGTATATATTTTGACAATGGCTATATGCACGCGATTTCGTGAGCGCATCTTATGCGCACCACTCTGTGCGCTGGTGTTCTGCGCACTTAGGTATTACGGGGTATTACAGGTACTTTTCGTAAATTTTTAGAATATGTAACAACTGGTGCGCGGAACGATTGCGCACAGGTTGAACATATGTGCCCCTAGATTCTGCGCACAGGTTAAAGAAGTAGCCGTTAAATTTTTTGAAATTTGTTTACTTTGTGCGCATTAGGTCAGCGCACAAGGTTGTGTTATTTTCAATATTTGATTATGTTTGAAAAACTTATACAAATTAGTGTTATTAGGCATATAAAGTGCGTATAAGGTTTCCCCGTCACAAAAAGTGGCTCGAAAATACGCAAAAACGCTAAAAGGCCTTAAGGCCTTTTAAGGTCCAATAAGGCGGAACGATGCCCAAACGACGTCGGAATGCAATGAAACTTGTTTTCAATGGATATTATAGCTATTTAACCTTGTCGGTAACTTCAAGTCGAAATCTCGTACTCTTCAAGTAACACCTCCTTTGTAAACCTTTACTAGTCTTTCAATCTTCGAAATAGTTGAAATAGTTGCGATATGAAGGGTCTAGCACATCGATGTTGATTATGTTTGAAAAACTTATACAAATTAGTGTTATTAGGCATATAAAGTGCGTATAAGGTCTTCCCGTCACAAAAAGTGGCTCGAAAATACGCAAAAACGCTAAAAGGCCTTAATGGGCCTTAAGGCCTTTTAATGTCCAATAAGGCGGAACGATGCCCAAACGACATCGAAATGCAATGAAACTTGTTTTCAATGAATATTATAGCTATTTAACCTTGTCGGTAACTTCAAGTCGAAATCTCGTACTCTTCAAGTAACACCTCCTTTGTAAACCTTTACTAGTCTTTCAATCTTCGAAATAGTTGAAATAGTTGCGATATGAAGGGTCTAGCACATCGATGTTGATTATGTTTGAAAAACTTATGCAAATTAGTGTTATTAGGCATATAAAGTGCGTATAAGGTCTCCCCGTCACAAAAAGTGGCTCAAAAATACGCAAAAACGCTAAAAGGCCTTAATGGGCCTTAAGGACTTTTAAGGTCCAATAAGGCGGAACGATGCCCAAACGACGTCGGAATGCAATGAAACTTGTTTTCAATGAATATTATAGCTATTTAACCTTGTCGGTAACTTCAAGTCGAAATCTCGTACTCTTCAAGTAACACCTCCTTTGTAAACCTTTACTAGTCTTTCAATCTTCGAAATAGTTGAAATAGTTGCGATATGAAGGGTCTAGCACATCGATGTTGATTATGTTTGAAAAACTTATACAAATTAGTGTTATTAGGCATATAAAGTGCGTATAAGGTCTTCCCGTCACAAAAAGTGGCTCGAAAATACGCAAAAACGCTAAAAGGCCTTAATGAGCCTTAAGGCCTTTTAATGTCCAATAAGGCGGAACGATGCCCAAACGACATCGAAATGCAATGAAACTTGTTTTCAATGAATATTATAGCTATTTAACCTTGTCGGTAACTTCAAGTCGAAATCTCGTACTCTTCAAGTAACACCTCCTTTGTAAACCTTTACTAGTCTTTCAATCTTCGAAATAGTTGAAATAGTTGCGATATGAAGGGTCTAGCACATCGATGTTGATTATGTTTGAAAAACTTATGCAAATTAGTGTTATTAGGCATATAAAGTGCGTATAAGGTCTCCCCGTCACAAAAAGTGGCTCAAAAATACGCAAAAACGCTAAAAGGCCTTAATGGGCCTTAAGGACTTTTAAGGTCCAATAAGGCGGAACGATGCCCAAACGACGTCGGAATGCAATGAAACTTGTTTTCAATGAATATTATAGCTATTTAACCTTGTCGGTAACTTCAAGTCGAAATCTCGTACTCTTCAAGTAACACCTCCTTTGTAAACCTTTACTAGTCTTTCAATCTTCGAAATAGTTGAAATAGTTGCGATATGAAGGGTCTAGCACATCGATGTTGATTATGTTTGAAAAACTTATACAAATTAGTGTTATTAGGCATATAAAGTGCGTATAAGGTCTTCCCGTCACAAAAAGTGGCTCGAAAATACGCAAAAACGCTAAAAGGCCTTAATGAGCCTTAAGGCCTTTTAATGTCCAATAAGGCGGAACGATGCCCAAACGACATCGAAATGCAATGAAACTTGTTTTCAATGAATATTATAGCTATTTAACCTTGTCGGTAACTTCAAGTCGAAATCTCGTACTCTTCAAGTAACACCTCCTTTGTAAACCTTTACTAGTCTTTCAATCTTCGAAATAGTTGAAATAGTTGCGATATGAAGGGTCTAGCACATCGATGTTGATTATGTTTGAAAAACTTATGCAAATTAGTGTTATTAGGCATATAAAGTGCGTATAAGGTCTCCCCGTCACAAAAAGTGGCTCAAAAATACGCAAAAACGCTAAAAGGCCTTAATGGGCCTTAAGGACTTTTAAGGTCCAATAAGGCGGAACGATGCCCAAACGACGTCGGAATGCAATGAAACTTGTTTTCAATGAATATTATAGCTATTTAACCTTGTCGGTAACTTCAAGTCGAAATCTCGTACTCTTCAAGTAACAACTCCTTTGTAAACCTTTACTAGTCTTTCAATCTTCGAAATAGTTGAAATAGTTGCGATATGAAAGGTCTAGCACATCGATGTTGATTATGTTTGAAAAACTTATACAATTTAGTGTTATTAGGCATATAAAGTGCGTATAAGGTCTCCCCGTCATAAAAACTGGCTCGAAAATACGCAAAAACGCTAAAAGGCCTTATATGCGCATTGGATCTGCGCACATCTTTCTGTGCGCAGGCCAAATGCGCACATCTTTCAGCGCACGACATTTCGGATTCCCGAAGTTGTGCGCTGGACGTTTGCGCATTACCTTTTATGTGCGTTGGTGTCCTGCGCACGAGTTTGTCAGCCATTGCCAGAATTTTCAAATTTATCCCGAAAATACCCCTGTGCGCAATACAACAGCGCACCAACCTATGCGCATAACTTTTGCGCACCAAATCGTGTGCATATAGTGAAAAAGTTGCGTGTATATAGGCGTTTCATATATTTTACGTATTTTGTATTTTGCTTCATATATTCATTTTTTAATTTTGCCTATACGTTGAAAACTAACGTGCATTGGAAACCAACATATTAAAATGTAGTGTCCGTAAACCTGGCCATACCCGGGCTCGGGCCGGGCAGGAGTCAAATATCCATCCCATATTTCCGGGCCGGGCTAGCCCGAGGCCCGGTCTGAGGGCCTGTGACAGTACCCATACCCGACCCTCTATCCGGACCGGGTAGCCTGGTTATGTTAAACCTATTTTTAATGATTTTTATAGAAAAAAGATGAATAAAATACTGCATAAAACAACAACTTCTTCAAACATTAGGCATCCACATCAACAACTAACTGTGAAGTCTAAGGGAACAAAAGTGTAAGTATACATATAGTCATACACATCAAGAAATAATTAAATGAAAGATCAATCTTTCCTGAGTAAAGAAGAACATATATACACAGTCATTTGTGACCTAGGTTAGAGAAAGAGTGAGACCGAGTGAAAAAAAGGAGGCGGAGGCAAGTATGAGGAAATAAAACTTATGTTAGATTATTTTTAGATAATATATATATATATTTTAATTAATATATAATACGGACCGGTCCAATAGGCTCTTAAGGGCCTGAGATCTTTACCGTACCCAACCCTCGTACCCTTACTGCTGGACCCGGTTCTCAGGTCAAGAGCGAACCCGGTTCGCGACGGCTCGGTGAATCGCGAAAGCCCATTGTGCCAATGAGAAGATCAAGTAGGAAAGTCCAGTAAGCGGCCCAATAAGCGAAATAGGCAAGATCAGATAAAGTGGGGTCCGCGACCTGATTATAAATCGTAACAGAAAGGAGAGAGAAAACATCTTTTCGGCATCCAAAGCTTTCCCCTTGAGCAAGAGAGAAACACACAGAGGACGAAACCTCACTCAGAATCGTCTTCTTCCTCCCGATTCATCTCTGTTCATGGAGAATCGGATGATCGATACTTGGATTGTGATTCTCGGTACTGTATTCGTGCTTTTGGTGTAAGAGTCGTGATGTTTGGTTGAGATTCGCCATTTCACTGTTTTATTGGTTTGGTTCATAAGGCTTCTATGGTTTAGAAGTGGATTTTGATCGTTTCCTTCTTCTCTTTGGTTATAGTTTGGTGTTATTTGGGTTCGTCACTCCTATTTGCTTGTGATCGTTACTGACTTGGGCGTCGAAGAGCCAAATCTGGGGGTTCATCCTTCCGGTTTGGTTGTGCAGGTGTTTCGAGAGCTCAAGAACACGAAGAACAGTGGAGAAAACCAGATTTTGATCCAAAAGAAGATGGAATCCAAGTTGTTGTATCAGTTGGCGTGAAGGAGGTCTCCAGTGCTTGAAGATTATTGACTGCCCAAATCTCGCGAGGTGTTGATTGTGAGATCGCGAACACCTGGACTCCAACACTGGCGTCGACCGTGGGGACCTCCTCGCGCAGCTAGTTCATTCGAAACCTTGAGAATCAGATTGTGAAATTCAGTGCAATGGAGGATACCGATAGAAGCGGCATAGTGAACAACACCCTATTACAGACAGGTCCTCTCACCCAGAATGCCCCTAATCTGCCCCTCCCTCGCGTGGACGAGGAGGACCCTCGCGACCTTACTGTGATTCCGCGAGAGCAACATGCACTCTTCAATGCTTGGGTGGGACTCCGAGAAATACCAGTGAATCAGGAGGCTCACTTGGAAGAGCAAGCCGCGGAAGTTGCTCCGGATGACAGAGCTTCAGTCTCCAGAATGCCAAGGGGCAGAAACGTCGCGAGGGAAGCCGGACAAGGAGGTTTTGATCTCAACCAAGCTCCCGCGAGCCATCAAGAGCACTATCACTCTCAACATAGTGGTCGCTATGACAAGAGGGATCAGGCATATTACCCCTTGAATGAGCAACGTACTCCACTCAACCATCATGGAGTTCCCTACTACCTTCGCGAAGAGTACCAGAATCAGATGTACCCTCCTAATCCTCCTCTCAATTTCTCATCCATGTTAGATCCCACAGCTTTCGCGGAGCATATCATTCGGGCTCCTCCACTGCCAGATTTCAGGTTCCCGACTATCAAGGAATATACGGACAAGGGAGACCCCAAAGAGCACCTCACGCGATACAAGTATGCAATGATCGCGAGGGGTCCGGATGAGGCCACTATGTGTAAAGGCTTCCCAGGGACTCTAACTGACACAACCATGACCAGGATGTTGAACCAGCCTGCCGAGAGTTTTTCTTGCTTCGCGGACATTGAAAGAGGTTTTCTATTGCACTTCGGCTCTTCAAAAAAGAGGAAAATCACCATGCAAGAAGTAGTGGGAGTTAAGCAGAAAACAGGGGAGACTCTGGAGGAGTACGTGAAGAGGTTCTCATTGATGGTGCTAGAAGCTGATGACTTTGATGATAAAACAGCTAGAGTCGCGTACCTTAATGGTCTGCTGGATGGGAGTGAGTTCAAAAAACACCTTTACAGGAAGCAAGAGCAGTCTTATCAGGCCATGCTTGAGAGGGAATATGTCGAGATTCAGGTTGAGACTCATTCTAGCACTCCCAAGGCAGGGGGAGGACAGAGCAAGCAGAATCAGAATCAAAGTCAGAACTCTAAAAAGAACAGCCAAGGTTGGGGGAACAAGAGACAACAGTATGATCAGGGTCAGAACAGTTCACGAGCTCCGAGTTTAGCCACTCAACATCAGAATCAGACTCAGAATTACGGATAGAATACAGATCAGAACCAGTTTCAGGCACAGAACCTAATGAACCAAAGAGATGAAAACGTCAATCACAGGGGTCACGGTCGTGGTAATGGCGGTCGTGGTCGTGGTCACGATAGGATGTGGTGCGCCAACCACAATTCAACTACTCAGAATACGGAAGAGTGTAGGAATGGTCCTAGAGTAAACAATGAACCCGAGCAAAGAGCCGTCCTCATGAACCAGAGAGGCGGAGGCAATCAACAAGGCATGGGTGGTAGAAACCCTGGCCGAGGACCATTCAGAGGGGGATATAACAACGGAGGCAGAGGAAGGGGTCGCAATCAACAGAACGCGATTGGCCCCAACCCCCCCAGGGTAATCAGCAACAGAACTTCCCGAGGCCTGATGGTCATGTGGGAACTATAGACGGGAAGCATTTCCCCATCCCCCTAAACAGACGCGAGTTTCGAAAGATGGTCAATGCTCCATTGCATCGCGGTTTTTCCGATTATGAGCATCACGACTCCTTCACCCAGAAAACCCTACTAGCTTGTATTCTCCAATGAAGAAGTTAATGAGTGGGCAGTTTCTTCAGGTGATCCGCTAGTAATACATCTACAGATAGGAACAAAGCTGGTTAACCGTATCCTAGTTGACACAGGGAGCTCCGCTGATATCTTGTATCTTGATGCCTTTGAAAAGTTGGGAGTCGACCCTAGATTGAAAAGACCAACCCGGACCACCTTGGTGGGATTTGCAGGAGAAAGAGTCACAACTCTAGGTGTTGTAACGCTTGATGTGGTAATGGGAGATGAGACAGGGCCGCGAAGGTCTGAAAAGATCGACTTTTTCATCATCCCGACAAGTTCGTCATACAATGCGATCATTGAAAGAGGTACATTATGCAAGTTCGACGCAGTCGTGTCGATGAACCACTTTTGTTTGAAATTTCCCACACCATCAGGCACCGGGGTCGCGACTGGGGTAGAGAATGAGAGTATTTCTTGTTACATCAAATCTGAAAAGGGGGAAGACACATTTCTGCTCACGAACCAACTCTTCGTCCCGGGCATGCCAAACATCGAGGAGGAAGCAAATTTAGATGTTCGCGAGCCCCCAGATCCCAAGGGCCTGACGGGGAGGTGGACAAAGCGAAGTTTACTGGTTTTGAGACTCAAGAAATTATACCCTTTGGTAACAAAGAGGAAAAGTTGTTTGTAGGAGGAAATCTGGATCCCATGGTAATGGGAGAAATTGAGAAATTGATGTCTGAATCGCGAGACGTATTTGCTTGGTCTCCAAAATATTTGAAGGGGATTCCACCCTCCGTCATTACCCACTCCTTGAACATCAGTAACAAAATAATCCCTAAGAGACAGAGGAAAAGAAAGCAAGCAGGGCCAAAGAACGCAGCCGCAGCTGTAGAGCTCGCGAAGCTCTTAAAAGCCGGATTCGTGAGACCAATACAATACCCAGCTTGGCTAGCCAACGTTGTTATGGTCGCGAAGAAAGGAACTGGAAAATGGAGGATGTGTGTAGACTTTACCGATCTCAACAAGGCTTGCCCGAAAGACAGTTATCCATTGTCCTCTATTGACCAGCTTGTGGATTCCACCGCAGGACACGAGGCGTTAAGCTTCCCCGATGCATATTCAGGTTACAATCAAGTGATGATGAATCCTCTAGACTCAGAGCACACATCATTCATAACAGATAAGGGGACCTTTTGCTACAAGGTTATGCCCTTCGGTCTTAAGAATGCAGGAGCTACATTCCAAAGGCTCGTCGATCGGATCTTTAGTGATCAGATAGGAGACACAGTTGAAGCGTATGTCGACGACATTGTCATGAAGAGTAAGAAACAAAGTGACCATGCTCGTGATCTTGCGGAAGTGTTCGCGACTCTGAGAAAATATGGGATGAGCCTAAACCCGGATAAATGCGTCTTTGGCGTGACTGAAGGAAAGTTCCTGGGTTTTATGATCAATGCCCGAGGCGTAGAGGTTAACCCGGACAAACTCAAAGCAGTACTTGATCTCCAACCACCCAGGTCTACGCATGAAGTCCAACGGTTTGTAGGCAGAGTAAATTATCCGGGAAGGTTTTGCGCCAAGCTAGCCGAGCGCAATCTTCCGTTCTTTGAGATCTTGAGGAAGCCCAAAAACTTCGAGTGGACTGCAGAATGTGATCAAGCCTTCGCGAGCCTCAAGGAACATTTGTCAAGACTCCCGATTCTATCCTCTCCGGTTCCGGGCGAGACTCTTCAATTGTATCTCGCGGCAAGCTCGAGGGCAGTGAGTGCAGTTCTTGTTCGCGAACTCGAAAAGCCAGTATATTTTGTCAGTCGCGCATTACTGCCAGCTGAAACCAGGTATTCTCCTATAGAAAAGTCTGTGCTCGCGTTGATAACAACTGCTCGGAAGCTCCGGCCTTACTTTCACGCACACCCAATTGAGACTTTAACAGATTTACCACTCCATGGTTTCATGACAAAGCCAACAGTAGCAGGGAGGCTCGCGAAGTGGGTCATAGAAATGTCAGAGTTTGATGTTGTGTATCGTCCAAGGCCCGCGATCAGGGCTCAGGCGCTTGCAGATTTCATAGTCGAGATAAGTTTCAGGGAGGGTGAAGCCCCAAATCTGTATGGAGAAGAAATGATGTGGGTTATGCACACCGACGGAGCAGTGAACGATGAGGGGTGCGGAGCGGGCGTGGTTCTCACTTCGCCTACAGGTGAGGAAATAAGCCACGCCATCGCTCTCAAATTCAAACCAACTAACAATGAAGCTGAGTATGAGGCTCTGATCGCCGTCCTGGAGCTGGCCATTGGCATCTCTGTTGCAATATTATCTTGTCGATGCGACTCAGAGATCGTTGTGAAACAAGTGCAAGGAATCTATGAAGCTAGAACATGGAACCTGCCTAAATATCATGCTAGGGTCGCGACACTGATCTCTTTGTTCAAACACTTCGAGATCCAAGCAATCCCGAGGGATGAGAACCGAAAATCTGACGCACTCGCGAAGCAAGGTGCGAGTTGGGAAGGTCCTAAAGAGGAGCGTGAGAAAAGGTCTGGCTTTATTGTGTCAAAAGAGGCTCCTCCGAAGTACTTCCTCCTTGTAAAAGAGGAGAGTGCCATCAGCCATGAGATTGAAATGATGAGGATCAGTTACTCCAGTGACGATTGGCGCCAACCAATCATTGACTATCTGAAAAATGGTCGCGGACCATCCGATCCCAAAGAACTTTTGCAGCTGAAAAGAAAAGTCGCCCGCTTTTACATCAATAGGGGCGAGCTGTACAAAGGGGGGGGGGGGAATCCCAACGAATTGAAATGCATGGCGCATTATGACGTAAAGTCATTTATGGAAGAATTGCACGCGGGGCTTTGTGGGACTCACGCAGGGTGGAGATCTTTGGCTTACAAGGCAATTCGCCAAGGGCATTTCTGGCCTATAATGAAGCAGGATGCGCAGGAGATATCGCGAGCTTGTCAAGCTTGCCAATACTTTGCCCCCGCATCTCACCAACCTGGTGTGGAACTTCAGATCATGAGCAGCCCCATCCCGTTCGCGATGTGGGGCCTGAATCTTCTTGGTCCATTTAAGCCAAAGGCTCCCGGACAACTCGAATACATTATTGTGGCTAGGGATTACTTCACCAAGTGGGTTGAGGCTGAAGCGCTCGCGTCCACAACTGTCCCGATTGTAAAGAAGTTCCTATGGAAGAATATCATCTGTCGCTACGGCCTCCCTCAGGAGATTGTCACAGATAGAGGCCCTCAATTCAATTCTCCCCAACTGCTAAAATGGTGCAACAACCTTGGTGTCAAGCTGAAAATTGCCTCTGTTGCGCATCCTCATTGCAACGGCTAGGTAGAGGTTGTCAACAAGAGCATTGATACGCTGCACTTTGTATGGCGTAACTAGGGGTTATTACATTAGTTTAGGATTGTTATCAAAAGTATTTGGAGCTATTGTTATATTCTAAGTTGTTTATGAAGAAGTGAAGAAATGAAGACCAGAACCGAAGAAGAAGAGGATCAAAGATTGATGGCGATCGCCATGAGTCATCTGAGCCGATTGACAATTATGTTCGCCCCAACTTTCCTCCTCTGTTCTCACAGAAGCGTGTGGCTCCCTTCCCCGAGGCATTGAAGGACACTCGAAGGCCAGAGAACGATAAAGAAATCTTCGAAACCTTTAGTAGGTGCGAGGTAAACATTCCTTTGCTCAAACTTGTTAAGAGTATTCCTAGGTTTGCTAAGTTTTTGAAAGAAGTTTGCACTATTAAAAGAAACCAAAAACTGAAAGGAAAGAAGAAAGTTGAAATAAGTGAACAAGTTTCTGCTGTGTTTCAAAAACGCATGCCTAAGAAATGTGGTGATCCAGGCATATTTAGCATTCCATGTGTGATTGGTGAAACTAAATTTGACAAAGCCATGCTAGATTTAGGTGCATCAATCAATGTTTTGCCTTACTCTTTGTATGAATCACTAGGCTTAGGACCTTTGCATAAAACAGGAACCGTTATTCAACTTGCTGATAGGTCTATTGTGTACCCGAAAGGGGTTGTTGAGGATGTTCTTGTTATGGTTGGTGGTCTGATTTTTCCTGCTGATTTCTTTGTGTTGGATATGGAGCATGCTAATAATGTCACACCTATACTGTTAGGTAGACCTTTCATGAAAACTGCACAAACGAAAATTGATGTTAATAGTGGGACTCTCTCTATGGAGTTTGATGGGGATAAGGTGGAGTATAATATTTATTATATGGATCCCATTGATAAGAATTCTCTATGTGCTATTGATGTGATTAAGCCTACTTGTAAGGATGAATTACAACCTGTTTTAGAGAATATCTTAGAACCCCCAAAAGTAGATGTTGTTTTATCTACTAACATGCAGGAGTACCAGGCTAAGCCAGAGCCTAAAGGTAAGCTCTCTTCACATCCTTTGGGCAATTGCCCTCCATTACTGACCTCGCCAAGCGAGATACCATTGATGTCTAGTGTGCAGACACTTGACATTGAGCTTAAACAGCCGCCTGATACGGTCAAGGAGGAGAAAGTGAATGAAACCACGTTCATTGCTAAAGACAAGGTGGTCAAGGTAAGAGGGACGAGATTCAAGGCGTTCCATGAGTGGTTCAAGAGAGAATTCAGACAAGAGACGGTTTTCACAAAGCCAAATGGCGTTAGTTAAATCTCTTGAGTTTCATGTCGAGCCACGACATAAAATAAGGCGCTACTCGGGAGGCAACCCGAGGTTTAAGTTTGTTCGGTTTAATTTTCTTTTTAGTTTTTCTATGGACAGGAGGAAATCACCGAAGCTCAGGGTCAGCTATAGTCAGTAGCCAATCTCGCTGTAAGTCTTCTCTCCCGTCTTAAAAAAAAAAAAAAACCGAAAATCCGAAAATCATTCCGAGAAAAAAAAAATATATCGGATTAAAAAAAAATAGAGTGCAGAAAAAAAAATATGAGAGAAAAGAAAGTAAGGAGTTGTATTACATCAAGTTTGGTTTCATTAGTACTATCATTCTAAATCTACATTCGTTGAAGCTTAGCTTGTTGGTGACCATGTTCTTTGCAAGGAGTCTATTTGTTTGGGTCACCTTCTACATTGGAGGTATTCTTTCTTTTGCTTTAGATGAGCTATGCATTATTGGATTACATTTAGTGCTCATCTAGTTTCTCATTCTACCACACTTTGAGTTTTATTGGAGAAAGGTCATCCGACCTTGTATGTGAGTCTTTTGTCTCCTTCCCTGGGTTCATTTTTCTGTCTTCCATTTCATTGAGGACAATGCAATGTTTAAGTATGGGGGAGGAGAATGTATTCACATGTAATTAATTTTGTGTTGGTTGTATCTGCATGAGCTTATTGAATATATATTGTATGAAAAAGCCACAAAAATTGAAAAAAGGCATACAAAATCCTTGGATAGCAAGATCTATGCAATAAGAAGGTGGCTTGACCGACATTAGGTTGGGGCAAAAAATAAGTCTTGAGTGATGTGAGTATAGTGAGCCTGGAACAATTATTGAGTGGTTGGGATGAAAACCCGAAAGGGCGCCCAAGCAAGATGAGTGTTATAAAAAAATTGAGTGTTTTAGGATCTTTATCATCTTGGCGTATGGAGACATAAGAAGGAGGCGTATAGGAGGATTCGGGTAGGCCACTTGGAGGAATAAGGAGTAGTTCTGGGTATGTGCTTATTTTATCACATTTGTTCTTGATTGTTGTTGTTGTTGCGTTTTGTATGCTTTGGGCTTATTGGTTATGTAATCACTAGGAGATATTCTTGTACTTCCTGAGACTTTGAACATTTCATTGTAAGGGTAGCTTTTCTGTAAGTTACTCGGGACGAGTAAAAGTCTAAGTATGGGGGTATTTGATACGCTGCACTTTGTATGGCGTAACTAGGGGTTATTACATTAGTTTAGGAGTGTTATCACAAGTATTTGGAGCTATTGTTATATTCCGGGTTGTTTATGAAGAAGTGAAGAAATGAAGACCAGAACCGAAGAAGAAGAGGATCAAAGATTGAAGACATGAAGACTTGAAGACATTCTGCGGAGCAGCGGCGATCGCCACCATCACTATGGCGATCGCCATTCTACAAAAGAAGCATCACATGAGTTCGAGAGATCATGGCGATCTCCATGACTCTACGGCGATCGCCATGGGGCGACAGAGACCACGGCAGACGCTACATGAAGACCGCGATCGCCAGACATCTATGTCGATCGCCACAACAAGGCCGAAGACATTCCGGACTTCCCTTATTTTCCTTTATTTGTTTTATTTCTTTTTCCTTATTTTATTATTTCGTTTAGGATATATCTTTTACCATATATTTTTAGGGTTAGTCTCTATTTAAGAACCCTAGTTCTTTCTATCTTTTATCATCTTTTCCATCAGACAATTTAGTTTTGCAACCATGAGCAGGAACTAATCTCCATTGTTTTACTTAGCGGTTGAAACCTTCAGTTATTAAGTTGTGAGATTTCTAAACTCTTGTTCTTTTCCTATGGGTTTGTATTAATTCTCTTGTTCTTCATCTATTGATTTCTATTAGTTTTGCTAGCTTGATCACCTAGTTTGATTGATAGTTTTCTATTGCTAGACTAGGAATATACGGTGGAATTCCTTGTCATTGTAGCATTCATATCTGCATGATCTGGAAGTTGATTGCTTTTATGAAAGAGAATTGATTGCATGTTAATACTTGACGGTTGTAAGTTATTGCATGCATCCTTATGATTCCTGTGCCCTTTGCTGCTATTTCATCTAATCTTGAGAGGTTTCCCTGATTGCTGAATAGTAAGTATTATCAGGACCGGTTGGCCTGCTGATATATTAAAGATTGGAATAGGAACATTCCCTAGGATTGATAAGAACCTGAGATAATCTATGATCAACTTGATTGACTGTTGTGTGGATACTTGCTAGGTTAAACCATTTCTCAATATATTCACAACCAAACCCTCTTTGCTTATTACTTGTTACTTTTGTGTTCCATACAATCAAAACCCCCCCTTGGTTACTTGTTACTTGTTCGTTAGCTGGTATTTCGCTTGACTGTATAGCGATTGGTGTTTTGATTCCCTTGGGTTCGACCTCTACTTGCTTGCTATACTTTAGTTAGTGTTTAGAGTTTTCTTTGATTTGGCACTACGACTTTAGCCTCATCAAGCATCATCATGGACCTCAAGAAAATGCTGGAGGGCGCGAAGGGGAGGTGAGCTGAAGTCCTCCCTCTCACCCTCTGGGCCAATCGCACGACTGTCAAAAAAGCGACGGGGGAAAGCCCCTTTGCCCTCGCTTATGGTGTCGAAGCTGTAGTCCCGGTGGAATTCTTATTCCCAAATGAAAGAATCCTCCATTATGACCAAGACATCAATGATGAGAAGATGAATATGGAGTTACAGGTTCGCGAAGAGTCGCAAGAGATGGTCGTGATCAGAGCAGCCGCACACAAGGCTAGCGTCGCGAAGTACTATAACAAAAATGTCAAGGTGAGAGGCTTCGTGAAAGGCGATCTCGTTCTGAGAAAGACAGAGGGAGGAAAACTTGACCCCGGCTGGGAAGGGCCATACATAGTGGATCGCAAAGTCGCACCGGGGGCCTATTGACTGAAGGATAGCTCCGGGAATCACGTTGCAAACTCTTGGAACGTGATGCGACTATGCCCTATTACGCCTAGCCCGTTCTCCCCACAGGCGAAAGAACCGAATGAGATTAAAACAACCAAATCTATAGCTGGGTTACAAAGAGAATAAATACTTTCGCCGAAAGAGAGGGAACAACAACCTTGAATAAAAGGTACAACCACACTCTTCAGATCGACAAGTATGAATATTATCCTGTGACGCTGGGTTGGGGCCAAGAGCACCCACCCAGGTCGCGAAGCCGTGACGCTGGGCTGGGGCCAAGAGCACCCACTCAGGTCGCGAAGCCGTGACGCTGGGCTGGGGCCAAGAGCACCCACTCAGGTCGCGAAGCCGTGACGCTGGGCTGGGGCCAAGAAGCTCCCACCCAGGTCGCGAAGCCATGATGACATATGAGTGCGCACTCACTGCATTGTGAAGCCATGATACTGGGCTGGGGCCAAGAGCACCCACCCAGGTCATGAAGCCACGACGCTGGGCTAGGGGCCAAGAGCACCCACCCAGGTCGTGAAGCCATGACGCTGGGCTGGGGCCAAGAGCACCCACCCAGGTCGTCAAGCCATGACGCTGGGCTGGGGCCAAGAGCACCCACCCAGGTCATGAAGCCATGACGCTGGGCTGGGGCCAAGAGCACCCACCCAGGTCGTGAAGCCATGACGCTAGGCTGGGGCCAAGAGCACCCACCCAGGTCGTGAAGCCGTGTTACTATGCCGGGGCTCCAATAAACCCCCATAGTTCGCGAAGCCGTGAAAATCAATGACGAGTAACGACGCAAGTCCTCCTCGCTTTGATCACGAAGTCACGACCTTTGACGCTTTAATAATCCGCCAAGGCGTGAGGCACGATGACTGATTGGCCCATACACTTGAAAGCTTCAAATCAGTCACGTGACACATAAAATCGCTACTTATGTCATGACTCACAAAGTCACGCAGAGATCTAATGGCAACCCCATCTCTTTGCTTATTGGAGAAATTTTTGTCAAAAAGTAGCAAATGATCTTGAAAATGCTCGCGGGGTTAAGCTGGGGCATCAATGCCACCACTGCCCAGGTATTCTCAGTTCCTTTCTACAGATGCCCCTTTTGTGCACAAAGGTTGGCATTCTTACAGGCACTAAGTATTTTGCTATGAACCAAATTGCAGCTCGACATCGTGTGCAGTCTACAGCTCAGTAAACTCATCACAGTATCAGAACCCATTCGCAAGCTCCTATTCGCGAGTTTATAACTTTTGAGGCACTTACTACGCCTTCGCTCAGGTATCAGGCAAAGCATTGCAAGTTATCTCATACTTTCACGATGACGTAAGTATAACCCCGATATATAATCGCACATGCAGGAAATTCTAACTCGCTTATACCAGATAATGATCGCAAACATCATAAGCCCTGTTACGGGCTCACAAGTACGCAGTAATCAGGTACGAACGTGAATCATCAAAACGCTCCTACGCAGCAAGCAATACGCATGACTAACAAATGCTTGCTTAAATTGTCATTCGCAGGGCTTTTCTAAGGAGCGCCTACAACTTGGAAGATGTTCCTTTTCACTGAATATCTTGATGATTGTTCTGACTCGTCTAAACTCGTTCAAAAAATTATGTAATGACTCTACGTCTCAAGAAACACGCATGTTCAACTTGATTCGCGAGCACAATGCCATTATATATATATATATATTTTAAGCTATTTTAGTTTTCATCATGCACCATCTACCACATTCAAACATCAATCGCGAATCAAATAAGACAAAACAATTTAGAAACCCGACAATCGCTACTACACTTCCTCTCTCTTTTATTGCATAACATCCTCAAGGATGCAAGCACCCTCGCGAATGCTACGGGGGGGGGGGAAAGGAGAGAGTCATCAAACAACATAAGATTACGGGACACTAACACTAAAGAGGTACTACAATCTTCACTTCATACACCGCGGTCCGAATTGGAACCTCTGGAGTATTGGCACACCACATGGTGAAAGTAACTTCGTCCCCCTCCTGAAGGTTATGGTCCTCCACGAAATCGGACCAGCCTTCACCCAAGAAATAAGAGCTCCCAACCTTGTCCAGCGTCACATCCCAGGGCTCGAAGTTAACACAAAGAATGAGGCCACGACCACCGAAATGGCTAAGGTGTCGGTCACAATGATCCTTGGGAAAACGCTACACACAAACAGTTGAGGAAAGGCTAAGACACGAAAATAGTGATAAGGAATAGAAAGTTCGAAGAGCACCCACCAAGCTACCACCCTCCGAAAGGGCGGACGATTCCATCGGAATAGTGAAGGCCTCCCCAAGAGTCCCTTCTCGAGTTCGCCGCAACCTTGCCATGATAAACGCCTTCGTCGAAAACAGAAGGAGAAAATACCCTTATATAAGAGGATGGACCGTCTGACCGTCATTAATGAGAAAGGTAGTTGAAAAGAAAAGTGGTTGAGAAAGTAAGAAGAGTAATAAATGCAGAAGTAAATGCGAAGATAAGAAGCAATATGCATAAAAGTAGCAGCGCGGCCTTCCCGGAAGGCTACGAATAATTCAAGGTCCGCGACCACATACGGTTCGCGACCCGCCAAAATATAAAATAACCATTGCACGTAGCATAGACTCAAATACTTATAAAGAAAGTTCATAAAACAAGGAGATCAAATCTTGTCATTGGCATGTTCGTTGGGGATGTTGAGATATTCGTCAACATCATCGACTGCTTCAGCATGAGCGTCCTCCTTATCGTTGACATCCTCAGTAGACGTGATGTTCTCGTCCTCAGCAGTCTCTTCGCTATCAATGTGCACAGGCTCATCGCGATCACCCTCCTTGGTGGCTTCCGTATGAGGACGCTTGAGTGGGAAACCGGTCTCCTTTTCCATTTCCTCTGAGTAAATCACTTCCCTTGGCCTTTTAGGTTTTCGGGGAGCAGGAACAACCGGGACGTAGGACTCCATCCCCTCAGCAATTCCCGAGTCCTTCTTCAGAGTTTCAACCGTCCAACCCTCGAGAAGGCTCGCGTCATCGTCGACATAGGTCCCAATCGGAGGAGGAACATATACAGGAAGATCCCCTGGAAGGCCACAGAAGTCGGTAGGATCGTAAGGGAATTTAGGCACCTTATGCTTTTTAAGTTGAAGCTTGAGTGAGGCGATCAACAAGACACTACGAGCAGTACTAATGAAGTCAATACGATCTTGCTCGCGATAGCTTGAAGCATACTGTCTTGCCCCTTCGCGGCGAGCTTGAATTATAGAATCAACATTCTCCTGCCTCAGTGAACCCATTGTCGTCTCATGATTGCGCTTTTCCACCCTTGCCGCAACCTCCATCTCACTTACCTTCTTCATCAGATCGGCATTCTTCTTCTTCTCCTCCTCCAGGGCCTGCCTCGCTTTGTCCCGCGCGGATTAATGGCCGCGACTCTGCTCCAGGATTTCCTCATACTCTTTCTCTAGTCTCTTCTTGTCATCCTCGACAGCGAGAGCATATTGCCCCATGGCCTCATTAAAGAGCATTGACTACAATGAAAAGAATATAAGAAATCAAAGGAGAATATGCAAAGTAAAAACGACAAAGAAAGCACAACAAAACTCACCGCGGGAGCAACCGTAGAGAGACCTGCACCACCGCGAATGACGCCTTCAAGACACGCAAGCATCTCTGGAAGACAGGGACGATCCTTATTAAAAAACCTCCTCACCGTCTTCTCGTCAAAGAAGAGCGAACCCTCCATGGACAAACCCTGAGGCGGGACATCCCCTTGGTCTCCGTAAACCATAGGTTGCTTACCCTTCACGACGGTCGACGCCCTCTCAGTCGGGGTCCCACGGTTTGAGGCAGGTGTCCCACCAGACCTCGGGGGAAGAGTGGTTCTCGCTGGAGTAGGAGTGTTTGCAAGGGTTGTGGCCTAGCCAACAGGAGTCTCATCTACCAAAGACTCCTCCCCCGCAGCCGATGGCTCCTGAATACGGATCCCAGGGGCAGAGCCTTTCTTCTTACGTTGAGGCTTAGGCTTGGTCGCGGCTTTCTTGGTGCGCCCTTTTCCTTTCACGACGGAGACTGGGGTTTCATCTATGGGATCGTCATCGAAGGAATCGTCAGAGCTATCAAGGTTGGGAAGTGATAAGCGGTATTTTACATAGCGCTACTATAGGTTATTAGCTCATTTTGTATAGGATTATGCTAGATGTTATGATGTATTCTGTAATCATGGAGTTTTGGAGAGTTGAGTTACACATGAGATTACAGAAGATGATACGGAGCATTGAAGCATAAGAAGAGGAGTCGAAGCTGATGAAGACCACAAGATGAAGACAAAGACGAAGCATTGGAAGCAGCTGAAGACGAAGCCGCAGAAGAAATTCCGTGACTGCGGGTTCCAAACCGCGATCGTGGAAATGCCACCTGAAGAAGCTAGATCACAGAAGAAAATCCGCGATCGCGGGTCCCAAACCGCGATCGCGGAAATCTGCCAGAGAAACATTCTTCATTTGCCCGATTTAGTATGTTGTGTTAAGTTTTGTAACGTTTTTATAACATTTTTACCTTCAATTTGGCAGTTAGATTCTGCAGAGACTTATAGGTTTTTAGGTGTGGATGATCTTCTATCATCTTACACATTCCATTTCCAAGTTTTGAGAATTTTTCCTCAAGAACTTCATGAGTTGCTAAGTTTCCATTGTTTTGCTTGACATTTGAAGCTTTCAGATTGATTAAGTTGTGAGATTCCTTTCCTTTGTTCTACTCTTATGATTGTCTCTATTCTCTTGTGTGTATTGTTATTGAATTAGATTTGCTCATGTAGATTGGCCATCTAAGTAGTTTCATCTCATTCATATTGCTATTGTTTGGTTATTTCTAGTTGAAATATCATACTTGTTTGTAGCACACACAATTTGCATGAACTAGTTGTGAATGTCAATTGTGAAGAGAATTGAGTACATGTCGAGTATCTGACTAGTTGTCTATGGTATTGCATGTATCTATCCATTCCTGAACTTAAATCTGCTTTATTATTGAATCTTGATAGTTTCAAGGTTATAGTTGAGTAAGGGTTATTAGGACTAGTTGGACTAATAACTACATTAGAACAGGGATTAGAACGATCATATGAGTAATTTAACATAGGATTAAAAGGAGTTTATGATCAACTTGTTAATCTATTAGTGGATAATTGTCAAGTGAAACACCTTCCATTGATATATTTACAATCCAAATCAACCTTCGTTACTTTGTTCTTAAAACATACAACCCCCCCCCCCTTGGTTACTTACACTCGTTAATCATTATTATAACTTTAAGAATCGATAACCTGATTCCCTTGGGATTCGACCTTTGCTTGCCTACTATACTTGTTAGTGAACTTGTTAGGATTACTTGACTTGGCATACGACAATTCGCCTCGTCGGGAAGCTTTGAGAAGTAATCTTTGGCTGAAAGAAACGAAAATCAACTCGTCAGTACATAAAGGTTAAGAAAAACATAAAAGGCAAACGTAATCGCGAAGCACCAAAAAATACCGTAATGATGTTCAAGACTTAGTCCTCGCTGGGCTAACACTTCAGGAGTGATGCATTTCGCGAAAATACGGTTAGAAACAAGATTCGAAAAATCATGGTACTTCGCGATGAGACCATCCTTCTTGGCTTGAGTCCAATCCCCAGGCTTGGGTTGGACGGCGCGCTCTGAAATCTTGATAGAAAATCCCGAGTTCGAGGGTGGCCGGATGAGGAACCAGTCGGTTTTCCACTTGGTGACTCGAGGGGGTGCATCCCACTCCGACTCCCCAAGCTTACAAGCCGTAAACATTCCCTTCTCATCAGGAGCCTTGCGCGTCTTGGACATGAGGAGAAAATGACAAGGATTGGGTTTCACCCCTATGTCTTGGCATCTGATCGTATAAATAACAACTATGCGCCAGAAGTTGGGGTGCATCTGGGCAGGGCTATAACTTAACTTCTTCATGAGCTTCCGAGCGAAGAGAGTAAGGGGAAGTCTAAAGCCCGCCTTAAGAGAAGACCGACTGATCGCGAAGAAAGAGTCGTATTCATCAAGAGAAGTGCCTCCAGAGGAAGGCAACGCGAGTATCGTGCCCTCCGGGAATGGATAGGTATCGGCTATAGCATAAAGGTCACACAATTGAAGTTTGGTAGGAAGAGCAGTGAACCTATTCCCGAGATTCCTGGCCTTGGTAAAACGAACACGACGAGTCAAAATCTATACACGACTCGCGGGTTTAGTAAGCCAATCATCAATCTCAATGCGAGGAAGTTCACCCTGCCAAGAGTAATATTCCCGATCATCTCCAAAGCCGACATCCACATCTTCGGGATTCTGGACAGGAGGAGAATTATTACTGCTTCCAGCATCGGGTCGCGACGTGGAAGGACCTTCGACATCTTTATTTCTTGCAGAATTTCCTGTGAAGTAACGAATAGGAAAAAGGTAGGAAAGTTATTTCTCCAGGGCAGTAATACGAAACGCAAGGGTGAATGAAGAACCTCGCGAGCCATAAAGAGAAAAACAAAGAAATCCCTGGAAAACGAGAAAAACAAGATCTGAGAGGAAATTGAGAAGGCATTCGGATGAACGCTCAGATGAGTGTTTGAGCATGAAGAACTCGAAAGACATAAAAAGGTCAAAGCTTGAACGCCATCGAAGGAGGAAGGCGCCTAGGAAATTAGGGTTCAAGGGGAAAAAGAGGACGGCGCCGCCCACTGAAAGCCCGTGAGAAAGCGGAGAAATTCGACGGACTACCATGAAAACCAGTCAAAAGCTTCAAAAAACTTAACATTGGCAAGGAAACGAGAAGAAATCAAGGTTATGAATAAACAGTGACCTAAAAACAAAGCAAAAGACGAATTAGAAGTGGAACTTACCAGCCATTTGCAGATTTTTGGTTCGATTGAGTAGAGAAGGTCTCGAAAAAGGTTATTCTGAGTGAGTTTTTACAGAGAAATATGAAACGAGCGAGAGGAAGAAGAAGGGAGAACGGCGATTTGATGGCTTTATATAGGAAAGAGGGAAAGCCTGAATAGGTGACATGTGTTGAAAGATGTCAGTGCGCGGGAGACGAAACGTCACACATTTAAAATTCAAAATTCGAAATGAGCGCGATGGAAAGAAAGCGTCGCGAACAAAAATAAAAAAGAATCCCCAGAACACCTCCTGAGATCCCGGCTTCAAGTAAGATTACCCAAGCCTTGCTCTCGCGAAGAACAAGGACTTGGCATGGGGGGCTGGATGTTGGACCCAGTTCTCAGGTCAAGAGCGAACCCGGTTCGCGACGGCTCGGTGAATCGCGAAAGCCCATTGTGCCAATGAGAAGATCAAGTGAGAAAATCCAGTAAGCGGCCCAATAAGCGAAATAGGCAAGATCGGATAAAGTGGGGCCCGCGACCTGATTATAAATCGTAACAGAAAGGAGAGAGAAAACATTTTTTCGGCATCCAAAGCTTTTCCCCTTGAGCAAGAGAGAAACACACAGAGGGCGAAACCTCACTCAGAATCGTCTTCTTCCTCCCGATTCATCTCTGTTCATGGAGAATCGGATGATCGGTACTTGGATTGTGATTCTCGGTACCGTATTCGTGCTTTTGGTGTAAGAGTCGTGACGTTTGGTTGAGATTCGCCATTTCACTGTTTTATTGGTTTGGTTCATAAGGCTTCTATGGAGTAGAAGTGGATTTTGATCGTTTCCTTCTTCTCTTTGGTTATAATTTGGTGTTATTTGGGGTCGTCACTCCTATTTGCTTGTGATCGTTACTGACTTGGGCGTCGGAGAGCCAAATCTGGGGGTTCATCCTTCCGATTTGGTTGTGCAGGTGTTTCAGGAGCTCAAGAACACGAAGAACAGTGGAGAAAACCAGATTTTGATCCAAAAGAAGATGGAATCCAAGTTGTTATATCAGTTGGCGTGAAGGAGGTCTCCAGTGCTTGAAGATTATTGACTGGTCAGATCTCGCGAGATGTTGATTAGCGGCTCGACAAGGCTTTATCTAGTGTCCAAGCCCGCCCGAATAGAGGACCGGCCGGGCCGGGCGGGCTGGCCCGAGTTTGGCTAAGACTAAGTGTCCGTAATTAAAAGGTGTAGTGGAAATGGAAAATGATATAAAAGGTAGATTTAACATTGTTGGATCAAGTATATAAAAATCCAACAAGGCAGACTGAACTTCCATAACGTCAAAACGGTGCGTTTCATGTCTCGCTGGACCTGCTCAACGTAGTGTCAGTGAGGCGGATCAACCGGTCAACCTCCTTTTTATTCCGTTTCCAAACCAATCGGAACCCTAGAAATTCGCCGCCGAAGTCATGCCTACCAAGACAAATCCACCACCACCGCCTCCTCCCCCTCCATCTTGCTCATCGCTAACATCTATGGTGACTCTGGACACGAATTTGTCCCTCCACATCCACACGCTTGCTGGGCCTGTAATCCCACGCGGCTTCCTGAAGCTTCTCGAACTTTCCGGCGATGGCCGATTCTGGTTCCCAATTTCAATAGCCATCTTTCTCTCCCCTCTGTCTCTCCATTCCAACCACCTTTACTCTTTCTCCCTCGCGCTCTTCCTCGGCCTCATCCTCGACATCGCCATAATCGGACCAATCAAGCACATTGTTCGTCGTCCTCGACCTCTATACAATAAAGGAATGGGATTGACTTTCAGCGTCGACAACTGGTCTTTCCCTAGTGGTCATTCATCTAGGGTTTGTTTCGTCGCCTCACTTTGTTACCTGTCGATTAGCGAAATTGTGGCCGGATTGGAGCAGCTGAAGATGAGGAAGGGGGAGATTGTGGATCGGTGGATTGGAGAGTATGATGATCTCGGTCTAATTGTTGGTGTGTTTGCATTGTGTGTTTGTGTTTGGGCGATGCTGACCTCGGTTTCTAGGGTTTTGCTTGGCCGGCATTTTGTGTTTGATGTCGTCGTTGGTGCCTGTCTCGGTGTTCTTGAAGGTTTGGTTGCTTTTCATTTCTTCAGGTTTTAGAATTTTGAGATGTTGTTTGTGATTATTTTTCCATATGAGATTGTAAATGTACATGAGAAACAACCTGTATTTTCTTTATAAAAACTATTGTATTGTGTACTGGAAACCTGTGTTATCATGATTGTTGTTGTGTGATATGTGAATTTCTTAGTGCAAAATCTGATGACTACTTGTTAACGGTGGTATTGCTGATTAACTTAGAATTACAGACTTAAACTTCATGTCATTATCATAAGGTATAGGATTCAGTTTCATTCTCTCTTTGTCAGGTTTTTTGCCTGAAGAAAATTTCTATGAATCCTGCCTTACTGTTAAGTCCTGAAGAAAATTTCCAGTTGAAACTTAGCATACTTGTTTGTTAGTGGATCTCCACGTGAGAATCAAGTTGGGATTTGGGATTTTCTTGGAGTAGTCTCCATCTAAGCCTCCTCTTATTTTGTATGCTTACTCTTTAGTCATGATCATGGCACACTCCATTAGCAATAGCATCCCTTCTCATCCTTGATCTGTTTTTTTTATATATATTTTGTTCGTCCGACCAAGTAGTTCTTCATTTGTTGAAAGTTGAGACAGCATCAGCTGTACTGGCTGCAGCAAATTACTTTTTTTTTCTTCTCTTTAACTCTTGAAAGATTCCAACTTTTAGCGTTCTTTGAGCCGACAGTATATGAATCAGCCAATCAGGACTTATATTAAAAATGCAGGACTTTTGTATTTTTATACTAAAATCAAATATTCAAAGTCCAAGAGACCAAGGTATTTAGAGGATCAGATCATGAAATCCTTGGTAAATGAATTATCTACTGATAATGCATTTTTTTATATAAATTATCTCTAACTAAAGAAAAGGGATGGAATGGGGGTATGATAAACACATGGGATCTTTTTTCTTGCAGAAGCTTTTGTAGGACAACATTAGGAATTTAGGATTGAATATATAATCTGTAATGATATAGTGGCTTTTGGTGATACCTTTTGAGTTTCTTATGATCCCTAGTTGACTGAATAATTTCAAAGCTGGACCCTATAAATTCCAAGGGGGCTGCATTATCTGAGATTGGATTGAAGCTACTGAATAGAAGAATGCAGTTTGATGAAGGCCAGGAGAGTTTTTAAAGTTTGGTATAAGTGGACCCTAATTGTGTTGTTTCCCATGTTTGAACTGTCATCATTACAGGAATAGTTGATGATGGTAGGCTTCAG
Organism: Oxyria digyna; assembly: GCA_029168935.1. Lineage (NCBI taxonomy): Eukaryota > Viridiplantae > Streptophyta > Magnoliopsida > Caryophyllales > Polygonaceae > Oxyria > Oxyria digyna. The sequence goes on along the minus strand of JAPVLV010000026.1, from coordinate 357,095 downwards.
TGTCTTAAGTGTCATTACTCCTTCACAATTCGAGAAAATCTTCTTGATTTCTTCTAATTTACAAGCGAAAACATAGTCATGTTAGGTCTTGTTTGATTCGTCTTGACAAGTACTATAACAATTTCGAAATTTTATATTTTTTACTAAAACGTAACTAGAGATATTGACAAAACAAAACGCACATCGGCATCCGTGCAGGATGAAATGGGGCTTATATAGTGGGACAGAGTGAGTAGTATTTAGTATTAGAGGTTTTTTTACTGAAAATCACCAGTAAAATACCGTATATTGCTCGAAATCACCTCATTAATTAAATATTACCGAAAACCACCCTTATTAAACCTTCCGTTAGCGATTGGCCACCCATGTGCTAACTCCGTTAAAATCAGTTACACGTGGCAAAATTTATATTATTGTATTCAAATAAATAAAAAAGCATTTACACGTAGCCTTGTAGTTCATCAAGGGAGGCCCACGCTGATGTGGCCTTGTAGTTCATCCAGATCCGGTTGACGTCGATGCCGGAGAACATATTCGGGGGGTTCCGACGACGATGTTGCAAATCACCCAAATCGAGAATCATACCTCCGACTGCACTCACAAGCATCTAGACGAGGCCTCTCAATTCCTGCAACCGAAGAGGCGCGACGGAGTGCGGAAACCCTAGCTCCTTGTCCGGGGATGGATTTTGGGTCGATGGGCCCGATTTTTTACTCCGATTCACCTACAACTCAAATCAAACAGATTCAAACCTATACTACCACTCAAATCAAAACAAGCCATGTTAGGATGGAGATTTGGTGGTGAAGAGGGCAACAAGAATGGGTGCAGATCTGGGTTTTAAAATGGCATGTTTTGAAATTTTGATTGATAGATAAGGGTATTTTAGTCAGTTCAAGTTACTTTACTATTTTTCATAATTAAAAAATCAGAAACAACATTTATACATTTTATATTATCAGATATGTCCGAGTTAAAATTTGTAATTTGTGATATTTATCAGACTTGCATGGTTCGTGAAACGCTAACGAAAGGCTTAATATGAGTGGTTTTCGATAATATTTAATTAATGAGGTGGTTTTGAGCAGTGTACGGTATTTTACGGGTGATTTTCGATAAAAACCTCTATTTAGTATGCATTTCTTCAGTGCTTGAGGCTTCTGCACATTTAAATCTAACCTTAGATTCTTGTAAATATAATGAAACTAAACAAACAAATTCCTCATAGGAAGTGTCATTTTTGGGTTTAATAGGAGGCACAAGCCTCTAAAAACCATATAGATTCAAACCCACAATAGATATAATAGATTTGAAGCCATAATCTAATTCGTACATAAAAGGAGTTAGATTCAAATATACGATCAAATGATCTCAAAATACGATCCCCAATTGCGGCTTTTAATCAAGATTGTAAGAATAATTTTGATTTTTTTAATCAAAAGCCCCTTAAAGCTCATGCTCAAGAGATGTAAAAACGACTCAAATTAAATACCCTATCATGAGTCTACAGCAATACTGTAGCAAAGGCCTCGTTTGGCCTCAGTTTTTTTTTGCATTGGGGGACCAAAACGCGTCGCTTAAAGCAAGCAACCACGTGGCGCCCTCACGTGGCATAATCCTAGTCATTCGTTTAATTAGTTATTATTTTTATTAAAAATGTTATATCTAGAAATATACTTAATTAAAAAAATTAAAAAAATACCATAATTCTAGTTACATTTTTCTCTACCCATAGACACTCATTTTGTATATATTTTGTATACATATAATTTTTGTATTTCATTTTGAGTATTATTAATTTCTATAATACGATAATAAGATCTTATTTATTTATTCAAAATAAAAATATATCAATAATTTAATACAAATTTGGGGGTATAAATGTAATTTTATAAACCTAACAACATTTTACTTACAACCTCCATTACAACACAAAAAGAAACAGTGAAGTTATAAGAAGGGTTTTAGCTTACAACCCTTCTTACAACCCCGGTTTTAAAGACTCCATTGAGAATGCCCTAAGAAAACCCGACGAAAAATAACTAGACTAGGAAAACCCGGTGTCATTCATCATGCCTCCAATGTTTTGCGTCAAATATTATTCAAATCGGGTCTTTTACAAATGTCATTATACGTCATCTATACATATACTAAAACAGAACGTTGTTTTGCCACATGTCGCCATTATATTCAATTCGCCTATGTGGCGACCTCTAAGCTATGCTACATCATCCACCATGTCATCCTCCACATCATCCGACTTTATATTTTGATATATATTTTTGAATTAAATAAGTAAAAAAATCAAAAAGATATCTAATAGGTTATATTACAAAAAGAAATATTAATTTTTATCTTTTATCATATGATATCTTATATCTTTATCTATTATTATGTTATTATGTTAAATTGAGTTATTAATGAACTTAAACTATAAGACATAAATCATAAACTATAAACTATAATCTATAAATTATAAACCATAAAGTATAAACTACAATCTATAAACTAATTAATAGAATAAAATATAAATATATTATTAAAATATTTATTACATGCGACCCCGTACATGATATGGGAACACACGCTAGTTATTACTAATAAAATATTCATCATCTCCAATTCTTGAAAATGATTTTTCTCAGTTTTTATTTAACCTTCCAACACAGATTCACATATATATCCCATCAATATAAATGATTTGCATGAATATATAAATTATTTTAAAATTGCAAAAATACACCAAATAGAGTATATGTGCAAACAAATAAGTATACAAGAAAAAATATGGGGCTTATTAATATAAATGTCGGTCTTATTAAATAAAGTGTCGAGATATATTTGCAAAAGCATAAGTAATAAAGAAAAATATCACCCTTATGAAAATTGGAAAAGTGTCATGTAATAATAGTTGTTAAAATGATAAATGATAATTATTGTGGAGCAATGACACGTGACACCCCTTATCATCCCTTGTCACCACCGTCGGACCTCCGCCGGACCACCTCCGACCACCGCTGGACCACCTTTGGGCCTCGCCGAAATAAAATTGTCACAAAGATGTATAAAATTGTTCACAAATATTACAAAATTATTTATTACTAAATGTTCATCACAATGTTCATAAATGTTCATTTGTATATACTCTACTGAATGTTCATCACATTATACTTAAAAGTTCACCAACTGGATATTCATCAAATTTTACTTAAATGTTCACCAATTGAATATTCATCATATTATACTTAAATGTTCATCACATTATACTTAAATGTTCATCAACTGAATGTTCATCAAATTATATTTAAATGTTCACCAAGTTTATAACACTTAAATGTTTATGTTATTTGGACAAACGGCAAACCACCACCGGACCACCACCGCACCACCACTGACCCACCATCAAGCAACCACCGGACCACCACTTATGTGGAACACCACTTTAATATAATTTCTTTTAAAAACACACTTAATTTTCAACAAAAATCACTTAAATGTTCATCATCTCATACTTAAATGTTCATCATCTCATACTTCAATTCAATGTTCACAAGAATTTAATAAAATGTTCATTACTCAAAGTTCATTACAATCGACTTAAATGTTCATCACGTTGTTAATAAATGTTCATCAAAATGTTGATAAATGTTCATTTGATATACTCTACTGAATGTTCATCACATTATACTTAAATGTTCACCAACTGAATGTTCATCACATTATACTTAAATATTCATCAACTGAATGTTCATCAAATTTAAATGTTCACCAAGTTTATTACACTTAAATGGTTATGTTATTTGGACAAACGACGGACCACCGCCGGGCAACCACCAGACCAACACGACCGCACCACCACTAACCCACCATCAAGCCACCGCTTATGTGGAACACCACTTTAATATAATTTCGAGTAAAAAAACACTTGATCTTCATCAAAAATTACCTAAATGGTCATCATCTCATACTTAAATGTTCATCAAACATCCTTAAATGTTCACATGCATTTAATAAAATGTTCATTACTCAAAAGTTCATTACAACTAGCTTAAATGTTCATCACGTTGTTCATAAATGTTCATCAAAATGTTGATAAACGTTCATTTTGATATACTCTACTGAATGTTCATCACATTTTACTTACATGTTCACCAACAGAATGTTCATCACATTATAATTAAATGTTCATCAACAAAATGTTTATCACATTATATCTAAATGTTCACCAATTTGAATTAGACTTAAATTTTAATTTATTTTTATACTTTAACTTTTTCATTTATTATTGGACCACCGTCAGACTTCTACCGAACCACAGCCGAACAACCACCGGATGGTCGCCGGGAAGTCGTCGGGTGGTCGCCGGGAGGCCGACGGACCACCACAACTACCCCCACTACAAATGGAGGTAACTAGTTTAATATAAGTCATTGATGTCAGATTCATTCTTATTTATCAGATTCATTCTTATTTATCTCTTGTATGTATATTTACAAACATTAAGATTTAAGATAATAAATAATATAAAATAGAGAATGGAGTGAAATTAAACAGCGTGGGTCCGGCCCATTTCATTTCCTAACTACATGCCGGCATGGCTTTTGTGTGGGCCTAAGCTTCTCCCTCTCGACTTACTTGAAGGTGGTTTGGGAGTGGCGGGAAAGAGTACCGAACCTCGCTTTCTTTTCTTTTTCTTTTTTTGTAAAATCCTCGCTTTCTTTTCTTACCCGAACCTACCATTTGAATTAGTCACAGCTTTACACTGATTTAGTCCTCGGATTTTCTCTTTTGGGAAAATAAAATAAAATCACCTAACCATTTAGGAAGGAAATATTTTCAAATTATTACAGCCTGATGATCTGTTATTATTAACTAAATTGAATGTCTCCGACATCTCCAAAATCATCATCACTAATTTTAAATTCCCCTCATTTCCCTCGTCTTATAGAAAAAGTTTTTACCTTTGAACTTGTTTTTACCTTTATATATGACATCATGTCATTTCCAGTGTATATAAAATTAAGGCTATTACCAGATGTTGATTCTTATGTTAATTAGGATTCATTTTTATGTGTTACAATGACTGATAAACCAATACTTTTTATCTATGTTTTTATATAAAAACGATATTTCACACACATATATATGAGTGATCGCTCACATAAAACTCACGCCAGAAACCTAGAACATCCTCACAAAATAAACTATTTATAAACATCTTATTACTATTGTTCGAACGAACGTACCCATCAACAATAAACTATTTATAATCAACATCTTTATAAACTAATTCACCTAATAAACTCTTAGTTATTATCTACATTTATAATGTTCCATAACTGAGATGAGTATTGCACCGACAATTTTAAATGTTAGGCCGTTTTTTTAAACGCCAACACAAAGCGCTTTACATTTTGTACCCTCAAATTACTTCCACGTTATCAAAATTTAACAATTTATTAACAATTTATTACTATTGTTTAGAATAAATAAATAGAGAAAAGACGTGCTAAATTGATAATCTTGGAAGGTGGGGAGCAACTAGCAATCGATTATTACATTTGGTTTGATTATTTATTTTATTATTATTTAAGGGACGGAGGTTCGGAACCAGCCTTGGCTTGGGGATTCATTCATACAACCTCACAAAAATCAGAAAGCAAAAGAACGAAAGAAAGCTGGGCAAAGAGAGGGTCATCAATGGCGAATTCTAAATTCCAATAAAATAGTTTTTTCTGCAATTAATAACAATATTCGGAAATGAAGGATTCGCCTTTTTCTCAACAATGTCTCTCCGTTGCTCTATAATTTCCCTTCCAACTCCACTTGCTTCCTCTCCAAACCTCAAATGCCGCTCTGATTGTTGACCTTTCTTCCGATTTCTTCTTCTTCTTCTTCTTCTTCTTCTTCTTCCCCCCTCTCTCTGTCTTTATAGAGTTTTTCGGAGTTTTTGTTAATTGATTTCGCCTGTTGAAAATTCTTGTTTCGGTTCTTGATTAGAGAATTTTGCTGCTGCTGCAGCTGCTTTGTTTTTTGAGAACATCATCTTCTTCGATTGAGTTCGGGACGAGTAGAATCTGGTATTTAGTTGAGTAATTTTGTCAATGGCGGTGCAAGGGATGCCGTCTTTTTCCATAGCTTCTGTGATCGAAGACGTTCTCCGACTACAAGGGGCTTCTTTGAGCGACAATGATTTGGCATCACGGAAAGCAGAAGAGACTTGTACGTTACGAATTACTTTTCCTTGTTTCCTGCATTAATTGAATAGGTTGCATTTAATAATTTTCATATTCTTTAAATGCTGTGCGTAAATAGGTCTTAGTGGTCTTACGATTGATAATCTGACATAGTATGAGGATTTTGATCATAAACCTGTCTGAAAACTCCGTGGAATGAATTGAATTATGCGTGTAACTGTGTAAGTGAGAACTGATTTAGGGATTGTGATGGTGATTGTAGCCGTAAGAATGAATGAAGCAGCAAGGTGGTTGAGGAAGATGGTTGGAGTTGTACTGGCCAAGGATTTGCCTGCTGAGCCTTCGGTTGATGATTTCAGGATTGGGCTGAGGAGTGGTGTTATACTTTGCACTGTCCTCAACAAGATTCAGCCCGGAGCAATATCAAAAGTATAACTCAATCTGACTTTCTTATCTTATGCATATTTTTGATGAAGAAAATGGCTATATGGATACATAATGCATTTGTTATAATAGGTTGTGGAAGTTTCAAATGATTCTGTTATAATTCCTGATGGAGCAGCTTCAATAGCTTACCAATATTTTGAGAATGTGAGGAACTTCCTTGGAGCTGTGGAGGAAATGGGGATACCAACTTTTGATGCCTCTGATTTTGAAAAGGTAGTGTCATTTGATAGAAATCTCTGCAGTGTTGTTTTGGTTGACTTTTATGTGACAATCCTCCTGTTGTTGTGGATGACTTGAATTATCAGGGTGGGAACACCTCATCGATAGTAAGTTGTGTTCTGGGTTTGAAATCATATGCTGAGTGGAAACAAGGAGGTGATTCCGGATCCCGGAAATTTGGTGCAAATGGGAAAGCATCAAACTCAGCAAATCCTATGGCGAGGATGAACTCTGAATCCTGCATGAGCTCAATATCAAGAAGCTCTTCTTTGAGTGAGAAGTCGTTGGATAATCTATTTGTTGATGTTGAATCTGCTCTTGGCCTTAATGACAATGTAAGTAACCACAAATTCATGCTCATGCACCTTCTGCTTATTTTGTTCAGTAAGATTGATGATTAAATGGATCACTGCACTTCTTTCCACAGAGCAAAACTCATTCCATAGGTACGCTTATTCGGTCCTTTCTTTCAGGCAAGAGGCAAGAGGAGATTCCATCAGTAAGCTCTCTTACTAGATTGTTGACTTGTATGACTTTAATGTAAATTTAACTCAGCGTTCATTATTCGTTGCCTTCAGAATTATATGGAATAAAGCAAAATGGCTCATTTAACTGTCTATGCTTCTTATTTTTTGAAGTAGCAGTGACGCAATCTTCATTTTGGGTCATTGGAAACAACCTCTTTGTTCTTTTAACACAGGTTTGGTTGCGTACATTCGACCCCTCCTCACCCTGCTATAAGCGGGAGCGCATTGGATAATGTTGTTGTTGTTTCTGTTCATATAGAATGTTATTTTTTTGGAATTACTGTTTAATGTCAATTAATTTATAATCTAATTGTTTGAGACCTATATAGAGTGACGAGCTGGTAAATTTGTGTATAATATGTGCTGCTTTGCTGTATTAGATTGTTGAATCATTGCTGAACAAAGTAACAGAGGAGCTCGAACACCGGTTAGATAGCCGAGGAGAATTGGTATGTGATTATGATGGCATCGAGTTGTTAACATACTTTTTCTAACTATAAGCCTTTGGAAATGTTCAAGTGTACTTCCTTTTTCCGTGCCTGAACAAAGAACTGTATTTTAGAGGAAAAAGAATAACACGTTTTGTATCACTTTCAATTTGCTATTTGGCAGCTGAGTACAACTTCAACTCACTCTGGACTTTCAGACCTTAACCAGTCTCCCGTGGCACCATATTTGCCAGAAATGCAGGTGAGCTTTCATTATTTACGTTACCAGATTCGCTACATGGAGATGATAATTATCCACTTCTTCGGTTTATTAATGACGTGACTTCTCAGTTTTAGGTGCAAGATGATAGAAATCCCCTAGACTGACCTTCTCTTGTTTTTTTATAGCATTCATCATGTGATGAAATGACCGAAGTGGATGATAAGAATGATGTAAGGGTGAGTTTTCACGTCAGCTTCTAGTATTTTGTGACAATTGACAAGTTTTTGGTGCGGTTATTCATTTGTTTTCATACTGACCTTTGCTCATTCAATAGCCTTCGTCATCATGTGATGAGATGACTGAAAAAGATTACAAAAACGAGGCCGTGGTGAGTTTTCCTGCATCACCTTCCAGATCTTTAGTTAATGTGGTAAATGCTCACATTTATAGCAAGCATGTTATTATTCCAATTGTTCTTTCCATATCAACTTCACTTTTCTGTTTTCTTGCATTATTGGACAAAAAGGTTGAAACAGTAGGCATAAGCAACAGACAAATGTCCATAAAGGGAGTCAGCAATATGCAAAATATCTATGAGAAAGATCTATCGACTTTCAATTTAGAGAAACAGCAGAGTATGGTTGAACAACAGCACATAGATGTTCAGGTAAGTGCAATTGAAAGCATTCTAAACTGAACTGCATCTGAACAATTGACATATAATGATGAATTCAAGGAGTCTATTTTCTGTTAACAAAAATATTATGGTTACCTTTTAGGAACTGAAGTGTACTATATATTCTACAAAAGAAAGCATTCATGAGCTGCAGATGAAGTATCAGGAGGATATGGAAAATTTAGGTGAATCGAATCCCCGGTGGCATTTTTGTTTTAAGAACATAAGGATTGAGCTAACTTTGCTTTCTATTCTCACAGGTAACCACCTCCACAAACTATCCTATGCTGCCTCTGGGTACCAAAAGGTTCTTGCAGAAAACAGAAAGCTATACAATTTAGTTCAAGACCTTAAAGGTATTACTATCTTTCCACAATCATGTTTCTAAGGCTTCCGTTTCTTATAACCACAACTGCTGTTCTGCTTCATTCATTCAAATAGGAAATATTAGGGTGTACTGTCGAGTACGGCCTTTCTTGCGTGGACAAACTATATCTTCTACTGTTGTTGACCATATTGAAGAAGGGACTATTTCAATAAAGACGCCTGCAAAGTATTGCAAAGAAGGGAGGAAATCTTTCACTTTTAATAAAGTATTTGGGCCAACAGCTTCCCAAGGTTTCCCTCGACTGCAGTTGCTGTATATGTGTGTTTATAAGGATTTTGCTTGTCTTTTTCCCTGTGCTGAAAAAACGAATTGTATTTTTACTTTTGCAGTGGAGGTATTTGCAGATACAGAGCCTCTTGTTCGATCTGTTCTTGACGGTTACAATGTTTGCATATTTGCTTATGGCCAGACGGGATCTGGAAAAACTTTTACAATGGTATGTCCAGACCAACTTGTTTACAATTCATTATTGACAAAAATAAACTCTTGATTGTAGTGTTACATTATTTATTTTTTATCACTTCGATAGTTTTGCTGTCAACGTGATCAGTATCACTTATGAGAATCCTCTTGACTCATTTTATGCAGAGTGGACCGGATGATCTGACAGAGGAAACTTTCGGAGTGAACTACAGGGCATTAAATGATTTATTTTTCCTCTCAGAGCAGAGAAAAGACACAGTTAGCTATGAGGTTTCTGTACAAATGATGGAAATTTACAACGAACAAGTCAGAGATCTATTAACTACAGACAGTACAATAAAAAAATATCCTTCATGATTCTCATAGCAAATGAATTTTTCCTAGTATCGTTTTTTTTTCTTTTCAGGGGAATCCTAGTTACATCAACTATTCACTGATGACAGAAATTTAGCCAATGTTTAATTCTTTAACACTTTGATACGCTAGAAATTCGGAACAGCTCTCAAAATGGAATAAATGTGCCAGATGCTAATCGAGTACCTGTGTCAACAACAGATGATGTTATCAGCTTAATGAACCTTGGCCTGAAGAACCGTGCAGTGAGCTCTACTGCCATGAATGATCGTAGCAGTCGTTCTCACAGGTTTGCTTTCATTTTCTCATTTATCACTCTGCCTAAAACATGCAAGTATTGTTAACCATGCAAGGTCTATTATTTAATTCCCTTAATTTATTTGTTTTCAGCTGCCTGACTGTTCACGTTCAAGGAAAAGAGCTGGCTTCGGGAGCCACCCTTCGTGGTTGCATGCATCTAGTTGATCTAGCCGGAAGCGAAAGGGTTGAAAAATCTGAGGTGACTGGAGATAGACTAAAGGAAGCAGTACACATAAACAAGTCTCTTTCTGCTCTAGGAGATGTAATAGGTGCTCTTGCTCAAAAGGGTGCACATGTTCCGTACAGAAACAGTAAACTCACACAATTGCTCCAAGACTCACTCGGTTAGTTTATTAGTATTACACAGTATTTTCTGAGCTAGAGTACATTTTATCAGTTCACCTTTCCATGGTCCTTTTGCACTCTCACTATCTACATGCGACTCAATGTTTTTCTTAAGGAGGTCAAGCAAAGACACTTATGTTTGTTCACATAGCCCCGGATCCAGAAGCTGTTGCGGAAACATTAAGTACACTAAAATTTGCTGAACGTGTGTCTTCTGTGGAGCTCGGAGCTGCCCAGGTTAACAAAGAAAATGGGGATATCAAAGAACTGAAAGAGCAGGTTCAGTTTTAAATTACAGTTATTATTTTTCTTTTGTGTGAAGTATGCGGTCTTCTGATGTACAAGATTTTCCTCCCTGCTTGGTTAGATTGCAAATCTGAAGGCTGCTTTGGCTAAGAAAGACGAAGAGCAGGAAATCCTCTGTAATTCACTGCTATCCAGCAGCCCAGAGAGTCAAAGAACAAAATCCACTTTATCTTCACCTTCACATCCTCTATCACAGCCTAGTAAAGACTTATCAAACGGTCGGAAAATTCTGAAGGAGGATAAGGTTTGTTCATTCCTTTCTCTCATATGCATTATAAGCTATAAACATTTTTAACAGTATCAATGCAAAAAAACAGCACGGGAAAATGCATTTGATCTATATGTTAGTAAGAGTTACTACTATGTGTTACAGACAAGTAACAGCCTTGCTTCACATGCAAGAAGGCGAACGTTGGACCCAAGAGATATATCAGATTGGCCTCCCCTTAGTTCTCAGAAGGGAACAAGTGACTGGCTTGAGAAGATTCCCATCAAACGTGACTCAGTAGATAGAAGCAGGTCACTGGAAACTCTTGAAGATAAAAGCCGGAATCAATTATCAGCCCCGTATTCAGAGGTACTCAAAGGAAGCAACCAACCGCCTTCTGCTGATGAGATAGACGAGTCGTCTGAGGTTGCAACTAGTGACTCCTCAGAGAGAGACTTCCAACCTTCTGTCAAAAGAGTTTCCAGCTTATCTGATGTGACAGGCTCAAAGCTCAGAAAACCTCAGTCAAGAACAAAAAACCAGGATTCTAGGTAACTTTCTCAACTTTAAAATTCCATCCTGCTTAAAAAGAAACGGAAACTTTCTGTTATTCATCTCTATTTCAAAATTTTCAAAAATCCACCTGTGTTTCTGATTTTTGTCGAAACCACACGCATTAAAAGCAAAACAAAGGTAAGATGCATTTTTTGGGAAGTTTTTATGAGCAATGATTTTGATAACAACTGCAAATTGAGTTTTTTCCTCCATGAATGCCTGAAATAATATTCATTTTTTCTTTGTGAATCAGGAGTATGATCCCAGCACCTCCAACTCGGAGACTGTCTGTAGGAGCCGGTCCTATTTCTTCAACGGGAAACAACGAAAGGCAAAGCCTTTACCTGAAGCGAAAAACTGCAACTTCAAAGTGATTAAATTTGAGCATCTGGCTGATCCATATATATATATACTATAAGGTACATATTTGCGCTCTGCTTCCTTTTCAACAGTTGAAAAGATACAAAAGGAAGTAAGGAGGAGTGGCTACCTTTTCCTTTGTAAAGACGAGGCAACCTGCATCCTAATTGCCTAGACTGTATACCAAACCACCAACTCATCGCCTATTTCTGTCCATATGATTACGATGAGCGTTGATTTATTATTTTTCTTACAAAATTTTGATGAAAATCTCTCTACCTATGAAAAGAGGTAAGCAGAGAAGATAAGCATGAGAGAGGTTTTGTGTTGTGTTCTGTGAATGATATGTTATTCAGATTAATACCCATTCCTTTTCATTTGTCCTCTGAAAATATCATGAGCATACAGTAATTCATTTTTATCCTGATCATATAAAATATACGGAGTATCAGTAATTTCGTCCTCGTCTGGCATGAAGAACTTTCATCTTTACATCTGATCCACTTTATGAATCGAAATCCCGAATCCATGTATTAATCGGCATAAAAAGCTTCATTTACATTGCAGGTACGAGCACATGACAAATTAATAACCACATGATTCAGATTCTGTGAAACTGAAACAGGACCGAGTAAATTAACTAATCAGAGTGGGTATGAGGATGGACTTGTGGAAGGAAGGAAGCTGAAGCTGAATGGAAGAACAAGCAAATTGAAGAAATGTCATCCATGGCAATCCCACACCTCTTCCTCCTCCATGCCTCTTTTGCGTGATTCACAAGCCACTTAGCAGATTTAGCCTTGTCGGGTGCCGATGATACGATCCTCACTACTTCTTCGTTGGATAGTACATCCCATACCTACAAGACAACAAAACCAACTTAGTTCATGAAAATGCTTTCAATTAAAGAGTAATTCTCAAAGAAACAAGTTGACATACCCCATCAGTAGCAACAACCAAGAACTGATCTTTATTGGTTAAACATAATTGTGTAACACTAGGCTCTGATATCAGACCAAAGTCTTTGATACAGAAATCACCAAAAGCCCGTGACATTGCCAGCCCTGGCAAGTCGTCATTTGGGAGCCACACTCGGTGTAGTCCTGGCTCGTCTCGTACACAAAAAACTCGCCCATTAGACTCAACTATTCGTGCTTCCTCCTCTGTACGTGCACATAAACAACCAAATCCAAAAATGTTATGTCAAACTAATTTACAACAATATGGCCGGGGTGGGGTTAGTCAACTTATTTACCAGGTATATTGGGTTTGAAATCAACTGTCAGCTGAACAGCTACCAAGCTTCCATCATCTGATGTTGTAGCTAGAACAGCGCGGGAATCTCCAACGTTTGCTACAATGATTCTATCACCCTAACACAAAAAATTAAAGGCTCATTTTTTCATCAGCAAAAAAACAACATGAATATGAAGCTGTACCTGTCTAACAGCAGATAGCGCGGTGGAGCCACTATAGAACGTATCAATCTTTCGGTGATGATCAAGTTCCTGATCAACAACAGCACATGTCTTAAAAAAGGCCTTTTTCCATATGTTAAACCACTGCAACTTCTTATAATCCTTCTCCAATTCCACATCAAATGCAGCTTCAGCAAGCGTTTCTTGCCAGTTTCGTAGCAAGCATGAAGGCAATACATCCCTCACTTTCTTAGACACAAAGTGACCCCATGGTCCATGTCCATCAAAGACGCCACAAAACATCGTATCTTGTTGGCATCCGAATTCCTATAAATAAAATTAAAATTACAGTATCCTATATATATAATATTAGTTGTTCTTATATAATCATTTGAAAGGGATTGAGGTTTACCTCCCAAACAATGCAACAATCTTGGTTAATACCCTTTTCACCCCTTCTCGTGTAGACAGAGGCAACGTTGTTGGATTTTTCGACATTAACAAGACCGGAAGATGTGAGGATCAAATCATTTTTCTTGGCTTCTTTCATGATGTCTTCCACAGCATCTCCTCCATGGTTACTACTAGAATGCTTCCTCTTTTTCATCGAAAACGAGCATGAGAGGCCGTTAAACAAAGAGGAAAAAGGACCCATTGCCGCTAAACAAGAGAATAGAGACATTAAACATGTTTAGTGGTTGCACATTCTTATAATAGCTCTGTTAAAATCAGAGTTGAGTTGTTTTGGGAAGAAAGCACATTGTTTTGAGTGTTTCTCATCAACAAGTAATGGGATATTATAACTAGATTAAGCATTTTAAAAGTGGATGATGAACCTTGAAGAGATTCAAAAGGCATCACTCTTATCCAAGCAAAAAGCAACAGAGAATATACACCTTCGAATGGAATTCCTACACAGCATTTCTACTCTTTATGGGACCCTTGATAAGAACATGCCAGAGATTTCTCATTTCATTAAAAAAAATTAAGCCCATCAAATTACAAAAAAGGACAAGAAAAGGTGGGAGTTGATCTTGATTCTTGAGGCTTCAAAACCTCATTAAGCCCATCATATATATATAAAACTGCTATCTGAATACTGATTTTTTTGAAGCCTACTTTAAGACTGAAAAAGCACAAAGGTACATCTAGAAGCAAAAGTTGTAACTTTATTTAGATTACGTTTAGTTAAAATCCGGGTTTGATTAATTCTGTAAGATTTCTTCTAGTATCAAGAAAGAAAGATATTCATAATAAGCTTATGAAATATTCATATCCCACAATGTAATTCCTCTCTAACAGAGACCATAAAACACAACAACAAAATTCTGTAAGAGATTGAAAATTAGAAGTAGCCTTCTTTAGTTTTTTTAATACCTTTTTCCTTGGGAAGAGATCAAGAGAAGACTGGAAAGAAAGTGACGGAAAATGATGTCATCGCCGGAAAGTGGGTCCCTCTCCCCGGGAAACTAGAACGGAAGATAGAGGAAGGTTGGACTGCAGATTAAGAGATAGATCAAACTCCATCGTTCAGATTTGTTTTTTTTTTCTTCTGGTTTCGATCAGTTTGTTGGCAAATTCCTTTTTCTTCTTTCTGTTATTGTGAGTCTATTCCAGCGAGGAAGATGAGTTTTTTTTAAAAAAGATTTTCCTCCATGAAAGCTCCTCCAAGTTTCGCAAGACCGGATAAATTTCTTATTTCCTCTATTACAATTTTATTATATATTTTTCCATTTTGTCGATTATAGCAAATCCACTTTCGCCTCTTGCCATTTTTTCTTTAATATATGCTCTATAACACTAATTAAGATATTATAAGATGTCAGCAATATATTGATCAGAGTTTTAAAGGTACATTTTAAATCCCTAATACACTCCGTATGACATAGGTTAAAAATTATATATATAAATATAGTTTTAGAAATACAATACTTCATTTAATACTTTTAACCATGTTTTTTATACATAATGTTTGTACGTTTAGCCGTATACATTTTATATCTAGACAGCACTGATTTATTACATAGTTTAAAGGATACAATATGACAATTATTATTATCGAAAAATCATTTATACTAATTAGTTAAATCAAAATTATTGTGGTCCCTTGATCTACAAATAATTGGGAGTTGAAATGATCGATATTGATGATAAACATATAAGTCTTCGGTTATCACATGTACAAATCCTCATCATGATTCATGTCCTTGTCTTACTTCCGCTATTTCTAAACAATATTCTAGTTTTTGTTCCCTATAACTATACGATAGAATGGATATGATTCATGAAGTTGATATTGTAAAATATTTCGATGATTTTGGTGCCAAAGCATGATTGAATGGTTCAAAATTGCACATAAAAAAAAACCTTGATGATAAAATAAGAATATATAATGGACACAAGATCAACAAGAAGAATCAATTAATTCACACGCTAAGCTGTCATAAAAAAAACTTACATACAATAATAATCATGATAATTTATTAGTTTTATATTTAAAAACAACTTATATACACATATGTTTACTTGGTTGACAAATAATAATAAACTCATGTGGAAACTTGTGGCTGAAATGAGATTAAGAAGTTTTATATCACAAAGCTTTGTAGTCATATTTTTGTATAGCGACGATAGATTTCGTAGTCATTCTCTCACAGTTCGGTGGTTATATATATATATGCGCATGAGAAATTAAAGTAAGTGAAATAGTAGATTACTTATTCAATGAAAAGTCGATATTGAAAACACATAATGTCGGTCGATGGTCATCCCGTCGTAGATGACATTCCGCTTCTTGCCCAGATAAAAAAAAAAATGTCATAATTATAGAGTCATGTCATAGAGTCATAGAGCACACAAAAGCGGCATTTACCTAATCCCTACCGGATTTTGGGCGGCAATCGCCTTTCTCCTCCTCTTACACATTAATTATTAATGTTATTACTAGATTCGGACACCCCTGTTTCGTGCGGGTATAATGCATTTTACTTTTGTTGAAATTTATCTATATTATTTTCATGATAATTATGTAATAAAAGAATAGATGTTCTTTTTAACTAAATATATTAATATTAACATACTCTATTTTAAATATTAGTAATATATAATATTTAATTACTAATTATTGTTATAATAAAGTCATTATCGGTATAATAGACAATTTAAATTTGTTCCCATTGAAAAAGCTCAGTTAGTTGATTTGACGAATTGGGAAAATAAGAGATTAAATAGAGTATAAGAGATTAATTTATTGTCAATTTATCAGTAATTGGTAAGAAAACAATCAACCATTTATATAGTAGGTCATTACCCGCGCTTCACGCGGGCCAAACACGTTTTATTTTTGTCGATATTCATATGCTTAAGATATTTTTTCATATATTTATTTTTTAGTAATTTTTAATAAAAGAATTGGATATCTCTCATATGTAAACAAGAATCACATAGTCGTTGGCAGTGCTCGAATTGGAGGTGAAGAGCGAAGGAAAAAAAAAAGATGAAAAAAGTGAAAATATTAATAATTAAGCACATAGTTATGATTTTTTTGACATTTAATAAGTCTCAATTATGATTTGTTAATAGGAGATAGATATAGAGAATAAATTTAAGTTTAACATTAAATAGCCCCAATTGACATTACTTTCTCAAACTCATGATTTTTTATATATATACTAGAATCGGACCCCCGCGCTACGCGCGGGCCAATACGAAATTTTCGATATAGTTTTAACACTTTAACGTTGCTTAATAGAAGTCTCAAAATTTGATCGAGCTAAGCATATTCACAAATGCAATTTAAAAATGTTCAGTTCAAGAATGAATGTTCAGTGCATTAAGTCATAGAGTTTAGCCAAAAAGATGTGTAAATTAAAAATGTTCTCTATGGTCTAAACAAATGCAATTTACACTTTTTCCAAGTTGATAATTTGTTAGTCAATTACGTCAACACCGAGATTGAAAGAGATGAAGACTGACCTCCAAGGTCTTGATTTGTCCATCCTTTGCTGCGGGACACAGATATCTGAATAATCACGCTGTTTCAGAAAATCAACATGATTCAGATATATATATATATATATATATATATATATATATGATAATGAATATGATTTTTCAGACAATTTTCAATTGAAAGAGCAGTAAATGGACTTACAGCGGGCTCGTCGTAATGAGCATGACCCTTGGAAAGGATGGAAGGCAAAGGATTTCAGACTTACAGTGTATCATCCTTCTGCAAACCAGTGTTGTTTTCTGAAGCTGCATCCTTGAGGAGGGCATGCTTATTTGGGTTTTTCTTTGTAGATGACATCTTTCACTGAGAGAGAGATGCGGGTCAAACTCAATCAAAGGGGCACAAAAATATCGTAATGCATAAATCATAATAATATTATACATCAAAATGTATGAGAATTAGGATATAGTTGTCATTGCCTTTTTTGTGGCACTGCTACAATCATGAAATTACGCAAATAAGAGGTATGGTGAAGTGACGAACATATGGAGGTTAGGAGGGCTGAATGTATCCAAAGAATTTGGTTGAGACAAATACAAAAACAGATGGTGTGCATTAGGAAAAATCTGTAAAAGTAATCACGGTGGCTTAGATATGGATAAGATACCGCCTTGGCGACCTTATCACTCTTTATATCATAACAACACTATCTTCAACATTCATAGTTAAAAGTATATATACTTTAGTATGTTGGAAGAGGATGTGCATCACTGCACGAAGGACTAACAACACCATGTGTATCACACAAACTCAGCATCACTTACACCAGCCATGTAAAACTCATCATATCCTTCATATTGGATTGAAAAAGCTTCTCATAGAAAAACAGAAAGTGATGGTCGAAATTAGATACCGAGCCCAATCCCGCCTCCTTCAAAGGAGCTTCCAGATTCCAAGTGAATGGTTCTAGCTCGAACCGCCACTACAACACAAATTTAGGCATAACTTTTTATTGACAAGTCCAAATCATGATTCGTAAAGTTCCACATATCCGTAAGGAGATTTCTCACCTTATGGAATCAGTTAAATATTTTTATTTGTAAGAGAATATGCCCAGAAATTCCAGAACTGTAACAAAACGTCGAAAATTCCAACTTTCAAATCCAATGCAATTAAACATTCGAGCACATCAATTAGGTCATAAGTAACAATCAATTTCACTAAATTTCAATTCAACATCAATTTAACCAAGTATTTCACCAATAGGTTAACTTTAACTACTACATAAATTTGTGAATAAAACTACATTCTCCATTTATTCACATCTAGAACTTACAGAAAGAAAAGATGCATGAAGCCCATAGAACAAGAGCAATCTGGAAAACCGAAGTACTTATAGGATACAGAGATTTATTGAATGTTTAGCCCCTACTAAAGAGTTTGGATTTATTGAATGTCGTCTCTTTCTTTATGCTCTGGCCTGCTAATTTGCTTCTTCAGATTCCTTTTCAGCTTTCTTTATGCTCTCGTCGTATTCATTCTCGGATATCCATTCATGAGGGAGATAAGGAGCAAAAAAGGAAGAAGAATTGCATTCTCACATTTGTAATTGAAGTTGTATACTTGTCAGCTCCATAGTGAAAATGGGTACCTCTTCCAGGAAACATTATTTTTTCGCCTCTTCCAGGAAACATTATTTCACAACCATCCAGTTCTTCTTCCTCCTCTTCCTCCTCTTCCTCCTCCTCCTCCTCCTCCTCCTCCTCTTCTTCTTCTTCTTCTTCCTCTTCTTCTTCTTCCTCTTCTTCTTCTTCTTCCTCTTCTTCTTATTCTTCTTGCATTCTCACATTTGTAATTGAAGTTGTATACTTGTCAGCTCCATAGTGAAAATGGGTACCTCTTCCAGGAATCATTATTTTTTCGCCTCTTCCAGAAAACATTATTTCACAACCATCCAGTTCTTCTTCCTCCTCTTCCTCCTCCTCCTCTGCTTCTTCTTCCTCTTCTTCCTCTTCTTCCTCCTCTTCCTCTCTCTTCTTCTTCTTCTTCTTCTTCTTCTTCTTCTTCTTCTTCTTCTTCTTCCTCTTCCTCTTCCTCTTCCTCTTCCTCTTCCTCTTACTCTTCTTCTTCTTCTTCTTCTTCTTCTTCTTCTTCTTCTTCTTCTTCTTCTTCTTCTTCTTCTTCTTCTTCTTCTTCTTCTTCTTCTTCTTCTTCTTCTTCTTCTTCTTCTTCTTCTTCTTCTTCTTCTTCTTCTTCTTCTTCTTCTTCTTCTTCTTCTTCTTCTTCTTCTTCTTCTTCTTCTTCTTCTTCTTCTTCTTCTTCTTCTTCTTCTTCTTCTTCTTCTTCTTCTTCTTCTTCTTCTTCTTCTTCTTCTTCTTCTTCTTCTTCTTCTTCTTCTTCTTCTTCTTCTTCTTCTTGGTCTACAACAACATCACGGGCCTTTTCTCTTGCTTTCGTATCTACTTCTTCTATCACACCCTTGTTGCTTAGATGCAACTCCATCTTGACATCAACATGTGTCACTTCTCGGACGTCCTTCTTTCCATAAGCATTGACGACATCTAAGGTTGGTGTTTCATCAACTTCATCCTCGTAGATGTAGTTGCGATTTGGGCAAATATCAGCCAAGTGACCTCTTCCTCCACACATAACACATATGATGTCACGTGTTCGAATACGAGGTTGCAGGGCTGAACCATACTGATCATAAGGATTGCTAGCAAATATCTCAGGTGAGTCATAAACTCCCTCGGGCTGCACCAAAGAGTCAGAAGAAAAACCATAGGAGTCATAATAATAATAATGTTCATGCTCATACCTCATATGTGGGTTCATGTCATGAAAATCAAGTCTTTGATCCTCTAGTTGTTGCACATCCTCACAATATGAAAGATCATCATAGTGGTAGACCCTAGTTTGTTCATTGAAGCTCACCTTCTTCTTCCTCCTTTGAACAGTCCCATATGTCGCTCCATAAGCTTGGGCTCCATAGTAGTCATATCCTAAGCGGTTCATCGACAAGTATTGGCCATGTGAGTAGCTCATGTCCTCCCAGTTGGCATATCTATGATAAGTCCAACCTACGTCAAACACTTGACGATCCATGAATGGATCCTTAGGTTTGGCTTTGGAACGAAGACGATTTGTGTATGGGGGGGGGGGGGCGGGGTCGGCCGGCTCTGTTTGTAGGGTTTCAAGAGTCTCTTCAAATATTGGAGGCTTGCTTTCCAAGAATAAAATCCCTACAAGAGAATAAAGGAAAAGAAATAAAATCTTGAATATCTAAAAAGGAAAATAAGAAAATAAAAGAAAATCTCAATATGGTTAGATAAGATCTTACCAACTTGGTAACAACTTATCTTCCAAGT
Organism: Oxyria digyna; assembly: GCA_029168935.1. Classification (NCBI taxonomy): domain Eukaryota; kingdom Viridiplantae; phylum Streptophyta; class Magnoliopsida; order Caryophyllales; family Polygonaceae; genus Oxyria; species Oxyria digyna. The sequence goes on along the minus strand of JAPVLV010000026.1, from coordinate 336,401 downwards.
AAAGAATATCTTTTATTTTCCTAAAAGAAGGAAATAAACAAATATCAAGATTTGGTAACAAGAAGATCTTCCCCTCTTTTTTTTTTTTGTAATTTTGGAAATTGATGGGGAAAAGGGAGAGTGCCACTCGGGCGGCCCAAAGGCCAGCCCGCTAGGCGCGGCTGCGTGCGCACCTCGGTGTGCGTGCTCCCGCTCGAGCGGTGGGTTCCGCCTTGCCAACTTGGCGATTCTTCTCGTAATCTTCCCTTGCAAGATTGTTAGCCCGCTTGAAATAAAAGAGACAAAATTAGGTTAACGTTTAATTTCGCAGCCCTAGGCTCGAAATTCCTCACGCTTTCCCTTTTTAGAAGGTTCTCTCTCGGTTTGGGCTCGAGATGAAGGTTCTGGCTAAAAAGATTCTTCCAAGAAATCCAAAGAAAACTCAGTTGAGATTATGCCGCAAAGAACTGTTGAACAATAATTTTCGTAAGAAAATCAAAAAATGCAAGATTCAATTCGAAAATCTCTAGAGCCGCCCCCGGGCGGGAAAGCGTCGGGGCGGAGTTTGAGGCTACTAGCCCGACTCACTTGACTTGACCCCTGGGACTTCTCAAGGCTACTAGCCCGGGTCCTGCTCAACCTAATACAAACAAGGCTACTAGCCTAAAACGTTCTCGCCTTAGCCGGATTTCTCTTCGGCTAGTCAGGTTATAGAAAACTCGTTTTTTTTAAATGGCCGACCGGCCGTGTAGGGGTAGGGAGCTTGAAAACACTTCCCGCTCGTTTGCCCTTTTTGAAATTCGAATTAAAAAAAGATTTTTTTCTAATTTCCTCCCAAAAATAGTTGCACAAAATCCCAACAGAATATCTCAAGCCTGATTCTTCCCTTGATTTATGGGTTGGTTAGGGTAAGAAGGGATTAGGGTTTTTGGCTCACCCTGGCCGTCCTCCGTCCCGAGGCTAAGACGCCGCTTGCTTCCCTCAGCTACACTCTCCTCTCCGGCGCTCGTCACATGTTTTAAGGAGGTTTTGGCCGAAAAAATTTCTCACCCTCTCGGCTTAAGGTAGATCTGAACAAAATGCACCCGAGTGAGTAAACTTCAAGCAAAGGGAATACGAAAATAGAACGGTTTACCTCGTTTAGCTCTGATACCAAATGATGGCAGACGAATCTGCAGGATCGAATATATGAGGCTGAAAACGTTCTCTTGGGGTTGATGGGGATGAAGTCGATGTTGAGATGGCTTCGAGAGATCGTTGTGACAGACGATCGATCGAACTTTGGCCTTCGACAAGTGTTATCTTCCTTGACCCAGTCGTCGATCTAGGAAGACTTGCTTGACTCGGACTCGATAAGCAAGTGACGTCTTTCTTGACTCAGTCGTAGATCTAGAAAGACTCACTTGACTCGAACTAACCTAAGGAGTCCACCTAGGGTTCTTTCAAGGTTTGGAGATCGAAATATGTGCAAACAACAGATCGATCTCACAGGTCAATATCAAACCAAGGGTTTCCGCTTGCAATTCAATATCAAACCGAAAACTACAGCTAAACGACGTCAAAACTAAAACGTAAATATCAATTCTCAAATTTGTCTAATCTGCTTAAAACCCTAGAAAAACACATAATAAATAGCCTTCCCGAATTATTTGATTCACAAGAAAGGAAACCCTAGAAAAGTCCTAAAATCTTGAAACTTGTTCTGATCATGGCGGCCTCGTCCAATCACGAATGGGCCTCAAATTTGGACAAAATTAAGATAAGCCCAATTATTGAAACATATCCAAAGGAGAGCTTAATCCGATCTTCCGTTTGCTCAAACGAACAGAAACAAATTCGGTCCTTGCAGCAGCCATATCTTGGTCATTGGGCCTCTGTTGGGCTTCAACTTTGGACACGACCAAGATAGGCCCAAGAAGTATATTCTGACCAAAGATCTTCTCAAATGGACGCCCGAGCCGTCCAGGAAACTCTGCCCTAGTTCCATCCCATCTTCGATAGCACCGCCTCTTGTCGTCTCTTCGGCCTTCAGCTTGGTGACGGGATCGTATCATGGGTTATTCTAGGAGACGCTCCAGCGTACGTACATCAAATCATTTTTAGGCAAAGGATGATTTGCGTTCTGCACGAAATCAAACCAACGAAATTAACAATGTGCAATCGTGAGCAAACCACAACAGTAATATCTAGTCCTAAATTAGGGATCTAATGGAATGGCGCGTCGTTTTACCGTAATTCGAGATGCGAAGTTTGCTCTGAAAAGAGCATGACTTCCAATTTCTCTTCTAGACCTTTAATCGAACAGATGGCGGGCAATAAGGGAGGAAAAGAGAAAGTAGGAAATCCGGCCTCAGTGACGTCCATGCAAACTTATGCTATACCTTGACACAATAGGAGATAAAACCACACCAAGAAAACCCTCATGCCTTCAAAATTAAAGAATTCAAGGTTCCAATGCCGAACACAGATCGCCCCAAATTAATTTAGCAGATCGAGATCGAACATATCCACAATTTTCGATCAAAGATACGGTAGGTTAACATCTCGTGACCAGAGAGAGCAATTTCAGTCGAGAAGATGGATTTACAGTGTAACTGAGTACCTTATCATTAACACTTGCATCTTTGAGCCTCTGAGTGTGAATCCATCGCCCTGGAAAAACAATCTACTGTCGAGAACCCACCTAATAGCGCGACATAAACGTAAGCATGTAGAAGAAGCCAATTAAAGGCGGAGGATTGAAAAAGTTACAAAACCTAAGAATGTGAGGTGTAGGGTGATAGTTGAAGGAAGTGAGGGACTGAACGACAGCGAAAATTTCTTCTCGCTTGGGAGCAGGGAGTGTGGGTTCAACGACTGCCAAGGGAGAAGAAGAGTCGGTCGGATCAACCTCTAGCACGGGAGCCTCCGATTCAGCGAATTTGACGACGGTTGACAGTGCGATGTTGTTTCGGGGCTGGCTTGGTGAAGCTTCGGATGAAGAAGAGCATCAGACTGTGGTGGCGATGGCGGGGAAGGAGAAGGGAGAAAGAAAGTGGACTGTGCGGTTTGAACATGGAAAGGAAGGAGGAAGAGGCTGCCGGAAGGAGGCGGCGATTATGAGGTAGTGCAATGGACAACCCTAATTTATATCAGAAACACATAACTGAAGGTAGAAGGGATAACAACAATGAAGTACAGTAATGGAAACAAAAACGGACGAAGAAGCATACCAACAGTCGTTCCCATCATTGACTCGACGGGACGAAGGGGGGCGTTGCAACGCTCGCCATAACTGCAGAAGCATTCACTACACGAAATGAAAATTGAAGAGGGAAGAATAAGGAGACGGCAGGCCCGTTTTTCAATGCCTGGCCCAGTTCCGACCCGGTACCAATTTCCATTATTTTCTCAAAGGCAACAACTATGAGGAGGGTAGGAGAGGCGGTGCAATAAACTTGAGGAGGGCATGAGAAATTGTCAAATATAAATAAATGGGGGAGAAGAAGCGGGTGAATGGGGAGAAGAAGCTGGTGAAGACCAGACTGAACTTATGAGCCCATTACCACTGTCAGGCCCGGAATTGAATGTTTGAGCCCGATACAGTTTACCATTACTTTTGCAAATCCATGGATTATTATATAGATATAGACTAGTCTCGTATGCACGTTGATACGCTACACTTTGTATGGAGTAACTAGGGGTTATTACATTAGTTTAGGAGTATTATCATATGTGTTTCGAGTCATTATTATGTTCTGAGATATTTATTAAGAAGTGAAGAAATTGAGATCAGAACCGAAGAAGATTGAAGACTTGAAGAAATCACCGACGGCGATCGCCATGGATCAGCGACGATCGCGGTGGAACAACAGAGACCGAGGGCAGATTTAATGAAATCCGCGACCGCGGATTATAATCCGCGATCGCGGGTATTGCACTGATGCATGTCTGGCCGTGCGATGAATTGCAAGTGGGCCGCCCATTATATTAGCAAGCAGGTGGAGCGTATTGAAAAGGAAGCAAGCTGTTGGGCCCACCTTGGAAGCTTGCAGCCCATAACCAATTAATTGGAGCAAGCTTCTCACAATTGAAAATCAGGCCACGTGATTTCAGTCACCGCTTTGATTTATTTCTTTTCCTTGTTTTGTTTTATTTCTTTCCTTTTATTAATTAGTTTTGGGATTTATCTTTTACCATATATTTTTAGGGTTAGTCTCTATTTAAGAACCCTAGTTCTTTCTATCTTTCCATCATCTTTTCCATGAGACAATTTAGTTCTGCAACCATGAGCAGGAACTAATCTCCATTGTTTTACTTAGCGGTTGAAACCTTCAGTTATTAAGTTGTGAGATTTCTAAACTCTTGTTCTTTTCCTATGGGTTTGTATTAATTCTCTTATTCTTCATCTATTGATTTCTATTAGTTTTGCTAGCTTGATCACCTAGTTTGATTGATAGTTTTCTATTGCTAGACTAGGAATATACGGTGGAATTCCTTGTCATTGTAGCATTCATATCTGCATGATCTGGTAGTTGATTGCTTTTATGAAAGAGAATTGATTGCATGTTAATACTTGACGGTTGTAAGTTATTGCATGCATCCTTATGATTCTTGTGCCCTTTGCTGCTATTTCATCTAATCTTGAGAGGTTTCCCTGATTGCTGAATAGTAAGTATTATCAGGACCGGTTGGCCTGCTGATATATTAAAGATTGGAATAGGAACATTCCCTAGGATTGATAAGAACCTGAGATAATCTATGATCAACTTGATTGACTGTTGTGTGGATACTTGCTAGGTTAAACCATTTCTCAATATATTCACAACCAAACCCTCTTTGCTTATTACTTGTTACTTTTGTGTTCCATACAATCAAAACCCCCCCTTGGTTACTTGTTACTTGTTCGTTAGCTGGTATTTCGCTTGACTGTATAGCGATTGGTGTTTTGATTCCCTTGGGTTCGACCTCTACTTGCTTGCTATACTTTAGTTAGTGTTTAGAGTTTTCTTTGATTTGGCACTACGACTTTAGCCTCATCAAATTTGGCGCCGTTGCCGGGGAATTGAATTATTCCAATTCTGTGCTAAGTGTGACTTATCAACTGTTTGGTGTGAACCTTTATGGTTCAGACCCGTGCTACTAACTCATCTCTTGTTGCTTTTGATTCAGAGATTGAGAGGACGTTCCACAGGAACCGAAGAGCAGCTCTGAACCAAGAGAACGAGATGGGTGATCGACATGGGCCGCCATTGCCTACTATGAGGCAACTCACTGCCCCAGACTTAAACCAACAACCTTTAGCAGTGAGGTTTCCTGAGATTGAAGAAGGTGTGAATTTTGAATTAAAAGCTGGTTTAATTCATGAGCTACCACACTTCCATGGCTTAGCAGGAGAAGATCCCAACAAACACTTGGCTCAATTTCATGCCATATGTTCTAGTATGAAGCCAAGAGGTGTTACCTTGGGGCAGGTCATGCTGAGAGCTTTCGGATTTACTCTAAAAGATGCTGCGAATGATTGGCTCTATTATCAAGCTCCAGGGAGTATTGATACATGGGCTAAGATGAAAAAGGTCTTTTTAGAGAAATATTTTACAGCTACAAAACTGAGCAGCTTGAAGAAGGAGATCACAAATCTTCAACAACACTCAATTGAGAGTCTCTATGAGTATTACGAGAGATTCAAGAAGCTTTGCTCAATCTGCCCATTCCATAGTTATACTGACCAAGATCTCCTTATGTACTTATTTAGTGGCCTGATTGATGAGGATCGTCGAATGGTGAATGCATCTTGTGGAGGTAATTTTCTGAAACTGACTATACCTCAGGCCACTGAAATGTTTGAAGAGCTAGCTGAGAGTTCAAGGCAGTTTGGCAGTAGACATGGATCCCACTCAGTCAAAGCAATTAATTCAGATCAATTACAGACTGACATGAATGAACTGAAAGATATGATGAAGTCTTTTATGCTGCAAAGTGGTGGTCAACAACTCCAAGAGCCGAATACTGAGGTAAAAGCTGTTGGTGGATGGAAACCAAGGCCAAGGTATGACTCTCATAATAATAATTATCAGCAACCTAGACCTCAGAATTCTATGACTGTTGAAGATATGATCAAGTCCTTAGCTCAGACTGTGATGCAACAAAACGCTAAGACAGAATCAAGTATCCAAAATCTTGAAAATCAGTTAGGACAGATTGCTCAAGCTGTGAGTAAATTAGAGGCCAGGGAACCGGTAAGAAACCCAAGAGAGAACGTCAGTGCAGTGTTCTTGAGGAGCGGAAAAACTTGTGACGACTGTTCTGTGCCAAAACCGCGATCGCCAGATCTGAGTGGCGATCGCCATGAGATTACAAAGAGCAACACAAGATCTACATCCCGACCGCGATCGCCATACCACTCCAGAATGCCCAGATTTGCTCGTCACAAATCCGCGATCGCGGATGATGATCCGCGATCGCGGGTCTCCTGCAGAACCCCAATTTGTGCGACCGCGATCGCCAGTTGTTGATGGCGATCGCCTAGAGTCCCCTGAATATGTAGACGATTATATTCGTCCAAATTTTCCGCCTCTGTTCTCTCAGAAGCCTGTAGCCCCCTTTCCCGAGGCATTGAAGGATACTCGAAGGCTGGAGAACGACAACGAAATCTTCGAAACCTTTACTAGGTGTGAGGTAAACATTCCTTTGCTCAAACTTGTTAAGAGTATTCCTAGATTTTCTAAGTTTTTTAAAGAAGTTTGCACTATCAAGAGAAATCAAAAACTGAAAGGAAAGAAGAAAGTTAAAATAAGTGAACAAGTTTCTGCTGTGTTTCAAAAACGCATGCCTAAGAAATGTGGTGATCCATGCATATTTAGCATTCCTTGTGTGATTGGTGAAACTAAATTTGACAAAGCCATGCTAGATTTAGGTGCATCAATCAATGTTTTGCCTTACTCTTTGTATGAATCACTAGGCTTAGGACCTCTGCATAAAACAGGAACTGTTATTCAACTTGCTGATAGGTCTACTGTGTACCCGAAAGGGGTTGTTGAGGATGTTCTTGTTATGGTTGGTGATCTGATTTTTCCTGCTGATTTCTTTGTGTTGGATATGGAGCATGCTAATAATGTCACACCTATACTGTTAGGTAGACCTTTCATGAAAACTGCACAAACGAAAATTGATGTTAATAGTGGGACTCTCTCTATGGAGTTTGATGGGGATAAGGTGGAGTATAATATTTATGACATGGATCCCATTGATAAGAATTCTCTATGTGCTATTGATGTGATTAAGCCTACTTGTAAGGATGAATTACAACCTGTTTTAGAGAATATCTTAGAACCCCCAAAAGTAGATGTTTTATCTACTAACATGCAGGAGTACCAGGCTAAGCCAGAGCCTAAAGGTAAGCTCTTTTCACATCCTTTGGGCAATTGCCCTCCATTACTGACCTCGTCAGGCGAGATACCATTGATGTCTAGTGTGCAGACACTTGACATTGAGCTTAAACAGCCGCCTGATACGGTCAAGGAGGAGAAAGTGAATGAAACCACCTTCATTGCTAAAGACAAGGTGGTCAAGGTAAGAGGGACGAGATTCAAGGCGTTCCATGAGTGGTTCAAGAGAGAATTCAGACAAGAGACGGTTTTCACAAAGCCAAATGGCGTTAGTTAAATCTCTTGAGTTTCATGTCGAGCCACGACATAAAATAAGGCGCTACTCGGGAGGCAACCCGAGGTTTGAGTTTGTTTTTATTTGTTTTTGTTCGGTTTAATTTTCTTTTTAGTTTTTCTATGGACAGGAGGAAATCACCGAAGCTTAGGGTCAGCTACAGTCAGTAGCCAATCTCGCTGTAAGTCTTCTCTCCCGTCTTAAAAAAAAAACCGAAAATCCGAAAATCATTCCGAGAAAAAAAAAAAAATATATCGGATTAAAAAAAAATAGAGTGCAGAAAAAAAAATATGAGAGAAAAGAAAGTAAGGAGTTGTATTACATCAAGTTTGGTTTCATTAGTACTATCATTCTAAATCTACATTCGTTGAAGCTTAGCTTGTTGGTGACCATGTTCTTTGCAAGGAGTTGATTTGTTTGGGTCACCTTCTACATTGGAGGTATTCTTTCTTTTGCTTTAGATGAGCTATGCATTATTGGATTACATTTAGTGCTCATCTAGTTTCTCATTCTACCACACTTTGAGTTTTATTGGAGGAAGGTCATCCGACCTTGTATGCGAGTCTTCTGTCTCCTTCCCTGGGTTCGTTTTTCTGTCTTCCATTTCATTGAGGACAATGCAATGTTTAAGTATGGGGAAGGGGAATGTATTCACATGTAATTAATTGGGTGTTGGTTGTATCTGCATGAGCTTATTGAATATATATTGTATGAAAAAGCCACAAAAATTGAAAAAAGGCATACAAAATCCTTGGATAGCAAGATCTATGCAATAAGAAGGTGGCTTGACCGGCATTAGGCTGGGGCAAAAAATAAGTCTTGAGTGATGTGAGTATAGTGAGCCTGGAACAATTATTGAGTGGTTGGGATGAAAACCCGAAAGGGCGCCCAAGCAAGATGAGTGTTATAAAAAAATTGAGTGTTTTAGGATCTTTATCATCTTGGTGTATGGAGACATAAGAAGGAGGCGTATAGGAGGATTCGGGTAGGCCACTTGGAGGAATAAGGATTAGTTCTGGGTATGTGCTTATTTTATCACATTGTTCTTGATTATTGATTGTTGTTGTTATGTTTGGAGGAGCTTATTGGTTATGTAATCACTAAGAGATATTCTTGTACTTCCTCAGGCTTTGAGTATTTCATTGTAAGGGTAGCTTTTCTGTAAGTTACTCGGGACGAGTAAAAGTCTAAGTATGGGGGTATTTGATATGCTACACTTTGTATGGCGTAACTAGGGGTTATTACATTAGCTTAGGAGTATTATCATATGTGTTTCGAGTCATTATTATGTTCTGAGATATTTATTAAGAAGTGAAGAAATTGAGATCAGAACCGAAGAAGATTGGAGACTTGAATAAATCACCGACGGCGATCGCCATGGATCAGCGGCGATCGCGGTGGAACAACAGAGACCGAGGGCAGATTTAATGAAATCCGCGATCGCGGGTATTGCACTGATGCATGTTTGGCCGTGCGATGAATTGCAAGTGGGCCGCCCATTATATTAGCAAGCAGGTGGAGCATAATGAAAAGGAAGCAAGCTGCTGGGCCCACCTTGGAAGCTTGCAGCCCGTAACCAATTAATTGAAGCAAGCTTCTCACAATTGAAAATCAGGCCACGTGATTTCAGTCACCGCTTTGATTTATTTCTTTTCTTTGTTTTGTTTTATTTCTTTCCTTTTATTAATTAGTTTTATGATTTATCTTTTACCATATATTTTTAGGGTTAGTCTCTATTTAAGAACCCTAGTTCTTTCTATCTTTCCATCATATTTTCCATGAGACAATTTAGTTCTGCAACCATGAGCAGGAACAAATCTCCATTGTTTCAACTACTTCAAATCTTGTGAATGTCGCCTTTTGATCCTTTAAAATAGCTAAAAACTCTTTCAATCTATCCATGTCATCACCAACAATGTCAACACAAGAATACATTTATTCCATCACTTCGGCCAACAAACGCTTTCTTTCATCAATCTCAACACTAGAATCATACACTGCACCGTCTACTTCAAAAATTGGTCGTAGAATAGCTTGCTTGGTCAATCTTAAAATTAGGTGCATCAGATCCTGAAATAAGGTGCATCAATCAAAGCTAAAAGGTGAATCAATCAGTGAACATTAATGCACTATGCACAAAAATCATCAATGTTCTCAACTGGTGCATCATAGCATATTATATGGGGCATCAGTCAAAGGTAAAAGGTGCATCAACCAATGAACATTAATGCATTATGCACACGAATCATTAAAATTCTCAACTCGTCCATCGTAGTCTATTAAAAGGTGCATCACTCAATTGTAAAAAGGTGCATCACTCAATGGTAAAAGGTGCATCACTCAATGGTAAAAGGTGCATCATTCAACCAAATCACGTACAAAAATCCAGAAATTTGAGACATTATATTGATACTGTAATGAAATGCAATATATATGCAGAAACAACAATCAAACCAAACACACAATACAGATCTAAACCTAAATTAGGAGAAGCATCATCCATATCACGAAGGACACTAGATTTGGCCGGCGACAAACGCAAAATGAGAAAAAACAGTGGCGCGAGCACTGTCGAACACACTCTCGCCTAAGGAACACCAGGAAAAGCCGAAGAACAACAATGGCGGCGAGTAAACGAGCAGAAGAAGGATTCGATGAGAAGAATACGATGGTGGCGATGGAGGGTTAAGCTTCTATAGAGAACGAATTCGTCAAATTCGAGCGATGTGATGGAGAGATCTACGGAGGAGCAAGTCAGCGACGAGAAGAGGTAGGGAGAGAGCGGCTGAATTTTATCGTTGAAAGAGAAAGGTAAGGGAAAGAGAAAGGGAAAAATGGACGGATAAGATTAAAACGTGACGGACGGTGGAGATTGATCATCACTCCTTCTTTGTAAAGGCATCCTCACCGAATCTGTTTCCATAAGATAAACATCCCCGTCCGGCCTGGAATTACACACTATAATTTATCTTCTTTTGAAGTTGGGTTTGACTTCTTTTTCTAATACACTATAATTTATGTTCTTTCGAAGTTGGGTTTTGCTTCTCTTTCTAATAGAATATATTTATATATTTTGTAAAAGGCCCGCGCGAAGCGCGGAAATCCGGTTCTAATTACATATATATAGTTGACCATTTAGCATTAATAATGTTCAATTCATTATTGAGTTCATATTTTGCGATCATGTTCAATAAATTTTTGGATTTATAAGAATTAATTGACATTTTAACTTTTTCAGAAACAAAATAAAAAAAACTTTTTAAAAATTATCATTACTTTAGTTTGCTTAATTATTAATAACTAAAATGACATTATTTATGATTTCATATAGTACGGACTACGGAGTAATAAATATAAAAACAAATTAATAAAATCTTGCTAAATATATAGAATGACAAGTATGCCTTATTAAATATTCCCTCTGTTCCATAATATAAGAGACATTTTCTTTTAACACATTTATCGATTTGCTTTTGACACAGGTATCGAGATATATTTTTCAACGTTAATATCTCTAAATATACGATGACAAAATTTAAAAAAAAAACTATATTGTCAAAGTACTCATTGAGACGAATCAAACAAGATCTCACATGCATATATATGTTCCTACATATATTGAAAGAAAACCGAAAGATTCTCTTAAATTGTGAATAGTGTCAGAAAATCAAATGTTCCTTTTATTTCGGGAGACTTGAATGCACCACGAATTTTACTTAATAAGCCAATACACTAAACAATGTATGATGGCGTTCAATTTTTGTTACTTGATTTGTTTAACACTACAATGATGCGTTTATAATCTAGGCTCGAAAATTAAAATTGTCGGCTCAAAACTTAAACTCCTTATATTTTGGAACGGAGGTAGTACTTAATCTATCTTATATATTAAAGCTAACCCTGTTAGAGCTCTTAGAGTAATTTAGGTGTTAACAATTATTAGTTTTTATCTTTAATTTTAATTATTAATAGATTGCATACTTATGTTGCAGGTTAATATATATTTTTACAATGAAATTAGGATTATTTTCGACAATAAAAATTAAGTCAAGCTACGTACATAACCATCATGAAATAATATATGGGTGTAAATCCCATAATAAAATCTTTTATAGAGATAAATAAGAATGAATCTAAGTCATTGGATGCCAAGTCCAATGGCTTAGATTAAACTAGTTACCCCCACTACAAGTGGGGGTAGTTGTGGTGGTCCGGCGGCCTCCCGGCGACTTCCCGGCGGCCACCCGGTGGTTGTCCGGCGACGGTCCGGCGGAGGTCCGACGACGGTCCGACGGTGGTCCAATAATAAATGAAAAAGTTAAAGTATAAAAATAAATGAAAATTTAAGTCTAATTCAAATTGGTGAACATCTAAATATAATGTGATGAACATTTAATTATAAGGTGATGAACATTCTGTTGGTTAACATGTAATTAAAATGTGATGAACATTCAGTAGAGTATATCAAAATGAACGTTTATCAACATTTTGATGAACATTTATGAACAACGTGATGAACATTTAAGCTAATTGTAGTGAACTTTTGAGTAATGAACATTTTATTAAATGCTTGTGAACATTTAAGGATGTTTGATGAACATTTAAGTATGAGATGATGAACATTTAGGTAATTTTTTATGAAGATCAAGTGTTTTTTACTCGAAATTATATTAAAGTGGTGTTCCACATAAGTGATGGTCCGGTGGTCCGACGGTGGCTTGATGGTGGGTTAGTGGTGGTGCGGTCATGGTGGTCTGGTGGTGGTCCGGCGGTGGTCCACCGTTAAGTGTTATAAACTTGGTGAACATTTAAAAATAATTTGATGAACATGCAGTTGATGAACATTTAAGTATAATATGATGAACATTCAGTTGGTGAACTTTTAAATATAATGTGATGAACATTCAGAATATATCAAATGAACATTTATCAACATTTTGATGAGCATTTATGACCAACGTGATGAACATTTAAGCCGATTGTAATGAACTTTGAGTAATGAACATTTTATTAATTTCTTGTGAACATTAAAGTATGAGATGACATGAACATTTGAGTATGAGATGATGAACATTTGAGTATGAGATGATGAACATTTAGGTGATTTTTGTTGAAAATTAAGTGTGTTTTTAAAAGAAATTATATTAAAGTGGTGTTCCACATAAGTGGTGGTCCGGTGGTGGCTTGATGGTGGGTCAGTGGTGGTGCGGTGGTGGTTCGCCGTTTTTCCAAATAACATAAACATTTAAGTGTATTAAACTTGGTGAACATTTAAATATAATTTGATGAACATTCAGTTGGTGAACATTTAAATATAATGTGATGAACATTCAGTTGGTGAACATTTAAGTATAATATGATGAACATTCAATTGGTGAACATTTAATTAGAATGTGATGGACCTTCAGCTGATGAACTTTTAAGGACAATGTGATGAACATTCAGTAGAGTATATACAAATGAACATTTATCAACATTGTGATGAACATTTATGAACAACGTGATGAACTTTTAGTAATAAATAATTTTGTAATATTTTTGAACAATTTTATACATCTTTGTGACAATTTTATTCCGGCATGGCCTAAAGGTGGTCCGACGGTGGTCGGCGGTGGTCCGGTGGAGGTCCGGCGGTGGTCCGACGAAGGTGACAAGGCATGACAAGGGATGTCATCATATGGGCTCTTGGATCTCTCTTGATCCAAGGGTCCACAATCATTCTCATTTATCATTTTAACAAGTATTATTACATGACACTTTTCCATAATATATACCTTATAAATAGTCTTTACAATAAAAAAGTTAAACATAATTTGTTTATTTAGTGAACGTTAAACTTAATTTTAACTCGATTAAAAGGGTATACAATTTTAATAGGGGGTTTTACCGGAAATCATCTGTATGATGGGCTATATTGCCCAAAGGCTAATTTGCAAAAATACCCTACTTGGGGGGGTATCTAACAAACCTACCTAAATTGAAATGGATATTACTGTAATATCCATATTCCGTTTTATTTTGTCTTTTCTTTTTGCTTTGGTAAATGAATAAAGGTTTTTGGAAAAAGGTAAAAGAAAATCCAAAAACATTATAATAATGAGCTGAGAAAAGAAGAAAAGAAGAAAGAAAATCTGACGGAAAAGAAGAAAAGAAGGGAAGAAGGAAAGAAGGAAAAGAAGCAAAATACGTACATATGTCCGGAATTTTAAAAAAAAAACGGATAAAATGGGAAAGGCGTCAGGAAAACACAGATCAGCCACAAAAAATCTGACAAGTCGTACAATTCACTATTCACTCATACCAGATTAATTCCCATCCACACAATTCAACTTTGGCGGTACACTTTCCCGCCAAATTTGATGTAAGCTCACTTAGAGAAAAATTTTGCTCCAAAATTAATGTAATTCCTCTTATCTTAACTTCATCTTCCTCATTAATTCCGTTTTTTCTCTTCTCCTCATTAAATCTGCTTCATATCCTGCCAGCCAACTGTTTCCATCTCTTTACATCCTTGGTGGTTTTGATATCTCTCCACCATACACAAGAAGGAATGGGTAAGTTGGCATATTAAATGCAAACGTTTTTTTGTGTATTGGTAGCAGTAAATGACTATGTTTTCTTGTTTTGGCTTGTTTAGGTCAAACATATATGTTCTCCTTAATATGTGGACGCAAGTGGAAGGTGGATAATGAACTTTGGGTGTATGAAGACCCTCAAAAGGCAAAGGGTTTGATGGTCCGTGATGAGATCGGTTATGAAGGGCTGCAGAAAATGGTTGAAGAAAAACTTGTCATTGATCTTAACAGGTTTGACTTAAAGATCAGCTACATGCCTCCATAAAATGTTTATCTTCCTCCTTTCGATATTTCTGATAATGATGATGTAGACGCATTCTTCTTCTTGAACATAAAACTGCAAAGATAGAATATGGTCAATTCCTTTGCATTCTGTCGTGGTGCCTAAATGTTTTGGTTCAAATGAAAACCCTAATTTAATTCCAAAAGAAGAAGAAGAGATGATGGATGTTCAAGGTAGTGCACCTCAACCTTGTTCTCAGGCTGAAAATGTTGGTGGACCTTCTTACCATGTAAGAGTCCTAAAGAGAATGTCAGATCACATGTTTAGTAACATAGTAGATGATGAGCTGAGAGAAGAAGAAGATATGTCAGGATCATATGATAAGTGTGTCCGGATATCTATGGAAGGTGGAGAGAAAGCTAAGAAAGGCAGTGAACCTGATGTTCTGTCACTAATCAGTGACGATGAAGAGGAGGATGTTTTTATTTCTGCAACTAAGCGACAAGGTTTGGACCTTGTCAACATTTCTGACAAAGAATGTGATGATGATCATGTCAAGTTAGAGGACTACGAATATCTGAGAGGAGATGCTGAGGAACATGAACAGGGGTCTTACCATTATGATGTTCCCGTTGATATTGAAAATCTGGAGGAGGAAGAAGAATTGTGCTTAAACTCTCAGCCATTGGCAATCAAGGTTGGAGATGTCTTTCAAACCAAGGAGGAGGTTCAACGGTCTTTAGTCTCATATGCTGTGGAAAAATGTATAGAAATGCGTGTGAAGAAGTATGATAAGAGCACTTATGTGGTGGAGTGACAAAATGGTGGAGCATGTTCATTTGGGTTTCGTGCTTCAACGAGGGGTGGTAAAGCTACTGGTCCGTGGTGGGTCCGAAGGCTTGAACCATCTCATACATGTGCGATGTTGTTCAAGAACAATCATAGCAGGCATGCCAATTCATCGTTCATTTCCAAGAGTATTCTTGATAGGTATGTATTGTTTATGTCTTGTTGAAAAATTTAACCTGGCGGGATAGAGAATGAAGGGTGACCGGATGGTTTTTGAACACATGTAACAAGTTCAAAGGTCGCAAGGACGCACCAAGGGCAAAATAGATACAAGTTATCATGAAAGATCTAGGAGTCCATATCAGTTATTCCAAAGCAAACAAAGCAAGACAAAAGGCAGAGGACATTATTCGAGGGTCTCCCGAGGAAGGTTATAGTCAACTTCACTCATGGCTTCATATGTTGAAAGAAGTCAATCCTGGATCACATACAACCTTAATATTGGATTCTCAAAATCGGTATAAGTATTGTTTTTGGGCATTGGGTGCTTGTATCAGGGTTGTTCCTCATTTGAGAAAGGTAACTTTTTAAACTATATCTTTTTCTTGTCCAGATAATAGGTAGTGGGTGGAGAGATAATAACTGACGGACAAAGGGATATGATTTCAGAAGAATATATATAATTATCTGGCGGGATATATTATAGAGGGTGACAAGTTATATGATGTATCAGGTGATTTGTGTTGATGGAGCACACTTAGGAGGGAGATTCAATGGACATCTTCTTCTAGCTACTTCCCAAGATGGAAACAAACAGATCTATCCCTTGGCTTTTGTTGTAGTAGACAGTGAGAATAAGGATTCTTGGTCCTTCTTCTTTGAAGAGTTGAAGACGATTGTTGTACCAAATAGTGTGGATGTGGTTTTTGTGTCTGGTCGTCATTTGGCTATTAAAGCCGCTCTGAGACAAGTTTACATTCTTGCACAACATGGATATTGCATTTATCATATGCTGCAAAACTTCAAGCAAAAGTGCACTTGGGGAGGTTTGCAAGACCAGTGGTTTAAGGTTGCAAAGGCGTACACTGTAGAAGAGTATAGGACTGAGCTTCAGATCCTACAAAACAGAACTTCAGTTGTGGCAAATATGGCTCTCAAAGTGTCTCTTGAAAAGTGGTTTAGGGCATATTTCACAGCTGAGAGGTACAACATCATGACGACAAACAATGCAGAATGTCTGAACAAGGTGTTTAAACAAGAGCGTATGTGGCCTATTGTAGCATTGTTTGATGTTATATTACTTACCTTTTCCACCTGGTTCTGTGAAAGGAGGGAGTCGGCTACTACATGGTGTGAGGTGACTACTAGGGCAGTGACCAAGATAATTGATAATAGGTATGCGGCATCTGTGAGCATGAGCATCAATAGGCTTAGTGATATTGAAGCAGAGGTGACTGATGGAAGGAACAAGTATGAGGTGAATCTTCGCCAACAAACTTGCCAATGCAACGTGTTTCAGAGAGATCGGATTCCTTGTAAGCATGCTTTGGCATTAGCAAAGGACAGGGGAGTTGATATTTCTACTCTTGTTAGTCACTTTTATACCAACAACATCTTGAAAGAAGTTTACAAGGAAACCATCCATTTGATCCCTCCACCCAACCAATGGGATGTTCCACAATCAGTCTCCTCTCTTCCGTGTTTGCCACCACCATGGAAAAGGGGACCTGGAAGACCAAGGTTGAATAGATATAAGGCTAGGTGGGAGAGGCCCTACAAACGAGTGTCTACGAGATGTGCAAGATGTGGTATGTCTGGCCATACTCACAACACGTGCTCCCGGGCTGCAAGGGGAGGACAGTCAAGGCGAAGACCATAGGGTAAAAGGGTAAGACAACAAGGTTCTAACTTTTTGGTATATGAACAATTGTAACTTGTTATCCCGCCACATTTGATGTTTATCCCGTCAACATATAGGTTTTATCCTGACATACGTACTTTTATAAGTCGTATTATTTTGGGTTGGATGTTGAAATTCTGTTAGTATGAATGTTGAAATGCTTTTAGTTTGTTTTGTTAAGTTGTATTGTATTATCCCTCCACCCATTCTGTTTTATCCTGTCACTCATATTTTTTAACATCCCGCCACCTAACTCCACTACATAAATGCAGTCAAAGCACACATTTACTCTCTGCACTAACGTCAGTACATGTTCTCAATCAAAAAGTAGTCAAACACATTTACCTACCCAACACGTTAACAACCCAACCTAACACATTTACTCATTTTTTGTCAAATTTTGCTTCAATAAATAGGCCATTGTTGTATACACCGAGAGCAACAACGTATTCTGCTCATTCCTTTCTTTCTCTCTTTCTCTCAACTCCTTCATGGATGGTTATCACGTGGTAGACCCATTTCTCGACCAAGATTACCAAATCAAAAGTTTCTTCATTGAAATGAAACGCTCATATGTAGAGGGGGACTGTCGTTTATGTATCCCCATCGGTCATGGAGACAAGTTTTTGAAAGACTACAAGAACTTTGAAATAACACTTAAAGTTGGACTTCAGACTTGGGAAGTTCATCTCACACACTCAAAAAAAGGCTACCGCTTGGGCAAGGGTTTGAGAGCTTTTGTTTAGGACAATAAGCTCAAGTATAAGGATGAGTGCCTCTTCGACCTTCAAAGTGTAGATTCAAATGGTGTTGTGTACGATATTGAAGTGTACAACTATTGATGTTGTATCATTTCATGTTATTTCAATGTTTTCAGTTTCCTTGTGTCTTTTGTTTCCTATGTACTTCTATTATGTTTCTGTTTGGTATGGATTGGTAATATTTTCCCGCCACAAATTTTGTTTCATCTTGTCACACATTTACTTACATCCTGACGCATTTCAATGCTACCACAATGCCTCTCTGATATGATAAGTCACACTGAAGAGAGATAATTTTTCATTATAAGAGAAGATTAAAGCGTAGAAACTGAAAAAACCGACATCATTGCACTTAGATCACAGACTAAAACATATCCCTCCACCCTTGCCCACACATCCTGTCGAACTACATGTATTTCATAGTGTATGCACCACAATCACCACTGCAAACAAACGAACCATTACTCACAGATTTATAAAGGGTGGCGGGTAAATAACAGAGTAGTGGAGGGATATATTACCTTCTTTTATTCTGTGGTAAGCCATTAACCCTTACATGATAAGCCAGGTCCTCCTGAAGCCTATGTGCGTACTTTGGGGACAGAGCCTCGTGTTTGCTCAAAAACTTTGGCACATACTTCAGGATTGGGGCCACATCTTTTTCTATTACCCGCGCTGGCTTCAAATCGGTGTTGCAGTCATACACATTGAGCTTCCAGTTCTGGAGGTCTATTTCAATGGTTACCCAATGGTTGCCTCCAACAAAGAGTGGTGCATAAATGAAGTCCACATCTTCCCAATTTTTTCCAAATAGAAATGGAAGACTTCCCTTGAAGTACCTCACAACACGATCTGGAATAACTGGTACTTCAACTCCACTTGCTTCACTCCTATGTTGGTCCTTGTAATCCTCAAACCATAGACAATCCATTATGGCAGCCTTGTGATTATCAGCTGGTTTTTTCCTGAGCTCAGACCTCACGTGGCAAAGAACCTCATCGATGTGCTGTCAATACAAGTACACATTAATTACACTTAAGACTGAAAAAAAAATGAAAATTTTATTATGTCACCCTTACCAGATTATCCCACCAGTACTTTGGTTCAATAATGCACTCAAAGAAAGCATTGTCAATAGTAACTCCACTCAGACCTTCAAACTCCTCAGGGCTGAAACATAAAACACAATATAGGAGTATAAAATTTCATTGTAATCATCATAAAAGATATTAAATAGTATATTAATACACCAATTTTTTCAAGTACCTTTCCCCTTGGTACCATTGTATTGCATCTGTCATCTCTCTTACACCAGAATTATTGGTTATCTTCTTCTAGAAAGCTTTGGAATAGACTTCCTTCTTGTCATTTTTGTCCTTGTTGGCCTTCTTGGTGTTTTTCTTCTTGGTGGTTGACGAGGCGAATTTGTCGTATGTCAAGTCAAGTAATCCTAACAAGCTCACTAACAAGTATAGTAGGCAAGCAAGGGTCGAATCCCAAGGGAATCAGGTTATCGGTTCTTAAAGTTATAATAATGATTAACGAGTGTAAGTAACCAAGGGGGGGGGGGTTTGGTATGTTTGAAGAACAAAGTAACGAAGGTTGATTTGGATTGTAAATATATCAATGGAAGGTGTTTCACTTGACTATTATCCACTAACAGATTAACAAGTTGATCATAAACTCCTTTTAATCCTATGTCGAATTACTCATATGATCGTTCTAATCCCTGTTCTAATGTAGTTATTAGTCCAACTAGTCCTAATAACCCTTACTCAACTATAACCTTGAAACTATCAAGATTCAACAATAAAGCAGCTTTAAGTTCAGGAATGGATAGATACATGCAATACCATAGACAACTAGTCAGATACTCGACATGTACTCAATTCTCTTCACAATTGACATTCACAACTAGTTCATGCAAATTGTGTGTGCTACAAACAAGTTTGGTATTTCAACTAGAAATAACCAAACAATAGCAATATGAATGAGATGAAACTACTTAGATGGCCAATCTAAATGAGCAAATCTAATTCAATAACAATACACACAAAAGAATAGAGACAATCATAAGAGTAGAACAAAGGAAATAAATCTTACAACTTAATCAATCCGAAAGCTTCAAATGTCAAGCAAAACCAATGGACTTAGCAACTCATGAAGTTCTTGAACAAAACTCTCAAAACTTGGAAATGGAATGTGTGAGATGATGGAAGATCATCAACACCTAAAACCTATAAATCTCTGCAGAATTCAACTGACAAATTGAAGGTAAAAACGTTATAAAAACGTTACAAAACTTAACACAACATACTAAATCGGGCAAATGAAGAAAGTCTTCTCTGGCGGATTTCCGCGATCGCGGTTTTGGACCCGCGATCGCGGATTTTGTTCTGTAATCTTGGCTTCTTCAGATGGAATTTCCGCGATCGCGGTTTGGGACCCGCGGTCGTGGAATGTCTTCTGTGATCTTAGCTGGTCCAGTAGGTTTTCCGCGATCGCGGTTTGTGACCCGCGGTCGCGGATTTGGCTTTTGTGGCTTCCTTGGCTTCGTCTTCAGTTGCTTCCAATGCTACCTGTGGTCTTCTTCAGCTTCGACTCCTCTTCTTATGCTTCAATGCTCTGCATCATCTTCTGTAATCTCATGTGTAACTCAACTCTCCAAAACTCCATGATTACAAAATACATCATAACATCTAGCATAATCCTATACAAAATGAGCTAATAACCTATAGTAGCGCTATGTAAAATATCGCTTATCAGTGGTTTTGGATGTGTAAGGAGAGCTGAGAGAAGTAGAAGGCTTTGTATTACGCTTGGGAAGGATCCTACAAAACCACAGTGAACTCAATTAATATCATATCCTGCCATTCAACACAAACTATCATGTCATACTCTAAAAACTATCATGTAATTTCAGAAGTTACCTCTGTTTCTGTGGAGACACCTTGTTTGGAGAACGGCCACTAACATGCTTCACCCTTGTGCCAAACACAAGTTTGGGTTTGGCAAAATCATCTGCCTTGTCCTCCTCACCTTTCTCCACCTCAGTCATTTCCACATCAGCCTTGCCCTCCTCAGTCTTTTGCTCCTCTGCCTTTCCCACCTCAGCCTTTCCCACCTCAGCCTTGGTCTCCTTATTCTTTTCCTCCTCAGCCTTGGCCACCTTAGCCCTTTTCTCCTCCTCAGCCTTTGCTTCCTCCTCAGCCTTTTTCTCCTCCTCAGCCCTTTTCTCCTCCTCAGCCCTTTTCTCTTCCTCGGCTCTTTTCTCCTCCTCAGCCTTTGCTTCCTCAGCCTTTTTCTCCTCAGTTGTAGCCTGCTGAGTGAGCTCTTCCCTTGGTGCATCTTCAAGTTCATTATCTTTCAACTCATCTTGCACCTTAGGGTCGCTCTCATCCTTATCAAATGCCTTCTCAGCTAGCTCAGCAACAACATTCATTACCACATCTCCTTCTCTTCTACCAACACCAATTAATTGAAAATCTTCGACCCCCTGCAAACAATCGTGTCATGCATCAATATATAGCCTCTCATTAAACAAACACTTCCTAAACACCAATAAACTAATCATACCTCATTGTCACTCGAGTCTTTGGAGCTTACAAACTCCTCATTCAAGTTTACACAAGGAGCAGCAACATTATTCACTGGCTCCTCAGCTCTTTTCTCAGCATTCTCAACAACAACTTCATCAACATTGTCAACCCCACAAGGAGCAACAACATTGTCAACCCCACCCTGAACAACAACTTCATCAACAACATCTACTTCATCCCCAACAGCATTATCCCGTGGAAAAAGATGGTCCTCCAACTCCTCATTAGTACCAAAATCAAATACTGGTTCATGGTAAATAACAAGTCCTCTTTCCTGCAATAAAAGTTTCTTAAATCCTATATTTCAAGCTTCACAAACTATCCTGACATGCTACAGAACCTATCCTGTCATACTTCACATTCTATCCTAGTATGATTTAATACTATCTTGTCATGCAGCCCAAATTATCTTGTCATACTTAAATAATATCCTGTCATACTTTAATAAAAAACTAAATTAACAAAACAAAGTATACATACCTCATTCTCAGTTGTCACGGCCTTGTCCTCTGCTTTCTCACATCCATCATCTCCATCTCCACCATCATCATTTCCTCCATTGTCATCTTCACCATTGTCACTGCTTTCCACCTCAGATTCTCCACTTTCCTCAGCATTATGCTGTGTTGTCTCCACCTTATCTTCCCCACTAACACTCTCTTCACTCTCAGACTCCTCTTCATACTCTTCACTCTCTTCACTAGAAGATTCTACTGGTTGCTTATCCTTCCCGGTTGGTCTCTTGACACTCTTCCTTGTCATCCTCTTCCTAGGGACCTCCTCCTCCTCAGAAACTACATCGTTCTTCACTCTCTTCTTTCTCATCCTTTTCTTGGGGACCTCCTCCTCCTCACAAACAAAGTTCCTTCTCTCCAGCCTTTCAATCCTCTGACAAAGACCAGCCTCCAACTTGTCAATCTTCATGAACAAAGCCTTCATGACCCCCATTAGCTGACCTTGTTCCCCAGTAGATTGTCCTTGGGATTGGTCTTCTTCTTGTCTAGGCTCACTGTCCTTTGTCTTTGACACAAACTCAGATGTAATCTGGTCAAAGAAGAGGTCCTCTACTTCATTTGAGAATTTGCAACCATTAAGCAAGTCCTTCTCAGATTCATCTGCAACCAGTAGAGGCAAGACTTCTAGACCTTCTCCTTCAAAAGACAGCCTTAGTGATCCATGCTCAGGGCATTGGGTTGCAGACCAACGCACTCCTCCGGGGATTTGGGTCTCACTAATCCTTGAGGCATACTGGACTCCAACAGACTGTACACACTCCCAAATCCACACCTACACATAAACAAACAAAACCATTAGTAATATTGTCACCCTTCAATATATATCCTGTCAGAGATGTACTACTATACCTGAAACACCACTGGCATCCCTTGAAGGTTGTATGGTATCCTACCATCATCTGAGATTTTTATGGACTTCTCCATGGATATCATTCTTCTTGCCATTGATCTGGTCAGTGCCTTGTGGAACTCCATGTAGGCAACTCTTCCCCATGGATAACTCCAAAACTTGTCAATGGTTTCCACTAACCTCACATGTTCAACTTTTACAAGCCTCTTCCTATCACCTCCAAGAAGAATCCCTTCCACAATCAGCAATAATGCTAACTTGAACTTGTGGTTGTCCAAGACTTTGTGCTTCATGAACCTTTTATAAAGGTCTTGCAATGAAGTTTTAGAACCATCGGGACCACCAAAAAAATTGTCCATCACTTGGTTGTCTTGCTTCCTAGATGATTTAATCTCCTTGGGAAGAGGGCCACAGTTCAAGCCAGTTATCAAAGCAAACTCTTCCAGCGAAAATCTCAATGGCTGGCCAGCAATCTCATACCATGTCTCCCACTTCTTTTCACTCTTCAACTGCTTGAAGAGAACTGAGTGCACGGTTTGAGAAGAGAAGGTCACTTGATTGACCATTTTCACAACATCCCCAAAAGGGCTGCCACATATTCTTCTCCAATCTTGGCATGTTAGCTTAGACTCTAAGTCTTTGAGATATTGCCTCCTACAGTTAATATTCACACGACCATGCAATGCATCTCCCTTGAAGTAAGAATACATCACCTATATAACATTGCAGGAAAATATTAGTAATACGTCAGGATGCACACTTCATATGACAGGAAACAGTATTCAGAGGTGGAGAGAGATGCAAACTACACATAATCTCATTAACCCATGCACAAATGAAATTCCTTACAAACTAAAAAATTTCACAAAACTTCAATCCAAATACTTCCACTACATAAACTCCTAAATGCACATAAGCTACACAAAGCCAAAGTTCAAGTGTCGGCACACAGAGAAGAGGATGTCAGGACACAGTGAGGAGGTTGTTAGGATAATCCTAAACAATCTAGACACAGTGAGGAGAAGAGGATGTACATGCATTTCCTTAAAAACTAACGATATTCAGAAACTCAAATCCAAATACTTCCACTACATAAACTGGTTCACAATGCACATGACAGGAAGTATTTTTAGATGTGTCAGGATTCATAATTGATACACACGATATCATAGTGTGTAAGTATGGTGTTTTAGGGTGAGATTACTGAGTTATAGGAGCGTCTTGGAGCTTATTCATGCATTTGGAGTGAAGACGACGTATGGAGCTTTATGTTGATATTAGAGACTTATTACAGAAGAAGAAGAGAAGCCAGCAGAAGACCGACGAGAAGACGAAGACATCTACTGGCGGCGACCGCCGCCAAACCTACGGCGATCGCCGCCCAGCCATGTGAAGAATCTGAAGTCTTGTTCTAGCGGTGACCGCTGCCTCTGTCAGATCCGAATTACCATCTCTATTTTCTATTGTTTTTGTTATTTTTCCTTATTTGTTAAAACTCGTTTTTATGTTTTATTTTAGGATATCTTTTATATAATTAGGTTAGAGGAGAGCTTGTTCTTCTCTAACCCCGTTTACACTTTTCTTTTCATGAGCAGACAGTTTGTTATGAAGAACTAAGCCCTTTTGCTTAGTCAGACAATTGAAGCATTCGTTTTGATTTAAGTTGTGAGATTTCTCGTTCCTTATCAATTGCTTGGAATTAATCTATTCTCTTGCTTGAATATATTATGATTGATATTGATTGTTTCTAGCCTGATCATCTAGGTATCGTCTTTATTGATCTATTGCTAGAATTAGATTGTTACTGGTTGAGCATATCTAATTCGTAGTAGCAACTGCATCGTGCTAGTATCTGGTTGTGCTAGTCTTATGTAGAGAGAATTGATTTACATCTAGGATAAAATATGGTTATTTTATGCTGATGTATCCTGAGTATATTCCTGATCTTAATGCTGTTATTAAACTGAATCTTGATAGTTTCATGGTTGTTTAATTAGTTAGAGTTATTAGTATCTGGTTGTGCTAATAGCTAATTCAGAAAAGGAATAAGGAATTTCCATTGCATGAGATATTGAATGAGTTATCTAGGATCAAGTTGTCATACGAAGTGTGGATATTTGTTTGGCTGAGCTATTTCCCAATTACTAATTCCATCATCTTTTACTGGTTACTATTTGCATGTTTGGTTACTTAAGACAAACAAAAAACCCCTTTGGTTACTTGATTGACACATATATTTCATACAGAACTAGAATCTGTCTCCCTGAGGACTCGACCCTTACTTGCTTAGGACTACATATTAGGTTTGTTTGGATTACTTGCATAGGAGCAATTAGCACGACAAATTGTTGTTATCAATAATACACATGAAGAAATGAAATTCCTTAAAAACTAACAATATTCAGAAACTCAAATCCAAATACTTCCCCTACATAAACTCCTAAATGCACATAAGCTACACAAAAACAAAATTCAAATTATTCACAACTTTGTTCTCAACTCCAATTACAGGTGCAAATGTACATATTCTCTCAAATTTACATGCATTGGCTTCAGTCATGAACCCTAAATTCACCAATTTAACTCATATACTCGAATTGAATAACAGAATTTCAGAAATTTCACTTACATTGTCGTTAAAAGCCAGAGGCTCCATGCTTCTCCATTTTTCCAAGAGATTCAAGACCTCCTTCTTCTTCTGGGAGACTGTGGCTTCCCCTTTGGGCTCCGACTTCGCCGACGAACCCTTAGTAGATTTGGGGGTTTTCTCGGTTTGCCTCTTCTTTCTTCCTTTAGAGTCTCCATGTGCGTCTCTCTTTCTTTTCTGGGGTGC
Source organism: Oxyria digyna (assembly GCA_029168935.1). Classification (NCBI taxonomy): domain Eukaryota; kingdom Viridiplantae; phylum Streptophyta; class Magnoliopsida; order Caryophyllales; family Polygonaceae; genus Oxyria; species Oxyria digyna. The sequence continues at coordinate 310,736 of JAPVLV010000026.1, read as the reverse complement.
GGGGGGTGCGGAAGCTCTGGTCACGACCATAACTGGAGCGATTGGGAGAGAAAGAGTTGTCGGAGAGAGAGTTAGGAGAGAAAGAGAGAGAGTTGCTGGAGGTTCCGAGCGGTTGTCGGAGGTTGAGAGAGGTTGAGGGCGGTTGAGAGAAGCAGTTGAGAGCTGGGGTCGGGTAGAAAATGGTGAAAATGGAGAAGACGAATGGGTTTTGACGAGAGAGAGAAAATGGGTGAATGGAGGGAGGAGAAGTTGCATAATGAAGCAATTAATTAAGCACACTTAAGTACAAATTAGGAAGCAGTTACTTTTTTTATGCTTAAACCGTCTTTTCAAAATGTTTCAATTTTCCTTTTTTTATTATTTTAATTTTTTTTTAGTTTTTTTTTATTATTTTGATTTTCTTTTTTCTTAATTTCTGAATATATTAAAATAATCATTTGAGTTAAAAAATAAAGATAAATTAAATTATAATAAATCTTTTCTTCTTAATAGCAAAAATATTTTTTTAGACTATTATAACCCTCAAATGGATATAACAGTCATATCCGCCTGAAATTGGACATATGTGTAATTTATGTACAAAAAGGGGGTATTTGGGATAATATTTTCTTGCCCAAAACCACCCGTATTTTTCATTATTACCGGAAACCACCCGTATAAGCCTCTCTGTCACTCAACGATCACCCCTCTCTAACTTTCGTTAAATATTTATGTCACGTGTCATATAATATTATTATTTTATTCAAAATTACTGAAACCACCTCTTTCAAATCTTATAATGGCATTTTATCTATTCTTTTAAATATTTAAACCGTTTATGTAATTTTTAAAAAATTAATCAAAACCCCAAAATTTACCTTCTTTCCCGAATCTAAAATTCAAGCAAAAATTTCTCCCCTTCTTCTCCAGATCTCCCCTTTCAACTCCGCTCCATTCCTTAGACTCCCTCTCGAAGCCTTTAGTTTTCTACTCTGACACTCACTGGTATACTTCCGACCTCCTCTCCGACTACGATTTAACCCCAATCCTCCACACATACGACACTGTCTTCCATGGCTTCTCCGCCTCCCTGACCTCCTCCGAAGCCACCTCCCCTCCGTCCTGGCCATCTTCACCGACCGGCAAAGGCATCTCCACACCACCCGCTCCCCTCAATTCCTGGGCCTCAGAACCCAACATGGCTTTTAGTCCGACTCCGATTATGGATCCGACGTCATCATCGGCGTCTTCAACAGTGGCAGCGCAGAAGCTTCTCCAACCACAATCTCGGCTCTGTCCCCTCTCGCTGGAAAGGCATCTGCCTAACCGACGACAAATTCACCAATGCTATCTGCAACCAAACGATCCTGGGAGCCAAATTCTTCAACAAAAGGCATGAGTCTTCCTTCCCTGGCTTAGGAGAAGGAGCTTTAAACCAGACGGTTTAGGAGGAGGAGCTTTAAACCAGACGGTGGAGCTATAAATCAGGGAATGGATTGGAGTTGAAGAGGGGCACATCTGGAGAAGAAGGGAAGATGATGAATTTTTTGGTTGAATTTTGGAAATTAGGGTTCTTCATTTAGATTTAAGGAAGATGATGGAGTTTGGGGTTTTGATTACTTTTTCAGAAATTACATAAACGATCCAAAAATTTGAAAGCATGGATAATATGTCATTATAAGATTTGAAAGGGGTAGTTTCAGTGAGTTTGAATAAAATAATAATATTATATGACACGTGGCATAAATATTTAACGGAAGTTAGAGAGGGGTGGTCGTTGAGTGACGGAGAGACTTATACGGGTGGTTTCCGGTAATAATGGAAAATAAGGGTGGTTTTGGACAATATAGTCCATCATACTGGTGGTTTTCGGTAAATTAATAATATAGAATTTCTCGTACATGGCACGGAGCCACGGACCACATACAAAATAATCATTTCATTGCAGACTGGGAAACCGCGCCCGCAACCTATATAACTGAACAACCGGTATGGCTCGCAAGTTGGGTCGTCCCACAAACACATTGTAATTCAAGTTGGCCCAATTAACTTAACACACAAACAACACAGGAACAAAAGAAACCATTTTTCAAGCCAGGTTTTGGGTAAATATCCAAAAAGTGTACTGTTTTTTAGGTTTTTGCATCACTTTTTTAAGTTATATGGAAATACCCTTTTGCTGATGTGAAAATAATATTTTGTCAACAAAATTGTTAACAAAATAAAACTAAACTGTCAACACCAATAATAACTTGTCAACAACATAACAAAACTGGCAACACGATTAAACTGTCAACGAGAGTAATGAAACAAATAAGAGTTATTAAAATTGTCAACAAAATTAAACTAAATTGTCAACAAGAATAATAATTTGTCAACACCACTAATAACTTGTCAACAACATAACAAAACAGCCAGCACGAGTAATTAAACTTTCAAGACGATATAACTAAACTGTCAGCACTAATAATAATAATTTTGTCAACACGAGTAATTAAACTGTCAACATGAATAATAATTTATCAACACAAAAAATAATTTGTCAAAAACCACTAATAACTTGTCAACAAAACAACAAATGAGTGTCAACACTACAAATACGTTGTCAACACGACTAAATAAATTGTTTACACGACCAATAAACGGTCAACAACATACAACACAAGTGATTAATGCTACAAAAACCAACTAGATTCAATGATCAAAATATTTGCAAGATCACATAAACATTAAACAATACACAATACAGTATTATCATTAAAACTGATCAAACACAAATTTGCTCAAGGTAAAATATTTTATCTCACTATCTAACTTTATCTTAGTAAAGATCATAGTAAAAGTAAATATGACGGTGAAAATGTTGTTCTATGATTTGATCTGCAGACCAGGATGTAGTCTACACAACTACACTAGCAGGACCGAGTGCTATAGGTGCAAAACTCCAAGGAATTTTGGTGAGAAATCTTGGTTTTCTGTTCTTCGTTCATTGTAGTGATCATTTACTAACACGAAAAATCGTTATTTATGCACGTAGGGGGCGCGTATTAAGCCAGGAATGCAGAAGTTTGATAGAGTGTGGTGGCTTAAAGACTGATTCAACATCATGTTGTCAGCTTCAGAACTCAGCCTCAACACCAAATTCTTCAAAATCATGTGAATATTCAAACGGCGACAACAGATGGACATTAAATTAAGAACAACATATTCCATCCAAAATTAATCACAACAAATTCCAATCCAGAGGGAGAATAACAGATTTAGCTGCAAAACTTGCTGAAATTGCTGAAATTCCAAGGAGCTTCACCTTCCTTCACTTCAGGCGATCTACATGTCCTAACGGCGACCACATCACAATCATCAATTCTCAATTTCAAGTTAGAATTTACAGATCCAAATTAAACAAACAACAATAACGCAACTAAAACACCAAATTCCAGATCAAAAAAACAGATATTAGCCTTCATCTTCTACTCGCTCTTGTTCTCGTGCTCGTCTCCTTCTTCGGTCCAAATCCGAATTCCAGAGAACAAACAGGAACGTTAACGATGCCTCGGTCCGCCATTGAAGTTGCTCGGACTGCTCGAGCTTCGGCCTAAGTTCTGAAACACGATTTTTCCGGACGAACTCATCCTCGGGCTGTACTAAGGCAGATTCTCCATCACAATAGCCGGAATCGGCCTGCGAAGACGAGATCTAGGGTTAGGGTTTGAGATTTAGGGATGGATCGCGTCGAGCGATGTGCGAGGCAGATCGTCGTGGTCGTGGCTAGAGGATGAAGACGAGACGATGAGATCGAATCGGACAGATCTGAGTTAAGGGAGGAATAGTGTAGTTGAGATCGAAACGGACAGATCTGATGTTCTGCGCTGGGGGTAGGTGTGTGTGGGGTATTTTCATGGTGTTTAATAAACTGGTTTACTAACCTAAAGTTTTGTTTCAAATGGTGTATTGGGCACAAATTATTCTCTTTCAAGCTCCACACTGAACCCAGTAAAATAGATTCATAACACAATAGTCCAAACAAAGATCAGGCTTGCATTTCAAATGCAGAATACCGCTGAACTCGTCAAATTCGTAATACTTCTCCGGTGTGTAATTTACCAAAAGAAGAACACCAAACATCATCTGTCACAGGCAAACTAAAAGAGCCTAGTCACACCTCTCTACACCATTTACAAAACAATAATGGAGTCCACATCCAAATCCAACTGCTAACAAGAACCAAATTCGAGATTCCTAACCCAAGCAAATAAACTCCAATATATTCCACCATCATTGGCGCAATCAGCTAAAAGAAAGACAAACATAGAAACATTACCCGACATTCAAAGCCTTCGTTGTCACACTAACACGCTCCTACTTATCTGATAATTCACATGATACCTGATAAAGGGGCAACATATTCCATCAGCATTTTGCTACGTAAAAAGGTCGATTTCACAGCACCGACTAGAAGTAGGGATAATATAATACACTGAAACTTACACTTTCTGAATGCTTACTTCCCATCATCCGCAGCTACATCAGCAACTATCGTCTGTTCTACAATGCATGTGGATGTGCTCACATTTAACTCCACATCATATTTCTGTAGGAAGTACAGCTAAACTCGGTCACTAATGCAAGTGCATACTAAACATTAAGTAATCTGTTATAGGTTACTTACATCATCACCCTGTTTATATGAAATAACAGTTTCCTCCTCCACAGTATATGTCTCCAAATCCACACTGCAAAAAACAAGTATATCATAAGTTGCATGAGTAAACTTGCCCACATCAATAAATTCTGTTAACAGTATTATATATGTGCATCAGAAAGAAATTATATTAGATGATTAACCCAAACATCCTGAGGAAAACAAATTACTGATTCAAAAAGGAACCGGGTTGATTTTGCTTTCTCTTTTTTACGCTTTCCAGTTCTCCATCTGGCAGAGTATCATTATCAGCAGCAACCTCAGATTGTGTACAATCTTTTCGTTTACGATGACCAGCACTATAGGATTGTTCTAAATTGTCAACCAGTTCTCTCTGAATTTCAGAATCAAGATCTTGGATGTTTTCCACATTGTCATAAACGGAAGGCACCTCATGAATCACTTTTGGCTCTTTAGGAACCAAGCTCCCGAAGTGTCCCTCAATAGCATTAGGGGAGTTCTTTAGTATCTTTGAAGCATAATGTTTGATCCATGAAAATGAAGAACCGGGTGGTGAAGCATTTTCGCTTTCAGCATGGAGCTTATCACTTACACATAGAGCATTCCCTTCTACAGCATTTTTCCCTTTCTTATGCAAACCAACATGCTGATTAGGAAGTTCTGCAGCCATTTCAGAGACAATAAAATTATCAGCAGGGATTTTTAAGTCCTCCAATTTTTCTAGGTGTTCAATCTGAGAGTATATAAACTCTCTATCAGCTTGCAGCATCTCTCTCTGTTTTTTCAACTTATGTCTTTGCAGCTCAAGTTCTTCAATCAAACTTTTCAGCTCTGACCATTCCCTGACTCTCCTCTCATGATCCAAGCTCACCTGTAACCTTTCAGTTTCAAGCCTTCTCCTTTCTGCATTTACCAGTTCTTGTTCTTTAGCTACAACTTCTTTGAAGGATCTGATATTATCGAGCTGTTTCTTTTTCTCTTCCTCAAGTTCCTTCTCTTGCTCTTTCAAGTAGCTTTCAATTTCTTCTCGCCTTTTTACAGCACAATCCTCTAGCTCTTTCTTTCTTAACTCAATGTCCAACAAGAAATCATCATGCTCTTTCTGAATCTTTGTAAACCACTCGGACCGTTCATGCTGAATCTCCCTTAAAAAGTTCTCGCGGTCATGAGAAAGTGATTCAAGGTCATGCTTATATTGGTCACGTAATGCAGCTTTCTCTAAGTTCAAGCTATCACGCTCATCCTTGAGGTATTTCAGAATAGCTGATTTCTCTCCATCAATATGTTCTTTTTCCCTTCGCAGTTCTTCTCTCTTCTCATCAATTAACTCCCATTCAGACTCGAACTTTGCCTTCTCAACCTTTAACTTGTCTGCCTCAGCCTCAAGTTCCATCTTTTGGGCCCTTACCAAATCAATTTCCTCCTTCAGTTTTGTTTCAAGAAGCAGCAGTTCAGTTGTTTCAACCTTCTGCACCTCAAGAGTGGTTTCAGCATGGTTAATTCGTCTCTTTCTCTCTTCTAGAGATTGCAGACACTCATGCTTCATACTGTCAAATTCCTCTTGCTCCTTCTTTAAGGAAAGTCTATGTCTTTCCACCTCTTCCTCTGCCTTGTTCAATCTACTTTCTCTTTCTTCTAATGATCTCATCTTTCCTTCCAAATACTTGTCCTTTTCTGCAAGCTCTTTACATTGAGCCTCTGCGTCCTGCACCTTCTCGTTAATCAAGTCCTCACACAGTTTAAGATTCAACTCATTAAGCTCCCAAGCTCTTCTTTTACCCTCAAGTTCTTCCTCCACTGACCTACGCTTCTCCACCAGCTCCATCTCCAATTCAGCTATCCTCATTTTGAAGGTATTTTCATGATGAGACAACAACCTCTTTAGATCATCCTGTAAGTCAGGAAGCAACAATGCTCAGTAAATGACACACTGTCCTTCAAATCCCAATATAAAACTTTTCTTTTCATTAAGGTAATTTGATATGACAAGTGAAGTGAGCACGAGGTTATGTAAGAAAATGTTAAATGCTTTTAATTTTTGATGTCATATATTCATACCTGCTCTTTAGCTGCAGTTTTTTCCAGTGAAGCAAGCAACTCTTTTTCTTTTTTGTTTAATGTAGCCTCTTTTTCATGTACAACCTACAATTGAATGACATTAATGTTAATACATACAAATAAATATAGCATAATCAACAAAATGAATGAAATGATACAGTACAATGAGCATAAATAAAGATATGACCTTCTCCCTCTCAGAAAGAGATGCTACTTTCAGCTTTATATCAGATTCTTTTTCCTTCACTTCGTTAAATTTGACAGATACGTCTTCTCTCATAGCCTCTAACTCTCTTTGAAGCTTGTCCATTTCCTGAGATCTACTAAGCATGTCAGCTTCCCTTCTGTTGAGTAAAGCTTGGCTGTCAAGCAACTTCTCCTGAGCTTGACTTAAAGTTTTCTGCCTTTCAGACAATAACTCCCTCTCAAGCATCATTTCCTTCTCCCTTGATTCGCAACTATGAGACAACAGAACGAAGTGCTAGGTTAGGAGCCACTGAAAGTATTGAACTTGAAATCTTAAGAAATTATAATCAATCTGACTAGTAACCATATATACTAACGCACATAAAATCAGATATGATGTCTTGTATATACTCTTGCATAGTGCATTAACAGCAAGGCGTGACTTAAACCCACATAAAATCAAACTATATACTTTAACAGCAGGAAACTATATGCTAGGCAGTTGGTATTCCTGGTAATCAAGATGAAACAGCAGGAAACTATATACTTTAACAGGAAGCATAAAACTAGGCTGCTGGTGTTCGTGGTGATCAATTTATGCTAAAAAGGGAAACAAATATTGAAATATACTAACTCTGATGTAAAAGACACGATCCGACGGCGCAGATCATCTTCCCGTGCTTCTACTTCATGCAGCTTCCTTTCTGCAGCTCGGTTGTATCGACCAGCTTCGTCTTGCAAAGATTCTCCAGCACGGAATTTGACCTCAGCCTCTGTAAGTTTCCTCTGAGCATCTTCAATCATTTTATTTGCTTCAGACATTTTGGTTTCAGCTGCTACCTTAACTTCAGCACACTCGCCTCGCATTTCATGCAACGCCTTCTCAAGCTACAAAATATAAGGCGGTGCTTTCAGCTAATCAGACTTACATCATTAACAAAATTATAAAGCAAATCATAATAAACTTACATTAGCAACGCATTCCTTCTCTATTCCCAGGGCCTTCTTCAAATTATCTTCTTGTTTCTTTGCTTCAGAAATAGCAGATGATATTGCAGCTTGATCGCGTTTCTGATATACACTAGAGGATTCAATGGATAGTTTAGCTCCATCATATTTGGATTCCCATTCTTTCCTTTCTAGTATTAGAAGACCCATGTTATGTTGCAGGTCATAGATCTACAAATAAAACGGGAGTATTTGTCAAACCTTTTGAGAGATTACACATCCATCAACTCTTTGTATGTCATAAATAGTTTTGTAAATCACCAAAAGGGATAAAAATTACTCCATTAAAAACATTATAAACACAATTTGAATGATATATGGTAACAGAAGCAATACTAAGATATACTACAAAAGTCAACCAAATTATTCTTTGCTATAGATGTGAAACTGTAGGGCTTATAACGAATAAGTTACATGCGCCAAATAAAGTCTCCGTCTATACAAACAGGAGCTGAAGTACCACGAATCCAGCAGACAACACACCACACCCTTAATGGTATTTCCATCTTACTCTACTGCTCATCCTTGTCCAAGAGCAGTGGACTACTCTCCTCATCTATAACTCAGTGTTATAGCAGCCATACAGACCAAATATTTTCTATATAAAGAGTGAGTGGTAACAGAGATGGAATATGTAGAAGGAATTAATTGAAATGCACTACTATTATTCAATCTCTGTCCAGGTAAGCAAAATATACAAGTAACTGAAACCATGAGAAACTAAATGCAGAAAAACAACTTGTGTTCCATATGGACAAAAGTTGAAGTAAGCACTGTGCATTATTGATGGTTCAGCACTAATTTTGGAATACTCTCCCAACTTAATAATACATAACCTCAACATATCATACTTTTTCTCATGATTTTCTCTCAAAATAGGCCCTCTGTCAGTCTGCCCAGGTGTCGTCTATCTTAGATTCTTAGCAGTAATGCTGATAGTTATACTTGCAAAAAGAAAAAAAAAATTGCAGATTTTGTTTTGGAAATAAGATGTTTCTTAAGAATTACCACATGTAATAAATGCAATCGTTGATCAATTGATTTAGGGCTGATAAATAATACATTAGACTAACTTTTCAATTTCAGTAATTAGTAACATACACTAATTGCCCCAAGTTTGGCTATAAGAGATGTTGCAAGTCCTGTATAACCTCAGGTTGTCAAATCAACATACCTCGGCTTCAAGTTTGGCTATATAGGCTATAAGAGCGGCCTTATCTCTCCTCTTGATCGACTCCTCATCAAGCCCCGAATCTCGAAGCCGTCTCCAGATCGATTCATCAGAAAGCGGGGTTCGAGCGGCGGTCAACGGCGAAGAGATGTCAAGAACCCTAGCACCGGGAGTAATTGACGGAGTCCGAAGTGGAAAAGGGGACGCAGCCAATCGGTCCGACTGTGACCTAGCCATTCTCGCTCCCTGGGAGAATCTGCACTGCCTCTATCCCGAATTCGTCGTTTGCAAAAACTCTCTAGCTTTTTTCCTGAGTGCGAAGGAGAAGGGTGAGTGGTAGATTCATTCGACTATGGCGGTGGTAGATTTATGAGGGAATAAAAAAGAGATAGTGCTGGGAGCGTGAGTTGCGTTGCTACTTTTTCTTTTCTGAACGAGACTAATTTTCAACGGAAACGAGGCTCTATTTTCATTTTGAAACCCTTTTAACCGGGTCGTTTTAACACACGCGGGCTATTCCAAATTATTTTTTCTTTATAATAGCGGTTTTAGGTAGGAATAGGATGTACTTCGAGAGAATATTTTTTATGATAAAAACGTAAAAATGATTGTTGTTTATTAAAATATTTTTTAATATTTTTTAATTTTTTAATATTTTTTAATTTTTTAATAAATTTCTTTTAAATTAATGAATTTTTTTTAATTTTTAAATGTTTTTTAGTTTGTAAAAGAATATTCATCAAATTAATATTAAATATTCACCAAAATCTTTCAGAATAACGCTATGAAGAGATTCAAGATATAAATTAAAAAAAAATAAGCATATAAATATAAATTATGACTCCATAGTGTTAATTAAGGCAAACTAAAAAATTTAACAAAATCATAAATTAAAATTACAGAATTTTCAGAACATTAGATTTTTATTTTTTGTCCTTCATATAAAAGATTTAAAATTAATTTACTATATATATATTAAAGTATACCTCCATTTTCTCCGCATGTAGTCTCCTCGCTAAAATCGACACATGTATTTCATTATTTATTTTGTCACATGTCATTTTTAATCATTTTTCTTTTTGATAAACAGAATCACATAATAAGAAAATTATAAATACGTGTGTTTGTTTATTTTATGATAATTTAGATTCACGAAGTACTATACTTATTTATTTATTTATAAATACGTGTGTTTGCAGCACTCGACCATATGGGTGGCAGGTTTGTACCTTATGTTATGAATGCAGTTTCTTGAGAACAAGGTTGTTGTGGAGCTTACACAGTCTGAATTTATTGAAGCACAAGAGGTAAGTTGTGAGACACGACACCATGTCTTCTTTATGTAAGGTGTACTTTAGTGAACCTTCTATGGTATGATCAAATGCTATTTTTTAACAAACCCCAATATCACATTTAAGTAGGATTAAGATTATGCTAAAAAAAAGAGTAGGATTAAGATCACTCTAGGCTCTAAATATATGTCGGGGGAGCGTATAGCATCACCTCAAATCGTCTCAGGACTTCTTTCTTCTTTTGAAGTTGTCTTGATATTATGTATTATAGTTCTTGTTATGTAGTAGTAGTCAAATGTTTCTCTTGTGGAATTGAAGCACTTTTACTAAGCATCTATATGTAGATATGTAAATATTAACAGTAAAAACTCAAGGCACTATGCTATAAACAAATTGTAGTTGAAGACAATTTTTTTTATAACTAACCTAGAATTTTCGAACTTTCAGTAAATAGGTGATGTGCTTTTTGGTAAGTGTAGCATGTTGAGGGATTTTATTAGTCTTCAAGGCGTATTTTCCTCCAAATTTTGTCGTGGTTAATTTAGATTTGAAATCTGGTTGTATCCTAATGGTTTACTGTTTGTATCCTTGTTGAATATTCAGGTGCACTCATTGGAGAATATAGAAGAGGTTAATGTAACCAGTTAGCTCATCTATAGGCAAGTGCTTATACATTTTAGTCTTACTCCCCCCACTTGGCCTTATTTAACTGTTTAATTAGACCTTAAAATGCTTTTCTTTACCACATTATCATATTACCTTAGAACTAAAAATGCTCTGACAGTCAGTGTTATTTTCCATTTATTGGTTGACGATGTAGCCAATTCTAAAAAACTGGATACCTATACTATTTAAAGTCACCTTTGAATTCACTATATTTATATCCAGCTGGATACCTATACTATTTAAAGTCACCTTTGAATTCACTATATTTATATCCAGCATGTCTACTGTGTGATGCTGCTTCCAATAGTTCCAACTGTCTAGGATATTTTATGAAAAATATGTACTATCATCTCTTGGTTGTAACTGGACATCAAAGTTCTATGTTTTGTGGTTCTTTTTTCATCTTTTTTTTTCAAAAGTTCTACTGTCATCTCTTGGATGTAACTGGATAGTAAATAGGAAATATCTTTCTATGGATTTCATTACGTAAACACCTGGAAACTATTTTTCAAATATAAGAGTTGTAAATTGATTTTATATTCCTTCTAAAAAAAGGGAGTAACTTCAGTATTCACTAGGTGACCATGATGAGAAAACAAGAAGGATGTTTTGATCAGAGCGAAGAAAGAGTAGCAAATATGGCATTTTCTGATCACCTTAATCTTTCGCATAACGAATACTGAAGTGTTTGTTCAATAAATGCAAAAATAGTTCCAGATCTTATCAAGGAGAACCATTGTTGATCTCTTACTTTTCCTTCTTGCCTAAAAATGTTTATGTTGGTCATGAAGTAAAGTCATATCACCTGAGATTTGAACTAAGAAATGCCCTGATGTGCTGCAAATAGTTTTGAGTTATACAGTATGTGTAGAATAAGATGTATAAATTGTTATATGTCATAATAGGATTGGATGAGAATCATGAGATTGAGAAAGTATCGAAGATCCAATTTTTTGATCACCCTTCATTATGAGTTGTACAGTATATTGTAAGCATCAAATCACATTGTATTGTATAGAAGTATGAACTATTAAGTTAATTTTGGACATAATTAGATTTATTTATGATCTTCTATGAAGTATGAAGGATAAATAGTTCTTTCTTAATACCTACTTTTTATACTTAATTGCACTAAAGAAAAGTAGAGATTTGATATGTTACAAGTTTGGGTTGGGATGTAGTGAATTTTGTTGTGTTAGGATTAGTAATCCAATAATCTGAACCCAATTAGAGCACAAATGTATATGTATCAAATATGTTCAAATATGAATTTTGTTGTAGGTTACACATTTAATACAGGTGTAAAGTTTTTTACACCTTGCTTCGTATTCGGCAAATCGACACATATATGTATACGACCGTTTAATGTTTTACGGTCATGTTCGTATTCGGCAATTCGACACAGTTATGTATACGGCTGTATAATATTTTACACTCATGTTCGTATTCCTCTTTTTAAGTCTTTTCTGTGTCTTATTATTATTTAATTTTATATGTTTTTTTGCGTTGGGAATAATAATTAAAATAATCCAACTTAGAAGGTGTTAAAATTATATGTATTTAGATAAAAGTTTGATTAATAATATAATACTTAATACAAATTAAATCCATTTTCTTAAACCCTAAACACCGATCTCTTTCTTTTCTAACCTTGTAAAACTCGATCTCCATTCAACTTCGATCTTCTCCACCACCTCCTCGCTCCATAATCGATCAAGCACTATGACTATTAAATTGTGTATCATGGAGTTCGATATTTTCTGCGAACACTTTACAAATTACTTCAAATCCAATTCCGAGACCAACCTACTACTTCAGCCCTATGGCTATTAAATTGTGAATCATGCCCTAGGTAAACTTCAATCTTGAATCTCTTTTCTTCCTTACATGATTGATTTTCATTTTGTAAATACAACTCTCTATAACCATGATTTAAGGTATATTCGAGATACATGCATTAGATAACTGAAATTCGTTAACTTATGAAATTGGATAAATGTCTCATAGCTATCTTCCTTAACTTTGACTTAGGGTGTCTTTGGATTCGTACTGACAGATGAGTTTGAAAGTTGAATGAATTAACAAAGGAACATATATGAAAGGGTGATACAATCGACTATTCAACTAATAACAACTCAATCTAATGATACATTTTGAGTTTCATTTCCTTTTCTTCCAGTATTCTTTCACAGTTTTCTGACAACTTCCACATGTTTTATTTTTATGTGTATAAACGAAAACATATTTATAAGATAATAATTAAAATTGTCCTTAACCAAAATTTCTTTATAATAATTTACCAAATTCATTATTAGAAAAAGTTGTGTTCTCGATACATCCTCACCGACGTAATATCATATCAAATTCTACCACGTGGCACGCTACCTACAATGAGGGTTATATAGAATATTTTTATAATTGGTTACATTAGTACTCCCTCTGTCCCAATTTGATTGTCTACCTACAATGAAGAGATTCAAGATATAAAGTTAAAAAAAATAAACATATAAATATAAATTATGACTCCATAGTGTTAATTAAGGCAAACTAAATTTTTTAACAAAATCATAAATTAAAATTACAGAATTTTCAGAAAATTAGATTTTTATTTTTGGTCCTTCATATAAAAGATTTAAAATTAATTTACTATATACGGAGTATATATTAAAGTATACCTTCATTTTCTCCACATGTAGTCTCCTCACTAAAACCGACACATGTATTTCATTATTTATTTTGTCACATGTCATTTTTAATCATTTTTCTTTTTGATAAACAAAATCACATAATAGGAAAATTATAATACTTAGATTGATGAAATACTATACTTATTTATTTATTTATTTATACATTAACCTTCTCCAAACCACATGTTTGTTTATTTTATGATAATTTAGATTCACAAAATACTATACTTATTTTATTTATACATTAACCTTCTCCAACCCATATTTTATGTGCTTTAATATAGAAAGAAATATTTAATAATTATATAGAAACATTTAATCTCATTTATCTATCTATCTATAAACAATCTAAAATTGACCTTTGAAATATGCATTTAGTGCTTTTAGAGTAACTTTTAATGAATTTTTATTTGGAAGATTTAACCTCCTTTAAAATTCATCCCAGTTTGTTTGGTGTTGTCGTCCCTCTGTTTCCTCCTTCGTGTCATCAATTAGGCGTTTTAGGTTCAAGTGGAGATGGTACCAAAGAACGAAGAGTCACAGATTCTCCCCCTCGGACCCTCGACATTTAAAAGTATGCCTTCTCCGACACCGATTGTACTGTCTCCTATTGGAGTTTCCAGCGCTGCGGAGGTGCAGAACACCTTGATTATCTTAGTGAGCGACAACACACTTGTGTTCTCGGTCTGGTCCATCTGAGGTATGTAAATCCTGGTCTGTCTAAGCAACCGCCACAAATTCTCCCTCTCTCCTTCGTTGACGGCGGAGAGGAGGAGAATTTGTTATTTTGATTTAATCAATGGAAAATAGATGCCCGGTTTGGATTTGATTTCATATGGTCAAATGATTTCAATGTTATGTTCTATTTTGATACCGAACCAAAGATAAATGGTGCTGATTATTTGGGTTTTCATAACCTTCCTTTAGGAGATATTTGAAGATGTAAATGTATTTATCAAATTTGAAGTGATCAACTGAATTCTGTGTTTCTAAGTTATGAGATTGAGTTATAATTTCATATGTTGCAGTGATGTTGCTTTTAAGAAGCTTCTGTGAGTTGCGAAAGTAGGAGTTAGGAAATTATGTTTTTACATTGTGCATATGTCAGCCTTAACTACTATGTAGAAACTTTAGAGATGTTGATATTATTTCATTTAATTATGTATAAGTTTCTATATGTTGATCAATATTAATCAACTTTGGGTGATAAATCTGAGAAGAATGGAAATTCATCCTTTATTGCTCATCAACAAAGGGATTATAGTTTTTCTTGGGATTAAACTCGGGCAACAAATGGTAAGTCCTCATTAATTGTGTTACATTTCTTGAGTTTTTGATATAATTATCTCATCTAGTTGTGTTTTCATCATCAAACAAAATGTTATTTCCACGCCTCTAGAACAAATGCACAACAACTCCCTATCATACACACTAGAGCTTATGGGGTTCGATCAACGATTTGTATGTATCTTGAGAAGTTACTTTCTTTCCTTTTGTCATAGCATTGATTATTTGAATGCAGTACTATATATAGATTCTTACATCAAAGTAACTCAATTGTATTTGTTCGTTTATGATATGTGACAATCTAAAGAGAACATACATTGATGTACGTATGCCTGAGCCTCATCCAGAGTTGGGGGACACATCGTCTTTGACATCATTGTTGTATGGGTGAGCTCTCAAGGGCCTCATTTCATTGATATGGTATGATATTGATGTATATATATATATATGAGGTTTTGATGTTTTTTTGATGATATTTATTTCGAAATTGAATGTGTATGTTAATTAGTTGATTAGAAAGGATTAAACTTGTATTGTATGGATGGATTGTAAACTTTGTTGAGAATTTCATGTTAAATTTGAAATTTTTATGTGTAGATAGTGTAATTAGGGTTTTGATATTGAATTAGGGTGTTAAAATTTGATATGATTTTAATGAAATTATTGAAAATTTGTTGAATGCAGGGAAAAAAATGTTATTTTTAGGGTTTTGGAATATGCAGAATGCATAATTAGGGTTCATGAATAGGCAATTCCACACGTGACGTGTGGAATGTGTCCATATGTCACATATGGATGGTATCCACACGCCACGTATGGAGTTGCACATTCCTGAACTTGTTTTCTGCAGTTTGAGATTAAATTTGATGATATACAGATTGAATTGTGTTTTTTGTTTCAGAATATTACGATTACTCATTTTTAGTAGAATGTTGATTAAAAGCATATATTGTTGTTGTTTGGATTGATTATGAATTTCATTGAGTATGTAACGATGATTTGGTTATGTTTGTGATTATATAGATGTCATGTTCTAATCAAGAATTTGATAATAGTACGACGTCTAGCACAACCGACAACTTTTCACATTTGACTGATGCACTTTTGAGGGAATCCAGAAGACCATGGTGAAAAGTCTTGATGAGGTTCAAGATATGAAGATGCAGCGCGAGCAGGAGCATCGCGAACGAGAGCGGAAGTTTCGGGAGCGATGCGAACGGGAGCAGCAGGAACGTAAAAGGGAGAGAGGGGAATCATCTACTAAACCAAAAAAGGTTGGGTTTACCGCACAACAATACAGGAAGCTCTTCAAGACGTTGAACCCTCGTCGTTAGATCTTTCTTTTGAGAATTTATCGACCTTCTTTGTTTGATTGTTCATTTGAATGTTTGTTTAGAACTACTTGGAAAGTGTTGAACCTTATTATGTTGCAACAACTACTTGTTTTCTTTAGAATGTTTATTTTGTTGTTATGTTGGAAAGTGTTGAACCTTATTATATTTCCTTATTATATGGTGCGTCATACATATTCTGACATCGTTCGGTTTTCAAACTAGGTTTCACTTCAATTTATTTGAAGTTACACACATGATCAAATATCTCTATTAGGGTTGAAACCAAGTTTCATTCCATTCCGACAAAGTTTCGATGACGTTTTGCCGAATTGGGCTTTATCGCCTTAAAAACGACACTGAAAAAGAGTTATTTCGCACACATAACTACAAATACATTGAATACATTAAAAATAATTACAAATTTCTCAATTAACATATGTAGATCCATACGTCATGTATGGATTACACTCATACGTCACGTATAGACAGGGTCCATACGTCACGTATAGACAAGGTTCATACGAAATGTGGCAATTGATACGCGACGTATGTATTCATTCCATATGTGATCCACGAGACTGGGCGGTAAATAACAATTAGGACGGGCGGTAAATAGAAACTATGTATAAATACTTAAGGTTTTTCTAGGTTTGAGATTTAATTGAAATTGCCAAGAGAATTATTATGTTGTTTTGTTTAAGCTTTAGTTTCGTAGAACCCTAGTTTAGTGTAGTTGATTGAATTGAAAGTTGTGAATTCATTTTTCGATTCAATTGTGAGAAAGAGTGATAGGTGAATTCCGTTCGCTCTTAATCAACCCAATTCGGAATTGTTTGTGGATTCGAACAAGAAATCATTAAACCTTGCGAAAATTCTTCGTGGATTTGAAGAATTCAAACAAATCATTCAAGACAGTGGGGTGGAATCCTCGTAGTCGTTGGACGCTTATCCGATTCGTGTCCATCCTCCTTCTCGTCGCCGCCCACCAGCCACCATCAACCACTCGACCGCCACCTCCTGCAACAACATCACTCCTGCTATCACGCCATCTTGTGAGCGTCCTCCATCCATCTTGCCACTATCTCGTCGTCGTCACTTCCTAGAGTGATTTCGGCATCAAATCCTAGCCTGTAGCGAACCTTCTCCGACCTTGTGTCATCATACATGTCTTCAATCAGCTTAGCGACAAATGATGGGATAGTATATGTAAATCTTAAGCAATGCAATGCAATCATACATTGAAGAAGGCTTTGAGTCAATGCATCTCTCAAAGCTAAGTGTGTATATATAGAGATATAATATATATATGATAAACCATATGATTTTAACAAATATTAAATGACCAAAATGACTTCTATAAATCTATTTGGAAGCAAACATGCAGAAAATAAAAAATATATTCAATTTGGTCCGGTGTTAAGAGGGTACTTAATTTAGATTTCAGGGATCACTCCTACTACTACTAGAAGCCTGTTTGACATATCATGTTGAAGGATCATATGATAGATAATATGGATTATGGATTATACTATATGATTGATAAGACAAAAATATGTTACAGAAGGCTGAGGTTCACTGTCTCGATTATTTTCTTTGTTTCTAATTACAATTTCAATGTTTTTTGTTGTTGATTTATTGAGTTTCGGTTGAATTTATGTGTTCTCTTGGTTTTTGGTCGATTTGTCAATTATGATGCCTTTTATGGTCATAAATACTCTGAGAAATTTGATCTCAACTTCTGACTTAGAATTTCTATTTTGTTAATGTTTCTTAGGGTATTGATTTTCATTCAATAATGAGCACATTATGTCGCTTAATAATTCAACAATGAGCACATTATGATGTCACAATAAATCTCTCTTGCAATACGTGAATCCAGTTCAACATCACATGGATGTAATAATTTGTGTGTGAACATCATTACCTTCGATAATTTAGCATCATGTTCAGTAATTGTAAATTACGTAATGCTAGTAACTTATAAATTTTAAATACTTTAGACTGAAATATATTTAAATATATTTAAATATTAATTTTTTTTTATTAACACTCTTTTTAATAAAAATATTTATCATACTAATTCAAAAACTTTATACTATATAAGGGAAACACTCATGTAATAAAGATTGTTAAAATGATAAATGAGAATGATTGTGAAGCCTTGGATCAAAAAAGATCCAAGAGACTAGATGATGACACATGACGTCACTTGTCACCCCTTATCACCACCGTCGGACCACCACCGGACCGTCGTCGGGCCACCGCCGACCACGCCAGACCACCTTTGGGCCTCGCCGGAACAAAATTGTCACAAAGATGTATAAAATTGTTCACAAATATTACAAAATTATTTATTACTCAAAAGTTCATTACAATTGGCTTAAATGTTCATCACGTTATTCATAAATGTTCATCACAATGTTCATAAATGTTCATTTGTATATATTCTACTAAATGTTCATCACATTCTACTTAAATGTTCACCAATTGAATGTTCATCACATTCTACTTAAATGTTCATCAATTGAATGTTCATCACATTATACTTAAATGTTCATCACATTATATTTAAATGTTCATCACATTATATTTAAATGTTCATCACATTATATTTAAATGTTCATCACATTATATTTAAATGTTCACCAAGTTTATTACACTTAAATGTTTATGTTATTTGGACAAATGGCGGACCACCACCGGACCACCACCGCACCACGACTGCACCCCCACTAACCCATCATCCAGCCACCGTCGGACCACCACTTATGTGGAACACCACTTTAATATAATTTCTATTAAAACACACTTAATTTTCATCAAAAATCACCTAAATGTCCATCATCTCATACTTCAATGTTCACAAGGATTTAATAAAAATGTTCATTACTCAAAGTTCATTACAATCGACTTAAATGTTCATAAGTTGTTCATAAATGTTCATCAAATATTGATAAATGTTCATCAAAATGTTGATAAATGTTCATTTTGATATACTCTACTGAATGTTCATCACATTATACTTAAATGTTCACCAACTGAATGTTCATCACATTATATTTAAATGTTCATCAACTGAATGTCAATTATTTTTAAATGTTCACCAAGTTCATTACACTTAAATGGTTATGTTATTTGGACAAACAACGAACCACCACGACCGCACCACCACTGGCCCACCATCAAGCCACCGTCGGACCACGGACCACCACTTATGTGGAACACCACTTTAATATAATTTTGAGTAAAAAACACTTGATTTTCATCAAAAATTAACTAAATGTTCATCATCTCATACTTAAAAGTTCATCAAACATCCTTAAATGTTCACAAGGATTTAATAAAATGTTCATTACTCAAAAGTACATTACAATAAGCTTAAATGTTCATCACGTTGTTCCACTTGTTCATAAATGTTCATCAAAATGTTGATAAATGTTCATTTTGATATACTCTACTGAATGTTCATCACATTTTACTTACATGTTCACCAACAAAATGTTTATCACATTATTCTTAAATGTTCATCAACAGAATGTTCATCACATTATATTTAAATGTTCATCACATTATATTTAAATGTTCACCAAATTGAATTAGACTTAAATTTCATTTATTTTTATACTTTAACTTTTTCATTTATTGTTGGATCACCGCCGGACCTCCACCGGACCACGCCGGACCGTCACCGGACCTCTACTGGACAACCACCGGGTGGTCGCCGGACCACCACAACTACCCCCACTTGTTGTGGGGGTAACTAGTTTAATCTAATATGACTTAGATTCATTCTTATTTATCTCTATAGGAGAGTTTATTATGAGATTCACACCCTTATATAATTGATATATTTTTACTTTATCTATTTAGTTAATAATGTAAATTAAGTAATTATATTTAAAAATTACATTAAATTTGTATGAGGTCAATGAACTAAATTTATTTGGTAAGATATTTTAATCTAAGTTATTTATATATTTAAATTAAATTTATTATTTTATAAAATCGTACGAGGCACGAGAAACTGAAATAGTCTAGATGTATTATATTTAGGCCCCGTTCGGTAAACATTATGAAAATGGGTTGAAGTTGAAAAATGGGGTTGAAATTGGTTGAAGTTGATTGAAGTTAAGCAATTTGCTTAATGTGGGAGGTAGCTTATGAAAATGAGGGGTTGAAGGAGGTTGAAGTTGAAGTGTGGATAACTTAATGTTTAACGAACGGAGCCTTACAGGTGAAGTTTATCCTTAATCTATGCATTTTCGGCAAATTTATACAAAGGAACAACTAAAAAAAAAAAAAAAAACTAGACCCTATACCCCTAAAAAAATGGGATAAACCCATCAAAAAAAAATGTATATCTTGCCCGCAGACAGCAGAGGTTACACGGTAAGGGCAAATATGTAAATAAAAGCTTAAGAGTTCTGGATCTAACGGAGACGCATGGCCTTTTAGGAGATCACACGGTCAAGAACGCACAAATAAATACTGCAAAAAACTTAATTTACAATTTATTTATTTATATATACGGAGTACAAAATTATAAGAAGCTTTCGGCCTCCCGGAAATCCTTTTCGAAACAAAGTTTTCCGGTGCTTTCTTTCTATCTGCTCTCAGGTACCAAACCCTCAATTCCTCTCCCTCTCTCTCGCCCCTAAATCTCTCTCTAACCGCTTGAAAAATCCCAATATTCTTCAATTTCTTATCGTTTGCGTGAAAAGCAATGTGAAATTTCTCATCTATTTTCCTGTCTCTCGTTGTTGGATTTTTTCCTGTAATTTCTGCCTATCGAAATTCGATATTTTTGGGTATAGATTGGTTTGTCTGATTGTATTTCCTATTGAGCATGACTAATCCAACTTTGAGTTATCTGGAGTAGGGTGCATGATTCTGATTTTTTTGTCATGATTAATGTTGTAATTCTGTTTCGGTGGTGATGGAAATGGTATGAGTTTCCTTCCTATAATCTAATAGATTTTTGTGGTATTAAACCTCACTCTTTATCTTTTGTCTCATCCTTATCTCAATAGCTTGGATTTGAACTAGATTTGTTCTATGCTCTGCGAGGAGCTTCAGATTTGATCTCCTTACTTTGTCCTGAATATGAGATTTCAATTGTTGCTTGTGATTTTGTTCTTCATCAGATCTTTTTTTCTTTTTTTTTTCCCCCTTGGTATGACAACCTTGTAAAGCAGGGTTGGTTATGGTATAGAATAGACTTACCTTATGAGTCTAATGCACGTTTTTCTTCACATGGCTCCTTGATTTGTTGTCACGAATCTGAAATTTCCTTGTCAGTCATAGTAGCGTTATTCAGTATCAAGGAGGAGTTAAAGTCTTCTGGTTCATTCATTAATAGGATGCAGAATATTGTTTGATCAAAGAGTATTTTCAGAATAGAAAATCATGCTTCTTAGGAAATAAATCAAAGATGAACATAAGTACATTGTAGGTAAAAAAATATTTGATTCGTCCATGTTTCATTCTTGAAAATTTTCTGATTTGTACTTCTCTCTTTTTAATATATCATTGCTAAAGGTGTTTGCATATTCAGCACTGTCTTATACCTATATAGTTTCTTGTGGCTTGTGATGATAACAGATGGGGAGGGGAGAGAGAATAGGTTCTAAGAACAACAATGAGGGACGTGTTAGGAAAAGAAATGTGAAATCTGATGATTCTGATGAAGACTATATGCTAGAAGAAGATGAAACTGATAATCAGTCTGATGAGCTGGATTCGTTGGTTGGAGATGCTTCAGATGAGGAAAGTTTAGGTAATTTTGTGGATGAGGGGGAAGAGGAGAAGGTAAGAAATGTTGTAAAGCCAAACTCTTGTAAAAGATCTGTTGCGCAAAGGAATAATGGGATTAAGAGTAAAAGAAAAAGTATAGATGATGAAGAAGAAGATGAAGACTACGAGGAGGAGGAGGAGGAGGAGGAGGAGGATGTTGATGCTGATTACAGTTATCGCTATGGTGGTGATACGAGTTTAGGTAGATTTGTAGAAGAGGTGGAAGAGGAGAGTGAAATGAACGTGGTCTGGACAAAAACTCATAAAAGAACAGCTGGTCGAAGGAAAAGTGGGATTGGAAGTTCAAGAAAGAGAGAAATGATAGCATATGATAAAGAAGATGATGAAGGCTTTGGTGAGGAGGATAAGGATGTTGGTGCTGATAGTATCAGTGGTGGCTGTGCTAATTTAGGTAGTTTTTTAGATGAGGAGGAAGAGGAAAATGTAAGAAAACCAGAACCGTGTAACAGATCCTTTGGGCAAAAGGAAAATGGGACTAAAAGCTCTAGAAAGAGAAAAAGGATAGTAGAGGAAGACTATTATGAGGAGGAGAGCAATGATGTTGATGCTGAAAGTATTGGTGTTGGCGTTGGTGTTCTTTGTGCTGCTGATTCTGGTGATCGTGGTAGTGATAATGATGATGACGAGGAAGAAGACTATGAAGATGATGGCGATGATGACGACGACGACGATGAGTTCACTCCAGAAGAACTAGATTTCTTGGATGAGGAAGAACTAAATTTATCTCCAAAGGGGAAAAGGGGGTCAGTGAGAAGCCGAAATAGAAAAACTGGTGTAAAGCGTCTTAAAAAGCCTCAAAAGAATCAAAGACAAGGGAGTAGTAGATCAAATAAGTCTACCTCTAGTAGAAAATCGGTGAAAAAGGTTCCACCAGCAAGAGGTAAATGGAAGAGAACGTCCATATATAGTAGGAAAAGAACAAAGCCGTGTTCGGATTCAGATTTTGCTCTCTCTGAACCATCCGAACATGAATTTACAATCTCTGAAGAAGAGCGTGAACAGGTGAGAGAAGCCAATGAGTTTTGTAGAAGAAGTTCCAACTCGAGAAGCTCAAAGCAAGACCAAGAAGATGCAGCTGGTAATCAGCTGAAGAAAATTCCTAGAAGAAAGGGAAAAGAGAAGGTGGAGGAGGTAAAGAGTGATGTGGGAAAGCAGGTCTGTGGTATATGCCTTACAGAAGAAGGTAAAAACACTATTCGTGGGACATTAGATTGTTGCAGTCATTTCTTCTGTTTCCCTTGCATTATGGAGTGGTCAAAAGTAGAATCTCGTTGTCCTCTTTGCAAACAAAGATTTTACACCATCAGCAAATCTTCAAGAACTTCAACGAGGATTGATCTCAGGAATGTAGTGATACATGTTCCTGAGCGTGATCAGGTAAACTGTCACTTTTCAGATTCTTCACCACTCATGGATCATAAAACACCTATTTTCTTGGATTTGAAATATTTATCATATTCATGCAGGTCTATCAGCCTTCTGAAGAGGAGCTTAGGGATTATCTTGAGTCATATGAAAATGTTT
This sequence comes from Oxyria digyna, assembly GCA_029168935.1. Taxonomy (NCBI): domain Eukaryota; kingdom Viridiplantae; phylum Streptophyta; class Magnoliopsida; order Caryophyllales; family Polygonaceae; genus Oxyria; species Oxyria digyna. The sequence continues at coordinate 287,067 of JAPVLV010000026.1, read as the reverse complement.
TCTGTACTGAATGCCATGACGGAGGAGATGATGCTCTCATGCTACTCTGTGATCTTTGTAATTCACCTTCACATACATACTGTGTTGGTCTTGGACGAAATGTGCCAGATGGAAATTGGTATTGTCTAGGTTGTAGACCTTCTGCTCTTGGATCAACAGCTACACAGGCTCAGGATCTCACACCCACTCAAAGATCAAATAGTAATTCCATAACTGAACCCTTGTTCGAGAATATGTCAGAAATCGATCTCAATATCACAATTCCCGAGACACCAATGACTCCAGTGAATGAGTTTCTTGTATCACCAAGACAACCCTCCGGTGTAACTCTTCAAGCACCATCTCCTGTATCAACTGTGGGCGTCTCAACTCTGTCTGGTAGGCGAAGGGTCCACCGTCTACAGTACCTTTTCTCCAGCAATAGGTTAAGCCAAGAGGCTATGAGATTGGACAGATCTTTCTCATTTGGTAGGAATAATTTTTCTGGCCCTCATGACAATCGAGATGTAAATTCATCCTACAGTGCTGAATACTCTGATAGGTTGCCAGAGAACCCGTTCATTTCTGCTCAAAATAGAGAAAGTATTACAGGAAGATTAAGCCTCATGAGGGGGCAGCCACAGTCATTTCAGGCTCCTCCTGTTGCTGATAACTCAGCCTATGGGATTAATGTGGAGCATAATTGTGTTCCAGGGAATGTAACATTGCAACCCTGCACCAGCACATCATCTTTGGTGGACCAAAATGTAGTGGAGCAGCAACTTCACTCATTGGTGAAAACCCACTTGAAAAATTTGTGCAGGGACATAAATTTGGACTTGGGTAAGTCCAGTTTCAACTGCAGAGGTCAAATTTACAAGAGGCTTCATTTTTATCAGCTAACTAATTATTTTGTTGAAATTTGTGTAGGACAAGATATATTCAAGAAAATCACAGTGAATTCTACACACACCATCTTAGCCGCATCTGGGCTCGCGTATTCGAGGACGGAGGTCCATGAAATTCAGCCTCCAAATTGTGGGCATAGTGAGGGATTGGTTGGTTTACAGACAAGTCTAATAAGAAATTGCTGCCAAGCTTGTTTTGATTCGTTCGTAAGGGAAGTGGTGATGACAATAACTATGAATTTTAGAGCGAAAGCGGCAGAACAGTCGAGTTTCAGAAACTATTGACTCTACAGATTCTTGATTTGTTTTAGAAACTAGGTGGGGCATTTTTGCTGATGATCTAGCTGTGGATAGGACCGGATCTTCTCGTTTGTAGTTTGTAGTTACGATTTTTACTTAAATCACATTTATAAAGAGAAGCTAAAGGTAAATTTCCTATTTGTTTTTTATTTTATGTTTATCGTGGGAAATAGGTGCAAGATGGAAAAAGAGATTCTCTTGGAAAGAATCTTAACAAGCCTTGAAAATGAAATGTTTAATCTCTCCGTATCTATTTGGTGTTTTACTATCAGAGCTTTTTACTGTTACTTGAGATTAAATTTTATTTTGTGGGTACTCAATCATGCGAATGGAAAGAAACAGATACAATTCAATCAGTAATAGACACATATAGAGTAGATTTGAGAAATTGTCCCATGAACTCGGGGCTTCTAATCACTTCAATCATCCTACTCTAAACAATGACTAATCTAGAAAGGAGAGAACACGTTTTCTCGACGACCACCGTTTCAGCGGGAGGAAGTGTGGCGTTTTGCCGCGGAAGACCCCCTGACAGATGACCCACGTGGCCGCTTTCTCGCCGTTTGATCATGCTTAATGTCAAAGCTCATACCTTCATCACTTGCCATCTCCACAAACATCTTCTGCAGATCCTCTAGACTGTCCGGCTGCAATTAGCATCCCAATTTTAGATCGTTCATGCAAAATCAAAACAACATAAACTTCAACACTTGAATTACCTCGCCCCTTACACTGTCCATCATGTTTAGCATCTCTTGCATGAAATCACAGAAGCCCTGTTTCACAATTCCGCAAACCTTTTACCCTTTTAGCGGTGCAGACCGTGCAGTAAATGGAAATTTCAAAAGAACAAACGACGTCATTCTAGAACCGAAAGAGAACGACATAACAAACAAAAGCCAAACCTGCTGAATTATTTACAAGAAACAACAGTGTGAGATCAGGACTACGAACCTGATCTTCCTGCTCCGTTGGATCATAGAATCCAGCATCATACATTGATCGCTTCCCTTGATCAGATAGAACTGAAAACGTGGTTTTTTTTGTTATTTCCAACGGAACTTAAAATCAAACGGCGAAAGAAACATGGTAAGAAGAGGAGAACCTGAATAAGCCTCTTGGATCTGTTGGAATTTGCGATTGGCTTCTCCGGCCACCGCCAATTGATTGTTAGCCCATCGATCGGGATGCCATCTCTAATTCAACACAAAATCAAGCAACTAACAAAATCAGAGCCGAAAACATGATAGAATTTAAGAAGGAAGAAGAGACAGTTATTATACAAGAGCAAGCTTGCGATAGGCGGTTCGAATATCAGAGATTGAAGCGTCTCTTCGAACTCCGAGAACGGAGTAGTAACAAGATCCGGTGGATCCTCCTCCTCCTCTCTCCATCTCCGTTTCGGATTTTCTAATTCAGCGAAAACTGCAAGTAGAGATTTTCCTGTTTTGTCTAAATCATTGGAGGCCGGAGAAGAAGGTTAAGATTGGAAGGTTGCGTTTAGGGTGAGAGAGTGAGAGAGAGAGAGAGAGAGAGAATATCTTCTCCCTCCGGCGTGTGAAAGGCTGAGCAAGGAACCTTCGAGAAAGATTAATCGGACGAGAGAGAATAGATATTTTCCTTGAATGGTTTAATAATTTGACTTTGAAGATGGTCTTATCTACGGTTTTGCCATCTGACCCAGGGCACGCAAATTAGTTTAGTTTTTTTTTTTTTTTTTAAGGAGAGGCGACCCTCTCTCTCTGCGGGTTTTATTGAATAATTTTCTTATTTAATATATTTTTAAAAAATATATAACAAAAGATAAAAATTAATGACGTGACGGTGACGTGAAAGATGAGGTGACATAGATCAGAGGCTGACACATAGGCCAATTGAACGTAAGGGCGACACGTGGCAAAACACCGCTCTATTTTAGTATATGTATAGATAGAAGATAGATAGATGAGAGATAGTGGATTAACTTTAGTAGTTATATAGAGATTAGTTTACTCACGCGCAATGCGCAGAATTTGAACAACGATTTTCATAACATTGTATATAATTTATAAATACATAGAAATAACATTAATAAAAATAAAAATATGCATTATATAATTATATTTATTTAATTGATTTTTAAATTAATATTATATAATTATATTTATTTAATTAATTTTTTAATCAATTTTATATAAATAAAAGGAATTTCAATTGATTTATAATATTTTATATTGATATGCATTTTAAATAAAGAAAATGATATCAATGTATTTAGGAAAGTGATTTGTGTATATATATTTTAATTGATTTTTGTTCAAATAAGGAAATAATATCATTAAAATTAAGTTAATTATCTTTAAATATATATTTTTTATTTTTTATTTTTGAAAAAAATGACATGTCAAATATCGATGTCCCATAGGTTATTGGTGAGTATAGTGTTTTCCTTTAGTAATTATATAGAGATATAGAGATTTGCTTCTTGATGCATAAAATTAGGCTACGTCTACACATGTTTTTTTGCTAGATGCACACTTTTCTGTTTGGTAACATTAGCAATATAGAATGATACGGTAATTGTTAACATACAGAGTCTTTTAGGGGAAATTTTGAAAACGTATAACTTGTGAGACACGACAAAACTGAGCTAGATAGAAAAATAAGAGGCAAAACACAAACGGTTTCTGAAAGTTTCCACAATACAGAGCGTGGTGTGATAAGCTTCTTCCATTTAACAACAACTTTTCCATTCTATATCTATAAAAGTGCGTGGGTTTGAGGAAGTAATTTCAATCGGTATCGGGCTGATACAGGCCAACAATTAAAATTCGGACTTATGGGTTTCTAATTTGGTGTCTTTCAGTTTTCTCATGTTATTTCCTATCTTCAGTGAGGCGTTATCCTTTAGTAGCGCTCTATGAGTCATGTGGCTCTTTAATCTTTTCATCATCAAATCAAATTGGGTGCCAAGTTAACTTAGGCTCTGTTCGGTATATTGAGCTGAAATAGTAGCTGAAGCCGAATAAGTAGCTGAAACTGGAGTTGGAGCTGAATGAATAGCTGAAGCTGAAGATGAAAACGTTGTTTAAAAAGCTATTCAAATGTTCGGTACTTCTAGCTGAATTTGTAATAATTATAGTAAAATTACGAAAAAGGATACAATGAATTATTTAAATCTTTATTGATAAAGAGTAATAGTGGATTAAAAATGAAATTAAGCTTGTTAAGCTCCCTTAATCTAGGGGGTGTAACATTAACAAATTAATCTACTTTAATCTACATTAAGCTTGCTAAGCTAGATAAATGTTATGTTTACATTAATCTAGACGACGATGTGGGGAGGAGGTGGTAAATCAGAGTATCACCGACGACCGGAGGAAATTGATTTTGCGCCTGTCGTCCCAGAGTTCGTTGTGGTGTCCCAATTCGTCGTCGGTGTTGATGCCGAGGAATCTTGATTGAGTTCATGAAGGAAATTTAAATCCAAGTAGATATCGTGATAATCCTTATTCTTCATCCACAAATCTGTGTACTCCTTGGTCCTCTCCTCCGTAACTGCTACATATATTTAAGCAATGCTTCAAGTGCATATACATTAACTAAAGGCTAATATGGTGCCCATTTTGAACAATTTAAGAAGTTGAGTGAAACCGAGAGAGCGATGGACCGAGGTAGGAAGAGTGGAGGACGAAGCGAGATTGTTGAGTGTGGCGGGGAAGTGACTAGTGGAGACCGTGGAGTGGAGGGACGAAATTGAGGAGTGAAGTATACATACTCAGGGTTTTAAACATAACGAGATTAGCGGGTAAACGGGTGGACGTGGATCGGGTGGAGAGGGTTGGGTGATCGGGTCGGGTGGGTGAGAGTGGTCAGCCACATCCGATCCGTTCACCCATCCAGCCACCCGTCATCCGACTTTCGCCCTCGTTTTTCAAATTTTCATCCATTTTTTCAGATCGGATGTTGGAAATATATGCGAACACGTGCAAAATTGTCATCCTTTTATTTAAAGCGCCCCAACACTCAACAGGCCCCACAACGGTCGAATTCGAAATCCATGTCTTTCCTCCTGGGTAGCAAAAAAATGCCATATTGATTTTGTTACCGTTAAAACGGGCATTCAAATTCAAACTCGATTTCCTCTCTGCTTATCCCTTTGAAACAGAAGCAAGTGACTGAAAATGGTGGCGAAAATCATAAAGAAAACTCCCACAAAATCCATCAAAAGATGCAGGAAGAAATCGTCCCCTGCCAAGGCCTCGGTGGTAATCACCGCCCTGCAGGATTCCTTGTTCAGCTGCCGGCGTCGCCTGGCGAAGATTTTCTCGAAGCTCGGCCGCATCTCCACTTCCAGGAGATCTCCCCAGAAGCGAAAAGGGTTCAGAAAGATCAAACCAGTCACCCAAGAATCAGAGGAGGTTCAAGCTCTCATCCCGCCCACCACCCATCCTTTGGATGCGGCCAGAAGAACGGTTTTCCTCGATCTCGACGAGACCCTGATCCATTCCAGCCCAGACCCTCCTCCTGAAAGGTATGATTTTGTGGTTAGGCCGGTGATTGACGGGGAGGCCATTAATTTCTATGTGTTAAAGAGGCCTGGTGTCGATGAGTTGCTTCACTTCTTGAGCACTAGGTTTGAGATTGTTGTTTTCACTGCCGGATTGAAGGAGTACGCTTCCCTTGTTCTTGATAAACTCGACACCAACAAAGTCATTTCTCACAGGCTTTACAGAGATTCTTGCAAGGAGATGGATGGGAGGTATGTCAAGGATCTATCGCATATGGGCAGGGATCTCAAAAGTGTTCTTCTTGTCGATGATAATCCAACCTCCTCTGTGTTTCAGCCGGATAATGCTATCCAGATTACGCCCTTTGTCGACGATTTGGAGGATAACGAGGTCTCTAGATTGATGCTATTCTTTAATGGTTGTCACCGCTTTGAGGATTTGAGAGAGGCTATTAGGAATTTTGCCCCATTCGGGTGGCAAAATCTCCAATGCTAACTTTCTTACTCAATTTTACTATTTCTTCTTCTTCTTCAATGTTGCTTCATTTTTTCCAAGTTTGATTTTCTGGTTTTTCTTTTGTGTGCTCGGGGAGTTAGAAAGACTATTAGGGCTCGTTTGTGGGATTCCAGAAGGAATCAGGATTTCATAATTGTGTTTGGTATGGTTTGGATTAGAAAAAGAAATCATTTCCTATTCCAAATTTTATGTTGATTCCTCTAAAAAAAACTTGAGTAATTATCTATTTAAATCTTTTACAATTATAATTAGAATAAAAATTATTATGTTTATAAATAATAGTAATAATAATTTATAATAAATATAATAAATTATTATTTGTTATATTATTAGTTTTTTAGAATAATTATAATAATTAGTATTAAATATAATGATATGTATATACTATATAAGTATATAATAATGATAATTATAAATATTTTATTACTTAATAATGATAAATTATTATTTATTTAATAATTAGTATTTTAATAATATATTATTAATATTATTTATTTTTATTATTTACTTATTATTATCTTTATAATCAATAAGTATTATATTTTAATAGTTATTACTATGTTAAAGATTTCTGAACACGTAAATATGTTCAATGTATGTCCCGTTGCTATTGTTAATCTCTTAAGCATATCTATTCATAATGCAAAATGAATCCATGGTTCATACTCGTATTTCACAATACTTTGTTTCACTCAGAGAGAACACTCATTTTAGTTGTCTCGAGTCTAGAAAATTGTATCAATTGCATCTAAGATGGAATTTTGTTTTTTGCTTTTTAAATTAAAATACAGAAATTTCAATCCTTGAATATACAACTGCAGTTTACAAAAGTAAGTCCCAGTGTACAGGATTAAGATACAAATTTAAATAGGCTTGTTTCATACAATTTCCTCTATAATTGTCATTATGAGATTTTAAAACAAATTAAAATTCCAAAATTTTCTCTGAATCTTGTAAAGTATGTGCCCTGAGATGCATCTATCTTACTCCGTATATATTAAATTTGAGCCCTTTTGAGTTCTTAGTGCTTGTTTGGCTGGGGGTTAAATTCCCATGATTTAAAAATCTGCAGGAAATAGGATGGAATATCTGTGTTTGGTTGGAATTCTGTTTGCAGAAAATCATGTGAATTCATTTCATGCAGATATTCAATTCCTGCAAAACACAGGAAATGAACTTACCTACTCCCCCTAGGTAACAACCCGTTTGGTTAGAGGGAGGAATTGAAATTCATATGAATTGAATTTATGTGTTTTGTAATTGATGAGATTTGGAAAAAATGTGTTTGGTAGAATTTTAGCCAAGATAAATCAAAATGGGGAAATTGAGATTTTTGTAGCTAAAAATGGGGGAAATAGAACTTACCTAGGGGGAGTAGGTAAGTTCATTTCCTGTGTTTTGCAGAAATTGAATATTTGCAGGAAATGAATTCACATGATTTTCTGCAAACAAAATTCCAACCAAACACAGATATTCCATCCTATTTCCTGCAGATTTTCAAATCATGGGAATTTAACCCCCAACCAAACAAACACTAAGTTCCATTTCCCCCATTTTTAGCTACAAAAATCTCAATTTCCCCATTTTGATTTATCTTGGCTAAAATTCTACCAAACACATTTTCTCCAAATCCCATCAATTATAAAACACATAAATTCAATTCATAGGAAATTAATTCATATGAATTTCAATTCCTGCCTCTAACCAAACGGGTTGTTAGAGTAAGTTTAGGAAAATTGTTAGGCTATTTATTTATTTTTTAAAAACATTATTAACATATTAACAAATTACATTAAGAAAAATAAAATCATTAATTTGAAGCAAATTATTTTCTAGGTTTAAGTAAACTTAATCTATCTAATTATTATTCATCTATTTTACTTTTGATATATAATGAAATTTGAAGTAGATATAAAACTATAAATATCTAACCATGTTAAAAAATAACAAGAACTTAATAAAACTCATTATCAATTATATTTTTAATTATCCAATAAAAATTTGATAGGTAACCAATGAAAAAAATACATAAATATATTTTATTTATCATAGGTATTTATTGAGGTTGTAGCAATATAAAATATTATAAATTATATAAAACATATGTCAAAACCGATTATAAAATTATTATCAAGTAATTATATAAACACATCCTCGTGCATGACACGGATCTTACACTAGTTTTGGACCGGATGGATAGAAATTAGAAAGGGTCGTGAATTTTGGGTTCGATTGTATAGGATTATTTATAATAGATTGGGTGGATTCGATTAATTTATAATAAATTTAGTAAAAAATATAATAAATAAAGACTAATATTTGCCGATTAAACATAACATTACACGTAAAAACGCTCTCAAGATATTACAAACGCCTATATTTTCTTACTGCTCAGTTGGGTTATAACAGGAGCTTCTCTTGGTCTAGTATCTGGGGTTCTAGAGAGTTATTATGCAAGGGGCTTGGTATGAGGGCTGGTGATGGCATTGATTTAGGCGCAACTTCTGAGTGTTGGATTCCTGATGGCAATTCCCTTCGCAAGCCTATGTTACAATCTGCAGTTCCCCCTTCTGCTACTGTCTCTAATTTTATTATTCCTGGAGCTGGGGTTAGGGATAACAAATCTGGTGACTAGTAATTTTTGTGCTCAAGATGCAGCAGCTATTCTGACGATTCCTCTGTCTTGTCGAGCTGTTCCTGATGCTAAGGTCTGGTGGCCTAATAAGGATGGATATTACATTGTACGGTCGACTTATTTGCTGGGTTCATGCGCAGGTATTGATGACTGGCAGAATCAACTTGACGGGACTATTTCTAATATCTGGCGGGTTATTTGGTCCATGAAAGGCCCTCCCAAGCTCAAAAATTTCGCCTAGCGTGCCTGCTCAGGTTCCTTGCCTGTTAAACAAAAGTTGTTGCAACGTCATGTTGTCGGTTCAGCTACGTGTGATCGGTGTCTATGTGACGAGGAATCCATCTGGCATGTTCTAATTGGATGTCTTGAAAACGACGCTGCGGGGTTTGGATCTGATCTGCTGGCCTGGGCCCGTGCTCTCCCTATTTGTGAGTTAGACCATGCCCTGCTTGATCTCAGTAGTCTAAAAGGATCTTCTACTGTTAAGGAATTCCTCTCTTACTGTTGGATTTCATGGAGCTGTCGGAATAGTACTCTATTTGAACCAAGCTTTGTTAATGGGGACGTTTTACGTTTGGGCCTGCTGAAATTCCTCCACGACTACGGTCAATGGCCTGCAAGCAGAATTCAGTCCGCAAGTTCTTCGACCATTCCGACGTCTTGGATCCCTCCGCCTCAAAATACCTTGAAGTTAAATACAGATGCTGTTGTATTGAATGGAAGGGTAGGCTTAGGAATGGTGTGTCGTAATTCTAAAGGAGTTGTGGTTCTGGCTGCAGCAGGATGTATTTTGGGTGGTGAATCTCCGCTTCTTGCTGATGCACTGGCATGCAGGTGGGGACTTCAGACAGCGATCCGATTGGGTTTTCATAGATTGATCATTGAGTCGGATTCTCCAGGCCTTATCCATCGCCTCCAGTCTCGCAAATCCAGGCTGTCCTTCGTTGATGCCATTGTGTCTGATATTCTGCATTTATGTAATTCTAATAATATTTCTGCTTTTTCCTTCGTACGTCGCTCGGGAAACACCGTTGCGCATCTAGCTGCTAGATTATCCTTTGTTTCGGGTTGTGACCATGTATACTTTTGTAATTTTCCCCAAGGTATAACTCACCTTGCGGAAATTGATATGATATAATATATGCCATGGTTTTCCTTTAAAAAAACGCTCTCAAGAAAAAAACTCCCGGGCAATCATCGATTCTTGTATCGATGATTAGCCCCAAATTCATAATTTTATGTGTTTTTATTGTAATCACTACTTATTATTTAGTTATTGTTAGTCTCTCTTCGTGTAAGAGGTTTCTGTCCCTCCTTATGGTGGGTGGTTTTCAGTCTCGTACTCTAGCGGGTAGTGGTTTCGACTCCTACGTAAGGAGAGATGCAAACAATGGTATGCTTTTCTTTTTCGTTCGATATAGTTTATTACTAGTTTTCTCAACAGATTTACAATGGATCTCAATTGCTCCAATTCAATATGGGGAATCAGATTATCATCTTCCTTATCAAAACTATGGTGGATCAATAAACCCCTTCGTAGATGGTTGTATGTTAAGACATCGAAAGTTCAAACGAGGGCATGCAAAAACGTTAGATGTCATTTATAAGATTCTTAGTTTTATTAGAAAAGATTGTTGTTTGGTTGGATTAGATTTAATTAATTTGTATTATGTTATCCATTATAAACGCCCGGTGACATACTTTTAATAAATTATATTGTTTGCCTTTCAAAAAAAAAAAATTACACTGATAGAAAATTTACACCAAATTTACACGGATCAAGTATGTATATATATATATATATATATATTTGTGTGCTAGTAAATTTCACTTATACCAACATATATTATTGTTTATCTATATTTGTATGAGTTTATTCTTGTGTATGTTAGTTGTTGATTATATTTATAATCATAGGGTAATGTATATTCGTGTGTCTATGCTATTATGGAGGTGTTAAAAGGTTACCTGGATCGGAATCGGTCTGGTCAAAATCGGAACCGATCCGGAACCGGACCGGCCAAACCGCATTCCTACCGGTTCAGTTCAGATTCAGATTCATGAGATTATGAAATCTTGAACATGCGGTTTCAATAAAGGTTAACCGGTCGAACCGGTCCAAACCTAAACCGTTCAGTTAACTGTCAATTCACACTAAAAATATATAAACAAAACTGAATGGAGGAGGAAGAATTTCATTTTTTTAATACATAGACTTTAACTTTCAGGTAGTTTTCGACGTGGAAGATTTCTAAATGTTTTATATTGGTAATAAAAGAGCTTTCGACACTAAAAAATTAGGGGGGGACACCTTCATGTTTGTGTATAAAGACAACAAATTACAAGTTTTAGTAAACCTCTAATAACTCAATTTCTTGATTGGACTTATATATTTGAGCTTATTATAGAAAAGATAGTAAAATTTTAAAACATAAATTCTATATACATTTTTTATTTTTAAAAATAAATTATTCTGGTTCAGGGCCTAACCGGAACCGAAACCGGTTTAAAAATCGACGGTTTTCCGGTCAAAATCGAAACCGACCCGAAACCGTAACCGACCCAGCTGAACCACCCTCTTGCCGGTTTAGGTTATTTGTTCAAGCATATGTTAAACTTTGAACCGACGATTTATGAATCGAAATCGACGCACGGTTCACGAATCGAGAACACCTCTATGCTATTATAGTTAGACTACATGCACTATGCTTGGTAACTCACCGTTAAAAAATGAATAAAAAAAGAATATAGTTTTGGCCACTCTTACACCCTAGTAAATTTCGATAGTTATTATATTTCAAGTTGTTGAATTTATCATGAATTATTTTATATAATACACTAGGATTTTGATTCCCGCGCTACGCGCGAGTTTATAGTCTTGTATATAATTTGGTTAGATTAAAGTGTGTTTGTAATATGTCTTCCGTAAATAATCGTATGTCTGTTCTGACCAATATAATGCCAACATCTTGATATTATTAATAATAGCTTGAATTAGTTGCTAGTGGAAATAAAATGTAACAAAGTAGGGTGCTCAAGTGAATATCCCGAAAAACTTTCAATATGTAGTCCATACATTTGAATTAAAATTAACAGAGTCTATACATTTGAATTCGTTCTACCTACAGTCCCAATAGCACTATGCTTCTCTTTTAGGTCCACTGAGTAAGTTATAGTCTCCCTGAATGTTCTTACACAAACAATATTAGTTCAATTCTTCAATATGAAGGACATACCTTTGCCAACTTTGCAACCATTATGAGATGATCTCCTTCATTTTCCTTATCTTCATCGTGTACAACAATTACAATCTGAGTAGAGAAAAAAAAAGTCTTACTACTCTTACGTATATAATAGTGTATGTTTTCTACAATAGAAATATAGTAAAAAAGTAAAGGAGATCGCATCTTTCTACTTTACAAATTTGAGCTTTCCTTGCTGAATATCTTCAATTACATATTTTTTGGTGAAAGATATTTCAAATTTAAGTTGGAATAGGATAGCTACACATGGTAGAGAGCAACTTCCATAAAATTTGTTTAAATTTGATATCAAGTATCTTTATAAAATGTTCTTAGTAAATAATATTATGTCATATTTTCCCAATGTAATTCTAATATCTTTATTTTACTAATAGAGTCTTAAAGGGGATGTGTGGCTCAATTGTACCGACGACGACTGATATCATCATCCATAATGAGTAGAGAGATAATGCGTGTTTGGGCTAATAGGAGTAGAAAAAGAAGGTTGGAGAAGATTAGTTTTTTTTATTTTAGATATAAAATAATTCACATAAAACCAACCAATCATATTATAAAAGTATTGAATAGAAGGTGTTACTCTTTATGTCTTTCATATTTTCTTTTAGTTGATCTAGAAATTCGATACCATTAGGAAGTTTGTCTATTATAATTGTTGACCTTGAAATAGAGTTTTTTCAATTTGTCAGAGAACTAATTATGTAATTTGTTGATACATCTCGTGTAATCATATCACCAGTCTTAGCGTATTAATTAAGAATACGAAACCTCAAAAAGATAGCAGTTGAACTTAATTAATTTAAAATATCCAGACGAAGAAAAAAAACGTAACATTCGATGCTTTTAATTGCTCTTCCTTTTTAACTATTTTTATATAAGTGATGGTATGTTTAAGAATATTAACATGCAATTCTTTAACTAAGTCTTTGGAATATGATTGGAAAAATTGTTAACGCAGTTAGATAAGGTTACAGTGGATGTGTGGATGAGTTCTGATTGATATTTTTCAATATTGCATATAAATACATTAGGTCAATTAACCGTTTAAGAGAAATTAGATTGAAAAAGAATTGTCAAATAAGTTTGAGGGTAAAAGATGACCAAAATATACAAAATGAATAATTAGAAGAATGACTATTCCATTTAATTTACAATAACATATAAAAAAATCGGTGTTAAAATTTTATGATCAATTACATAATGCAAGCAAGAAATAGTACAATTCATTCACAATTGGCAAAACCTAAAATGAACAATTCTTTTCCATGTCTTAGTTCTTTTAGAGCCTTTTTATAGATCAACTAATTTTGGCCTATCATAGTATATAAAAAATGTATGAACAAATTATGTTTATATCATAACTTATAAATCTCCACACAAAATCTATAAAAAAAAACCCAAAGTGTTGAACCTTAAACTGTCTTTGTAGACAAATCCCAAAGGTTTATACCTTGTCACTATCATAGCCATTACTATTTGTGTAAGAACATTCAAGCCACAAAATCCAGCCATCTGCCAACACTACTAAAGCCCATAAAATTCCATTGGCTAGATATATTCCCCAACAACATTTCAGTGATGAAATGTATTCAACAGATACATCACCATTTATAATACCTCACACAAAAACTGAAATCTAAAGCATTACTATCAAATCCGAATTTTACATATAAGAACCCAAAGCCGCAGAAAACTGGTCAAACAACTTAAGATCTCAAGCCATATCAAAACAAAGAACTAACCTCATTTTTTACCAAGAGCTATATCTTCCTCAACATGCCGATCAACGACTATGTGCCTATTGCCAGACACTTTTGCCTCAACTATAGATCCAAAAGTTCACATAGACATTAAAACGCTTTTTTGTCACAAATAAGATAGAGATCACCTTGTTTTGGGAGTTAGGTTGATCTAGGTTAACAACCTAAGCTCATAAATCACCATCCCCAACACTATCACCGTAGTTGGTGCAACTGTAAGAAGTCAAAGGTGCCAGGTGTCTTCTACACAAACTTAATACAAAATGTATCACAAATTAATTACGACAATAGAAAACATGAAACCAAATGCAAAAACTGAAAGTACTACTGATTCCGGAAGAAGAAATGAACATGCAAAACTAAGTTTCATCATCTTCTTGCTTGTATCATAGCAGTAGAACTTTGAAGTCATAAAATATGCCAACTGAACAATGGTTCCACCTTATACTCTTTGGTTTCTAATGCTATGAAATATTTATTGCTAAAGTTTCCCAACATAAGAATTAAACCTCATGATTTTATATCTAATTTGCATTCCAGGTTTGCACAAAAGATACACTACTCTTGTAAACAACAACATTCAGTAGATGATTTGCATAAATGAACTTATAAAGTTAACAGAGTTCGGGATCATGTAATATATAATACTTCAGTTAATATGGTCTTTCTCTTCTATTTATTCGTAATACATTTAGGAAATTGAGAAACTAAAATAGACTCATAACATATAAAACCACACAGTAAAAGAAAATGAAATTGTCAACAATCAGCATAGAATGAATGTTCAATGAATTAAGGCATAGAGTTTATCTATAAATATGTTAAATTCAAACATGTTCTTTGTGGTCTAAATTGTAAACAAATGACATTTACACCTTTTCAGGTTGATAATTTGTTAGTCAATCACGTTAACACAGAGATTGAAAGAGATGAGGCCTGACCTTCAAGGTCTTGATTTTTCCATCCTCTAATGCGAAATCGGGATATTTGAATGTACACACAGCTTCAAAAAATCAATATGATTCCACTGCATATATGTATATATAGTAATCGGTCCAGACCTTATGACTATCATATAAATTATAAGAGAGTTAATGCCGCTAGAAATTTTGAAAGAAAAAGAGCATGCATTTTTGCAGGAGAGGACGGTTACTCACCCACGATTTATCAGTAGTTAGAGACATAACAGTGGGAGATTGAGGCTCGCGAAGTGCAATGAATCCCAACACCCTAACAAAGCAATCCCGGTTTTAAAAAATAAGTAATAGAAGTATGATGAACGTGCTCTGAGGGGCAGAGGATAAAACATACAGTGAGATCGGGAAAAAGATAATCTGTGCTCAAGTATTTGGAATCCAGCGCTGCAACTTCCCACTTGTGGGAAACAAAGACTTTGATTTTGCAATTCGATCTGAGACTCTAAATTTTTGCGACCTTAAAAATAGAAACTTTTCAGTTTAGCACAAAGCCAATCCTGAATGAATGTTATCGGAAGGTAAGCTACCATTAGAGAATCTCCCAGATATGTCACTGCAAATGGTTTTTTAAAAAGCATGTCTTGACCAAAGTTATCATGGCAAACATTATGAAATGATGCTACACGAAACGACAACAAAAACCAATCAAAACTCTCAAATCTTACAGGAAAAAATGTACACGACCTAATTGTTATGTTGAACCCTAAAGTCCATATAGCGTAGAACCATCACCATTCACAAAGGTTGTTTGGAGGTACTATGTAAAGTTGTAAAATCTCTAGAAAAAGAGAAACTATTTCGGGGCAAAACTATGTAGTTATTAGATTTTACTCGAAACAAGGGCATAAAGATTGTACCCAATATCTACAAAGGATGTAACGGTTATTACACTCTCCAATCTAGTATGACTTTAAACATACTAATGAACAATCAAATGATGATTTGAGTAGATAACAAAAATTATGGTATATGCTAGCCTTCTCGCTATACAAAGAATTAAATCGCTCAACAGTTCAAGATAGCAAAATAATGCCCTAGCCTATTTTAAAACAGTCTTAACATATGAAATAGGAAAACCAACAATCTAAATGTTATGCAATAGTATATTACCTTGGATAACAAAGAAGAGATCAAGATGCCATTGCTTGCACCGAATCAAGTGTGTTCTTGGATACTTAGGCCTTGATAGTATCACTTCATGAATAAAGTTACAGCTTTAGAAGGTAGTATATAACCATCTGCTCAGACTAAAACAACAAAATAACTAAGAAAGATCGACTATAGACAAAAATTTATACTCAAATTAACCCATTCAATCTGAAGCAGCATGGTTCATAATCACTGATTTTAAATTCTTGAACAAACACATCAAGAAGCCAAGAACTTCATCATTCATTATACTAAAGAGTACAGACACTTCATACATACAGTTGGTAATCATTGATTCGAAATTCTTAAACAAAGAAAGCAAGAAGCATATCAATCATAGTACAACGGTGTAAAGATACTTCAAATATAATACTGAAGTCAACACTTTCAGCTAAATCAACGATTTCCACAGTTCTCAACACTTACAAATAATTCAGTAGATCACAATTCAAACAAAGCAAAACTAGAAGTGTGGAATCATATTTCACATCATTTATAAGCCACCAAAAGACCAAAGTTCAACCTAGAATATGGCGCCAGAAATAAACCAGTATTGCGCATGGAAAATTGACTAAGAACGTATAATGAGATCGAACAGAGAAAACTTATTTAACTTACAATTCCAGAAAAAGAGAATACAACCACTCGCTCTGACTGCTCAAAATTTTCATTCTCATCCTCGATGGCTGGAATTTCTGATTTGCGAAAGAAGCTGTTTATTCGGTGAACCTTTGACGAAGGCGGTCAAGCGCGAGAGGGGGGACTGATCTTGGAAGGGAAATTCAAATATGGCTCCATCTAAGAGAAAGAATCACGCAAGAAGTTATTGGTCGAAAGGTGCATTTTTAGGGTGACTCTGAGGTGTTCGAGTTTCACCGACTTTCCCTCTTCCCTCCACATTGAAGAAAGAGTTGCGCAGAAGTTGAGATGAGAAGTAGAGGTTCTTACGTTAGCTTGTTAAATATAAAGAGAATGTTGACAACTAACGTGTCAAACCTGTTCGATATCTAAATTTTATTACCTTCACAAAACATCTGGCACCGGTTCATTATAATAAATGATGTGTAATAAGATAAGGAGAATAAACTAATTACCTCAATGGTGTCTTGAACCAAGTTGTTTATTCAAAATTTGTATGTGAGTGAATTTAGGCTTTGATTGAATCATACATAAATCCTTTGTACATGCTTTTAGTATCTTACATCAATGGTTAATACTACATGCTTGTCCCTGAAATTTCAAGATCGGATGCAGAATTCCCAAATAAAATAGCTGATAATTTCAATCACATGAATCATACCAATTAAAAGAGTCAGTTTGTTCATGTGGAAAACCTACAGATTCATATTAAGTTCACGGTTCTTACCTTACCTTGCCTCTACCACTATCATGTCGTCAAATTTGGTTTCATATTCATCATTTTCATACCTACATTTTCAGCAGGGGGCCAAGATTCTTCGTAACCTAAATGGATTATATTAAATTTTTGACGATGATGATGATAGGCCACAATAGATCAAGGGGCTAGGATTCTTCGTAACCTAAATGGATATTGTTGTTGTTGTTGATGATGATAGGGCACAATAGATCAATCATGTTATATTTGACAAATTGATATCATCGTAACAAAAAATGATCACCCGTTGGACAAAAAAATTAGAATCTCATCCATATAGCCTAAAACAAACAGACATACCTCAACGACGTTTGTAGCAGTAGTGTTGGGTGAAGCGTAGAAATCCAAATCCAACGTGAAAACTGAAAAAGAGAAAGATGGCTACCCCGAAGAAACAAATCGTCATCACAAACAACAAACTGATTTACCAAGGGCACTGTCAAAACGGTAGGTGGGATATTGCGTTAGAAGCCTAGAAGGTTGTTAAATCCACAACCCTAAAACTAAAAATTGAACTCACCCCTTCAACAACTCTCTCACATTATTTCTTCATGTTGTTCACCATTGAAACTGTATGGCATGTGATGGTAGGTGACGACGCCGAGGTGAATGATCGGTTGGCTTGAATGGGTTGATGTCGGGGTTTGCGTCCGCGTTTTAGAGCATCAGCCACGCGCAGGTTACCGAAGGAGGTTCAAACGTCGGTGGAAGGCTTGCGCATAGCAGACCGGCGGACTCCTCCGGAGCCAGCGACGATGGTTTTGGCAGCCTGCTTGAGTCTGGATGATCGTTTTGTTTCGTTTTGCTTTGTGTTGAAGATTGTGAAACGGAGATCAGAAACATCGCCATTAGGTTATTTAAAGGCCAGTCGTGGGGCACCTGGAGCGGCGGAAGTGAAAGGTCTGAACGTTCCATTATGACAGTAGCCGGTAAAGAATGGAAGATGAGGAGTTGATTTGAGCGAGCGAGGATGGAGTAGAAGAACCCTAATCGACTTACTCGTATCAGTAGCAGATATGAGAAGACAAAACCAATAAAGAGGCCCATTAATATGGACTAATCCATGAGGCCCAATAACATGGACTATTGCCGTTAAATAGTCTGGCCCATTCCAGCCAATGATCAAATCTAGTGTGATTAGATGGTGTTTAATGATCGTGGTTTGGATTGATTTTGAGGAATTGAATTTTGGGATAACATTTATTGACTGTAATTTATTACCTATTATTTAACTTTATATTAGATTAAGATGGTAATATAACAAATTTCTTAATTATGAAAAAACGTTTTAACAAATTAATAAAATACTTAACGTATAAATGTTATATTTAACAGATATAAATATTTTCATACAAAATCCAAACATTTACTCTTACGTGATCTCTAGAACAAAAAGTAGAAAAAATGTGCGTGTATTTGATGTCGAAGAAAAAGTCGCGCATCAGAAGGTTCAGAAGAATTTACGCAAGTTTGTTGTTTGATGTCAGAATGACTATCATACCTTTTGAGATAGAGAATTTCTATGAGTTTTTTAAGGCCATCCGAGTTGTTCAGTAATTTTTGTTTTGGATAATTTTCACATTAGAGTTCTTTTTCAGTATTTAAGAACTTTTGGGACGTGGCCGCCAGAGTTGTCTTTTCTTCATAATCAAAATCGAGACTTTTCTCTTTTGGTGGATTCCAGAGCTTTATCTGACACGTTTATTGCTTGTAAACTTGTATTTTCATTCTAGACTTAGTGTTTGCTAATCCTTTGTGAATTTTGACTGCATCTATACGTGGAGATATTATAATTTTGTATTGATATGTATAAATTAAACGAACCTGTTTGCACATTTTTTACAAATAAATTAGAACATGTCATTTTCTCCGTCTTATTCGTGAGTTTCAGAATTGATATAATGGCGGCGTTAAAGGTCTGCAAATCCGTAGCATCGCCACAGAGGGGGCTCTTCAATTTGGATAGTAGGCTCGTCGAAGGTCTGCGAGTTCGACCGATCGCACTGACCCCACTGCAGATCCGTCTCAAATTTCGTGTAATCCAAAGGCTTGTTTTAAGGGTTGAAATATTAGATTTGATAGACACGTTCAATACAGTTTAAGTTGAAGTTTATAACAAACTTCATGGATGTAGTTATTATTCCCTAAAGGAAAAATAGTAAACCCACCACAGCAAAATCATTTAAAAAAATAAAAGAATAAACTCTTCAAACGTATATTATGGGACGAAACTAAGGGAGTAAATCAATACTCGTAATTAAGATTGACTTCGGATGAGGTGCGAATGACTTAATATACGAATGACTGAATTCACATGCACATTCCTTTGTAATCACATATGGCTTAGTATATGGTACGAATGACTGAATTCACATGCACATTCCTTTGGAATCACATTCACACACAGATATGTGCATGTATTTTTCACACATTATCAAAGACATGCACAATATGCCAAATGTGAATGTATTTACATCCAAATGTGCATGTCAATTACATTAATTGTGCATGCAAATTTTTTCATTCTTATATTCGTACATTATTAATCTATTCGTACAAATGGAAAATATTCAGGTGAGAATAAATTATTATTGTACGAATGTACGAATGAAAAATTCACGTGCACAATTTTCTGTATTCGTATATTCGCACCATATTAATTATTTTCACCAGATCCAAATCCTTCGTACATTATCTAATATATACAATATTAAAGCTGAAGCCATGTCTTCACAAAAATTTACGCAATTTCGCGAAATTTGAGCAGAGACATGTTTATTTTGTTTTTATTATTTCTCCATTTAAAATAAATTGAACAAATTTTTGTTGTTGAAATATATGAACACCCATTATCCCACTCTCCCACTCTAACATGTGATAAATATACTAACAAACTCAAACCTATAAGTTATACTCCAGTCTCTTTTTGAAAAACAAATGCATCAACCATTTAATTATAGTTCTAATTTTCTCTTTAAAAAACTAAAAATATATTATGAAATATACTTATAGCTTATTTAAAAATATGATTGTGTGATTTTAGATAATTTGATAGTGTAAAATTGAAATTACATTATCAATTTACTAATTTATCTTCATTTTTTTCAATTGAAAGTATTTAACTCTTTTGTGGATAGATTTCTCATACATTTTTTTAATATTCAATTTCATTCTCACCAACACAATAATAAATTATATCAACCCCATACGTCGTATAGGACAAACACTAGTTAATCTATTCGTACATAATCTTTTCTATTAAAATTAACCAAACTCTTCAAACTCCGTCCTGATAGGTCAATGATCAACAAACTCCCGACAGGGTTTGTCCGTGATGCGCCTTAACTTACGGCCTGATTGCCAAATGCTTGTGCCAGTAGCTCCTAAAAAGTACTACAGTCACATACCTACCAACAACGACCCCTCGTTCATTTTGATTTAACTTCTTTTAAATCAATTTTCTTCTAAGAAAAACGGAAGAATGCTTTACCAATTCCCCACCATTTTACTCAATACTCTCGCGAGACAGTCGGCATCATTATCGGCGTCATTAACTGAAGAGAGGGAAAAAACAGGTACTCTCCTTTTGCCCTTTTTCTGCGATGTTGGCCCCTACCCGCTCCCATTTCCTGCGATGTTGAGTTCGCTTCATGTAGTAGTTGAACCATACTTAATTAGCACAGCTTCCATGTCGTCGTAAGACAAGTAATTAATTGAGCTTGTTGGGAGGTGAGAGGTTGGGGGTGGAAATCTGAAATTGTGGTCCTTATCGCCTCGCATTTTCACTTCATACCCACCACATTATCTGGGTTTCTTCCTCCTCTTTCTATATCCAACTCTTTCTTGCTCCCACAAGGTATGATATACTATAAATTTTTAGGGTTTCTTGGAATTTGATTTATTTATAGACTCCAGATTTACCTTTAAGCCTGCTACTTGTTCTTTAGTCCTTTAGTTGAAATTCCAAAGGGGAAATGTGAGTTTTATTTTCAGCCTGTATAGCGGTTTGGTAATTTTGCCTCCAGTAATATTTGCTTTTAGCATTCAGCCAAGTTTTTAGTAGAAAACATAGCTTTACTACAACTCCAAATCACACAAAAAAGGTTAAGAATTAATTTTCTTTATCCAATTTTCAGTGTTTGGGTATGATTCCATTCCATTTTTGATGATGATATCTTGTCCTTAGCTTCAGCACCCACCTTTATCGAAAACATGTTGTATCATAAATTCATTTAATGAAGATTTTGTACAAGCAATTTGCTTTGGAAAACCATATGACTGCTTCAATCTTATTGTGCTGATTTTTAAAGTAAACTCTATTCTAATTCTTTGCAAGGATGGATGGATGATTTCAGGATTTCAGGATGAATTATAAATTTATGTGCTTTGTCATTTACATAACCAATTTTAAGTTTCAACTTTCAAGTCATGGATTTTTTATGTTGCCATTGTGTTGCCTCATTTCAGATAGATTAGTTTTAGCGTACAAGTAGAGGGGATAACTGTGGGTACAGAAGAGGATAAACATGGAGAAAAAACAGCTGAATCTGAGTGCACCGCTTTTGTCTGCAAGGCGGTATTCATCACCACTGCGGTCTTGTGGAGAAGAATCAAGACTGGAATCTGCTCCAAACTCATTTCCTGCCAACAAGTGTCTTCGGGAGGTTGTAAAGCCGGGTGCTGTTCCTTTCATATGGGAGCAAACTCCTGGGAGAGCTAAAAGCTTACAAGTGTATAGTTCCGAGTACGAAGAGCCTCCCAGGCCCCCCCCTGGCAGGAGTACGAACGATGTAAAGTACAGAGAGGAGAGATTTCTGAGATCAAATCACAAATTCTCTGGAGAACTATATATTAGCAGGCCACCCACGAGATTTTTATCTGGTGAACTCCCTCCACTACGAGCTCAGATTAGATCGTCTTCCTTCTCAGTCCATGACACGGTAAAATCAGCACATGTGAATCCCAAGGATAGTGACTCTGGTTCAGAAACCTATGATCCCACTTTCTCTGATGCCCTTGATGCACTTGAGTCTTATTCAATGAACTGCAGTACTAGCGGATCGGAGGTTCCAAACGCTAAGCCTTCCTCTATTACAGACGTAAGCAATCATGATTTTATGATGAACCGCTTCTTACCAGCAGCCAAGGCCATGACCTTGGAGTCGCCTCAGTATGCTTCGAAGCGGCATATTGTGTCAAATGAAACACCTCAGCTGTCTAAAGCTATTGTCCCAAAGATATTCAAAGGGCCTGCTCCAGCTCCAGCTCCTCAAAAAAATATGGCTATTACTCTGTACACAGGTCAAGATATTGGGTCTCATCATAGTGAAGAAGACGATGAGGAACAAGGATTCGATAAGCCAAGAAACATTTCTGTCAAGTCTTGTGGGTTCTTTCCTTGGTTTTGCTCCAGCAATGCTTTGCGCCTTTTGAATCCCGTACCTGCTATGAAGGTCAAGACCAAGAGTGCCCTGACCTCTGCTTGCAAGGTTGGTAGATTGGTAAAAAATGCATCATATAAATCTCCCAGCCTGACAAACACCAAGGTAAATAGGTTCCACTTGCTCAATTTCTTGCTCAATTTCTCCCAGCCTGACTAATTGATCTCATTCTGTTTTTAGCAGTTCCCTTCTACCCACCGCAAGCATAAAGTGGATCACGTGACCAAAAGCTGTGAGCTGAATCATATTGAAAGTAAGCCGAAGAGTAAATCAAGGCCAATGTTTTACTCCGGTGAGTTGCCCACTACAAATGTAAACTTGCAAGCTAGAAATGCCTTGTCTCCCTACAGGAATTACAAACGGAGCAGTGTATCTCCTTACAGAAGCGAATCGCCTCATTCACCCTTTCAAAATGGAGTTGGTTACCTTATTGTTCCGAAAAGGGTTGACCAGCCTGATGAGTATAAGTCGAAGACAAATGACAGAGTGTCATTTCATCAAAGTCAAAGGAAATTTCAGGGGGGAAGTCCAGTCACTGAGAAAACAGTGTATGTAGATTCTGTAAATATGATAAGAGCTCGTCATTCTTCAGGACGGATTGATATCATTAAGGGAAGGAGCAGGGGTAAGGCTACGTGTGACACAAATCCACAAAGATCAAGCATTGAATGTCAAACAGATGATATCCTCTCTAAGATTAATCAGTCCTTTGGGCATGCAATATCAAGCAGGGAAGTAGTAGTCACGAGAAGAGATGATCCAGCTACGCAGTCCCCTCTTCCTCCACCTTTACCAAAATCCCCTTCTGAATCTTGGTTGTCGCGGAACTTGAATGCCGTTTCACCTAGGAATTCGGTGTGCCACTCGCATGTTGTTGGTAACAAGTTCCTAGCGCGACAGCAAGCTTCTCAAACATCCAACACTGTCACCGCCAAGTGGGAAACTATTGTGAAAACTTCACATTTGAGGTGTGACCATGGACGGTATTCAGAGGTAATATCTTCTCCTAATTTGCCTTCTTCTTAGTTTTGTAACCGTCTATATCGATGGTGACATGCCTTTTCCACATTCACAGGAATTGGTAGCTCGAGTTCCCAAGTGATGTCGTCTTCCACGATTATCAAACCAGTCCGAGTGGTGGAAGAACAAATTTACACCCTCTTTATATTTGCTTCTCTATTTTTTGGGAGCATTTGGTTCTCTTATTATAGTTAAAAAAAGGTTTGCTCCTGATCTGAGATCAGTGCAGTATCGAGCTGTCAGCTAATACTTCCATTCGAGGTTTTATGTATCACGAATCTCGTGAATCTGGTTACTTGCACATTCAGTGGATGCTGATATTTTTCGGGAATTAGATCGCGGCATCATGATAAGTTGAATGGGGGCACTGCACTGCACTGAAATGGAATATGCGGACTAGTTTCCCCAAAAAACATTGTTGCCTCAAAACCTCCTTTATACAGTAGGGTGCAAAGCACTATAAAGACAACTTACGAAAAGGCTTATTGCACTCCTGAGTGTGTCAGGCTTTAAATTCCGCGCGTCGGTCAGCTCCGCGCGGAGTTGGGCGACGCGCGAAATTTAACTATTTACAGAAGTTCTCGAATTCAGAATTCGTGAGCTTAGAAAATTACGTATTCATACAAGTTCCCGAATTCACAATTCGTGAGCGTGGAAAATAGAAATATAAACAAACCGGTTCAGAATTAGGGAACCAGATATAGTGAACCGGAAATAGTGAATCCGATCTAGTAAACCTGTTTGGGCAATTGAGAAATCGGGTATTGAACCGGGATGGGAAGATAACAATTTCAAACCAAACGAATTGAGCATTCGTGAGCTAGTAACAGTCGAAAAAATCTCGGAAATTGTAACTGCCACGTCAGAACAAGTTTGACCGTAACATCCTGAAATTTGAATTAGAACCTCACGAATTGTGGATTCGGGAGGAATGAAACTAAGTTAAAAAAAAAACAGATAAAATCGTGACAAAAAACCTTCCGATTTGTGAAAGCAAACCTCACGAATCTTGCATTCGTGAGATCCTAACAACAGTAAAAAATCTCGGAAATTGGATCTGCCTCGTAAATGCAAGTTTGACCGTGGAATTAGGTAAAAAAAAACCTCGAGTGAGCACCTTCAACTCTACAATACAGATTAATAATTAATTTCAATAATTGTAAGACATGATTATATATACAAATTCAACACATACATAAATAATAACAGTAATACCTATTCGTTGTCCTCGTAAGCAAATGAAATATATTGTCCGTCCATGCTCGTACAATGCGCTCTTTGTAAGGAGACAACCACGTCTCGTTTAAATAAGGATAAAAGCCTGGATACTTCTTCCTTATCTCAACGACACGGCTATTATACGTCTCTACTGATTTAGAGTTGAATACACCTCTACAACTATTCCCAAACGCTTCAGCAAAATTATGGTTTCCCGTTGCTGTTTTTACTTGTGCCTTGCAGTTACACAATATATGAAACCAACACAATAGGTGTTTTGCATTAGGAAATACCTCAGCAATTGCCTTAATCTCCTCCAGATCACGATCCGTCACAATCGCTCCGGGACTTTGTCCAATGTGATCGTACATTTCCTTCACCTTCAAGAGAGTCCACCTGTAGTGGTCAAAGTTCTCTCGTGCCATGAACGAGTACGCAACGTTGAACGTCTGCCCGGTGCAAGTAAACCCTACAATCTCCAACAACGCCATATTGTACCTGCATTTTCACATAATATTTATTACTACACACTTTCTAACAAATTATTCAAATTAAACAAAAACATATACACTTATCATACTTGTTCGTCTTGTACGTAGCGTCCATGATGATGACATATGGGAATAACCGCAACAAAAACAACGACTTCGGGTTTGCCCAAAAAAAATCTTGAATTATGTCGTTGTCGTGTGACATAGCACGGGATCGTACCATATAACCCCTCTCCAACAACCAACTTCGTGTAAACTCTGTTACATCTTTTCCATCCATCTCCTTAAGACGTAGAGTGTAACACATATTTTTAATTTGAGTCTTCGACGTAATCATCCATCCACCATGCTTCGCTGCCAAAAATAAAAAAATCTTCGTCGGCTTCACATGCGCTTTTATCAGAGAAATGATATCCCTTTTTTGTTCCTCGTTCATTCTTCCGGCATATGCATGACCCACCAGTCTTTCTGGGAGGGGGTGATTGTGACACCCGCACACCACTCTCAATGTCCATTCGTTATCCTCACAGTGACAATGGAGGCGAAACGGACACATACTTTTTTTGGACCTCGGGTTGCGAATCAACAAATTTTTTACCCCACGATAAGCCCCATATTTCTCATATGTAAGCTTCACATAGTTCTCTCCTGAACGGTCAATTATTAAGACCATGTTGTTCTCTGTACCGATTCCACGTGCCCAACATAACACATCTTCTTTGTTATTCCACACATAATCGTTTTCAAATAACGATGTGTAGTCTTCCTACAAATAACGATGTGCAATATAACTCATGAACTATGTACTCCGCTTTATTAAATAATTCAGTTAAAATAACATAAATAATGCTAAAACAAAACAATGTGTATTCTTAACTACCTCGCGAATCCTAAATTCGCACGGCATAATTCATACTCCCGAATCCTCAATTCGGGATGCATATTTTACTTCAAATTCATCTACAACAGTTTACTTTCTAACTCCATTTCTAAAAATACAGTACACAAATATTAGCTTCACCACCTCTAAATTACAGTACAATATGTACGTACACATCATGACGTTTTACACTCTTAAAAAATTGTAATCTTGGATACGTATTCTAACATACAATGTATTTATATATATATACATTCACAAAACTAAAATATTGACTGAAACAATTAAATTACAAGTACATTATGTAACTTACCATAATTGTCTTCTTTTCTTTTTTCGAATCTCTTATTTGAAATAATGTCGATTTTCCTTCCTCTTCTTCTCCTACTCTCTTCCTTCCTCTTCTCCCAACCTTACCATCACGTACACTATATATATACCCGACTAAATCAATTAGGGCATGCAAAGTAGCCGAATTCTAAATTCGCGAGGTCTTCAAGCCTTTTTCCTCGGGAAACCGATCATATCCATGCCCTAGATTCCTGACAAGACTGCGAATTCATTACGTACAAGCTCACGAATTATGAATTCGTGAGGTCTGTATTTTCGTCGAGATGCGAAGATATCCTAGCCCTAGATTCCTGACAGAACTGCATATTTATGCTCTAACACCTCACGAATTCAGCATTCGTGATGTCTGTACATGCTAGACCGGGATATCATTTCAAAACCGGATTTCCAAAAAATTAATTATTGAACCGGTCCATACAATTAATTACTGAACCGGTTCAATTTATTACTGAACGGGTCGCTTCATATATATTTTATTTATTTAAACCGGTCGTAAGAAAAGTTCAAGAAAACCTCACGAATGCAGAATTCGTGAGCTATGGGGCGGTGTTAGGTGCCGCGCGGCGCTAAGCTCCGCGCGACTGTCAGCTCTGCCGGAAAATGAAATTGGTCATTCAACCTGTCCATCAGTCCATTCCAGTGCAATTAGAATCACCCGACAACTTATTGCTGCATTAAAATCACAAAATAGTTGAATCTCTGACAATAAGCTAGCTTGATTTTGTCCAAAACCAAGCAAATTATTCTAGTGATTTATAATCACCTGCATCATACAAATTACAAAATAAGCTAGTTCAAAATCACAAAAAAGTTGAATCTATAGCTTATTGCTATAATAAGCTAGCTTAGTTTTGTCCAAAACCTAGGCAAATTATCAGTCCCTAACATAATCCCTTCATAGAGAAGGGATTAGAGAGTAGGGTATGTGTTTTTTCTTTTTACCCACACGATATACTTGTAAAGTGGAAGCAGGAGTGTTCAAGATAATATTCAATCTCCACGTCTATCTATCTATCTATCTATCTATGGAGTCAATGAAATTCCCATTGGGAACTCCTACGAAAATCGACCTTCTTTAAGGGCCAATTTTGGGCTCCCGAAGAGGCCCTGTGACGAAAACTCGGTGAAAAGTCATATAAGACGAGGCCCGTTGGACCCCTAATTTTGCACACATCATTTATGGGGTACACTAAGATCAATGGAGTCAATGAAATTCCCATTCGGAACTCCTAGGAAAATCGACCTTCTTTAAGGGCCAATTTTGGGCTCCCGGGGAGGCCCTGTGACGAAAACTCGGTGAAAAGTCATATAAGACGAGGCCCGTTGGACCCCTAATTTTGCACACATCATTTATGGGGAACACTAAGATCAATGGAGTCAATGAAATTCCCATTGGGAACTCCTACGAAAATCGACCTTCTTTAAGGGCCAATTTTGGGCTTCCGGGGAGGCCCTGTGACGAAAACTCGGTGAAAAGTCATATAAGAGGAGGCCCGTTGGACCCCTAATTTTGCACACATCATTTATGGGGTACACTTGGATCAATGGAGTCAATGAAATTCCCATTGAGAACTCCTAGGAAAATCGACATTCTTTAAGGGCCAATTTTGGGCTCCCGTGGAGGCCATGTGACGAAAACACGGTGAAAAGTCATATAAGACGAGGCCCGTTAGACCCCTAATTTTGAACACATCATTTATGGGGTACACTAAGATCAATGGAGTCAATGAAATTCCCATTGGGAACTCCTACGAAAATTGACCTTCTTTAAGGGCCAATTTTGGGCTCTCGGGGAGGCCCTGTGACGAAAACACGGTGAAAAGTCATATAAGACGAGGCCCGTTGGACCCCTAATTTTTCACACATCATTTATGGGGAACACTAAGATCAATGGAGTCAATGAAATTACCATTGGGAACTCCTACGAAAATCGACCTTCTTTAAGGGCCAATTTTGGGCTCCCGGGGAGGCCCTGTGACGAAAACTCGGTGAAAAGTCATATAAGACGAGGCCCGTTGGACCCCTAATTTTGCACACATCATTTATGGGGTACACTTAGATCAATGGAGTCAATGAAATTCCCATTAGGAACTCCTAAGAAAATCGACCTTCTTTAAGGGCCAATTTTGGGCTCCTAGGGAGGCCCTATGACGAAAACTCGGTGAAAATTCATATAAGACGAGGCCCGTTGGACCCCTAATTTTGCACACATAATTTATGGGGTACAATTGGATCAATGGAGTCAATGAAATTCCCATTGGGAACTCCTACGAAAATCGACCTTCTTTAAGGGCCAATTTTGGGCTCCCGGGGACGCCCTATGACGAAAACTCGGTGAAAAGTCATATAAGACGAGGCCCTTTGGACCTCTAATTTTGCACACATCATTTATGGGGTACACTTAGACCAATGGAGTCAATAAAATTACCATTCGGAACTCCTACGAAAATCGACCTTCTTTAAGGGCCAATTTTGGGCTCCTAGGGAGGCCCTGAGACGAAAACTCGGTGAAAAGTCATATAAGACGAGGCCCGTTGGACCCCTAATTTTGCACACATCATTTATGGGGTACCCTTAGGTCAATGGAGTCAATGAAATTCCCATTCGGAACTCCTACGAAAATCGACCATCTTTAAGGGCCAATTTTGGGCTCCCGGGGAGGCCCTGCGACGAAAACTCGGTGAAAAGTCATATAAGACGAGGCCCGTTGGACCCCTAATTTTGCACACATCATTTATGGGGTACACTTAGGTCAATGGAGTCAATGAAATTGCCATTCGGAACTCCTACGAAAATCGACCTTCTTTAATGGCCAATTTTGGGCTCCCGGGGAGGCCCTGTGACGAAAACTCGGTGAAAAGTCATATAAGACGAGGCCCGTTGGACCCCTAATTTTGCACACATCATTTATGGGGTAGAATTAGATAAATGGAGTCAATGAAATTCCCATTCGGAACTCCTACGAAAATCTACCTTCTCTAAGGGCCAATTTTGGGCTCTCGGGGAGGCCTTGTGACGAAAACTCGGTGAAAAGTCCTATAAGACGAGGCCCGTTGGACCCCTAATTTTGCACACATCATTTATGGGGTAGAATTAGATAAATGGAGTCAATGAAATTCCCATTCGGAACTCCTACGAAAATCTACCTTCTCTAAGGGCCAATTTTGGGCTCCCGGGGAGGCCCTGTGACGAAAACTCGGTGAAAAGTCATATAAGACGAGGCCCGTTGGATCCCTAATTTTGCACACATCATATATGGGGTACACTTAGATCAATGGAGTCAATGAAATGCCCATTCGGAACTCCTACAAAAATCTACATTCTTTAAGGGCCAATTTTGGGCCCTCGGGGAGGCCCTGTGACGAAAACTCGGTGAAAAGTCATATAAGACGAGGCCCGTTGGACCCCTAATTTTGCACACATCATTTATGGGGTACACTGAGATCAATGGAGTCAATGAAATTCCCATTCGGAACTCCTACGAAAATCGAGCTTCTTTAAGGGTCAATTTTGGGCTCCCTGGGAGGCCCTGTGACGAAAACTCGGTGAAAAGTCATATAAGACGAGGCCCGTTGGACCCCTAATTTTGCACACATCATTTATGGGGTAGATTTAGATCAATGGAGTCAATGAAATTCTAATTCTGAACTCCTACGAAAATCGAGCTTCTTTAAGGGCCAATTTTGGGCTCCCGGGGAGACCCTGTGACGAAAACTCGGTGAAAAGTCATATAAGACGAGGCCCGTTGGACCCCTAATTTTGCACACATCATTTATGGGGTAGAATTAGATAAATGGAGTCAATGAAATTCCCATTCGGAAGTCCTACGAAAATCTACCTTCTCTAAGGGCCAATTTTGGGCTCTCGGGGAGGCCCTGTGACGAAAACTCGGTGAAAAGTCCTATAAGACGAGGCCCGTTGGACCCCTAATTTTGCACACATCATTTATGGGGTAGAATTAGATAAATGGAGTCAATGAAATTCTAATTCTGAACTCCTACGAAAATCGAGCTTCTTTAAGGGCCAATTTTGGGCTCTCGGGGAGGCCCTGTGACGAAAACTCGGTGAAAAGTCATATAAGACGAGGCCCGTTGGACCCCTAATTTTGCACACATCATTTATTGGGTAGAATTAGATAAATGGATTCAATTAAATTCCCATTCGGAACTCCTACGAAAATCTACCTTCTCTAAGGGCCAATTTTGGGCTCTCGGGGAGGCCCTGTGACGAAAACACGGTGAAAAGTCATATAAGACGAGGCCCGTTGGATCCCTAATTTTTCACACATCATTTATGGGGAACACTAAGATCAATGGAGTCAATGAAATTCCCATTGGGAACTCCTACGAAAATCGACCTTCTTTAAGGGCCAATTTTGGGCTCCCGGGGAGGCCCTGTGACGAAAACTCGGTGAAAAGTCATATAAGACGAGGCCCGTTGGACCCCTAATTTTGCACACATCATTTATGGGGTACACTTAGATCAATGGAGTCAATGAAATTCCCATTAGGAACTCCTAAGAAAATCGACCTTCTTTAAGGGCCAATTTTGGGCTCCCAGGGAGGCCCTATGACGAAAACTCGGTGAAAATTCATATAAGACGAGGCCCGTTGGACCCCTAATTTTGCACACATAATTTATGGGGTACAATTGGATCAATGGAGTCAATGAAATTCCCATTGGGAACTCCTACGAAAATCGACCTTCTTTAAGGGCCAATTTTGGGCTCCCGGGGACGCCCTGTGACGAAAACTCGGTGAAAAGTCATATAAGACGAGGCCCTTTGGACCTCTAATTTTGCACACATAATTTATCGGGTACACTTAGACCAATGGAGTCAATAAAATTACCATTCGGAACTCCTACGAAAATCGACCTTCTTTAAGGGCCAATTTTGGGCTCCTAAAGAGGCCCTGTGACGAAAACTCGGTGAAAAGTCATATAAGACGAGGCCCGTTGGACCCCTAATTTTGCACACATCATTTATGGGGTACCCTTAGGTCAATGGAGTCAATGAAATTCCCATTCGGAACTCCTACGAAAATCGACCTTCTTTAAGGGCCAATTTTGGGCTGCCGGGGAGGCCCTGCGACGAAAACTCGGTGAAAAGTCATATAAGACGAGGCCCGTTGGACCCCTAATTTTGCACACATCATTTATGGGGTACCCTTAGGTCAATGGAGTCAATGAAATTGCCATTCGGAACTCCTACGAAAATCGACCTTCTTTAATGGCCAATTTTGGGCTCCCGGGGAGGCCCTGTGACGAAAACTCGGTGAAAAGTCATATAAGACGAGGCCCATTGGACCCCTAATTTTGCACACATCATTTATGGGGTAGAATTAGATAAATGGAGTCAATGAAATTCCCATTCGGAACTCCTACGAAAATCTACCTTCTCTAAGGGCCAATTTTGGGCTCTCGGGGAGGCCCTGTGACGAAAACTCGGTGAAAAGTCCTATAAGACGAGGCCCGTTGGACCCCTAATTTTGCACACATCATTTATGGGGTAGAATTAGATAAATGGAGTCAATGAAATTCCCATTCGGAACTCCTACGAAAATCTACCTTCTCTAAGGGCCAATTTTGGGCTCCCGGGGAGGCCCTGTGACGAAAACTCGGTGAAAAGTCATATAAGACGAGGCCCGTTGGATCCCTAATTTTGCACACATCATATATGGGGTACACTTAGATCAATGGAGTCAATGAAATGCCCATTCGGAACTCCTACAAAAATCTACATTCTTTAAGGGCCAATTTTGGGCCCTCGGGGAGGCCCTGTGACGAAAACTCGGTGAAAAGTCATATAAGACGAGGCCCGTTGGACCCCTAATTTTGCACACATCATTTATGGGGTACACTGAGATCAATGGAGTCAATGAAATTCCCATTCGGAACTCCTACGAAAATCGAGCTTCTTTAAGGGTCAATTTTGGGCTCCCGGGGAGGCCCTGTGACGAAAACTCGGTGAAAAGTCATATAAGACGAGGCCCGTTGGACCCCTAATTTTGCACACATCATTTATGGGGTAGATTTAGATCAATGGAGTCAATGAAATTCTAATTCTGAACTCCTACGAAAATTGAGCTTCTTTAAGGGCCAATTTTGGGCTCCCGGGGAGACCCTGCGACGAAAACTCGGTGAAAAGTCATATAAGACGAGGCCCGTTGGACCCCTAATTTTGCACACATCATTTATGGGGTAGAATTAGATAAATGGAGTCAATTAAATTCCCATTCGGAACTCCTACGAAAATCAACCTTCTCTAAGGGCCAATTTTGGTCTCTCGGGGAGGCCCTGTGACGAAAACTCGGTGAAAAGTCCTATAAGACGAGGCCCGTTGGACCCCTAATTTTGCACACATCATTTATGGGGTAGAATTAGATAAATGGAGTCAATGAAATTCCCATTCGGAACTCCTACGAAAATCTACCTTCTTTAAGGGCCAATTTTGGGCTCCCGGGGAGGCCATGTGACGAAAACTCGGTGAAAAGTCATATAAGACGAGGCCCGTTGGACCCCTAATTTTGCACACATCATATATGGGGTACACTTAGATCAATGGAGTCAATGAAATGCCCATTCGGAACTCCTACGAAAATCGACCTTCTTTAAGGGCCAATTTTGGGCTCCCGGGGAGGCCCTGTGACGAAAACTCGGTGAAAAGTCCTATAAGACGAGGCCCGTTCGACCCCTAATTTTGCACACATCATATATGGGGTACACTTAGATCAATGGAGTCAATGAAATGCCCATTCGGAACTCCTACGAAAATCGACCTTCTTTAAGGGCCAATTTTGGGCTCTCGGGGAGGCCCTGTGACGAAAACTCGGTGAAAAGTCCTATAAGACGAGGCCCGTTCGACCCCTAATTTTGCACACATCATATATGGAGTACACTTAGATCAATGGAGTCAATGAAATGCCCATTCGGAACTCCTACGAAAATCGACCTTCTTTAAGGGCCAATTTTGGGCTCCCGGGGAGGCCCTGTGACGAAAACTCAGTGAAAAGTCATATAAGACGAGGCCCGTTGGACCCCTAATTTTGCACACATCATATTTTGGGTAGAGTTAGATCAATGGAGTCAATGAAATTCTAATTCTGAACTCCTACGAAAATCGAGCTTCTCTAAGGACCAATTTTGGGCTCCCGCGGAGGCCCTGTGACGAAAACTCGGTGAAAAGTCATATAAGACGATGCCCGTTGGACCCCTAATATTGCACACATCATTTATGGGTTAGAATTAGATCAATGGAGTCAATGAAATTCCCATTCGGAACTCCTACGAAAATCTACCTTCTCTAAGGGCCAATTTTGGGCTCTCGGGGAGGCCCTGTGACGAAAACTCGGTGAAAAGTCATATAAGACGAGGCCCGTTGGACCCCTAATTTTGCACACATCATATTTTGGGTACACTTAGATCAATGGAGTCAATGAAATGCCCATTCGGAACTCCTACGAAAATCGACCTTCTTTAAGGGCCAATTTTGGGCTCCCGAGGAGGACCTGTGACGAAAACTCGGTGAAAAGTCCTATAAGACGAGGCCCGTTCGAACCCTAATTTTGCACACATCATATATGGGGTACACTTAGATCAATGGAGTCAATGAAATGCCCATTCGAAACTCCTACGAAAATCGACCTTCTTTAAGGGCCAATTTTGGGCTCCCGGGGAGGCCCTGTGACGAAAACTCGGTGAAAAGTCATATAAGACGAGGCCCGTTGGACCCCTAATTTTTCACACATTATATTTTGGGTAGAGTTAGATCAATGGAGTCAATGAAATTCCAATTCTGAACTCCTACAAAAATCGAGCTTCTATAAGGGCCAATTTTGGGCTCCCGCGGAGGCCCTATCACGAAAACTCGGTGAAAAGTCATATAAGACAATGCCCGTTGGACCCCTAATTTTGCACACATCATTTATGGGTTAGAATTAGATCAATGGAGTCAATGAAATTCCCATTCGGAACTCCTACGAAAATCTACCTTCTCTAAGGGCCAATTTTGGGCTCCCGGGGAGGCCCTGTGACGAAAACTCGGTGAAAAGTCATATAAGACGAGGCCCGTTGGACCCCTAATTTTGCACACATCATATTTTGGGTACACTTAGATCATTGGAGTCAATTAAATTCCCATTCGGAACTCCTACGAAAATCAACCTTCTTTAAGGGCCAATTTTGGGCTCCCGGGGAGGCCATGTGACGAAAACTCGGTGAAAAGTCATATAAGACGAGGCCCGTTGGACCCCTAATTTTGCACACATCATATTTTGGGTAGATTTAGATCAATGGAGTCAATGAAATTCTAATTTTGAACTCCTACGAAAATCGAGCTTCTCTAAGGGCCAATTTTGGGCTCCCGCGTAGGCCCTGTGACGAAAACTCGGTGAAAAGTCATATAAGACGATGCCCGTTGGACCCCTAATTTTGCACACATCATTTATGGGTTAGAATTAGATCAATGGAGTCAATGAAATTCCCATTCGGAACTCCTACGAAAATCGACCTTCTTTAAGGGCCAATTTTGGGCCTCCGGGGAGGCCCTGTGACGAAAACTCGGTGAAAAGTCCTATAAGACGAGGCCCGTTCGACCCCTAATTTTGCACACATCATATATGGGGTACACTTAGATCAATGGAGTCAATGAAATGCCCATTCGGAACTCCTACGAAAATCGACCTTCTTTAAGGGCCAATTTTGGGCTCCCGGGGAGGCCCTGTGACGAAAACTCGGTGAAAAGTCATATAAGACGAGGCCCGTTGGACCCCTAATTTTGCACACATCATATTTTGGGTACACTTAGATCATTGGAGTCAATTAAATTCCCATTCGGAACTCCTACGAAAATCAAACTTCTTTAAGGGCCAATTTTGGGCTCCCAGGGAGGCCATGTGACGAAAACTCGGTGAAAAGTCATATAAGACAAGGCCCGTTGGACCCCTAATTTTGCACACATCATATTTTGGGTAGATTTAGATCAATGGAGTCAATGAAATTCTAATTCTGAACTCCTACGAAAATCGAGCTTCTCTAAGGGCCAATTTTGGGCTCCCGCGTAGGCCCTGTGACGAAAACTCGGTGAAAAGTCATATAAGACGATGCCCGTTGGACCCCTAATTTTGCACACATCATTTATGGGTTAGAATTAGATCAATGGAGTCAATGAAATTCCCATTCGGAACTCCTACGAAAATCGACCTTCTTTAAGGGCCAATTTTGGGCCTCCGGGGAGGCCCTGTGACGAAAACTCGGTGAAAAGTCATATAAGACGAGGCCCGTTGGACCCCTAATTTTGCACACATCATATTTTGGGTAGATTTAGATCAATGGAGTCAATGAAATTCTAATTTTGAACTCCTACGAAAATCGAGCTTCTCTAAGGGCCAATTTTGGGCTCCCGCGTAGGCCCTGTGACGAAAACTCGGTGAAAAGTCATATAAGACGATGCCCGTTGGACCCCTAATTTTGCACACATCATTTATGGGTTAGAATTAGATCAATGGAGTCAATGAAATTCCCATTCGGAACTCCTACGAAAATCGACCTTCTTTAAGGGCCAATTTTGGGCCTCCGGGGAGGCCCTGTGACGAAAACTCGGTGAAAAGTCCTATAAGACGAGGCCCGTTCGACCCCTAATTTTGCACACATCATATATGGGGTACACTTAGATCAATGGAGTCAATGAAATGCCCATTCGGAACTCCTACGAAAATCGACCTTCTTTAAGGGCCAATTTTGGGCTCCCGGGGAGGCCCTGTGACGAAAACTCGGTGAAAAGTCATATAAGACGAGGCCCGTTGGACCCCTAATTTTGCACACATCATATTTTGGGTACACTTAGATCATTGGAGTCAATTAAATTCCCATTCGGAACTCGTACGAAAATCAAACTTCTTTAAGGGCCAATTTTGGGCTCCCAGGGAGGCCATGTGACGAAAACTCGGTGAAAAGTCATATAAGACAAGGCCCGTTGGACCCCTAATTTTGCACACATCATATTTTGGGTAGATTTAGATCAATGGAGTCAATGAAATTCTAATTCTGAACTCCTACGAAAATCGAGCTTCTCTAAGGGCCAATTTTGGGCTCCCGCGTAGGCCCTGTGACGAAAACTCGGTGAAAAGTCATATAAGACGATGCCCGTTGGACCCCTAATTTTGCACACATCATTTATGGGTTAGAATTAGATCAATGGAGTCAATGAAATTCCCATTCGGAACTCCTACGAAAATCGACCTTCTTTAAGGGCCAATTTTGGGCCTCCGGGGAGACCCTGTGACGAAAACTCGGTGAAAAGTCCTATAAGACGAGGCCCGTTCGACCCCTAATTTTGCACACATCATATATGCGGTACACTTAGATCAATGGAGTCAATGAAATGCCTATTCGGAACTCCTACGAAAATCGACCTTCTTTAAGGGCCAATTTTGGGCTCCCGGGGAGGCCCTGTGACGAAAACTCGGTGAAAAGTCATATAAGACGAGGCCCGTTGGACCCCTAATTTTGCACACATCATATTTTGGGTACACTTAGATCATTGGAGTCAATTAAATTCCCATTCGGAACTCCTACGAAAATCAACCTTCTTTAAGGGCCAATTTTGGGCTCCCAGGGAGGCCATGTGACGAAAACTCGGTGAAAAGTCATATAAGACAAGGCCCGTTGGACCCCTAATTTTGCACACATCATATTTTGGGTAGATTTAGATCAATGGAGTCAATGAAGTTCTAATTCTGAACTCCTACGAAAATCGAGCTTCTCTAAGGGCCAATTTTGGGCTCCCGCGGAGGCCCTGTGACGAAAACTCGGTGAAAAGTCATATAAGACGATGCCCGTTGGACCCCTAATATTGCACACATCATTTATGGGTTAGAATTAGATCAATGGAGTCAATGAAATTCCCATTCGGAACTCCTACGAAAATCTATCTTCTCTAAGGGCCAATTTTGGGCTCCCGGGGAGGCCCTGTGACGAAAACTCGGTGAAAAGTCATATAAGACGAGGCCCGTTGGACCCCTAATTTTGCACACATCATATTTTGGGTACACTTAGATCAATGGAGTCAATGAAATGCCCATTCGGAACTCCTACGAAAATCGACCTTCTTTAAGGGCCAATTTTGGGCTCCCGGGGAGGCCCTGTGACGAAAACTCGGTGAAAAGTCCTATAAGACGAGGCCCGTTCGACCCCTAATTTTGCACACATCATATATGGGGTACACTTAGATCAATGGAGTCAATGAAATGCCCATTCGGAACTCCTACGAAAATCGACCTTCTTTAAGGGCCAATTTTGGGCTCCCGGGGAGGCCCTGTGACGAAAACTAGGTGAAAAGTCATATAAGACGAGGCCCGTTGGACCCCTAATTTTGCACACATCATATTTTGGGTAGAGTTAGATCAATGTAGTCAATGAAATTCTAATTCTGAACTCCTACGAAAATCGAGCTTCTCTAAGGGCCAATTTTGGGCTCCCGCGGAGGCCCTATGACGAAAACTCGGTGAAAAGTCATATAAGACGAGGCCCGTTGGACCCCTAATTTTGCACACAACCTTTTAGGGGTACACTAAGATCAATGGAGTCGATGAAATGCCCATTCGGAACTCCAACGAAAATCGACCTTCTTTAAGGGAGAATTTTGGGCTCTCGGGGAGGCCCTGTGACGAAAACTCGGTGAAAAGTCATATAAGACGAGGCCCGTTGGACCCCTAATTTTGCACACAACCTTTTAGGGGTACACTAAGATCAATGGAGTCGATGAAATCCCCATTCGGAACTCCAACGAAAATCGACCTTCTTTAAGGGCCAATTTTGGGCTCCCGGGGAGGCCCTGTGACGAAAACTCGGTGAAAAGTCATATAAGACGAGGCCCGTTGGACCCCTAATTTTGCACACAACCTTTTAGGAGTACACTAAGATCAATGGAGTCGATGAAATCCGCATTCGGAACTCCTACAAAAATCGAGCTTCTTTAAGGGACAATTTTGGGCTCCCAGGGAGGCCCTGTGACGAAAACTCGGTGAAAAGTCATATAAGACGACGCCCGTTGGACCCCTAATTTTGCACACAACCTTTTAGGGGTACACTAAGATCAATGGAGTCGATGAAATCTGCATTCGGAACTCCTACAAAAATCGAGCTTCTTTAAGGGACAATTTTGGGCTCCCGGGGAGGCCCTGTGACGAAAACTCGGTGAAAAGTCATATAAGACGAGGCCCGTTGGACCCCTAATTTTGCACACAACCTTTTAGGGGTACACTAACATCAATTGAGTCGATGAAATCCCCATTCGGAACTCCAACGAAAATCGACCTTCTTTAAGGGCCAATTTTGGGCTCCCTGGGAGGCCCTGTGACGAAAACTCGGTGAAAAGTCATTTAAGACGAGGCCCGTTGGACCCCTAATTTTGCACACATCATATATGGGGTACACTTAGATCAATGGAGTCAATGAAATGCCCATTCGGAACTCCTACGAAAATAGACCTTCTTTAAGGGCCAATTTCGGGCTCCCGGGGAGGCCCTGTGACGAAAACTCGGTGAAAAGTCCTATAAGACGAGGCCCGTTCGACCCCTAATTTTGCACACATCATATATGGGGTACACTTAGATCAATGGAGTCAATGAAATGCCCATTCGGAACTCCTACGAAAATCGACCTTCTTTAAGGGCCAATTTTGGGCTCCCGGGGAGGCCCTGTGACGAAAACTCGGTGAAAAGTCATATAAGACGAGGCCCGTTGGACCCCTAATTTTGCACACAACCTTTTAGGGGTACAGTAAGATCAATGGAGTCGATGAAATCCCCATTCGGAACTCCAACGAAAATCGACCTTCTTTAAGGGCCAATTTTGGGCTCCCGGGGAGGCCCTGTGACGAAAACTCGGTGAAAAGTCATATAAGACGAGGCCCGTTGGACCCCTAATTTTGCACACATCATTTATGGGGTACACTAAGATCAATGGAGTCGATGAAATCCGCATTCGGAACTCCTACGAAAATCGACCTTCTTTAAGGGCCAATTTTGGGCTCCCGGGGAGGCCCTGTGACGAAAACTCGGTCAAAAGTCATATAAGACGAGGCCCGTTGGACCCCTAATTTTGCACACATCATTTATGGGGTACACTTAGGTCATTGGAGTCGATGAAATCCCCATTCGGAACTCCTACGAAAATCGACCTTCTTTAAGGGCCAATTTTGGGCTCCCGGGGAGGCCCTGTGACGAAAACTCGGTGAAAAGTCATATAAGACGAGGCCCGTTGGACCCCTAATTTTGCACACAACCTTTTAGGGGTTCACTAAGATCAATGGAGTCGATGAAATCCCCATTCGGAACTCCAACGAAAATCGACCTTCTTTAAGGGCCAATTTTGGGCTCCCGGGGAGGCCCTGTGACGAAAACTCGGTGAAAAGTCATATAAGACGAGGCCCGTTGGACCCCTTATTTTGCACACAACCTTTTAGGGGTACACTAAGATCAATGGAGTCGATGAAATCCGCATTCGGAACTCCAACGAAAATCGACCTTCTTTAAGGGCCAATTTTGGGCTCCCGGGGAGGCCCTGTGACGAAAACTCGGTGAAAAGTCATATAAGACGAGGCCCGTTGGACCCCTAATTTTGCACACATCATTTATGGGGTACACTAAGATCAATGGAGTCGATGAAATCCGCATTCGGAACTCCTACGAAAATCGACCTTCTTTAAGGGCCAATTTTGGGCTCCCGGGGAGGCCTTGTGACGAAAACTCGGTCAAAAGTCATATAAGACGAGGCCCGTTGGACCCCTAATTTTGCACACATCATTTATGGGGTACACTTAGGTCACTGGAGTCGATGAAATCCCCATTCGGAACTCCTACGAAAATCGAGCTTCTTTAAGGGCCAATTTTGGGCTCCCGGGGAGGCCCTGTGACGAAAACTCGGTGAAAAGTCATATAAGACGAGGCCCGTTGGACCCCTAATTTTGCACATAACCTTTTAGGGGTACACTAAGATCAATGGAGTCGATGAAATCCCCATTCGGAACTCCTACGAAAATCGAGCTTCTTTAAGGGCCAATTTTGGGCTCCCGGGGAGGCCCTGTGACGAAAACTCGGTGAAAAGTCATATAAGACGAGGCCCGTTGGACCCCTAATTTTGCACATAACCTTTTAGGGGTACACTAAGATCAATGGAGTCGATGAAATCCCCATTCGGAACTCCTACGAAAATCGAGCTTCTTTAAGGGCCAATTTTGGGCTCCCGGGGAGGCCCTGTGACGAAAACTCGGTGAAAAGTCATATAAGACGAGGCCCGTTGGACCCCTAATTTTGCACACAACCTTTTAGGGGTACACTAAGATCAATGGAGTCGATGAAATCCCCATTCGGAACTCCAACGAAAATCGACCTTCTTTAAGGGCCAATTTTGGGCTCCTTGGGAGGCCCTGTGACGAAAACTCGGTGAAAAGTCATATAAGACGAGGCCCGTTGGACCCCTAATTTTGCACACAACCTTTTAGAGGTACACTAAGATCAATGGAGTCGATGAAATCCCCATTCGGAACTCCAACGAAAATCGACCTTCTTTAAGGGCCAATTTTGGGCTCCCGGGGAGGCCCTGTGACGAAAACTCGGTGAAAAGTCATATAAGACGAGGCCCGTTGGACCCCTAATTTTGCACACATCATTTATGGGGTACACTAAGATCAATGGAGTCGATGAAATCCGCATTCGGAACTCCTACGAAAATCGACCAATTAAGGGCCAATTTTGGGCTCCCGGGGAGGCCTTGTGACGAAAACTCGGTCAAAAGTCATATAAGACGAAGCCCGTTGGACCCCTAATTTTGAACACATCATTTATGGGGTACACTTAGGTCACTGGAGTCGATGAAATCCCCATTCGGAACTCCTACGAAAATCGAGCTTCTTTAAGGGCCAATTTTGGGCTCCCGGGGAGGCCCTGTGACGAAAACTCGGTGAAAAGTCATATAAGACGAGGCCCGTTGGACCCCTAATTTTGCACACAACCTTTTAGGGGTACACTAAGATCAATGGAGTCGATGAAATCCGCATTCGGAACTCCTACAAAAATCGAGCTTCTTTAAGGGACAATTTTGGGCTCCCGGGGAGGCCCTGTGACGAAAACTCGGTGAAAAGTCATATAAGACGAGGCCCGTTGGACCCCTAATTTTGCACACAACCTTTTAGGGGTACACTAAGATCAATGGAGTCGATGAAATCCCCATTCGGAACTCCAACGAAAATCGACCTTCTTTAAGGGCCAATTTTGGGCTCCCGGGGAGGCCCTGTGACGAAAACTCGGTCAAAAGTCATATAAGACGAGGCCCGTTGGACCCCTAATTTTGCACACATCATTTATGGGGTACACTTAGGTCAATGGAGTCGATGAAATCCGCATTCGGAACCCCTACGAAAATCGACCTTCATTAAGGGCCAATTTTGGGATCCCGGGGAGGCCCTGTGACGAAAACTCGGTCAAAAGTCATATAAGACGAGGCCCGTTGGACCCCTAATTTTGCACACATCATTTATGGGGTACACTAAGATCAATGGAGTTGATGAAATCCGCATTCGGAACTCCTACGAAAATCGAGCTTCTTTAAGGGCCAATTTTGGGCTCCCGGGGAGGCCCTGTGACGAAAACTCGGTCAAAAGTCATATAAGACGAGGCCCGTTGGACCCCTAATTTTGCACACATCATTTATGGGGTACACTTAGGTCACTGGAGTCAATTAAATTCCCATTCGGAACTCCTACGAAAATCGACCTTCATTAAGGGCCATTTTTGGGCTCCCGGGGAGGCCCTGTGACGAAAACTCGGTCAAAAGTCATATAAGACGAGGCCCGTTGGACCCCTAATTTTGCACACATCATTTATGGGGTACACTTAGGTCAATGGAGTCGATGAAATACGCATTCGGAACCCCTACGAAAATCGACCTTCTTTAAGGGACAATTTTGGGCTCCCGGGGAGGCCCTGTGACGAAAACTCGGTGAAAAGTCATATAAGACGAGGCCCGTTGGACCCCTAATTTTGCACACAACCTTTTAGGGGTACACTAAGATCAATGGAGTCGATGAAATCCCCATTCGGAACTCCAACGAAAATCGACCTTCTTTAAGGGCCAATTTTGGGCTCCCTGGGAGGCCCTGTGACGAAAACTCGGTGAAAAGTCATATAAGACGAGGCCCG
This sequence comes from Oxyria digyna, assembly GCA_029168935.1. Lineage (NCBI taxonomy): Eukaryota > Viridiplantae > Streptophyta > Magnoliopsida > Caryophyllales > Polygonaceae > Oxyria > Oxyria digyna. Next base: position 244,097 of record JAPVLV010000026.1, on the reverse strand, counting down.
TTCGACCCCTAATTTTGCACACAACCTTTTAGAGGTACACTAAGATCAATGGAGTCGATGAAATCCCCATTCGGAACTCCAACGAAAATCGACCTTCTTTAAGGGCCAATTTTGGGCTCCCTCGGAGGCCCTGTGACGAAAACTCGGTGAAAAGTCATATAAGACGAGGCCCGTTGGACCCCTAATTTTGCACACAACCTTTTAGGGGTACACTAAGATCAATGGAGTCGATGAAATCCCCATTCGGAACTCCAACGAAAATCGACCTTTTTTAAGGGCCAATTTTGGGCTCCCTAGGAGGCCCTGTGACGAAAACTCGGTGAAAAGTCATATAAGACGAGGCCCGTTGGACCCCTAATTTTGCACACAACCTTTTAGGGGTACACTAAGATCAATGAAGTCGATGAAATCCGCATTCGGAACTCCTACAAAAATCGAGCTTCTTTAAGGGACAATTTTGGGCTCCCGGGGAGGCCCTGTGACGAAAACTCGGTGAAAAGTCATAAAAGACGACGCCCGTTGGACCCCTAATTTTGCACACAACCTTTTAGGGGTACACTAAGATCAATGGAGTCGATGAAATCCGCATTCGGAACTCCTACAAAAATCGAGCTTCTTTAAGGGACAATTTTGGGCTCCCGGGGAGGCCCTGTGACGAAAACTCGGTGAAAAGTCATATAAGACGAGGCCCGTTGGACCCCTAATTTTGCACACAACCTTTTAGGGGTACACTAAGATCAATGGAGTCGATGAAATCCCCATTCGGAACTCCAACGAAAATCGACCTTCTTTAAGGGCCAATTTTGGGCTCCCGGGGAGGCCCTGTGACGAAAACTCGGTCAAAAGTCATATAAGACGAGGCCCGTTGGACCCCTAATTTTGCACACAACCTTTTAGGGGTACACTAAGATCAATGGTGTCGATGAAATCCGCATTCGGAACTCCTACAAAAATCGACCTTCTTTAAGGGACAATTTTGGGCTCCCGGGGAGGCCCTGTGACGAAAACTCGGTGAAAAGTCATATAAGACGAGGCCTGTTGGACCCCTAATTTTGCACACAACCTTTTAGGGGTACACTAAGATCAATGGAGTCGATGAAATCCGCATTCGGAACTCCTACGAAAATCGAGCTTCTTTAAGGACCAATTTTGGGCTCCCGGGGAGGCCCTGTGACGAAAACTCGGTGAAAAGTCATATAAGACGAGGCCCGTTGGACCCCTAATTTTGCACACAACCTTTTAGGGGTACACTAAGATCAATGGAGTCGATGAAATCCGCATTCGGAACTCCTACGAAAATCGAGCTTCTTTAAGGGCCAATTTTGGGCTCCCGGGGAGGCCCTGTGACGAAAACTCGGTCAAACGTCATATAAGACGAGGCCCGTTGGACCCCTAATTTTGCACACAACCTTTTAGGGGTACACTAAGATCAATGGAGTCGATGAAATCCGCATTCGGAACTCCTACAAAAATCGAGCTTCTTTAAGGGACAATTTTGGGCTCCCGGGGAGGCCCTGTGACGAAAACTCGGTGAAAAGTCATATAAGACGAGGCCCGTTGGACCCCTAATTTTGCACACATCATTTATGGGGTACACTTAGGTCACTGGAGTCAATTAAATTCCCATTCGGAACTCCTACGAAAATCGACCTTCTTTAAGGGCCAATTTTGGGCTCCCGGGGAGGCCCTGTGACGAAAACTCGGTCAAAAGTCATATAAGACGAGGCCCGTTGGACCCCTAATTTTTCACACAACCTTTTAGGGGTACACTAAGATCAATGGTGTCGATGAAATCCGCATTCGGAACTCCTACAAAAATCGAGCTTCTTTAAGGGACAATTTTGGGCTCCCGGGGAGGCCCTATGACGAAAACTCGGTGAAAAGTCATATAAGACGAGGCCCGTTGGACCCCTAATTTTGCACACAACCTTTTAGGGGTACACTAAGATCAATGGAGTCGATGAAATCCCCATTCGGAAATCCAACGAAAATCGACCTTCTTTAAGGGCCAATTTTGGGCTCCCGGGGAGGCCCTGTGACGAAAACTCGGTGAAAAGTCATATAAGACGAGGCTCGTTGGACCCCTAATTTTGCACACAACCTTTTAGGGGTACACTAAGATCAATGGAGTCGATGAAATCCCCATTCGGAACTCCAACGAAAATCGACCTTCTTTAAGGGCCAATTTTGGGCTCCCGGGGAGGCCCTGTGACGAAAACTCGGTGAAAAGTCATATAAGACGAGGCCCGTTGGACCCCTTATTTTGCACACAACCTTTTAGGGGTACACTAAGATCAATGGAGACGATGAAATCCGCATTCGGAACTCCAACGAAAATCGAGCTTCTTTAAGGGCCAATTTTGGGCTCCCGGGGAGGCCCTGTGACGAAAACTCGGTGAAAAGTCATATAAGACGAGGCCCGTTGGACCCCTAATTTTGCACACAACCTTTTAGGGGTACACTAAGATCAATGGAGTCGATGAAATCCGCATTCGGAACTCCTACAAAAATCGAGCTTCTTTAAGGGACAATTTTGGGCTCCCGGGGAGGCCCTGTGACGAAAACTCGGTGAAAAGTCATATAAGACGAGGCCCGTTGGACCCCTAATTTTGCACACAACCTTTTAGGGGTACACTAAGATCAATGGAGTCGATGAAATCCCCATTCGGAACTCCAACGAAAATCGACCTTCTTTAAGGGCCAATTTTGGGCTCCCGGGGAGGCCCTGTGACGAAAACTCGGTCAAAAGTCATATAAGACGAGGCCCGTTGGACCCCTAATTTTGCACACAACCTTTTAGGGGTACACTAAGATCAATGGTGTCGATGAAATCCGCATTCGGAATTCCTACAAAAATCGACCTTCTTTAAGGGACAATTTTGGGCTCCCGGGGAGGCCCGGTGACGAAAACTCGGTGAAAAGTCATATAAGACGAGGCCCGTTGGACCCCTAATTTTGCACACAACCTTTTAGGGGTACACTAAGATCAATGGAGTCGATGAAATCCCCATTCGGAATTCCAACGAAAATCGACCTTCTTTAAGGGCCAATTTTGGGCTCCCTAGGAGGCCCTGTGACGAAAACTCGGTGAAAAGTCATATAAGACGAGGCCCGTTGGACCCCTAATTTTGCACACAACCTTTTAGGGGTACACTAAGATCAATGGAGTCGATGAAATCCGCATTCGGAACTCCTACAAAAATCGAGCTTCTTTAAGGGACAATTTTGGGCTCCCGGGGAGGCCCTATGACGAAAACTCGGTGAAAAGTCATATAAGACGAGGCCCGTTGGACCCCTAATTTTGCACACAACCTTTTAGGGGTGCACTAAGATCAATGGAGTCGATGAAATCCCCATTCGGAACTCCTACGAAAATCGAGCTTCTTTAAGGGCCAATTTTGGGCTCCCGGGGAGGCCCTGTGATGAAAACTCGGTGAAAAGTCATATAAGACGAGGCCCGTTGGACCCCTAATTTTGCACACATCCTTTTAGGGGTGCACTAAGATCAATGGAGTCGATGAAATCCCCATTTGGAACTCCAACGAAAATCGACCTTCTTTAAGGGCCAATTTTGGGCTCCCGGGGAGGCCCTGTGATGAAAACTCGGTGAAAAGTCATATAAGACGAGGCCCGTTGGACCCCTAATTTTGCAGACATCATTTATGGGGTACACTAAGATCAATGGAGTCGATGAAATCCCCATTCGGAACTCCTACGAAAATCGAGCTTCTTTAAGGGCCAATTTTGGGCTCCCGGGGAGGCCCTGTGACGAAAACTCGGTGAAAAGTCATATAAGACGAGGCCCGTTGGACCCCTAATTTTTCACACAACCTTTTAGGGGTACACTAAGATCAATGGAGTCGATGAAATCCGCATTCGGAACTCCTACAAAAATCGAGCTTCTTTAAGGGACAAATTTGGGCTCCCGGGGAGGCCCTGTGACGAAAACTCGGTGAAAAGTCATATAAGACGAGGCCCGTTGGACCCCTAATTTTGCACACAACCTTTTAGGGGTACACTAAGATCAATGGAGTCGATGAAATCCACATTCGGAACTCCTACAAAAATCGAGCTTCTTTAAGGGACAATTTTGGGCTCCCGGGGAGGCCCTATGACGAAAACTCGGTGAAAAGTCATATAAGACGAGGCCCGTTGGACCCCTAATTTTGCACACAACCTTTTAGGGGTACACTAAGATCAATGGAGTCGATGAAATCCCCATTCGGAAATCCAACGAAAATCGACCTTCTTTAAGGGCCAATTTTGGGCTCCCGGGGAGGCCCTGTGACGAAAACTCGGTGAAAAGTCATATAAGACGAGGCTCGTTGGACCCCTAATTTTGCACACAACCTTTTAGGGGTACACTAAGATCAATGGAGTCGATGAAATCCCCATTCGGAACTCCAACGAAAATCGACCTTCTTTAAGGGCCAATTTTGGGCTCCCGGGGAGGCCCTGTGACGAAAACTCGGTGAAAAGTCATATAAGACGAGGCCCGTTGGACCCCTTATTTTGCACACAACCTTTTAGGGGTACACTAAGATCAATGGAGACGATGAAATCCGCATTCGGAACTCCAACGAAAATCGAGCTTCTTTAAGGGCCAATTTTGGGCTCCCGGGGAGGCCCTGTGACGAAAACTCGGTGAAAAGTCATATAAGACGAGGCCCGTTGGACCCCTAATTTTGCAGACATCATTTATGGGGTACACTAAGATCAATGGAGTCGATGAAATCCCCATTCGGAACTCCTACGAAAATCGAGCTTCTTTAAGGGCCAATTTTGGGCTCCCGGGGAGGCCCTGTGATGAAAACTCGGTGAAAAGTCATATAAGACGAGGCCCGTTGGACCCCTAATTTTGCAGACATCATTTATGGGGTACACTAAGATCAATGGAGTCGATGAAATCCCCATTCGGAACTCCTACGAAAATCGAGCTTCTTTAAGGGCCAATTTTGGGCTCCCGGGGAGGCCCTGTGACGAAAACTCGGTGAAAAGTCATATAAGACGAGGCCCGTTGGACCCCTAATTTTGCACACAACCTTTTAGGGGTACACTAAGATCAATGGAGTCGATGAAATCCCCATTCGGAACTCCAACGAAAATCGACCTTCTTTAAGGGCCAATTTTGGGCTCCCGGGGAGGCCCTGTGACGAAAACTCGGTGAAAAGTCATAAAAGACGACGCCCGTTGGACCCCTAATTTTGCACACAACCTTTTAGGGGTACACTAAGATCAATGGAGTCGATGAAATCCGCATTCGGAACTCCTACAAAAATCGAGCTTCTTTAAGGGACAAATTTGGGCTCCCGGGGAGGCCCTGTGACGAAAACTCGGTGAAAAGTCATATAAGACGAGGCCCGTTGGACCCCTAATTTTGCACACAACCTTTTAGGGGTACACTAAGATCAATGGAGTCGATGAAATCCACATTCGGAACTCCTACAAAAATCGAGCTTCTTTAAGGGACAATTTTGGGCTCCCGGGGAGGCCCTATGACGAAAACTCGGTGAAAAGTCATATAAGACGAGGCCCGTTGGACCCCTAATTTTGCACACAACCTTTTAGGGGTACACTAAGATCAATGGAGTCGATGAAATCCCCATTCGGAAATCCAACGAAAATCGACCTTCTTTAAGGGCCAATTTTGGGCTCCCGGGGAGGCCCTGTGACGAAAACTCGGTGAAAAGTCATATAAGACGAGGCTCGTTGGACCCCTAATTTTGCACACAACCTTTTAGGGGTACACTAAGATCAATGGAGTCGATGAAATCCCCATTCGGAACTCCAACGAAAATCGACCTTCTTTAAGGGCCAATTTTGGGCTCCCGGGGAGGCCCTGTGACGAAAACTCGGTGAAAAGTCATATAAGACGAGGCCCGTTGGACCCCTTATTTTGCACACAACCTTTTAGGGGTACACTAAGATCAATGGAGACGATGAAATCCGCATTCGGAACTCCAACGAAAATCGAGCTTCTTTAAGGGCCAATTTTGGGCTCCCGGGGAGGCCCTGTGACGAAAACTCGGTGAAAAGTCATATAAGACGAGGCCCGTTGGACCCCTAATTTTGCACACAACCTTTTAGGGGTACACTAAGATCAATGGAGTCGATGAAATCCGCATTCGGAACTCCTACAAAAATCGAGCTTCTTTAAGGGACAATTTTGGGCTCCCGGGGAGGCCCTGTGACGAAAACTCGGTGAAAAGTCATATAAGACGAGGCCCGTTGGACCCCTAATTTTGCACACAACCTTTTAGGGGTACACTAAGATCAATGGAGTCGATGAAATCCGCATTCGGAACTCCTACAAAAATCGAGCTTCTTTAAGGGACAATTTTGGGCTCCCGGGGAGGCCCTGTGACGAAAACTCGGTGAAAAGTCATATAAGACGAGGCCCGTTGGACCCCTAATTTTGCACACAACCTTTTAGGGGTACACTAAGATCAATGGAGTCGATGAAATCCCCATTCGGAACTCCAACGAAAATCGACCTTCTTTAAGGGCCAATTTTGGGCTCCCGGGGAGGCCCTGTGACGAAAACTCGGTCAAAAGTCATATAAGACGAGGCCCGTTGGACCCCTAATTTTGCACACAACCTTTTAGGGGTACACTAAGATCAATGGTGTCGATGAAATCCGCATTCGGAATTCCTACAAAAATCGACCTTCTTTAAGGGACAATTTTGGGCTCCCGGGGAGGCCCGGTGACGAAAACTCGGTGAAAAGTCATATAAGACGAGGCCCGTTGGACCCCTAATTTTGCACACAACCTTTTAGGGGTACACTAAGATCAATGGAGTCGATGAAATCCCCATTCGGAATTCCAACGAAAATCGACCTTCTTTAAGGGCCAATTTTGGGCTCCCTAGGAGGCCCTGTGACGAAAACTCGGTGAAAAGTCATATAAGACGAGGCCCGTTGGACCCCTAATTTTGCACACAACCTTTTAGGGGTACACTAAGATCAATGGAGTCGATGAAATCCGCATTCGGAACTCCTACAAAAATCGAGCTTCTTTAAGGGACAATTTTGGGCTCCCGGGGAGGCCCTATGACGAAAACTCGGTGAAAAGTCATATAAGACGAGGCCCGTTGGACCCCTAATTTTGCACACAACCTTTTAGGGGTACACTAAGATCAATGGAGTCGATGAAATCCCCATTCGGAAATCCAACGAAAATCGACCTTCTTTAAGGGCCAATTTTGGGCTCCCGGGGAGGCCCTGTGACGAAAACTCGGTGAAAAGTCATATAAGACGAGGCCCGTTGGACCCCTAATTTTTCACACAACCTTTTAGGGGTACACTAAGATCAATGGAGTCGATGAAATCCCCATTCGGAACTCCAACGAAAATCGACCTTCTTTAAGGGCCAATTTTGGGCTCCCTGGGAGGCCCTGTGACGAAAACTCGGTGAAAAGTCATATAAGACGAGGCCCGTTGGACCCCTAATTTTGCACACAACCTTTTAGGGGTACACTAAGATCAATGGAGTCGATGAAATCCCCATTCGGAACTCCAACGAAAATCGACCTTCTTTAAGGGCCAATTTTGGGCTCCCGGGGAGGCCCTGTGACGAAAACTCGGTGAAAAGTCATAAAAGACGACGCCCGTTGGACCCCTAATTTTGCACACAACCTTTTAGGGGTACACTAAGATCAATGGAGTCGATGAAATCCGCATTCGGAACTCCTACAAAAATCGAGCTTCTTTAAGGGACAAATTTGGGCTCCCGGGGAGGCCCTGTGACGAAAACTCGGTGAAAAGTCATATAAGACGAGGCCCGTTGGACCCCTAATTTTGCACACAACCTTTTAGGGGTACACTAAGATCAATGGAGTCGATGAAATCCCCATTCGGAACTCCAACGAAAATCGACCTTCTTTAAGGGCCAATTTTGGGCTCCCGGGGAGGCCCTGTGACGAAAACTCGGTCAAAAGTCATATAAGACGAGGCCCGTTGGACCCCTAATTTTGCACACAACCTTTTAGGGGTACACTAAGATCAATGGTGTCGATGAAATCCGCATTCGGAATTCCTACAAAAATCGACCTTCTTTAAGGGACAATTTTGGGCTCCCGGGGAGGCCCGGTGACGAAAACTCGGTGAAAAGTCATATAAGACGAGGCCCGTTGGACCCCTAATTTTGCACACAACCTTTTAGGGGTACACTAAGATCAATGGAGTCGATGAAATCCCCATTCGGAATTCCAACGAAAATCGACCTTCTTTAAGGGCCAATTTTGGGCTCCCTAGGAGGCCCTGTGACGAAAACTCGGTGAAAAGTCATATAAGACGAGGCCCGTTGGACCCCTAATTTTGCACACTTCATTTATGGGGTACACTAAGATCAATGGAGTCAATGAAATTCCCATTGGGAACTCCTACGAAAATTGACCTTCTTTAAGGGCCAATTTTGGGCTCCCGGGGAGGCCCTGTGACGAAAACTCGGTCAAAAGTCATATAAGACGAGGCCCGTTGGACCCCTAATTTTGCACACAACCTTTTAGGGGTACACTAAGATCAATGGTGTCGATGAAATCCGCATTCGGAACTCCTACAAAAATCGACCTTCTTTAAGGGACAATTTTGGGCTCCCGGGGAGGCCCTGTGACGAAAACTCGGTGAAAAGTCATATAAGACGAGGCCCGTTGGACCCCTAATTTTGCACACAACCTTTTAGGGGTACACTAAGATCAATGGAGTCGATGAAATCCCCATTCGGAACTCCAACGAAAATCGAGCTTCTTTAAGGGCCAATTTTGGGCTCCCTAGGAGGCCCTGTGACGAAAACTCGGTGAAAAGTCATATAAGACGAGGCCCGTTGGACCCCTAATTTTGCACACAACCTTTTAGGGGTACACTAAGATCAATGGAGTCGATGAAATCCCCATTCGGAACTCCAACGAAAATCGACCTTCTTTAAGGGCCAATTTTGGGCTCCCTAGGAGGCTCTGTGACGAAAACTCGGTGAAAAGTCATATAAGACGAGGCCCGTTGGACCCCTAATTTTGCACACAACCTTTTAGGGGTACACTAAGATCAATGAAGTCGATGAAATCCGCATTCGGAACTCCTACAAAAATCGAGCTTCTTTAAGGGACAATTTTGGGCTCCCGGGGAGGCCCTGTGACGAAAATTCGGTGAAAAGTCATAAAAGACGACGCCCGTTGGACCCCTAATTTTGCACACAACCTTTTAGGGGTACACTAAGATCAATGGAGTCGATGAAATCCGCATTCGGAACTCCTACAAAAATCGAGCTTCTTTAAGGGACAATTTTGGGCTCCCGGGGAGGCCCTGTGACGAAAACTCGGTGAAAAGTTATATAAGACGAGGCCCGTTGGACCCCTAATTTTGCACACAACCTTTTAGGGGTACACTAAGATCAATGGAGTCGATGAAATCCCCATTCGGAACTCCAACGAAAATCGACCTTCTTTAAGGGCCAATTTTGGGCTCCCTAGGAGGCCCTGTGACGAAAACTCGGTGAAAAGTCATATAAGACGAGGCCCGTTGGACCCCTAATTTTGCACACAACCTTTTAGGGGTACACTAAGATCAATGAAGTCGATGAAATCCGCATTCGGAACTCCTACAAAAATCGAGCTTCTTTAAGGGACAATTTTGGGCTCCCGGGGAGGCCCTGTGACGAAAACTCGGTGAAAAGTCATAAAAGACGACGCCCGTTGGACCCCTAATTTTGCACACAACCTTTTAGGGGTACACTAAGATCAATGGAGTCGATGAAATCCCCATTCGGAACTCCTACAAAAATCGAGCTTCTTTAAGGGACAATTTTGGGCTCCCGGGGAGGCCCTGTGACGAAAACTCGGTGAAAAGTCATATAAGACGAGGCCCGTTGGACCCCTAATTTTGCACACAACCTTTTAGGGGTACACTAAGATCAATGGAGTCGATGAAATCCCCATTCGGAATTCCAACGAAAATCGACCTTCTTTAAGGGCCAATTTTGGGCTCCCTAGGAGGCCCTGTGACGAAAACTCGGTGAAAAGTCATATAAGACGAGGCCCGTTGGACCCCTAATTTTGCACACAACCTTTTAGGGGTACACTAAGATCAATGGAGTCGATGAAATCCGCATTCGGAACTCCTACAAAAATCGAGCTTCTTTAAGGGACAATTTTGGGCTCCCGGGGAGGCCCTATGACGAAAACTCGGTGAAAAGTCATATAAGACGAGGCCCGTTGGACCCCTAATTTTGCACACAACCTTTTAGGGGTACACTAAGATCAATGGAGTCGATGAAATCCCCATTCGGAAATCCAACGAAAATCGACCTTCTTTAAGGGCCAATTTTGGGCTCCCGGGGAGGCCCTGTGACGAAAACTCGGTGAAAAGTCATATAAGACGAGGCCCGTTGGACCCCTAATTTTTCACACAACCTTTTAGGGGTACACTAAGATCAATGGAGTCGATGAAATCCCCATTCGGAACTCCAACGAAAATCGACCTTCTTTAAGGGCCAATTTTGGGCTCCCTGGGAGGCCCTGTGACGAAAACTCGGTGAAAAGTCATATAAGACGAGGCCCGTTGGACCCCTAATTTTGCACACAACCTTTTAGGGGTACACTAAGATCAATGGAGTCGATGAAATCCCCATTCGGAACTCCAACGAAAATCGACCTTCTTTAAGGGCCAATTTTGGGCTCCCGGGGAGGCCCTGTGACGAAAACTCGGTGAAAAGTCATAAAAGACGACGCCCGTTGGACCCCTAATTTTGCACACAACCTTTTAGGGGTACACTAAGATCAATGGAGTCGATGAAATCCGCATTCGGAACTCCTACAAAAATCGAGCTTCTTTAAGGGACAAATTTGGGCTCCCGGGGAGGCCCTGTGACGAAAACTCGGTGAAAAGTCATATAAGACGAGGCCCGTTGGACCCCTAATTTTGCACACAACCTTTTAGGGGTACACTAAGATCAATGGAGTCGATGAAATCCCCATTCGGAACTCCAACGAAAATCGACCTTCTTTAAGGGCCAATTTTGGGCTCCCGGGGAGGCCCTGTGACGAAAACTCGGTCAAAAGTCATATAAGACGAGGCCCGTTGGACCCCTAATTTTGCACACAACCTTTTAGGGGTACACTAAGATCAATGGTGTCGATGAAATCCGCATTCGGAATTCCTACAAAAATCGACCTTCTTTAAGGGACAATTTTGGGCTCCCGGGGAGGCCCGGTGACGAAAACTCGGTGAAAAGTCATATAAGACGAGGCCCGTTGGACCCCTAATTTTGCACACAACCTTTTAGGGGTACACTAAGATCAATGGAGTCGATGAAATCCCCATTCGGAATTCCAACGAAAATCGACCTTCTTTAAGGGCCAATTTTGGGCTCCCTAGGAGGCCCTGTGACGAAAACTCGGTGAAAAGTCATATAAGACGAGGCCCGTTGGACCCCTAATTTTGCACACTTCATTTATGGGGTACACTAAGATCAATGGAGTCAATGAAATTCCCATTGGGAACTCCTACGAAAATTGACCTTCTTTAAGGGCCAATTTTGGGCTCCCGGGGAGGCCCTGTGACGAAAACTCGGTCAAAAGTCATATAAGACGAGGCCCGTTGGACCCCTAATTTTGCACACAACCTTTTAGGGGTACACTAAGATCAATGGTGTCGATGAAATCCGCATTCGGAACTCCTACAAAAATCGACCTTCTTTAAGGGACAATTTTGGGCTCCCGGGGAGGCCCTGTGACGAAAACTCGGTGAAAAGTCATATAAGACGAGGCCCGTTGGACCCCTAATTTTGCACACAACCTTTTAGGGGTACACTAAGATCAATGGAGTCGATGAAATCCCCATTCGGAACTCCAACGAAAATCGAGCTTCTTTAAGGGCCAATTTTGGGCTCCCTAGGAGGCCCTGTGACGAAAACTCGGTGAAAAGTCATATAAGACGAGGCCCGTTGGACCCCTAATTTTGCACACAACCTTTTAGGGGTACACTAAGATCAATGGAGTCGATGAAATCCCCATTCGGAACTCCAACGAAAATCGACCTTCTTTAAGGGCCAATTTTGGGCTCCCTAGGAGGCTCTGTGACGAAAACTCGGTGAAAAGTCATATAAGACGAGGCCCGTTGGACCCCTAATTTTGCACACAACCTTTTAGGGGTACACTAAGATCAATGAAGTCGATGAAATCCGCATTCGGAACTCCTACAAAAATCGAGCTTCTTTAAGGGACAATTTTGGGCTCCCGGGGAGGCCCTGTGACGAAAATTCGGTGAAAAGTCATAAAAGACGACGCCCGTTGGACCCCTAATTTTGCACACAACCTTTTAGGGGTACACTAAGATCAATGGAGTCGATGAAATCCGCATTCGGAACTCCTACAAAAATCGAGCTTCTTTAAGGGACAATTTTGGGCTCCCGGGGAGGCCCTGTGACGAAAACTCGGTGAAAAGTTATATAAGACGAGGCCCGTTGGACCCCTAATTTTGCACACAACCTTTTAGGGGTACACTAAGATCAATGGAGTCGATGAAATCCCCATTCGGAACTCCAACGAAAATCGACCTTCTTTAAGGGCCAATTTTGGGCTCCCTAGGAGGCCCTGTGACGAAAACTCGGTGAAAAGTCATATAAGACGAGGCCCGTTGGACCCCTAATTTTGCACACAACCTTTTAGGGGTACACTAAGATCAATGAAGTCGATGAAATCCGCATTCGGAACTCCTACAAAAATCGAGCTTCTTTAAGGGACAATTTTGGGCTCCCGGGGAGGCCCTGTGACGAAAACTCGGTGAAAAGTCATAAAAGACGACGCCCGTTGGACCCCTAATTTTGCACACAACCTTTTAGGGGTACACTAAGATCAATGGAGTCGATGAAATCCCCATTCGGAACTCCTACAAAAATCGAGCTTCTTTAAGGGACAATTTTGGGCTCCCGGGGAGGCCCTGTGACGAAAACTCGGTGAAAAGTCATAAAAGACGACGCCCGTTGGACCCCTAATTTTGCACACAACCTTTTAGGGGTACACTAAGATCAATGGAGTCGATGAAATCCCCATTCGGAACTCCTACAAAAATCGAGCTTCTTTAAGGGACAAATTTGGGCTCCCGGGGAGGCCCTGTGACGAAAACTCGGTGAAAAGTCATATAAGACGAGGCCCGTTGGACCCCTAATTTTGCACACAACCTTTTAGGGGTACACTAAGATCAATGGAGTCGATGAAATCCCCATTCGGAACTCCAACGAAAATCGACCTTCTTTAAGGGCCAATTTTGGGCTCCCGGGGAGGCCCTGTGACGAAAACTCGGTCAAAAGTCATATAAGACGAGGCCCGTTGGACCCCTAATTTTGCACACAACCTTTTAGGGGTACACTAAGATCAATGGTGTCGATGAAATCCGCATTCGGAATTCCTACAAAAATCGACCTTCTTTAAGGGACAATTTTGGGCTCCCGGGGAGGCCCGGTGACGAAAACTCGGTGAAAAGTCATATAAGACGAGGCCCGTTGGACCCCTAATTTTGCACACAACCTTTTAGGGGTACACTAAGATCAATGGAGTCGATGAAATCCCCATTCGGAATTCCAACGAAAATCGACCTTCTTTAAGGGCCAATTTTGGGCTCCCTAGGAGGCCCTGTGACGAAAACTCGGTGAAAAGTCATATAAGACGAGGCCCGTTGGACCCCTAATTTTGCACACTTCATTTATGGGGTACACTAAGATCAATGGAGTCAATGAAATTCCCATTGGGAACTCCTACGAAAATTGACCTTCTTTAAGGGCCAATTTTGGGCTCCCGGGGAGGCCCTGTGACGAAAACTCGGTCAAAAGTCATATAAGACGAGGCCCGTTGGACCCCTAATTTTGCACACAACCTTTTAGGGGTACACTAAGATCAATGGTGTCGATGAAATCCGCATTCGGAATTCCTACAAAAATCGACCTTCTTTAAGGGACAATTTTGGGCTCCCGGGGACGCCCGGTGACGAAAACTCGGTGAAAAGTCATATAAGACGAGGCCTGTTGGACCCGTAATTTTGCACACAACCTTTTAGGGGTACACTAAGATCAATGGAGTCGATGAAATCCCCATTCGGAATTCCAACGAAAATCGACCTTCTTTAAGGGCCAATTTTGGGCTCCCTAGGAGGCCCTGTGACGAAAACTCGGTGAAAAGTCATATAAGACGAGGCCCGTTGGACCCCTAATTTTGCACACATCATTTATGGGGTACACTAAGATCAATGGAGTCAATGAAATTCCCATTGGGAACTCCTACGAAAATTGACCTTCTTTAAGGGCCAATTTTGGGCTCCCGGGGAGGCCCTGTGACGAAAACTCGGTCAAAAGTCATATAAGACGAGGCCCGTTGGACCCCTAATTTTGCACACAACCTTTTAGGGGTACACTAAGATCAATGGTGTCGATGAAATCCGCATTCGGAACTCCTACAAAAATCGACTTTCTTTAAGGGACAATTTTCGGCTCCCGGGGAGGCCCTGTGACGAAAACTCGGTGAAAAGTCATATAAGACGAGGCCCGTTGGACCCCTAATTTTGCACACAACCTTTTAGGGGTACACTAAGATCAATGGAGTCGATGAAATCCCCATTCGGAATTCCAACGAAAATCGACCTTCTTTAAGGGCCAATTTTGGGCTCCCTAGGAGGCCCTGTGACGAAAACTCGGTGAAAAGTCATATAAGACGAGGCCCGTTGGACCCCTAATTTTGCACACAACCTTTTAGGGGTACACTAAGATCAATGGAGTCGATGAAATCCCCATTCGGAACTCCAACGAAAATCGACCTTCTTTAAGGGCCAATTTTGGGCTCCCTAGGAGGCCCTGTGACGAAAACTCGGTGAAAAGTCATATAAGACGAGGCCCGTTGGACCCCTAATTTTGCACACAACCTTTTAGGGGTACCCATAGGTCACTGGAGTCGATGAAATCCGCATTCGGAACTCCTACGAAAATCGAGCTTCTTTAAGGGCCAATTTTGGGCTCCCGGGGAGGCCCTGTGACGAAAACTCGGTGAAAAGTCATATAAGACGAGGCCCGTTGGACCCCTAATTTTGCACACATCATTTATGGGGTACACTAAGATCAATGGAGTCGATGAAATCCGCATTCGGAACTCCTACGAAAATCGAGCTTCTTTAAGGGCCAATTTTGGGCTCCCGGGGAGGCCCTGTGACGAAAACTCGGTGAAAAGTCATATAAGACGAGGCCCGTTGGACCCCTAATTTTTCACACAACCTTTTAGGGGTACACTAAGATCAATGGTGTCGATGAAATCCGCATTCGGAACTCCTACAAAAATCGACCTTCTTTAAGGGACAATTTTGGGCTCCCGGGGAGGCCCTGTGACGAAAACTCGGTGAAAAGTCATATAAGACGAGGCCCGTTGGACCCCTAATTTTGCACACAACCTTTTAGGGGTACACTAAGATCAATGGAGTCGATGAAATCCCCATTCGGAACTCCAACGAAAATCGAGCTTCTTTAAGGGCCAATTTTGGGCTCCCTAGGAGGCCCTGTGACGAAAACTCGGTGAAAAGTCATATAAGACGAGGCCCGTTGGACCCCTAATTTTGCACACAACCTTTTAGGGGTACACTAAGATCAATGGAGTCGATGAAATCCCCATTCGGAACTCCAACGAAAATCGACCTTCTTTAAGGGCCAATTTTGGGCTCCCTAGGAGGCTCTGTGACGAAAACTCGGTGAAAAGTCATATAAGACGAGGCCCGTTGGACCCCTAATTTTGCACACAACCTTTTAGGGGTACACTAAGATCAATGAAGTCGATGAAATCCGCATTCGGAACTCCTACAAAAATCGAGCTTCTTTAAGGGACAATTTTGGGCTCCCGGGGAGGCCCTGTGACGAAAATTCGGTGAAAAGTCATAAAAGACGACGCCCGTTGGACCCCTAATTTTGCACACAACCTTTTAGGGGTACACTAAGATCAATGGAGTCGATGAAATCCGCATTCGGAACTCCTACAAAAATCGAGCTTCTTTAAGGGACAATTTTGGGCTCCCGGGGAGGCCCTGTGACGAAAACTCGGTGAAAAGTCATATAAGACGAGGCCCGTTGGACCCCTAATTTTGCACACAACCTTTTAGGGGTACACTAAGATCAATGGAGTCGATGAAATCCCCATTCGGAACTCCAACGAAAATCGACCTTCTTTAAGGGCCAATTTTGGGCTCCCTAGGAGGCCCTGTGACGAAAACTCGGTGAAAAGTCATATAAGACGAGGCCCGTTGGACCCCTAATTTTGCACACAACCTTTTAGGGGTACACTAAGATCAATGAAGTCGATGAAATCCGCATTCGGAACTCCTACAAAAATCGAGCTTCTTTAAGGGACAATTTTGGGCTCCCGGGGAGGCCCTGTGACGAAAACTCGGTGAAAAGTCATAAAAGACGACGCCCGTTGGACCCCTAATTTTGCACACAACCTTTTAGGGGTACACTAAGATCAATGGAGTCGATGAAATCCCCATTCGGAACTCCAACGAAAATCGACCTTCTTTAAGGGCCAATTTTGGGCTCCCGGGGAGGCCCTGTGACGAAAACTCGGTCAAAAGTCATATAAGACGAGGCCCGTTGGACCCCTAATTTTGCACACAACCTTTTAGGGGTACACTAAGATCAATGGTGTCGATGAAATCCGCATTCGGAATTCCTACAAAAATCGACCTTCTTTAAGGGACAATTTTGGGCTCCCGGGGACGCCCGGTGACGAAAACTCGGTGAAAAGTCATATAAGACGAGGCATGTTGGACCCGTAATTTTGCACACAACCTTTTAGGGGTACACTAAGATCAATGGAGTCGATGAAATCCCCATTCGGAATTCCAACGAAAATCGACCTTCTTTAAGGGCCAATTTTGGGCTCCCTAGGAGGCCCTGTGACGAAAACTCGGTGAAAAGTCATATAAGACGAGGCCCGTTGGACCCCTAATTTTGCACACATCATTTATGGGGTACACTAAGATCAATGGAGTCAATGAAATTCCCATTGGGAACTCCTACGAAAATTGACCTTCTTTAAGGGCCAATTTTGGGCTCCCGGGGAGGCCCTGTGACGAAAACTCGGTCAAAAGTCATATAAGACGAGGCCCGTTGGACCCCTAATTTTGCACACAACCTTTTAGGGGTACACTAAGATCAATGGTGTCGATGAAATCCGCATTCGGAACTCCTACAAAAATCGACTTTCTTTAAGGGACAATTTTCGGCTCCCGGGGAGGCCCTGTGACGAAAACTCGGTGAAAAGTCATATAAGACGAGGCCCGTTGGACCCCTAATTTTGCACACAACCTTTTAGGGGTACACTAAGATCAATGGAGTCGATGAAATCCCCATTCGGAATTCCAACGAAAATCGACCTTCTTTAAGGGCCAATTTTGGGCTCCCTAGGAGGCCCTGTGACGAAAACTCGGTGAAAAGTCATATAAGACGAGGCCCGTTGGACCCCTAATTTTGCACACAACCTTTTAGGGGTACACTAAGATCAATGGAGTCGATGAAATCCCCATTCGGAACTCCAACGAAAATCGACCTTCTTTAAGGGCCAATTTTGGGCTCCCTAGGAGGCCCTGTGACGAAAACTCGGTGAAAAGTCATATAAGACGAGGCCCGTTGGACCCCTAATTTTGCACACAACCTTTTAGGGGTACACTAAGATCAATGAAGTCGATGAAATCCGCATTCGGAACTCCTACAAAAATCGAGCTTCTTTAAGGGACAATTTTGGGCTCCCGGGGAGGCCCTGTGACGAAAACTCGGTGAAAAGTCATAAAAGACGACGCCCGTTGGACCCCTAATTTTGCACACAACCTTTTAGGGGTACACTAAGATCAATGGAGTCGATGAAATCCGCATTCGGAACTCCTACAAAAATCGAGCTTCTTTAAGGGACAATTTTGGGCTCCCGGGGAGGCCCTGTGACGAAAACTCGGTGAAAAGTCATAAAAGACGACGCCCGTTGGACCCCTAATTTTGCACACAACCTTTTAGGGGTACACTAAGATCAATGGAGTCGATGAAATCCGCATTCGGAACTCCTACAAAAATCGAGCTTCTTTAAGGGACAATTTTGGGCTCCCGGGGAGGCCCTGTGACGAAAACTCGGTGAAAAGTCATAAAAGACGACGCCCGTTGGACCCCTAATTTTGCACACAACCTTTTAGGGGTACACTAAGATCAATGGAGTCGATGAAATCCCCATTCGGAACTCCAACGAAAATCGACCTTCTTTAAGGGCCAATTTTGGGCTCCCGGGGAGGCCCTGTGACGAAAACTCGGTCAAAAGTCATATAAGACGAGGCCCGTTGGACCCCTAATTTTGCACACAACCTTTTAGGGGTACACTAAGATCAATGGTGTCGATGAAATCCGCATTCGGAATTCCTACAAAAATCGACCTTCTTTAAGGGACAATTTTGGGCTCCCGGGGACGCCCGGTGACGAAAACTCGGTGAAAAGTCATATAAGACGAGGCCTGTTGGACCCGTAATTTTGCACACAACCTTTTAGGGGTACACTAAGATCAATGGAGTCGATGAAATCCCCATTCGGAATTCCAACGAAAATCGACCTTCTTTAAGGGCCAATTTTGGGCTCCCTAGGAGGCCCTGTGACGAAAACTCGGTGAAAAGTCATATAAGACGAGGCCCGTTGGACCCCTAATTTTGCACACATCATTTATGGGGTACACTAAGATCAATGGAGTCAATGAAATTCCCATTGGGAACTCCTACGAAAATTGACCTTCTTTAAGGGCCAATTTTGGGCTCCCGGGGAGGCCCTGTGACGAAAACTCGGTCAAAAGTCATATAAGACGAGGCCCGTTGGACCCCTAATTTTGCACACAACCTTTTAGGGGTACACTAAGATCAATGGTGTCGATGAAATCCGCATTCGGAACTCCTACAAAAATCGACTTTCTTTAAGGGACAATTTTCGGCTCCCGGGGAGGCCCTGTGACGAAAACTCGGTGAAAAGTCATATAAGACGAGGCCCGTTGGACCCCTAATTTTGCACACAACCTTTTAGGGGTACACTAAGATCAATGGAGTCGATGAAATCCCCATTCGGAATTCCAACGAAAATCGACCTTCTTTAAGGGCCAATTTTGGGCTCCCTAGGAGGCCCTGTGACGAAAACTCGGTGAAAAGTCATATAAGACGAGGCCCGTTGGACCCCTAATTTTGCACACAACCTTTTAGGGGTACACTAAGATCAATGGAGTCGATGAAATCCCCATTCGGAACTCCAACGAAAATCGACCTTCTTTAAGGGCCAATTTTGGGCTCCCTAGGAGGCCCTGTGACGAAAACTCGGTGAAAAGTCATATAAGACGAGGCCCGTTGGACCCCTAATTTTGCACACAACCTTTTAGGGGTACACTAAGATCAATGAAGTCGATGAAATCCGCATTCGGAACTCCTACAAAAACCGAGCTTCTTTAAGGGACAATTTTGGGCTCCCGGGGAGGCCCTGTGACGAAAACTCGGTGAAAAGTCATAAAAGACGACGCCCGTTGGACCCCTAATTTTGCACACAACCTTTTAGGGGTACACTAAGATCAATGGAGTCGATGAAATCCGCATTCGGAACTCCTACAAAAATCGAGCTTCTTTAAGGGACAATTTTGGGCTCCCGGGGAGGCCCTGTGACGAAAACTCGGTGAAAAGTCATATAAGACGAGGCCCGTTGGACCCCTAATTTTGCACACATCATTTATGGGGTACACTTAGGTCACTGGAGTCAATTAAATTCCCATTCGGAACTCCTACGAAAATCGACCTTCATTAAGGGCCATTTTTGGGCTCCCGGGGAGGCCCTGTGACGAAAACTCGGTCAAAAGTCATATAAGACGAGGCCCGTTGGACCCCTAATTTTGCACACATCATTTATGGGGTACACTAAGATCAATGGAGTCGATGAAATCCGCATTCGGAACTCCTACGAAAATCGACCTTCTTTAAGGGCCAATTTTGGGCTCCCGG
Organism: Oxyria digyna; assembly: GCA_029168935.1. NCBI lineage: Eukaryota > Viridiplantae > Streptophyta > Magnoliopsida > Caryophyllales > Polygonaceae > Oxyria > Oxyria digyna. Next base: position 224,079 of record JAPVLV010000026.1, on the reverse strand, counting down.
GGAGGCCCTGTGACGAAAACTCGGTCAAAAGTCATATAAGACGAGGCCCGTTGGACCCCTAATTTTGCACACAACCTTTTAGGGGTACCCAAAGGTCAATGGAGTCGATGAAATCCGCATTCGGAACTCCTACGAAAATCGAGCTTCTTTAAGGGCCAATTTTGGGCTCCCGGGGAGGCCCTGTGACGAAAACTCGGTGAAAAGTCATATAAGACGAGGCCCGTTGGACCCCTAATTTTGCACACAACCTTTTAGGGGTGCACTAAGATCAATGGAGTCGATGAAATCCGCATTCGGAACTCCTACGAAAATCGAGCTTCTTTAAGGGCCAATTTTGGGCTCCCGGGGAGGCCCTGTGACGAAAACTCGGTGAAAAGTCATATAAGACGAGGCCCGTTGGACCCCTAATTTTGCACACAACCTTTTAGGGGTACACTAAGATCAATGGAGTCGATGAAATTCCCATTCGGAACTGCTACGAAAATCGACCTCTTTTAAGGGCCAATTTTGGGCTCCCGGGGAGGCCCTGTGACGAAAACTCGGTCAAAAGTCATATAAGACGAGGCCCGTTGGACCCCTAATTTTGCACACAACCTTTTAGGGGTACACTAAGATCAATGGTGTCGATGAAATCCGCATTCGGAACTCCTACAAAAATCGACTTTCTTTAAGGGACAATTTTCGGCTCCCGGGGAGGCCCTGTGACGAAAACTCGGTGAAAAGTCATATAAGACGAGGCCCGTTGGACCCCTAATTTTGCACACAACCTTTTAGGGGTACACTAAGATCAATGGAGTCGATGAAATCCCCATTCGGAACTCCAACGAAAATCGACCTTCTTTAAGGGCCAATTTTGGGCTCCCTAGGAGGCCCTGTGACGAAAACTCGGTTAAAAGTCATATAAGACGAGGCCCGTTGGACCCCTAATTTTGCACACAACCTTTTAGGGGTACACTAAGATCAATGAAGTCGATGAAATCCGCATTCGGAACTCCTACAAAAACCGAGCTTCTTTAAGGGACAATTTTGGGCTCCCGGGGAGGCCCTGTGACGAAAACTCGGTGAAAAGTCATAAAAGACGACGCCCGTTGGACCCCTAATTTTGCACACAACCTTTTAGGGGTACACTAAGATCAATGAAGTCGATGAAATCCGCATTCGGAACTCCTACAAAAACCGAGCTTCTTTAAGGGACAATTTTGGGCTCCCGGGGAGGCCCTGTGACGAAAACTCGGTGAAAAGTCATAAAAGACGACGCCCGTTGGACCCCTAATTTTGCACACAACCTTTTAGGGGTACACTAAGATCAATGGAGTCGATGAAATCCGCATTCGGAACTCCTACAAAAATCGAGCTTCTTTAAGGGACAATTTTGGGCTCCCGGGGAGGCCCTGTGACGAAAACTCGGTGAAAAGTCATATAAGACGAGGCCCGTTGGACCCCTAATTTTGCACACATCATTTATGGGGTACACTTAGGTCACTGGAGTCAATTAAATTCCCATTCGGAACTCCTACGAAAATCGACCTTCATTAAGGGCCATTTTTGGGCTCCCGGGGAGGCCCTGTGACGAAAACTCGGTCAAAAGTCATATAAGACGAGGCCCGTTGGACCCCTAATTTTGCACACATCATTTATGGGGTACACTAAGATCAATGGAGTCGATGAAATCCGCATTCGGAACTCCTACGAAAATCGACCTTCTTTAAGGGCCAATTTTGGGCTCCCGGGGAGGCCCTGTGACGAAAACTCGGTCAAAAGTCATATAAGACGAGGCCCGTTGGACCCCTAATTTTGCACACATCATTTATGGGGTACACTTAGGTCACTGGAGTCGATGAAATCCGCATTCGGAACACCTACGAAAATCGACCTTCATTAAGGGCCAATTTTGGGCTCCCGGGGAGGCCCTGTGACGAAAACTCGGTCAAAAGTCATATAAGACGAGGCCCGTTGGACCCCTAATTTTGCACACAACCTTTTAGGGGTACACTAAGATCAATGGAGTCGATGAAATCCCCATTCGGAATTCCAACGAAAATCGAGCTTCTTTAAGGGCCAATTTTGGGCTCCCGGGGAGGCCCTGTGACGAAAACTCCGTCAAAAGTCATATAAGACGAGGCCCGTTGGACCCCTAATTTTGCACACATCATTTATGGGGTACACTAAGATCAATGGAGTCGATGAAATCCGCATTCGGAACTCCTACGAAAATCGACCTTCTTTAAGGGCCAATTTTGGGCTCCCGGGGAGGCCCTGTGACGAAAACTCAGTCAAAAGTCATATAAGACGAGGCCCGTTGGACCCCTAATTTTGCACACATCATTTATGGGGTACACTAAGATCACTGGAGTCGATGAAATCCGCATTCGGAACTCCTACGAAAATCGACCTTCATTAAGGGCCAATTTTGGGCTCCCTGGGAGGCCTTGTGACGAAAACTCGGTCAAAAGTCATATAAGAAGAGGCCCGTTGGACCCCTAATTTTGCACACATCATTTATGGGGTACACTAAGATCAATGGAGTCGATGAAATCCGCATTCGGAACTCCTACGAAAATCGACCTTCTTTAAGGGCCAATTTTGGGCTCCCGGGGAGGCCCTGTGACGAAAACTCGGTGAAAAGTCATATAAGACGAGGCCCGTTGGACCCCCAATTTTGCACACAACCTTTTAGGGGTACACTAAGATCAATGGAGTCGATGAAATCCGCATTCGGAACTCCTACGAAAATCGAGCTTCTTTAAGGGACAATTTTGGGCTCCCGGGGAGGCCCAGTGACGAAAACTCGGTGAAAAGTCATATAAGACGAGGCCCGTTGGACCCCTAATTTTGCACACATCATTTATGGGGTACACTAAGATCAATGGAGTCGATGAAATCCTCATTCGGAACTCCTACGAAAATCGAGCTTCTTTAAGGGCCAATTTTGGGCTCCCGGGGAGGCCCTGTGACGAAAACTCGGTGAAAAGTCATATAAGACGAGGCCCGTTGGACCCCTAATTTTGCACACATCATTTATGGGGTACACTTAGGTCACTGGAGTCAATTAAATTCCCATTCGGAACTCCTACGAAAATCGACCTTCATTAAGGGCCATTTTTGGGCTCCCGGGGAGGCCCTGTGACGAAAACTCGGTCAAAAGTCATATAAGACGAGGCCCGTTGGACCCCTAATTTTGCACACATCATTTATGGGGTACACTAAGATCAATGGAGTCGATGAAATCCGCATTCGGAACTCCTACGAAAATCGACCTTCTTTAAGGGCCAATTTTGGGCTCCCGGGGAGGCCCTGTGACGAAAACTCGGTCAAAAGTCATATAAGACGAGGCCCGTTGGACCCCTAATTTTGCACACATCATTTATGGGGTACACTTAGGTCACTGGAGTCGATGAAATCCCCATTCGGAATTCCAACTAAAATCGACCTTCTTTAAGGGCCAATTTTGGGCTCCCTAGGAGGCCCTGTGACGAAAACTCGGTGAAAAGTCATATAAGACGAGGCCCGTTGGACCCCTAATTTTGCACACAACCTTTTAGGGGTACACTAAGATCAATGGAGTCGATGAAATCCCCATTCGGAACTCCAACGAAAATCGACCTTCTTTAAGGGCCAATTTTGGGCTCCCTAGGAGGCCCTGTGACGAAAACTCGGTGAAAAGTCATATAAGACGAGGCCCGTTGGACCCCTAATTTTGCACACAACCTTTTAGGGGTACACTAAGATCAATGAAGTCGATGAAATCCGCATTCGGAACTCCTACAAAAATCGAGCTTCTTTAAGGGACAATTTTGGGCTCCCGGGGAGGCCCTGTGACGAAAACTCGGTGAAAAGTCATAAAAGACGACGCCCGTTGGACCCCTAATTTTGCACACAACCTTTTAGGGGTACACTAAGATCAATGGAGTCGATGAAATCCGCATTCGGAACTCCTACAAAAATCGAGCTTCTTTAAGGGACAATTTTGGGCTCCCGGGGAGGCCCTGTGACGAAAACTCGGTGAAAAGTCATATAAGACGAGGCCCGTTGGACCCCTAATTTTGCACACATCATTTATGGGGTACACTTAGGTCACTGGAGTCAATTAAATTCCCATTCGGAACTCCTACGAAAATCGACCTTCATTAAGGGCCATTTTTGGGCTCCCGGGGAGGCCCTGTGACGAAAACTCGGTCAAAAGTCATATAAGACGAGGCCCGTTGGACCCCTAATTTTGCACACATCATTTATGGGGTACACTAAGATCAATGGAGTCGATGAAATCCGCATTCGGAACTCCTACGAAAATCGACCTTCTTTAAGGGCCAATTTTGGGCTCCCGGGGAGGCCCTGTGACGAAAACTCGGTCAAAAGTCATATAAGACGAGGCCCGTTGGACCCCTAATTTTGCACACATCATTTATGGGGTACACTTAGGTCACTGGAGTCGATGAAATCCGCATTCGGAACCCCTACGAAAATCGACCTTCATTAAGGGCCAATTTTGGGCTCCCGGGGAGGCCCTGTGACGAAAACTCGGTCAAAAGTCATATAAGACGAGGCCCGTTGGACCCCTAATTTTCACACAACCTTTTAGGGGTACACTAAGATCAATTGAGTCGATGAAATCCCCATTCGGAATTCCAACGAAAATCGAGCTTCTTTAAGGGCCAATTTTGGGCTCCCGGGGAGGCCCTGTGACGAAAACTCCGTCAAAAGTCATATAAGACGAGGCCCGTTGGACCCCTAATTTTGCACACATCATTTATGGGGTACACTAAGATCAATGGAGTCGATGAAATCCGCATTCGGAACTCCTACGAAAATCGACCTTCTTTAAGGGCCAATTTTGGGCTCCCGGGGAGGCCCTGTGACGAAAACTCAGTCAAAAGTCATATAAGACGAGGCCCGTTGGACCCCTAATTTTGCACACATCATTTATGGGGTACACTAAGATCACTGGAGTCGATGAAATCCGCATTCGGAACTCCTACGAAAATCGACCTTCATTAAGGGCCAATTTTGGGCTCCCTGGGAGGCCTTGTGACGAAAACTCGGTCAAAAGTCATATAAGAAGAGGCCCGTTGGACCCCTAATTTTGCACACATCATTTATGGGGTACACTAAGATCAATGGAGTCGATGAAATCCGCATTCGGAACTCCTACGAAAATCGACCTTCTTTAAGGGCCAATTTTGGGCTCCCGGGGAGGCCCTGTGACGAAAACTCGGTCAAAAGTCATATAAGACGAGGCCCGTTGGACCCCTAATTTTGCACACATCATTTATGGGGTACACTTAGGTCACTGGAGTCAATTAAATTCCCATTCGGAACTCCTACGAAAATCGACCTTCATTAAGGGCCATTTTTGGGCTCCCGGGGAGGCCCTGTGACGAAAACTCGGTCAAAAGTCATATAAGACGAGGCCCGTTGGACCCCTAATTTTGCACACATCATTTATGGGGTACACTAAGATCAATGGAGTCGATGAAATCCGCATTCGGAACTCCTACGAAAATCGACCTTCATTAAGGGCCAATTTTGGGCTCCCTGAGAGGCCCTGTGACGAAAACTCGGTCAAAAGTCATATAAGACGAGGCCCGTTGGACCCCTAATTTTGCACACATCATTTATGGGGTACACTAAGATCAATGGAGTCGATGAAATCCGCATTCGGAACTCCTACGAAAATCGACCTTCTTTAAGGGCCAATTTTGGGCTCCCGAGGAGGCCCTGTGACGAAAACTCGGTCAAAAGTCATATAAGACGAGGCCCGTTGGACCCCTAATTTTGCACACATCATTTATGGGGTACAATTAGGTCAATGGAGTCGATGAAATCCGCATTCGGAACTCCTACGAAAATCGAGCTTCTTTAAGGGACAATTTTGGGCTCCCGGGGAGGTCCTGTGACGAAAACTCGGTGAAAAGTCATATAAGACGAGGCCCGTTGGACCCCTAATTTTGCACACATCATTTATGGGGTACACTAAGATCAATGGAGTCGATGAAATCCGCATTCGGAACTCCTACGAAAATCGACCTTCTTTAAGGGCCAATTTTGGTCTCCCGGGGAGGCCCTGTGACGAAAACTCGGTCAAAAGTCATATAAGACGAGGCCCGTTGGACCCCTAATTTTGCACACATCATTTATGGGGTACACTAAGATCAATGGAGTCGATGAAATCCGCATTCGGAACTCCTACGAAAATCGACCTTCTTTAAGGGCCAATTTTGGGCTCCCGGGGAGGCCCTGTGACGAAAACTCGGTCAAAAGTCATATAAGACGAGGCCCGTTGGACCCCTAATTTTGCACACATCATTTATGGGGTACCCATAGGTCAATGGAGTCGATGAAATCCGCATTCGGAACTCCTACGAAAATCGACCTTCTTTAAGGGCCAATTTTGGGCTCTCGGGGAGGCCCTGTGACGAAAACTCGGTCAAAAGTCATATAAGACGAGGCCCGTTGGACCCCTAATTTTGCACACAACCTTTTAGGGGTACACTAAGATCAATGGAGTCGATGAAATCCCCATTCGGAACTCCAACGAAAATCGACCCTCTTTAAGGGCCAATTTTGGGCTCCCGGGGAGGCCCTGTCACGAAAACTCGGTGAAAAGTTATATAAGACGAGGCCCGTTGGACCCCTAATTTTGCACACAACCTTTTAGGGGTACACTAAGATCAATGGAGTCGATGAAATCCCCATTCGGAACTCCAACGAAAATCGACCTTCTTTAAGGGCCAATTTTGGGCTCTCGGGGAGGCCCTGTGACGAAAACTCGGTGAAAAGTCATATAAGACGAGGCCCGTTGGATCCCTAATTTTGCACACAACCTTTTAGGGGTACACTAAGATCAATGGAGTCGATGAAATCCGCATTCGGAACTCCTACGAAAATCGACCTTCTTTAAGGGCCAATTTTGGGCTCCCGGGGAGGCCCTGTGACGAAAACTCGGTGAAAAGTCATATAAGACGAGGCCCGTTGGACCACTAATTTTGCACACAACCTTTTAGGGGTACACTAAGATCAATGGAGTCGATGAAATCCCCATTCGGAACTCCAACGAAAATCGACCCTCTTTAAGGGCCAATTTTGGGCTCCCGGGGAGGCCCTGTCACGAAAACTCGGTGAAAAGTTATATAAGACGAGGCCCATTGGACCCCTAATTTTGCACACAACCTTTTAGGGGTACACTAAGATCAATGGAGTCGATGAAATCCCCATTCGGAACTCCAACGAAAATCGACCTTCTTTAAGGGCCAATTTTGGGCTCCCTGGGAGGCCCTGTGACGAAAACTCGGTGAAAAGTCATATAAGACGAGGCCCGTTGGACCCCTAATTTTCCACACAACCTTTTAAGGGTACACTAAGATCAATGGAGTCGATGAAATCCCCATTCGGAACTCCAACGAAAATCGACCTTCTTTAAGGGCCAATTTTGGGCTCCCTAGGAGGCCCTCTGACGAAAACTCGGTCAAAAGTCATATAAGACGAGGCCCGTTGGACCCCTAATTTTGCACACATCATTTATGGGGTACACTAAGATCAATGGAGTCGATGAAATCCGCATTCGGAACTCCTACGAAAATCGACCTTCTTTAAGGGCCAATTTTGGGCTCCCGGGGAGGCCCTATGACGAAAACTCGGTCAAAAGTCATATAAGACGAGGCCCGTTGGACCCCTAATTTTGCACACAACCTTTTAGGGGTACACTAAGATCAATGGTGTCGATGAAATCCGCATTCGGAACTCCTACAAAAATCGAGCTTCTTTAAGGGACAATTTTGGGCTCCCAGGAAGGCCCTGTGACGAAAACTCGGTGAAAAGTCATATAAGACGACGCCCGTTGGACCCCTAATTTTGCACACAACCTTTTAGGGGTACACTAAGATCAATGGAGTCGATGAAATCCGCATTCGGAACTCCTACAAAAATCGAGCTTCTTTAAGGGACAATTTTGGGCTCCCGGGGAGGCCCTGTGACGAAAACTCGGTGAAAAGTCATATAAGACGAGGCCCGTTGGACCCCTAATTTTTTACACATCATTTATGGGGTACACTTAGGTCACTGGAGTCAATGAAATTCCCATTCGGAACTCCTACGAAAATCGAGCTTTTTAAGGGCCAATTTTGGGCTCCCGGGGAGGCCCTGTGACGAAAACTCGGTGAAAAGTCATATAAGACGAGGCCCGTTGGACCCCTAATTTTGCACACAACCTTTTAGGGGTACACTAAGATCAATGGAGTCGATGAAATCCCCATTCGGAACTCCAACGAAAATCGACCCTCTTTAAGGGCCAATTTTGGGCTCCCGGGGAGGCCCTGTCACGAAAACTCGGTGAAAAGTCATATAAGACGAGGCCCGTTGGACCCCTAATTTTGCACACAGCCTTTTAGGGGTACACTAAGATCAATGGAGTCGATGAAATCCCCAGTCGGAACTCCAACGAAAATCGACCTTCTTTAAGGGCCAATTTTGGGCTCCCTGGGAGGCCCTGTGACGAAAACTCGGTGAAAAGTCATATAAGACGAGGCCCGTTGGACCCCTAATTTTGCACACAACCTTTTAGGGGTACACTAAGATCAATGGAGTCGATGAAATCCCCAGTCGGAACTCCAACGAAAATCGACCTTCTTTAAGGGCCAATTTTGGGCTCCCTGGGAGGCCCTGTGACGAAAACTCGGTGAAAAGTCATATAAGACGAGGCCCGTTGGACCCCCAATTTTGCACACAACCTTTTAGGGGTACACTAAGATCAATGGAGTCGATGAAATCCGCATTCGGAACTCCTACGAAAATCGAGCTTCTTTAAGGGACAATTTTGGGCTCCCGGGGAGGCCCAGTGACGAAAACTCGGTGAAAAGTCATATAAGACGAGGCCCGTTGGACCCCTAATTTTGCACACATCATTTATGGGGTACACTAAGATCAATGGAGTCGATGAAATCCTCATTCGGAACTCCTACGAAAATCGAGCTTCTTTAAGGGCCAATTTTGGGCTCCCGGGGAGGCCCTGTGACGAAAACTCGGTGAAAAGTCATATAAGACGAGGCCCGTTGGACCCCTAATTTTGCACACATCATTTATGGGGTACCCATAGGTCACTGGAGTGGATGAAATCCGCATTCGGAACTCCTACGAAAATCGACCTTCTTTAAGGGCCAATTTTGGGCTCCCGGGGAGGCCCTGTGACGAAAACTCGGTCAAAAGTCATATAAGACGAGGCCCGTTGGACCCCTAATTTTGCACACATCATTTATGGGGTACACTAAGATCAATGGAGTCGATGAAATCCGCATTCGGAACTCCTACGAAAATCGACCTTCTTTAAGGGCCAATTTTGGGCTCCCGGGGAGGCCCTGTGACGAAAACTCGGTCAAAAGTCATATAAGACGAGGCCCGTTGGACCCCTAATTTTGCACACATCATTTATGGGGTACACTAAGATCAATGGAGTCGATGAAATCCGCATTCGGAACTCCTACGAAAATCGACCTTCTTTAAGGGCCAATTTTGGGCTCCCGGGGAGGCCCTGTGACGAAAACTCGGTCAAAAGTCATATAAGACGAGGCCCGTTGGACCCCTAATTTTGCACACATCATTTATGGGGTACACTAAGATCAATGGAGTCGATGAAATCCGCATTCGGAACTCCTACGAAAATCGACCTTCTTTAAGGGCCAATTTTGGGCTCCCGGGGAGGCCCTGTGACGAAAACTCGGTCAAAAGTCATATAAGACGAGGCCCGTTGGACCCCTAATTTTGCACACATCATTTATGGGGTACACTAAGATCAATGGAGTCGATGAAATCCGCATTCGGAACTCCTACGAAAATCGAGCTTCTTTAAGGGCCAATTTTGGGCTCCCGGGGAGGCCCTGTGACGAAAACTCAGTCAAAAGTCATATAAGACGAGGCCCGTTGGACCCCTAATTTTGTACACATCATATATGGGGTACACTAAGATCAATGGAGTCGATGAAATCCGCATTCGGAACTCCTACGAAAATCGACCTTCTTTAAGGGCCAATTTTGGGCTCCCGGGGAGGCCCTGTGACGAAAACTCGGTCAAAAGTCATATAAGACGAGGCCCGTTGGACCCCTAATTTTGCACACATCATTTATGGGGTGCACTTAGGTCAATGGAGTCAATTAAATTCCCATTCGGAACTCCTACGAAAATCGAGCTTCTTTAAGGGACAATTTTGGGCTCCCGGGGAGGCCCTGTGACGAAAACTCGGTGAAAAGTCATATAAGACGAGGCCCGTTGGACCCCTAATTTTGCACACATCATTTATGGGGTACCCAAAGGTCACTGGAGTCGATGAAATCCGCATTCGGAACTCCTACGAAAATCGAGCTTCTTTAAGGGCCAATTTTGGGCTCCCGGGGAGGCCCTCTGACGAAAACTCGGTGAAAAGTCATATAAGAAGAGGCCCGTTGGACCCCTAATTTTGCACACAACCTTTTAGGGGTACACTAAGATCAATGGAGTCGATGAAATCCGCATTCGGAACTCCTACGAAAATCGAGCTTCTTTAAGGGCCAATTTTGGGCTCCCGGGGAGGCCCTGTGACGAAAACTCGGTGAAAAGTCATATAAGACGAGGCCCGTTGAACCCCTAATTTTGCACACAACCTTTTAGGGGTACACTAAGATCAATGGAGTCGATGAAATCCGCATTCGGAACTCCTACGAAAATCGAGCTTCTTTAAGGGCCAATTTTGGGCTCCCGGGGAGGCCCTGTGACGAAAACTCGGTGAAAAGTCATATAAGACGAGGCCCGTTGGACCCCTAATTTTGCACACAACCTTTTAGGGGTACCCAAAGGTCAATGGAGTCGATGAAATCCGCATTCGGAACTCCTACGAAAATCGAGCTTCTTTAAGGGCCAATTTTGGGCTCCCGGGGAGGCCCTGTGACGAAAACTCGGTGAAAAGTCATATAAGACGAGGCCCGTTGGACCCCTAATTTTGCACACAACCTTTTAGGGGTGCACTAAGATCAATGGAGTCGATGAAATCCGCATTCGGAACTCCTACGAAAATCGAGCTTCTTTAAGGGCCAATTTTGGGCTCCCGGGGAGGCCCTGTGACGAAAACTCGGTGAAAAGTCATATAAGACGAGGCCCGTTGGACCCCTAATTTTGCACACAACCTTTTAGGGGTACACTAAGATCAATGGAGTCGATGAAATTCCCATTCGGAACTCCTACGAAAATCGACCTCTTTTAAGGGCCAATTTTGGGCTCCCGGGGAGGCCCTGTGACGAAAACTCGGTGAAAAGTCATATAAGACGAGGCCCGTTGGACCCCTAATTTTGCACACATCATTTATGGGGTACACTAAGATCAATGGAGTCGATGAAAACCCCATTCGGAACTCCAACGAAAATCGAGCTACTTTAAGGGCCAATTTTGGGCTCCCGGGGAGGCCCTGTGACGAAAACTCGGTGAAAAGTCATATAAGAAGAGGCCCGTTGGACCCCTAATTTTGCACACAACCTTTTAGGGGTACACTAAGATCAATGGAGACGATGAAATCCGCATTCGGAACTCCTACGAAAATCGAGCTTCTTTAAGGGCCAATTTTGGGCTCCCGGGGAGGCCCTGTGACGAAAACTCGGTGAAAAGTCATATAAGACGAGGCCCGTTGGACCCCTAATTTTGCACACATCATTTATGGGGTACCCAAAGGTCACTGGAGTCGATGAAATCCGCATTCGGAACTCCTACGAAAATCGAGCTTCTTTAAGGGCCAATTTTGGGCTCCCGGGGAGGCCCTCTGACGAAAACTCGGTGAAAAGTCATATAAGAAGAGGCCCGTTGGACCCCTAATTTTGCACACAACCTTTTAGGGGTACACTAAGATCAATGGAGTCGATGAAATCCGCATTCGGAACTCCTACGAAAATCGAGCTTCTTTAAGGGCCAATTTTGGGCTCCCGGGGAGGCCCTGTGACGAAAACTCGGTGAAAAGTCATATAAGACGAGGCCCGTTGAACCCCTAATTTTGCACACAACCTTTTAGGGGTACACTAAGATCAATGGAGTCGATGAAATCCGCATTCGGAACTCCTACGAAAATCGAGCTTCTTTAAGGGCCAATTTTGGGCTCCCGGGGAGGCCCTGTGACGAAAACTCGGTGAAAAGTCATATAAGACGAGGCCCGTTGGACCCCTAATTTTGCACACAACCTTTTAGGGGTACCCAAAGGTCAATGGAGTCGATGAAATCCGCATTCGGAACTCCTACGAAAATCGAGCTTCTTTAAGGGCCAATTTTGGGCTCCCGGGGAGGCCCTGTGACGAAAACTCGGTGAAAAGTCATATAAGACGAGGCCCGTTGGACCCCTAATTTTGCACACAACCTTTTAGGGGTGCACTAAGATCAATGGAGTCGATGAAATCCGCATTCGGAACTCCTACGAAAATCGAGCTTCTTTAAGGGCCAATTTTGGGCTCCCGGGGAGGCCCTGTGACGAAAACTCGGTGAAAAGTCATATAAGACGAGGCCCGTTGGACCCCTAATTTTGCACACAACCTTTTAGGGGTACACTAAGATCAATGGAGTCGATGAAATTCCCATTCGGAACTGCTACGAAAATCGACCTCTTTTAAGGGCCAATTTTGGGCTCCCGGGGAGGCCCTGTGACGAAAACTCGGTGAAAAGTCATATAAGACGAGGCCCGTTGGACCCCTAATTTTGCACACAACCTTTTAGGGGTACACTAAGATCAATGGAGTCGATGAAATCCCCATTCGGAACGCCTACGAAAATCGAGCTTCTTTAAGGGCCAATTTTGGGCTCCCGGGGAGGCCCTGTGACGAAAACTCGGTGAAAAGTCATATAAGACGAGGCCCGTTGGACCCCTAATTTTGCACACAACCTTTTAGGGGTACACTAAGATCAATGGAGTCGATGAAATCCCCATTCGGAACGCCTACGAAAATCGAGCTTCTTTAAGGGCCAATTTTGGGCTCCCGGGGAGGCCCTGTGACGAAAACTCGGTGAAAAGTCATATAAGACGAGGCCCGTTGGACCCCTAATTTTGCACACAACCTTTTAGGGGTATACTAAGGTCACTGGAGTCAATGAAATTCCCATTCGGAACTCCTACGAAAATCGAGCTTCTTTAAGGGCCAATTTTGGGCTCCCGGGGAGGCCCTGTGACGAAAACTCGGTGAAAAGTCATATAAGACGAGGCCCGTTGGACCCCTAATTTTGCACACATCATTTATGGGGTACACTAAGATCAATGGAGTCGATGAAATCCGCATTCGGAACTCCTACGAAAATCGAGATTCTTTAAGGGCCAATTTTGGGCTCCCGGGGAGGCCCTGTGACGAAAACTCGGTGAAAAGTCATATAAGACGAGGCCCGTTGGACCCCTAATTTTGCACACAACCTTTTAGGGGTACACTAAGATCAATGGAGTCGATGAAATCCCCATTCGGAACGCCTACGAAAATCGAGCTTCTTTAAGGGCCAATTTTGGGCTCCCGGGGAGGCCCTGTGACGAAAACTCGGTGAAAAGTCATATAAGACGAGGCCCGTTGGACCCCTAATTTTGCACACAACCTTTTAGGGGTATACTAAGGTCACTGGAGTCAATGAAATTCCCATTCGGAACTCCTACGAAAATCGAGCTTCTTTAAGGGCCAATTTTGGGCTCCCGGGGAGGCCCTGTGACGAAAACTCGGTGAAAAGTCATATAAGACGAGGCCCGTTGGACCCCTAATTTTGCACACATCATTTATGGGGTACACTAAGATCAATGGAGTCGATGAAATCCGCATTCGGAACTCCTACGAAAATCGAGCTTCTTTAAGGGCCAATTTTGGGCTCCCGGGGAGGCCCTCTGACGAAAACTCGGTGAAAAGTCATATAAGAAGAGGCCCGTTGGACCCCTAATTTTGCACACAACCTTTTAGGGGTACACTAAGATCAATGGAGTCGATGAAATCCGCATTCGGAACTCCTACGAAAATCGAGCTTCTTTAAGGGCCAATTTTGGGCTCCCGGGGAGGCCCTGTGACGAAAACTCGGTGAAAAGTCATATAAGACGAGGCCCGTTGGACCCCTAATTTTGCACACATCATTTATGGGGTACACTAAGATCAATGGAGTCGATGAAAACCCCATTCGGAACTCCAACGAAAATCGAGCTTCTTTAAGGGCCAATTTTGGGCTCCCTGAAAGGCCCTGTGACGAAAACTCGGTGAAAAGTCATATAAGACGAGGCCCGTTGGACCCCCAATTTTGCACACAACCTTTTAGGGGTACACTAAGATCAATGGAGTCGATGAAATCCGCATTCGGAACTCCTACGAAAATCGAGCTTCTTTAAGGGACAATTTTGGGCTCCCGGGGAGGCCCAGTGACGAAAACTCGGTGAAAAGTCATATAAGACGAGGCCCGTTGGACCCCTAATTTTGCACACATCATTTATGGGGTACACTAAGATCAATGGAGTCGATGAAATCCTCATTCGGAACTCCTACGAAAATCGAGCTTCTTTAAGGGCCAATTTTGGGCTCCCGGGGAGGCCCTGTGACGAAAACTCGGTGAAAAGTCATATAAGACGAGGCCCGTTGGACCCCTAATTTTGCACACATCATTTATGGGGTACCCATAGGTCACTGGAGTGGATGAAATCCGCATTCGGAACTCCTACGAAAATCGACCTTCTTTAAGGGCCAATTTTGGGCTCCCGGGGAGGCCCTGTGACGAAAACTCTGTGAAAAGTCATATAAGACGAGGCCCGTTGGACCCCCAATTTTGCACACAACCTTTTAGGGGTACACTAAGATCAATGGAGTCGATGAAATCCGCATTCGGAACTCCTACGAAAATCGAGCTTCTTTAAGGGACAATTTTGGGCTCCCGGGGAGGCCCTGTGACGAAAACTCGGTGAAAAGTCATATAAGACGAGGCCCGTTGGACCCCTAATTTTGCACACAACCTTTTAGGGGTACCCAAAGGTCAATGGAGTCGATGAAATCCGCATTCGGAACTCCTACGAAAATCGAGCTTCTTTAAGGGCCAATTTTGGGCTCCCGGGGAGGCCCTGTGACGAAAACTCGGTGAAAAGTCATATAAGACGAGGCCCGTTGGACCCCTAATTTTGCACACAACCTTTTAGGGGTACCCAAAGGTCAATGGAGTCGATGAAATCCGCATTCGGAACTCCTACGAAAATCGAGCTTCTTTAAGGGCCAATTTTGGGCTCCCGGGGAGGCCCTGTGACGAAAACTCGGTGAAAAGTCATATAAGACGAGGCCCGTTGGACCCCTAATTTTGCACACAACCTTTTAGGGGTGCACTAAGATCAATGGAGTCGATGAAATCCGCATTCGGAACTCCTACGAAAATCGAGCTTCTTTAAGGGCCAATTTTGGGCTCCCGGGGAGGCCCTGTGACGAAAACTCGGTGAAAAGTCATATAAGACGAGGCCCGTTGGACCCCTAATTTTGCACACAACCTTTTAGGGGTACACTAAGATCAATGGAGTCGATGAAATTCCCATTCGGAACTCCTACGAAAATCGACCTCTTTTAAGGGCCAATTTTGGGCTCCCGGGGAGGCCCTGTGACGAAAACTCGGTGAAAAGTCATATAAGACGAGGCCCGTTGGACCCCTAATTTTGCACACATCATTTATGGGGTACACTAAGATCAATGGAGTCGATGAAAACCCCATTCGGAACTCCAACGAAAATCGAGCTACTTTAAGGGCCAATTTTGGGCTCCCGGGGAGGCCCTGTGACGAAAACTCGGTGAAAAGTCATATAAGAAGAGGCCCGTTGGACCCCTAATTTTGCACACAACCTTTTAGGGGTACACTAAGATCAATGGAGACGATGAAATCCGCATTCGGAACTCCTACGAAAATCGAGCTTCTTTAAGGGCCAATTTTGGGCTCCCGGGGAGGCCCTGTGACGAAAACTCGGTGAAAAGTCATATAAGACGAGGCCCGTTGGACCCCTAATTTTGCACACATCATTTATGGGGTACCCAAAGGTCACTGGAGTCGATGAAATCCGCATTCGGAACTCCTACGAAAATCGAGCTTCTTTAAGGGCCAATTTTGGGCTCCCGGGGAGGCCCTCTGACGAAAACTCGGTGAAAAGTCATATAAGAAGAGGCCCGTTGGACCCCTAATTTTGCACACAACCTTTTAGGGGTACACTAAGATCAATGGAGTCGATGAAATCCGCATTCGGAACTCCTACGAAAATCGAGCTTCTTTAAGGGCCAATTTTGGGCTCCCGGGGAGGCCCTGTGACGAAAACTCGGTGAAAAGTCATATAAGACGAGGCCCGTTGAACCCCTAATTTTGCACACAACCTTTTAGGGGTACACTAAGATCAATGGAGTCGATGAAATCCGCATTCGGAACTCCTACGAAAATCGAGCTTCTTTAAGGGCCAATTTTGGGCTCCCGGGGAGGCCCTGTGACGAAAACTCGGTGAAAAGTCATATAAGACGAGGCCCGTTGGACCCCTAATTTTGCACACAACCTTTTAGGGGTACCCAAAGGTCAATGGAGTCGATGAAATCCGCATTCGGAACTCCTACGAAAATCGAGCTTCTTTAAGGGCCAATTTTGGGCTCCCGGGGAGGCCCTGTGACGAAAACTCGGTGAAAAGTCATATAAGACGAGGCCCGTTGGACCCCTAATTTTGCACACAACCTTTTAGGGGTGCACTAAGATCAATGGAGTCGATGAAATCCGCATTCGGAACTCCTACGAAAATCGAGCTTCTTTAAGGGCCAATTTTGGGCTCCCGGGGAGGCCCTGTGACGAAAACTCGGTGAAAAGTCATATAAGACGAGGCCCGTTGGACCCCTAATTTTGCACACAACCTTTTAGGGGTACACTAAGATCAATGGAGTCGATGAAATTCCCATTCGGAACTGCTACGAAAATCGACCTCTTTTAAGGGCCAATTTTGGGCTCCCGGGGAGGCCCTGTGACGAAAACTCGGTGAAAAGTCATATAAGACGAGGCCCGTTGGACCCCTAATTTTGCACACAACCTTTTAGGGGTACACTAAGATCAATGGAGTCGATGAAATCCCCATTCGGAACGCCTACGAAAATCGAGCTTCTTTAAGGGCCAATTTTGGGCTCCCGGGGAGGCCCTGTGACGAAAACTCGGTGAAAAGTCATATAAGACGAGGCCCGTTGGACCCCTAATTTTGCACACAACCTTTTAGGGGTACACTAAGATCAATGGAGTCGATGAAATCCCCATTCGGAACGCCTACGAAAATCGAGCTTCTTTAAGGGCCAATTTTGGGCTCCCGGGGAGGCCCTGTGACGAAAACTCGGTGAAAAGTCATATAAGACGAGGCCCGTTGGACCCCTAATTTTGCACACAACCTTTTAGGGGTATACTAAGGTCACTGGAGTCAATGAAATTCCCATTCGGAACTCCTACGAAAATCGAGCTTCTTTAAGGGCCAATTTTGGGCTCCCGGGGAGGCCCTGTGACGAAAACTCGGTGAAAAGTCATATAAGACGAGGCCCGTTGGACCCCTAATTTTGCACACATCATTTATGGGGTACACTAAGATCAATGGAGTCGATGAAATCCGCATTCGGAACTCCTACGAAAATCGAGATTCTTTAAGGGCCAATTTTGGGCTCCCCGGGAGGCCCTGTGACGAAAACTCGGTGAAAAGTCATATAAGACGAGGCCCGTTGGACCCCTAATTTTGCACACAACCTTTTAGGGGTACACTAAGATCAATGGAGTCGATGAAATCCCCATTCGGAACGCCTACGAAAATCGAGCTTCTTTAAGGGCCAATTTTGGGCTCCCGGGGAGGCCCTGTGACGAAAACTCGGTGAAAAGTCATATAAGACGAGGCCCGTTGGACCCCTAATTTTGCACACAACCTTTTAGGGGTATACTAAGGTCACTGGAGTCAATGAAATTCCCATTCGGAACTCCTACGAAAATCGAGCTTCTTTAAGGGCCAATTTTGGGCTCCCGGGGAGGCCCTGTGACGAAAACTCGGTGAAAAGTCATATAAGACGAGGCCCGTTGGACCCCTAATTTTGCACACATCATTTATGGGGTACACTAAGATCAATGGAGTCGATGAAATCCGCATTCGGAACTCCTACGAAAATCGAGCTTCTTTAAGGGCCAATTTTGGGCTCCCGGGGAGGCCCTCTGACGAAAACTCGGTGAAAAGTCATATAAGAAGAGGCCCGTTGGACCCCTAATTTTGCACACAACCTTTTAGGGGTACACTAAGATCAATGGAGTCGATGAAATCCGCATTCGGAACTCCTACGAAAATCGAGCTTCTTTAAGGGCCAATTTTGGGCTCCCGGGGAGGCCCTGTGACGAAAACTCGGTGAAAAGTCATATAAGACGAGGCCCGTTGGACCCCTAATTTTGCACACATCATTTATGGGGTACACTAAGATCAATGGAGTCGATGAAAACCCCATTCGGAACTCCAACGAAAATCGAGCTTCTTTAAGGGCCAATTTTGGGCTCCCTGAAAGGCCCTGTGACGAAAACTCGGTGAAAAGTCATATAAGACGAGGCCCGTTGGACCCCCAATTTTGCACACAACCTTTTAGGGGTACACTAAGATCAATGGAGTCGATGAAATCCGCATTCGGAACTCCTACGAAAATCGAGCTTCTTTAAGGGACAATTTTGGGCTCCCGGGGAGGCCCAGTGACGAAAACTCGGTGAAAAGTCATATAAGACGAGGCCCGTTGGACCCCTAATTTTGCACACATCATTTATGGGGTACACTAAGATCAATGGAGTCGATGAAATCCTCATTCGGAACTCCTACGAAAATCGAGCTTCTTTAAGGGCCAATTTTGGGCTCCCGGGGAGGCCCTGTGACGAAAACTCGGTGAAAAGTCATATAAGACGAGGCCCGTTGGACCCCTAATTTTGCACACATCATTTATGGGGTACCCATAGGTCACTGGAGTGGATGAAATCCGCATTCGGAACTCCTACGAAAATCGACCTTCTTTAAGGGCCAATTTTGGGCTCCCGGGGAGGCCCTGTGACGAAAACTCTGTGAAAAGTCATATAAGACGAGGCCCGTTGGACCCCCAATTTTGCACACAACCTTTTAGGGGTACACTAAGATCAATGGAGTCGATGAAATCCGCATTCGGAACTCCTACGAAAATCGAGCTTCTTTAAGGGACAATTTTGGGCTCCCGGGGAGGCCCTGTGACGAAAACTCGGTGAAAAGTCATATAAGACGAGGCCCGTTGGACCCCCAATTTTGCACACAACCTTTTAGGGGTACACTAAGATCAATGGAGTCGATGAAATCCGCATTCGGAACTCCTACGAAAATCGACCTTCTTTAAGGGCCAATTTTGGGCTCCCGGGGAGGCCCTGTGACGAAAACTCGGTGAAACGTCATATAAGACGAGGCCCGTTGGACCCCCAATTTTGCACACAACCTTTTAGGGGTACACTAAGATCAATGGAGTCGATGAAATCCGCATTCGGAACTCCTACGAAAATCGAGCTTCTTTAAGGGACAATTTTGGGCTCCCGGGGAGGCCCAGTGACGAAAACTCGGTGAAAAGTCATATAAGACGAGGCCCGTTGGACCCCTAATTTTGCACACATCATTTATGGGGTACACTAAGATCAATGGATTCGATGAAATCCTCATTCGGAACTCCTACGAAAATCGAGCTTCTTTAAGGGCCAATTTTGGGCTCCCGGGGAGGCCCTGTGACGAAAACTCGGTGAAAAGTCATATAAGACGAGGCCCGTTGGACCCCTAATTTTGCACACATCATTTATGGGGTACCCATAGGTCACTGGAGTGGATGAAATCCGCATTCGGAACTCCTACGAAAATCGACCTTCTTTAAGGGCCAATTTTGGGCTCCCGGGGAGGCCCTGTGACGAAAACTCGGTGAAAAGTCATATAAGACGAGGCCCGTTGAACCCCTAATTTTGCACACAACCTTTTAGGGGTACACTAAGATCAATGGAGTCGATGAAATCCGCATTCGGAACTCCTACGAAAATCGAGCTTCTTTAAGGGCCAATTTTGGGCTCCCGGGGAGGCCCTGTGACGAAAACTCGGTGAAAAGTCATATAAGACGAGGCCCGTTGGACCCCTAATTTTGCACACAACCTTTTAGGGGTACCCAAAGGTCAATGGAGTCGATGAAATCCGCATTCGGAACTCCTACGAAAATCGAGCTTCTTTAAGGGCCAATTTTGGGCTCCCGGGGAGGCCCTGTGACGAAAACTCGGTGAAAAGTCATATAAGACGAGGCCCGTTGGACCCCTAATTTTGCACACAACCTTTTAGGGGTGCACTAAGATCAATGGAGTCGATGAAATCCGCATTCGGAACTCCTACGAAAATCGAGCTTCTTTAAGGGCCAATTTTGGGCTCCCGGGGAGGCCCTGTGACGAAAACTCGGTGAAAAGTCATATAAGACGAGGCCCGTTGGACCCCTAATTTTGCACACAACCTTTTAGGGGTACACTAAGATCAATGGAGTCGATGAAATTCCCATTCGGAACTGCTACGAAAATCGACCTCTTTTAAGGGCCAATTTTGGGCTCCCGGGGAGGCCCTGTGACGAAAACTCGGTGAAAAGTCATATAAGACGAGGCCCGTTGGACCCCTAATTTTGCACACAACCTTTTAGGGGTACACTAAGATCAATGGAGTCGATGAAATCCCCATTCGGAACGCCTACGAAAATCGAGCTTCTTTAAGGGCCAATTTTGGGCTCCCGGGGAGGCCCTGTGACGAAAACTCGGTGAAAAGTCATATAAGACGAGGCCCGTTGGACCCCTAATTTTGCACACAACCTTTTAGGGGTACACTAAGATCAATGGAGTCGATGAAATCCCCATTCGGAACGCCTACGAAAATCGAGCTTCTTTAAGGGCCAATTTTGGGCTCCCGGGGAGGCCCTGTGACGAAAACTCGGTGAAAAGTCATATAAGACGAGGCCCGTTGGACCCCTAATTTTGCACACAACCTTTTAGGGGTATACTAAGGTCACTGGAGTCAATGAAATTCCCATTCGGAACTCCTACGAAAATCGAGCTTCTTTAAGGGCCAATTTTGGGCTCCCGGGGAGGCCCTGTGACGAAAACTCGGTGAAAAGTCATATAAGACGAGGCCCGTTGGACCCCTAATTTTGCACACATCATTTATGGGGTACACTAAGATCAATGGAGTCGATGAAATCCGCATTCGGAACTCCTACGAAAATCGAGATTCTTTAAGGGCCAATTTTGGGCTCCCGGGGAGGCCCTGTGACGAAAACTCGGTGAAAAGTCATATAAGACGAGGCCCGTTGGACCCCTAATTTTGCACACAACCTTTTAGGGGTACACTAAGATCAATGGAGTCGATGAAATCCCCATTCGGAACGCCTACGAAAATCGAGCTTCTTTAAGGGCCAATTTTGGGCTCCCGGGGAGGCCCTGTGACGAAAACTCGGTGAAAAGTCATATAAGACGAGGCCCGTTGGACCCCTAATTTTGCACACAACCTTTTAGGGGTATACTAAGGTCACTGGAGTCAATGAAATTCCCATTCGGAACTCCTACGAAAATCGAGCTTCTTTAAGGGCCAATTTTGGGCTCCCGGGGAGGCCCTGTGACGAAAACTCGGTGAAAAGTCATATAAGACGAGGCCCGTTGGACCCCTAATTTTGCACACATCATTTATGGGGTACACTAAGATCAATGGAGTCGATGAAATCCGCATTCGGAACTCCTACGAAAATCGAGCTTCTTTAAGGGCCAATTTTGGGCTCCCGGGGAGGCCCTCTGACGAAAACTCGGTGAAAAGTCATATAAGAAGAGGCCCGTTGGACCCCTAATTTTGCACACAACCTTTTAGGGGTACACTAAGATCAATGGAGTCGATGAAATCCGCATTCGGAACTCCTACGAAAATCGAGCTTCTTTAAGGGCCAATTTTGGGCTCCCGGGGAGGCCCTGTGACGAAAACTCGGTGAAAAGTCATATAAGACGAGGCCCGTTGGACCCCTAATTTTGCACACATCATTTATGGGGTACACTAAGATCAATGGAGTCGATGAAAACCCCATTCGGAACTCCAACGAAAATCGAGCTTCTTTAAGGGCCAATTTTGGGCTCCCTGAAAGGCCCTGTGACGAAAACTCGGTGAAAAGTCATATAAGACGAGGCCCGTTGGACCCCCAATTTTGCACACAACCTTTTAGGGGTACACTAAGATCAATGGAGTCGATGAAATCCGCATTCGGAACTCCTACGAAAATCGAGCTTCTTTAAGGGACAATTTTGGGCTCCCGGGGAGGCCCAGTGACGAAAACTCGGTGAAAAGTCATATAAGACGAGGCCCGTTGGACCCCTAATTTTGCACACATCATTTATGGGGTACACTAAGATCAATGGAGTCGATGAAATCCTCATTCGGAACTCCTACGAAAATCGAGCTTCTTTAAGGGCCAATTTTGGGCTCCCGGGGAGGCCCTGTGACGAAAACTCGGTGAAAAGTCATATAAGACGAGGCCCGTTGGACCCCTAATTTTGCACACATCATTTATGGGGTACCCATAGGTCACTGGAGTGGATGAAATCCGCATTCGGAACTCCTACGAAAATCGACCTTCTTTAAGGGCCAATTTTGGGCTCCCGGGGAGGCCCTGTGACGAAAACTCTGTGAAAAGTCATATAAGACGAGGCCCGTTGGACCCCCAATTTTGCACACAACCTTTTAGGGGTACACTAAGATCAATGGAGTCGATGAAATCCGCATTCGGAACTCCTACGAAAATCGAGCTTCTTTAAGGGACAATTTTGGGCTCCCGGGGAGGCCCTGTGACGAAAACTCGGTGAAAAGTCATATAAGACGAGGCCCGTTGGACCCCCAATTTTGCACACAACCTTTTAGGGGTACACTAAGATCAATGGAGTCGATGAAATCCGCATTCGGAACTCCTACGAAAATCGACCTTCTTTAAGGGCCAATTTTGGGCTCCCGGGGAGGCCCTGTGACGAAAACTCGGTGAAACGTCATATAAGACGAGGCCCGTTGGACCCCCAATTTTGCACACAACCTTTTAGGGGTACACTAAGATCAATGGAGTCGATGAAATCCGCATTCGGAACTCCTACGAAAATCGAGCTTCTTTAAGGGACAATTTTGGGCTCCCGGGGAGGCCCAGTGACGAAAACTCGGTGAAAAGTCATATAAGACGAGGCCCGTTGGACCCCTAATTTTGCACACATCATTTATGGGGTACACTAAGATCAATGGATTCGATGAAATCCTCATTCGGAACTCCTACGAAAATCGAGCTTCTTTAAGGGCCAATTTTGGGCTCCCGGGGAGGCCCTGTGACGAAAACTCGGTGAAAAGTCATATAAGACGAGGCCCGTTGGACCCCTAATTTTGCACACATCATTTATGGGGTACCCATAGGTCACTGGAGTGGATGAAATCCGCATTCGGAACTCCTACGAAAATCGACCTTCTTTAAGGGCCAATTTTGGGCTCCCGGGGAGGCCCTGTGACGAAAACTCGGTGAAAAGTCATATAAGACGAGGCCCGTTGGACCCCCAATTTTGCACACAACCTTTTAGGGGTACACTAAGATCAATGGAGTCGATGAAATCCGCATTCGGAACTCCTACGAAAATCGAGCTTCTTTAAGGGACAATTTTGGGCTCCCGGGGAGGCCCAGTGACGAAAACTCGGTGAAAAGTCATATAAGACGAGGCCCGTTGGACCCCTAATTTTGCACACATCATTTATGGGGTACACTAAGATCAATGGAGTCGATGAAATCCTCATTCGGAACTCCTACGAAAATCGAGCTTCTTTAAGGGCCAATTTTGGGCTCCCGGGGAGGCCCTGTGACGAAAACTCGGTGAAAAGTCATATAAGACGAGGCCCGTTGGACCCCTAATTTTGCACACATCATTTATGGGGTACCCATAGGTCACTGGAGTGGATGAAATCCGCATTCGGAACTCCTACGAAAATCGACCTTCTTTAAGGGCCAATTTTGGGCTCCCGGGGAGGCCCTGTGACGAAAACTCGGTGAAAAGTCATATAAGACGAGGCCCGTTGGACCCCCAATTTTGCACACAACCTTTTAGGGGTACACTAAGATCAATGGAGTCGATGAAATCCGCATTCGGAACTCCTACGAAAATCGAGCTTCTTTAAGGGACAATTTTGGGCTCCCGGGGAGGCCCAGTGACGAAAACTCGGTGAAAAGTCATATAAGACGAGGCCCGTTGGACCCCTAATTTTGCACACATCATTTATGGGGTACACTAAGATCAATGGAGTCGATGAAATCCCCATTCGGAACTCCTACGAAAATCGAGCTTCTTTAAGGGCCAATTTTGGGCTCCCGGGGAGGCCCTGTGACGAAAACTCGGTGAAAAGTCATATAAGACGAGGCCCGTTGGACCCCTAATTTTGCACACAACCTTTTAGGGGTGCACTAAGATCAATGGAGTCGATGAAATCCCCATTCGGAACTCCTACGAAAATCGAGCTTCTTTAAGGGCCAATTTTGGGCTCCCGGGGAGGCCCTGTGACGAAAACTCGGTGAAAAGTCATATAAGACGAGGCCCGTTGGACCCCTAATTTTGCACACATCATTTATGGGGTACCCATAGGTCACTGGAGTGGATGAAATCCGCATTCGGAACTCCTACGAAAATCGACCTTCTTTAAGGGCCAATTTTGGGCTCCCGGGGAGGCCCTGTGACGAAAACTCGGTGAAAAGTCATATAAGACGAGGCCCGTTGGACCCCCAATTTTGCACACAACCTTTTAGGGGTACACTAAGATCAATGGAGTCGATGAAATCCGCATTCGGAACTCCTACGAAAATCGAGCTTCTTTAAGGGACAATTTTGGGCTCCCGGGGAGGCCCAGTGACGAAAACTCGGTGAAAAGTCATATAAGACGAGGCCCGTTGGACCCCTAATTTTGCACACATCATTTATGGGGTACACTAAGATCAATGGAGTCGATGAAATCCCCATTCGGAACTCCTACGAAAATCGAGCTTCTTTAAGGGCCAATTTTGGGCTCCCGGGGAGGCCCTGTGACGAAAACTCGGTGAAAAGTCATATAAGACGAGGCCCGTTGGACCCCTAATTTTGCACACAACCTTTTAGGGGTACCCAAAGGTCAATGGAGTCGATGAAATCCGCATTCGGAACTCCTACGAAAATCGAGCTTCTTTAAGGGCCAATTTTGGGCTCCCGGGGAGGCCCTGTGACGAAAACTCGGTGAAAAGTCATATAAGACGAGGCCCGTTGGACCCCTAATTTTGCACACATCATTTATGGGGTACCCATAGGTCACTGGAGTGGATGAAATCCGCATTCGGAACTCCTACGAAAATCGAGCTTCTTTAAGGGCCAATTTTGGGCTCCCGGGGAGGCCCTGTGACGAAAACTCGGTGAAACGTCATATAAGACGAGGCCCGTTGGACCCCCAATTTTGCACACAACCTTTTAGGGGTACACTAAGATCAATGGAGTCGATGAAATCCGCATTCGGAACTCCTACGAAAATCGAGCTTCTTTAAGGGACAATTTTGGGCTCCCGGGGAGGCCCAGTGACGAAAACTCGGTGAAAAGTCATATAAGACGAGGCCCGTTGGACCCCTAATTTTGCACACATCATTTATGGGGTACACTAAGATCAATGGATTCGATGAAATCCTCATTCGGAACTCCTACGAAAATCGAGCTTCTTTAAGGGCCAATTTTGGGCTCCCGGGGAGGCCCTGTGACGAAAACTCGGTGAAAAGTCATATAAGACGAGGCCCGTTGGACCCCTAATTTTGCACACATCATTTATGGGGTACCCATAGGTCACTGGAGTGGATGAAATCCGCATTCGGAACTCCTACGAAAATCGACCTTCTTTAAGGGCCAATTTTGGGCTCCCGGGGAGGCCCTGTGACGAAAACTCGGTGAAAAGTCATATAAGACGAGGCCCGTTGAACCCCTAATTTTGCACACAACCTTTTAGGGGTACACTAAGATCAATGGAGTCGATGAAATCCGCATTCGGAACTCCTACGAAAATCGAGCTTCTTTAAGGGCCAATTTTGGGCTCCCGGGGAGGCCCTGTGACGAAAACTCGGTGAAAAGTCATATAAGACGAGGCCCGTTGGACCCCTAATTTTGCACACAACCTTTTAGGGGTACCCAAAGGTCAATGGAGTCGATGAAATCCGCATTCGGAACTCCTACGAAAATCGAGCTTCTTTAAGGGCCAATTTTGGGCTCCCGGGGAGGCCCTGTGACGAAAACTCGGTGAAAAGTCATATAAGACGAGGCCCGTTGGACCCCTAATTTTGCACACAACCTTTTAGGGGTGCACTAAGATCAATGGAGTCGATGAAATCCGCATTCGGAACTCCTACGAAAATCGAGCTTCTTTAAGGGCCAATTTTGGGCTCCCGGGGAGGCCCTGTGACGAAAACTCGGTGAAAAGTCATATAAGACGAGGCCCGTTGGACCCCTAATTTTGCACACAACCTTTTAGGGGTACACTAAGATCAATGGAGTCGATGAAATTCCCATTCGGAACTGCTACGAAAATCGACCTCTTTTAAGGGCCAATTTTGGGCTCCCGGGGAGGCCCTGTGACGAAAACTCGGTGAAAAGTCATATAAGACGAGGCCCGTTGGACCCCTAATTTTGCACACAACCTTTTAGGGGTACACTAAGATCAATGGAGTCGATGAAATCCCCATTCGGAACGCCTACGAAAATCGAGCTTCTTTAAGGGCCAATTTTGGGCTCCCGGGGAGGCCCTGTGACGAAAACTCGGTGAAAAGTCATATAAGACGAGGCCCGTTGGACCCCTAATTTTGCACACAACCTTTTAGGGGTACACTAAGATCAATGGAGTCGATGAAATCCCCATTCGGAACGCCTACGAAAATCGAGCTTCTTTAAGGGCCAATTTTGGGCTCCCGGGGAGGCCCTGTGACGAAAACTCGGTGAAAAGTCATATAAGACGAGGCCCGTTGGACCCCTAATTTTGCACACAACCTTTTAGGGGTATACTAAGGTCACTGGAGTCAATGAAATTCCCATTCGGAACTCCTACGAAAATCGAGCTTCTTTAAGGGCCAATTTTGGGCTCCCGGGGAGGCCCTGTGACGAAAACTCGGTGAAAAGTCATATAAGACGAGGCCCGTTGGACCCCTAATTTTGCACACATCATTTATGGGGTACACTAAGATCAATGGAGTCGATGAAATCCGCATTCGGAACTCCTACGAAAATCGAGATTCTTTAAGGGCCAATTTTGGGCTCCCGGGGAGGCCCTGTGACGAAAACTCGGTGAAAAGTCATATAAGACGAGGCCCGTTGGACCCCTAATTTTGCACACAACCTTTTAGGGGTACACTAAGATCAATGGAGTCGATGAAATCCCCATTCGGAACGCCTACGAAAATCGAGCTTCTTTAAGGGCCAATTTTGGGCTCCCGGGGAGGCCCTGTGACGAAAACTCGGTGAAAAGTCATATAAGACGAGGCCCGTTGGACCCCTAATTTTGCACACAACCTTTTAGGGGTATACTAAGGTCACTGGAGTCAATGAAATTCCCATTCGGAACTCCTACGAAAATCGAGCTTCTTTAAGGGCCAATTTTGGGCTCCCGGGGAGGCCCTGTGACGAAAACTCGGTGAAAAGTCATATAAGACGAGGCCCGTTGGACCCCTAATTTTGCACACATCATTTATGGGGTACACTAAGATCAATGGAGTCGATGAAATCCGCATTCGGAACTCCTACGAAAATCGAGCTTCTTTAAGGGCCAATTTTGGGCTCCCGGGGAGGCCCTCTGACGAAAACTCGGTGAAAAGTCATATAAGAAGAGGCCCGTTGGACCCCTAATTTTGCACACAACCTTTTAGGGGTACACTAAGATCAATGGAGTCGATGAAATCCGCATTCGGAACTCCTACGAAAATCGAGCTTCTTTAAGGGCCAATTTTGGGCTCCCGGGGAGGCCCTGTGACGAAAACTCGGTGAAAAGTCATATAAGACGAGGCCCGTTGGACCCCTAATTTTGCACACATCATTTATGGGGTACACTAAGATCAATGGAGTCGATGAAAACCCCATTCGGAACTCCAACGAAAATCGAGCTTCTTTAAGGGCCAATTTTGGGCTCCCTGAAAGGCCCTGTGACGAAAACTCGGTGAAAAGTCATATAAGACGAGGCCCGTTGGACCCCCAATTTTGCACACAACCTTTTAGGGGTACACTAAGATCAATGGAGTCGATGAAATCCGCATTCGGAACTCCTACGAAAATCGAGCTTCTTTAAGGGACAATTTTGGGCTCCCGGGGAGGCCCAGTGACGAAAACTCGGTGAAAAGTCATATAAGACGAGGCCCGTTGGACCCCTAATTTTGCACACATCATTTATGGGGTACACTAAGATCAATGGAGTCGATGAAATCCTCATTCGGAACTCCTACGAAAATCGAGCTTCTTTAAGGGCCAATTTTGGGCTCCCGGGGAGGCCCTGTGACGAAAACTCGGTGAAAAGTCATATAAGACGAGGCCCGTTGGACCCCTAATTTTGCACACATCATTTATGGGGTACCCATAGGTCACTGGAGTGGATGAAATCCGCATTCGGAACTCCTACGAAAATCGACCTTCTTTAAGGGCCAATTTTGGGCTCCCGGGGAGGCCCTGTGACGAAAACTCTGTGAAAAGTCATATAAGACGAGGCCCGTTGGACCCCCAATTTTGCACACAACCTTTTAGGGGTACACTAAGATCAATGGAGTCGATGAAATCCGCATTCGGAACTCCTACGAAAATCGAGCTTCTTTAAGGGACAATTTTGGGCTCCCGGGGAGGCCCTGTGACGAAAACTCGGTGAAAAGTCATATAAGACGAGGCCCGTTGGACCCCCAATTTTGCACACAACCTTTTAGGGGTACACTAAGATCAATGGAGTCGATGAAATCCGCATTCGGAACTCCTACGAAAATCGACCTTCTTTAAGGGCCAATTTTGGGCTCCCGGGGAGGCCCTGTGACGAAAACTCGGTGAAACGTCATATAAGACGAGGCCCGTTGGACCCCCAATTTTGCACACAACCTTTTAGGGGTACACTAAGATCAATGGAGTCGATGAAATCCGCATTCGGAACTCCTACGAAAATCGAGCTTCTTTAAGGGACAATTTTGGGCTCCCGGGGAGGCCCAGTGACGAAAACTCGGTGAAAAGTCATATAAGACGAGGCCCGTTGGACCCCTAATTTTGCACACATCATTTATGGGGTACACTAAGATCAATGGATTCGATGAAATCCTCATTCGGAACTCCTACGAAAATCGAGCTTCTTTAAGGGCCAATTTTGGGCTCCCGGGGAGGCCCTGTGACGAAAACTCGGTGAAAAGTCATATAAGACGAGGCCCGTTGGACCCCTAATTTTGCACACATCATTTATGGGGTACACTAAGATCAATGGAGTCGATGAAATCCGCATTCGGAACTCCTACGAAAATCGAGCTTCTTTAAGGGACAATTTTGGGCTCCCGGGGAGGCCCAGTGACGAAAACTCGGTGAAAAGTCATATAAGACGAGGCCCGTTGGACCCCTAATTTTGCACACATCATTTATGGGGTACACTAAGATCAATGGAGTCGATGAAATCCTCATTCGGAACTCCTACGAAAATCGAGCTTCTTTAAGGGCCAATTTTGGGCTCCCGGGGAGGCCCTGTGACGAAAACTCGGTGAAAAGTCATATAAGACGAGGCCCGTTGGACCCCTAATTTTGCACACATCATTTATGGGGTACCCATAGGTCACTGGAGTGGATGAAATCCGCATTCGGAACTCCTACGAAAATCGACCTTCTTTAAGGGCCAATTTTGGGCTCCCGGGGAGGCCCTGTGACGAAAACTCGGTGAAAAGTCATATAAGACGAGGCCCGTTGGACCCCCAATTTTGCACACAACCTTTTAGGGGTACACTAAGATCAATGGAGTCGATGAAATCCGCATTCGGAACTCCTACGAAAATCGAGCTTCTTTAAGGGACAATTTTGGGCTCCCGGGGAGGCCCTGTGACGAAAACTCGGTGAAAAGTCATATAAGACGAGGCCCGTTGGACCCCCAATTTTGCACACAACCTTTTAGGGGTACACTAAGATCAATGGAGTCGATGAAATCCGCATTCGGAACTCCTACGAAAATCGACCTTCTTTAAGGGCCAATTTTGGGCTCCCGGGGAGGCCCTGTGACGAAAACTCGGTGAAACGTCATATAAGACGAGGCCCGTTGGACCCCCAATTTTGCACACAACCTTTTAGGGGTACACTAAGATCAATGGAGTCGATGAAATCCGCATTCGGAACTCCTACGAAAATCGAGCTTCTTTAAGGGACAATTTTGGGCTCCCGGGGAGGCCCAGTGACGAAAACTCGGTGAAAAGTCATATAAGACGAGGCCCGTTGGACCCCTAATTTTGCACACATCATTTATGGGGTACACTAAGATCAATGGATTCGATGAAATCCTCATTCGGAACTCCTACGAAAATCGAGCTTCTTTAAGGGCCAATTTTGGGCTCCCGGGGAGGCCCTGTGACGAAAACTCGGTGAAAAGTCATATAAGACGAGGCCCGTTGGACCCCTAATTTTGCACACATCATTTATGGGGTACCCATAGGTCACTGGAGTGGATGAAATCCGCATTCGGAACTCCTACGAAAATCGACCTTCTTTAAGGGCCAATTTTGGGCTCCCGGGGAGGCCCTGTGACGAAAACTCGGTGAAAAGTCATATAAGACGAGGCCCGTTGGACCCCCAATTTTGCACACAACCTTTTAGGGGTACACTAAGATCAATGGAGTCGATGAAATCCGCATTCGGAACTCCTACGAAAATCGAGCTTCTTTAAGGGACAATTTTGGGCTCCCGGGGAGGCCCAGTGACGAAAACTCGGTGAAAAGTCATATAAGACGAGGCCCGTTGGACCCCTAATTTTGCACACATCATTTATGGGGTACACTAAGATCAATGGAGTCGATGAAATCCTCATTCGGAACTCCTACGAAAATCGAGCTTCTTTAAGGGCCAATTTTGGGCTCCCGGGGAGGCCCTGTGACGAAAACTCGGTGAAAAGTCATATAAGACGAGGCCCGTTGGACCCCTAATTTTGCACACATCATTTATGGGGTACCCATAGGTCACTGGAGTGGATGAAATCCGCATTCGGAACTCCTACGAAAATCGACCTTCTTTAAGGGCCAATTTTGGGCTCCCGGGGAGGCCCTGTGACGAAAACTCGGTGAAAAGTCATATAAGACGAGGCCCGTTGGACCCCCAATTTTGCACACAACCTTTTAGGGGTACACTAAGATCAATGGAGTCGATGAAATCCGCATTCGGAACTCCTACGAAAATCGAGCTTCTTTAAGGGACAATTTTGGGCTCCCGGGGAGGCCCAGTGACGAAAACTCGGTGAAAAGTCATATAAGACGAGGCCCGTTGGACCCCTAATTTTGCACACATCATTTATGGGGTACACTAAGATCAATGGAGTCGATGAAATCCCCATTCGGAACTCCTACGAAAATCGAGCTTCTTTAAGGGCCAATTTTGGGCTCCCGGGGAGGCCCTGTGACGAAAACTCGGTGAAAAGTCATATAAGACGAGGCCCGTTGGACCCCTAATTTTGCACACAACCTTTTAGGGGTGCACTAAGATCAATGGAGTCGATGAAATCCCCATTCGGAACTCCTACGAAAATCGAGCTTCTTTAAGGGCCAATTTTGGGCTCCCGGGGAGGCCCTGTGACGAAAACTCGGTGAAAAGTCATATAAGACGAGGCCCGTTGGACCCCTAATTTTGCACACATCATTTATGGGGTACCCATAGGTCACTGGAGTGGATGAAATCCGCATTCGGAACTCCTACGAAAATCGACCTTCTTTAAGGGCCAATTTTGGGCTCCCGGGGAGGCCCTGTGACGAAAACTCGGTGAAAAGTCATATAAGACGAGGCCCGTTGGACCCCCAATTTTGCACACAACCTTTTAGGGGTACACTAAGATCAATGGAGTCGATGAAATCCGCATTCGGAACTCCTACGAAAATCGAGCTTCTTTAAGGGACAATTTTGGGCTCCCGGGGAGGCCCAGTGACGAAAACTCGGTGAAAAGTCATATAAGACGAGGCCCGTTGGACCCCTAATTTTGCACACATCATTTATGGGGTACACTAAGATCAATGGAGTCGATGAAATCCCCATTCGGAACTCCTACGAAAATCGAGCTTCTTTAAGGGCCAATTTTGGGCTCCCGGGGAGGCCCTGTGACGAAAACTCGGTGAAAAGTCATATAAGACGAGGCCCGTTGGACCCCTAATTTTGCACACAACCTTTTAGGGGTACCCAAAGGTCAATGGAGTCGATGAAATCCGCATTCGGAACTCCTACGAAAATCGAGCTTCTTTAAGGGCCAATTTTGGGCTCCCGGGGAGGCCCTGTGACGAAAACTCGGTGAAAAGTCATATAAGACGAGGCCCGTTGGACCCCTAATTTTGCACACAACCTTTTAGGGGTGCACTAAGATCAATGGAGTCGATGAAATCCGCATTCGGAACTCCTACGAAAATCGAGCTTCTTTAAGGGCCAATTTTGGGCTCCCGGGGAGGCCCTGTGACGAAAACTCGGTGAAAAGTCATATAAGACGAGGCCCGTTGGACCCCTAATTTTGCACACAACCTTTTAGGGGTACACTAAGATCAATGGAGTCGATGAAATTCCCATTCGGAACTCCTACGAAAATCGACCTCTTTTAAGGGCCAATTTTGGGCTCCCGGGGAGGCCCTGTGACGAAAACTCGGTGAAAAGTCATATAAGACGAGGCCCGTTGGACCCCTAATTTTGCACACAACCTTTTAGGGGTACACTAAGATCAATGGAGTCGATGAAATCCCCATTCGGAACGCCTACGAAAATCGAGCTTCTTTAAGGGCCAATTTTGGGCTCCCGGGGAGGCCCTGTGACGAAAACTCGGTGAAAAGTCATATAAGACGAGGCCCGTTGGACCCCTAATTTTGCACACAACCTTTTAGGGGTACACTAAGATCAATGGAGTCGATGAAATCCCCATTCGGAACGCCTACGAAAATCGAGCTTCTTTAAGGGCCAATTTTGGGCTCCCGGGGAGGCCCTGTGACGAAAACTCGGTGAAAAGTCATATAAGACGAGGCCCGTTGGACCCCTAATTTTGCACACAACCTTTTAGGGGTATACTAAGGTCACTGGAGTCAATGAAATTCCCATTCGGAACTCCTACGAAAATCGAGCTTCTTTAAGGGCCAATTTTGGGCTCCCAGGGAGGCCCTGTGACGAAAACTCGGTGAAAAGTCATATAAGACGAGGCCCGTTGGACCCCTAATTTTGCACACATCATTTATGGGGTACACTAAGATCAATGGAGTCGATGAAATCCGCATTCGGAACTCCTACGAAAATCGAGATTCTTTAAGGGCCAATTTTGGGCTCCCGGGGAGGCCCTGTGACGAAAACTCGGTGAAAAGTCATATAAGACGAGGCCCGTTGGACCCCTAATTTTGCACACAACCTTTTAGGGGTACACTAAGATCAATGGAGTCGATGAAATCCCCATTCGGAACGCCTACGAAAATCGAGCTTCTTTAAGGGCCAATTTTGGGCTCCCGGGGAGGCCCTGTGACGAAAACTCGGTGAAAAGTCATATAAGACGAGGCCCGTTGGACCCCTAATTTTGCACACAACCTTTTAGGGGTATACTAAGGTCACTGGAGTCAATGAAATTCCCATTCGGAACTCCTACGAAAATCGAGCTTCTTTAAGGGCCAATTTTGGGCTCCCGGGGAGGCCCTGTGACGAAAACTCGGTGAAAAGTCATATAAGACGAGGCCCGTTGGACCCCTAATTTTGCACACATCATTTATGGGGTAC
This sequence comes from Oxyria digyna, assembly GCA_029168935.1. Lineage (NCBI taxonomy): Eukaryota > Viridiplantae > Streptophyta > Magnoliopsida > Caryophyllales > Polygonaceae > Oxyria > Oxyria digyna. Next base: position 190,085 of record JAPVLV010000026.1, on the reverse strand, counting down.
ACTAAGATCAATGGAGTCGATGAAATCCGCATTCGGAACTCCTACGAAAATCGAGCTTCTTTAAGGGCCAATTTTGGGCTCCCGGGGAGGCCCTCTGACGAAAACTCGGTGAAAAGTCATATAAGAAGAGGCCCGTTGGACCCCTAATTTTGCACACAACCTTTTAGGGGTACACTAAGATCAATGGAGTCGATGAAATCCGCATTCGGAACTCCTACGAAAATCGAGCTTCTTTAAGGGCCAATTTTGGGCTCCCGGGGAGGCCCTGTGACGAAAACTCGGTGAAAAGTCATATAAGACGAGGCCCGTTGGACCCCTAATTTTGCACACATCATTTATGGGGTACACTAAGATCAATGGAGTCGATGAAAACCCCATTCGGAACTCCAACGAAAATCGAGCTTCTTTAAGGGCCAATTTTGGGCTCCCGGAAAGGCCCTGTGACGAAAACTCGGTGAAAAGTCATATAAGACGAGGCCCGTTGGACCCCCAATTTTGCACACAACCTTTTAGGGGTACACTAAGATCAATGGAGTCGATGAAATCCGCATTCGGAACTCCTACGAAAATCGAGCTTCTTTAAGGGACAATTTTGGGCTCCCGGGGAGGCCCAGTGACGAAAACTCGGTGAAAAGTCATATAAGACGAGGCCCGTTGGACCCCTAATTTTGCACACATCATTTATGGGGTACACTAAGATCAATGGAGTCGATGAAATCCTCATTCGGAACTCCTACGAAAATCGAGCTTCTTTAAGGGCCAATTTTGGGCTCCCGGGGAGGCCCTGTGACGAAAACTCGGTGAAAAGTCATATAAGACGAGGCCCGTTGGACCCCTAATTTTGCACACATCATTTATGGGGTACCCATAGGTCACTGGAGTGGATGAAATCCGCATTCGGAACTCCTACGAAAATCGACCTTCTTTAAGGGCCAATTTTGGGCTCCCGGGGAGGCCCTGTGACGAAAACTCGGTGAAAAGTCATATAAGACGAGGCCCGTTGGACCCCTAATTTTGCACACAACCTTTTAGGGGTACACTAAGATCAATGGAGTCGATGAAATTCCCATTCGGAACTCCTACGAAAATCGACCTCTTTTAAGGGCCAATTTTGGGCTCCCGGGGAGGCCCTGTGACGAAAACTCGGTGAAAAGTCATATAAGACGAGGCCCGTTGGACCCCTAATTTTGCACACAACCTTTTAGGGGTACACTAAGATCAATGGAGTCGATGAAATCCCCATTCGGAACGCCTACGAAAATCGAGCTTCTTTAAGGGCCAATTTTGGGCTCCCGGGGAGGCCCTGTGACGAAAACTCGGTGAAAAGTCATATAAGACGAGGCCCGTTGGACCCCTAATTTTGCACACAACCTTTTAGGGGTACACTAAGATCAATGGAGTCGATGAAATCCCCATTCAGAACGCCTACGAAAATCGAGCTTCTTTAAGGGCCAATTTTGGGCTCCCGGGGAGGCCCTGTGACGAAAACTCGGTGAAAAGTCATATAAGACGAGGCCCGTTGGACCCCTAATTTTGCACACAACCTTTTAGGGGTATACTAAGGTCACTGGAGTCAATGAAATTCCCATTCGGAACTCCTACGAAAATCGAGCTTCTTTAAGGGCCAATTTTGGGCTCCCGGGGAGGCCCTGTGACGAAAACTCGGTGAAAAGTCATATAAGACGAGGCCCGTTGGACCCCTAATTTTGCACACATCATTTATGGGGTACACTAAGATCAATGGAGTCGATGAAATCCGCATTCGGAACTCCTACGAAAATCGAGCTTCTTTAAGGGCCAATTTTGGGCTCCCGGGGAGGCCCTCTGACGAAAACTCGGTGAAAAGTCATATAAGAAGAGGCCCGTTGGACCCCTAATTTTGCACACAACCTTTTAGGGGTACACTAAGATCAATGGAGTCGATGAAATCCGCATTCGGAACTCCTACGAAAATCGAGCTTCTTTACGGGCCAATTTTGGGCTCCCGGGGAGGCCCTGTGACGAAAACTCGGTGAAAAGTCATATAAGACGAGGCCCGTTGGACCCCTAATTTTGCACACATCATTTATGGGGTACACTAAGATCAATGGAGTCGATGAAAACCCCATTCGGAACTCCAACGAAAATCGAGCTTCTTTAAGGGCCAATTTTGGGCTCCCGGAAAGGCCCTGTGACGAAAACTCGGTGAAAAGTCATATAAGACGAGGCCCGTTGGACCCCCAATTTTGCACACAACCTTTTAGGGGTACACTAAGATCAATGGAGTCGATGAAATCCGCATTCGGAACTCCTACGAAAATCGAGCTTCTTTAAGGGACAATTTTGGGCTCCCGGGGAGGCCCAGTGACGAAAACTCGGTGAAAAGTCATATAAGACGAGGCCCGTTGGACCCCTAATTTTGCACACATCATTTATGGGGTACACTAAGATCAATGGAGTCGATGAAATCCTCATTCGGAACTCCTACGAAAATCGAGCTTCTTTAAGGGCCAATTTTGGGCTCCCGGGGAGGCCCTGTGACGAAAACTCGGTGAAAAGTCATATAAGACGAGGCCCGTTGGACCCCTAATTTTGCACACATCATTTATGGGGTACCCATAGGTCACTGGAGTGGATGAAATCCGCATTCGGAACTCCTACGAAAATCGACCTTCTTTAAGGGCCAATTTTGGGCTCCCGGGGAGGCCCTGTGACGAAAACTCGGTGAAAAGTCATATAAGACGAGGCCCGTTGGACCCCTAATTTTGCACACAACCTTTTAGGGGTACACTAAGATCAATGGAGTCGATGAAATTCCCATTCGGAACTCCTACGAAAATCGACCTCTTTTAAGGGCCAATTTTGGGCTCCCGGGGAGGCCCTGTGACGAAAACTCGGTGAAAAGTCATATAAGACGAGGCCCGTTGGACCCCTAATTTTGCACACAACCTTTTAGGGGTACACTAAGATCAATGGAGTCGATGAAATCCCCATTCGGAACGCCTACGAAAATCGAGCTTCTTTAAGGGCCAATTTTGGGCTCCCGGGGAGGCCCTGTGACGAAAACTCGGTGAAAAGTCATATAAGACGAGGCCCGTTGGACCCCTAATTTTGCACACAACCTTTTAGGGGTACACTAAGATCAATGGAGTCGATGAAATCCCCATTCGGAACGCCTACGAAAATCGAGCTTCTTTAAGGGCCAATTTTGGGCTCCCGGGGAGGCCCTGTGACGAAAACTCGGTGAAAAGTCATATAAGACGAGGCCCGTTGGACCCCTAATTTTGCACACAACCTTTTAGGGGTATACTAAGGTCACTGGAGTCAATGAAATTCCCATTCGGAACTCCTACGAAAATCGAGCTTCTTTAAGGGCCAATTTTGGGCTCCCGGGGAGGCCCTGTGACGAAAACTCGGTGAAAAGTCATATAAGACGAGGCCCGTTGGACCCCTAATTTTGCACACATCATTTATGGGGTACACTAAGATCAATGGAGTCGATGAAATCCGCATTCGGAACTCCTACGAAAATCGAGCTTCTTTAAGGGCCAATTTTGGGCTCCCGGGGAGGCCCTCTGACGAAAACTCGGTGAAAAGTCATATAAGAAGAGGCCCGTTGGACCCCTAATTTTGCACACAACCTTTTAGGGGTACACTAAGATCAATGGAGTCGATGAAATCCGCATTCGGAACTCCTACGAAAATCGAGCTTCTTTAAGGGCCAATTTTGGGCTCCCGGGGAGGCCCTGTGACGAAAACTCGGTGAAAAGTCATATAAGACGAGGCCCGTTGGACCCCTAATTTTGCACACATCATTTATGGGGTACACTAAGATCAATGGAGTCGATGAAAACCCCATTCGGAACTCCAACGAAAATCGAGCTTCTTTAAGGGCCAATTTTGGGCTCCCGGAAAGGCCCTGTGACGAAAACTCGGTGAAAAGTCATATAAGACGAGGCCCGTTGGACCCCCAATTTTGCACACAACCTTTTAGGGGTACACTAAGATCAATGGAGTCGATGAAATCCGCATTCGGAACTCCTACGAAAATCGAGCTTCTTTAAGGGACAATTTTGGGCTCCCGGGGAGGCCCAGTGACGAAAACTCGGTGAAAAGTCATATAAGACGAGGCCCGTTGGACCCCTAATTTTGCACACATCATTTATGGGGTACACTAAGATCAATGGAGTCGATGAAATCCTCATTCGGAACTCCTACGAAAATCGAGCTTCTTTAAGGGCCAATTTTGGGCTCCCGGGGAGGCCCTGTGACGAAAACTCGGTGAAAAGTCATATAAGACGAGGCCCGTTGGACCCCTAATTTTGCACACATCATTTATGGGGTACCCATAGGTCACTGGAGTGGATGAAATCCGCATTCGGAACTCCTACGAAAATCGACCTTCTTTAAGGGCCAATTTTGGGCTCCCGGGGAGGCCCTGTGACGAAAACTCGGTGAAAAGTCATATAAGACGAGGCCCGTTGGACCCCTAATTTTGCACACAACCTTTTAGGGGTACACTAAGATCAATGGAGTCGATGAAATTCCCATTCGGAACTCCTACGAAAATCGACCTCTTTTAAGGGCCAATTTTGGGCTCCCGGGGAGGCCCTGTGACGAAAACTCGGTGAAAAGTCATATAAGACGAGGCCCGTTGGACCCCTAATTTTGCACACAACCTTTTAGGGGTACACTAAGATCAATGGAGTCGATGAAATCCCCATTCGGAACGCCTACGAAAATCGAGCTTCTTTAAGGGCCAATTTTGGGCTCCCGGGGAGGCCCTGTGACGAAAACTCGGTGAAAAGTCATATAAGACGAGGCCCGTTGGACCCCTAATTTTGCACACAACCTTTTAGGGGTACACTAAGATCAATGGAGTCGATGAAATCCCCATTCGGAACGCCTACGAAAATCGAGCTTCTTTAAGGGCCAATTTTGGGCTCCCGGGGAGGCCCTGTGACGAAAACTCGGTGAAAAGTCATATAAGACGAGGCCCGTTGGACCCCTAATTTTGCACACAACCTTTTAGGGGTATACTAAGGTCACTGGAGTCAATGAAATTCCCATTCGGAACTCCTACGAAAATCGAGCTTCTTTAAGGGCCAATTTTGGGCTCCCAGGGAGGCCCTGTGACGAAAACTCGGTGAAAAGTCATATAAGACGAGGCCCGTTGGACCCCTAATTTTGCACACATCATTTATGGGGTACACTAAGATCAATGGAGTCGATGAAATCCGCATTCGGAACTCCTACGAAAATCGAGATTCTTTAAGGGCCAATTTTGGGCTCCCGGGGAGGCCCTGTGACGAAAACTCGGTGAAAAGTCATATAAGACGAGGCCCGTTGGACCCCTAATTTTGCACACAACCTTTTAGGGGTACACTAAGATCAATGGAGTCGATGAAATCCCCATTCGGAACGCCTACGAAAATCGAGCTTCTTTAAGGGCCAATTTTGGGCTCCCGGGGAGGCCCTGTGACGAAAACTCGGTGAAAAGTCATATAAGACGAGGCCCGTTGGACCCCTAATTTTGCACACAACCTTTTAGGGGTATACTAAGGTCACTGGAGTCAATGAAATTCCCATTCGGAACTCCTACGAAAATCGAGCTTCTTTAAGGGCCAATTTTGGGCTCCCGGGGAGGCCCTGTGACGAAAACTCGGTGAAAAGTCATATAAGACGAGGCCCGTTGGACCCCCAATTTTGCACACAACCTTTTAGGGGTACACTAAGATCAATGGAGTCGATGAAATCCGCATTCGGAACTCCTACGAAAATCGAGCTTCTTTAAGGGACAATTTTGGGCTCCCGGGGAGGCCCTGTGACGAAAACTCGGTGAAAAGTCATATAAGACGAGGCCCGTTGGACCCCTAATTTTGCACACAACCTTTTAGGGGTACCCAAAGGTCAATGGAGTCGATGAAATCCGCATTCGGAACTCCTACGAAAATCGAGCTTCTTTAAGGGCCAATTTTGGGCTCCCGGGGAGGCCCTGTGACGAAAACTCGGTGAAAAGTCATATAAGACGAGGCCCGTTGGACCCCTAATTTTGCACACAACCTTTTAGGGGTGCACTAAGATCAATGGAGTCGATGAAATCCGCATTCGGAACTCCTACGAAAATCGAGCTTCTTTAAGGGCCAATTTTGGGCTCCCGGGGAGGCCCTGTGACGAAAACTCGGTGAAAAGTCATATAAGACGAGGCCCGTTGAACCCCTAATTTTGCACACAACCTTTTAGGGGTACACTAAGATCAATGGAGTCGATGAAATCCGCATTCGGAACTCCTACGAAAATCGAGCTTCTTTAAGGGCCAATTTTGGGCTCCCGGGGAGGCCCTGTGACGAAAACTCGGTGAAAAGTCATATAAGACGAGGCCCGTTGGACCCCTAATTTTGCACACAACCTTTTAGGGGTACCCAAAGGTCAATGGAGTCGATGAAATCCGCATTCGGAACTCCTACGAAAATCGAGCTTCTTTAAGGGCCAATTTTGGGCTCCCGGGGAGGCCCTGTGACGAAAACTCGGTGAAAAGTCATATAAGACGAGGCCCGTTGGACCCCTAATTTTGCACACAACCTTTTAGGGGTGCACTAAGATCAATGGAGTCGATGAAATCCGCATTCGGAACTCCTACGAAAATCGAGCTTCTTTAAGGGCCAATTTTGGGCTCCCGGGGAGGCCCTGTGACGAAAACTCGGTGAAAAGTCATATAAGACGAGGCCCGTTGGACCCCTAATTTTGCACACAACCTTTTAGGGGTACACTAAGATCAATGGAGTCGATGAAATTCCCATTCGGAACTCCTACGAAAATCGACCTCTTTTAAGGGCCAATTTTGGGCTCCCGGGGAGGCCCTGTGACGAAAACTCGGTGAAAAGTCATATAAGACGAGGCCCGTTGGACCCCTAATTTTGCACACAACCTTTTAGGGGTACACTAAGATCAATGGAGTCGATGAAATCCCCATTCGGAACGCCTACGAAAATCGAGCTTCTTTAAGGGCCAATTTTGGGCTCCCGGGGAGGCCCTGTGACGAAAACTCGGTGAAAAGTCATATAAGACGAGGCCCGTTGGACCCCTAATTTTGCACACAACCTTTTAGGGGTACACTAAGATCAATGGAGTCGATGAAATCCCCATTCGGAACGCCTACGAAAATCGAGCTTCTTTAAGGGCCAATTTTGGGCTCCCGGGGAGGCCCTCTGACGAAAACTCGGTGAAAAGTCATATAAGAAGAGGCCCGTTGGACCCCTAATTTTGCACACAACCTTTTAGGGGTACACTAAGATCAATGGAGTCGATGAAATCCGCATTCGGAACTCCTACGAAAATCGAGCTTCTTTAAGGGCCAATTTTGGGCTCCCGGGGAGGCCCTGTGACGAAAACTCGGTGAAAAGTCATATAAGACGAGGCCCGTTGGACCCATAATTTTGCACACATCATTTATGGGGTACACTAAGATCAATGGAGTCGATGAAAACCCCATTCGGAACTCCAACGAAAATCGAGCTTCTTTAAGGGCCAATTTTGGGCTCCCGGAAAGGCCCTGTGACGAAAACTCGGTGAAAAGTCATATAAGACGAGGCCCGTTGGACCCCCAATTTTGCACACAACCTTTTAGGGGTACACTAAGATCAATGGAGTCGATGAAATCCGCATTCGGAACTCCTACGAAAATCGAGCTTCTTTAAGGGCCAATTTTGGGCTCCCGGGGAGGCCCTGTGACGAAAACTCGGTGAAAAGTCATATAAGACGAGGCCCGTTGGACCCCTAATTTTGCACACATCATTTATGGGGTACACTAAGATCAATGGAGTCGATGAAAACCCCATTCGGAACTCCAACGAAAATCGAGCTTCTTTAAGGGCCAATTTTGGGCTCCCGGAAAGGCCCTGTGACGAAAACTCGGTGAAAAGTCATATAAGACGAGGCCCGTTGGACCCCCAATTTTGCACACAACCTTTTAGGGGTACACTAAGATCAATGGAGTCGATGAAATCCGCATTCGGAACTCCTACGAAAATCGAGCTTCTTTAAGGGACAATTTTGGGCTCCCGGGGAGGCCCAGTGACGAAAACTCGGTGAAAAGTCATATAAGACGAGGCCCGTTGGACCCCTAATTTTGCACACATCATTTATGGGGTACACTAAGATCAATGGAGTCGATGAAATCCTCATTCGGAACTCCTACGAAAATCGAGCTTCTTTAAGGGCCAATTTTGGGCTCCCGGGGAGGCCCTGTGACGAAAACTCGGTGAAAAGTCATATAAGAAGAGGCCCGTTGGACCCCTAATTTTGCACACAACCTTTTAGGGGTACACTAAGATCAATGGAGACGATGAAATCCGCATTCGGAACTCCTACGAAAATCGAGCTTCTTTAAGGGCCAATTTTGGGCTCCCGGGGAGGCCCTCTGACGAAAACTCGGTGAAAAGTCATATAAGAAGAGGCCCGTTGGACCCCTAATTTTGCACACAACCTTTTAGGGGTACACTAAGATCAATGGAGTCGATGAAATCCGCATTCGGAACTCCTACGAAAATCGAGCTTCTTTAAGGGCCAATTTTGGGCTCCCGGGGAGGCCCTGTGACGAAAACTCGGTGAAAAGTCATATAAGACGAGGCCCGTTGAACCCCTAATTTTGCACACAACCTTTTAGGGGTACACTAAGATCAATGGAGTCGATGAAATCCGCATTCGGAACTCCTACGAAAATCGAGCTTCTTTAAGGGCCAATTTTGGGCTCCCGGGGAGGCCCTGTGACGAAAACTCGGTGAAAAGTCATATAAGACGAGGCCCGTTGGACCCCTAATTTTGCACACAACCTTTTAGGGGTACCCAAAGGTCAATGGAGTCGATGAAATCCGCATTCGGAACTCCTACGAAAATCGAGCTTCTTTAAGGGCCAATTTTGGGCTCCCGGGGAGGCCCTGTGACGAAAACTCGGTGAAAAGTCATATAAGACGAGGCCCGTTGGACCCCTAATTTTGCACACAACCTTTTAGGGGTGCACTAAGATCAATGGAGTCGATGAAATCCGCATTCGGAACTCCTACGAAAATCGAGCTTCTTTAAGGGCCAATTTTGGGCTCCCGGGGAGGCCCTGTGACGAAAACTCGGTGAAAAGTCATATAAGACGAGGCCCGTTGAACCCCTAATTTTGCACACAACCTTTTAGGGGTACACTAAGATCAATGGAGTCGATGAAATCCGCATTCGGAACTCCTACGAAAATCGAGCTTCTTTAAGGGCCAATTTTGGGCTCCCGGGGAGGCCCTGTGACGAAAACTCGGTGAAAAGTCATATAAGACGAGGCCCGTTGGACCCCTAATTTTGCACACAACCTTTTAGGGGTACCCAAAGGTCAATGGAGTCGATGAAATCCGCATTCGGAACTCCTACGAAAATCGAGCTTCTTTAAGGGCCAATTTTGGGCTCCCGGGGAGGCCCTGTGACGAAAACTCGGTGAAAAGTCATATAAGACGAGGCCCGTTGGACCCCTAATTTTGCACACAACCTTTTAGGGGTGCACTAAGATCAATGGAGTCGATGAAATCCGCATTCGGAACTCCTACGAAAATCGAGCTTCTTTAAGGGCCAATTTTGGGCTCCCGGGGAGGCCCTGTGACGAAAACTCGGTGAAAAGTCATATAAGACGAGGCCCGTTGGACCCCTAATTTTGCACACAACCTTTTAGGGGTACACTAAGATCAATGGAGTCGATGAAATTCCCATTCGGAACTCCTACGAAAATCGACCTCTTTTAAGGGCCAATTTTGGGCTCCCGGGGAGGCCCTGTGACGAAAACTCGGTGAAAAGTCATATAAGACGAGGCCCGTTGGACCCCTAATTTTGCACACAACCTTTTAGGGGTACACTAAGATCAATGGAGTCGATGAAATCCCCATTCGGAACGCCTACGAAAATCGAGCTTCTTTAAGGGCCAATTTTGGGCTCCCGGGGAGGCCCTGTGACGAAAACTCGGTGAAAAGTCATATAAGACGAGGCCCGTTGGACCCCTAATTTTGCACACAACCTTTTAGGGGTACACTAAGATCAATGGAGTCGATGAAATCCCCATTCGGAACGCCTACGAAAATCGAGCTTCTTTAAGGGCCAATTTTGGGCTCCCGGGGAGGCCCTCTGACGAAAACTCGGTGAAAAGTCATATAAGAAGAGGCCCGTTGGACCCCTAATTTTGCACACAACCTTTTAGGGGTACACTAAGATCAATGGAGTCGATGAAATCCGCATTCGGAACTCCTACGAAAATCGAGCTTCTTTAAGGGCCAATTTTGGGCTCCCGGGGAGGCCCTGTGACGAAAACTCGGTGAAAAGTCATATAAGACGAGGCCCGTTGGACCCATAATTTTGCACACATCATTTATGGGGTACACTAAGATCAATGGAGTCGATGAAAACCCCATTCGGAACTCCAACGAAAATCGAGCTTCTTTAAGGGCCAATTTTGGGCTCCCGGAAAGGCCCTGTGACGAAAACTCGGTGAAAAGTCATATAAGACGAGGCCCGTTGGACCCCCAATTTTGCACACAACCTTTTAGGGGTACACTAAGATCAATGGAGTCGATGAAATCCGCATTCGGAACTCCTACGAAAATCGAGCTTCTTTAAGGGCCAATTTTGGGCTCCCGGGGAGGCCCTGTGACGAAAACTCGGTGAAAAGTCATATAAGACGAGGCCCGTTGGACCCCTAATTTTGCACACATCATTTATGGGGTACACTAAGATCAATGGAGTCGATGAAAACCCCATTCGGAACTCCAACGAAAATCGAGCTTCTTTAAGGGCCAATTTTGGGCTCCCGGAAAGGCCCTGTGACGAAAACTCGGTGAAAAGTCATATAAGACGAGGCCCGTTGGACCCCCAATTTTGCACACAACCTTTTAGGGGTACACTAAGATCAATGGAGTCGATGAAATCCGCATTCGGAACTCCTACGAAAATCGAGCTTCTTTAAGGGACAATTTTGGGCTCCCGGGGAGGCCCAGTGACGAAAACTCGGTGAAAAGTCATATAAGACGAGGCCCGTTGGACCCCTAATTTTGCACACATCATTTATGGGGTACACTAAGATCAATGGAGTCGATGAAATCCTCATTCGGAACTCCTACGAAAATCGAGCTTCTTTAAGGGCCAATTTTGGGCTCCCGGGGAGGCCCTGTGACGAAAACTCGGTGAAAAGTCATATAAGACGAGGCCCGTTGGACCCCTAATTTTGCACACATCATTTATGGGGTACCCATAGGTCACTGGAGTGGATGAAATCCGCATTCGGAACTCCTACGAAAATCGACCTTCTTTAAGGGCCAATTTTGGGCTCCCGGGGAGGCCCTGTGACGAAAACTCGGTGAAAAGTCATATAAGACGAGGCCCGTTGGACCCCCAATTTTGCACACAACCTTTTAGGGGTACACTAAGATCAATGGAGTCGATGAAATCCGCATTCGGAACTCCTACGAAAATCGAGCTTCTTTAAGGGACAATTTTGGGCTCCCGGGGAGGCCCAGTGACGAAAACTCGGTGAAAAGTCATATAAGACGAGGCCCGTTGGACCCCTAATTTTGCACACATCATTTATGGGGTACACTAAGATCAATGGAGTCGATGAAATCCCCATTCGGAACTCCTACGAAAATCGAGCTTCTTTAAGGGCCAATTTTGGGCTCCCGGGGAGGCCCTGTGACGAAAACTCGGTGAAAAGTCATATAAGACGAGGCCCGTTGGACCCCTAATTTTGCACACAACCTTTTAGGGGTGCACTAAGATCAATGGAGTCGATGAAATCCCCATTCGGAACTCCTACGAAAATCGAGCTTCTTTAAGGGCCAATTTTGGGCTCCCGGGGAGGCCCTGTGACGAAAACTCGGTGAAAAGTCATATAAGACGAGGCCCGTTGGACCCCTAATTTTGCACACATCATTTATGGGGTACCCATAGGTCACTGGAGTGGATGAAATCCGCATTCGGAACTCCTACGAAAATCGACCTTCTTTAAGGGCCAATTTTGGGCTCCCGGGGAGGCCCTGTGACGAAAACTCGGTGAAAAGTCATATAAGACGAGGCCCGTTGGACCCCTAATTTTGCACACATCATTTATGGGGTACACTAAGATCAATGGAGTCGATGAAAACCCCATTCGGAACTCCAACGAAAATCGAGCTTCTTTAAGGGCCAATTTTGGGCTCCCGGAAAGGCCCTGTGACGAAAACTCGGTGAAAAGTCATATAAGACGAGGCCCGTTGGACCCCCAATTTTGCACACAACCTTTTAGGGGTACACTAAGATCAATGGAGTCGATGAAATCCGCATTCGGAACTCCTACGAAAATCGAGCTTCTTTAAGGGACAATTTTGGGCTCCCGGGGAGGCCCAGTGACGAAAACTCGGTGAAAAGTCATATAAGACGAGGCCCGTTGGACCCCTAATTTTGCACACATCATTTATGGGGTACACTAAGATCAATGGAGTCGATGAAATCCTCATTCGGAACTCCTACGAAAATCGAGCTTCTTTAAGGGCCAATTTTGGGCTCCCGGGGAGGCCCTGTGACGAAAACTCGGTGAAAAGTCATATAAGACGAGGCCCGTTGGACCCCTAATTTTGCACACATCATTTATGGGGTACCCATAGGTCACTGGAGTGGATGAAATCCGCATTCGGAACTCCTACGAAAATCGACCTTCTTTAAGGGCCAATTTTGGGCTCCCGGGGAGGCCCTGTGACGAAAACTCGGTGAAAAGTCATATAAGACGAGGCCCGTTGGACCCCCAATTTTGCACACAACCTTTTAGGGGTACACTAAGATCAATGGAGTCGATGAAATCCGCATTCGGAACTCCTACGAAAATCGAGCTTCTTTAAGGGACAATTTTGGGCTCCCGGGGAGGCCCAGTGACGAAAACTCGGTGAAAAGTCATATAAGACGAGGCCCGTTGGACCCCTAATTTTGCACACATCATTTATGGGGTACACTAAGATCAATGGAGTCGATGAAAACCCCATTCGGAACTCCAACGAAAATCGAGCTTCTTTAAGGGCCAATTTTGGGCTCCCGGAAAGGCCCTGTGACGAAAACTCGGTGAAAAGTCATATAAGACGAGGCCCGTTGGACCCCCAATTTTGCACACAACCTTTTAGGGGTACACTAAGATCAATGGAGTCGATGAAATCCGCATTCGGAACTCCTACGAAAATCGAGCTTCTTTAAGGGCCAATTTTGGGCTCCCGGGGAGGCCCTGTGACGAAAACTCGGTGAAAAGTCATATAAGACGAGGCCCGTTGGACCCCTAATTTTGCACACATCATTTATGGGGTACACTAAGATCAATGGAGTCGATGAAAACCCCATTCGGAACTCCAACGAAAATCGAGCTTCTTTAAGGGCCAATTTTGGGCTCCCGGAAAGGCCCTGTGACGAAAACTCGGTGAAAAGTCATATAAGACGAGGCCCGTTGGACCCCCAATTTTGCACACAACCTTTTAGGGGTACACTAAGATCAATGGAGTCGATGAAATCCGCATTCGGAACTCCTACGAAAATCGAGCTTCTTTAAGGGACAATTTTGGGCTCCCGGGGAGGCCCAGTGACGAAAACTCGGTGAAAAGTCATATAAGACGAGGCCCGTTGGACCCCTAATTTTGCACACATCATTTATGGGGTACACTAAGATCAATGGAGTCGATGAAATCCTCATTCGGAACTCCTACGAAAATCGAGCTTCTTTAAGGGCCAATTTTGGGCTCCCGGGGAGGCCCTGTGACGAAAACTCGGTGAAAAGTCATATAAGACGAGGCCCGTTGGACCCCTAATTTTGCACACATCATTTATGGGGTACCCATAGGTCACTGGAGTCGATGAAATCCGCATTCGGAACTCCTACGAAAATCGAGCTTCTTTAAGGGCCAATTTTGGGCTCCCGGGGAGGCCCTGTGACGAAAACTCGGTGAAAAGTCATATAAGACGAGGCCCGTTGAACCCCTAATTTTGCACACAACCTTTTAGGGGTACACTAAGATCAATGGAGTCGATGAAATCCGCATTCGGAACTCCTACGAAAATCGAGCTTCTTTAAGGGCCAATTTTGGGCTCCCGGGGAGGCCCTGTGACGAAAACTCGGTGAAAAGTCATATAAGACGAGGCCCGTTGGACCCCTAATTTTGCACACAACCTTTTAGGGGTACCCAAAGGTCAATGGAGTCGATGAAATCCGCATTCGGAACTCCTACGAAAATCGAGCTTCTTTAAGGGCCAATTTTGGGCTCCCGGGGAGGCCCTGTGACGAAAACTCGGTGAAAAGTCATATAAGACGAGGCCCGTTGGACCCCTAATTTTGCACACAACCTTTTAGGGGTGCACTAAGATCAATGGAGTCGATGAAATCCGCATTCGGAACTCCTACGAAAATCGAGCTTCTTTAAGGGCCAATTTTGGGCTCCCGGGGAGGCCCTGTGACGAAAACTCGGTGAAAAGTCATATAAGACGAGGCCCGTTGGACCCCTAATTTTGCACACATCATTTATGGGGTACCCATAGGTCACTGGAGTGGATGAAATCCGCATTCGGAACTCCTACGAAAATCGACCTTCTTTAAGGGCCAATTTTGGGCTCCCGGGGAGGCCCTGTGACGAAAACTCGGTGAAAAGTCATATAAGACGAGGCCCGTTGGACCCCCAATTTTGCACACAACCTTTTAGGGGTACACTAAGATCAATGGAGTCGATGAAATCCGCATTCGGAACTCCTACGAAAATCGAGCTTCTTTAAGGGACAATTTTGGGCTCCCGGGGAGGCCCAGTGACGAAAACTCGGTGAAAAGTCATATAAGACGAGGCCCGTTGGACCCCTAATTTTGCACACATCATTTATGGGGTACACTAAGATCAATGGAGTCGATGAAAACCCCATTCGGAACTCCAACGAAAATCGAGCTTCTTTAAGGGCCAATTTTGGGCTCCCGGAAAGGCCCTGTGACGAAAACTCGGTGAAAAGTCATATAAGACGAGGCCCGTTGGACCCCCAATTTTGCACACAACCTTTTAGGGGTACACTAAGATCAATGGAGTCGATGAAATCCGCATTCGGAACTCCTACGAAAATCGAGCTTCTTTAAGGGCCAATTTTGGGCTCCCGGGGAGGCCCTGTGACGAAAACTCGGTGAAAAGTCATATAAGACGAGGCCCGTTGGACCCCTAATTTTGCACACATCATTTATGGGGTACACTAAGATCAATGGAGTCGATGAAAACCCCATTCGGAACTCCAACGAAAATCGAGCTTCTTTAAGGGCCAATTTTGGGCTCCCGGAAAGGCCCTGTGACGAAAACTCGGTGAAAAGTCATATAAGACGAGGCCCGTTGGACCCCCAATTTTGCACACAACCTTTTAGGGGTACACTAAGATCAATGGAGTCGATGAAATCCGCATTCGGAACTCCTACGAAAATCGAGCTTCTTTAAGGGACAATTTTGGGCTCCCGGGGAGGCCCAGTGACGAAAACTCGGTGAAAAGTCATATAAGACGAGGCCCGTTGGACCCCTAATTTTGCACACATCATTTATGGGGTACACTAAGATCAATGGAGTCGATGAAATCCTCATTCGGAACTCCTACGAAAATCGAGCTTCTTTAAGGGCCAATTTTGGGCTCCCGGGGAGGCCCTGTGACGAAAACTCGGTGAAAAGTCATATAAGACGAGGCCCGTTGGACCCCTAATTTTGCACACATCATTTATGGGGTACCCATAGGTCACTGGAGTGGATGAAATCCGCATTCGGAACTCCTACGAAAATCGACCTTCTTTAAGGGCCAATTTTGGGCTCCCGGGGAGGCCCTGTGACGAAAACTCGGTGAAAAGTCATATAAGACGAGGCCCGTTGGACCCCCAATTTTGCACACAACCTTTTAGGGGTACACTAAGATCAATGGAGTCGATGAAATCCGCATTCGGAACTCCTACGAAAATCGAGCTTCTTTAAGGGACAATTTTGGGCTCCCGGGGAGGCCCAGTGACGAAAACTCGGTGAAAAGTCATATAAGACGAGGCCCGTTGGACCCCTAATTTTGCACACATCATTTATGGGGTACACTAAGATCAATGGAGTCGATGAAATCCCCATTCGGAACTCCTACGAAAATCGAGCTTCTTTAAGGGCCAATTTTGGGCTCCCGGGGAGGCCCTGTGACGAAAACTCGGTGAAAAGTCATATAAGACGAGGCCCGTTGGACCCCTAATTTTGCACACAACCTTTTAGGGGTGCACTAAGATCAATGGAGTCGATGAAATCCCCATTCGGAACTCCTACGAAAATCGAGCTTCTTTAAGGGCCAATTTTGGGCTCCCGGGGAGGCCCTGTGACGAAAACTCGGTGAAAAGTCATATAAGACGAGGCCCGTTGGACCCCTAATTTTGCACACATCATTTATGGGGTACCCATAGGTCACTGGAGTGGATGAAATCCGCATTCGGAACTCCTACGAAAATCGACCTTCTTTAAGGGCCAATTTTGGGCTCCCGGGGAGGCCCTGTGACGAAAACTCGGTGAAAAGTCATATAAGACGAGGCCCGTTGGACCCCCAATTTTGCACACAACCTTTTAGGGGTACACTAAGATCAATGGAGTCGATGAAATCCGCATTCGGAACTCCTACGAAAATCGAGCTTCTTTAAGGGACAATTTTGGGCTCCCGGGGAGGCCCAGTGACGAAAACTCGGTGAAAAGTCATATAAGACGAGGCCCGTTGGACCCCTAATTTTGCACACATCATTTATGGGGTACACTAAGATCAATGGAGTCGATGAAATCCCCATTCGGAACTCCTACGAAAATCGAGCTTCTTTAAGGGCCAATTTTGGGCTCCCGGGGAGGCCCAGTGACGAAAACTCGGTGAAAAGTCATATAAGACGAGGCCCGTTGGACCCCTAATTTTGCACACATCATTTATGGGGTACACTAAGATCAATGGAGTCGATGAAAACCCCATTCGGAACTCCAACGAAAATCGAGCTTCTTTAAGGGCCAATTTTGGGCTCCCGGAAAGGCCCTGTGACGAAAACTCGGTGAAAAGTCATATAAGACGAGGCCCGTTGGACCCCTAATTTTGCACACATCATTTATGGGGTACCCATAGGTCACTGGAGTGGATGAAATCCGCATTCGGAACTCCTACGAAAATCGACCTTCTTTAAGGGCCAATTTTGGGCTCCCGGGGAGGCCCTGTGACGAAAACTCGGTGAAAAGTCATATAAGACGAGGCCCGTTGGACCCCCAATTTTGCACACAACCTTTTAGGGGTACACTAAGATCAATGGAGTCGATGAAATCCGCATTCGGAACTCCTACGAAAATCGAGCTTCTTTAAGGGACAATTTTGGGCTCCCGGGGAGGCCCTGTGACGAAAACTCGGTGAAAAGTCATATAAGACGAGGCCCGTTGGACCCCCAATTTTGCACACAACCTTTTAGGGGTACACTAAGATCAATGGAGTCGATGAAATCCGCATTCGGAACTCCTACGAAAATCGACCTTCTTTAAGGGCCAATTTTGGGCTCCCGGGGAGGCCCTGTGACGAAAACTCGGTGAAAAGTCATATAAGACGAGGCCCGTTGGACCCCCAATTTTGCACACAACCTTTTAGGGGTACACTAAGATCAATGGAGTCGATGAAATCCGCATTCGGAACTCCTACGAAAATCGAGCTTCTTTAAGGGACAATTTTGGGCTCCCGGGGAGGCCCAGTGACGAAAACTCGGTGAAAAGTCATATAAGACGAGGCCCGTTGGACCCCTAATTTTGCACACATCATTTATGGGGTACACTAAGATCAATGGAGTCGATGAAATCCTCATTCGGAACTCCTACGAAAATCGAGCTTCTTTAAGGGCCAATTTTGGGCTCCCGGGGAGGCCCTGTGACGAAAACTCGGTGAAAAGTCATATAAGACGAGGCCCGTTGGACCCCTAATTTTGCACACATCATTTATGGGGTACCCATAGGTCACTGGAGTGGATGAAATCCGCATTCGGAACTCCTACGAAAATCGACCTTCTTTAAGGGCCAATTTTGGGCTCCCGGGGAGGCCCTGTGACGAAAACTCGGTGAAAAGTCATATAAGACGAGGCCCGTTGGACCCCCAATTTTGCACACAACCTTTTAGGGGTACACTAAGATCAATGGAGTCGATGAAATCCGCATTCGGAACTCCTACGAAAATCGAGCTTCTTTAAGGGACAATTTTGGGCTCCCGGGGAGGCCCAGTGACGAAAACTCGGTGAAAAGTCATATAAGACGAGGCCCGTTGGACCCCTAATTTTGCACACATCATTTATGGGGTACACTAAGATCAATGGAGTCGATGAAATCCTCATTCGGAACTCCTACGAAAATCGAGCTTCTTTAAGGGCCAATTTTGGGCTCCCGGGGAGGCCCTGTGACGAAAACTCGGTGAAAAGTCATATAAGACGAGGCCCGTTGGACCCCTAATTTTGCACACATCATTTATGGGGTACCCATAGGTCACTGGAGTGGATGAAATCCGCATTCGGAACTCCTACGAAAATCGACCTTCTTTAAGGGCCAATTTTGGGCTCCCGGGGAGGCCCTTTGACGAAAACTCGGTGAAAAGTCATATAAGACGAGGCCCGTTGGACCCCCAATTTTGCACACAACCTTTTAGGGGTACACTAAGATCAATGGAGTCGATGAAATCCGCATTCGGAACTCCTACGAAAATCGAGCTTCTTTAAGGGACAATTTTGGGCTCCCGGGGAGGCCCAGTGACGAAAACTCGGTGAAAAGTCATATAAGACGAGGCCCGTTGGACCCCTAATTTTGCACACATCATTTATGGGGTACACTAAGATCAATGGAGTCGATGAAATCCCCATTCGGAACTCCTACGAAAATCGAGCTTCTTTAAGGGCCAATTTTGGGCTCCCGGGGAGGCCCTGTGACGAAAACTCGGTGAAAAGTCATATAAGACGAGGCCCGTTGGACCCCTAATTTTGCACACAACCTTTTAGGGGTGCACTAAGATCAATGGAGTCGATGAAATCCCCATTCGGAACTCCTACGAAAATCGAGCTTCTTTAAGGGCCAATTTTGGGCTCCCGGGGAGGCCCTGTGACGAAAACTCGGTGAAAAGTCATATAAGACGAGGCCCGTTGGACCCCTAATTTTGCACACATCATTTATGGGGTACCCATAGGTCACTGGAGTGGATGAAATCCGCATTCGGAACTCCTACGAAAATCGACCTTCTTTAAGGGCCAATTTTGGGCTCCCGGGGAGGCCCTGTGACGAAAACTCGGTGAAAAGTCATATAAGACGAGGCCCGTTGGACCCCCAATTTTGCACACAACCTTTTAGGGGTACACTAAGATCAATGGAGTCGATGAAATCCGCATTCGGAACTCCTACGAAAATCGAGCTTCTTTAAGGGACAATTTTGGGCTCCCGGGGAGGCCCTGTGACGAAAACTCGGTGAAAAGTCATATAAGACGAGGCCCGTTGGACCCCCAATTTTGCACACAACCTTTTAGGGGTACACTAAGATCAATGGAGTCGATGAAATCCGCATTCGGAACTCCTACGAAAATCGACCTTCTTTAAGGGCCAATTTTGGGCTCCCGGGGAGGCCCTGTGACGAAAACTCGGTGAAAAGTCATATAAGACGAGGCCCGTTGGACCCCCAATTTTGCACACAACCTTTTAGGGGTACACTAAGATCAATGGAGTCGATGAAATCCGCATTCGGAACTCCTACGAAAATCGAGCTTCTTTAAGGGACAATTTTGGGCTCCCGGGGAGGCCCAGTGACGAAAACTCGGTGAAAAGTCATATAAGACGAGGCCCGTTGGACCCCTAATTTTGCACACATCATTTATGGGGTACACTAAGATCAATGGAGTCGATGAAATCCTCATTCGGAACTCCTACGAAAATCGAGCTTCTTTAAGGGCCAATTTTGGGCTCCCGGGGAGGCCCTGTGACGAAAACTCGGTGAAAAGTCATATAAGACGAGGCCCGTTGGACCCCTAATTTTGCACACATCATTTATGGGGTACCCATAGGTCACTGGAGTGGATGAAATCCGCATTCGGAACTCCTACGAAAATCGACCTTCTTTAAGGGCCAATTTTGGGCTCCCGGGGAGGCCCTGTGACGAAAACTCGGTGAAAAGTCATATAAGACGAGGCCCGTTGGACCCCCAATTTTGCACACAACCTTTTAGGGGTACACTAAGATCAATGGAGTCGATGAAATCCGCATTCGGAACTCCTACGAAAATCGAGCTTCTTTAAGGGACAATTTTGGGCTCCCGGGGAGGCCCAGTGACGAAAACTCGGTGAAAAGTCATATAAGACGAGGCCCGTTGGACCCCTAATTTTGCACACATCATTTATGGGGTACACTAAGATCAATGGAGTCGATGAAATCCCCATTCGGAACTCCTACGAAAATCGAGCTTCTTTAAGGGCCAATTTTGGGCTCCCGGGGAGGCCCTGTGACGAAAACTCGGTGAAAAGTCATATAAGACGAGGCCCGTTGGACCCCTAATTTTGCACACATCATTTATGGGGTACCCATAGGTCACTGGAGTGGATGAAATCCGCATTCGGAACTCCTACGAAAATCGACCTTCTTTAAGGGCCAATTTTGGGCTCCCGGGGAGGCCCTGTGACGAAAACTCGGTGAAAAGTCATATAAGACGAGGCCCGTTGGACCCCCAATTTTGCACACAACCTTTTAGGGGTACACTAAGATCAATGGAGTCGATGAAATCCGCATTCGGAACTCCTACGAAAATCGAGCTTCTTTAAGGGACAATTTTGGGCTCCCGGGGAGGCCCAGTGACGAAAACTCGGTGAAAAGTCATATAAGACGAGGCCCGTTGGACCCCTAATTTTGCACACATCATTTATGGGGTACACTAAGATCAATGGAGTCGATGAAATCCCCATTCGGAACTCCTACGAAAATCGAGCTTCTTTAAGGGACAATTTTGGGCTCCCGGGGAGGCCCAGTGACGAAAACTCGGTGAAAAGTCATATAAGACGAGGCCCGTTGGACCCCTAATTTTGCACACATCATTTATGGGGTACACTAAGATCAATGGAGTCGATGAAATCCCCATTCGGAACTCCTACGAAAATCGAGCTTCTTTAAGGGCCAATTTTGGGCTCCCGGGGAGGCCCTGTGACGAAAACTCGGTGAAAAGTCATATAAGACGAGGCCCGTTGGACCCCTAATTTTGCACACAACCTTTTAGGGGTGCACTAAGATCAATGGAGTCGATGAAATCCCCATTCGGAACTCCTACGAAAATCGAGCTTCTTTAAGGGCCAATTTTGGGCTCCCGGGGAGGCCCTGTGACGAAAACTCGGTGAAAAGTCATATAAGACGAGGCCCGTTGGACCCCTAATTTTGCACACATCATTTATGGGGTACCCATAGGTCACTGGAGTGGATGAAATCCGCATTCGGAACTCCTACGAAAATCGACCTTCTTTAAGGGCCAATTTTGGGCTCCCGGGGAGGCCCTGTGACGAAAACTCGGTGAAAAGTCATATAAGACGAGGCCCGTTGGACCCCCAATTTTGCACACAACCTTTTAGGGGTACACTAAGATCAATGGAGTCGATGAAATCCGCATTCGGAACTCCTACGAAAATCGAGCTTCTTTAAGGGCCAATTTTGGGCTCCCGGGGAGGCCCAGTGACGAAAACTCGGTGAAAAGTCATATAAGACGAGGCCCGTTGGACCCCTAATTTTGCACACATCATTTATGGGGTACACTAAGATCAATGGAGTCGATGAAAACCCCATTCGGAACTCCAACGAAAATCGAGCTTCTTTAAGGGCCAATTTTGGGCTCCCGGAAAGGCCCTGTGACGAAAACTCGGTGAAAAGTCATATAAGACGAGGCCCGTTGGACCCCTAATTTTGCACACATCATTTATGGGGTACCCATAGGTCACTGGAGTGGATGAAATCCGCATTCGGAACTCCTACGAAAATCGACCTTCTTTAAGGGCCAATTTTGGGCTCCCGGGGAGGCCCTGTGACGAAAACTCGGTGAAAAGTCATATAAGACGAGGCCCGTTGGACCCCCAATTTTGCACACAACCTTTTAGGGGTACACTAAGATCAATGGAGTCGATGAAATCCGCATTCGGAACTCCTACGAAAATCGAGCTTCTTTAAGGGACAATTTTGGGCTCCCGGGGAGGCCCTGTGACGAAAACTCGGTGAAAAGTCATATAAGACGAGGCCCGTTGGACCCCCAATTTTGCACACAACCTTTTAGGGGTACACTAAGATCAATGGAGTCGATGAAATCCGCATTCGGAACTCCTACGAAAATCGACCTTCTTTAAGGGCCAATTTTGGGCTCCCGGGGAGGCCCTGTGACGAAAACTCGGTGAAAAGTCATATAAGACGAGGCCCGTTGGACCCCCAATTTTGCACACAACCTTTTAGGGGTACACTAAGATCAATGGAGTCGATGAAATCCGCATTCGGAACTCCTACGAAAATCGAGCTTCTTTAAGGGACAATTTTGGGCTCCCGGGGAGGCCCAGTGACGAAAACTCGGTGAAAAGTCATATAAGACGAGGCCCGTTGGACCCCTAATTTTGCACACATCATTTATGGGGTACACTAAGATCAATGGAGTCGATGAAATCCTCATTCGGAACTCCTACGAAAATCGAGCTTCTTTAAGGGCCAATTTTGGGCTCCCGGGGAGGCCCTGTGACGAAAACTCGGTGAAAAGTCATATAAGACGAGGCCCGTTGGACCCCTAATTTTGCACACATCATTTATGGGGTACCCATAGGTCACTGGAGTGGATGAAATCCGCATTCGGAACTCCTACGAAAATCGACCTTCTTTAAGGGCCAATTTTGGGCTCCCGGGGAGGCCCTGTGACGAAAACTCGGTGAAAAGTCATATAAGACGAGGCCCGTTGGACCCCCAATTTTGCACACAACCTTTTAGGGGTACACTAAGATCAATGGAGTCGATGAAATCCGCATTCGGAACTCCTACGAAAATCGAGCTTCTTTAAGGGACAATTTTGGGCTCCCGGGGAGGCCCAGTGACGAAAACTCGGTGAAAAGTCATATAAGACGAGGCCCGTTGGACCCCTAATTTTGCACACATCATTTATGGGGTACACTAAGATCAATGGAGTCGATGAAATCCTCATTCGGAACTCCTACGAAAATCGAGCTTCTTTAAGGGCCAATTTTGGGCTCCCGGGGAGGCCCTGTGACGAAAACTCGGTGAAAAGTCATATAAGACGAGGCCCGTTGGACCCCTAATTTTGCACACATCATTTATGGGGTACCCATAGGTCACTGGAGTGGATGAAATCCGCATTCGGAACTCCTACGAAAATCGACCTTCTTTAAGGGCCAATTTTGGGCTCCCGGGGAGGCCCTTTGACGAAAACTCGGTGAAAAGTCATATAAGACGAGGCCCGTTGGACCCCCAATTTTGCACACAACCTTTTAGGGGTACACTAAGATCAATGGAGACGATGAAATCCGCATTCGGAACTCCTACGAAAATCGAGCTTCTTTAAGGGCCAATTTTGGGCTCCCGGGGAGGCCCTCTGACGAAAACTCGGTGAAAAGTCATATAAGAAGAGGCCCGTTGGACCCCTAATTTTGCACACAACCTTTTAGGGGTACACTAAGATCAATGGAGTCGATGAAATCCGCATTCGGAACTCCTACGAAAATCGAGCTTCTTTAAGGGCCAATTTTGGGCTCCCGGGGAGGCCCTGTGACGAAAACTCGGTGAAAAGTCATATAAGACGAGGCCCGTTGAACCCCTAATTTTGCACACAACCTTTTAGGGGTACACTAAGATCAATGGAGTCGATGAAATCCGCATTCGGAACTCCTACGAAAATCGAGCTTCTTTAAGGGCCAATTTTGGGCTCCCGGGGAGGCCCTGTGACGAAAACTCGGTGAAAAGTCATATAAGACGAGGCCCGTTGGACCCCTAATTTTGCACACAACCTTTTAGGGGTACCCAAAGGTCAATGGAGTCGATGAAATCCGCATTCGGAACTCCTACGAAAATCGAGCTTCTTTAAGGGCCAATTTTGGGCTCCCGGGGAGGCCCTGTGACGAAAACTCGGTGAAAAGTCATATAAGACGAGGCCCGTTGGACCCCTAATTTTGCACACAACCTTTTAGGGGTGCACTAAGATCAATGGAGTCGATGAAATCCGCATTCGGAACTCCTACGAAAATCGAGCTTCTTTAAGGGCCAATTTTGGGCTCCCGGGGAGGCCCTGTGACGAAAACTCGGTGAAAAGTCATATAAGACGAGGCCCGTTGAACCCCTAATTTTGCACACAACCTTTTAGGGGTACACTAAGATCAATGGAGTCGATGAAATCCGCATTCGGAACTCCTACGAAAATCGAGCTTCTTTAAGGGCCAATTTTGGGCTCCCGGGGAGGCCCTGTGACGAAAACTCGGTGAAAAGTCATATAAGACGAGGCCCGTTGGACCCCTAATTTTGCACACAACCTTTTAGGGGTACCCAAAGGTCAATGGAGTCGATGAAATCCGCATTCGGAACTCCTACGAAAATCGAGCTTCTTTAAGGGCCAATTTTGGGCTCCCGGGGAGGCCCTGTGACGAAAACTCGGTGAAAAGTCATATAAGACGAGGCCCGTTGGACCCCTAATTTTGCACACAACCTTTTAGGGGTGCACTAAGATCAATGGAGTCGATGAAATCCGCATTCGGAACTCCTACGAAAATCGAGCTTCTTTAAGGGCCAATTTTGGGCTCCCGGGGAGGCCCTGTGACGAAAACTCGGTGAAAAGTCATATAAGACGAGGCCCGTTGGACCCCTAATTTTGCACACAACCTTTTAGGGGTACACTAAGATCAATGGAGTCGATGAAATTCCCATTCGGAACTCCTACGAAAATCGACCTCTTTTAAGGGCCAATTTTGGGCTCCCGGGGAGGCCCTGTGACGAAAACTCGGTGAAAAGTCATATAAGACGAGGCCCGTTGGACCCCTAATTTTGCACACAACCTTTTAGGGGTACACTAAGATCAATGGAGTCGATGAAATCCCCATTCGGAACGCCTACGAAAATCGAGCTTCTTTAAGGGCCAATTTTGGGCTCCCGGGGAGGCCCTGTGACGAAAACTCGGTGAAAAGTCATATAAGACGAGGCCCGTTGGACCCCTAATTTTGCACACAACCTTTTAGGGGTACACTAAGATCAATGGAGTCGATGAAATCCCCATTCGGAACGCCTACGAAAATCGAGCTTCTTTAAGGGCCAATTTTGGGCTCCCGGGGAGGCCCTCTGACGAAAACTCGGTGAAAAGTCATATAAGAAGAGGCCCGTTGGACCCCTAATTTTGCACACAACCTTTTAGGGGTACACTAAGATCAATGGAGTCGATGAAATCCGCATTCGGAACTCCTACGAAAATCGAGCTTCTTTAAGGGCCAATTTTGGGCTCCCGGGGAGGCCCTGTGACGAAAACTCGGTGAAAAGTCATATAAGACGAGGCCCGTTGGACCCCTAATTTTGCACACATCATTTATGGGGTACACTAAGATCAATGGAGTCGATGAAAACCCCATTCGGAACTCCAACGAAAATCGAGCTTCTTTAAGGGCCAATTTTGGGCTCCCGGAAAGGCCCTGTGACGAAAACTCGGTGAAAAGTCATATAAGACGAGGCCCGTTGGACCCCCAATTTTGCACACAACCTTTTAGGGGTACACTAAGATCAATGGAGTCGATGAAATCCGCATTCGGAACTCCTACGAAAATCGAGCTTCTTTAAGGGCCAATTTTGGGCTCCCGGGGAGGCCCAGTGACGAAAACTCGGTGAAAAGTCATATAAGACGAGGCCCGTTGGACCCCTAATTTTGCACACATCATTTATGGGGTACACTAAGATCAATGGAGTCGATGAAAACCCCATTCGGAACTCCAACGAAAATCGAGCTTCTTTAAGGGCCAATTTTGGGCTCCCGGAAAGGCCCTGTGACGAAAACTCGGTGAAAAGTCATATAAGACGAGGCCCGTTGGACCCCTAATTTTGCACACATCATTTATGGGGTACCCATAGGTCACTGGAGTGGATGAAATCCGCATTCGGAACTCCTACGAAAATCGACCTTCTTTAAGGGCCAATTTTGGGCTCCCGGGGAGGCCCTGTGACGAAAACTCGGTGAAAAGTCATATAAGACGAGGCCCGTTGGACCCCCAATTTTGCACACAACCTTTTAGGGGTACACTAAGATCAATGGAGTCGATGAAATCCGCATTCGGAACTCCTACGAAAATCGAGCTTCTTTAAGGGACAATTTTGGGCTCCCGGGGAGGCCCTGTGACGAAAACTCGGTGAAAAGTCATATAAGACGAGGCCCGTTGGACCCCCAATTTTGCACACAACCTTTTAGGGGTACACTAAGATCAATGGAGTCGATGAAATCCGCATTCGGAACTCCTACGAAAATCGACCTTCTTTAAGGGCCAATTTTGGGCTCCCGGGGAGGCCCTGTGACGAAAACTCGGTGAAAAGTCATATAAGACGAGGCCCGTTGGACCCCCAATTTTGCACACAACCTTTTAGGGGTACACTAAGATCAATGGAGTCGATGAAATCCGCATTCGGAACTCCTACGAAAATCGAGCTTCTTTAAGGGACAATTTTGGGCTCCCGGGGAGGCCCAGTGACGAAAACTCGGTGAAAAGTCATATAAGACGAGGCCCGTTGGACCCCTAATTTTGCACACATCATTTATGGGGTACACTAAGATCAATGGAGTCGATGAAATCCTCATTCGGAACTCCTACGAAAATCGAGCTTCTTTAAGGGCCAATTTTGGGCTCCCGGGGAGGCCCTGTGACGAAAACTCGGTGAAAAGTCATATAAGACGAGGCCCGTTGGACCCCTAATTTTGCACACATCATTTATGGGGTACCCATAGGTCACTGGAGTGGATGAAATCCGCATTCGGAACTCCTACGAAAATCGACCTTCTTTAAGGGCCAATTTTGGGCTCCCGGGGAGGCCCTGTGACGAAAACTCGGTGAAAAGTCATATAAGACGAGGCCCGTTGGACCCCCAATTTTGCACACAACCTTTTAGGGGTACACTAAGATCAATGGAGTCGATGAAATCCGCATTCGGAACTCCTACGAAAATCGAGCTTCTTTAAGGGACAATTTTGGGCTCCCGGGGAGGCCCAGTGACGAAAACTCGGTGAAAAGTCATATAAGACGAGGCCCGTTGGACCCCTAATTTTGCACACATCATTTATGGGGTACACTAAGATCAATGGAGTCGATGAAATCCTCATTCGGAACTCCTACGAAAATCGAGCTTCTTTAAGGGCCAATTTTGGGCTCCCGGGGAGGCCCTGTGACGAAAACTCGGTGAAAAGTCATATAAGACGAGGCCCGTTGGACCCCTAATTTTGCACACATCATTTATGGGGTACCCATAGGTCACTGGAGTGGATGAAATCCGCATTCGGAACTCCTACGAAAATCGACCTTCTTTAAGGGCCAATTTTGGGCTCCCGGGGAGGCCCTTTGACGAAAACTCGGTGAAAAGTCATATAAGACGAGGCCCGTTGGACCCCCAATTTTGCACACAACCTTTTAGGGGTACACTAAGATCAATGGAGTCGATGAAATCCGCATTCGGAACTCCTACGAAAATCGAGCTTCTTTAAGGGACAATTTTGGGCTCCCGGGGAGGCCCAGTGACGAAAACTCGGTGAAAAGTCATATAAGACGAGGCCCGTTGGACCCCTAATTTTGCACACATCATTTATGGGGTACACTAAGATCAATGGAGTCGATGAAATCCCCATTCGGAACTCCTACGAAAATCGAGCTTCTTTAAGGGCCAATTTTGGGCTCCCGGGGAGGCCCTGTGACGAAAACTCGGTGAAAAGTCATATAAGACGAGGCCCGTTGGACCCCTAATTTTGCACACAACCTTTTAGGGGTGCACTAAGATCAATGGAGTCGATGAAATCCCCATTCGGAACTCCTACGAAAATCGAGCTTCTTTAAGGGCCAATTTTGGGCTCCCGGGGAGGCCCTGTGACGAAAACTCGGTGAAAAGTCATATAAGACGAGGCCCGTTGGACCCCTAATTTTGCACACATCATTTATGGGGTACCCATAGGTCACTGGAGTGGATGAAATCCGCATTCGGAACTCCTACGAAAATCGACCTTCTTTAAGGGCCAATTTTGGGCTCCCGGGGAGGCCCTGTGACGAAAACTCGGTGAAAAGTCATATAAGACGAGGCCCGTTGGACCCCCAATTTTGCACACAACCTTTTAGGGGTACACTAAGATCAATGGAGTCGATGAAATCCGCATTCGGAACTCCTACGAAAATCGAGCTTCTTTAAGGGACAATTTTGGGCTCCCGGGGAGGCCCTGTGACGAAAACTCGGTGAAAAGTCATATAAGACGAGGCCCGTTGGACCCCCAATTTTGCACACAACCTTTTAGGGGTACACTAAGATCAATGGAGTCGATGAAATCCGCATTCGGAACTCCTACGAAAATCGACCTTCTTTAAGGGCCAATTTTGGGCTCCCGGGGAGGCCCTGTGACGAAAACTCGGTGAAAAGTCATATAAGACGAGGCCCGTTGGACCCCCAATTTTGCACACAACCTTTTAGGGGTACACTAAGATCAATGGAGTCGATGAAATCCGCATTCGGAACTCCTACGAAAATCGAGCTTCTTTAAGGGACAATTTTGGGCTCCCGGGGAGGCCCAGTGACGAAAACTCGGTGAAAAGTCATATAAGACGAGGCCCGTTGGACCCCTAATTTTGCACACATCATTTATGGGGTACACTAAGATCAATGGAGTCGATGAAATCCTCATTCGGAACTCCTACGAAAATCGAGCTTCTTTAAGGGCCAATTTTGGGCTCCCGGGGAGGCCCTGTGACGAAAACTCGGTGAAAAGTCATATAAGACGAGGCCCGTTGGACCCCTAATTTTGCACACATCATTTATGGGGTACCCATAGGTCACTGGAGTGGATGAAATCCGCATTCGGAACTCCTACGAAAATCGACCTTCTTTAAGGGCCAATTTTGGGCTCCCGGGGAGGCCCTGTGACGAAAACTCGGTGAAAAGTCATATAAGACGAGGCCCGTTGGACCCCCAATTTTGCACACAACCTTTTAGGGGTACACTAAGATCAATGGAGTCGATGAAATCCGCATTCGGAACTCCTACGAAAATCGAGCTTCTTTAAGGGACAATTTTGGGCTCCCGGGGAGGCCCAGTGACGAAAACTCGGTGAAAAGTCATATAAGACGAGGCCCGTTGGACCCCTAATTTTGCACACATCATTTATGGGGTACACTAAGATCAATGGAGTCGATGAAATCCCCATTCGGAACTCCTACGAAAATCGAGCTTCTTTAAGGGCCAATTTTGGGCTCCCGGGGAGGCCCTGTGACGAAAACTCGGTGAAAAGTCATATAAGACGAGGCCCGTTGGACCCCTAATTTTGCACACATCATTTATGGGGTACCCATAGGTCACTGGAGTGGATGAAATCCGCATTCGGAACTCCTACGAAAATCGACCTTCTTTAAGGGCCAATTTTGGGCTCCCGGGGAGGCCCTGTGACGAAAACTCGGTGAAAAGTCATATAAGACGAGGCCCGTTGGACCCCCAATTTTGCACACAACCTTTTAGGGGTACACTAAGATCAATGGAGTCGATGAAATCCGCATTCGGAACTCCTACGAAAATCGAGCTTCTTTAAGGGACAATTTTGGGCTCCCGGGGAGGCCCAGTGACGAAAACTCGGTGAAAAGTCATATAAGACGAGGCCCGTTGGACCCCTAATTTTGCACACATCATTTATGGGGTACACTAAGATCAATGGAGTCGATGAAATCCCCATTCGGAACTCCTACGAAAATCGAGCTTCTTTAAGGGCCAATTTTGGGCTCCCGGGGAGGCCCTGTGACGAAAACTCGGTGAAAAGTCATATAAGACGAGGCCCGTTGGACCCCTAATTTTGCACACAACCTTTTAGGGGTGCACTAAGATCAATGGAGTCGATGAAATCCCCATTCGGAACTCCTACGAAAATCGAGCTTCTTTAAGGGCCAATTTTGGGCTCCCGGGGAGGCCCTGTGACGAAAACTCGGTGAAAAGTCATATAAGACGAGGCCCGTTGGACCCCTAATTTTGCACACAACCTTTTAGGGGTACACTAAGATCAATGGAGTCGATGAAATCCGCATTCGGAACTCCTACGAAAATCGACCTTCTTTAAGGGCCAATTTTGGGCTCCCGGGGAGGCCCTGTGACGAAAACTCGGTGAAAAGTC
This sequence comes from Oxyria digyna, assembly GCA_029168935.1. Taxonomy (NCBI): domain Eukaryota; kingdom Viridiplantae; phylum Streptophyta; class Magnoliopsida; order Caryophyllales; family Polygonaceae; genus Oxyria; species Oxyria digyna. The sequence goes on along the minus strand of JAPVLV010000026.1, from coordinate 159,692 downwards.
ATATAAGACGAGGCCCGTTGGACCCCCAATTTTGCACACAACCTTTTAGGGGTACACTAAGATCAATGGAGTCGATGAAATCCGCATTCGGAACTCCTACGAAAATCGAGCTTCTTTAAGGGACAATTTTGGGCTCCCGGGGAGGCCCTGTGACGAAAACTCGGTGAAAAGTCATATAAGACGAGGCCCGTTGGACCCCCAATTTTGCACACAACCTTTTAGGGGTACACTAAGATCAATGGAGTCGATGAAATCCGCATTCGGAACTCCTACGAAAATCGACCTTCTTTAAGGGCCAATTTTGGGCTCCCGGGGAGGCCCTGTGACGAAAACTCGGTGAAAAGTCATATAAGACGAGGCCCGTTGGACCCCCAATTTTGCACACAACCTTTTAGGGGTACACTAAGATCAATGGAGTCGATGAAATCCGCATTCGGAACTCCTACGAAAATCGAGCTTCTTTAAGGGACAATTTTGGGCTCCCGGGGAGGCCCAGTGACGAAAACTCGGTGAAAAGTCATATAAGACGAGGCCCGTTGGACCCCTAATTTTGCACACATCATTTATGGGGTACACTAAGATCAATGGAGTCGATGAAATCCTCATTCGGAACTCCTACGAAAATCGAGCTTCTTTAAGGGCCAATTTTGGGCTCCCGGGGAGGCCCTGTGACGAAAACTCGGTGAAAAGTCATATAAGACGAGGCCCGTTGGACCCCTAATTTTGCACACATCATTTATGGGGTACCCATAGGTCACTGGAGTGGATGAAATCCGCATTCGGAACTCCTACGAAAATCGACCTTCTTTAAGGGCCAATTTTGGGCTCCCGGGGAGGCCCTGTGACGAAAACTCGGTGAAAAGTCATATAAGACGAGGCCCGTTGGACCCCCAATTTTGCACACAACCTTTTAGGGGTACACTAAGATCAATGGAGTCGATGAAATCCGCATTCGGAACTCCTACGAAAATCGAGCTTCTTTAAGGGACAATTTTGGGCTCCCGGGGAGGCCCAGTGACGAAAACTCGGTGAAAAGTCATATAAGACGAGGCCCGTTGGACCCCTAATTTTGCACACATCATTTATGGGGTACACTAAGATCAATGGAGTCGATGAAATCCTCATTCGGAACTCCTACGAAAATCGAGCTTCTTTAAGGGCCAATTTTGGGCTCCCGGGGAGGCCCTGTGACGAAAACTCGGTGAAAAGTCATATAAGACGAGGCCCGTTGGACCCCTAATTTTGCACACATCATTTATGGGGTACCCATAGGTCACTGGAGTGGATGAAATCCGCATTCGGAACTCCTACGAAAATCGACCTTCTTTAAGGGCCAATTTTGGGCTCCCGGGGAGGCCCTGTGACGAAAACTCGGTGAAAAGTCATATAAGACGAGGCCCGTTGGACCCCCAATTTTGCACACAACCTTTTAGGGGTACACTAAGATCAATGGAGTCGATGAAATCCGCATTCGGAACTCCTACGAAAATCGAGCTTCTTTAAGGGACAATTTTGGGCTCCCGGGGAGGCCCAGTGACGAAAACTCGGTGAAAAGTCATATAAGACGAGGCCCGTTGGACCCCTAATTTTGCACACATCATTTATGGGGTACACTAAGATCAATGGAGTCGATGAAATCCCCATTCGGAACTCCTACGAAAATCGAGCTTCTTTAAGGGCCAATTTTGGGCTCCCGGGGAGGCCCTGTGACGAAAACTCGGTGAAAAGTCATATAAGACGAGGCCCGTTGGACCCCTAATTTTGCACACAACCTTTTAGGGGTGCACTAAGATCAATGGAGTCGATGAAATCCCCATTCGGAACTCCTACGAAAATCGAGCTTCTTTAAGGGCCAATTTTGGGCTCCCGGGGAGGCCCTGTGACGAAAACTCGGTGAAAAGTCATATAAGACGAGGCCCGTTGGACCCCTAATTTTGCACACATCATTTATGGGGTACCCATAGGTCACTGGAGTGGATGAAATCCGCATTCGGAACTCCTACGAAAATCGACCTTCTTTAAGGGCCAATTTTGGGCTCCCGGGGAGGCCCTGTGACGAAAACTCGGTGAAAAGTCATATAAGACGAGGCCCGTTGGACCCCCAATTTTGCACACAACCTTTTAGGGGTACACTAAGATCAATGGAGTCGATGAAATCCGCATTCGGAACTCCTACGAAAATCGAGCTTCTTTAAGGGACAATTTTGGGCTCCCGGGGAGGCCCTGTGACGAAAACTCGGTGAAAAGTCATATAAGACGAGGCCCGTTGGACCCCCAATTTTGCACACAACCTTTTAGGGGTACACTAAGATCAATGGAGTCGATGAAATCCGCATTCGGAACTCCTACGAAAATCGACCTTCTTTAAGGGCCAATTTTGGGCTCCCGGGGAGGCCCTGTGACGAAAACTCGGTGAAAAGTCATATAAGACGAGGCCCGTTGGACCCCTAATTTTGCACACAACCTTTTAGGGGTACACTAAGATCAATGGAGTCGATGAAATCCGCATTCGGAACTCCTACGAAAATCGAGCTTCTTTAAGGGCCAATTTTGGGCTCCCGGGGAGGCCCTGTGACGAAAACTCGGTGAAAAGTCATATAAGACGAGGCCCGTTGGACCCCCAATTTTGCACACAACCTTTTAGGGGTACACTAAGATCAATGGAGTCGATGAAATCCGCATTCGGAACTCCTACGAAAATCGACCTTCTTTAAGGGCCAATTTTGGGCTCCCGGGGAGGCCCTGTGACGAAAACTCGGTGAAAAGTCATATAAGACGAGGCCCGTTGGACCCCCAATTTTGCACACAACCTTTTAGGGGTACACTAAGATCAATGGAGTCGATGAAATCCGCATTCGGAACTCCTACGAAAATCGAGCTTCTTTAAGGGACAATTTTGGGCTCCCGGGGAGGCCCAGTGACGAAAACTCGGTGAAAAGTCATATAAGACGAGGCCCGTTGGACCCCTAATTTTGCACACATCATTTATGGGGTACACTAAGATCAATGGAGTCGATGAAATCCTCATTCGGAACTCCTACGAAAATCGAGCTTCTTTAAGGGCCAATTTTGGGCTCCCGGGGAGGCCCTGTGACGAAAACTCGGTGAAAAGTCATATAAGACGAGGCCCGTTGGACCCCTAATTTTGCACACATCATTTATGGGGTACCCATAGGTCACTGGAGTGGATGAAATCCGCATTCGGAACTCCTACGAAAATCGACCTTCTTTAAGGGCCAATTTTGGGCTCCCGGGGAGGCCCTGTGACGAAAACTCGGTGAAAAGTCATATAAGACGAGGCCCGTTGGACCCCCAATTTTGCACACAACCTTTTAGGGGTACACTAAGATCAATGGAGTCGATGAAATCCGCATTCGGAACTCCTACGAAAATCGAGCTTCTTTAAGGGACAATTTTGGGCTCCCGGGGAGGCCCTGTGACGAAAACTCGGTGAAAAGTCATATAAGACGAGGCCCGTTGGACCCCCAATTTTGCACACAACCTTTTAGGGGTACACTAAGATCAATGGAGTCGATGAAATCCGCATTCGGAACTCCTACGAAAATCGACCTTCTTTAAGGGCCAATTTTGGGCTCCCGGGGAGGCCCTGTGACGAAAACTCGGTGAAAAGTCATATAAGACGAGGCCCGTTGGACCCCCAATTTTGCACACAACCTTTTAGGGGTACACTAAGATCAATGGAGTCGATGAAATCCGCATTCGGAACTCCTACGAAAATCGAGCTTCTTTAAGGGACAATTTTGGGCTCCCGGGGAGGCCCAGTGACGAAAACTCGGTGAAAAGTCATATAAGACGAGGCCCGTTGGACCCCTAATTTTGCACACATCATTTATGGGGTACACTAAGATCAATGGAGTCGATGAAATCCTCATTCGGAACTCCTACGAAAATCGAGCTTCTTTAAGGGCCAATTTTGGGCTCCCGGGGAGGCTTTGTGACGAAAACTCGGTGAAAAGTCATATAAGACGAGGCCCGTTGGACCCCTAATTTTGCACACATCATTTATGGGGTACCCATAGGTCACTGGAGTGGATGAAATCCGCATTCGGAACTCCTACGAAAATCGACCTTCTTTAAGGGCCAATTTTGGGCTCCCGGGGAGGCCCTGTGACGAAAACTCGGTGAAAAGTCATATAAGACGAGGCCCGTTGGACCCCCAATTTTGCACACAACCTTTTAGGGGTACACTAAGATCAATGGAGTCGATGAAATCCGCATTCGGAACTCCTACGAAAATCGAGCTTCTTTAAGGGACAATTTTGGGCTCCCGGGGAGGCCCAGTGACGAAAACTCGGTGAAAAGTCATATAAGACGAGGCCCGTTGGACCCCTAATTTTGCACACATCATTTATGGGGTACACTAAGATCAATGGAGTCGATGAAATCCTCATTCGGAACTCCTACGAAAATCGAGCTTCTTTAAGGGCCAATTTTGGGCTCCCGGGGAGGCCCTGTGACGAAAACTCGGTGAAAAGTCATATAAGACGAGGCCCGTTGGACCCCTAATTTTGCACACATCATTTATGGGGTACCCATAGGTCACTGGAGTGGATGAAATCCGCATTCGGAACTCCTACGAAAATCGACCTTCTTTAAGGGCCAATTTTGGGCTCCCGGGGAGGACCTGTGACGAAAACTCGGTGAAAAGTCATATAAGACGAGGCCCGTTGGACCCCCAATTTTGCACACAACCTTTTAGGGGTACACTAAGATCAATGGAGTCGATGAAATCCGCATTCGGAACTCCTACGAAAATCGAGCTTCTTTAAGGGACAATTTTGGGCTCCCGGGGAGGCCCAGTGACGAAAACTCGGTGAAAAGTCATATAAGACGAGGCCCGTTGGACCCCTAATTTTGCACACATCATTTATGGGGTACACTAAGATCAATGGAGTCGATGAAATCCCCATTCGGAACTCCTACGAAAATCGAGCTTCTTTAAGGGCCAATTTTGGGCTCCCGGGGAGGCCCTGTGACGAAAACTCGGTGAAAAGTCATATAAGACGAGGCCCGTTGGACCCCTAATTTTGCACACAACCTTTTAGGGGTGCACTAAGATCAATGGAGTCGATGAAATCCCCATTCGGAACTCCTACGAAAATCGAGCTTCTTTAAGGGCCAATTTTGGGCTCCCGGGGAGGCCCTGTGACGAAAACTCGGTGAAAAGTCATATAAGACGAGGCCCGTTGGACCCCTAATTTTGCACACATCATTTATGGGGTACCCATAGGTCACTGGAGTGGATGAAATCCGCATTCGGAACTCCTACGAAAATCGACCTTCTTTAAGGGCCAATTTTGGGCTCCCGGGGAGGCCCTGTGACGAAAACTCGGTGAAAAGTCATATAAGACGAGGCCCGTTGGACCCCCAATTTTGCACACAACCTTTTAGGGGTACACTAAGATCAATGGAGTCGATGAAATCCGCATTCGGAACTCCTACGAAAATCGAGCTTCTTTAAGGGACAATTTTGGGCTCCCGGGGAGGCCCTGTGACGAAAACTCGGTGAAAAGTCATATAAGACGAGGCCCGTTGGACCCCCAATTTTGCACACAACCTTTTAGGGGTACACTAAGATCAATGGAGTCGATGAAATCCGCATTCGGAACTCCTACGAAAATCGACCTTCTTTAAGGGCCAATTTTGGGCTCCCGGGGAGGCCCTGTGACGAAAACTCGGTGAAAAGTCATATAAGACGAGGCCCGTTGGACCCCCAATTTTGCACACAACCTTTTAGGGGTACACTAAGATCAATGGAGTCGATGAAATCCGCATTCGGAACTCCTACGAAAATCGAGCTTCTTTAAGGGACAATTTTGGGCTCCCGGGGAGGCCCAGTGACGAAAACTCGGTGAAAAGTCATATAAGACGAGGCCCGTTGGACCCCTAATTTTGCACACATCATTTATGGGGTACACTAAGATCAATGGAGTCGATGAAATCCTCATTCGGAACTCCTACGAAAATCGAGCTTCTTTAAGGGCCAATTTTGGGCTCCCGGGGAGGCCCTGTGACGAAAACTCGGTGAAAAGTCATATAAGACGAGGCCCGTTGGACCCCTAATTTTGCACACATCATTTATGGGGTACCCATAGGTCACTGGAGTGGATGAAATCCGCATTCGGAACTCCTACGAAAATCGACCTTGGGCCAATTTTGGGCTCCCGGGGAGGCCCTGTGACGAAAACTCGGTGAAAAGTCATATAAGACGAGGCCCGTTGGACCCCCAATTTTGCACACAACCTTTTAGGGGTACACTAAGATCAATGGAGTCGATGAAATCCGCATTCGGAACTCCTACGAAAATCGAGCTTCTTTAAGGGACAATTTTGGGCTCCCGGGGAGGCCCAGTGACGAAAACTCGGTGAAAAGTCATATAAGACGAGGCCCGTTGGACCCCTAATTTTGCACACATCATTTATGGGGTACACTAAGATCAATGGAGTCGATGAAATCCTCATTCGGAACTCCTACGAAAATCGAGCTTCTTTAAGGGCCAATTTTGGGCTCCCGGGGAGGCCCTGTGACGAAAACTCGGTGAAAAGTCATATAAGACGAGGCCCGTTGGACCCCTAATTTTGCACACATCATTTATGGGGTACCCATAGGTCACTGGAGTGGATGAAATCCGCATTCGGAACTCCTACGAAAATCGACCTTCTTTAAGGGCCAATTTTGGGCTCCCGGGGAGGCCCTGTGACGAAAACTCGGTGAAAAGTCATATAAGACGAGGCCCGTTGGACCCCCAATTTTGCACACAACCTTTTAGGGGTACACTAAGATCAATGGAGTCGATGAAATCCGCATTCGGAACTCCTACGAAAATCGAGCTTCTTTAAGGGACAATTTTGGGCTCCCGGGGAGGCCCAGTGACGAAAACTCGGTGAAAAGTCATATAAGACGAGGCCCGTTGGACCCCTAATTTTGCACACATCATTTATGGGGTACACTAAGATCAATGGAGTCGATGAAATCCCCATTCGGAACTCCTACGAAAATCGAGCTTCTTTAAGGGCCAATTTTGGGCTCCCGGGGAGGCCCTGTGACGAAAACTCGGTGAAAAGTCATATAAGACGAGGCCCGTTGGATCCCTAATTTTGCACACAACCTTTTAGGGGTGCACTAAGATCAATGGAGTCGATGAAATCCCCATTCGGAACTCCTACGAAAATCGAGCTTCTTTAAGGGCCAATTTTGGGCTCCCGGGGAGGCCCTGTGACGAAAACTCGGTGAAAAGTCATATAAGACGAGGCCCGTTGGACCCCTAATTTTGCACACATCATTTATGGGGTACCCATAGGTCACTGGAGTGGATGAAATCCGCATTCGGAACTCCTACGAAAATCGACCTTCTTTAAGGGCCAATTTTGGGCTCCCGGGGAGGCCCTGTGACGAAAACTCGGTGAAAAGTCATATAAGACGAGGCCCGTTGGACCCCCAATTTTGCACACAACCTTTTAGGGGTACACTAAGATCAATGGAGTCGATGAAATCCGCATTCGGAACTCCTACGAAAATCGAGCTTCTTTAAGGGACAATTTTGGGCTCCCGGGGAGGCCCTGTGACGAAAACTCGGTGAAAAGTCATATAAGACGAGGCCCGTTGGACCCCCAATTTTGCACACAACCTTTTAGGGGTACACTAAGATCAATGGAGTCGATGAAATCCGCATTCGGAACTCCTACGAAAATCGACCTTCTTTAAGGGCCAATTTTGGGCTCCCGGGGAGGCCCTGTGACGAAAACTCGGTGAAAAGTCATATAAGACGAGGCCCGTTGGACCCCCAATTTTGCACACAACCTTTTAGGGGTACACTAAGATCAATGGAGTCGATGAAATCCGCATTCGGAACTCCTACGAAAATCGAGCTTCTTTAAGGGCCAATTTTGGGCTCCCGGGGAGGCCCAGTGACGAAAACTCGGTGAAAAGTCATATAAGACGAGGCCCGTTGGACCCCTAATTTTGCACACATCATTTATGGGGTACACTAAGATCAATGGAGTCGATGAAATCCGCATTCGGAACTCCTACGAAAATCGAGCTTCTTTAAGGGCCAATTTTGGGCTCCCGGGGAGGCCCTGTGACGAAAACTCGGTGAAAAGTCATATAAGACGAGGCCCGTTGGACCCCTAATTTTGCACACATCATTTATGGGGTACCCATAGGTCACTGGAGTGGATGAAATCCGCATTCGGAACTCCTACGAAAATCGACCTTCTTTAAGGGCCAATTTTGGGCTCCCGGGGAGGCCCTGTGACGAAAACTCGGTGAAAAGTCATATAAGACGAGGCCCGTTGGACCCCCAATTTTGCACACAACCTTTTAGGGGTACACTAAGATCAATGGAGTCGATGAAATCCGCATTCGGAACTCCTACGAAAATCGAGCTTCTTTAAGGGACAATTTTGGGCTCCCGGGGAGGCCCAGTGACGAAAACTCGGTGAAAAGTCATATAAGACGAGGCCCGTTGGACCCCTAATTTTGCACACATCATTTATGGGGTACACTAAGATCAATGGAGTCGATGAAATCCTCATTCGGAACTCCTACGAAAATCGAGCTTCTTTAAGGGCCAATTTTGGGCTCCCGGGGAGGCCCTGTGACGAAAACTCGGTGAAAAGTCATATAAGACGAGGCCCGTTGGACCCCTAATTTTGCACACATCATTTATGGGGTACCCATAGGTCACTGGAGTGGATGAAATCCGCATTCGGAACTCCTACGAAAATCGACCTTCTTTAAGGGCCAATTTTGGGCTCCCGGGGAGGCCCTGTGACGAAAACTCGGTGAAAAGTCATATAAGACGAGGCCCGTTGGACCCCCAATTTTGCACACAACCTTTTAGGGGTACACTAAGATCAATGGAGTCGATGAAATCCGCATTCGGAACTCCTACGAAAATCGAGCTTCTTTAAGGGACAATTTTGGGCTCCCGGGGAGGCCCAGTGACGAAAACTCGGTGAAAAGTCATATAAGACGAGGCCCGTTGGACCCCTAATTTTGCACACATCATTTATGGGGTACACTAAGATCAATGGAGTCGATGAAATCCCCATTCGGAACTCCTACGAAAATCGAGCTTCTTTAAGGGCCAATTTTGGGCTCCCGGGGAGGCCCTGTGACGAAAACTCGGTGAAAAGTCATATAAGACGAGGCCCGTTGGACCCCTAATTTTGCACACAACCTTTTAGGGGTGCACTAAGATCAATGGAGTCGATGAAATCCCCATTCGGAACTCCTACGAAAATCGAGCTTCTTTAAGGGCCAATTTTGGGCTCCCGGGGAGGCCCTGTGACGAAAACTCGGTGAAAAGTCATATAAGACGAGGCCCGTTGGACCCCTAATTTTGCACACATCATTTATGGGGTACCCATAGGTCACTGGAGTGGATGAAATCCGCATTCGGAACTCCTACGAAAATCGACCTTCTTTAAGGGCCAATTTTGGGCTCCCGGGGAGGCCCTGTGACGAAAACTCGGTGAAAAGTCATATAAGACGAGGCCCGTTGGACCCCCAATTTTGCACACAACCTTTTAGGGGTACACTAAGATCAATGGAGTCGATGAAATCCGCATTCGGAACTCCTACGAAAATCGAGCTTCTTTAAGGGACAATTTTGGGCTCCCGGGGAGGCCCAGTGACGAAAACTCGGTGAAAAGTCATATAAGACGAGGCCCGTTGGACCCCTAATTTTGCACACATCATTTATGGGGTACACTAAGATCAATGGAGTCGATGAAATCCCCATTCGGAACTCCTACGAAAATCGAGCTTCTTTAAGGGCCAATTTTGGGCTCCCGGGGAGGCCCTGTGACGAAAACTCGGTGAAAAGTCATATAAGACGAGGCCCGTTGGACCCCTAATTTTGCACACAACCTTTTAGGGGTACCCAAAGGTCAATGGAGTCGATGAAATCCGCATTCGGAACTCCTACGAAAATCGAGCTTCTTTAAGGGCCAATTTTGGGCTCCCGGGGAGGCCCTGTGACGAAAACTCGGTGAAAAGTCATATAAGACGAGGCCCGTTGGACCCCTAATTTTGCACACAACCTTTTAGGGGTGCACTAAGATCAATGGAGTCGATGAAATCCGCATTCGGAACTCCTACGAAAATCGAGCTTCTTTAAGGGCCAATTTTGGGCTCCCGGGGAGGCCCTGTGACGAAAACTCGGTGAAAAGTCATATAAGACGAGGCCCGTTGGACCCCTAATTTTGCACACAACCTTTTAGGGGTACACTAAGATCAATGGAGTCGATGAAATTCCCATTCGGAACTCCTACGAAAATCGACCTCTTTTAAGGGCCAATTTTGGGCTCCCGGGGAGGCCCTGTGACGAAAACTCAGTGAAAAGTCATATAAGACGAGGCCCGTTGGACCCCTAATTTTGCACACATCATTTATGGGGTACACTAAGATCAATGGAGTCGATGAAAACCCCATTCGGAACTCCAACGAAAATCGAGCTACTTTAAGGGCCAATTTTGGGCTCCCGGGGAGGCCCTGTGACGAAAACTCGGTGAAAAGTCATATAAGAAGAGGCCCGTTGGACCCCTAATTTTGCACACAACCTTTTAGGGGTACACTAAGATCAATGGAGACGATGAAATCCGCATTCGGAACTCCTACGAAAATCGAGCTTCTTTAAGGGCCAATTTTGGGCTCCCGGGGAGGCCCTCTGACGAAAACTCGGTGAAAAGTCATATAAGAAGAGGCCCGTTGGACCCCTAATTTTGCACACAACCTTTTAGGGGTACACTAAGATCAATGGAGTCGATGAAATCCGCATTCGGAACTCCTACGAAAATCGAGCTTCTTTAAGGGCCAATTTTGGGCTCCCGGGGAGGCCCTGTGACGAAAACTCGGTGAAAAGTCATATAAGACGAGGCCCGTTGAACCCCTAATTTTGCACACAACCTTTTAGGGGTACACTAAGATCAATGGAGTCGATGAAATCCGCATTCGGAACTCCTACGAAAATCGAGCTTCTTTAAGGGCCAATTTTGGGCTCCCGGGGAGGCCCTGTGACGAAAACTCGGTGAAAAGTCATATAAGACGAGGCCCGTTGGACCCCTAATTTTGCACACAACCTTTTAGGGGTACCCAAAGGTCAATGGAGTCGATGAAATCCGCATTCGGAACTCCTACGAAAATCGAGCTTCTTTAAGGGCCAATTTTGGGCTCCCGGGGAGGCCCTGTGACGAAAACTCGGTGAAAAGTCATATAAGACGAGGCCCGTTGGACCCCTAATTTTGCACACAACCTTTTAGGGGTGCACTAAGATCAATGGAGTCGATGAAATCCGCATTCGGAACTCCTACGAAAATCGAGCTTCTTTAAGGGCCAATTTTGGGCTCCCGGGGAGGCCCTGTGACGAAAACTCGGTGAAAAGTCATATAAGACGAGGCCCGTTGGACCCCTAATTTTGCACACAACCTTTTAGGGGTACACTAAGATCAATGGAGTCGATGAAATTCCCATTCGGAACTCCTACGAAAATCGACCTCTTTTAAGGGCCAATTTTGGGCTCCCGGGGAGGCCCTGTGACGAAAACTCGGTGAAAAGTCATATAAGACGAGGCCCGTTGGACCCCTAATTTTGCACACAACCTTTTAGGGGTACACTAAGATCAATGGAGTCGATGAAATCCCCATTCGGAACGCCTACGAAAATCGAGCTTCTTTAAGGGCCAATTTTGGGCTCCCGGGGAGGCCCTGTGACGAAAACTCGGTGAAAAGTCATATAAGACGAGGCCCGTTGGACCCCTAATTTTGCACACAACCTTTTAGGGGTGCACTAAGATCAATGGAGTCGATGAAATCCCCATTTGGAACTCCAACGAAAATCGACCTTCTTTAAGGGCCAATTTTGGGCTCCCGGGGAGGCCCTGTGACGAAAACTCGGTGAAAAGTCATATAAGAAGAGGCCCGTTGGACCCCTAATTTTGCACACAACCTTTTAGGGGTGCACTAAGATCAATGGAGTCGATGAAATCCCCATTCGGAACTCCTACGAAAATCGAGCTTCTTTAAGGGCCAATTTTGGGCTCCCGGGGAGGCCCTGTGACAAAAACTCGGTGAAAAGTCATATAAGACGAGGCCCGTTGGACCCCTAATTTTGCACACATCATTTATGGGGTACACTAAGATCAATGGAGTCGATGAAATCCCCATTCGGAACTCCTACGAAAATCGAGCTTCTTTAAGGGCCAATTTTGGGCTCCCGGGGAGGCCCTGTGACGAAAACTCGGTGAAAAGTCATATAAGACGAGGCCCGTTGGACCCCTAATTTTGCACACAACCTTTTAGGGGTGCACTAAGATCAATGGAGTCGATGAAATCCCCATTCGGAACTCCTACGAAAATCGACCTTCTTTAAGGGCCAATTTTGGGCTCCCGGGGAGGCCCTGTGACGAAAACTCGGTGAAAAGTCATATAAGACGAGGCCCGTTGGACCCCTAATTTTGCACACATCATTTATGGGGTACACTAAGATCAATGGAGTCGATGAAATCCCCATTCGGAACTCCTACGAAAATCGAGCTTCTTTAAGGGCCAATTTTGGGCTCCCGGGGAGGCCCTGTGACGAAAACTCGGTGAAAAGTCATATAAGACGAGGCCCGTTGGACCCCTAATTTTGCACACATCATTTATGGGGTACACTAAGATCAATGGAGTCGATGAAATCCCCATTCGGAACTCCTACGAAAATCGAGCTTCTTTAAGGGCCAATTTTGGGCTCCCGGGGAGGCCCTGTGACGAAAACTCGGTCAAAAGTCATATAAGACGAGGCCCGTTGGACCCCTAATTTTGCACACAACCTTTTAGGGGTGCACTAAGATCAATGGAGTCCATGAAATCCCCATTCGGAACTCCTACGAAAATCGAGCTTCTTTAAGGGCCAATTTTGGGCTCCCGGGGAGGCCCTGTGACGAAAACTCGGTGAAAAGTCATATAAGACGAGGCCCGTTGGACCCCTAATTTTGCACACATCCTTTTAGGGGTGCACTAAGATCAATGGAGTCGATGAAATCCCCATTTGGAACTCCAACGAAAATCGACCTTCTTTAAGGGCCAATTTTGGGCTCCCGGGGAGGCCCTGTGATGAAAACTCGGTGAAAAGTCATATAAGACGAGGCCCGTTGGACCCCTAATTTTGCACACATCATTTATGGGGTACACTAAGATCAATGGAGTCGATGAAATCCCCATTCGGAACTCCTACGAAAATCGAGCTTCTTTAAGGGCCAATTTTGGGCTCCCGGGGAGGCCCTGTGACGAAAACTCGGTGAAAAGTCATATAAGACGAGGCCCGTTGGACCCCTAATTTTGCACACAACCTTTTAGGGGTGCACTAAGATCAATGGAGTCGATGAAATCCCCATTCGGAACTCCTACGAAAATCGAGCTTCTTTAAGGGCCAATTTTGGGCTCCCGGGGAGGCCCTGTGACGAAAACTCGGTGAAAAGTCATATAAGACGAGGCCCGTTGGACCCCTAATTTTGCACACATCATTTATGGGGTACACTAAGATCAATGGAGTCGATGAAATCCCCATTCGGAACTCCTACGAAAATCGAGCTTCTTTAAGGGCCAATTTTGGGCTCCCGGGGAGGCCCTGTGACGAAAACTCGGTCAAAAGTCATATAAGACGAGGCCCGTTGGACCCCTAATTTTGCACACAACCTTTTAGGGGTGCACTAAGATCAATGGAGTCGATGAAATCCCCATTCGGAACTCCTACGAAAATCGAGCTTCTTTAAGGGCCAATTTTGGGCTCCCGGGGAGGCCCTGTGACGAAAACTCGGTGAAAAGTCATATAAGACGAGGCCCGTTGGACCCCTAATTTTGCACACATCATTTATGGGGTACACTAAGATCAATGGAGTCGATGAAATCCCCATTCGGAACTCCTACGAAAATCGAGCTTCTTTAAGGGCCAATTTTGGGCTCCCGGGGAGGCCCTGTGACGAAAACTCGGTCAAAAGTCATATAAGACGAGGCCCGTTGGACCCCTAATTTTGCACACAACCTTTTAGGGGTGCACTAAGATCAATGGAGTCGATGAAATCCCCATTCGGAACTCCTACGAAAATCGAGCTTCTTTAAGGGCCAATTTTGGGCTCCCGGGGAGGCCCTGTGACGAAAACTCGGTGAAAAGTCATATAAGACGAGGCCCGTTGGACCCCTAATTTTGCACACAACCTTTTAGGGGTGCACTAAGATCAATGGAGTCGATGAAATCCCCATTCGGAACTCCAACGAAAATCGACCTTCTTTAAGGGCCAATTTTGGGCTCCCGGGGAGGCCCTGTGACGAAAACTCGGTGAAAAGTCATATAAGACGAGGCCCGTTGGACCCCTAATTTTGCACACATCCTTTTAGGGGTGCACTAAGATCAATGGAGTCGATGAAATCCCCATTTGGAACTCCAACGAAAATCGACCTTCTTTAAGGGCCAATTTTGGGCTCCCGGGGAGGCCCTGTGACGAAAACTCGGTGAAAAGTCATATAAGACGAGGCCCGTTGGACCCCTAATTTTGCACACATCATTTATGGGGTACACTAAGATCAATGGAGTCGATGAAATCCCCATTCGGAACTCCAACGAAAATCGAGCTTCTTTAAGGGCCAATTTTGGGCTCCCGGGGAGGCCCTGTGACGAAAACTCGGTGAAAAGTCATATAAGACGAGGCCCGTTGGACCCCTAATTTTGCACACAACCTTTTAGGGGTGCACTAAGATCAATGGAGTCGATGAAATCCCCATTCGGAACTCCTACGAAAATCGAGCTTCTTTAAGGGCCAATTTTGGGCTCCCGGGGAGGCCCTGTGACGAAAACTCGGTGAAAAGTCATATAAGACGAGGCCCGTTGGACCCCTAATTTTGCACACATCATTTATGGGGTACACTAAGATCAATGGAGTCGATGAAATCCCCATTCGGAACTCCTACGAAAATCGAGCTTCTTTAAGGGCCAATTTTGGGCTCCCGGGGAGGCCCTGTGACGAAAACTCGGTGAAAAGTCATATAAGACGAGGCCCGTTGGACCCCTAATTTTGCACACATCATTTATGGGGTACACTAAGATCAATGGAGTCGATGAAATCCCCATTCGGAACTCCTACGAAAATCGAGCTTCTTTAAGGGCCAATTTTGGGCTCCCGGGGAGGCCCTGTGACGAAAACTCGGTCAAAAGTCATATAAGACGAGGCCCGTTGGACCCCTAATTTTGCACACAACCTTTTAGGGGTGCACTAAGATCAATGGAGTCCATGAAATCCCCATTCGGAACTCCTACGAAAATCGAGCTTCTTTAAGGGCCAATTTTGGGCTCCCGGGGAGGCCCTGTGACGAAAACTCGGTGAAAAGTCATATAAGACGAGGCCCGTTGGACCCCTAATTTTGCACACAACCTTTTAGGGGTGCACTAAGATCAATGGAGTCGATGAAATCCCCATTCGGAACTCCAACGAAAATCGACCTTCTTTAAGGGCCAATTTTGGGCTCCCGGGGAGGCCCTGTGATGAAAACTCGGTGAAAAGTCATATAAGACGAGGCCCGTTGGACCCCTAATTTTGCACACATCCTTTTAGGGGTGCACTAAGATCAATGGAGTCGATGAAATCCCCATTTGGAACTCCAACGAAAATCGACCTTCTTTAAGGGCCAATTTTGGGCTCCCGGGGAGGCCCTGTGATGAAAACTCGGTGAAAAGTCATATAAGACGAGGCCCGTTGGACCCCTAATTTTGCACACATCATTTATGGGGTACACTAAGATCAATGGAGTCGATGAAATCCCCATTCGGAACTCCTACGAAAATCGAGCTTCTTTAAGGGCCAATTTTGGGCTCCCGGGGAGGCCCTGTGACGAAAACTCGGTGAAAAGTCATATAAGACGAGGCCCGTTGGACCCCTAATTTTGCACACAACCTTTTAGGGGTGCACTAAGATCAATGGAGTCGATGAAATCCCCATTCGGAACTCCTACGAAAATCGAGCTTCTTTAAGGGCCAATTTTGGGCTCCCGGGGAGGCCCTGTGACGAAAACTCGGTGAAAAGTCATATAAGACGAGGCCCGTTGGACCCCTAATTTTGCACACATCATTTATGGGGTACACTAAGATCAATGGAGTCGATGAAATCCCCATTCGGAACTCCTACGAAAATCGAGCTTCTTTAAGGGCCAATTTTGGGCTCCCGGGGAGGCCCTGTGACGAAAACTCGGTCAAAAGTCATATAAGACGAGGCCCGTTGGACCCCTAATTTTGCACACAACCTTTTAGGGGTGCACTAAGATCAATGGAGTCGATGAAATCCCCATTCGGAACTCCTACGAAAATCGAGCTTCTTTAAGGGCCAATTTTGGGCTCCCGGGGAGGCCCTGTGACGAAAACTCGGTGAAAAGTCATATAAGACGAGGCCCGTTGGACCCCTAATTTTGCACACAACCTTTTAGGGGTGCACTAAGATCAATGGAGTCGATGAAATCCCCATTCGGAACTCCAACGAAAATCGACCTTCTTTAAGGGCCAATTTTGGGCTCCCGGGGAGGCCCTGTGACGAAAACTCGGTGAAAAGTCATATAAGACGAGGCCCGTTGGACCCCTAATTTTGCACACATCCTTTTAGGGGTGCACTAAGATCAATGGAGTCGATGAAATCCCCATTTGGAACTCCAACGAAAATCGACCTTCTTTAAGGGCCAATTTTGGGCTCCCGGGGAGGCCCTGTGACGAAAACTCGGTGAAAAGTCATATAAGACGAGGCCCGTTGGACCCCTAATTTTGCACACATCATTTATGGGGTACACTAAGATCAATGGAGTCGATGAAATCCCCATTCGGAACTCCAACGAAAATCGAGCTTCTTTAAGGGCCAATTTTGGGCTCCCGGGGAGGCCCTGTGACGAAAACTCGGTGAAAAGTCATATAAGACGAGGCCCGTTGGACCCCTAATTTTGCACACAACCTTTTAGGGGTGCACTAAGATCAATGGAGTCGATGAAATCCCCATTCGGAACTCCTACGAAAATCGAGCTTCTTTAAGGGCCAATTTTGGGCTCCCGGGGAGGCCCTGTGACGAAAACTCGGTGAAAAGTCATATAAGACGAGGCCCGTTGGACCCCTAATTTTGCACACATCATTTATGGGGTACACTAAGATCAATGGAGTCGATGAAATCCCCATTCGGAACTCCTACGAAAATCGAGCTTCTTTAAGGGCCAATTTTGGGCTCCCGGGGAGGCCCTGTGACGAAAACTCGGTGAAAAGTCATATAAGACGAGGCCCGTTGGACCCCTAATTTTGCACACATCATTTATGGGGTACACTAAGATCAATGGAGTCGATGAAATCCCCATTCGGAACTCCTACGAAAATCGAGCTTCTTTAAGGGCCAATTTTGGGCTCCCGGGGAGGCCCTGTGACGAAAACTCGGTCAAAAGTCATATAAGACGAGGCCCGTTGGACCCCTAATTTTGCACACAACCTTTTAGGGGTGCACTAAGATCAATGGAGTCCATGAAATCCCCATTCGGAACTCCTACGAAAATCGAGCTTCTTTAAGGGCCAATTTTGGGCTCCCGGGGAGGCCCTGTGACGAAAACTCGGTGAAAAGTCATATAAGACGAGGCCCGTTGGACCCCTAATTTTGCACACAACCTTTTAGGGGTGCACTAAGATCAATGGAGTCGATGAAATCCCCATTCGGAACTCCAACGAAAATCGACCTTCTTTAAGGGCCAATTTTGGGCTCCCGGGGAGGCCCTGTGATGAAAACTCGGTGAAAAGTCATATAAGACGAGGCCCGTTGGACCCCTAATTTTGCACACATCCTTTTAGGGGTGCACTAAGATCAATGGAGTCGATGAAATCCCCATTTGGAACTCCAACGAAAATCGACCTTCTTTAAGGGCCAATTTTGGGCTCCCGGGGAGGCCCTGTGATGAAAACTCGGTGAAAAGTCATATAAGACGAGGCCCGTTGGACCCCTAATTTTGCACACATCATTTATGGGGTACACTAAGATCAATGGAGTCGATGAAATCCCCATTCGGAACTCCTACGAAAATCGAGCTTCTTTAAGGGCCAATTTTGGGCTCCCGGGGAGGCCCTGTGACGAAAACTCGGTGAAAAGTCATATAAGACGAGGCCCGTTGGACCCCTAATTTTGCACACAACCTTTTAGGGGTGCACTAAGATCAATGGAGTCGATGAAATCCCCATTCGGAACTCCTACGAAAATCGAGCTTCTTTAAGGGCCAATTTTGGGCTCCCGGGGAGGCCCTGTGACGAAAACTCGGTGAAAAGTCATATAAGACGAGGCCCGTTGGACCCCTAATTTTGCACACATCATTTATGGGGTACACTAAGATCAATGGAGTCGATGAAATCCCCATTCGGAACTCCTACGAAAATCGAGCTTCTTTAAGGGCCAATTTTGGGCTCCCGGGGAGGCCCTGTGACGAAAACTCGGTCAAAAGTCATATAAGACGAGGCCCGTTGGACCCCTAATTTTGCACACAACCTTTTAGGGGTGCACTAAGATCAATGGAGTCGATGAAATCCCCATTCGGAACTCCTACGAAAATCGAGCTTCTTTAAGGGCCAATTTTGGGCTCCCGGGGAGGCCCTGTGACGAAAACTCGGTGAAAAGTCATATAAGACGAGGCCCGTTGGACCCCTAATTTTGCACACAACCTTTTAGGGGTGCACTAAGATCAATGGAGTCGATGAAATCCCCATTCGGAACTCCAACGAAAATCGACCTTCTTTAAGGGCCAATTTTGGGCTCCCGGGGAGGCCCTGTGACGAAAACTCGGTGAAAAGTCATATAAGACGAGGCCCGTTGGACCCCTAATTTTGCACACATCCTTTTAGGGGTGCACTAAGATCAATGGAGTCGATGAAATCCCCATTTGGAACTCCAACGAAAATCGACCTTCTTTAAGGGCCAATTTTGGGCTCCCGGGGAGGCCCTGTGACGAAAACTCGGTGAAAAGTCATATAAGACGAGGCCCGTTGGACCCCTAATTTTGCACACATCATTTATGGGGTACACTAAGATCAATGGAGTCGATGAAATCCCCATTCGGAACTCCAACGAAAATCGAGCTTCTTTAAGGGCCAATTTTGGGCTCCCGGGGAGGCCCTGTGACGAAAACTCGGTGAAAAGTCATATAAGACGAGGCCCGTTGGACCCCTAATTTTGCACACAACCTTTTAGGGGTGCACTAAGATCAATGGAGTCGATGAAATCCCCATTCGGAACTCCTACGAAAATCGAGCTTCTTTAAGGGCCAATTTTGGGCTCCCGGGGAGGCCCTGTGACGAAAACTCGGTGAAAAGTCATATAAGACGAGGCCCGTTGGACCCCTAATTTTGCACACATCATTTATGGGGTACACTAAGATCAATGGAGTCGATGAAATCCCCATTCGGAACTCCTACGAAAATCGAGCTTCTTTAAGGGCCAATTTTGGGCTCCCGGGGAGGCCCTGTGACGAAAACTCGGTGAAAAGTCATATAAGACGAGGCCCGTTGGACCCCTAATTTTGCACACATCATTTATGGGGTACACTAAGATCAATGGAGTCGATGAAATCCCCATTCGGAACTCCTACGAAAATCGAGCTTCTTTAAGGGCCAATTTTGGGCTCCCGGGGAGGCCCTGTGACGAAAACTCGGTCAAAAGTCATATAAGACGAGGCCCGTTGGACCCCTAATTTTGCACACAACCTTTTAGGGGTGCACTAAGATCAATGGAGTCCATGAAATCCCCATTCGGAACTCCTACGAAAATCGAGCTTCTTTAAGGGCCAATTTTGGGCTCCCGGGGAGGCCCTGTGACGAAAACTCGGTGAAAAGTCATATAAGACGAGGCCCGTTGGACCCCTAATTTTGCACACAACCTTTTAGGGGTGCACTAAGATCAATGGAGTCGATGAAATCCCCATTCGGAACTCCAACGAAAATCGACCTTCTTTAAGGGCCAATTTTGGGCTCCCGGGGAGGCCCTGTGATGAAAACTCGGTGAAAAGTCATATAAGACGAGGCCCGTTGGACCCCTAATTTTGCACACATCCTTTTAGGGGTGCACTAAGATCAATGGAGTCGATGAAATCCCCATTTGGAACTCCAACGAAAATCGACCTTCTTTAAGGGCCAATTTTGGGCTCCCGGGGAGGCCCTGTGATGAAAACTCGGTGAAAAGTCATATAAGACGAGGCCCGTTGGACCCCTAATTTTGCACACATCATTTATGGGGTACACTAAGATCAATGGAGTCGATGAAATCCCCATTCGGAACTCCTACGAAAATCGAGCTTCTTTAAGGGCCAATTTTGGGCTCCCGGGGAGGCCCTGTGACGAAAACTCGGTGAAAAGTCATATAAGACGAGGCCCGTTGGACCCCTAATTTTGCACACAACCTTTTAGGGGTGCACTAAGATCAATGGAGTCGATGAAATCCCCATTCGGAACTCCTACGAAAATCGAGCTTCTTTAAGGGCCAATTTTGGGCTCCCGGGGAGGCCCTGTGACGAAAACTCGGTGAAAAGTCATATAAGACGAGGCCCGTTGGACCCCTAATTTTGCACACATCATTTATGGGGTACACTAAGATCAATGGAGTCGATGAAATCCCCATTCGGAACTCCTACGAAAATCGAGCTTCTTTAAGGGCCAATTTTGGGCTCCCGGGGAGGCCCTGTGACGAAAACTCGGTCAAAAGTCATATAAGACGAGGCCCGTTGGACCCCTAATTTTGCACACAACCTTTTAGGGGTGCACTAAGATCAATGGAGTCGATGAAATCCCCATTCGGAACTCCTACGAAAATCGAGCTTCTTTAAGGGCCAATTTTGGGCTCCCGGGGAGGCCCTGTGACGAAAACTCGGTGAAAAGTCATATAAGACGAGGCCCGTTGGACCCCTAATTTTGCACACAACCTTTTAGGGGTGCACTAAGATCAATGGAGTCGATGAAATCCCCATTCGGAACTCCAACGAAAATCGACCTTCTTTAAGGGCCAATTTTGGGCTCCCGGGGAGGCCCTGTGACGAAAACTCGGTGAAAAGTCATATAAGACGAGGCCCGTTGGACCCCTAATTTTGCACACATCCTTTTAGGGGTGCACTAAGATCAATGGAGTCGATGAAATCCCCATTTGGAACTCCAACGAAAATCGACCTTCTTTAAGGGCCAATTTTGGGCTCCCGGGGAGGCCCTGTGACGAAAACTCGGTGAAAAGTCATATAAGACGAGGCCCGTTGGACCCCTAATTTTGCACACATCATTTATGGGGTACACTAAGATCAATGGAGTCGATGAAATCCCCATTCGGAACTCCAACGAAAATCGAGCTTCTTTAAGGGCCAATTTTGGGCTCCCGGGGAGGCCCTGTGACGAAAACTCGGTGAAAAGTCATATAAGACGAGGCCCGTTGGACCCCTAATTTTGCACACAACCTTTTAGGGGTGCACTAAGATCAATGGAGTCGATGAAATCCCCATTCGGAACTCCTACGAAAATCGAGCTTCTTTAAGGGCCAATTTTGGGCTCCCGGGGAGGCCCTGTGACGAAAACTCGGTGAAAAGTCATATAAGACGAGGCCCGTTGGACCCCTAATTTTGCACACATCATTTATGGGGTACACTAAGATCAATGGAGTCGATGAAATCCCCATTCGGAACTCCTACGAAAATCGAGCTTCTTTAAGGGCCAATTTTGGGCTCCCGGGGAGGCCCTGTGACGAAAACTCGGTGAAAAGTCATATAAGACGAGGCCCGTTGGACCCCTAATTTTGCACACATCATTTATGGGGTACACTAAGATCAATGGAGTCGATGAAATCCCCATTCGGAACTCCTACGAAAATCGAGCTTCTTTAAGGGCCAATTTTGGGCTCCCGGGGAGGCCCTGTGACGAAAACTCGGTCAAAAGTCATATAAGACGAGGCCCGTTGGACCCCTAATTTTGCACACAACCTTTTAGGGGTGCACTAAGATCAATGGAGTCCATGAAATCCCCATTCGGAACTCCTACGAAAATCGAGCTTCTTTAAGGGCCAATTTTGGGCTCCCGGGGAGGCCCTGTGACGAAAACTCGGTGAAAAGTCATATAAGACGAGGCCCGTTGGACCCCTAATTTTGCACACAACCTTTTAGGGGTGCACTAAGATCAATGGAGTCGATGAAATCCCCATTCGGAACTCCAACGAAAATCGACCTTCTTTAAGGGCCAATTTTGGGCTCCCGGGGAGGCCCTGTGATGAAAACTCGGTGAAAAGTCATATAAGACGAGGCCCGTTGGACCCCTAATTTTGCACACATCCTTTTAGGGGTGCACTAAGATCAATGGAGTCGATGAAATCCCCATTTGGAACTCCAACGAAAATCGACCTTCTTTAAGGGCCAATTTTGGGCTCCCGGGGAGGCCCTGTGATGAAAACTCGGTGAAAAGTCATATAAGACGAGGCCCGTTGGACCCCTAATTTTGCACACATCATTTATGGGGTACACTAAGATCAATGGAGTCGATGAAATCCCCATTCGGAACTCCTACGAAAATCGAGCTTCTTTAAGGGCCAATTTTGGGCTCCCGGGGAGGCCCTGTGACGAAAACTCGGTGAAAAGTCATATAAGACGAGGCCCGTTGGACCCCTAATTTTGCACACAACCTTTTAGGGGTGCACTAAGATCAATGGAGTCGATGAAATCCCCATTCGGAACTCCTACGAAAATCGAGCTTCTTTAAGGGCCAATTTTGGGCTCCCGGGGAGGCCCTGTGACGAAAACTCGGTGAAAAGTCATATAAGACGAGGCCCGTTGGACCCCTAATTTTGCACACATCATTTATGGGGTACACTAAGATCAATGGAGTCGATGAAATCCCCATTCGGAACTCCTACGAAAATCGAGCTTCTTTAAGGGCCAATTTTGGGCTCCCGGGGAGGCCCTGTGACGAAAACTCGGTCAAAAGTCATATAAGACGAGGCCCGTTGGACCCCTAATTTTGCACACAACCTTTTAGGGGTGCACTAAGATCAATGGAGTCGATGAAATCCCCATTCGGAACTCCTACGAAAATCGAGCTTCTTTAAGGGCCAATTTTGGGCTCCCGGGGAGGCCCTGTGACGAAAACTCGGTGAAAAGTCATATAAGACGAGGCCCGTTGGACCCCTAATTTTGCACACAACCTTTTAGGGGTGCACTAAGATCAATGGAGTCGATGAAATCCCCATTCGGAACTCCAACGAAAATCGACCTTCTTTAAGGGCCAATTTTGGGCTCCCGGGGAGGCCCTGTGACGAAAACTCGGTGAAAAGTCATATAAGACGAGGCCCGTTGGACCCCTAATTTTGCACACATCCTTTTAGGGGTGCACTAAGATCAATGGAGTCGATGAAATCCCCATTTGGAACTCCAACGAAAATCGACCTTCTTTAAGGGCCAATTTTGGGCTCCCGGGGAGGCCCTGTGACGAAAACTCGGTGAAAAGTCATATAAGAAGAGGCCCGTTGGACCCCTAATTTTGCACACAACCTTTTAGGGGTGCACTAAGATCAATGGAGTCGATGAAATCCCCATTCGGAACTCCTACGAAAATCGAGCTTCTTTAAGGGCCAATTTTGGGCTCCCGGGGAGGCCCTGTGACAAAAACTCGGTGAAAAGTCATATAAGACGAGGCCCGTTGGACCCCTAATTTTGCACACATCATTTATGGGGTACACTAAGATCAATGGAGTCGATGAAATCCCCATTCGGAACTCCTACGAAAATCGAGCTTCTTTAAGGGCCAATTTTGGGCTCCCGGGGAGGCCCTGTGACGAAAACTCGGTGAAAAGTCATATAAGACGAGGCCCGTTGGACCCCTAATTTTGCACACAACCTTTTAGGGGTGCACTAAGATCAATGGAGTCGATGAAATCCCCATTCGGAACTCCTACGAAAATCGACCTTCTTTAAGGGCCAATTTTGGGCTCCCGGGGAGGCCCTGTGACGAAAACTCGGTGAAAAGTCATATAAGACGAGGCCCGTTGGACCCCTAATTTTGCACACATCATTTATGGGGTACACTAAGATCAATGGAGTCGATGAAATCCCCATTCGGAACTCCTACGAAAATCGAGCTTCTTTAAGGGCCAATTTTGGGCTTCCGGGGAGGCCCTGTGACGAAAACTCGGTGAAAAGTCATATAAGACGAGGCCCGTTGGACCCCTAATTTTGCACACATCATTTATGGGGTACACTAAGATCAATGGAGTCGATGAAATCCCCATTCGGAACTCCTACGAAAATCGAGCTTCTTTAAGGGCCAATTTTGGGCTCCCGGGGAGGCCCTGTGACGAAAACTCGGTCAAAAGTCATATAAGACGAGGCCCGTTGGACCCCTAATTTTGCACACAACCTTTTAGGGGTGCACTAAGATCAATGGAGTCCATGAAATCCCCATTCGGAACTCCTACGAAAATCGAGCTTCTTTAAGGGCCAATTTTGGGCTCCCGGGGAGGCCCTGTGACGAAAACTCGGTCAAAAGTCATATAAGACGAGGCCCGTTGGACCCCTAATTTTGCACACAACCTTTTAGGGGTGCACTAAGATCAATGGAGTCGATGAAATCCCCATTCGGAACTCCTACGAAAATCGAGCTTCTTTAAGGGCCAATTTTGGGCTACCGGGGAGGCCCTGTGACGAAAACTCGGTGAAAAGTCATATAAGACGAGGCCCGTTGGACCCCTAATTTTGCACACAACCTTTTAGGGGTGCACTAAGATCAATGGAGTCGATGAAATCCCCATTCGGAACTCCAACGAAAATCGACCTTCTTTAAGGGCCAATTTTGGGCTCCCGGGGAGGCCCTGTGACGAAAACTCGGTCAAAAGTCATATAAGACGAGGCCCGTTGGACCCCTAATTTTGCACACAACCTTTTAGGGGTGCACTAAGATCAATGGAGTCGATGAAATCCCCATTCGGAACTCCTACGAAAATCGAGCTTCTTTAAGGGCCAATTTTGGGCTCCCGGGGAGGCCCTGTGACGAAAACTCGGTGAAAAGTCATATAAGACGAGGCCCGTTGGACCCCTAATTTTGCACACATCCTTTTAGGGGTGCACTAAGATCAATGGAGTCGATGAAATCCCCATTTGGAACTCCAACGAAAATCGACCTTCTTTAAGGGCCAATTTTGGGCTCCCGGGGAGGCCCTGTGATGAAAACTCGGTGAAAAGTCATATAAGACGAGGCCCGTTGGACCCCTAATTTTGCACACATCATTTATGGGGTACACTAAGATCAATGGAGTCGATGAAATCCCCATTCGGAACTCCAACGAAAATCGAGCTTCTTTAAGGGCCAATTTTGGGCTCCCGGGGAGGCCCTGTGACGAAAACTCGGTGAAAAGTCATATAAGACGAGGCCCGTTGGACCCCTAATTTTGCACACAACCTTTTAGGGGTGCACTAAGATCAATGGAGTCGATGAAATCCCCATTCGGAACTCCTACGAAAATCGAGCTTCTTTAAGGGCCAATTTTGGGCTCCCGGGGAGGCCCTGTGACGAAAACTCGGTGAAAAGTCATATAAGACGAGGCCCGTTGGACCCCTAATTTTGCACACATCATTTATGGGGTACACTAAGATCAATGGAGTCGATGAAATCCCCATTCGGAACTCCTACGAAAATCGAGCTTCTTTAAGGGCCAATTTTGGGCTCCCGGGGAGGCCCTGTGACGAAAACTCGGTGAAAAGTCATATAAGACGAGGCCCGTTGGACCCCTAATTTTGCACACATCATTTATGGGGTACACTAAGATCAATGGAGTCGATGAAATCCCCATTCGGAACTCCTACGAAAATCGAGCTTCTTTAAGGGCCAATTTTGGGCTCCCGGGGAGGCCCTGTGACGAAAACTCGGTCAAAAGTCATATAAGACGAGGCCCGTTGGACCCCTAATTTTGCACACAACCTTTTAGGGGTGCACTAAGATCAATGGAGTCCATGAAATCCCCATTCGGAACTCCTACGAAAATCGAGCTTCTTTAAGGGCCAATTTTGGGCTCCCGGGGAGGCCCTGTGACGAAAACTCGGTGAAAAGTCATATAAGACGAGGCCCGTTGGACCCCTAATTTTGCACACAACCTTTTAGGGGTGCACTAAGATCAATGGAGTCGATGAAATCCCCATTCGGAACTCCAACGAAAATCGACCTTCTTTAAGGGCCAATTTTGGGCTCCCGGGGAGGCCCTGTGATGAAAACTCGGTGAAAAGTCATATAAGACGAGGCCCGTTGGACCCCTAATTTTGCACACATCCTTTTAGGGGTGCACTAAGATCAATGGAGTCGATGAAATCCCCATTTGGAACTCCAACGAAAATCGACCTTCTTTAAGGGCCAATTTTGGGCTCCCGGGGAGGCCCTGTGATGAAAACTCGGTGAAAAGTCATATAAGACGAGG
Organism: Oxyria digyna; assembly: GCA_029168935.1. Classification (NCBI taxonomy): domain Eukaryota; kingdom Viridiplantae; phylum Streptophyta; class Magnoliopsida; order Caryophyllales; family Polygonaceae; genus Oxyria; species Oxyria digyna. The sequence continues at coordinate 133,216 of JAPVLV010000026.1, read as the reverse complement.
CCCGTTGGACCCCTAATTTTGCACACATCATTTATGGGGTACACTAAGATCAATGGAGTCGATGAAATCCCCATTCGGAACTCCTACGAAAATCGAGCTTCTTTAAGGGCCAATTTTGGGCTCCCGGGGAGGCCCTGTGACGAAAACTCGGTGAAAAGTCATATAAGACGAGGCCCGTTGGACCCCTAATTTTGCACACATCATTTATGGGGTACACTAAGATCAATGGAGTCGATGAAATCCCCATTCGGAACTCCAACGAAAATCGAGCTTCTTTAAGGGCCAATTTTGGGCTCCCGGGGAGGCCCTGTGACGAAAACTCGGTGAAAAGTCATATAAGACGAGGCCCGTTGGACCCCTAATTTTGCACACAACCTTTTAGGGGTGCACTAAGATCAATGGAGTCGATGAAATCCCCATTCGGAACTCCTACGAAAATCGAGCTTCTTTAAGGGCCAATTTTGGGCTCCCGGGGAGGCCCTGTGACGAAAACTCGGTGAAAAGTCATATAAGACGAGGCCCGTTGGACCCCTAATTTTGCACACATCATTTATGGGGTACACTAAGATCAATGGAGTCGATGAAATCCCCATTCGGAACTCCTACGAAAATCGAGCTTCTTTAAGGGCCAATTTTGGGCTCCCGGGGAGGCCCTGTGACGAAAACTCGGTGAAAAGTCATATAAGACGAGGCCCGTTGGACCCCTAATTTTGCACACATCATTTATGGGGTACACTAAGATCAATGGAGTCGATGAAATCCCCATTCGGAACTCCTACGAAAATCGAGCTTCTTTAAGGGCCAATTTTGGGCTCCCGGGGAGGCCCTGTGACGAAAACTCGGTCAAAAGTCATATAAGACGAGGCCCGTTGGACCCCTAATTTTGCACACAACCTTTTAGGGGTGCACTAAGATCAATGGAGTCCATGAAATCCCCATTCGGAACTCCTACGAAAATCGAGCTTCTTTAAGGGCCAATTTTGGGCTCCCGGGGAGGCCCTGTGACGAAAACTCGGTGAAAAGTCATATAAGACGAGGCCCGTTGGACCCCTAATTTTGCACACAACCTTTTAGGGGTGCACTAAGATCAATGGAGTCGATGAAATCCCCATTCGGAACTCCAACGAAAATCGACCTTCTTTAAGGGCCAATTTTGGGCTCCCGGGGAGGCCCTGTGATGAAAACTCGGTGAAAAGTCATATAAGACGAGGCCCGTTGGACCCCTAATTTTGCACACATCCTTTTAGGGGTGCACTAAGATCAATGGAGTCGATGAAATCCCCATTTGGAACTCCAACGAAAATCGACCTTCTTTAAGGGCCAATTTTGGGCTCCCGGGGAGGCCCTGTGATGAAAACTCGGTGAAAAGTCATATAAGACGAGGCCCGTTGGACCCCTAATTTTGCACACATCATTTATGGGGTACACTAAGATCAATGGAGTCGATGAAATCCCCATTCGGAACTCCTACGAAAATCGAGCTTCTTTAAGGGCCAATTTTGGGCTCCCGGGGAGGCCCTGTGACGAAAACTCGGTGAAAAGTCATATAAGACGAGGCCCGTTGGACCCCTAATTTTGCACACAACCTTTTAGGGGTGCACTAAGATCAATGGAGTCGATGAAATCCCCATTCGGAACTCCTACGAAAATCGAGCTTCTTTAAGGGCCAATTTTGGGCTCCCGGGGAGGCCCTGTGACGAAAACTCGGTGAAAAGTCATATAAGACGAGGCCCGTTGGACCCCTAATTTTGCACACATCATTTATGGGGTACACTAAGATCAATGGAGTCGATGAAATCCCCATTCGGAACTCCTACGAAAATCGAGCTTCTTTAAGGGCCAATTTTGGGCTCCCGGGGAGGCCCTGTGACGAAAACTCGGTCAAAAGTCATATAAGACGAGGCCCGTTGGACCCCTAATTTTGCACACAACCTTTTAGGGGTGCACTAAGATCAATGGAGTCGATGAAATCCCCATTCGGAACTCCTACGAAAATCGAGCTTCTTTAAGGGCCAATTTTGGGCTCCCGGGGAGGCCCTGTGACGAAAACTCGGTGAAAAGTCATATAAGACGAGGCCCGTTGGACCCCTAATTTTGCACACATCCTTTTAGGGGTGCACTAAGATCAATGGAGTCGATGAAATCCCCATTTGGAACTCCAACGAAAATCGACCTTCTTTAAGGGCCAATTTTGGGCTCCCGGGGAGGCCCTGTGATGAAAACTCGGTGAAAAGTCATATAAGACGAGGCCCGTTGGACCCCTAATTTTGCACACATCATTTATGGGGTACACTAAGATCAATGGAGTCGATGAAATCCCCATTCGGAACTCCAACGAAAATCGAGCTTCTTTAAGGGCCAATTTTGGGCTCCCGGGGAGGCCCTGTGACGAAAACTCGGTGAAAAGTCATATAAGACGAGGCCCGTTGGACCCCTAATTTTGCACACAACCTTTTAGGGGTGCACTAAGATCAATGGAGTCGATGAAATCCCCATTCGGAACTCCTACGAAAATCGAGCTTCTTTAAGGGCCAATTTTGGGCTCCCGGGGAGGCCCTGTGACGAAAACTCGGTGAAAAGTCATATAAGACGAGGCCCGTTGGACCCCTAATTTTGCACACATCATTTATGGGGTACACTAAGATCAATGGAGTCGATGAAATCCCCATTCGGAACTCCTACGAAAATCGAGCTTCTTTAAGGGCCAATTTTGGGCTCCCGGGGAGGCCCTGTGACGAAAACTCGGTCAAAAGTCATATAAGACGAGGCCCGTTGGACCCCTAATTTTGCACACAACCTTTTAGGGGTGCACTAAGATCAATGGAGTCGATGAAATCCCCATTCGGAACTCCTACGAAAATCGAGCTTCTTTAAGGGCCAATTTTGGGCTCCCGGGGAGGCCCTGTGACGAAAACTCGGTGAAAAGTCATATAAGACGAGGCCCGTTGGACCCCTAATTTTGCACACATCCTTTTAGGGGTGCACTAAGATCAATGGAGTCGATGAAATCCCCATTTGGAACTCCAACGAAAATCGACCTTCTTTAAGGGCCAATTTTGGGCTCCCGGGGAGGCCCTGTGATGAAAACTCGGTGAAAAGTCATATAAGACGAGGCCCGTTGGACCCCTAATTTTGCACACATCATTTATGGGGTACACTAAGATCAATGGAGTCGATGAAATCCCCATTCGGAACTCCAACGAAAATCGAGCTTCTTTAAGGGCCAATTTTGGGCTCCCGGGGAGGCCCTGTGACGAAAACTCGGTGAAAAGTCATATAAGACGAGGCCCGTTGGACCCCTAATTTTGCACACAACCTTTTAGGGGTGCACTAAGATCAATGGAGTCGATGAAATCCCCATTCGGAACTCCTACGAAAATCGAGCTTCTTTAAGGGCCAATTTTGGGCTCCCGGGGAGGCCCTGTGACGAAAACTCGGTGAAAAGTCATATAAGACGAGGCCCGTTGGACCCCTAATTTTGCACACATCATTTATGGGGTACACTAATATCAATGGAGTCGATGAAATCCCCATTCGGAACTCCTACGAAAATCGAGCTTCTTTAAGGGCCAATTTTGGGCTCCCGGGGAGGCCCTGTGACGAAAACTCGGTGAAAAGTCATATAAGACGAGGCCCGTTGGACCCCTAATTTTGCACACATCATTTATGGGGTACACTAAGATCAATGGAGTCGATGAAATCCCCATTCGGAACTCCTACGAAAATCGAGCTTCTTTAAGGGCCAATTTTGGGCTCCCGGGGAGGCCCTGTGACGAAAACTCGGTCAAAAGTCATATAAGACGAGGCCCGTTGGACCCCTAATTTTGCACACAACCTTTTAGGGGTGCACTAAGATCAATGGAGTCCATGAAATCCCCATTCGGAACTCCTACGAAAATCGAGCTTCTTTAAGGGCCAATTTTGGGCTCCCGGGGAGGCCCTGTGACGAAAACTCGGTGAAAAGTCATATAAGACGAGGCCCGTTGGACCCCTAATTTTGCACACAACCTTTTAGGGGTGCACTAAGATCAATGGAGTCGATGAAATCCCCATTCGGAACTCCAACGAAAATCGACCTTCTTTAAGGGCCAATTTTGGGCTCCCGGGGAGGCCCTGTGATGAAAACTCGGTGAAAAGTCATATAAGACGAGGCCCGTTGGACCCCTAATTTTGCACACATCCTTTTAGGGGTGCACTAAGATCAATGGAGTCGATGAAATCCCCATTTGGAACTCCAACGAAAATCGACCTTCTTTAAGGGCCAATTTTGGGCTCCCGGGGAGGCCCTGTGATGAAAACTCGGTGAAAAGTCATATAAGACGAGGCCCGTTGGACCCCTAATTTTGCACACATCATTTATGGGGTACACTAAGATCAATGGAGTCGATGAAATCCCCATTCGGAACTCCTACGAAAATCGAGCTTCTTTAAGGGCCAATTTTGGGCTCCCGGGGAGGCCCTGTGACGAAAACTCGGTCAAAAGTCATATAAGACGAGGCCCGTTGGACCCCTAATTTTGCACACAACCTTTAAGGGGTGCACTAAGATCAATGGAGTCGATGAAATCCCCATTCGGAACTCCTACGAAAATCGAGCTTCTTTAAGGGCCAATTTTGGGCTCCCGGGGAGGCCCTGTGACGAAAACTCGGTGAAAAGTCATATAAGACGAGGCCCGTTGGACCCCTAATTTTGCACACAACCTTTTAGGGGTGCACTAAGATCAATGGAGTCGATGAAATCCCCATTCGGAACTCCTACGAAAATCGAGCTTCTTTAAGGGCCAATTTTGGGCTCCCGGGGAGGCCCTGTGACGAAAACTCGGTGAAAAGTCATATAAGACGAGGCCCGTTGGACCCCTAATTTTGCACACATCATTTATGGGGTACACTAAGATCAATGGAGTCGATGAAATCCCCATTCGGAACTCCTACGAAAATCGAGCTTCTTTAAGGGCCAATTTTGGGCTCCCGGGGAGGCCCTGTGACGAAAACTCGGTCAAAAGTCATATAAGACGAGGCCCGTTGGACCCCTAATTTTGCACACAACCTTTTAGGGGTGCACTAAGATCAATGGAGTCGATGAAATCCCCATTCGGAACTCCTACGAAAATCGAGCTTCTTTAAGGGCCAATTTTGGGCTCCCGGGGAGGCCCTGTGACGAAAACTCGGTGAAAAGTCATATAAGACGAGGCCCGTTGGACCCCTAATTTTGCACACAACCTTTTAGGGGTGCACTAAGATCAATGGAGTCGATGAAATCCCCATTCGGAACTCCAACGAAAATCGACCTTCTTTAAGGGCCAATTTTGGGCTCCCGGGGAGGCCCTGTGACGAAAACTCGGTGAAAAGTCATATAAGACGAGGCCCGTTGGACCCCTAATTTTGCACACATCCTTTTAGGGGTACACTTAGGTCACTGGAGTCGATGAAATTCCCATTCGGAACTCCTACGAAAATCGAGCTTCTTTAAGGGCCAATTTTGGGCTCCCGGGGAGGCCCTGTGACGAAAACTCGGTGAAAAGTCATATAAGACGAGGCCCGTTGGACCCCTAATTTTGCACACAACCTTTTAGGGGTGCACTAAGATCAATGGAGTCGATGAAATCCCCATTCGGAACTCCAACGAAAATCGACCTTCTTTAAGGGCCAATTTTGGGCTCCCGGGGAGGCCCTGTGATGAAAACTCGGTGAAAAGTCATATAAGACGAGGCCCGTTGGACCCCTAATTTTGCACACATCCTTTTAGGGGTGCACTAAGATCAATGGAGTCGATGAAATCCCCATTTGGAACTCCAACGAAAATCGACCTTCTTTAAGGGCCAATTTTGGGCTCCCGGGGAGGCCCTGTGATGAAAACTCGGTGAAAAGTCATATAAGACGAGGCCCGTTGGACCCCTAATTTTGCACACATCATTTATGGGGTACACTAAGATCAATGGAGTCGATGAAATCCCCATTCGGAACTCCTACGAAAATCGAGCTTCTTTAAGGGCCAATTTTGGGCTCCCGGGGAGGCCCTGTGACGAAAACTCGGTGAAAAGTCATATAAGACGAGGCCCGTTGGACCCCTAATTTTGCACACAACCTTTTAGGGGTGCACTAAGATCAATGGAGTCGATGAAATCCCCATTCGGAACTCCTACGAAAATCGAGCTTCTTTAAGGGCCAATTTTGGGCTCCCGGGGAGGCCCTGTGACGAAAACTCGGTGAAAAGTCATATAAGACGAGGCCCGTTGGACCCCTAATTTTGCACACATCATTTATGGGGTACACTAAGATCAATGGAGTCGATGAAATCCCCATTCGGAACTCCTACGAAAATCGAGCTTCTTTAAGGGCCAATTTTGGGCTCCCGGGGAGGCCCTGTGACGAAAACTCGGTCAAAAGTCATATAAGACGAGGCCCGTTGGACCCCTAATTTTGCACACAACCTTTTAGGGGTGCACTAAGATCAATGGAGTCGATGAAATCCCCATTCGGAACTCCTACGAAAATCGAGCTTCTTTAAGGGCCAATTTTGGGCTCCCGGGGAGGCCCTGTGACGAAAACTCGGTGAAAAGTCATATAAGACGAGGCCCGTTGGACCCCTAATTTTGCACACATCCTTTTAGGGGTGCACTAAGATCAATGGAGTCGATGAAATCCCCATTTGGAACTCCAACGAAAATCGACCTTCTTTAAGGGCCAATTTTGGGCTCCCGGGGAGGCCCTGTGATGAAAACTCGGTGAAAAGTCATATAAGACGAGGCCCGTTGGACCCCTAATTTTGCACACATCATTTATGGGGTACACTAAGATCAATGGAGTCGATGAAATCCCCATTCGGAACTCCAACGAAAATCGAGCTTCTTTAAGGGCCAATTTTGGGCTCCCGGGGAGGCCCTGTGACGAAAACTCGGTGAAAAGTCATATAAGACGAGGCCCGTTGGACCCCTAATTTTGCACACAACCTTTTAGGGGTGCACTAAGATCAATGGAGTCGATGAAATCCCCATTCGGAACTCCTACGAAAATCGAGCTTCTTTAAGGGCCAATTTTGGGCTCCCGGGGAGGCCCTGTGACGAAAACTCGGTGAAAAGTCATATAAGACGAGGCCCGTTGGACCCCTAATTTTGCACACATCATTTATGGGGTACACTAAGATCAATGGAGTCGATGAAATCCCCATTCGGAACTCCTACGAAAATCGAGCTTCTTTAAGGGCCAATTTTGGGCTCCCGGGGAGGCCCTGTGACGAAAACTCGGTGAAAAGTCATATAAGACGAGGCCCGTTGGACCCCTAATTTTGCACACATCATTTATGGGGTACACTAAGATCAATGGAGTCGATGAAATCCCCATTCGGAACTCCTACGAAAATCGAGCTTCTTTAAGGGCCAATTTTGGGCTCCCGGGGAGGCCCTGTGACGAAAACTCGGTCAAAAGTCATATAAGACGAGGCCCGTTGGACCCCTAATTTTGCACACAACCTTTTAGGGGTGCACTAAGATCAATGGAGTCGATGAAATCCCCATTCGGAACTCCTACGAAAATCGAGCTTCTTTAAGGGCCAATTTTGGGCTCCCGGGGAGGCCCTGTGACGAAAACTCGGTGAAAAGTCATATAAGACGAGGCCCGTTGGACCCCTAATTTTGCACACAACCTTTTAGGGGTGCACTAAGATCAATGGAGTCGATGAAATCCCCATTCGGAACTCCTACGAAAATCGAGCTTCTTTAAGGGCCAATTTTGGGCTCCCGGGGAGGCCCTGTGACGAAAACTCGGTGAAAAGTCATATAAGACGAGGCCCGTTGGACCCCTAATTTTGCACACATCATTTATGGGGTACACTAAGATCAATGGAGTCGATGAAATCCCCATTCGGAACTCCTACGAAAATCGAGCTTCTTTAAGGGCCAATTTTGGGCTCCCGGGGAGGCCCTGTGACGAAAACTCGGTCAAAAGTCATATAAGACGAGGCCCGTTGGACCCCTAATTTTGCACACAACCTTTTAGGGGTGCACTAAGATCAATGGAGTCGATGAAATCCCCATTCGGAACTCCTACGAAAATCGAGCTTCTTTAAGGGCCAATTTTGGGCTCCCGGGGAGGCCCTGTGACGAAAACTCGGTGAAAAGTCATATAAGACGAGGCCCGTTGGACCCCTAATTTTGCACACATCCTTTTAGGGGTGCACTAAGATCAATGGAGTCGATGAAATCCCCATTTGGAACTCCAACGAAAATCGACCTTCTTTAAAGGCCAATTTTGGGCTCCCGGGGAGGCCCTGTGATGAAAACTCGGTGAAAAGTCATATAAGACGAGGCCCGTTGGACCCCTAATTTTGCACACATCATTTATGGGGTACACTAAGATCAATGGAGTCGATGAAATCCCCATTCGGAACTCCTACGAAAATCGAGCTTCTTTAAGGGCCAATTTTGGGCTCCCGGGGAGGCCCTGTGACGAAAACTCGGTGAAAAGTCATATAAGACGAGGCCCGTTGGACCCCTAATTTTGCACACAACCTTTTAGGGGTGCACTAAGATCAATGGAGTCGATGAAATCCCCATTCGGAACTCCTACGAAAATCGAGCTTCTTTAAGGGCCAATTTTGGGCTCCCGGGGAGGCCCTGTGACGAAAACTCGGTGAAAAGTCATATAAGACGAGGCCCGTTGGACCCCTAATTTTGCACACATCATTTATGGGGTACACTAAGATCAATGGAGTCGATGAAATCCCCATTCGGAACTCCTACGAAAATCGAGCTTCTTTAAGGGCCAATTTTGGGCTCCCGGGGAGGCCCTGTGACGAAAACTCGGTGAAAAGTCATATAAGACGAGGCCCGTTGGACCCCTAATTTTGCACACATCATTTATGGGGTACACTAAGATCAATGGAGTCGATGAAATCCCCATTCGGAACTCCTACGAAAATCGAGCTTCTTTAAGGGCCAATTTTGGGCTCCCGGGGAGGCCCTGTGACGAAAACTCGGTCAAAAGTCATATAAGACGAGGCCCGTTGGACCCCTAATTTTGCACACAACCTTTTAGGGGTGCACTAAGATCAATGGAGTCGATGAAATCCCCATTCGGAACTCCTACGAAAATCGAGCTTCTTTAAGGGCCAATTTTGGGCTCCCGGGGAGGCCCTGTGACGAAAACTCGGTGAAAAGTCATATAAGACGAGGCCCGTTGGACCCCTAATTTTGCACACAACCTTTTAGGGGTGCACTAAGATCAATGGAGTCGATGAAATCCCCATTCGGAACTCCTACGAAAATCGAGCTTCTTTAAGGGCCAATTTTGGGCTCCCGGGGAGGCCCTGTGACGAAAACTCGGTGAAAAGTCATATAAGACGAGGCCCGTTGGACCCCTAATTTTGCACACATCATTTATGGGGTACACTAAGATCAATGGAGTCGATGAAATCCCCATTCGGAACTCCTACGAAAATCGAGCTTCTTTAAGGGCCAATTTTGGGCTCCCGGGGAGGCCCTGTGACGAAAACTCGGTCAAAAGTCATATAAGACGAGGCCCGTTGGACCCCTAATTTTGCACACAACCTTTTAGGGGTGCACTAAGATCAATGGAGTCGATGAAATCCCCATTCGGAACTCCTACGAAAATCGAGCTTCTTTAAGGGCCAATTTTGGGCTCCCGGGGAGGCCCTGTGACGAAAACTCGGTGAAAAGTCATATAAGACGAGGCCCGTTGGACCCCTAATTTTGCACACAACCTTTTAGGGGTGCACTAAGATCAATGGAGTCGATGAAATCCCCATTCGGAACTCCAACGAAAATCGACCTTCTTTAAGGGCCAATTTTGGGCTCCCGGGGAGGCCCTGTGATGAAAACTCGGTGAAAAGTCATATAAGACGAGGCCCGTTGGACCCCTAATTTTGCACACATCCTTTTAGGGGTGCACTAAGATCAATGGAGTCGATGAAATCCCCATTTGGAACTCCAACGAAAATCGACCTTCTTTAAGGGCCAATTTTGGGCTCCCGGGGAGGCCCTGTGATGAAAACTCGGTGAAAAGTCATATAAGACGAGGCCCGTTGGACCCCTAATTTTGCACACATCATTTATGGGGTACACTAAGATCAATGGAGTCGATGAAATCCCCATTCGGAACTCCTACGAAAATCGAGCTTCTTTAAGGGCCAATTTTGGGCTCCCGGGGAGGCCCTGTGACGAAAACTCGGTGAAAAGTCATATAAGACGAGGCCCGTTGGACCCCTAATTTTGCACACAACCTTTTAGGGGTGCACTAAGATCAATGGAGTCGATGAAATCCCCATTCGGAACTCCTACGAAAATCGAGCTTCTTTAAGGGCCAATTTTGGGCTCCCGGGGAGGCCCTGTGACGAAAACTCGGTGAAAAGTCATATAAGACGAGGCCCGTTGGACCCCTAATTTTGCACACATCATTTATGGGGTACACTAAGATCAATGGAGTCGATGAAATCCCCATTCGGAACTCCTACGAAAATCGAGCTTCTTTAAGGGCCAATTTTGGGCTCCCGGGGAGGCCCTGTGACGAAAACTCGGTCAAAAGTCATATAAGACGAGGCCCGTTGGACCCCTAATTTTGCACACAACCTTTTAGGGGTGCACTAAGATCAATGGAGTCGATGAAATCCCCATTCGGAACTCCTACGAAAATCGAGCTTCTTTAAGGGCCAATTTTGGGCTCCCGGGGAGGCCCTGTGACGAAAACTCGGTGAAAAGTCATATAAGACGAGGCCCGTTGGACCCCTAATTTTGCACACATCCTTTTAGGGGTGCACTAAGATCAATGGAGTCGATGAAATCCCCATTTGGAACTCCAACGAAAATCGACCTTCTTTAAGGGCCAATTTTGGGCTCCCGGGGAGGCCCTGTGATGAAAACTCGGTGAAAAGTCATATAAGACGAGGCCCGTTGGACCCCTAATTTTGCACACATCCTTTTAGGGGTGCACTAAGATCAATGGAGTCGATGAAATCCCCATTTGGAACTCCAACGAAAATCGACCTTCTTTAAGGGCCAATTTTGGGCTCCCGGGGAGGCCCTGTGATGAAAACTCGGTGAAAAGTCATATAAGACGAGGCCCGTTGGACCCCTAATTTTGCACACATCCTTTTAGGGGTACACTTAGGTCACTGGAGTCGATGAAATTCCCATTCGGAACTCCTACGAAAATCGAGCTTCTTTAAGGGCCAATTTTGGGCTCCCGGGGAGGCCCTGTGACGAAAACTCGGTGAAAAGTCATATAAGACGAGGCCCGTTGGACCCCTAATTTTGCACACAACCTTTTAGGGGTGCACTAAGATCAATGGAGTCGATGAAATCCCCATTCGGAACTCCAACGAAAATCGACCTTCTTTAAGGGCCAATTTTGGGCTCCCGGGGAGGCCCTGTGATGAAAACTCGGTGAAAAGTCATATAAGACGAGGCCCGTTGGACCCCTAATTTTGCACACATCCTTTTAGGGGTGCACTAAGATCAATGGAGTCGATGAAATCCCCATTTGGAACTCCAACGAAAATCGACCTTCTTTAAGGGCCAATTTTGGGCTCCCGGGGAGGCCCTGTGATGAAAACTCGGTGAAAAGTCATATAAGACGAGGCCCGTTGGACCCCTAATTTTGCACACATCATTTATGGGGTACACTAAGATCAATGGAGTCGATGAAATCCCCATTCGGAACTCCTACGAAAATCGAGCTTCTTTAAGGGCCAATTTTGGGCTCCCGGGGAGGCCCTGTGACGAAAACTCGGTGAAAAGTCATATAAGACGAGGCCCGTTGGACCCCTAATTTTGCACACAACCTTTTAGGGGTGCACTAAGATCAATGGAGTCGATGAAATCCCCATTCGGAACTCCTACGAAAATCGAGCTTCTTTAAGGGCCAATTTTGGGCTCCCGAGGAGGCCCTGTGACGAAAACTCGGTGAAAAGTCATATAAGACGAGGCCCGTTGGACCCCTAATTTTGCACACATCATTTATGGGGTACACTAAGATCAATGGAGTCGATGAAATCCCCATTCGGAACTCCTACGAAAATCGAGCTTCTTTAAGGGCCAATTTTGGGCTCCCGGGGAGGCCCTGTGACGAAAACTCGGTCAAAAGTCATATAAGACGAGGCCCGTTGGACCCCTAATTTTGCACACAACCTTTTAGGGGTGCACTAAGATCAATGGAGTCGATGAAATCCCCATTCGGAACTCCTACGAAAATCGAGCTTCTTTAAGGGCCAATTTTGGGCTCCCGGGGAGGCCCTGTGACGAAAACTCGGTGAAAAGTCATATAAGACGAGGCCCGTTGGACCCCTAATTTTGCACACATCCTTTTAGGGGTGCACTAAGATCAATGGAGTCGATGAAATCCCCATTTGGAACTCCAACGAAAATCGACCTTCTTTAAGGGCCAATTTTGGGCTCCCGGGGAGGCCCTGTGATGAAAACTCGGTGAAAAGTCATATAAGACGAGGCCCGTTGGACCCCTAATTTTGCACACATCATTTATGGGGTACACTAAGATCAATGGAGTCGATGAAATCCCCATTCGGAACTCCAACGAAAATCGAGCTTCTTTAAGGGCCAATTTTGGGCTCCCGGGGAGGCCCTGTGACGAAAACTCGGTGAAAAGTCATATAAGACGAGGCCCGTTGGACCCCTAATTTTGCACACAACCTTTTAGGGGTGCACTAAGATCAATGGAGTCGATGAAATCCCCATTCGGAACTCCTACGAAAATCGAGCTTCTTTAAGGGCCAATTTTGGGCTCCCGGGGAGGCCCTGTGACGAAAACTCGGTGAAAAGTCATATAAGACGAGGCCCGTTGGACCCCTAATTTTGCACACATCATTTATGGGGTACACTAAGATCAATGGAGTCGATGAAATCCCCATTCGGAACTCCTACGAAAATCGAGCTTCTTTAAGGGCCAATTTTGGGCTCCCGGGGAGGCCCTGTGACGAAAACTCGGTGAAAAGTCATATAAGACGAGGCCCGTTGGACCCCTAATTTTGCACACAACCTTTTAGGGGTGCACTAAGATCAATGGAGTCGATGAAATCCCCATTCGGAACTCCTACGAAAATCGAGCTTCTTTAAGGGCCAATTTTGGGCTCCCGAGGAGGCCCTGTGACGAAAACTCGGTGAAAAGTCATATAAGACGAGGCCCGTTGGACCCCTAATTTTGCACACATCATTTATGGGGTACACTAAGATCAATGGAGTCGATGAAATCCCCATTCGGAACTCCTACGAAAATCGAGCTTCTTTAAGGGCCAATTTTGGGCTCCCGGGGAGGCCCTGTGACGAAAACTCGGTCAAAAGTCATATAAGACGAGGCCCGTTGGACCCCTAATTTTGCACACAACCTTTTAGGGGTGCACTAAGATCAATGGAGTCGATGAAATCCCCATTCGGAACTCCTACGAAAATCGAGCTTCTTTAAGGGCCAATTTTGGGCTCCCGGGGAGGCCCTGTGACGAAAACTCGGTGAAAAGTCATATAAGACGAGGCCCGTTGGACCCCTAATTTTGCACACATCATTTATGGGGTACACTAAGATCAATGGAGTCGATGAAATCCCCATTCGGAACTCCTACGAAAATCGAGCTTCTTTAAGGGCCAATTTTGGGCTCCCGGGGAGGCCCTGTGACGAAAACTCGGTCAAAAGTCATATAAGACGAGGCCCGTTGGACCCCTAATTTTGCACACAACCTTTTAGGGGTGCACTAAGATCAATGGAGTCGATGAAATCCCCATTCGGAACTCCTACGAAAATCGAGCTTCTTTAAGGGCCAATTTTGGGCTCCCGGGGAGGCCCTGTGACGAAAACTCGGTGAAAAGTCATATAAGACGAGGCCCGTTGGACCCCTAATTTTGCACACATCCTTTTAGGGGTGCACTAAGATCAATGGAGTCGATGAAATCCCCATTTGGAACTCCAACGAAAATCGACCTTCTTTAAGGGCCAATTTTGGGCTCCCGGGGAGGCCCTGTGATGAAAACTCGGTGAAAAGTCATATAAGACGAGGCCCGTTGGACCCCTAATTTTGCACACATCATTTATGGGGTACACTAAGATCAATGGAGTCGATGAAATCCCCATTCGGAACTCCAACGAAAATCGAGCTTCTTTAAGGGCCAATTTTGGGCTCCCGGGGAGGCCCTGTGACGAAAACTCGGTGAAAAGTCATATAAGACGAGGCCCGTTGGACCCCTAATTTTGCACACAACCTTTTAGGGGTGCACTAAGATCAATGGAGTCGATGAAATCCCCATTCGGAACTCCTACGAAAATCGAGCTTCTTTAAGGGCCAATTTTGGGCTCCCGGGGAGGCCCTGTGACGAAAACTCGGTGAAAAGTCATATAAGACGAGGCCCGTTGGACCCCTAATTTTGCACACATCATTTATGGGGTACACTAAGATCAATGGAGTCGATGAAATCCCCATTCGGAACTCCTACGAAAATCGAGCTTCTTTAAGGGCCAATTTTGGGCTCCCGGGGAGGCCCTGTGACGAAAACTCGGTGAAAAGTCATATAAGACGAGGCCCGTTGGACCCCTAATTTTGCACACATCATTTATGGGGTACACTAAGATCAATGGAGTCGATGAAATCCCCATTCGGAACTCCTACGAAAATCGAGCTTCTTTAAGGGCCAATTTTGGGCTCCCGGGGAGGCCCTGTGACGAAAACTCGGTCAAAAGTCATATAAGACGAGGCCCGTTGGACCCCTAATTTTGCACACAACCTTTTAGGGGTGCACTAAGATCAATGGAGTCCATGAAATCCCCATTCGGAACTCCTACGAAAATCGAGCTTCTTTAAGGGCCAATTTTGGGCTCCCGGGGAGGCCCTGTGACGAAAACTCGGTGAAAAGTCATATAAGACGAGGCCCGTTGGACCCCTAATTTTGCACACAACCTTTTAGGGGTGCACTAAGATCAATGGAGTCGATGAAATCCCCATTCGGAACTCCAACGAAAATCGACCTTCTTTAAGGGCCAATTTTGGGCTCCCGGGGAGGCCCTGTGATGAAAACTCGGTGAAAAGTCATATAAGACGAGGCCCGTTGGACCCCTAATTTTGCACACATCCTTTTAGGGGTGCACTAAGATCAATGGAGTCGATGAAATCCCCATTTGGAACTCCAACGAAAATCGACCTTCTTTAAGGGCCAATTTTGGGCTCCCGGGGAGGCCCTGTGATGAAAACTCGGTGAAAAGTCATATAAGACGAGGCCCGTTGGACCCCTAATTTTGCACACATCATTTATGGGGTACACTAAGATCAATGGAGTCGATGAAATCCCCATTCGGAACTCCTACGAAAATCGAGCTTCTTTAAGGGCCAATTTTGGGCTCCCGGGGAGGCCCTGTGACGAAAACTCGGTGAAAAGTCATATAAGACGAGGCCCGTTGGACCCCTAATTTTGCACACAACCTTTTAGGGGTGCACTAAGATCAATGGAGTCGATGAAATCCCCATTCGGAACTCCTACGAAAATCGAGCTTCTTTAAGGGCCAATTTTGGGCTCCCGGGGAGGCCCTGTGACGAAAACTCGGTGAAAAGTCATATAAGACGAGGCCCGTTGGACCCCTAATTTTGCACACATCATTTATGGGGTACACTAAGATCAATGGAGTCGATGAAATCCCCATTCGGAACTCCTACGAAAATCGAGCTTCTTTAAGGGCCAATTTTGGGCTCCCGGGGAGGCCCTGTGACGAAAACTCGGTCAAAAGTCATATAAGACGAGGCCCGTTGGACCCCTAATTTTGCACACAACCTTTTAGGGGTGCACTAAGATCAATGGAGTCGATGAAATCCCCATTCGGAACTCCTACGAAAATCGAGCTTCTTTAAGGGCCAATTTTGGGCTCCCGGGGAGGCCCTGTGACGAAAACTCGGTGAAAAGTCATATAAGACGAGGCCCGTTGGACCCCTAATTTTGCACACAACCTTTTAGGGGTGCACTAAGATCAATGGAGTCGATGAAATCCCCATTCGGAACTCCAACGAAAATCGACCTTCTTTAAGGGCCAATTTTGGGCTCCCGGGGAGGCCCTGTGACGAAAACTCGGTGAAAAGTCATATAAGACGAGGCCCGTTGGACCCCTAATTTTGCACACATCCTTTTAGGGGTACACTTAGGTCACTGGAGTCGATGAAATTCCCATTCGGAACTCCTACGAAAATCGAGCTTCTTTAAGGGCCAATTTTGGGCTCCCGGGGAGGCCCTGTGACGAAAACTCGGTGAAAAGTCATATAAGACGAGGCCCGTTGGACCCCTAATTTTGCACACAACCTTTTAGGGGTGCACTAAGATCAATGGAGTCGATGAAATCCCCATTCGGAACTCCAACGAAAATCGACCTTCTTTAAGGGCCAATTTTGGGCTCCCGGGGAGGCCCTGTGATGAAAACTCGGTGAAAAGTCATATAAGACGAGGCCCGTTGGACCCCTAATTTTGCACACATCATTTATGGGGTACACTAAGATCAATGGAGTCGATGAAATCCCCATTCGGAACTCCTACGAAAATCGAGCTTCTTTAAGGGCCAATTTTGGGCTCCCGGGGAGGCCCTGTGACGAAAACTCGGTGAAAAGTCATATAAGACGAGGCCCGTTGGACCCCTAATTTTGCACACAACCTTTTAGGGGTGCACTAAGATCAATGGAGTCGATGAAATCCCCATTCGGAACTCCTACGAAAATCGAGCTTCTTTAAGGGCCAATTTTGGGCTCCCGGGGAGGCCCTGTGACGAAAACTCGGTGAAAAGTCATATAAGACGAGGCCCGTTGGACCCCTAATTTTGCACACATCATTTATGGGGTACACTAAGATCAATGGAGTCGATGAAATCCCCATTCGGAACTCCTACGAAAATCGAGCTTCTTTAAGGGCCAATTTTGGGCTCCCGGGGAGGCCCTGTGACGAAAACTCGGTCAAAAGTCATATAAGACGAGGCCCGTTGGACCCCTAATTTTGCACACAACCTTTTAGGGGTGCACTAAGATCAATGGAGTCGATGAAATCCCCATTCGGAACTCCTACGAAAATCGAGCTTCTTTAAGGGCCAATTTTGGGCTCCCGGGGAGGCCCTGTGACGAAAACTCGGTGAAAAGTCATATAAGACGAGGCCCGTTGGACCCCTAATTTTGCACACATCCTTTTAGGGGTGCACTAAGATCAATGGAGTCGATGAAATCCCCATTTGGAACTCCAACGAAAATCGACCTTCTTTAAGGGCCAATTTTGGGCTCCCGGGGAGGCCCTGTGATGAAAACTCGGTGAAAAGTCATATAAGACGAGGCCCGTTGGACCCCTAATTTTGCACACATCATTTATGGGGTACACTAAGATCAATGGAGTCGATGAAATCCCCATTCGGAACTCCAACGAAAATCGAGCTTCTTTAAGGGCCAATTTTGGGCTCCCGGGGAGGCCCTGTGACGAAAACTCGGTGAAAAGTCATATAAGACGAGGCCCGTTGGACCCCTAATTTTGCACACAACCTTTTAGGGGTGCACTAAGATCAATGGAGTCGATGAAATCCCCATTCGGAACTCCTACGAAAATCGAGCTTCTTTAAGGGCCAATTTTGGGCTCCCGGGGAGGCCCTGTGACGAAAACTCGGTGAAAAGTCATATAAGACGAGGCCCGTTGGACCCCTAATTTTGCACACATCATTTATGGGGTACACTAAGATCAATGGAGTCGATGAAATCCCCATTCGGAACTCCTACGAAAATCGAGCTTCTTTAAGGGCCAATTTTGGGCTCCCGGGGAGGCCCTGTGACGAAAACTCGGTGAAAAGTCATATAAGACGAGGCCCGTTGGACCCCTAATTTTGCACACATCATTTATGGGGTACACTAAGATCAATGGAGTCGATGAAATCCCCATTCGGAACTCCTACGAAAATCGAGCTTCTTTAAGGGCCAATTTTGGGCTCCCGGGGAGGCCCTGTGACGAAAACTCGGTCAAAAGTCATATAAGACGAGGCCCGTTGGACCCCTAATTTTGCACACAACCTTTTAGGGGTGCACTAAGATCAATGGAGTCGATGAAATCCCCATTCGGAACTCCTACGAAAATCGAGCTTCTTTAAGGGCCAATTTTGGGCTCCCGGGGAGGCCCTGTGACGAAAACTCGGTGAAAAGTCATATAAGACGAGGCCCGTTGGACCCCTAATTTTGCACACAACCTTTTAGGGGTGCACTAAGATCAATGGAGTCGATGAAATCCCCATTCGGAACTCCTACGAAAATCGAGCTTCTTTAAGGGCCAATTTTGGGCTCCCGGGGAGGCCCTGTGACGAAAACTCGGTGAAAAGTCATATAAGACGAGGCCCGTTGGACCCCTAATTTTGCACACATCATTTATGGGGTACACTAAGATCAATGGAGTCGATGAAATCCCCATTCGGAACTCCTACGAAAATCGAGCTTCTTTAAGGGCCAATTTTGGGCTCCCGGGGAGGCCCTGTGACGAAAACTCGGTCAAAAGTCATATAAGACGAGGCCCGTTGGACCCCTAATTTTGCACACAACCTTTTAGGGGTGCACTAAGATCAATGGAGTCGATGAAATCCCCATTCGGAACTCCTACGAAAATCGAGCTTCTTTAAGGGCCAATTTTGGGCTCCCGGGGAGGCCCTGTGACGAAAACTCGGTGAAAAGTCATATAAGACGAGGCCCGTTGGACCCCTAATTTTGCACACAACCTTTTAGGGGTGCACTAAGATCAATGGAGTCGATGAAATCCCCATTCGGAACTCCAACGAAAATCGACCTTCTTTAAGGGCCAATTTTGGGCTCCCGGGGAGGCCCTGTGATGAAAACTCGGTGAAAAGTCATATAAGACGAGGCCCGTTGGACCCCTAATTTTGCACACA
The DNA here is from genome assembly GCA_029168935.1 of Oxyria digyna. NCBI lineage: Eukaryota > Viridiplantae > Streptophyta > Magnoliopsida > Caryophyllales > Polygonaceae > Oxyria > Oxyria digyna. The sequence goes on along the minus strand of JAPVLV010000026.1, from coordinate 114,332 downwards.
TCCTTTTAGGGGTGCACTAAGATCAATGGAGTCGATGAAATCCCCATTTGGAACTCCAACGAAAATCGACCTTCTTTAAGGGCCAATTTTGGGCTCCCGGGGAGGCCCTGTGATGAAAACTCGGTGAAAAGTCATATAAGACGAGGCCCGTTGGACCCCTAATTTTGCACACATCATTTATGGGGTACACTAAGATCAATGGAGTCGATGAAATCCCCATTCGGAACTCCTACGAAAATCGAGCTTCTTTAAGGGCCAATTTTGGGCTCCCGGGGAGGCCCTGTGACGAAAACTCGGTGAAAAGTCATATAAGACGAGGCCCGTTGGACCCCTAATTTTGCACACAACCTTTTAGGGGTGCACTAAGATCAATGGAGTCGATGAAATCCCCATTCGGAACTCCTACGAAAATCGAGCTTCTTTAAGGGCCAATTTTGGGCTCCCGGGGAGGCCCTGTGACGAAAACTCGGTGAAAAGTCATATAAGACGAGGCCCGTTGGACCCCTAATTTTGCACACATCATTTATGGGGTACACTAAGATCAATGGAGTCGATGAAATCCCCATTCGGAACTCCTACGAAAATCGAGCTTCTTTAAGGGCCAATTTTGGGCTCCCGGGGAGGCCCTGTGACGAAAACTCGGTCAAAAGTCATATAAGACGAGGCCCGTTGGACCCCTAATTTTGCACACAACCTTTTAGGGGTGCACTAAGATCAATGGAGTCGATGAAATCCCCATTCGGAACTCCTACGAAAATCGAGCTTCTTTAAGGGCCAATTTTGGGCTCCCGGGGAGGCCCTGTGACGAAAACTCGGTGAAAAGTCATATAAGACGAGGCCCGTTGGACCCCTAATTTTGCACACATCCTTTTAGGGGTGCACTAAGATCAATGGAGTCGATGAAATCCCCATTTGGAACTCCAACGAAAATCGACCTTCTTTAAGGGCCAATTTTGGGCTCCCGGGGAGGCCCTGTGATGAAAACTCGGTGAAAAGTCATATAAGACGAGGCCCGTTGGACCCCTAATTTTGCACACATCCTTTTAGGGGTGCACTAAGATCAATGGAGTCGATGAAATCCCCATTTGGAACTCCAACGAAAATCGACCTTCTTTAAGGGCCAATTTTGGGCTCCCGGGGAGGCCCTGTGACGAAAACTCGGTGAAAAGTCATATAAGACGAGGCCCGTTGGACCCCTAATTTTGCACACATCATTTATGGGGTACACTAAGATCAATGGAGTCGATGAAATCCCCATTCGGAACTCCTACGAAAATCGAGCTTCTTTAAGGGCCAATTTTGGGCTCCCGGGGAGGCCCTGTGACGAAAACTCGGTGAAAAGTCATATAAGACGAGGCCCGTTGGACCCCTAATTTTGCACACATCATTTATGGGGTACACTAAGATCAATGGAGTCGATGAAATCCCCATTCGGAACTCCTACGAAAATCGAGCTTCTTTAAGGGCCAATTTTGGGCTCCCGGGGAGGCCCTGTGACGAAAACTCGGTGAAAAGTCATATAAGACGAGGCCCGTTGGACCCCTAATTTTGCACACAACCTTTTAGGGGTGCACTAAGATCAATGGAGTCGATGAAATCCCCATTCGGAACTCCTACGAAAATCGAGCTTCTTTAAGGGCCAATTTTGGGCTCCCGGGGAGGCCCTGTGACGAAAACTCGGTGAAAAGTCATATAAGACGAGGCCCGTTGGACCCCTAATTTTGCACACATCATTTATGGGGTACACTAAGATCAATGGAGTCGATGAAATCCCCATTCGGAACTCCAACGAAAATCGAGCTTCTTTAAGGGCCAATTTTGGGCTCCCGGGGAGGCCCTGTGACGAAAACTCGGTGAAAAGTCATATAAGACGAGGCCCGTTGGACCCCTAATTTTGCACACAACCTTTTAGGGGTGCACTAAGATCAATGGAGTCGATGAAATCCCCATTCGGAACTCCTACGAAAATCGAGCTTCTTTAAGGGCCAATTTTGGGCTCCCGGGGAGGCCCTGTGACGAAAACTCGGTGAAAAGTCATATAAGACGAGGCCCGTTGGACCCCTAATTTTGCACACATCATTTATGGGGTACACTAAGATCAATGGAGTCGATGAAATCCCCATTCGGAACTCCTACGAAAATCGAGCTTCTTTAAGGGCCAATTTTGGGCTCCCGGGGAGGCCCTGTGACGAAAACTCGGTGAAAAGTCATATAAGACGAGGCCCGTTGGACCCCTAATTTTGCACACATCATTTATGGGGTACACTAAGATCAATGGAGTCGATGAAATCCCCATTCGGAACTCCTACGAAAATCGAGCTTCTTTAAGGGCCAATTTTGGGCTCCCGGGGAGGCCCTGTGACGAAAACTCGGTCAAAAGTCATATAAGACGAGGCCCGTTGGACCCCTAATTTTGCACACAACCTTTTAGGGGTGCACTAAGATCAATGGAGTCGATGAAATCCCCATTCGGAACTCCTACGAAAATCGAGCTTCTTTAAGGGCCAATTTTGGGCTCCCGGGGAGGCCCTGTGACGAAAACTCGGTGAAAAGTCATATAAGACGAGGCCCGTTGGACCCCTAATTTTGCACACATCCTTTTAGGGGTGCACTAAGATCAATGGAGTCGATGAAATCCCCATTTGGAACTCCAACGAAAATCGACCTTCTTTAAGGGCCAATTTTGGGCTCCCGGGGAGGCCCTGTGATGAAAACTCGGTGAAAAGTCATATAAGACGAGGCCCGTTGGACCCCTAATTTTGCACACATCATTTATGGGGTACACTAAGATCAATGGAGTCGATGAAATCCCCATTCGGAACTCCAACGAAAATCGAGCTTCTTTAAGGGCCAATTTTGGGCTCCCGGGGAGGCCCTGTGACGAAAACTCGGTGAAAAGTCATATAAGACGAGGCCCGTTGGACCCCTAATTTTGCACACAACCTTTTAGGGGTGCACTAAGATCAATGGAGTCGATGAAATCCCCATTCGGAACTCCTACGAAAATCGAGCTTCTTTAAGGGCCAATTTTGGGCTCCCGGGGAGGCCCTGTGACGAAAACTCGGTGAAAAGTCATATAAGACGAGGCCCGTTGGACCCCTAATTTTGCACACAACCTTTTAGGGGTGCACTAAGATCAATGGAGTCGATGAAATCCCCATTCGGAACTCCAACGAAAATCGACCTTCTTTAAGGGCCAATTTTGGGCTCCCGGGGAGGCCCTGTGATGAAAACTCGGTGAAAAGTCATATAAGACGAGGCCCGTTGGACCCCTAATTTTGCACACATCCTTTTAGGGGTGCACTAAGATCAATGGAGTCGATGAAATCCCCATTTGGAACTCCAACGAAAATCGACCTTCTTTAAGGGCCAATTTTGGGCTCCCGGGGAGGCCCTGTGATGAAAACTCGGTGAAAAGTCATATAAGACGAGGCCCGTTGGACCCCTAATTTTGCACACATCATTTATGGGGTACACTAAGATCAATGGAGTCGATGAAATCCCCATTCGGAACTCCTACGAAAATCGAGCTTCTTTAAGGGCCAATTTTGGGCTCCCGGGGAGGCCCTGTGACGAAAACTCGGTGAAAAGTCATATAAGACGAGGCCCGTTGGACCCCTAATTTTGCACACAACCTTTTAGGGGTGCACTAAGATCAATGGAGTCGATGAAATCCCCATTCGGAACTCCTACGAAAATCGAGCTTCTTTAAGGGCCAATTTTGGGCTCCCGGGGAGGCCCTGTGACGAAAACTCGGTGAAAAGTCATATAAGACGAGGCCCGTTGGACCCCTAATTTTGCACACATCATTTATGGGGTACACTAAGATCAATGGAGTCGATGAAATCCCCATTCGGAACTCCTACGAAAATCGAGCTTCTTTAAGGGCCAATTTTGGGCTCCCGGGGAGGCCCTGTGACGAAAACTCGGTCAAAAGTCATATAAGACGAGGCCCGTTGGACCCCTAATTTTGCACACAACCTTTTAGGGGTGCACTAAGATCAATGGAGTCGATGAAATCCCCATTCGGAACTCCTACGAAAATCGAGCTTCTTTAAGGGCCAATTTTGGGCTCCCGGGGAGGCCCTGTGACGAAAACTCGGTGAAAAGTCATATAAGACGAGGCCCGTTGGACCCCTAATTTTGCACACATCCTTTTAGGGGTGCACTAAGATCAATGGAGTCGATGAAATCCCCATTTGGAACTCCAACGAAAATCGACCTTCTTTAAGGGCCAATTTTGGGCTCCCGGGGAGGCCCTGTGATGAAAACTCGGTGAAAAGTCATATAAGACGAGGCCCGTTGGACCCCTAATTTTGCACACATCCTTTTAGGGGTGCACTAAGATCAATGGAGTCGATGAAATCCCCATTTGGAACTCCAACGAAAATCGACCTTCTTTAAGGGCCAATTTTGGGCTCCCGGGGAGGCCCTGTGATGAAAACTCGGTGAAAAGTCATATAAGACGAGGCCCGTTGGACCCCTAATTTTGCACACATCATTTATGGGGTACACTAAGATCAATGGAGTCGATGAAATCCCCATTCGGAACTCCAACGAAAATCGAGCTTCTTTAAGGGCCAATTTTGGGCTCCCGGGGAGGCCCTGTGACGAAAACTCGGTGAAAAGTCATATAAGACGAGGCCCGTTGGACCCCTAATTTTGCACACAACCTTTTAGGGGTGCACTAAGATCAATGGAGTCGATGAAATCCCCATTCGGAACTCCAACGAAAATCGACCTTCTTTAAGGGCCAATTTTGGGCTCCCGGGGAGGCCCTGTGATGAAAACTCGGTGAAAAGTCATATAAGACGAGGCCCGTTGGACCCCTAATTTTGCACACATCCTTTTAGGGGTGCACTAAGATCAATGGAGTCGATGAAATCCCCATTTGGAACTCCAACGAAAATCGACCTTCTTTAAGGGCCAATTTTGGGCTCCCGGGGAGGCCCTGTGATGAAAACTCGGTGAAAAGTCATATAAGACGAGGCCCGTTGGACCCCTAATTTTGCACACATCATTTATGGGGTACACTAAGATCAATGGAGTCGATGAAATCCCCATTCGGAACTCCAACGAAAATCGAGCTTCTTTAAGGGCCAATTTTGGGCTCCCGGGGAGGCCCTGTGACGAAAACTCGGTGAAAAGTCATATAAGACGAGGCCCGTTGGACCCCTAATTTTGCACACAACCTTTTAGGGGTGCACTAAGATCAATGGAGTCGATGAAATCCCCATTCGGAACTCCAACGAAAATCGACCTTCTTTAAGGGCCAATTTTGGGCTCCCGGGGAGGCCCTGTGATGAAAACTCGGTGAAAAGTCATATAAGACGAGGCCCGTTGGACCCCTAATTTTGCACACATCCTTTTAGGGGTGCACTAAGATCAATGGAGTCGATGAAATCCCCATTTGGAACTCCAACGAAAATCGACCTTCTTTAAGGGCCAATTTTGGGCTCCCGGGGAGGCCCTGTGATGAAAACTCGGTGAAAAGTCATATAAGACGAGGCCCGTTGGACCCCTAATTTTGCACACATCATTTATGGGGTACACTAAGATCAATGGAGTCGATGAAATCCCCATTCGGAACTCCTACGAAAATCGAGCTTCTTTAAGGGCCAATTTTGGGCTCCCGGGGAGGCCCTGTGACGAAAACTCGGTGAAAAGTCATATAAGACGAGGCCCGTTGGACCCCTAATTTTGCACACAACCTTTTAGGGGTGCACTAAGATCAATGGAGTCGATGAAATCCCCATTCGGAACTCCTACGAAAATCGAGCTTCTTTAAGGGCCAATTTTGGGCTCCCGGGGAGGCCCTGTGACGAAAACTCGGTGAAAAGTCATATAAGACGAGGCCCGTTGGACCCCTAATTTTGCACACATCATTTATGGGGTACACTAAGATCAATGGAGTCGATGAAATCCCCATTCGGAACTCCTACGAAAATCGAGCTTCTTTAAGGGCCAATTTTGGGCTCCCGGGGAGGCCCTGTGACGAAAACTCGGTCAAAAGTCATATAAGACGAGGCCCGTTGGACCCCTAATTTTGCACACAACCTTTTAGGGGTGCACTAAGATCAATGGAGTCGATGAAATCCCCATTCGGAACTCCTACGAAAATCGAGCTTCTTTAAGGGCCAATTTTGGGCTCCCGGGGAGGCCCTGTGACGAAAACTCGGTGAAAAGTCATATAAGACGAGGCCCGTTGGACCCCTAATTTTGCACACATCCTTTTAGGGGTGCACTAAGATCAATGGAGTCGATGAAATCCCCATTTGGAACTCCAACGAAAATCGACCTTCTTTAAGGGCCAATTTTGGGCTCCCGGGGAGGCCCTGTGATGAAAACTCGGTGAAAAGTCATATAAGACGAGGCCCGTTGGACCCCTAATTTTGCACACATCCTTTTAGGGGTGCACTAAGATCAATGGAGTCGATGAAATCCCCATTTGGAACTCCAACGAAAATCGACCTTCTTTAAGGGCCAATTTTGGGCTCCCGGGGAGGCCCTGTGATGAAAACTCGGTGAAAAGTCATATAAGACGAGGCCCGTTGGACCCCTAATTTTGCACACATCCTTTTAGGGGTACACTTAGGTCACTGGAGTCGATGAAATTCCCATTCGGAACTCCTACGAAAATCGAGCTTCTTTAAGGGCCAATTTTGGGCTCCCGGGGAGGCCCTGTGACGAAAACTCGGTGAAAAGTCATATAAGACGAGGCCCGTTGGACCCCTAATTTTGCACACAACCTTTTAGGGGTGCACTAAGATCAATGGAGTCGATGAAATCCCCATTCGGAACTCCAACGAAAATCGACCTTCTTTAAGGGCCAATTTTGGGCTCCCGGGGAGGCCCTGTGATGAAAACTCGGTGAAAAGTCATATAAGACGAGGCCCGTTGGACCCCTAATTTTGCACACATCCTTTTAGGGGTGCACTAAGATCAATGGAGTCGATGAAATCCCCATTTGGAACTCCAACGAAAATCGACCTTCTTTAAGGGCCAATTTTGGGCTCCCGGGGAGGCCCTGTGATGAAAACTCGGTGAAAAGTCATATAAGACGAGGCCCGTTGGACCCCTAATTTTGCACACATCATTTATGGGGTACACTAAGATCAATGGAGTCGATGAAATCCCCATTCGGAACTCCTACGAAAATCGAGCTTCTTTAAGGGCCAATTTTGGGCTCCCGGGGAGGCCCTGTGACGAAAACTCGGTCAAAAGTCATATAAGACGAGGCCCGTTGGACCCCTAATTTTGCACACAACCTTTTAGGGGTGCACTAAGATCAATGGAGTCGATGAAATCCCCATTCGGAACTCCTACGAAAATCGAGCTTCTTTAAGGGCCAATTTTGGGCTCCCGGGGAGGCCCTGTGACGAAAACTCGGTGAAAAGTCATATAAGACGAGGCCCGTTGGACCCCTAATTTTGCACACAACCTTTTAGGGGTGCACTAAGATCAATGGAGTCGATGAAATCCCCATTCGGAACTCCTACGAAAATCGACCTTCTTTAAGGGCCAATTTTGGGCTCCCGGGGAGGCCCTGTGACGAAAACTCGGTGAAAAGTCATATAAGACGAGGCCCGTTGGACCCCTAATTTTGCACACATCATTTATGGGGTACACTAAGATCAATGGAGTCGATGAAATCCCCATTCGGAACTCCTACGAAAATCGAGCTTCTTTAAGGGCCAATTTTGGGCTCCCGGGGAGGCCCTGTGACGAAAACTCGGTCAAAAGTCATATAAGACGAGGCCCGTTGGACCCCTAATTTTGCACACAACCTTTTAGGGGTGCACTAAGATCAATGGAGTCGATGAAATCCCCATTCGGAACTCCTACGAAAATCGAGCTTCTTTAAGGGCCAATTTTGGGCTCCCGGGGAGGCCCTGTGACGAAAACTCGGTGAAAAGTCATATAAGACGAGGCCCGTTGGACCCCTAATTTTGCACACAACCTTTTAGGGGTGCACTAAGATCAATGGAGTCGATGAAATCCCCATTCGGAACTCCAACGAAAATCGACCTTCTTTAAGGGCCAATTTTGGGCTCCCGGGGAGGCCCTGTGATGAAAACTCGGTGAAAAGTCATATAAGACGAGGCCCGTTGGACCCCTAATTTTGCACACATCCTTTTAGGGGTGCACTAAGATCAATGGAGTCGATGAAATCCCCATTTGGAACTCCAACGAAAATCGACCTTCTTTAAGGGCCAATTTTGGGCTCCCGGGGAGGCCCTGTGATGAAAACTCGGTGAAAAGTCATATAAGACGAGGCCCGTTGGACCCCTAATTTTGCACACATCATTTATGGGGTACACTAAGATCAATGGAGTCGATGAAATCCCCATTCGGAACTCCTACGAAAATCGAGCTTCTTTAAGGGCCAATTTTGGGCTCCCGGGGAGGCCCTGTGACGAAAACTCGGTGAAAAGTCATATAAGACGAGGCCCGTTGGACCCCTAATTTTGCACACAACCTTTTAGGGGTGCACTAAGATCAATGGAGTCGATGAAATCCCCATTCGGAACTCCTACGAAAATCGAGCTTCTTTAAGGGCCAATTTTGGGCTCCCGGGGAGGCCCTGTGACGAAAACTCGGTGAAAAGTCATATAAGACGAGGCCCGTTGGACCCCTAATTTTGCACACATCATTTATGGGGTACACTAAGATCAATGGAGTCGATGAAATCCCCATTCGGAACTCCTACGAAAATCGAGCTTCTTTAAGGGCCAATTTTGGGCTCCCGGGGAGGCCCTGTGACGAAAACTCGGTCAAAAGTCATATAAGACGAGGCCCGTTGGACCCCTAATTTTGCACACAACCTTTTAGGGGTGCACTAAGATCAATGGAGTCGATGAAATCCCCATTCGGAACTCCTACGAAAATCGAGCTTCTTTAAGGGCCAATTTTGGGCTCCCGGGGAGGCCCTGTGACGAAAACTCGGTGAAAAGTCATATAAGACGAGGCCCGTTGGACCCCTAATTTTGCACACATCCTTTTAGGGGTGCACTAAGATCAATGGAGTCGATGAAATCCCCATTTGGAACTCCAACGAAAATCGACCTTCTTTAAGGGCCAATTTTGGGCTCCCGGGGAGGCCCTGTGATGAAAACTCGGTGAAAAGTCATATAAGACGAGGCCCGTTGGACCCCTAATTTTGCACACATCCTTTTAGGGGTGCACTAAGATCAATGGAGTCGATGAAATCCCCATTTGGAACTCCAACGAAAATCGACCTTCTTTAAGGGCCAATTTTGGGCTCCCGGGGAGGCCCTGTGATGAAAACTCGGTGAAAAGTCATATAAGACGAGGCCCGTTGGACCCCTAATTTTGCACACATCCTTTTAGGGGTACACTTAGGTCACTGGAGTCGATGAAATTCCCATTCGGAACTCCTACGAAAATCGAGCTTCTTTAAGGGCCAATTTTGGGCTCCCGGGGAGGCCCTGTGACGAAAACTCGGTGAAAAGTCATATAAGACGAGGCCCGTTGGACCCCTAATTTTGCACACAACCTTTTAGGGGTGCACTAAGATCAATGGAGTCGATGAAATCCCCATTCGGAACTCCAACGAAAATCGACCTTCTTTAAGGGCCAATTTTGGGCTCCCGGGGAGGCCCTGTGATGAAAACTCGGTGAAAAGTCATATAAGACGAGGCCCGTTGGACCCCTAATTTTGCACACATCCTTTTAGGGGTGCACTAAGATCAATGGAGTCGATGAAATCCCCATTTGGAACTCCAACGAAAATCGACCTTCTTTAAGGGCCAATTTTGGGCTCCCGGGGAGGCCCTGTGATGAAAACTCGGTGAAAAGTCATATAAGACGAGGCCCGTTGGACCCCTAATTTTGCACACATCATTTATGGGGTACACTAAGATCAATGGAGTCGATGAAATCCCCATTCGGAACTCCTACGAAAATCGAGCTTCTTTAAGGGCCAATTTTGGGCTCCCGGGGAGGCCCTGTGACGAAAACTCGGTGAAAAGTCATATAAGACGAGGCCCGTTGGACCCCTAATTTTGCACACAACCTTTTAGGGGTGCACTAAGATCAATGGAGTCGATGAAATCCCCATTCGGAACTCCTACGAAAACCGAGCTCCTTTAAGGTCCAATTTTGGGCTCCCGGGGAGGCCCTGTGACGAAAACTCGGTGAAAAGTCATATAAGACGAGGCCCGTTGGACCCCTAATTTTGCACACATCATTTATGGGGTACACTAAGATCAATGGAGTCGATGAAATCCCCATTCGGAACTCCTACGAAAATCGAGCTTCTTTAAGGGCCAATTTTGGGCTCCCGGGGAGGCCCTGTGACGAAAACTCGGTCAAAAGTCATATAAGACGAGGCCCGTTGGACCCCTAATTTTGCACACAACCTTTTAGGGGTGCACTAAGATCAATGGAGTCGATGAAATCCCCATTCGGAACTCCTACGAAAATCGAGCTTCTTTAAGGGCCAATTTTGGGCTCCCGGGGAGGCCCTGTGACGAAAACTCGGTGAAAAGTCATATAAGACGAGGCCCGTTGGACCCCTAATTTTGCACACATCCTTTTAGGGGTGCACTAAGATCAATGGAGTCGATGAAATCCCCATTTGGAACTCCAACGAAAATCGACCTTCTTTAAGGGCCAATTTTGGGCTCCCGGGGAGGCCCTGTGATGAAAACTCGGTGAAAAGTCATATAAGACGAGGCCCGTTGGACCCCTAATTTTGCACACATCATTTATGGGGTACACTAAGATCAATGGAGTCGATGAAATCCCCATTCGGAACTCCAACGAAAATCGAGCTTCTTTAAGGGCCAATTTTGGGCTCCCGGGGAGGCCCTGTGACGAAAACTCGGTGAAAAGTCATATAAGACGAGGCCCGTTGGACCCCTAATTTTGCACACAACCTTTTAGGGGTGCACTAAGATCAATGGAGTCGATGAAATCCCCATTCGGAACTCCTACGAAAATCGAGCTTCTTTAAGGGCCAATTTTGGGCTCCCGGGGAGGCCCTGTGACGAAAACTCGGTGAAAAGTCATATAAGACGAGGCCCGTTGGACCCCTAATTTTGCACACATCATTTATGGGGTACACTAAGATCAATGGAGTCGATGAAATCCCCATTCGGAACTCCTACGAAAATCGAGCTTCTTTAAGGGCCAATTTTGGGCTCCCGGGGAGGCCCTGTGACGAAAACTCGGTGAAAAGTCATATAAGACGAGGCCCGTTGGACCCCTAATTTTGCACACAACCTTTTAGGGGTGCACTAAGATCAATGGAGTCGATGAAATCCCCATTCGGAACTCCTACGAAAATCGAGCTTCTTTAAGGGCCAATTTTGGGCTCCCGGGGAGGCCCTGTGACGAAAACTCGGTCAAAAGTCATATAAGACGAGGCCCGTTGGACCCCTAATTTTGCACACAACCTTTTAGGGGTGCACTAAGATCAATGGAGTCGATGAAATCCCCATTCGGAACTCCTACGAAAATCGAGCTTCTTTAAGGGCCAATTTTGGGCTCCCGGGGAGGCCCTGTGACGAAAACTCGGTGAAAAGTCATATAAGACGAGGCCCGTTGGACCCCTAATTTTGCACACATCATTTATGGGGTACACTAAGATCAATGGAGTCGATGAAATCCCCATTCGGAACTCCTACGAAAATCGAGCTTCTTTAAGGGCCAATTTTGGGCTCCCGGGGAGGCCCTGTGACGAAAACTCGGTCAAAAGTCATATAAGACGAGGCCCGTTGGACCCCTAATTTTGCACACAACCTTTTAGGGGTGCACTAAGATCAATGGAGTCCATGAAATCCCCATTCGGAACTCCTACGAAAATCGAGCTTCTTTAAGGGCCAATTTTGGGCTCCCGGGGAGGCCCTGTGACGAAAACTCGGTCAAAAGTCATATAAGACGAGGCCCGTTGGACCCCTAATTTTGCACACAACCTTTTAGGGGTGCACTAAGATCAATGGAGTCGATGAAATCCCCATTCGGAACTCCTACGAAAATCGAGCTTCTTTAAGGGCCAATTTTGGGCTCCCGGGGAGGCCCTGTGACGAAAACTCGGTGAAAAGTCATATAAGACGAGGCCCGTTGGACCCCTAATTTTGCACACATCATTTATGGGGTACACTAAGATCAATGGAGTCGATGAAATCCCCATTCGGAACTCCTACGAAAATCGAGCTTCTTTAAGGGCCAATTTTGGGCTCCCGGGGAGGCCCTGTGACGAAAACTCGGTCAAAAGTCATATAAGACGAGGCCCGTTGGACCCCTAATTTTGCACACAACCTTTTAGGGGTGCACTAAGATCAATGGAGTCGATGAAATCCCCATTCGGAACTCCTACGAAAATCGAGCTTCTTTAAGGGCCAATTTTGGGCTCCCGGGGAGGCCCTGTGACGAAAACTCGGTGAAAAGTCATATAAGACGAGGCCCGTTGGACCCCTAATTTTGCACACATCCTTTTAGGGGTGCACTAAGATCAATGGAGTCGATGAAATCCCCATTTGGAACTCCAACGAAAATCGACCTTCTTTAAGGGCCAATTTTGGGCTCCCGGGGAGGCCCTGTGATGAAAACTCGGTGAAAAGTCATATAAGACGAGGCCCGTTGGACCCCTAATTTTGCACACATCATTTATGGGGTACACTAAGATCAATGGAGTCGATGAAATCCCCATTCGGAACTCCAACGAAAATCGAGCTTCTTTAAGGGCCAATTTTGGGCTCCCGGGGAGGCCCTGTGACGAAAACTCGGTGAAAAGTCATATAAGACGAGGCCCGTTGGACCCCTAATTTTGCACACAACCTTTTAGGGGTGCACTAAGATCAATGGAGTCGATGAAATCCCCATTCGGAACTCCTACGAAAATCGAGCTTCTTTAAGGGCCAATTTTGGGCTCCCGGGGAGGCCCTGTGACGAAAACTCGGTGAAAAGTCATATAAGACGAGGCCCGTTGGACCCCTAATTTTGCACACATCATTTATGGGGTACACTAAGATCAATGGAGTCGATGAAATCCCCATTCGGAACTCCTACGAAAATCGAGCTTCTTTAAGGGCCAATTTTGGGCTCCCGGGGAGGCCCTGTGACGAAAACTCGGTGAAAAGTCATATAAGACGAGGCCCGTTGGACCCCTAATTTTGCACACATCATTTATGGGGTACACTAAGATCAATGGAGTCGATGAAATCCCCATTCGGAACTCCTACGAAAATCGAGCTTCTTTAAGGGCCAATTTTGGGCTCCCGGGGAGGCCCTGTGACGAAAACTCGGTCAAAAGTCATATAAGACGAGGCCCGTTGGACCCCTAATTTTGCACACAACCTTTTAGGGGTGCACTAAGATCAATGGAGTCGATGAAATCCCCATTCGGAACTCCTACGAAAATCGAGCTTCTTTAAGGGCCAATTTTGGGCTCCCGGGGAGGCCCTGTGACGAAAACTCGGTGAAAAGTCATATAAGACGAGGCCCGTTGGACCCCTAATTTTGCACACATCCTTTTAGGGGTGCACTAAGATCAATGGAGTCGATGAAATCCCCATTTGGAACTCCAACGAAAATCGACCTTCTTTAAGGGCCAATTTTGGGCTCCCGGGGAGGCCCTGTGATGAAAACTCGGTGAAAAGTCATATAAGACGAGGCCCGTTGGACCCCTAATTTTGCACACATCATTTATGGGGTACACTAAGATCAATGGAGTCGATGAAATCCCCATTCGGAACTCCAACGAAAATCGAGCTTCTTTAAGGGCCAATTTTGGGCTCCCGGGGAGGCCCTGTGACGAAAACTCGGTGAAAAGTCATATAAGACGAGGCCCGTTGGACCCCTAATTTTGCACACAACCTTTTAGGGGTGCACTAAGATCAATGGAGTCGATGAAATCCCCATTCGGAACTCCTACGAAAATCGAGCTTCTTTAAGGGCCAATTTTGGGCTCCCGGGGAGGCCCTGTGACGAAAACTCGGTGAAAAGTCATATAAGACGAGGCCCGTTGGACCCCTAATTTTGCACACATCATTTATGGGGTACACTAAGATCAATGGAGTCGATGAAATCCCCATTCGGAACTCCTACGAAAATCGAGCTTCTTTAAGGGCCAATTTTGGGCTCCCGGGGAGGCCCTGTGACGAAAACTCGGTGAAAAGTCATATAAGACGAGGCCCGTTGGACCCCTAATTTTGCACACATCATTTATGGGGTACACTAAGATCAATGGAGTCGATGAAATCCCCATTCGGAACTCCTACGAAAATCGAGCTTCTTTAAGGGCCAATTTTGGGCTCCCGGGGAGGCCCTGTGACGAAAACTCGGTCAAAAGTCATATAAGACGAGGCCCGTTGGACCCCTAATTTTGCACACAACCTTTTAGGGGTGCACTAAGATCAATGGAGTCGATGAAATCCCCATTCGGAACTCCTACGAAAATCGAGCTTCTTTAAGGGCCAATTTTGGGCTCCCGGGGAGGCCCTGTGACGAAAACTCGGTGAAAAGTCATATAAGACGAGGCCCGTTGGACCCCTAATTTTGCACACAACCTTTTAGGGGTGCACTAAGATCAATGGAGTCGATGAAATCCCCATTCGGAACTCCAACGAAAATCGACCTTCTTTAAGGGCCAATTTTGGGCTCCCGGGGAGGCCCTGTGACGAAAACTCGGTGAAAAGTCATATAAGACGAGGCCCGTTGGACCCCTAATTTTGCACACATCCTTTTAGGGGTGCACTAAGATCAATGGAGTCGATGAAATCCCCATTTGGAACTCCAACGAAAATCGACCTTCTTTAAGGGCCAATTTTGGGCTCCCGGGGAGGCCCTGTGACGAAAACTCGGTGAAAAGTCATATAAGAAGAGGCCCGTTGGACCCCTAATTTTGCACACAACCTTTTAGGGGTGCACTAAGATCAATGGAGTCGATGAAATCCCCATTCGGAACTCCTACGAAAATCGAGCTTCTTTAAGGGCCAATTTTGGGCTCCCGGGGAGGCCCTGTGACAAAAACTCGGTGAAAAGTCATATAAGACGAGGCCCGTTGGACCCCTAATTTTGCACACATCATTTATGGGGTACACTAAGATCAATGGAGTCGATGAAATCCCCATTCGGAACTCCTACGAAAATCGAGCTTCTTTAAGGGCCAATTTTGGGCTCCCGGGGAGGCCCTGTGACGAAAACTCGGTGAAAAGTCATATAAGACGAGGCCCGTTGGACCCCTAATTTTGCACACAACCTTTTAGGGGTGCACTAAGATCAATGGAGTCGATGAAATCCCCATTCGGAACTCCTACGAAAATCGAGCTTCTTTAAGGGCCAATTTTGGGCTCCCGGGGAGGCCCTGTGACGAAAACTCGGTGAAAAGTCATATAAGACGAGGCCCGTTGGACCCCTAATTTTGCACACATCATTTATGGGGTACACTAAGATCAATGGAGTCGATGAAATCCCCATTCGGAACTCCTACGAAAATCGAGCTTCTTTAAGGGCCAATTTTGGGCTCCCGGGGAGGCCCTGTGACGAAAACTCGGTCAAAAGTCATATAAGACGAGGCCCGTTGGACCCCTAATTTTGCACACAACCTTTTAGGGGTGCACTAAGATCAATGGAGTCGATGAAATCCCCATTCGGAACTCCTACGAAAATCGAGCTTCTTTAAGGGCCAATTTTGGGCTCCCGGGGAGGCCCTGTGACGAAAACTCGGTGAAAAGTCATATAAGACGAGGCCCGTTGGACCCCTAATTTTGCACACAACCTTTTAGGGGTGCACTAAGATCAATGGAGTCGATGAAATCCCCATTCGGAACTCCAACGAAAATCGACCTTCTTTAAGGGCCAATTTTGGGCTCCCGGGGAGGCCCTGTGACGAAAACTCGGTGAAAAGTCATATAAGACGAGGCCCGTTGGACCCCTAATTTTGCACACATCCTTTTAGGGGTGCACTAAGATCAATGGAGTCGATGAAATCCCCATTTGGAACTCCAACGAAAATCGACCTTCTTTAAGGGCCAATTTTGGGCTCCCGGGGAGGCCCTGTGACGAAAACTCGGTGAAAAGTCATATAAGAAGAGGCCCGTTGGACCCCTAATTTTGCACACAACCTTTTAGGGGTGCACTAAGATCAATGGAGTCGATGAAATCCCCATTCGGAACTCCTACGAAAATCGAGCTTCTTTAAGGGCCAATTTTGGGCTCCCGGGGAGGCCCTGTGACAAAAACTCGGTGAAAAGTCATATAAGACGAGGCCCGTTGGACCCCTAATTTTGCACACATCATTTATGGGGTACACTAAGATCAATGGAGTCGATGAAATCCCCATTCGGAACTCCTACGAAAATCGAGCTTCTTTAAGGGCCAATTTTGGGCTCCCGGGGAGGCCCTGTGACGAAAACTCGGTGAAAAGTCATATAAGACGAGGCCCGTTGGACCCCTAATTTTGCACACAACCTTTTAGGGGTGCACTAAGATCAATGGAGTCGATGAAATCCCCATTCGGAACTCCTACGAAAATCGAGCTTCTTTAAGGGCCAATTTTGGGCTCCCGGGGAGGCCCTGTGACGAAAACTCGGTGAAAAGTCATATAAGACGAGGCCCGTTGGACCCCTAATTTTGCACACATCCTTTTAGGGGTGCACTAAGATCAATGGAGTCGATGAAATCCCCATTTGGAACTCCAACGAAAATCGACCTTCTTTAAGGGCCAATTTTGGGCTCCCGGGGAGGCCCTGTGACGAAAACTCGGTGAAAAGTCATATAAGAAGAGGCCCGTTGGACCCCTAATTTTGCACACAACCTTTTAGGGGTGCACTAAGATCAATGGAGTCGATGAAATCCCCATTCGGAACTCCTACGAAAATCGAGCTTCTTTAAGGGCCAATTTTGGGCTCCCGGGGAGGCCCTGTGACAAAAACTCGGTGAAAAGTCATATAAGACGAGGCCCGTTGGACCCCTAATTTTGCACACATCATTTATGGGGTACACTAAGATCAATGGAGTCGATGAAATCCCCATTCGGAACTCCTACGAAAATCGAGCTTCTTTAAGGGCCAATTTTGGGCTCCCGGGGAGGCCCTGTGACGAAAACTCGGTGAAAAGTCATATAAGACGAGGCCCGTTGGACCCCTAATTTTGCACACAACCTTTTAGGGGTGCACTAAGATCAATGGAGTCGATGAAATCCCCATTCGGAACTCCTACGAAAATCGAGCTTCTTTAAGGGCCAATTTTGGGCTCCCGGGGAGGCCCTGTGACGAAAACTCGGTCAAAAGTCATATAAGACGAGGCCCGTTGGACCCCTAATTTTGCACACAACCTTTTAGGGGTGCACTAAGATCAATGGAGTCGATGAAATCCCCATTCGGAACTCCTACGAAAATCGAGCTTCTTTAAGGGCCAATTTTGGGCTCCCGGGGAGGCCCTGTGACGAAAACTCGGTGAAAAGTCATATAAGACGAGGCCCGTTGGACCCCTAATTTTGCACACATCATTTATGGGGTACACTAAGATCAATGGAGTCGATGAAATCCCCATTCGGAACTCCTACGAAAATCGAGCTTCTTTAAGGGCCAATTTTGGGCTCCCGGGGAGGCCCTGTGACGAAAACTCGGTCAAAAGTCATATAAGACGAGGCCCGTTGGACCCCTAATTTTGCACACAACCTTTTAGGGGTGCACTAAGATCAATGGAGTCGATGAAATCCCCATTCGGAACTCCTACGAAAATCGAGCTTCTTTAAGGGCCAATTTTGGGCTCCCGGGGAGGCCCTGTGACGAAAACTCGGTGAAAAGTCATATAAGACGAGGCCCGTTGGACCCCTAATTTTGCACACATCATTTATGGGGTACACTAAGATCAATGGAGTCGATGAAATCCCCATTCGGAACTCCTACGAAAATCGAGCTTCTTTAAGGGCCAATTTTGGGCTCCCGGGGAGGCCCTGTGACGAAAACTCGGTCAAAAGTCATATAAGACGAGGCCCGTTGGACCCCTAATTTTGCACACATCATTTATGGGGTACACTAAGATCAATGGAGTCGATGAAATCCCCATTCGGAACTCCTACGAAAATCGAGCTTCTTTAAGGGCCAATTTTGGGCTCCCGGGGAGGCCCTGTGACGAAAACTCGGTCAAAAGTCATATAAGACGAGGCCCGTTGGACCCCTAATTTTGCACACAACCTTTTAGGGGTGCACTAAGATCAATGGAGTCGATGAAATCCCCATTCGGAACTCCTACGAAAATCGAGCTTCTTTAAGGGCCAATTTTGGGCTCCCGGGGAGGCCCTGTGACGAAAACTCGGTGAAAAGTCATATAAGACGAGGCCCGTTGGACCCCTAATTTTGCACACATCCTTTTAGGGGTGCACTAAGATCAATGGAGTCGATGAAATCCCCATTTGGAACTCCAACGAAAATCGACCTTCTTTAAGGGCCAATTTTGGGCTCCCGGGGAGGCCCTGTGATGAAAACTCGGTGAAAAGTCATATAAGACGAGGCCCGTTGGACCCCTAATTTTGCACACATCATTTATGGGGTACACTAAGATCAATGGAGTCGATGAAATCCCCATTCGGAACTCCAACGAAAATCGAGCTTCTTTAAGGGCCAATTTTGGGCTCCCGGGGAGGCCCTGTGACGAAAACTCGGTGAAAAGTCATATAAGACGAGGCCCGTTGGACCCCTAATTTTGCACACAACCTTTTAGGGGTGCACTAAGATCAATGGAGTCGATGAAATCCCCATTCGGAACTCCTACGAAAATCGAGCTTCTTTAAGGGCCAATTTTGGGCTCCCGGGGAGGCCCTGTGACGAAAACTCGGTGAAAAGTCATATAAGACGAGGCCCGTTGGACCCCTAATTTTGCACACATCATTTATGGGGTACACTAAGATCAATGGAGTCGATGAAATCCCCATTCGGAACTCCTACGAAAATCGAGCTTCTTTAAGGGCCAATTTTGGGCTCCCGGGGAGGCCCTGTGACGAAAACTCGGTGAAAAGTCATATAAGACGAGGCCCGTTGGACCCCTAATTTTGCACACAACCTTTTAGGGGTGCACTAAGATCAATGGAGTCGATGAAATCCCCATTCGGAACTCCTACGAAAATCGAGCTTCTTTAAGGGCCAATTTTGGGCTCCCGGGGAGGCCCTGTGACGAAAACTCGGTCAAAAGTCATATAAGACGAGGCCCGTTGGACCCCTAATTTTGCACACAACCTTTTAGGGGTGCACTAAGATCAATGGAGTCGATGAAATCCCCATTCGGAACTCCTACGAAAATCGAGCTTCTTTAAGGGCCAATTTTGGGCTCCCGGGGAGGCCCTGTGACGAAAACTCGGTGAAAAGTCATATAAGACGAGGCCCGTTGGACCCCTAATTTTGCACACATCATTTATGGGGTACACTAAGATCAATGGAGTCGATGAAATCCCCATTCGGAACTCCTACGAAAATCGAGCTTCTTTAAGGGCCAATTTTGGGCTCCCGGGGAGGCCCTGTGACGAAAACTCGGTCAAAAGTCATATAAGACGAGGCCCGTTGGACCCCTAATTTTGCACACAACCTTTTAGGGGTGCACTAAGATCAATGGAGTCGATGAAATCCCCATTCGGAACTCCTACGAAAATCGAGCTTCTTTAAGGGCCAATTTTGGGCTCCCGGGGAGGCCCTGTGACGAAAACTCGGTGAAAAGTCATATAAGACGAGGCCCGTTGGACCCCTAATTTTGCACACATCATTTATGGGGTACACTAAGATCAATGGAGTCGATGAAATCCCCATTCGGAACTCCTACGAAAATCGAGCTTCTTTAAGGGCCAATTTTGGGCTCCCGGGGAGGCCCTGTGACGAAAACTCGGTCAAAAGTCATATAAGACGAGGCCCGTTGGACCCCTAATTTTGCACACATCATTTATGGGGTACACTAAGATCAATGGAGTCGATGAAATCCCCATTCGGAACTCCTACGAAAATCGAGCTTCTTTAAGGGCCAATTTTGGGCTCCCGGGGAGGCCCTGTGACGAAAACTCGGTCAAAAGTCATATAAGACGAGGCCCGTTGGACCCCTAATTTTGCACACAACCTTTTAGGGGTGCACTAAGATCAATGGAGTCGATGAAATCCCCATTCGGAACTCCTACGAAAATCGAGCTTCTTTAAGGGCCAATTTTGGGCTCCCGGGGAGGCCCTGTGACGAAAACTCGGTGAAAAGTCATATAAGACGAGGCCCGTTGGACCCCTAATTTTGCACACATCCTTTTAGGGGTGCACTAAGATCAATGGAGTCGATGAAATCCCCATTTGGAACTCCAACGAAAATCGACCTTCTTTAAGGGCCAATTTTGGGCTCCCGGGGAGGCCCTGTGATGAAAACTCGGTGAAAAGTCATATAAGACGAGGCCCGTTGGACCCCTAATTTTGCACACATCATTTATGGGGTACACTAAGATCAATGGAGTCGATGAAATCCCCATTCGGAACTCCAACGAAAATCGAGCTTCTTTAAGGGCCAATTTTGGGCTCCCGGGGAGGCCCTGTGACGAAAACTCGGTGAAAAGTCATATAAGACGAGGCCCGTTGGACCCCTAATTTTGCACACAACCTTTTAGGGGTGCACTAAGATCAATGGAGTCGATGAAATCCCCATTCGGAACTCCTACGAAAATCGAGCTTCTTTAAGGGCCAATTTTGGGCTCCCGGGGAGGCCCTGTGACGAAAACTCGGTGAAAAGTCATATAAGACGAGGCCCGTTGGACCCCTAATTTTGCACACATCATTTATGGGGTACACTAAGATCAATGGAGTCGATGAAATCCCCATTCGGAACTCCTACGAAAATCGAGCTTCTTTAAGGGCCAATTTTGGGCTCCCGGGGAGGCCCTGTGACGAAAACTCGGTGAAAAGTCATATAAGACGAGGCCCGTTGGACCCCTAATTTTGCACACATCATTTATGGGGTACACTAAGATCAATGGAGTCGATGAAATCCCCATTCGGAACTCCTACGAAAATCGAGCTTCTTTAAGGGCCAATTTTGGGCTCCCGGGGAGGCCCTGTGACGAAAACTCGGTCAAAAGTCATATAAGACGAGGCCCGTTGGACCCCTAATTTTGCACACAACCTTTTAGGGGTGCACTAAGATCAATGGAGTCGATGAAATCCCCATTCGGAACTCCTACGAAAATCGAGCTTCTTTAAGGGCCAATTTTGGGCTCCCGGGGAGGCCCTGTGACGAAAACTCGGTGAAAAGTCATATAAGACGAGGCCCGTTGGACCCCTAATTTTGCACACATCATTTATGGGGTACACTAAGATCAATGGAGTCGATGAAATCCCCATTCGGAACTCCTACGAAAATCGAGCTTCTTTAAGGGCCAATTTTGGGCTCCCGGGGAGGCCCTGTGACGAAAACTCGGTCAAAAGTCATATAAGACGAGGCCCGTTGGACCCCTAATTTTGCACACATCATTTATGGGGTACACTAAGATCAATGGAGTCGATGAAATCCCCATTCGGAACTCCTACGAAAATCGAGCTTCTTTAAGGGCCAATTTTGGGCTCCCGGGGAGGCCCTGTGACGAAAACTCGGTCAAAAGTCATATAAGACGAGGCCCGTTGGACCCCTAATTTTGCACACAACCTTTTAGGGGTGCACTAAGATCAATGGAGTCGATGAAATCCCCATTCGGAACTCCTACGAAAATCGAGCTTCTTTAAGGGCCAATTTTGGGCTCCCGGGGAGGCCCTGTGACGAAAACTCGGTGAAAAGTCAGATAAGACGAGGCCCGTTGGACCCCTAATTTTGCACACATCCTTTTAGGGGTGCACTAAGATCAATGGAGTCGATGAAATCCCCATTTGGAACTCCAACGAAAATCGACCTTCTTTAAGGGCCAATTTTGGGCTCCCGGGGAGGCCCTGTGATGAAAACTCGGTGAAAAGTCATATAAGACGAGGCCCGTTGGACCCCTAATTTTGCACACATCATTTATGGGGTACACTAAGATCAATGGAGTCGATGAAATCCCCATTCGGAACTCCAACGAAAATCGAGCTTCTTTAAGGGCCAATTTTGGGCTCCCGGGGAGGCCCTGTGACGAAAACTCGGTGAAAAGTCATATAAGACGAGGCCCGTTGGACCCCTAATTTTGCACACAACCTTTTAGGGGTGCACTAAGATCAATGGAGTCGATGAAATCCCCATTCGGAACTCCTACGAAAATCGAGCTTCTTTAAGGGCCAATTTTGGGCTCCCGGGGAGGCCCTGTGACGAAAACTCGGTGAAAAGTCATATAAGACGAGGCCCGTTGGACCCCTAATTTTGCACACATCATTTATGGGGTACACTAAGATCAATGGAGTCGATGAAATCCCCATTCGGAACTCCTACGAAAATCGAGCTTCTTTAAGGGCCAATTTTGGGCTCCCGGGGAGGCCCTGTGACGAAAACTCGGTCAAAAGTCATATAAGACGAGGCCCGTTGGACCCCTAATTTTGCACACAACCTTTTAGGGGTGCACTAAGATCAATGGAGTCGATGAAATCCCCATTCGGAACTCCTACGAAAATCGAGCTTCTTTAAGGGCCAATTTTGGGCTCCCGGGGAGGCCCTGTGACGAAAACTCGGTGAAAAGTCATATAAGACGAGGCCCGTTGGACCCCTAATTTTGCACACATCCTTTTAGGGGTGCACTAAGATCAATGGAGTCGATGAAATCCCCATTTGGAACTCCAACGAAAATCGACCTTCTTTAAGGGCCAATTTTGGGCTCCCGGGGAGGCCCTGTGACGAAAACTCGGTGAAAAGTCATATAAGAAGAGGCCCGTTGGACCCCTAATTTTGCACACAACCTTTTAGGGGTGCACTAAGATCAATGGAGTCGATGAAATCCCCATTCGGAACTCCTACGAAAATCGAGCTTCTTTAAGGGCCAATTTTGGGCTCCCGGGGAGGCCCTGTGACGAAAACTCGGTGAAAAGTCATATAAGACGAGGCCCGTTGGACCCCTAATTTTGCACACATCATTTATGGGGTACACTAAGATCAATGGAGTCGATGAAATCCCCATTCGGAACTCCTACGAAAATCGAGCTTCTTTAAGGGCCAATTTTGGGCTCCCGGGGAGGCCCTGTGACGAAAACTCGGTCAAAAGTCATATAAGACGAGGCCCGTTGGACCCCTAATTTTGCACACAACCTTTTAGGGGTGCACTAAGATCAATGGAGTCGATGAAATCCCCATTCGGAACTCCTACGAAAATCGAGCTTCTTTAAGGGCCAATTTTGGGCTCCCGGGGAGGCCCTGTGACGAAAACTCGGTGAAAAGTCATATAAGACGAGGCCCGTTGGACCCCTAATTTTGCACACATCCTTTTAGGGGTGCACTAAGATCAATGGAGTCGATGAAATCCCCATTTGGAACTCCAACGAAAATCGACCTTCTTTAAGGGCCAATTTTGGGCTCCCGGGGAGGCCCTGTGATGAAAACTCGGTGAAAAGTCATATAAGACGAGGCCCGTTGGACCCCTAATTTTGCACACATCATTTATGGGGTACACTAAGATCAATGGAGTCGATGAAATCCCCATTCGGAACTCCAACGAAAATCGAGCTTCTTTAAGGGCCAATTTTGGGCTCCCGGGGAGGCCCTGTGACGAAAACTCGGTGAAAAGTCATATAAGACGAGGCCCGTTGGACCCCTAATTTTGCACACAACCTTTTAGGGGTGCACTAAGATCAATGGAGTCGATGAAATCCCCATTCGGAACTCCTACGAAAATCGAGCTTCTTTAAGGGCCAATTTTGGGCTCCCGGGGAGGCCCTGTGACGAAAACTCGGTGAAAAGTCATATAAGACGAGGCCCGTTGGACCCCTAATTTTGCACACATCATTTATGGGGTACACTAAGATCAATGGAGTCGATGAAATCCCCATTCGGAACTCCTACGAAAATCGAGCTTCTTTAAGGGCCAATTTTGGGCTCCCGGGGAGGCCCTGTGACGAAAACTCGGTGAAAAGTCATATAAGACGAGGCCCGTTGGACCCCTAATTTTGCACACATCATTTATGGGGTACACTAAGATCAATGGAGTCGATGAAATCCCCATTCGGAACTCCTACGAAAATCGAGCTTCTTTAAGGGCCAATTTTGGGCTCCCGGGGAGGCCCTGTGACGAAAACTCGGTCAAAAGTCATATAAGACGAGGCCCGTTGGACCCCTAATTTTGCACACAACCTTTTAGGGGTGCACTAAGATCAATGGAGTCGATGAAATCCCCATTCGGAACTCCTACGAAAATCGAGCTTCTTTAAGGGCCAATTTTGGGCTCCCGGGGAGGCCCTGTGACGAAAACTCGGTGAAAAGTCATATAAGACGAGGCCCGTTGGACCCCTAATTTTGCACACAACCTTTTAGGGGTGCACTAAGATCAATGGAGTCGATGAAATCCCCATTCGGAACTCCAACGAAAATCGACCTTCTTTAAGGGCCAATTTTGGGCTCCCGGGGAGGCCCTGTGACGAAAACTCGGTGAAAAGTCATATAAGACGAGGCCCGTTGGACCCCTAATTTTGCACACATCCTTTTAGGGGTGCACTAAGATCAATGGAGTCGATGAAATCCCCATTTGGAACTCCAACGAAAATCGACCTTCTTTAAGGGCCAATTTTGGGCTCCCGGGGAGGCCCTGTGACGAAAACTCGGTGAAAAGTCATATAAGAAGAGGCCCGTTGGACCCCTAATTTTGCACACAACCTTTTAGGGGTGCACTAAGATCAATGGAGTCGATGAAATCCCCATTCGGAACTCCTACGAAAATCGAGCTTCTTTAAGGGCCAATTTTGGGCTCCCGGGGAGGCCCTGTGACAAAAACTCGGTGAAAAGTCATATAAGACGAGGCCCGTTGGACCCCTAATTTTGCACACATCATTTATGGGGTACACTAAGATCAATGGAGTCGATGAAATCCCCATTCGGAACTCCTACGAAAATCGAGCTTCTTTAAGGGCCAATTTTGGGCTCCCGGGGAGGCCCTGTGACGAAAACTCGGTGAAAAGTCATATAAGACGAGGCCCGTTGGACCCCTAATTTTGCACACAACCTTTTAGGGGTGCACTAAGATCAATGGAGTCGATGAAATCCCCATTCGGAACTCCTACGAAAATCGAGCTTCTTTAAGGGCCAATTTTGGGCTCCCGGGGAGGCCCTGTGACGAAAACTCGGTGAAAAGTCATATAAGACGAGGCCCGTTGGACCCCTAATTTTGCACACATCATTTATGGGGTACACTAAGATCAATGGAGTCGATGAAATCCCCATTCGGAACTCCTACGAAAATCGAGCTTCTTTAAGGGCCAATTTTGGGCTCCCGGGGAGGCCCTGTGACGAAAACTCGGTCAAAAGTCATATAAGACGAGGCCCGTTGGACCCCTAATTTTGCACACAACCTTTTAGGGGTGCACTAAGATCAATGGAGTCGATGAAATCCCCATTCGGAACTCCTACGAAAATCGAGCTTCTTTAAGGGCCAATTTTGGGCTCCCGGGGAGGCCCTGTGACGAAAACTCGGTGAAAAGTCATATAAGACGAGGCCCGTTGGACCCCTAATTTTGCACACAACCTTTTAGGGGTGCACTAAGATCAATGGAGTCGATGAAATCCCCATTCGGAACTCCTACGAAAATCGAGCTTCTTTAAGGGCCAATTTTGGGCTCCCGGGGAGGCCCTGTGACGAAAACTCGGTGAAAAGTCATATAAGACGAGGCCCGTTGGACCCCTAATTTTGCACACATCATTTATGGGGTACACTAAGATCAATGGAGTCGATGAAATCCCCATTCGGAACTCCTACGAAAATCGAGCTTCTTTAAGGGCCAATTTTGGGCTCCCGGGGAGGCCCTGTGACGAAAACTCGGTGAAAAGTCATATAAGACGAGGCCCGTTGGACCCCTAATTTTGCACACATCATTTATGGGGTACACTAAGATCAATGGAGTCGATGAAATCCCCATTCGGAACTCCTACGAAAATCGAGCTTCTTTAAGGGCCAATTTTGGGCTCCCGGGGAGGCCCTGTGACGAAAACTCGGTCAAAAGTCATATAAGACGAGGCCCGTTGGACCCCTAATTTTGCACACAACCTTTTAGGGGTGCACTAAGATCAATGGAGTCCATGAAATCCCCATTCGGAACTCCTACGAAAATCGAGCTTCTTTAAGGGCCAATTTTGGGCTCCCGGGGAGGCCCTGTGACGAAAACTCGGTGAAAAGTCATATAAGACGAGGCCCGTTGGACCCCTAATTTTGCACACATCCTTTTAGGGGTGCACTAAGATCAATGGAGTCGATGAAATCCCCATTTGGAACTCCAACGAAAATCGACCTTCTTTAAGGGCCAATTTTGGGCTCCCGGGGAGGCCCTGTGACGAAAACTCGGTGAAAAGTCATATAAGACGAGGCCCGTTGGACCCCTAATTTTGCACACATCCTTTACGGGGTAGACTAAGATCAACGGAGTCGACGAAATCCGCATTCGGAACTCCTACGAAAATCGACCTTCTTTAAGGGCCAATTTTGGGCTCCCGGGGAGGCCCTGTGACGAAAACTCGGTGAAAAGTCATATAAGACGAGGCCCGTTGGACCCCTAATTTTGCACACATCCTTTACGGGGTACACTAAGATCAACGGAGTCGACGAAATTCCGTTTCGGAACTCGTGCGAAAGTCGAGCTTCTTTAAGGGCCAATTTTGGGCTCCCGGGGAGGCCCTGTGACGAAAACTCGGTGAAAAGTCATATAAGACGAGGCCCGTTGGACCCCTAATTTTGCACACATCCTTTACGGGGTACACTAAGATCAACGGAGTCGACGAAATTCCGTTTCGGAACTCGTGCGAAAGTCGAGCTTCTTTAAGGGCCAATTTTGGGCTCCCGGGGAGGCCCTGTGACGAAAACTCGGTGAAAAGTCATATAAGACGAGGCCCGTTGGACCCCTAATTTTGCACACATCATATTTGGGGTATATCTAGATCAACGGAGTCGACGAAATTCCGTTTCGGAACTCGTGCGAAAGTCGAGCTTCTTTAAGGGCCAATTTTGGGCTCCCG
This sequence comes from Oxyria digyna, assembly GCA_029168935.1. Lineage (NCBI taxonomy): Eukaryota > Viridiplantae > Streptophyta > Magnoliopsida > Caryophyllales > Polygonaceae > Oxyria > Oxyria digyna. The sequence goes on along the minus strand of JAPVLV010000026.1, from coordinate 87,245 downwards.
GGGAGGCCCTGTGACGAAAACTCGGTGAAAAGTCATATAAGACGAGGCCCGTTGGACCCCTAATTTTGCACACAACCTTTTAGGGGTGCACTAAGATCAATGGAGTCGATGAAATCCCCATTCGGAACTCCTACGAAAATCGAGCTTCTTTAAGGGCCAATTTTGGGCTCCCGGGGAGGCCCTGTGACGAAAACTCGGTGAAAAGTCATATAAGACGAGGCCCGTTGGACCCCTAATTTTGCACACAACCTTTTAGGGGTGCACTAAGATCAATGGAGTCGATGAAATCCCCATTCGGAACTCCAACGAAAATCGACCTTCTTTAAGGGCCAATTTTGGGCTCCCGGGGAGGCCCTGTGACGAAAACTCGGTGAAAAGTCATATAAGACGAGGCCCGTTGGACCCCTAATTTTGCACACATCCTTTTAGGGGTGCACTAAGATCAATGGAGTCGATGAAATCCCCATTTGGAACTCCAACGAAAATCGACCTTCTTTAAGGGCCAATTTTGGGCTCCCGGGGAGGCCCTGTGACGAAAACTCGGTGAAAAGTCATATAAGAAGAGGCCCGTTGGACCCCTAATTTTGCACACAACCTTTTAGGGGTGCACTAAGATCAATGGAGTCGATGAAATCCCCATTCGGAACTCCTACGAAAATCGAGCTTCTTTAAGGGCCAATTTTGGGCTCCCGGGGAGGCCCTGTGACAAAAACTCGGTGAAAAGTCATATAAGACGAGGCCCGTTGGACCCCTAATTTTGCACACATCATTTATGGGGTACACTAAGATCAATGGAGTCGATGAAATCCCCATTCGGAACTCCTACGAAAATCGAGCTTCTTTAAGGGCCAATTTTGGGCTCCCGGGGAGGCCCTGTGACGAAAACTCGGTGAAAAGTCATATAAGACGAGGCCCGTTGGACCCCTAATTTTGCACACAACCTTTTAGGGGTGCACTAAGATCAATGGAGTCGATGAAATCCCCATTCGGAACTCCTACGAAAATCGAGCTTCTTTAAGGGCCAATTTTGGGCTCCCGGGGAGGCCCTGTGACGAAAACTCGGTGAAAAGTCATATAAGACGAGGCCCGTTGGACCCCTAATTTTGCACACATCATTTATGGGGTACACTAAGATCAATGGAGTCGATGAAATCCCCATTCGGAACTCCTACGAAAATCGAGCTTCTTTAAGGGCCAATTTTGGGCTCCCGGGGAGGCCCTGTGACGAAAACTCGGTCAAAAGTCATATAAGACGAGGCCCGTTGGACCCCTAATTTTGCACACAACCTTTTAGGGGTGCACTAAGATCAATGGAGTCGATGAAATCCCCATTCGGAACTCCTACGAAAATCGAGCTTCTTTAAGGGCCAATTTTGGGCTCCCGGGGAGGCCCTGTGACGAAAACTCGGTGAAAAGTCATATAAGACGAGGCCCGTTGGACCCCTAATTTTGCACACAACCTTTTAGGGGTGCACTAAGATCAATGGAGTCGATGAAATCCCCATTCGGAACTCCTACGAAAATCGAGCTTCTTTAAGGGCCAATTTTGGGCTCCCGGGGAGGCCCTGTGACGAAAACTCGGTGAAAAGTCATATAAGACGAGGCCCGTTGGACCCCTAATTTTGCACACATCATTTATGGGGTACACTAAGATCAATGGAGTCGATGAAATCCCCATTCGGAACTCCTACGAAAATCGAGCTTCTTTAAGGGCCAATTTTGGGCTCCCGGGGAGGCCCTGTGACGAAAACTCGGTGAAAAGTCATATAAGACGAGGCCCGTTGGACCCCTAATTTTGCACACATCATTTATGGGGTACACTAAGATCAATGGAGTCGATGAAATCCCCATTCGGAACTCCTACGAAAATCGAGCTTCTTTAAGGGCCAATTTTGGGCTCCCGGGGAGGCCCTGTGACGAAAACTCGGTCAAAAGTCATATAAGACGAGGCCCGTTGGACCCCTAATTTTGCACACAACCTTTTAGGGGTGCACTAAGATCAATGGAGTCCATGAAATCCCCATTCGGAACTCCTACGAAAATCGAGCTTCTTTAAGGGCCAATTTTGGGCTCCCGGGGAGGCCCTGTGACGAAAACTCGGTGAAAAGTCATATAAGACGAGGCCCGTTGGACCCCTAATTTTGCACACATCCTTTTAGGGGTGCACTAAGATCAATGGAGTCGATGAAATCCCCATTTGGAACTCCAACGAAAATCGACCTTCTTTAAGGGCCAATTTTGGGCTCCCGGGGAGGCCCTGTGATGAAAACTCGGTGAAAAGTCATATAAGACGAGGCCCGTTGGACCCCTAATTTTGCACACATCATTTATGGGGTACACTAAGATCAATGGAGTCGATGAAATCCCCATTCGGAACTCCAACGAAAATCGAGCTTCTTTAAGGGCCAATTTTGGGCTCCCGGGGAGGCCCTGTGACGAAAACTCGGTGAAAAGTCATATAAGACGAGGCCCGTTGGACCCCTAATTTTGCACACAACCTTTTAGGGGTGCACTAAGATCAATGGAGTCGATGAAATCCCCATTCGGAACTCCTACGAAAATCGAGCTTCTTTAAGGGCCAATTTTGGGCTCCCGGGGAGGCCCTGTGACGAAAACTCGGTGAAAAGTCATATAAGACGAGGCCCGTTGGACCCCTAATTTTGCACACATCATTTATGGGGTACACTAAGATCAATGGAGTCGATGAAATCCCCATTCGGAACTCCTACGAAAATCGAGCTTCTTTAAGGGCCAATTTTGGGCTCCCGGGGAGGCCCTGTGACGAAAACTCGGTGAAAAGTCATATAAGACGAGGCCCGTTGGACCCCTAATTTTGCACACATCATTTATGGGGTACACTAAGATCAATGGAGTCGATGAAATCCCCATTCGGAACTCCTACGAAAATCGAGCTTCTTTAAGGGCCAATTTTGGGCTCCCGGGGAGGCCCTGTGACGAAAACTCGGTCAAAAGTCATATAAGACGAGGCCCGTTGGACCCCTAATTTTGCACACAACCTTTTAGGGGTGCACTAAGATCAATGGAGTCGATGAAATCCCCATTCGGAACTCCTACGAAAATCGAGCTTCTTTAAGGGCCAATTTTGGGCTCCCGGGGAGGCCCTGTGACGAAAACTCGGTGAAAAGTCATATAAGACGAGGCCCGTTGGACCCCTAATTTTGCACACAACCTTTTAGGGGTGCACTAAGATCAATGGAGTCGATGAAATCCCCATTCGGAACTCCAACGAAAATCGACCTTCTTTAAGGGCCAATTTTGGGCTCCCGGGGAGGCCCTGTGACGAAAACTCGGTGAAAAGTCATATAAGACGAGGCCCGTTGGACCCCTAATTTTGCACACATCCTTTTAGGGGTGCACTAAGATCAATGGAGTCGATGAAATCCCCATTTGGAACTCCAACGAAAATCGACCTTCTTTAAGGGCCAATTTTGGGCTCCCGGGGAGGCCCTGTGACGAAAACTCGGTGAAAAGTCATATAAGAAGAGGCCCGTTGGACCCCTAATTTTGCACACAACCTTTTAGGGGTGCACTAAGATCAATGGAGTCGATGAAATCCCCATTCGGAACTCCTACGAAAATCGAGCTTCTTTAAGGGCCAATTTTGGGCTCCCGGGGAGGCCCTGTGACAAAAACTCGGTGAAAAGTCATATAAGACGAGGCCCGTTGGACCCCTAATTTTGCACACATCATTTATGGGGTACACTAAGATCAATGGAGTCGATGAAATCCCCATTCGGAACTCCTACGAAAATCGAGCTTCTTTAAGGGCCAATTTTGGGCTCCCGGGGAGGCCCTGTGACGAAAACTCGGTGAAAAGTCATATAAGACGAGGCCCGTTGGACCCCTAATTTTGCACACAACCTTTTAGGGGTGCACTAAGATCAATGGAGTCGATGAAATCCCCATTCGGAACTCCTACGAAAATCGAGCTTCTTTAAGGGCCAATTTTGGGCTCCCGGGGAGGCCCTGTGACGAAAACTCGGTGAAAAGTCATATAAGACGAGGCCCGTTGGACCCCTAATTTTGCACACATCATTTATGGGGTACACTAAGATCAATGGAGTCGATGAAATCCCCATTCGGAACTCCTACGAAAATCGAGCTTCTTTAAGGGCCAATTTTGGGCTCCCGGGGAGGCCCTGTGACGAAAACTCGGTCAAAAGTCATATAAGACGAGGCCCGTTGGACCCCTAATTTTGCACACAACCTTTTAGGGGTGCACTAAGATCAATGGAGTCGATGAAATCCCCATTCGGAACTCCTACGAAAATCGAGCTTCTTTAAGGGCCAATTTTGGGCTCCCGGGGAGGCCCTGTGACGAAAACTCGGTGAAAAGTCATATAAGACGAGGCCCGTTGGACCCCTAATTTTGCACACAACCTTTTAGGGGTGCACTAAGATCAATGGAGTCGATGAAATCCCCATTCGGAACTCCTACGAAAATCGAGCTTCTTTAAGGGCCAATTTTGGGCTCCCGGGGAGGCCCTGTGACGAAAACTCGGTGAAAAGTCATATAAGACGAGGCCCGTTGGACCCCTAATTTTGCACACATCATTTATGGGGTACACTAAGATCAATGGAGTCGATGAAATCCCCATTCGGAACTCCTACGAAAATCGAGCTTCTTTAAGGGCCAATTTTGGGCTCCCGGGGAGGCCCTGTGACGAAAACTCGGTGAAAAGTCATATAAGACGAGGCCCGTTGGACCCCTAATTTTGCACACATCATTTATGGGGTACACTAAGATCAATGGAGTCGATGAAATCCCCATTCGGAACTCCTACGAAAATCGAGCTTCTTTAAGGGCCAATTTTGGGCTCCCGGGGAGGCCCTGTGACGAAAACTCGGTCAAAAGTCATATAAGACGAGGCCCGTTGGACCCCTAATTTTGCACACAACCTTTTAGGGGTGCACTAAGATCAATGGAGTCCATGAAATCCCCATTCGGAACTCCTACGAAAATCGAGCTTCTTTAAGGGCCAATTTTGGGCTCCCGGGGAGGCCCTGTGACGAAAACTCGGTGAAAAGTCATATAAGACGAGGCCCGTTGGACCCCTAATTTTGCACACATCCTTTTAGGGGTGCACTAAGATCAATGGAGTCGATGAAATCCCCATTTGGAACTCCAACGAAAATCGACCTTCTTTAAGGGCCAATTTTGGGCTCCCGGGGAGGCCCTGTGACGAAAACTCGGTGAAAAGTCATATAAGACGAGGCCCGTTGGACCCCTAATTTTGCACACATCCTTTACGGGGTAGACTAAGATCAACGGAGTCGACGAAATCCGCATTCGGAACTCCTACGAAAATCGACCTTCTTTAAGGGCCAATTTTGGGCTCCCGGGGAGGCCCTGTGACGAAAACTCGGTGAAAAGTCATATAAGACGAGGCCCGTTGGACCCCTAATTTTGCACACATCCTTTACGGGGTACACTAAGATCAACGGAGTCGACGAAATTCCGTTTCGGAACTCGTGCGAAAGTCGAGCTTCTTTAAGGGCCAATTTTGGGCTCCCGGGGAGGCCCTGTGACGAAAACTCGGTGAAAAGTCATATAAGACGAGGCCCGTTGGACCCCTAATTTTGCACACATCCTTTACGGGGTACACTAAGATCAACGGAGTCGACGAAATTCCGTTTCGGAACTCGTGCGAAAGTCGAGCTTCTTTAAGGGCCAATTTTGGGCTCCCGGGGAGGCCCTGTGACGAAAACTCGGTGAAAAGTCATATAAGACGAGGCCCGTTGGACCCCTAATTTTGCACACATCATATTTGGGGTATATCTAGATCAACGGAGTCGACGAAATTCCGTTTCGGAACTCGTGCGAAAGTCGAGCTTCTTTAAGGGCCAATTTTGGGCTCCCGGGGAGGCCCTGTGACGAAAACTCGGTGAAAAGTCATATAAGACGAGGCCCGTTGGACCCCTAATTTTGCACACAACCTTTTAGGGGTGCACTAAGATCAATGGAGTCGATGAAATCCCCATTCGGAACTCCTACGAAAATCGAGCTTCTTTAAGGGCCAATTTTGGGCTCCCGGGGAGGCCCTGTGACGAAAACTCGGTGAAAAGTCATATAAGACGAGGCCCGTTGGACCCCTAATTTTGCACACAACCTTTTAGGGGTGCACTAAGATCAATGGAGTCGATGAAATCCCCATTCGGAACTCCAACGAAAATCGACCTTCTTTAAGGGCCAATTTTGGGCTCCCGGGGAGGCCCTGTGACGAAAACTCGGTGAAAAGTCATATAAGACGAGGCCCGTTGGACCCCTAATTTTGCACACATCCTTTTAGGGGTGCACTAAGATCAATGGAGTCGATGAAATCCCCATTTGGAACTCCAACGAAAATCGACCTTCTTTAAGGGCCAATTTTGGGCTCCCGGGGAGGCCCTGTGACGAAAACTCGGTGAAAAGTCATATAAGAAGAGGCCCGTTGGACCCCTAATTTTGCACACAACCTTTTAGGGGTGCACTAAGATCAATGGAGTCGATGAAATCCCCATTCGGAACTCCTACGAAAATCGAGCTTCTTTAAGGGCCAATTTTGGGCTCCCGGGGAGGCCCTGTGACAAAAACTCGGTGAAAAGTCATATAAGACGAGGCCCGTTGGACCCCTAATTTTGCACACATCATTTATGGGGTACACTAAGATCAATGGAGTCGATGAAATCCCCATTCGGAACTCCTACGAAAATCGAGCTTCTTTAAGGGCCAATTTTGGGCTCCCGGGGAGGCCCTGTGACGAAAACTCGGTGAAAAGTCATATAAGACGAGGCCCGTTGGACCCCTAATTTTGCACACAACCTTTTAGGGGTGCACTAAGATCAATGGAGTCGATGAAATCCCCATTCGGAACTCCTACGAAAATCGAGCTTCTTTAAGGGCCAATTTTGGGCTCCCGGGGAGGCCCTGTGACGAAAACTCGGTGAAAAGTCATATAAGACGAGGCCCGTTGGACCCCTAATTTTGCACACATCATTTATGGGGTACACTAAGATCAATGGAGTCGATGAAATCCCCATTCGGAACTCCTACGAAAATCGAGCTTCTTTAAGGGCCAATTTTGGGCTCCCGGGGAGGCCCTGTGACGAAAACTCGGTCAAAAGTCATATAAGACGAGGCCCGTTGGACCCCTAATTTTGCACACAACCTTTTAGGGGTGCACTAAGATCAATGGAGTCGATGAAATCCCCATTCGGAACTCCTACGAAAATCGAGCTTCTTTAAGGGCCAATTTTGGGCTCCCGGGGAGGCCCTGTGACGAAAACTCGGTGAAAAGTCATATAAGACGAGGCCCGTTGGACCCCTAATTTTGCACACAACCTTTTAGGGGTGCACTAAGATCAATGGAGTCGATGAAATCCCCATTCGGAACTCCTACGAAAATCGAGCTTCTTTAAGGGCCAATTTTGGGCTCCCGGGGAGGCCCTGTGACGAAAACTCGGTGAAAAGTCATATAAGACGAGGCCCGTTGGACCCCTAATTTTGCACACATCATTTATGGGGTACACTAAGATCAATGGAGTCGATGAAATCCCCATTCGGAACTCCTACGAAAATCGAGCTTCTTTAAGGGCCAATTTTGGGCTCCCGGGGAGGCCCTGTGACGAAAACTCGGTGAAAAGTCATATAAGACGAGGCCCGTTGGACCCCTAATTTTGCACACATCATTTATGGGGTACACTAAGATCAATGGAGTCGATGAAATCCCCATTCGGAACTCCTACGAAAATCGAGCTTCTTTAAGGGCCAATTTTGGGCTCCCGGGGAGGCCCTGTGACGAAAACTCGGTCAAAAGTCATATAAGACGAGGCCCGTTGGACCCCTAATTTTGCACACAACCTTTTAGGGGTGCACTAAGATCAATGGAGTCCATGAAATCCCCATTCGGAACTCCTACGAAAATCGAGCTTCTTTAAGGGCCAATTTTGGGCTCCCGGGGAGGCCCTGTGACGAAAACTCGGTGAAAAGTCATATAAGACGAGGCCCGTTGGACCCCTAATTTTGCACACATCCTTTTAGGGGTGCACTAAGATCAATGGAGTCGATGAAATCCCCATTTGGAACTCCAACGAAAATCGACCTTCTTTAAGGGCCAATTTTGGGCTCCCGGGGAGGCCCTGTGATGAAAACTCGGTGAAAAGTCATATAAGACGAGGCCCGTTGGACCCCTAATTTTGCACACATCATTTATGGGGTACACTAAGATCAATGGAGTCGATGAAATCCCCATTCGGAACTCCAACGAAAATCGAGCTTCTTTAAGGGCCAATTTTGGGCTCCCGGGGAGGCCCTGTGACGAAAACTCGGTGAAAAGTCATATAAGACGAGGCCCGTTGGACCCCTAATTTTGCACACAACCTTTTAGGGGTGCACTAAGATCAATGGAGTCGATGAAATCCCCATTCGGAACTCCTACGAAAATCGAGCTTCTTTAAGGGCCAATTTTGGGCTCCCGGGGAGGCCCTGTGACGAAAACTCGGTGAAAAGTCATATAAGACGAGGCCCGTTGGACCCCTAATTTTGCACACATCATTTATGGGGTACACTAAGATCAATGGAGTCGATGAAATCCCCATTCGGAACTCCTACGAAAATCGAGCTTCTTTAAGGGCCAATTTTGGGCTCCCGGGGAGGCCCTGTGACGAAAACTCGGTGAAAAGTCATATAAGACGAGGCCCGTTGGACCCCTAATTTTGCACACATCATTTATGGGGTACACTAAGATCAATGGAGTCGATGAAATCCCCATTCGGAACTCCTACGAAAATCGAGCTTCTTTAAGGGCCAATTTTGGGCTCCCGGGGAGGCCCTGTGACGAAAACTCGGTCAAAAGTCATATAAGACGAGGCCCGTTGGACCCCTAATTTTGCACACAACCTTTTAGGGGTGCACTAAGATCAATGGAGTCGATGAAATCCCCATTCGGAACTCCTACGAAAATCGAGCTTCTTTAAGGGCCAATTTTGGGCTCCCGGGGAGGCCCTGTGACGAAAACTCGGTGAAAAGTCATATAAGACGAGGCCCGTTGGACCCCTAATTTTGCACACAACCTTTTAGGGGTGCACTAAGATCAATGGAGTCGATGAAATCCCCATTCGGAACTCCAACGAAAATCGACCTTCTTTAAGGGCCAATTTTGGGCTCCCGGGGAGGCCCTGTGACGAAAACTCGGTGAAAAGTCATATAAGACGAGGCCCGTTGGACCCCTAATTTTGCACACATCCTTTTAGGGGTGCACTAAGATCAATGGAGTCGATGAAATCCCCATTTGGAACTCCAACGAAAATCGACCTTCTTTAAGGGCCAATTTTGGGCTCCCGGGGAGGCCCTGTGACGAAAACTCGGTGAAAAGTCATATAAGAAGAGGCCCGTTGGACCCCTAATTTTGCACACAACCTTTTAGGGGTGCACTAAGATCAATGGAGTCGATGAAATCCCCATTCGGAACTCCTACGAAAATCGAGCTTCTTTAAGGGCCAATTTTGGGCTCCCGGGGAGGCCCTGTGACAAAAACTCGGTGAAAAGTCATATAAGACGAGGCCCGTTGGACCCCTAATTTTGCACACATCATTTATGGGGTACACTAAGATCAATGGAGTCGATGAAATCCCCATTCGGAACTCCTACGAAAATCGAGCTTCTTTAAGGGCCAATTTTGGGCTCCCGGGGAGGCCCTGTGACGAAAACTCGGTGAAAAGTCATATAAGACGAGGCCCGTTGGACCCCTAATTTTGCACACAACCTTTTAGGGGTGCACTAAGATCAATGGAGTCGATGAAATCCCCATTCGGAACTCCTACGAAAATCGACCTTCTTTAAGGGCCAATTTTGGGCTCCCGGGGAGGCCCTGTGACGAAAACTCGGTGAAAAGTCATATAAGACGAGGCCCGTTGGACCCCTAATTTTGCACACATCATTTATGGGGTACACTAAGATCAATGGAGTCGATGAAATCCCCATTCGGAACTCCTACGAAAATCGAGCTTCTTTAAGGGCCAATTTTGGGCTCCCGGGGAGGCCCTGTGACGAAAACTCGGTGAAAAGTCATATAAGACGAGGCCCGTTGGACCCCTAATTTTGCACACATCATTTATGGGGTACACTAAGATCAATGGAGTCGATGAAATCCCCATTCGGAACTCCTACGAAAATCGAGCTTCTTTAAGGGCCAATTTTGGGCTCCCGGGGAGGCCCTGTGACGAAAACTCGGTCAAAAGTCATATAAGACGAGGCCCGTTGGACCCCTAATTTTGCACACAACCTTTTAGGGGTGCACTAAGATCAATGGAGTCCATGAAATCCCCATTCGGAACTCCTACGAAAATCGAGCTTCTTTAAGGGCCAATTTTGGGCTCCCGGGGAGGCCCTGTGACGAAAACTCGGTCAAAAGTCATATAAGACGAGGCCCGTTGGACCCCTAATTTTGCACACAACCTTTTAGGGGTGCACTAAGATCAATGGAGTCGATGAAATCCCCATTCGGAACTCCTACGAAAATCGAGCTTCTTTAAGGGCCAATTTTGGGCTCCCGGGGAGGCCCTGTGACGAAAACTCGGTGAAAAGTCATATAAGACGAGGCCCGTTGGACCCCTAATTTTGCACACATCATTTATGGGGTACACTAAGATCAATGGAGTCGATGAAATCCCCATTCGGAACTCCTACGAAAATCGAGCTTCTTTAAGGGCCAATTTTGGGCTCCCGGGGAGGCCCTGTGACGAAAACTCGGTCAAAAGTCATATAAGACGAGGCCCGTTGGACCCCTAATTTTGCACACAACCTTTTAGGGGTGCACTAAGATCAATGGAGTCGATGAAATCCCCATTCGGAACTCCTACGAAAATCGAGCTTCTTTAAGGGCCAATTTTGGGCTCCCGGGGAGGCCCTGTGACGAAAACTCGGTGAAAAGTCATATAAGACGAGGCCCGTTGGACCCCTAATTTTGCACACATCCTTTTAGGGGTGCACTAAGATCAATGGAGTCGATGAAATCCCCATTTGGAACTCCAACGAAAATCGACCTTCTTTAAGGGCCAATTTTGGGCTCCCGGGGAGGCCCTGTGATGAAAACTCGGTGAAAAGTCATATAAGACGAGGCCCGTTGGACCCCTAATTTTGCACACATCATTTATGGGGTACACTAAGATCAATGGAGTCGATGAAATCCCCATTCGGAACTCCAACGAAAATCGAGCTTCTTTAAGGGCCAATTTTGGGCTCCCGGGGAGGCCCTGTGACGAAAACTCGGTGAAAAGTCATATAAGACGAGGCCCGTTGGACCCCTAATTTTGCACACAACCTTTTAGGGGTGCACTAAGATCAATGGAGTCGATGAAATCCCCATTCGGAACTCCTACGAAAATCGAGCTTCTTTAAGGGCCAATTTTGGGCTCCCGGGGAGGCCCTGTGACGAAAACTCGGTGAAAAGTCATATAAGACGAGGCCCGTTGGACCCCTAATTTTGCACACATCATTTATGGGGTACACTAAGATCAATGGAGTCGATGAAATCCCCATTCGGAACTCCTACGAAAATCGAGCTTCTTTAAGGGCCAATTTTGGGCTCCCGGGGAGGCCCTGTGACGAAAACTCGGTGAAAAGTCATATAAGACGAGGCCCGTTGGACCCCTAATTTTGCACACATCATTTATGGGGTACACTAAGATCAATGGAGTCGATGAAATCCCCATTCGGAACTCCTACGAAAATCGAGCTTCTTTAAGGGCCAATTTTGGGCTCCCGGGGAGGCCCTGTGACGAAAACTCGGTCAAAAGTCATATAAGACGAGGCCCGTTGGACCCCTAATTTTGCACACAACCTTTTAGGGGTGCACTAAGATCAATGGAGTCCATGAAATCCCCATTCGGAACTCCTACGAAAATCGAGCTTCTTTAAGGGCCAATTTTGGGCTCCCGGGGAGGCCCTGTGACGAAAACTCGGTGAAAAGTCATATAAGACGAGGCCCGTTGGACCCCTAATTTTGCACACAACCTTTTAGGGGTGCACTAAGATCAATGGAGTCGATGAAATCCCCATTCGGAACTCCAACGAAAATCGACCTTCTTTAAGGGCCAATTTTGGGCTCCCGGGGAGGCCCTGTGACGAAAACTCGGTGAAAAGTCATATAAGACGAGGCCCGTTGGACCCCTAATTTTGCACACATCCTTTTAGGGGTGCACTAAGATCAATGGAGTCGATGAAATCCCCATTTGGAACTCCAACGAAAATCGACCTTCTTTAAGGGCCAATTTTGGGCTCCCGGGGAGGCCCTGTGACGAAAACTCGGTGAAAAGTCATATAAGAAGAGGCCCGTTGGACCCCTAATTTTGCACACAACCTTTTAGGGGTGCACTAAGATCAATGGAGTCGATGAAATCCCCATTCGGAACTCCTACGAAAATCGAGCTTCTTTAAGGGCCAATTTTGGGCTCCCGGGGAGGCCCTGTGACAAAAACTCGGTGAAAAGTCATATAAGACGAGGCCCGTTGGACCCCTAATTTTGCACACATCATTTATGGGGTACACTAAGATCAATGGAGTCGATGAAATCCCCATTCGGAACTCCTACGAAAATCGAGCTTCTTTAAGGGCCAATTTTGGGCTCCCGGGGAGGCCCTGTGACGAAAACTCGGTCAAAAGTCATATAAGACGAGGCCCGTTGGACCCCTAATTTTGCACACAACCTTTTAGGGGTGCACTAAGATCAATGGAGTCCATGAAATCCCCATTCGGAACTCCTACGAAAATCGAGCTTCTTTAAGGGCCAATTTTGGGCTCCCGGGGAGGCCCTGTGACGAAAACTCGGTGAAAAGTCATATAAGACGAGGCCCGTTGGACCCCTAATTTTGCACACAACCTTTTAGGGGTGCACTAAGATCAATGGAGTCGATGAAATCCCCATTCGGAACTCCAACGAAAATCGACCTTCTTTAAGGGCCAATTTTGGGCTCCCGGGGAGGCCCTGTGACGAAAACTCGGTGAAAAGTCATATAAGACGAGGCCCGTTGGACCCCTAATTTTGCACACAACCTTTTAGGGGTGCACTAAGATCAATGGAGTCGATGAAATCCCCATTCGGAACTCCAACGAAAATCGACCTTCTTTAAGGGCCAATTTTGGGCTCCCGGGGAGGCCCTGTGATGAAAACTCGGTGAAAAGTCATATAAGACGAGGCCCGTTGGACCCCTAATTTTGCACACATCCTTTTAGGGGTGCACTAAGATCAATGGAGTCGATGAAATCCCCATTTGGAACTCCAACGAAAATCGACCTTCTTTAAGGGCCAATTTTGGGCTCCCGGGGAGGCCCTGTGATGAAAACTCGGTGAAAAGTCATATAAGACGAGGCCCGTTGGACCCCTAATTTTGCACACATCCTTTTAGGGGTACACTTAGGTCACTGGAGTCGATGAAATTCCCATTCGGAACTCCTACGAAAATCGAGCTTCTTTAAGGGCCAATTTTGGGCTCCCGGGGAGGCCCTGTGACGAAAACTCGGTGAAAAGTCATATAAGACGAGGCCCGTTGGACCCCTAATTTTGCACACAACCTTTTAGGGGTGCACTAAGATCAATGGAGTCGATGAAATCCCCATTCGGAACTCCAACGAAAATCGACCTTCTTTAAGGGCCAATTTTGGGCTCCCGGGGAGGCCCTGTGATGAAAACTCGGTGAAAAGTCATATAAGACGAGGCCCGTTGGACCCCTAATTTTGCACACATCCTTTTAGGGGTGCACTAAGATCAATGGAGTCGATGAAATCCCCATTTGGAACTCCAACGAAAATCGACCTTCTTTAAGGGCCAATTTTGGGCTCCCGGGGAGGCCCTGTGATGAAAACTCGGTGAAAAGTCATATAAGACGAGGCCCGTTGGACCCCTAATTTTGCACACATCATTTATGGGGTACACTAAGATCAATGGAGTCGATGAAATCCCCATTCGGAACTCCTACGAAAATCGAGCTTCTTTAAGGGCCAATTTTGGGCTCCCGGGGAGGCCCTGTGACGAAAACTCGGTGAAAAGTCATATAAGACGAGGCCCGTTGGACCCCTAATTTTGCACACAACCTTTTAGGGGTGCACTAAGATCAATGGAGTCGATGAAATCCCCATTCGGAACTCCTACGAAAACCGAGCTCCTTTAAGGTCCAATTTTGGGCTCCCGGGGAGGCCCTGTGACGAAAACTCGGTGAAAAGTCATATAAGACGAGGCCCGTTGGACCCCTAATTTTGCACACATCATTTATGGGGTACACTAAGATCAATGGAGTCGATGAAATCCCCATTCGGAACTCCTACGAAAATCGAGCTTCTTTAAGGGCCAATTTTGGGCTCCCGGGGAGGCCCTGTGACGAAAACTCGGTCAAAAGTCATATAAGACGAGGCCCGTTGGACCCCTAATTTTGCACACAACCTTTTAGGGGTGCACTAAGATCAATGGAGTCGATGAAATCCCCATTCGGAACTCCTACGAAAATCGAGCTTCTTTAAGGGCCAATTTTGGGCTCCCGGGGAGGCCCTGTGACGAAAACTCGGTGAAAAGTCATATAAGACGAGGCCCGTTGGACCCCTAATTTTGCACACATCCTTTTAGGGGTGCACTAAGATCAATGGAGTCGATGAAATCCCCATTTGGAACTCCAACGAAAATCGACCTTCTTTAAGGGCCAATTTTGGGCTCCCGGGGAGGCCCTGTGACAAAAACTCGGTGAAAAGTCATATAAGACGAGGCCCGTTGGACCCCTAATTTTGCACACATCATTTATGGGGTACACTAAGATCAATGGAGTCGATGAAATCCCCATTCGGAACTCCTACGAAAATCGAGCTTCTTTAAGGGCCAATTTTGGGCTCCCGGGGAGGCCCTGTGACGAAAACTCGGTGAAAAGTCATATAAGACGAGGCCCGTTGGACCCCTAATTTTGCACACATCCTTTTAGGGGTGCACTAAGATCAATGGAGTCGATGAAATCCCCATTTGGAACTCCAACGAAATTCGACCTTCTTTAAGGGCCAATTTTGGGCTCCCGGGGAGGCCCTGTGACAAAAACTCGGTGAAAAGTCATATAAGACGAGGCCCGTTGGACCCCTAATTTTGCACACATCATTTATGGGGTACACTAAGATCAATGGAGTCGATGAAATCCCCATTCGGAACTCCTACGAAAATCGAGCTTCTTTAAGGGCCAATTTTGGGCTCCCGGGGAGGCCCTGTGACGAAAACTCGGTGAAAAGTCATATAAGACGAGGCCCGTTGGACCCCTAATTTTGCACACATCCTTTTAGGGGTGCACTAAGATCAATGGAGTCGATGAAATCCCCATTCGGAACTCCTACGAAAATCGAGCTTCTTTAAGGGCCAATTTTGGGCTCCCGGGGAGGCCCTGTGACAAAAACTCGGTGAAAAGTCATATAAGACGAGGCCCGTTGGACCCCTAATTTTGCACACATCATTTATGGGGTACACTAAGATCAATGGAGTCGATGAAATCCCCATTCGGAACTCCTACGAAAATCGAGCTTCTTTAAGGGCCAATTTTGGGCTCCCGGGGAGGCCCTGTGACGAAAACTCGGTGAAAAGTCATATAAGACGAGGCCCGTTGGACCCCTAATTTTGCACACAACCTTTTAGGGGTGCACTAAGATCAATGGAGTCGATGAAATCCCCATTCGGAACTCCTACGAAAATCGACCTTCTTTAAGGGCCAATTTTGGGCTCCCGGGGAGGCCCTGTGACGAAAACTCGGTGAAAAGTCATATAAGACGAGGCCCGTTGGACCCCTAATTTTGCACACATCATTTATGGGGTACACTAAGATCAATGGAGTCGATGAAATCCCCATTCGGAACTCCTACGAAAATCGAGCTTCTTTAAGGGCCAATTTTGGGCTCCCGGGGAGGCCCTGTGACGAAAACTCGGTGAAAAGTCATATAAGACGAGGCCCGTTGGACCCCTAATTTTGCACACATCATTTATGGGGTACACTAAGATCAATGGAGTCGATGAAATCCCCATTCGGAACTCCTACGAAAATCGAGCTTCTTTAAGGGCCAATTTTGGGCTCCCGGGGAGGCCCTGTGACGAAAACTCGGTCAAAAGTCATATAAGACGAGGCCCGTTGGACCCCTAATTTTGCACACAACCTTTTAGGGGTGCACTAAGATCAATGGAGTCCATGAAATCCCCATTCGGAACTCCTACGAAAATCGAGCTTCTTTAAGGGCCAATTTTGGGCTCCCGGGGAGGCCCTGTGACGAAAACTCGGTCAAAAGTCATATAAGACGAGGCCCGTTGGACCCCTAATTTTGCACACAACCTTTTAGGGGTGCACTAAGATCAATGGAGTCGATGAAATCCCCATTCGGAACTCCTACGAAAATCGAGCTTCTTTAAGGGCCAATTTTGGGCTCCCGGGGAGGCCCTGTGACGAAAACTCGGTGAAAAGTCATATAAGACGAGGCCCGTTGGACCCCTAATTTTGCACACATCATTTATGGGGTACACTAAGATCAATGGAGTCGATGAAATCCCCATTCGGAACTCCTACGAAAATCGAGCTTCTTTAAGGGCCAATTTTGGGCTCCCGGGGAGGCCCTGTGACGAAAACTCGGTCAAAAGTCATATAAGACGAGGCCCGTTGGACCCCTAATTTTGCACACAACCTTTTAGGGGTGCACTAAGATCAATGGAGTCGATGAAATCCCCATTCGGAACTCCTACGAAAATCGAGCTTCTTTAAGGGCCAATTTTGGGCTCCCGGGGAGGCCCTGTGACGAAAACTCGGTGAAAAGTCATATAAGACGAGGCCCGTTGGACCCCTAATTTTGCACACATCCTTTTAGGGGTGCACTAAGATCAATGGAGTCGATGAAATCCCCATTTGGAACTCCAACGAAAATCGACCTTCTTTAAGGGCCAATTTTGGGCTCCCGGGGAGGCCCTGTGATGAAAACTCGGTGAAAAGTCATATAAGACGAGGCCCGTTGGACCCCTAATTTTGCACACATCATTTATGGGGTACACTAAGATCAATGGAGTCGATGAAATCCCCATTCGGAACTCCAACGAAAATCGAGCTTCTTTAAGGGCCAATTTTGGGCTCCCGGGGAGGCCCTGTGACGAAAACTCGGTGAAAAGTCATATAAGACGAGGCCCGTTGGACCCCTAATTTTGCACACAACCTTTTAGGGGTGCACTAAGATCAATGGAGTCGATGAAATCCCCATTCGGAACTCCTACGAAAATCGAGCTTCTTTAAGGGCCAATTTTGGGCTCCCGGGGAGGCCCTGTGACGAAAACTCGGTGAAAAGTCATATAAGACGAGGCCCGTTGGACCCCTAATTTTGCACACATCATTTATGGGGTACACTAAGATCAATGGAGTCGATGAAATCCCCATTCGGAACTCCTACGAAAATCGAGCTTCTTTAAGGGCCAATTTTGGGCTCCCGGGGAGGCCCTGTGACGAAAACTCGGTGAAAAGTCATATAAGACGAGGCCCGTTGGACCCCTAATTTTGCACACATCATTTATGGGGTACACTAAGATCAATGGAGTCGATGAAATCCCCATTCGGAACTCCTACGAAAATCGAGCTTCTTTAAGGGCCAATTTTGGGCTCCCGGGGAGGCCCTGTGACGAAAACTCGGTCAAAAGTCATATAAGACGAGGCCCGTTGGACCCCTAATTTTGCACACAACCTTTTAGGGGTGCACTAAGATCAATGGAGTCCATGAAATCCCCATTCGGAACTCCTACGAAAATCGAGCTTCTTTAAGGGCCAATTTTGGGCTCCCGGGGAGGCCCTGTGACGAAAACTCGGTGAAAAGTCATATAAGACGAGGCCCGTTGGACCCCTAATTTTGCACACAACCTTTTAGGGGTGCACTAAGATCAATGGAGTCGATGAAATCCCCATTCGGAACTCCAACGAAAATCGACCTTCTTTAAGGGCCAATTTTGGGCTCCCGGGGAGGCCCTGTGACGAAAACTCGGTGAAAAGTCATATAAGACGAGGCCCGTTGGACCCCTAATTTTGCACACATCCTTTTAGGGGTGCACTAAGATCAATGGAGTCGATGAAATCCCCATTTGGAACTCCAACGAAAATCGACCTTCTTTAAGGGCCAATTTTGGGCTCCCGGGGAGGCCCTGTGACGAAAACTCGGTGAAAAGTCATATAAGAAGAGGCCCGTTGGACCCCTAATTTTGCACACAACCTTTTAGGGGTGCACTAAGATCAATGGAGTCGATGAAATCCCCATTCGGAACTCCTACGAAAATCGAGCTTCTTTAAGGGCCAATTTTGGGCTCCCGGGGAGGCCCTGTGACAAAAACTCGGTGAAAAGTCATATAAGACGAGGCCCGTTGGACCCCTAATTTTGCACACATCATTTATGGGGTACACTAAGATCAATGGAGTCGATGAAATCCCCATTCGGAACTCCTACGAAAATCGAGCTTCTTTAAGGGCCAATTTTGGGCTCCCGGGGAGGCCCTGTGACGAAAACTCGGTCAAAAGTCATATAAGACGAGGCCCGTTGGACCCCTAATTTTGCACACAACCTTTTAGGGGTGCACTAAGATCAATGGAGTCCATGAAATCCCCATTCGGAACTCCTACGAAAATCGAGCTTCTTTAAGGGCCAATTTTGGGCTCCCGGGGAGGCCCTGTGACGAAAACTCGGTGAAAAGTCATATAAGACGAGGCCCGTTGGACCCCTAATTTTGCACACAACCTTTTAGGGGTGCACTAAGATCAATGGAGTCGATGAAATCCCCATTCGGAACTCCAACGAAAATCGACCTTCTTTAAGGGCCAATTTTGGGCTCCCGGGGAGGCCCTGTGACGAAAACTCGGTGAAAAGTCATATAAGACGAGGCCCGTTGGACCCCTAATTTTGCACACAACCTTTTAGGGGTGCACTAAGATCAATGGAGTCGATGAAATCCCCATTCGGAACTCCAACGAAAATCGACCTTCTTTAAGGGCCAATTTTGGGCTCCCGGGGAGGCCCTGTGATGAAAACTCGGTGAAAAGTCATATAAGACGAGGCCCGTTGGACCCCTAATTTTGCACACATCCTTTTAGGGGTGCACTAAGATCAATGGAGTCGATGAAATCCCCATTTGGAACTCCAACGAAAATCGACCTTCTTTAAGGGCCAATTTTGGGCTCCCGGGGAGGCCCTGTGATGAAAACTCGGTGAAAAGTCATATAAGACGAGGCCCGTTGGACCCCTAATTTTGCACACATCCTTTTAGGGGTACACTTAGGTCACTGGAGTCGATGAAATTCCCATTCGGAACTCCTACGAAAATCGAGCTTCTTTAAGGGCCAATTTTGGGCTCCCGGGGAGGCCCTGTGACGAAAACTCGGTGAAAAGTCATATAAGACGAGGCCCGTTGGACCCCTAATTTTACACACAACCTTTTAGGGGTGCACTAAGATCAATGGAGTCGATGAAATCCCCATTCGGAACTCCAACGAAAATCGACCTTCTTTAAGGGCCAATTTTGGGCTCCCGGGGAGGCCCTGTGATGAAAACTCGGTGAAAAGTCATATAAGACGAGGCCCGTTGGACCCCTAATTTTGCACACATCCTTTTAGGGGTGCACTAAGATCAATGGAGTCGATGAAATCCCCATTTGGAACTCCAACGAAAATCGACCTTCTTTAAGGGCCAATTTTGGGCTCCCGGGGAGGCCCTGTGATGAAAACTCGGTGAAAAGTCATATAAGACGAGGCCCGTTGGACCCCTAATTTTGCACACATCATTTATGGGGTACACTAAGATCAATGGAGTCGATGAAATCCCCATTCGGAACTCCTACGAAAATCGAGCTTCTTTAAGGGCCAATTTTGGGCTCCCGGGGAGGCCCTGTGACGAAAACTCGGTGAAAAGTCATATAAGACGAGGCCCGTTGGACCCCTAATTTTGCACACAACCTTTTAGGGGTGCACTAAGATCAATGGAGTCGATGAAATCCCCATTCGGAACTCCTACGAAAACCGAGCTCCTTTAAGGTCCAATTTTGGGCTCCCGGGGAGGCCCTGTGACGAAAACTCGGTGAAAAGTCATATAAGACGAGGCCCGTTGGACCCCTAATTTTGCACACATCATTTATGGGGTACACTAAGATCAATGGAGTCGATGAAATCCCCATTCGGAACTCCTACGAAAATCGAGCTTCTTTAAGGGCCAATTTTGGGCTCCCGGGGAGGCCCTGTGACGAAAACTCGGTCAAAAGTCATATAAGACGAGGCCCGTTGGACCCCTAATTTTGCACACAACCTTTTAGGGGTGCACTAAGATCAATGGAGTCGATGAAATCCCCATTCGGAACTCCTACGAAAATCGAGCTTCTTTAAGGGCCAATTTTGGGCTCCCGGGGAGGCCCTGTGACGAAAACTCGGTGAAAAGTCATATAAGACGAGGCCCGTTGGACCCCTAATTTTGCACACATCCTTTTAGGGGTGCACTAAGATCAATGGAGTCGATGAAATCCCCATTTGGAACTCCAACGAAAATCGACCTTCTTTAAGGGCCAATTTTGGGCTCCCGGGGAGGCCCTGTGATGAAAACTCGGTGAAAAGTCATATAAGACGAGGCCCGTTGGACCCCTAATTTTGCACACATCATTTATGGGGTACACTAAGATCAATGGAGTCGATGAAATCCCCATTCGGAACTCCAACGAAAATCGAGCTTCTTTAAGGGCCAATTTTGGGCTCCCGGGGAGGCCCTGTGACGAAAACTCGGTGAAAAGTCATATAAGACGAGGCCCGTTGGACCCCTAATTTTGCACACAACCTTTTAGGGGTGCACTAAGATCAATGGAGTCGATGAAATCCCCATTCGGAACTCCTACGAAAATCGAGCTTCTTTAAGGGCCAATTTTGGGCTCCCGGGGAGGCCCTGTGACGAAAACTCGGTGAAAAGTCATATAAGACGAGGCCCGTTGGACCCCTAATTTTGCACACAACCTTTTAGGGGTGCACTAAGATCAATGGAGTCCATGAAATCCCCATTCGGAACTCCTACGAAAATCGAGCTTCTTTAAGGGCCAATTTTGGGCTCCCGGGGAGGCCCTGTGACGAAAACTCGGTGAAAAGTCATATAAGACGAGGCCCGTTGGACCCCTAATTTTGCACACAACCTTTTAGGGGTGCACTAAGATCAATGGAGTCGATGAAATCCCCATTCGGAACTCCAACGAAAATCGACCTTCTTTAAGGGCCAATTTTGGGCTCCCGGGGAGGCCCTGTGACGAAAACTCGGTGAAAAGTCATATAAGACGAGGCCCGTTGGACCCCTAATTTTGCACACATCCTTTTAGGGGTGCACTAAGATCAATGGAGTCGATGAAATCCCCATTTGGAACTCCAACGAAAATCGACCTTCTTTAAGGGCCAATTTTGGGCTCCCGGGGAGGCCCTGTGACGAAAACTCGGTGAAAAGTCATATAAGAAGAGGCCCGTTGGACCCCTAATTTTGCACACAACCTTTTAGGGGTGCACTAAGATCAATGGAGTCGATGAAATCCCCATTCGGAACTCCTACGAAAATCGAGCTTCTTTAAGGGCCAATTTTGGGCTCCCGGGGAGGCCCTGTGACAAAAACTCGGTGAAAAGTCATATAAGACGAGGCCCGTTGGACCCCTAATTTTGCACACATCATTTATGGGGTACACTAAGATCAATGGAGTCGATGAAATCCCCATTCGGAACTCCTACGAAAATCGAGCTTCTTTAAGGGCCAATTTTGGGCTCCCGGGGAGGCCCTGTGACGAAAACTCGGTCAAAAGTCATATAAGACGAGGCCCGTTGGACCCCTAATTTTGCACACAACCTTTTAGGGGTGCACTAAGATCAATGGAGTCCATGAAATCCCCATTCGGAACTCCTACGAAAATCGAGCTTCTTTAAGGGCCAATTTTGGGCTCCCGGGGAGGCCCTGTGACGAAAACTCGGTGAAAAGTCATATAAGACGAGGCCCGTTGGACCCCTAATTTTGCACACAACCTTTTAGGGGTGCACTAAGATCAATGGAGTCGATGAAATCCCCATTCGGAACTCCAACGAAAATCGACCTTCTTTAAGGGCCAATTTTGGGCTCCCGGGGAGGCCCTGTGACGAAAACTCGGTGAAAAGTCATATAAGACGAGGCCCGTTGGACCCCTAATTTTGCACACAACCTTTTAGGGGTGCACTAAGATCAATGGAGTCGATGAAATCCCCATTCGGAACTCCAACGAAAATCGACCTTCTTTAAGGGCCAATTTTGGGCTCCCGGGGAGGCCCTGTGATGAAAACTCGGTGAAAAGTCATATAAGACGAGGCCCGTTGGACCCCTAATTTTGCACACATCCTTTTAGGGGTGCACTAAGATCAATGGAGTCGATGAAATCCCCATTTGGAACTCCAACGAAAATCGACCTTCTTTAAGGGCCAATTTTGGGCTCCCGGGGAGGCCCTGTGATGAAAACTCGGTGAAAAGTCATATAAGACGAGGCCCGTTGGACCCCTAATTTTGCACACATCCTTTTAGGGGTACACTTAGGTCACTGGAGTCGATGAAATTCCCATTCGGAACTCCTACGAAAATCGAGCTTCTTTAAGGGCCAATTTTGGGCTCCCGGGGAGGCCCTGTGACGAAAACTCGGTGAAAAGTCATATAAGACGAGGCCCGTTGGACCCCTAATTTTACACACAACCTTTTAGGGGTGCACTAAGATCAATGGAGTCGATGAAATCCCCATTCGGAACTCCAACGAAAATCGACCTTCTTTAAGGGCCAATTTTGGGCTCCCGGGGAGGCCCTGTGATGAAAACTCGGTGAAAAGTCATATAAGACGAGGCCCGTTGGACCCCTAATTTTGCACACATCCTTTTAGGGGTGCACTAAGATCAATGGAGTCGATGAAATCCCCATTTGGAACTCCAACGAAAATCGACCTTCTTTAAGGGCCAATTTTGGGCTCCCGGGGAGGCCCTGTGATGAAAACTCGGTGAAAAGTCATATAAGACGAGGCCCGTTGGACCCCTAATTTTGCACACATCATTTATGGGGTACACTAAGATCAATGGAGTCGATGAAATCCCCATTCGGAACTCCTACGAAAATCGAGCTTCTTTAAGGGCCAATTTTGGGCTCCCGGGGAGGCCCTGTGACGAAAACTCGGTGAAAAGTCATATAAGACGAGGCCCGTTGGACCCCTAATTTTGCACACAACCTTTTAGGGGTGCACTAAGATCAATGGAGTCGATGAAATCCCCATTCGGAACTCCTACGAAAACCGAGCTCCTTTAAGGTCCAATTTTGGGCTCCCGGGGAGGCCCTGTGACGAAAACTCGGTGAAAAGTCATATAAGACGAGGCCCGTTGGACCCCTAATTTTGCACACATCATTTATGGGGTACACTAAGATCAATGGAGTCGATGAAATCCCCATTCGGAACTCCTACGAAAATCGAGCTTCTTTAAGGGCCAATTTTGGGCTCCCGGGGAGGCCCTGTGACGAAAACTCGGTCAAAAGTCATATAAGACGAGGCCCGTTGGACCCCTAATTTTGCACACAACCTTTTAGGGGTGCACTAAGATCAATGGAGTCGATGAAATCCCCATTCGGAACTCCTACGAAAATCGAGCTTCTTTAAGGGCCAATTTTGGGCTCCCGGGGAGGCCCTGTGACGAAAACTCGGTGAAAAGTCATATAAGACGAGGCCCGTTGGACCCCTAATTTTGCACACATCCTTTTAGGGGTGCACTAAGATCAATGGAGTCGATGAAATCCCCATTTGGAACTCCAACGAAAATCGACCTTCTTTAAGGGCCAATTTTGGGCTCCCGGGGAGGCCCTGTGATGAAAACTCGGTGAAAAGTCATATAAGACGAGGCCCGTTGGACCCCTAATTTTGCACACATCATTTATGGGGTACACTAAGATCAATGGAGTCGATGAAATCCCCATTCGGAACTCCAACGAAAATCGAGCTTCTTTAAGGGCCAATTTTGGGCTCCCGGGGAGGCCCTGTGACGAAAACTCGGTGAAAAGTCATATAAGACGAGGCCCGTTGGACCCCTAATTTTGCACACAACCTTTTAGGGGTGCACTAAGATCAATGGAGTCGATGAAATCCCCATTCGGAACTCCTACGAAAATCGAGCTTCTTTAAGGGCCAATTTTGGGCTCCCGGGGAGGCCCTGTGACGAAAACTCGGTGAAAAGTCATATAAGACGAGGCCCGTTGGACCCCTAATTTTGCACACATCATTTATGGGGTACACTAAGATCAATGGAGTCGATGAAATCCCCATTCGGAACTCCTACGAAAATCGAGCTTCTTTAAGGGCCAATTTTGGGCTCCCGGGGAGGCCCTGTGACGAAAACTCGGTGAAAAGTCATATAAGACGAGGCCCGTTGGACCCCTAATTTTGCACACAACCTTTTAGGGGTGCACTAAGATCAATGGAGTCGATGAAATCCCCATTCGGAACTCCTACGAAAATCGAGCTTCTTTAAGGGCCAATTTTGGGCTCCCGGGGAGGCCCTGTGACGAAAACTCGGTCAAAAGTCATATAAGACGAGGCCCGTTGGACCCCTAATTTTGCACACAACCTTTTAGGGGTGCACTAAGATCAATGGAGTCGATGAAATCCCCATTCGGAACTCCTACGAAAATCGAGCTTCTTTAAGGGCCAATTTTGGGCTCCCGGGGAGGCCCTGTGACGAAAACTCGGTGAAAAGTCATATAAGACGAGGCCCGTTGGACCCCTAATTTTGCACACATCATTTATGGGGTACACTAAGATCAATGGAGTCGATGAAATCCCCATTCGGAACTCCTACGAAAATCGAGCTTCTTTAAGGGCCAATTTTGGGCTCCCGGGGAGGCCCTGTGACGAAAACTCGGTCAAAAGTCATATAAGACGAGGCCCGTTGGACCCCTAATTTTGCACACAACCTTTTAGGGGTGCACTAAGATCAATGGAGTCCATGAAATCCCCATTCGGAACTCCTACGAAAATCGAGCTTCTTTAAGGGCCAATTTTGGGCTCCCGGGGAGGCCCTGTGACGAAAACTCGGTCAAAAGTCATATAAGACGAGGCCCGTTGGACCCCTAATTTTGCACACAACCTTTTAGGGGTGCACTAAGATCAATGGAGTCGATGAAATCCCCATTCGGAACTCCTACGAAAATCGAGCTTCTTTAAGGGCCAATTTTGGGCTCCCGGGGAGGCCCTGTGACGAAAACTCGGTGAAAAGTCATATAAGACGAGGCCCGTTGGACCCCTAATTTTGCACACATCATTTATGGGGTACACTAAGATCAATGGAGTCGATGAAATCCCCATTCGGAACTCCTACGAAAATCGAGCTTCTTTAAGGGCCAATTTTGGGCTCCCGGGGAGGCCCTGTGACGAAAACTCGGTCAAAAGTCATATAAGACGAGGCCCGTTGGACCCCTAATTTTGCACACAACCTTTTAGGGGTGCACTAAGATCAATGGAGTCGATGAAATCCCCATTCGGAACTCCTACGAAAATCGAGCTTCTTTAAGGGCCAATTTTGGGCTCCCGGGGAGGCCCTGTGACGAAAACTCGGTGAAAAGTCATATAAGACGAGGCCCGTTGGACCCCTAATTTTGCACACATCCTTTTAGGGGTGCACTAAGATCAATGGAGTCGATGAAATCCCCATTTGGAACTCCAACGAAAATCGACCTTCTTTAAGGGCCAATTTTGGGCTCCCGGGGAGGCCCTGTGATGAAAACTCGGTGAAAAGTCATATAAGACGAGGCCCGTTGGACCCCTAATTTTGCACACATCATTTATGGGGTACACTAAGATCAATGGAGTCGATGAAATCCCCATTCGGAACTCCAACGAAAATCGAGCTTCTTTAAGGGCCAATTTTGGGCTCCCGGGGAGGCCCTGTGACGAAAACTCGGTGAAAAGTCATATAAGACGAGGCCCGTTGGACCCCTAATTTTGCACACAACCTTTTAGGGGTGCACTAAGATCAATGGAGTCGATGAAATCCCCATTCGGAACTCCTACGAAAATCGAGCTTCTTTAAGGGCCAATTTTGGGCTCCCGGGGAGGCCCTGTGACGAAAACTCGGTGAAAAGTCATATAAGACGAGGCCCGTTGGACCCCTAATTTTGCACACATCATTTATGGGGTACACTAAGATCAATGGAGTCGATGAAATCCCCATTCGGAACTCCTACGAAAATCGAGCTTCTTTAAGGGCCAATTTTGGGCTCCCGGGGAGGCCCTGTGACGAAAACTCGGTGAAAAGTCATATAAGACGAGGCCCGTTGGACCCCTAATTTTGCACACATCATTTATGGGGTACACTAAGATCAATGGAGTCGATGAAATCCCCATTCGGAACTCCTACGAAAATCGAGCTTCTTTAAGGGCCAATTTTGGGCTCCCGGGGAGGCCCTGTGACGAAAACTCGGTCAAAAGTCATATAAGACGAGGCCCGTTGGACCCCTAATTTTGCACACAACCTTTTAGGGGTGCACTAAGATCAATGGAGTCGATGAAATCCCCATTCGGAACTCCTACGAAAATCGAGCTTCTTTAAGGGCCAATTTTGGGCTCCCGGGGAGGCCCTGTGACGAAAACTCGGTGAAAAGTCATATAAGACGAGGCCCGTTGGACCCCTAATTTTGCACACATCCTTTTAGGGGTGCACTAAGATCAATGGAGTCGATGAAATCCCCATTTGGAACTCCAACGAAAATCGACCTTCTTTAAGGGCCAATTTTGGGCTCCCGGGGAGGCCCTGTGATGAAAACTCGGTGAAAAGTCATATAAGACGAGGCCCGTTGGACCCCTAATTTTGCACACATCATTTATGGGGTACACTAAGATCAATGGAGTCGATGAAATCCCCATTCGGAACTCCAACGAAAATCGAGCTTCTTTAAGGGCCAATTTTGGGCTCCCGGGGAGGCCCTGTGACGAAAACTCGGTGAAAAGTCATATAAGACGAGGCCCGTTGGACCCCTAATTTTGCACACAACCTTTTAGGGGTGCACTAAGATCAATGGAGTCGATGAAATCCCCATTCGGAACTCCTACGAAAATCGAGCTTCTTTAAGGGCCAATTTTGGGCTCCCGGGGAGGCCCTGTGACGAAAACTCGGTGAAAAGTCATATAAGACGAGGCCCGTTGGACCCCTAATTTTGCACACATCATTTATGGGGTACACTAAGATCAATGGAGTCGATGAAATCCCCATTCGGAACTCCTACGAAAATCGAGCTTCTTTAAGGGCCAATTTTGGGCTCCCGGGGAGGCCCTGTGACGAAAACTCGGTGAAAAGTCATATAAGACGAGGCCCGTTGGACCCCTAATTTTGCACACATCATTTATGGGGTACACTAAGATCAATGGAGTCGATGAAATCCCCATTCGGAACTCCTACGAAAATCGAGCTTCTTTAAGGGCCAATTTTGGGCTCCCGGGGAGGCCCTGTGACGAAAACTCGGTCAAAAGTCATATAAGACGAGGCCCGTTGGACCCCTAATTTTGCACACAACCTTTTAGGGGTGCACTAAGATCAATGGAGTCGATGAAATCCCCATTCGGAACTCCTACGAAAATCGAGCTTCTTTAAGGGCCAATTTTGGGCTCCCGGGGAGGCCCTGTGACGAAAACTCGGTGAAAAGTCATATAAGACGAGGCCCGTTGGACCCCTAATTTTGCACACAACCTTTTAGGGGTGCACTAAGATCAATGGAGTCGATGAAATCCCCATTCGGAACTCCAACGAAAATCGACCTTCTTTAAGGGCCAATTTTGGGCTCCCGGGGAGGCCCTGTGACGAAAACTCGGTGAAAAGTCATATAAGACGAGGCCCGTTGGACCCCTAATTTTGCACACATCCTTTTAGGGGTGCACTAAGATCAATGGAGTCGATGAAATCCCCATTTGGAACTCCAACGAAAATCGACCTTCTTTAAGGGCCAATTTTGGGCTCCCGGGGAGGCCCTGTGACGAAAACTCGGTGAAAAGTCATATAAGAAGAGGCCCGTTGGACCCCTAATTTTGCACACAACCTTTTAGGGGTGCACTAAGATCAATGGAGTCGATGAAATCCCCATTCGGAACTCCTACGAAAATCGAGCTTCTTTAAGGGCCAATTTTGGGCTCCCGGGGAGGCCCTGTGACAAAAACTCGGTGAAAAGTCATATAAGACGAGGCCCGTTGGACCCCTAATTTTGCACACATCATTTATGGGGTACACTAAGATCAATGGAGTCGATGAAATCCCCATTCGGAACTCCTACGAAAATCGAGCTTCTTTAAGGGCCAATTTTGGGCTCCCGGGGAGGCCCTGTGACGAAAACTCGGTGAAAAGTCATATAAGACGAGGCCCGTTGGACCCCTAATTTTGCACACAACCTTTTAGGGGTGCACTAAGATCAATGGAGTCGATGAAATCCCCATTCGGAACTCCTACGAAAATCGAGCTTCTTTAAGGGCCAATTTTGGGCTCCCGGGGAGGCCCTGTGACGAAAACTCGGTGAAAAGTCATATAAGACGAGGCCCGTTGGACCCCTAATTTTGCACACATCATTTATGGGGTACACTAAGATCAATGGAGTCGATGAAATCCCCATTCGGAACTCCTACGAAAATCGAGCTTCTTTAAGGGCCAATTTTGGGCTCCCGGGGAGGCCCTGTGACGAAAACTCGGTCAAAAGTCATATAAGACGAGGCCCGTTGGACCCCTAATTTTGCACACAACCTTTTAGGGGTGCACTAAGATCAATGGAGTCGATGAAATCCCCATTCGGAACTCCTACGAAAATCGAGCTTCTTTAAGGGCCAATTTTGGGCTCCCGGGGAGGCCCTGTGACGAAAACTCGGTGAAAAGTCATATAAGACGAGGCCCGTTGGACCCCTAATTTTGCACACAACCTTTTAGGGGTGCACTAAGATCAATGGAGTCGATGAAATCCCCATTCGGAACTCCTACGAAAATCGAGCTTCTTTAAGGGCCAATTTTGGGCTCCCGGGGAGGCCCTGTGACGAAAACTCGGTGAAAAGTCATATAAGACGAGGCCCGTTGGACCCCTAATTTTGCACACATCATTTATGGGGTACACTAAGATCAATGGAGTCGATGAAATCCCCATTCGGAACTCCTACGAAAATCGAGCTTCTTTAAGGGCCAATTTTGGGCTCCCGGGGAGGCCCTGTGACGAAAACTCGGTGAAAA
This sequence comes from Oxyria digyna, assembly GCA_029168935.1. NCBI lineage: Eukaryota > Viridiplantae > Streptophyta > Magnoliopsida > Caryophyllales > Polygonaceae > Oxyria > Oxyria digyna. The sequence goes on along the minus strand of JAPVLV010000026.1, from coordinate 57,977 downwards.
GTCATATAAGACGAGGCCCGTTGGACCCCTAATTTTGCACACATCATTTATGGGGTACACTAAGATCAATGGAGTCGATGAAATCCCCATTCGGAACTCCTACGAAAATCGAGCTTCTTTAAGGGCCAATTTTGGGCTCCCGGGGAGGCCCTGTGACGAAAACTCGGTCAAAAGTCATATAAGACGAGGCCCGTTGGACCCCTAATTTTGCACACAACCTTTTAGGGGTGCACTAAGATCAATGGAGTCCATGAAATCCCCATTCGGAACTCCTACGAAAATCGAGCTTCTTTAAGGGCCAATTTTGGGCTCCCGGGGAGGCCCTGTGACGAAAACTCGGTGAAAAGTCATATAAGACGAGGCCCGTTGGACCCCTAATTTTGCACACATCCTTTTAGGGGTGCACTAAGATCAATGGAGTCGATGAAATCCCCATTTGGAACTCCAACGAAAATCGACCTTCTTTAAGGGCCAATTTTGGGCTCCCGGGGAGGCCCTGTGATGAAAACTCGGTGAAAAGTCATATAAGACGAGGCCCGTTGGACCCCTAATTTTGCACACATCATTTATGGGGTACACTAAGATCAATGGAGTCGATGAAATCCCCATTCGGAACTCCAACGAAAATCGAGCTTCTTTAAGGGCCAATTTTGGGCTCCCGGGGAGGCCCTGTGACGAAAACTCGGTGAAAAGTCATATAAGACGAGGCCCGTTGGACCCCTAATTTTGCACACAACCTTTTAGGGGTGCACTAAGATCAATGGAGTCGATGAAATCCCCATTCGGAACTCCTACGAAAATCGAGCTTCTTTAAGGGCCAATTTTGGGCTCCCGGGGAGGCCCTGTGACGAAAACTCGGTGAAAAGTCATATAAGACGAGGCCCGTTGGACCCCTAATTTTGCACACATCATTTATGGGGTACACTAAGATCAATGGAGTCGATGAAATCCCCATTCGGAACTCCTACGAAAATCGAGCTTCTTTAAGGGCCAATTTTGGGCTCCCGGGGAGGCCCTGTGACGAAAACTCGGTGAAAAGTCATATAAGACGAGGCCCGTTGGACCCCTAATTTTGCACACATCATTTATGGGGTACACTAAGATCAATGGAGTCGATGAAATCCCCATTCGGAACTCCTACGAAAATCGAGCTTCTTTAAGGGCCAATTTTGGGCTCCCGGGGAGGCCCTGTGACGAAAACTCGGTCAAAAGTCATATAAGACGAGGCCCGTTGGACCCCTAATTTTGCACACAACCTTTTAGGGGTGCACTAAGATCAATGGAGTCGATGAAATCCCCATTCGGAACTCCTACGAAAATCGAGCTTCTTTAAGGGCCAATTTTGGGCTCCCGGGGAGGCCCTGTGACGAAAACTCGGTGAAAAGTCATATAAGACGAGGCCCGTTGGACCCCTAATTTTGCACACAACCTTTTAGGGGTGCACTAAGATCAATGGAGTCGATGAAATCCCCATTCGGAACTCCAACGAAAATCGACCTTCTTTAAGGGCCAATTTTGGGCTCCCGGGGAGGCCCTGTGACGAAAACTCGGTGAAAAGTCATATAAGACGAGGCCCGTTGGACCCCTAATTTTGCACACATCCTTTTAGGGGTGCACTAAGATCAATGGAGTCGATGAAATCCCCATTTGGAACTCCAACGAAAATCGACCTTCTTTAAGGGCCAATTTTGGGCTCCCGGGGAGGCCCTGTGACGAAAACTCGGTGAAAAGTCATATAAGAAGAGGCCCGTTGGACCCCTAATTTTGCACACAACCTTTTAGGGGTGCACTAAGATCAATGGAGTCGATGAAATCCCCATTCGGAACTCCTACGAAAATCGAGCTTCTTTAAGGGCCAATTTTGGGCTCCCGGGGAGGCCCTGTGACAAAAACTCGGTGAAAAGTCATATAAGACGAGGCCCGTTGGACCCCTAATTTTGCACACATCATTTATGGGGTACACTAAGATCAATGGAGTCGATGAAATCCCCATTCGGAACTCCTACGAAAATCGAGCTTCTTTAAGGGCCAATTTTGGGCTCCCGGGGAGGCCCTGTGACGAAAACTCGGTGAAAAGTCATATAAGACGAGGCCCGTTGGACCCCTAATTTTGCACACAACCTTTTAGGGGTGCACTAAGATCAATGGAGTCGATGAAATCCCCATTCGGAACTCCTACGAAAATCGACCTTCTTTAAGGGCCAATTTTGGGCTCCCGGGGAGGCCCTGTGACGAAAACTCGGTGAAAAGTCATATAAGACGAGGCCCGTTGGACCCCTAATTTTGCACACATCATTTATGGGGTACACTAAGATCAATGGAGTCGATGAAATCCCCATTCGGAACTCCTACGAAAATCGAGCTTCTTTAAGGGCCAATTTTGGGCTCCCGGGGAGGCCCTGTGACGAAAACTCGGTGAAAAGTCATATAAGACGAGGCCCGTTGGACCCCTAATTTTGCACACATCATTTATGGGGTACACTAAGATCAATGGAGTCGATGAAATCCCCATTCGGAACTCCTACGAAAATCGAGCTTCTTTAAGGGCCAATTTTGGGCTCCCGGGGAGGCCCTGTGACGAAAACTCGGTCAAAAGTCATATAAGACGAGGCCCGTTGGACCCCTAATTTTGCACACAACCTTTTAGGGGTGCACTAAGATCAATGGAGTCCATGAAATCCCCATTCGGAACTCCTACGAAAATCGAGCTTCTTTAAGGGCCAATTTTGGGCTCCCGGGGAGGCCCTGTGACGAAAACTCGGTCAAAAGTCATATAAGACGAGGCCCGTTGGACCCCTAATTTTGCACACAACCTTTTAGGGGTGCACTAAGATCAATGGAGTCGATGAAATCCCCATTCGGAACTCCTACGAAAATCGAGCTTCTTTAAGGGCCAATTTTGGGCTCCCGGGGAGGCCCTGTGACGAAAACTCGGTGAAAAGTCATATAAGACGAGGCCCGTTGGACCCCTAATTTTGCACACATCATTTATGGGGTACACTAAGATCAATGGAGTCGATGAAATCCCCATTCGGAACTCCTACGAAAATCGAGCTTCTTTAAGGGCCAATTTTGGGCTCCCGGGGAGGCCCTGTGACGAAAACTCGGTCAAAAGTCATATAAGACGAGGCCCGTTGGACCCCTAATTTTGCACACAACCTTTTAGGGGTGCACTAAGATCAATGGAGTCGATGAAATCCCCATTCGGAACTCCTACGAAAATCGAGCTTCTTTAAGGGCCAATTTTGGGCTCCCGGGGAGGCCCTGTGACGAAAACTCGGTGAAAAGTCATATAAGACGAGGCCCGTTGGACCCCTAATTTTGCACACATCCTTTTAGGGGTGCACTAAGATCAATGGAGTCGATGAAATCCCCATTTGGAACTCCAACGAAAATCGACCTTCTTTAAGGGCCAATTTTGGGCTCCCGGGGAGGCCCTGTGATGAAAACTCGGTGAAAAGTCATATAAGACGAGGCCCGTTGGACCCCTAATTTTGCACACATCATTTATGGGGTACACTAAGATCAATGGAGTCGATGAAATCCCCATTCGGAACTCCAACGAAAATCGAGCTTCTTTAAGGGCCAATTTTGGGCTCCCGGGGAGGCCCTGTGACGAAAACTCGGTGAAAAGTCATATAAGACGAGGCCCGTTGGACCCCTAATTTTGCACACAACCTTTTAGGGGTGCACTAAGATCAATGGAGTCGATGAAATCCCCATTCGGAACTCCTACGAAAATCGAGCTTCTTTAAGGGCCAATTTTGGGCTCCCGGGGAGGCCCTGTGACGAAAACTCGGTGAAAAGTCATATAAGACGAGGCCCGTTGGACCCCTAATTTTGCACACATCATTTATGGGGTACACTAAGATCAATGGAGTCGATGAAATCCCCATTCGGAACTCCTACGAAAATCGAGCTTCTTTAAGGGCCAATTTTGGGCTCCCGGGGAGGCCCTGTGACGAAAACTCGGTGAAAAGTCATATAAGACGAGGCCCGTTGGACCCCTAATTTTGCACACATCATTTATGGGGTACACTAAGATCAATGGAGTCGATGAAATCCCCATTCGGAACTCCTACGAAAATCGAGCTTCTTTAAGGGCCAATTTTGGGCTCCCGGGGAGGCCCTGTGACGAAAACTCGGTCAAAAGTCATATAAGACGAGGCCCGTTGGACCCCTAATTTTGCACACAACCTTTTAGGGGTGCACTAAGATCAATGGAGTCCATGAAATCCCCATTCGGAACTCCTACGAAAATCGAGCTTCTTTAAGGGCCAATTTTGGGCTCCCGGGGAGGCCCTGTGACGAAAACTCGGTGAAAAGTCATATAAGACGAGGCCCGTTGGACCCCTAATTTTGCACACAACCTTTTAGGGGTGCACTAAGATCAATGGAGTCGATGAAATCCCCATTCGGAACTCCAACGAAAATCGACCTTCTTTAAGGGCCAATTTTGGGCTCCCGGGGAGGCCCTGTGACGAAAACTCGGTGAAAAGTCATATAAGACGAGGCCCGTTGGACCCCTAATTTTGCACACATCCTTTTAGGGGTGCACTAAGATCAATGGAGTCGATGAAATCCCCATTTGGAACTCCAACGAAAATCGACCTTCTTTAAGGGCCAATTTTGGGCTCCCGGGGAGGCCCTGTGACGAAAACTCGGTGAAAAGTCATATAAGAAGAGGCCCGTTGGACCCCTAATTTTGCACACAACCTTTTAGGGGTGCACTAAGATCAATGGAGTCGATGAAATCCCCATTCGGAACTCCTACGAAAATCGAGCTTCTTTAAGGGCCAATTTTGGGCTCCCGGGGAGGCCCTGTGACAAAAACTCGGTGAAAAGTCATATAAGACGAGGCCCGTTGGACCCCTAATTTTGCACACATCATTTATGGGGTACACTAAGATCAATGGAGTCGATGAAATCCCCATTCGGAACTCCTACGAAAATCGAGCTTCTTTAAGGGCCAATTTTGGGCTCCCGGGGAGGCCCTGTGACGAAAACTCGGTGAAAAGTCATATAAGACGAGGCCCGTTGGACCCCTAATTTTGCACACAACCTTTTAGGGGTGCACTAAGATCAATGGAGTCGATGAAATCCCCATTCGGAACTCCTACGAAAATCGACCTTCTTTAAGGGCCAATTTTGGGCTCCCGGGGAGGCCCTGTGACGAAAACTCGGTGAAAAGTCATATAAGACGAGGCCCGTTGGACCCCTAATTTTGCACACATCATTTATGGGGTACACTAAGATCAATGGAGTCGATGAAATCCCCATTCGGAACTCCTACGAAAATCGAGCTTCTTTAAGGGCCAATTTTGGGCTCCCGGGGAGGCCCTGTGACGAAAACTCGGTGAAAAGTCATATAAGACGAGGCCCGTTGGACCCCTAATTTTGCACACATCATTTATGGGGTACACTAAGATCAATGGAGTCGATGAAATCCCCATTCGGAACTCCTACGAAAATCGAGCTTCTTTAAGGGCCAATTTTGGGCTCCCGGGGAGGCCCTGTGACGAAAACTCGGTCAAAAGTCATATAAGACGAGGCCCGTTGGACCCCTAATTTTGCACACAACCTTTTAGGGGTGCACTAAGATCAATGGAGTCCATGAAATCCCCATTCGGAACTCCTACGAAAATCGAGCTTCTTTAAGGGCCAATTTTGGGCTCCCGGGGAGGCCCTGTGACGAAAACTCGGTCAAAAGTCATATAAGACGAGGCCCGTTGGACCCCTAATTTTGCACACAACCTTTTAGGGGTGCACTAAGATCAATGGAGTCGATGAAATCCCCATTCGGAACTCCTACGAAAATCGAGCTTCTTTAAGGGCCAATTTTGGGCTCCCGGGGAGGCCCTGTGACGAAAACTCGGTGAAAAGTCATATAAGACGAGGCCCGTTGGACCCCTAATTTTGCACACATCATTTATGGGGTACACTAAGATCAATGGAGTCGATGAAATCCCCATTCGGAACTCCTACGAAAATCGAGCTTCTTTAAGGGCCAATTTTGGGCTCCCGGGGAGGCCCTGTGACGAAAACTCGGTCAAAAGTCATATAAGACGAGGCCCGTTGGACCCCTAATTTTGCACACAACCTTTTAGGGGTGCACTAAGATCAATGGAGTCGATGAAATCCCCATTCGGAACTCCTACGAAAATCGAGCTTCTTTAAGGGCCAATTTTGGGCTCCCGGGGAGGCCCTGTGACGAAAACTCGGTGAAAAGTCATATAAGACGAGGCCCGTTGGACCCCTAATTTTGCACACATCCTTTTAGGGGTGCACTAAGATCAATGGAGTCGATGAAATCCCCATTTGGAACTCCAACGAAAATCGACCTTCTTTAAGGGCCAATTTTGGGCTCCCGGGGAGGCCCTGTGATGAAAACTCGGTGAAAAGTCATATAAGACGAGGCCCGTTGGACCCCTAATTTTGCACACATCATTTATGGGGTACACTAAGATCAATGGAGTCGATGAAATCCCCATTCGGAACTCCAACGAAAATCGAGCTTCTTTAAGGGCCAATTTTGGGCTCCCGGGGAGGCCCTGTGACGAAAACTCGGTGAAAAGTCATATAAGACGAGGCCCGTTGGACCCCTAATTTTGCACACAACCTTTTAGGGGTGCACTAAGATCAATGGAGTCGATGAAATCCCCATTCGGAACTCCTACGAAAATCGAGCTTCTTTAAGGGCCAATTTTGGGCTCCCGGGGAGGCCCTGTGACGAAAACTCGGTGAAAAGTCATATAAGACGAGGCCCGTTGGACCCCTAATTTTGCACACATCATTTATGGGGTACACTAAGATCAATGGAGTCGATGAAATCCCCATTCGGAACTCCTACGAAAATCGAGCTTCTTTAAGGGCCAATTTTGGGCTCCCGGGGAGGCCCTGTGACGAAAACTCGGTGAAAAGTCATATAAGACGAGGCCCGTTGGACCCCTAATTTTGCACACATCATTTATGGGGTACACTAAGATCAATGGAGTCGATGAAATCCCCATTCGGAACTCCTACGAAAATCGAGCTTCTTTAAGGGCCAATTTTGGGCTCCCGGGGAGGCCCTGTGACGAAAACTCGGTCAAAAGTCATATAAGACGAGGCCCGTTGGACCCCTAATTTTGCACACAACCTTTTAGGGGTGCACTAAGATCAATGGAGTCCATGAAATCCCCATTCGGAACTCCTACGAAAATCGAGCTTCTTTAAGGGCCAATTTTGGGCTCCCGGGGAGGCCCTGTGACGAAAACTCGGTGAAAAGTCATATAAGACGAGGCCCGTTGGACCCCTAATTTTGCACACAACCTTTTAGGGGTGCACTAAGATCAATGGAGTCGATGAAATCCCCATTCGGAACTCCAACGAAAATCGACCTTCTTTAAGGGCCAATTTTGGGCTCCCGGGGAGGCCCTGTGACGAAAACTCGGTGAAAAGTCATATAAGACGAGGCCCGTTGGACCCCTAATTTTGCACACATCCTTTTAGGGGTGCACTAAGATCAATGGAGTCGATGAAATCCCCATTTGGAACTCCAACGAAAATCGACCTTCTTTAAGGGCCAATTTTGGGCTCCCGGGGAGGCCCTGTGACGAAAACTCGGTGAAAAGTCATATAAGAAGAGGCCCGTTGGACCCCTAATTTTGCACACAACCTTTTAGGGGTGCACTAAGATCAATGGAGTCGATGAAATCCCCATTCGGAACTCCTACGAAAATCGAGCTTCTTTAAGGGCCAATTTTGGGCTCCCGGGGAGGCCCTGTGACGAAAACTCGGTGAAAAGTCATATAAGACGAGGCCCGTTGGACCCCTAATTTTGCACACATCATTTATGGGGTACACTAAGATCAATGGAGTCGATGAAATCCCCATTCGGAACTCCTACGAAAATCGAGCTTCTTTAAGGGCCAATTTTGGGCTCCCGGGGAGGCCCTGTGACGAAAACTCGGTGAAAAGTCATATAAGACGAGGCCCGTTGGACCCCTAATTTTGCACACAACCTTTTAGGGGTGCACTAAGATCAATGGAGTCGATGAAATCCCCATTCGGAACTCCTACGAAAATCGACCTTCTTTAAGGGCCAATTTTGGGCTCCCGGGGAGGCCCTGTGACGAAAACTCGGTGAAAAGTCATATAAGACGAGGCCCGTTGGACCCCTAATTTTGCACACATCATTTATGGGGTACACTAAGATCAATGGAGTCGATGAAATCCCCATTCGGAACTCCTACGAAAATCGAGCTTCTTTAAGGGCCAATTTTGGGCTCCCGGGGAGGCCCTGTGACGAAAACTCGGTGAAAAGTCATATAAGACGAGGCCCGTTGGACCCCTAATTTTGCACACATCATTTATGGGGTACACTAAGATCAATGGAGTCGATGAAATCCCCATTCGGAACTCCTACGAAAATCGAGCTTCTTTAAGGGCCAATTTTGGGCTCCCGGGGAGGCCCTGTGACGAAAACTCGGTCAAAAGTCATATAAGACGAGGCCCGTTGGACCCCTAATTTTGCACACAACCTTTTAGGGGTGCACTAAGATCAATGGAGTCCATGAAATCCCCATTCGGAACTCCTACGAAAATCGAGCTTCTTTAAGGGCCAATTTTGGGCTCCCGGGGAGGCCCTGTGACGAAAACTCGGTCAAAAGTCATATAAGACGAGGCCCGTTGGACCCCTAATTTTGCACACAACCTTTTAGGGGTGCACTAAGATCAATGGAGTCGATGAAATCCCCATTCGGAACTCCTACGAAAATCGAGCTTCTTTAAGGGCCAATTTTGGGCTCCCGGGGAGGCCCTGTGACGAAAACTCGGTGAAAAGTCATATAAGACGAGGCCCGTTGGACCCCTAATTTTGCACACATCATTTATGGGGTACACTAAGATCAATGGAGTCGATGAAATCCCCATTCGGAACTCCTACGAAAATCGAGCTTCTTTAAGGGCCAATTTTGGGCTCCCGGGGAGGCCCTGTGACGAAAACTCGGTCAAAAGTCATATAAGACGAGGCCCGTTGGACCCCTAATTTTGCACACAACCTTTTAGGGGTGCACTAAGATCAATGGAGTCGATGAAATCCCCATTCGGAACTCCTACGAAAATCGAGCTTCTTTAAGGGCCAATTTTGGGCTCCCGGGGAGGCCCTGTGACGAAAACTCGGTGAAAAGTCATATAAGACGAGGCCCGTTGGACCCCTAATTTTGCACACATCCTTTTAGGGGTGCACTAAGATCAATGGAGTCGATGAAATCCCCATTTGGAACTCCAACGAAAATCGACCTTCTTTAAGGGCCAATTTTGGGCTCCCGGGGAGGCCCTGTGATGAAAACTCGGTGAAAAGTCATATAAGACGAGGCCCGTTGGACCCCTAATTTTGCACACATCATTTATGGGGTACACTAAGATCAATGGAGTCGATGAAATCCCCATTCGGAACTCCAACGAAAATCGAGCTTCTTTAAGGGCCAATTTTGGGCTCCCGGGGAGGCCCTGTGACGAAAACTCGGTGAAAAGTCATATAAGACGAGGCCCGTTGGACCCCTAATTTTGCACACAACCTTTTAGGGGTGCACTAAGATCAATGGAGTCGATGAAATCCCCATTCGGAACTCCTACGAAAATCGAGCTTCTTTAAGGGCCAATTTTGGGCTCCCGGGGAGGCCCTGTGACGAAAACTCGGTGAAAAGTCATATAAGACGAGGCCCGTTGGACCCCTAATTTTGCACACATCATTTATGGGGTACACTAAGATCAATGGAGTCGATGAAATCCCCATTCGGAACTCCTACGAAAATCGAGCTTCTTTAAGGGCCAATTTTGGGCTCCCGGGGAGGCCCTGTGACGAAAACTCGGTGAAAAGTCATATAAGACGAGGCCCGTTGGACCCCTAATTTTGCACACATCATTTATGGGGTACACTAAGATCAATGGAGTCGATGAAATCCCCATTCGGAACTCCTACGAAAATCGAGCTTCTTTAAGGGCCAATTTTGGGCTCCCGGGGAGGCCCTGTGACGAAAACTCGGTCAAAAGTCATATAAGACGAGGCCCGTTGGACCCCTAATTTTGCACACAACCTTTTAGGGGTGCACTAAGATCAATGGAGTCCATGAAATCCCCATTCGGAACTCCTACGAAAATCGAGCTTCTTTAAGGGCCAATTTTGGGCTCCCGGGGAGGCCCTGTGACGAAAACTCGGTGAAAAGTCATATAAGACGAGGCCCGTTGGACCCCTAATTTTGCACACAACCTTTTAGGGGTGCACTAAGATCAATGGAGTCGATGAAATCCCCATTCGGAACTCCAACGAAAATCGACCTTCTTTAAGGGCCAATTTTGGGCTCCCGGGGAGGCCCTGTGATGAAAACTCGGTGAAAAGTCATATAAGACGAGGCCCGTTGGACCCCTAATTTTGCACACATCCTTTTAGGGGTGCACTAAGATCAATGGAGTCGATGAAATCCCCATTTGGAACTCCAACGAAAATCGACCTTCTTTAAGGGCCAATTTTGGGCTCCCGGGGAGGCCCTGTGATGAAAACTCGGTGAAAAGTCATATAAGACGAGGCCCGTTGGACCCCTAATTTTGCACACATCATTTATGGGGTACACTAAGATCAATGGAGTCGATGAAATCCCCATTCGGAACTCCTACGAAAATCGAGCTTCTTTAAGGGCCAATTTTGGGCTCCCGGGGAGGCCCTGTGACGAAAACTCGGTGAAAAGTCATATAAGACGAGGCCCGTTGGACCCCTAATTTTGCACACAACCTTTTAGGGGTGCACTAAGATCAATGGAGTCGATGAAATCCCCATTCGGAACTCCTACGAAAATCGAGCTTCTTTAAGGGCCAATTTTGGGCTCCCGGGGAGGCCCTGTGACGAAAACTCGGTGAAAAGTCATATAAGACGAGGCCCGTTGGACCCCTAATTTTGCACACATCATTTATGGGGTACACTAAGATCAATGGAGTCGATGAAATCCCCATTCGGAACTCCTACGAAAATCGACCTTCTTTAAGGGCCAATTTTGGGCTCCCGGGGACGCCCTATGACGAAAACTCGGTGAAAAGTCATATAAGACGAGGCCCTTTGGACCCCTAATTTTGCACACAACCTTTTAGGGGTGCACTAAGATCAATGGAGTCGATGAAATCCCCATTCAGAACTCCTACGAAAATCGAGCTTCTTTAAGGGCCAATTTTGGGCTCCCGGGGAGGCCCTGTGATGAAAACTCGGTGAAAAGTCATATAAGACGAGGCCCGTTGGACCCCTAATTTTGCACACATCATTTATGGGGTACACTAAGATCAATGGAGTCGATGAAATCCCCATTCGGAACTCCTACGAAAATCGAGCTTCTTTAAGGGCCAATTTTGGGCTCCCGGGGAGGCCCTGTGACGAAAACTCGGTCAAAAGTCATATAAGACGAGGCCCGTTGGACCCCTAATTTTGCACACAACCTTTTAGGGGTGCACTAAGATCAATGGAGTCCATGAAATCCCCATTCGGAACTCCTACGAAAATCGAGCTTCTTTAAGGGCCAATTTTGGGCTCCCGGGGAGGCCCTGTGACGAAAGCTCGGTGAAAAGTCATATAAGACGAGGCCCGTTGGACCCCTAATTTTGCACACAACCTTTTAGGGGTGCACTAAGATCAATGGAGTCGATGAAATCCCCATTCGGAACTCCTACGAAAATCGAGCTTCTTTAAGGGCCAATTTTGGGCTCCCGGGGAGGCCCTGTGACGAAAGCTCGGTGAAAAGTCATATAAGACGAGGCCCGTTGGACCCCTAATTTTGCACACAACCTTTTAGGGGTGCACTAAGATCAATGGAGTCGATGAAATCCCCATTCAGAACTCCTACGAAAATCGAGCTTCTTTAAGGGCCAATTTTGGGCTCCCGGGGAGGCCCTGTGATGAAAACTCGGTGAAAAGTCATATAAGACGAGGCCCGTTGGACCCCTAATTTTGCACACATCCTTTTAGGGGTGCACTAAGATCAATGGAGTCGATGAAATCCCCATTTGGAACTCCAACGAAAATCGACCTTCTTTAAGGGCCAATTTTGGGCTCCCGGGGAGGCCCTGTGATGAAAACTCGGTGAAAAGTCATATAAGACGAGGCCCGTTGGACCCCTAATTTTGCACACATCCTTTTAGGGGTGCACTAAGATCAATGGAGTCGATGAAATCCCCATTTGGAACTCCAACGAAAATCGACCTTCTTTAAGGGCCAATTTTGGGCTCCCGGGGAGGCCCTGTGATGAAAACTCGGTGAAAAGTCATATAAGACGAGGCCCGTTGGACCCCTAATTTTGCACACATCATTTATGGGGTACACTAAGATCAATGGAGTCGATGAAATCCCCATTCGGAACTCCAACGAAAATCGAGCTTCTTTAAGGGCCAATTTTGGGCTCCCGGGGAGGCCCTGTGACGAAAACTCGGTGAAAAGTCATATAAGACGAGGCCCGTTGGACCCCTAATTTTGCACACAACCTTTTAGGGGTGCACTAAGATCAATGGAGTCGATGAAATCCCCATTCGGAACTCCTACGAAAATCGAGCTTCTTTAAGGGCCAATTTTGGGCTCCCGGGGAGGCCCTGTGACGAAAACTCGGTGAAAAGTCATATAAGACGAGGCCCGTTGGACCCCTAATTTTGCACACATCATTTATGGGGTACACTAAGATCAATGGAGTCGATGAAATCCCCATTCGGAACTCCTACGAAAATCGAGCTTCTTTAAGGGCCAATTTTGGGCTCCCGGGGAGGCCCTGTGACGAAAACTCGGTGAAAAGTCATATAAGACGAGGCCCGTTGGACCCCTAATTTTGCACACATCATTTATGGGGTACACTAAGATCAATGGAGTCGATGAAATCCCCATTCGGAACTCCTACGAAAATCGAGCTTCTTTAAGGGCCAATTTTGGGCTCCCGGGGAGGCCCTGTGACGAAAACTCGGTCAAAAGTCATATAAGACGAGGCCCGTTGGACCCCTAATTTTGCACACAACCTTTTAGGGGTGCACTAAGATCAATGGAGTCGATGAAATCCCCATTCGGAACTCCTACGAAAATCGAGCTTCTTTAAGGGCCAATTTTGGGCTCCCGGGGAGGCCCTGTGACGAAAACTCGGTGAAAAGTCATATAAGACGAGGCCCGTTGGACCCCTAATTTTGCACACAACCTTTTAGGGGTGCACTAAGATCAATGGAGTCGATGAAATCCCCATTCGGAACTCCAACGAAAATCGACCTTCTTTAAGGGCCAATTTTGGGCTCCCGGGGAGGCCCTGTGACGAAAACTCGGTGAAAAGTCATATAAGACGAGGCCCGTTGGACCCCTAATTTTGCACACATCCTTTTAGGGGTGCACTAAGATCAATGGAGTCGATGAAATCCCCATTTGGAACTCCAACGAAAATCGACCTTCTTTAAGGGCCAATTTTGGGCTCCCGGGGAGGCCCTGTGATGAAAACTCGGTGAAAAGTCATATAAGACGAGGCCCGTTGGACCCCTAATTTTGCACACATCATTTATGGGGTACACTAAGATCAATGGAGTCGATGAAATCCCCATTCGGAACTCCTACGAAAATCGAGCTTCTTTAAGGGCCAATTTTGGGCTCCCGGGGAGGCCCTGTGACGAAAACTCGGTGAAAAGTCATATAAGACGAGGCCCGTTGGACCCCTAATTTTGCACACAACCTTTTAGGGGTGCACTAAGATCAATGGAGTCGATGAAATCCCCATTCGGAACTCCTACGAAAATCGAGCTTCTTTAAGGGCCAATTTTGGGCTCCCGGGGAGGCCCTGTGACGAAAACTCGGTGAAAAGTCATATAAGACGAGGCCCGTTGGACCCCTAATTTTGCACACATCATTTATGGGGTACACTAAGATCAATGGAGTCGATGAAATCCCCATTCGGAACTCCTACGAAAATCGACCTTCTTTAAGGGCCAATTTTGGGCTCCCGGGGACGCCCTATGACGAAAACTCGGTGAAAAGTCATATAAGACGAGGCCCGTTGGACCCCTAATTTTGCACACATCATTTATGGGGTACACTAAGATCAATGGAGTCGATGAAATCCCCATTCGGAACTCCTACGAAAATCGAGCTTCTTTAAGGGCCAATTTTGGGCTCCCGGGGAGGCCCTGTGACGAAAACTCGGTCAAAAGTCATATAAGACGAGGCCCGTTGGACCCCTAATTTTGCACACAACCTTTTAGGGGTGCACTAAGATCAATGGAGTCGATGAAATCCCCATTCGGAACTCCTACGAAAATCGAGCTTCTTTAAGGGCCAATTTTGGGCTCCCGGGGAGGCCCTGTGACGAAAACTCGGTGAAAAGTCATATAAGACGAGGCCCGTTGGACCCCTAATTTTGCACACATCCTTTTAGGGGTGCACTAAGATCAATGGAGTCGATGAAATCCCCATTTGGAACTCCAACGAAAATCGACCTTCTTTAAGGGCCAATTTTGGGCTCCCGGGGAGGCCCTGTGATGAAAACTCGGTGAAAAGTCATATAAGACGAGGCCCGTTGGACCCCTAATTTTGCACACATCATTTATGGGGTACACTAAGATCAATGGAGTCGATGAAATCCCCATTCGGAACTCCAACGAAAATCGAGCTTCTTTAAGGGCCAATTTTGGGCTCCCGGGGAGGCCCTGTGACGAAAACTCGGTGAAAAGTCATATAAGACGAGGCCCGTTGGACCCCTAATTTTGCACACAACCTTTTAGGGGTGCACTAAGATCAATGGAGTCGATGAAATCCCCATTCAGAACTCCTACGAAAATCGAGCTTCTTTAAGGGCCAATTTTGGGCTCCCGGGGAGGCCCTGTGATGAAAACTCGGTGAAAAGTCATATAAGACGAGGCCCGTTGGACCCCTAATTTTGCACACATCATTTATGGGGTACACTAAGATCAATGGAGTCGATGAAATCCCCATTCGGAACTCCTACGAAAATCGAGCTTCTTTAAGGGCCAATTTTGGGCTCCCGGGGAGGCCCTGTGACGAAAACTCGGTCAAAAGTCATATAAGACGAGGCCCGTTGGACCCCTAATTTTGCACACAACCTTTTAGGGGTGCACTAAGATCAATGGAGTCGATGAAATCCCCATTCGGAACTCCTACGAAAATCGAGCTTCTTTAAGGGCCAATTTTGGGCTCCCGGGGAGGCCCTGTGACGAAAGCTCGGTGAAAAGTCATATAAGACGAGGCCCGTTGGACCCCTAATTTTGCACACAACCTTTTAGGGGTGCACTAAGATCAATGGAGTCGATGAAATCCCCATTCGGAACTCCTACGAAAATCGAGCTTCTTTAAGGGCCAATTTTGGGCTCCCGGGGAGGCCCTGTGACGAAAGCTCGGTGAAAAGTCATATAAGACGAGGCCCGTTGGACCCCTAATTTTGCACACAACCTTTTAGGGGTGCACTAAGATCAATGGAGTCGATGAAATCCCCATTCAGAACTCCTACGAAAATCGAGCTTCTTTAAGGGCCAATTTTGGGCTCCCGGGGAGGCCCTGTGATGAAAACTCGGTGAAAAGTCATATAAGACGAGGCCCGTTGGACCCCTAATTTTGCACACATCCTTTTAGGGGTGCACTAAGATCAATGGAGTCGATGAAATCCCCATTTGGAACTCCAACGAAAATCGACCTTCTTTAAGGGCCAATTTTGGGCTCCCGGGGAGGCCCTGTGATGAAAACTCGGTGAAAAGTCATATAAGACGAGGCCCGTTGGACCCCTAATTTTGCACACATCCTTTTAGGGGTGCACTAAGATCAATGGAGTCGATGAAATCCCCATTTGGAACTCCAACGAAAATCGACCTTCTTTAAGGGCCAATTTTGGGCTCCCGGGGAGGCCCTGTGATGAAAACTCGGTGAAAAGTCATATAAGACGAGGCCCGTTGGACCCCTAATTTTGCACACATCATTTATGGGGTACACTAAGATCAATGGAGTCGATGAAATCCCCATTCGGAACTCCAACGAAAATCGAGCTTCTTTAAGGGCCAATTTTGGGCTCCCGGGGAGGCCCTGTGACGAAAACTCGGTGAAAAGTCATATAAGACGAGGCCCGTTGGACCCCTAATTTTGCACACAACCTTTTAGGGGTGCACTAAGATCAATGGAGTCGATGAAATCCCCATTCGGAACTCCTACGAAAATCGAGCTTCTTTAAGGGCCAATTTTGGGCTCCCGGGGAGGCCCTGTGACGAAAACTCGGTGAAAAGTCATATAAGACGAGGCCCGTTGGACCCCTAATTTTGCACACATCATTTATGGGGTACACTAAGATCAATGGAGTCGATGAAATCCCCATTCGGAACTCCTACGAAAATCGAGCTTCTTTAAGGGCCAATTTTGGGCTCCCGGGGAGGCCCTGTGACGAAAACTCGGTGAAAAGTCATATAAGACGAGGCCCGTTGGACCCCTAATTTTGCACACATCATTTATGGGGTACACTAAGATCAATGGAGTCGATGAAATCCCCATTCGGAACTCCTACGAAAATCGAGCTTCTTTAAGGGCCAATTTTGGGCTCCCGGGGAGGCCCTGTGACGAAAACTCGGTCAAAAGTCATATAAGACGAGGCCCGTTGGACCCCTAATTTTGCACACAACCTTTTAGGGGTGCACTAAGATCAATGGAGTCGATGAAATCCCCATTCGGAACTCCTACGAAAATCGAGCTTCTTTAAGGGCCAATTTTGGGCTCCCGGGGAGGCCCTGTGACGAAAACTCGGTGAAAAGTCATATAAGACGAGGCCCGTTGGACCCCTAATTTTGCACACAACCTTTTAGGGGTGCACTAAGATCAATGGAGTCGATGAAATCCCCATTCGGAACTCCAACGAAAATCGACCTTCTTTAAGGGCCAATTTTGGGCTCCCGGGGAGGCCCTGTGACGAAAACTCGGTGAAAAGTCATATAAGACGAGGCCCGTTGGACCCCTAATTTTGCACACATCCTTTTAGGGGTGCACTAAGATCAATGGAGTCGATGAAATCCCCATTTGGAACTCCAACGAAAATCGACCTTCTTTAAGGGCCAATTTTGGGCTCCCGGGGAGGCCCTGTGATGAAAACTCGGTGAAAAGTCATATAAGACGAGGCCCGTTGGACCCCTAATTTTGCACACATCATTTATGGGGTACACTAAGATCAATGGAGTCGATGAAATCCCCATTCGGAACTCCTACGAAAATCGAGCTTCTTTAAGGGCCAATTTTGGGCTCCCGGGGAGGCCCTGTGACGAAAACTCGGTGAAAAGTCATATAAGACGAGGCCCGTTGGACCCCTAATTTTGCACACAACCTTTTAGGGGTGCACTAAGATCAATGGAGTCGATGAAATCCCCATTCGGAACTCCTACGAAAATCGAGCTTCTTTAAGGGCCAATTTTGGGCTCCCGGGGAGGCCCTGTGACGAAAACTCGGTGAAAAGTCATATAAGACGAGGCCCGTTGGACCCCTAATTTTGCACACATCATTTATGGGGTACACTAAGATCAATGGAGTCGATGAAATCCCCATTCGGAACTCCTACGAAAATCGACCTTCTTTAAGGGCCAATTTTGGGCTCCCGGGGACGCCCTATGACGAAAACTCGGTGAAAAGTCATATAAGACGAGGCCCGTTGGACCCCTAATTTTGCACACATCATTTATGGGGTACACTAAGATCAATGGAGTCGATGAAATCCCCATTCGGAACTCCTACGAAAATCGAGCTTCTTTAAGGGCCAATTTTGGGCTCCCGGGGAGGCCCTGTGACGAAAACTCGGTCAAAAGTCATATAAGACGAGGCCCGTTGGACCCCTAATTTTGCACACAACCTTTTAGGGGTGCACTAAGATCAATGGAGTCGATGAAATCCCCATTCGGAACTCCTACGAAAATCGAGCTTCTTTAAGGGCCAATTTTGGGCTCCCGGGGAGGCCCTGTGACGAAAACTCGGTGAAAAGTCATATAAGACGAGGCCCGTTGGACCCCTAATTTTGCACACATCCTTTTAGGGGTGCACTAAGATCAATGGAGTCGATGAAATCCCCATTTGGAACTCCAACGAAAATCGACCTTCTTTAAGGGCCAATTTTGGGCTCCCGGGGAGGCCCTGTGATGAAAACTCGGTGAAAAGTCATATAAGACGAGGCCCGTTGGACCCCTAATTTTGCACACATCATTTATGGGGTACACTAAGATCAATGGAGTCGATGAAATCCCCATTCGGAACTCCAACGAAAATCGAGCTTCTTTAAGGGCCAATTTTGGGCTCCCGGGGAGGCCCTGTGACGAAAACTCGGTGAAAAGTCATATAAGACGAGGCCCGTTGGACCCCTAATTTTGCACACAACCTTTTAGGGGTGCACTAAGATCAATGGAGTCGATGAAATCCCCATTCAGAACTCCTACGAAAATCGAGCTTCTTTAAGGGCCAATTTTGGGCTCCCGGGGAGGCCCTGTGATGAAAACTCGGTGAAAAGTCATATAAGACGAGGCCCGTTGGACCCCTAATTTTGCACACATCATTTATGGGGTACACTAAGATCAATGGAGTCGATGAAATCCCCATTCGGAACTCCTACGAAAATCGAGCTTCTTTAAGGGCCAATTTTGGGCTCCCGGGGAGGCCCTGTGACGAAAACTCGGTCAAAAGTCATATAAGACGAGGCCCGTTGGACCCCTAATTTTGCACACAACCTTTTAGGGGTGCACTAAGATCAATGGAGTCGATGAAATCCCCATTCGGAACTCCTACGAAAATCGAGCTTCTTTAAGGGCCAATTTTGGGCTCCCGGGGAGGCCCTGTGACGAAAGCTCGGTGAAAAGTCATATAAGACGAGGCCCGTTGGACCCCTAATTTTGCACACAACCTTTTAGGGGTGCACTAAGATCAATGGAGTCGATGAAATCCCCATTCGGAACTCCTACGAAAATCGAGCTTCTTTAAGGGCCAATTTTGGGCTCCCGGGGAGGCCCTGTGACGAAAGCTCGGTGAAAAGTCATATAAGACGAGGCCCGTTGGACCCCTAATTTTGCACACAACCTTTTAGGGGTGCACTAAGATCAATGGAGTCGATGAAATCCCCATTCAGAACTCCTACGAAAATCGAGCTTCTTTAAGGGCCAATTTTGGGCTCCCGGGGAGGCCCTGTGATGAAAACTCGGTGAAAAGTCATATAAGACGAGGCCCGTTGGACCCCTAATTTTGCACACATCCTTTTAGGGGTGCACTAAGATCAATGGAGTCGATGAAATCCCCATTTGGAACTCCAACGAAAATCGACCTTCTTTAAGGGCCAATTTTGGGCTCCCGGGGAGGCCCTGTGATGAAAACTCGGTGAAAAGTCATATAAGACGAGGCCCGTTGGACCCCTAATTTTGCACACATCCTTTTAGGGGTGCACTAAGATCAATGGAGTCGATGAAATCCCCATTTGGAACTCCAACGAAAATCGACCTTCTTTAAGGGCCAATTTTGGGCTCCCGGGGAGGCCCTGTGATGAAAACTCGGTGAAAAGTCATATAAGACGAGGCCCGTTGGACCCCTAATTTTGCACACATCATTTATGGGGTACACTAAGATCAATGGAGTCGATGAAATCCCCATTCGGAACTCCAACGAAAATCGAGCTTCTTTAAGGGCCAATTTTGGGCTCCCGGGGAGGCCCTGTGACGAAAACTCGGTGAAAAGTCATATAAGACGAGGCCCGTTGGACCCCTAATTTTGCACACAACCTTTTAGGGGTGCACTAAGATCAATGGAGTCGATGAAATCCCCATTCGGAACTCCTACGAAAATCGAGCTTCTTTAAGGGCCAATTTTGGGCTCCCGGGGAGGCCCTGTGACGAAAACTCGGTGAAAAGTCATATAAGACGAGGCCCGTTGGACCCCTAATTTTGCACACATCATTTATGGGGTACACTAAGATCAATGGAGTCGATGAAATCCCCATTCGGAACTCCTACGAAAATCGAGCTTCTTTAAGGGCCAATTTTGGGCTCCCGGGGAGGCCCTGTGACGAAAACTCGGTGAAAAGTCATATAAGACGAGGCCCGTTGGACCCCTAATTTTGCACACATCATTTATGGGGTACACTAAGATCAATGGAGTCGATGAAATCCCCATTCGGAACTCCTACGAAAATCGAGCTTCTTTAAGGGCCAATTTTGGGCTCCCGGGGAGGCCCTGTGACGAAAACTCGGTCAAAAGTCATATAAGACGAGGCCCGTTGGACCCCTAATTTTGCACACAACCTTTTAGGGGTGCACTAAGATCAATGGAGTCGATGAAATCCCCATTCGGAACTCCTACGAAAATCGAGCTTCTTTAAGGGCCAATTTTGGGCTCCCGGGGAGGCCCTGTGACGAAAACTCGGTGAAAAGTCATATAAGACGAGGCCCGTTGGACCCCTAATTTTGCACACAACCTTTTAGGGGTGCACTAAGATCAATGGAGTCGATGAAATCCCCATTCGGAACTCCAACGAAAATCGACCTTCTTTAAGGGCCAATTTTGGGCTCCCGGGGAGGCCCTGTGACGAAAACTCGGTGAAAAGTCATATAAGACGAGGCCCGTTGGACCCCTAATTTTGCACACATCCTTTTAGGGGTGCACTAAGATCAATGGAGTCGATGAAATCCCCATTTGGAACTCCAACGAAAATCGACCTTCTTTAAGGGCCAATTTTGGGCTCCCGGGGAGGCCCTGTGATGAAAACTCGGTGAAAAGTCATATAAGACGAGGCCCGTTGGACCCCTAATTTTGCACACATCATTTATGGGGTACACTAAGATCAATGGAGTCGATGAAATCCCCATTCGGAACTCCTACGAAAATCGAGCTTCTTTAAGGGCCAATTTTGGGCTCCCGGGGAGGCCCTGTGACGAAAACTCGGTGAAAAGTCATATAAGACGAGGCCCGTTGGACCCCTAATTTTGCACACAACCTTTTAGGGGTGCACTAAGATCAATGGAGTCGATGAAATCCCCATTCGGAACTCCTACGAAAATCGAGCTTCTTTAAGGGCCAATTTTGGGCTCCCGGGGAGGCCCTGTGACGAAAACTCGGTGAAAAGTCATATAAGACGAGGCCCGTTGGACCCCTAATTTTGCACACATCATTTATGGGGTACACTAAGATCAATGGAGTCGATGAAATCCCCATTCGGAACTCCTACGAAAATCGACCTTCTTTAAGGGCCAATTTTGGGCTCCCGGGGACGCCCTATGACGAAAACTCGGTGAAAAGTCATATAAGACGAGGCCCGTTGGACCCCTAATTTTGCACACATCATTTATGGGGTACACTAAGATCAATGGAGTCGATGAAATCCCCATTCGGAACTCCTACGAAAATCGAGCTTCTTTAAGGGCCAATTTTGGGCTCCCGGGGAGGCCCTGTGACGAAAACTCGGTCAAAAGTCATATAAGACGAGGCCCGTTGGACCCCTAATTTTGCACACAACCTTTTAGGGGTGCACTAAGATCAATGGAGTCGATGAAATCCCCATTCGGAACTCCTACGAAAATCGAGCTTCTTTAAGGGCCAATTTTGGGCTCCCGGGGAGGCCCTGTGACGAAAACTCGGTGAAAAGTCATATAAGACGAGGCCCGTTGGACCCCTAATTTTGCACACATCCTTTTAGGGGTGCACTAAGATCAATGGAGTCGATGAAATCCCCATTTGGAACTCCAACGAAAATCGACCTTCTTTAAGGGCCAATTTTGGGCTCCCGGGGAGGCCCTGTGATGAAAACTCGGTGAAAAGTCATATAAGACGAGGCCCGTTGGACCCCTAATTTTGCACACATCATTTATGGGGTACACTAAGATCAATGGAGTCGATGAAATCCCCATTCGGAACTCCAACGAAAATCGAGCTTCTTTAAGGGCCAATTTTGGGCTCCCGGGGAGGCCCTGTGACGAAAACTCGGTGAAAAGTCATATAAGACGAGGCCCGTTGGACCCCTAATTTTGCACACAACCTTTTAGGGGTGCACTAAGATCAATGGAGTCGATGAAATCCCCATTCGGAACTCCTACGAAAATCGAGCTTCTTTAAGGGCCAATTTTGGGCTCCCGGGGAGGCCCTGTGACGAAAACTCGGTGAAAAGTCATATAAGACGAGGCCCGTTGGACCCCTAATTTTGCACACATCATTTATGGGGTACACTAAGATCAATGGAGTCGATGAAATCCCCATTCGGAACTCCTACGAAAATCGAGCTTCTTTAAGGGCCAATTTTGGGCTCCCGGGGAGGCCCTGTGACGAAAACTCGGTGAAAAGTCATATAAGACGAGGCCCGTTGGACCCCTAATTTTGCACACATCATTTATGGGGTACACTAAGATCAATGGAGTCGATGAAATCCCCATTCGGAACTCCTACGAAAATCGAGCTTCTTTAAGGGCCAATTTTGGGCTCCCGGGGAGGCCCTGTGACGAAAACTCGGTCAAAAGTCATATAAGACGAGGCCCGTTGGACCCCTAATTTTGCACACAACCTTTTAGGGGTGCACTAAGATCAATGGAGTCCATGAAATCCCCATTCGGAACTCCTACGAAAATCGAGCTTCTTTAAGGGCCAATTTTGGGCTCCCGGGGAGGCCCTGTGACGAAAACTCGGTGAAAAGTCATATAAGACGAGGCCCGTTGGACCCCTAATTTTGCACACAACCTTTTAGGGGTGCACTAAGATCAATGGAGTCGATGAAATCCCCATTCGGAACTCCAACGAAAATCGACCTTCTTTAAGGGCCAATTTTGGGCTCCCGGGGAGGCCCTGTGATGAAAACTCGGTGAAAAGTCATATAAGACGAGGCCCGTTGGACCCCTAATTTTGCACACATCCTTTTAGGGGTGCACTAAGATCAATGGAGTCGATGAAATCCCCATTTGGAACTCCAACGAAAATCGACCTTCTTTAAGGGCCAATTTTGGGCTCCCGGGGAGGCCCTGTGATGAAAACTCGGTGAAAAGTCATATAAGACGAGGCCCGTTGGACCCCTAATTTTGCACACATCATTTATGGGGTACACTAAGATCAATGGAGTCGATGAAATCCCCATTCGGAACTCCTACGAAAATCGAGCTTCTTTAAGGGCCAATTTTGGGCTCCCGGGGAGGCCCTGTGACGAAAACTCGGTGAAAAGTCATATAAGACGAGGCCCGTTGGACCCCTAATTTTGCACACAACCTTTTAGGGGTGCACTAAGATCAATGGAGTCGATGAAATCCCCATTCGGAACTCCTACGAAAATCGAGCTTCTTTAAGGGCCAATTTTGGGCTCCCGGGGAGGCCCTGTGACGAAAACTCGGTGAAAAGTCATATAAGACGAGGCCCGTTGGACCCCTAATTTTGCACACATCATTTATGGGGTACACTAAGATCAATGGAGTCGATGAAATCCCCATTCGGAACTCCTACGAAAATCGACCTTCTTTAAGGGCCAATTTTGGGCTCCCGGGGACGCCCTATGACGAAAACTCGGTGAAAAGTCATATAAGACGAGGCCCTTTGGACCCCTAATTTTGCACACAACCTTTTAGGGGTGCACTAAGATCAATGGAGTCGATGAAATCCCCATTCAGAACTCCTACGAAAATCGAGCTTCTTTAAGGGCCAATTTTGGGCTCCCGGGGAGGCCCTGTGATGAAAACTCGGTGAAAAGTCATATAAGACGAGGCCCGTTGGACCCCTAATTTTGCACACATCATTTATGGGGTACACTAAGATCAATGGAGTCGATGAAATCCCCATTCGGAACTCCTACGAAAATCGAGCTTCTTTAAGGGCCAATTTTGGGCTCCCGGGGAGGCCCTGTGACGAAAACTCGGTCAAAAGTCATATAAGACGAGGCCCGTTGGACCCCTAATTTTGCACACAACCTTTTAGGGGTGCACTAAGATCAATGGAGTCCATGAAATCCCCATTCGGAACTCCTACGAAAATCGAGCTTCTTTAAGGGCCAATTTTGGGCTCCCGGGGAGGCCCTGTGACGAAAACTCGGTGAAAAGTCATATAAGACGAGGCCCGTTGGACCCCTAATTTTGCACACAACCTTTTAGGGGTGCACTAAGATCAATGGAGTCGATGAAATCCCCATTCGGAACTCCAACGAAAATCGACCTTCTTTAAGGGCCAATTTTGGGCTCCCGGGGAGGCCCTGTGATGAAAACTCGGTGAAAAGTCATATAAGACGAGGCCCGTTGGACCCCTAATTTTGCACACATCCTTTTAGGGGTGCACTAAGATCAATGGAGTCGATGAAATCCCCATTTGGAACTCCAACGAAAATCGACCTTCTTTAAGGGCCAATTTTGGGCTCCCGGGGAGGCCCTGTGATGAAAACTCGGTGAAAAGTCATATAAGACGAGGCCCGTTGGACCCCTAATTTTGCACACATCATTTATGGGGTACACTAAGATCAATGGAGTCGATGAAATCCCCATTCGGAACTCCTACGAAAATCGAGCTTCTTTAAGGGCCAATTTTGGGCTCCCGGGGAGGCCCTGTGACGAAAACTCGGTGAAAAGTCATATAAGACGAGGCCCGTTGGACCCCTAATTTTGCACACAACCTTTTAGGGGTGCACTAAGATCAATGGAGTCGATGAAATCCCCATTCGGAACTCCTACGAAAATCGAGCTTCTTTAAGGGCCAATTTTGGGCTCCCGGGGAGGCCCTGTGACGAAAACTCGGTGAAAAGTCATATAAGACGAGGCCCGTTGGACCCCTAATTTTGCACACATCATTTATGGGGTACACTAAGATCAATGGAGTCGATGAAATCCCCATTCGGAACTCCTACGAAAATCGACCTTCTTTAAGGGCCAATTTTGGGCTCCCGGGGACGCCCTATGACGAAAACTCGGTGAAAAGTCATATAAGACGAGGCCCTTTGGACCCCTAATTTTGCACACAACCTTTTAGGGGTGCACTAAGATCAATGGAGTCGATGAAATCCCCATTCAGAACTCCTACGAAAATCGAGCTTCTTTAAGGGCCAATTTTGGGCTCCCGGGGAGGCCCTGTGATGAAAACTCGGTGAAAAGTCATATAAGACGAGGCCCGTTGGACCCCTAATTTTGCACACATCATTTATGGGGTACACTAAGATCAATGGAGTCGATGAAATCCCCATTCGGAACTCCTACGAAAATCGAGCTTCTTTAAGGGCCAATTTTGGGCTCCCGGGGAGGCCCTGTGACGAAAACTCGGTCAAAAGTCATATAAGACGAGGCCCGTTGGACCCCTAATTTTGCACACAACCTTTTAGGGGTGCACTAAGATCAATGGAGTCGATGAAATCCCCATTCGGAACTCCTACGAAAATCGAGCTTCTTTAAGGGCCAATTTTGGGCTCCCGGGGAGGCCCTGTGACGAAAGCTCGGTGAAAAGTCATATAAGACGAGGCCCGTTGGACCCCTAATTTTGCACACAACC